>CM064352.1:13230544-15659129 GCA_032595735.1 Pelochelys cantorii | reverse complement strand
CTTGGCTGGGGGAACAGCTTCACAGGGACCCTTTTCCTGAAGGTTTTCCCCTTTGCTCCTATGGACCAATCTGTCCAATGGGAGCAAAGGGGAAAACCTTTAGGAAGTGCGTCTCTGTGAGGCTGTTCCCCAGCTGGGGGAAGGGAAGCGGCAGTGCATGCAGTCTGGCCAATGGGAGCAGCGGGAGGCCATACATGCCTGAAAGCAGTGCAAAAGCAAGTGCCCCTCCACCCCGAGACCTCACCACCCCAGCCCATGCACCCACCACCCTGCTGAGACCCCACACCCCCAACCTGCTCAGTCACAGCCCTGCCGACACCCCACACCCGTAGCCCCCTCACTCACTGCCCTGCTGACATCCCATTACACCCCATCCTCGACCGTCAGTTCTTAATCATACCTTTACCTGTGAGATCTGTTTTCTGTTCACCTTATCTGCTGGTGACTCCTATGAGCTGTGATTGCCTTCTTCCATAGGGATGGACAACAAGAGTCCATCTCACTCATCGGGCTGCCTCGTGAGTAGTTGGGTTTGGAGTTCGGGTTCTGGCATATCCAATAGCAGCTGAGGCAAAGGGCCCCTCTTTGCCTCTCCCTCCTCCTCAGAACTGTCACTGAGGTAACGCTTTCTCCATATGTAGTTGAAGGCCCTTGGTGCTAAAAGTCCAAAGTTCTGACAGGGGTGGTATAGGAGTCCATGTTTCCTCTCAGCACGATTTCTAAAACACGTGTTCTTGGAACAAGATGGTCTCTTTTGTGTGGCGATGGGACTTCTGGGGAAGTGCTACTCTCTGATTGATAGAGGGTGGTGAGAGGAGTTCTTAGAAGGGTCACATGACCCGCTTCCAGACTCTCCACCCCACCCTGGAACTTCCCCTTGATTAGTCAAATCTGCTCTCAGGACAGTCCTATAGGGTCCAAACCCATCTCTATTGGTAGAAGGTGGTGGGAGGAGTTCTTAGAGGGGCCACATGACACCCTTTACTTCTGGTCATGTATCCCTCTTGACCCCAGAAGTACTACCCCAAGGGGTCAGAGGTGTGGCTAACTGGGTCAGGGGGTGTACTAACTGATGGTAGGGCCCTTATATCATGTATCCCCATTTTGGTTAGGAAAATACTGTCACCATAAGCACAGACATTCCTGGACCACAGAGCCCAGGGACAGGGAGCCTTGGCAGCAGGGCAGAAGCACATTAGGAGGCACCAGCAACCCAGTGTGTGTGGGGGGAGAGGGGGGAATGGGCATCACAGTGGGGAGTTCAGGCCCCAGCAGCAGCCATGGTATTCCAGCCCCAGCAGCAGCCAAGGAACTCTGTACCCGGTCGTGGAGCTCCGGCCCTCCGCCCCAGCCCTGGCTACACAGCTCCAGCCCTGGCCACGGAGCCAGGTGGCTGCGCATCTCCAGTCCTGGCTGCACAGCTCTGGCCCCGGCACCAGGTGGCTTCAGAGCTCTGCTCCAGGTGTGAAGCTCCGTCCATGGCTCTCTTCCCTGGCAGCAGCGGGGTCGGTGGCATCTAGAGAGCCCTAGGGGACTGGGGCAGCAACAGGGACAGGCTGGAGCCCTAATCCGGTGGCACCACAGGCCAGGATGGGAGGGACCTTCCCTGATCTGGCAAATCCCCTCATTTGGGACCAGTCAGGTCCCAAGGATGCCAGACCAGCGAGGTCCAACTTGTATATTCTCACAAGATTTGTTCTGCATTCATAGAGTAAGTGTAAATTTGAAAGGGTATGCTGTATCTCCAAAAAAAATCTCTTGGTAGCTGAAGGAACAGAAGTTTGACACTGTATAGATCCAAGCACGAGGGTTTATTACACACAGTGCCGGCGGAGTGTCATTTCGCTTACTAGGCTCAGTGAGACACTGCTAAACAATGGATTACTATAGATTATATAGGGTGCCAATGAGCGGAGAGAAGCGATGGGGTGGAAGTTCCCAAGCCCCTGGATAGCTTCTAGCAGCAAGACAAAATGAGCACAAGCCAATAATCTAAAAGGTTACATCATTGCTTCGCCATAGCTCAGGTTAACATGTTTGCTATTACACAGGTGTTATCCCTCAAACTTTTCCTCTTGCAAGGTATAAGTTAAATCCTGTTTTCAGGTCCATAGAAATGACGGTGGCACTTCCCAGACAGGTTGGCTCACAGGTACATTCCTAGAGGGTCTTAAAGCAAAAAGAACAGTATACAGTACACAGCAATGACAATTGTGTATAGTTTATCAACGCGTCCTCTTGAGCTCGGGTTGCCATCTGTGAAGGAGGATGCCTAGAGCAGGGGGCTGGACTTGATGACCTTCTGAGGTCTCTTCCAGCTCTGTGGTTCTATGATTCTATGAACTCAGGCTGACATGCTAGCCCTCTCCCTCAACTCTGGTTGGCATTTGGGGAGTATGCAAGGTCTTGGAAAAAATTTTGAAGGAGAAAGTAGTTAGGGACATTGAGGTTAATGGCAATTGGGACAAATTACAACATGGTTTTACAAAAGGTAGATCGTGCCAAACCAACCTGATCTCCTTCTTTGAGAAAGTAACAGATTTTTTAGATAAAGGAAATGCAGTGGATCTAATCTACCTCGATTTCAGTAAGGCATTTGATACAGTACCACATGGGGAATTATTGGTTAAATTGGAAAAGATGGGGATCAATATGAAAATTGAGAGGTGGATAAGGAACTGGTTAAAGGGGAGACTACAGCGAGTCATACTGAAAGGTGAACTGTCAGGCTGGAGAGAGGTTATTAGCGGAGTTCCTCAGGGATCAGTTCTGGAACCATTATTATTTAATCTTTTTATTACTGACCTCGGCACTAAAAGTGGGAGTGTGCTAATAAAGTTTGTGGATGATACAAAGTTGGGAGGTATTGCCAATTCAGAAAAAGATCGGGATATCATACAGGAAGATCTGGATGATCTTGTAAATTGGAGTAATAGTAATAGGATGAAATTTAATAGTGAGAAGTGTAAGATTATGCATTTAGGGATTAATAACAAGAATTTTAGTTATAAGCTGGGGACATATCAGTTGGAAGTAACAGAAGAGGAGAAGGACCTCAGAGTCCTGGTTGATCACAGGATGACTATGAGCCGCCATTGTGACATGGCTGTGAAAAAGGCTAATACGGTCTTGGGATGCATTAGGCGAGGTATTTCCAGTAGGGATAAGGAGGTGTTAGTGCCGTTATACAAGGCATTGGTGAGACCTCATTTGGAATACTGTGTGCAGTTCTGGTCTCCCATGTTTAAGAAGGATGAATTCAAACTGGAACAGGTACAAAGAAGGGCCACTAGGACGATCCGAGGAATGGAAAACCTGTCTTATGAAGAGAGACTCAAGGAACTTGGCTTGTTTACCTTAACCAAAAGAAGGCTGAGGGGAGATATGATTGCTCTCTTTAAATATATTAGAGGGATAAATGCCAAGGAGGGAGAAGAATTATTTCAATACCAATGTGGACACAAGAACAAATGGATATAAGCTGGCTGTTAGGAAGTTTAGACTCGAAATTAGGTGAAGGTTTCTAACCATCAGAGGAGTGAAGTTCTGGAACAGCCTTCCAAGGGAAGTAGTGGGGGCAAAAGACCTATCTGGCTTCAAGATAAAGCTAGATGGGTTTATGAAGGGGATGGTTTGATGAGGTAACATGATCTTGGCAATTAATTGACCTTTCACTATCAGTGGTATATAGGCCAACGGTGGGAAGATAGGAGTTGCTATAGAGAACTTTTTTCTGGGTGTCTGGCTCGTGAGTCTTGCCCACATGCTCAGGGTTCAGCTGATCACCATATCTGGGGTCGGGAAGGAATTTTCCTTCAGGGTAGATTGGCAGAGGCCCTGGAGGTTTTTCACCTTCCGCTGTAGCATGGGGCATGGGTCACTAGCAGGAGGATTCTCTGCATCTTGGGGTCTTTGAACCATCGTTTCAAGGACTTCAATATCTGAGAGATAGGTGAGAGGATTATTCTAGCAGTGGGTGGGTGAGATTCCGTGGCCTGCATTGTGCAGGGGGTCAGACTAGATGATCAAAATGGTCCCTTCTGACCTTAAAGTCTATGAGTCTATGAGTATGTGCTTGTTATCTCTTTCTGAACCACGGAGTCTCTGAGGCCCCCTCTTGAATTATGAGCCAGTAACTCAGGATAAGTCCCCAATTACTGCTCCCCACCTGGGGCTGTGCTGGTTTATGGCTGGTGAAACAAACATGTCCGTTTCTTGCTTATCTCAACCTTTCTTTAGCCATGTATTGTCCATTGTTAACTAGGCCTCATGCCTCAGACCAGGCCCGTGGAATTTGGGCATATGTGAAAGATTCTTAAGAGAGACTGTGGTCAAGATCTTACATACATATTATTGGGATTTTGGCCCTTCAGTAGCCCATTTCGACAAAAAATTCCAATAGTAAAAAGCCAAAAAAAAGTCTAAATGAATAATTTTGACTTTCTTGTTATGATAACATAGAAAAGTTTCATTTTGACTATTGTTTTGATACATTGTGATTAACATAAGAAAGGCCATGCTGCTTCAGAGCAATTGTCACCTACATCAGTATCCTGTCTCCAACAGTGGTCAATACCAGATTTGCAGTAAGTGCTAAAATATTAATTTTATCAGACAATATATATTTAATAGTATATATTTTATGTTTTGCCATTATCAAAACAATTTGATGGTTGAGAACTGAAACTTCAGAATTTTTGTTTTATGGGAAATTTTGAAATATCAGCTATCGCTCCAATTTGGAATGATAGCAAATTTTGAAATGTTACAATGTCCCATGAAATGGAAATTCCCATTTCTGAGCAGCTCTAGTCCAGAGATTTTAGACAGGTCTTTGTATAATCATCAGGTGGTCTTCCCATCTGGCAGACAACCCCTGATATTGTGCAGAATCTGCAAATGAAGCAAGAAGGAAAGGGAAATAAGAGAAAGTAAGGTAAAGAGGAGGAAGACAGAGAAGTGAAAAAATAATCTACATATAAAGGAAGTAGAGTTGATATTGGTATGAGAAAGGATGCATACCAACTTTTATGCACTATACTGCCGCATTTTAACCCTCACGACACAGAACAACTGCGGACTAATAACCTGGTATTGTTTTAGATCCAGCTTATAATGACTCTTCCTAGTACGAAATCCCAGATGTGTAGCTGTGTTAGTCTGTAACTTTAAAAACAACAAGCAGTCCTGTGGCACTGTAGAGACTAATCAAAATATATAGAATTGTGACTCCACTCCATCTGATGAAGTGGGTTTTACCTACAAAAGCTCATGATTCTATACATTTTGGTTAGCCTTTAAGGTGCCACAGGACTTCTCGTTCTTCCTCGTAAGCTCGTTTTTAGAACAAATGGAAAAGTTTAGACAAGAGTGAACATCTGCAGGAAAGAAAGTCTCTGATATTTATTAACAGGCATTCTCGATCCAGGAGCCTAATTGAACCAAAATGTTTCCTTCCAACATTTTTCTGCTGTTTTAATAATCCAGAGCTGGAAGTCTTAACGTAGTTGGAAAATATACACGTGTCCACCCAGTTCCTGTCCAGCAGCAGACAATAATGGTGCAAATGCTTTCTATGTTATTACACAGACCTTTACTCCAGCAGCTGAAGAACAGCTGGTAATTGTTCATGAGACCTTTTGGGGATCACCCAGACCAGTAAGGGGCTCTGTCACTGCCTGCTCTATAACCTTTGGTGCCTTTATGCTGCACGTCTTCGGTTCAGAGCCCTAACACCAACAGCCTGCCCACAAGCACAAGGTCTCACCCCGACTTCCACCAGCCTAGTTACACTAGCAGGGTCATACCAACAGCACTTCCAGGCTCGAGCGTCCCCAGATCTGTCTTCCTCCTTGAATTCTTAACTATCAGACTTTCCCCTCTAGTTTATCACGCCCTGAAACCATAAACCAGCCCTCTAGACACCAGCTTATTTTGGCACACACACACCACAGTTGGCACAATAGAAATCTGCCTGGGGTAAAAATAAAGAAAATGTTTATTTAATAGAAAAAATGAAGATTCAAAGATGAAATTGTGAGGAAAAGCTAACATATGAAGTGACACAGAAAAACAAAAATGCAACTTTAGCTTTACACTTCTATCTTAAGACAAAATCTCTGTTACCTATAAACCTCTGTACAGTTTCCCAGCATACCCCTGGTCACACGGAAGATCCAGTCCAGCTTTCCGTGCACAGCACCAGCCAAGGGACTGTCCCTTTTAAAGGGTTTTCCCCTCTGTGTCTCTCTCAGACCATGGTAACTCATGAAAATTGAGTATGAGAAAGTCCCTCAGCTTCAGAGTGGGGATGTCTCCATGTGTTTCCACTAACTCTAATGGCCCATCAACAGGCTGCTATTTGGAGCTGGTTTTGTGTAAATGCCTGGCTTGGAAGATGCTACTCCCTGTTGGGGGCACAGCTGAGAGAGTCAAGGCAGGTCAGGTCAAGTATTTTTTATTGACCAACTTCCTTCCAGGGTATAACCTCACTTACCTTGTCTTGCTCTCACCCTAGGACCAACACAGCAAATATCAGATTACTGCAGAGATCAGCTAGCTATTGAACCTAGATACCCAGATGGATTATCTCTCACTTAGATGGATATTAAACAGAACTCTTCGTCTCAAAGGTGTTAATCTGTAACTTCAAAAACAAAAATAGTCCTGTGGCACCTTAAAGACTAATAAATATATAGTATCACGAGCTTTTGTGGGCAAAACCCACTTCTTCAGATGAGACGATCTTGAGACATTAAGTCATTAATAAAAATGCTGAATAGTAGTAGACCCACAACTAATTCCCATTAGACCCCATTAGATATGCTCTCCCACAGTAGAGTGTAGCTAATTAAATTGCATACAACTTAATTAGGATACACAAGAATTTATTATGAATGGGATGAGTCAAGTAATGCAAGAGCAGTTATTCAAGGGACCCAACCATGCCTGCATTTCAGAAAGGACTTACAGTTTCCTGCACTCTTATCTGACTGTAAAAGAAAGCCCTACTCTCCACAACGTGGGCTTCAACTCAGGTAAAGATTCATTGTGATTAAAGCAGCACACAAGTGAGACCGCTCCCCACTGTGTCTCTGGTCTCATTCATTTCAGATTCTAGCTTTAACCTCCTCCCCCCGCTCTTAAAAAATTAAGTTAGTTGTGGAAATTTGAGCTGGAGCTTTTCCAGGTTGGAGCTTTCAAGTCCTTGTCAACAGAAGCCTGTGAGTTACAGTTAGAAATTTGCAAAAATCTGACACCTGCCACTTTCCATTGAGCTTTGGGTGGAAAATGTCCCTGGCCTCTTCCATTTTTAATGTCAAAGTCAGCCTGGCAGAAAAAATCACCTCCAGGTAAAGTCATTCAGAAGGGGAGCTCGTGACTGCCCCCTCCTTCTCCTCTACAGAGCTGATGCATCAGAACAGAGACAGTTATTTGCACTGGGGATTACTACTTTGAATGTCACTCAACACAGCAGCTCAGCTGACTCTCTGAACTGGAAAGGGGCAGCGGATCCTCTCTTTTATAGCGTTTCAGTTCTGAAAATTAACTCATTTCAGAGGCTAAGGAGCTAGTAGTAACTAGTGCTGTCTGGACCTCTGGCACTCCCAAACATCTAGTGCTTATACAAAAGGATCAGATTCTCCATTGGTGTAAATCGATATGGCTTCATAGAAGTCAACGGGGCTATGCTAACTTACAATGATGCAAAATCAGCTCCATTGCTAAACCTGAGCTGGTTATAGGGTTGTTAACGGTTAACCAGTAGGGATTGTTCCTGCACTGCCAGGGAGCTACTCCCGCCCAGCCAGACCAGCCTCCGTCCATGGCAGGTATGGGGTGCACCATGCGCAGAGGCACTCCAGCCCAGCTGAAGCTGCCCCTGTCTGCGGCAGGGGGGAGGGGACACTCCAGACCATCCATGGAGGGGCAGGGTAGCTGCTCCAGCCCAACTGGGGAGTGGCCTCCCCTGCCAGCATCCTCCTTTTAATCGTTTAACTGGTTAAACTTAACATTTAACTAGTTAACCAATTAAATGGAATTTTACATCCCTAGTTGGATCTACACCAAGACCAGCCTTCCATAGTATTTTAACACATCTGCTTCCGGCCCTGAACTGAAACTGGAGGAACAGAGGCTGCTACAAAAATGAAAGATAACAGGGATGTAAAATGTATTGGAGCTTTTCAAGCCTTAGATATCAGAACCTTCCACCAAGATCTTGCATGGAGCCTGGGGGATTGATATCTGAACCAGAACCACAGGCCTCAACACTCCCAAACTCTGCTGAAATGTGGAGCTTGTTACAGGTATTGTAAAATCCAACCCATTTGTAGCTTAAATTCTTTTAAATTCTCCTTTATATTTATCCAAAATCCCTACCCCAGTATGGGATGCATGGGAGGGAAGTGCCTAAAGTTCCCCTTGAAAAAGGCAGGAGCTGA
The DNA here is from genome assembly GCA_032595735.1 of Pelochelys cantorii. Lineage (NCBI taxonomy): Eukaryota > Metazoa > Chordata > Testudines > Trionychidae > Pelochelys > Pelochelys cantorii. The sequence goes on along the minus strand of CM064352.1, from coordinate 15,650,685 downwards.
AATCCATAGAAAGGTGTAGGGCAGTGGTCTCTAACCTTTTTAACCATGAGATCACTTTTTCAATTTAATTGCAATGTGAGATCTACCTCAAACCCACACCTGGCTCTTTCCCCCCCCCCCCTTCTCTGAGGCCCCACCCCCACTCTCTCTATTGCCCTTTCTTCCTGAATCTCATTTGCTTTCACCAGGCTGCAGTGGGGGTGCAGGCTCTGGTCTTGGGCCATGGGGTTGGTGTCCTGGCTCCCTGGGCTGCTCCAGGGTCTACCCCATCCTCCTGAGGGTCTCTTATCCTGGCTTCCTGGTACAGGGGACTGGTTCATCCCTGGGGCAGCCTATGTTGGCTGTCTAGCTGCTCCCAGGTGGATGGGACTTGAACCCATTACACTGTGCTCCCCAGGTGAATGCCCTATCCCCTGACAGAGCCCACCCCACTGCCTTAACCTTCAAAAGATCCCTTATCCTGCCTTCCTAATACAGGCGCCAGGTCCATCCCTGGGGCAGCTGGCATTGGTAGCCTAGCCATTGCCCGAGTGGACGTAGGGGGGGTGGGATTGAGCCCACCACCCTGTACTCCAGAGGCTGTTGCCCTATCCCCAAGTTCACTGGAGATCCCATGCCACCACTCTACCTTCAAGCCCCTTCCGCCCACCCTAGGAGTGACCAGACACAGGATAAGGGACCCTCTGAAGGTATGGAGATGGGGTGGGTTCTTGAGTGGACTACAGGGATATGGCATTTGCCTGGAAAGCACAGGGCTGGGGTCTTGAGTCCCCCCCAGCCCCGAGGCAGCTGCTGGGCAGCCAACACTGGCTGCCCCAGGAATGGACCTGGCTTCTGTATTAGGAAGGCAGGAGAAGGGATGCTTTGAAGGTAAGGCAGAGAGCTGGGCTCTGAAGTGGACATGGGGATCAGGCAAGTTGCCTAGAGAGCACAGCATAGTGGGTTCAAGTCTTACCCACCTTGGGAGCAGCTGGATAGCTGCCCCACACTAGGAGCAGCAGAACTAAGGCAGGCCCAACTCTGTCCTGGTCCTCCCTTTCCTTTCCCCCCCCCAAAAAAAAGCAGCTGGCATGTAGAGCAGTGGCTCCATGTGTTATCCCTCATCTACAGGCACCAACACCACAGCATCTAGTGGCCACCATTCCCCATTATTGATCAATGGGAGCTGCAGGAGTGGTGTCTGTAGGCAAGGAGAGCATGTGACCCCCTGCTCTGACCATCTCAGGGACATGCCAGCCACCTCCAGGAACAGCAATTATTACAGGGGTAATGATGACAGGTCATGCATTTTAGTACTCAAAGAATTAAATTAAAGCATAAAAGAGAGAAATGAAAGTTATGAAATGCACAGATGAGTCAAAAACTAATAATAACCCACTTTGCAAGCAGTAAAAGTAGTAACAACTCCCCCCCCCCGTACATATTTATTTAAATATTTTTACCCCACCTTTCTATCTGTTGGGTCAGGAGCTGAGAGGGAAGGACAGTGTGTGTTTGACAGCGACACCCGCAGCGTGTGAGAGCAAGAGAGATTTGCATTGCCAAGCTCCCTCCATCCCCTTCTCTCTGTGTGAAAATAGGGTACAGGAGTGGGGGGGGGAGGGACACCCTGACATCAGCACCCCCCCTTCTCCCTCCCACACCCTGCACAGAAAGCAGGAGGCTCCCAAGGGGCAACTCCAAGGCAGAGAGCAAGAGCAGCAAGACAGTGGGGGGAGGGGCAACTGAAGTGCCAGCGCTTGATAACTTCCTGGCCAAACCAGTCAGGATCCCCCGTTAAAGGCTCCAAGATCTACTGGTAGATCCCAAGCTACTGGTTGGTGACCAGAGCCGGTTTTAGGGGCGGGCGAGCCAGGCAGTCGCCTGGGGCCGCCATTTTCAAGGGGCCGCTGACAAATTTTCCCCAGCGGTCGCCCAGGGCCGCCAATTGGTTAGGACCAACCCTGTTGATGAACACTGGTGTAGAACAAAGGTGGTCACAGCGTGGGGTGCTTTTTCAAAAAATGGGCTTTCCTCTATCTGTGACTAATTTGTTGCCTCCCACCTGTTGGGTTTGAGGCCAGAAATCAGCTTGCAGTCTGCAGACTTAACTGTCCTTAGATAAAAGGCAAGTAAGCAGCTGAGTTAGGGCGAGGGAGACCTACAAGGAACAGGAAGACTCCTGAAGGAGATCCAGTACCAGGAAAAAGGACCTAAAAAGCAGAACCCTGCACAGATGCGAAATTGGTATCCGCATCTGCCAAAATGAACCACAGATATTTGCATCCATATCCAGGATGAGGATATCTGCAGCTATATGCAAATTTGCAGGGTCCTAGATACAAAATTTGTATTTGCATCTGCAACTGTATCTGCAAAAATGACTCACAGATCATGGTATGGATGGTATCTGCATCCATATCCACCGATGTAAAATGGATAGCCACAGATTTGAGGGATCCTACTGACAGGGGCTCTCCAGGTCAGCTGCCCCAAAGACCTGGCTGGAAACACCTAGTGAGGAGGAGTCTTTAGGAGGGTCCAGGCAGCAGGATGCAGTTTATCGGTTTTAAACTTTTGTGAAACAGTTCAGTTTTGAAAAATAAACCCATCCCTCAGTTAAGAGGTTGAGAGTCAGCTGCAGCTGGGAGCTTCTGATACAGACTCAGGCGAGTTGGCTCCACCATCTTACACTCTGTGCTTCTCTGCATACACTTGCTGAGGAACATACATCCCTGGCATCTCACTAATTCCCTCTCCAGCCCGAAATTAGGACAATCAAACAGACCCGAAGGCCCACTTTCTTTGCGGCATTGAGTTACCCTGTCAAGAAGCTGACACTGCAAATGTCCCCCACTGAGCTTAATGGATTCCTTTAGCGCAACACAAAGTGGGTTTTCACTAAAATCTTCAGAAACTTGCTGAAAACATCAGTTGGCACTGAATAGTGTAGCCATAATGTTTTAAAATAGCAGGAAATAAAAGCAAAGAGATGTCAGTCTCCCCTCAGTAATGTCGTACGATACCAATGCTCTTTATTTATTAATGGGTACTCTCACTTCAGCCCAGCAATCTGAATATCTTCATGAATATTTCTATATGCAGGGGAAAAAATCCTTCTGCCTCTATCCTCTCCCAGTGGGGGGTCACAGAAAACAGCTTCTTTATAGACTCTGAGACATTAAAATTCTGTGAGTACAAAGCCTGTTTTGTCTACTTGGTATAATACCATTTTTCAGAAGCACTGAATCCATAGTCTCTGAATTTCCAGGATACACTTTTACACATCTACTGTTTAAGGCTGTTATTGTTCACTTACAGCTTCACCCTTCTGTGATCCTTTACAAACACCCTTGATCTATGGCCCTACCAAATTCACGGTCCATTTTGGTCAATTTCATGGTCATGTCTCTAAATTTGGTAATTTCTAAGGACAGATAACCAGGAAAGGCGAAAACCAGGTTTTCTTTCAGTCAATAAATATTTGTCCATGAGTAATTAAGTATTGTATGGTTCACAGTGGCCCTTCTCTCAGCAGTCAGAGCTGAATATTAATGAAGGTATATGAAAACTTCAGAGAAATGTATCAGGAAGAATTTGGGAATTTCCTCATATGCCTCTAATATTTAGAGGTGAATATTTCCTGAAATGTCCTCCCACAATCCAGAATTACGTTGCCACATATCAATGCTCTCCTTGGTACAGCACCATATGAAAAAATTAAGCAAGATCTCTTGCCTTCAGCTGCCAAATTGACAGTACTGTTTATACATACCAGCATTTCTCTCTCTACATAGAATAAAGGATTGTGTCTTTGCTTGGAGCAAAACACAGTACTATGGCCCTTTCTTAGTTCTCAAATACTCTTAATTCTCATTTCAGTATGGGTATGTCTATACTGCGGAGTTTTTCCGGGATAGTTTTTCCACTGTGTCCAAGGAACACATTTGCTCTTCTGCTTTTTTTTGCAGAAGAGCAAGTGCACTCTTTCAGGGAGCCCTATATTCCTCGTTCTATGAGGGATAAGGGCTCTGTCAAAGAGGAGGCTTTTCTGCCATTTGGCCCTAACCCTAGACTGGGCCAAATAGCAGAAAAGCCTCTTTTGGAAAAAGCGATAGCGTAGACCCAGCCTATCAGTCATCTTCAAGTTCTCCAGTGTGAGTTACATAACAGACCAGCCAACCCTATTATTCATACTATTGTAGGCAGGTACTTGGATTTTGAATCCTGCTCTCTCTCTGTGTAATATTTATGTACATCCCTTGACAAGCATCAAAGTCCTCAATGAAATTACAAACAACACAGATGTGAATTATACAAATCACCATTCCCCATCACCTCTGTGACAGCGGCAGCCATAACAACTGCATTGCCAACACTGCACAGCAGTTTCCTGAGGCAGAAGATGAATAGGTCCTTACATTGAAGCTACAAGACAATTTCAAGGAAGGGGGGTTTAAATACCCATTTTGGAATTTGCATGGCAGAGTTTCAGAAGTCTGCCGTGGGCACAAGGAGCTGGGGCTTTGGATTTCTCTCTCTCTTGAAAGATGTTAACTCCACACAGTCCAGCACTACTAATGTCATGCCCGAGCCTTTCTTCAGTTCTCTTTTCAAGGCACACATACCTCTTAATCCCAAATCCACTTTGTGGCATAATTCGAATATGCCTTGGAGGAATCTCATCTAAGTACCAGCTATGCTGAATCCTGCTTGGCTGATCAGCCATGAGAAGAACACAGCCCAAGATGGGCTGTTGGCACAGTTGGGTCAAGCCTGGGTGCTTCATGCATTTGTTTGAGAAGGTAATTGCATTTCTAATTCAACTGATCCCCTCTTTCCTGCAAATGGATTTGCACATGTAGGCTAGGACTTCCATAGGCTTCCAATTCTCATTGAAATTTAGCAGATGTTGGGCATCTAAATCCCATGCATCAGTATAAATTTCCTTCTATGCTTTGTTCTCCAATTCCTACATTTCTGATGGATGCCTGACTTGCAAACCAGACGTATGCAGTCGCGTTTTAGCCACGTAGGTCCCAGAATATTAAAAACACCAGGTGGGTGAGGGGACCTCTTTTATTGGACCAAATTCCATTAGTGAAGGAGTCAAGCTTTCAAACTTACTCAGTGTTCTTCAGGTTTTGCAAATCATATGACAGTCTTGTTTGATTTTTTTTTTCAGTTTCCATTTAATTAAATGTTTGCAGACGGGGGTGAGGACTGTGTGTGCCAGTGACAGTTCAGGACAGTGCTCCAAACCAATTTTACACAATGCAGAATAATGAAAATCATAAAAAGTACACATAATTCGTGCCTAATAATGAATAGCAGAGGGTGTATCCAAGTCCAAGTAAATATGAAAAGACTGCCAAATCTGGCTATATAAATGCTAGTGATCTCACATGTTTTCAGAAGATGTATGGAAAAGAGGAGGTGATATTTTTATCCTGCTAATGATATGTGAAAGCAATAGGCTAGAGTTCTGTTTTAGTTTTTTAACTCTTTCATAGGTTTATGAATGGTCTGACCAATTATAATTTGTACCTGAGTTAAGACAACTGGGATTTACTAGAGAGCAGTGTTCCCTGTAAGCTGAATGCTTGGGCTGCTACCCAGGAGAGATTCAGGTGCCACCCAGCTGATTAGCAGAATGCCCACAACCACCCATAGCCAGTAATATGTTTTCTACTGGTGGTGCACATCTGCACATACTATACACAACAACATTTATTCTGCACACAGAAGGAAAAAAGTAGAGATTCAAGACCAATGATCTAGCAAGTTCTGTATCCTGGCACCAGAAGGGGCCTGCACTAGATGCTTCAAAAAGCAGGAGGAAAAAACACACATGGAATTGCTTAATTGTGCAATGCCGGGTTGGCTGTAAAATGATCCCACATGGAGGAACATCTTTCTTGAACCCCATACAATATTAGCAGAACTTCCGAGGGCTGATTTGGAGGCTAATCCATATTTTAAAGCCAATATTTTCACTGATTATTTTTTTCTTTGTTGGCTGCAAATGTTTATTTGTTTGAATGAAGCATTGGTGGATCCTATGATTGTGGCCTGCCCCAGCACACTCAGAATAGAAACAAAAAGGCAAAGCTAAGCAATTATACTTCTTCAGGGCTAGTCTCCACTGTTATGTTAACATTGCAACTTTTCTAGATACAGAATCTATGCAGTGCAGTATACACTGCAGGGGAAGGATTCTACAGATTTCACATTTAGTACATGTAATTGCAGAGCCTTTGGCTATTATCTTTGAAAACTCGTGGAGATCGGGAGAGGTCCCGGATGATTGGAAAAAGGCAAATGTAGTGCCCATCTTTAAAAAGGGAAGAAGGACAATCCAGGGAACTACAGGTCAGTCACCTTACCTCAGTCCCAGGAAAAATTATGGAGGGGATCCTCAAGAAATCCATTTTGAAGCACTTAGAAGAGGGGAATATGATCAGGAACAGTCAACATGGATTCACCAAGGGCAAGTCATGCCTGACCAATCTGATTAGCTTCTATGATGAAGTAACTGGCTCTATGGACATGGGGAAGTCGGTAGATGTGATATACCTTGACTTTAGCAAAGCTTTTGTTACTGTCTCCCACAATATTCTTGCCAGCAAGTTAAGGAAGTATGGATTAGATAAATGGACTGTAAGGTGGATAGAAAGCTGGCTAGATTGTTGGGCCCAACGGGTAGTGATCAACGGCTCGAAGTCAGGTTGGTAGTCGGTTTCTAGCAGAGTGCCCCAAGGATCGGTTCTAGGGCCAGTTTTGTTCAACATCTTTATTAATGACCTGGATGAGGGGATGGATTGCACCCTCAGCAAGTTCGCAGATGACACTAATCTAGGGGGAGAGGTAGATATGTTGGAGGGCAGGGACAGGGTCCAGAGTGACCTCGACAAATTGGAGTATTGGGCCAAATAAATCTGATGAGGTTCAACAAGGGCAAGTGCAGAGTCCTGCACTTAGGACAGAAGAATCCCAAGCATTGTTACAGGCTGGGGACCGACTGGCTAAGCAGCAGTTCAACAGAAAAGGACCTGGGGATTACAGTGGATGAGAAGCTGGACAGGAGTCAACAGTGTGCCCTTGTGGCCAAGAAGGCTAATGGCATATTAGGGTGCATTAGGAGGAACATTGCCAGCAGATCTAGAGAAGTGATTATTCCCCTTTATTCGGCACTGGTGAGGCCACATCTGGAGTATTGCATCCAGTTCTGGGCCCCCCACAATAGAAAGGATGTGGACACATTGGAGAGGGTCCAGTGGAGGGCAACCAGAATGACGAGGGGGCTGGAGCACTTGACCTACGAGGAGAGGCAGAGGGATTTGGGCTTATTTAGTCTGCAGAAGAGAAGAGTGAGGGGGGGTTTGAGAGCAGTCTTCAACTTCCTGAAAGGAGGTTCCAGAGAGGATGGAGAGAGGCTGTTCACAGTAGTGATGGATGGCAGAATAAGGAGCAGTGATCTCAAGTTATAGTGGAGGAGGTCTAGGTTGGATATTAGGAAAAACTATTTCTTTAGAAGGGTGGGGAAGCACTGGAATGGGTTACCTAGGGAGGTGGTGCAATCTCCAATCCCAAGAGGTTTTTAAGTCTCGGCTTGACAAAGCCCTGGCTGGGATGATTTAGTTGGGGTTCGTCCTGCTTTGGGCAGGGGGCTGGACTCGATGACCAACTGAGGTCTCTTCTGGCCCTAGGATTCTATGATATAGCAAAGGATATACCACATGAAGGACTGCCTTCATGCCATTTCGCCACAAATGCAAACAGTAAGCCCCCCCAGCTGGATCCCCTTTATTATAAAAGATGGGGCAGCTGGCAAAGCATAATCTGTGCAGGCTCCAAAGCATGCCACCCACCCCACGTTGGTCCAAAATAATCTGAATTTGATCATTTACCAGCACAGTGCCAAATATCTATTTGATAGGGGTTTTAGAGAAGGCTGAGAGTAGACTGTGCATTCTCAATGAGAAAAATGACAGAAAGGTTTTTAAATGATTATTTATTAATGCCTACGAGCCCTAGCGATGGGCCACAACCCTACTGTGCTAGGCACTGTAGAAACACAGAGCAAAAAGGCGGCCCCTGCACCAAGGAGGTTTTGTAGGTGGCTGGCTAGCTGAGCTCCTGCTGAATCATTTTAATACTGCTGAGATTTAAATTGTATGTTAATGTGTATGAGAGCTCCTAAAGCCTTGGCTAGGTGTCTTTTAGTCATTGTTTATATTCATATTGTTTATGAATGAATAAGTGGCCTGGTAACCCAAGCAAGATGGCAGAAAGGCATCTTCAGAATCATTAAATGAGCCAATGTACAGTTAAGTTAGGACTCTGGAAACAGTGACTGAGCCGATACTATACTGAGCGGGTGAGGGAATGGAGTAGTTCACAGCCATTTATTAGTGTAAAGATATCAGAGGCAATAACATAAGGTATTCTGCTCAAGACATTTAAATCTAAGTCAGAAAAAGCTGTGAGTTAGAGGCAGCCAAAACCAAAGAAGGATGAGGATAACAACAAAGGGAAAGCTAGATTAGGGACCACTTAGGGGAATGGTCCGCTTTTTCTTCTGCGTTTGCACAGCACCTGGCACAGTGGGGTCTTGGTCCATGACCAGGACTCCTGGATGATACTTCCATCAAAATAAAGTAGTAGCAATAATGTCCCATATCACACTGAAAGAATGAGCAGAGGGTGAACGTGCAAAATAGGTCATCACAGATATCATCAGATTTCGTATAAGATAGTATGATCCAGGAACCAACTGGAAAGGACTAATGAAGGTTTGCTTAGTGATACAGGGAACTCCTGGGTCTAGTTCACCAAAAGGGTGTCATGAAAGGATTCTAATAAAAGTGTTTGTCAATATCCTTGTGAAACACGTGTACATCTGTTGCATAAAGAGTTATGTATATGCATTGAAAATTATGTTTGTACCATATCTGTCTAGGGACAGATAGCCAGGTGTTCTTTCAGACAATAAATATTTATCTGTTGGTTATTAAGTATTGTATGGTTCACTGTATACCTACTCTCAACAATCAAAGCTGAATATTAATGAAGGTATATTAAATCTTCAGAGCGGAAAATGTAACTGGAAGAAGAGATTAAGAGTGGGAGGGGAGAATCTTATGTTGGGTGCATATCGAATTGTTCTGGTGTATATGAGGGACAAAGATGACACCCTGCCATCCTTCACTTTGGAAATAAATAGATAGCAAGTTTGCTTCAGGAAAGAGGGGTCTTTCTCAACTATGTGTAGTTGAAACCTGGGCAAGTATAGCTTCTTTAGACAGGAGGACAACTTGTTAACATTTAGTTTCCAGAAAGTATGTTATAGGTTTGTTTTACATGTTAACTATTTGTTTCCAATATTTTACTTGCTATCATTTGAATCTGTTCTTTCAGAATAAACTACTACTTCTTTTCACTATAAATATATCTAAGTGCTGCTTATTTACAGGAGCTGCATTCAGAGTTATAACAAAGGCCCTACACCACATTCACGGCCATGAAAAACACATCATGGATCATGAAATCTGATTTTCCCTCCCCATTAAATATGATGTTTTGTGTGCTTTTATCCTACACTATACATTGGGGGAGACCACTGTTTCTCAAACTAGGGGATCCTGACCTAAAAGAGAGTTGGGAGAGGGTCAAAAGGCTATTTTAGGGGGTCTTAGTATTGCCACTCTTACTTCTGCACAGCCTTCAGAGCTGGAAAACCACAGATGCCAGGTGCCCAGCTCTGAAGGTAGAACGTGCTGGCAGCAGCACAGAAATAAGGGTGACAATAGCATGCCATATTATCCTTACTTCTGCCCTGCTGCCTTCAGAGCTGGGTGGCCAGAGAGTGGGACTGGGAGCCCAGCTTAGGATCAGTGCAGAAGGGTGGAAATACCATATCCTGCCTTCCTTACTTCAGTGCCATTACTGGCAGTGGCTCTGCCTTCAGAGACAGGATTTTGGTCAGCAGCCGCTACTCTCTAGCTGCCCAGCTCTAAAAGCAGTGCCTCTGCCTGCAGCAGCACACAAGTAAAGGTAACAGTACTGCAACTGCTCCCACAATAACCATGCAACCCACCCCCTAATCCCTACAATGACAACATTAATATAGCTGAAATCATGACATGGATTATTTTTTAAATCTTATGACCGTGAAATTGACCAAACGTGATCTGTCTGTTTGCACCTGCAATCACTTAAATCCTAATGTTTGTACTTAATAAAAACACATCTGTTTACTGTCAAACCCAGCATATGTAATTGTTACCGGGGGGGGGGGGGTTAACAAGTGTGCATCTCTCTCTTTCACCAATACAAAGAGCCAACTCCACGAGCTTTCTCTGTGTAAAACTTTTATGCAGAGTAATGTAGATTTTTTTGGTCTGTGCTCTGAAATGCAGTCAAGTCCCTGGAGTTGAGCCCTCCCAGAGCTGAAGTGGGCTGTGCCCATGAACGCTCGTGTTACCATCTACATGTTTTGTTAGTCTCTAAGGTGCTGCAAGACTATTGGTTGTTTGTTAAGTTTTTCCAGTTACAGACTCACTCGGCTCCCCCTCTGAAGCTTCTCAGCATCTGTGTTACTCTGCTGGGGAGCTGTTACCCCAACTCTGTGCCTCTGTCAGAGGAGATCAGAGGCTCAGTGGTATGATCAGCACACTGAGTAGCAGTCTCATGGGGTTCTCTGTGATCCAACCCATCGCAATCCTCACAGAATGATTTTCACCTTAGAAGAGTTCTCAACACAATGCAATTATCCCCATAGTGCTACTATCTCCCTGGCAGCTGTCATGGAGGTTTGAGATTCTAACCACAGTGTAAGCTGCTCTCCTGAAAATGTAATTGCCTGAGACTCCCCCAGTGAGGTTATTTCCACCATCTTTTGGTGCTCAGCTACCACTAAGCACAAACAGAGATCTCAGCACAATGATATTTTCTGAAGGTACAGACAGTGAGCATCACAATACAGTCAATATGAATGTACAATTATCCTCTCAGTAGAGCCCTGCAAATCTGTGGATATCCTCTTTATATGTGTGGATATGTGGATGCAGATATCCACAGCTCATTTTTGCAGATACAAATTTTGTATCCATGCAGGGCTCTACCTCTCAGTGCTCTGCCTGCAAATATCAGCATCATTCTGGCAAATCCCCAAGGGGTGTATATCGGCCTCCTTGCACATTAAGAGCTGCCAAGATCAATCTCTGCTTAGATTCTTAGGAGGATCTGCCTGGATGTTCAATCTGTCCCTCAATGGTGATCTTTTCAGACCACTGAAACTTTGGCAATCATGCTTGCCAGTTGTGTAGTGGCATTCCTTTATAGATTATAAATGTGCTTTATAATTCCTTGGTCTCTATCTTAGTAATATCCTATTGTCGAGGGGCGCATTCCCCCCTCAACTGTACAAGCATCTCTGGTGACTATTGTAAGGCCCCCTTTCTTTGGGGCAAACCCAGTCTGCAGGCTTATTTATACTCAATGCCCCTCTACCAGGGAATATATGGCCCTGATGCCAAGTCCAAAAGTACCTTCCCCTCTACTGGGGTGTTGATGGCCCTGCGGCCTAGTCACGAATATACTGCCCTTTCTCAGGGCATGGACAGCCTTTTGGCTTAGTTCACAGGTAAGCCTCTCCCAAGGTCTTGGGAGCTGTATTGTGGAGGGGTGGCGAGGTAGGAGGACCCGGGCCCTCCCACTCCATCAGGTCCCAGCCCAGGGACCTGTAGACAGCGGCAAATTTTGCTGTCTGCTCAGCAGGGATTCCTACCGATACGCACCGAGCCCCCGGGGGATGATCCTCCGCCCTGGGCCACTTCCTACCACAACGAGAGTTCTGTTCCGTCCCTTCTTACCGCTCAGCAGGCCAGTCCCAGTCCGAGGGCCTCCTGGTTTGGGGCTGGGGCGGTTGCTCAGGAGCTCCTACCTGTGCTCCTTCCTCTCTGGTGACTCCCCCCAAGTGTCTGGCTCCCTGGGCTTTTATCCCTGGCCTCTCTTTTGAGCATGCCCAGCAGGACTGTGGGGGTGGGGCCCGCTCAGGCAATTGGGCTAGGGAAACTCCTGTGGCTCAGTGTGGGGTAGCCCTACCCCATCACACCTACCACGAAAGCATTTGAAACCAAAGTAGCACTGAGGAAGGTGGCTGCTTGAGTCAGGTATAAATATCCTCATTGCTGATCTGATCTCGCTAGTTACTACAGAATAGGTGACAAAGACAAGACGACAACCGAGGCAGAGTGGGTGCAGTTGCCAGCAGAGTGCTCCAGACTGGGGATGTTAACTAGCGATTAATTTACAAGGCGAGTAGTTGATGGAATTTCCATCGACTACTTGACTAGTCAATAAGCACTTCTGTGTTCTGCCTTTGAAATGTACAAGAGCCCCAGCAGGGGCTCCTGTGCATGTCAAAGCGGAAGCACCTGCATGGAGCCTGGGGTCAGCGGGGGACTCAGAGTCCTGCTCTGGCCCCAGGCTCCATGCTGCACTTCCTCTTTGAAATGCATAAGAGCCCCCACTGGGGACTCTTGTACATTTCAAAGCTAGCACGGAGCTCCGTGCGGTGTTGCAGCTTTTTAAGTACTGCCCTCTTTTCTCTCCTCCTTGCTGCCTCTATCTGATAGAGGCAACAAGAGGGGTGGGGGGGAGCGACTAGTTGACTAGTCCTTTAGATTCCTACTCCAGACTATGGCACAAAATCTGAGGTCTTTTATCAAATGGACTACCACTAGGTTTGGTCCAATTCAATTATCACCATCTATGGTGCTCATCAAGTCATGGTTATCACCACAGTTCTAACCAGCTGACATTTTCCCTGAAGACACTTGCCAAGGTTACAGACTTGAGTCCATTATAACCCAGTAACCCCTTGCCAAATGCTTCCAAACAAATGGAGTCAGGACCATGAACCCATTTCAGGATACTTCTTGAATGGATCTGAATGGCGATTTTCACAGTGCAAAATTGATCTCTTTCAAGCCCAAGTGCAGTGGTGTTTATCCCTTCAGCTCTCGGTACAACCCAGAACTGTCTGTCTCTCCCTAATATAATTACAAGTTGTGAAACTTCTCCATGTATTTTTAGCTTCCAAATGTCAGGTTGTTATCTCGTAATTGTAGTAAATGCTCTTCTGCCTTTCCGAAGTAAACTGGGAGAACAGTACCAAACACACACACTATTCCACAGTGACTTGTTTAGAATTGGGAAACTGACAAGGAAAAGAATGATAGTGCTACACCCCATTGCAGCTCAGTAATACAGAAGCCCTTCCAAGTGTAACCCCAAGACACTGAGACTTGAGATGTAAAAAGGTTAACTGCAAGACTGGGAACAGCCAGAACAGTCTTCACCCGTAGAGGGCGGCTGCAGGAGCCCCCTGCGGGATCCTAGCCACTCTGCACCAGCCCTCCACAGTAAACCAGTTAATTAAAATCATATTGTTTAACCAGTTAACTTTAATGAGTATTTACATCCCTTACAGAGACCACTGAGAAAGGGAGAGGGAAGTCTGTTCTACAGCCTTAGCTGAGGCCAGCTGGCTCTCATGGCTTTAGCCCCTAAGGTCCCAGATTCATTCCCCTGACCAACCACCAAGGTCCATCACCTCTATAAAAGTTTCTTTTCCCCCCTTCCTAGGGGAAAGGAAGACAACTATGTGCAAGTCAAGCATCTAAGGTCATTTGTCCAGATAGAAACCAGAGGGTATGTCAGGAGTGGGATTTGAACCCACATCTCTTTTGGGAGGCTAGAACACCCAACCAAGGGAAAGAAAGGACTTTAAGTTTAGCAACTGCAACCACTTGACTACCCTGACACTTGCTACTGGTCTGTGTTCATGCAAGGGAATGTAGAGGCTCCTTCAGGGGTGTACACTTCCCAACTTATATCTAATTCTGGCTGGGGACAGAAAAGGCTGTTTGCATTCTCTGCTCTCTCCCACCAGTCACACTGCCTCAGCTCACAGACACATAGGCTTTGTCTACACTGGCGGCTTCTTGCGCAAGAAGACTTGCGCAAGAAAATGTCCACGCTGCCATGTGCAAGCTGTGCTTTTGCGCAAGAGCGCCCATGGCAGTGTGGACACTCTCTTGCGCAAGAAAGCTCTGATGGCCGTTTTAGCCATAGGGCTTTCTTGCACAAGAAATCCCTGTTGAACGTCCACACTGCCCTCTTGCGCAAGAGCTCCTGCGCAAGAGGGCTTATACCTGTTAAAAAAGAGCGTAGCTCTTGCGCAAGAAGCCCTCTCTTACCATGCCGTACTGTAAACTTACTTACGCAAGAGCGGGCGGGCAGTGTGGACACTCGGCAGATACTTGCGCAAGAACGGCCGTACTTGCGCAAGAAGCCGCGAGTGTAGACATAGCCATACTGTTTCCTAGAAGCACCTTTCACAATCAGCCTATACTTCAATTACTACAGCTCCTCTCCAACCCCCAAAGGACTTAATAGCTGTAGCTATTTAAAGGGCTTTCCCTTTCCCTCCTCCCCTTGGTTTCTTGGGGCCATTAGTGCTTTTCATGGCTACAATTAGCTGAAGGCCAAACGCAACCTTTTAAAACACCAGAGCTCTTCCTTTCATCAATCACTCTGCAGAGAGATGGAATTAGGGCCTCCAATGTTAATTTCATCAGACAAGGAACTGATTTCCTCTGGGGTGCTGCATGACTTCCTGCGTCAGCACAAACTAACCCTAACTGCCTTGTCTCGGTCATGTGCGAAGCAAGTCCAGGGAGATGAGGCAGCTGGTGGACAGCTACATTGCTCCGTTTGAATATCTAAATGCAGTGGAGCTGAAGAATGGAGTTCTCACTATTCTAACTCTGAATAAGGATGAGTTGGGATCAGGGAACTTATGAAACTTCCTGTGTCAAGCACATGGGGGAAGATGTTCCATTATTATTACAGCATTTTTCACCCTAAGGGATTCCAGAGCACTTGGAAAACAAACTGAAATGTATCTGAAGTTATATGAGATATAAGGTCATCCTTTCATCCATTCCTGAAATGCAGCCACATCTGGTGTGGAATGGAGTTGCTGCTGAACAGCTGTACAACAGTGAACCACAGCTCAGGCAGAAAGTAAAGAAGAGCAGCATATTGATTTGAATCAGGAGGGTGATATTTAGATATTCACAAAATATTCACCTTGGTTAAAGCCTGGCCAAATTAACTTCCTCTGTAGCGAAAGTGTACCAGGCATCTTTAGTGGTCAGCACACTGATTTTGCATCTCCAATTCCTAACTCAGCACTAACTCATTCCTCTGAGTACTAAATCCCTAATATCACCACCTGCAGCACCTAGATTTCCCTGGCAACACACACACACACACACACACACATACACACACACACACCCCATTTCATTTGAAACACACACACACACACCATTTCATTTGAAAAGCAGGATTCATGAGTCTTACTCCTCTGACAGCAAAGATAGGAGAAAGAAGAGGTTAGATTGACTGAGATAGTTCCCCTTAAGAGACAGCTAGCTCATACAGAAAATAATTGTCCCCCAGGGCTCTGGCCATAACAATTCTCAAATGAAGCCTATTAATTGTGGGCCTGATTCTTCCAGGCTACCCGTTCATTCATGCACTTCTAATTTTACTGTTAGTGGATGGCTCAGACGTCATCAGGAGAGAACAGAGGAGTTTAAGGGAGGGAGGGGAAGTCCAGGAAAGAACAAAATGCTTCAGTTGGAGAATTACTTGTAATAAACCCATGTAACCTTCATTGCTGGGTTTTTAAATGGGTTCGTTCTGGAGAAGGAGTTGAATTTTATACAGACTCGCAGCTCTTCTCTCTTGGACAAGGCATAAGAGGAACTTTAGGCTGGTCATCCACTGTTGGCATCCTATGCTCCCAGGGCCAGCATCCCTCCTTTCTGGTAGAGGATTCCTATCACTCTTCAAAAACTCCCCCTGGTCCATTGGATTTAAATGGTTTCAATGTGTACAACCAGGACTGTCAGGAGAGGTTTAACCGCTAAGGAGCAAGCCACTTTGAATTTCTCTTAGCCATGAAGAGGCAACATTATGACTTTAGTGACCACATTGACACTTGAATAGGAGCTGAAAGAACAGGCCTTGTTACCTTCACTTCCTACTATTCGGATTAAATTAGTAATATGTATTAAACGATTATCTTAAATGCCATTCTTCAGACATACTTCACAGGACATTCTCCTCAAGCAGATTGCATTAGATAAGGGGACTGATCAATAGAGGCCTGTGAGGATACAAATTTGGGATCCACATCTGCAAAAAATGATCTGCAGATATCAGCATCCACATCAGGGTTCTACACATAAATTTGTATTTGCATCAACAAAAAATTAGTTGTGGATATAAAGTGGATAGCCTCAGATTTGCAGGGCTCTACTGATCACCTTGCTTGTGTCTATGGCACGTGTGAGCGTGCATATGCAGGTTTACAAGTCTTCAAGAATGTGCGTAGACAGTGCACATTTACAATTAACATTCAAATCATTTGAACTAGATCAAAATCTGGTGCATGGGGCGGGGGGGGGAGGGAGGTTTCAGAAATGACTAGTGATTTTTTGGTGCCTAACTTGAGACACTTTAAAAAGACCCTCTATGTTCAGAGGCTGAGTACTCAGAGCACTTTTTGGCACAGGATATTTCTTTCTGAATGGCCCTCTCAAGGGGAGCCCCAAACCAACCTGAGGGGGCAGCATCAGTCACCAGCATTCATTTTATTTTTTAAACTATGGCTTCACTATTAAGCAGCTCAGAGGTGTCTCAACTCACTCTAACACATGGAGAGAAATGAGCAGAACTTTCAAGAGAGGAATTATAGTGACAGAGCTGGTTGAATAATATTTGAATACATTCATTTTTATTTTGGGCTGTTTTCTCTAATAAGATTGTTTATGCTCCCATTCACAAATATATTAATATAATCAATACATTTAGTATTATGTTTCAAATAAATTATTTTACTTTTCTCATTATTTACTCAGTTCTAACTACCTGGGCTGTCCCTGGAGAAGGCAACAATTAATCCTCTTTCAGCATTACAAGCTGGTCTCCAATTTACCAACAGATTACACACAGGTATCTAAGCAACAGAGCTCAGATGCTGTAGCCAAATGCTGACATTTTAATGGCAACCACTGCATCATTAAAACATGGGGACACTTGAAAAATTTCATAGATCAAAGATTTCCTTATAATAATGCACTCGGTGTACAGAGGCTGCCAAAACAGCTACACATAGCAAGATAGAATAGCTGAAATAACATGAACATAAAAACAGTGCAACTAAGAATTCCAAACAACAGAACGAAGGATGCCAATGTTACCCCGTAACAAGTCAAGCCAGCAATAAAGGCATGGTAAATGTAGATATCGAGCAATTACTGGAAAGGCTTGTTTACTTGCTCATATTATCCCCTTTTCATCTAACATCCACATCCATGCTCTTGTGAAGAGTTCCTAAACTCAACTCCATGATCAGCGTTATGCTCAGCATTGGCAACAATGCATTTGTCCAAAAGGTTTTGTACATATTTTGTGTGCAACACTGGATACCTAATGCAGTGATCCTGTCATTTCAGCCACTCAAATTAGCAAATGTGATTGCAGAGAAACAAACAACAAAACCAAACCAAACCAACATCTCTAGATGCAACAACTAGAGGAGAAAAGATCATATCTAACAGACTAGTGTGCACACATGCTGTCCTTGAATAAGGGTGTCATAGCACTTTTTAAAAAAGTATTAAACTTATCTTCCCTTTTGCTAGTGAGGGAGGTGCTATTATCATATTTGCTTATTTAAGATGAGTAAGCTGAAGCACAAAGAGATGAAATGGATTGCCCAAGATCAAACACTGCGTCAGTGGAAAAGGCTAGATCGACTACCACCCAGGAGTCCTGAGGCCTGGCACCCTACTCTGACCATGATAGTGAATTACAGGGAGAAGTGCTATTTCATTTCTTTCTATTTATAATCCTTAAAGAGTCCCCTGCACTCATGGCAGCCCCAGCACCATTTAGACCTTCCCTGACAAGTGTCTGTCTAACCTGCTCTTAAAAAACTCCGATGATGGAGATTCCACAACCTCCCCAGGCAATTCATCCCAGTGTTTCACCACCCTGGTAGTTTGGAAGTTTTCCCCAATACCCAACCTAAACCTCCCTTGCTGCAATTTAAGCCCTTTGCTTCTTGTCCTGTCCTCAGAGGTTAAGGAGAATACTTTTTCTCCCTTCTCAGAACAACCTTTTAGGTACTTGAGAGCTGTTATGTGCCCTCTCAAGTCTTCTCCTTGCCAAATTGAACAAACCCAGTTATTTCAACCGTCCCTCATAGGTCATGTTTTCTAGACCTTTAATCATTTCTGTTGCTCTTCTCTGGACCTTCTCCAATTTCTCTACATCTTTCCCAAAATGTGGTGCCCAGAACTAGACAAAGTGCTCCTGAGACCTAATCAGCACAGAGTAGAGCCGAAGAATAATTTCTTATGTCTTGCTTACAACACTCCTGCTGATGCAAAAATTCAGACATCATTCTGGGATGTAACAGTGTCACATAGTGGACTCCTATTTAGTTTGTAGTCCACTATGACCTCTATATCTCTTTCAGCAGTACTCCTTCCTAGGCAGTCATTTCCCAAGCATGCAAGTTTTTCAGAATTGTTCCCCTGCATCTATAAGCACATTCAGTGCAAGGGTATGTCTACATGCAGTAGGACACCTGCATCTGGAGCAGGTCAGCTGACTCAAGCCTCAAACCCCAGTACTATAAAATTACAGTGCAACTATGCAGGCTTCAGTTAGATCCAGCCAGCTGCAGGTGTTTTTCTGCAGTGTAGCAAAGAATCCTAAGCAGAGCCCCAGAGGTAGAAGGCCTCTGCCTATTCACTGATTATACACAACATTGGCAACCACTAAAACACATTGTCCCTGTGCTAACCTCAGTTTGACACCATGCTTGAACCCTGACCTGGAAGAATCCATTCTGGGTGATGGTGCCTTTAGTTCTCCATTGACCATTTCATCTCTGGGCTCTCTGCTAAGACTGCCAATTCCAATGGCAGTTTGAGCTGTATGGACAGTGCCTGGTAAGAATTTGCCCGAGACCAACCAAATTCATTTCACATGGTCCACTGAGCAAAACTGTCATATGCTAACAACTTTTGCTCAGGACCAAACTGAGCAAGATGCAAACCAGCAGCCCATAACTTCCACAAACAATATCTTAAATATGCTAGCCCCTGTAATGAAAAAAGTGTCATTAAGAATCAATTATATTTGAGATGCAGATAAATAGACAAACCATTTTATCCCTTGATTGTCCCTGTCTCGTCCTTGTTCTGGTTCAGTAATCTCTCCCTGTCTTTAGGGTCACATGAGACACCCTCTTACAGCCAAATGCTTACATGCAATATTCTCCACTGTTAAACTGGTGGCTGCCGTAAGAGAACAAAACAGGCTGCAGGGAGGTGGAAATAATATAGTGACCCTGTTTCCACATAGAAATCACTGCCCCCTCTCTGCTAAGATTGAATAAATGAAGACTGCAAGAGAGCCAACAGCTTGTAGCACCTGGCTCCCTGGTTGGGTATTTCTGCATGGCCCTGCCTGCTGCCACTGGAGACATTTCAGTTCACTGCCATAAATGTATTTAAAAGGAAACTCTTAAGGCATTTTTCTAACTTTTTCTTCCCAATTCAGAGTTTCTATTTAATAAATCCTTGTAATCCTGTAATTGGGATTGCTAACAAAAACTTTTATATTGCATCATGCACACTAAGCTGTGCACACAGGTTTCATTTCTGTACCGGCACTTGTGAGTACTAGGTTGTATACACTGGCTAGTTACTATAGAGATGCTCATGAGCACTGGCTTATGTCTACTGGTTTATTATTGTAGGGCTGTTTAAGGTTAGGCTGGGCTGTATAAAAAGATGTACAGGATAACTCAGAAAAACTGTTAACACATTCTGACACGTTACTATTGGACTGCTCATTTGTGAGGAGTTGAACATACAGGTTTATTATTAAAAGGATTGTTCAGGAGTCATATTTAAAGAATATTACAATATTTGCTTTATGTGAAGTAAAAACAGAGATCCAACCTGCAAGTCCAGACTCAGTGTTTGTATTTTGTGCAGTTTCACTGAAGATAGGACTTCATGTGTTATGCTTTAAAATATCATAATGGAATTTTCAGATCATGACATTTAAAATAAAGTCAAGCCTTGGGCAGGGGGCTGGACTTGATGACCTTCTGAGGTCTTTTTCAGCTCTATGGTTCTATGATTCTATGATCTACTTACTTTGGCGCTATCCCTTGACAAGTGAAAGATCTGCAGATAGCCAAGCCAGAGCCAGAGCTAGAGTTAAGCTTTCTTATTTCCAGTGTGCTAAAAAACAAAAACGACAAAAATTCTTAATACACACACCAGTAGCACAGATCTTTGGAAGTCTGATTTATAAACACTGCAGAAAGGTTTTTAAAACCTGACAAAGTAACGAAAGCCTGTTTTGCATCCTGTTATTGGCATTGATTCTGACCCTACTGTTAAGTGAGACATAAACTATGTTACAGCTGTCTTTAGATCCTAAGTTTTTCAGTAAATATCAGATTTGGGGCCCTATTTTAACCATCACTGAAAACGTCTTTGACTTACCACTAATATAGCAATTTACATTTCCCAGGTACTTTGAAAATAAACTAATTATTATTTGAACTAGAGTAGCACCAAGAGGCCAAACTGAGACTGGGGCCTCATTTTGTTAAGCTTTGTACGGTCACTGCCCAAAGTTCTGACTACTGTAGCTATAAAGACAAGTATTGGGAGTGGAATCAAGGGCACAGTGAGGGGAAGTGACTTGCCCAAGGTACTATGAGTAGTCAGTGGGCTTGAAGGTAGAGAGGTGGAGTGGGATGTCCAGTGAACTTAAGAATAGGGCAACACCCTCTGGAGCACAAGCTGGTGGGCTCAATCCCACCCTCTACACCCACTTAGGCAGCAGCTGGGCTGCCTACACCCTGGGCTGCCCCAGGGATGGACCTGGCTCCTGTATTAGGAAAGCAGGATAAGGGGCCTTCTGAAGGTTAAGGGACAATTCAGATCACTACCCCTTTCTGCTTCTCTATGTAGAAACTAATGATACAGCCAAGAATGACCTTGAGTGGGTCACAGCAGATGATGTAGCACTGGGAAGAAGGATCAAGGAATTTGAAGTGCAAGTGGTGTTCTTGTCCATCCTTCTGGTTGAAGGAAAAGGTCTGGGTAGGTATTGAGGAAGTAAATGTGTGCTTCCACAGGTGGTGTCGGAGAGAGGGCTTTGGTTTCTTCGACCAGGGGACTCTGTTCCAGGCACAAGGATTGTTAGAAAGAGATGGGATCCACCTAACCAAGAGAGGAAAGAACTTCTTTGCATGCAGGCTTCCAAACCTAGTGAGGAGGGCTTTGAGCTAGCTGTTGGGGGGACAGTGACCAAAGCCCTGAGGTAAATGAGGAAGTCAAACACCAGGAAGAATCACAAGGAGGAACAAGCAACAAAGGAGGACCCCTGATTTGGATGGAGAATGCAGGGTGATCAACTGGTTATCTAAGGTGTTTATACACCAAGGCAAGAAGCCTGGGAAACAAACAGGAAGAATTAGAAGCCCTAGCCCAGTCAAAGAATTATGATTTGATTGGAATAACAGAGACTTGGTGGGATCACTCACATGACCGGAGTACTGTCATGGAAGGGTATAAACTGTTCAGGGAGAAAAGGAGGAGGAGTGGCATTGTATGTAAGAGAGCAGTATGAGCGCTTAGAGCTCTAGTACTTTGAGGGAGAAAAGACTATTGAGAGTCTATGGGTTAAATTTAGAGGTGGAAGCAACAGGAGTGATGTTGTGATTGGTGTCTGCTATATGTTTTCTTTGGACAACTAAGAGAAGCTTCCAGATCGCAGGCCCTGGTTCTCATGGGCAACATTAATCATTCTGACATGTGCTGGGAGACCAATAAAGCAGACACAGGCAATCCAGGAAGTTTTTGGAGAATGTTGGGGATAACTTCTTGGTACAAGTGCTGAAGGAACCCACCAGGGGCCATGCGCAGCTTGACCTGCTACTCACAAACAGGGAGGAACTAGTAGGGGAAGTAGAGGTGGGTCACAACCTGGGAAGCAGTGATCATGAGATGGTAGATTTCAGGATCCTGACCAAAGGAAGAAAGGAGAGTAGTAAAATACACACCCTGGACCTCAGAAGAGCAGACTTTGACTCCCGCAGAGAACTGATGGGCAGGATTCCCTGGGATGCTTACATGAAGGGGAAAGGAGTCCAGGAGATCTGGCAGTATTTTAAAGAAGCCTTATTAAAGGCAGAGGAAGAAACCATCCCAATGTGCAGCAAGAAAAGCAAATATGGTAGGCGACCAGATTGGCTTACCGGGGACATCCATGGTGAGCTTAAACACAAAAAGGAAGCTTACAAGAAGTGGAAACTTAGACAGATGACTAGGGAGGAGTTTAAATATATTGCTCGGGATGCAGCGGAGTTATCAGGAAGGCGAAAGCACAACTGGACCTGCAGCTGGCAAGCGATGTTAAGGGCAACAAGAAAGGTTTCTACTGACATGTTAGCAATAAGCGGGTGATCAGAGAGGGTGTGGGGCCCTTACTGGATGAGGGAGGTAACCTAATGACAAATGTGGAAAAAGCTGAAGTACACAATGCTTTCTTTGCCTCTGTCTTCATGGACAAGGTCAGCTCCCAGACAAATGCACTAAGCAATGCAGTATGGGAAGGAGGTGGACAGCCCTTGGTGGGGAAAGAACAGGTTAGGAACTATTTAGAAAAGCTAAACATGCACAAATCTATGGGCCTGGATTTAACACATCAGAGGGTACTGAGGGAGTTGGCAAATGTCATTGCGGAGCCTTTGGCCATTATCTTTGAAAACTTGTGGAGATCGGGAGAGATCCCGGATGATTGGAAAAAGGCAAATATAGTGCCCATCTTTAAAAAAGGGAAGAAGGACAGTCCAGGGAACTACAAACTCATCAGCCTTACCTCAGTCCCTGGAAAAATCATGGAGGGGATCCTCAAGGAATCCATTTTGAAGCACTTGGAAGAGGGGAAAGTGATCAGGAATAGTCAACATGGATTCACAAAGGGCAAGTCGTGCCTGACCCATCTGATTAGCTTCTATGATGAGGTAACTGGCTCTGTGGATATAGGAAAGTCAGTGGGTGTGATATACCTTGACTTTAGCAAAACTTTTAATACAGTGTCCCACAATATTCTTGCCAGCAAGTTAAGGGAGTATGGATTGGATAAATGGACGGTAAGATGGATAGAAAACTGGCTAGACTGTCAGGCCCAATGGGTAGTGGTCAACGGCTCAATGTCAGGCTGGCGGTCAGTTTCTAGCGGAGTGCCCCAAGGATCTGTTCTTGGACTGGTTTTGTTCAATATCTTTATCAATGACCTGGATGAGGGGATGGATTGCATCCTCAGCAAGTTCACAGATGACACTAAGCTAGGGGGAGAGGTAGATACACTGGAAGGCAGGGATAGGGTCCAGAGTGACCTGGACAGATTAGAGGATTGGGCCAAAAGAAATCTGATGAGGTTCAACAAGGACAAGTGTAGAGTCCTGCACTTGGGATGGAAGAATCCCAAGCATTGTTACAGGCTGGGGACTAAATGGCTAAGTAGCAGTTCAACAGAAAAGGACCTGGGGATTACAGTGGATGGGAAGCTGGATATGAGTCAACAGTGTGCCCTTGTAGCCAAGAAGGCTAGTGGCATGTTAGGAGGAGCATTGCCAGCAGATCCAGAGAAGTGATTGTTCCCCTTTTTTCAGCTCTGGTGAGGCCACATCTGGAGTATTGTGTCCAGTTCTGGGCCCCCAACTACAGGAAGGATGTGGACGCATTGGAGAGGGTCCAGCGGAGGGCAACCAAAATGATTAGGGGGCTGGAGCACATGACCTATGAGGAGAGACTGAAGGATTTGGGTTTGTTTAGTCTGCAGAAGAGAAGAGTGAGAGGGGATTTGATCACAGCCTTCAGCTTCCTGAAGGGAGGTTCCAGAGAGGACGGAGAGAGGCTGTTCCCAGTAGTGACAGATGGCAAAACAAGGAGCAATAGTCTCAAGTTACAGTGGGAGAGGTCTAGGTTCGATATTAGGAAAAACTATTTCCCTAGGAGGGTGGTGAAGCACTGGAATGGGTTACCTAGGGAGGTGGTGGAATCTCCATCCCTAGAGGTGTTTAAGTTTCAGCTTGACAAAGCCCTGACTGGGTTGACTGAGTTGGGATTGGTCCTGCCTTGGGCAGGGGGCTGGACTTGATGACCTTCTGAGGTCTCTTCCAGCTCTATGATTCTAAGATAGTGGGGTGGGCTCTGGAGTGGCTTAGAGCCTAGGGCATTTGCCTATGGGGACACAGAGTGATGAGTTCAAGTCCTCCTCCTCCAGGCAGTCTAACCTCTCCTTTTTCCCCCCTCCTCCCAATCCCAGGAGCAACCAGACACAGGACAAGGGACCCTGAGGAGGCAGGGCAGGCTTCTGAGTGGACCAGGGGACACAGCACTTCCCTGAGGAAGGCAGGGGCCTGTGGAGTGGAGTCCCAGCAGCCCAACCCTGCCTGCCCACCCTGGGAGTGAGCAGACAGCCGCTACAGGAAGGAAGGGAGGGTGTTGGAGTGGCCTAGGGGGATAGAGCATTTGTCACACTCCAAACCCTGTGGTCCAAGACAAGAGCCTGCACCCCCACTCCAGTCTAGTGAAAGTAAATGAGTTTCAAGGAGGAAGGGCAATAGAGCAAGCAGGGTGAGTCCTTGGGGAAGGGGTGGGGCCTCAGAGAAGGAAGGAGGGGGATGAAGCTGGGCAAGGGGATTTGGGTTTGAGGTAGTTCTTATATTGCACTTAAATTGAACAAGTGATCTTGTGCTTACAAAGGTTGGAGACTCCTGGTCTAATGCAAACCTGAATGGTACTGCAGCCCTGTACACCCCACCAGGTCACAATGCCACTCATTCAAATTTAACCCAGTGACCTCTCTGTCATGACAAGGAGACAGTCAGGTCTAACTGCAGTAGTGCTGCAACCAGGTGCATCAGGCTGTAATGTGGAGTGGGGACAGAGGTTCAGCCCCACTGCATAAAAGCTGCTTCTGCAGGGTGAATGTCAGGTGGGCTCCCTCCCCAAACCCCAGGCCTCCCTTGGATAGGGTTGCCAGGTGTCCGGTATTGACCTGGACAGTCCGGTATTTTCACCTCCTGTCCAGTAAAAAAAATTCAGAAAGTACTGGACACCTAAAACGTCCGGTATTTTCTGGGATTTTTTCCTTTTCAGGAGGCAAAAATACCAGACACCTGGTAACCCTACAACACATTCAGCAACTGGGCCCAGCCCCCAGCCTCCCCCCGCCCGCCCAGGCCCCCTGCCCCCGGCTCCCTGCCCCCCAGCTTACCTGGTTCCGCAGGGAAGCTGCCTTCTAGCTTGATCAAGAAAACAAGGTGACCACTGGCACAAAGCCTAAAAACCTGAAGCAAGGGGAAGCAATGCCTTCCCTGGGTCTTAGTGCTCAATCTCTCCCTCTTCCCTATCCCTATTCTGACTCTGCACACACTTAAAGGGGCCATGCTGTTTTAATGCTGGGTTTTTTTTGTTTTGTTTTTTTGTTTTTTGCTTAATAACTCTCGGGGTCCTTTTTTTTCTCAACAACTTTGGTCTCTCCCTTTTTATTCTCCTCAACAGAATTTTTTCCCCAGTGTTTTTTTTTTTTTTGGGGGGGGGGGGAAATCGGTATTTTTGGTTAAACCATCTGGCAACCCTACCCTTGGATAGTAATTTTTTCAAAGGGGTTGGTGGAGGGGTTAGTTTCAGACTTTAGGTTTATACTTTCTTATGCTTAAAGCTGGCTCTTAGGAAGGGGTAACTATTACTATTTTTACAGGGATTGAAATTCAAGTCCACTGTTCTAGATACCCTCAATGGCCTCCTGTTTCTCTCTGCTCCTTCTCTCCCCATGGATTTTTATGAGCTTACAATCCACATGTCCAATGCTACTACAACCTCAGGGTGTGACCAGAGGAAAATCATTCACAACTTTGCTGGAAAAAAAAGTGGCCTAATAGAAGATGTAATGCAGGGGGAAACACCCGTTTGTATTTAAACAGACCAGCAAAGATCCTGAAAGACTCAGCTTGTATGGAACTGATTCAGGTCCTTTTATGACTGCTTGAGCCAATCTTACAAGCCATCACCACTTTGGAACTGTCTCGTTCTGCAGGCAGCAGAGATGTCCTTTTCATCACAAGAACTAGCACAAAAAGGGGGAATCCTCACCGCACCACAAAGCATTACTTGCCCTGAGACACGTTTCCTGGTGGGTGGAGGGGAGAGGAGCGAGAGCTTGACAACAGAATGTAGAATGGCTTGTTTAGATGACAAAGATGGAGCCTCTGCATACATGGCTTTCTCCCCCGTCCCACCTTCCCTGTAGCCTCTCACACTAGTCCCTGCTCTGCAGATTTCAATGGATGCTGGGGAATGAGTGCAGGGTGACAACACTTCTCTCTCTCAGTTGCTGATGCCCTGATTCTATTAAAGCGGGGGAGCATTCTGGGTACTCATGACATAGATCGGGCTGTCTTCTGTCAGCTGTAATATGGAGAGACAAGCTCAGTGCTCCTTGGATTCTGGAGAGGGGGAAAGGGATTAAATGTGCCTTTCTCCATTGATTTATGTTGTACATTGAAAGCCAACATGGTTCTCTTGGATCCACACTGCTGCTTGAGAACAAGCAGCCTGTTGGGCCAAGTGTGAAGGGGGAAGTTCTGAAGGAATCCAGTTTCTATTCACTTGGGCCGATGAGACAGCTACTGCTCCATTTTAGCCACTGTTACATTTGCCCTCTAATTATATTTTTTGCTATTTGTCTCTCCACTAGTTTGATATACTGTTTAAATCTCCTTTTATGCCATTGTTATAGCTGTATAGTAGACAATGAGCCAAATTCTTCTCTTGTTTACATCTGCAAAACCAACAGGGGTTACCCAGATGTAACTGAGAGTTATGTTTGGCTGCGTATGTCAACAAAGCAATGGGAAGAGGGAGAATTCTTTTGTATTTTGGGTACCAATCACTCTCAGTTCTCTGATAAAACCCATTGAAGTGTCAGCTCCTCCTGAGGCCAGAGCAGCTACATTTTCCTGTCAAACTCATTTCCTGTCCTGAAGTAAATATTTAAAAAGTCCCTGTCATAGTGAAGAGCCAGGTTATGAAAGTCCTTGAAGGACAGGAAGGAAAATGCATTTTCTTCCCCATGCTGGACGTTTTCATATTAGTGACAGACCTCGAGAGAGATGTCTTTGTTCCAAATAATGCATCTGCTGGCAAGGCAAGCTACACTCTACCTCGCTGATGTACCTCAACTCTGTCCTGGTAGAACCACGCAGTTGGCAAACTATCCAGGTCACAGGGCCTATTCTGTCATGTTGAGAATGTCAGATGCAAGGGGGTTTTCTGTGTTAATTTCACTTGTGCTCATTTCACACAGGTCACTGAGCACTTTTGATGTTCTTGAGAGTGTCGATAACCGCTAAGCCGGCTGGACCCAAAGGGTGTGTCTAGACTACAGCGTTTTTTTTTAAAAAAAGTGGCCTTTGTTCGAAAAACTTCCCCTATGTCTAGACTGCTGCCGCGTTCTTTCAAAAGTAAATCGAAAGAACGCGGCAGTTTTTTCAACCGCGGAAAACCTCGTTTTATGAGGAATAACGCCTTTTTTCAAAAGTGCTCTTTCGAAAAAAGGCGCTATGTAATGCAAACTGTGCTTTTTTGAAAGAGGGCATCCAGACTGCCTGGGTGCTCTCTTTCAAAAAAGCGGCTTGCTTTTTCGAAAGTACTGATTGTAGTCTAATCACTCTTTTTCGAAAGAGGCTTGCAGTCTAGACGTAGCCAAACTGATGGTCTAACAGAAAAGGGCTCTCTGCCATGTAAAAAACTTCCCTGAGCCACGGGGGCAGGTAGGAGAGAAATACCTGGGAAATACTCATTGATCTGTATTAGACTGTGCACCTCTGATCTTGGGGCATTTCTGCAGAGGCAATCCTGGATATAAAGGCCTGAGGTACAGCCTGACCCAAACCAACCCTTCAAAATGAGAGAGAACAACCCCTGGTGACAGCTTCATGGCGTACAGTGTACACTTCACATCGAGAAAAGACCTTTACTTCTTTCCGGGCCCAGCTTTCAGCCACCCCGGGGCTGACTGGGAGCAGTACGTACGGAGTGGTTGTGTGATCCACCCCTCCCCCCAGTGCGTGAAGCTTTAAAATAATTTTTAATGACCAAAAATGCTCCGCTTTGTCTGTTCTCTTTTGCTGAGGAGGTGTGAGTGCCCAAGAATGTCCAAGAGTGATAGATGAAAGCCAAGTATTAATGTGCAATGCATTCGTCTGAGATACTTAGTATTTATTTGTATTGCTCTAGCACTAAGTGTCCCCATTATGTGAGGTGCTGCACAAACACAGATGAAAAAGACTTTCCCTACCCTAAAGATCTTACAATCCTGGCTCTCATTAGTGATGTGTCTGAGGACTTCATAATATTAATGTCTGTATAGTCATAGCACCTATGTTGGGTTGGGAAATGCTATTACTAATAGGGGACAGGAGCACAGACAGACTAAAGGACTTATCCAAGGTCAGACTGGAAACTTGCAATAGAGCAAAAAAGAAATGGCTTCCATTGTCACATGAGATAACGGAAAAGACTGAAAAACAGCCTGCTTGGTGAAAATCTTTCAGCTTTTACGATCAGAAAGGGGGAGATGCACAAGTCCAGCATTTTGTTTTCTAGCATATCTCCTATTTTTAAGTAATTTGAGCCCAATCCTGTTGTATGCTAGTTGCTTCCTATGCAGGGCTGAGCACACTTGTCATGCAGTGAGATCACTGTAGGGCAGGTTATGTGCACGGCACAAGCCAAGCTTTATTGTGTGTAGGGATTCACTGACTGATTTCAACCGATAGCTGTGCTCTCGCTCAGTCAGATCAGCGGAGATTGAATGTTCGCGTGGAGGATAAGGACTGGGTATACAGTATGAAATTCTCCTTCATTGGCTGCTTCCAGCTGCTGCTGAGGTGTAGTCTTGCTACATGACTGGAAAACTGGCTGTGGCATCAGCTAAGCTGGGCTCTAGCTGGAAGTGCTGTGAACCCTCTTACAGTAAGTTAAATCTAGGTATCAGGACGAGGGGAGAAAACCATCTGTTTATCCATTCTAAATGCTCAACTGTCAAGAGCGATGACTGACTTTATAAGACCTTGATACATACAGTCACTGTCTTTCATCACTACAATATCCAGTTGCTTTTCTGTCCCTCTCTCTGACAGCTAAGAGCCAGATCCTGCAAAGGGGCAGGATTCACAGGGGCAGGGTCTTACATCCTACATGGTGCCCTGTTTAAATCAGCAGAGCTCCAAGCAAGCCCCTGCATTTCCATCTGCAGGATTGGGCCCTAAGAGCCCCTTCTGTTTGCTCTCTGTGACAGTCAAAGCAAGGAGGGAACTCACAAAATCAATCAATTTCCCTTCAGTTGTTTTGCTTGGGGTTGTTTTTTCTTTCCCCTCCTTAGGAAATTAACACTGGGCTTTCAAAACAAAACAACAACACACCACCTTGGGAATGCCCCTGAATGGGGATATAAATGTGAATTGTACAGCTTTTCTGCTGCAGATGACAATGATACTTGTATATGTATGTGGATTTTGTTCAGTGTGTGTATATTATCTACATAGCACTTTAAAGACTAACAAGATGGTTTATTAGGTGATGAGCTTTCATAAACCATCTTGTTAGTCTTTAAAGTGCCACATAGTTCTGTCTTTTGTTTCAGCTAGACCAGACTAACACGGCTGCATCTCTATCACTATGTATATTATCTAGTGTGCGTATTTTTTTCCATGGAAGTCTATGTCTCTGGCCCTGGAGTGACAAGTGCCTAATTTTTCCAGGCTGAATCTTGACTGCCTGCAAACTTAACTATTTTGACACCAGAGAAGTCTGGTTATTTCCCCTCAAAAGGTATTGCTGCATTATTGCCAGAAGTATATCTCGCCCACATGACTGGCCTTCAATGCTAATCCCAGTTGATGGTAGGGAGGGGCTGTCCTGGGAGGCAGCCATGTGGTTAACATTGTGCACAGTGTATTTTTTCTCCTCTTCTCTCCTTTTCCTTTCAGACATGCAAAATTGTTCCATGCAGCCATAAATGTGTCTCCCTGCTGCACTGCCTCTGTCTCTTCTCTTCCAGAAACTCAAGGGCCTGAACTAGCAGGCAGAGAGATCCAAAATCTGCTATCACATCTGGATGGAAACTGGAAAGGGGATGAATAGCAGAAAGCAAGAAAGAGCAAAGTTGGTTATTTTTCTGGCACATGGATGCAATTACACTCAGTGCATTCCAGAGGCGTTCCTTTGAATTCTGTGCAGGTCTGACTGCCATTCCTGGGAGAAAGGAAGAAAAAGGGAAGAAAAGTCTCTCTCTCTCCCGGAGACGGAATGTCTGCACTTTCCACCCTCTTTTTAGGTGAGTGAGGATTTTTTTATGGAAAATGAAACTTACATATGCCTTCTCTGGGCAACAGAAAACACCACAGGGACCGGCAAAGAAGCTCTTGCAAAAAAACAAACTTGTAGCAAAGTCTGTTGAGTTCAGAAACTGAGCAGTTTAGTTTTGTTGTTGGGAGTTCTTCTTGTTATTTTAATTATTACTGGGTTTTGGGTTTTCTTTTTGTATGTATAATCAAACTCAACCATTACAGTGTGAGTTATTTTTGCTTTTAAAAGGTGTAGTGTACTAAGCAGTGTACTGTGTAGGTGTTTAACTGTTCTTGACAAAACAAATGGTGAAGAAAGTGTCTTTGTTCCAGAGATGGTGTCAAATTTATTTAACTTTACTTTGTTTCATCCGGGAATGTTAATTTCAGGTTAAAAAATAAAAAGAGCTTATTGTTTCCAGTAGACGCTTCAGACCGCTCAGATTAGAAACAGATGTGTTATAGTGCAAATGGGAGGGAGGTGGGGGGAGAGAGAAATGGGGAAAGGGAGGGGGCAGATGGAGGAGAGGAAGGTAGAGAAAGGGAGAGAGCAGGCAACAAAAAAGAGAGAAGGGAAGAGAGTGAGAGACAAAGTAATGCAGGATGGAGAAGGGAGAGGGAGAAGAGAAGGGTTTGATATCCGATTTTAGGTCTCTCTGCCAGCTAATTCAGACCCTTGAGTTTCTGGAAGAAAAAAGACCTCCGTGGAAAGGGATGAGGAGTGAAGCAGAAGCAGGGAGAGTGATGACCTGATAAGAGGGAAAGTGTGTGGAGTGAAAGGAGAAAGAAAGGCAGAGGACAGGAAGGGAAGATGAGTGAAAGAAGGAGGCGAGAGTAAGACAGGCAGAAAGACTAGAAGGAGGGATGTTTATTAAAGAGCAGGCCAAGGTAGTGAGGGGTTTGCTGCCCTGTGGTATCTAGGGTCCTCGCCTGAATGACAGGCTTGGCAGTAGCTAGTCTCTAGAGGCTTCACAATGGAATGAGTGAGCCTCTGCCTCCATTCTCCTCTGATTGCACTGACAGGCAGACAGCTCTGCCAGAAATCTCCTGTCAGGACCGGACGTGGGCTGTGATGCCTGGATCCTCGCCAGCAGACTGGGGTTGGGTGTGAGGGCAAGGTCTCCTCCTCTCTGGGGAGGGTGGGGTGCCACAGACTCTGAGGGTCATGTCAGGGAGCCATCACAGTGGCTTGCAATGGGAAGATGAGTGGAAGGTCTTGTCTGCTGAGGGACTCATAGGTCTGAAAAGCAGAGACTAGACAGGGCTTCAGAGACAGGGGGCTGTCAGTAGAGCTGGGTGCGTAATAATCACAATGGATATGTTCCATTCATTTTGCCCCGCTCCGTCAGTGCTTGCACACATTAATTGCAAGTAATAAAGGTTTTCGTCACTCGAGTGGCTCTGAGCGTAAGGTTTCCTCTGCGGGGATGTGGGCTGGAGTGCCAGAGACTGCTGGAGGCTAGTCAGAGACGCTGCAGAGTCTGCAGCTGAAGTGCAAGTAAGAGCTTGTCCCCTCTGTGCGTTTGCCTGGCCCTTCTGTCTCCACAGGCTGAGGGTGTGTGAGGAGATTCCTGTAGCACATGGCCTTCCAAAGGCACAATGGTGAAGACTAACAGCCAGGCTCCTCTTAAAAGGGTCAGTATCTGCCACAGAACCACCACCCTATTGGTACTATGTTGCTTAGTTCTATCACAGGTTAAAGTTAATTCAAGGCGCGGGAGGGGGAATGCCCGAGCTGAGGAGAGACTGAGAATTGTGGAGAGCGCTGCTTGCCCCAGAGCGAGGAGGAGGAGCACTAATCCCCCTCCCTTCAACCACTGACTCGTGGGTGGCTACACATTTTGAAGGGGATGGGCAGAGAGAATTTAGCCTTTGCTACATTTATACTTTGCATTTCTGTAGCAACCCTTGTCCAAGAGTTCCAAATAATTCATGATTATTTGCATTCTGCTAGCCGCTAGGGACCCCACTGTGCTAGGTGCCGCACCTACCGATATTTAGAACCCTGCACAGTTATAAATGTGCATCTGCAAACATGATCCACAGATATAAAGCGGATATCCACAGAACTGCAGGACTGTGCATGGTTCCTGTCCCAAAGAGCTTACTGTTTAAATATGCATATTCATAACCATTACCATCCCTTTGTGATTCTTGGAAGTATTGTTACCCCCATTCTGGTGGCGGGGTAAGCTAAGAGATTTCCCCATGATCACAGCAGAGGTGGGAATAGAACCCCATTTTCTTAGTCCTCCTGTCTCCCCCATAAAACCACCCGTTGCGTTATCTGCCCTCTTTGTAGATAGAGTGCTAGTAGATAGAGGAATTCAGTTTTCAGGAACTGTAAGTCCAGTCGATTTCACTAATAATGTGCTTCAGAGAAAATTAAGAAGGGACCAGACATCGGGGTGAGATATAGGGAGGCAGGAACACCTCATTCGCTAGCCAAAATTAATCCATTTGCAACTATGTTTTCTGAAGCTCCAACAGCCGACTTCTCTCCTCACTGTAAAAGCAAAGGGAATAACTTTGGAATAGCATTTGAAAGACACATGCAAGGGCTGTGAGGAGGGTAGTCAATAGGAAGTGAAGTCCATCTTGTTTTTCTGTTCTTATTAAACGTGTCTATGGCACTGTCAAGACACGCTATGCTTTACCATCAGGATGAGGAATTGTCCTTGCCCCCAAAACAGTCTAATGGAGATAAACCAACAATTCAGATAAAGACGGGAGGGAAGTCAGGGCATGTCTACACTAGGAAATTATTCAAAATAACTAAATTCAAAATATTAACTCCCAAAATCAAAATAAGCTTATTCCCCAAGGAAATCAGGAATACAGATTTTGAAATAACCAGCCCATTATTTCAAAATAACAGGCTTGGTAGTGTGGAATTTTGAAATAAGGGGGGTTATTTTGAAGTAACTCCCTAGTGTTGACTAGGGCTCAGTGGTGAGAATCAGGGGCAAATGACTTTGGAAGAAGGGAAATTTAAAGAAGAGAGGTTGGGCTCTTTAAAAATAAGGAGACTGCCAAGCGTGGGGCAGACTCCAGAGCATGAGTAAAAACATGAATCAGAGAGTGGGTGGAGGGAACAGAAAAAAAGAGAAGTGGGAGGAAAAAGCACACACCACTTCTAGCTGTGGAGACATCTGATTCCAGTTTCAACCCAGTTTGCATTCAAATTGTGATTTCAACAAAAAAGGCTTTTTGGTTAAAATGCAAGTATCTGTGGGAAATGTCCATTTTTGACAAATGGATTTTGACACTGACTTTTTTTCGCCTTTTTGGTATCCAAAAGCTGGAAAAAAATCATCCAGCTGAGTAAATATTTTCAATAAAACCAAAACTTTCTGCTTCAGTGGCTGAATTTTTTGGTTGCCAAAAGTGACAAAATTTAGTTTTGAGATTTTTGGGGGGGGAGGGGTTAGTGAAAAGCCCTCACAAAATTGTAGAAATTTTGAAGAAGATGAAAAATGGATTTTTGTTAATTTTTCACATGTAAAAAAAGCCATATCAGTTTCACATTGGTATAATTAGATTGATTTCAGAAGACTCACTTTGGATTTACAATATTGTAAATAAAAACAGAATGAACCCCGTCAGTGTACTCATCTGAAGGGAACATGGTAGATACATTTCAGTAGAACTGGATGGAAAATTTCTGCCAAAACAAAATTTCAGTGAAAGCAGTGTATGCTTCTGAAAAAAAAAAGTCTTCCATTTTCCAACCAGCTCCAGAACATCCCATTGAAAAATACTCCCATTTTAAAAAAAAATTGCTGTACAAATATGCATCAGCACATGCTATTTTTAGACACTTTGTGTCAAATTCAGGTGCTATGTGACTGTGACTACTTTAACTTATACTAGGGCTAAATTTGACCCCTTTATCAAGGTTTAAATGAATCACAGTTAGAAAATATTCCCAGGTGCTTGATACAAGAGACATAACAGATGTTGGTAACACCACTTGCTGTGTCTAGCTTCAGAGAGTGATGGGTTCTAGACCCAAAGGGGCATAAGATTTACCTGACCAGCTCAGACCATTCATCAATCTAGTCTAGTGTAACCTGCGGGCTCTGGTGCACTGTTCCATGTAGTGGCACTGAGACCACTTGCAGAGAGAATAACAAGTCTACTCTACAGCCTTAGCTAACAGTGAGGTAACTTTTAGCTCTTGTATTAAGCTCCAGAGGTCGCAGGTTCCATTCCACCTGCAGCTAACTGGAGTCTGCCGACATTACGCTAGCATCTTGCCTTTTACAGTGGCAGTGACGTGATGCTTCAAAGAGATGTGAAACGTCACCCTCACATCCCAAGTGTTGCTGCAATGTTGTACAGCAACCATACTTACAAATCAGTAGATAAACTGCCTCATAGGTCTGCACAACAGAGATGACCTTCTTGTCAGAACTAGAACAATTTCTTACATGGAAAATTAATCTGGGGGAAGTATTCATAGCTGCTTTTAATGTGACTGACCAGCTGGAGGCAAAAAAGAGCCAGCATCATGTGACCAGTCTGCTCTCTGCTTGGGTCACAGCCTGAGAACAACTGTTGTATCTTTTGGGGGGCTGTGAAGGGTGAGAGAGAGGCAGGACTAGGTTGTAAAGAATATAAAGGGGATTCTTTAGTTAGGCTGCTGGACACCGACAGACCCAGCCTGGGATTCCCTCTAGCTCCCTGTTTGACTGGTACAGTAAGTCTAGAGTTGCCACCCAAGACCTGTCCTGAATTAAGCAGTCATACAAAGGATTACTAAGTGACTACACCACATTAAACATTCTCCATAAACACTCTAGACGAGAGCATGAAATGTGATTCACCTTTACCATGATCTTGACTCCGACTTCCAAATGCTCACTATCACTTAGCATCTTCAAAACTCTTTATAAGAGCTAATTAATCCCCGCAACACTCCCAGTAAATCTTGCTGTTTCTGTACCTGTACAATAGGGATAGCAAGTAGATAAATAACTCAACCGAGATTATGCAGAGAATTCTTGACAAAGAAGAGTTAAAACTAGAGCTGGTCAAGAGTCCCTCCTCCCTATGAAAAATATTAATGAAAACAAAATTTTGTAAAAAAAATCTTAATTTTTTTGGTGTTTTTATTGAAAAACCTCAAACTGTGTTTGGTTTTGTCTTCTGTAACCAACCTCTCCAATGTCTTGAGTTAAAATCAGTCGTTGATGAAAATGTGTAAAAAATGGACAAAAAAACCTGAAATACTTTTGGAAAGAAAAAGATCCAGTTGGCTCTCAAGAACTCCCGGCGGGAGCAGAGGTCTGGGACATA
The DNA here is from genome assembly GCA_032595735.1 of Pelochelys cantorii. Lineage (NCBI taxonomy): Eukaryota > Metazoa > Chordata > Testudines > Trionychidae > Pelochelys > Pelochelys cantorii. The sequence goes on along the minus strand of CM064352.1, from coordinate 15,614,801 downwards.
TTAGACTGCACTTCCCTCTCCACAGGCAACTCAAGCCATGAACTCACTGTGTGTAATAAAGAAGAGGTTTTTTATGGTCTGATTTCATAGCTCTGTCCACTGAATCTCTGAGCTCAGGGAAGTATTTCAGTGTTGTCCCAAGGGTCCACAGTTAGTGAATCCAACTTGCAAGACTCCTTGTCATCTCACTTGTGGGAAAAGGTTATCGTGAAAATCTCTCTAGTGCCAGCTGGCATGAGCTCAGCTGCCCCGGCATGGAGCGATTGGGTCTGACAGAGGATGTGCAGTTTCTTATATACCCACCAGAGTTCCAGGATGCATCTTCTGGAATCAAATGGAGACTTTTCTGATGCATTGAGGAACTGAAAAGCTGAGCATACCAAAAGAGATCAGAGGTCTGTCATAAAGGCTCTTCATCTTGCTCCTGGCAGGGGAAGTTGTTCTTGGTTATACTGGGTGCAGGAAAGAGTTGTACATTAATTAACAGAGAGGGAAGGGGACTGGATATTAAGTAATCTCCCAAACTCTGAGCTGGCTCTTTCATCTCCGTGAAGAGACATGCTGAGCTGGTAAGTTAAGAAAGCCTCAATGATTTCGGCGAAGCTATGTTAGTATACACCAGTGCCGGATCTGGCTCATCCTCTCCAAACTAAATGTAAGCAGGGTTAGGGATATGAATGTTCAATCAGTTCACCGGGTGAAGCTGGTTAAGGTTAACCAGTGGGGGCTTGCGCAGCTCCCTGCCTGCCGCAGGCAGCGGGCTGCTCCAGCCCCACGGGGGACCCACAGTGGACAGGGACTGCTCCAGCATCCTGATGAAGCAGCTCCTGCCTGCAGGGTGCCCTGGCCCGCCAGAGGCAGGGCCTGCTCCAGCCAGCCCCTGCCCATGGTGGATGGGGAGTGAACTCCAGCCAGGCTGAAGTGACCTCCCCTCCCGCACCTGCCATCCCCGTTAATCGGTTAAACAATACGTTTAACTAGTTAACCAGTTAAACCGGATTTTACATCCCTAATCAGGATGGGGAATCGTTCTGGTTTGTGCTTCTCTTCATCCCACACATTACTTATGCTCCCATCATTGCAATATATGTGCGCTACATGGCAGGGTCATCGGTTCTTAAAAAACAAACTCTCCAGTTTATTTTATTTGCTGACTTTTTTCAATCAAGGTCAGCAATCCTTGCATGTTTGATAAATTAGGATTTGTTTGATCTCCAGCAGCACAGTCCTGAACCTATAGCACACCAGGCTGGGAGTTTCGATGAGTTCATAAACTAGTATATGTCAGAATTTGGATGGGAGATCCGTGAAGGAACGCCAAATGCCAGACAAAGTGGTATTGGAGGTACCACTCTTCCTCCCAGTCAGTACTGAACCATCAGGGTGGTCTGATGTGCAATGTTCCTGGGGACGCCATCTTTCAAAGAGAACATAAAACTGCAGTTGTCATTATGGCTACGTTTACACTGCACAGTTATTTCGGAATAAGCTATTCTGGAATAGTTATTCCAAAATAGCTTATTTCGAAATAGCACATCTACACTGCAGGGGAGCCTCAAAATGAGTCCGAGGCAGGCTCCCCTAATGTAGACGTGCTATCTCGATTTAGAGCCCCAGGAGGAATAACTCTAGTGAGGGGCTATTTCAAAATAGCAGAAGTACACAGGCCTTATTTCGAAATAGCTATTTGGAATCGGCGTTATTCCTTGTGGAATGAGGTTTACAGAAATTGGAATTATTTCAAAATAACAGAATTGCTCAGTGTAGATGCTCACACTGTTATTCTGGAATAACTTTGCTGTGTAGACACACCCGTAAAGGATGCCATAGAATTTCTTACAAGGCTGTAGTGTTACTATTACCGAATTCCAGTTGAATAATTGCATTCTTCCTACCTACAATTTCCCCCCCGTACATTCAACAGGATAAAATATCCTATATGTTTCCTGAAGTGTTATGCTGATGTGCTTTACCCCAACTGCTTTATGTGGTAGGGAAGTTATGCCTCTGTGTATGTACTGTAAAATGCTTTAGGCTCGTCTGGATGAAAGACGCTATAGAAATGTCAGATCATTAGAGAATTGTGATTTTAAACAGACCTGACTGCTGGACCTCCGTTAAAAAGTTTGGTTTTTTTCTGTTTGTTTTGCTATTCATCTCCTGATTCATAAGTTAGCTGAATAAAATCTTTGGGTAACATCATGTTGCCGTGAATATTTCATTGACTAAGTTGCTTTTCTTGTACATGCATACCTGTCTGTCTGTATCCACCTGTTGTCTCCTGTCTTGTACCCAGATTATTCTATGGTTAGTCAATGCCTAGCGCAATGGGGTGCCACAAGGAGGGTCCTAAGCACTAGCACAATAATAGCAGTAAGGATGAGTATGAAGTGTCTACAGATATACATTTATGTGATGGGAAAGAACTCAGGGAAACAAAATATAAACGAAATGGATAGAATTGTTGCATCCGCCATTCACATCTGGGATGAGGCATGGCGGTCATTGAACAGTACACAGCAGTGCATGTGAACATTAGGAAAGTAAGTGAAGAAAAGCAAGAATCCATTTGAAACTGCTGGGGCCAGTCAAAGTCGCTGACTGTAATTAAGTGAGTGGAAATCTGGTTAGACATTAGTGTTAATACTTCTTTTGAAGGTCATCACGGAACTATTTTTTAACTGCACGTAGGCAGAAACAGAGAGTAGAACTGGTCCAAAATTCTTAATTTATATATATTTTACAGAAAATGGCCTTCTTATTCTACATGAACATTTTTGTTTCGTATGAAATTTTTCAGGTTTGTCTCTTTCACCCTTTTGCTCCCATTTTGTCACTGGAAAAGGAGGAAAAACTGACATGCCAAAAGTTATTTACGAGAGGTTAAAAAAAAACCCACAGAAAATTAAAAAGAAAAGAAAACTTTGTTAAGTTCTCCATGGAAAAAACCTGACATTTTCCCATCATATCCACACATGGCTTTGCTTTTATTATCTCCTTCATGTAATCTGGGCTCAGTTTATGGGGTGTTGTTGGCCCTGTTTAGAAAGAAGCCGTGTGAAATTACAGCACAGTTTCTCAGAAATGCTCCCCCTTGCACAACTGGCTCCTACAGAAGGAGAGTTCTTTCTGTTTATCCTCAGGGACTGCAACAAATACCCCTGCTTCCCTCAAGGCAAATAAGTGATTTTATAAGGCAGACAGATAGGCTGGGAATCTGGGGGTTGTTTGAATCTTAAGGAATGGGCTAAGAATGTAAAGAAGCACCCTGATAAAGCTGTCAGTGTGTGGGGGAGAAACCGGGATGTTAAACTTAACTGGAATTGTGCGCGACTAAGAACTGTAGGATTGGCCCCAATGTATTTATTGAGTGATGATGCATGTTGTGTGTGGGCGCACTCAGGTGTTGCTTCTGTGCTTAATCCCCAGAGGAAAAGTATCTGGTATAGCACGGGCAGTAGCTTTGTAGTTCAAGCTGCAGCAGTTAATGCTTTTAGTTCTGGAGGTCTGTGATCTAATCCACAATGTGTCAATCAGTTTGGTGGCCATTGCTCTATCCCGTGCATGCAGGTAGGACTTACTGATGTGTGTGTGCACTTAGGCACATGGGACTGTGTGTGCAACTCTCCTGTGTGTTATGCGTGTGATGGCACGTGTGTTATAAAGCAGAGGCATTCCGGCTGCAGTGTAAACTTGGCACCCATCCTGTCTCAAAGATGAATGGGTCTTTTTCTGGCAGGTTCTTCATCTGTTTTTAGAAAATTGTTAGTTTCCAAAAGCATCTCAGGGTATGTCTAGACTACATGGCTCCATCAACGGAGCCATGTAAACTAGTTTACCCTGCATAGGCAAAGAAGCAGTCTAGACCCGGATCTGTCGGCTGGGGAAGCCTTTGCCAACCGATCCTGTAAACCTCGTTTCATGAGGCATAAGGGATCGGTCGGCAAAGGCTTCCCCAGCCGACAGATCTGCGTCTAGACTGCCACGCTGTGCCGGATCAGCTGATCGTCGGCACAGTGCGGCTGCCATGTTTATTTTAATGAAGCGGGGATTATTTAAATCCCCGCTTCTTTGCCTGTGCCGGGTAAACTAGTTTACATGGCTCTGTCAATGGAGCCATGTAGTCTAGACATACCCTCAGTGAAGAGGCTTGAGTGAAATAAGGTCACTAAGGGTATGTCTGCACTGAAATTAAACACTCGCGGCTGGCCCATGATGATACCGAACTCAGGTGTGCAGGACCCAGGTTGCAGGGCTACAGAACTTCAGTGTACTTAGTCTTCAGGCCTGAGTTCACAGGGCACAGCTGAGAATGTAGAACCCCAACTCCTGACTCCCAGTCTTTTGCTTCAACCACTGCTGTTCTTGCTCTCTCACTTCCAGAAATATACCCAGAAGAGGGCATGGTCAGTTGCACATAGCTGAAACAGTAAAGGCCATGATAGGGATCATTATACCAGGCAGAAAAGCATTTCAGACCAAAGTGCCTTAACTGGTCTTAAGTTACAGTGGGGGAGGTCTAGGCTGGATATTGGGAAAAACTATTTCCCTAGGAGGGTAGGGAAGCACTGGAATGGGTTACCTAGGTAGAAAGTGGAATCTCCATCCCTAGAGGTTTTTAAATCCCGGCTTGACAAAGCCCTGGCTGGGATGATTGAGTTCGGGGTGTTCCTGCTTTGGGCAGGGGGGCTGGACTCAATGACTCCTAAGGTCTCTTCCAGCCCTAGGATTCTGTGATTCTATGATTCTAACTCTTCTCGGGAAGGATAATTTCAAAGGGGAAGAGGGTGGGAGAGGTCTGATTTGGTTCTTGCTTCCTAAAATTGCTGAACAATTAGGGTACCTCTAGACTACATGCCTCTGCTGACAGAGGCATGTAAAATAGGCTACCCGACATAGTCAAGGAAGAGGGGATTTAAATATCCCAGCGGATCAGTCGACAAGGGAAGCCTTTGTTGACCGCTCCTGTAAACCTCGTTTCAAAGGCTTCCCTTGTCAACTGATCCACGTCTTGACTCGCGCGCTGTGCCGACGATCAGCTGAGCCAGCACAGTGCGGTGGCCATTTTTATTGTAATGAAGCAGAGGATATTTAAATCCCTGATTCATTGACTAGGTCAGATATTTAAATCCCTTAGGGTATGTCTAGCCTACATGCCTCTGCCGGCCCAGGCATGTAAATTAGACTACCCGACATAGTCAATGAAGCGGGGATTTAAATATCCCCCGCTTCATTAAAATAAAAATGGCCGCCGCACTGTGCCGGCTCAGCTGATCATCGGCACAACGCGGCAGTCAAGATGCGGATCGGTCGGCAAGGAAAACCTTTGCTGACCGATCCTGTAAACCTTATTTCACGAGGCATAAGGGATCGGTCAGCAAAGGCTTTTCTCGGCGACCAATCCATGTCTTGACTGCCGCGTTGTGCCGACAATCAGCTGAGCCGGCATAGCGCGGTGGCCATTTTTATTTTAATGAAGCGGAGGATATTTAAATCCCCGCTTCATTGACTATGTCGGGTAGTCTAATTTACATGCCTCTGCCAGCAGAGGCATGTAGTCTAGACATACCCTTAGTGTAAAAAATGATGGTGGGATTCTTAACATGGATCCATTGCCACTAAATACCATTCTGAGAGAAACCAACTCACTACATGAATGACACAATAGAGAGTTATTAAGAGAATCCCCCCCCCCCAAAATTAATTTGGAGCTCCATATGTCCTGGTCTTTATTGTTTTGCTCCACACTTGGGCAGGGGCTGTTTAGACTCTTCTTGTAGAGTACTTATATGGCTCCCCTTACTGTAATATCTGAACATCTCCCAATCTTTCTGTATTTACCCTCTCAACTCCCCTGTGAAATAGGGAAGTGCTATTATTCCCATTTTATAGATGAGAACTGAGGCACAGAGAAATTGTGGATACTCCACATGATGAACTAGGGATGTGATTCCCACCCACCTGAGCCCTGTCAGTACATACTGGGAGCTGCTAGTCTGTGCCACGACTACTGTCTTTAATATGCAAGCTGGATTGAGCTAGCACAAGTCTGTCCGCAAGAGCGGGGAATCACACCAGTAGCATGATGAAGCCTGCGGGTGTGTTTCTATAGCAGCTGGGAGGGTATTCCCTAGGACAGACAGACAGGCACACTAGTGAACTACAGGAAGTATGTGGTCAAACAGGGATTTGAAGCTGATGCTTTGACCAATGACTTCTTTGGATCAAGATGAAGGGAAGGGAAAAGATTGAAACCCTTATTTAAAAAAAAATGCACACCAGGAGATATGGGGTCAGTTCCCAGCTCTACAGACCTTGGCCAAGTCACTTAATATTCCTCATCTGTTTGGGCACTGTGCTCTTTTCTTAATGATTAAGGTTGTACCTTCTTTGGGGCCTTTTAGAATGTGTCTGTCCAAGATGCAGTGTAATGGGGCTCCAATCTTGGCTTGGTCTCTCATAGCATCACTAGACCTGGAAGGGACCTCGAGAGGCCATCAAGTCCAGCCCCCTGCACTCACAACAGGGCCAAGCACCATCTAGATAATAAGAGCTACCCAGTTCCTTTCCCTATTTGCTCTTACTTCTTTAGTGAAAGCATGAGCAGGGGGTGGTATTTTTGCACTCAGAATATTTATAAGGTATGTGCTGGCTGGATCTCACCCTGCTGAGGACACAAGCATGTGCGCATGCACATGCACACAATTTTAACATCCATGGAAATGTTTAATATAGAAATGAACTCGATCTCTTAGCCCAGGAATGCTCAGCACTAGGAAACCACGGAAGGCAGGAAAGATCTTACATGTACCAGACAGAGCTTGGCACATCAAACAAAAACACAGAGTCAGGCTTTTCTTTTCTTTTCTTTTTTTTTCCATTTCAGAAAAAAAATCACAGGGTTTTCAACCTTGAAGGCAAATCACTTTGTGACTTCATTGTTTAAATTTAGGTTTTGTTTCACGGGGTGGATCGTTAGACTTCAAGCAAAAGCCTCATAGCCTAAGGACTGTCACTTCTCATTACTTCCAGTGACACTTCCAATTATTTCCAATCACAATTCCAGGGACAAGAGGGAAACAGAGCCAGATTCTCCAACATCAGGCTTTCTGAACAAAGGACTTTTTATCAAACCACTGCAGAAAATGAAGTAGTGGGCCAGATTCTGGGTTCAGTTACATCAGAGTAAACCCCTTGGAACTGGACTCAAACCCCTTGCATCTTTGGGTAACAGAAAAACAGAGTTCTGTTCCTGACTCTGGCACTGACATGCTGGGTAACAGCAAGCAAGTCATGTCCCCTGTCTGTGCCTCAGTTTCCTCTGCTGTAAAATGGGGATGATATGCACTTCAAAAAGATTGAACAAAGCATAATAGAGCTCAGAGACCTTATATGAAAGAGGTTGTTTAAAAAATAAGCATACAAGAGGGATAGCTCAGTGGTTTGCGCATTGGTGTGATTTGCGTTCAATCCTTCAGGAAACCATTTAGGGATCTAGAGCAAATCCGTCAGGGAGTGTACCTATGAGGGCAGAGCACTAGACTCAATGACCTCTCAAGGTCCCTTCCAGCTCTGTGAGATAGGTATATCTCCACATATTGTATTGGGTATAGGAGATCAATGTCTCTCTGGGGAAATACCACTGGGCTTAATGGAGATATGCCAGCAAAGCATTTGGCCCAGCTGTAATTCAGGGGACACTTGGGGTGCATCTAGACTGGCAAGATTTTGCCAAATTATAAACCCCTTCTTCAGCTTCTGTCCTTAAGATTTTTGTGTTTAACATAAAACTGTTTTCCATTTCCTGACTTGACGGACATGTTAGAAATGATTGTGGTTTCAGAGTACCACAGACCAATTTCTGGCAGACCCTGTCTCTCTCAGGTATAGGATTCACAATGAAGTAGGCTGTATTCTCACTCTCTGTGTGTTTGGACAATGTTTTCTGGCAAGATGAGAACTGCCACTAGAAATATTCAAAATATTTTCATAGAAACAGTTTCTCATTCAACAGATTTTTTTAAACATATTGGTTTAGACAAAATTTCACTTGAAAAAAAATTGGAAAAAAAGTTTTTATAATAGCAAAAGTTTTTTTTTTTTTGCTTCAGAATACCTATCTATCTAATCACTGTGGTCATACTGTCAATATCAAAACAAAATGTTTTGATTGACTGAAAATAATTTTTTAAAATTTTATTTCATGAAAATTTCTGAAATTTCATTCCAGTTCAAACCACCTCCCAAAAAACATTTTTTGTGTGTGTGATGGAAAATCTGTTTTCTGCCCCAGCTACACATGCCACTGGAACAGAAAGAATGGAATCTAGCATTCAATAATGGTGAATGGGTAAAATCAAGCAGAAGATACATACTTGCCAATGAAAGCCAGAGATCTGCCTAATTTGTAGATGTCTTTGTTTAATAGCATTACTTTGGATTAAGGGTAAAAACAATTAAGTGGTGAAGTGCAGCTTTCAATCAGAGGGCAGGTGAGATGCTCCTTTCTCTAGCCACTGCAGCTCCAGTGGGCACAGCCTGGGGAGGGGCGCAAGTCCCCCAGCTGGGGCAGGTCAAGATTCGTCTGCCCCCTATGCATCCCAGCCAGAGTGAGGAATGTAGAAAACTATGCATTTCCCCTCACTCCCTGATGAAGGGGAACAGCCAGCAATGTTCCTGTACAAATTGGGGGGAGAGCTTCAACCCCCCCTGCCCTCCCTAAAGGGCACTTAGGAGGGTGGAAGGCTTGGGGATGGGACAGTCCTAGAACAGGAGAGGGGCACACCTCCAGCCACATCCCATTTTCCTGGCACAACCAAACCCCTTACCTTGCTTTAAGTTATCATAACAGAAAGCTGTATACTGAATTTGGGAGTCCTAGCTCGTACTATTTAGAAGTTCTTGAACAAACAAATGGCTGGATGAACAGACAAACAAACTCTCTTAAATATATAGTAGCTTTCCTCTAGAGAGCTCTAAGCAAGACCGGGGTCCTGATTTGCTTGGGTGCTGTAGAAACAGTAAGAAACAGACCTTACAGTCCCAGATAGATTAGCTTACATAAGCAAGACAAATGATGAGTTGGAGGCACAGAAAGTGACATAATTCTCTCAAACTCACATGGCAGCAGGACAGGGATTAGAACTCAGATGTGCAGGTTACTACAACAGTGCACTAGCAGGTATGTAAGGATGCCAGGCTACCACTCATGAATCTGGATGGTTCAACAAATGGTTCTGATGATGTGGGTGATATTCTGTCGTCCCTGTCAGCCCAGAACAAATGCTCCTGCCTGGGATTAGAAGGGACTTTTATGAGTAGTAACAGTAATGGACACCATATATACGCAGTGAAGAGTCAGTTCCAGCCCTGGACAACTTTTGAAGAAGACACTGAATGGAGGCTTTGCTCACTTCCGGTTATTAAAGACCAACATTTTCTGCTCCATTTTGTTTTAGAATGATAGAAATAGCATCAGTGCCTTGGCCAAATTCCAGTCCTTCTTATTATTTGCCATTCACGTACCTTCCTACCCCAGATGGGCATGGCATGCCTCACTTTGTTATCAATCCTAGACTGCGCTGTGAAGCAACCATTGTTTTCCACCCCAGAGGAAGGTGAAGCGATTCCAGTATCTGTGTCTATCTGACCAAATTTTTTCTTCTGTAAAGTACTCTGAAATGGAAGGTGCTATCTATCAATGTAAGACATTATTATTTGGCACAGTGAGCACAAGCGGTGGAGTGCATAGATATTTTTGTCATCAAAGTTCAAAAATTCACTTTCAGATCAGTGACTTTGGCATTATTATTGGTCCAAGGCATTCATACTCTAGCCAGACATTAGCCCTGAAGTCTTTCATGGCATTCTCAGTTTCTATGGCTTCTGAAGCTGGTCTAGTTTCCATTATAGGTGCACATCCTGAAGCAGTTGCTTTGAGGAACCGCTCTCCTGAGAGCCCAGCATTAATAGCCTATGACCTTCAGCATTTAATAAAAAGAATTAGCAGCTTTACTGTACACATCCATTCTGGCTGGACATTTGCATGGAGCTGACGAGTCCTGTTCTAGCATGGATAAAGCCCATCTCTACTTCGAGTTTTGGAAACAAGGTGTATTTTCCCAAGACAATGTGCTGTGCAATTTCACATCATTTTGCATGTGGTGCAACCTGCTATTTTCCCTGTTGCTTTCCCAAAGTGGAATTTTAGGGAAGTGGGAGCATTTTCTGATGGTTAAAGCAGTAGGCTGGAAGTTGGGATGTCTAGATTCTGCTCCTGGTTCTGCCATTCATGCACTGTGCAACAAGTAATTTAGGCCTCAGTTTTAAAAGTGCCCACTAATTTTTGAGTGCCCCTATTTTCAGGTAGCCATCATGTGTTGTCTATGGCCAGCACCTTTAAAAATGAAGCTGAAGAGTCAGATGCAAAGCCCACTGAACTGAGTGGAGAGACTTCCACTGACATCAGCTGGCTTTAGGTCAGGCCCTAGGGACACTGTTAAAAATGCAGGCTTCCGTCTGTGTGTGCCTCAGCTTCCCCCCTGTGAAATGAGATTCCGCATTCATCTGGTAAAGCTTAAGTCGTGGTTTTTAAAATGCTTTGAGATCGTCATAGAAAAAGTGCTGCAGAAATGCAGGGAATTGTAACTGAAAGCCATAGAAGAAGTGATAAGACTGCAGCTGTTCACAATGACCTCCTGTGCGAAAGGTTGAGGACTTTGAGGTCACATGCTTTGGAACTAATGATCCTGTAATGCACAGTAGTACTTCCTCTAATTACTTCGTTTTTCCTATTTAGTAACGCCCTGGGCATGTTGCTTCCATTACGGGATGGGGGTGAATGCACACCCATTAGTAAGTAAAGCTATCTAAAGGGAATGGAGGCTTCTCATTCTTTCTCTAGGGACTTCAAGTTCTTCTCAGCATCATTGCTGGATTCCCCTCCCCCCATTTTGTAGGTGATATGGGGAAAAAAGCAGCAAGCAAAATCGAAATAGAAGAAACTGGTGGACTGTGGCACCAGATGGAAATATTATGTTGACTGCAAGCACTTTCAGGCAGGGGCTGTCTCTTTGTTCTGTGTTTGTATTATGCTTAGCACAATAAGGTGTTGCTCCATGACTGGGCTCCTAAGTGCTACGGTGACACAACCAATAGTAATAATAATTAATAATATACAGGTTGAACCCCTCTAGTCTGGCACCCTCGGGACCTCACCGATACCGAGCCACAAGAGGTCAATATTGTCTAGCAGCATTACCAACGCTTCCACTGCTCACTGGGCTCTTAGAAGGCATTTGGGGGTAAATTAGAGCTAAATAACAGCACAGAACACTGGGAGCCAGGACTGGTGGCTGTAAACAAACTTTATAGGACTATGGGAAACTTGGCCACACCCATGATAAGTAGACATCTGGCTAACTGAAAACTTGCCAGACCAGAGCCCACATATGCTGGTTTTAACAGCACAAGGAAATGTTCGGATACCGGGGTGATGATCTTTGTAACAAGGTGGCTTACCCATGGGCAGGAGAGCCTGATTACAGGGTAAAACATGATTTGAATCAGGATCCCAGGATAAAAAGAATAGGAAGTTGCAGAGAGGATGGTGGGAGTAGGAGACTGCAGGCATCTTTGCAGATGCTGTAAGGAGCAAAAAGGCTCCTGCAGGATCAACAAGGGGCAAGCTGAAGAAGTGAGTGGGGAAAAAGCTTTCCAGGCAACAAGACCTGGCAGAGACCCCTGCCCAAGCAGGTTGTAAAGGTCAGTTAGGATGAAAACTATATGACATTTGTTCTGAGGTAAACCAGAGTACTGAATAAGGCTGGGGCTTGATGGCCTCAATGCACAGGGATACTCAATAAACTGGACCTTCAAGGGGGGAGGGAAGAGAAGCTAGGTACAGCTGAGGCACAGCTGTATGCACAGAGGAGGGCTTGATGAGCAGTAAATAGCCACACTGCTATAGACACCCTCATAAGGGACTAGACAGGCAGAAGGCTGCAAGGGCCATATAGGAAAACCTGTATGACCTTAAGGCTGGCAGCTGATTTTTGGAAGTACTGAGGATGCCCAGCTCCCATTAAATTTGCCAGAAGAGGTTTGTTCTGGCTGGAACCAAACAGATATCTCTGACGCTAAGCTAATTCTGAAGTGTACTTTTTTGCCAAAGCTCCCAATTTCCAACCAGTTATGGAGTACGCCAAAGGCTCTCTCACACCGCTAGCCCTTAGCCGATGAAGCCAGCTCCAGAAGCCTAACTGGAATCCACATGGATCCCTCTGTGGAGAGCCCTCCGGCCTTTCCAAGGTACCCACAGTCATAGGAGTTCCCAAACTGGCTTGTAGCCAGAGGTCAGTATGTCTCCATGGGAGTATAGCAAAGATACTGAATGGGGAGGGAGATGGTCTAGACAGTATTAAATGTCTGTCAGGGATGGTCTAGACAGTATTTGGTCCTGCCATGAAGGCAGGGGACTGGACTCGATGACCTCTCGAGGTCCCTTCCAGTCCTAGTATTCTATGATTCTATGATTCTATGGATTTTAAGGCTGGAAGTGATCAATCACTGGTTATGATGTTCTGCGTATCAGAGGCCATAGAACAGGGGTGGGAAGCCTTTTTTGAGTTGGGGGCTGCTGACCCACAGAAAAATCAGTCGAAGGCCACACACACAAATGAGAAGCAAAAATAAGACCGCTCTCAAAATAACTATTTTGAAATAGCGTGTCCACACGACAGGGAATCCTTGAAATTAGTCCAAGACAGGCTCCCTTAATGTGGATGCACTACCTCGACTTAGAGCCCCAGGAACACTGGGGAGTAATTACTCTGAATGACTCGGGGGAGTCGCTATTTTGAAATACCAGCAGCAGAGCATCCACATTACCTCTGTTTCAGTATAACTATTTCTAAATCAGCATTATTCCTCATGGAACACAGGAGTTATTACTTTGAAATAACCAGACCCTTATTTGGAAATAACGAGCATGGTAGTGTGGATGCTCTGCTTGTTATTTCAAAATAAGGGGAGTTATCAGACCAGGGCTGACTGAGAAGAAGAAAGACACTCCCCACATTCTCCTCACACACCAGAGCCTCAGGGGGCCCAAGCTAATAGATTTTGTGTGCTCCAGCCCCATGCTGTGGTGGGGGGAGGCGCTGGAGCGCCAGTGCAGGCTCCCCAATGCTGGGCATGGAGAGCTCTGAGCCTCCGGGACCAGATCCAGGGAAGCCAGTGGCTGCAGCCGGCCCCCAGGTCTGAAGTTTCCCATCCCTGCCATAGAATTTCACTCAATCTGATCACCGAGTCTAATTAAAGCATCTCTTACAGAATTACGTCCGGTCTTGACTTGAAGATATCAAGATGCAGAGAATCCACCATTTGTTAGTTTAGTCTAGTGGCTGATTACTTGCACTATTAAAAAAGGGGCCTGATTTCTAATTTGTGTTTGACTTCCAACGGCACAGTTTATTTAATGTTTAAATGGAGATATACCATCTCATAGAGCTGGAAGGGACCTTGAGAGGTCATCAAGTCCAGCTCCTTGCCCTCAGAGCAGGACAAAGTGCCAGCCCTGACAGATTTGCCCCAGATCCCTAAATGGCCCCCTCAAGGATTACACTCACAACCCTGTGTTCAGCAGGGCAATGCTCAAACCACTGACCTATTCCCCCCTGAGTGCTTAGCTTCCTTTTTGCTAGATGAAACAGTTCTTGAATACCTGGAATTTTCTTCCTGTTGAACTGCTTATACCTCCTAATCAAGTAACTTCTCTGTCTTCTTTCTGATGATAAATTAATCAGATTGAGCTCTTGAAACTTTTCCCCTTCCTTTGTTTGCAGGGGTGGCTTTGTTAAACCAGGGGGATTACTGGACCACAGAGCTCTGTGGACTTTCTGCTGTGAAGCCTAATACAGTAGAAAACATGAACTTTACATTTGCCCAAGAGTTTCAGAAGCAGCTAGTGATTCTGGGTGCAAAACTTGACACACTTTAAATGGATTTGACTTCTAGAAGGCTGGAACTCAGCACTTTTTGAAAATCAGCCCCTTTAAAATGTATTAAATTGGCCCCTGAAAATTGAGCTAGTCACATTTCACTCCTTCAAATACACACTCATTTTAATTTCCTCAACCCCACAGATCCGCAAGAGCAGTACAGCTTTTTAAATTGAATTCAATGAATTTCAGCTGGGTTCATATTATTCTCTCTCTCTACTTGGATATACTTCTCTCTCTATAGGCTCCAATAGGAGGGAAAAATGACTGGGGAGAGGAGCTGATAACATTCATGCATGTGGAAGGATTTATTTAACTGGCCTGTTAAATAAATTATTCAAGATGCCAGTATCATCTGTCTCCCCTATTAGAGCTCTTTCCTTGAGCGACTAAGGCAACGGACTGTTCCCAGTCCTATCTGACTTGTCCATAGCTGAAGCAACCACAGAACAGTTGCCCCAAGATGGACCCTCTGTAAGAGCATGTCTGTGCTGCAATTGGGAAATGCATTGCAGCATTATAAGCATATGCTAAGTGAAGCTGTGATTTAACTAGCAATAGCAGCATTGGCCTGGATCATCGTGGGCTAGCCACCCCAGAGCAATCCCACCTGAATCCCTTGGTATGTATCCGAGTGGCTAGCCTGTACCATTATGGCTACACTGCTGTTTTTAGCAAGCTAGCTTAGGTTTGTCCACTCATGCTGTCCTGATTTCAGTCTCTGGAAACAGGCTCGCTGGTAAAAATCCTTACATACATCTTATTGCAAAGTACTTAATGAAGTGCATGGTGAAGACTATCTTAAGCAAGCGGCAGAAACCAGGAGGTTGTCCCGGTGAGTTGTACTGGACACCCTGGAAAAAGCTTTAAAATGCAGTTGACCCGTAGGAGCAGAGGAGGCTGGTGGAGGCTGTTTTTTAGTTTTTCAGACAAGTCGCGCTGTGTTTCCCAGGCAGGGGCATCCTTTGCATACAATCTTGTCTAGCACTGTGCAGTGGCAGTGACCTGTGTGAGTTGCTGCCTGTTTCTGACAAAGAGATGTTCCCGTTGGACTACATTTTCCCTTCGGTTGAACTATTGCAACTCCGCTGAAGTTACAGAGTTTTGCTGACATGACATGGAGAGGTGACCTATGTGGAAGATGAAAATGGGTGCTTACGAAAGGGCTGTGAATCACTGCACTTCTGCCTCCAGCCCTTCCTTGGCTGCGCACAATGAGATGAGTTTCATCACCACCATGGCATAATTCATGTGATCATGTGCCCACATAATAGCCTGCTGCTGCTTAAAAAATAAGATTGAGGCTTGTGCTCTTGGGAACAGATGTTCAAAGGTATTTAGGTGTCTATAAGTGCAGAGAGATGCCTAGTGGGATTTTCAGATGCTCCAGTTAGGTTAAATGCTTAACTCCTGTTGACTGGCTTCTAGTCATTTGCACGGGGGTCCTGTATCCAGTCCTTGCTCATGCTTGTATGCGGTTCATTGCTGTATGCAGTGCATTGCTGGAGCCCTCAATGGAAGACTGGAGAGCTGAGACCAGTGAACTCATTCAGCTAATGTGGGATTCCCATTGGGCTTCCCCACATCAAGTGCTGGAGAAAACAGAATACCATCTGCGCCTCTCTACCTAACAGTCTGCATCTCATGCCTAAGGCTGGCCCAGTGGAGTGGTGGTGATATGGGTCCCCCTATGAACACTGATACACGGGGCTTTGCAGATTGTAAAAGCTACATTGACTTCAAGGCCTGTTTCCATGGAGGGGCCCCACTTGCCAAGAGCAGCCTCTTTGGGCAGGGACCACCCGTTTGTTCAGGATCTGTACAGAGTTGGGTTTAGGGGAGATCTGGTCCATGAGTAGAACTCACAGGTGCTACCACATGACAAATAATTAATAACCATCATAATAATTCATTAATCATCACCCTCATCTTTTCAGCCAAACACTTTACGCATTGCAAAAGTTTTGCAAAATCTCTCCCTTCCACATCCAGTCCAGTTAGTCCTCTCAGTCACTTCCTGTTCTCTAGCCATGTGTACGGTAAAATTCAGTCTACATGGACAAGCAGTGGCCTATACAATATCTGCTGGCTTCCTTCAATATGATGAGACATGCTTTGGGCACGCCAAGGCTCTTTTGACTCAGAATGCATGTCTCCTCTTGTGGTTCTGGCCAATTTCAGCCTCCTGGTTGAGACCAGAATATTCCCTGCAGATGTTTGCCTCTGGATTCCAGCAGTATCATGTCAGTGGGATGGAAAATTGCTCCCTGACTGAGAGCACCTGGTGTGTTGAACCTCTGGAGAACTATCATCCAGCTATTGGGAGCATAAGGCATTAATGTTCTTCTTTTGCTGAGCGTGGGGCTTGCCTGTTGTAAAAGAGTTTGTCACCTGTTTCCCTTGCTAGTTGCTGACGTGCAGACGTCTTCTGGTTTAATTGATGATTTTGCAGAAGGGAAGAACCACTGTTGGGGATCTTTATATATGGTCTCCACATGGGCCAGACTGGGAACTGAGCCCATCCCGGAGCAGTTCCTGAGTGGAGGAGTTGGGCATGAGGTGTAGACAGAAAATGATGCTGCAGTGAGATCCAGTTTCCTGTATGGAAGGTTTGTATGGTCATTGCTCGTGGCAGATACAATCCTGTCTGTTTTCTGAAAAGCATGACTTTCAGGTCACTTCTGGTCTCTCCTTGGTGCTACTGTAACCTAAACATGAATTTAAATCATATGCACCTTTGCTTCCCCAGTGTCTGAGAGGGATGGGGATGTGGAATGTAACTTGCTTAGGCTCAGCCAGGTTAAGGTGGAAGTGGTTAATTGCATTAATTTATTGTAAAGGTTTATTTTACACAGTGCTAGCTGAGCACTAGTGGTGTGCTCAGCACTGTGCAGACAACAGGCCACGAGGGGCTCACAATCTAGGTTAGTCAGACATTTATAGTCCAACTAATCTCATACATGAATCCAATTCAGCGCAACACTGAGAATATATGACATCAGCCAGAAGTCCTGCTAAGGAAATGGGTGTAACATCTCAGAGAATGGCACAGGCCTGCAACTGGAACTTCTCTTGGAGGGGCACATGAGAGTTTTGCCTATACGATTTTTATGCATGTCGTGTTGGACTAATTACTGCTCTTGGGCCTGATATTTTGAAGGTGCTGAGTACTGGCAGCTCCCATTGACTTCAGCTGGAGAGGCTGTGCTAAGCACTTCTGAAAACTAGGCCCCTTGAATCTTAGGAGATGTTGGTGGCACGTAGAGACATTTCACCTACCACTGGCCCTCAGGCTCTGCGTGTTCCTTTCTCATGTGAACCGTTCTGCAATGACGGGCGCTTTTGCAACTTCCCAACAATATGCTTTACTTGAAAAGCACTGAACTAATACAGTATGCAGTGAGTCACCCCTTGACAGCAGTGTTCCACGTTTTACGCTGGCTACCTGTTTGCTTCTGAGATTATGATGATGTAATCTTTACATTGCATCAATAATAATGCCTAGTTTTTATATAGCACTTCAGATCTCAATGGGATATCTATGCTGCAGTAAAAGAGGGTTGCAGCAGGGCTATGGAACTGCATTTCACTGGCCAGGCTTCCAGACCCTATGAGAGAGGGGAGGCTGAAAGCTCCAATCTGAGCCCAAACATCAGCACTGCAGTGTTAGAGCCCTGCAGCCCAAGCAACTGACACAGGCTAGCTGCAGGTGTTTCTATTGCAGTGTGGACATACCCAACGTGCTTTACAAAGGAGGGAGCCATCACTACATTCATTTTACACTGAGGCACAGGGAGAGACGTGATTTGCCCAAGGTTACCCAACATGCCAGTAGCAGGAAGTGAAGCCAGGTCTCCTGCACGCTGGTCTGCTGCGCTGTCTACTAGGCAGAGTATAGCCCCTCTCCCCAAAGGAAGGCAGAATAGTGCAGTGGGTAGTGCCCAAACTGAGGAGCAGACGGGAGGGGTTGCATTCCCAGTTGCATTCTTGCAGAGCTTGGTCAAGACCCTTCACCTCCCTTTGCCCCAGCCCCATCTGTAAAATGTTTAGAATGATACTGCTTTTCCTTGGCAAAGCATGAGGAGCTCAGGGGGGAGAAATGCTACGTAAGATCTAATTGCTGCTGTTATTTATGGCTCTAACACATTTTTAGATAAATAATTTAGAAGTGCAGACTCGATAAATGATAAATTCAGAGCACGAATTACTCCCACGTGTTGGAAGCCCCTGCGAGGGCAAGCCCAGAACTGATTTGTGCCATAAGAGGAAAGGAATCTATTAGCTGCACATTCCTGATCTTGAGGGACGAGCCTTCCTCGTTGCTTTAAATCACTCTGGGTTTTATTCTTCTGTGTCAGCACTGTCAGGGCCTATAATCCTCAACCCAAAGAGGCCATCTTAACCGACCAAGAGGGGGCTTAAAGTGAGGAATCCCTTTCAGCAAGGATGCTGCAAGCAGACTGATAACATAAAGGAAAAGAGAAAATACCTGGAGCTGAAATGCATAACATTAGGGCCTTATCCTGGGAGCAAATGCTAAGAGGTTTCCGCTCCAAAAGAAGACAACACCTCTCCAGATTGGGCTTAATTTCTCTCCACGTCTTAACTATCTTCACTATCATAATTAGAAACTACAAACAAATCCATTCATGATTTCTCTGCTGCAAAACACTCATGTAGTCCTGAAATGGACGAGGCTTACTGTCCAGCCATGTATTAGCAACTGTAATTGTTAGCAGGCAATTATACGTGTCTTGGAAACACACACCATTGCCATTGGTAACTTTCATGTTGTACACACGGGAAGGCTCCATGCAGCAGATCAATATTACTTTTGCATTCATTACAAATAGCTGCCATGGTTCACAGAATCATAGAATATGGTTGCAAGAGACCCCAGGAAGTCATCTAGTCCAATGATGGGTAACCTAGGCTAGTGAAAAGTCGCATGAGTGGCCCTCTTTCATCTCAGTGGGCTGCAAGATTGTCATTACCACGATAGTCTCCTGGGACAGGGTAGTTTTGCTAACTGCGCTTGCGTACCTAGAATTTCCAGAGTGTGCCTGTTGAACTGTAGCAGTGCTTTGATTGGATGCAGAGGGAGTGAACGGCTCTTGCAAGCCACACATTGAACCCTGATGGGCTACCTGTGATCCACAGATTGTGCACCAACCTCCTGCTCAAACAGGACCACCTAAATCATTCCAGCCAGGGCTTTGTCAAGCCTGGCCTTAAAAAACCTCTAAGGATGGAGATTCTACCACCTCCCTAAGTAGCCCGTTCCAGTCTTTCATCCTCCTCCTAATGAAATAGTTTTTCCTAATATCCAACCTAACCCTCTCCCACTGCAATTTGAGATTATTACTTCATGTTCTGTCATCTGCACATCTTTGGAGCTCCCTGCAGCTGAAGGCCTCTACCAAATTCCCCCTCCTCTACCTACCACACACACACACACACACGCACTTTTCTCTTCTATGGACTAAATAAACCCAGTTCCCTCAATCTCTCGTGTTACTCTGTATGTACATTACAAATCCACAACACAGGTAAAATATATTATGCAGGCAAAGTTTATCAGGTACACATTAGAAATTGAGGCATTTGAGAAACATTGGAGGTCTCAGAACTCCATGCTGTTTGCAGTCACACTACACACCCAAAGATGTTAACTGCCCACTTCATTGTAAGTGGCTTCTTGCAGCTTGTGTTAACCCATCATACTTAACAATCCCTCCTGCCCTGTATTTAGTTGTGACAGTGACACTGGCTACTTTTTCCAGCTCTGAAGACCATTTCTGTGTAGCTTGAAAGCTTGTCTCTCCCACCAAGAGAAGTTGGTCCAATAAAAGTTATTACCCTATCCATCACCTACTTTGTCTCTCTAGGCTACACAGTGGCAGGCAATATGACTTACAGGCTTAGACACAGCCCTAGGTGTTAAAAGGCCTGTGTTCAAGACCTAACTCTGCTATTGGTTTGCTAGATGTCCCTGGCAAAATCACTTTCCTTCTCTATACCTCAGTTTCACATGCTGTAAAAGAGGGGATTTGCTCTCTCTTCTTCTTCCTATTTTTTCTCTTTTTCTGTCTATTTTTCCCTTTCCTTTTCTTCCTCTCAAATTATCTGTTTGTTTCTTCTTCCTTAAACAGGGATCATGATACTGACCTCCTTTCTAAAGCACTGAGAGCTCCATGAGTGAAAGGAGTTAGGTATTATCATTATCATATCTTAGCGAAGGCCGAATTGTTTAACCATTAGAATGAGAGCAGAGTGTGTGTCAAAACCCAAGGATTCTACTCTTAGCTCCTTTTGTGATTATGTGACCTTGGGCAAGTCTTTTGCTCTCCCTATGCCCCAATTTCTCAATCTGTCAAATGGGAATAATTTACTCACCTTTGTAAAGCACTGTGTAAATGTAATGCATTCATTGTTACTATTTAATGCCCTTTCCAAAGAACTCACAGTTCTTGCCCATCATTCTAATTTATAATACACCCCTCAACCTAGTAGTTAGGCACACAAAGTGTTATGTTGATGGAGCTGAGTATCACTTCATTATTTAATAGAAAAAAATGAATCCTTCAGGAGCTGGAAAGATGTTTACTTCACTCGTCTGCAAATTTTGCAAGAAAGTGCACTCAGTTGTCCTTCCTAAAGAGGGAAAAAACCTCCAGATCCCAGAATCTTGTCTTCTTGGTGCAGAATAAACAGAATCCAGATGTTATAATCTGGGAGGAAAATGTTATTTTGATTGTAACAGTCTGAATAGAACAACCCTGAAAAAACCCATCAACAACCCACCCACCAACCCACACACAATCTGGCAGTTTCCAGCTTAAAGACAAACAGAAGTGTCCTGGTTTCAGGTTAAGAGAATGGATAGGAGAAGGGGAATTGGTTTTATCGCTAACAAAACAAGGCATTTCAAGCAAGATTGATAATCGTGCCAGCTCCTATAATTGTCCCAAGTGACTTTTATGAAACAATCAGGATCTTGAAAGTGGGTTTGCTTGTATTTAATATAAGTGGAGAGACCAATTGTCTGGTCCATATAATCACACTTTGGCATTGTTTCTAGATACTAAAGAGGGCCGTATTTGGACATGAGCATGGTGTTTCTGGCTCACAGAGATTTCTCCCCCATCCCACCACTTTTTTATAAGAATATAATAGTACCCAGCTTTTACAGAGAACTTTTCTCTGGCCAGTGTTTTAATTTATAGGCAAAGGGAATATCATTTTTGCAGCATGATGAAGCCATTGTGTTTTTTCTACTGCTCATCTTGCTGGGCCAGAAACACAATGGAGGTATAATCTGGGAGGGGTAAATGGGGTTGAAAACAAGGAGAGTAGAAGCTAAGTCACATCAGATACTTGCAGCAGACACTATACCAGGGCTGGGCAAAATGCAGCCCAGAGGCCGGATTCGGCCTGCCTAACACTTGCATCTGGCCCCTGGGCTGCATCTGGCCATTTCTATTTATATCCTGCTGCCCATGCCACCGAATTTCCAGGCAATGGCTCAGGAAGCAGGATCCTATTTAAATGGCTCCTGGTTCCCATTAACAGCGCAACCCTGGCAGGGGCTGGATCCTTGAGCCCTTTAAATAGCCACAGCAACCCTGGACGGCTGCCAGGCAACATGGTAGTGGCAGAACTGGGAGCCCTCTGTTGTGGACATGGTAGTGGCAGAACTGGGAGCCTTCAAAGCCTCTGACCCCAGCCCCACCCCTTCTGCCCAGGCCCCACCCCTTCCCCTTCCCATGACCATGTATCAAAATTCATTAAGTGGCTCCCCTGTGAACATTACTGCCCACCCATGAACTTTAGCCACAGAATAAGTCTCCAGCCTCACAAGGCAAAACTCCCAGAGGGTTTTTTCACAGGGTTTGTCTACACTGCACACTAAGTCTGACTCTGGTCTGAGCTCCTGCCCTTCTTCCATCTTTACACAGATCCGTCTCATTTGGGTCAGTAAGCACTCAGGACTGACATCCTAGGACCCACCTGAGCATGTCCCCAGGCCCAGCATTTGGCAGTATGAAAGGAGCATAAGTGGCAGCTGTGAGTCAGAAGGGCTGGGTAGTGCAGTGTGGCGAGGTTAGCATGGCTGTGAGACCTAGGTCCAGCCTCACTGGTTTATAATACAGTGAGACCCCCTCAAGCAGCAGCTTGGGAACTCTAGATGCACAAGTTCAAGTCCCACCAACCCTGTTTTGCAATGCAGGGTAGCGATACCCAGAGAGTCTCATCGACTCCGGTGAGATTTTGGAATCTGCCTGTGCACATCTTGGTCCTAAGTGGCTACCTCAGCCCTTCTGCTTGTCCTCGTCCTGCCTCTCTCCCTGCCCAACATACACAAGATCCTCAGTCTAGGCTCTAGATTTTGAGCCTAAGGCTCTGGATAGGAACCCAGGAGATCTGTGTCCATTTGCCACAGATTTCTGGGGTGACCTTTAGTAAGACACATCTGGGTCTCAATTCTCTATCTGTAAAATAAAGACCAACGTGCTCCTTTTCTCCCCCTTTGCTCTGCCTTGTCTCTTGATCCTGATTGAGCAGCGTGTGGGTGAATGGCTGTGCCTGCCCAGAGTGCTAGAGTATTCCATGGCCGATGCCCACCTGCTATACCTGCAGGATTGGGGACTTACTGCTAGTTGTTCTGGGCAAGAACTGTTTCTTCCTGTGTGTGCAGCGTTTCGCACACTGGGGCCTCTAGACGCTCCTGGACTACATATAACGATGTCCATCTTACCGGGTGCTGTAAATAGCAGCCACACAGAGCCATGGTGAGTCCAATGGAATGACACCCATCTAATGAAGGTTGCACTTTGGGTCTTTCTCAGGGAGGCTGACCACCTCTGCCGGCATCTCAGCAAGGTGGGGGGGAGGGTTGCGGCTCCCCACTCCTGGAAGAGGCGGGGCCTCAGACAGAAAGGCGGGACCGGGGGTGTGGGAACCAGCCCTCGGTGCCTCCCAGAGTGCGGCGCCCCCGCCCTTGAGCACACATGGTGCAGCGCTCCTGCCACAACTGAAAAGGCCTGGGGCTCCAGCTGCTGCAGTAGCATAGTGGCAGCCAAGAGCCCCGGGCCACTGGGCCCTGGGGCACCTACCCCCTTTGCCCTGCCCCCCTCGGCAGGCCTGCTCATTCTCATCACTGCCATAGCTGGGGGCAGTTACACAGCAAGCTCTCGCCGTGGGCTGCTAAGGGCCCGCGGCTAAGGCCTGATTGAAAGGAGTCGAGGGAGACTTTCTGTTGACGAGCAAAGCCTGCTGTGAGAAATGCAGACATGAGCTTTTCCCCAGTTGCTGTGCCCCGTATGTGGAATTTCACAGTCCAGCATATATTTGTTAACAGAAAATGTCAAATATGCTTTTTTAACTGCCCTGCCTTTCTGGCACATAGGCCAATACACATTCACCCTTGGACTCAGCCCTACAATGCTGTCATGATTGCCTCATGCCCTGTCTGACCAATGGCTTAGAAAACCAAGAATAGCCCGTAATTACCAAGCATTTCACTCCCTCTCTTAGAATAAATTGAGTCAGCGAGTCAATCTGCTTGCAACCCAGAAACAAGCGTTTGTTTCATAGAAATAGGAAGCTAGGAATTGCCAGACCGGATCAGACTATCCTGACTCTAACAGTGGCCAGCACCAGATGAAGATGCGAGAAACCCCATCAGAGGAAAGAACAAGGTGCCCCATTATGACCTGCCCATCGGGGAGATTTCCTCCCAGCCCCAGGAGGTCATTGTTTGGGATATGACCTGAAGCAGGAGGCTACATATTACTCTTCTTTTAAAAAAAATTCTATCCAGCGTAATTTTGGATTTTGATCCCTATAAATGTCTAATCCCCCTCTGAATCCCGCTAAGCTTAAAATCTTTGATCTGCTGTCCTGCAGCCAACCAGTGCATTTCCTTTGCATGTTCCGGATTTGATGACTGTCTTTATCTTCCCCTACCCATGCTGTTAAAATTTCAATTGGCTACAACTCCTGCCCTCTACCCATTAATGAGGAGAGAGCTGTTAATGCTTTGCCTATTTCAGACTCGGAACTCTCTGCATCTGGTTAGGAATCAGTCTTGCAAGAAGAGATGGGGGAGAGTTCCTTGGCCCAAAAGATTATAGACATTTACATTGTGATTAACAAACCTGCAGCGCTGGGCAGCAGAGTCTGGGTCAGCTGGTGCAGGCTCACTGGGCTTGGGCTGTGGAACTAGAAAATTGCAGCATATGCATTTGTATTCTGCGACCTGTGTGACAGGAGGATCTCAGAACCCAGACTCCAGCCTGACCCCAAATGCCACCACTGCAATTTTATAGCCCCATGAGTCTGAGTCAGCTTCCCTACCCGGTGGTCATAGGGCGAGACTTCCCTGGGTTTAATGACCTGCTGCTGTGGGACTGGGTGGAAGAGGATTGCTCCCTCCTGGCCTTCCATGAATTTTCCCAGGACCTCTTCTCGGTGCCCGGGGAACCCCAGAAGACCCGGCAGGAGAGGAGGGCAACTATGAAGTTGGGGACAAAGATTTTGGCCCCAAATCAGAAGGAGGTGCTGGCTGGGGCGGGGAAGCCCACCCAACTACTAGGGCAGAAACCCC
The DNA here is from genome assembly GCA_032595735.1 of Pelochelys cantorii. Classification (NCBI taxonomy): domain Eukaryota; kingdom Metazoa; phylum Chordata; order Testudines; family Trionychidae; genus Pelochelys; species Pelochelys cantorii. The sequence goes on along the minus strand of CM064352.1, from coordinate 15,590,192 downwards.
AGGATGCGATGAGCTTGAGGCAGGACCCAGCTCATCAGAGGAGGAAACTGGAGTAAGCTCCCTGGAGCTTGGACAGGTTGGATCCCCAAGCGAGACTTTTGGGCAGGATCAAGCCAATGACCCAATATATCAAAATGTCCATAAAGATGTGGTGGAAGTTAATGGGGTCACAGTGGAGGGAAGGAACAAAGGCTCTGGGCCCTACTATATAATTAAAGGGGATCTACTATATAGAGTAGTTTGTATACGGGACCAAGAGATGGAACAACTCTTGGTACCTCAAAAGCACTTGGTACCTCAAAAACATGGAGGGCAGTACTGGAATTAGCGCACAGTCATTTATTTGAAGGGCATCTGGGGGTGGATAAGACCCAGATCGCATTCTCCAGAGATTCTTTTGGCCAGGGGTCTATGTGGAGGTCCACAGATATTGTGCTTCCTGCCCTGAGTGTCAATTACATGGGCCCCAACCACACCTGAGGGCCCCACTAGTACCTCTACCCATCATTGAAGTCCCCTTTGAGTGAATTGCTATGGACATAATAGGCCCACTAGAGAAGTCTGCATGGGGCCATCAGAGTATCCTAGTTGTGGTGGACTATGCCACCCGGTACCCAGAGGCGGTGCCCCTACGCAATACCCTGTCCAAAACAATTGCTAGGGAACTAATTCAAATTTTTTCTAGGGTAGGGATACCCAAAGAAATTCTAACGGACCAAGGGACACCCTTTTGATTAGCAATAGTCAGCATGGATTCACAAAGGGCAAGTCGTGCCTGACCAATCTGATTAGCTTCTATGATAAGGTAACTGGCTCTGTGGACATGGGAAAGTCAGTGGATGTGATATACCTTGACTTTAGCAAGGCTTTTGATACAGTCTCCCACAATATTCTTGCCAGCAAGTTAAGGGAATGTGGATTGGATAAATGGACGGTAAGATGGATAGAAAGCTGGCTAGAAGGCTGGGCCCAGCGGGTAGTGATCAACGGCTCTATGTCAGGATGGCGGTCGGTTTCTAACGGAGTGCCCCAAGGTTCGGTTCTGGGACCAGTTTTGTTCAATATCTTTATTAATGAGCTGGATGAGGGAGCAAGTTTGCGGATGACACTAAGCTAGGGGGAGAGGTAGATACGCTGGAGGGCAGGGATAGAGTCCAGAGTGACTTAGACAAATTGGAGGATTGGGCCACAAGAAATCTGATGAGGTTCGACGGAAGAATCCCAAGCATTGTTACAGGCTGGGGACCAACCAGCTAAGCAGTAGTTCTGCAGAAAAGGACCTGGGGGTTACAGTGGATGAGAAGCTGGATATGAGTCAATAGTTTGCCCTTGTAGCCAAGAAGGCTAATGGCATATTAGGTTGCATTAAGAGGAGCATTGCCAGCAGATCCAGAGATGTCATTAGTCCCCTTTATTCGGCTCTGGTGAGGCCACATCTGGAGTGTTGTGTCCAGTTCTGAGCCCCCCACTACAAAAAGGATGTGGACGCATTGGAGCATACTGGACCTTGCCAAGGAGGCCTGGGAGGAACAACCCAACCCTGGGAGAAATGTTGTTGATCATGTTCTCCAGATGAGGGACAGAATAGCCAGAGTCACCCCCATAGTGCAGGAACATTTAGAAAAAGCTCAGGAGGCCCAACAGGCCTATTACAAGTGGCAAGCGACAACCCGGAAGTTCCAGGTAGGAGACCGGGTGATGGTGCTAGTGCCAACAGCAGAAAGCAACTTCCTAGCCCGGTGGCAGGGGCCATACGAAGTAACAGAAGCAGTTGGAGAGGTAAACTATAAGGTTCTCCAACCTGTCCGGTGAAAGCCCAAGCAAATATATCACATCAACCTGCTGAAACCTTGGCAAAACAGAGGTGTCATTGGTTGCTCTGTGGTCACCACCCCAAGGGGAAAACCCACAAAGGCAGGTGGGAAAATCTTCTGAGCTGATCCTGGATCAAAAGACAGAAGTAGCTGACATGACTGAGCGAAACCATGATGTGTTTTCGACAGAACCTGGTAGAACTACAGAGATTTACCATGACATCATCACAGATCCCAGGGTGAAGGTAAACATTAAGCCATACCGGATACTCGAGGCAAAGCGAAGGGAGATCCAAGCTGACGTTGAGAAAATGCTGAAACTCTGAGTTATTGAAGAGTCGCATAGCCAGTGGTCTAGTCCTATTGTTATGGTGCCCAAGCCAGATGGAAGCCTTCGGTTTTGCAATGACTTCTGAAAGTTAAATGAGGTATCCAAGTTCGATGCCTATCCCATGCCACAGATGGATGAACTCATTGACCAACTGGGCAAGGCCCAATTTCTTGACTTGACCAAGGGCTACTGGCAGCTCCCTCTAGCAGCAGGAGCCAAGGAAAAGATGGCCTTTTCAACTTCAGAGGGTCTCTTTCAGTATACAGTCCTCCCTTTTGGCTTGCATGGAGCTCCTGCAATGTTCCAAAGGCTTATGGACAAGCTATTGTGGCCACATGCCAAGTACGTGGCTGCCTATTTGGACGATGTTGTTGTCCACAGTCCTGACTAGGACACACACCTCGAGAAAGTAGAGGTGATGTTGGAGACCCTAAGGAGAGCGGGACTTACAGTGAACCCCGCAAAGAGTACAGTTGGGCTGGCCGAGGCCAAGTATCCCGGGTATATTTGGGAAGGAGTGTAGTAAGGCCCCAGCTCAACAAAGTGGACACGATACAGAAGTGGCGCCAACCAACCCGAAAGAAACAGGTCAGGGTGTTCCTGGGATTGGTTGGATATTACCGTAGATTCATCCCCAACTTTGCTTCCAGGGCCTGCCCTTTGACCAACCTGACTAGAGCTCGTGGTCCCGACATTGTAAAATGGAGCACTGAGGCAGAAGAAGCTTTTAAGGATCTCAAGACGGCCCTCTGCGATGATCCAGTTCTCATAGCCCCTGACTTTAAGAAGGAGTTTATCCTGCAGACCGATGCCTCAGAAGTAGGGCTAGGGGCTGTATTGTCACAAATGGTTGGGGAAGAGGAGGACCCAATCCTGTACCTCAGTAGGAAACTTCTGCCAAGGGAACAAAACTATGCAGTGGTTGAGAGGGAATGTCTCGTGGTAAAGTGGGCCATGGAAAGCCTATGTTACTACCTCCTTGGGCGGAAGTTTACCCTGGTCACTAATCATGTACCCTTGCAATGGATGCACCGAAAGAAGGACAAGAATGCGAGAGTGACCCGGTGGTTCCTGTCCCTGCAGCCATTCCACTTCTGCATGCAACATAGATCAGGAACCCAGCATGGGAACGCAGATGGGTTATCAGGGGTGCATTGTTGTCTGACCCGAGTAGCCCAACCCCATAGTGTTGAGCAGGGGGGTGGGGGGATGTGTGGCAGGATCAGGCCACACTCCATAGACTTACATAACTCTTTTTTGACTACCATGTGATGGGCATACAAGAAAGGTACAGATAGATGGCTGGGTATGTAAGGCAGCTGAACCTTAGCAAGCTTTCTGGATTTTTGGAAGGGTGGGCATATGTGATAGAGAAGATGGATGGATGTGTTAGGCAGACAGGCTGAGGAACCTGTGGAGGAACTTCTGACTTTGTGTTGAGTTTCATGAGGCCACAGATTTGACAGGGATGATTTGGTCTCTTGAATCCCCTTGAAGCCCGGTGGTCGTCTTGTTCTGCCTGACTCGTGATGGCAAAACATCAACAAACCAAGTGTGTAAGTGGTGTTTTGTTTTGGAGTTTGTGCCTGAAGAGCGCCTGGGTCAGAACAAAGGTCCCTCCATTAGACCACTGCACAGGCTGCTTTTCGGTTTGTTTAAACAATGCAGCTGAGCGGAGCTTAGCTTGGGGAAGGAATGCAAACTGTTTGGGATTGGGAGATCACTCTGGGCTACGCTAGCTGTCAGATATATACAGAAGCTTCATCAGAATGTGCTGTCTCATGTCTCTTGGCAGCTCTGTATAGTTTACCTGATTACCATTTATAGTAAATGTTTTTAATAAGCACAGATGTGTCCAGGCCTGCATAGATGCAAGGAAGAGATTTCTCCAGATCACAAGGTACGGTGCAATAACTGGCTTTATTAAAAGGATAATGAGAATTAAAAACAGCTCACCCAGTTATATAAACTCCCCCAATTTTGAATGAGTCTCAGATCTTGATATCAACTGACAGCTAAGCCTGGTCCATGATAAAGCTTTCTGCTTTCACAAGAAGACCAAATTCCGGACAATCCCTGCCACCAGCATTAAGGAAGCAAAAGGAATTTAGCAAGTGCAAAGAAGTGAACTAATTGTCCTTGGTTTCTGTTATTGTGAGAGACATGAGTTCAAATTCTACAGTGAACATTTAAAAAACATTTAGGGTAACTAGACATATGATAAAACTTAAACAACAAATAGTCTAGTAGCACTAACAAAACATGTAGATGCTATCATGAGCTTTTGTGGGCAAAACCCACTTCAGATGACCAGAGTATAATGGACCAGATCATGGTCCATTCCCGTCTTAAAATCTATTAATTTTATTAATGATCTGGACTCATTATACTCTGGTCATCTGAAGAAGTGGGTTTTGCGTACAAAAACTCATGATACAGTCTACGGCTGTGCCTACACTGGTGCGATCTTGCGCAAAAACTTGCTGCCTGTCTACACTGGCTGCGTGTTCTTGCGCAAGTACACTGACATTCTAATGTATGAAATCAGGACTTGTTGCACGAGAACTCTGACGCTCCTGCTCAGGAATAAGCCCTCTTGTGCAAGAGCTCTTCCAGAAGAGGCCAGTGTAGACAGGCAACATGAATTTCTTGCACAAGAAAGCCCTATGGTTCAAATGGCCATCAGCACTTTCTTGCACAAGAGAGTGTCTACACTGGCATGGATGCTCTTGTGCAAAAGCACATCTCTTGTGCAAAAGCACATGCCAGTGTAGACGCTCTCTTCTGGGAAGAGTTTTTGCACAAGAACTCTTCCGCAAAAGAGTTCTTGCGCAAGAAGCTGCCAGTGTAGACATAGTACATGTTTTGTTAGTCTTTAAAGTGCTACTGGACTATTGTATTAAGTTTTTCCTGTTATAGACTAACTCGGCTATCCCTCTGAAGCTTTTAGACATGTGATGTCTGAGAGCTCTTTAATCTAGCAGACAAAGTCACAACAACATCCCATGGATAGAAATTAAACATTGACAAATTCAAACTGGAAATCAAGTTGCAAAGTTTTAATTGTGAGGGTAATTAACCCTTGGAACATTTCACCACAGGATGTGGTAGATTCTCCATCACTTGAAATCCTTACATCAGGAATAGATGACTTTCTAAAAGTGATACTTTTGTTCAACCACAAGTTATATGACTTACTGCAGGAATCAAAGGGTGATGTTCTCTGGCCTATGTTACGAGGACTAGATGATCAAAACGGTCCATTCCTACCTTCAAATCTATTTATTTTATTATCATTATTTCACTGATTGAGGGCCAGATTGAAAAACACTCACAGATGTAATTTTAAGCATACTTGGGTTAATGTGCTACAGGCTTCAATGAGTCAGCAGAACCTACTTCACTCTTTCCCAGCAGCACCAACACCTGCTAACAGAGTGTTCTCAGAAAACACTGTCTGCCTGTTACAGTGTCTTTCCTCCTTTCTTCATTCCCCTTAAAAAGGCTAAGACCTTAATTGTTTGCTTTTTGTTAGTGTGTGTAACTTTGCTTTTTATAGTAAAATCTGCATATATTTCACATCCCTTTTCTGGAGTGCACCCTTATTTTCTATTGGCCATATGCAAAGTCCTTACTCAAGGCCGTATTCTGAAGGGTACTGATATCTCTTAGATCCCAGTGACCTCCATTGGATTTGCAGATGCTCTATACCCCTGAAGGATTTGGCCTAAATTTAGCTGCCCATTCTTCATGATATCTCCTTCAAAGAATAAATATTCAGTGATGAAAAAGCACTGGTCCATCAAAAATGTAAGAGGGGCAGGAATGCAGAGTTAGTATTGTCAGGAAGAGAAGTGAATTTCACATGGGACAATTATTGTTTCGCTAATCACCAGCAACCAAAGCAAAGCAACCATAACACAACAAAAGCCGCATAGTTTGTAGAAGTCAGGCGAACTGCTCTGTGAACTGCTCTGTTTATTACATAGTGATGTATCCTTTGTGGTCTTTTCCACCATAGACTAATCTTGATTGTTCATATAAATCAACATTCCGTTGATCATTGGGGAAAAATACCCCCAACACTGTGTGACTCACACGGCTTTTCAATGAAACATGCTGTTTTCCCTTCCAGACTCTTGATTCATGTTGTCTGGTGCCATGCAAGCAGCAATGGCTAATTCCTGAAGCATCAAACGAAGGTGAATTTACTATCTCTTTTCTTTCTGTTGCTCTCTCTATTTTTCTCATTTTTTGTCTCTTTTTTTTTCTTTTCTCTCAAATAATTCTTTCTTTCTTTTCACTATAATGCACCTAGCCACTTAAGCAATGCTCTACATTGGTGCAAAGGGAGTAGATGGTTACTTACTAATCCCTGTAGTCATCATCTTTTAAATCTTAGTCTGCATAATTATGAGAGTTGCTCATAAAATTATTCAAGCATATTTTGCCTCCACTAGCCCTGACCCCTCTGGCAGTCTGACTCCAGGCCACAGGCCACAGCCATGCTGTGCAAGCAAAGTAGTTCCCTTTGTTTGTTCTGAATTTTCAGGCCATTTAATTTCAAGTGACTCCTTGTTCTCCTGGTTTGATTTATTATGTCCCTGTCCTATTCCTCTCTGTTTCTTGCTTTCTTTTCCACATGATTGTGCAACACAGATTCAGGGCACTGTGGTGCAGAAGAAATAAGAAAGGACACAAACTCTCACCCCAAACGTATCAAACCTTTTCTGAAGGTTGGAAAAATCTGGATGACTGTTTTTTTTTTAATTTTTTATTTTAGTGGATCTCCTGAGGTTTGAGGGGTTTGTACCTCTTAGGCTATTTTTAAAATGTGCAAAACAGGCTGGACTTTCTGAATCTCTTTCCCACTATGACTTATATTTTTCTAGTCAATTGCTTTAAAACAATCATGATTTTTTTGGCTGTAGAGCAGCCACTCTAAATCCATAAAAGAACCCAGTTTTCCCCTACTTCCAAATTAGACTGGCATAAGGAAATGCCATGGTGGATAGGTCCATCAATGTCTATTAACCAGGATGGGCTGGGATTGTGTTCCTAGCCTCTGTTTGCCAGAAGCTGGGAATAGGTGACAGGGGATGGATCACTTGATGATTGCCTGTTCTGTTCATTCCATCTGGAGATCCTGGCATTGGTCGCTGTCAGAAGACAGAATACTGGGCCAGACGCAGAGGTGGAAGTAAGCGGGTGCACCCTGGCGCACAGCTCTGGCAAGAGCTGGCTGAGATCTAGCAAAAGCCAGCAGGGAGCTATTTAAAGAGCTGGCAGGGACAGTACCTGTGAGAAATTTTAAGTATCAGAGGGGGAGCCACGTTAGTGTGGATCTGCAAAAGCGACAAGGAGTCCTGTGGCCCCTTATAGAATAACAGATGTATTGGAGCATAAGCTTTTGTGGGCAAAGATCCATTTTGTCACATGCATGTCAATTTTAAGTTACTTTCCCCACTGGCCAGATGGACATAGTACAGCCATTCTCATGTTCTGATGTACATATAATAGGCTCCAACAAAGCAGTGGCTGCATAGAACTTCACGGTTGTCTCTATGCTTCACATTAGTGCAATTAGGACTCTCATTGCAACGGCAGGGTTAAAAGTCAGATTCTCCTGCTCCAAAGGCCATAGGCCTCTACTTGAGCTAAAGGGCACTCAGTTAGCTATGCACCCTATCAGGCCAAAGACAGGCAAGAGAATCTATCCTGTTCTATACATGGCCCTGATGCACATCTACACTTATTAGTCCATTCAAATACTGCACTTAGATTTTCACTGGATTTTCCCACTCTCACTCCATCTCTGCTTGTTTCCCTCCCTCTTTCTGTATTTGTTTTGCAGTCTGTCCATTCTTTGCCTCATTTCTCACTTTTTATTTTATTGGCTTTTTCAGTCTGCTCCTTTCCGGTCTTTGCCAAGTGGGATGAAAACCCAATAACTTTTGAATTCAAGTCTAGTTTACAAACCCACAATATTCAGGTGGATTTGAAATGATGTGAAATGTCTTTGCACCTCCCTGATTACTTCATATGTTTGCAATTACCTCTCACTGGTCAGCTCCTTCCCAGCCCTCCATACTATGTGCCTTCTTCCCCTCTCCCCATTTCTCTTGCTCTATCTGTCTCCTAATTTTCCAATATCGAATGGACACCTAAGCTATGTCTACACAGCAGCTTTATTTTGGAATAACTGATGTTATTCCGAAATAACATAGTGTGTGTGTGTGTGTGTGTGTGTGTACATTGCAATCCATTATTTCAAAATAATGTCAAGATGGAGGACTTCTTACTGTAACTCCTGTAACTCTCATTTTACAAGGAGTAAAGGCATGGGCAGTTGGTGAAGGCAGGGCTGGGAGAGGCAAGCGCCCAACCCCACCTCCAGCCCCAGCCCTTCTGCTACGCCCCACCCCTTCCCCATCCCCTGAGAGGCAGGATGGTGCACCGTGCACATGCTCCCCCTTTCCAAGCATGGGGAGGGGAGGGCAGCAGGCATGTGCTTGCCATAGCTTCCCCAGCCCTGGAGGTAGATGCACCGCACCATGTGCCCCGACTACCAGCACAGCTTCAGGGGAAGGGAGGAGGCAGGGCGTGCTGCACCGTGCAACGTGGCCCCAGCCTCTCCAGCCCCAGAGCACCGGGGGGGGAGGAGGGTGCGCCATGCTGCCCAGCCTCTCCAGCAGTGGGAGGGCGGGTGCTAGTGTCAGCATCGCTCCAAGTCGAAGAGTGTTCTTCCTTCGACTTCCTGCTGTGCAGACAGCGCCAAAGTCGAAATAAGGTATTTTGACATAAGCTTCCCAATTGACATAGCTGAAGTTGCATAGCTTATTCTGATCTTAGGCCTGCTGTGTAGCTGTACCCTAAGTTACATGCCCACTTCTTGATATTTCCTCCAGTTTGAGAATCATCTCACCCCTGTTAGTTAGTATCACTCACGCAGGTCCTAGAGATAACTGATCCTGCTTCACTACCAGCACTGAAACTTCCACTTGGGTCATTCCTTCTTAAGTGCATTTAACAACAGCTATTTTGCCTGGTTGTGTAGCCACATTTATTTCAAATTTCTAATAAAAAGAGTAAGAACTATGAAGAAACAGTTGGGACATAAGCATTTGCTTCAATGTAGACATGGGCTCCAGTTTTTAGCTATGCAGCCATTTTGTTTCCAGGATTGTGAATGCAAAATATTGCACACAATTGCCTCCATTTAAAAATCTAACTCCCCATTCTATAGCTACAGTTACAGAGTTCTCGAAGGGCGAGTGTCCACTGCAAAGAAAAACTCAGGGCGCAGAGTGTCTCAACCCAGCTCAACTGACGTGGGTTCAGAGTGGTGAGCTAAAAATAGCAATGTAGGCATTCATACTTGGCATGGACTTTGGTTTCTGAAACCCTTCCTCCACACACTAGCCTGAGCTGGAATGTCTAGCCTAGTACTTTTGGCCCTGCAGCCCTGGCCCTGCAAGTCCAAGCCAATTAATCCAGGATCTAAGATTTTGCTCTGAAGATCTTTTACTGCAATGTAGATCTATCCTAAGTAGATGCAGTTGCAAGTGCTTTCCAGCTCTGATCCTCTGACCCTGATCTCATCTAAGACAGTGGCAAAACTCCCTTTGATTTCAGGGACGCAGGATCTAATCCTCATTGTGCTATTTTGAAGCGGTTTTTGAAAATGAAGACAAACAATTCTTGCCATAACTCTTTCCTTTGCTCTCCTATTTGTCTCCAACTGTTGTCTCTTGTCTTGATCTGAGATTGTAAGCTCCTTGGGGCAGAGATGATCTTTTTTGTTCTGTTTGTACAGTGCCTAGCACAGTGGGATCCTGGCCTGTGACTGGGTCTCCTGGTCTATACTAAAATAAGTACTAATATCGAGACACAGCTCTGTATCTAGCAGATAAAGCAAGTCCCAGCAGACAAATTAGTCACATAGTTAGTAAACCCAGACTTGGAAACATATTTCACTAAGGAGTGATCTGACCCTAAACACAATATCCTCAGATACAGTCCTTTAATCCTCCCCAGCAAAGCTCTTTGAAATACCGCCAGATTCACCATGTCAGGAGCCTTAGGACAGCGGAAAGGCATTGGGCCATTGTTTATGTATCACTTTTTTTAACCAAAAAGTTCTGTGGAGGGAATTTATTACCAGCTATGAAACGTGGCTGCATCAGTGAATGAGAAGCAGTGACATTAAAAGTAATTGACATTAAAATGTTGTGACATTAAAATTAATCATGTTTAATGGATGTTAGAGACTGAATCCACAAGGCTCCAGGGTTCACATTTTAGCAAGTTCGAACATTCATTCCTACACTCTTCTGCCTCTGTTATGTAACTTCTCTTCCCCTACCATCCCCTCCCCCGCCCTGCCAGTCTCTAAGACCATCTGTAGGGAGGGGCTGGAGAAGGGTGAGTGCTATTTCAGGATGTAGGATGCCTTTTCAGTTGGCATTGCAGCCAGACTCTTTGGTTACCTCCACTGAGTGCATTCCGCCTGCCTGAGATGTGTTGGGGGAATCTGCTGGTTGCTTCAAAGGAAACATCGTAGGCTCTTCTCATGCCTTCCACTGGGAAAGGCACAACCCATGTTTCCTGGGGGAAAAGGGTGCACAAGACTCATGTCCTGTAAGCCAGAAGGGTTAAAATAATCAGTTTGCCCTACCCTTCTACTCCTGGGCTGCCTGGTATGCATCTTTCATTTCCAAAAAGTTTCCTAGGATTCATAGGTGTGGGAAGTAGCGGTGTGAGGTTGCTGCAGCATGCCCAGGTTTTCCACCTGGCTTCCTTGCACCCAGGGACTGGCCCTTCTGCCAGCTCCACCAGCCCCATGTCCTGGCCTCCACGTGGCCCTTCCGACTCCCCATTGGCACTGTGTCCAGGCCTCCACGTGGCCCTTCCGACTCCCCATTGGCACTGTGTCCTGGCCTCCATGTGGCCTCTCTGGAGTCCTGCTGGCCTTGCTAGCTTCAGCAGCTCTTGGGATTCTGTCACCCACAGGCTCTGCAGCCCGCTGTCTGTGGAGTCCAGGCTACCGGCCTGGAGGTTGTGCTGCTGCCCTGGGTCCTCCCTCTGGCCTGGGCCTCCACAGCTGCCTCCAGCTGTGGCTGGGTTGCCAACTCTCCGGGACTGGAAGGACCAGATGCCATTCGTGGACACTAGCTCTCATGGAGGCTGAGGAGTATATTTTAATGTGCTCATAAAATACCCTCACCATGGCAGTTTGAGGTTTAATTAACTGGTGCCTGTAAAAAGCCTCAGCTGAACCATGTGTAAAACAAGTGCACTTCCCACACTGCTTTATGTGCGTGGAACGCCCTTATCAAAGTGCCTAAGTCTTCAGAACACACTCCCACACTGTGCCTGTGATACGCTAATTAAGGCTTCACAGACTCTAATCACTTCCACTGACTTTAATGGGAAATGTGAAGCTACAGCCGAAGCTACACTGAAAGTGTTCAGAAGTTATTTTGCAATGAGATGTTATGCTAGAGGGATACCCTCTGGCTCCAGACCCAAGATCAGCATAGCTTGGTCAATAGAGTTCCACTGAGTTACACCCACTAATAACATGGCCGCAGGTCATTAAAGGTGAAAGCTTCTCCCATCTAACAGCTCGTTGGTGCTGTTGAAATGGGTGTGCTGATCTGAGTCCAGTTGCAGGCGGAGTGGCATCTGCATTGCAAAACCATTGATGCAGGTGGAACTATGGGTCCCCAGTCTGAGCAAGGAGATAGTGGATTAAATAGATCATAGAGATACTTAGAGATGACTCTTGCACAGAGGTGGGCAAATACTGCCCTGTGAGCTGGATCCGGTCTGCCAGAGTTAGCCCTAGTGGACCTCACACCATCTTATTTACCTGTGCCTCCACAGGAATGGGGTATCACAGCTCCCATTGGCTGTGGGTCGCCATTCCAGCCTGTACCTGCGGAGATGCAGATGAATATAGTGGCAGCGGCCCATTAGGGACTAACCCTAGAGAACCGCCACAGTTTTATTGCCCACCGCTGTTCTTGCAGGACAGGATGAACAGGAGGCAACGTTGGTGAGTTTGCATTGTCACTATGTGCTCTGCCTGATGCACATAGAAGCATCCTTGCAAAATTCTTCTTCTGTGGGAACAGCTTCCCAAGGTAGGAAAAATATCAGTATGTTGTTGTTCTCATTGCATTGCTAAGGTTAGGTAAGTGGAGTGTATATGTGGGCTCCTTAGTTTTCATAATAATTGTGCAAGGTTCAGCCAGAGACCTCACGTCAGTCTCCAGAGCTATTACCATTGCAGGAGCACAGAGTACAAGAGGAACTGGCACTGTTTCCCCCAAAGGGCCTGTCGCTTTAACAGCTGGAGGGGATAGAGCCCAACCTGACACCTGCATGTCAGAGCCAAGTCATTTAGCAGCAGGTAGGAGTTCAGGGAATGTCAGGAACGGCTTTTGGCAGGCCCCCATCCAAAGCTGCCAGGCGGTAATGGTGGCAGCTGGCCTCTCCTAGACTGCAGCCAGTCCCAAGGAGATGCTTCTTCTGAAAGGGGAACGGAGAGCAAGGCAGTATTTTCTGGGTTTGAATGTAACATTTTTCCACTTCCTTTTTTGGCAACATGAGGGTCCGTGGGGCCGCAGAAAAGTGAAGTAACGCCTTGGGCAAAAAGCCAGCCACCTTCTCCCAGCCTGAGCTTGGGGCTGCTTTGCATCCTTGGCCTGTTTGCAAACCACAAACAGCACCGTGCTGAGCCATGCTGCTCTCTCTGAGTATGGGCAGCATGGGCTGTGAGGGGCGCATCTCTTGTTTACTGAAAGAGCCAGCACAACGGGCACATAGCATTTCTCACTGGCCTGGTCCCCAGCACGGAGCGATCTGTTTGGTTTAGAGGTTCACTCGGGCGCTCTGGAAGCCCTGCTGATGTAACTGCATTTTACAGCCAAGGCCAGAGACTACCCTGCATGGTTATTTCAGCTGCTTAAAGAAAGTCTATCTAGCGGTTATGGCACAGGGATGTCCACTCTCTTCTGCTTTTGCAGAACACTAGAAAGTCCCACTGAAGTCAGTGTGTCTTGCATAGAGAGAATTAAGACCCCAGGACTTTTGTATTCTATATGCAGCTCTTTGAACAAGTCCCACCATATCTCTGAGCCAAATTCTTTCTGAGTGTAAGGGCATGCAGAATTAAACCAGGGGTGCCCGGGGGGCGGATTCAGCCTCTGGCTTGCCTGGATCCGTCCCCCAAGGCAAAGGCCTCCCCCTAGCACAGGGGAGCCTGTGCTGGCACTCCAGTCCCCCTGCTGCCCCACTGCAGGGCTGGAGCCTAGGCCCCCCCAGGTGCTGGTGTATAAGGGGAATGTGGGGAATGTCTTTCACGTCCGTGAGGATTTGTTTTTTGGATTTTTGCTTCTCACTTGTGTGCAGCCCCTGACTGATATTCTGTGGGTCAACTGCCTCTGACCCAAAAAAGGTTTCCCACCCCGAGTTAAATTATGGATTAATTTGGCTCCACTCTCTACAAGCTGGAAATGATGAACCAGGTTCACAGGGAAGCTGTGAAGCTCATTTAACTGATGGCTGTAAAAATGGCACTGAGACCTCAGGATGGAAAGGCCTATGGCAGTAGGATTCAAACTTTATTCTCATGATCCAGTTGAAGAAAATTGTTGATGCCCATGGCCCAACATAATCTGACTGGAGTGTAGGCTCCGGGGTGGGGCTGAGGATGAGAGATTTGAGGTGGAGGAGGGGGCTCTGGCTTTGGAGAGGAGCAGGTCAGGGCTGGGGCAGGAGGGGCTTACCTTGAGAGGCTTTCGGTCAGCAGTGCAATGGGGGTGCCAAGGCAGTTTCCTGCCTCTCCTAGCACCACAGGCCATGCTGCCCCTAGAAGCAGCCAGAAGCAGGTTCCCAGCTTATGGGAGTGTGGAGCTAATGCTTGGGTCCAGGCAGTGCATAGAGCCCTGTGCACTCTTCCCCACCTCCCAACCCTCATCTAGGAACCGGGCATGGTGCTGGCCGCTTCTAGGGCACAGTACAGTCTGTGGTGCCAGGACAGGCAGGTATTCTGCCTTAGACCCCACTGATCACTCTGCAGGAATCAGACCGAGCACCTGACATCCCATAACCCAGTATGGGGCCGCGACCCATCGTTTGAAAACCCCCGGTCTATGGAAGTGCCACGTTTTTCTCTTTTGAATGGTGCAACATGTATAGGTTTTACAGCAGGGGCACTGCATAGAGGAAGGTAATTTTAAGATAGCTTGAGCTAAGCATGAAAGTTGAGTGGTTGTTCCTTTTCCTTAAACAACATGAGACTCTAGTTGGTTGGATGCCACTGGACCAGGCCTGGGCAAAATACAGCCCGTGGGCCACATCCGGCCCACCAAGCCACTGAATCTGGCCCGCGGAGGCAGCAGGGTGTCCCAGGCAGGCTCCCCTGCTTGCCCCCCAGCCCCGTCCGTGCATCTTGCAGAAACATGATTGCTGGGCTTCCTTTCTGTTTCAAAACTGGAGGGGAGGGGGAAAGTTTCAGGACCCGCCCTGCCCCCAGCACAATCCCATTGGCTGGTTTCTGTCCATGCTTGTTTGAATAACAGGCATCCAAGAAAAACCACGACCCCTCTAGTTGGCTCAGTTATTCAATGAAGTACATGGCCAGATAGGAAGTCAGGCTAGCTGGCTGGGAAACGTTTTAAGCTCTGCAAGCCTTAGCTCTGCACATAAGGCAGGCTGCTGGCTAGTAAGTCTCCTGGCTCTTACTGCTGGTTAGCAAGTCTCCTGGCTTCTAGCACCCCAGCCCTTTCCTGCCCCAACCCTCTGCCTCCCTCTTGCACCCATACCCATATCCATCCCAGATCTGGCACCCCAATCTCCTGCCCCAGATCACAATCCCCTCCTACCCTAGGTCACATCCCAAACCTCTGCACCTCCAGTCCCCTGCCCTATGTCACAACCACCTCCTTCACCCAAATTCCCTCCCAGACTCCAGTCTCCCTCCTGAACCCCAGTTCCTTACCCCAAGCTCCCTTCTGCACCCCACCTCCATCCTAAACCCCACATCTCCTCCATTAATATCATGGAAGAGTGCAGCCCTTGACAACTTTCCAAAATCTTGGAGTGGCCCCCATCAAAAATTATTGCCCATCCCTGAACTGGACAGATGTTGCTTCCTTAAATCCCTACGCTAGGCCACTGATAAGAAGAATAAATAGAGCAGAAAAACTTTATTTTCTATTAACATTTTAAAGTTTTCAAAATGAAGCTCAATACAAATAAACTTTCTGGTGGTTCACCCATCTATGGTGACGCTTATTCAGAAATGTCAAAGCACTTCCCAAAACCCGTGGGTGGATAATTTCTGATTATCCACATTTTGTGGGTAGATAAACTGAAGCATGAAGCAGTTAAAGTCCAGAATTTGACTCTCTAATTTGAAACACTTTGGTCTTGATGTCCAGAGGTGCTGAGCACCAACAGCTCAGATTGCAATTAGTGGAGAAGATGTGAGTGCATGGGGAAAAAGGGGGGAAGCCCAATTCAGGCAGTAAAAATGAGTATGTGCTAGTGCTGTTTGGAAAAAATTCTATCCATTGTTTTGACTGAAAATTATTTTTTCAGCTAAACAAAATCCCTTGCAAAAAAATGTCTGCTTCCTTTGAAAACATTCCCTTTTTTTATCAGAAAACAAAACCCTAGAAAGACAAGTTTGTGTTGGTTTTCAGCCAGAAATGTTTTAGGTTTTTGGCAGTTTTGGACCAAAACATTTTTGGGTTTCAACAGGAAGTCATAATTTTCCACTGAAAATTTCAACAATAATGAAAAACATCTTTGGGGTTTTTCTTATTGACCGGTGATGGTGGATAGTTCTCTGAATATATGGGCCTAAATGACACCACCAAGATTACACAGTACATGTGGCTGAGCAAGAAATCTAACCAAAGGAGTTCCAACTCCTAAACCTATGCTTTGTCTTTCTTGGGGAGATGTTGAATAAGACAAAAACGTTCTGCAAATATTTGTTTGTTTTTTAAATGAAATGTGCTTTGAGCAGGGTATTGCCCCATTTATGTCACTTCTTATGAACATTCCAGAAACTGAAGAGCATTTTCTGGCACCTTGAAAGTGAATTTCAATGTTATCTACATGAATATTGGTGGGAAATTAATTTTAAATGCCCATGGATGTTTGCTTGCTAGCTTATCCAATCAGGAAACAACAGCAGATGATTCATCTGACCAATCAAAACAAAGCGCTTTTTTAGATTTTTCATAATGACACAAAGTAAAAAATTTAAAAGGCCATTTAGTCAATACTAGAATATTGAATGAATTGGAGGACACAGTGACCTGCTTACAGATATTCAGTCAGCAGCAAAAGAGGTTAAATTCAACAGATAAATTATTCAGCTTTACACTAGACCACCCAAGCTGGAATAGCTGGGGTTTACGTTAGTGTAAATGTATCTGACAGATGGTTGCCAGACTTTACAATGAACCCAATCACTTAAAAGAGCCTCCCTGTCTAGAAGCTGAGTGTGCATTTTCTCACTGCAGCTGAGCCTTGAGAATCAAGCTGTGGGACAGCTTCTAGTCTCAAGGAAAGAAACTGTACCCGGTGAGGGAACCGCTCGGTGGTAGGAGAGATGCAGAACCTCTTGCCAGATGTTACTGCCATGAAGAAAGATGAAAGACGTTTTGTGTGGTTAAAGGGAGTGGAAATCAAGAGGCTGGTGTTCGCGTCTCTGCTCTATCTCTGACTCACTGTGGAGCCTGCCTGCAGGGCACTGTTTCGCCCGTGTAAAATGAGAAAGAGCCGTTGATGGAGGCAAAGTAACATTATTGGGAGCACACAGGACCACAGACAGGGGAGGACAAAGGGGGCTGCTGCCTGGTGGCGCAGCCCCCAAGAAACAGACAAATACCGAGGTGCTGGAGTTCTCCTGTGCATGAAAGCCACTTGGATTTATTTGTGTTCACCCAAGGCCAGAACACATAGGCCTTGAGTTAAATTATCCTCCAGGCTGTACCCTGGCAGGAGACTTTCAGCCATTCCCTGCAGGCCTGTGTCTCCCTCACTATGTGATGAGCTGAGCTTAAAACATGATCCTTGGGGATTTCAGGAATGCATTTTCAAACAGCTTTCCATTGCTCTGTAGTACCAGTGCAACCCAGTTCAGCATCATAGGGTATGTCTAGACTACAGGCTTTTGTCGACAGAAGTTTTGTCGACAGATACTGTTAACAAAGCTTCTGTCGACAAAGAGCGTCTAGACTACAGCCAGTTCTGTCGACAAAACAAGCCGCTTTGTCAACATGACAGTGTAGATGCAAAGGACAGTGTAGATGCAATAATGCCTTCTGTCAACAGAACTCTGTCAACAAAAGGCGTTATTCCTCGTAGAATGAGGTTTACCACAGTCGACAAAACTGCTGAGTTCTGTCAACGTTATGTCGACAGAACTCAGCGGCAGTGTAGACGCAGGTATAGTTTTGTCGACAAAAGTCCACTTTTGTCGACAAAACCCTGTAGTCTAGACACACCCATAGTGACAGATGAGGGAGATATTGGGTGATGGGGGTTCACAGCCTGCAAAGAGACTAATGCCTAATGCGAGTCTGGTGGTTTCCTGTCCATTTTCGGGGGTGTTTTTAGTAGAATATGCGACAACTTGTGTCCTATGAAAAATGGTCTTTTCTTGGTTTGGTGCTGTGCAGTGATGCAGGGTTCCTTCTGTGAAATGCCAAGTGGCCATCTCCTATATTACTGAACCAAGGCAAGAGGCTCTGATGCAAGTTGCTTGAGAGAAGACGTCCACATGTGGTCAAGAACACTTTTCACCCAAAGATCTCCAGACTCTTGCCAACTGTTAATTATATAAGCCTTACGGCCACACCCCTTGATGCAGGTAAGTATTATCATCTGCTTTACAGATGGGGAAAGCATGGCACAGACCTGCCTGAAGTCCATTCTCTGGGCCAAGTCCAGAAGTCTTTCATTCATAGATTAGAAGGCCAGAATGGACCACTGTGAGCGTCTTGTTTGACCTAGAATCATAGAGCTGGAAAAGACCTCAGGAGGTCATCAAGTCCAGCCCCCTGCCCAAGGCAGGACCAATCCCAACTAAATCAACCCAGCCAGGGCTGCGTAAAGCCGAGACTTAAAAACCTCTAGGGATGGAGATTCCACTACCTCCCTAAGTAACCCATTCCAGTGCTTTACCACCCTCCTAATGAAGTAGTTTTTCCTAATATCCAACCTAGACCTCTCCCACTGTAACTTGAGACCACTGCTCCTTGTTTTGCCATCCGTCACTACTGTGAACAGCCTTTCTCCATCCTCTTTGGAACCTCCCTTCAGGAAGTCGAAGGCTGCTATCAAATCCCCCCTCACACTGCTCTTCTGCAGACTAAACAAACCCAAATCCCTCAGTCTCTCCTCATAGGTCATGCGCTCTAGCCCCCTAATCATTTTGGTCACCCTCCGCTGGACCCTCTCCAATGCGTCCACATCCTTCCTGTAGTGGGGGGCCCAGAACTGGACACAATACTCCAGATGTGGCCTCACCAGAGCCGAAAAAAGGGGAATAATCACTTCTCTGGATCTGCTGGCAATGCTCCTCCTAATACACCCCAATATGCCATTAGCCTTCTTGGCTACAAGGGCACATTGTTGACTCATATCCAGCTTCTCATCCACTGTAATCCCCAGGTCCTTTTCTACAGAACTGCTACTTAGCCATTTAGTCCCCAGCCTGTAACAATGCTTGGGATTCTTCCGTCCCAAGTGCAGGACTCTACGTTTGTCCTTGTTGAACCTCATCAGATTTCTTTTGGCCCAATCCTCTAATCTGTGCAAGTCACTCTGGACCCTATCCCTGCCCTCCAGCGTATCTACCCCTCCCCCTAGCTTAGTGTCATCTGCGAACTTCTGAGGGTGAAATCCATACCCTCATCTAGGTCATTAATAAAGATGTTGAACAAAACCGGTCCAAGAACAGATTCTTGGGGCACTCCGCTAGAAACTGACTGCCAACCTGACATTGAGCCATTGATCACTACCCATTGGGCCCAACAGTCTAGCCAGTTTTCTATCCATCTTACAGTCCATTTATCCGCTTCATATTCTCTTAACTTCCTGGCAAGAATATTGTGGGAGACTGTATCAAAAGCTTTGCTAAAGTCAAGGTATATCATATCCACTGACTTTCTCATATCTACAGAGCCAGTTATCTCATCACAGAAGCTAATCAGATTGGTCAGACATGACTTGCCCAGAATCCATGCTGACTATTCCTGATCACTTTCCCCTCTTCCAAGTCCTTCAAAATAGATTCCTTGAGGATCCCCTCCATGATTTTTCCAGGGACTGAGGTAAGGCTGACTGGTCTGTAGTTCCCTGAATTGTCCTTCTTCCCTTTTTTAAAGATGGGCACTACATTTGCCTTTTTCCAATCATCTGGGACCTCTCCCGATCTCCACGAGTTTTCAAAGATAATGGCCAAAGGCTCCACAATGACACTTGCCAGCTCCCTCAGTACCCTCAGATGCATTAAATCCGGGCCCATGGATTTGTGTATGTTTAGCTTTTCTAAATAGTTCCTAACTCATTCTTTTCCCACCAAGGGCTGTCCGCCTCCTTCCCATACTGCGTTGCCTAGTGCATTTGTCTGGGAGCTGACCTTGTCCATGAAGACAGAGGCAAAGAAAGCGTTGAGTACTTCAGCTTCCCACATCATCTGTCACTAGGTTACCTCGCTCATCCAGTAAGGGCCCCACACCCTCCCAAATCACCCTCTTATTATTAACATGTCAATAGAAACCTTTCTTGTTATCCTTCACATCCCTTGCTAGCTGCAATTGCAATTTCGCCTTCCTGATAACTCCCCTACATTCTCGAGCAATATATTTATACTCCTCCCTAGTCATCTGTCCAAGTTTCCACTTCTTGTAAGCTTCCTTTTTGTGTTTAAGCTCACCAAGGATGTCTCCGGTAAGCCAATCTGGCCGCCTACCATATTTGCTTTTCTTGCTGGGCATCGGGATGGTTTCTTCCTGTGCCTTTAATAAGGCTTCTTTAAAATACTGCCAGCTCTCCTGGACTCCTTTCCCCTTCATGTAAGCATCCCAGGGAATCCTGCCCATCAGTTCTCTAAGGGAGTCAAAGTCTGCTTTTCTGAAGTCCAGGGTGTGTATTTTGCTATTCTCCTTTCTTCCTTTGGTCAGGATCCTGAAATCTACCATCCCATGATCACTGCTTCCCAGGCTGTGACCCACCTCTACTTCCCCTACTAGTTCCTCCCTGTTTGTGAGCAGCAGGTCAAGCTGCGCATGGCCCCTGGTGGGTTCCTTCAGTACTTGTACCAAGAAGTTATCCCCAACATTCTCCAAAAACTTCCTGGATTGTCTGTGTACTGCTGTATTGGTCTTCCAACAGATGTCAGGGTGATTAAAGTCGCCCATGAGAACCAGGGCCTGAGATCTGGAAGCTTCTCTCAGTTGTCCAAAGAAAGCCTCGTCTACCTCATCCACCTGATCCGGCGTCTATAGCAGACCCCAACTACAACATCACCCCGGTTGCTTCCACCTCTAAATTTAACCCATAGACTCTCAACAGTCTTTTCTCCCTCTAAATCATGGGTTCCCAAACTACAGGGCGTGAAGAAATTCCAGGGGGGGCATGAGGCGACCCAGCCTCCCCCCCCCCATCAAGTTTTGCTGCCCCGCTCAGTTCCTTTTTTTTTGTTTTTTTGCTCAACAAGTTTTGCTGCTATTTTGGGGGGGGGCGTGATGCCAAAAGGTTTGGGAACCACTGCTCTGAATACTGGAGCTCCGAGCAATCATACTGCTCTCTTACATACAATGCAACTCCTCCTCCTTTTCTCCGCCGCCTGTTCTTCCTGAACAGTTTATACCCTTCCATGACTGTGCTCCAGTCATGCGAGTCTGTTATTCCAATCAAATCGTAGTTCTTTGACTGGGCTAGGGCTTCTAATTCTTCCTGTTTGTTCCCCAGGCTTCTCGCATTTGTGCACAAACTCCTTAGATAACTAGTTGATCGCCCTACCTTCTCCATCCGAATCAGGGGTCCTCCTTTGTTGCTCGTTCCTCCTTCTGATTCTTCTGGGTGCCTGGCTTCCTCACTTACCTCAGGGCTTTGGTCACCATCCGCTAATGAACCTAGTTTAAAGCCCTCCTCACTAGGTTTGCAAGCCTGTCCGCGAAGATGCTCTTTCCTCTCTTGGTTAGGTGGATCCCATCTCTTCCTAACAATCCTTGTGCCCAGAACAGAGTCCCTCCTATATAACATGCCAATCTTAAAAGAATGCAAGCGATTCCAGCAGTAGATTAAGTAGGAGTTGAACTTGTTGATACTTGGAACCATTACTCTTTTCACTGATCACACAAAGCTCTTCTTACAGGCCAGATCCCTCCCTGCAAGCAGGGGCTAATCAGGGCAACACAAGGAGGCTTATCGCCAAGTTTCTTCTTGATCATTCTGTAAGGTTTGTCCCTTCCCATCTAAAAGGTTACAGATCTGTCTCCAAACTGCATGAATCCACTGGGCTCTGCATCTGCATGGCGCTGGCTCTGTTATCCCCTTGCTCAGGTCTTTCCCTGGGAGTTCCAGTGAATGTGAGCTACCAGGGCGCTAGAATTGGTGTCAGGGAGCTGTCCCCAAGAACAAAAAAGTAAAATATAAAGACACTTTTCCCCAACTTCTTAGGTCTTATGCCAAGTACAGTTCAGCTGAACCCAAAGAGCAGGGTACTTAGTCAATAGGACAAGTAGTGGGTTTAGGATATGTCAGAGAAAGTGCAGATTAAATATGAGTTCCGTGTTTAATTATGAATCCAGCAGATACAAAAAAATAGGATAACAAATACAAATTTGTACAATAATTCGTCACTGAGAATATAATTAATACCGGTCATTCATAACATCATAGGTTTGGAGGAGACCTCAGGAAGTCATCGAGTCCAACCCCCTGCCTAAAGCAGAACCAATCCCAACTAAATCATCCCAGCCAGGGCTTTGTCAAGCTGGGACTTAAAAACTGCTAGGGTTGGAGATCCCACCACCTCCCAAGGGAACCCATCCCAATGCTTCACCACCCTCGTAGGGAAATAATTTCTCCTAATATCCAGCCTAGACCTCCCCCACTGTAACTTGAGACCATTGCTCCTTGTTCTGCCATCTGTCACTACTGAGAACAGCTTCCCTCCCTCCTTCCTTCTTCTCCCTGTTTTAGAATGGGGAGAATCCCATATTTCATCACATCTAGGAGAACAGTGTTCTCCCTTGCCCAGCTACATGCTTTTCTCAGCCCCTCCCACTTGTGCCAGCAGCTGAAGGCACTCTTGATGCTAACGACTCTTGATATGAGGGGGTTGGTTGGTCAAGTTGCCGTGGGGGTTTCCCAGGTCTGGATGAAGACAAGGGAAAAGTTCAATGACACTTTGATTTAGGTTGAAGCCTATGTTGTGGCCAGCCCCTTTCAATACAATGAGGAGAAGGTGAGAATTCAGAGTCTCTGTGGCAAAGGTTAGCTGGATTTGAACAAGGGTTACCCATTCCTCCCAGGCTTAGCTCTATATACTCCACCTGACCTTTACAGTATGTTCCTTGATAACATGCCTGATCTTTTCAGATCTAATTAGCAAATATACTCGATTGTTGCCCAAATGCTGTATTTATCTTTTTCTTCCTCTGTTCTGCATGTTGCAAACCCTGCTTGTGTAACCCACACACCTAGGCTATGTCTACACTCGCGGCTTCTTGTGCGAGTAATATGCAAATGAGGCTAAGCGTGGAATATCGCCGAGCCTCATTTGCATACCTAATGAGCCACCATTTTTTTCAGAAGAGGCTCTTGCACAAGAAGGAGCGTCTACACTGCCCCTTCTTGCACAAGAAAAACCCTCTTGCGCAATGCCGTTACACCTATTACTTTTCAGGAAGAACGGCATTGCGCAAGAGGGTTTTTCTTGCACAAGAAGGGGCAGTGTAGGCGCTCCTTCTTGCGCAAGAGCCTCTTCTGAAAAAAATGGTGGCTCATTAGGTATGCAGATGAGGCTCGGCGATATTCCATGCTTAGCCTCATTTGCATATTACTCGCGCAAGAAGCCGCGAGCGTAGACATAGCCCTAGTGTGGTTACTGAGTAGTGCAAGTGGCACCTAGACCACTGCAACAGTTAAGATCAAAAGACCTCTATGGCCCGGGGTGGGAGCCAGCTGACTTTTAGCTCAGAGGGTAGAGGCTCTTATAGTCAGCTCCCGAGGTCCCAGGTTCAAATCCGCCTTGGTGGTGGTTACACTTGCTCACCAGAGCTCGGTATCTCAATTGGAGCTTCCTTACTCTAGGGACATTGATACCCAGATGCAAAGAGCCCTACCTCTTTAGCCATAACTCCAGTAGCCCTGGCTATGAAACTGGGACATGTGCTTAACAGAACTGAATTCTCTTTTGCGGAAAGGTCACAGGCATATTTGGCAGGCACAGGACTTGTGTGCTGTCATCCAGGGCTTCCCTCAGAAATGCCCTTAGGCTCATGATGCCTTTGTTGTTGGACGGTGCCCCGTGCACTTTAGAACATGACAAACAAGAAATGATTTGAACAATGCCCTATAGAATCCTGCAGCATAAGAAAATATGGCATCATCTGCTCTCCGCCCCGCCTCCGCCCCCCCATATTGATCTCTAATAACCAGAGAAGACTTAAAGTTTAATATGCCTTCCAAAATGTGTTACCATTAATAATGATATTTCTGGATATTCCTGGTATCCATACATAGAGCCCTGCGTGGATACAAAAACAGTATCCACATCTACAAAAATGATTTGTGGCTAGCCACATCCACAGCTGCAGATACCCGCTGATATGGAATGGATGTTTGCACATTTTCAGGGTTCTAGATACAAAATTTGTATCTGCATCTGCATAAATGAGCAGTGGCTATTCGCATCCATATCTGCAGATGTACAGATATAAAGTGGATATCAGCAGATTTGCAGTGCTCTATCCATACAAATATCCAATCTTTGTTAAGTTCACCTCACTGTCATTAATGTTTCTAGCCTCACAACACTGCAGTTAGATCGGGACGTGCTATTACCCCCACTACTCTAATGAAGAGCTGAGCCCAATATCAGATTTGGGAATTCAACCCTGTGGTCCCAAATCCCACCTTACCATACCATTTACTGCACCGTTCTTCCTTTCAACAATGATGGCATATGGGCTGTGAATGAATCACTGTGTCTTGCACCTGGGCATTTAGATCTCACAAAAGGCCACAAAGAGCTACTCATGATTGAGAAGAATATGCAGTTTCTGCCCCAAAGAGCTTACAATGGAAAGAGGCAGCAAAAGAAAGCAAGGTAGAAACCACAAAGGATGGTTCTATTTGCTGCTGCTGTTTTATCAGTTGTATGTATGACAGGGTGGACATGTTAACTGTGGGAGATGAACAGGAGGTTTTTTTTATGAGGTGCTTTAACATTTGTAGACATCACAGAAAAAGTCTGTTTTGATCTCCAAAACAACAAACCCCAAACCAAGAGACAGTTTTCTTCCCATTTTGTTGAACAGGTGATTGTGTTAACTAAATGCTATACCATATGCTTCAAAGGATAACTTGAACTTCCTTCTCTCTCCCAATGGATTGGGGGGGAATTTTTGTTACAAAATGTTTAGTTAATACTGTCCACAGCAAAGTAAATAGGTAGGATAACGAACTATGTAGTTTGTACCTGTGGCATTATTGTCCTCTGCTGGATAGAATCAGAACTGCTTTTCAGTATGACATAGATCCCCATACTGCTAGTAGCTAATGGAGATTCCTCTTTTTCTCATGTGATGCTTTCGGAGAAAGAGAGTTTGAGTTTTAACCATTCCACCACCAGGATGTTCAAAGCAGAGCTGCTATGAAAGTGCAAAATTCAAAATTTTGAAGATGTTTCTATTCCAGAGGGTTTGAAATTTAACCATTTTTATTTTTCAAAAATTTTCAATAGAGTTTAACCTATTTTACTGAAATTGGTTTCAAAACATTTTTTTTACCAAAAACCGTAGTTTTAAGTAAGATTTTTTTTTGAAATAACATACACAATTCAAAAATGCTTTGATAAACATAGCAAAAATGCCATGGAATATTTCACAAAAACAGAAAATTTCAATAATGTTAACAATTTTTGTGAAAAGTTTTGTTTTTGAAGAGAGGCTATTCATCAATGAAAAAACATTTAATGCAAAAAATTAACATTATTTAATCTGAGTGGGGTGTGCAGCACAGTGGCAACAAGTCCTAAGTGGCAATGGATTTGTTTCAGCATGCATCTTGCATATTCAGAGCAACAGTTTAACAGTTCATACTCGGTGTAAGTACAGATATGTCTTCAATACATTTATCCCATTAGCGCAGGTAGGGAGATTAGGATATTCAGAAATGGTCATGTGGAATACCTTACTCAGATCCTAAAATAGTAATTGATAAAGCATATTGCAGAAAACTTTCTTTAGCCCAAAAGTGATTGCATTTCCTAGCAAATTTATTATCAGATTCTCAGCTGGCATAAACTGGCATGATGAACTGACTGATGGCGGTCACTCATTGCTAAGAATTATCATCTTCCATGCGAGTTGTTGACCCTCAGGTAGCTGATAAGGCTGATTCTTGAACCACAAGTTCTGTTACAGTGAGGACAGATGTTTCCAGGTACAGCAGGAGGCTGCTGACCATGACTAGAAGCCAGTCTCTCCTTCCTCCGGCGCCTCTTCTCCTCCTCAGCATATCAGCGGGCAAATTCAAAATGCAAGGAGCCATTGCATATGACCACTCTCCATTTTGAGTGATCCTGGCGAGTATCTTTCAAGTGTCAACGTCAATGTTACATTTCTTTAAGTTATACTTTAGCAAGTCCTTATAACGTTGTCCTCCCACATTACAGTGTCCTTATTTCAGCTGAGAAAACAGGACCTGTTTGGAGAAGTGATGGTCTTGCATCCAAACAACATGACCGGTCTAGCCAAGTTGCTGACAGATGATCATTGTCTCAATACTGGTAGTCTTTGCCTCTTCCAGCACACTGATGTTAGTGTGCCTGTCTTCCCATTTGATATTCAAGATCTTGCAGAGGCAGTGTTGGTGATACCTCTCAAGGACTTTCAAGTGATGTCTGTAGGTTGTCCAGTTTTCTGACCCATACAATAGTGTTGAGAGAATGACGGCTTGATAGACAAGAAGTTGGGTGTCTGTTTGAATGTCATGATCTTCAAAAACCCTGAGCCATAAAAGAACAAGGCTGCACAGGCACAGCTCAGATGATGTTGGAGTTCTACATCAATATCTACCTTGGATGAAAGACAACTTCACAGGTAGAGAAAATGATCGACATTCTCCAGTGCCTCTCCATTGATTTTAACAGATGGGGCTCATGGTTCCTCATTTGGAGAGGGCTGATGAAGCACTTTGGTCTTCTTGATGTTGAGGATGAGGCCAAGACTTGCGTAAGCATCAGCAAACACATTCAGGACAGTTCGAAGATCTTTCTCAGAGTGGGCAAAAACTGCTTTGTCATCAGCATACTGAAGTTCCACGATAGATGTGGTGAAAATCTTACCCATAGCTTTCAACCTTCTAAGCCTAAACAGCTTTTCTTCCATTCTGTAGATGATTTCAATACCAGCTGGGAGCTTCCCAGAATTTAGGTTGAAAATGACGGCAATAAAAACCACGAACATGGTTAGGGCGATGATACAGCCCTCTTTGACTCCTGTTTGTACTTTGAAAGGTTCACTCTGGGAGCCAGTGCTGCTCAGAAAAGTCACTTCCATGTTGTCATGAAGCAACTTTAGGACAGTGATGTATTTATCAGGACATCCAGTCTTTGAAAGTACAGTCCACAGGGCACAGCGAGTCACTGAGTCAAAGGCCTTAGTTAGATCAATAGAAGCCAGGTACAGTGGTCAGTTTTGCTCCTGACACTTTTCTTGCAGCTGCTGTGTGATGAAGCTCATATCTGCAGTTCTGTGACATGGTCGGAAGCCACTCTGTGACTCCGGTAAAATTTCTTCTGACGGGGCAGAAGATGGGTTACAAAGACCAGTGTCAGCACTTTGCTTGCAAAGCAAAAAGAGAGATACCACGATAGCTTCCACAGTCTGCTTTAACCCCTTTCTTAAAGAGGGTTACAATCAAGGTGTCCCTCATTTCATTGGGTATCTCCTCCTTTATCCACATTTTAAGGATAAGCAGGCTAAGCTGCTGAATTAACACTGGTCCACTTTCTTTAAAGATTTCAGCGGGGATCCCATCTGGACCTGCTGCCTTGTTGTCCTTCATCTGCTTGATGTCATTGTGTACCTCATGCAATTTGGGAGGGTCTCCAAGCTCATCCCTAGAAGGTCATTGGGGGATTTGTTCAAGAACTTTATCCACAACCACGGAGTCATTTCCAGTGAAAATGAATGGCTTCATTGTCCTTCACAAGTGTGGTTCCATCCCGAGAGCGAAGGGGGTTCATGCCATGACAAGCTGGCCCATAAACAGCCTTAGTGGCACTTAAGAAACCACATGTATTATGGGTGTCCATGAAATGTTGGAGTTCTTGCGCTCTCTCAGTCCACCATTTGTTCTTGAGTTCTCTGGTTTTACGTTGGACTTCTTCCTTTGCCTTAGCATGGGCGTCTCTCTTCTGCCAAGCACAAAATGCCATTCTCTTCTCATTGATGTATTGCTCGATTTCAACATCATTCTTATCAAACCAGTTCTGATGCTTTCTGAGGAAACTGGTATAGTTCCACTGAAGTCAAGGCAGCCACATTGATTTGTATCAGCTGAGGATTTGGCCCTCAAATCATACATGTCCCCCTTAGCCCTAGTCTACACTAGGGAGTTATTTCGAAATAACCCCCTTATTTCAAAATAATATATGGAGCATCCACACTACCAAGCCCTTTATTTTGAAATAACAGGCTAGTTATTTTGAAATCTGTACTCCTGCTTTCCTCAGGAATAAGCTTATTTCAAAATAGTTATTTTGGGAGTTATTATTTTGAATGTATTTATTTTGAAATAATTTCCTAGTGTAGACATGCCCTTACTGGGGATGGAATCTTTTCCAGACCATTGCTATGTTTATGTTTGTGTGTGGGGGGGGGGAGTTGTTTCTAATATGTCCTGCAACTGTTCATTTTAAACTAAGAATATATCTAATCAGTAGCAAGCCAGTCTGAAAAACATTTGGTCAAGTCTGGCATTATTATATTTTTCATTTATTTCATACTTCTGTAATACATTCTTGTTGTATTATCTAAATTTGAATTTTCAGTCTCTTCATGTAGTTCAAAGGTTTTGGTAGCTATTGTGTCATGTTGCTATGTGTCAGTTAACACAGCTGCTATGTTCTGTCTTCATAAGTGGCTTGCCTTTCATGGTGGGAAAAGTCCTTCCAAACACTGTTTGCATTTCTTCTATAGTAGCTCTTTTGAAGTCAGTGAGATAGTTTGCATGAGCCAAGTGTGCCGGATTTGACCTTCAATTTGTAAATCTGAGCCTTGGGATCCTTCTGGACACCATGCCTTACAGAAATGTGAACTAAGTGTTTTTTCAGTGAAACACAGACTAGCATTCCTCATCTCCGATGAGCTTGGTGGATAGCAAAGATACCACTTCCTAAAGTGCACGTGTCTGCTTATCTTTCAGTATATAAAGTGGGATTCACATTCCAATATACTCCTTGCTTTGTTTGGGCTGGAGATGTGACTCATGGAGTATGATGCATGGAGTGCTGCTTCTTGCCTTTTAAGAGACAGTGCTATGTGTTTGGAACTGTGTAACTCCTCCTGGTAATGGAAAGAACATGGGAAGTATGAAGGGAGCAGATAGTAGTTTCATTTTCCAACCCAAGTCCCTAAGGGAATGCTTGCAGCTGGCATGGTGCTATGCCAAACCCTGCGATGAATGTGGAGCATGGCATTAAATAATGTTAATAACATTATTCGCGGTTTGATCCTCCTTTTAACTGTAGACTTAGAAATCAGGAGAAACTCCATTGAAGACAGTGGGATGAGATTACTGGAGAAGAGAAGAGAAGCAGACCCTTAGCATTACACTCCATCTTCCAAAAGCTTTGCAAGCATAAACTAATTAATTAATTCTCACATTTTCCCTGTGTAATGGGAGAGTATTATTAGACCCATTTTAAAGGTGGGGAAACAGATGCAGATTTGATTTTTGTAGCTCCAGTCCTGTGCCCGGTCACAAGCCCACACTTCTCATTCAAAAAAATGATTTCTTGGAGTCACTTAAAATTTAATGCATTTTTTCGTAAGAGTAACGGGGAGGGTCTGTTGCTGCTGTTCGTTTTCTGCCCTAAAGTAAACTATGGCTGCATGTTTGAGAATGGATGTGAATATGAAAAGCGACAGAGTGCTAATACATTAGGCATTCATTTTGCATCATATTAGCAATGATTGTACTGGATAAGTGAAATGTCATACTCTGTTAACACACAATTTAGGGAACATAACTGAACATTTCACTAAGGTAACTTGAAATTTGTTAATAAGATGAAGCTCATACTTTGGATGTGCATTAATCTTCACTGTGGATTATTGCTGCAGTAGTAGAGATGCAATAAAGCATTTGGTTTACTTTGAAATAATTTTTATTTTTTGTCTTTAAAAATATGAAATACACTCTCCTGTGAAGAAACACAGCTGAGGAAATGGAACCATAGTTCAGCACTTTTGGAGGAACTTTTGTCTTGCTTTGGAAACTAAAATACCATTTTTTTTTTACTTGATGATGATTTTGTTCAGAAGCTCTTTTATCACCCTTCCAAATATAACTTTGCAATTTTCTTTGCCCTGAATTTTCTGAAATGGACATCCCCAATCCTGTCTTTGGGCCACCCCAGTTGATGAGAAAAAGTAGACTTGGGCCACTCCAGTCTCCTTTTGAACACATTGTGAGATGTGGTGGAGGGCTCTACATTTTTAAATTAGGCTCCCTGTAAAGACACCACTCTGAGGCTATGTCTACACTATAGGGGTCTATTGGGAAAAGGTACACAAACTGCGCTCCACAATTTGCGTACCTTTTTCTGAAAGAGGCTTTTCCAAAATTTGGCCCGCCTACAGTAGGCCAAATTTCAGAAAAGCTTCCTCTTTTGGAAGAGCCCTTCTTCCTCGTGGGAGGAGGAAGACAGGGCTTCTGAAAGACCACGTCTGCTCTTCCGCAAAAAAAAGCAGAAGAGCAGACGCGTTCCCTGGATGCAACAGAGTTTTTCTGGGATACCTCTAGTAGACATAGCTTGAGGTCTGCACAGCTACTCAGCTGCATGTTTATAAAAGTCAATAGAATTATATTGGTGTAAGCAAGTGGAGACTCTGAATCCAGGGTTTGCCCAGGAAAGATCCTCACCTAGGTTTTGTCTACACTGCGAGTTTTTGCGGCAGAAAATATGCTAATGAGAAACTCATTAGCATAAATTGAGATCTCATTAGCATATTTTCTGCTGTTTCTTTTTGCACAAGAGGCATAAAGATCTACACTGCTTCTTTTTGCGCAAAAAACCTCTTGCGCAAAAAGAAATGGCAGAAAATATGCTAATGAGATCACGACTTATGCTAATGGATCCCTCATTAGCATATTTTCTGCCACAAAATCTTGCAGTGTAGACATAGCCCTCGTATATATCCACATGGCTCCACTGATCTGTCATAATTTACACCTGTTAAAGATCCTTGAGAGCTACGGTCTGTCTTTTTCAGTTTGGATTGTAAGCTCTATGAAGCAGTGACTGTCTGACTGTGGATCAAATGCTGACTCCGCTGAGTGGAAAAGCTTCCAGCGACATCAGCAGTGCCAGGATTTCGCCCTGCTTTCAGCTGGAAGCCTCCAGGTGCTCCTGAATACAAATAATACGTATTCGCAGTAAATAATACTAAGCAGCAGGGTTCTCTCTAATGCTTAGAACAGGCTCCTGAGTCAGGTTGTATGGCATGAAATCCAGGCTTCACTGAACCAATGAGAGTTTTGTCACTGACTTCAGTGGGGTCAGGTTTTCATCCTGATTTTCCCTTCCCGCATCTGTCACTGATTGACTCCATGGCTTGGACAAGTCATTTCGTCTCTCAGTGACTCCGTGTTCCCATTTGTTATACAAGTATAACAATGTCTGCCTCGCTGGCACGATGCTGAAGCTTAATACATTCATGCTAGCACCGAGCTTTGTGTTCCGCAAATGGAAGAGACTATACAAATGCAAAGTGTTTTCTTTCCTTCCTCACCCCATCTTCCTTCT
Organism: Pelochelys cantorii; assembly: GCA_032595735.1. Lineage (NCBI taxonomy): Eukaryota > Metazoa > Chordata > Testudines > Trionychidae > Pelochelys > Pelochelys cantorii. The sequence continues at coordinate 15,558,745 of CM064352.1, read as the reverse complement.
CATATTCTCCACCTTGCTTTAAATCAGGGGGTATTTACTGAAGAAAAGGCAGCAAAATATCTCATATTTTCATGGAGATCTGTCCCATTCTCTCTCTTCCTCCAAGCACAGTTTGTAAGGTGGCCAGCATGACCCAGATTCTGTCACTGGCTGTATGAATGTCTGGGAGATACCCTTAGATGTTTCATACCCCTAATGTATCTGAAAGATGTACTAATGAGTTCTCTGCAAACATCTGAAACACAACACCTGAAATTTCCAGGAGCTTAACTGAGCCATGTTACTATAAAGAAGCAGATACCTTAGCTCTTTTACTAATAAAACACGTGGACATTTAGCTAACAGGCTAAGGGACTTCATACCGTTCATCGTATAAAAATTCTAAACTTGGAAGATGAAACTTAGCATCTTGTGTTGTGTTTGCTTTGGACTTGAAGACTATAAACCTGGCACCTTTTACTAGCACTAGCCATTAATTTGAAAATGCAAAGGAGGTAAACTCTATCCCCATGCCTAGACCCGACTGGCCTCCACAAAGCCCCTACTTAAATCAGAGTCCAATTTCTTTCTTGTTTTCCACCATCCCTCCTCAAGAGTCTAGATGAAAACCTGACTCTACTGAAGTCAATGGCAAAGATTCCATTGACTTCATTATGGCCAGGATTTCACCCCCAGTTTTCAGAAATGTGAATGTAAGGTCCTTGGGACAGGGACTGTCTTCTGTTGTTTGTAGAGTCCATGGAACATTAGGGCTCCAGTTCTGAGCTTCCAGAAAACACCATCATAAGAATATGTCCCCTGGAACCTTTGTAGAACATTACATTGTTCCTTGGATTACTTTTTCTTAATGGGTGCATCTAGACTGGCAAGATTTTGCCACCTGTCTACACTGGCCGCAAGAGTTTGTGCAAGAACACTGACTTTGTAATGTACAAAATCAGTGCTTCTTGCGCAAATACTTTGATGCTCCCACTCAGACATAAGCCCTCTTGTGCAAGAATACTTGTGCAAGAGGGCCAGTGTAGACAGGAACGTTAATTTCTTGCACAAGAAAGCCTGATGGCTAAAATGGCTGTCGGAGCTTTCTTGCGCAAGAGAGCGTCTATACTGGGCACGGATGCTTTTGCACAAAAGCAAATCTTTTGCACAAAGGCACATGCCAGTGTAGACGCTCTCTTGCGCAAATACTTTTAACGGAAAAACTTTTCCGTTAAAAGTATTTGCACAAAATCATGCCAGTCTAGATGCAGCCCATAAGTGACTACTAGGAGGCTTCAGCCCCTGCTCACTACACTTGCCAACCCCCCTCCCTCCTGCTCAGAGCACCTAGGGTTGCCAGCTGGTTTCAACAAAAATACCGGACACACCTCACAATCGACAGTACACCTTATTTAGAAAATACCCGACATTTCTATTTTCTCAATTTGTTTCCTGAACAGAAAGCTCAAATACTGGACTGTCCAGTTCAAAACTGGACACCAGGAACCCTAAGAGCACCGGGAAGGGGGGAGGGGAAGGCCACACGGATCCTGCCCCACTCAGAGCACTGGGGAGGGGGGAGACCACACAGCTCCTGCCTCTTTAGGAAAAAGGCTTCCTCCTTGTATAAAGAGGTTTACCACTGTCGGAAAAACCCCTGCGTTCTTTTGACTTTCTGTCAAAAGAACGCAATTGCAGTGTGGACGTAAGTGTAGTTTTTCCGGAAAAACTCTGCAGTGTAGACATACCCTCAGAAACAGATTTGGAAGAACCAGAACAAGGGAGGCCAACTCCCACCCCATGCTCCCACAGCTGATGGTGTTTCTTTTGGAGTCTGCATAGCACTAGCCAGACTTTCGCCCCACCTGCCCTCCCCTTCTCAGTCTCTGTTAGCTTTCAAAACTGATGTTTTTCTTCATTAAACTTTGCGTTTTTCTGTTCTACTGGGGCCAGATTAACTCCTCGGCAGTTCTGATTCCACAAGGCTCACGTCATCGCTTGGAAATGTTGCAATACACATGGTCCTTCAGTTTTATTTCACTGCTGCACAGGAATCCTGCTCTCAAGCCTTTGTCCCAAACACATTTGATTTTAATAAGAGAGGGCCTCTGCAGCGCTGCGCTTACATGGGCGGGATCCACTGACCTCTGTGTTTTGACACAGCTTCGCCATCTCTGCGGGAGCTGACTATGAGCTCACATTTTTTATCTGAGACGCTTTCGCCTCACAACCAAATTCTTGAAATAAAAAGAGAGGCGAGCGGGCAGGCGGCAGGCAGCATGCACTGGCGTCTGGATCTTGCTCACTCCACACACTAAAGCTCTTGGGAGAAGGTGACCCCTGACCCATCTCCCTCTTCTGGCCAAGGAATACAAAAAACAGATGTCCCAGAACATAGTCTTGGCTGGGCTAATTACCCTGAGGAGACTTCCCTCTGCATCCAGCCCCTCCGCCACTTGCAAAAAGAATGTAAAATAGCCATCTCTTTGTAAAAGGGCACCATTAGACATTTGTCTGCACTTCAAATGCTGTCCAGGGTGGTGAAGTGTTCAGACTGGAACCACAAATGACAATGGGAAACATGACACAAAAGGAGGGGATATGGTCTAATGATTGTCAGGATTGCACGGAGGTTTTGGGGGGGGGGGGGCTGGGAAGAATCTGAAATGGAGGGCCTGTCATCCTTCCAAAAAATTGTCAAAAGTTCCAAAAGTCAAAAATTCCAAAAGTTTGTCACCTAGACAAACGTGCTTTTGCAATAGACAGTCACTTGCACTAAAAATCAAAAGTGTATTAGGTTACTCCCTGTCCCAAAGGGACAGTCATTTACAACAGGTCTGCTGCGTTTTAGATCGTACACCAAAGACAATTGTAGCCAGTCCTCTAATACAGTAGTTCCCAACTTTTTTGATATTGTGGACCGGCAAACCCATTCACAACCTTTTGGAAGACTGGTAACATTTTATTTGCATATCATTATGCAAATGATGAATATGCAAACATGCAAATAAAATGTTACTGGTTTGCCAAAACCACAGCCCCCAAAGCCCCCTCTTGCCAGCTCCCCCCCCGGATGACCCAGTGCCCCCTAGTGTCGGTCCCTTGCCTCTTACAGCCCCTCATCCCTTAAAGCTCCTGATACTAGCCCCACCCCCAGAACCCTCCAGTATTAGCTTTGCCCCCAGATCTCCCCAGTGCCGTCCCCCCACCTCTTAGAGCCCCCAGCACTAGCGCTGCCCCTGGAGCCCCCACTGCCAGCCCCATCACCCTTACTTAGCCCTGCGCTGCCTTCCAGCTGCCCAGGTTGCACTGCTGCCCAGGTCACAGCGGCGCTAAGGCTGCCGTGCCATGCTCCTCGCAGCCCTCCTGCCGTGCAATGGATCGCTCTTCCACAAGCAGGAGGAGACCCCGCCCCTGCCCGGCGCTGGTTGGCTGAGAGGCGGGGCAGGACATGTAGGGGTGGTGTGCCCCTACACCCCAGAGTCACTGCGGCCCGGCAGCCAGCGGTTTGCAACCTGGCACCGGGCCGCAGACCGGCGGCCGGGAACCGCTGCTCTAATAAGCTATCTAGTTATGTATTAACTATGAAAGGGAAATGACAGAGTTATTCACAAGGTTAAAGCATGTTAACATAAACACACAAATGAGTTGCAACCTTAATAAGCAAGCTCTGTATGTCCCTTGGGGCTAACCCAGGCTAAATACTGGGAATCTCTTGCTTATGCCTAGAAAACTTTGCCCTGAAGAGTCCAGCATAGAGGTGCAGTTTCTCCTTGTTAGGCTTTTTATTCCTTCCCCCATTCTGCTCCTGCTGCAAACTTAGACTTTCTCTATACGTAAAGTGCAGCCATGGCAGCACTTTAAAGTGAAAGGGTAGCAACGGTGTTCTGTGTAAACCAGCTCGACGAGGGGAGTCCAGCTCCCAGAGCAGTATCCTGGTTCACGCTGGCACTTTATAGCACTATAACTTGCTGTGCTCGGAGGGGTGTTTTTTCACACCGCTGAGCAAGCAAGTTCCAGTGCTGTAAAGTGCCAGTGTAGACTTGGCCTTAGCTGGTGAGAGGAATTCACTTTTAAACCTCTTCTTCAAAGGAGACGAGGGAGTGAGCAATCAACAACATGTTTTATCCTCTGATGTTCCATCTGGTTTTGCTGGGCCTTCTCTGCTGGGCAGAGCCGAATGCCTTTTGTTTGATGCCAGCATCTCACACTAAAATTCATGTCCCTTTCCTGCCTGGTGATTTACAGTACTGAGGCTTAAAAAGCAAACTCTTAAATACTGCCTTCTTGGGATACAGATGTTACATGTGAAACTAAGGCACATAGCAACTTAAAGCATTCAGTGAAGACTAAACACTAAACACATTTTTATAATTCTACTGCCTTTTCAAACACATATGAGCCAGACTATTTCCAGCTACATATCTGTCGGTATCCAACACTATGTCTACACTACAGTTTTTCTGAAAAAACTTCACTTACGTCCACACTGTATTTGCGTTCTTTCAAAAAAAAATCAAAAGAACAGAGGAGTTTTTCCCGACATTGGTAAACCTCTTTCTGCGAGGAAGAAGCCTTTTTCCGAAAGAGTTCTTTCGGAAAAAGGCGTGTGTGGACGGGGAAGAGGGAGTTCTTTTGAAAGAAGAGAAAAGAGGAGAAAGCACAGGTGCCCTGGTGGCCATTCCGTCTATAGTAATCACAGCTTAAATGCAAGATAGCATCCATTCAGCGTGGACGCTATCTTTCAAAAAAGCAGATCGCTTTTTTGATGCACTTTGGCAGTGTGGACACTCTCTTTCGGAAGAAGTTTTTTTGGAACATCTCTTCCAGAAAAGCTTCTTCCGAAAGAAGCCTGCAGGCTAGACATACCCAAGTGTGGCATAGGAATCTTGTGCCAGCATCACAGAGGGATTTAAACTGTGCCTAATTAAATGCCTTCCTACTCTCCCAAATCATCCAACCCAGTTGAGAGAGCCCGCCACTTGCCTGACACTAGCACAAGCTGCCTTTGTTTGGCTTCCGTCTCAGGGAAATTGCAGGTTGCCTGCCTACTTCAGACTAATGTCAACCTTTTGGAAGAGACTTAGCGAGCTCAAATAAGTAATGATAAGTGTAGCTGAAGAATCTGCTTGTAAACTAAAGAACAAGGCCTCAAAAGGCTTAAAATTTTCAAAACCGATTTAAGGAATTCATGTGTCAAATTATCATGGATGGGATATTTTGGACTATTTTAGCATGTCACTAAGAGTTCCCCATATCCAGAAGTTTCTAAAACAGTGGTGGGCAACCTGCGGGCTGCATGCAGAGAATTGGGGTTTGTTATATGGTTTGTGAGACATTTTGTTTACCAGATTTCATTGGTTTCTGTCCATTTTTTTTTTCACTTTCTGGTATTACTAAAGTGACGTGAATGTAAAGCGCACAACATTGACTAAGAGCTGTTCACTCCCGCTGCGTCCAAGCAAAGAGCTACTATAGTTCAATTGGCACACCCCAAAATTCTAGGTACACACATGCTGTTAGCAAAACTACCCTTATCCTGGGAGACCATCTTGGTTACAACAATCTTGAGGCCCACTCATGCAGCCCAATCATTAGCTTAGGCTGCCCATCACTGCTCTAAAATTTCTCTGGGTCATTCATTCTCTCTTCAGTAACCCATAAATGACTAACGCTTAACTTTTTGAAATGTGTAATATATATTTAACATTAGTTCCTGGTTTAACCTCTCTTCTGAAGCGTATAAAAGATTTAGGTCCAGAAGCGCTTTTGTTTTTAGAATTAGAATTTTTCCTATAAATAGAAATGTTGACAAAATATGTTAGGTTCTAATCTCATTCTGTGTGCATATGTGTGCATTTGTGCTGAGATGAGGTGTGATTATCTGAGGTGGTTCTGCATGTGTGTTCAATGTGTGCATGCCTTTGTACATGTGCTGTGTTTCAGATGTGTAAGTAAATGTGGTTTTGCACATATTGTGTACAATGAGTGTGAAAAATGTGTGAAAATGTTTCCTAGCACATGTGCATGGTATGTGCAATTTAGTATATCCATGTATGTGCGTGAACATATATCTTTGGTGAAAGAGTTAAGGGCCTTCTCACGCTGAATAGTACCTTACTCCTTAAGTAATCCACTGATTTCAATGCACATTGCAGAGGGATGGGGATGGTCTTGTGAGACACCCGACTTTCTGAAAATCATCTCCCTTTAAAATGTCTCAAGTTGAGTACCAAAAACTGAGGCACTCAAAATCACCAGTTATTTTGAAATTCTTGAGCTAAAAGGGACTACTTCAAGAGTGAGATTGCTGAAAGGCTGCAGAATCTAGCTCCTAATATTAAAAAAAACCCCACCCTGTTTCATGGATTAAAAAAGACTGAAATTTCATTATTATACTGTCTACCATATATCACTTAGGTGTGCAAGCTTTTGTGTTGCTTAAAACATTTCTGTAGTTTTAATACAAATAGAAAACCTCTCTCTTTTCTTAGCAGGGCCTGTGTGATTGCCCAAATCCAACGTCTTTTAGCACTAAGAGAAATGTTTAAATATTAAAACTGTTTTACCAACATGTTCTGTTTTATGATGTGCTGACAGAGTGACACATCAGCTAGCCTGAGGACAAAAGAGGAGACTCATTTTTAAGGATTACATGCCAGGATATGAGCCAAGATTTATGCAACGTAGGAATTGCAGTACGGGATCAGTCATGGGCCTTGCTGGGAATAAAGCTCCCATTGTTGTCTGTGGGAGTTTGCTGGAGTATGAAGTTGAGTAAAGGCCTTAAAAATCTGACACAATCGTAATTATGAAATATATTACATGACACTCAGGATCTGTGAGTCAATGGGAGTGTCTCTGGGGTGGGGACAGGGAGTACAGGATCAGATTTTGTGTAGCCACTCCATTAGTTAGTTGAAACTTTTACTTAAGGGACCTTTAGGGAACTCATCCATTATTATACCTGAGTGCATAACATCTTATTTGAGTGGATTCTGCCCTCTTGTGGCTAGAAGGTTTCCTCTTGTAGCCCATTGTGCATAAATACTGTGGCTTTACTGTGTGTGCACAAAGCTAGCTCCAGGGCGTCTGCTACGTTTGCAAACCACCAAATGGGTATCCCAACCAGCCCACAGATACGCACACAAGCAATTATGAATGGTTTTACTTAAGGAATTGCCCATAAGCAGAGTCAGCTAATAGTTATACTCATTAATAGGGTTTTTTAATCCTCTGCTTATAAAACTATGAGCAAAATCTTGAGTTCTTCAGAGCTTTGCTTGATAAAAATAAGGAGTCCTGTGTCATCTTAAAGTCTAACAAATGTATTTGGGCATAAGCTTTTGTGGGCTGGGCTGGAGCCCGCTTCATGTATCTGATGAAGTGGGCTCCACCCCACAAGTTTATGCCCAAATAAATCTGTTAGTCTTTAAGATGCCACAGGACTCCTTATTGTTTTTGCTGAAACAGACTAACATGGCTACCCCTCTGAAATTTTTCTTGATAGTTGTTCACTCCCAGACAAAACCAGAGAGGCTGGAATGCAGTTGTATTTTGGACAATGTGGCATCCTAATAATCTCTCCCTAAATATTTGTGGCCAGGATTTTGAAGATTCTGTCTCCCTAGGGAATCCAAACCAGGTTATACATGAAGCCCAGTTTGCTTAGCAAAGAAAGGATTTTGGGAGTTTAGTCAATCCCTTGCAATGGCAGATCAATTAAGCTAATTGATTAATCACTTAGTGCAGTGGTTCTCAACCTTTCCAAACTATTCTATTCCTTTCAGGAGTCTGATGTGTCTTGTGTGCCCCCACGTTTCACCTAACTTAAAAACTACTTTCAAAATAACAGCTACAAAAATGCAAAATAGAAGTGTCACAGCACACTATTACTGAAAAATTGCTGACTTTCTCATTTTTACCGTATAATTATAACGTAAGTTAAATGGAATTCGTTGCACTTTCATTCCAGTGTATAATATATAGCGCAATCTAAAGAAGTAATTGTATGAAATTTTAGCTTGTATTGACTGTTCTAGAGCTTTTATTGTAGACTGTTGTAAAAAAGGACAAATAGTTAGATGAATTGATGTACCTCTGGAAAATATCTGTGTACCTCCAGGAAGTACACATATCTTGACTGAAATTCACTCACCTAGTGAATGTCAGTGGCTTTATTGAAGAAGCACCCAGCAACCTGGGCCATAATAGAAAACAAGTATTTATTTTAGCAAGAATAAATAACTACACTTGGGATATGATTGTGGTCACTAGAAGCTTCCATATTAGTGAATCCAGCTATAAATTGAGTTAGCTTTCCCTTTAAAGAAACCAGCCAATGTGGCTGAGTAAGGCCTCCTCTGGGCCTGTTGATTCCTGTAGTGAGCAGGGCGGGGAAGATTAATTTATAGCAGGGGTCCACCCATCTGAAATTAGGTGGCACTAAAAGTTCTAGGGTTATCAGGGTATAAAGAAAGGTGGAGTAGGCGTTGGCTGAGTTTAGCTATCAATGGCTGATGTGATAATTTGTCAGAGGGTTTTGGCCATGTAAGAAAAATGTATTTCTAAGGAAAATAGGGAGGAAATCTGTAAAATCCATGTGAGGTGCATGTGCATGGAGCATCCCATGTTATTTTTGTATCACTACAGGATGGACCTCTATCATCCGGACGGAAAGGTTTCTCCCTCTTTAACCTCTGCTTTACACTGCATGTTAATGCTTTGCTTGCCTGTGGTTGCCCAGTCTTGTTCATGCTCTTTTTTCGTGATATCAGATACATATTAGGATCTGATTCCCTCTAGTGGTCCAAATTAGGATTTTTTTTAAATGACAAACTGCTGACAGTCAGGGTTCAGGGCCAGCTCACTAACCTAATTGTGCCATGCCTGTTTTATAGAAGATCAGACTTTTATTTCGGAGCCTGACCTCTTATGTTCAGTATTGCAATCACACTGAACTCAGCCCCTGGGATTAGGGAGAGTCTCCCATTATATCACTCACCAGGGACCAGTCATTCTGCCAGGAGTGGCATTAGTGTTCCAAAAGCAGGAAGGCTACAGGCTGAAATGCAAGGTATTGAGTCAAGAACATGTAAAAGAAGGACGCAAGAAAGGAAGCACTATTGAGCCCCATGGGGTGCACAGAGGGTGGTGTGCACATGTGGGGCACATTCATGGGCCTTAAAGTATATTTACTGTAGCTTTGTGTGAATTTAATAATCTATAAGGGTATGTCTGCACTACAGGGTTAATTTGAGTTAACTTAATTCGAAATAGTTAATTCGAATTAAGCTAATTCGAAATAACGCATCTATACACAAAACCTATTTTGAAATAGTGTTTTGCTATTTCGAAATAGCGCATCCACACTGAGTGGACCCTAAACCGAAGTTAAGGCTGGCTGGAACCAGTGCCGGCAGGGCATCAGGTTAGGACTTAGTGTGTGGGGCTGCTGCCTGAGGCTAACTGAGCTCCGTACTTAAAGGGACCCTACCCCCACCCCAGACAGACAGTTCTCAGGATTCCCCGCTTGCTTGTCTACCTCGATGAGGGACAGCAAAGCAGTCCTGTCTTAGAGTGCCCTGAGTGCCCACACTCGGGACACCACAGCACTCAGCCACATGGAGCCAGAGCTGCCTCTGGGCACGCCGCTGCATTCGTGGGGTTGTTGCCATCAGCCCGGCTGCACTTGCTGCAGGCTGCCATCTGGGGGGGGTCCATCGGGGGGCTGTCAGGATCCAGGAGGCCCTGTGGGAGAGTGTCCACCCTGAGGAGCCCTCAGAGCCACCCCGGTCCTCCCCACCAGGAGCTTGTGCCCCATTCCTCCCTCACGTCCTTCCACTTACCCCTCCCTAGCCCCCCTTCCTGATGTCAAATAAAAGACACGTATGTTCAAAAACAGAAACTGGGTTTATTGAACAAAACTGGGTGGGGATGAACCTCTGGGGAGACTGGGAAAAGGAGGTGGGAGAGGGGAAGAGAGAGGGTGGGAGAGGGGAGGAGGAAACCTGGGAGGAGGGAGCTGGAAGGGGGAAGCAAGGGGAAGAAGGGGGAGGGGAAGCTCAGGGCTCAGGGTTGGGGGTCTTGCCAGACCAACTTGATTTTCATGCAAACCTGCTCCTGAGTTCGCATGTGGCCTTTGGTGGCCAGGCTGGCAGCTATCCTGCCATAGACGGCCACGTTCCTCCGTCTAGTGCGGAGATCATGGACGTTGGGGGCATCCCCCCCAAACCTGAATAAGGTCCATGATCTCCACCCTGGACCAGGAAGGCACCCGCCTGCTCCAGCCCCTGGCAGGCTCCTGGGAGCTGGCAGACTGCTCCTGGGAAGCGGTGGAGGGCTGGCTGCCAGTGGCTTGCTGGCTCATGTTTTGGGGCCACTGGGTCAGGGGCTCCGGTGGCCACTGCTGGCTCTGGGCTGGCAGGCTTGGAGCTGGCACAGGCACTGTGGCCAGGGTCTACCCCTTTAATGGCTCCGGGGCTGGGGGAGAGGAGAGTAAGTTTTCCTGGTTGTGCCCAGAGTGGCCACCAGGGCTCCCTGGGAAGGGCTGGAGGCCCCCTATTTTGAATTAAGTGTCTACACAGCACTTAATTCGAAATAACTATTTCGCATTTGGCATTACTCCTCGCAGAATGAGGTTTACCAAATTCGAATTAAGCGCTCCACTATTTTGAATTAATTTCGAAATAGCAGTTTGCATGTATAGACGCTATTAAAGTTAATTCAAAATAACGGCTGTTATTTCGAATTAACTTTGCAGTGTAGACATACCCTAAGAGAAGACATCATTGGCATGGGCATGTGCTGAGAACGGAAAAGGAATGCTTACCAAATACCACCCTTGAATGGAAGCCAGAAAATGCAAGAAAAGAGAGGAAAATTGTGAGCAACATGGAAACGAACAGTTCTGAATGACATCAAGTACCTCTACATGAAATGGGAAGATTTGGGGAGAAGGGTAATTGACAGGCAAGACTGGCAAATGTGGGTAGCCCAATGTGTAGCAATCGTGGACGAAGGTCACGTGAATTAGACATCAAAGTCATCTGTTCTTCTCAGACAGTGGGGGCAGGGGGGGAAATCAACCTGATATCAATTTGCATGTGCCACTTTTTAATCAGATACAGTATCCAATAAGCAAAACAACAGCATTTTCTTTGCTACTATGAAGCAATGACGAAGAGTTCCCTGAAATGAGCTCTAGTTGAACCTGTACGTTCAGAGATACTTTCTTTTTCTTAGTCACTGACAGAGTTCCCAGTAAGATGCCTGCCTCTGCGGGCACACACCAAGAATTTGAGGCTCTCCTACCTCCTCAGCAGAGCCACACAGAGGCTGCTCAGCTGTTCCGGGGAGGGGCCCTGTAGTGGGCGGCTGCAGGAGCAGCAGAACAGCCACCACATGGCCCTTGCCCCAGCTTCAGCCCTTCCCTAGGGCTGGAGCTGCAGCTAGGGAGAGTGGTATGGCAGGCAGCAGCTGCTGCTCCAGAGGTTGGGGCCTGGGCCTGAGTCACCATGTGGGGAGAGGCGGTGGCAGCTGCTCCGGTGGCCGAGGCCTGGGCCCAAGCTGCCGCATGGGAAGCGGCGGCAGTGGCTGCTCCGGCAGCCAGGACCAGCCACCACGGGGGGAGCTACAGCTGCTGCTGTGGGGCTTGAGCCCCAGTGACCAGGGCCAGAGCTGCCACATGAAGTTAAGATCCCAATGCAACTAAAGGAGTTCATGCCTCACAGGGTCTTTGTTACAGGGCGCTCTGCAGGCTCGGAAAGAAAGCACTTTATCAGTTTGCAACTGACTCACACTTGGATAATCTTATTTGCAAAAGACAAGTGATAATTTTTTTTTAAGGAAAGCTTAGATTCTGCAAAATCAGGAGACCAAATAAATATATCAAACGGGCCAGCTCTGGCCTGCAAATTGTGTGTGTGGCATTCTAGTCTAAGAGCTGTTACCATGAGAACGATTTCCTGATATTTTATTGTTATTAAAATTTAAATTTGATTTTATGAAAAAAGAAAATCTGAGCTGCAAATTAATTCAAACTAATTTTGAATGAATGGATCAAACAGTGCAGTGAGTAATCCTGCAATAACATAGTTCTAATTCCAACTTGGTTTGGATACTAAAATAGTGGGTTTAGACCAGCATAGTTTCATATCTATCCTACTTAAGCAGGAGCCATTTACTAAAGAAAATAGTCAGTTACAGACACGAAACAGCTTGTACACAGCTTGAGATTAAACTCTTGTCACCTTTATTTGCCAGGGAATACACCCTGCCCGGAACTCTGCACACTAAACAGAGACATCTAGTAGCAAAATAATATACCGAACTGGGTGGGGTGCAGGATCATGCACCTTGTTAATTAGCCCTTGTTTTAGTTTTTTCTTACATAACAATTTAAGTTATATATATAATATTGTTAGTAACTGGTGGGTGCCACAGTCGCACACATCCAAACAAGGGTACATGACATCAATATTAGTGCACAAGACAAAACTCACTCTGCTCATGGATGGGAAATCTTAGAGGGAACACTGGTCACTGACCACTGGTTTCTGTCTTTCAGCTTCCTGCTTGGTTTGGATGTCTGGGGCTCAGACAGCGTTTAAGAGGGTGGCTGAGGAAAACGTTACTCTGCCCTGTCACCACCGTCTGGGCCTCCTGGAGCCAAGAAGCCTGGACATTGAGTGGCTGCTGCATGATTCCAAAGCCAACCAAAAAGTGGTAGGTGTCTGCTCAGCCACTAAGAAGACATGTTTCCTAGTTCCATTGAGGGGGAGATGGAGATGTTCCATTCATGTGGGCTGGCTTTGTCTACACTACACAGCTTTTAGCAAGATGGCCATGTCAACCCGGTCATGTTGCTAAAAGTCAGGCAAGTGTAAATGCTGTTTGTCTGCACTTTAGCTCACAAAAAACTCCCACGAGCTGTGTTTGCTTTGTCAGTAGGAGAACAGTAGATGCTGGAGTTCACAGCAAGGACTGTCATTCCTGGCACAAAAGTAAGCCGGAAACCCCAGGAGCACTGGAAAGCAATGCCTAGTGCTACGTTGTGTATTTCCACAGCACTTAGTGACTGAAGGTGATGCCAGGCACTGTGGCATGCCAACCCATATTGCTTTGCTTTTTCTGTTGACAGGGGAGCTAACAATGGTGCTGTGATATGTTGACAAAGTGGTAGAAAAACAGGTTTCGCGAGTTTTCAGTTTTGGCTACCTTTGCAAGTTGACAGCACTTTCATCGCCAAACCTTTCCAGTGTAGACATAGCCTTACAAAGGCTCTCTCAAGAACACTAAAAGCATAGCTACTCTTAAAACACTACAACAGTATTGCTGTTTTGCTATGGATCTTCAGTGAAGATGTTGCAACAACAGGAGGGATTCTTCCATTACTGTAGTTAATCTACCTCCTCGATAGGTGATAGCTAGCCTGATAGAAGAATTCTTCTGTTGACCTAACACTGTTTATACAAGGCACTAGGCTGGCATAGGCCAACCCTGAGTGATGTAGCTATGCAGATGTGAAGGATCGTCTAGAGTGGAAAATTAGATTGACCTAGCTATGTTGATCAGGGTATGAAAAATCCTCACTCCTGAACAATGTAGTTATACCCACCTAAGTCGCCGTGTTATATATATGGGTTAGATGTGCCTGTTTAATGCATGTAACAAGATCATTTCCTATGGTACAGAAGTCACTGAAGTGGCATAGACTCTTGCCTCTGTATGAACTAGAACCATTGAAAACTGGCTGCAGATGGAACTGGTTAATTGCAACCATATCCTGGGGTGTGTTAAATGCCTCTACTGATTCCTGGTGATCAGTCCCATGTAACCAGATATAAATCATGCATTTAAAAATATTTGCCTCTAGAGAGAAACTGATAAGGTAAAGTCCTAGAGTCTGGCTCTGATTGTATTTTAAAACAGGAGCCCTGATCTTACATTCCTAACTTACCCAGAACTCCTAGTTAAAACAATTGAAAATATGCAGGGCAAATTGGGAATGCGGGATTTACTTAAATGCAGATATAATACATGACACAACTAAAGATTCTGCCTACACCTTAAGGAGTTCACAATCTGCCATCTCTTAACTAAAAATGCTAATTAATAATGATTCATCCGTGGGTTCTCAACGCTTTAAGACTTATAATTCAGAGACTTAATCACCCCACAGTGAACCAATCTCTTAAGAGCATTAATAATAATATGAGTTACAGTATCCCCTCTTTTATACTGTGATAGCACCTAGAGGTTGTGGTCATGAATCGGTACCTTGCTGTGCTAGGTGCTGTGCAAACACAGAACAAAAAGACAGTCTTTGCTCCCAAAGACTTTACAAATGGACGCCTGATTCACACTAAGAAATTAGGTTGGTATAACTGTTGCTCTGCTGGAGTGTGAAAATCTACACCTTTGCCAAACAAGCAGTTAAACTGATCTAGCCACATTCTAAACAGTGTTAGGTCAATGGGGGAATTCTTCCACAAACCTGACTACCACCTTTCAGGGATGGTGGGTTTTCTACACTGATAGAACCCCTTCCATCAGCGTAGGTAGTGTCTACACTAAAGTACTGTGTTGTAATGTTTTAAGTGTAGACATGCCGTTGCAAACAAATCAGCTTGAAGCTAGATATGTAGTTATATTGTAGAAAAGATTTTGACATTTTATTTTAAAGAGTTAAAGACTAAAATTTAGTCCTGTGTTTCTACTAACTTTTGAGACGACTCACAATGAACAATTGCTATCTGCACAACCACAATTCTTGCTGAATGCCACACACATCCACTGCCCAAAGAGTGGCAGAAAAGCATCATGAAGAAAGTGGCCAGCAAGTTAATCTGATCCATTTTCTCAAATCACAAATACATCACAGATTTGGAGGGAGAAGAAGAGCAAATTATTCCATTGTGCAAGAGTACCACAAAAATGCAGAAACTAAATATGTTTTCTACAAATTGATAAGTGAAGAAATCTCACGTGAGGTCTGATACTGTGATTCTGTCAACACAATCCCTACAAATCAAGGAACCCCTCTTTCCCCAGTTGAAGGAATACTAACACCCACACAAATCTCAGTTCAACCTGCCAAACCTCAGAATACCCAATACTGATGGCCTCCTCAGTTCAGATTTTCTGGAGTGGCCTCTGATGTTTGGGTGTCCAAACAAGGCTTGATTTTAAGTGATAATGAACACTCAACACACCCAAGCTTAGATCTGTGGGAGCTACAGCATCTCTACAAATCAGGCCTGGCTTATCTCAAACTGGGCAGCCAAAATTTGAAGCGCCCCGAATAAGAGGTTACTTTAAAAAATTGTAGCCTAAGACCTTGTTTTATGCTCTATTTGAGCACCAGTGTAATTCTTTGCTCTGCTGTAAACCCAGACTCAATTTAAATGCCAGCTTGGGACATGAGAGACCCAGGTTTAATTCCCTGATCTGCCACAGACTTCCTGTGTGACCCTGGGCAAGCCACTTGGCCCCACAGCGCCACTCAGTTCCTCAGCAATAAAATGGGGGATAAACTGGAAAATCCTCCCAATGGAAATGACCACATACGAGGCAGTGAAGAATAACTCTCTAATCTGCCAGCTGCTGCTCGCTATTGGTAGCCTCTCATTGGAAAAAAGAAAATGAAAACAAAAAACAATGCAGCACAGAGAAAGAGTTCAAAAACATAGAAAGTTGTGCTTAGGAAAAAATTAACACACCAATTCCATACCCACCGAAACAGAGGACAGACAGAGACGTAGAAAAGTTAACTTTTATTCAGTCCCCAGACAATGTACTTTCACCTGCAGATAAAGCCAGTACATCTATCCAGTTGTATTAAATATTAACAAAGACATGCCTGGTCACTTAAATATGTATATAATATTGAAATTTCACTTAACTTAATAAAGTCTCAGAGAGGTAGCCATGTTACTCTGTAAGGGTGCATCTACACTGCACCGTTTTTCCAGAATAACGGCCGTTATTCCGGAAAACCAATACTAACCTCCATACTGCCATTGCATTATTTTGACAGAAAGTCGAAATAATGGAGGGCTTTTTCCAACAGCTATAAACCTCATACCATGAGGAATAAGCCTTTTTCCAAAAGAAAAAGGTGTGTGTGGATGCGGAAAAGGGAGTTATTTTGAAAAAAGAGGCCTTCAGGAAATAACACGGGTGCCCTGCTGGCACCTCCATCCACACTCATCACAACTCTCCCAACAGCTCTTAAAGCTTCAGACACAGGGGACAGGGCTTGTGGCAGGAAGCAGGCCTTGGGAGCTTCCAGACACTGCTGACTTTGGAGCCGGTACCCCAGGGCTTGGATGTCTCCCACACAGGCAGGCCCTGATGCGGACTGAGCTGCTGCAGCAGGGCTGCAACATGTGTGCAACCATCTGGGAGATGATGAGCTACCCAGCACCAGTCCCAGTCCCAGTTCCTGCTCCAATACCCGCTCCCCTTCCCATGCCTGACCTTGCTCCAGCCTCCCCTCCTGCCTATCCCCGTTCTCCCAGGACCTCCCCACCCCCGAGGTCGCCGAGGTCACTGGACATGAGGCGGAACAAGCACCCAAGCCAAGCGCCAGTCTCAGCCCCAGCTCTGAGCCTCTCCTGCCCCCTCCTAGGTTTTCAGCCCCCTTCCCCTTCCCCATATCCAGGTTCTCAGCCTCCCCCTCCTCCCCAGTTACTTCTATCCCAAATAAAAAACCAAACAGTTCTTTTTCTCAAAACAAAACATGTGTGTTTATTGGGTCTGCAGGGAAGGGGTTAGGGGTGGAGTTGCTGAGGGAAAGGCAGAAAGGGGCAAGGCACAGGCCCTAGTGGGGAGGGCCTGGGGAGAGTTACTGGGGTCCTTCAGAGAAACTCTCCCTCAGGGCCTCCCGGATGCGCACCCACACCTGATGGGCCTGGTGGGTGGCAGCTGTGTGTGGTTGCTCGAAGGCCCCCCACCCTGGAAGGAAGGCCTCCCCCTTCCTCTCCATGATTTTGCGGAGAACACAACATGCGGAGATCACCTAGCGGATGTTGTGCTCCCCCACACTGAGGCGCGTCAGGAGGCACCTGAACCGCACCTTCAAGCACCTGAAGGCGCATTCGGCTTGGATGAGGGCCCTTCCCAGGCAACCACTTAACCGGTCCCTGCTTGGGTCCTGGTGGCTGATGTAGGGCTTCATAAGCCATGGCATTAGGGGGTAGGCCACCTCCCCCACAATGCACAGTGGCACCTCAACGTCCACGACCGTGATGTTGTGCTCGGGGAAGAATGTGCCAGCCTCCAGTTTCTGGTAAAGGCTGGACTTGAGGAAGACGTGGGCGTCATGCACCTTCCCCGACCAGCCAACGAAAATGTCTGTGAACTGTCCGCGGTGGTTGACCAGGGCCTGCAGGACCATCAAAAAGTATCCCTTGCAATTTATATACTGTGCTGCCTCATGGTCAGGCGCATGGATGGGGGTGTGGGCTCCATCTATGTCCATCCCCCTGCAGTTGGGGTAGCCCAGGGTGGCAAATCCCATGATGGGGGTCTCCCATGCAGATGACTCAGCACAGCAAGAAGGTGTTTATGGCTCTCACCACCTGCAGAAGGAGACAAGCAAACAAAACAGAGAATCAAAGGTGGTGCCAGAGCCCTTGAGAGGTCCTCAAGCCCTCCCCCCAAACACCCCAGGAGCCACCCCATATGAAGCTGCCCCCCCCCCAATGGCTGTGTGAGGGTGGCACTACAGACCTCCTGGGGACGGGGCTTCCCCTCCCCCCCATCCCCAGCCCACCCTTTCCAGTACTCCCTGCCCCCAGGGACTGCAGTCCGAGAGTGCCATGAGGAGGGCTCCGACGGTCGACTTTCCCATGCCATACTGGTTGCCCACGGTAACTGTCTGGCGTGGCGAGCTTCCAGACGGCGATGGCAATCCACTTCTCCAGGGGGATGGCGAGTCACATCCAGGGGGATGGTTGGCGTCATGTCGTCGGAGGGCAGGAGCGAGCCAGGCACACAGCTACATGAATGTCTCCTGCCTCATACGGAAGTTGTGGAGCCACTGCTGGTTGTCCAATTGCTCTGTCACCAGACAGTCCCACCAGTTGGAACTGGTGTCCAGCCTCCAGAACTGTCTCTCCACCATGGGGTGCGGTTGCAAGGGCCTCGCTCCTACACACAGGCAGAGGGTCTCAAGGATGAGCTCGGAGTCGAGCTCATGCAGGGCTTTGAAGGCAGCCTGCACAAACTGCAGTATGGCAGTGCGGGGACATCGTGTGCCCAGAGGCAGCGCCGGCTCCATGGCAAGGAGTGTGCTGTGGTGTCCTGAAGCTGGGCAACCAGAGCTCACACTGCAAATGCTTTGCTGTCCCTTGGAGAGGTGAGCAAGCAAGCAGAAGATGCTGAGAAACGGCTGTCCAGGGGGGTCCCTTTAAGCTTGTATCTCAGATAGCCTTAGGCAGCAGCCTCCAGAAGCAATTGCTGACTTAATGTCCTGCCTGAACTGATTCCGGGTGACCTTAAATGTGAGAGAGCGTCCAGTCAGTGTGGACACTATCTTTCAAAATAGCACATCGCCATTTCGTTGCGCTTTTTGTGTGTGGACGCTCTATCTCAAAATAAGCTTGCAGTGTAGAGGTACCCTAACTTTAAAAGCGAGTAGTCCTGTGGCACCTTAGCCCTGGTCTACACTAGGGCTTTATTTTGAAATAACTTCCCCAATGTTGAATTTATAAGCTGAGAAGCCACACTACCAAGCCCGTTATTTCAAAATAAAGGGCTGCTTATTTAGAAATCTGTACTCCTGCTTTTCTTGGGAAATAATGCTAATTTCAAAGTAGTTATTTTGAAATAATGGTAGTATGGATGGTCTGGTGCCGCTATTTCAAAATAACAACTCCCCACAGTAATTTGAACTAATTACTCCCCAGTGCATCCTGGGGCTTTCAGTCGAGGTAGCACGTCCACATTAACAGCGCCTACGTCAAACTAATTTCAAGGATTCCCCGTAGTGGGGACACACTATTTTTATTTTGTGAAATTGGGAGTTAAGTCAAATTTAGTTATTTCAAAATAGTTTCTTAGTGTAGACATAGCCTTAGAGATTAACAGAAATATATATAGTCTCATGAGCTTTTGTTGGCAAAACCCATTTCTTCAGATGAATCCCAGACAACACACACACTTGCAGCCTCAGTGGCACTGAACAGCTGGGTGGGGGAAGCTAGTCTCCAGCCCCGCCCCTTCTGCCTGACACCCCACGCCTTCTGGGGGCCCAGAGCTGGCTCCCTCAGGATCCAAAGAAGTCTCTCATCAGCCTAGTGTACCAGTGAAAAGGGTAAACAGCACCAATGTAACTCACACTACACAAGTATAAACTGTGACTGTACTAGGGGTTTGTACCAGTGTAACTAGACTGATGACCGAAATCTCAACTGAAATTTCAACCTAGACAAGGGTTTTCTAAATTGAACCATGATATGGTTTTTAGATGGATTAAACTTTGGGTTTGGGTACAGGAAGAAAGCTCTGTACAACCTTAACCAAATACCAACCAACATCTCCATAATTGCAAATAACTGAAGTCATTGCCAGATAGAATTCCTACTTTGCAAGCTGACCTGGTTTCAAATGAGTCTCCTGTGATTGGTTTGTTCAGCTGAGCTGTACAGTATAGTAACTGGTCTGACTAACTGATTAGTGACTAATTCTGCCCCTTAGGTTATCACCTACTCTGGAGGCAACGTGTATAATGAGGTGAATGAGGGGCAAAAGGGTCGAGTTTCCTTCACCTCCAATTTTCTAGCTGGAGATGCCTCCTTACAGATTATATCTCTGCAGCCAAGCGACGCAGGGCAGTACACGTGTAAAGTTAAAAATGCCGGACAGTACGAGTGGCATCACATCACCCTGACAGTTCTAGGTAAGGTCGTTTCGTTGTTCCAAAGCAAACCCAATAGACTCAATTCCTTGAGGCACATTTTGCTTCAGTGCAATACAGACGCACCCGAATTGCTCCCAGTATCTCATGTCCAGGTTTCACATTCAAGCTTCAGATTTGCCTTTGCATTTTCCCATGAAGGACAGAAACTGGAAGAGGCCTAAAGTGCTGTTTGGAGGTCACCGCAGCCAACCAAAGGACAGCATAAAACATTCCTTCTGGATTGTATATCTGATATGGTCACAAAAGCTAGTATGCCATTGCAGCCGAGTTGGTAATGATCCCATACAGCATTAAAACAAAAGACTCTAGATTCATATCCCAGTGCCAGGAACTGGCCAGATGTCTGATAACAAGATGCGGGAGTTGGCATTGTTTCCTCCCTGACTGAAGACTTCTAGTTTGGGCTTTTGTTTGGTATACAGTTAATTAAAAAGGGGGTGCGGATGCAGTGGGTCTCCAGCAGTGGGAAAAAGAAGAAAGGACAGACAGAAGAAAGAAGAGGGCGGACCACAGGGTGTTCGGGGAATGAAGCAAAATGTGATAGAGATTTGTAGTGTACTGAGATGCATGATGAGATTATAGGGATTGAGCCAAGGCTCCTCACCTTTCTGGCTCCACTAGGCACTCATGTGAGTGGCAGACAGTATCGAATTCCCAAAGGGAATGAGGATGGTGCTTTGTCCTTTACACCACTGCTGATGGTATGTCACGTTGCTTAGAACTACCACTGATGCTTCTGTGCCCATAGGAGACATATGCCATCCCTGTCCTCAGGCTCTGGCGAGAGTCATTGCTGTAAAGGGGTCAGAAGAACCTCCAATAAACAAGCAACAGCAATTTTCTATGACCCCCCCCACCCCAAATGGCTAATTTGGAAAGGCAGCTTTCAGAAGCTGATAGCCAGAGGGCAAGAGGACACTGTTTCCATCAGCAGCCAGAGAAAGTGTTGCCAATTGAAATGCAGCTGGCAGGTTCTGCCCTATTTCCCTGGGCAAGCTCAGCTCTTATTAAACTCAGTTGTTGTGGTTGTTGGAGGTGAGGTTTCTAGCTTGCTTCCAGGGATGAAATCCTGGACCCAGTGAAGTCAGTGGCAAAGTTCCCATTAACTTCAAAAAAGGCCAGGATTTCACACCAGATTCTTAGTCAGGGGTAGGCAATAACAAGGAGGCAGTTCGCCATGATTATCCCCTGGCAGGCCACCTCTACTATATTTACCTGCCCAGCTGCAGGTACTGGCAATCACAGCTCCTGTTGGCTGCGGATCACCATTCTCGGCCAATGGGAGTAGTGCAAAAAAGCACAGACTGGGACACCACTTCCTGCTGCTCACATTGGCTAGGAACTGCAGTCTGCAGTCAACAGGAGCTGCGATTGCCAGCACCTGCGGCCAACCTGGTAAATATAGCGGTGGGGGCCCGCCAGGAGCTAAGCCTGGTGGACCGGATCCAGCCCACGGGCCGGTATTTGCCCACCCCTGTTCTTAGTTAACTATTGATCCAAACCTCCAACCTGTTTCTTCCAGAGAAACCTTCCAAGCCCAAATGCTGGGTGGAAGGCGAGCTTTCTGAAGGAAAGGAACTCTCCTTACAGTGCAATTCTGCCTCCGGCACAGCACCCATCTTGTACCAGTGGCAGCGCATAAGTGATGAGGAAGGAAAACTTGAACACTTGCCCCCTACGGCACGAGTCAGTAAGTCATCCCAAGCCCCGTCCTGGTGTTTCAACAGATGAAAGAAAAAGAATGAGGTCTTACTTCTCCATGCCCAGCTCTGTCACTGGCTGATGTTGTAACACTTGGTAAATCACAGAATTGCTCTCAGCCTATTACCCTGTCATTACAGTGGGTGCTATTGAGTGGAAGTAGTGCAGTAGTGACTAGGTGCTCCAGTCATGGGAAAGGGCCCCATTACGGTGGGCCCTGTAGGAACTCATAACAAAAGCACAATCCCTGTCCTGAGTTTACAGTCTGTGTATTCAACTTTATTATTTGCTGAGTGTCAACAATATGATCAACATTAATAATACTTCCCAGGGTATTTGGAGGCCCAAATTCATTGCTTTTCATGTGGTTGAGAGTTTTGTATGACAGATATTATAGAAACATATATGACTGATTGTTAGCATTATTTATTTGCATTCATGTAACAGCTAGAAACCCCACCCCAAGATTGCAGCTGCATTGGACAAACATAGCGAGAAAGAGGCTCTGTCCCAATATGCCTGCAATTTAAATAGGTAAAACAAAGTGTTGGAGGGAAAAGAGGGAGACAGAGGTCAAGCAACTTGTCCAAGAATACCCAGAAAGTCAGTGACAGGGCTGGAAACAGCTTTTTTCTGTCCAGTAGACATTTCCTCTAATTTTTATGACTTATTTGATTTTTGTGTTTCCATTTCAGACATTTCTAACCCTGGACATGTTCTAATGAAGAATCTCACACAGATGGCTACAGGGTTATACCAATGCACTGCCTACAATGAGGCTGGACAAGAAAATTGCTTTGTGCAGGTGACAGTCCAATGTGAGTATCAGAGGGTAGCGAGTTACCCAAGATGCTTTAACAATGGCAGTAGCTCCAAAGATCTCCTATGCTGTTAAAAGCTGTTTCTGTACAGGAGGCATGCCACACCCGTGGTTTGATTCGAATACTTGCATAATCTGAAGTAACTCTTCCTGACTCATTATTGACTTTATGGGTTTGCATAACATTTACTGGTATAACTGAGGGTTGTACAAAAAGACCTGAGGGTTAGATATTTTGTTTCCATTGACTCTGAGAAGACGGGCGGAGCACTGGCAATAATGCTGAATTGCTGAGCGTCCAAGGCATTCAGCTGATAGAGGCACTTACAGATTTACTGGCTGTTCAATAGAGGACTATGAACTATAACATTCCAATAAAAAATTAAGCATCTGTCCTAATTAAGAGAGAAATCTGTCTAAAAACAGCCTGAAAAGATTTACTATGAAACAAAATAATGCTGATTAAAAATTACAATTGATGCATTTCATTTTTAAGCCATGTTTGACATCTTCTGCATAAAGGCCAGAGATTAGGGTGTCACACCTGGTTAACCATGTCAGCTGGAGTGAAAGGGGCAGGATACCAGGCTATGGCTAGCACACTGCACTGTCCCCCCCACGATTTATGTTTAGAAATCAATCAATCCATAAAACACATTTTTCTGGCTTTTCAAAACTCTGTGGGCCCAATTCACAAGTGAGAACAGCAGAGAGGTTGAAGGCCTGCTGTGGGAGTTCTCTGTGGAGGTCCTACAACTTTACAATTTATCTCCACTCCAGTCTGAAATTGCCAAGAACATTTCCCTACACATCTAAAAATGGGTGGGGAAGATGGGGCAAAGGAAAAAAGGTGACTTGTAAGGTGATAAATTGTTCAAAGGAGAAAGGGATTTGAGTTTTCAAGTTGTCTTGCTTACTGATATTGGTTATCATAAATTGTAACACTGCACCTAGGGGGGTTTTAAGCCAAGCCAAGGATGCCCAGATCATATGCATAGGTGCCATTTTTAGCATTTCTATAAATCTAAGGGCTTTTCTATACAATTTTCAATGGCTTAACTTACAATATGATTTTAAACCAATCCATTTATCAGTAAAAAGCCCTGTATGGACACACTGCTGTTTAAGAGTGGTATATTTTGGTTTAGATTAAACCTACATATAATCAATTTAAGATAATCCAAATATAAACCTGCTTAAACTGAACAAAGAGTATCCACACAGCCTTTTGTATCAATTTAACTAATCTGGTTTAAAATATCACTTTAAGTTAAACGAGCAACTTCTGTGTGTAGACAAGAATAAAGGAACAGGTTTAAGCTAAACCAAAATAAGCCACTTTTAATAAGAATGACCACACAGGGGTATGCAATGACTTTAACTGCATTGTCTTAAAAACCAGTGTAAGGGTAGGTCTACACTTACTGGGAGATCGGCACGGTGGTGATCAATTCCCTGAGCAGTCAAATTAGCAGGTTTAGTAAAGACCCACTAAATCAACCACTGATCGATCTCTCATCGACTCCAATAATACACTGGAATGAGAAGCAAAAGGGAAGTTCACGGGAGAAATGCCCCACAGTGGAGACCCTGTGGCAACTTGACCTGAGGCACATTAATTCCAGGTACGCTATTCATGTAGCTGGAGTTACATACCTTAGGTTGACATTGCCCCATAATATAGACCTGCCCTAAGTTAACTCCCGCATGCAGGCAAGGCCTAAATAATTTGATTAATTAAATAAATTTTTGTCCTGACTCACATCCCATGATACTTGCAAATTGATAGTTTAATTTGATTTAGTTAGGTATTAGGAAAAACTTTCTAATAAGGATAGATAAGTACTGGAACAGACTTCCAAGGAGGCTGTGGAATTCCCATCAAAAGGGGATTGTAAGAACAGGAATCTGTCAGGAATAGTCTAGGTTTACTTGGTCCTGCCTCAGCACATGGGAGGTGGACTAGACGACCTGTTGAGATGCTTTCCAGCCCTACATTTCTATTTCTATGGTTCTGTAAAATCTAAGTGACGTAAGAGAATGGATTGTGGGGTGGAATCTGGCTATGTGATTTTGTGGAGAATCTACTAACACACACATTTGCTTCTGGGATAACAGATGCACGAAGTATTGGCATGGTTGCCGGAGCAGTGTGTGGGGTCCTGGTGGGGCTGTCCTTGGTCTTCCTGATTGTGTGGCTGACCATAAGGAGGAAAGAAAAGAAGAGGTATGAAGAAGAAGAGGCCCCAAATGAAATCAGGTAATCTGCTCACACCCTCTTTAGGCATGCACATTCCCAGCATGATGGGTTAACTTTAACATATGGTTTCCATTGTCTGTCAAGTAACAAGCTAAAAATCTCTCTGAGCCTTGTGCTAAGATACTTGACTTTATTAACAAGGCTCTAGACCACATTGTGGAGATCTTACAATAAGATAAAAAATGCTGTTTTCCAAGGACAAATCTAAGATAAAACACAAACGACTCGTTCTCTGACTCATTCACTCACACCCAGTTTCCACCCCTCCCTGAGCCTATATTTATCCTTTTTCTGAACTGAATTCAGATTGAACTGCCTTTAAATTCTTAACTGTTTGAATGATTTTCACTCCAGGTCCTGTCTGTAGGACAGGGATGTTCTTGCACTCTTTCTGCCTGTGATGCAATGAAGACTGCTCTTTAGCACTGAGTGAAAGAATTCTCCCAGCATGAGTGGAAACTGACTTTCTAGGCAGTGCTGATGTAACATTGTTGCTGACATATATTTGGTGGGTGTGGGCCATTATGTAAGCCAGCAGAAGATAGTCCCTGCCAGAACTTGCCCAAAATTCTCATTAAAAAAATTATTCAGAAAAGGAAATCTCCAGACATGCATTGCAGCAAGCTGTGCCCTTGGAAAATACCTCTTTCTTTCCCCCTTAATTCTGCTTGTTAAGGAGTGCCTGCCCCACCTGATATCCATTTACCAGTAGTTAGGAGTCTTTATAATGCTTTCAGCAGTGGATCTCTGCCTTTTGAGAAGTCAGGATGGCTGTATGATCAAAGTAAGCAGCTTACTTTCCTAAGCGCCCACCTGTTTTCTCTGCTTCAAACCCTTGTTTTACATTTCCCTTACTGCTATTGTTTCAATCCATTTCTGCCTCTTGCTAAATCATTTGTTTACCCATCTCTTCCTACTCTGCTTCATCTTCTTCCTTTTTTACATGCCTGACTGTATATTCCCGCATTTACTAGCATGACTGGCCCCACGGGTTTCTGTTCACACAACTACTTTTTTCATTTTGAGTGGGGATTACAGCATCAGGCCATTAATAGCTGAACTCCTTGCACACATACTCTGCACTCATTGCAGGCGTCTCACAGCCTTTTACAGATAAAATTGTGATAATACTTTGTGAAGTATGAGCAGCTAAATGCATTTTACAGCTAGGCCAGCTGATAAACTGAGGGTTTAACGTACATGTCACAGTGTCACACAGCAAGTGCGATGTCAAATGGAATTGAACTCAGGAGTCCTTGCACCCTGCTCAAACCACTAGGCTTTTATCTCTTTTATAAATGATAAAGAACATTCAGAAGTATCTCCTAATCTTAGTGGCAACTTGATCTGGTATAGTCTGTAGGTGTTACTATTTTTGTTCTCACAGTATTTTAATCCTGTCACCTCTTGTGTTTGGTTGCAGAGAAGATGCAGAGGCTCCCAAAGCCCGTCTAGTGAAACCCAGCTCCTCTTCCTCTGGCTCTAGGAGCTCACGTTCAGGCTCATCCTCAACCAGATCGACAGCCAACAGTGCCTCTCGCAGCCAACGGACTTTGTCCACAGAAGCCACCCCTCATATAACTCCTTCCCGGTACAGCCGGGTGGAGACAGAGGGGAGGGAAATTGATCCAAAGAAAGTTAACCATGCCACCCTGGTGAAAATGGGAGCCACCCCAGTCATGTTGCCTGCTCAGAGCCGGGCCTTCCAGACCGTTTGACTGCTCACCTCTGGTCTGAAAAATCCAGCCATCCAGAACTACAGTACAAACTACCAGCCATATAAGAATCTTTAGATTAGCTTATCATCTTGGTTCTTTTTAAAACCACATCTGATTATTTACTCCACAAGAAGCCCTGTCAACCTCCTCTCTTTCTGCATATTTCTACACTAAGGTTCAGACACTGATTTTTTTTTAAGAGACCTGAAGTTGGAGGGAAAAAAGGGGGATTTATTTTGTTGTTAATGCTTAAAAAAGGGAATGTTGGATACTCTAAAAATACAGCTGAAAATTAGAACAGCTGAGCACTGTGAAAATTAAATGCAATGTTCTGGGGTCCGGTAACAAATCTCAGGATTTTTTTTAAAAAGGGATCACCCGAGGCACAAGACATAAAATACTCCAGCGGAGTTTGAAAACATCTTTAATACAGGTTTTTGAGACATTCTCTTGTCCTCTGAGGTAGTATCTTAGTTGGGGAGAGTCCTCTGATCACCTTCAAAGGAACTGACAGCTGCAAATACCTTTTAGCAAAACAACTATAGGAGACAAAAACTCAAATCACATGGCAAGACAAGTGATAACTGAAATCAGTAGTGAGAAGCAGCAAAAATATAGCAGATAGAAGTAGCCTTTAGGCTGAAGAAAGGACCTTTGTTATGGGGATGCAGGTACTGTAATTGTAAGAGGAAACTGAAGACTAAGCTAATGTAGACTAGGTCCTACTGAAAAGGAGCCTGAATCAATTCTTATTAACAGCAGTGTAAATCAGCTAAAGGTACTAAAAAAAGGTACAATCAGCCTAAGTGAGATCAGATTTAGACTTTGAATCCCAGATAAAGGAGGTCCCTTGTGAGGTGAGGGCTAGTGAATGAACAGCATAGGAAGTCTTGAAGGATGAACTTGGAGTGTGCCCTTCTTGGTACCAGTGATGATAATGCACAAGTCTGGGATGAGCACTGTAGCAGAAGCCTTGTGAATAGTCCCACAGCTAAATGAATAATGTGGTTGAATTGTTTCGCATACCTCTAAGAAAGAGTTGAGGTGCATTGGTGGAACATGCTGGGAAGCCAGCAAACAGGGAACATGCAACAAATTTAAAACTAATTTGAAATCAAATACTTGTTATACAATAAAGTATACTTAATTCACTTATGAAACTCAATGCCACATGGCATTATTGAGGTAAAAAACTAGCATGACTCCAAGTATTAGACATTTTCAAAAAACACACAAAAGAGCAGATTAGAATAAGCCTTTATAAGAGACATTTGTTCTTCAAATTGTAAACTAAACAGTAAATGATGATAGTTAGGGATACATGTCCTTGGCTGGCAGATTATATCATAATTGCTCAGCATAGTATTTATTGCATCTTCTGCTGAAGCACTTGGTACTGTCCATGGTCAAGCACAGGACACTGGACTAAATGGACCATTGGTCTGATCGAGCAAGGCCTATACTGTAGTATTCCTAAATTCAGGAGTTAATTATGGTAACTGAGTTTTACTCTTACCAGTGGAAGAGGTTTTCTCCATCCGACGGAAGAAGTCTAATCCTATCGGAGATGTACTGTGCAGAGAACTGAGCAAGTTTGAATCTGTAATTGTTTCATTTGAGGGATTAAAATTAACCTCTTTTTCTGATAGAGGTCCACCATTTTAAACTCTAAGATGGCGATTTTAGAAAATAATGGCTTGTGATATCTTGCAGAGGCACCAAAACTTGATCAAACACAAACCTCTGAATGTTTCTTCTATCAGGAGATAGTGTTCCATAGCCATTTGGGGGAAATCCATGAGGAATATTAGATGGCCTCTATTCTTTGAGAACTTCACTTTCTAGTAACAGTAATCCCCTTAATCTTCAAATGTGAAAATATTCATTTCCTTCCCTTTCCCAAACTACAATGTTATTACTCAGAGGTGCAATATATCAGCATTGCTGTGCAGGGGGAACAGTCTGGTGTCACATCCAATCTTGAAAGCCCATTGGAAAAGCCCCAACGTGTACCATCTTTTGGGTAGAGCCTCTGCTTTCGCGCTACAGTATGCAGTGTTGTCCATTATATTGCTTTACTTATGATCTTTTCATTACTAGCCAAAATACAAAAAAGTTTCTCACTGATTTACCCCTTTATAAGCAGGTGGCTGAAATTAGTGGTTTGTCTACAAGTGGGGTTGCACCCATTTAACTAAGCATGTGCTTTAAAAATCAACAGTTAAACCTGTGCAAACAACTTAAATCACCATTATAACTAGTATGTACTGATGTAGCTTGCATTGATTTGAAGCAAGTTGAAACTAAACTGAAATAAGCCAATCTTAAGCCAAAATGAGTGTCTATCCAGGAGTTTGCACTAGTTTAACTAATGGTTTTTCTACACTTAATTTAGTGTAGTCTGTAAGAAGATTTAGATTGTCTCAACTATGCTGTTCGGGAGTGTGGATTTTTCACATCCCTGAGCACCACAAGTAGGTGGATTTAATTGTCTCATGTAGACCAGGCCTAAGTTGATTAAAAAAAGAAATATTTAAGTTAAACCAGTGTAAGTTGTGTGTGTAGTGGGGTAAGTGGGACTTTGTAGTAGTACATAGCTTTTTTTTGTTGTTGGCCCTTACACAGAGGTGAATCTCACCAGTTGTTTGAATGGTGATAGCCACAATTTTACAGTGTACCCCCAAGAAGTTTGCAGACATTGCTGGGAACATGTATTTCATATAAGTATTGTACTAAGTTCCTCATTACAGAAACCTTTAACTCAGCAATCAGAGGCTTATTACTAGAGAATGGAGGTTAAGGATTTGAAAAGCTGAGTTGTCTGATGCCTAGATACAAGATACTGTATATTCTTCTTGAGCCTTCACTTAATAGTCTAGATTCCCAGCCCAAATTGCCATTCTTTAACTGAAACTAGCAAAGTACAACATGTCATGACACTGCTGTTCAGACCAAATACCAATTATCTTACAGGTTACAATGAAGTCAACACTGAACTTCACTGCTGAGTATGAAACTTTATTTAAAAAAAAAAAAACATAAAAGGGAATGTGAGGAAGATATTAATCACAAGCATTTCATTTTTCAAAGGGACATTTTCTGCCTTCATCATGGTACAATCAGGAGTTTTTGAAGGGAAATAGTTCAGTTAAACCAAACTTTTTGTAAAATATATTGTATTTAAAGCATTTACTGTTATGATGTATACCAGTTATCGCTATAATGTGATTGCATACATTCTAATGTAGTTTTCTTCTGTTTCTCAGCAGCTAAATTGGGTTTACTTTTCTAATACTTGCTATAATTGGTGTACTTGTCCTGTGTTTGAGTGACACAGAGGAAAAAATATTTATTATAGATTCCTTTGAATCAACAATTTAATAAAACTGTTTAGGGGTTTCTGTTTTTGTTTTTAATAAAGATGCTGCACTTAAAGTCTGCAGTTCATTTAAACTAGTAATGCTTTCTGAGCTCTGTTATACTCTACACAATCAAACAAGACACCAAGCAAAAGCCCTGGGTTGATAATAGTGTCTTGATAATTCTGTACTTACAATATTTGGTGAATTAGAAATCCTGAGGAAATCACAGTTCCTGCCCCTGACCTTAATCTAAATTACACACTGTACATAAATATTAAGTGAAATCTTAGCCTTACTTGACATCAATGAGAATTTTGCCATTGATTTCAATGGAGGTAGGATTTCATCAATATTTAGGTTCGGTGTAAATTTCAAACTAATAAGGGTGGTATTGTGAATACAAACAAGACAAATACTGCTCAGAAAGAGAACTACAGAAATTCACCCTTACTCTAGAACAATCACATTTCAGCGTCTAGTAAGCTGTATATACAGGATGACAGACAATAAAACCCTTAAAAATTAAATGATTTCCATTGCAAACAGTGTGGATTTTCCTGCTTGCTTGGATGTTTTATGTAAAGCTCTCCAATTGCAGTTAACATAGGCTTGTCCACATTGCCCAGAGTGGACCAGGCCTGAGACCCTACAGAACTTCTACTAATGATAAAATTGAATGCCATACAGACAATCCACTGCCATTAATGAGCCTCACAAAACTCCAAATCCTGATGTCTGCTGGGGAAGCTGCATTGTGGCTAGAGGTACTAGGACTGTGGTTCTCAACTGGTGGTCCAAGGTGACCTTTTCGGTGGTCCACAGGAACATTGTCCAAAGTCACATGGCGTGAGCAGGCGGCCCCGTTAGGCTGTTTTACACCATGTTCACAAGCACGCAGCGCATCATCCATAGCGTCACCTAGGACACAACTGCGTTGTGTTGCCAGTAACTTCCGTCTGAGGCTCTGAGCATCAGTGTAGCTGCTGCCATCGTGCTGAGCAGTTGCTGTGTCATTCATCGTGTGCTACATGTGCTGGAGGTGGTCCATGAAAATTTTTTGATTGGCCTGATGGTCTGTGGACTGAAACGAGTTGAGAACCACTGTTGTAGGAGGAATTCCAGACTGGTAGAGTGCATACCCAAGGGAGGTTGCTTTCTGCTCGGGTGTGGAGGTAAAGGACCCTGGCTCACTTTGCCTCTCCTCACCTTTTCAGGCAGCTAAATGATAGGAAGGTGGCAGAGCTAGTATGGAGCAGAAAAAATGCTATTACACAGAATTCTGACCTTACCCTTGTGCACAGGTGGGGTGGAAAGCAATTTGAACCCTCTCCCATTGCATATCCATGAATGGACTGGAGAGACTCTGGCCCTCTAGTTCCTATTTAGGCAGACTCCCATTGACTTTATTATGAGGATTATTACTTCATTTAAAGGAGGGATTCTCAACCTTCATTGCACCATGACCCCCTTCTGACAATAAAAATTACTACATGATCCCAGGAATGGGAACCTGCTCAAGTCTCACTGCCCTGGGCAGGGGTCAAATCTGAAGTCCAAGGGCTTCAGAACCAGGTAGGTTGCCTGTAACCTTTGCCCTGCCATTCAGGGCTGAAGCTTTTGGAGTTTAGCTTTGACCCCGGCCCTAGGCAGTGGGACTCACACTTTGGCCCTGACAAGTGAAACACCAGCCCTGACAACCGCTTTAAAACAATCATGTCCCAGTTTCAGAACCACTGATTTAAAGGATCTAAATCAGTGGTCATCAACCAGTAGATCAGGATTTACTGGTAGCTCCTGGAGCCTCTGACAAATGATCCTGACTGGTTTGGCTGGGAGGCTATCAAGTGCTGACACTTCAGCTGCCCCTCCCTCCACTGCCATACTGCTTCTACCCTCTGCCTTGAAGTTCCCCCTCTCACCCAACCTCTGCACTAGGGATGTAAGTTACTAGCTGCTTTCCCCCCCTCTTGCTGTCTCTATCAGGCAGCAAGGGTGGGGGAGCAGGAGCTGCTGCAGGGGGGAGCCAGCTTAAAAGCCAATTCCCCCCAGCACCATCTCTGCGGGGGCAGGGGGAAGGGAGGGCAAAGGAGGCAGAGGCACAGCAGGGGACTGGGTGCGAGCGAGGAATCAGCTGCATCTCTGCTTTTTAAATGCAGTAAGAGCTGCCTACCTCTTGCTACATTTAAAAAGCAGAGCTGCAGCAGGGTAAGCTCCCAGGACTAAGCAGGGGGGCGTAGCTCATGCCACCAGCCTTACCAATTAATTGAATAGTCAATGGGCAATTAGCTGATTATCCACATTTTAACATCCTTACTCTGTACCCCATCTCCAGAGCGGGGGGCATGACAAGACTCAGGATGGAGTGAGCATGGTGGCAGTAGCTCCTATAGCTGAACATGCTTAGCATTCTTAAAGGAGCAGTATGAATGTTGGTCACATGTGTCTCTGTCACTTACACAAACACACTGTCTTTCATATTCTTCTCCTGACCCAACACATACTTCTTTCAAAGTTTATTTCAGGTTTGACTGGTCGGTCTGTGCATTTCATAATTTTTATTTCTCTTAATTTTAATTCGAGTAGAGAATTGAAAAATGCCTAATTTGTCACAGGAGGAGTAATTAATCCCTTTGGCAATTTAAAATACAGGAAACCCCCAAGATGCGACTGCCCGAGTTGCGACCCCCCCCGCACTTACAACCATTTTTGTAACTTTGGAAGCGGACAAAAACCCCTGACTTACGTCCTTGGCCCGCACGCCTATCGTAAATGAGGGTTTGAGTTACGATGCCCCCGTCTTGCAACGCTTACCCAGGAACTGATTGTGTCGCAAGTCGGGGGCCTCCTGTATATGTTTTCATTTTCTACTGGTGGTGCACATAACAAAATTCATTCTCTCTAATGTTTCTACCCATATTTGGAA
Source organism: Pelochelys cantorii (assembly GCA_032595735.1). Lineage (NCBI taxonomy): Eukaryota > Metazoa > Chordata > Testudines > Trionychidae > Pelochelys > Pelochelys cantorii. The sequence goes on along the minus strand of CM064352.1, from coordinate 15,526,055 downwards.
CACTGGCTGGGAGTCTCCTGGAATCAGGCTTGATCTCCTAGAGGCTTCGGCATCCAAATTGAGGGACCAGTCACTAACAATCCAGCAGCACACAAGGGTTAAGGGAGACTCCTGGCCTTGCACCACTCCTGTGCCTGAAATGTCCCTGTGACCCCTTGGAGAAGTGGGGTAGGAAGTCTCCACATGCTGCCCTTGCCTGCAGGTCCCTTACCCCACCGCAGCTTGCAGTGACCAGGAATGGGGCCTCCTGTCCACAGGCACTGCATGGAGCCACCTGCCCCTCCCCCTAGGAGCCGCTGCTGGACATGCCAGCTGTTTTCAGTAGTGGCACAAGGCCAGGGTGAGTCTGCCTGAGCCCTTAGTCCTACTATGCCACCATGCAGAGAGCCACCAGAGGTAAGCGGTGCCCAGTCAGAGCCTGCATCCTGAAACCCTGCCCTAGTCCTAAACCCCCCTGCCGCAGGCTCAGCCCAGAGCCCCTCCCGCACTCCAAACCCCTTGTCCCAAGACCAGAGCTTGCACCTACCTGCACTTCAACCCTCTGCCCCAGCCTAGGGATGTGAACAACTGACTAATCGACTATCTAATAAGCAAATGTTTATCAGATAGTCGACATGCAAGTCGACCATCGCTTCCCCCCCTTGCTGCCTCTGTTAGAAAGAGGTAGCAAGCAGGCAGGAGAGGTAGGGTACTTCAAAGCGGCAGCACCTCGTGGAGCCTGGGGCCAAAGCCTAGGCTCCACTCAGCACTGCTGCTTTGAAATGCCTGGGGCTGCACACTGGGCTGCATTTTGACAGGAAATGCTTGAGCTTGAAGAGTATGGATGCAGTGGTGAGGCTTATTGGTTAAGGTTAACTCAGGGGTGGGCAAAAGGGTTGCTCACAAGGTGGGGCACAGCGGAGGAGACTTCGCGTGCTCCCCGCCCCCAGGCCTGGGGGTGGAGGCACGCACGAAGCCTCCTCCCGCCCTGCCAGGAGCACGTGGCGCTTTGAAGCACTGTGAGCTGCTCACAGGGCGGGGGGGAGAGAAGAGTGGAGGAGGCTTTGCATGCTCCCCCACCCCCAGGACAATCAGGGCCTGGGGGTGGGGGAGCCGCATGAAACTTCCTTCGCCTTGCCCTGACCCTGCGAGGAGTAGGGTTACCAGGTAGCTTCAGAAAAAATAGCGGACACACTTGAGGGAGAACCTGCCAACAGGAAGCAGGGCTTGCCAGGAGGGTGTCGGGGGGGAGCAGGGCTGGCCCGGGGGGGGGGGGAGGAGAGAAGAGGATCGGCCAGCAGAGAGCGGGACTGATCCGGGCACATGCAGATCCCAGGGCGCTGCCCGTCCCACGCATGGTCCCAGCGAAGCACGAGCGAGCCCAGCTACGGCTCCACGACACGCTTGAACAACGCTCAGGAGCACAGACAGGGCTTCTCCTCCTCCCCAAGGCGTCACTCCTACGTCAGACACAACCAGAGGCTCCCAGAGCCAATCGCGTCCCGCCTCCCAGCCACTCCGCCCGCCCCGACCAGGCTTCCATTGGGCGCTCAGCCAGAAAAAAACAGACATTGCACATGTCTGGTATTTTCTGAATTTTTTTACCGGATAGAGGGCCCAAAAACCAGACTGTCCGGTTGAATACCGGACACCTGGCAACCCTAGCGAGGAGCCCGCAACACTTCAAAGTGCTACATGCTCCCCGCAGGGCGGTAGGAGACTTCCCATGCTCCCAGGCCCTGATTGGGCCGGGGGTGGGAGAGCATGCTAAGCCTCTTCCAGGGCATGGGTGCCTAGAGGGAAGGAGGGGCAAAGGGGCTCCCGCACTCCCAGACCAATCATGCGGTAGCCCCGCCGCTTCCTGTTTAGGCCCCGCTCCTTCCGGGGTGGCCCGGGATACTTCTAAAATTTTGGAAGTGGCCCTTGGGCAAAAATTATTGCACACCCCTGGGTTAACGGGGGTGGGTGGCTGGGTGGGTCTCTCTCACTCCTGCCAGGTTGCAGCAGCCCTCTGCCTGCCCTTCCCTTAGTCAGTTAACCAGTTTAAGTCAGGGTGGGTAACCTTTTTCGGGTCAGGGACCGCTGACCCACAGGAAAAAAAAATCAGTCAGGGGCCACATACAAGTGAGAAGCGAAAAAGGAAAACCAAATCCTCAATGAAGTGGACCCCAACTAAGGAGAAAGACACTCCCCCCATTCCCCTTGCATACCAGAGCAGAGGTGAACCCAGGCTAGTAGACTGTGTGCTCCAGCCCCACTGGGGGGGGGGAGTCGGGGGGGGACCAGTGTAGAGCAGGGGGGCTGGAATGCCAGGGTGGGCTACCAAGTGCTGGGAGGGAGCCCCAAGCCTCAGGGGACAGATTCAGGTAAGCCGGGAGCCACATCTATCCCCCCGGCCTTAGGTTCCCCGCCCCTGGTTTAGTGGTACACCGATTAAATAGGTTTTTCCAGTCCTACTATCCAGTGCTGGCACTTCAGCTGTCCTCCCGCCACTAACATCTCTCTTGGAGCTGCCCCTCAGGAGCTCCCTGCTTGCTATGCAGGATGGGGGAGGCAAAAGACAGGAGCACTGACATCAGGGTGTCCCTCTCCCAACTATATCCCATCTCCACAGTGAGCAGGGCAGGACCTTGGAGAAGAGGTGGGATGGGGTAGGACAGTGGCTCCCAAATTTTTTGAGGATATGGACCCCCTTTCGATCAATTAAAATGTTATGGACCTCCCCAAAAAATGTAGCTGTGCCTGCAAGTCCCTCAGTTCATGCTGCTTCCCGAGCCACAGGAAGCAACACGGCTTGAAGGACGCGCTGGCGGCAAGAGATGCTGTGTGGCCCCTCTAGGGTATGCCAGACTCCCAAGGGTCCGCCGACCACAAGCTGAGAACCACTGCGGTAGGGCCTTGCAGAAGGTCCAGGGAAGGGGGGCAAGAGCATTGGAGACAGACCTCTTACTGACTTCAGATCAAAATGGGAACTTGTGCTTCGAAAGCCTGGAGATTGTGTGGGCTGCTTCGCATTGCAAGGGGGGGGGGCGCCATCTGGTCTTGGCCTAGGCTTAGGCCAAGCTGCCCCCATGCTGACCTATGCCCTGGTACAGCCAGCACTGCCTGACTCGCTCTGCCTCGATAACGGCGCGGGGAGGGTGTTGTGAATCCCCTTTAATTAATCATTAAAGAGGATGGGGGAGGGGCTACTCCAACCCCCTTGGCCCACAAGCCCCATCCTTACCGGTTAGTGCAGGGGCCCTCCGCGCGCCGCGGCTCTCCACACCACAGACCCCCAACAGCACGTGGGGGGGGAGAGGGGCGCGGGAAAGGGCCAGGTCGCCTACCCAGGTCAGCGCACGGGGAGGCGCATCACGCGCGCGTACGCAGAGCGCAGCCTAACGAGATACGCTTCCCTTGCGCGCCCCTGCTTCTTTCCCCAGACGGCACCTACCCTGCCCCCCGACGCCATTTTGCTTCCCTTCCCGCTCTCCCGCCGCACCCACGATCAACGCAGAGACCGCTAGCTCTGCGATCCGATTGGTCATTCTGGAACCCCGCCCCATTTCCCAATATGCAAATACGGCCACGCTGTGATGCAATTGGCTCACTTGCCGGTCTTCCTTCCGCCTTCTTCCGGCCAGCCGGCCGCGAGAGGCTCTTATGCAAATATAGCGGCAGCCTGCAGCTCTGATTGGATGCCGCCCTCTCTCAGCACCACCCCATCCGGCCGGCAGCACTTCCCCAGCCGGGCACTGGCGTGAAAGTTCGAGAACACCGGCCGGCAGACCCGCCTCCTTCCTGTGTATGTCACTGGGGGGGACGAACTCCGCTCGCGACGATTGGGTCTTGGCGGGGAGAGGCGCGCCAGGATTGGCTGGCTGGCGGCGAAGGCTCGCGTCAGTTCTGGAAGGTTCTGAGGGGGTATATAAAGTGTGTGGGCGCCCCGGTAGACAGCCTCATTTAGCGCTGCCGCTCTGCGTTTCGCTTCTGTTTGTCCTGGGCCAGGCCGCACGGATCAGGTAATGGGGCCTTCCCTTCCGTTGGGGGAGGGGAGGTCGGTGCACGAGAGAGAGCCCCTTTAGCCAGGCTGCGCTTGCCGCTGTTGGAGCGGGGCCAGTGGGATCCGCAGCCTGGGCGCCTTCTCTGCGTGGGGGAAGGGCGATCGCTGCCTTGCGTCCACCCGCTTCGTTTATGTGGCGGGGGGGCGGCGAGCGAACTGGGGCACGGAACTTTCCCTTAGCCCGGTGCTGGGGTCGCTTCCCCGCCCCCTCCCGCCGTGTGTTCCTCGGGGAGAAGCTGCTCCCGGTCGCTCCTCGCAGGCCCCTGCGGGCAGCAGCAAATGAGGCAACTTTCCCTCTCTTCCGCGGCCCCCCCCCCCCTCCTCCTCCGGGCTCTGGTTGGCGTAAGGCTTATCCCACGTGCTCTGCCTTGCAGGGCGCTCGGCCGGTTCCGGGAGGGGGGGGGAGTGCCCATGTGATCTCGTGCAGTGGCTCTTTCCGCAGGGGCTGGTAAGAGCGCATGCGCCAGCGCGGTTGGGCAGCCACGTGGTGCGGCGGGGCATGCTGGGACGTGTAGTCCCAGGGTCACGCACGCGGCCTGCGGCGAGAGCTGCATGCAGGGTCTGGCGATCAAGTCCGCATCCCTCGGCCGCGCGGCTCTAAAAGCTGTAACTACTGCAGCTGAGCGGTATGGAGATTGCGCCTCCTGGGGCGCACGTGCGCTTCTTCAACCCACGTGGCCGGATGAGCCCGCCGGCCCCCCTCCCCTCCATGGCTGGTGTGCTCTACAGCACCGGATTAAGTCGCAGCTATCGGTGTTCCTCTATTTTCAGTGTTTGCTGGCCAAGTGGCTCAAATTGCAACACAATATGGGATTATGTACCCTACCCGTGGCGTCTTGCCAGCCTAACTAAAACAGTATATTGTCTTGTGGGCTAAACTGTAAATGTAGATGTGTGTTATTTAGCTACTAATTTTTTTCTTTGTCCTGTGCATGTTAAAGGTACAGTATTCTGTATCTCTTTTCTAGTAGCTAATCTGCACTACTCTTGGCATTTTGTGTTTAAGTAAATAGAAACCTGAATTATTAAACTCTTGAAGTTCACAGTATACATCACAATACTTTAGTTCTTTAGTCTAACATAGGTAGTTCCGTTACAGTTTAGGTGACAAACTGAAAGCATGTTCTCATTTACAGGCAAAATGTCTAAGGGACCAGCAGTTGGAATTGATCTTGGCACCACATACTCCTGTGTTGGGGTCTTCCAACATGGCAAGGTGGAGATCATTGCCAATGATCAGGGCAACAGGACCACGCCAAGTTACGTTGCCTTCACAGATACAGAGAGGTTGATCGGTGATGCTGCAAAGAACCAAGTTGCAATGAATCCTACTAACACAGTTTTTGGTAAGAAATGAGATTTTTAAAACGGATTGTAGTACTTACAGTAGGTATATATGGAGCTATACCTCTCTCATAGAACTGGAAGGGACCTTGAGGTCATTGAGTCCAGTTCCCTGCCCTCATTTTAGGAACAAGTACCATCCCTGATTGGCCCCCTGAAGGACTGAACTCATAACCCTGGGTTTAGCAGGCCAGTGCTCAAACCACTGAGTGCGCTCTCTCTCCCCCTAAATAGTTAAATTTCACTATTGAATTGAATAAAGTTGTTGTATTGTTGCTTAGCTAACAAGGCATTTTTGGTGGAGAGTCTTAGCCAAAATTGGGTGCTCTAACTTGCATGTATATGGAAGGGAAGTTAAAAGCTTCACTTTGGCTACACAGGCTTCTTACACAAGGGTTCTTTTGCAAAAGGTCTTCCACAAGAGCGCATCCACACTGCCATATGCTTTTGCACAAGAGCATCCATGGAAGTGTGGATGCTCTCTTGCACAAGAAAGCTTTGGTCACTTTAGTCCTAGGGATTTCTTGCACAAGAAATTCATGTTGCCTGTCTACACTACCTTCTTGTGGAAGAGATCTTGTGCAAGAGGGCTTATTCCTCATGGAGAAAGGAATAACTCTTCCAGAAGAAGCCCTGTTTTCTGATGCTTTACTGTAAATTTAGTTGCACAAGAATGCGCATGCAGTGTAGATGTCTGCAAGTTTTTGTGCAAGAACTGTTCTTGTGCAAAAAGCCTGCAGTGTAGATATAGCCTTTCTCTCCTTAGGTAGCAGTGCCTAAGTGCATTTTTTTTTATTTTTTTTACAGTGCACTGGTGTCCCTCATGAACTGTTCACTGGAACAAGTTCAGATCCTCATTCTATTTATGATAAATAATCCCTATCACTTTAACTAATTTTGTTATTGTGGTTAACCTGTATACTAAACAGCTAAATACTAATATCAGTACTCTGCTGCATAAGGTCTATAGAGCTGCATAAGACGTGGAGGTGGGGGTGGGGAGGAGGAACAGGACTGCACCTCTATTCTTATGAAGCTGAGACTTTTGACACTGTCCTGATACTGGTAGGTAGGATGTCTTGTTTAAAAGCTGTTCATACCATAAGTCAGTCTTAATTCCTTTCACTGGACTAGCTGATACTGTGGAGTTGCTTCCCATGGCCTTAAACACAGGATATAACTGAAGTGTTTAATTTTACTCATGTCATGTCCTTTTGTGAAAGGACTAATTACAATAGTTAATTCTTTTCAGATGCAAAGCGGCTGATCGGTCGTAGATTTGATGATGCTGTTGTCCAGTCAGACATGAAACATTGGCCGTTCACTGTGGTGAATGATGCTGGTAGGCCAAAAGTCCAGGTTGAGTACAAAGGGGAGACCAAGAGCTTCTATCCAGAGGAAATATCTTCCATGGTTTTGACCAAGATGAAAGAGATAGCAGAAGCATATCTTGGGAAGGTGAGATTTGAGCTACTCAATTAGCTTTATTAGAATTTAAGGCATTGGGAGTTCATTCTTTCATGTGTGGTATAAGAACATAACAGATGACGGACTCCTCTCTCTCTCCCTCCCTGTTCAGACAGTTACTAATGCAGTGGTCACGGTACCAGCCTACTTCAATGACTCCCAGCGCCAGGCCACAAAAGATGCTGGAACCATTGCAGGTCTTAATGTGCTCAGGATCATCAATGAACCAACTGCTGCTGCTATTGCTTACGGCTTGGACAAGAAGGTAAGGGGAGGGGAAGCTTTAAAATACATAACGCAGCTAAACAAGCTTTCCTAATTAGCTCAGGGCTGATGTAATCTCCAATATCTTATGTTTCTTCCTTCCAGGTTGGCGCTGAAAGGAATGTCCTTATCTTTGACCTTGGGGGTGGCACTTTTGATGTTTCAATCCTCACTATTGAGGATGGCATCTTTGAAGTGAAGTCAACTGCTGGTGATACCCACTTGGGTGGGGAGGACTTTGATAACCGTATGGTCAATCATTTCATTGCTGAATTCAAGCGTAAGCACAAGAAGGATATTACTGAGAACAAGAGAGCAGTTCGCCGGCTACGCACAGCATGTGAACGTGCTAAGCGTACTCTCTCCTCTAGCACTCAGGCCAGTATTGAAATTGACTCGCTCTATGAGGGCATTGATTTTTACACCTCAATTACCAGAGCTCGTTTTGAAGAGTTAAATGCTGATCTGTTCCGTGGCACTCTGGATCCTGTGGAGAAGGCCCTGCGAGATGCCAAACTAGACAAATCACAGATCCATGACATTGTACTGGTTGGTGGATCAACCCGTATCCCCAAGATTCAGAAACTCCTGCAGGATTTTTTCAATGGGAAAGAGCTGAACAAGAGCATCAATCCTGATGAAGCTGTGGCTTATGGGGCAGGTAACAGACAAATTATTGGGGCTATTAATGCTGGATCACTTAAAGTACTATGAGGGTCAAGCCATGTGCCCCAAAGACTAATGGGGAACATACTAGCCATTAACCATGGCTTGAAATGTGAGTGACCTTTGAATCTCAATGGCATCCATGCCAAATCACTTGGGCAGTTTTCAACTTAATTACAAGAGAGCATGTTCCTAGTTTACTTGCAGTGATGAATCTGGTTCCAAAGCCATTCGTAGTTTCCACCAGAAGTTTACTAATGATGGCTAAAGCCTTCCTTGGATGTCTGAGCAAGTTAAAGAAATTGTTTTGCAGTTGCAGTGGTTCTTTTTGTCGTGGGGTGTGTAGAGTTCTGGTTTTTTGCAAGGTCTTCAAACTGTTACTTTCCTTTCAGCTGTTCAGGCTGCAATCTTGTCTGGGGACAAGTCTGAGAATGTACAAGACCTGCTACTGTTGGATGTCACTCCTCTGTCTCTGGGTATTGAAACAGCAGGAGGTGTCATGACAGTCCTGATCAAGCGGAACACTACAATTCCCACCAAGCAAACTCAGACATTCACCACATACTCTGACAACCAGCCTGGTGTACTCATTCAGGTATGTATCAAAGGCAGGGCAGACCCGTTAAGGGGCTTGTACTTTGTGCTGTTTTGCTGCAGCATTGAGGCAATAGACTAGTAATGTTTTAAGTATTAAACAGTTTGCAGTTTGAACTGATATGGAATTACTTGTAACTGTGTCCAGTCTAGTTAGCATTCAGAGCTACCTACTATGACAGCTTGACTTGAGAAACTTGATTGCAAAGTGATACCTTATGGCCGCTATGATGAAAATGATTCCAAAAACCATTCGTAGTTTCCACCAGAGGTCAGAGGACCCATGTTGGCACAAAGTACCTTCCTTGGATGTCTGAGCGACCATAAGTGAATAGGTTTTGGCTTATGATCAGAGATTAAGTAGTTGGAGAGGCTAACTTGCAACTAACAGTATAGTAAAACACTAATCTGTCACTGGTTCTTGTTTCTAACCACCATGGCAGGTCTATGAAGGGGAGAGAGCCATGACAAAAGACAACAACTTGCTGGGCAAGTTTGAGCTGACTGGCATTCCTCCAGCTCCAAGAGGTGTACCTCAGATTGAAGTAACATTTGATATTGATGCCAATGGCATCCTGAATGTGTCTGCTGTGGACAAGAGCACTGGCAAGGAGAACAAGATCACCATTACTAATGACAAAGGTAGGCATTGTGTAGACTATAGGAGTTAACATTGCAGCAGTTGTAGAAAGGTACAGCCCTTGATGTGAAGGACAAATACCATAACTGCCAATTAAACTGGAGCTCAGTTTTTCAATACAGTTCATCCAAGGGGTGGTATTGGTACTGCTGAATAGTATAGATCCAAAAAGGAATTGTGGGTGATACTCAGATTTTAAGATTTAGACTATTGCAACAGGCTTTTTACAGTAATGAGGTCTACAAATGAGTCCAACAGAGTGACTTTCTTACAGGTCGATTAAGCAAGGAAGACATTGAACGCATGGTGCAGGAAGCAGAGAAATACAAAGCAGAAGATGAGAAACAGCGTGACAAAGTTTCCTCTAAGAATTCTCTAGAATCATATGCCTTTAATATGAAGGCTACAGTTGAAGATGAGAAGCTCCAGGGCAAGATCAGCAGTGAAGACAAGCAGAAAATCCTAGACAAATGTAATGAAATTATCAACTGGCTGGATAAGAACCAGGTATGTTAATTTTACACTTAACATCTGACTCAATTGCTTTTGAAGTTTGATAATTAACCTGAAAATGCACACATTTCAGTGTGCAGCAACAAACTGGCAAGTCTGTCCTGCCACTGGTGCCATCTTTGTAGTCTTTCTAGTGCAGTGGCCTACAGAAGATGGCAGTACCAAATCAGAGGTGGGTTCCAAGTTTCTCTGGTGGCAGGTAACGGTTGCTATGATGACAGTGACTCCAAAAACCATTCGTAGTTTCCACCAGAAGTCGAAAGACTTATGTTGGCTTAAAGTACCTTCCTTGGATGTCTGAGCGACCACAAACTTCCTAAAGACTGCCTTAAAGGGATTTGCCTTGTTGGTATAAAGTCATGGGTTTGTGGGGTGGTTTTTTTTTTTTTGATTGTCAGATCAGAATAATAGGTAAATTGGGAACCATTTCCTTTGAAACTCACTTTCTAGTTCAGGAAGTACACTGCTGTGCTGGAAATTAACAAGCAGTTCTTGTCAATGCTTAGTGTCAACTTCAGCTCAGCAGTTTCAGCAGAAGAGCTTATAGGTTTAATTCCTTTAAATGCCTAATTCTGGGTCTGAGTTGTTTAGGTCTATAGCATGTCAAATACAATTTAGAATACCCCATAAGTAGGTTCTTGAGCTGTCCTTTTTTAAGTGTCGTTGCATTGAATATGCAACTTGATCTGTTTCAGACTGCTGAAAAAGAAGAGTTTGAACATCAGCAGAAGGAGCTGGAGAAGGTCTGCAATCCCATAATCACAAAGCTGTACCAGAGCGCAGGAGGGATGCCTGGTGGCATGCCTGGGGGATTCCCTGGTGGTGGAGCTGCCCCATCTGGAGGGGCCTCATCTGGACCAACCATTGAGGAAGTAGATTAAATGCATTGGAAGCATTCTACAGCTGGCTACTTAGAGTTGAGGGACTCAAGGCTGGGTGCAGTGGCAGTCTAAAAATTCCATATTTCAGCTGCTGTATAAATTGTTTCTGGGCATTCTGAATACTTGAACATGTGCACAGGGAGGGAAGGTGAACACCATTGCACTTTATCAGTACTGTAAACAATTGGAAATACAACTTGTGTCCTAAAGAATAAAACTTATTTAATTGGCTTTATGGCTTATTCTTGACTTACACACTTTCAAATGAAATAACTTGTGGCTTATTTACCCAGAATTCCTTAAGGTAAGTTTGTAAAGTAACTTGCATGACAATGACAACTCATCCTAGAGAACCAGGAGCACTATGGTTTTAATATGTTGGATTGCAAGTCAGCTGTCCAATTCTCTTAATCTGTTGGTTTTGATTAGACTGATCAAACTTCAGTCAGAGGTGGTATCTTAACACTAAGTCACTTCAATAACAAACTAACCTAACACATCCAAGCTGCATAACAGTAGAAGATAGTTTGAGTGGCTTTCTTTAGCTGCAAGTGGCAGTGCAACTCACCTTCTGTGACATTCAAATTCCTTAAGTTTCAGTTCAAGGTGCAAGCTTAGTGCCCACATTCACTTTACCTGTTGAGCAAAAAGCAAAGGGTTTACTTTCTTGCCACCCTTACAAGAAGTCTGTGCATAGTAAAATGGAATACCTGTAAGGCTATACATAAGAGTAAACGCCTTTAATCTTCATATGAAGGTGCAACAGAAGAAATGAGTCTTATAGGGCTCAGCAATTCACTGCCAGCAGCAGTTGTCAACAGGGGCATGCTAAGCACCCTAGGATTCTAAAGTTAAATGTGGTAAAGCACTGTGTAGGCTGTTGGACTCAATGGCCTTAACTTGCTGAAGCCAAAACCCTATACAAAGCATGAATGAGCCATTTTTTTGCAGGCCTTTAGTCTAACTTTACTTACACCCAGGCAGCCTACCACCAAGAACAAGTCCATACTACAGAGTCAAATGAGGCTAGTTTTATGTATTAAGCCCTGAAATAAAGCACCAAACTGCTGCAATATAGCCCCACTTAAAGCTACAGAAGGGGATCTGTTGCTATAGTTATCCTGCATCCTGTTAATAGTGCAAAAGTGAAGGAAGCCTCAGAGGCCTTTAGCTCACTTAGCCCAGGGGTGGGGAAGTTGGCCTCAATCTGGGCCCCCTGGCTCAGGGATTCTCCTTGCACTGGCTCTCCTGCTCGAACCCACAAGGCTGGAGCATACAATTGACAAGCCTAGGCTCTCAGGTGGGAGGGGAATGTAAGAAGTGTCCCCTGCCTTCTCAGGCTGCACTCCACAAGAGTGGAAAAACCCTGACTTTTTTTTTTCTGTGGGTCTGGCCCTGACCTAAAAAAGCTCCAGTCCTGGCTTTGTCACATGGTTCAGAGAGGTGTATGCCTGTGTTGTGCAACTTGGCTGACAATTTGCAATGTAGACCTGGTCTCAGTAATGGATACTTGTTCATCTAGCTCCAGCCACTGTCTCTCACTAAAATCGGGGACCTATGAATGAGAAGCAGGGGAACTTTGGACTGGCCCCCCCAACTGGGCAGCAGCAAGATGCTTCTCATTCCTCTTGCATACCAGAACATAAGTTGATTTTATGTGCTCTGGCCCTGCAGGGAGGTGTGGGGGGAGGGACCTGGAGCACCAGTGAGCCTCTGGCTAGATCCAGCCCATGGGCTTGAGGTTCTCTACCCTGCTAGCTCAGTGGTTTCCAACCTTTAAGTACAAGATCACTTTCTGAATTTGTCTAGGATCTATCTCAAAGCCCAAATACCCCTGCTTCCACCCCTTTCCTGAGGCTCCTCGCTCTGTGAAGATGGGGTACAGGAGAGTGGGACAGACATCAGTACCCCCTGCCTCTGTCTCCTGCGCAATGAGCAGGAGGCTCCCAGGGGCAGCTCTGGGCAGGAGCAGCATGGCAGTGTAGGGAGAGGCAGCTGAAGTGCCAGCGCTTGACAATATCCCAGCCAAACCACTCAGGATCACCTGTCAGAGGCTCCAAGACCTACAGGTAGATTCTGAGCTACTGGTTTGTGACAACTGCTCTAGCTATTAGCACTAAAGCTCAGCAATGGAAAAAAGAACACAAGATATTGCTACCCACTTTTGCTAAAGTTTGGACTGGTTCTCTCCATTGTAACTTAATCTCTGAAAATCCTGCTTCTTGGGTGCATATTGGCACTCCCTTTGGGCACTGTTGGGATTTACAAGTCCTTGTTAGTTTTCATTGTGGCTTCTGCCTGGGAGAAGTTCTGATACTAGGCCATTGGATACAAATTTTCTTTAAAAAATTGTGTAAAGCACTTAGCTGCCTCTTTAATGAGTATGTAAGATCACAGCAGGGAGGTAAGTCTCCATATATCAGAAAAGAAAAAAGATTGGCTTTGTAGTCTGCCTAGTTCAAAAACCATTGAGCAGATATGCACAGGGTAAAGTAGACTCTACAATTATTTGTTGCTCATCTGGAGGCTAGAGTCTAAGGTCAAGGATTCCACTACATTCACAGAGAAATGTAGTTTGAGTTCTCATCTTTGACTCTTGTAGGGCCTTTGGTCAAGCCACTTAATGTTTCTGAAGCATTTGAGAAGTGCTGCATGAGCCAAAATTTCTAAGGGTCCTTTGAATAAGCCATGTACTGAGTTTTGCTAAGCTCTAGGGATGAAAAAATAGTTGTACCCCTTTAAAATTTCAGTTTATCCCTTTTGCCTGCCCCCACCATTTTACCTTTTCATATTACCATCTAGTGAGCTGGTCTAAGTCTTTCTCAACCAGTGGTACGAGTACGCTTAGGAGTACTCAAGAGAAGTCTGGGGGGTATGTCAACACAATTGAAATTTGGATAACTTAATTTTTAAGTTTTACAGCTCTTTATTTTTGTACTTTTTATACCCAAAAATTTAATCACTTGCCCGACTAGGATTCAGTTGTTTAAACAAATGTGTTGTAATGGTAGAAAAAAAAAATTGTCTGAAAACTGTAGGTACTGGGGTACTTATAAATTTTTTTTTTTTAAAAAGGGGTACTTTATTAAAAAAAAGGTTGAGAAACACTCGTCTAAATAATATGAAGAAAAATGGATGAGTCTTTAAGGTCATGTATGGCAGCATCTAGCTAGCGCTGGGGTGTGTTGTTGGGTATGGTTCCTTTGGCTGAGGAATATGGGCAGGGCAGTATGGAAATCACACTTTCTGGGAAGCACGGAGAAACACTTGAGTTCTCTGTGGTTTGGTGAAGTGTGCTGAGTTTCTCAGGATTGCCCTTTAGTCTGCTGTAAATCAGAAACGGGGGACCACTGACCCACAGAAAAACCAGTTGGGGACTGCACACAAGTGGAAAACAAAAGAAAAAAACCCAAAAAACCCACAAGCCTTCACTAACATGGCCCCACACTGAGAGAGACTTTCCTCTGACACTTATCAGAGCTTAGGGGAGCCCCACGTACTAGATTTTGTGTGCTCCAGCCTCACTGTGGAGTGTTGGGGGTCTAGAGCACCAGTGTGGGCTCTCTAATGCTGGGAGGGGCCCTGAACCTCAGGGGCTGGATCCAGGCAAGCTGGGGCCACGTCTGGCCCCCAGGTCTTAGGTTCTTCCCCCCTGACATAAATGAAGGTGTACTTTGAAAATACATAACTGCATTGCTTCCTGGGCCTATTCCAGCAGTGCATCTTCCTAGCTGAAAACTGGTTTCCATCTGGCCTACACTTTCCAGCTTTATTATTTTTAAATTGACCTTTCCCCTTAAGCACAACAGCGTGAGCTTTGAGGTTGTGACTACAGGATCCTCACTGAGGTTGCATTGTTCTACATGCTATCCACTGAACAGGGGTAGCTCAGTTATGTTTCCAGTCCTAGACAAGGGACCCTCCTGGGTCGCTGAGTCCAGGGGCTCACTAATGCCAGTGACTCACTTGGGTAAGACACAAGTTCTTTAGGTATTGTTAGGGCAAATCCCATTCAGGGTATCATTTGTATGCACAAATCTGAAAGCTTTTTGGGCAGCAGCATCTTTTGGGGGCCCACATGTGCCATCACATACACTCCTCACCCAAGAATGTACAAGGAGCACAGCCACAGCGGTTAATCAGAATACAGCTTTCCTTGCCTCCAACCCACAACGTCAGTTTTGAAAATTAAAAATAAAAAACAACTTTTAGCCCTGAAAATCTTTTAACAACATGGGGTTATTTGACGTCTGTCTTCTGGAGCTCAGATTGGGAATTTGTATCACAGTTCGATAAGCAATAAAGTTAAATCATGCCATGATTGGTTTTGGGATTATTTAGTGGTTAATTTCAATTGTCATCCATAATAGTGAATTTCAGTCAGTCATGCCGGGGAGTTTGTCGCATAGGAGTAATTAATTTTGGTTGGGGTCATTTACTAGTAAAAGATGAGTTTTAGGTGCTAGGCCAGGATCAGTACTGGGGAAAAGGATAAGTCCAAAATTAAAGAGGGTGGAGTAGTGTCTTGACTACATGGACAAATCTGAGTGCTAAATTCAGTTCTGATACTGACTCCTTGGAAAATTCACTTTACCTCTTAGTGCCTCAGTTTCTCCATCTATAAGATGGGGGCAATAACACATATTCTTTGGAGAGAGTTAAAATATTACAAGTTTGTTCTGTGCTTTGACTACGGAAAGTGCTAAATATCGTACCTGAGGAAACAAAACATGCTCCAGAGGCTAGAGCACTACTGGATGATGAGTCAGAAATCCAAGCTAGGAATAGAATCTGGGTTCTATTCCTAACTCTGCCACTGGCTTGCATGATGACCATGGGCCTCAGTTTCCCATCTATAAAACAGAGATAATGATCTCTTTGGGCTTGTCTACACTATGGAGAAGATAGCTCCCCCAGAGGGTGATCTTCTTGCGTTCGAAATAGCAGCTCTAGTGAAGACCCGCTAATTTGAACTGAGAGGGCGCCCCCGTCAGCGTGGGTACTCCTGCTCCATCATGAGGAGTAAGGGAAGTTAACGGGAGCATTTGCTCCCGTCAACCTCCCAAAAACATGATTTAAGGTACGTTGACTCCAGCTATGTAATTAATGTAGCTGGAGTTGCGTATCTTAATTCTGCTTTCCCCTTTAGTGCATACCAGGCCTTTGAGAGCTGATAAAAAGAGCTAAGTAAGAGGTAGATTAACTATTATTATTATTGACTGACTGCGATCTTGAGCAAATCACTTTATGTCTATGCTTCAGTTTCCCTTACCATCCTTAGTCAACTTAAAATATAAGTTTTCTGCAGTAGGGATTATCTTTTACTCTATGTTTGGACAGTGTCTAGCTCAGTGGAGACCCTAAATACTACCATAATACAAATAATAATAAGCTATTATTGGGGGTGGTACCCTGTGTTCTCTACGCTCACCAATCCCCCTCTCTCTGGCTGCTTTCACAGATGTCATTCATGGAAAGACAGGCAGAGATTTTCTGCCTGGAGAGAAGTGAAATGAATTATGCTTGGCTATGGAATAAGGTTAAGCAGTGGCATTCGGCATAATGGTCCAAATAGGAGAGGCAGACCCCACAGAGAACTGGTAGGTGATATAGTAGATTGGTGTGGAGCTAGTCTACAGAAACTAAGCCACTCCGCACTGGACAAGGAAAGGTGGAAGGAAATAGTGAGGGAGGCATGGGACACCAACTGGAGTTGAGCCCATGGTTGTTGTTGATGATGATGAGTAAACCCTGCAAATAATATTAACCTTGAGTATTTAGATAGGAATTAGCAAAGGGATGAGCCGTAGAGGCAAGGATGGGAGCAGTAAATGAATCTCTGGATCAGGACAGACACAGTACTTGTGTTGTCCACCAGGTGTCAGTAGTTGTTAATCTATTAAATTGATTGAGTAAATCACTGGGTATGTTTTCTTTTTTAGAAGTGACTTCAGATTAATACCTGTGGAAATTCGGGGAGATCTCAGCACAAGGATTAGATATCCTGATTTTAAAGAGTTAGTCCTGACATTTGGGACTTTGTTTTATAGAGGTGCCTATTGCCCTTCACTCCCATCCCGATTTTTCATATTTGTTATCTGGTCACCCTGCACAGGGTAAACCTCTCAGCCAAACAGATATTTAACAGCGTGGTATAGTTAGTTCTTCAGGGAGACGGTAGGGATTTACTGCCGAGGTGTCTGCACAGGTTTCTGGCTCCGTGGATGATGATAACCAGAAGGCTGCTTCTGTGTGTGCTTAGGATTGCCAGGTGTCAGGTACTGAACCGAACAGTCGAGTATTTTCACCTCCTGTCCGGTCAAAAAATTCAGAAAATACCGGACACCTAAAATGTCCCATATTTTCTGATTTTTCCCAGCCAGGAGGCGAAAATCTTGGGTGCTTACCGGGTTCCACAGGGGAGCTGTCCGGCCTGGTGCAGGGAGGCAAGATGGCGGGTGGCCGCCAGCAGCCTGTTAGGGCTGAAAAGCCTCAAAAGCAAAGCGTTTCTTAAAGGGGCCACGCTGGGTTTTTTTTCTTAACAACTCTTGGGGTCCTTTTTTCCTTTTTTTTGCTCAACAACTTTGGTCTCCCCCTTTTTTTCCTCAACAGAAGTTTTTCCCTTGGGGGGGGGGTGTTTCGGTATTTTTTGTTAAACCATCTGGCAACCCTAAGTGTGCTCAGTGATGTTTGCCGTGTTGACTTGTGCACTTAGTCTCCACAGCAGAACCCAAGAAAGCCCCCAAAGACCACAAACCAGATAAGGCTCGAAGGTGCCAGGCCTTGTTTATTGTAAAGAGAAGTACAGTAATAGTTGTCAGTAGACTCTGCTGAACCACTACACATATGTACTTGCCACAATGGAATGACTCAGTCAGTGGGAAATTTCCACTGCCCACTTAGGTCATCCAAAGGCTGTCCCCCCAAGACACCACCTTATATACAGGTACAACAAGTCACACCTCACTACTGACATATCAGGTTACCACCCTCTGATGCTGTCAGGTTGCCACCCTCTGACGCTACTTAGTATCACCCATCACTCTGTACTCTCTGTCCATCATGCTGTCATTTTAGACCCTTTCCTGAACCTGAGTCTGTATCTGGGAGGAGTAGGTACCAAGGTCTTTTTTAATGAGCTAGTGATATTATGTGCTTTCCACTTATGACCAGTACCAATTATTGTTCTGTACCTGAGCCTATTACCAGTTAGTGTTTTGAACTCTAAGCCCTGTTTGTATCAAGTTCTGTGAGCTGGGGCCTGCCTCTTGCTCACAATTTAGTTTTGCTTTATGTTAGCCATGTTTTGTCCATTGTTAGCTAGGACTCAGGGCTCAGACCAGGCCTGTGTTGCATTGGCTTATGTTTTAGGCCTTCATCTTACTACACGTGGCTGCAGATTAAGAGAAGCAGCACTTCTGTTAATGCGGGACAGTGTTTCAGGTTCTTGAATAGGGCTAACACTGTGTTAGAGAGCAAAGTACAGGTCAGCATGAACAAGGCTGGCTGGGATACTATCACAGGGCGTGATTTAACTGTGATCTTTTAAAAATATCTCTATGAAGGTAGCTCCCCAACATCCCAATTAGGATCAAGGCCCGATTGCACTAAACACTGTACAAACACAGAACGTGCTTGCCTCATGATACTGTCCTTGCCCTAATGAGTTTATGACTAATAGGAATTAGAGATATGCATTTTAAGAGAGATGAGCTATTGGCTAGGTTAGTGGTCACTTGAGTGTATACAGCTCTCACAGACTAAAGTAACATGTTAAGAATTTCAACCCTGTATTTTTCTTACAAGGACAAAAGGAAATACAGACAACCAGGCCAGGAGCCTTTGTCTTAAATGAAATAGACTATTTATAGGAGGATGTGTGGATGATTGGAGAAGACAGCAGAGGGCAAGTTGGAGACACTGTAGATGCTGAGAAAAAATTACTGTCCTATTTCTTTGGCATAGTGATGCGCAGTGGGGTAATGCTCTTCTTTGAAGTATGCAACATAGACTGTTGTCACAGACAGACTATCTGACTGGATAGGCCATTGGTCTGTTCCATGATATCAATGTCTGTGTTGTCAATAGGAAACCAGAGCTGTTGGCCAGGTAGATGTCTCATGACTTAATGGTGCAGGAAGCTGGGGAAGAAATACAGAGAACAGCTAATGAAGGAAGGATCCTGTTTTTCTTGGGAGATGGGATGGTCCAAACAAAATCAATCAATCAATCAATCAAATCAATAGAAAACAGTAATATTTTGTTGCTGTGTTTGAGAATGAGACCAACTGCTGAAAGAGGCAAGAGGTCCCACAAGATAAATAGCACACTCACGTGCTTTCCCCTTATAACTGACAAATTTTATGGCCAAGTGGTTATCAGAATTGTTTGATGACTAGCCATCTTCTAGGACTTGTGAAATAACTATTCTTCTTCGAGCGATTGCTCGTGTGCATTCCAATATAGGTGTGTGCGCGCAGCGTGCCCGCGTCGTCGGAAGATTTTCCCTCAGCAGTACCCTTAGGGCCAGCAGGGAGCCACCTACAGTGGCGCTAGTATATCAGTGCATATATACCCTGCTGGCCCCCTCCCCACTCCTGTTCCTTCTTACCGCTGTGAGGGTGGTTGGAACAACCTCAGCTCCCTTTGAGTTGTGTTTTCACTTGCTAATTCTTTGATTACTTATCTCTGTGCTTCAGTTAAGTACCTGTGAACTTACTTTAAAGACTCTCTTTGTGTTTGTCCTCTCCACCCCACCACGGCGCTCTGCACACCTGCGCAGGGCGTGCCCGGCCATCAGGGCTTCAAACCCTGCAAGAAGTGTGGCAAGCCCATGCCCTGCAGCGATCCCCACTCTTCTTGTTTGAAGTGCTTGGGAGAATCGTACATAACATCAGTGTGCAAGGCCTTTAAACCCAGGACTAAGCGAGAGCATGAGTCTCGCCTCCGGGCACTTCTAATGGAGTCAGCTCTACGGCTGGCACTGGGCCCGGCACCGGGCACAGGCAGCGCACCGGCCTCGGTGCGGGATGCTTCGACGCGCTGCCCTTCCCCAGCACTGCACAGGGCCAGGCGCCACTCCCACTCACCGGCACTGCCTAAGAAGAGGCAGCTGGACAGGGGTCGGTCCCCGCTCGGGCACGCGCCCTCCGTGCGCCCCTCGGTGGGGCACATGGGCTCCTGATAGCCCACGTCCCAGGCCTTCGAGGCCAGGTGCTTATCTATCCCGACGGAGGATTGATAGCTCCCCGGAGGACCTGCCCAACCCATCCATCCCGGAGGCACTGGGGGCGGCTAGGGTGCTCATCGAGTCGTCCCCCTCACCTCCTCCCACCGCGACACTGCCTAGACGGCACGGGGACTCCTGGCACCACTCGCCGCAGGCGCCCCAAGAGCAACATCATGAGGCACGTAGCCTTGGGCCGCATTCGGCACCGCCCTCGGCACTGGGCTCGGAGACGACACCAGCACCGGCACCGGACGAGCCCTGCCCCGCCCGAGGAACCGGCACCGGTCATGCCTCCTCCTCCCCCGCCCCAGCATCGCGGCAAACCTGAGGCTATGTCCCGTCATGCTCCGCCACAATCGATGTCAGCACCTCCGTGGTCTGCATCGGATTACTCTTCCGACTCCGATGCGTCATCTGCATGGTCGTCTAGGGGCTCCAGGTCACGCTTCCAGCACCGATCATGCTCCCGGTGCTGGTCCCGATCACAGCACCGTTCCCGATCACGGTACCACTCCCGGCACCGGTCTTCTTCACAGCAGCAACAATGGGGGCAGCCAATCTCGGTGCCGCTGCTGCAACAAACCTGGCCTCCCCAACCATCTGGGCAATGGCCTTTACATAAGAACATAAGAACATAAGAATGGCCATACTGGGTCAGACCAAAGGTCCATCGAGCCCAGCATCCCATCTGCCGACGGTGGCCAATGCCAGGTGCCCCAGAGAAGGAGAACAGAAGACAATGATCAAGTGATTTATCTCCTGCCATCCATCTCCTGCCCTTGTTATGAAGGCTAGGGCACCATACTTTATCCCTGGCTAATAGCCATTTATGGACCTAACCTGCAAAAATTTATCAAGCTCTTTTTTAAACCCTAATAGAGTCCTGGCCTTCACAGCCTCCTCGGGCAAGGAGTTCCACAGGTTGACTGTGCGCTGTGTGAAGAAAAATTTCCTTTTATTAGTTTTGAACCTACTACCCATCAATTTCATTTGGTGTCCCCTAGTTCTTGTATTATGGGAAAAGGTAAATAATTTTTCTATAATCACTTTCTTCACACCATTCATGATTTTATATACCTCTATCATATCGCCCCTCAATCGCCTTTTTTCCAAACTGAAAAGTCCCAGTCTCTCTAGCCTCTCCCCATATGGGACCCTTTCCAAGCCCCTAATCATCTTAGTCGCCCTTTTCTGAACCTTTTCTAATGCCAATATATCTTTTTTGAGGTGAGGAGACCACATCTGCACGCAGTACTCGAGATGTGGGCGTACCATAGTTTTATATAGGGGAAGTATGATATCTTTTGTCTTATTATCTATCCCTTTTTTAATAATTCCTAACATCCTATTTGCCTTACTAACTGCCACTGCACACTGCGTGGATGTCTTCATAGAACTATCCACTATAACTCCAAGATCCCTTTCCTGATCTGTCGTAGCTAAATTTGACCCCATCATGTAGTACGTGTAATTTGGGTTATTTTTTCCAACATGCATTACCTTACACTTACCCACATTAAATTTCATTTGCCATTTTGCTGCCCAATCACTCAGTTTGCTGAGATCTTTTTGTAGTTCTTCACAATCCCTTTTGCTTTTGACTGTCCTGAACAACTTTGTGTCATCTGCAAACTTGGCCACCTCACTGCTTACCTCATTTTCTAGATCATTGATGAACAAGTTGAACAGGATTGGTCCCAGTACTGACCCCTGGGGAACACCACTAGTTACCCTCCTCCATTGTGAAAATTTACCATTTATTCCCACCCTTTGTTTTCTGTCTTTTAACCAATTCTTGATCCATGAAAGGACCTTTCCTCCTATCCCATGACCACCTAATTTACGTAAAAGCCTTTGGTGTGGGACCGTGTCAAAGGCTTTCTGGAAATCTAGGTATATTATATCCACTGGGTGCCCCTTGTCCGCATGTTTATTAACCCCTTCAAAGAATTCTAACAGATTAGTTAGACACGACTTCCCTCTGCAGAAACCATGCTGACTTTTGCCCAACAATTCGTGCTCTTCTATGTGCCTTGCAATTTTACTCTTTACTAGTGTTTCTACTAATTTGCCTGGTACTGATGTTAAACTTATCGGTCTATAATTGCCAGGATCTCCTCTAGAGCCTTTTTTAAATATTGGTGTTATATTGGCCATCTTCCAGTCATTTGGTACCAAAGTGGATTTAAAGGATAGGTTACAAACCACTGTTAATAACTCCGCAATTTCACATTTGAGTTCTTTCAGAAACCTTGGGTGAATGCCGTCTGGTCCCGGAGACTTGTTGCTATTCAGCTTATCAATTAATTCCATAACCTCCTCTAATGTCACTTCAATCTGAGTGAGTTCCTCAGATTTGTCTTCTAAAAAGGCTGGCTCAGATTTAGGAACCTCTGTAACATCCTCAGCCGTGAAGACTGAAGCAAAGAAATCATTTAATCGCTCCGCAATGGCACTGTCTTCCTTGATCGCTCCTTTTATATCTTTATCATCCAAGGGCCCCACTGCTTTTTTAGCAGGCTTCCTGCTTCTAATGTATTTAAAAAACATTTTACTATCATTTTTTGGATTTTTGGCTAGCTGTTCCTCAAACTCTTTTTTGGCTTTTCTTACTACATTATGACACTTAATTTGGGAGTGTTTATGTTCCTTTCTATTTTCCTCACTAGGATTTGACTTCCACTTTTTAAAAGCTGCCCTTTTCTCTCTCACTGCCTTTTTAACATGGCTGTTTAGCCATGGTGGTTCTTTGTTAGGTCTCTTACTGTGTTTTTTTATTTGGGGTATACATTTAAGTTGGGCCTCTAGTATGGTGTCTTTAAACAGTTCCCATGCAGCTTCCAGGGATTTTAGTTTAATTACTCTCCCTTTTAGTTTCTGTTTAACTAGCTTCCTCATTTTAGTGTAATTCCCCTTTTTGAAATTAAATGCCAGAGTATTTGACCGCTGCGGTGTTCTTCCCAACACAGGAATATTAAAAGTTATTATATTGTGGTCACTATTTCCAAGCGGTCCAGTAACAGTTACCTCTTGGACCAGATCCTGCGTTCCAGTCAAGACTAGGTCGAGAATCGACTCTCCCCTTGTGGGTTCCTGTACTAGCTGCTCCAAGAAGCAGTCATTTAAGGCATCAAGAAATTTAATCTCTGAATCCCGTCCTGAGGTGACATGCACCCAATCAATATGGGGATAATTGAAATCTCCTATTATTACTGTGTTTTTTATTTTGGTAGCCTCTCTAATCTCCCTTATCATTTCAGCATCACTATCACTGTCCTGGTTAGGTGGTCGGTAATATATTCCTAATGCCATATTCATATTAGAGGAATGAATTGTTATCCATAATGATTCTATGGAACATTTTGATTCCTTTAGGATTTTTACTTCATTTGATTCTATATTATCCTTCACATATAGTACCACTCCGCCACCCGCACAACCTGTTCTGTCTTTCCGATATAATTTATATCCCGGTATGATAGTGTCCCACTGATTGTCCTCATTCCACCATGTTTCTGAGATGTCTATTATGTCAACTTCCTCCTTTGATATGAGGTACTCCAGTTCACCCATCTTATTAGACAGACTCCTAGCATTAGTGTAAAAGCATGTTAGAAAACTACCACTATTTATATGTCCGCCTTTCACAGACACATTGGATTTTTTTATGCACGATTGTTTCACATCTGATCTTGCCCATATATTATTTCCCACGTTCCCTATCTGACTAACTTCTAGGGAATCCCTACCTATGGAGCCTCGTGTAAGAGAAGTCTCCGTCCGATCCAGGTGCTCCCCCGCACCAATCGGCTTTCCCCCACCTCTTAGTTTAAAAACTGCTCTACGACCTTTTTAATGTTTAATGCCAGCAGTCTGGATCCACCTTGATTTAGGTGGAGCCCATCATTCCTGTATAGGCTCCCCCTACCCCAAAAGTGTCCCCAGTTCCTAATAAATCTAAACCCCTCTTCCCTGCAACATCGTCTCATCCACGCATTGAGACTCTGAAGTTCTGCCTGTCTATCTGGCCCTGCACGTGGAACTGGAAGCATTTCAGAGAATGCCACCAAAGATGTTCTGGATTTCAGTCTCTTTCCTAGTAACCTAAATTTGGCCTCCAGAACATCTCTTCTACCCTTCCCTATGTCATTGGTACCAACATGTACCACGACGACCGGCTCCTCCCCAGCACTGCCCATAAGTCTGTCTAGATGCCTCGAGACAGATGCTTTCTGGACTCCCTGGGCCTACCACCAGAGCCAGGGCTCCGTGCTGCTCTGACCAGCCTCTGTATCAGGGCCTCGGGTTCTCCCGTCAGCTACCCCCTTGGTCCGGTCCCCCACCTCGACACGTTCCCTGCCCCCAGGTCAATCATCCCCAGGCCGGGCAGGGACTACTGGCCAGGCAAGCCAACCGGGTCCCCCTCCTCCCTCTGTGACCACCTCTGAGGGTCCAGGGCACGGGGATACCCCCATGGGAGACATTGCAAAGGGGTCATCATCCTCTTCTCCGGATGAAGCGCTGGCTGACGCGGCGCCCCCCCCATGCCCTCTATGGATGCCAGGGCCCATCAGGACCTCCTCTGCCGACTGGCCCAAAACCTAGGGGTTCAAGCGGATAAGGTGGTTGAGGACTCTGAACCTACCGTCGACATTCTACAAGCCGACACCCCTTCTAGAGTGGCACTGCCTATAAATAAGACCGTTGCCAAGTTCTCGACCAACCTCTGGCAAACACCAGCCTCCATTCCACCCACCGATAAGAGAGCCGAGTGCAGAAACTTTGTTCCTCTGGAGGGTAATGAACACCTTTTCTCGCACCCTCCCCCCGGCTCCATGGTGGTCCAGGCGGTCAACCAGAAGGAGAGGGAGAGGCAGGGGCAACCAGCAACCAACCCCAAGAGTAAGGACGCCAAAAAGGCTGACTTACTGGGGAGGAAGGTTTATGCATCTGGGGGAATCCAGTACCGGATTGAATCCAGAATCCTCCTCTCCCGGTACGGCTATAACACCTGGGTGTCGATGGCCAAGTTCACTGACTTGCTCCCCTGGGAGTCCTGGGCAGAGTTTAAAGCCCTGTAGGAAGAGGGATGGACCATCTCTCGGGCAGCCCTGCAAGCAGTGCTCGACGTGGCCGATGCCGCCTCCAGAGTCATGGCCACGGGGGTCGTGCTGCGCCGCAGCTCCTGGTTACAGGGTTCGGGGTTGCCACCCGAGGTTCAGAACACCCTCCAGGACCTCCCCTTCAAGGGTACCTCACTCTTTTCAGAGCAAACAGATCAGCGCCTCCATGGGCTGAAAGACACAAGGGCTACGCTCAAGTCGTTGGGCCTGCACACCCTGGCTACACAGAGGCGTTCCTTCGTGGGTAGGAGTGCTACCAGAATGCCTCCTCCAGGCCCGCGGCCTGACTTCACATGCCGGCGGGGCAGGGGAAATAACGGCAGGGACAACCGCCGTTGCTCTCGCCCACCCTCTGACTCCAACCAGGGGCCCTCCAACAAGCCCCCTGGACCCCGCCAGGGGTTTTGACGGGACCCCCGAGGGCCTCGTGCCAGTCTCCCCATGGCCCTTCCGGGACCATTTGTTCCGCTTTATCCAGGCCTGGAGGTCAATTACATCAGACCACTGGGTCCTGGAGATAGTGGAATCGGGCTATTCCATTCCCTTCCTGTCGCCCGCACCCACCCAGCCCCCCACCCCGTCCCTTTTCAGGGACCCCTCTCATGAGTCCCTACTGCAGGAGGAAGTGAGCCACCTCCTTAACCTGGGGGCCGTGGAACCCGTCCCCCATGAACATCAGGGCAGGGGTTTTTACTCACGGTACTTCCTAGTCCCAAAAGCAAAAGGGGGCCTCCGCCCAATCCTAGACCTCAGGGCTCTGAACTGCTTCATCGTGAAGAGAAAGTTCAAAATGGTGACCCTGGCAGCTATTATGCCTTCCCTGGCACCCGGAGACTGGTACGCCACCCTCGATCTAAAGGACATGTATTTTCACGTCTCGATTGCCCCCTCCCACCGCAGGTTCCTACATTTTATGGTGGGCCGGGATCACTACCAATTTATGGCCCTCCCTTTGGGCATCTCTATGGCCCCTCGGGTCTTCACCAAATGCATGGCAGTAGTGGCAGCAGAACTCAGGAGAAGGGGTATCCAAGTGTTCCCCTACTTGGACGGCTGGCTCCTCTGAGGGGGGTCAGACGCCCAGGTGAGGATTCATATTGCCATGGTCCAGGATCTTTTTCTGGAGCTAGGTCTCCTGTTGAACCTGGACAAGTCCACCCTAGTCCCCACTCAAACAATAGAATTCGTGGGCGCCACCCTGGACTCCCGGTCCCAGAGGGCCTCTTTGCCCGACTCCCGCTTCCTTACACTGAAGGTGGAGGTTGAGTCGCTTCAGAGCTTCCCGATGACTACCTCTCAGACTTGCATGCGCCTGCTCGGCCTCATGGCCGCTTGCACTTGTGTAGTGCAACATGCCAAGCTGCGCATGCGCCCTCTGCAAATGTGGCTCGCACTGGTGCACAGGCCGACCACCCACTCCTGGGACAGGGTTCTGACCGTCCCTCCGAGTGTCCTCCGAGCACTGCAGTGGTGGACTCACCAAGAGGAGGTCTGTTCAGGAGTCCCATTTTCCAGACCGGCCCCGTCACTCCGGCTCGTAACGGACGCATCGGATACGGGATGGGGAGCCCACCTCGGGGACCTGCACACTGTACGTGGTCTCTGCACAAAGCCTCCCTACATATCAATGTCAGGGAGCTCAGGGCAGTCTGGCTCGCCTGTGCGGTTTTCCTTCTCCACCTGAGGGGCAAGTCAGTCCTCATTCTGTCGGACAACACGACAGCTGTAGCATATATAAACAAACAGGGTGGGACCCACTCCCCCCACCTGTGCTCTGAGGCACTCCACCTCTGGGAGCTCTGCGTCGGGGCGGATATCCACTCGACAGCCTCGTACCTCCTGGGCTCCCAGAATATCTTGGCGGACAGGTTGAGCAGGTCGTTCACGAGTCACGAGTGGTCCCTGCGTTGGGACATAGCCCAATCCATTTTCCAAGTGAGGGGGTTTCCCCACCTGGACTTATTTGCCACGGCCCAGAACACCAAGGGTATGTCTAGACTACATGCCTCTGATGACAGAGGCATGTAGATTAGGCTACCTGGCATAGGGAAATGAAGCCGCGATTTAAATAATCGCGGCTTCATTTAAATTTAAATGGCTGCCGCGCTCTGCCGACCAGCTGATGATCAGCTGTTTGTCGGCAGATTGGGGCAGTCTAGACGCGCCGCGGTCGACAAGGAAGCCTTTGTCGACCAGCGCAGGTAAACCTGGTTTCACAAGGCATACCTGCACCGGTCGACAAAGGCTTCCTTGTCGACCGCAGTGCTTCTAGACTGCCCCGATCTGCCAACAAACAGCTGATCATCAGCTGGTCGGCGGAGCGTGGCAGCCATTTAAATTTAAATGAAGCCGCGATTATTTAAATCGCGGCTTCATTTCCCTATGCCGGGTGGCCTAATCTACATGCCTCTGTCGCCAGAGGCATGTAGTCTAGACACACCCCAAGTGTCCCCGCTATTGCTCCCTCCTGGGACAGGGACAGGGTCCCCTAGAGGATGCTCTCCTTCTTCATTGGCCGCGGGGCCTACTATACGCCTTCCCACCGTTTCCTCTAGTCAACAGGGTTTTGCTGAAGGTAAGGGAATTCAGGTCCCTACTAATCCTAGTCGCCCCCGCGTGGCCGCGACAGCATTGGTACTCGACGCTCCTCAGCCTCTCGTGCGAGAGGCCTGTAGCCCTCCCATTAGTCCTGGACCTCATATCGCAGGACTCGGGCAGGCTGCACCATCCGGACTTGCAGTCCCTCCCCTGACAGCGTAGAAGCTCCGTGGCTAATGGCTCAGGAGCTCCAGTGCTCCCAGAGGGTTCAGAAGGTGCTGCGAGGCAGCAGGAAACCGTCCACTAGATCCACTTACCTGGCTAAATGGAAACACTTCTGTTCCTGGGCATCTCAACAGGGGGCACACCCAAGATGAGTACCGGTCCCCAGGATTCTAGACTATTTACTAGACCTTAGGCTCCAGCACCTGTCCTCCTCATCCATTAAGGTCCACCTGGCAGCCATATCAGTTTTTCACCTGGGGGAGGGGGGCAAAACGCTGTTCGCCAACCCGTTGGTGAACAGATTTTTGAAAGGCCTGGATAGACTCTACCCACATGTACGGCTCCCTGCCCCGCAGTGGGATCTAAACCTGGTCCTCTCTAAGCTTATAGGACCCCCATTTGAGCCGATGGCCACGTGTTCACTCCTCTACCTATCGTATAAGGTTTCTCTGCTGGTAGCAATCACATCCGCGAGGCGGGTATCTGAGCTTAGGGCGCTCACGTGTGATCCCCCTTACACGGTATTTTTTAAGGATAAAGTCAGACTCCGCCCCCATCTGGCTTTTCTGCCAAAGGTGGTCTCGTCTTTTCACACATCCCAAGATATTTTCCTCCCAGTTTTCTTCCCTTAACTGCACGCATCTGGGAAAGAACAGGTCCTGCACATGCTAGATGTTCGGAGGGCGTTAGCCTTTTATTTACACAGAACTAAGCCATTCCGCAAGTCACAGCAGCTCTTTGTAGCCATTGCGGAACATATGAAAGGTCAGCCCGTATCCACTCAGAGGATTGCTTCATGGATTACCGCTTGCATTAGAGAGTGCTATTCTTTAGCAGGCACACCAGCCCCGCCCCTCACGGTGCACTCCACAAGGGCGATGGCGGCATCCACCACTTTCGCCACGCAGGTCCCCAACTCAGACATCTGCAGGGCTGCCACGTGGTCTTTGGTCCACACATTTGCTAACCATTATGCCCTTCCACAGCAGGCCAGGGAGGATGCCGCCCTAGGTAGGGCGGTCCTTAGCTCAGGGGCAATTTCTTCCTCCAGCCCTCCGCCTAGTTAGGTTCTGCTTTGGAATCACCTATATTGGAATGCACATGAGCAATCACTCGAAGACGAAAGAACGGTTACTTACCTCATAACTGTGATTCTTCAAGATGTGTTGCTCATGTCCATTCCAAATCCCCACCCACCCCCCTTCTCTGCTGGTAGCATACTGGTAAGAAGGAACAGGAGTGGGGAGGGGGCCGGCAGGGTATATATGCACTGATATACTGGCGCCACTCCAGGGGGCTCCCTGCTGGCCCTAAGGGTACTGCTGAGGGAAAATCTTCCGACGACGCGGGCATGCTGCGCGCACACACCTATATAGGAATGGACATGAGCAACACATCTCGAAGAAGCACAGTTACGAGGTAACTAACCGTTCTTTTTCCCTTGCAAAAACTGGCTAATTATCCTACGTCTTTAACTGACTTGCAAGGAGAGCATGCTGCATAAATCACAGGCTTCAATTACTGTCTGCTTAGGAGGGGCAGGAAGTTAATTCCTTGTTTATTTAAGGTTTTATTTAAGCTATCTGGATTTCATCTCCCTGGAAAGCCTTGTAGGGTGTGTATCTCCTGAAGTCATTAGGCTGCATTAGTTGTATAATAATAGTCATCAAACTCTGAACACTGTACAAACCTATGGTCCTCTTACATGCGCCATCCACCCTGGAGCAGCTGCTAGATTTTCCCTACAATGCACATGTCTACTAGTGTGTGTGTGTGTGTTTTAAGGATTATGGCCATTAATTTTAGATTAAAAGTGTAACATCATCCTACTGGAACATTCGGTGCAGGGCAAAAAGCTACTGCCAAAGTATCTTGTTTGGAGATTGACAGCTGAGGGAAGAATTCTCATGTACAGTTATGCCTAGTAGATTTGCACTTCAGCCTCATGCAAGGCAAAAAACAAGAGTTCCAGCTTAGCAAAGAAAAGTACATGTCCCACTGAAGTATCTCCTTGTCTCAGTAATTTTCCATCTATTCCCAAATCTCTTTGAAATCCGCAGGCCGGATCAGAGCCACAGGTTCTTCTTCGAGTGCTTGCTCATGTGCATTTGAATGAGGTGTGTGCGCACCATTTGCATGGATCCCAGAGCTTTTTTCCCCAGTGGTACCCATCGGGCCAGCAGGGAGGCCCATGGAGTGGCACCAGCATATTGGTGCATATATACCCCTGCTGCCCCTCCCCACCCTCAGTTCCTTCTTATCATCCCTGAGGGTAGCTGGAGGTCTTTGTGCTCTCCCAATTACCCAGCCTGTATATAAGCTTCAGAGCGGTAGCCAAGTTAGTCTGTAACAGGAAAAATTTATAAAACAACCAATAGTCTAGTAGCACCTTAAAGACTAACAAAACATATAGATGGTATCATGAGTTTTTGTGGGCACAACCCACTTCTTCAGATGACAGTAGTATAGGAGTCCAGATCCAAGAATAAATAAGGGAAGGAGGGAGAGGGGGAGAAGGGAAAAAAAAGAGGGGAGGAAGAAAAAAAGGGACAGTGAGTAGATAAGCTTCAGAGGGATAGCTGAGTTGGTCTGCGCTAACTAGATGCTTGGTGCTACTAGATTATTTGTTGTTTTTTACGTTTGTGTTTTTTTTCCAAAACCCCACTCGACACCTAGGGAACGTGCCCTGCATTCTCTGGATGCCAGGCGGGCACTGGCCTTTTCCATAGACAGGACAAGAGGGTTTCGGAGATGATCACAGCTCTTTATTTCAAAAGCAGACAGGATGAGGGACCATGGATCACTTCCTGTATTAGGGAGTGCTATGACCTTGCTGGTAAGGCAGCACCCCACATCATGGCCCATTCCACTCAGGTGCACGCAGGGTCGGTGGCCTTTCTAGCACAGATCCCCGTACTGGATATTTGCAGAGCAGCCACGTGGTCTTCTGTGCACACGTTCACAACGCGCTACCCAATCGGTCAGCAGGTGAGGGAGGACGCTGCTCGTGGTATGGCGGTGATGCAATCTATCTTGTCATAAGGAGACACCAGTCTCTGACCCTGCCTCCTACGTTTTGTCTTGGGAGTCACCTCATTCGAATGCACATGAGCAAGCACTTGAAGAAGAAAAAATGGTTACTTACCTCGTAACTGTTGTTCTTCAAGTTGTGTTGCTCACGTCCATTCGAAATCCCACCCGCGTCCCCTTTGTCAGAGAGTTCCGGCAAGAAGGAACTGCGAGCAGGGAGGGCCAGGAGGGGGATATATGCACCAATATACTGGTGCCATTCCAGGGGACTCCCTGCTGGCCTGATGAGTACTGCTGGGGAAAAAAGCTCTGGGATCTGTACACACACCTCACTCAAATGAACACGAGTAACACATCTTGAAGAACAACAATTATGAGGTAAGTAACCATTTTTTACCCAGCTCAGCAGACTGCCTCTGAAAGTAACTCATACCAGCTGCTTCAGAGGAAGATGCAAGAAACTCTACGTTTATGGGTAGAGCCCTGTGCAGATTCAAAATTGGTATCTGCATCTGCAACTGCAAAAATTATCCACAGATACTTGCATCTGTGGATGAGGATATTTGTGGATATATAGTAAACGTCTGTACATTTGCAGGGTTCTAGATACAAAATTTGTATCCGCATCTGTATCTGCAAAAATGAGCCGCAGATATCAGCAGATATCTATGGACTTGCACGTCATAGCTAGGAGCTGGCTTAGCCATCTGAAATCCTGGTCTCATCTGGAAAAGAAACCCTTTCTTCTGTTTTTCATGGATCTACTTACTGTAAGATAGTGTGGTTAAGGTACAAACCCATAGATTTGCTGTGAAGTCTTGGGGATGTTACTTCTATGGGTTTGTCTGAGCAGATTCATCTGCTGAATCAGGGATTTACTTTTCCCCATGGGGTAATGAAACTTTCCTTTGCAAAATGGAAAAATAGGGCAAAGGGACGGATAGAGGGGAGTTCTTTAATGTTGATAGCATGGGACTGGGAACCTGAGCACCTGGGACCTATTTTGCGCTCTGCACCCAGCCTGATGTTTGATTGCAAGGGACTCACCTAATCTCATTAGAACAAGAGGGGGTCAGCTGTGAAGTTCAGAGCTGGATTTGACCTTCTCCAGGATTTTGGCATTTGATATTTTGACTCGGAGAATCCATTTAAATGACATGCACATCAGCAGAATCAGCTGAAATGACATCCACATACAGAGCCTTGGTTAGGGTGCCAAGCACATATCAGATTTCACTCTCATGTGATTGTCTTACACTCACCCACCCCCTTACAAAACCTTGTGGACTGCTGCAGCCACAACCACAGGTTCGACTTCCCTGGTCCAGCACTGTCAGGACCTGACCGGTCCCATAACAAGAGAATTTGCTGGACCGGGGAGGTCCCCTGGCAGCAGCCCCCAAGCCTCCACCGGCTGCTGGCTTCCTGGGTGGCCCTGGCTCCTGCCATGGGGCTCCAGTCCCATGCTCCTGGGGACTGCCACATGACTCCGACCCCAGCCCTGCTTTCAGCAGGCTGCTACAGGGCTGGAGCCCGGGCCCTGCACTCCTGGGGTAGGGATGTAATAGTGTAGTCAACTAGCCGATTAACCACTAAGCAAAAGCTTATAGGTTAATGCTATAGACGACATGCATTCCCTCCTGCCTTACTTGACAGTACATTTTTTAGAAGGCTGGCCATGAATCCTGCCCAGTCCTGGCTTGCAACAGGTCCGGGACCTACCCCTGCTGCAGCTCTTCATTTAAAGTGTATTAGGAGCTGGATGGGCAGGCAGCCTGGCTCAGTTTTGGCTCGCACCAACTCCAGGAGTTCAGATCCACCCTGGACAGGGGCTGCTGCCACCCCATGCTGCTGCCTCTATATCAGAAGTAGCAGCACAGGGAGACAGGCAGCGGTCCATGAGGGGAGCTGGTTTTTAAACTGGCTCCCCTTGCAGACCAGTTTCCACCTGGTACCCTGCGCTGCTGCCTCTGATGCAGAGGCAGCAGCACAGAGTGGCAGGGGGCTCTTTGGGAGTGAGACCGGAGGACACTGGCTGCCATCCCCGTCCCCAGGGACTATAGAATAATCGACTAACTGATAAGAATTCTTGAGGTTACTCAACTATTCAATTAACTGACATTTAACATCCCTATCCTGGGGCTGCCAGGGAGCTCTGGTCCCAGCCCTGCTTGCTGTGGCTTTCCCGGGATTGCCATGGGGCTCTAGCCTTTGTCCTGCACTGCCCACCCTGTTTCCCCCAGCCTTGGCTGGCCCTCCTGCCCTTAGGTTCCTGGTATGGATGTTGCTGTACCAGAGTGCTGGTTTTCCGAGTTGTAACCTGTGTAGTTGAACCAGCTATCTCAGAATACTCTGCATTGGAGGGTGGGGGGCCTGCTGTGCTGACCCTTTGCAACCCACTGCTCAGGTTGTATGGAAAATGAGGTTCATGCAGTATCTAAACAGCAAAAATCCCCGGGAGATTTTAAATTGAAGGAGAAAAAAACCCTTCAGAGGGAAGTATGAAAAAAGAAAGGAAAAGCAAGAGGTTTCTGCTTGGAATATGAAGTGTGTATGGTAGGGCTTGAGTCAAAGCTCAGATTTGAAATCAACATTACACGGTGTGTGTTGGAACAGTCACCTAAATGGCTATAATGCAGTGGCACTGGATGGTTCAGGAGGCTGGGATTAATGATAGAACTTGTGCCTTCTATTCACCTTGTACATTTGGCCTGGTCAATGACTGCTTGGGGGACTGTGTGAAAAGGAGTTTAGCAGTTTCTGTTAAGTTTCTAGTAAATGATAAAGGTCACTGTGACTGTCTCTCCATGCAGAGGGCAAAGAGACTGTATTTCTCCCCTCTGCGCTGGCTTTAGTCTTGATTCAGCAGCTGGATCTGCCCAGTCTCCTATCCCTATGTGGAGCCCTACTGAAATCAGTTTAGCTCAGGGGGGGAGGCTGCACAGGTCTTCCTGTGGCTGTTCGTTGTCATTTCAAGGCCTTGGTATATGCAGATGATTGGTAGCTCCTCTAATGATTGTACTACAGCTGAGCTTGATTTTAGCTCCCATGGGAGTGTCCTGTGTTTTGGGAGCTGAAGGATCAGAGTTGTACTAGCCCTTCCTCTCTCTGCATAACACCGAAGCCTAGACAGTAATTGTGTCATCTGCAGCATACTCGTTCAGAGCACAGTAGTGTCTGCACAGTGCTTTTGTCTGCAGCTGGTGGACATACTGCCCTCTTATCCAGCCAGAAGTTCCTGCTGATCAGGAGTAGGGCAGTGGTTTTTTTTGCTGCTCTTGTTCACAGTGTCCTCTGCTCATTTGGGTCAACAGAGGACTTCTGTGTCCAAGGGCCTTTCACCAGCACAAAAGTCCTTTAAAGGGAAAAGCAGAACTGCCACAGATTTTCTCAAATGGATCTATACTTTTAGACTCCGCAGAGAATAAAACCCTCATTAACCCACTGCATTTCACACAGCACCCTGGACTGTTTGCAGTGGGGTATGTGTGTGTTGGGGTGTGTGTCTTAGAAACAACCACAGAGCAACTAACCCCTGCACCTGGAGAATAAACAAACACGTCTCTGGACTATAATTTATGCTCCTTCAATGTCATTTATTAATAAGGCCTTTAATTGACAGACAAATGGGTACTCAGCAGCTCTTTACATCTGGGATGGAGGAAAATAAGCAACCTCCAAGCTTTTTCCTATCCTCTGTTCTTTCCTGTCACCATCCCTTCTTCATTGATTTCCCAACAATGCCTAATTCTATTATTTGGTGTGATTTCCCACCGGGCGGTAGTTTATTTCTGTCATCAAATCTCTGATGAAATCTTTAGACATGAAATATTTAGCCCAATACCAACAAATCGCAGATAGTGTTAACATGTCACAAGCTGCCTGGCGACGGCATTAGGGTGTAATTTGAAAGCGAGTGAAGTGATAATGCCGTGCGTACTGCCTTTGTGAGCATGCATTAATGCTTCTTTGCCTGAGCTGGTCATTGACAGCAAATCGACTTGCGCTAATGGCGTCCGGGAGGGTGGTAAAATTGGGGGTGATGCAGAAAATAAAGAATATTGACTGGCCAACTGCAGTGCCTTAGTAGCCTTTAATCTATTATTGCCCTTGATGGGAATGTTTTAATGTGACTTTAGTGTCAATCGCATTTACAGTCACACACTCTGCCTGCTGGGGAGCACTGTGAAAATGGCAGAACTTGGAACATGCTGTTGCTTAGAGCTCATAGCTATTGATTGTTTCAGGGCTTGGGAATCTGAGTTATAATTATTTCATTAAACCACTTAATGGTTATCAAATATGAACCCCTCTATCGCTTCAGTTAGGAAATGTAAAGAGTTGGAGTTTTATTATTAATCCATGTCAGTGTTGTTTTCCTAAATTGTCTGATGCTTCTGAACAGTCGACCTTCCCCTGCCAAGGGTTGCAGTCAGTTTATTCCGGGAGGAATGTGCAGAATGAGATTTGATTATTGCATGGGGTGGGAATAACAGATAACTGTTCAATGGTGGCAAAGTTAGTCCTGCTCAAAGAGATTACTTGGAGTATCACAGCATGGACTGTGCCTGAGTCTCCTCTTCATTGGGCCATCATTGCCTGCTGTGGAGCTATTCTCTGGTTTTGCAGGGTAGAGTAAGAACAAAATCAGCCCCTTTAAATGTTCCTGTGATTCTTCTTGAATTGTTGTGGAGTCTGGGACTCTCATTGCTAGGTGCTGTGCAAACACAGAACAAAATTATGGTCTCTGTCTCAAAAGAGTTCACAGTTTTGCTTGGCCCACACACGAGACTCTGGCCCACACACGAGAGTCTATCTGCCTACTTACTCATGTTCAGTGGCATCATACTCCCATGGCCAGGTCTTTGCTAGGAGAAGCTGACCTGTGCACCTATACCCCAGCAATGTGTTCCCAGTGTGGACTCAGTTTATACTAGCAAAACAGCTTTTGTTAGTAGAGCTTATTCCTGCCCTTCTCAAGGCCTGGAGAAAATAAGTTATAGCACAGTCTTGCTGATATAACTGTGTCTATGCTGGGGGCTAGCTTGTCCAGCTCTGCCATCAAGCTTCAGACCTCTGATAGACACACCTACCTTAAGAAATTTTGCAGTACAGACATAGCTGGTGGGAATACCTATTGATATCAATGTAATGTCACAACCCAGGAGAGAGCACTAACTCCTTTCCCAAAAAGCATCTACATGTTCCATGTCTCGGCCACTGCCCATCTAGACCTTGCCCTTTGATTTGGGAAGACCCTTATGTCTGTGTGGACATAAGGAGACACACTGACTTCAGGGAGACTCCATAAGGTTCTAGATCCGGGAATCATCTGGAACCTTAGGTTGGAGGTGATCAAAAGGAAAAGATTCATCCAGTCCCTCACCTGTTCAGTATTTAATTTCAACTTGTGGCTTGCTCGAGGAGAGGCAACTTTGTCCAGTTGATACAGACCTGGGCTGGAACCCAAGAGGCCTCAGTTCCATTCTCAGCCTTGGGTGTGTGCCCTTGGGTAAGATACTTCACCTCTCTATGCCGCCATTTCTCTGTCTGGGAAATGGGCATGCTGCTCCTGGCTCACCCTTGTAAAGTCCATAGAGACTTACAGATGCAAAGCACTAATTATTATGGTTAGAAACCCACCTTTATCAATATAAACACCCTCTCTGACTTGTTAGAGTTATATATATTTGTAACAACCTATCCTGGAACCTGGATATTTGAATAACTTTTAAACTGCAGAGACATAAGATAGGAGGTATATTACTCTACTTTAGACACACACAGGACAAGACTCACTCTTATCCTGTGTTTTATGGCATTCTTTACCCCAGGGCCAACTAAGTGTCAATGCTACTGAATTAGACATCCTCTCTGCTTAGGTGTAAATGTCTGCACATGGTTCTAAACAAGAAGTAATCAAGTCAGAAAACAGCAGAGGAAAGAAGGTCTGTTGATAAAGGTATCAGAGTCATAGACTTCTTTGCCATGAGCTTCCTGTTTGACTTTGGAAATTTTTTACCATTGACTAGGCTCAGGCCCTCCATAATTCCTATGTGCCTCGATTTTTCCATCTGTAAAATGGGAGGCAAAATCCTTTACAGATCAAGGCTTAATTTTGGAATATTTGAGATTCCCAGATGGAAAGCAACCACAGAAATGCAAGGTGTTATAGAAGTGCAAAGTATTATAAACTATAGTCGGGCCAAATTCTTTCAGTTTCAACTCTCTAAATCTAAAGGAACTCCATTGCACTTAATGGATTTACATGGAAGGAAGAGAGCAAAATCTGGTCCATGGTATTATCAGGTGGAAGACAGGCTAAACCATCTGAGTGCATTTGTATTCAAGTTTTGTTGAAAGCAAAAGTATTCATTTGTGCTTTTACGTTTAAAAACCCTGGGCACTTTGAACAGACTATATCTTAATTTTAACATCCTGATTCCTGTTTTCTGCGGGAAGGTAATACAGTTCTGCAGAGTCCTTTATCAGTATTCTCTGCTGCCTTCAGACAGCTGCTCATTTTGTGCTGCCTCAACCTGCACTGACCTCATTTTCTATCACAGAGCAGCAAAGGACTTGGTAAAAATTAGTTATATTAGTGGCTCCTGATACAGCCAGCTTATTTGTGATATGACAAATATTTCAGCCATTAGGATCTTTCCATCTCTTATCAGCTTAAATGCACTCACTTATATTCCAAATCACTGCTTAATTTAAAAGCCTATTTGTCTAGATTGTCTCAGGCATGAAAAAAATGCAGAACACTTACTCTTTCATATAGGGCTGCCTGTAGCAGAAGTGGAGTTTTGACTTTGATTGGCTCTTCCCCTCCATGACTTCACACTAAGCAAAGCCACAGTCTAATCACTTAGTGCACAACAGAAGCACATCACTTCTATGAGGGGAGGGTGGGCTGCGCGAGACTTGTGTCTGGACTCCTGGAGTTCTGTCTTTGGTAAGATGTTACACCTGCCCATGCCACAGTTTCCTTGCCTGTACAGTGGGACATGACACATGCCTTTACCTATTTTGTGGAAAGGAATAATGAACTATTCCTTTATAAAATACGTTGAGATCATGAAATGAAAGGAACCACAGTGGAGACACCTGAACAAATTAATAACCATCTGTGATTAGGAAGGGGTGGATGGTTAGGGCACCTGGAATAATCCTTTGCTCTGCTACAAGTATCCAGTGTGACATTGGACAACTCACTCATTCTCTCTGTGTCTCCATTCCCCATCTGCAAATAGCACTGACCTATCTTCCCTGGGGAAGTGTGAGGATAAACACATTACAAATTGTGCTATAATGGTAATGGTAATGGTAATGGTAATAAATGTCTTAGATGGGTGAACGGGGTTTCCTGACAGTAAGGTGGAAACTTTAATACCCTCTAGGTGAGTCACCTTGATTATAGAGACTTCTGGCAGTTTTCTTATGACCCAGCCAGCTCCATAAGAAGTGACAACAGCTGTATAAGGAGTATAAGGGATCTGGGAGGCAGCAAAGTGAGGAGGCACTAACTGAGGAATCATGGCTCAGCTCTCAGAGGGCAGAACTGAACTTTTGTGAGCTGGCTTCAGTTAATCAGGGCTGTCTTATATAAATGCAGTAGTGTTACCCACAAAACAGCTCCAAGGCATATACAAATATGTCATTGTTTAATCGAGAAGAGAAGGCAGAAGAGATGAGTTGACTTCAAAATCACAGAAGCATTAACTTTTGCTGGTGGCAAAGCACTTCTAAGAAAGCGGGCAGTGAGCAAATTAAAAATCAACTGAATTTAAGGCGCAATTTTTTTCCTTTCCCTCTCCCCTGATGCTTACATAGAAGTTCAAAAGGTGGAGGAAAAAGTGGAACTCCTGGAAAGTTGCAAGTTAGTCAATGTTATTGCAATATCCTGGAGATATACTTTCATAGTTCCAGTCCCATGTCACCAGTGTTCCTTCTCAGCTGAGATTAGCAGAGCACCTATAGTGCCCAAAGCCGGCAGCATGTTTTTATACTGGTGGTGCACATCTGCACATGCCTTGGTGCACATAACAAAATGTATTCTGCACATGGATGGAAAAAATTAGAGGCAACACTGTGTCAAGCCACCCACAATCATGAGATTTTAAAAAAATATTAGATTTTAGATTTGTTTTTCATTGCCTTTATTAGAAACTTTGGGTTCGTTCCAGTCGTGTTTTCAAGTTCTTATCCACAATCAGGAAGGTAGAAACTTCCCCTTTTATGAAAGTTGACATTTTCACATGGCTCCAGGAGCTGAGGCTTTAAAAAGGCACCTTCCCTTGTGAGATGCTCAATAACATCACAAAAGTTGGCAGTGCAATAGTCATTGCACAGCCAGATTATGTTCCCCATTGGTAGAAATTGTTTTCATATAGTATGAACATTTGTTTGCTATTTCCTTTGACTCTGGTGCTTGAATACCAGTGTGGTAAACAAGTCACATTAAGATTAAATTCCCTTAAGTAAGCATTGGAGTCATGGGACACACAATACTAGCAAAAACTCTAAACCCCAAGTGCTGCTATTGTTGATCAAGGAGGAATTGACCAAGCCACAGAGTTTTACAGAGACCAGCATGGAGCTCTGCTCACAAGTGACAGCTCTGGAATTACTGAATGTTTATGACTTCACGGGATCCACACACTTTTAATTGATCCTGTGGTAATTTGCGCTATGCTCCAGGTATGACTAAAGGCCATTGGCTGCATGTAAACAGAATGTACAGTCTCTGCGTGAACTGCAAACTTGCAAACGGCAGGGGATGGAATTGAGAGCTAGAGCAGTCTTAGTAATGGAAAATGTTATGATCTGACAACTGACAGAAGACACTGCATAAATTATCCACACCGTTTAATATTCACTCTCCTATGGGTTTGTCTGAATAAGGCAAAAATTAAGCTTGAATGAACTATTTGAAGAAAAATATCCCAAAGCTTGCCTGATAAATTAGTTGAAGCAAATAACTCAGTCAGCTCTGCTTGGGGATTTTGGTTTAAAAAACACTGGTCTCTAACTCTCTAATTGAAGGAGAATCTCCTGTAGCAGTCACACAATATCAGGGCATTTATTCTCCAGCCATTGGCGGGTGATGTCACTGCAAACTTTGGCACAGTTCTGATTCCATCAGCAGTGCTCCTTGCACACTCACAAGCTAATACACTTTACTCAGCAACAGAGGATTTCAAGTCTGAACTACAACTTCTACCATCACTATAAGCTTTTCTGGAGAATGCAGATGCTGCTCAGGGATCTACATGCAGATTGAGGTGGACTGCAGTCGGAATGTCTTTCTGCCCCATGTTCCCCTGAAAGTGTGTTGTTTTCCTCTGACCTTTTTCTCCTATGCTAAATGCTTGGCTCTGCAGTAAGCACCAGGGATATCCTTTGGCGCCCCTAATGCTCTTTCATTTGGCCACAGGAGGTGCTAGAGAGCAAGGTCAACCCTCTCCTCTCCACTCCTCCTGCAGCTAGAGGCGGAGCGTGCTGGCTCTTCAACATAGTTCTGCAACAGTAGCCTGATTCTGGCTGTTTGGTTGTTTTTCTAATGGGGATGCTTAAAGTTGTGGGGGGTTGTCATTCAGGACAAGGAAGACAGAGTAATATCACAAGTTTGTTGATCAAATAACTGAGTTTTAGTTTAACCATTTTGATAAATCCAAAGGGAGGTCATTGGTAACATTTAGGACCTTCTGTTCTGTAGTCATTGCACTAACAATGTGAAAGGATAGCTTGGAGGGCTAAGCATCAGGTTGGCAATATTTATTGTCTTGGCATTGTTTTGAAGTATATAATGATGCATTTCATTGGGGTCCTGTGGTGGTGGGATTTAAAACAGAGGTTCCCTGTAGTACTTACAAGAAAGCAGAGAGTCCTGGGTTTCAGTAGAAGGCTTTTATTTAGCTGTTACAATTACATCAACAATTTGGTGGAGGAGACCCGACTCAGTGTCTCATAGAACTTCTATTCTCTGTCTTCATCTCTCTGTCTCTTGCTTACTTCCTCTTAAATACCTGATGACTCTATGACACATCCTATTGCTATGCATGGAGATAGGGTCTGATTTTCAAAAATGCTTGCACCCACCATTCCAATTTAAGTCAAT
Source organism: Pelochelys cantorii (assembly GCA_032595735.1). Classification (NCBI taxonomy): domain Eukaryota; kingdom Metazoa; phylum Chordata; order Testudines; family Trionychidae; genus Pelochelys; species Pelochelys cantorii. Next base: position 15,485,394 of record CM064352.1, on the reverse strand, counting down.
GGGAACTGTCCCTGAAAGTCAGATCCCAAAGAGGCTATTGATAGGGGATTTTTTTAAGATAGTAATTTGCCTGATGTCCTTAGCGGGTTGTGCCGTGGATCAATTGTCAAGTTGGATGCGGTTGTCCTTCTGGCCCCAGAGAAGGGTGCAGCACATGTGCTATTCTTTTGCAAGAATCTTAGAGATGAAAACCGCTGGTCTCATGCACTTGTTACTTATGTTAGTACCAATTTGGACTCTCTAGTATCTTATTGTAATGTAAATCATCATTCATATTCCTATTTATATTAGTAGGTTTCAGCCAAGGTTCTTGGTTCTGATTAAAACATATGCAATCTATTATTAGTAAAAATATGGTTTTCTCTTAACAAATTCTACCCCATATGAATCTTTTAAAAAAATATTTCTGCTGGGAATGCATCTCTCTTGATGGCAAACAATCATGATAGAATATATTTAATTACTTGTAAAGGTACCACAAAACTAGAACCAACTGTAGTTTTTGTTTAGTTTTGACATTCAACTTGCAAGACGCTAGGAGTTCAAATGCTGATGGAAATGTATTGATTTTTCTACCCATATTGAATGCTTAAAAAAAAACCAACCCATGATGCAACTCCCCTGGTTCCAATTAAAATCACCTGTTAACTTAAAAAGGTCCTTTTTTAAAAAGGGTTTAAAAGATTTTCATTTAATTGATTCCATGTAAAATGCCCTTTACAATTACCACTATAAACTAGTTGTTGCCTGCTGAGTAAGACCCAATTTGAGATGTTTATCAAGACTTTGCACTCTTTCCACTCTTCATACTGAGTTCTTAAATTCCTTATTGATAGCTTGCATCTGTCAGCAATAGATATTTTTAGTTTGTTTCAAGAAAGCTTTTAAAAGGTTGTAATGGCTTTATTTTGTTTCTGTGATCACAAGAGATAAATTGCCTTTCAATGGCCTAACATATGTGGACTGTTGGGTACTCCTTAATTTATAGGAGCAAAAATTACATGATTTATCAACTTTCTTTGCTTAACCTCTTTCTCCTTCCTCTACCTGTTTTAATGAAGGCAGCCTTGTTTTGATCATTTGGCTAAATTTGTTTGCATTTCTCCTACCATAATCTCATCTACCACTAACACACAATGTCATAATGATTGTTTCAACTGATCAGCTGTGGATTGAGATGGTTGGACACATTTAGCACTATGCCTTCAAAGGATTCAACTTAAAAGGCTTATGCTTTAATTTATAGGCTTTATCTTCACTGACAAAACAAAGAGGTGTGTTTTTACCATGAGATAACTAATGTGCATTAACTAGCCCACTGTAAAAACATAGTGGACACAAAGCACTGAAGTTTTACCATGGAGTAAGAGAGGAAAGAGCAACCATGGGTGAGGATATAATGCTACCTTATTGTTACGCTCAAGGGTGTAGGTAGCAAACACAGTTAATAAGGGATGCCGCACAGTGCCCTTGCCAGAAGTGCCTCTGTCACCTGTGAATTAATTAGTGGTGCTGAAGTAGGATCCTCTCTACTTCCTCTAGTGTAGGTGTAATAAGGAAAGAGGAGGCAATGTTCAAGAGCAAATAGGCAGGATGTTATTTAGGGACTGATTACAGAAAAGAGGGAGAAATGGGGAGATAACCCAATGCAGCTACAACAATACAAATAAAAGCAGTGATAGTAATAGCCACTGGACTTGATGCCCAGACCTACTTAATCAAACCCTTGGCCTTAGTAATTAAAAGGGTAAGAAAACCCCAGTAATTACAGTGACCTTCTGTTCCTTAGGACTTGGCAGTGGTGACGGTGGAGGTGCCCAGACCTCTTCCCCTCAGGCTGATTTACAGCCCCTGAGGAGGAGTACTGGGGAGTCCAACAATGTTTCTGTCCTGGACTGGTGGTGGAAGAGGAGTCTCAGGCTGGTGATGGTAGGAGCAAGTCAAGATGGTAACCCTCTTCTTTCCTCCACTGCAGGCATTGCTGGGATTGTCCCTAGTCATCAGATGGTAAGAATAGATGGACCCTCACACTGTTGCCACTGTGGTGGACAGCACTGAGCCTCAGGCAACAGAGTCCTTATATAGCCACAAGGGCGGGAAAAGTCTGAGGAGAATAGAACCCTCGTGACCGCTTGGTAGGACAATCCGGTTTAAGCCAGTCTTTGAGTGGTCAATGTCTGAAGGGATCCCAACATGGATTCCTAGGTCAAGGGTCACAGATTCCATATTAGTTGCCCTAGTCACTAACTTAAGCATCATAACATTTGATTTTAACAGGATAGACCATTTAAATCATACATAACAGAACTTACATAACAAAACACTCTAGCATCATGGTGTATAGTAAGGGTTTTACAGAGCAGCAATTACTTCATGATAATAATCATGCGGTTAAAAAACCTAACTCTTTGTGTCAGTGAGGACAAAGCCTTCGTGTGAATGACTTTGATGTTTTTGTTGGGTGTCAGGATGTTTAAAACCTGAGATGTGGGTGGACCCCACTAGAAGAACAAAAGACCTGTGGGAAGGGCACCAGAACGCAACTGATTGTGGGGGAGAGAAAATGAAAACCAGAGATGGAAGGTATGGGGCAAAGGAGAAAAGCAAGGATCCAGAGAGAGACAGCCCAAAGAGTCAGTGGATTTTAAATATTTTTACACCTTTATAGCTCTGTGATGTAGGGGACTCCCTGTTTTATAGCCACAGAACTGGTTCAATGTGGACTACAATAATGCTAGCTTCTGTCTCATTCCTGAGCTAGAAAGGCTGCCTCCCAGACACGAGTGTCTCTAGGGCCCACTGAGTCCTTGGCTTCTTCACTGAGGGCATGTGTACACTGGGGAGTTGTTTCAAAATAACTTCCCTTATTTCAAAATAACAAAGTGAACATCCATACTACCAAGCCTGTTATTTCGAAATAATGGGTTTGTTATTGTGAAATAATAACTCCTGCTTGTGAAGAGGAATAAGCTAATTTCTAAATAGTTATTTTGGGAGTTATTATTTCAAAATAACTTATTTTGAAATAACCTGGTAGTATAGAAGATATAGCCTGACACAGGCCAGTAGCAGTCAGATAGTAGCAATATAGGGCAGTATTCTCCCCCCAAGAGGCCTTGAGATGGAAGACTCTTTCCCAGTACCAAACCAACCTGCTGAAACATCAATTCCCAGTGGGTAGAGCACTGGAATGGGAGTCAAGAAATCTGTTCTCAGACTTGCTGCTGAGCTGCTGTGTGCCTTGAGCATGTTACTGCTTCTCTCTGTACCTCCATTTTCCCCTCTCACCTTATGTTTGTCTTGCAAGTTCTTAGGGGAAGGGCCATTTCTGACTATGGGGTGTAGCACGACGGGACCCTGATTACAAGCTTCAGCCTCTCTAAGCATTACGGCCGTAATAATCTTTGAGTACCCAATAAGAAAGATTTTGTGACTGCCCTCTGTTTACTTGCTATAAGTTGAAAAGATGTGTCACAGTCAGAACCCTGGATCCAAAATCTGAATTAGAACTTTGTGGATCTAATTAGGCGAACTGAAAACCCCAGATTACACTATTGCAAAGTTTGTAGGCTCAGCTTTGGAGCTGAGCTTTCCCAGGACTTGGATGAAGATGTTGGTTGATTAGTTCTTTTATTGTATTCAGAGAGAGAGAAAGAGAGGAGAGAGAGAGAGAGAGAGAGAGAGAGAGAGAGAGAGAGAGAGAGAGTGTGTGTGTGTGTGTGTGTGTGTGTGGAGAGAGAAGGGAGATGGGGAGAGCTGTCCAAGCTGCGGAAATGGTTCTGGAACTTGCATTCAGTTATGAGATTTTGGTTTAGAGCTGTCTTGTGTGTTAATGTTGGTTATATGCATTTAGGTAGTACATAGTTATCTGTACAGAGGTGAGCTTCAGTTCTTGAGAATTTGATTTGATTCTTCAACGTCAACATTTAGTTTTCAGTTGTTTTGCTTTGGCAAAAAAATTGTTTGAGACTGACAAAGCATCAGAGAGTAAGATATTCCTCTTACTCATGCCCAGGATACATTTTATATTTGCTAAATGCTGGGCTGAATTCTGCAAGTCACTGAATACCTGCAATCCTGACTGAAATCAAGCAACAGATTCAAAACTCTACAAGACCTTCTTAGAAGTGTTTCATGTTTAAAGTGTAAGTGAAGTGCTTGCAGCATCTGCTGCATGAAATACAGAGATGAACAAAGCTCCACATCCATTCTGGTTTTTATAATCTCTCTCTGTGTCTTGTTTGCAGGTTTGCTATCCCTGAGGGCATGTCTACACTACAGAGTTTTGTCAGAAAAACAATTTTTTCTGACAAAACTTGAGTTACGTCAACACTGCAATCGCATTCTTTTGAAAATAAATCGAAAGAACAGAGGGGTTTTTCTGACAGTGGTACTCCTCTTTCTACGAGGAAGAAGCCTTTTTCCTAAAGAGCTCTTTCGGAAAAAGGCGTGTGTGGACGGGGAGGAGCGTATTCTTTCAAAAGAAGAGGCCTTCAGGAAATAACACAGGTGCCCTGGTGGACACTCTGTCCATACTAATCACAACTCTATAGTTCCTGTCTCCTGCCAGCTCTTAAGGCTGCAGGCACCCTGGACAAGCCTTATGGCAGGAGGCCGGCCTGAGAGCAGCACCTTGACCACGCAGCTCTCCCTACCACAGGCCTTGCCACCCACAGCAGAGTTACAAGCCCGCCACGATCCCCCTGGCCCTCACAGGGAGCAGCCCCTGGGTCCCAGGACCCACCCAGGGGGACCAAGAGGCACGCACCCTCCTGTTCTGGAGCAGAGATCCTGTCTCTCCTTGAGTTGTGGGGCGAGGAGAAGACATAGCAGGATCTCTGCTGCAAGAGCCACAATGCCGAGATCTTCAAGTGCACGGCTGAGTCCCTGGTGGAGCGCGGGCACCCATCCTGGACTTTGGAACAGGTCTGGAGTAAGGTGAAAGAGCTCCATCAAGGATACATGAGGGCCAGAGAGCACAGCTCGTACTCAGGGAGAGCACCCCGCTGCCACTATTACCAGGAGCTGCACCAACTCCTGGGAGGTGGGGAAACGTCTTCCCCACCCATCGTCATGGACTCGGGCCTCGAGACCCCCTGTCATTGCCTGGCTGGAGGTCACGGCGGAGGAGGACCGGGACCAGTAGGAGGAGGAGGAGACAGACTCGGTCACCATGCCCCTGGATCTAGTGCCTGTCAGACAGGACGTCTCCCAGGCCTCGTCTGATGCCAGAGAGGAATCTTCAGGTGAGTGGTCTCACTTTGTCACATACACAGGGAGGGGTGCGAGCGTCACTTAGGCTGCTCGGGCTGGACATCGTGCTGCAGTCCGTGCATGTGGAACCACATCTTTGATAGAGGTCTATAAAATCATGACTGGTATGGAAAAAGTGAATAAGGAAAAGTTATTTACTTATTCCCACAATATAAGAACTAGGGGTCACCAAATGAAATTAATAGACAGCAGGTTTAAAACAAACAAAAGGAAGTTTTTCTTCACAGTGCACAGTCTACTTGTGGAACTCCTTGCCAGAGGATGTGGTGAAGGCTAGAACTTTAACAGGGTTCAAAAAAGAGCTAGATAGATTCATGGAGGTTAGGTCCATCAATGTTTATTAGCCAGGATGGGTAGGAATGGTATCCTTAGCCTCTGTTTCTCTGGAAGTGGGAGACAAGGGAGGGACCATGTGAGAATTACCTGTTCTGATCCCTCCCTCTGGGGCATCTGGTATTGGCCACTGTCGGCAGACAGGATGCTAGGTTGGATGGACCTTTGGTCTGACCCAGTATGGCCGTTCTTATGTTAGCGTGCAGCACACGGACTCAGCAGGCAGCCCCTGAGCACGGGTGGGATCCTGCTGCCAGGCTCAGGGGAGGCCACACACATGACTGGCCCCATGGGGGCGGCCCTCCCAGCACAGGCTAGTCACAAGGGCACAGGCATGACCCCAGACACACTGAGGAGCGCTGCACACAGCACGCAGGCATGCCTGCAAGTGCGAGGCACCACCCACTCTCGCGGGCAGTGCTGCGAGCTGCAGGTGTGTGTGCGGACCCCAGGGAGGGCCAGGCTGCTCCCAGATCCTCTGCCACCCATGGGATCCCACTGTGGCTGGACACTTCCCTTGCCTGCTTGTCCGTGGGCCGGGGGAGAAGCGGGGAACATGGTCCCCTGGACACCTCAGGGCACCTGCGAGGTAGGGCCTGCTGTGCGGGCCACACATGGCCTTGCTCTCGGGACATTCACCTCCTCTGGCCCAAGGACTGCTGGTCGCTGCTCACAGAGGAGGGCACAGCCTCAGGGACAATGTCTGCGTGGATGACTGACCGCCTCTCCCTCTTTCTGTTCTCCACAGCTGGACCAGTTGGGACTGAGGGGCGAGCCACGCCACCTGTGCCAGCTGCCACAGCCTGGGGACTCAAAAGCATGCCAGGGTCCAGGAAGACCTCATGTGCCAGCATGTCAGCATCCTGCGTGACATATAGCAGACCCTGGTGCAGAAGATCCGCGAGGACGCTGAATGGCGGAACCGTGCGTGGGACCAGCTCATGCAGCGGTATGATAGCATGTGTGCTGTCATGAGAGAAATGATGGCACACCCTCCTGCTGTCACTCCTCCTGCCTACTACCCTCCTGCCCCCCGATATGCCCATTCCCCCTCCTCCTACCCCCCCAAGCAATGCCCAAGCCTCCTCCTCAAGTGATGCCCATGCCCCCTCCCCCAACCCCCCGCCATCCCTGACCCCACTCCAGTCCCTCCTCCTGTGTACCCCTTTGTGATCCCTGGACCCACTCAACTCCGATGAGGTCCCCGCACGTGAGGTGGCACATCTAGCCACCCCCTACGCCACTACAAGCCCCCCTCCAGTTTATGAGCCCCCCCCTCCCCCTTCCCACCTTTTTTTAATGAAAGATAAATACAGACTTCATTTTGCTGGAAACCAAACAGGTGTTTTTACTGAGAGGTCAGGTAAGGGGTAAAGGGAGAGACTGTGGTGGGAAAGAGATGGGGCAGCAAGCCAGAGGCCCCTGTTAGGGAGGCCCTGAGGAGACTTACTGGGGTCCTTGAGAGAACCTCTCCCTCAGGGCCTCCCAGATGCACACCCTGGCCTGATGGGCCTGACAGATGGCAGCTGTCCATGACTGCTCAAAGGCTTGCCCCTCACAGCCAACCCCAGGAGGAAGGCCTCCCCCTTCCTCTCCGCAATGTTGTGGAGGACACAAAATGCCGCGACAACTTTGGGGTTGTTGTGCTCCCCCACATCCTGGGGGATCAGCAGGCATGTGAACTACGCCTTGAGGCGGCCAAAGGCTCACTCGACCTGGATCCTGGCTCGGTTCAGGTGGGCATTAAATTGGTCCCTGCTGGTGTCCAGGTATAAGGCTTCCTAAGCCATGGCATCGGGGGGTAAGCTTCATCCCCTATGATGCATAATGGCATCTGCACGTCCCCAACTGCTAGTTCATGGCGGGTGAAGAATGTGCCCGCCTCCAGCTTCCCATACAGGCTAGAGTTCTGAAACACGCGGGCATCGTGTGCCCTGCCTGACCACCCGACAAAAATGTCTGTGAAGTGTCCACGGTGGTTGACCAGGGCCTGCAGCACCATTGTGAAGTAGCCCTTCCTATTAATATACTGGGCCACTCGATGCTCTGGTGCACAGATTGGCATGGGGTCCCATCTCTGGCTCCAGTGCAGTTCGGGAACCCCAGGGCAGCAAATCTGGCCACAATTGGGTCCAGGTCTCCCAGGCAGATGACCCTCCGTAGCAGGATGAAGTTGATGGCCCTCACCACCTGCAGAAGGAGACAAACAAACATACAAAACAGAGAATGAGAGAAGGAGTGCTTAAGCCCTTGGGAGGTGGCCACCCCCATCTCATCCCCTCCCTCCCCCCAAACACCCCAGGAGCCACCCCCTATGAGGCCACCTCCTCCCCAGCAACAGGGCTGTGTGAGGGCGGGGTGGAAAAACCCCACAGGACGGGGCTTCCCTCCAACCCCTACTCCACTGTCCATGGCCCCCAACCCCCCTTTCCCTAGGGACCCCCCTTTTCCAGGACTCCCCTTCCCCTGCAGGGACTGCAGCCTGAGAGTGCCTTACCTCCATGAGGAGGCCGCAATGGTGGACTTCCCCACACCAAACTGGTTGCTCATCAACTGGTAGCTCTCTGGGATGGTGAGCTTCCACAGGGCGATTGTGACCCGCTCCTCCAGGGGGATGGCAGGCCGCAGGGTGGGGGGGTGTCTCTGGAGGGTGGGGGCGCGCCAGGCACACAGCTCCATAAAGGTGGCCTTCTGCATGCGGAAGTTTTGGAGCCACGGCTGGTCGCCCCACCGCTCCATGACCAGCTGGTCCCACTAGTCTGAACTGGTGTCAAGCCTCCAGAAACGCCTTTGCACTATGGGATGAGGTTGCCAGAGTGTAGCACCCGCACCCAGGGAGAGGGTCCCGAGAATAAGCTCAGGGTCAAGCTCATGCAGGACCAGGAAGGCAACTGGCACAAAGTGCTGCAAAAACTGCAGCATGGCCGTGTGGGGCCATCGCATGCCCAGGGGCAGCTCCAGCTACATGGCACCAAGAGAAAAGCTGTGGTGTCCAAAAAAGCAGGGCAACCACAGCAGGCAGTGCAAGAGCTTTGCTGTGCCTCAAAGAGGTAGGCAGGCATGCAGCGGAAGCAGAGAAATGGCTGTCCGGGTGTGTCCCTTTAAGCGTGTGTCTCTGCAAGGCTCCGGCACCAGCACTCAGAAGCAACTGGTGACCTCAAGCCCTGCCTGGAGTGGTTCTGGGTGGCCTTTTATTGGAGAAAGCATCCAATCAGTCTGGACGCTCTTTTTCGAAAAAGCAGATGGGTTTTTCTATGTGCTTTTGTGTGTGGACTCGCTCTTTTGAAAGAAGCCTGCAGTCTAGATGTAGCCCGAGGTACCCTCTAAAATTCCAGGTCCAAGATCGCAAAGCAAGAATTAGCTTAAAATGTCAAATTGTGCCTGGTTTCCCCCTCAAACCACAGGTGGACCGTGACTCTCTGGGACCTTGGGGCAGGGCTTCTTCAGGTGTGCAACAAATTTTCCCTGGTTTTAATTATTTAGAAAGGTTCTCACAGGTTTAGGGATATAGTCCCATCCAGTTTATGCTCACAGCCACCAGGGGGCCCCCCATAGACACATGCATCTTGTTTGTCAGACTCTGTGTTGTCCTTATATGTATTTGTGAAACCATACTAAGCTTTTCCCCTTTAACATATTTGTGGTGTCAGTATATCTCCAAAGATTTTTCAGTCAAAAATTGCTTTGTGCTGGTGATATGAAATCTCATGTCTCATCTATCAGATGTATTCCCACCCCACAATGCTCCAGCATCCTCAAAGTCTGCAGGTTTAGATGCTGCAGTTTAGTTCAGTTTATTGTAAATATCTAAATTTGGGGTTCAGAAATGTCCCCAAATTTCAGGAGTACTTGGATCCATGTGTTTGGTAAAAGCACCTTTCTAGTTTTTTCTGGGCTTATTATTTTGTTTTGTCTCCATAGAGGCCTTAGTCCCTATTTATAATGGGCAAGTTCAAATGTATGGTAACAAGTCCATCTCTGTGTACACGCCTCTCCTGAGTTGTGTGGAACATTTGTGAGCCGAGGAACAGGGCAGTGGTTCTTGCTCACCTCGATGGGAGGAACAGCAGGCTCACTGGGTTCAATTGAAGTTGTGTATGTTCAGCAGGTCTTACAATGAATATGACTACACATCTCTGATCTAGCACTTTTCATTCATAGATGTCAAATCACTTTACCAAGGAGATCAGTATCATTAGCCCCTTTTTACATGTGAGGAAACTGAGGCACAGAACCATGAAGTGACTTGTCCAAGGTTGCCTAGAAGGTCAGTAGCTGAGCCAGGAACAGAACCTGGATTAAGCCCTAAACTTCCAAAATGACCATTCTTACTAAAAATGCTGCCACTTAACTGTTTGCTGCTGTTTATCTGCAAGAAAATATAACTAGAGTCAACAAGTGAGTTAAAATTAAATCCAGTTTCTGTTATAATTTGTTACCATTCATTAGGATGTTTAATAAATTATACCAATTATCACATAAAGTACTGAGGGTTTGTTGCCATATTTACAATCAAAGACTAGTAGCACCAAGAGCTAGGAGACATTAGGATAGGCTCACCGGCTCACCAAATATACACATGCTAATTACAAACCACAACAGGTTAAAGTGTCCAACACAAAGGTAATAAATATGGCTGTAATTATGGGTTATTGTGAGAATCTAATTAGGATAGGAGTAATTAGCCTAATTTCCCCCCGCTGTCATTTAGCAGCTAGCAAAATAAAATGGGAAATATTTTAATTTAAAAGGCCTCTGTGGCATAGGGTTACTTGAGTAGACTTAATTGCTCATTGATAAATACAAGGTGGAGAAATCATTTGTGATGTGTGGGCAACAATGAAAGGGAAGAACTCTATCCAAGGAAATGAGAGATCCTGCAGATAGAAATGAGGATATGAACAGCACCGAATTTACTTTCTGAACGCTATCCTTGTTCCAGTCTGTGATACTGCAATATAGGGCCCCTAGGATTTTAGCACACCAAGAAGCCAATCCACTAAGGGAGTTAGGCACCTAATTTCCACGGATTTCAATGGGATATAGGCATCTTTTAGTATCTGGGTCCAGAGGTTCTGGAGATCTGAATGGCATGCTGAGTAAGCAAGAGAAGAGTATGGTCTTTCACATTGCAAACTTTCTACTTACATTTCTGCAGACCTTTTTTAGGCTATGTCTACACAGCAGCATTATTTCAGAATAACGTCAGTTATCCCATAATGCACTTATTTTCTCCCTTCCCCTCCCCACTTTAGAGCAATGGCAGTCTTTTTGCGCCCTTTTCTCCTTTGGTTATCCATGCAGATGCTATAGCTGTGTAAGCATGGAACCTGTTGTGGATCCCATTGAGCATCAAAGCATTATGATAATGATGTTCACCTTGGTTCACCTAATACTGGACTATGTCCAGAGTGTTGTTCCCTCTAAAGGCATGTCTACAAAGCAGCGTTATTCCAGAATAATGGATGCTATTCCGAAATAACTATGCAAGGGTCTACACAGCAAACCTGCTATTTTGAAATAATAGGTGTCTTAGTCTGGATTCTGTAACCCTCATTTTATGAGGAATAACACCTATTTTGAAATAGCTATCTTGGAACAGGGTGTGTGTAGGTAGAGCAGCTGGAGTTATTTTAAAATAAGTGGCTTCCAGGAAATCCCAGAGGTGCCTTGCTGGCCACTTTGACCAAACTCCTCAGAACTCTATAGCTTCCCTTTTCCTGCAGCCCTTAAAGCTTCAGGCAGAAGGGAACAAGCTTGTGGCATGAAGCAGGCCCTGCTTGCATCGTGCCACACAGCAGAACCCTGCACAGCCTTCCCTGCTGCCCAGCCCACTGCTCCAGCCAAGCTCCCCACAGCTGCCAGCACTGCCTCAGGCAGCTCCCTGCACAGGGCTGAAAGAGGAGGGCACCATCCTGGTCAGGTGCGGAGATCCTGGATCTCCTTGAGATCTGGGGTGAGGAGAAAAACCAGTGGGATCTCCACACCAGATGCAGGAATGTGGACATTTATGTCCAGATCGCTGAAAGCCTGGGCCACAAGGGCCACATGCGCACCCAGGAGCAGGTATGCATGAAGGTCAAAGAATTGCGCCAGGCCTACATGAAGTCCCATCCCCTCGCCCCCCCCGTTGTGGACTCTGGCCTGGAAACACCCGTTGTTGCCCTCCCAGGGGGCAGAGCCAGTGAGAAGGAGGAGGAAGAGAAGCCAGAAGAAGCCAGCACCAGCTCCATGCCTGCCATCCAGGACATCATGCTCACCCTGCAGCTGGTATCCCCTTCCCAGGATGTCTCAGACACCCATCCAAAGCTGGGAAGGCTCCCCAGGTGAGTGCCATTACTTTCCTGAGACACATGGGTAGAGGTGGCGGGCAGTGAGAGGCTGCTGCATGCTCCTCGCTTGGCCTTCTCAGCCTGAGGATTGTGCAGCAGCCTGTGCACATGGATGCATGTGGCGCGCCAGTCCGGGGAACACAGCCCCAGGAGGCATCAACAAAGGCCCCTTCTGCTGTGGCTCATAGGGTGTCTGGAGAGGCCCTGCCTTACTCCTGGCACTGGGTTGGGACACAAGCCACCACTAGAAGAAGGCTGGGGACATGGAAACAATCACAGACACACACACGCTCAGGAGTGCCACACACGGCACACAGGCATGCCCTCCTGCTTGGGGCAGCATCTGCTCCCGGGGACAGTGCAGTGAGGTGGATAGCATCTACCCCTCACACACCTCCCCTCAACATCCTGCCTCCCTCTCCTCCAGCGGGCAGGGATACAAGTTCTCTCTCTGTGGGACGCCATCACTGCTGGACCAGGCATGTGCATGGCATGGAGGGAAGCTCAGCTGCCCCGGGGCCCCCTATCCCTCCTGCAGGCTCCCAGTCTGGCTGGCACCTTCCCATTCATGCTTGTCCGTGGAATGTGGGGGTAATAAGGCTCCCCTCTTGGGCATCTGTGCCCCTGCAGGAAAGGGCCCACTGTCTAGGCCTCAGGGTGCCTTGCTCAAAGCACATCGCCATCGTCTGACCCGAGGCCTTTTGGTCTTGGCTCAGAGAAGAGGGCTGGGCTTCATGCACGGTGTCTCCTGGGATGACTGCCCTTCTCTTTATTCTCCACAGCTGGACCAGCTGCAAGAGGGGACTGGTTGCCACCTCCCGGGCCATCCTTCTGGCCCCACGTGATCTGCCAGCACTGAAAAGCCCACAAGGACCTCTAGAGGGATCATATCACTGCCCTGCGAGCCTTGCAGTGCCATATGGACCAGCAGGAGTGGAGACTGGAGGAGGACCTCCAGCTGCACCGTGACACCTGGCAGGAGCAGCTGCAGCAGGGCCAATCCATCTGCGTGGCCTTCCACATGGTCATCGACTACCTGGTGGCTGCTCCCACTCCCCTAGTGCCCCCTGTGGCCACTGAGGGCCCTGCACACAAAGTGGTGGCACCACCTGACACAGGCACCACTCCCAGTCCCCAGCCCTGATCCTCTCCTCCTCCCGTCTTTCCCCTTCCCCTTCCCACCTCCCCACTCCCAGATTCTTTCCTCAGTCCCTCCCCAGTTACATTTACCTCAATTAAAAACAATCGAGTTTATTGTTTCCAAACCAAAAGTGTACTTTATTGTCTGTGCAGGGGAGGGGATGGGGAAGGAGAAGGAGGAGGGGAGGGCAGGGGAAGGAAGGGGTGTGGGAGGAAAGGCAAAGAGGGGCAATGCACAGAACCCTTGTGGAGAGTGTCACTGGGGTCCTTGTGTGAAACTCTCCCTCAGGGCGTGAGGATATGCACAGACTTCTGATGGGCCTGCCAGATAGCAGCCATGCACAGCTACTCATAGGCCCTGCTGATCCAGTCAGCATCTGCCCCCACCCTGGCAGGAATGTCTTCCCCTTGCTTTCACAACCACCTGAGGGCGTTCTGTTCACTGAGGTCCAGCCGGGTGAGGCAATGGAACTTCCCTTTGAGACACCCAAAGGGGCCCTCAACAACAATACGGGCCCTGCTGAGCCTAGTGTTAAAACATTCCTTGCTGGGGTCAAGGTGTCCAGTGTAGGGCTTCCTAAGCCAGGGGAGCAGAGGAAAGGCTGCGTCCACTACAATACAGACTGGCCATGTCCCTGAGCCAGATGGTGCAGTTGGGGAAAAAGGTGCCAGCGTGCAGCTTCCAGAAGAGGTGTCCCTGGCCTCTGTTTGTCAGAGGCTGGAGAAGGATGGCAGGAGACAAATTGCTTGATCATTGTCTTTGGTCCACCCCCTCCAGGGCACCTGGTGCTGGCCACTGTCAGCAGACAGGCTACTGGGCTAGATGGACCTTTGGTCTGACCCAGTACGGCCATTCTTATGTTCTTATGTTTTTATGTTCTTAGGTTGGAGTTTTGAAAGACACATGCATTGTGTGCCTTCCCCAACCACCCAATGTAGATCATAGAATCATAGAATCCTAGGGCTGGAAGAGATCTCAGGAGGTCATCAAGTCCAGCCCCCTGCCCAAAGCAGGACCAACCCCAACTAAATCAATCCAGCCAGGGCTTTGTCAAGCCGAGACTTAAAAACCTTTAGGGATGGAGATTCCAGTGATTCACCACCCTCCTAGGGAAATAATGGCCACGGTGGTCAACGAGGGCCTGCAGGGCCATTGAAAAGTATCCCTTCTGGTTAATGTATTTGGATGCCCAGTGATCCCGCTCTGTGTATAGCCCTCTCCCAGACACTCCCCAGATGGACTAGATGATCTCTCAGGGTCCTTTATAGTAAAACCTGCCTGGACCCTGTGCTGAGGTGACACTGCTGAATTGAGAATAAGACAAAAAATAGCTTAGTGTTTCTATCTAAATCCATGGTATAAATCCTAGGACTGCTGCCTTCCAAATCCCATGTTTTAACCTCTGGCCACACTAGACCAAATTTGCAATTACAACTTCACCCCTTAGTGCTGCTCAAATAGTGTGAGTGTCAGGGTTGTTTCCCCATGCCCAGTCTCTGCACAGCTGCTCTCCATAGGTAAGCAAAGGTGCACAGAAGGGAGACAAGGAAATAGATGGGAAATAGGAAAGGGATGAGGGAGGGAGTATGATGTCATTTTGATGGGCTGATGCAACATACTTTTCTATGGAGCAAAACAGGTGCTCTGGAGGAACTGGGACTCAGAAGGATCTATTAAGAGTTTCCTCTCAGGCCTGAGTAAGAGGTGGGGCAGAGCTGCACCACCACAAGAAGAGCTTCAGAAAAATCAGGTACCCCTCTGAAAAACAACTCTTCTCTGGACCTCTTCTGGGGGCAATGCAGCTACACACAGCCCCTTACTCAGTGGCTCAGAGGAAACTCAATATAGCTCAAAATAAAATGAGTAGCAATGATATTTCAATGATTTCTTTGTGACTCATAATGGAACAGCTTCATCAGACAATTAGGAAATAGAAAAGTAGACCAATGAAAAAAGTTATAAATAATATTTTAAGCATGACATTTTCTTAAAGAGAAACCTGAGAATTAACCTTTAACCTTTGTGTTTGTAGATTAAATATTGTGGTGGAGAGAGCCTCATAAGAACCTCAGTAAAAAGATCATTTCTAAAATCTGTCCTCTGAACCATAATCCCCATTTAAATAGGTATTTTGGAGCCTGCTGATTTTTGCTGAATATTTGGAAATTTTAAAAATGAGGTGGAATATAAAAATCATTTGAAAACTTTTACATGTTAAAAATGTTCTCAAGTAAAATGTCACTTACATGTCATGGAATTGGAGGGATTATGAGCAAGACATTTTTCTGGAGTTTCTACATATACTGTTCATAACAGCTGATCCCTAGCAGGGACAGCCTCACCATGGCCCAGCATCAACCACGGCACACCAGAGCAGCCACCTGCCCTGCGGCCCCACCAGCCTGGCCACGTGGCTGACGCCGGAGCTGGAGCTGGGACCGTGGTGAGGCTGCTCCAGAAGGGACAGACTCATTTGCATCTCGGCCCCAGCTGGAGCACACGGGGCAACCACCCGCCATGTGGCCCCCACCAGCTGGGCCATGTGACTGCCGCTGTAGCAGGAACCCACTGCACCACTCACCTTCTAGCAGGAAAGTGAGTGCTGCTGCATGGCTCTGCAAAGGAGGTTGGCGGCCGGAGAATTTTTTGTGCGTGGCCGAGCAGTCATGGACCTTAGTGGGAACAGTGGTCCAGAGTGTATCCAGGGTCTGCAGGCACAAGGACAAACTTGAAAGGCCACGAACATACTCTTCTGTGAAGTATTTGAGTTGAGCGACTGGCAAATGCCACCAGCATTCCGTCCTCTGGACACAGTGGAACGCTGGTTCTTATGTTGTCAGACAAGCACAGACTGGTGGGACTGCATTGTGATACAGCCATGGGGAGATCAGCAGTGGCTGCAAAACTGCCACATGCATAAGGCCACTTTCATAGATGTTTGTGAATTGCTTTCCCCCACCCTGAGGTGCAAGCATAACAGAATGAGACCCACTCTGGCCGTGGAGAAGTATGTGGCGATTGCTCTGTGGAAGCGTGCAATGCCAGATAGTCAGTTGGGAGCTAATTTGGAGGGATGAAATTGGCAGAGGGGGCTGTTGTGATCCAAGTAGCCATGGCAATCAGAAGTCTTCTGCTGTGAAGGGTAGTGATTCTGGGAATTGTGGAGGAAAAATTCTGTGCCAGGAAAGATAATGGAGCAAGTAACTAAGGAATTCATCTGCAAATACCTGGAAGATAATAAGGTGATAGGTAACAGCCAGCATGGATTTGTAAAGAACAAATCATGTCAAACCAATCTGATAGCTTTCTTTGATAGGAGAACGAGTTTTGTGGATAAGGGAGAAGCGGTGGATGTGATATACCTAGACTCTTTAGTAAGGCATTTGATACAGTCTTGCATGATATTCTTATCAATAAACTAGGAAAATACAACTTAGATGGGGCTACTATAAGGTGGGTGCATAACTGGCTGGATAACCGTTCTCAGAGAGTAATAATTAATGGTTCACAATCCTGTTGGAAGGGCAGAACAAGTGGGGTTCCACAGGGTCTGTTTTGGGACCGGTTCTATTCAATATCTTCATCAACGATTTAGATATTGGCATAGAGAGTACACTTATTAAGTTTGCAGATGATACAAAGCTGGGAGGGGTTGCAACTGCTTTGGAGGATAGGGTCATAACTCAAAATGATCTGGACAAACTGGAGAAATGGTCTGAGGTAAATAGCATGAAGTTTAATAAGGACAAATGCAAAGTACTCTACTTAGAAAGGAACAATCAGTCTCACACATACAGAATGGGAAGCGGCTGTCTAGGAAGGAGTGCTGCAGAAAGGAATCTAGGGGTCATAGTGGACTACAAGCTAAATATGAGTCAATAGTGTGACGCTCTTGCAAAAAAAGCAAACATGATTCTGGGATGCATTAATAGGAGTGTTGTGAGCAAAACACGAGAAGTCATTCTTCCGCTCTACTCTGCACTGATTTGGTCTCAGTTGGAGTATTGTGTCTAGTTCTGGGCACCACATTTCAAGAAAGTTGTGGAGAAATTGGAGAAGGTTCAGAGAAGAGCAATAAGAATGATTAAAGGTCTAGAGAACATGACCTGTGAAGGAAGACTGAAAGAACTGGGCTTGTTTAGTTTGGAAAGGAGAACACTTAGAGGGGACATGATAGTGGTTTTCAGGTATCTAAAAGGGTGTCACAAGGAGGAAGGAGAAAAATTGTTCTCCTTAGCTTCTGAGGATAGGACAAGAAGCAAAGGGCTTAAATTGCAGCATGGGAGGTTTAGGTTGGATATTAGGAAAAACTTCCTACCTGTCAGGGTGGTTAAACACTGGAATAAGTTGCCTAGGGAGGTTGTGGAATCTCCATCTCTGGAGATATTTAAGAGCAGGTTAGATAAACATCTATCAGGGATGGTCTAGATAGTACTGGGTCCTGCCATGAGGGCAGGGGACTGGACTTGATGACCTCTTGAGGTCCCTTCCAGTTCTAGTGTTCTATGATTCTATGATTTTATGACATAGTGGATGGCTTTGCAGCAATGAGATTCCCTACCTGTGGTGGGGCAAGAGAAGGAAAGCACATCCCCATCTTGGCACCAGAGCATCATGCCAAGGAGTACATAAACTGCAAGGGATACCTCTCGATGGTGCTGCAGGGGCTGGTGGACGACAAGAGCCATTTCACCAACACCAACGTAGGATGGTCAGGAAGGGAGCATGATGCCTACATCTTTAGGAACGCCTGCCTCTTTGGCAAGTTGCAAGCTGGAACTTTTCTCCCAGACCAGAAAATTACCATCGGAGATGTTGAAATGCCAACAGTGATCCTTGGTGAACCAGCCTACCGCTTGCTCCCACAGTTCATGAAGGTGTACATGGTCAGCCTGGACCACAGTAAGAAGCAATTCAATTACAGGTTGAGCAAGTGCAGAATGGTGGTAGAATGTGGTTTTGAGCGTTTAAAGGGAAGGTTCCACACTCTACTGATTAGGTTAGACCTTAGTGAAAGCAACACTCCCATTGTGCTGGCAGCCTGCTGTATGATCCATGGTAACTGTGAGACTAAGGAGGAAAGTTATCTGGCAGAGCGGGGGCTAAGGCAGGGATTTTGAAGAGCCAGACACCATGGAAATAAGAAGAGCACAGTGAAGGGCAGTGAAAATCAGAGAGGTTTTGAGAGACAGTTTTATGAATGGGTACTTTTGAGAGTCATTCATGCTGCTTTCAATAAGGTGCCTCTGCATTCAGTGCGCTTGCTCCCTCCCCCCCACACACACATTTCAACACAAGCAATAAAGAGACTGTTGTTCAGAAATCATGCATTTTTATGTAGGGAACACAGCAGGGACAGAAAAGGAGTGCAGGGCAGGAGCCTCAGGGTGTGTGTGATCACAATTGCAAAGACAGCCTTTTGCTTGGTGACACATTCCTGGGGGTTGAGAGTGAGGCTGCCCATAAAGTTGATGGAACGGGCTTGGTTGTGTGGACTCATTGTTTAGAAAATCAACCTAATACGGCTATGTTTGACCTAAACTCTGAGGCTACGTCTAGACTACAGGCTTTTGTTGACAGAAGTTTTGTCGACAGATACTGTTGACAAAGCTTCTGTCGACAAAGAGTGTCTAGACTACATCCAGTTCTGTCGACATAGCAAGCTGCTTTGTTGACATGACAATGTAGACACAAAGGACCGTGTAGATGCAATAACGCCTTTTGTCGACAGAATTCTGTCGACAAAAGACGTTATTCCTCATAGAATGAGGTTTACAACCATCGACAAAACTGCCGAGTTCTGTCGACATTATGTCGATAAATCTCAGCGGCAGTATAGACACAGGTATATTTTGTCAACAAAAGTCCACTTTCATCGACAAAACCCTGTAGTCTAGACACCCTCCCAGTGTAGAGCAGGCCCTAGTATCATTGATTGAGAGCCAACTGTAAGCTCTGCATTGTCCAAATATAGAGGAAGATACAGTTCCTTTCCCAAGGAATTAAATCAGATTCAGGTGATAAAGTTCAGATACATACCATGAGTCCACACCACCAACCCCATTCCATTAACTTTAAGAACCATTAAAGTCGATTTCTGTATTCCTGCTTTCATGAGGAGTAATGCTAAATTCCCAGTGTAGACGAGGCTTGCTCCCATTGGTTTCAAGTCTCTTTGGGGATCTGAGCCCTTGGGCCTTGATATAAATCAGAAGTAATTCCACTAAAATCAATGGGGCTACATTGGTTAGATAAGAGGCTATTCAGGCCCCTTAATTCCAGCACAATATGATGCTAATAACATTATGATCACTGCATTGTGAGTTTTCTGGGCTCCAAATGAAGGGAAACTGCGCCCTCAAGAATCTGCCAAATTTTTACAGCTTGCTTGATCAGAGTGTAGATAAAATTACCCATCTGATTATCACCCCTGCTGCGTGAACAGGGGACCTTTCACATTTTTGACAATATCCTTTTTTTTTCAAAAGAGAAGTCCCCTGCTAACATCCCTGTGGATTAGATTGCTCATTTATTGAGCTTGAAAACATTTGCCTGTTCACAAGCTAAACAGATGAGACTCTAAGATTCCTCTTTTTCTTGTTCATTTAGGGGTAAAAAATTACCAGCAAGAACTCAATTAGCATCATCTCTGCTTAGCTCAATCAGAACTGAGGGGCCTTCTTAAGTCCATACTTTCACTACATCATTTTCACAATAGCAGCATCTGCTTTATTATGAGTTTCCTAATTGATTCCAACATGTGCAGTTATTATATGTGAGCAGTGTCCTTTAGGGTGAATGGTTAACGGAGGGGGGAGAAGGAGGAGGGAGAGAGATGGCTAATCTCAAAGATGTTTCTCTTTTGTTTTTTGGTCTCTCTTCCAGAAATAAAAGCTGCAGCTAACAGATTGTATTAACTTGATCATGAGGAAACCAGCCATGACTTCTAGAAAGGTTATAAATGGAGATGGTCAGATTTTTTTTTCACACCAGAAACAATTTTCCGTTGGAAAACGCCAATTTGATAAAATCAAAACATTTGCTGGAAATGATATCACTGTGTCGATTTTTTTGTTGAGAAGCTATCAAACTATTTCATTTTGTCATGTTGACTTAATATCACACAATATCAAGAGACTTGTATTGACTCTTGGACCAGCAGGCCTTGTTGCCCTGAGAGAGGGGAGAGCATTACTGGACTATGGCTGTTAAAGCCACACAACTCTGAGAGAGAGTTCGAGAGGCCATAGAGGGCCTGTTGCCGCCCTCTCAGGACGGGCAAGGTGCCCCTCAACATGCTGCACAAAGAAAATTGTAGAATTAAGACTTTTTTGTCAGAAAATGGAGCAGGTTGGTGACAAAGAAACTTTATATAAAATTGTTATTTTATCATGACATTTTAATGAAAAAACCCTCAAAATGTCTTCAAAACATTCTATTTGTTTACAATGATTGGGTGGAAAGGATCTTCCTCAGTTCTCTTGTTTTCTCCTACTGGAAAAACCCGAGAGACAGTGGGAGGAAAAACTCACTTTTGAGGAGGATAAAGATGAACATTTAACAGAAATGTGGAAGTAAATTGTGGGGCAGAGGACAATGTGAAAACTTACAAATTTTCCCCATTCATCAAAAAACAACATTTTCCAACAAAACAATTTTTCACATTTTCACACACAAAAAAATCAGCTAATGATTGTGAGATAAACCCTCCACTGTGCAAATTAGCGTAATACCATCAACTTCAATAGAATTATGCTTCTTTGCAGCATCTTAGGCTCTATGTCATAGGATAGAGGTTTAATATACATGGCACTTGCATCTGTCCTTCTATAAACAGCAAAAAAATTGATGAAATCCTTGCCCCATGTAAGTAAATAGGAGGTATTCCACTTCAACAGGACCAGTATTTCACCCCAGGATCATCTATCCCTTACTTTGGGATTTCTTATTTAATTAAATTTTAGCTAATCTGAATAATTGATTTAATAATCCTAACACATGTTCATATCCAGTATTTAGTATTTTACATTTGTACTGAAATAGCACCAAGAGCCCTATTCATGGACAGAGCTGGTGACAGATGTTGCTGGGCCCCAGGCAACGTGGGTGGGGGGCTCAGCTCCAGGCCTTCCCAAAAGGGGCAGGGTCTCGGGTGGAAGGGGCAGGGCTAAGGGCAGCCAGCCCTCAGTGCCACCTGGACTGCACCACGCTTCGCCCAGCCAGCCCTCAGCGCCACCCAGACTGCACCACGCTTCACCCAGGCAGCCCTCAGCGCCACCCGGACTGCACCATGCTTCTCCCAGCCAGCCCTCAGCGCCACCCAGACTGCACCACGCTTCACCCAGCCAGCCCTCAGCGCCACCTGGACTGCACCATGCTTCTCCCAGCCAGCCCTCAGTGGCACCCAGCCCACGCCGCATGGGGCTCTGGCAGCAATTTAAAAAGCTCAGAGATGGCAGTGGTGGAAATCATCAGGTGCTGGGGCAACTGATACTTTGCCCCTGTATTGGCAGTCCTGTTCATAGACCAGAGCCCTATTATGCTAGGAACTGTCTACCCTTTGTTTTTCCTGAGGAAGCTGAACTTCCCAGCTTATGCCAGATTTTAAACCAAAGGGCAAATAAGGTCTGTTTATAAGTAGACTTGACAGATTTTTATTTTTGTTTTTGTGTCATTTTTGAGGGATAATATCAAAGTTTGTTTTAGAGCATTTTTTAGATGTGTATCCATTTGCATTTTCACAGATGTGGAAATTAAAGTGTGTTTGGGGGGGTGGTCCTAGGTATGACATTAGACGCTGAGATTGAAAAAGTTAGTTTTATATTCAATAAAACAGGAAACTCATGTCAAAATATACAAATCATTATCTTTACATCAAACTCTAATAAGTTCTAAAGTGACTTACATTGCTTATTTGTAGATTTCAGTTATTATTGATGGAAATGTTTTTTCATCAGTTTTTGTGTTCATGAAGAAATTGATGTTTACTGAAACCTTCTAAGCCTATTTATAAATTCCAATGGTATTCTAAATGCTGATCTTTAAGAAGTTAGAGCAAGTGTCACTCTACATGTATATATGTAACTGGTCAGAGAAATATCAATTAGACAAATGAATTCTCAACTACACAGTTACAAAATATTTGCATGGCAGGAATGTTGATTGGCCAATCATTGCACTCCATTTATTAAACCATTTTATAATCTCACCATATTTAGAATCATGTTCTACATTTTTAGTTTGAGTTAATGCTACTGCAGAGATATCATTGTACTTTGTATTCTTTGTGGCTTGTATCTTTTTTGCAAGCACACATTTTATCGCCATATCAACGGTGACACCCACACAACTTAATCCTAATTCATCTCATGAATGTCTAAACTTTATATTCTTTTAGTAATAAAAAGGTATTGTAGGGAAAACACAAATTGCCCTTTTGGTTCCTGCTGTGTAGGGGGGGATTGCTGCAGAATATGAACAGCCATTTTTCTGCATTTTATCCTCCCTCATAGTAGCTGTAGATATGGATGATGTCTTAAAAGTTTGTGTACTACCCACCTATGGCCCGCACAGCCAGCAGCAGGTGTGTGACAAGGTGGCTATGGAAGGCAAACAAAGTGTATGCTTGTCTGTTGGTAAGGGAAAACATATGGATCCATGCTCTAGATTCTGCAATCTTCCATCTCCTCTGTAATTATTTCTATGGGTCTTCAAATGAGTGAAACAGAGGTGACCGACAGAATCTATACATAGCTTCAAGGGGTAGACAAGTTAGTCTACATGTTTTGTTAGTCTATAGAAGTGCTACCAGACCATTTGTTGTTTTTTAAGTTTACAATCTATAGGGAATGTTTGTTCAGGGTTACAGAAATGAACTGGGAATTGGGACACTGTTTCTATGACAAACTGCAATTTTGGGCAAGTAACTTTATGCCTCTGTTTACCTTTGTGATGATATTTAATGGGAAAGGGTTTATAGATGTGCAAGGTATTATATTGTTAGAACCCTGCCTATGCCACTCAAGTTGTTATATCCCCGATCACTAATCATAATATATCTCCTGCTGTGCAATAAACTCTTGAGTATGCAAAACTTGGTTGGCTGTGCCTGTTGTGATAGCATTGTGTAAAAGAGATGTGTACCTATATGTTTATGTAAACAGTGCAGGACAAACATGTAGCCATATGTGTGTAGGTTCAATAAAGTTGTTCTTATGCAATGCATATGGCTTCCCAGATCCAACACTTGATCATGGTCACTGACAGGGCAGAAGGCTTGCACTGGGGCAAATGTAACACCAGCTAAGTAGACAACACTATTGGTGTCATGGAAGTTATGCCTACTAATCAGGCCTTTGGCTTCTGAAACAAACCATGTTGATCCTATGAAGGAGCCTTTTACACTTTGCTCATCTGCCACTGAACTGGGAATAGGATCTTCCCAAGTCACTTTGGTTCCCAGGGAAAAACTTAAAAAACAACTAATGGTCCTGTAGCACCTTCGGGTATGTCTACACTAGAAAGTTAATTTGAAATAACAGCAGTTATTTTGAATTAACTTTAATAGCGTGTACACAGGCAAACCACTATTTCGAAATAAATTCGAAATAGTGCAGCCCTTATTTCGAATTTGGTAAACCTCATTCTACGAGGAGTAACACCAAATTCGAAATAACTATTTCGAATTCAGTGCTGTGTAGACACTTAATTCGAAATAGGGGGCCTCCAGCACAACGAGGAAAACTTACTCTTCTCTTCCCCAGCCCTGGAGCCATTAAAGGGGTAGACCCTGGCCACAGTGCCTGTGCCAGCTCCTAGCCTGCCAGCCCAGAGCCAGCAGTGGCCACCGGGGTCCCTGACCCAATGGCCCCAAAACATGAGCCAGCAAGCCACTGGCAGCCAGCCCTCCACCGCTCCCCAGGAGCAGTCTGCCAGCTCCCAGGAGCCTGACAGGGGCTGGAGAAGGCGGGCACCTTCCTGATCCAGGGTGGAGATCATGGACCTTATTCAGGTTTGGGGGGGATGCCCCCAACTTCCATGATCTCAGCCCTGGATGGAGGAACACAGCCGTCTATGGCAGGATAGCTGCCAGCCTGGCCACTAAAGGCCACATGTGAACCCAGGAGCAGGTTTGCATGAAAGTCAGGTTGGTCCAGCGAGACCCCCAAACCTGAGCCCTGAGATTCCCCTCCCCCTTCTTCCCTTTGCTTCCCCCTTCCAGCTCCCTCCTCCCAGGTTTCCCCCTCCCCTCTTCCACCCTCTCTCTTCCCCTCTCCCACCTCCTTTTCCCAGTCTCCCCAGAGGTCCATCCCCCCCCAGTTTTGTTCAATAAACCCAGTTTCTATTTTTGAACATACGTGTCTTTTATTTGACATCAGGAAGGGGGGCTAGGGAGGGGTAAGTGGAAGGACGTGAGGGAGGAATGGGGCACGAGCCCCCGGTGGGGAGGACTGGGGAGGCTCCGAGGGCTCCTCAGGGTGGACGCTCTCCCTCAGGGCCTCCTGGATCCTGACAGCCCCCTGATGGATCCCCCAGATGGCAGCCTGCAGCAAGTGCAGCCGGGCTGATGGCAATGACCCCACGAGACGCACCGGCGTGCCCAGGGGCAGCTCTGGCTCCATGTGGCCGAGTGCTGTGGTGTCCCGAGTGTGGGGCCTCAGGGCACTCCAAGACAGGACTGCTTTGCTGTCCCTCGTTGAGGTAGACAAGCAAGCGGAGAACCCTGAGAACTGTCTGTCTGGGGTGGGGGTAGAGTCCCTTTAAGCACGGAGCTCAGTTAGCCTCAGGCAGCAGCCCCACACACTAAGTCCTAACCTGATGCCCTGCTGGCACTGGTTCCGGCCAGCCTTAACTTCGGTTCAGGGTCCACTCAGTGTGGACGCGCTATTTCGAAATAGCAAAACGCTATTTCGAAATAGTTTTTGTGTATAGATGCATTATTTCAATTAGCTTAATTCAAATTAACTATTTCGAATTAAGTTCATTCGAAATAGTGCTGTAGTGTAGACATACCCTTAGAGATGAACAAAAATATAGATAGTATCATGCGCTTTCATGGGTACCACCCACTTCTTGAGATGGTTCTTAGGGATGAGTCTTGTCGTGCTCCTAAGTAACCTAGGCTCAGATCCTCAAAAGAGTCAATGGCAGAGCTAGGAGCTGATCTCAGAGGTCCTGAACCCTGGTATAGCTTCTTAACTGCAAGACCATCCTCTCTGTCTTATGAGTAGTCAGCTCCTCTCCAGCGTCAGGTTGCATGATGAGGTTGAGACAAGAAAAAAAAATAAATCTTTTAGATGAGATTGGAAAACAGGTGGAGGGCCAGAGAAATACCAGAAACCTGTTCAATCTGTTCATCAGTCAGTGGGGCTTTAAGAGGACATTATAAAGCATCCTAAATGTCCTGTTATTTAATGTTATATGCACACTAGAATGCAATTTTTTTGCAACCATCTTACCTGTAAAGCTGTTTTAGAAACAAACATAATGGATGTTTCTTTCGGGTATTTCTCCTTAAGCTACAAGGAGCATTAAAGTTCAACTATTCATTACAGGAAGTACAAATTGATGTTTCTTATTGACCATGCCATTCACTGACTGTAATGTAAAGTGTCTAGAATTTTGCCAGAGTAACTTATTAGGGAACATTAATAAAACTTGTTACGGTAATTGAAACAAATACTTAAATAAAAATCAGGACTTTGGGCCTTAATGGATGTGTATGAGGGAGAGAGGAAATGGCACACAAGGCTTCCTGTCCTTTAAGTATTATATTGCAATAACCCTAGAATGATGACAGCTAAATTAGAGAAGATGGGTTTCCATAATTCCTCCAAACAATCACTTAATGGGTGCAGTATAATTCCGTGAAATAGGTGAATGGAGTACTGATCCATTTTATGGAACCATCAATAAACTAAACCTTGCCTGCTTTTAAGATTAGTCAAAAACAGACCTAGCCAAGGAGGGGGAAAAGAAAGAGAATTTATCTTTATATACAAAATTTGTGTGCTAGTAAAGTGCAGGCAGTGACAGGAATTTCAATTATTTAATCAAAAAGAAAATGAAAGTGGCTTTAAGTGTTGTGATTTGAGCCAGTGAAATCTAATGTAGGCTCACATTGAATTTGAGGAAAATGGGAAGAAAATTAAAGCTGCTTCTACTTAAATCATGTAGCTACAAATGGTAAATTAGTTTCTCGATGTTTTCATTTAAGTGTTTAAGTGGAAGGTTTTATTCTTAATGTAGTGTTGTGACACAGAATAAAAACCTTATCTGTTTCTATAGTTTTTTCTTTCCTCATCCAGGCAGTTGCCTTGGAAGGGGAAAGAGAAAAAAAGCTACAACAACATTAGGATGCTTTTGTTAAAATTGGTAGGCAATATGCTTTTAACACAAGCTCATTAAGGTAATAGATGAATAATGTCTATTAAAAATGCACTAGGCTAAATGAATTTAATGTGTATGGGGGGGAGGAAAATTACATGTACAAGAGGACATAAACTGGAAAATCCTCCATTCTCAGCTGATTTATTATGAAACACGGGGACTGATCTCCATTGGACACAAAGAAAATATCCATTTTTAAAAAAAATAGACACACAATTAAAAATGCACATGGTTATGAACATTCTAAAATGTCTAAAGCTCTTTCATGCTAGTGGTTCTGATATGTTTCTTTTTATTTTACTGCTGTTTTCCTGCATAGATACTTCTGGCTCTACACCCAGGTAATTTTCATGTAAAAACCCCACAGAAAACTCATTTGCAAAAATGGATACAGAACCATATCTGGTCCCCAGAGAAGTAAACAGCAAATGGGAGCAGGATTTGGGAGATAATAGGTATGTCTTTTGTAACTTAGCAGCCTATGTTACAGCAGAATGGTTGTAATTTATAATATTTAACGCTATAAACTGTATGGATAATCTATTTGTCAAATAGTAAAATATATAATTAATGCTTAACACATATCAAGTAAGTAGAAAGATTAAAAAGAAAAACACATAATTAAATTCATCCAGATGTCTGATGTTTCAAGAGCCATTATATATTTTTATTGTAGGTAGGCTTCTAGTAGTATTTCCTTTCTCTAAAAACAAAACAGCCTCTTTATGCATTTGTATTTTACAAGAGTTCTCCTGAATGGGAAAATCCTATAGAATTTTATAGAGATTAATTTCCTTTTCATAGAATGGAAGCCAAGGCATAAATTCTATAGCAGGCAGATAAGTAGTAAAATTTACCTGGAAATTTAAAAAACATGCAGAAAATATATACTGTAGTTTTTCTTCATTGCTTTTTGTAGGTGTTTGAGTGTTTTGTTTAAAAAACAAAACAATTTTATGGAATGCTACACTGTCACTGTTAATAATTCTATAGAACTTTGCCATATATCTGAATTACCTATAGGTTCTCTTTCACCATAATTCAGCATCATAATTTCCTTTCATATGTACATGTTCTTTGTGAGCTGGGTGGGGGAACTCTCCAAGCAAAGTCTTGATTTGGAGAAAAGAAATGTGTATTCTACTCAAATAGAGGAAATAATTATATAAGAAAGAGTTCTGGTAACCTTTACTTCTCACTTACCCATCACCGTTTTGGTTGCATACTATATCTATCTGAAGTGTCTTTAATTAGTCTGCAGGCTTTACAACAGTTGATTGTACCCAGGTACAATGCCTAGCAAAACTGGGCTCTGATCTGGGACCTCTGGTAATTAAATTATAAATCACCATCCCTTGAAAAAATCTTTGAAAATGATTTTTTTGGTTCTCTTTGGTGTATAGATCAACATAGTAGCTAAACACTGCTGTGGGTAAAAGGGGGCTAATTTTAATAAGGTAAAGGCAAATAAGTAACTAACATTTTTTGGCTGTTGCCATACACCGTCTAATTTACACATCTGAAGATAAGTCATCACCATTACGTGCTATACAGTTCTTGCTACATATCAAGCAAATCTGGTTTTGTTTTCATTCAGATATGATATATGGCTGGATGAAAGCACAAGATTTGTTTCTATATGATTAGGTGCATCCACTTCTTACGACCATTGGGTTTAGCTCAGGATTTACTTACTACTGAGAGCAAATATAACCACCACTCTACTGGTTTCTTGTAGATTAAATTTTGATAATATTGCTCCCTTCTCTTACTCCCTGAAGTCAAAGAGTTTGACATGGGTAAAGTGCACAGATCTTAACCCAAAATCAGAGGCCACTTCTGAAAACTTGGGTTGTGTGGCTACCCCCAAAAGTGACCTGTGTGATTGGGAATAGAACCAAAGATTTTCTCCCTGTCTGCTGTTCTAATTAACAGAGACTTAACCCTCATATGCAACATCAGCAAAGACTCTGATTCCTGTCCTGGGCT
The DNA here is from genome assembly GCA_032595735.1 of Pelochelys cantorii. Lineage (NCBI taxonomy): Eukaryota > Metazoa > Chordata > Testudines > Trionychidae > Pelochelys > Pelochelys cantorii. Next base: position 15,456,936 of record CM064352.1, on the reverse strand, counting down.
TCAAACTTTAGACCACATTCCTTCATATACAGGGGTTAATCCAAAATCAGTGGCAGGCTCTCTCTCCACTTTGGATCAAGCCCTAAAATGAAAAGGGCAAATTCTACCCTTGCCCAAAGTAATGTGTAAAATAAATTTGTTACTATGAAAAACAGCCTTATGTAACCAATATTTCTATGCTACATAATTTAGATTTGTTTGATTTTTAATGTGTAGTCAAATTGAAAAGTTTACCCTTATGTTTTATAACATCATGATTTGTTTAGAATTCCCATGAATATTAAAATAGTCATTGTTTTTAATATAAAGATATTTGCCAAGATCACAGATTATTTTAATGTTAGATGGTATTATCTTACATCGCTTCCCTATTGGACTATCTCATCTTGGGCAATATACAAAATGCCATTTCCAAACATAATTTCCAGTTGAAAAGCATTATCTGAAGATGCATTTGCCTGAAGTCAGATACTTTCTACCTTTTCCTCCCAGGCTTGTCATCCACTTCTGGAGTGCTTAAAATAAAGTGCCCAGATACAGAGTAAGCTGAAACAGTCAAGAAGCAATATAATACAAAAATGTTATGAGTAAAGTGTGTTACTCAGATCTTTCTAAAATACATTTCTCCCTTTATTCTGAAGGCCATGGCACTGACAACTCAGACTAATGCAAGTAATGGAACCAATCTCTCCCTTTGATCATCAAAAAGGTTATCTTTTTGGTAAACTAGGTCCACCTAGTTTTACAGTCTGGTTGAAGCAGACATGAAAGAAAAAGGTTTAATTATTTGCCTACACATGCGTATAAATTTAAATCTAAGAATGTATCAGTTTGAATCCTATACTATATATACACATTGTGTAAGATGGTATATAATATCCAGTATTTGAATTTAAGCACTGTATAATCATGAAGAAGATCATAGAATAATAGAACTGGAAGGGACCTCGAGACATCATCAAGTCTAGTCCCTGTACTCATGGCAGGACCAAGCACCATCTGAACCATTTCTGACAGGTGTTTGTCTAACCTGCTCTTAAAAATCTCCAATGATGGAGATTGCACAATCTCCCTAGGCACTTTATTCCAGTGCCTAAACACCCTGGCTTTGTCTATATGGCAGTGCCTATGCAAATGAAGCACAGATTAGCATTTTGCAGCTCTTCATTTGAATAATTTATTCAAGCCATTTTTGCGCAAGGGGTTTTTGTGCAAAAACAAGCAGTCCGTGTGGACTTTTTTTTGGCGGATCCTCTGAAAAACAGGGTTTTTCTGCAAAAAAATGTCCACACTGCTAATTTTTGCACAAAAACCCCTTGCGCAAAAATGGCTTGAATAAATTATACAAATGAATTGTGGCAAAATGCTAATCCACGCTTCATTTGCATAGGCACTGCCAGTAGACATAGCCCCTGACAATAAGGAAGTTTTCCTGATGTCCAGCCTAATCCTCCCTTGCTGTAATTTAAGCCCATTGCTTCTTGTCCTATCGCTAGATGTTAAGGAGAATATTTTTTCTCCCTCCTCCTTGTACCTGATATTAGATTATATAAGAGTTTATACATTTAATCTGTAGAGCAGAAAAACTGAGTTTGCAAACTGAGACTGATCTCTGGTGACTTACAGAAACTGGTTGAAACTTTCTAGTCAGGCACTCTCTGTCCGGCAACATCCGTGGTCCAGCATGATTTTAGCTAGCCGGATGTCCACTTATCATGGGTGTGGCTAAGTTTCCCATGGTCCCATAAAGTTTGTTTATAGCCACCAGGCCTGGCTCTCAGTGTTCTGTGCTGTTCTTTAGCTCTGATTTACCCCTACAAGTCTTCTAAGAGCCCAGTGAGCAGTGGAAGTTGCTGGACAATAAAGCCAGCACCTGTCAGGTCTCAAGGGTGCTGGAGTAGAGAGGTTCAGCCTGTATTATTTGTTCTTTTGTTGCACTTATGAGCCCCAGTCTTGGACTAGGACTCCATTGTACTAGATGCTGTACAAACATAGAACCAAAAGACTCCCTGCCCCAATGAGCTTACAGCTAAAGACAAGAGGCAACAAACTGAGTGGAGTACAAGGAAACAATAAGACTAACCCTACAAACACATGCTGGGTTGTTTCCCATTTTCTGCCATAAGTACTTCTATTCATTTCAATGGGACTACTCACAGCACAATAGTGTTTGCTGAAAACTTTGGCAATACTTAATGTGCTGGCATCTGGAAATACTTTATCTTCCTCCCCTACATTCATGAACATTTTCTATATCAGTGGCTCAACCAGTGGTACACAGAGATCCTCCAAATCTTCTAGATATTTGCCTAGTTTTATAACACGCTACATAAAAAGCACTAGCAAAGTCAGTATAAACTAAAATTTCATAGTCAATGATTTGCGTATACTGCTCTATATACTATGCACCAAAATGTAAGTATTATATTTATATTCCAATGATTTTTTTTGATAATTACATGGTAAAAATGAGTAAGTATGCAGTTGTTCAGTGGTAGTGTCCTGTGGTACTTTTATATTTGTCTGATTTGGAAGCAAGTAGTTTTCAAGTGTGGAGAAACTTGGGGGCACACAACACAATTCAGATTCCTGAAAGAGATACAGTAGTCTGGAAAGATTGAGAGCCACTCTTCTATATTTAAAGTCAGTGTTGTTATAGCATAGAACTAGAAGTCAGGAAAACCTGTGCTCTATTCCCAGCTTTTCCACTGATGTGCTAGGTAACTCAGGGAAAGTATTTAAATCTTTGGCACCCGATTCTTCTCAGTAGAATGGAGGATGAAATTATTCACTTTTATTGATAAAGCAGTTTCAGAACATTAGATAAATTCACGGGCTTGGCTTATTCAGGAGGTCAGACTAGATTATCTGACATTTATGAATGATCCAATTTTTATTTTCTTAAAGGTTTCATAATGACAGATTTTAAGCAGTTAGATAAGTCAGAAAGCAAAGTGGGAATTGAAGGGGAATTGGAATGTTTCTCTCCTTTACACTGATGCATCCCCATTCATTTTTAGCTGAGTTACTCCTGATTGACACCAGGGTAAGTGAGATCAGAATCACTCTCTTTGTATTCAAAGCATTCGCTGAGTAATATTTCCACAGGAAGTTTCCAAGTGGGCTCTGGGGCTGCAGAAGGTATATGACAAAGCCGGGGAAAAGTTCAAAAGGACATTGGAATCCTGTAGTGGATTGAAAAAGAAAGGAAGAAGAAGGTTTATCCAGCCATGAAGGTTAACAGTGAGGCTGTAAAAGGTGCATATGTTGTCAAATTGGAGACAATTGATTAAAAAAAAAAAAAGGTGCAAATGTTGAGCGGTGCAGATGATTGCGAGACTACTGGAATTAAAGAAAATGAATAAAAGTGAAGGTGCTAATACAACAGCAAAGTAATAACCCCAGCCAAGAGCACAGATTTATGTGAGAGTAAGGGATTAAGCAGGAGCCCAAAGTACAGATGGTGTTAGATGAAATAATGACATAGGTCTCAAGGGTGTGAGTAATGCCCCTATGTAGGCCATGCTATCAAAGAAGACTTGGTATGTAACCAAATGAAGAAGGAAACTAATTTAAAAAACAGGTTCTAAGGAACCATCTAAGCTCCCCAATTTCAGACTCTTTCAGAAATCAAATGACTGTACTGGGTGCTGGAGTGGGGGATGTAGCCAAGTGACCCAGCTGAAAAACTAAACATTGGAGACCAAATATTAGATAATTGACAAGGAGAAGAGCTGCTCCCACCCATCATTAGCATGGTCCTTTACAAACAAAACAAAGCCAAATACACCTTTGGCTTCAGGGGTGGATGGGAGTTTTGCGAGGCCCAGGGCAGCACAATTTCACGGGGCCCCCCTTTGGAGAAAAAATAGAAAAAAGGCGTCAAATGCGTAAATTGAAGGCTATTTTCATATTAAATGTGAATTGGGTAAATTTGATAAAAACTTAGTTTAGCTGGATAATTTTTATTTTAATTATATTGTAATTCATTTTTAAACAAAATTCTGCATTAATAAAAAGGGGGAATGTCCAAATGTTGAGCAAAAAAAGCATCCCCCCACAAAAAAGAATCATGGCACCTTTAAATCTCACACTCCTCATCCCCACCAGACATGGCAGGGGAAGAATGTTCCAAGTGGCTTTCCAGCTGAGAAAAACTGAAAATACGAGACATTTTGCTGATATGGTATTTTCTGGGGTTTTTTTCTACCTGACAGAAGCCACAAATACTGGACTGTCAGGGCCAATACCAGACACCTGGCAACCCTAGTCGTAACTCGAGCCTGCATTTACAATAGGCCAAAGACATAAGTTGGGGGATTTTGGCCCCTTCCACACTTCTGAAAAAGGTCATAATGGGGAGGGGGCGGGTCGTAAATCAGGCTGTTATAAAGCAGGGGTCTCCTGTATTTGTGGCAGGGGTGGGAAACCTTTCTTGGCTTAGGGGCCACTGACCCTACAGAAAAATCAGCTGGGGACCACACAAGCAGGCCCGGGGCCAGCAGGCCTGGAGCAGATCTGGCCAGGGAGTTGGATTGTGCCCCAGCCTAGGGATTGGGGTGCAGGCTCTGGGAGAAGGGTTATGCAGGTGAAGATATCAGAGTGGGAATGGCTGGGGGGCCAGACACTCACCAGCGAGACGTGCTGCTCGCTTGTTTCTCCCACAGGACCTGCCTGGCCATGTGCTGGGGGATTAAAAGCCTGAGGGGAGCAGTGATTGGTGGGTTCCCGAAGCTGCCGTTGCCCAGGTCTGGCCAATGGGCTTGTGCAGGAGGCAGAAGCGGCCATGAGGAACCCTCCCTGCTGGCTCGCAGCTCCTGCACCACAAAGGGCCCCGCCGCAGCTGTTCTGCGTGGGGGTGGGGCTGTTGCTGCCCCGCGGCCGGACCCAACCAGCGCAGGGTTTGCTCCGGCTGCTGCAGCGCCCTGCGCAGGCTGCCTGCTGCGGTGGGGGTGGGGCTCGAGCTTCCAAAGCGCCACATCGGTCTCCCTCGCGGACCCCAGGCTGCCGACCCTGCTCTAAGCAGGGGCGGATGAGAGTTTTAAAACACCGGCACTGGCGTGGGGCCTATTGAAATGCGGGGCCCAGGGCAACCGCCCCACTCACCCTGCCCTATATCCACTGCTGTTTGGCTTTACAGAAAGCACCCAGGATACCCAACCAAAGCCAGAGCATGGGACAACATTTCAGTGTAGAAGCAAAGATCTGAATATGGGGACAGGGCTGGAATAAAGCAAGACAATATAAACCTACTCCCAAGGGCCCAGCTCCTAATATGCACAATGAAGTCATAAACTCTGCCTTCATTTTCAGAAAAAAATCTAGCCCGCATGAATGTAACCCCCACCCCGAAGCATGTAACTGACGAGGGCCTGAATCTGCACGTACCCTGAAACAATAGCTCCAAAAGGGTTGAACTGCCACATTCATTTGAAACCTGCTGCCCCTCCAATGAGAGGTGTGTGTGTGCTTCTGGAACAAAGTGAGGTATACACAGAACCCCAGACTGACTTAATATAGCCCTGTATGGCCATGAAAAAACTCACTTTAGTCTCCAAATGTAGCCCTAAAATTAATTAAGCTAGTATCTCAACCCATATCCATTGACTTGAAGTAAAGGGACTTGACTGGAACAAAACTGATGTACCCCTGACCAAATCTTTAGCTTAGCAGCATTAGTAAGTATTTGGACTGCCTTAGAACCCACTGTGGAACAGGGCCCCATCACCTCTGGGGCGCTAAACCCCATCCATGTTTCCTTCAGATGCAGCTCTGGGGACTCAGTCCTACTTCCCTGGTCTACCCCAAATTCCCACTGAAGCCAATAAGGATTTGGGATGTGAAAGGAACACAAGATGGAACCTTTGGTGGACAATGGATTAAGATTCTTAGGAGGGAGGTATTGAGGGCAGGATTGAGCAAAAGGCTTCAAAGTTTGAACATAAATGGTACAATTTAAACAAACTTCAAATTAACTGCTGTAATGAAAGGCCAACTGGTCCTCACTGTGTCTTCTGACAGGAGCCACATGCAGAGGAATGTCCATTATTTAAGCCATGATTTATGCAAAAAGTCTCTGCTTGTTATCTGCGTTGCCACCTAACCTGAACTAGGACTGGTACTCTTTACACATCTGCAATTAAATTTGCATCTGGGTCTTTGCAATGTTGAGGTCTGGTGCACTTTGGAAAGTGAGGTTTTGTTATTCATTTTATCCTTCTGAGAGTATTAATTACTTAAAATCAGGAAGGGACTTGCATCTGATGCTACCTTCACTCTTCCTGCATAGTACAGAGGTGGTCTATGGTCTGATCTACTCTAGGGGATAAGTTCTAATTAAGATATGCAACTACATTAGTTGCGTATCTTAAGTAGAAGTATCTTAACTCAAATTTTGGCACCTTTCACACTGCGGGAAGTTGAAGGGAATATGATCTCCCTTTGACTTCCCCTACTCCTCGTAGGAACAGGACTACTGGCATCGATAGAAATGCCCTCTTAGTTTGAATTAGCGTGTGTCTTCACTAGACCCCGTAATTCGAACCCCAGAAGATCGGTTGCTTTGATCTTATTTGTAGTGTAGGGGGCCTACGTGTGGAATTCTATAGAAACTCACCAAATACATCCCTGATATAATCCTACTAAAATCAACCCCGATAAATCAACACAGTTGTACCAGCTCTGAACCTGGCCCAATATTTTAAATTGCAATTCAATTTCTAATCCCTGGAAAGGAAGAGTCACTTACCTCCAAGAGCAGAAAATGCAGCCAGCTGTCTTGGGGTGCATAGAATCACTTGCACGCCCAAATATGAATTAAACTGCTCATTGCAAGACCTATACCAGTCACATCTAGAGGAGATTTGTTTGTGGCTATTAAATCTGTGCAAGAAATGGCTGCAGATTCCAACTGGCTCTAGGTATAAACATGTATAAATATAAGAAAAGTCTATGGATTGAAACCTTTCAGTGCTGCAGAAATTGCTTCATTCTATGAGCAGAAAACGCCAAATGCAGCACTACAAAAAGTGGAAAGGTTTCATAAGAGGTGGAATGGTAATATTTTGAAGAAATACAGATATTGAAAGTCACAGGCTTTGATGATCTGTTCATTTGGGAAGGGATTTTCATACTTCTCTGATGTGGAAGAAAGGGGCAGGATAGCTCCAAGAGAAAATATCGATCGCCCCTTAAAATTTGGGTCCTCAGAAATGCTGAACCCTATTACAACTGCAACTGCTGGCTTTCAGTGCCTCTAAAAATCAAACCCAAATGAGGCATAAAACAAAACAACTGTGCTTTTATGGGCCTGATCCGGCAATATATATTTTTGCCAGAAGGAAAGATCAGTTCCTCATAACAATCTTTGATCTGCTTTTCTGGCAAGCTTGAATATCTCACGTCAAGTCCTTCATGGCCTGTGAGTACCTAACAAGAAGGGTTACAAACCCCAGGCCCTATTGAACACCATTGCAGGTTTATTTATCAGTCCGCTTCTTTGAGAAGACGTTTTTCAAAACTGCAGAGGAAATCGGTTTCCTTTGGAAGTCTGGTCCTGTTTCATAGACCTGCCCTCTCTTGTGGGATAGCTGCTCCACTAAAACATAGCACCCCACCAGTAACATAAACAAAGCCTCAGATTTGCCGAGGCCTTGCACAGTTTGTTGCAAAATATCTCATGAAATGTGATGGGCAAACCTCACCCTCAAGGGGGCGTTCAGCTCAGAGGGTGGCAAGAGATAGCTCTTTCTTGCCCCAAACTTCTGTAAGAAAACATGTAAAATGTCCGGTATTTTCTGGTTTTTTTCTTGGACAGAAGGCCAGCGGGGACATTCTTTCCCTGCCACATCTGGTAGGGTGGGGGGGAGTGGGGAGTGTGATGATTTAAAGGCACAGCAACCTTTTTTTTCTCAACAAGTTTGGCGTTCCTTTTTGGTTTTGCTCAACAAGTTTGGTCCCCCCCCCTTTTTTTTTTGCTCAACCAATTTTTTCGTGACATGTTCAATATTTTTTTAAAGTATCTGGCAACCCTAGGCTGGAGCAGAGGGTTGGGGTGCAGGCTCTGGTCTTGGATTAAAGGATTTGGAGTATGAGAGGGACTCTGAGCTGAGCTTGTGGCAGGTAGTTGAGGTGTCGGAGGGGGTTCTAGGTGTAGGCTCTGGGACGGCATTTGGATGCAGGAGTGCTTGGGACTTGGGGTACAGGAGGGAGTTCATGACCGGGGTAGGAGTTAGGGATGTGGGTTCCAGCTGGGCACTGCTTACCTCAGGTGGCTCCTGAGTGGTGGTGCAGTGGTGCTAAGGCAGGCTCATCCCTGTCCTGGCCCTGGACCACTCCCCAAAGCAGCCAGCAAACTCCATCCCGAGTCTAGTTGTGCCCCCTCTCTGCTTTGTGGAGAAAAGATACAGAGTGGGAGGGGACACCTTGACATCAGCACCCTCCTCTCTCGCCCCTGCCCTGCACAAAAAGCAGAAGGCTCCCTGGGGGGGGAAAGGCAGCTCCAAGGCAAAGTGCAAAAGATGAACAGCAGTGGGGGAGAGGCAGCTGAAGTGCTGGCCCTTGACGGCCTCTTGGCCAAACCAGTCAGGATCACTTGTCAGAGGCTCCAAGATCTACCCGTAGATCAGGATCTACTGCTTGGTGACCACTGTATTAATATGTGTGGTTTGGCACCCTCAGAGAGGGCCATGATGTCTCATTCTTGGCGGTGGCTGTGGAACCTGCTGGCTTTTTTGGGTACCCTTCCAGGCTCTGGAGACCTGCAGGGCAACAGGATTATTTTGTGGCTTGTTATTTGGTTTCTACCTAGAGGGACCCAGAGCTTTGCTCAGCTGAGCAGGGAAGGGGACAAGAGAGGAGTTGCAAAGATGGGTCAAGAGGAGGGAAAGGGGGAAAGAGCTTAGGGAACAACCTCTGGGTGGTGTGGTGCCCAGACCCCTGAACTCAGAGGCTTATGCAGGACCTCTTGGAGAGCAAGGAGCAGAGACCCAGCCCATCCTCAGCGCAGTAATGCCGGGCTCACAGGGGACACTTGTAACTCCCCTCTTCCCTCCAAAAAGCCCATGTGTAGCGGGGAGCGTCTGGCGCCCCCTTTGACGCCGCAAATAACGCGAAATGGAAAGCGTAGGAAAGCAGCTTCCCGCAACACTCTTGAGAAATGCTGTTTGAGATAACGCTGGGCGTTATCCCCTGTAGCCATTGAACGATCGCGGCTCACCTCGCTCCTCGGCTGCAGAGGGGCAGGGCAGGCGGAGTTTTCCTTTGCAATCTTCCAGAGGGTAAATGAACCAGTTACAGCCTCCGCCGACTCTACCCCATTTCTCTTTTAAATGGGGCTGGGCGGGTGTTCCCTACGCTGCATGAAACCGTTTCTCTGGCATTGCGAGGAAGCTGTCGGGCATTACGGGGAAGCTGTCCTGAGGCTGTAATCTTTGAATCTGCCTTCAAAAGAAATATCGCGGATGGCTAACGCAGGCGCGCCAGTCCCCTCCCCCACACACCCCGCCAGCCCCCCCATCCTCCCCCCCCCCAAGAAGTAATTTCATTTGATGAGATGGCTGGTCAAGCAGCTTACGTCTCCCTGGCTGCGCTTTAACAAGTTGGGCATTAGACCCGTTTCATCACTATTAATTCATTTGCTTTCCCATTTGCTCCTAAGAGAAAGTTGTTAGCTTCTTGTGTTTTTAAAGCGCCATCCCAAATCCCGAGGTGATGCAGAAATTGCCGTTGTTTGGGAGGATCCTTTCGGGAAGAGTAGGGCTAAGAGAAACTTACTAGGGTCAGTTTCTGGAGAGCGGAATAGAAAAAGTGTACTGAAAAAGTCATCCGTACCTCTGTGTAATCAGAGGTAAGTATATCCCGAGAGCTAAACAACTATCACCACAAACTCGGCAAACACACACGTACCCAGAGTGTAGTATTTATTTAGGCGTTTACATACAAAAAGCTCTTGGCTGGATATCTTTTTTATTATGTCCACGGATGTATTTAAATGTATGTTTGTATATATCCACATTGTGTATATACTAGAAAGATGCTGAGGCAGGGGCATATATTTCTGTGTACATGTTGTATAAACATACACTATTTGCGTGGTTGTGTTCTCTGACATATCTAGTTAGACTATTTGTGTGTGAGGATATAGACATAGATATAGATAAACTTGCACACAAAATAAATGTGAGTGGTTCTATCTATCTATCTATCTAGAATTTTGTCTGTTAAAGGAGTGCAAGATTTGGCCCAAAATAAACCAAAGCAATGCAGGACGCGTAACATCTACTTTAATATTTTTTAAACTTACATCAACATTCTGTGTCGTTGTCTGAAAGATACCATGAGAACCAAACTGATGGTGTTTCTGTATGCACATCTATACACGTGCATGTAAAAGTAACATCTGAAAACTCCTGTGCTCCGAGTTCCAGGTTCATTAAAATATTATGATTGCCATTTCTATTCTTTTAAAGGTTTCTCCATCTATTTAACATTTACCAGCTCATACATATGGAAGACATGGCTTATCGTTCCTGGAGAACTGTACTTTTAGGACTAATTGATTCTGGTAATTAATTTGTTCTACCTGCTGGATCAGATGGAAATGCAGTCCGTGTGCCCAAGGATTAGCACTTGCCTTCCTAACATCTTTCCTAATTATCTAATAGCATGGGTTGCAAGAATTCTGGCTCTATTAAAACACTTTTACTATTAACAGTAGTGATTGGAATTGTGATGACAACTCGATTTCAACAAATTAGAGCTTAAAATCAGGAGATGAAGGAGAAGTGCCTTCTTTTAATTTCCCTGAGTTTAACATCAATAATTAGAGCAATTTTCTGAGATGCGAGCCCAAATTATCTCGGCTATGATGTGGCGTATCACCCTAATTTTAGCAAATTGACTCCGGAGAAATGAATGCTACAGATTAGAAAAAAAGACAAACAGAAGGCGGGGGGGCGCAAATGGAACAAACCCGCAGTAGGATAATAGCTAGGAAGGGCGGGAATGCAGCCGTAAATAGGAAATGGTATAGTAAGATCACAGCCAACGCTGAGAAAGTAAAAATTGAGCAGAAGTGATTGGAAAAGGTCAGCAAAATACTTTGTCCCTGTTGGCACAAATATGGACATTTGGAAGCATTTCAACCAGCTCTAAAAGTTAGTGGCACAGAACAAAGACTTGTTGCTTTGACATAAACTAGAGGATCTGCACCTGGAAATAGTCATTATACTCAGACTCTTGAGGCTTGATCCGCCGTCTCTGTACAGTAAGGTCGCTCCGGGGACCGCAAGCAACCGCTTAAAGTTAACCCTGGTTTACATCAGCTGCGGACCGGGCTCTTTTCTTTCCTTTTGAAACAACACGGGGGTCTGTTTGTATTGAGGCGGGGTCAGAGGCTCATGTGCAAGGCGCTGTACGCACAAGCATCCATCCTCCCTTGCATAGGCACAGCCAATGGGACGCACCTGACTATATCTAATAAGCCATTTCCAGAGGGCTGCAGACATTTCTCTGACCCTGAAGCACCTACAGTTTGGGAAGAAGAAGAAGAAAAAGGGAAGTGTCCTGTGGCATCTTCAAGACTAACAGATTTATTTGGGCGTAAGCGTCACTGGGCTACTCACACGCCTACCCCCTGGCACACTTTTGAAGGTGACTGTCTCTTTCTCTCGCTGGGGACGGCTCTGTTTGCTCCACGAGCCTCAGTCCGCTGGGAGCACGTTTCTCACCCTCCCTTGTTGCGTAACTAACCATCCCAGTGGCTTCGCACCAGCCTTGTGACAGCCTTTAATGGACCGATTCAGCACCTTGGCCAGCGCCCCCTTCCTTTCAACCTCTCCATTAGTGTGGGTGGCAGTGCGGGAGGGGGACCCTTCTCCCTCCGCCCCATTGGTGCGCGATTGGCTCGCTGGAGAACCCCCCTCCCCTTCACAAATCTCCTCCGAGCCGCCCAAATCCACCTTGATCTTCTCTCGTGGCTCTGGAGCGCGGCGGGTTTTCAGCCAGCGGGGTTGGAACCGGAGGGCAGCCCTCCTCCTCCTCGCGCGCCCCTTCTTCCAGCCTCGCCAGCGGGCGCGATGAACCACAACTTTACCTCGCCGGTGCACCCTGTCTCTGCGCAAAGGCCGACGTCCTTCTTCATCGAAGACATCCTGCTCCACAAGCCCAAGCCCTTGAGAGAAGTCCCGCCAGAGCACTTCCCCAGCCCCCTGGCCTCCAGGGTCCCTCTCCTGGACTATGGATACCCTCTGATGCCCACCCCCACCCTCCTGGCTCCCCACCCGCACCATGCGCTCCACAAGCCGGAGCATCACCACCCGTACTTCCTAACCACCTCGGGTAAGTTGGGGCTCGTCTCCTCCTCGCGTTCCTCTCGGCTGCAGAAGACGGGGAGCGCCCAGAGAGCGTCCAGCTCTGGTCATGTCCCTTCAAACGTGTGGGGGGGGGGATTCTGTCTCCTAGCAAGAGACACGCTCCGTCATTAAAGGAATGGCACCTGTTATGCAGCCAGGCAGGTTTCACGGGCCTGCCGATGCAATAGAAGTGGGGGCTGAATAGAATAATTCTTTTATTCCCGGCCCTGGATTAATAACACCCCTGGATTTAGCCATTGCCTATAGGTGTGGGGATATAGTGAATAGCATAGCCAAAATAATTGGCATTTGTCAGTTCTTCTCCTGCAGTCAGACTGGAAATCCGGGGTGTGACCTCCCTCTCTCTGAATAGAAATAACACTTTGTTTACTCACTTTTTCGAGAGTATCTTTTGTTAGGGTTCAAATGTTCTGTGCCTTTAAAAAAAAAAAAAAAAAAAAGAAAACCCCAATCCAACCGAGTCTTGACTCCCAGACCGGCGTATCCATCGCCGGCCTACTTATGTAGCAAGCAAATACAAAAGAGCGGAAACTCTGTTAGGTCCATTCATATGAAGAAAAAATTCCCAAAAGTGGATTTGCAAACTATTGCAAATGGGGTTGAAGCTTTTTATTTCCAATAAATGCATCCGATCACTTACTATTAGTACCCAAAAGTTCAGAGGAATTTATCTGAGTAGTTTTCCTGGGTAAAAATCCTTATTCTTGTACTCTAAAGGATTGTCTGACCTTTTAAAAAAATTAAATTATGTTACGACCTGACTTTTTCCCTATCCAAGTCATCAGTTACTTTATTGTGACTTTCGGAGCACAGGTGGTAAATATTTTCGGAGGTTCCCCCGTAGCTGGTAATGAATTTCGATTTTCAAAAATGCGCGCAAAACAATGAACTCCAATATTGGATTGCACAGAAATTAGAGAACAAACTGAACCAATTGTCTAATAAAATAAAATTCTCGCCTTTGGCTTAAAAAACCTTGAGTCTTCAAACGGTTTATTAGAGCGGTTGATGAATAAATCACACAGAGCTCGTATAGTCAAATGGAAAGCGAGGGTTGGATTTATTATTAGCCACCATCAATATAATTAATTGAACGGAAACTCATGTAAAGAAAAAAATGTGCATTATTGAGAATAGAGATATAGAAAAAATAAATACATCCTCCCGTCTCTAAAATCAGCACTTTACTTTTTTACTGCGTTTCACCAGTAAAAGTATGTTACTTTCCCACCGTTATATACCGGGGGGAGGAGACTGAAGAGCAAGGGAGAGGAAAACCGATCCTTTGTCATTACCGCAAAGCGATGGATCTAAAAACCAACTCATCCCGCGCCGGTTTCCTGAAATAAGCAAAAACAATTAAATTCACAGGTTAAAGTAATAGGCACACGTGTCATATGATTACATACACATACACAAATTTAATAAACATACACTAATACACACGTCATGATTATATACACATACACAAGTTTCTTTGTGTTTGTGTGTGTAATATACAATTTTATACCTAAATGAGTGTGCCCATGTTTCTATAATTGCGTGTATATATTTAGAAATATTCTGTGTATGTTTGTGTATATACACACAATTACACACACGGTTGTGTAATTATATATTACAAACGCACATGTGAGTTATATGTGAGTTATATGTGAGTTTGTATAATACACAGGCGTGTTTATCTATATAGTTTAAATGATAATTGTCTTTATTCTAGACCTCTGAATTGCCACCAGACCAAAATTCCACTTGTAGCGCAATCTGTAGACACTCACCGTGTTCAGGAAAGCTTCTTAACAAAAATATTTCGGTGCGTGTGTGCGGGAAAAATACAAAAAAGGATCCGTTCTTCTGAACATTTCTAGAGCTGAGCTGTCTATGGAGCTAGTAACGCGAAGGAGCCGCCCAGGAGAACAACTCTACCCAATTTGAAGCAGCCTCCGAGTTTATTCTTTGTGCGCTGGTGGGAGCGGGGATGCCAGCCCGGGGTAAACTACCTCCTTCCTCCCAAGAGGAAGTCCGTGGGATCTGACGGTGGGGTGGCAGGACTGGCCCCTGGGGAGACGAAACAAATGGATGGACCCAGCTGCGGGGGCTGCCACCCTAGGTACACACCACGCACCAGACTGCGCGGTGCGGGGCCGGGGGCGCTGCAAACCTCCCGCCGCTAGTCCTGTCCAGCCAGGGCGGGGGGAAGGGCAGGCCTCGGAGCTCCTGGCCCTGCAGGGTGGGGGGCAAGGACCCCGGGCTACAGCCTCGGCCGCGGTTCGGCCCTGCCCCACGGTCTGTGTCTCCCGTGCCCCGCGCTGCAGGTATGCCCGTGCCAGCCCTCTTCCCGCACCACCCGCACGCCGAGCTGCCCGGCAAGCACTGCCGCCGCCGCAAAGCCCGCACCGTCTTCTCCGACTCGCAGCTCTCCGGCCTGGAGAAGAGGTTCGAGATGCAGCGCTACCTGTCCACCCCCGAGCGCGTGGAGCTGGCCTCAGCCCTCAGCCTCTCCGAGACTCAGGTACCGGCGGGGGGGCACTGGGGAGAGGGGCACTGATCTGCTCCCGGGGGCCTGCTAGTGACATGCAATGCCCGGGGCGGAGTTCCACGTGTAGAGCAGGGCACATGCTATTGACATGTGGGCGCTTGCACTGTCCTCTTGGGATCTGGGGCACATGCTAATGACAGATGTGCTCAGGCAGTACCCAGCGAAGGTACCCGGGGCGCTGGGCACATGCTAATGACAGAGGTGCTCAGGCAGTGCCCGGCGAAGGTGCTTGGGCGCTGGGCACAGGCGAGTGCGTTCCTCCCCTTCCTCTCGCAGGTGAAAACGTGGTTCCAGAACAGAAGGATGAAGCACAAAAAGCAACTGAGGAAGACCCAAGACGACCCGAAGAACCCCAGCGGGGAGGAAGGCTTGGAGCAGAGCTCGAGCGAGCCTGAACTGACCGACCCAGCCCCCGCGGAGCCCCGCAAGGCCGGCCAGCAGCCCGCTTTCCTGGTGGAGGAGAACGAAGACGAGGTGGACATCATTGAAGATGGGGATATTTGCGCCACACCGCATCTAATATAGGCCTACTCTTTCCCCTCCCCCCACCGGGCGAAGTGACTTTGGGGGCCCCGATCTAGTCAGTGCTTCTGGGTTTGCCTGCGGAGTCGAAGAGACCCGGCTCCTCCGCCCAATAAGCAGGGCAGAGGCGTTCTCGAAGACCCCTTGTTTAAAAAGCTTGTCCCAGCCCCCAGCAATCCCTAACAGCCCCGGCTAGTGCTGGAGCCAGGGAGATGTGAAGGGCCCGTGTGCAAGGTGCGTTTACACAGGCTGGGCAAGAAACGTCTCGGATTCTATGTAAACCCGCTTCTAGAGCGATTCTCGTGCGGGCTGCGCTGCGAATAGAATCTTCAGCCAGCTCAGCCTTGTGAACGGCTGCCGAGCTGCGAGTCCTCTTTGGGCTAACAGAGCTAGCACGGGGGGTGACTTAAAACGATCGAGTTAGCTAAACCGCGGCAGTCAGGGTAGAGCAGGACAGCAGCCTCGGCTAAACTCGATTGCTAAACATCCTCGATCGGCTAAACTCGGCTAAACATTCTCTAATGTGGACAAAAGTAGAACCAGTCTGCTGTTATTTGGCGGGCAGTTTTTATGTCCCGCAGACATCTTGCATAAATGGGAAGCACTTCTAACTTCGATCAAGTACCAATTGGACATTTCCTTTGAAAAGTGAAATCGCCGCCCCAGCTCCCAAATGTCCTGGTCTCCTTTGAAATGCATGGATAATATTTATCCATTAGCAAAACTTCCCCTATTGTAACATCAAATGTATACTCGTTACATTATTTTCGTGCTCTTGTGTCGAGAGTTAAACACTAGTCGAGTGAGATAGCTTATTTAATCACAATGCAATGACAATGAATGACGAATCTAATTTCTTTTAATATTACTGTAAATTACCATTTAAAATCAGACACACCCGAGCGAATACATACATTTAAATACTGAATTGCTAAAGTTTCTCCGAAGAAACAGGTAAGAAACATTCATGTTACGTAATTCCGATTTCGTAAAAGGGGGGAACAAAAACATTGCTAATAAACTTGATTCTTAGCACACCCGACAAAAATTGAATCGAATTTATTTAGACTCTTATATCATTTTAACATCTACTTACACCATAAATATGATTTATGAATTGTTTCCTGATGTGAATCAATTTTAGAATGTTTCTGTTTTTAACGGAATTTTAGTTTTTAAAAACTAAATCTGACTCACGTGTCATTGCGAATGCATGCGGTACGAATTCCATCATAACACAGTTCACAGCTGTCCAACAGTTTTAAACCTCCATCTTCGGCTGATAGCCTGAAACATATCAAGCTATTAAACTGCAAATCTATCTCTGCATCGCAGAGTTCTATATAACAATATCACATTTTTTCAGCGATGCTTTCTCTTTGTTTATTTACATTGCAGTGAAATCTCTTGAAATTTCCAGCTAAACAAGACATTTCCTGGTATGTACTGGCCAAAAGGGATGGCACAATGCTTGCTGACAGACTTTTGATACTAAATGCAAGTTTTTGTTCCAAGAAACGATCAATTCCTTATGTCTATTGTAATCCATTTCTGTGCAAACACTCCAAATTCTATTTCAGTGTCTCTTTGGGTTTTTTATAATTGTTTTAATGTAATTATTTTTATTTATTGTCCTTATTGTCCACAGTCCACTTTTGGTTTTTTGGACTGTGGGACATGCAGTTTTGTTGCAAAAATTTTAAAACTGCCCCATATTCATCTTCAAAATATGAATTTTTTAAACTTGTATGTTTCCTTCCCTTTTGTGGGTTTGCAGTATAAATAGAACAATAAAGATTGCATGTGAAAAATATCCTAACAATGACTGTGTGGTTTTGGGCCATGTTTACAAGCGCTTTAAAGAACACTATTTTCTTTAATGACTGTTAGAATATTTTGTTAAAAATTTATGCAGCTCCTTAAAGGTCAAAGGGCAAAACCCACTAAGATTACAAGAATATATAGATTGTTCTTTAGAAAATCACCCTAGAACTCCATTCTAGCTATAACAAAAGTCATTGAACAGTGTCTATACAATGAGATATCAGCTAGATGAAAACCTTTATTATATACCCATGATCACTGACTGTAGCAATACCTAAACTAAAGCACTAGGAAGGACAATATATCTAATTTCTCTTATTTTAGTGCATTTAATATTTAATTTGATAGTTTCCTTATGTTATATTTGCATCCCGTAGGCTATGAAAGTATTTTAGTTGGCATGTCTTTGTGTTTACCATTATCATTTAATAAAAGTGTGAGTGAAACTGTTACAGCATATAGGTATTCAAGTTACCAAAATTACTATAAAAAGGAGCTATATTATGATGTTTTAATATTAAGTTTCTGATGACCATTTTAGTGATAACAATAACTCCTTAATAATGCTGTATAAAAGAAGGGCATGGCTACACTGGGAAATTATTTCCAATAATTACTTTTGAAATAACTATTTTGAAATAAACTTATTCCTCTTCACAAGCAGAAGTTATTTCAAAATAACAGGTTTAGTAGTGTGGATGCTTTCCTTGTTATTTCAAAATTTAGAAATAACTCCCCAGTGTAAACGTGCCCTTAGGGTACGTCTATACTACAGAGAAGATCGAAGCTGCCTCTGTTGATTCTCCAGGGTTCAAATTAGCGGGTCTAGTGAAGACATGCTAATTCAGACTGAGATGGGCACTCTGGTTGATGCCGGTAGTCCTGCTTCCACGAGGAGTAAGGGAAGTCAAAAGAAGAGTCTTCTCCCTTTGACTCCCTGCAGTGTGGACAGCGCCAAAAGTCGAGTTAAGGTACTTTGACTTCAGCTACGCAATTAACGTAGCTGAAGTTGTGTATAGCAATTCAACCTTGTCCTGTTGTGTAGACATACCCTTAGAGCCCAGATTCCATAACCAGTGTCTTCACTAAAAATCACAACGTTCTTTATTTAGACTCAGATAATCATGGTTCATGAGTACCATGATTTGACAGCAAATAATTTTATGAACTAGAAAAAGAAATGATCATTCATAAGCAAATACATACAAGGGATCACTTAAAATATACATTACTGGGTGACTGTAAATCTTCCCCCCCCCCCCGAATTCTTTACATTTATGGGGACAGTCCTGTCACATGCAATGAGAACTGTGTTGGTGCCCGTGTGAACAGAAAAGGCACATCATTATGCTTCCTAATGATCTTTGTCCAATTCTTGGAAACAAAGGTATGTAGTAAATGCTCTTATGTGGAGAGTACAGGCAGAGTTTATGGCAGGATAAAGTGCAGGATGGATTATTATGGGAATGCATCAGCAAACAAAGAAGAAGTTGCAGTGAATACAGAAGTTGAGGGCACCATTGGATTAAGAATTATGTTTATACTGTCCATTCCTTTCTAAGAAGAGTGTGATTGATGTAACTCGTCTGGCACTGCCTGGCACCTCCCTTTGAATAAACAGTGCAGAGCTGTATCTTGGACTTTGTTACTACTTTCAAGCACATCAAGGCAAATCCCTTCAGAGCTAGTGAACATCTCTACTGTAGCAGCTGAACTATAGGAGTTTATATGTTTGAGGCAGCAGCCCCTGCTATTATATGCACATGATTCTTATCCACAGCAGGAATAATCTCTGGGTGTGAGCATAGGTAGTGGACATGTGCTCTCAAACATGCAAAACACTCCCCTAGACTCCACCTCATCATGTCCCTCCATGTCAGTGGTTCCCAACCACTGGTCTGTGGACCAGTGCTGGGCTGCGAACCATTGACTGATGGGCCATGGCACGCTGCCAGGCCACGCCCATGCCTTGACGATTGGCTCAGTGGGAATGTCATCACTTAGCCAATGATTGTGCTATTAGGTCTTTACATTGGACAGTGTCTAGACAGTTCCATCAAATACAATGGCTGAAAGATGAAAGTAAAATACTTTGGTGGAAATAAAATACTTTGGGAAGTGATGTCTTATGTATGATTTTTAACAGTGGTGGAAATAAAATACTTTGGGTAGCTAGAGATGTGTTATGTATGATATTTTAAGGTGGAAAGCAAATACTTTGGGGGGGAGGGAAATAATAATAAAAAAATCCATTACAACGACATGTATTGTGTGCGAATAGATGCAATGTTAAATATCACATGACCTCTTAAAAGTGATTACCATAATGAATATGCAAATATGCAAATAAAATGTTTCTATACCAGTCCACCAAAAATTTTTGAATGAGTTTGCCGGTCCATGATATAAAGAAGGTTGGGAACCATTGCTCCGTGGTGCCTTTTCCAGGTGGCCTGTGGAGCAGCTGTTGTTGTTTAGGTGGGGCCTTTGCTTGAAATAGACAATGCTTCACAACTCAGATCCACTTTTCTGCACATGCCAGATTTTGGTCCTTCATACCTAAAGGTCTAGAATATGCCACAAAAAATAATAGGCAAGCTTGTCGCAGCAAAATCCAATACATCACCCAGCACTGGAACGCTAATGAAGTTGCATGGTTAGAATTGTGCAGCCAAAATCCTATGCAGCAAGTTGGGGCTAGACAGCCTGCTTCACTTGAGTGTGCAGCAATAATTTGATCCCAGTCTTCCATCAACATTAGTTCACTCTGCGGAAGCATGCCATCAAGGGAAGACATTCATCCCAGAACAAGGTCCCAAAGTAGGGTGTAAATTGGATTCATGCAATGAATACATTTTGGGATGGCTTTGCATGGGTGTTCATTTCACCCTTTAAACCACATTTATTATTTACTAAATACCCAAATCTATCCTGGACCCTATGTACCTTTGTAAATACATACAAACATGCAAACACACATGCAATCACATTAAAAGGAAATCCAGTTGCTACTGCAGGTCCACAGACCAAATATAACCAGCAGGTGCAAAGCTCCACAGCATCCATTGACTCCAAGGAAAAGCCTACATGATTAGCCTTTCCTTGTACTGTGGGAATAGCAAGATGATACCGAGGAGGGAAAGAATATGAGGTATTCCGTATGTTTGTCTGAGCCGCCCCTACAGTGTTCATGGTGCTTTGCAGCACACGGCGGAAATTGTCCATTCCCAGAGAAGTTTACAAACCAAGAAATGCTTCTTGTGCCATTACAACCACAACTGTAAGAATTTGGACACCCTAATGGGTTTTACTGGGACTTTAAAGCCAGAGGGAGACACTGTGAATGCTATCCACCTCTCTAAGTCCTGGGACAGACAGGGGCCCAGTGGATGACAGAGGCAGATTTTGAGAAAGAAATGTTCTGGGATAACAGCTGGGGTCTGGAAAAAGTCTAGGTTTACCATTATCTTTAGAGCTGGGGTGCAGGAGGGTTGTACTACAAGGCAGAGCAGGGATCCCCTCTCTCATCCAACCAGGGCAAGCTCTGGGAAGGAGGCCAGCATAGAATCTATCCTATGTGTCCCTCAGTGTGGATTAGGACAATGGTAGGAAGAACACTGCCTACAACGTTTCCTAGGTCAGTGAGAAGGAGACTGAATTGTTTTGACTCTGACTGCAAACTGCACACTGCATCCCCCAATGGAGAAAAGGACTTTTGGGGCAAAGGCTTTTCCCCACATTCTATTTGAGAGGCTTTGTGGTCAGTCTAGATGGAAGTAATCTGAAGGATCAGCTGGGAGAAGGTGGCTCTTGGCTGCAGCCTACTTTGAATGTCTGGCTGTAGCACCATCGCACCTGAACTACTCCTGGACAGTAGTGCAGAGTTTCTGTGGACTCAGCATGACATGACCCTACATTTGTTGTTTAGTGCTGGTGAAATATGCTAGAAGGAGAACCCTGGAAAGTGAAGTCAGGAAAGCAGCGGCAGTGCAGGCTTCTTTTGCAGTACTCTCCGTTCACATGCTTCAACTCTAACTTGCCAGGACTATCTGAAGAGGGAAGTTGAAACTGCACAGACCTTTTGAACCTTACCCTGACAGTTGAGTCTACTCACTGGTAGCTGTGATGATGTTTTGCCACATGGCTTGAGAGGACTGAAATCACCCATCTCCATCTGATGAAGTGGGTTTTACCTATGAACCCCACTCACTATTTAGGTGAGTCTCTAAAGTGCCCCAGGACTGCTGGTTGTTTTTAAATCATCAGGCCCTTCCTGAGGTATTCATGAATAGAACACAACACAGAGAATTACAGGCTACAAGGCAGCAAGCTGAAACAAAGGCTCTGCAGCTGTGTGCCCTAATGAGGCGTTAATGGGGGGGGCAGGTGCACATGAATAAGGAGCACTGAGGTAGTGAATAAAGCATTGTGAACGTGGAGAGCTGTCACCCAAAAATGACACCTACTAGTTTGCACTGCAGGCTTTGTTTGGTCACGTTTCCTCACAGGCTCGCACCAGTTTAATTGAACAAGTGTAACTCCTTATGTGGCTGCTCTTATTCTGCTTTGAAAATGGCTTATTTCTGGTTTGCCATAAGCCTGCTCCTAACCTTTCCCCCCTAGCTCAGCTAAGGATGGTACTGTTCACATTGCAGTTGCTAGCACTAGCAGCAAATTTCTGAAGCATTGGAGATGGCTCTGGTGACAGCGCATACTCGCAACAGGGACCTTATACTTTGTAAAGCACAAGGTATATTTATGGACTATATAAATTGTTTCAGCCATTTAGGGTTTTCTATATGGGGGAAATTGAGCAGAATAGCTATTGTGGAATAAACTGTTCTACCATAGTTCTCCCTGTAGACACTATTCTGGAATGAAGTTGCTGAGTGTCTAATTAATGTACTTTGTGAGGGCACTAATTATTTTGGAATAAAGTAGCTTTATTCCACTTTAGAATGTCGCATAGGAAGACAGCTATCAGTTTAAGCATCATTACGCTGCTGAATGCATAGTCATCCTCCATAAGGAAAGCAGTGTTTAGAATTGGAAGTATTCAATACTTACCTGAATGGCAAAGATGGGCAATACTTATAATCTTCTTTGTCGGTAGGGGAGGAATGGGTGCCAAAGGGTTATAGAGCTTGGCTGTAAGAGCTGGTGGAAGTATTACTATTACCCTAGAGCAGGGGTGGGCAATAATTTTGGAAGAGGGGGCCACTTCACAAATTTCGGAAGTGGCTGCAGGCTGACCCGGAAGGGGCGGGGCCTTGGGTGGAAGGGGTGGAATTAAGAACTACCCTGCTGGGTACAATGACCTTATTTTCTGAACCAGCTGCAGCTAGTAAGAATAGTTTAATTTAAATTATGAAACAGATTAAGCATTTTAACTTTCTCATGTTAATTTATCAAACTTCATTTTAAATAAAGTAAAATGTTATGTCCAACACAAAAGGTTTCAATGTTTTCTTTATTTATGGGAGGGGTTTTGGACCTGGGGTCACCAACCCACAAAAAATCAGTTGGGGACCACACAAGTGAGAGGCAAAAAAAGTCCAACCCCCCAGTGCTCGCTGATGTGGCCCCAACTGATACACCTCACTCCTCTAGTGCCACAATCTCACGGGGTGAGGGGAAGGAAAGGGGGAAACTGAGGTTCAGGGATTCCTTTAGACCAGATTTACTTTTCTGGGGTTCTGAAGTTAGTGGATTTTACGGACCTTCTTAGGCTCTGGGATAGGGACAAAAATGAGGGGTACAGTGCACGAGACAGAGCTCCCAGCAAGTAAGATAGGGATGGGGTGCAGGATCTGGGAGGGAGCTGGGGTGCAGAAGCAGGCAGGGAGTAGGGTTTCTGGCCAGGTGGAGGGAGCAGAAACAAGGGAGGGTGCAGTGTGTGGCCAGGACGCCCCCCCCCCCAAAAAAACACACCAGGGAAAAAATTCTGTTGAGGAAAAAAAAAGGGGAGAGGGAGACCAAAGTTGTTGAGCAAAAAAAAAAAAAGGACTTCGACACTTATTAAGCAAAATAAATAAATAAATAATAAAACAGCATTAAAACAGCATGGCCCCTTTCAGAGTGAGTGCAGAGTTAGAATACAGATAGGAACAGGGGAGCGGTTGAGCACTAAGACCCAGGGAAGTCATTGCTTCCCCTTGGTCTTTAGGCTCTTTGCCAGTGGCCATTTTGTGTTCTTGTTCAAGCCAGAATTTAGCTTCCCTGCGGAACCAGGTAAGCATGGTGTCTGGGGTCCAGGAGCTGGGGGTGTCAGGGCCCAGGGGGGGAGGGCGGGGAGGCTGGGGGCTGGGCCCGGGTGCTAGGGTTGCCAGGTGTCCGGTAATTTAACCTCCTGGCCGGGAAAAAAAATCAGAAAATACCGGACATTTTAGGTGTCCGGTATTTTCTGAGTTTTTTACCGGCCAGGAGCTGAAAATACCAGACTGTCCGGGTCAATACCAGACACCTGGGAACCCTAGCAGTCACCCTGGAGGCGCCACGGCATGGGGCCTGCCCCAGAAGTGCCACTGCTGCAGCTGCACCGTGGCAGCAGTGCCTCCAACCTCTGGGGCCAGCCCCAGACTGCGTGGCCATGGAAGTGGCGCCTCCTGGGTTGGCCGCGGGTGGGCCCTGTTGGGGCACCTGAGCCCCAGCGCTGCCTCCTCTCCAGCAGCAGTGTGGGGCATGCAGGGGCGGGGTTGAGCTCCTTCCCCCTTGGGTCCTGTAATAAGGGGGCAGGGCCTGTAACTGCCTCTCGGGCCAGATCAAAGCCCAAGGTGGGCCGGATCCAGCTCACTGAGAGGCTTTTGCCCACCCCTGCCCTAGACGATCCTTTAAGGAAGGACAGTGCTTGCTAAAAGCCCCTTTTATAAGCCTATTCAAAGGACAGGGTTTAAAGCGCTGGTTCCTCTTCTGGGCTAAGTTAGCCTCATTGTACACTGGTCAGCAGCTATAGAACCCCTCTGGAAGATAGTGTGTGTTCTCTCAAAGAGCGTGGGTGCTGTTGGATGCTCTGTTCCCATGCAGTGATGTGGTGAAAAGGAGCACCTTGATGCTACGGAAACAAATGGGCTAGAAGGATTTTGGTGGGGCAGTAAGCGGAGGGGGTTTTACCTTTAAAAAGTCCTGTTGGCATGTGCAAAGCTTAGACTTGTAGGTGAGAAAGAGTGAACATAAAACTTAGGAACATAGTAATGGCCATATTGAGTCAGACTAATGGCCAGTCTAGCCCAGTGACCTGTCTTCCAATGCTGGCCAGCCAGATGCTTCTCAGGGAGTGAACAGAACAGACAGCCATTGAGTGGGCCATCACCTGTTGTCCAGTCCCAGCATCCGACAGGCCAAGGTGTTTGGATACCCTGACTAGCTTGGCTAACAAAAATTAATGGACCATGAAATTATCTAATTATTTTTCAAACCCAATTGTACATACGGCCTTCACACATCTCCTTGCAATGAGTTCCACAGGTTGAGCATGTGCTGTGTGAAAAAATACTTCCTTCTGTTCTAAACTCACTGCCTATTAATTTCACGGGGTGAACGCTGGCTTTTCGGTTTGTGTGAAGTGTACATAACACTCCCTATTCACTTTCCCCATGCCATTCATAATTTTATACAATACTGTTATATTCCACTCCACGTCATCTTTTTAAACTGAACAGTTCCAGACTGTTTAATCTCAGCTTGTATGGAACCTCATCCATGCCTTACTAATTTTTTGTTTCCTTTCTCTATACCTTTTCTAATTCTAAGAATTTTTTGAGATGGGGCAATCAGAACGGCATGCAGTAGAGTACCATGGATTTATATAGTAGCATTATGATAGTGTCTGTATTATCTATCCCTTTCCCAATGCCTCCTAGCATTCTGTTAGGCTATGTCTACACTGGCAGCTTTCTTGCACGAGAACAACCATTCTTGCACAAAAACTTGCCTGCTGGCTATACTGCACAAGCATTCTTGCGCAAGTAAATTTACAGTATAGCGTTGTAAAACAGGGCTTCTTCTGGAAGAGTTATTCCTCTCCCCACAAGGAATAAGCCCTCTCGCACAAGAGCTCTTCCACAAGAGGGCAGTGTAGACAGGCAATGTGAATTTCTTGCGCAAGAAGCCCCTATGGTTAAAATGGCCATCAGAGCTTTCTTGCGCAAGAGAGCGTCCACAGTGCCATGGATGCTCTTGCGCAAAAGCACATCTCTTGCGCAAAAGCACATGGCAGTGTGGATGTGCTCTTGTGAAGATTTTTTGCACAAGAACTCTTCCGTAAAAGAGGTCTTGTGCAAGAAGCCGCCAGTGTAGACGTAGCCCTTTAAGGTGTTTCTGACTGTGGCTGCAAACAGAGCAGATGTTTTCAGAGAACTATCCATGATTAACCCAAGATCTTTCTAGAATGGTAACAGGTAGTTGTAGTCTACAAAGCACAATTTTGTAAAGGGCCACTGCAATTTAAGATTTGTCTTAAATAGTTTAAATGTTATTGAAGTGGCATGAGAGACAAATGCTACATCTACCCTTCTCCAACTTAGAAGGCCGACAACAAAGAATTAAAAATAACAGGCTGGGTCCACCCAGCAATATCTCATGTAATGTAAGGCCCCACTCTGCATTTATAGAATGCCCTGGGAAGCTCCTGATAGCTCTGCCATGAGTGCATGAGACTGAACTCGATGACCTCTCAAGATCCTTTCCAGTCCTACGATTCTGTGAAGCAATTTACTCTCCCTGGCCTCTGAAGTTCATCCATCTTTGGGTCAGGAGGAGTGTCTGAACCTACAGAACAGGAGAGGAAATGTTGACCCCAGAGCCTAAAACAAACCCTCACTTTTGTGCACATGCCATTGTAGCTTGCCCGTTCATCCAGAAACGACAGGATTGTAATCCTTTGCCTCCACCCCTTCTGCTGCACTAACATATTATGCACCAAAGAAGGGCTTTGTAAACCTTGCTGGGATATGAACCTCTGGCTCCAGAGAGTCTATTATGTATGCAGTGGCATAGGTGTGCATGGTGTCTTACAAACATGCATAGGTGGAGCTTGCGATGCCTTGAAGAGTTTACTAAGGGCTTGTCTTCACTATGTTGTGGTATCGATCCACTGGCACGATAAACTGATCTTTGAGCACTCTCCCGTCAACTCTGGTATTCCACCAGGGTGAGAAGAGTAGCTGGAGTTGATGGGAGAGCAGTTTCCGCCAACCTTACTGCACAGAAGACACCATGGTCAGTACGTTGACTTCAGCTACATTATTTGTGTAGCCGAAATTGTGTAGGTTAGGTCAACAGGGGTGGGAGAGCAGGGGATTAGTGTAGACAAGGCTTTAGTAAGTTACAGGGCTAACAAAGGCAAATGACTGATGACTGCAGGAAAGGAAGAAGTAACAACACCAAACAAGGGGAAATAAGAATGCATGCTAGGAAGGTTATAACTTCCCGGAACGCAGGTCCTTTAATTCAGCCTAGATGCTTCAATCCTTATGCTTAGTGTATAAGCCAAACTTTTTTGTCTTCCAGCATCATTATAATGCAAAATGCACCCTTCTTCATCTTGGCAAGGTTGCTTATTCTGCTCTCTCTCCCTCCTGCTACACTACAACCAGTTCTTGGAAAAACTTCTAGGCAAAAGCTGATGCTCTCTTTGCTAGCACATGCCAGCCTTTCACACCAATCGTAGTCCAGTAATTTTTTTTTTTATTTTCTGGTATATTTTTTCTGTCTCAAGGAACTTCTGTAACAACCCAGTAGATAAGAGGTAGCAGAATGCTTTTTAACATTTAAATTAATGAGCAACCACAGTTTTTAAAGGACATTTGTATTTTAGGTTTAACTGCCTGTTTGTGGATCTAACTGATACCTGTCAACCATCATTTATAACTTTATTCCTTGCACAAGAAAAAAACATGAAACACTGTTCAGTCAAGCTGGAAGGGCATGATAAGTGGGGTTCTGCAGGGATCTGTTTTGGGACCAGTTGTGTTCTGTTCACCCATCTAGGAGTCACAGCGGACCACAAGCTACATATGAGTCAACAATCTGACATTGTTGCAAAAAAAGCAAACATGATTCTGGGATGCTTTAACAGGAGTGGTGTGAGGAAGACACGAGAAGTCATTTTTCCACGCTAGTCTGTGCTGAGTAGGCTTCAGCTGGAGTATTGTGTCCAGTTCTGGGCACCATATTGTAGGAAAGATGTGGAGAAATTGGAGAAGGTCCAGAGAGGAGCAACAATGATTAAAGGTCTAGGAAACGTGACCTAAGAGGGAAGACTGAAGTTTGGAAAAGCGAAGACTGAGAGGGGACATGATAGCAGCTTTCAAGTACTTAAAAGGGTGTTACAGGGAGAAAAATTATTTTCCTTAACCTCTGATGATAGGACAAAAAGCATTAGGACATTAGGAAAAATTCCTAACTCTCTGGGTGGATAAGCACTGGAATAAATTGCTTAGGGTGATTGCAAAATCAGAATCATTGGAGATAGTTAAGAGCTGGTTAGACAGACATCTGTCAGGGATGGTGTAGATGGTGCTTGGTCCTGCCATGAGGGCAGGGGACTGGACTTGATGACCTCTCGAGGTCCCCTCCTGTCCTAGTATTCTGTTATTCTATGATTGTCACTCATTTGTGACAAAGAATGTGAGTGAGGCCAAACAGCAAAAATTAAGATGTTTGTACACCAATGCGAGGAGCCTGGGTAACAAAATGGAGGAACTAGAGTTAATGGTCCAGGAAGTGAAACCAGATATTATAGGAATAACAGAAACATGGTGGAATACTAGGCATGATTGGAGTACAGGTATTGAAGGGTATGTGCTGTTTAGGAAAGACAGAAATAAGGGTAAAGGTGGTGGAGTCGCATTGTATATCAAAGATGAGGTAGATTGTAAAGAAATAAAAAGTGATGGAATGGAGAAGACAGAGTCTGTTTGGGCAAAAATCACATTGGGGAAGAAAACTATCAGATCCTCCCCTGGGATAGTGCTTGGGGTGTGTTATAGACCACCAGGATCCACTTTGGATATGGATAGAGACCTCTTTAATGTTTTTAATGAAGTAAATACTCGTGGAAACTGCATAATCATGGGAGATTTCAACTTTCCAGATATAGATTGGAGAATAAGTGCTAGTAATAATAATAGGGCTCAGAGATTCCTAGAAGTGATAGCTGATGAATTCCTTCATCAAGTAGTTGCTGAACCTACAAGGGGGGATGCTATTTTAGATTTGGTTTTGGTGAGTAGCGAGGACCTCATAGATGAAATGGTTGTAGGGGATAATCTTGGCTCGAGTGATCATGAGCTAATACAGTTCAAATTGAATGGAAGGATAAACAAAAATAAATCTGAGACTAGGGTTTTTGATTTCAAAAGGGCTAACTTTAATAAATTAAGGAAATTAGTTAGGGAAGTTGATTGGACTAAAGAAATTATGGATCTTGAGGT
Source organism: Pelochelys cantorii (assembly GCA_032595735.1). Classification (NCBI taxonomy): domain Eukaryota; kingdom Metazoa; phylum Chordata; order Testudines; family Trionychidae; genus Pelochelys; species Pelochelys cantorii. The sequence continues at coordinate 15,428,245 of CM064352.1, read as the reverse complement.
GGAGGAGGCCTGGGATTATTTTAAGTTAAAGTTGCAGAAATTGTCAGAAGCCTGTATCCCAAGAAAAGGGAAAAAAATTATAGGCAGGTGTGTTAGACCAAGCTGGATGAGCAAGCATCTCAGAGAGGTGATTATGAAAAAGCAGAAAGCATATAAGGAGTGGAAGATGGGAGGGATAAGTAAAGAAAGTTACCTTATTGAGGTTAGAGCATGTAGGGACAAAGTGAGAGAGGCTAAAAGGCAGGTAGAGTTGGACCTTGCAAAGGGAATTAAAACCAATAGTAAAAGGTTTTATAGCCATATAAATAGGAAAAAAACAAAAAAAGAAGAAGTAGGACCGCTAATTACTAAGGATGGAGTGGAGGTTAAGGATAATCTAGGAATGGCCCAATATCTAAACAAATACTTTGCTTCAGTCTTTAATGAGGCTAGTGAAGAGCTTAGGGATAATGGTAATATAACAAATGGGACTAAGGATATAGAGGTAGATATTACCATATCTGAGGTAAAAGCCAAACTTGAACAGCTTAATGGGAGTAAATCGGGGGGCCCAGATAATCTTCATCCAAGAATATTAAAGGAACTGGCACATGAAATTGCAGGTCCATTAGCAAAAATTTTTAATAAATCTCTAAACTCAGGGGTTGTACCATTTGATTGGAGAATTGCTAATATAGTTCCTATTTTTAAGAGAGGAAAAAAAAGTGACCCGGGTAACTATAGGCCTGTTAGTTTGATATCTGTAGCATGCAAGATCTTGGAAAAAATTTTGAAGGAGAAAGTAGTTAGAGACATTGAGGTTAATGGCAATTGGGATAAGTTGCAACATGGTTTTACAAAAGGTAGATCGTGCCAAACCAATCTGATCTCTTTTTTTGAGAAAGTAACAGATTTTTTAGATAAAGGAAATGCAGTGGATCTAATCTACCTCGATTTTAGTAAGGCATTTGATACAGTACCACATGGGGAATTATTGGTTAAATTGGAAAAAATAGGGATTAATATGAAAGTTGAGAGGTGGATAAGCAACTGGTTAAAGGGGAGACTACAGCGGGTCATATTGAAAGGGGAACTGTCAGGTTGGAGGAAGGTTACTAGCGGAGTTCCTCAGGGATCAGTTTTGGGGCCAATTTTATTTAATCTTTTTATTGCTGACCTTGGCACCAAAAGTGGAAGTGTCCTGATAAAATTTGCAGATGACACAAAGTTGGGAGGTATTGCTAATTCAGAAAAGGATCGGGATATCATACAGAAAGATCTGGATGACCTTGTAAATTGGAGTGATAGCAACAGGATGAAATTTAACAGTGAGAAGTGTAAGGTTATGCATTTAGGGATTAATAACAAGAATTTTAGTTATAAGCTGGGGACACATCAGTTGGAAGTAACGGAGGAGGAGAAGGACCTCGGAGTCCTGGTTGATTATAGGATGACTATGAGCCGCCACTGTGACATGGCTGTGAAAAAGGCTAATATGGTCTTGGGATGTATTAGGCGAGGTATTTCCAGTAGGGATAAGGAGGTGTTAGTGCCATTATACAAGGCATTGGTGAGACCTCATTTGGAATACTGTGTGCAGTTCTGGTCTCCCATGTTTAAGAAGGATGAATTCAAATTAGAACAGGTACAAAGAAGGGCCACTAGGATGATTCGAGGAATGGAGAACCTGTCTTATGAAAGGAGACTCAGGGAGCTTGGCTTGTTTACCTTAACCAAAAGAAGGCTGAGGGGGGATTTGATTGCACTCTTTAAATATATTAGAGGGATAAATACTAGGGAGGGAGAGGAATTATTTAAGCTTAATACCAATGTGGACACAAGAACAAATGGATATAAGCTGGCTAGTAGGAAGTTTAGACTTGAGATTAGACGAAGGTTTCTAACCATTAGAGGAGTGAGGTTCTGGAATGGCCTTCCAAGGGAAGTAGTGGGGGCAAAAGATCTACCTGGCTTCAAAATTAAACTAGATGGGTTTATGAAGGGGATGGTTTGACAAGATAACATGGTCTTGGTAACTAATTGACTAGTCATTATCAGTGGTAAATAGGTCAATGGAGGGATGATAGGGGTTACTATAGAGAACTTTCTGGGTGTCTGGCTGGGGAGTCTTGCCCACATGCTCAGGGTTTAGCTGATCGCCATATTTGGGGTCGGGAAGGAATTTTCCTCCAGGGTAGATTGGCAGAGGCCCTGGAGGTTTTTCGCCTTCCTCTGTAGCATGGGGTACAGATCACAGCTGGAGGATTCTCTGCATCTTGGGGTCTTCAAACTATTTGAAGGCTTCAATATCTGAGAGATAGGGGTGAGGATTATTCTAGGAGTGGGTGGGTGAAATTCTGCGGCCTGCATTGTGCGGGGGGTCAGATTAGATGATCATAATGGTCCCTTCTGACCTTAAAGTCTATGAGTCTATGAGTCTATTTATTGATTCTGATATATTGTGATCAGAATAGGATATTTGTCTACTGGCCTGAAAACAACCTATTTAAAATGAGTTGATATCTTAAGCCTTGTTTATGCTTACCTGGAGATGACACTTTGGAGATGGATCTTCCACAGTTTGATTTAGTGGGTCCAGTAAGAACCCACTAAATTGACCATTGATGGCAGCCCTGTCTACTCCATTGGGTTCCGAGGAGTAACAGAAGTTGACGGGAGAGTTTCTCTCGTTGACCTCCCGCAATGGGGATGCCATGGTAAGTCAAGCTAAGTTATGTCAATGCTAGCTATGGTACTCACATAACTGGAGTTGCATATCTCAGGCCAGGTCCACACTACAACCGAAGGTAAACTTAAGGTCTGCAATTTCAGCTATGTAAAATATGTAGCTGGAGTCGACATACTGTAAGCTGAGCTTCGGCACCATCCTCTCAGCAGGAAGTTGACAGGAGAAATGCTCTCGTCAGTTTTCCTTACTCCTCACATGGAATAGGAGTTCCGGCATTGACAGGGGCACTCTCAGTGTTCAATTTAACAAATCTTTACTAGACTTGCTAAATTGAACTCTGGAAGATCGACCACTGTAGCATCAACCTTCTGGGAAGTGAAGATGTGGCCTCATTTGGACTTTCTCCCCCAGTATAGACCTGGCCTTAGTGTTAACAACTGTTGGTCATTGCTAATTTGGATCTCCTTTGAGCTACAAGTTGGGATCGAGGGCTTCGTATCCTGTTAGCAATGCCCTGAGCTAATCATCTCCCTCCCCCTGCCCAGATTCTAAAGAAATGGTCTCTCTAATCCCCTGGCCTCTCATATTAAGACAGACCTGGAAAGTAAATCTTCTTTTGGGAAGAGATATCCAAGGTATATGTCTGAGGCCAAAGAACTGAACAAGTCAAATCTTGAGCTTTCATGCCGATGAAGATCACAAGCAGGCTTCTGGCTTCCTGACCACACTGCCAGTCTTTATTATCAGATGAAAGAATGATCCCAAAAGCTTTTATCTGTGCTAACTTGGGGGTTATGGGATGGAAAAGATTGAAACACTTAGCTAGATAAAGGCACATGTCAAACAGGATCTCACATTAACAGGAGTTCTAAAAACCCCTAGACTGCAATATGAATGTTATTATATATCTGCAGAGCACAAAAGAGAGAACAAACTACTCATTTTTTGCTTGGTGCTGATGCTCTGATCCTCAATAACCAGCCAATAAGTGTCACATGAAGCAGCACAGTTTCAAAGCCACTTGCAAAAAATCTCATCCAGAAGACTCAAAAGGCACTCGGATACCCCAGCGTTGAGTGCAATGTAAGAACCTGAATAGAAAAGAAGAGAATAGAGAATCTGGAACAACAAAGCCATAAAAGAAGTAGTTGATCAGAAAATCATTTAAGGTAGTCCTAACAAAGCCCAAGCCTTCCTCCCTACTCTGAGGATCGGGTTCAAAAGCTTAACATGTGCAGCTTTGAAAACAAGAGGTCAAGTTGGAATTTAATTACTGTACACAAATACGTGAGTGGGAACACTTATTTTACAGGAAAAGGCGAAAACACCAGGATATGTTCTGCACTTAAAGAAGGAGAAATTTGTGTTGAATTGAAGATGTCAAGCAAGGGGGGCGGGGAGGAGGCATGAAGGGATGGTGAACGGTCACAGGTGAAAGCGTTCAAGTTACAAATATAAATGGATTTAAGAAGGAATGTAAGGCTGTTCTGCTTCTACCTCCTTAAGATGGGGGCTACTCTGTCTCATCATAGAGGCTGTTTTGAAGGTCTATTGGTTTTTATGTTGTAAGTCTTTGTATTTCTGTATGACCTTGGGCAAGCCACTTGAACTCTTGTGTTTTATTTTATCCTGCTATCACTAAGGCAATTTAATAGTTGCTTTGCTGCCAAATGGACTGAATTCTCCATTGCAATGCATTATGCTGGCTTAGCCATAGGTTTTGAGGCAAGGCAAATTGATTTAATTGAGCCTCATGGTTCATGGAAAGTGAACCATATGGCATTACCCACTTATGATCAGCGAGTGTGAGCTGTGGGGTTCAAGCTTCGTTAACTCATCCTTGCCGGGTTGTCATCCCTAGAGCTTCCCACTGCATTTATTGTCCCTCTGCACCTCCCCACGTTTACAAATGCCTCCATATCTTGCCTTCTATTTCACACACCTATTTATTCTTGTGCCAGGAGGATTTAGGTTGAGTATTAGGAAATACGCCCCTCTGGAGGCACCATCTAGTGCAGAATTTGTTTCCAAAGGGAAGTGGTGGAAGATACATGGCTTGAAACTTGACTAGACAATGTACTGGAAAATAGACTGTATAGTGTGATGTGTGTACATATATGTAGAATGGTCAAAGAGGAGGTATGCTAGACAACCACTAGATTCCTCGCGTTCCTAATGTTCAACTGCAAAGATTCTACAATACAGTTGTGATGCTGGGGCATGGCTCTTGGGTAGGGGTGGTCAAAAGCCACTCAATGGGCTCAGGCTTTGATCCAGCCTGTGTGGCTGTTCCAGGCCCCGCCCCCTAGCGCATTGCCTGAGAGCTGGAGCCACACAATCCCTTTCAACTGCTTCTATTTAAAGGGCTCGTGCCTTCCCTGGGGCTGTGAGGCAACACTAGCAGTGAGGCCGGGAGCAGCAAGCCCTTTAAGTAGCAGGAATTGCTGCTCCTGCCTCCCGCTAACGTGATGCCTGGAAGCCACAGGGGAGGTGCGAGTCCTTTCAACTCCTGCTATTTAAAGGCTCCACCCCTTCCATCTGAGGTCCCACCCCTTCTGGGGCAGCTCGTGACCACTTCAAAAATTTTTGAAGTGGCCCCTACTCAAAAATTGATTGCCCACCTCTGTTCTTGGGCTACAAAATTGGTGGAACTGACAGGATGGTACAATCTCTCTCAATTAACCATTTTGGAGCCAACGCTTTACATTACATTGTATTGCATGTCATTGTTTAAAGTCCCTTTATAAGCTATCAGAATCTAGAGCAGGACTTTTATGGGCCTGAGATACCTCTGTCCTTTTCACAAGTTAACAATGGGGCAGCCTTTCTCCAGAGCTCAGAAATCTTTCCTAATAAGCCACCATCAATACAATTTTGTATGGCACTAGAACAAGTTTATCACTGGTGTAACACCACTGATGTAAGCCTGAAGTCACAGGCCAGTAAAGGCTTTACTCTCTACTGAAGTTCACTTACTGAACTCAACAGATATTGGTTTGCTTTATTTTCTTAACATCTCCCATCTGAGTGAAATCCCACTCTGGTATAATGCTGTTCAAAGCAGATATGAGTTTGCCCCTGTATGTGTCTTTTTTGTCTCATCATCATGTGCAATGGTTGAGCAAAGCAGCTGTATTCAATTTAAATCTATGAGCCAATTTTCAGATCTAGCTAAATATTAGACCAAATTATATAATTTGTATTTGTATTTGCATACAGCCCGTGAACCCCAATCACAGACTTACGTGCTGTAATTCCATTGACTTTGCTGGCAAGCTAACAACTCCACTGACAATGCCTGGGTAAAAGTGGCTTATAGAAAATAGAGCAAACTCTATTGTACTATTGGTTAAATACATGCTCTTCTGCAGAAAGTAATGTCATTAGTATGTGGATGTACTTTTCAGGCATTTGTTTTCAGCTTCACAGCACAATATTTTTTGCCTATAAAAATCAAACCCAATTTGGGAAGAATTTAAGAGGGCCGCAGGAAACCAAGAAAAGGAAACAGTGGAAAGAACAATTATATGTAAGGGAACCTCAAATATTTATGCACATATAACATTTGCTTAAATTATATCTTCCAGAAATAAAAATAGATTTAATACATTTTCTTTTTCGGGGGAAGTCAGATTCTTTAGATATCCTTAACATAAATGTCATTCAGGCACCCTCACCTCAGCAAGGTAACACATACTACTGGTCAAGAGTTCTAACTAGACACACAGGAGCTCTTTCAGCACATGGTACTGACTTTACAATTGGGTGACTGCAGCCACTCAAAGCATCTCTGGCTCATGGAGGGAAGGAATCCAGCTCTATAATGTATTCTAGAATGAAAATAGCCTGGAGAAAGTTTGGTAGGAGCTATGCTGCTCTAACATTCCCTGCCACTACAGGCTTGTCTCCACTTACCGGGCAATCAACGCTGTGGAGATCAATCTCCTGGGGTTCAATTTAGCGGGTCTAGTAAGGACCCACTAAATCAACCACTGATCATGCCCCTGTCAACTCCAGTATTTTTCCGGGTCACAAGGAGTAAGGGAAGTCGATGGGAGAGTTTCTCCCATCAACTTTCCACACTGGGGATGTCGTGGAAATTCGACCTAACGTACTTTGACTCCAGCTATGCTATTCACATAGCTAGAGTTGTGTGTCTTAGGTTGACTTCCTCCCCAGTGTAGACCTGGCCTACAGAGCCAGACAAGGCACAATCTCCAATGCATGGCAGTTAATTATTTTAAGGCCTGATTCTACCACCACTTGAGAGTAACACTTTGGCTGTGTCTAGACTGGCGCGATCTTGCGCCAGAGCTATGGAAATGAGGCTCAGCGTGGAATATCGCCGAGCCTCATTTGCGTAACTAATGAGCCGCCATTTTGCGGAAGAGGCTCTTGCGCAAGACGGAGCTGTCTACACTGCCCCGTCTTGCGCAAGAAAAACCCTCTTGTGCAAAGCCGTTATGCTGATTATTTTCAGGCATAATGGCTTTGCGCAAGAGGGTTTTTCTTGCGCAAGACTGGGCAGTGTAGACAACTCCGTCTTGCGCAAGAGCCTCTTCTGCAAAAATGGCGGCTCATTAGTTATGCAAATGAGGCTCGGCGATATTCCATGCTGAGCCTCATTTGCATAGCTCTGGCGCAAGATCGCGCCAGTCTAGACACAGCTTTTATGTATAGCCATACAGTCCCATGGATTTCAATATAAGAGCAAGAGCCTATTCAACATTACTGTGGTCCTGACTGCTTAATGCAAAATTCAAGCCAATTTCTTATTAAATTCTTTGTCTTTCTAATTTGAATTACATCAAGTTTTGGCTTTTGCTTTTAAGCCGATGGATGCTCATCATTTGCCTGTGCAGTCTCTTTTGTCCCACTGTTATCTGTTCAGTGCAAAAAGAATTTGCATTACTATCAAAGCAGATCAAAAGACTTCCTTTGCACACCTACAGAAAATAACATCTTTTCAAATTTCACCTTGGGAAAATACAATCCTCTGCAAGATGATCGTGTTCATGGAAATATTTATTTATTTGCCATGGGGAAACATCAGGGTTTATTGATAACATTTTAATATTGGGGTTGAGGGGAAACTGGCAGGTACCTTTTAAAGTTCCTTAATAGGTCACTATTTAAAAAAAACAACCCTCCCCCCCAAATTTACATGAGCTATACAAGGTACTAGGATGACAAACAGCAAGGAAGGTGATCAATTAAGACATTAAGTATTTTGCAACACATGGACGCATCTGCATTTTAGCCTAATAATAAGGCCATCAGCTCATTTTCAGGGTGCTGTTGCCTACTTCAACTCAATCCTGAGATCAAAGGGAAAATGTCTGCTCGCATTTTCCAATCAGAAAAGGGATGCTAATTTCAACTCCTTAATGTGTGGTGGTGAGAGACTCCTTCAATTAACAGAATTCTATACTGTGGGGGGAGGGAGGAAAGGATACAAAGGGAGACAGGCTAGAAAGACAGACGTTCTCATTAAATCAAAAGGTCCAGTATTCATTATCTCTAGCATCTGGGGCTAAGCACTAAACATGGAGATCATCAAAGGGGGTTTAATGGGTTAAATTGAGAATATACTCTAATTAAAATATTAGATACGCATAAATAGCTCTTTGATATTCATCTAAAAGTTCCCTTCAAAATAGGTGCTTCAGGTTTGTATTAAAAGGAGATTATCACTTTTAAGCAAGGCTACAAGTTTATGGCCTTCCTCAGAAATGCTTTCAAGTGTTACCATTTTATGCAAAAACCTAGAATTAGCACAGCAATTATAACTGGCATGGTATGGAAATAATGAGTAGTCCTGGGGCACCTTAGAGACTAACAAAAATATATATATATAGTATTATGAACTTTCATGGGCAAAACCCACTTCTTCAGATGAGGCGGTATGGAAGTGTCTGTGTAATGTGAACCCTGAGGCTTTGTCTAACTGCAGGATTTTTGCTCAAAAAGCTTTTTGCGGAAGAGATCTTTTTATGATAGGCTCTTTTTGTGCAAGAAACCCTGCGGAGTGTCCACACATGCCTTTTTGCGCAAGAGCTATAGTGCAAAAAGGAGTTATTCCTCGTGGGGAGAGGAATAACTCTACCAGCAAAAGCCCTCTGTCCTGTCAATTTACTGTATTTTTTTGTGCAAAAACGTGCTTGAGGTGTGGACACTCTGCTGGGTTTTGCGCAAAAACGTCCATTTTTGCGCAAAAACCTTGTAGCGTAGACATAGCCTGAGGATAAACAGAGTAGTATGGCCAAGAAGTAAGAGGGAGAAAATCCAAAGAGGGGTGATTTTTGTCCTGGATCCACTGAAAGCTGCAAAATAGTTGCCCGTTCCTGTACTTTAAAGTGCAAAACGTTTTGCATATAAGCTAATAGAACCTGCTATACAGAGAATTTTCTCATGCAAGTTTCCTCCAGTGATGCCATAATAATTTTGGTAAATAGACCAAAATGATTGTAAGTCTCCCCTTTTTAAGCACATGCTTAAGGGCTTTGCTGAATCAAGGCCTAAGCAATCAAAGCTCCATTTCAAATCTTGAGGAAGAAACCTTTCCAATGGCATATGGCACTAATGCATGTCAGTTCTAGGAGCCATTTGTTTCCCAGTGCTTGAGATCGTGCATTGATGGATTGATTTCAATAATTCAGAGCGGGATTCAAAGTCCACTGAAGTCTTTCAGCGCCTACCTTTGTTAAGCAAAATGATCTTCCTGCTAACATGTGACATGATCTTCAACTCCAACTATTCAAAAGTCCACAATTAATGCATTATAAGACTAAAAATCTATCTTGGAATTCCATTTCCACATTTACTTTTTACAGAAAATTCAGTGCATCTACAGAGACTTAAGCTTTTCAGATTCACACTCTCCCGACTGCATTCCCATTCTGTTGTACACCTTCTTCAACCAGACCTAATTTTCCTTGGACAGACGATTCCAGGGACCTCCACTCCCACAGTCAGTATTATTTTGATTAGATACAGCTATTATTAATGACTTGCCTTACTTACCATTTATTTTAAAGTGAACTTACACATTTCTTTTACATTTTCTTTTTCTGTACAGAAAATCTGAAGGTGCAGTAATGAGGCATTTTGGGGCTTGTAGAAGCCAAAGAAATTTTAGCTTCTGGTCAAAATGTCAAATCTGGGGGAATTTTGGATTTTTTTTTGTCTTGCGTCACAAACTTTTCAGGAAAATTCTCCTTTGCCCTGAGTCAATCAAGCAATTTCCAGGCCTAATAGTCATGGTCAAATATATTTGGGGTGGGGTTATGATGGAACCTTTATAAGTAGGGAACCAATGCCATGAGTCTGCATTTGTTATGCTGGCAACATACGATGAAAGCAAAACCAACGAGCCAATAGGAACATGCCAGAAACTGCCAATTTTTAAATTCATTTTTAGTATATGTTTTCCCAAATGCCTTTGCTATTCATTTTCTTATCATGTTTCAGTTATGAATTTGTCTTTTACCAAGTTAAAGGAACAGAACAATCATAAGAATCACATCTGTTTGTTAACTTAATCTATTCAAGGCTGTTTCCTATCAAAAGTGTAGTTCTTGACTATCCTGTGTTCAGCTCAGTTTCTTAGCTCTGGTCTACACTAAGGATGTTAAATATGGACTAATTTTGCATTGAATATTCGATTAGTCAATAGGGTGATTCCACGTTTGAAGAGTAGCAACAACCCTTTCTGATAGAGGCAGCATGGGGGGAGTGGGGAGTGATTGGTCGACTAGCATGTCTTCACATCCCTAGTTCTTCATATCCCTAGTCTACACTAGGGAGTTATTTTGAAATAACGCCACTTATTTCGAAATAACAAGCAGCACGTCTACACTACCAAGCCCATTATTTCAAAAAAAGGGGCTGGTTATTTTGAAATAATAACTCCTGCTTTCCACGAGGAATAGCACTTATTTTGAAATAGCGGTAGTGTGGATGCTCCACTGCTATTTCAAAATAACTACTCCCCAGAGTCATTCATTCAAAGTAATTACTCCCCCATGTTTCCTGGGGTCTAAGTTGAGATAGCACGTCCTTATTAAGGGCATGTCTACACTGCAGGGCAAGAGTCGAATTAAGATATGTAACTTCAGCTATGTCAATTGCGTAGCTGAAGTCGAAATAGCTTAATTTGGCATTTGGTGCTGTCTGCACAGCAAGAAATAGAAGGAAGAACACTTCCTTTGACTTCTCTCACTCCTAGTGAAATGAGGGTTACAGAGTAAGTCGGAGTAAGAAGTCTTCCATCTCAAAATTAATTCAAATAATGGCTTGCTGTGTAGATGCGTACTATTTTATTTCAAAATAAAGTCAGTTATTCTGAAATAACGCTGCTGTGTAGATGTACCCTAAGGAAGCCAGCCTCAGACTAATGTTGAGGGTTCCCTGTAGTGTGGACACGCTATTTTGAAATAGTTATTTTGGGAATTGTTATTCTGAAATAACTTATTTTGAAATAATTTCCAAGTGTAGATAAGCCCTCAGAGTGCAGATCTTCCAAATACTCCAAGCTAATAACACATTGTCTATATGAACAGCCAATACTTGTTCACATTTTCTTGCTCCAGATGAGGCTCTAAACTCCTGGGCTAGCTGTGATGCTATGACAATGAATCATTAATCAATAATCAAGCAATGACTACATAATTCATTATTGTATCACTATTGATGGCCTGTGTTTGGTTCATGTTTTACTTTCTTCATTATTGGGAGTATTTCAGTTTGGCTTTGTTCATGGATAGCCTGCCAAAATCTTCCTCTTCATTTTAAAGAAAGAAAATGTTGTAGATATTAAGACAATATAACAAGGTTGACATCTCCCTCACCTTTTTAATTTTAAATGTATCAATTTACCTTTAAGTTAAATCTGGCACAAGTATTTACATTAAAAACCTGTTAAGGACCCAAACTCTAAGACAGTCTAGCTAAATATTAGAAATTACTACATTATATAAAAAACAATGAATAGTCTAGCAGCATCTTAAAGACTAACAAAAGCTCATGATACCAGCTACATGTTTTGTTAGTCTTTAAGGTGCTGCTAGACCATTTGTTGTTTTTTAAGTTTTTCCAGTCATAGACTCACTTGGCTTCCCCTCTGAAGCTTTTGTACATTATATAAAACATGCAAGAATCATTTCTTGTGTCACTGCTGGACTTGGTCAGGATTCTGTCTTTTTCTTACAGGAACTGATGATGTTTTCCTTTCTGATCATTCTGATCAGCTCTTCCCCTCCTTAAGAGCTCTTCACTAGTTTATTGTTTTTGCAGCATGGGTGGGCTCCAACCAGATTGGCCCCACTGTGCTGGGCATGGTGACACATGGAGGAGCCTTCCAATGTTGCCTGCTTTATCCATTGGGAAGCTTGTGGTGGGTTTGCCCATGGTGGGTAGGGCTTAGAGCCCTCAACCTCATGCTCCTAAGGCAGGTACCTTAGCCATTGTACCACTGGATGAGCCCCCCTAGCTTCATTGGCCCCTTTATCCTTTAAACCTTCCAAGGATGCCAGCTCCATCCCTTGGGAAGCTGGTGGTGGCTTTCCCCAGGATGAGTGGGGCTCAAATCCTCAACCTCATGCACCCGGGGCAGGCACCTTATACACCCTGCAGCTGGGACTATGCATCCCAGCTCAAATTGACATGCCTCTAGCTCTGCTTGAATGAGTGCAATCAAACTAGCCAGAAAGCTGAGAACAGGCAGCAGCTTGGGCTAGCCCCTGGATATATACTCAGGGAACCTGGGTGGGGGGTGCAGAGCCAGGAGCTGCACCCATGTACAGAGAGGTGAAGTGACATATATAAGGTAATTCAGCAGGTTGGGGCAGAACTGGAAACAGAAATCAAGTGACCAGCCCTAATCCAGCACCTTGTCCATGGGACCATGCTGCATCTGGCTTCTTTTATTGCATCCAGTTCAAGCTCTCTGTCCTCATCTACCAAAGTCTTCACAAGTTCGCCCTGGTCCACACCCCAACTCTTTCCTGATACTCACTCTGTGCTCCTACAAATCCTCTCAGCTGCTCTCTTTGTCATCTCCTCCCATTCTCAGTTTTATGCTCTGCTATGCAAGGCCATGACTGAAAGCCCATTTAAGGCAAAGAGAATCTATCCGTTGACTGCAGGGTGCTTCAGATGTGATTGCTGATGTATCAAGTCCCACTGCTTTCTCGACCTTCAGCGTCCTCCTTAAACCAGTCGCTGTCCTCTGCAGACCTTCCTCTATCTTTGGTCTCTTTTATGTTACCACTGTATTGTTCTTGTCTCTCCAAAATCAGTTGAGATGCTCCTTTGGAGCAAGGTCTGTCTTATGTATTTGAAAAGTAGAATGTATACATAGGGTGCTCTATATCCAAATACTGCTGATAACATCTGTATTACCTATCTATTACCAGTCATGGAAACCTGGGACAGAGCTATAATATTTATCATGAATTCATGTCTCTTTGGTCAATGGCTCAGTGAATGTCATGGAAATGTTCCTATTTTCATTTCAGTGCAAGTTATTTTAAGAGAAAAGTAAACACAAACACACACACACACACACAAAACTGTGATAAGATTTGAAGGAAATATTTCTAAAGGTTCATTATGTAAAATATAAAAATGATATTTTGGTATGTTTCTGTAGGTTTATTTCACTGCATGAAAAAAAAGAGCATTTTGGGAAAGATCTAGATTCACAAATTTGTTTAGGTATCAAAGTTCCGAGTATAGACTTCCCTGCAATTCACAGAACTCTTGCGGACCCAGAAGGTACCTAAATTCACTCGCCACCCTTTCAGGATAAACTGCTCAGAAAGAAGCAGCAACTTAATCTGGATTTTTCAAGGAAGGAAAAAGCAGAATAAAAAGAACCATAGTTCTAAGGTTATGTTTACTTTAAAAATGATTCTAATACATTTGGACTAAAATAAAGGAGAATAACCTGAAAATACTTCACCTTTTGAAATCAATTTTGTGATGGTAGAGGTTCTCATTTAAATAGCAGAGTCCTGAAATACTGTATCTGGAAAACATATAATTAATTTAATACACACCTAAATAGTTCAGATACTGCACCCTCTACAGCTCCCTAACTATTTCAAACTTGTTATAAAATGTGAAGGGTTTTGAAGGCAGCCACAACGTGCTTCTCTATTTCATGTCTGTTTTGCAGAGTTTTCAATGAGGAAATTTGAGGTAAATTCTGTCCTTTTAAAGTATGTGTTTGAGTCCTTTCCTCTTTTGGTTCTTCACCTGATTGCTTAGCTGAGAGAGTTTTTGGTTTAGGAATCTTCTTGGCATATTCCAGAGCCTAAAAATATAAAGATTGAAATAATTTTGAAATTAACAATAAAATTATATCAACACTTTTAAAAACAGCAGGAGAACATAAGAATGTTCACACTAAATCAGATTAGTGGTCTAATTCCATCTTTTGTAGTGACTAGTATCAGATGCTTTAGAGGAAGGTACAAGAAATTCTGAAGATATCAAATAATCTGCCCCCAGATAAGTTGTTTCTGACCCTTATTAGTTAGAAATTCTCTTACGTCTTGAAGCATACAGGTTTACATCCCTTCCAACACTTTATAAAAAATTGTATTTACTATAATAATTTTGTATATTCTCACATTCCTTATAAATATAAAATGTTTTTTATTCCTGTCAAGGTCTTGGCCTCAATGATAACTTGCAGCAATGCGTGGCAAGCCTCAGAAACCAGAAATTTGTTTTATAATAGGCCCCCGTCCTTCCTCCAAAATGACATGACAATAGACCTAAAATGATAAATAAGATGCTGAGATATTCTCCAAGACTTCAGAGTCAAAGCTTAGAGCAGTGGTTCTCAAGCTTTTTGGACCAGGGCCCACCTGGCCCAATGCAAATCTTTTGAAGGACCACCAATTGCTACTGGAAACTCACCAATAATTATGTCAGAGCCATTTTGCTAGTGCCACAGCTAGGGAGAACAGTTTAATTTAACCAGGAAGAAAGGAAATATGAATTTAAATTATTAAACAGACTAAGCACTTTTACTTTCTCATGTTAGTTTATCAAACTTCATTTTCAATAAAGTAAAATATTAATTTATGTACAACACAAAAGGTTTCAATGTTTTCTTTATTTATGGTGGGGGGGGGAGAAGAGAACTTTTTTTGGGTTGGGGGCCACTGACCCACGGAAAAAATCAGTTGAGGACTACACAAGTGAGAAGCAAAAAACACCACAAAACCCTCCAAAAACCTCCAATGTCATTGATGTGGCCACCAATTGAGACCCCTCACTCTTCTGGTGCTCCAGCCCCACAGGGGAAGGGAGAGGGAAGATGAGGTGCAGGGCTTCCCATAGGCTAGATTGACTCTTCTGGGCTTCCATGGTTAGTGGATTTTGTGGACCCCCCCCCAGCTCTGGGGTGGGGACAAAATTGAGGGGTTCACTGAGGGAGACAGGGATGTCAGTGAGCGGGATAGGGATGGGGGTGCAAGATCTGGGCGGGATGTGCAGGAGAGGGTGCGATCTGGTTGGGAGGTAGGGTACAGCAGCAGGATGGGAGTAAGAGCCTAGGGGGATGTGTGTAGGAGCAAGGAAGGATGCAGTGTGTAGCCAGGAGGGAGGGTGCAGGAGCAGGCTAGGGATGGGGTGTCTGGACAGGGTAAAGAGCACAGAAGCAAGGGTGAGTGCAGGAGCAAGCTGAGAGTAGAGTGTCTGGCCAGAGGCGAGGGTGCAGGAGTAGGCTGGGGGGAGGGTGTCTGGCCGGGGGGGAGGGGGTGCAGGAGCAGGCTGCGGGTATGGGATCTCAGCAGAGGCGTCTGCATGCTGCTGTTTCCCTAGTTGGTGGAGGGGGAGTGGCAGCGCGCGGAACTACGTCCAACTCTGCTTCTTCCCCATGAGCCTGATCGCACAGCAAGGCTTGGGGCTCCCGCCCAGCTGAAAGCCCCACTCTGTGGGGGAGAGTGGGGGCCTGAGCTTGAGCCGTGAACCTCAGCCATCTTTCTTACCCATGAGCCTGATCACGCAGCACACACTCCGCCCCCCACTGGGAGCCATGCTGGGCAGTAGGCGTTCTGGGGGAGGAATTGCTGTGGTTAGGGACACTGCGGTAGTGTGCCCTCCCTGTGCTCTACGGCCTCAGGTGGAAGGGGTGGGAATGTGGGGAGGGCTAGCCTCCCCAAGCCAGCCGTTCACCCATTGCCCATGAAGATGGTACAAAAATAACTAATAAGTAACTGACCTTGAGGAACTTTCTGTTAGGGATGTAAGAGTTTAACTGGTTAACTGATAAGCTGATGGTTATTGGTTTCTGTTACCAGTTAAACTGAGCCTGCTCTTGGGGCTCCAGCTGCCCCTCACTGCGGGTTCTGCATGTGTGTGCTGCAGATACTGGCCCTACTCCCAGGGAACCGGCTGCACCCCATGCTGCAATCTCTGCTAGCCCCCTTCCCTGGGCAGCCTGCTCCCCGGGCTGCAGGGCCGGTAGCCAGGAGTTAGTGCATGCTAGGAGCCAGTGCATGCCTGCAGAGCCCGCAGGGCGGGGCAGCTGATGCCCTGGGAGCAGAGTTGGCACCTGGGAGCAGGGCTGGAAGTGCCTGTGACACGGGGCATCAGCCAGCTCCTTGGGAGCAGGCCGGCAACTGGGACATGCCAGAAACCTGCCGGCTGCACTGCAGAGCCTACAATGTAGGGCAGCTGGCTCCATGGGAACTGCAGGGGCTCCCCTCCACTATCTTTCCCTGCTTAGTCCCACCCAACCGTATAGCCCCAGGTAACCATGTAACTGACAGGGTTTGCAATGGTTAAACAGTGACTGGTTTCATAGGTCTGTATTTTTACATCCCTACTTTCTGCACTGGGAGTCTCTGGGATTGAGATGCTTTCTGGTCTGACCTTATGTCTTGATAATGACGACTTGAGCTGAGGTTTTGCTGGAGGTTTCTGTGCAGTAGCAACATTCTTCATGTTCTGCTCCTTAATGTGCTTTGCATATTCCTTTTGCTTATTTAACTTTTCTGTCTGGCAAGTGAAAAAAGTTTATGGTTATTTCCAGTTGTCATAGACCAGTTAATTAACCCTTTAACTGCTGGACTTTCCCATTTATGCCTCCACAGCTGTTGCTCAGCAGATCTTCTTAAAGATCTTATTTTTCAAGGAGAGAGTACTGTAATTCTTTATTTTCAAGAGCTCTTCCTCTGTTATATCTAGGATGCAGCTCATTGAAAATGCGGCAGTTTGAATCTTTCTTGGCACATAGCTGTTTCAGGATATTACTTCCACTCTAAAATGGCGGTACCAGCTACCTGTCCAGTTTTACATTGATTTTTAAAATCCTTCTACAGCATTTAAGGCCTTGAATGACTGTGGTCCATTTATTTAACTGATTTTGTTACTCTCAGACTCAGCAAGGTATTTCAGTTTGTCCCAGTTAGGAGCTGATGTCAATGTTCACATTTTTTCCCCATTGCAATTCAATAACACATTATTGGCATGACAGTCTATACAAGTGTTGCCAAAAGAGACAGACCCCTCTGCTATATGGAGGAAGGCCGTTTGTAGCAATGCATCTATTGATATAAATTTGAGATGACCAATCTATCTCATTTACTGCAAGGTTGAAATAATCATTGTAGCTTTTAAACTGCTCCAAAGGGCTGATCATTTTATCATTTTAACTGCACAATGCTCTGTGATATTTCTGTGAAGGATGCAACATAAACAGGTGTTGTCTTATCAGTGGGGTACAAGAGGGCATGGGTTATGTTCTGCAGCACTTGAGATGTACATCTGCTTAATGTAACTTATAAAGTCACTGGCAGTGAAGAGGTCAAATGAGATTTTTCATTCAGACCCTTTTCTCTGACAATCATCTCCTCTTTGGCACAGTGAGATCTGATGTTTGCTTAACAGTGAGTAATGTGCATTCAGCTACTTTCCTGTTGCACTTACTCTACTGTAGTTACATTCATTTTCTCTTCCAAGGTTCAATAAGACTGTCTTCTGCTCTGAGAATGACAACACAGCTCAATCACGTTAAAGTCATTCATGTACACTTCAACTACACAGGGAGAACCAAGCACTTAGGACTTACCTTCAGCAGAATACTCACCTCTAAACATTCCTTTAAGGCTACCTGCTTCTGGGAGCTACAAAACTAGAGGGATGAATCTATCAAAAATTCAATTCTCTCTCCTCCAGTTATATACTTTTTCTGTTGTGTGTGTGTGTTTTTTGAACAGATATCCATGATATCAAAGGAATCTGGGCTGTTAATGTTGGTAGTGAACAGGTACTGGGACACTGGGGAATATCGAGAGGACTGGAAGAATGCTTGTGTCAATATTTTTTTTTTAAAAAAGGTAAATTAGATGACCTTGGAAATGGTGGGCTATCAGTCTGAAACAGCTGTTCCATTTCGTTGTCAAGGCTCTAATGGGACTCTAATATAATGTTTAAATGGATAATATAATCCATGCTACTCAATATGGGTTACATGGAAAATAGATCTTCTCAAACTGATTTGGTATCTTTTTTTGAGATTACAAATTTGGTTGATTAAAAGTTTGTGATGGGGTTTAACCCCCATTATGGGCAAGGCAGCAAGGGAAAGAATCCCAATTAGTCATGCTCTGCACTAGGGAGGTGATTAACTAATTGCCTCCTGGCCAGAGGAGACAGAACTAGGTCTAATAAGCACAGTGAGGGAGCTCCAGACAAGAGAAACTGCCTAGGAGACAGGTCTCTCTGATGGAGAGAAATCCTGGAATAAGGTTTAATTGACAGGAAATAACAGAGAACAAACTACCCTAGCAGGTGAGGTTTCTCCTGGAGAAGCCCTGAGGTACAGCCAACAGGAGAACCACAGTGAAGCGTGAGGGGGGTGGAAGGGCCATTAGTTCAAATATTTGTGGACTTGTATTTGGACTTGCTACTGCTGCTTGGCAGGAGCAGCCTGAAGCCGGCTGCGGCAGCTGGCGCCCTAGGCGGAAGGCACGATCGGTGCCCCCGCCTGCACGGCCGTCAATGGCCGTGACGTAATCACGGGGCGCCCCGTGACGTCATCATCGGGCGCCCGGGCCCGCGGTGCCCTAGGCAACTGCCTAGTTTGCCTAGGTCCACAGGCCGCCCCTGCTGCTCGGGAAGGGGATTCAACTTCTTTGTGACTTGGTTGGAGGGCCAAGCCCCAGAACACCCAGAAGGGGGGTCAGGGGAAGACACAGAGAGGCCACTGCAGATCCAAAAGAGACTCTGGGTGGGGGGAGTCAGGCAAGGACCCCTGCAATCTGCTACATGAGACAAGGGGGTGCCCATGAGGTGAAGACGTGCTACTACAATATGTTGATGTAATAAATCTAGATGACTTGGTGCCATATGACATTTTGATTAAGAAACTAGAATGATACAAAATAAATAAAGCACTAAATGGGATTAGGCCTCAATCTACTTGTACATAAGAACAGCCAAACTGGGTCACACCAAAGGTCCACCTAGCCCAATATCCTTTCTTCTGGCAATGGTCAATGCCAGGTACCCCAGAGGGAATGAACAGAACAGGTAATCATCATGTGTTTCATCTCCTGTAGCCCAATCCCAGCTTCTGGCAAACAGAAGCTAGGAACAGCATCTCTGCCCACTTGTAAATGGAGAATGATCAACTGGATGATTTCTAGTGGGATCCCTCAGAGATCTGTTCTTGATTCTATGCTACTAAATATTTGTATAATGATGAGGCAGCAAACAAAGTCATTACTGATCAAGTTTTCAGATGACACAAAGATTGGGGGAGTGGTAAATAATGAGGAGGATGTGCTGCTGTTAGAGGGATCTAGATCATTTGCCAAACTAGGTGTAATCAAGGTATGTATTGATATGGCTGAAGGAAAGGTCACACATCTAGGAACAAAGAATGTTGGCTGTATTTACAGGATGGAGGTCTCTATCCTGGGAAGTCAGGACCCTGAAAAAAGACTTTGGGGAGTGGGGAGGGGGCATCCATAGTTGCTCATCAGCTGAACATCA
Source organism: Pelochelys cantorii (assembly GCA_032595735.1). Taxonomy (NCBI): domain Eukaryota; kingdom Metazoa; phylum Chordata; order Testudines; family Trionychidae; genus Pelochelys; species Pelochelys cantorii. The sequence goes on along the minus strand of CM064352.1, from coordinate 15,408,561 downwards.
GCTCCCAGTGCTATGCTGTGGCTAAAAAGGGCAAATGTGTTTCTTGGATGTAAAAACAGGGACATATTCAGTAGGAATATGGACATCATATGACCTCTGTATTAGCCACTGGCGTAACACCTACAGGAATATGGTGTCCGGGTCCACTGTTCACAATTTAAGAAAGATGTTGAAAAACTGGAGAGAGTTCAGAGAAGAGCCAGAATAATAATCTAAGGATGCCTTATAGTTACGTTTCATAGCAAAGGGCTCTTTAATCTAGCAGACAAAGGTATAATAAGCTCTAATGACTGGAAGTTGATTGACAGGCTGAAAACTTAGATATATTCAGACTAGAAACAAGGTGTATATATTTAAATGAGGGTAATTAACCACTGGAACAACTTATCAGTATTGTGATGGAAACTTTAAGAATGGCTGTTTTTCTAACAGACACATTCTAGTTCAACCAGTTAAAGGAAGAATTAATTCCGGGAAATCCTATGGCCTATATTTTCCACGATGTGTGACTAGATCAGGGGCCGGCAACTTTTTCAAACCAAAGAGCCAAACGACTTCAAAATTCAGAACACGTGGTCAACAAAGAGCTGTACCAGAATGCGCATTTGCTTGACTGAAAATATACAACTTAATATCATTGACAATTGACATGATTAATAACAGCGTAAATGAAACGTACTCATACACTTTATTTAATGAGACTTCTGCTGGTGCATCTTTTCGCACATTTTTTTGAAGTTGACATCATAACTGGTCAAATCCAGCTCCATGCTCACATTCAGGCTGTCTTCTGTCAATCTTATAGCCGGGGGCTGGGGATGTGGGGGTGCAGGAGTCTGGGTTGGTGTGTATGAGGGGCTCAGGGCACACGACCTGGGGCATGGGGGAGTGCAAGAGCATTATGGCAGGGGGCTGGGGATGTGGGCGTGTAGGAGTCTGGGGATTTGGGGGTATGAGGGGCTCAGGGCAGGCAGTTCAGGTGTATGAGGGGCTCAGGGTTTGTGTGGGGTGTGTGTATAGGAGTTAAAATGTGGTTATCAGGCTATTCGTATAGTCAATACAATTTGTTGACAGGACTGCTCTGCAGAGCTGCAGCGGGGGTAGCTCCAGGAGCTGGCTCGAGCTGGCAGTCCCGGCTCGTACCAGCTCCGGGAGCCACCCGCGTTAAACTTATACTTATTGGATAGTTAACTAGTCGCTTACATCCCTAGCAGGAGTGTTATCACACTGCGGCCAAGTGGGGCTGGGCCCTAAGTGGGGGCTTGTTGGCCAAGCTTAATTTTTAAATAAAGTAAAATATTATGTCCAACACAAAAGGTTTCAACATTATCTTTATGGCAGGGGTGGGGAACCTTTTTTTGGGTCGGGGGCCTCTGATCCACAGAAAAACTGTCGGGGACCACACAAGCGAGAAGCAAAAAAAAACAACCCCTCCAGAAACCCCCAACTGATGTGGCCCCCAACTGAGACACCTCACTTCCCTGGTGCTCCAGCCCCTTGATCGGGGGAGGGACAGGGAAGACTGAGGTTCAAAGCCTCAGGCCAGATTTACTCTTCTGGGATCCCAGGGTTAGTGGATTTTGGTCCCACCCGAGGCTCTGGGGTGGGACCAAAAATGTGGGGTTAAGTGTGTGAGACAAGGCTGCCAGTGAATGGGGTAGGGATGGATGTGGGCAGGAGGTAGGTATAGGAGGAAGTGAGGTTGTGAGGTCTGGGTGGGAGGTTGGATGCAGGCGCAGGCTGGGAGTAGGCTGTCTGGCCAGGGCAAGGGGGGGTGTAAGTGAGGGGGTGGGGGTTCAGGGTCTGGGCATGAAGGGAGAGGGGGCACTTGTTTTTGTGCTGTGTCGCAGGCACCATATAACACGGCCTCCCACTGCTCCCCTTTGCCAGAAGGAAGCCTCCAGGAAGTGTGTCCCAGAGAAAGGAAAATGGCAGCGTGCGGAGCCAAAAGATGACAGAGCTTGTTCCCTGGATGCTGGATCCAGCGGGGAAGCTCGGGGCTTTCTTCCAGCCTCCCTCTCCTTTCCTTCCCCTCCTGAAGGAAGCCAGCACTGGCATTCCAATCTTGCGGGGGGCTGAAAGGGTGTAGCGCCAGCTGGGGGGGTGTTAAGTTGGGGCTCCAGAAGAGCCGTGTCTGGTTCCCTAGTGAGCCATAGGTTACTGATCCCTGGACTAGATGATGATAATGGTCCCTTCTGACGTATGAATCTATGAAAATTAGCTGTGGGTTTGTGTGAAGGAAGCCTTGAAATCTAGCATATATTTACATACAGTTTTACAATGAACTGACTAGTGTGAATATGTGCTAATGGATGATTCAGAATTGTTCAACTGTGTAACAAATCTATGGGTATGTCTACACTACAAAGTTAATTCGAAATAACAGCAGTTATTTCAAATTAACTTTAATAACGTCTACACAGGCAAACCGCTATTTCAAAATAAATTCGAAATAGTGGAGCCCTTATTTCGAATTTGGTAAACCTCATTCTATGAGGAGTAACACCAAATTCGAAATAGTTATTTCGAATTAAGTGCTGTGTAGACACTTAATTCGAAATAGGGGGCCTCCAGCCCTTCCCAGGGAGCCCTGGTGGCCACTCTGGGCACAACCAGGAAAACTTACTCTCCTCTCCCCCAGCCCCAGAGCCATTAAAGGGGTAGACCCTGGCCACAGTGCCTGTGCCAGCTCCAAGCCTGCCAGCCCAGAGCCAGCAGTGGCCACTGGAGCCCCTGACCCAGTGGCCCCAAACATGAGCCAGCAAGCCACTGGCAGCCAGCCCTCCACCGCTTCCCAGGAGCAGTCTGCCAGCTCCCAGGAGCCTGACAGGGGCTGGAGAAGGTGGGCGCCTTCCTGGTCCAGGGTGGAGATCATGGACCTTATTCAGGTTTGGGGGGGATGCCCCCAACGTCCATGATCTCCGCACCAGACGGAGGAACGTGGCCGTCTATGGCAGGATAGCTGCCAGCCTGGCCACCAAAGGCCACATGCGAACCTAGGAGCAGGTTTGCATGAAAATCAAGTTGGTCTGGCAAGACCCCCAACCCTGAGCCCTGAGCTTCCCCTCCCCCTTCTTCCCCTTGCTTCCCCCTTCCAGCTCCCTCCTCCCAGGTTTGCCCCTCCCCTCTTCTACCCTCTCTCTTCCCCTCTCCCACCTCCTTTTCCCAGTCTCCCCAGAGGTTCATCCCCCCCCCAGTTTGTTCAATAAACCCAGTTTCTATTTTGGAACATACGTGTCTTTTGTTTGACAACAGGAAGGGGGGCTAGGGAGGGGTAAGTGGAAGGACGTGAGGGAGGAATGGGGCACGAGCCCCCGGTGGGGAGGACCGGGGAGGCTCTGAGGGCTCCTCAGGGTGGACGCTCTCCCTCAGGGCCTCCTGGATCCTGACAGCCCCCTGACGGACCCCCCGGATGGCAGCCTGCAGCAAGTGCAGCTGGGCTGATGGCAACGACCCCACGAGACGCACCGGCGTGCCCGGGGCAGCTCTGGCTCCATGTGGCCGAGTGCTGTGTTGTCCCAAGTGCGGGCACTCAGGGCACTCCAAGACAGGACAGCTTTGCTGTCCCTCATCGAGGTAGACAAGCAAGCGGGGAACCCTGAGAACTGTCTGTCCGGGGTGGGGGTAGGGTCCCTTTAAGTACGGAGCTCAGTTAGCCTCAGGCAGCAGCCCCACACACTAAGTCCTAACCTGATGCCCTGCCGGCACTGGTTCCGGCCAGCCTTATCTTCGGTTCAGGGTCCACTCAGTGTGGACTTGCTATTTCGAAATAGCAAAACGCTATTTTGAAATAGTTTTTGTGTCTAGATGCATTATTTCGAATTAGCTTAATTCGAATTAACTATTTCAAATTAATTTAATTTGAAATAGTGCTGTAGTATAGACATACCCTATATTACTAATAGTGAAGGGAGAGTTTCTTTTAGCACAGGTGGCTGGAAGTTTGAGTGTTTTATAACTGTTGTGTCTGAAAAAAATTCCAGTAGGTGAAGAGGTGCAGCCCAATGACAGACGTGATGTGCTAGATCGTCATGGACCTGCTTCAATATTGTTTATATGGATGAGAGAAGGCACCTAACGAAGATTCATATGGAAAAAAGGGGGCTACTACTTAACTGATAGAGGATATCTTAGTATTTTGTGTTATTGTCTTAGTTGGACTCACAAACGGACTGATTAACAGATGCCTGATTAGAACATTATCATTTATTTGATGGTAATGCCCACCTATGTACTAGTTGCTTTTTTAATGCTCAGAAGGACGGTCCACTTTGGAAATTAATATTTAGTTTGAGTCAAGGGCATAACCTATCAGGCAGTCTTTGGTTACTTTATCAACTGTGCTTTTATCGCCACCGCATTCTACCTTAGCTAACTTGGTATAACTTAGTGACATAAAAAGCAAACAAAATGCTATCAGTGACACTTACTTTCTCTCTGACTGCTTCATAGTCAGGTCCAAGGCCTCCAAGCTTCACATCCAGGTTCACGTAGGCTCTTGGCCTAGAAGGCTAAAGACAGAAACAAATACATCTTCCTTTAACTGTTGGCATGGAGGGCAAAAGTCGCCCTAAGTAACGTAAAAGTTTTAAAGGTGTATTTAATCTGAGCTGGTTTGTTCTACTATAAATGACATTTCCAGATATAATGAAAGGATGGAAGAAAAACTGGTTTACTTTTTTGAAAAATGTTGCCAGGGACTACAGAACAGTTTTGAAAATAAAGACAGCTTAGTAAACTGTAAAGTATTTACACCATCATTTAAGATGCATGAATCCTTTCAGCTTGTACTACAGCATATTATCACATAATTAGAGATGGTTTGTAATGAATGGGAAGAATTCAGGTTGTAGGCTCAAACTTAACTTTGACACTTGCTTTATGAGTAAAGTGATCAGACTTTAAGTTGAATTCATGTAATTTGTTTCATGTGATAATATGGAGAATTTCTAAAAGAATATTATGTGGATATTTGAATAACTAATACACCAACCTCAACTTTGTAATTTGCCAGTCTTCTACTTCATGAGCTGGACTCTATCAAACAGCTTAAAATAACAATGGACCTGGCAGTCATTACATTAACAGAACTTTGGACAAAGCCATATAGCAAAACCAAAAGCAAGATTTTTTTTTTTTTTTTTTTTTTTTAATGACAGAGAAATTCACGTTTCCTTCTCCTGGTAAGTAACTAAAGACCTTGTGCTATGATAGCAAATTCATTAATAGGGTTAGAGAAGGCACAAGGTGGAATCCTGGACCCACTGAAATCAATGGCAAGACTCCACTGACTTCAGCGGAGACAGGATTTCATCCTTAATACGAGGATGGCAGGAAGACCTGGATGAAGGTAGAGGCTTATAGAACAGAGGTGGGGAACCTTTTTAGGTCAGTGGCCACTGACCCACAGAAAAATCAGTCAAGGGCTGCACACAAGAGAGAAGCACAAAACAAACCAAACAACACAACCAAACCCCTCACTGACATGGCCCCCGACTGAGAAGGAGAAAGTCACTCCCCACATTCTCCTTGCATACCAGAGCCTAGGGGGGCCTAGCCTAGTATATTTTGTGTGATCCAGCCCCATGGTAGGGGAGCAGGGGTCTGGAATGCCAGTGCGGGCTCCTCAGTGCTGGGGGGTGACCCTGAGCCTCAGGCTTTTTTTCAAGTATCTAAAAGGGCATCACAAGGAAGAAGGAGAAAAATTGTTCTTCTTGGACTCTGATGATAGGACAAGAAGCAATGGGTTTAAATTGCAACAAGAGAGGTTTAGGTTGGACATCAGGGAAAACTTCCTGCCTGTCAGGGTGGTTAAACACTGAAATAAGTTGCCTAGGGAGGTTGTGGAATCTCCGTCTCTGGAGATATTTAAGAGCAGGTTAGACAGACATCTGTCAGGGATGGTCTAGATGGTGCTTGGCCCTGCCATGAGGGCAGGGGACTGGACTTGATGTCCTCTCGAGGTCCCTTCCAATTCTAGTGTTCTGTGATTCTATGATTCACCTACGAAGGTGAAAAATTAATGGAACAAGTGCTGCATCAGGCAAAAAGGAAGGTTATTGCCGTGTCAGTTCGTAGCGTTTCATACCAGAATCAGCTGCACTTTTTACCACTCACTGACCTCTGTATGCAGGACATTTTCTGAGATCAGGAGACTTGCTTATTCCTACCCCTCTCACACTTCTTGCCTGTAACTCTTCCTGCTGGCATCTGGTGATAAAGCTTTTAAAGCTCAGGTCTTTGGTGCAGTCATTTGCACAAACAGAAGAGAGAAACTCCCATATATTTTTGCGGCTCACATGCTCATAACTGGTTGACAGGAATGTTTACAGTGTTACTCTGAGTGACAGAGTTGAAGTCACAGTATTAATTACTTGCTGGGAGGGTAAGTATGCTGCTAATCATGACATGGTGCTATATGCTGGCAGCCATCTCATTGTACTTACTTTATCTTTATTAAGAACTGTAACTTTTCAAATAGCCTGGAAAATGTGATCTTTTTTGTAGCTGTGGAAAGCTCAAAATGCAGTACAAACATGATGGGGAAGGCATGAGGTGGGGTGTCTGAGACACAAGCCATGAAGAGGATTGAGAAATTTCCTGTGTGCCCTTCAGGTGAAGCCTGGGGACCTACTGCATGTAAGTGCAGGAAGCGGTGGGTAAGTGGGGTGAGTCACAGGTGCTGCAAAGAGGTGCGTGGCTGAACCAAGGGAAAGGCTAGTGAGAGCACATACTATGTTTTTATTTCAAAAAATGCACTACCCCCCTGCTTGGGAGCACTTTCATTTCTTTTCTGCCCTGCACTGATCCCCCGTGCAAAGCTCCTTTCCTAGTTATTTTTGTGGGGAACCAGAATTTCATCTTAATCCATTTCTAACCATCCATTATGTTAGCTCCAGGATAATGTGCTTTTCTGGCTTGTCTGGGGAGGGCTGGCATTCCTGGATCTCTTCGCATCTGTTCCAAAGAGACTCAATTAACTTTCATAGCTGGTCTAAATTTTAAAAGCCTGCCAGAGAAAACACTTAATAATCCCAATTCTGGTTTGGTTTGTTTTCTTTCTGGCTGTCTATTGCAGTAATTCCAATAATGGACTAGTACAGAAATACCAAAAGAATTTCTATCAGCAAAACAAGTACTTTCTTCAAATGGTGACCATGTTTTAAGTCAAACCCAAATGCCAAACAAATGAAATCTATAATATATTAGAAATATTAGACTTCTGTTTTGAGTCAAATGTTCCATACAAGTGTTTGGATAATTTTATATTTGTTTTTTTTAAACCAAATCTAAAAAAAAGAGTTAAACTATTTAGCTGTATGTAACAGAGAGGTTTTTCCTCAAACACCTGTAGTAATTTCCAGTGTATTTTCAAAGCCAAAACATGTGTGAATTAAATTTGACTTTACTGTGTTTGTATGAAATTCAATTTAATGTGAGAAGCTGAGTTGTACTGTGAGACATAAGCAATTCAATTCTCCACAAAATTCTTCAGATGTGCAAGTGTGAGAAAGTTATGGGAGGAAAAAAGGACAAAAACAAAGGCGTGAGCACAGGGAATGGGAAAGGAAGGAAATCTGCTCTGCAGTTACTAACTTAATCCAGCTAACCCTTCTTAGAGGCAGTCAAGCAGCAATAGAAAATCTGCCTCCTACATGAAGCACATGAGTAATTATTCCAGCTTAGCGGCATTTCTTAGTGCAGGCAAACTAACTTCTTAAACATTCAATTTGTCATGGGTGTACAATGATATCTTTATATTGTTCCATTGCATCAGTGTTAAATGGTTACAGTATGAAATTTGGACACACAGAAGAGTCCGAGCTCAATTTTGGTAAGTGACCACAATGGGACTGCCAGCAGACCTGGAATAATGTTTATGACATTAACTTCACAAATCCTGTAACTTTTAATGTTGTCCACTTTGAATTCCCTAGGAAACCAAGAGATTTGATCTGACTGGCAAATGGGCATGACAAGGATAATAACTTACTCAGACTTCAGGCCTGGCTACCTGCTGTTGTATACAAACGGCTTCTTTCTAAATCATTTTTACCACTGGAATAACTTGAAGGATCAACAGTTCCCCAGGTGTTCTAACAAGTGACCTTCTCTGAAAAGTAGAGTGGAAAGATACAGAGGTGAATTGTCTCAACTCCTTGGATTATAAAGTGTGGGAGTCAATCGCTCAGATCAGCTACTAGTTATTTTCTTTTTCCATATCTGCTTCTACCACTGACTAGTTTGATGTTGGGCAAGTCACTTAATGTCTCAGTATCAATTTCCTTTCTGTAAAAGGGAAATAATTCTCATATTAAAGGGCTTTGAGAGCTATGGATAATAAGCACAAAGTACTAATGTAATCAAAGGAAGGAACAGCAACATAAATTCGGTTTCTAACTCACTCATATTTTCTTACCTTCCTAGTCCCTTTTTCTTTCAGATGTTTTTGCTTTTCCATTTGTAGCAGGTACCCTTCTGAGTTACTGCGATTAATTTTCACTTGATTTCCTTCATTTCTTTCTGTGTTAAGCTCTGAGGCACTTTCTGCCCTTGGGATTACAGGTGGAAACAAGCCAGAGAAGTGCCTTTCAGCAAGGTGAGCATCTTCCAGTTGCGAGATTTCTTGATGATGTTTTTCCATTGTCTGTATAGGTTGTGCAGCTAGAGAAGGGCCTTCTAGCAGTTTGTGAGCAGATGATTGGGATGACCTCAATTTTTAAAAAAAATCAAAAACAAAATGCAAGAAGGAAATTGTTTACTCAAACCTACATGCAAAGCCCCAATAAGCAATCTGTAAACTGAAATTGTCATTGCTAATCAAACAGACTTATAAAACCATTAGATATTGTTTGCTGGATATTTTTTCAACTCATTGGGCTATCCAGGCAAAACTTCAAAACATCAGATCATTTGAGACTGATTCTGATCTCACTAACACACCCACGTGTACCATGAATAACTTCATTAAGTCAACTGGCAAACTCTGGGCTTGATCCAAAGCTCACTGAAGTCATTAAAAAGAGAACCATTGATTTCAGTGGGCTTTGGAGAAGCCTTTTAGGTAGGTGAAAATCAGGCCCTTTGTTTTCATTTAAAACAGATTTTTCATTTATTACCTTCAATCAACATACAAGCTCTATAAATAGCCTTAGCCTCTCATGCCTTTTTCATGCTAGCAGTATCAGATTTTGTTCTTCCAAGAACATCTGCACAGAAAACCTTTGACTTTGATGGGAACTTGATAAATAAAACAAATGCAGGACTGGTAAAAATACTCCCAGCGGCTTGTACCTTATATGCATTAGCATTACTTCTGGTGGACCTGCAATCGGGGAAGATTTTTAAGAAGAGTAGGACTTGTGTAGACAAGTGTTGAAACATGATTGGTAGCAATTAGTGATTTTCGCTTCACCTTGCCAAAAGCTGGATTTTGGTATAACCAAGCTGACAACAAACAAGTTCCTCCAGACTCATTTTATGGATAATGCAGTTAAAATGGCTTTTGTTTTTGCTCTTTAATACCAGGGTTTCAGTTACCATTCTTAAGTTTGATCCTGGAGTCCTTACAGGTTCATACATACTAAAATCAATCGAAATTTCATGGGTAAGAATGGCAGGAATAGTGAAAGCTTAAAAATAAACTGTACTACATCAAACTCTAACAAACAAATAAAAAATCAGGAATAAATTACTGTGTTTGAATGTATCAGATTTTTCTGAACATTTCTTTGTTCTTCTCTAATATGCCTTCTTGGCATCATGTACTATTATGCTAATAACATTTTGACACATGTCCTTACCCCAAGCTATTGGTAGTATAGTAGTTGTGATGGCTCTTATCTCTATAAAATTGCTTTCTATGATTCTCAGTTGAAACTTCATGTTTTATGAATTCTTCAAAATTAGCATTATAAGTAGATGAAATGCTTTTATGATTTAGGAACATGTGATCCTTGGAATACCCATCAGGTGTAAGAGGCTCCAAAATGTAACTGTTCTGTAAATATTGCTGATTATACAGAGGTCTGTTGCCAGAGTTTTGCTGATATTTCTTGTTTTCTTCACTAATATATGCTGGAGATAAATTCAACCCAGTAGCATTTTTATGCCATGTTCGTTCAAGATAGTGCATAGGAGAAGCCAAGTTTATGGAGATCTGCTTCTGATTCTGGTTTACAAAATAATTCATATTTGGTAAAGTTTTTGTGTGTGTGTCCCAATCTGCTATAGAACTAGTCTTAATGGAAGAAGTAATTGGACCAACAAAGGGATTTGTTTGTAACCCAGTATCCAGTGAACTACTATCATCTTGTTCAAGTTCTAGCACGTCAGAGGAGTTGGAATTTATCGGAGTGTTTTCAAATTCTGCTACTTTGCGATATCTGCGATGCCGAGGTCTTGGTTCTGCTAGTCTTCCTGGAAGATGCTGCACATCATTCCCTGACAAAGAGCTCTCTTTTAGCACTCTATTTAATTTTGTTCTGTTTGCTTGAGGCTGTTTATTTTGGCAATCCTAAAAAGAGCAGAATATAATGTGAAACTCAGCAATGATCATTTTGCATGTAAACTAAAAGATATCTTGAAGAGACAAACATACTAAACTTACATATACTTTTTGCTGCTCCAATACTTTTCCTTCAAGGATTTTTCCACATCTACAAACCTTAGGCCCCAGTTCAGGACAGTACTAACGCATATGCTTAATTCCACAGAAATCGGTGGGACTTGAGCTTTTAACAATATGCTGAAGTGCCATCTTGGTTTTACTTTACTATTTCTTTTCTATATTTGCATGAAAAATAGGTAGATATAACTGTGGCAAACCCTCTTCACTTCACTAGAACTACTTCAATTTATACCAATGGAGGATCTGACTCAGTGCATAATAGAGAAGTTTTGGAGTCAGATTTTCATCTGGTGTAAATTGGCACACTTCCATTGACCTCAGTAGAGGAGTGCCAGTTCACAACAGCAGAGAATTTGGTTCTGTTTCTGGGTTGTTTTGTTGCTAGATTTAGAAATGGGAGGGGAAAAAAGGCATTAACTTCTGATTTGCTATTTTTGTGTTTGTGATTTTAATTTTATATCAAAGTTTCTGGAACCTATAGTACAAATAAAAAATATTTTTTTCCTCTTCCACATGGTAAAAATGAAAATACTATAATTCAAATACTGTAAAAGAAGCTAGTATTGATCAAAAGCTCTCCATATTGATGCAATACGTATTTTCCCAGTGTGAAGCACTTAGTATAAATATGTCCTTAGATGTTTTTGGAATTGCAAGTTAAAGCAATCTATTTGCCTGGAGCTGTTGTCTGCATGTTGTATTCCCCATTCAAACCATCCAACTCTTTATCTATTGCTAATATCTGTAGCACTAGTCATAGCTTAGATTACACAACAGCTTTTCCAAGGGTGCAGTTTTTAGGCTTGTTTGCAGTGGACAAAGAAACAAGTCAATAGACACAGTTTAAATTGTTTCAATCATTAAACCAAGTATTCCTGTGCTTGCAAATCCTGCAACATGTCATCCCAGCAACACACAATTCAGGAACTTAAGTTCAGTGGGGCTTCTTTCACTACCCAAGGCAACATCCTAGAAATCTGGGATTTACTTAAGATTTATCATCTTCCCAATTAAGGTACCAGGTGTTGTTTCTTTTGAGGCAAAATATAGGTTTCCTTAAAGGTAATATATAAAGCCATTCTCAGTCCATTTAATCTTTATCAGAACTGAAATCCTCCATTTCATCCTCTACTCTCCCTAGGGTTCTTTTGTTACCAACACTTGCAATCACTACATAGCACATGCACTCAGAGTAACTGCTTAATGGTAGGTATTAAGTCCACATATAGAGCTGAATGTTTTGGTGAAAGCTTTAGCACTGGGGATTCCTGACTCCTGGTGCCAAGCTGATAATTTGTTAGCTAGACCTCTTCCATAATGATTAGTGCTTTTACATATGGTGCCTCCTATGGAAGGGTCCCACGGTCTCAGCATGAACCAAAGACAAATTGTGACTGAGCCACTGCTTTCCCACTCAGATGGATCAAGTAGCATAGTACAATTCGTCATTCACTAAGAAATTTGAAATTTACAGAACATCTTTAACCATGAATAATAGCATAAACTGCTGCTTGCTCTCTTAAGGAGCACAGCTTCTTGCCTCAAATGAACAGCAGGAAATTCAAACAATCTGCTTGAGCTACTTCAGCATAAATTTACTACAAAAACTAGGGCAGAGGTTTTGGAAAGAAAGCTAGACATTAATTTTATGGGAACTGGGAGCCCAAATCCCTTAGAAGTTGACAAAATATTTTGTGTTCAGCCTGTGATTCATAGCCACATATGGGTGAAGGAAGTGTTTGAGGAGAAGAGAAACACTAAAACAAGAAGAAAAGCTTGCAAGAAAAAAATAAGTGTATTCATCTTATTCTCCGCCCCCCCCCCCCACGTTTCCAAGTTTACACTTCTCTCTTCATAGTCAAAGACTCAGTTGGCCACTATACTATGAGCCATCTGCAGAGCAATTTCTGCTATATCAGGATCTCTTGTTTGATCTTACCTGTGAAGATGTGATATGCCCATATTATAACTATCTTAAACAAACATACAAAAGGTCTGTGAAAACAGGTGGAAATGACCCTGTAAAGATCACGTGAGCCTGACTTTCCACTCAGTGACATCAGTTTGACACCAGCATAACTTGGTCAAGTTCAAGTAGCATTATCTTGCCCGACAGTACAATTGCCCAGCACTTAATGCTTCCTCTCGGACTTGTTTCAACACCAAAAAGCAGATACAAATAGCTAGCTGAGCAGAGCTGGAGCTACTGCAAGGTCTTTGTTTGGTGACATGTGCCAGCTGCTAAAGAAATGCTTGGGGACCATTCTCCAAAGTGACAGAAGCGCTTCATCGGAGACTGCTGCTGCGTGGAATGTGCAATGAATGGAGAGAAGCCCAGCTTTCCTGTGGAAACATATCCTCAGAGGAGACTCTTGGGATCTTCTACATCACACAGGCTGAGAAGTCTCCCCCAATAGCTCCTGCAAACTGGCTGAGCTGGACCAGATCTTTCCAAAAGATGTCCAGTCTCAATTTGAAGATGTCAAGTCATGGAAAAACTCCAGGCCCTCCCTCTCCTTGCCTTGCTTGCTCTTGCCTCAAGCCAGAACTTCCCCAGCAGATGACAAAACATGAACATGTTTCTAGAACATCTTGGTTTTTTAAAGGTCAGTAAGAGGTTTGATTGCAGATTCACTTTAGTGGACAAAGGCATAATGAAAACCCAAGAAAGTTAAAGCCTGACAAATTGAAGCAAGAAATATGGCACAATTTAATAGTGAACACGAATAACCATTGGAGCAAACTATCAAGGGAAGTAGTGAATTCTCCATCTCTTAATGTTTTCAAGTCGATACTAGGTTTCTTTCCACCAATGGTTGTTGTCCAGAAAAAGAAGTTGTTGGACTCTGTATGGGGGCAAATGTGTGGGATTCTGCGACCTGTCTAGATATTCTAATGGCCCCTTCTGGCCTTAAAAATCTATGAAGCCTGATATAAAATGGGCATTGTGAAATGAAGAATCACGCTGCAGTGCTTTAGCATGGCGCCATAATACCCAGATTTGTTTTTGTCCCACCTACATAATAAGTGATCAGTTCCATGGCAGAAATTGCAGCACAGGAAGGTCCTTCAGTTGCTGGTCCCCATTGTTTTGCCTCCAGCACTCTGAGATAGGTGGGACAAAACCAAATCTGCAACTGTCTTATGGTACCATGCTAATACACTGCAGCCTGATTCTTCATTCCACTGTGCCAGTTTTATACCAGGTTTCATAGATTTTTTTTAAAGCATCTCTGGAGAAAGTTATTGTTAATATTCTCTTAAATTTCCACATAAAGACCCTCATTAACTAAATTAAGATGGCTACATTTTTCCCTACCTGTAAAAACCACTGGGAAAGAAGAGAGAGTTACTCACCTTGTGCAGTAATGTCTGTTCTTTGAGATGTGTGTCCCCGTGGGTGCTCCACTCGAGGTGCTGGGCTCGTCCCAGCGCCGCAAACCAGAGGATTTTCAGTAGCAGTAGCCCCCCTCCCACCGGACCACGCATGCGCGACTGCTGCTTCGCGCCTCTCAGCTGAGCGTGGTCCGGTTAGTCAGTTTCCTCCCAACCGGAAGCATCTGAAAGATAGAAAGACAGAAAACTCCGAAGCAGGGAGGAGGGTGGGACGTGGAGCACCAATGGGGGGACACATCTCAAAGAACAGACGTTACTGCACAAGGTGAGTAACTCTCTTTTCTTCATCGAGTAGTGTCCCTGAGGGTGCTCCACTCGAGGTGAGTCCACAGCAGCAGTCCAATGATAGACGTGTGCTTCGGACTCATCGTTTCTGCGCTGCAGACAAGACTGCCTGGGCTACCGTTGAGTCGGTCTTTAGTGAATTTGCAAGAGCGTAATGTCTAGCAAAAGTAAGATTAGAGGACTAGGTCGCTGCTCGACATATGTTTTGCAATGGTACCCCCCGAAGATAGGCAGTGGACGCCGCCATGCCCCTGGTAGAGTGGGCCCGAGTTCGGCCCGGAAGGGGTTTGTTGCGTAGAGTGTAACAACGTCCGATGCAAGTGAAGATCAAGCTGGATATGCGCTGTGCAGAGAGCTGTTTGCCCTTGGAGCGTTCGGCTGTAGACAGGAACAGTCGTTGAGACTTTCGAAAGCCACGTGTCCTTTAGAGATAAAAAGCCAGCACTCGTCTAACATCCAAGGTGTGCAAACAGGACTCCTCCAGCGAGGAATGAGGCTTTGGGTAGAACGTCGTCAAACATATGGGTTCGTTTACATGAAAAGCAGAGTTGACCTTTGGCAGAAAGGCTGGGTGTACACGAAGTACCATGGCATCGTTAGAAAATTGTGTGTACAGCGGGTCCACTGACAGAGCCACTAATTCACTCACTCGACGTGCAGACGTAATGGCAAGCAGGAACACCACCTTCATCGTAAGCATCCGTAAATCACACGTTGCTAGCGGTTCGAAGGGAGGGTGAGTGATAGTGTCCAATACTAAAACCAAGTCCCACGGCTCCGGTGGAATCCTGTGAGCTGGATATAGGTTGTCGAGCCCCTTCAGAAACCTCTTGGTGAGGGGGTGAGCACATACTGAATGACCACTGAGAGGCAGACAGAAAGCGGAAATTGCCGCTAAATGTACTCTGAGGGAAGAACATGCCAACCCCGCTGTCTTTAGATGCATAATATATTCCAACACCTGCTGGATAGGCACCAAGAGAGGGTCGAGATCTCTTGCCGCACACCATGCCTGAAAGCGACGCCACTTCTGCAGGTAAGTCTTGCGCGTGGTATGGCGCCTGCTGTTAATTAGTACGTGTCTCACCTCCTGAGAACAAATCAGCTCCGATGCTTGGAGCCA
Organism: Pelochelys cantorii; assembly: GCA_032595735.1. NCBI lineage: Eukaryota > Metazoa > Chordata > Testudines > Trionychidae > Pelochelys > Pelochelys cantorii. The sequence goes on along the minus strand of CM064352.1, from coordinate 15,393,127 downwards.
GCTAGGAGCCACGCCGTCAGGTGCATGCGTTCGATGCACGGATGGATCATTGTGCCGTGCTGCTGAGATAGTACATTGAATAGTACCAGTAGCCGTTGTGGTTTGGTGACCGACATTCTCGACAACTGTGTTAGCCACATCTGCCGGGGCCAAAAGGGTGCTATCAAAATTATTGTCGCACGCTCTGACGCTACCTTCTCCAACACCCTTGAGATGAGCAGGAGAGGGGGAAATGCATACAGCAACTGGTGACGATTCCAGTCCAGCAGGAAGGCATCCCCCAAGGAGCCTGCGCCGACGCCCGCTCGCGAACAGTACTGATGGCACTTCCTGTTGTGGCGACTGGCGAAGAGATCTACCTTTGGAAAGCCCCAGCGTTGGAAGAGGTTGCGGGTGACTTCTGTGTGCAGCTCCCATTCGTGTTGGGAGAAAAAGTGCCTGCTGAGAGCGTCGGCAATCTCGTTATCCTGGCCAGGAAGGTAAGCTGCAGTCAGGGTGATACCATGCCGGATCGCCCAATTCCAGAGGCGCACTGCCTCTGCGCAAAGGGAGCGGAAACGCGCACCCCCTTGCCGGTTGACATAATACACCGTGTAGATGTTGTCGGTGAGGATCTGTACTGATTGACCTCGAATGACATGGACGTAATTCCTGCAAGCATTGAAAACTGCTCGAAGCTCGAGAAAGTTTATGTGTTGTAGCGATTCTTGGGGCGTCCAGAGACCCTGAGCTTGGCTGTCCTGTAAATGAGCGCCCCAGCCGAGCAGAGAGGCGTCTGTCGTGATCTGCAATGATGGCCTCTGGGCATGGAAGGGGACTCCTACTAACATATTTCTGGGGTCGCCCCACCACGTCAGTGAGGCCCGGACATGCTTCGGAATAGAAACTGTCCTGTTTGTGCTGTGTACCCCGGGCGTGTACACAGTGAATAGCCAATGCTGGAGACTGCGGAGATGAAGCCTCGCATGCGGAACTACATATGTGGTAGCCGCCATATGTCCCAGGAGCTACAGACAGGTAAGTATGTGTGATTTGGGGGAAACTGATACAGTCTGTACCAAATCCCAAATCAGATGGAACCTTTTCATGGTTAAGTACGCTCGTGCGGTTGAAGAATCGAGCCTTGCCCCAATGAACTCTAGGTCGTGATTCGGTGTGAGAAAAGACTTCTCGAAATTGATTAGGAGACCAAGAGCCTTGAATATCACGGTAGTAGTGGTAACTGCCCACATAGCTTCGTCGAAGGTTGGAGCCTTTAACAGACAATCGTCCAGGTACGGGAAGATGGTAATGTCGAGACGCCGAAGGTAGGCTGCCACCACTGCAAGGGTCTTGGAAAAAACTCGTGGAGCCACCGAAAGGCCGAAAGGTAGTACTCGGTATTGGTAGTGGTCGGCTCCTACTACAAACCGGAGGAATCGCCTGTGAGCCAGATGTATCGTTATGTGGAAGTAGGCGTCCTGCAGGTCGAGGGACGCGAACCAATCCCCTTTGTCGAGAGTCGGAATGATGGAAGACAACGTGACCATTTTGAATCTCTGCTTCCGCAGGTAACAACTGAGCCGACGTAGGTCCAGGATAGGCCTCCAACCCCCTGACTTCTTCTGGGTGAGGAAATAACGAGAATAAAATCCCCTCCCCTGAAACTGGGTTGGTACCCTCTCCACCGCTCCTATGGTGAGCAGATGGGAAACCTCTTGTTGTAGGAGGGTCTCGTGAGAGGGGTCCCTGAAAAGGGACGGGGGGGGGGGAGGGAGGAGGAAGAGAGTTGAAGGGGATGGCGTATCCTGAGGTGACTATGTCAAGGACCCAGCGGTCGGTGGATATACGAGACCAGCCATGTTGATAAGGTCTCAGACGATGATGGAACAAGCCTTGCATGTTGTTTGGAGTCTCCGTCAAGGGGATGGCACACAGTCCCTCGACCAACACATCAAACCTGCTGCCGACCTTGTTGCTGGACTGGCGCCTTGTTAGACTGTTGTTGACGCTTTTGTGGACGCTGCCTTGATCTCTGTTGTTCAAATGGTCTGGACCGAGGTGTAGCGTAAGAGAACGGCCTTTGTTTGGTATAGGGCGTATATCTCTTATGTCTGAAAGGAGGCGTGTACATCCCCAGCGTTCTCAAGGTCGTGCACGTATCCTTGCCTGAATGGAAGACTTGATCGGTGGATTGAGCAAAAAGTGACTGTTGGTCGAACGGTAAGTCCTCCACCTTGGATTGCAGCTCTTTCGGGACAGCAGCTTGGTGCAACCATGATGCCCAGCGCATGACTATGGCTGTAGCTGTAGTTCGAGAAGCTGCATCAGCCGTATCAAGTGCTATCTGCAATGCCGTCCTGGCAATCGTGTAGCCCTCTTGTATAACTGCCTTCAAAATTTGACGTTTAGAGTCCGGCAAATGCTCGAATAGAGGGACCAGTTTTAAATAATTATCGAAATCATGATTTGCTAATTGCGCTGCATAATTGCACATCCTTAGAGTCGAAGTGGCAGAAGAGTATACCTTCCTGCCTAGGAGACTGAGGCGCTTAGCTTCTTTGTCACTTGCAGCGTTTTTGGCCTGAGCTGTCTTCGCTCTCTGCTGTGCGGCGTCTATCACAAGAGAGTTGGGCTGAGGGTGTGTAAATAAAAAGTCCATACCCTTCTGGCTTATGAAGAACTTTTTGTCCGACCTCTTATTGGTTGGCAACGACGTAGCTGGGGTCTGCCAGATATCATCGGCAATCTCTAAAATGGCTTCATCAAAGGGGAACGCCAGTTTCGATTTCTGGGACGGTTGCAGGTTCTTCAACAACTGATGCTGCTTTTGTTGCACGTCCGTCGTCTGGATCTCTTGGGATTGGGCAACCCTCTTGAAAAGCTCCTGGAACTGTTTGTGGTCTTCCGTGGGAGACAAGTCCCCAGGAACCACTGCGTCATCTGTTGATGAAGAAGACCGATGAGCCGGCGAATCCGGGCTCTGATGCTCCTGGTGAGGAGTGCGGTCATCCTGCTGATAGATGGATGCTGCGTCCTCCGCAGGAGCCGGTGGAGCAGCAGAAGGTGAAGATTGCAGTGGTACATGCGGAGATAGGGTCCAGCTGGATCGCGGCGAACGCGAGCGTGGACGTCGTCTATCGAGAGGAGAAGGGCGGTCATAATAACATCGCTCATAATGATGCCTGTGGTATGGACTCGGAGAACGTCTGGAAGAGTACCTTCTGACCGTGTCATGCCGGCGAGGACATGCCAGGGGTCTTGGGGACCCTGGTGAAAAGGATCTCCTGGAATAGTGAGAGGGAGATCGAGAGTAGTGGTCTCGGTAATACCGTCTCGGCGGTGATTGGCGGGATGATCGGTCCCCGGGCACCTTGGGGCTCCTGTGAGGCATGGCCCGCTGTGCAGGCCACACATGCCGTGTTGCCTGCTTCCCACCCCACCCCCCGGTCCACGGCAAGCAGGCAAGGGAAGTGTCCAGCCACAGTGGGATCCCTCATGGGCGGCAGCGGAGCTGGGAGCAGCCTGGCCCTCCCTGGAGTTCGCACACACACCTGAGGCTCGCAGCGCTACCCGCAGGAGCAGGTGATGCCTTGCATGTGCAGGCATGCCCGCGTGCCATGTGCGGCACTCCTCGGTGTGTCTGGGGTCATGCCTGCGCCCTTGTGGCTAGCCTGCTTCCAGCCATGGCAGGTGGTGGGAGGGTCTCCCCCCCAAGGCCAGATGTGTGTGTGGCCTCCCCTGAGCCTGGCAGCAGGATTCCATCCGTGCTCAGGAGCTGTCTGCTGAGTCCGCGTGTCGCACACTAATGCTGCACGTGGTTCCACATGCGTGGACCGCAGCACGATGTCCAGCCCAAGCAGCCTGAGCGATGCTCGCACCCTGCCCCCTGTGCACCAGCCTCCCATGCCCTGTGTGTGTGACAAACTAAGATCACTCACCTGAAGATCCTTCCCCGGCATCCGACGAGGCCTGGGAGACGTGCTGGCTCACAGGCACCGGCTCCTGGTCCTCCTGCTTCTCCTCCGCCATGACCTCTGGCTGGGTGACGACGGGGGTCTGGAGGCTGGAGTCCACCATGATGGGTGGGGAAGACATTTCCCTGCCCCGCAGGATCTGGTGCAGCTTATCAAATTGGGGGCAGGTGTAGGGTCCTGCCCCTGAGCGTGAGCTGCGCTCTCTCTGGCCTGGACATATCCCTGGTGAAGCTCCTTAACCTGACTCTGGACCGGTTCCAATGTCCAGGGTGGGTGTCCACGCTCTGCCAGGGACTTGGCCATGAGCTCAAATATCTCAGCGTTGTGCCGCTTGGAGCAGAGATCCTGCAAGGTGTCTTCGCCCCAGAGCTAGAGGAGGGACAGGATCTCCGCTCTGGACCAGGAGGGTGCCCACCTCTTGGTCCCCCTGGGTGGGTCCTGGGACCCCTGGGGCTGCTCTCTGCAGGGGCTTGAGGCTGGGGACATGAGTGGCAAGGCCTGTGGCAGGGAGAGCTGTGTGGTGAGTTGCTGCTTCCAGGCCAGCTTCCTTCCACAAGGCTTGTCCAGGGTGCCTGCAGTTTTAAGAGGGGCCAAGAGACAGGAACTATAGAATCCTGATTAATTTGGACAGAATGTCCACCAGGGCACCTGTGTTATTTTTCCCGGAGGCCTCTTCTTTCGAAAAAAAAAAACCCTCTTCACCGTCCACACATGTCTTTTTCCAAAAGAGCACTTTTGGAAAAAGGCTTCTTCCTTGTAGAAAGAGGATTGCCAATGCCAGAAAAACCCCTCCGTTCTTTTGATTTACTTTCGGAAGAATGTGATTGTAGTGTGGACGTAACACAGGTTTTGTCAGAAAAACAGCTGACAAAACTCTGTAGTGTAGACATACCCCAAGAAATAATTATGATAGCCCAAGCAATGAATTGTTATCTGAGTTCCTGGCTTTCTTCTTATTCCAATGGGAAATGATCTATGCCAACCCTTAACTAAGGTCAGATTCTCCCCCCCCCGCCCCCGCCTCCATTCCACTCTGTTTTAGGACTGCTTACCTCTTGTTTCTTTTTACTGTATGTTTATTTTCTTTAGGAGGACAATTTTCTGCTGATACAGAGAATCAGAAGCTCTTGGCCTCATAGCTGTTTGAGACTATTTTGGTCTTATTCAGAGCATAATCTGTTTATTCTTACCCTAAACTGACTACTGCAGTCCAATCCTTATTTATGCCTAATTACATACCTTTCAAATACTGTACTCCACTTACCATCTTCCACATTACAGCTGCATTTCTCTTTATTGTAAGAGCAAAGGAACAACTGAATCTCTTGGTCCTTACATTGTCCCACTCTTATTCTCCACTTTAGTCTGAGCAGCAAACTACATTTGTTATTGATGCTGCTACCATAAATAGTTTTCACATCTGTTCTAGCTGGATTCTACTTTCTCGGGTGCTTATATCTTTGCCAGTGATGAAACCTGGTCTATTCTGGCCTTATTGCAAAAGGTAATTATTTCACTGCTTTAGTATGAAAAGCAGTCCGTCATCTACTAGATTTATCAATTTAGTTAACTACATAGTTTGACAGCCCCTAAGGTGCACCTCCCTCCCTCCTAAACAATTTTTTATCTTAAAACATATCCTTGATAGAAGTCAGAAGCATCCTTCCTCCCTAAACAACACAGAATACAACAATGAAATTAAGACTTAAGTAATAGTCCTGGTAATCCACCAAAGCCAATGAACACTGTATGTATTAGTTTTATGGGTCTGTAGTATTCTATAATCCTAAAGAGACTTGATCTTGATCTAGGACTCCTTGAGATTTGGAGGTATATTGTGGATTTAATCCACCATATGGATCAAGTAGCATAGTTTTTGTGCTTTCACAGCAAGCTTTTCTACTCTGTAAATCTTCTACCTCTCGAGTTGGACAGTCAGCAAGTAGCCCTGGGATTTACAGAGTAAGATAAATAGTTATGAAAGCAGTTACTATATGCTACTTAATCTCAGAAATGTAGGTTTGGAAGGGATCTCAAGAATGGAATGGGAAAAATCTAGTCCATTTCCTCCATGTGTAACCCACATGCCTAGTGTGGTTCACTGTCCCGTGTACAGCAAGAGATAAGAACAAGGGAGATCTACAGCCTAAGATCAGAGCCAGCTGGCTTTTAAGTCAAGCCACAGAGGTTCCTATAGTAAGCTCTAGAGATCCTAAGTTCAAATCCACCTGGTGGCGGTTACACATGCTTAATGTATGTGATGGATTTTAGTGTACAAGATTTGTAGAATAATACATTTAGGTGTATTCTTTACAGTATGGGGCCCCAACAGAATTACCAGGCATCTGGTTAAGGTGGAGGAGTCAGCTCTGCACTCCTGGAAGGGGGGGGGGGGCTTGGGGAAAGGGGTGGGGCTGGAGGCAGCCAGCCCTCAGCATCACCTAGAAAGCGCCACACCCCCACCAGTCTCAGCACTACCATGGCCAGGGTGTGGCAGTGGTGATTTAAAGGACCCACAACTTTGGCCACAGCTATTGCTGCAGTAGTAATGGTGGTGGCCAGGAAACCTAGGCCCACTGGAATCACTGGAGTTGCCCCTCCTGCTCTATAATCTGTTTTACTTTGGCAACTACTTATTACCTTTGACATTGTATTAGGGAGCTATAATGTAAACTACTATTTACTTCTCAAACAAAAAATGTGGCCTATTGGTTAGAGCATAGCACTGGGAGCCAGGAAGCCTAACATGGACAAATTACATAATCTCTCTGCACTTCAGTTTGTCCATCTGTAAAATGATTAACACCCTCTCCCAAAGGCCTGAGGCACAATTGATGTGCAGGTTACAATACTTCAAGTGCAATATATATGAGTAACAATACTTGTAAGTGCTTTGAGAGTGCTGGGTGAAAACCATTAAAAGAATTGCAAATTAGTAAGCAATATTAAGAAATAAAAAATGTAACAACTATGCCACAAGTTAAATATAGAGGGCAAAAATCCAAAACATGTTGGTTTGCATTTTTTATTCCAACACATCACATTTATATTCCCCCCTAGAAAGGAACCTTTAGTTGCTGTGACCGCTGGAGCCATTTGTGTTCGGGATCCATGGCCATGCCTTGAAAGTCAATGGCATTCTGAATAAGCCTTTCATCAGCTGTTTTAACATCTGAAACCTAAAGAAGAAAAACATACATTAAGAGCCACACTAGGCTTTCCATGCTATGGTAGTATAGCAGGGCCAAAAATACCATAAAAGATCTATGGATTTGTGTGTGTGTGTGGGGGGGGGGGGATAAAGGGACAAGCAACAATCTCCATGCCAATACAGGTAAACAGTAAAATGCAGCATTAGATTATTCATGGCAGAACAAAGATGGGGCCAACTAGGATCATAGGCAAAGGGAGTGCACAAACAATTCAGTATTAGTAGAGACCACAGTAGTATGAATATTAATATGAGAGGTTGTGGATGCCATTCTGAGCACTTTCAAAGAGAACAGAGGGAAGGAAAGGTGCATACATTAGGGACTTCTACTCATAGCTAATAAGTCTCAGAGGGGTAGCTATGTTAGTCTGTAACTTTTAAAAACAACTTTAAAAAAAAAGAATGAGATGATCTGAAGAAGCAGGTTTTGCCCATGAAAGCTCATGATACTATGCATATATTTTTGTTAGTCTCTAAAGGTGCTACAGGACTACTCGTGTTTTTTTTAAAGTTGTTTTCATTGCTAATAGCTGCCCAATATATGTAAGGTAAGATACCTCTAATATAGGCAGAAGAAAGCATACTACACATCCATCACTGCCATTCAGACAATGAGGACTGCACTAAAACATCCTATATGATATACATCATAGCAAAGCCTAGACAATATATTTATTCATCCAGTACAGAAAGCACTATAAATCAGAATAATGTTGGTAGAAAAGTATTGGGTGCAGCCACAGAGCACAAATAAAACTGCTTATAGCCAGGCAGTAACAATCAGCTGGTGGTAGGCAACAAACCACTTATATGCTAATCATCTTCTTCATGAGCAAAAACACATAACATAGCCATACCCTATACCAGAGGGTGTATAGTGTGTGGGGGGGCACATGGGAAATCAGATCGGAGGAATTATTAAGTGGGGACTGATCATAGTCTAATATAGATTTTAAGGCCAATATCAAAACGGTCACATTAACTACCACAAATGCAATGGACAGAATTTTCAGAAGGGCTCAACATGCGAAGTTGAGGCAAGATTTTCAGAGAACACATCCAGATTGTCAAAGCAGACATCAGGCAGAGAATAAGAAGCTATACAGGCCTGCCTGTGTGCATACAGTGTAGCAGGAACCAGAAAAAGATTGACAGCGGAAGCAAGTATTAAGTGCGAGAGGCATGCTGGGAAAAAAATATGTTTATGTTTTAAAAATTGTTAAGCTTTCTTTCAATGTTTTTCATAAAATTTCATTAAAATAGAAACAATTTTACAAATATTTTGGTTCAAAATAGAATGAAATGAACAAAGTATGAGTAGGGAGCAATCCAGGCAGCAGATCAAACACATGCCATATAAAAAATTAGCTTGTCTATCTTCTATTATCTTTCTTTCTGCCTCTTTACTGCCAGGTATTATCCTGGTTTCCTTTTACACTGCATGTTTTTTCCATGACCCATAACAAAATATGACAGTACAGTACACACATGTGACTGTGGGCAATAAGCCAGTCTAATCATTGTTGTGACAACATAGGTACTCTACTAAGTCATTGCCTGCAGTAGGGGTAACTGAGCACCACTGCCGAGAGGGTATGGCTAATTTGGGAAAAGCCACAGGGAAAAGATGCCTGTGACCAGTGGAACTATTAACTACAAAAACCTGAGCTCAGATAATTAAGGACTGTCTCTTTTCTACACAACCAATTAGCATGCTAGCTGGAAGAAGAGCACAGACAGCAGTAGTGCCTGGGGTTCCTATAACCATGGCAATCCAAACAGCATAGTTAAGGGACAACTCCATCAAATGTGTTCAGAGTCCATCTAGAAGTAGGCCATGTGGATTACACTAGGGCTGCCTAAGCCCAATGACCCAAACAATGAAGTGAGTACTGGATATTCACAAACTGGATGCATAGGGCAAATTGCTTGAAAAAAGGAAGCACTCATATAGATGTTGTCAGGTAAAATACCTGTCATAGCAGGGTGCTGGGTACATATGAAATGCCTGGTTTCATGTTCTGGGCTTATATCTAAACCACTCACATACATGCTCTTCTGAAAGGCTATGCAGCTCCCACAGATTGCAGAGGAATGCACGGCAATCAAACTACACTTTCCTAAGAACCGAATACTCACTTATTGCCATCGTACCACTGGTTGAGAAACACTGCTCTAGAGTCTAGACCAGTGGTTCTTAACCTTACTGCAGCCTGTACCCCTTTGGTTCTCAAAATATGTTCTTGCACCCTTTATTAAAAATCATTAAAGCAGGTAAGTTCTTTAAGCCTAAAATATATCATAAAAATGTGGCATGTCTTGCATCCCCTGAAAGGGCATCTCGCACCCCCAGGGGGTGCATGCACCCCAGGTTAAGTACCACTGGTCTAGACTAACAGCAAATGCTTTGTATCCTACTAAGGAGCCAAAGCATAATATGAGAACCACTGACACAGGTTACATGCTGTAGCCAGGGCTGTGCAGGTAAGGGTCAGCTGGTCTGAACAGAAAAGAATTAACCACAGCACAGGAGGGGAGGGAAAGTCCTCTTATTGCTGACATTTCAGGTCAGACACATTGCTGCAAGTAGTAATGAAAGACTCTAGCAGCTCTCCTTACAGAAAAGAAGTTAACAAATTAACTTTGTTAATTCGTCATAGGTTTTTTTCTCCACTGCAGACAGAGAAACACAGCTTTTTCATTGGTAAGATGTTTTTGGTGGAACCCACTGACTCACTGTACTGATAGTTTACTGGGCAGGTAAAGCATACTTCTACATTATCTCTTTGAAAGAGGAACAGGACACAACCTCTGCCAGCATTTTTTTGTGAACTATTCTATTAATACCAATCAAATTGAGAAAATGATCAAATGAAATTGCATTTTGAGCATCATAAGCTGTGTAATGTCTATTCTGTTAAATTGAGGCCCATAATTGCTTCTCTACTGAAAAGATACAACAAAGACAGCAATCATGGCATGTCATTATCCCAGACTAGAAAACCGGCCTTTGCAGCGAGGACTTCAAAGGCTTGTGGTTCTCGAATTGCATTTGGCTGCTATTGTTGAAGCGCAGGCAATCTTGATTAGGTGTTTACACTGAGGTAAGGCACAGTGCACAGAGAGTCTGAGTGCCTTGGTCTAGAGCCATTAAAAAATTGTACATTATGTTCCTCGCTTTGAAGTAAGGGGTTTGTAGGGAGGAAAGCAACTCATATTGAGTACAGCTGAGCTAGTTTGGGCAGCTACTTCTCTCTCTCTCTCTCAAAGAAACTCATCATCAGGTTCTTAGAGAATCAGGCAATGCTGCAAATAAGTTGATGCTTTATAAAATGCTATATGAATTAATGAACATACACATTAACCATAAGCACACATCTGTCGTATGTTTAGGTCTATACTGCCTACACACATAATGGGTGTGAACCTTGAAGTAACTTGATATAAGGATCCTTTGGTATCAAACATTCAAATATCTTACCCCATATTATGTTTTTACAGAGATGATTTAGTAAAATTAGATGAAAATGCTCTATTTTAATGCAGTGTTTTATATCTATTATACTTCTCTATTAGCTGTGTTGATAACAATTAAAACAGTTATAATTTGCTGAAAGGTGGTAACTGGATTATTTATAAAGACGACATCCAGAACATGTGTTCTGGATGCTGACATGGATATCTGAGATGCTATTTTTTGTATACTCCTTATAATTTTCTAATGCCTATTATCCCTTGCTTACTATTCCGTCACCTGAGTTAACTACTGATTATCTTACCTGCCTTCACTGTCCACAAACTTTAAGATGAATTATGTTTCACACATACCACCTTTGATTGATTGTTTGCTGCATCCTAGCCTACTGAGTTGTCTTCCCTTGTTGACAATATTGATACTTATCTTAAAGGACTTATCTTCTGTGGCTGTGGGCTCAACGTACACCACAGTAAATAAAGAGTAACTCCACTGTAGCCAATGTAATACACTGTTGTAAAACAGGCATAAGTGAAAACCAAGGCTCTTATTCCTTCTGTTGTAAAAATACTACTTAACTCACACCAACAATCTAACCAGTGGCTTTTCCCCCCTTTTTTCAGGGGTTTTCCCCCTCTCTCTTTTTTTTCCCAACCCTTGAAAGGCTCCATGGTAAAGTAAGGATGGCTGGATGCCACTCCTTTAGAGAATGTCCGACTTATTTATTTAGCCAGTGAGGAGCAACTGGAAAGTGATACTGCCCTCCCAGCTTGGTAAGAAAATCACTGTTGTTCATAAAGGCCAATTTGCCTTCCACTATTCTGAAATCTAAGCTAGAGAAAATCAGTATCACTGCATCATCTCTTCGACCTTAAAGCCACAGCTGTACCCTGAGTAGATATGTGATTTTCTAAACTTTTAACTCCAGACTTAATCTCTCCCCCCAAACATGACACAAACTCCAGTCATTCAGCTCCAAGAGAGAATTTTCTAAATACTTCTGCTCAGCTACTCAATTCAGATGCATCAATACATTCTCATCCAGTACTTTGCAATATACTGGTCAACCTAAAGGGTTTTCCATTCACAGAGGCGTAGCGAGGGTGTTATGCTCCCGGGGGCAAAAGCAAAATTTGCGCCCTCCCCCCCATGTGACAGAGCCCCAAACCTGGTGCACAACTGAGCCCACCCTGGGGGGGGGGGGAGCTTGTACCGTGTCTTCCCCCACCCCCTCCAGTTTGGGGCAGGCACTATCCCACTGTTGAAGAGGGAGGAGGGTGAGGTTGGGGGTGCAGAGGCAGGGAGGAGGCTTCAGCAGGCAGGCGGGGTGGTGGGCGGAGGAGGAGCAGGCGAGCCGAGGTATGATAGGGGGAGCAGAGGGGCAATTACCCCCCCCCACCACTTCCTTTGCTATGTCAGTGAATGTAAGAGATTAACTTATCTATTAAAATAACACTCAGAAAAAACTTTTAAATAAAACTAACACACAACACGAGAATCACCCTCACTTCCTTGAAGGTACTTAAAGCAGTAAGTAGCCTAAGGCTGAGGATACACTGCAAGCGCAGCTTTCTGTCTGCCATGAGGACTTTTTCCTTCAGGCTGCTGTAAGATTCTATCCTTAAGTAAAGGACAGAGGTCTCTCTGAGCTACTCTTCCAAATTTCACACAAGCCATTCAACTGAAGCCATAGATATCAAGATTCAAGGTCAGCCTCGCCGTTGGCAGACTGCCTCGCCAGATATTCACAATAACAATGTCCGAACATGTATAAGACTTTCAGTTGAGAAAGCCATGTTTAATCCCAAGTCTCTGCTATGACTGGGAGATGTGGGTGACCTATAGAAAACACCAGCATTTTCTTTGGAAAATCCACAACAAAACGTGGGGGGATCGATCACCTCAGTAATGCCAACTCCTTTAGAACTGAGGCTCTGATTATCCAGCACCAGCTGAGGTAGAGCAGGCACTGTGTGCACAGGTCTGATATATTTTTACCAAAAATGCTACCTGCCCAACTCGCCAAAGGAGAAAGGAAACAGGGAGGCCAAAAGGAATGGTTTAGAGCAGTGTCTCTCAACCTTTTTTTAGAAAGTACCCCTTTTAAAAAAAATTATAAGTACGCCCAGTACCTACAGTTTTCAGACACACACCATTTTTTCTACCATTGCAACATATTTGTTTAAACAACTTCATCGTATCCCCAACACTCCTTACAAGATACACTGCCCATGGAGGTCAATAGGGCTGGGCTATTTTATATGTAAAGGTACTGAGAAATGTATATGTCAATACCATGATGGCAATATGTATATTATGTAAATAATACTGAATAATAATTGCCAAATGAGACCACTTCCCAACCTGCTTACAAAGGGCCTGATATAATTTTCTATTATAAGCTAGGATTGAGCCCAAAACAATCTGTTGATATGACCCAAAAAGATCCAGATAACATTTAGTCACCTTTCAAACATATAAGGGACCAATCAGTAAAAGCCCCATTGCCTGGTAGAGGTGATCTTTGAAGAAAATTGGAGAGAGTTTGAATTTACTTTTTCTGACACAGCACTTTCTCTCACTGAATGTGGGGTCTTCAGCACAGGTTTCACTTTATTTGTCAGAATAACACAGAAATGCATTGTCAGCTAACTCCATTCAGGTCAAAGCAACATGCACCCCAAAGACAAAAGAACAAATCCTCGACACTGGAAGTCAAAACATCTCACCTCTTCACAGAGCTCACAAAGGGTCTTGTTCACCCAGAGACACGAGTCATGACAACTCTCTCTGGAGAGAGAGAAAACATCCTACCTCTCTGTGGACACACCAAGTGTTTTCTTGTGGCATCTTACCATGCTGTTTAAATCGACTGCTTGGATGAGGAAGACTCACAAACAGTCTGTCCATCATCCACACTGGAGCAACATGGTGATTTCACCACAGGGGTAACAGACCTGATCTCTCTGTGGGCTCTTGTGGAGCAGCAGGTAGCCTGCAGCCATCTCTTAGGGGGAGAGGCCAAGGCTGCCTCCATTGCAGTGGTTCTCAAGCTTTTTGGCCCGTGGACCACGTGGCTCAATGTAAACCTTTCACAGACTGCCAGTTGCTAATGGAAACTCACCTTTAATTATACAATTATGCCCAAGCCATTTTGCTAGTGCTGCAGCTGGGGAGAATGGTTTAATTTCAATTATTAAACAGATTAAATGTTTTAAGTTTCTCATGTTAGTTTATCAAACTTCATTTTAAATAAAGTAAAATATTAATTTATGTCCAATACAAAAGGTTTCAATGTTTTCTTTACTTATGGCAGGGGTAGGCAACCTTTTTTGGATCAGGGGCCACTGACCCACAGAAAAATCAGATGGGGACCACACAAGTGAGAAACAAAAAAACTCCTCCCAAAACCCCAACCCTCACTGAGGTGGCCCCCAACTGAGACACCTCATTCCTCTGGCATTCCAGCCTCAAGGGGCAAGGGGAAGGGACGGGGAGGACTGAGGTTCAGGGCTTTCCATAGGCTAGGGGGTTCAGTGTATGTGAGAGGGCTGCCAATGAGTGGGATAGGGATGGGGTGCAGGATCTGGGAGGGAGGTGGGAGATGGAAGGGGGCAAGTTTGCGAGGTCTGGGTGGGAGGTAGGGTGCAGGAGCAGGCTGGATGTAGGGTGTCTGGCCGGGGGAGGGGGCAGAAGCAGATTGAGGGTAGGGTGTCTGGCTAGGAGGGATGGTGTAAGGAGGGGACTTGGGTAGGAGTTGGACCTCCCTGGTCTGACACCCTCTGGACCTGACTTTTCCCAGATGAGGGATTTTTTGGACCAGGAGAGGTCATTTCAGGGCTCCTGGTGCCGCCCCCTCCCCACTAGGCTTCTTTGCACCTCCATCCCCTGCAACCTAGCTGAGCTGCCCACCCCCGCTTGTTCCCTGCACCTCCCCCAAAACCATCCCTCACAATCCAAGGGAGCACAGCACCAGTTCCCTGTAGCCCTTCACAGCCCAGCTGAGCTGCCCGTCTGTTCCCTATGCCTTCCCCCATCCACCTCAGCCCAGTTGAGCCCCGCACTGGTTCCCTACATGCCTCCCCCACAGCACAGTTGAACCCCACTTCCCCGCACCTCCTCCCAAGCCCCGCAGACCTGCTGAGCCCAGCGCTGATTTCATGTCCCTCCCTTCCTCCCCTTGAGTCCAGCCCTGGGCTCCTGGCACCTCCCTCCTCCTGCAGCCCAGGTGAGCCCAGCGCTCCGCATGTCCCACCCCGCCCCACAGCCCAGCACCCCGCACCTTCCCACTCCCGCAGCCCAGCTCAGCCCAGCACCCTGCACCTCTCCACTCCCGCAGCCCAGCTGAGCTCCGTTTCCCTGCACCTCCCCCCCAAACCAAGCAGACCTGCTGAGCCCAGCGCTGATTCCCTGCTCCTCCCTTCCTCCCCTTGAGTCCAGCCCCGGGGGTTCCCAGCACCTCTCTCCTCCTGCAACCCAGCTGAGCCCAACGCCCCGCACCTTCCCCCTCCCCCCCCCTGTAGCCCAGCCGGGCGCCTGGGGCAACTGCCCCCTCCTACTCCCCCCTCGCTACGCCTCTGTCCATTTAGGATACTCCACTGTCTCATCCCTCGTAACATCTCAATCTATCACAGATTAATTACTTTGAGATTTTTGGACCTCTAATTTTTCAGGTGAATGTGCTCTGCAGAATGGACCTCCCCCCCTTTCATTTATGTTTGTTTTCCCCCCCAGCATTTTAGGGTGTGCAGTGATTATTTTAATGTATACAAAATACCAGATCCTGTGCTGTCACATCCATGTAAATCCAGAATGATTCTATTGAATCACTATTTTAACTGTGGACAGAACTTGACCCGTAATGTCTTGTCCCAATAGTGGTATTTTTTTTTAATCAACTTCTATCTTTCTAGTCCAGGTATCCCCTAAAGAAAAATGCCTAAGATGACAATAAATAAAAGAATGATGACAGCTCATTAACCTAATCATAATGGTCTCATTTATATTGTGCTTGCCCTGTTGTCCCTAATTAGTTACTTTGTGGCTCCAATTCTACACTGTATGCTCCAGCATGGAGCCCCACTGAAATCAAAGGGAGTCTGTATAGGTTAACTCTGTATATATGTGCACGTGCATACACATTATTGCAAGATCGGGTAGATTGCAAAATCTTTGACATAACAAGACACAGCTCCTGCACCAATGTGCAGCCTGTAGCAGAGTCAAGACTCAATCCCCAGTTAAGTGCTCCAGGTACAACCACAATAATTCTAATACTACTTACTAATAGATAATGCTAAGCATTGCTTTCCAATACATTGTCAGAATTTCCAAATGGTAAATAAAATATCAATGTAAGCTTTTAATAGCTTCAATCTAAATTAATGATTTTTGCCATCAATTGAATTATAGATGGAAAAACAAGTGCTCTTAACATCTCTTCTGGCAAAGAGCTTGTCCATTATTCCACTGTTCGTTACACATACAGCAGGTGCCCCCTAGTGTTTGCATCAGCTATTCATTAGCCTTGTCAAATGGTACATAATTTACAACGTAAGGTTTCACGCGCCAGCTTTATCAATGACAGTGAAATCTGTGATAACTTTCAACAGTAACTCTTCATATTGTATCTTCCATCTGTGCATTAGTCTATGCAAAGTAGCTGTGGCCATGGATATTAGAGAGACAGGTGGGTGAGGTTATATTGTTAGCTGGCTCTGTGTAGCTTTCAACCTTGTCTCTCTCTCACTCACAGAGGTTGGACTGATAAGATATCACTCACTCACCTGGTCTTGCTAATCTTCACATTATGTAACATGTGGCTGGTGCTGTATTCTACTGTGGTCCAGTACATTTAATCAATATTTTCAAAAGTATCTCCCAGTCATGGACTGTTTGGTGAAGCTTCCACTTGGAGGCAGTAACTTTCCTGCCCAGGCCCCACCCCCTTCCCAGTGTCTCCCTCCTATCTTCCCTGCACATTCTGTGTCCCTGCTCACGGCGTGCTTGTTCCCTTCCTGTCAAATCCCTGAACCCAAGCAAATTACCTTTGGAAAAAAACCTCCGCTTTTCTGCAATTTCTTTCTCAACAAAATGGAGCATGTTTTGTAGCATGTGCCAGACATGCAGAATTAACAGCACTAAAGTTGGGAATAAGAAATGTCAGGCACAGGTTTATTATATATCCTCAGAGCTGACATGCAGGAAGCTTGCAAATGCCCCAAACCCCTCTCCTTGATCCTGTGGAACACAGAACGGCAAGCACCAATTAAAGCTAATTGAGAAATCTCTGACCTTTCTTTACACAAACAAGGTGTCAGGCCTTATCCTCAGCTGGCATTTGCCCCCTGACAGGAAGAAGATGACTAGAATCAGACTGCAAAAGTTGCACCTCATTTTTACTTCTTCACATAAACAAGTTGAGGGTTTCCTATGTTGATTGTTTCAACAGCAGTAAGCACCTCAGACAATGAATAAGAATTACCAAGGGACATGCCAGTAAGATACAGGCTGGCTGCTGCTTTAACAACAACAGAACCCATTCAGCTCCTAGAACCAAGAAGGTAAAATTTCCCACTGAGACAGCATGATGGTGCCAACTTTATGTATCAGACTGGCAGACCCAATATCCCCAAGGGTGAAGGAACCAAATCCCAAGCCCTGTTCTTACCAGGAAAATGTAATCTCTCAACCACTGAAAAGAGTTGAGGCCTATCCTACCAATAACTTCTCTCTTCCTTGCCACTACGTCCTTCTTCCCTCCACACTTCTCTCTCCCCTTCACACCCTTCTCTCTCCAGGCTCCTGCCACTCAAGATCCCTGCCCTGCCCATCACAGAATTCGAACAAGTGAAAAAAGACAAATTGTCCTGGCTCTGACCACTGCTTACCTGTGGGAAAGCTTCTCTGGTCCAGGTGGAGGGGAATCCATTCCTCCTGGCCATTTATTGTTCTGCCCAGTCCCACTTAGCAGGCCAGCACAGGGTACCTACTGCCACAAATGATTCAGCCGTCCCTGCAGCACAAACAGCATATGGCTGGCTGGCCTACCTGTGTCTTTGACTAGCTCTTTGAAATGTGATGATGGGGGGAGGCCCTACTTTCACTACCCTGCCTTTTCTGACAAATTGCTCCAGCATCATACAATGGGAGGTGGTGTCCTCCCATCAACTCCCAAATTGAAATTCTCCTGCAATCCAGGAGCAGTGGCTACTGCATGAATAATGCCGAAAGATTTTGAAATAGTAAAAAACACTTTGCAAAACTGCACTTCTCAGCACTTTCCATCTGATGACATTAAAAAGCCTAACTAAAACCAATCAATGTATGCAAACTCCTGTGAGGCAGGTAAATATTATATTAATTATTAATTATTATTATTATCCTTTTTTGGATGGAGAAACTGAGGCACGCGATAATTAAGTTCCTTATCTGATCTGTTTTTTTTTAAATCAGTGGAAAAACTCCCTTTAAGGCCAACCCTTACATCAGGAGGGGGCTGCACACAAAAGAGAAGCAAAAAACCCCCCAAAACCACCCTCACTCCCCACATTCCCCTTGCATACTGGAACCTAGTGGGGCCCATACTAGTAGCTTCTGTGTACTCCCCAACCCTCCCAGCTCCCCAGTGCTTAGCCAGATCCAGGCAAGCGGGGGGCTGCATTTGGCCCCCAGGCCTTAGGTTCCCCATCCCTGCCTTAAATGATGGGTTCAGTGACCTACTGGAAAACTGTTACAGGAAGGTCACTAAGAAAACCCCCGATCTTCACATTTCTAGCAAAGGGGAGCACAGGCCACTGGCTGCACTGAGGTGGGAAATCACCCTGAAACCCCAGTCTCCCCCAGTACAGGAACTTGGCAGTGAAGTTGCATCTGCCCCTCTGTGCCAAGCATACCAGGTGTGGCTGGGCAGGCTCAGTCCAGCATGAGCCAAGTGTGGAGGCGGTTATTGTGGGGGGATCCGGGTGTGGGCGGCTCAATGGGAGATCTGGATGCACAAGGGCTTGTTGTGGGGTTCTGGTGCAGGAGCAATGGGACTCTGGTTGAGCTCAGTAGAGGAGTTGAGGGGAAGGGAGGTGGGATTTGGTATGGGGTCTAGGTGCTGAGGAAATAGGACTTGAGAGGGTAGGGGGTCCAGGTGCAGCTTGCTGGAGCTCAGTGGGGTGGAGGTGTGGGGAGCTTGTTGGATGAGTCCAGGTTTAGGGGAGCAGGACTTGTCAGGGTGAGCGTTAGATGGGCCTGCTTAACCAGGGAGCCCCAGCTGCATTCCTTCCCCCAGGCCTCTTCCCCCACCTCCTCACCCCCCCTTCCGTCATCCCCACCCAAATCCACTGCAGGGCACAGAACACAGGAAGCACATGGTGAGAGGACAATAAGGGGATGGGAGCCGGCAGCTATCTCTGTAGGGCTTGCTGAGCTAGGCAACCCCTCCCCCCCCACACACATACAAGCAAGGGGGAGGGGAACTGTTGGGAGAGGGCAAGGGGAGAAGAGCTCCCAGCAGCTGGCTTAGCCACAACGGGGGGGGGGGGTGAGAAAGTGAAACCAAACCCACCCCCACGCCACACACTAGCAAGGGGGGAGCCAACCGAGCAGGAAGAGTGCAAAGGGGGAAAAGGGGGGGGCAGTATGGAGGAAGCCCGCTTTTCCACCCTGGGCCAAGGTGCAGGGAGGGGGACTGGATGGGTGAGGGGCCAAGCAAGGAGGCAGCTAAACTGGCAAGCAGCAGCTGCAGGGACACAGCAGGCTGGGCGTGGAGGTCTCTGCAGAGCAGGGCTGGCTCTTGTCCTGGAGCCTGGGACTGGAGAATGCGGCAGCAGCAGGGAGAACCCATGTGACTGTAATTCGAGCCTTGTGTCGGTGGCAGGCAGGTTCAGGGGTTCTGCTGAGGAGGCCCCCCCCCATGGAAGTTGCAAGCAGGGAGGAGACGGGCTCCAGCTCCAGCCTTGGGTAGGCAGAGCCTCCCTTTGCCTCGCAAACCAGACACCCATGCTCCGAATGCTGGTTGTTTCAATTCTGAGAACAGAACTTGAGAAAACTAGGTCCTTCATTGCCAAGGGACTATAGAACCATAGAGCTGGAAGAGACCTCAGGAGGTCATCAAGTCCAGCCCCCTGCCCTAGGCAGGACCAATCCCAATTAGATCAACCCAGTCAGGGCTTTGTCAAGCCGAGACTTAAATACCTCTAGGGATGGAGACTCCACTACTTCCCTAGGGAACCCATTCCAGTGCTTCACCACGCTGCTAGTGAAACAGTTTTTCCTAATATCCAGCCTGGACCTCTCCCACCACAACTTGAGACCATTGCTCCTTGTTCTGCCATCTGTCACTACTGAGAACAGCCTCTCTCCAGCCTCTTTGGAACCTCCCTTCAGGAAGTTGAAGGCTGCTATCAAATCCCCCCTCAATCTTTGCTTCTGCAAACTAAACAGACCCAACTCCCTCAGCCTCTCCTCATAGGTCGTATGCTCCAGCCCCCTAATCATTTTAGTTGCCCTCCGCTGGACCCTCTCCAATGCGTCCACATCCTTCCTGTAGATGGGGGCCCAGAACTGGACACAATACTCCAGATGTGGCCTCACCAGAGCCGAATAAAGGGGAATAATGACATCTCTGGATCTGCTGGCAATGCTCCTCTTAATGCAACCTAATATGCCATTAGCCTTCTTGGCTACAAGGGCACACTGTTGACTCATATCCAGCTTCTCATCCACTGTAACCCCCAGGTCCTTTTCTGCAGAACTACTACTTAGCTGGTTGGTCCCCAGCCTGTAACAATGCTTGGGATTCTTCCGTCCCAGGTGCAGGACTCTGCACTTGTCCTTGTTGAACCTCATCAGATTTCTTGTGGCCCAATCCTCCAATTTGTCTAAGTCACGCTGGACTCTATCCCTGCCCTCCAGCATATCTACCTTTCCCTCTAGCTTAGTGTCATCTGCAAGCTTGCTGAGGGTGCAATCCATCCCCTCATCCAGGTCATTAATAAAGATATTGAACAAAACCGGTCCCAGAACCGAACCTTGGAGCACTCCGCTAGAAACCGACCACCATCCTGACATCGAGCCATTGATCACTACCCACTGGGCCTGGCCTTCTAGCCAGCTTTCTATCCATCTTACCATCCATTTATCCAATCCGTATTCCCTTAACTTGCTGGCAAGAATATTGTGGGAGACCGTATCAAAAGCCTTGCTAAAGTCAAGGTATATCACATCCACTGACTTTCCCATGTCCACAGAGCCAGTTACCTCATCATAGAAGCTAATCAGATTGGTCAGGCACGACTTGCCCTTTGTGAATCCATGCTGACTATTCCTAATCACTGTCCTCTCCTCCAAGTGCCTCAAAATGGATTCCTTAAGGACCCTTCCATGATTTTTCCAGGAACCAAGGTAAGACTGACCGGCCTATAGTTCCCTGGATTGTCCTCCTTCCCTTTTTTGAAGATGGGAACTACATTTTCCTTTTTCCAATCATCTGGGATCTCTCCTGATCTCCACGACTTTTCAAAGATAATGGCCAAAGGCTCCTCAATGACATCTGCCAACTCCCTCAGTACCCTTGGATGCATTAAGTCTGGACCCATGTATTTGTGTACGTTTAGCTTTTCTAAATAGTTCCTAACCTGTTCTTTACCCACTAAGGGCTGTCGATCTTCATCCCATCTTGCGTCACTTAGCGCATTAGTCCGGGAGCCCACCTTGTCCGTGAATACAGAGGCAAAGAAAGCATTGAGTACTTCAGCTTTCCCCACATCATCTGTCACTAGGTTACCTCCTTTATCCAGTAGGGGCCGCACACCCTCTCTGATCACCTTCTTCTTGTTAACATACCTGTAGAAACCTTTGTTATCCTTCACATCCTTTGCCAGTCGCAATTCCATTTGCGCTTTCGCCTTCCTGACAACCCCCCGGCATTCTCGAGCTATACATTTAAACCCCTCCCTGGTCATTTGTCCAAGTTTCCACTTTTTGTAAGCTTCCTTTTTGTGCTTTAGTTCACCAAGGATTTCCCCCGTAAGCCAATCTGGTCTCCTACCATGTTTGCCTCTCTTGCTATGCATCGGGATGGTTTCTTTCTGTGCCTTCAATGAGGCTTCTTTAAAATACTGCCAGCTGTCCTGGACTCCTTTCCCCTTCATGTTAGCATCCCAGGGGATTCTGCCCATCTGGTCTCTGAGGGAGTCAAAAATCTGCTTTTCTGAAGTCCAAGGTGTGTATTTTACTACTCTCTTTTCTGCCTTTGGTCAGGATCCTGAAATCTACCATCTCATGATCACTGCTTCCCAGGTTGTCACCCACCTCTACTTCCCCTATTAGTTCCTCCCTGTTGGTGAGCAGAAGGTCAAGCTGCACACGGCCCCTGGTCGGATCCTTCAGCACTTGTACCAAGAAGTTATCCCCAACATTCTCCAAAAACTTCTTGGATTGCCTGTGTCCTGCCGTATTGGTTTCCCAACAGATGTCAGGGTGATTAAAGTCCCCCACGAGAACCAGGGCCTGCGATCTGGAAGCTTCTCTCAGTTGTCCGAAGAAAGCCTCATCTACCTCCTCCACCTGATTCGGTGGCCTATAGTAGACACCAACCACAACATCACTGCTGTTGTTTGCACCTCTAAACTTAACCCATAGACTCTCAACAGGTTTTTCTCCCTCTATATACTGGAGTTCAGAGCAATCATAGTACTCTCTTACGTTTAGTGCAACACCTCTTCCTTTTCTCCCCTGCCTGTTTTTCCTGAAGTCTATACCCTTCCATGACAGCGCTCCAGTCATGCGAGTCATCCCACCAAGTCTCTGTTATCACAATTAAATCATATTTCTTGGACTGGGCCAGGGCCTCCAGTTCTTCCTGTTTGTTGCCCAGGCTTCTCGCATTAGTGTACAAACACCTCAGATAACCAGTTGATCGCCCCATCTTCTCCATTTGAATCAGGGGTCCTCCTTTCTTGCTTGTTCCTCTTTGCATTCCTTCCCGGTATCCGACCTTCCCACTCCCCTCAGGGTGTTGGTCACCGTCCCCCAACGAACCTAGTTTAAAGCCCTCCTCACTAGGTTTGCAAGCCTGCCTGCGAAGATGCTCCTTCCTCTCTTTGTTAGGTGGATCCCATCTCTTCCTAACAATCCTTATGCCTGGAACAGAGTCCCATTGTCGAAGAAACCAAAGCCCTCTCTGCGACACCACCTGCGCAACCACACATTTACTTCCTCAATTCGACGATCCCTGCCCAGTCCCTTCCCTTCAACAGGGAGGATGGACAAGAACACCACTTGCGCTCCGAATTCTTGGGTCCTTCTTCCCAGCGCTACAGAATCCGCAGTAACCCGCTCAAGGTCATTCTTGGCTGTATCGTTAGTTCCCACGTGGAGAAACAGGAAGGGGTAGCGATCCGAAGGTTTGATCAGCTTGGTAAGCCTCTCAGTCACATCCTGAATTCGAGCTCCCGGTAAGCAGCACACCTCTCGAGATTCCAGGTCCGGATGGCAGATGGATGGCTCAGTCCCTCTTAGGAGGGAGTCCCCGACCACCACCATCCGTCGTCTTCTTTTGGGGTGGTGGTCATTGAACCCCCATCCCTAGGACTAAGCATCCCATGCCTTCCAGTAGATGGTGTTCCCTTGCGGTTTCTTCCTTGTGAGGTCCCTTCCAAAGCACTCACCACCGCAGAGCCTGTGGAGAGAGCATGAAAGCGATTACTTACCTCTATAGCATTGGGGGATTCCCGTACTGGCCTTTTTCCCCTTCTAGAAGTTACATGCTGCCAGTTCTCTTCCTGGTCCCGTACTGCCGTCTCTGGCTCTTCTGCCTGCCATGCTTATAGGATTAACCGCTGCCTTCTATCGAGGAAGTCTTCATCCTCTCTGATCGAGCGTAGGGTCGACACTTGGGCCTCCAGTCCTCTAATTTTTTCTTCCAAAATGGCAACCAGCTTGCACCTCGTGCAGATTAAATCCGTTCTTTCTTCCAGGAGGAAGACAAACATGGCATACGCTGTGCAGGTAACAACAGCAGACCTATCACCATCCATCCCTGCTGTCCTGGAAAAAGGATTAAAAAAAAAAAAAAAGCCTCACTCCCAAACACAGGGGGAAAAAACAAACAAAAAATCAAACAAAAAACCACACCAACCCTCACGCACAACAACAAGCTCATCACACAGCAAGAAAGCCCCAAACACAACACTCACTTCCCTCAAGAGTCCTGTATCTGCTTCTCCTTTACTTGGAGAACTAGCATACCAGCAGCTTCTAATTATTTAACATCGAACTATAAATGCACAGCAAACCTAAAAATCAAGCTTCAGGTGTCTAGTACACACAAAACCTGAACCTTCCGTGGCTAGCAGATACTCTTGAAAAATGTTAGTTAATTTGTTAGTCGGCAAATGCCTGTCTGCAGCCACCGTATCTGCACTGTATCTGTATCCTTTTTATCTGATTTTTCAAGCTGCATACAATATAAATTGTATATTTTGTTAAAATGAGGAGTCCTGTGGCACCTTAAAGACTAACAGATTTATTTGGCCATAAACAAACGTGCATCTGACAAAGGAGGAAAAAAACTTATGAATAAATGTTTGTCTTTAGGGTGCCATAGAACTCTAAGTTGCTTTTGTGGACACAGAGTAACACAGCTACCCCCCTGATACTTTGAATATTCTGTTGGGATCAAAGCAATCTGAAAGTTGCAAATACAAACTTTTCATACTGTTAACATGATCACTTTTTTGATTCACTAAAAACTATTGAATTATCAGTGTTCTACCATTAGAAATAATTTTTCTTTCCTGTTGCAACACTGCTATTTACCACCCATTAGCAGACAAGTGCATATATTGTTAATGGAGCACACAATTAACAAAATCATATAAGCTGAGCTAAACAACTCCAATACACAACAAAATGAATCCAATTAATAAGGTGCGATGAAGAATCAAGTCAAGTAAGATGGAAAATTTTATCACTTTATTACCAAGTAAAATTAAAACTAGTAAAAAATAAAAGGGAAGGGGAGTTTATTCAGGTAGCTTCATGCAACAAGTTGAAATTCTACAAACAGTTCTGGGCTCATAACGCAAGAGAGCACCTCAGCCCTTCTGTCCTGTCGGAGCAGTTGAAATCCTCTCGGGCAGTGGTCTTCAAACTTTTTACATCCAAGATTACATTTTTAAATTTCAGGGTAACCCAGAATGTCCCTACCCCAAAGCCCCACCCACTCTATTCCCCTCTCTCCATCATTTGCTCTCCCCCACTCTCACTTTAAATGGCCTGGGGTAGGGGAATGCAAGCTCTGGGCCAAGACCGAGGAATTTGGGAGCAGGAAGGGGTGAAGGATGCAAGCTCTGGGAGGGAGTTTGGTCTGGGAGCAGTCTCCAGGCTGGGTCAGAATGTTGGAGTGCAGGAAAGAGTGAGGGGTTTGATGCAGGCTGGGGCAGCATGTTGGGGTGGAGGAGGGAGTGCAGGGCGCTGGTCTGGGAGGGGGATCCAGGCTGGGGCACAGTTTTGGGGTGCAGTTGGGGGGGTGAGGTTCTGGCTCTGGGAGGGGGATCAGCACTGGGACAGAGGTGCAGGAGGGAGTGCGAGGTGCAGGCTCCGGCCGGGAGGTGCATAGTATAGGTGGCTCCTGGCTGGCAGCGCAGCAGGGCTCAGAAACACAGCTGGCTGCAGGTTTGTCTCTGTGATCCCTTGGGGCGTGGGGAGGGAGACAGAATGTCTCTGCATGCTGCCCTCTATCCCCAGCACTTCCTTCCATTGTCCAGGAGCTGGCTAACGTGAGCTACAGGCGCGGGCAGCTTGCAGACACACCGTCCCCTCCTCCCAATGGGAGCACAGAGCTTACAGTGAGCAGGCAGCCTGTCTGAGTTCACCCTTCTGAGCTGCTGGACTTTAGTGGCCTGGAGATTGCAATCGACTGGCTGAGGCTCCAGGACTGGCCAGTTGATCGTAATGAACGGGTTGGTGACACCTGCTTATAGCACTGCTGTCATTGGTCCCTGGATTTTCCTACTGTCTGTCTTGAAAAGTACATTCTCAGCAGACAATGCTTGCCTTTGGGAACTTGCTTCCAAGACATATAACTCTCAGTCTGGTAACCATCAGGGAATAATATAGAGCCATTTAGCTAATAGGGATGTGAAGAGATAATAGATTAACTGGTTATACAGGAACAGCCCCCCGCTCGCAGCCCACTGCTGGCAGAGGGCTGCTCCAGCCTCTTGTGGGGCTGGAAGTGGCAGCAGCAGGGATGAGGGGAGGGCTGAAGCTGGAAGCAGCCCCTGACCCATGTTTAATCAGTTAACTGGTTAAACATTTAGTTTAACCAGTTAACTACCTAAATGGAATTCTACATCCCTGTTAGCCAGGGGTGGGCAAGATACCTCTCACGGGCCAGATCCAGCCTGTGGACCCCCCTACTGGGACTCTCAGGCACACAGCAGCCACTCTTTTAAGCTCAGGGCTGCTCTCAGTGCCTCCCTGCTCTGGAAGGAGGGGGAGGCTTCATGTGACCTCTCCACCTCTAGCCCAATCCTCAGCTTCTATTGGCTGGAAACCACCAGCCTATAGGAACTGACCCCAGCCAATTTCTCAGCTCCTATTGGCTCAAAACAACCAGCCAATAGGAGCTGAGAGATGGGCTGGGGGGGCAGTGCAAGCATCTTCCCCCTCCTGGAGTTAAGAGCCACATGGAGAGAGCAGCTGCATTTTCCAGCAGTCTGGGGCTGCAGCAGGCAGGGAGCCCAGCCTGTCTTGGGGCTGTCACAGGGTGGCTGGCCAGGAGAAGCTTAGGTAAGCGCCTCCCAACCAGAGCCTGCCTCTGGCACCCCTGCCCCTCCCGCACCCCAACTCCCTCCCCAGGTCACCATCCAAACCCGCTGCATCCCCCTGCCCTGGGTCACAACTCCCTCCCAGACCCTGTACCCCCTCTGGCACCCCTCCCCCAGTCCAGAATCCTCTCCTGCACCCATACTCCCTCCCTGACCTTGCACCCCATTCCCCTGCCCCAGGTCACAACCCCCTCCTTCACCCAAACTCCCTCTCAGACCTCACACTGTCTGCTGCATCCCAGTCCATTATCCCCTGCGCCCTTCTGCACCCAACCTCCATCCTAGACCACACGCCCCCTCCACAGCAAAGTGTGGCCCTTGACCACGTGGAGTACACCCCACCAAAAATTATTGCCCACCCCTGCTGTTAGCTAACATACTTAATGTGATCCATTAGCACTGGCACCATTTTTTTTCCAAATTAGGCCAAGGGTTTGACTCCTCCATTGGGATGCCTTTAAAATTCAAGCCCTGCCCTCTGTTGCACAGATGAGCTTGGAGGAAATGGCATGTGGAATGTTTTTCTTGCCTTCCTTCTTACTGAGCCTGCATGAGAGCAGAGCTGTATCCCTGCCTACTGTTCACCTGAATTATTGAGGTAAAGCTTAGCTTCTGAACCTGCAGCAGGTGATAGCCAGCTTTTTAGAAGCCACCGCACAATTGCGGGGTCATCGAGAGAATACAACTGGGAATATGAACACCCTCTGAGCCAATCAAGGGCAGGGAAGATACACAGCCCAAATGGTTTCTTTCACCATTTGTGCTATGCAAACATGTGATTGACAGGAAATCCAGGAATTCACTGAGCAAAACCAAAAGCTTTAGTAGATGTGCCCCTTTAAGCAGTGGCCCATCTGCTTAGTTCATAAACCAGTCAGGAGATGTTCCAAATAAAATGCGTTACCCACCTGTCCTTGATGGACTTCCCCTCGCTTTCTACTGTGCTGGTGAAGATAAGAATCCTGTTTCTGCGTAGCTAATCCCAAAGTATGTTTGTTTTTTTCCACAAAGTCTTTTTTTGCTTTCTGCTTTTGTGTTTCAGGAAAAACATCACCATATGCACTGGAACTGTGTTTGTATTGACAATCATCTGCCGATCGCTTTCCTTTCATATGCAATCTAAAAGGGGCACTGCTTATCCCAACTGGTTGACCATCAAGGTTTAATAATTCTGTATCAAATGCAGAAGATAAATTTTGTCTTTCTATCAGCTGGTTATCTTCTTCCAAGATTCTCACCAAGGTGTCCTTGGAAGTGACGAAAAATGAGTCCTGTGGGACTCTCTCAGGAACCTCATGTGTTATATTCACTCCAGAAAACTTTGCTCCCTCTTCATTATTCTTCCAGTTGGGATTGTATCTTAGGTTGCAGTATCTGTCCACATGTTGCTGTTTGCTGTGAAAACGAGTAAAGAAATACAGTATTAACATTTTAAAAAAGAGAAAAAACATTCAACAATTATAGTTAGGGCCCTACCAAATTCATGGCCATGAAAAATGCATCAATGACTGAAATCTAGTCTTTTGTGTGCTCTTAACCTATGCTATCCAGATTTTATGGGGGGAGACCAGCTTTTCTCAAAATGGGGAGACTGACCCAAAAGGAAGTTGCAGGGGGGTAGCAAAGATATTTTAGGGGGGTTGCAATATTGACATTGTTACTTCTGCATTGCCTTTACAGCTAGAGAGTGTCAGCTCCCAGCTGAGGGCCCAGCTCTGCAGGCAACAGCGCATTAAGTATGGGTAGCAACACCATACCAGGCTACCCTTATTTCTGCACTGCTGCTGGTTGTGTGTCTGCTTTCTGAGCTGGGCTCCCAGTCAGCAGCTCCCAGTCTCCAGCTGCCCAGATCTGAAGGCAGCACAGCTGCCAGAAGCAGTGCAGAAATTGATTAATGGTGTCTAGTCTGTCTGGTTGGGAACGTTGGCAGTTCTAGATAGCAGTACTGTAACCTTTCCTACGATAACTTTGGGATCCCCCTCCATCTCCTTTTTGGGTCAAGACCCTAATGTTACAATACTGTGAAGTTTCAGATTTAAATAGCTGAAATAATTAAAGTTACTGTTTTTAAAATTCCATAGCTGCGAAATTGACCGCCATGCAGTACAAGAGGTTTAGATTGGACATTCAGAAAAAATTCGTAATGATCAGGGTAGTTAACTGCTAGACAGGGCTGTTCCTAGGGAGGCCCGGGGCAACCCACCTGTCCTAGGCCCCTTTCCATATACCCATCCCTGCTCCAGTCCTGCCCTGCCTCTTCCACCCCTTGTTGCCCCCAATGCACCCCTTCCCCCAAGAGACACGAGCTTGGGGATTACTGGGAGGACTGGTGCAGGGCATCAAATGGGTTCTCCCCCCCCCCACACACACACACTCACTGCAGTGGCAGAAGCTGGAGTGACCCAACAGCCTGCTCTACCTGCTGCCCATCCCCCAGCTAGATTGCTCCATTTCACTGTGGCAGCGGGAAGCAGAGCTCTTTAACCCGCTCCCCCGAACCTGGGGTGGCTGTCCCAAACCATCCTATGGAAGCGATGGCTCTGCCACTAGACTAAAATTAGAGATTTTTAAGAGCAGATTAGACAAACACCTATCAGGGATGGTCTTAGAGATGGTGCTTGGTCCTGCCATGAGTGCAGGGGCAGGACTAGATGACCTCTCAAAGTCCCTTCCAGTCTTATGATCCAGTATAGACCAGTGTTTCTGAAAGTGTTCCGAGAAACCACTTTGACAAACACATTAACTGGCCGCCCCAGTTTGTTTATTTACTGACACCACAGCCATGGAGTCTCGCGGCTCCCATTAGCTCCATTTTGTTCTTTGCAGCAAAGGGGAGCTGCAGGAAGCGGCGTGGGCCACTTCCCGCTGCTCTGCTTGGCTGCAAAGAGTGAAATGGAGCTGATGGGAACCACGAGGCTCCGTGGCCACGGCGCCAGTAAATAAACAAACTGGGGCGGCCAGTTAATGTGTTTGTCAAAGTGGTTTTGCAGAGCACTTTCAGCAACACTGCTATAGACTGTGAATTCGGTTGGGCCCTAGTTATAGTCTAACCAATTTCATATTCTTGCCTTTGTCCACACTTGTGTAAACCCTTACACATGTGAATTCTACTGAGTTTAATGAGACCACCCATGCATAAAGTTTCTCATGTATGAGACCATTTTTAGGATTAGGTCCCCCACAGTTACACTGAACTTGAGCCAAAGATTCACAAAGAGCACTTTCTTCAACTTTAATTAGCTTTACATTCTAATTAGGGTTAAAACTATCAAATCTGGTCACCAAATATAATATTTTCCTTATATAAATTCATCATGGCCCTTAAAGGGGGAGGAAAAGGAACACCCAGAACATGCATGGCAACAAGTATTTTTTCAATTGTCTAGTGCAATTTCATTTCAGAGGGCATAAATTGAAAGAAGCATTAATTACTGATTATCTTCCACAGAAAATTCCATTCACTCCCCAGAGTTTCTGCTCTCTGAGGTAAAAGTAATATTCCAGTTAACATTGGTCTCTCACAAATACTGGTTACTTAAGAGGGAACAGCCTACAGATTTTATAGTATTATCTCCATTTATTACCAAGCAGCACCAAGATGTGTGCTCTGTTTTTCAATAGAGCTTTCCCAAAAATATTTAGAGAAGTCTTCTGTGTAGAATACAGTTGTAGCTGAAAGGAACGAGGAACAGAACTAACCATGTTGTGTACTCGTGAAAAAGTCCCGGATCAGAAAACACATTTAGAGATACAGAGGGAAGAGTAACCTAAGTGTTGATCAGCAGTATCTCAACTGGCATATTCCAACCACATTTTAAGGTCAGGTGTCCACAAATGGGGCAGTTTTTGCAACAGTGTCTTAAGAAGCCAGGCATCCAACTCTTACTAGTTTTCAAGCTCTGGTTAATAAGCAAGCTATTGGTCTGCTGAATTCTATAAAAGCTGTAACAATTAACTTTTGAAACATCTACTCAACATTTATTAATACTTTCTAAAGTAGTTACAAATGTACCTTAACATAAAGTGTGGCCTAAATAACAACCAGAATCTAGTTCTATATTCATACTTTTCATTTTAGATAAGTGTCAGTGACCGATATACTTTGGACTATTGTTTCAATTCCTGATAGTTTATACCAATGAAATAACAACAGCAGTCTTTAAAACATATTATTATTCATACATGTAAATAAAATGCAAGTATAAATGCCTACTTTGAAACGACATAAGCACAGAAATATGTAATATGTTGCTAAAAACAATCGCTCAAATAACAGAATACGTTTCTAAAGAGCCCTATTGTGTTAAAATGTGTGCACAGCAGCTTGATAATATTATGTAGTCCAGGTCACCGCACTGGAACAAAATGAGTGTAAAGAGCTCCTTCATCTCTAATCATCTCCAGACAAAATGCACACCTCTTATTCCTCCCCCCCATTTGATATAAAGGTTAGATGGACTCTGTATTCAGCACTTCTGTTGATGAGTAGACAACAGATGCAGGGTTTCCTCTTCAAATTCCTAGATTAGTAATGGATGTAGAGCGGAGGTTTCATATGCATGTACTATGATATTTTCTCCTGTTAATGGACTGTATTTGAGTACTTACTGTGATAACTTCAAACAAAATAAAATCAAATTTCCATTTAATGAAGAGCCTCATATTCAGCATAGTATTCAGTCATAAAAATTACTAAAATTAGAGCATGTTTCTAGCACAATTAACATCCTTTGCACTCGCAATAAAATGTTCAGTAACTGGCCATTTTGCCTGTTGAGGAGGTGAATAAAAGCATGCTATTAATCATTTATCTTTCATTTGTTTGCCACTTTATTTTAAGTAGTCAATTAAATTGAAATGGCACATTATTATTGCTTCAGGTTTAATTTAATTTTCTTAAACATAACCATTATTCCCAATATATACAGCATTAAACCTTTTCTGCATAGAACAGCATATGCAATTTTATTTTATATAAAAGTTAAGTCTTTTATAAGAATGTGTAAGGATAACAGTCTGCTGGAATTTTTAATTTTTATTTATATAGTTACAGAATAAAAACACACCTATTCAACCCTCTGGTTTTTCAAAATTGTTTTAAACATCCTGTTTTCTCATATAAATGCAGCAAATCAAAGTGATTAACAACTACTCTCTGAATGGAAAAGAGAATCATGCATTTTCAGCATTATTTAGAGAGATGTCCTGTGCTATCAAGTGCATAGAAAAGGACAACAGTCACCAACTAATAGTGTTGAACAAGTAGCCTGTGCATTATGGTAAGTGCTTTATGATTTGATCCAAAGGCCATTCAAGTTAGTGGGACTCCTTCTGCTGACTTAAGTGGACATGGGCTAAAGCTCAGAGAGAAGAAGGGATGCCTATTTTTACTGGGCCTGTACCAGCAGTTACCTATATCCACCCTCCACATCAACTCAGCTGCACTGGCTGGCACTGTGGGTGAGCAGAGGCAAAGCTCTGCTCATTCTTGACACCCCCTTGCCAGTGTTCCCTGGTACACTTGTGTGACCTCTCAGGAGAGATTCTAATGCCACGCAGCTGATTAGCACAGCACTTACAGCTCCCACAGCTAGTGGTGCCCACTCACATGCGTTCTGGTGCATATAACAATTTATTCTACATGTGGATGAAAAAGATGAGGGAACATCGCTCCTGCCCATCTACGTTGAGTGCAAGTGGGTATGATGCACTCCCGACCAACTTTGCACTGGCAGACCCAATATCTAGGAAGCCTAGATAGGGGCGTAAGACAGATTCTGATAGTGTCTTACTTTTCTGAGTGGGCATGTAGTCCAAGCTACAATCTAGCACTCAACTAACAATGGTTGCTCTCCTTTCTTTTCTAAGGACGCAAATTGTACACAGTAGATTTCAAAACACATTGCCCTGACTTCACATTCACATTAAGGCCTGGTCTACATTCAGTTTTTGTATCAATTTAACTGTTTCTATTAGGTAGGTGTAAGTTACATTTATGTCCACTTTAATGCACTACCTGAATGGCCTTAAAAGAACTTAGCATAAGAACAGTCAGGGTTATCATATCTATGTACTAAAAATATATTCCTTACCTTTCATTATTACTGTTCTGTTTTCCAATATCTTTTCTATTTGAAAGCTGTACTTTATCATCATTTGTTCCTTCTGGTTCATTCAGACTTTTCTCCTCCAGGCTATCTTCATCTAAACTATCATTCTCCAGCTCATCACAAGACTGGCTTACCAGTACTTCATTTTCACAAATCCGTTTCTGAAGTTCCAACTGATACCGTGTCTCTTGAATAAGGCTTTCCGAATCAGACTCCTGAGAGTCATGCAGAGTGAGATACAAATTTCCTTCACTTGAAGATGGCCCTTTTAAATTAGTAGGATGATCATGTGACTGGATTAATACTCTTTGAGATAAGCTATTATCCATGTTGCAGAGGTGTAAAAATGAAGGATTGGAAATATATGGTACAGATGTGAAGAATTCGTTCAGTATTTTGTGCTGCAGTGTAGACCAGACCTGTGTTTAGGAAATATGAGACTAATGTATACAATTTTTTTCACTGAAATAGTGAAACAAACGAGTCTTATCAAATTATTTAAACAGAGGAATTGTGGGTAGATTCGGAATTTAATTACTGCAAAGCTGGCACACTCCTTTATTTATAAATACTTCAGGGACTGTGTCTGCCATTCACACTCAGGCCAAGTCTATATTGCTGGCTGTATCAGGACTGCTACAATCAATGCAGCAGTGTCGATTTAGCATGCTAAGTCAATGGCAGAGCACTTGCCCATCGACTGCTGTACTCCATCTTTCCGAGTAAGCTAGGTGAGTGAGACAGCTTCCGATGAGAGAGCACATTGTAGGTTGCAAGTTGATCAAAGTGGAACTTCAGTTATGTAACTTGCATAACTGAAATAGTGTAATTTACGCCAACTTACAGCTTTAGGGTAGACCAGCCCTGAGTAATA
Source organism: Pelochelys cantorii (assembly GCA_032595735.1). Classification (NCBI taxonomy): domain Eukaryota; kingdom Metazoa; phylum Chordata; order Testudines; family Trionychidae; genus Pelochelys; species Pelochelys cantorii. The sequence goes on along the minus strand of CM064352.1, from coordinate 15,359,677 downwards.
TTTCATTCAATAGGAAATCAATAACACTACGGCCTTAATATTGCAAACACTTGAGCATGTGGTTAACTTTACCATCATTAATAGTCCCATTTAAAATGATGGGACTACTCACACTACTAAAATTAAGTGTGTGTCTAAGTATTCACAAGACTAGGGCATAATTGTGTAGTAAATTACTATTCAGCATGATTAAGGGTAGCAAAATAGGGCCTTTAATCGTTATAAAAATCACAGTGGCATGTCACTTAATCCAATAATAATAAAATTTTACACACATGATTAGGGAAATAAAGTTGAGATACAGCAATAGATTTTAGTTGCAAGCTTCCAAGGGATTGTTTTCCATCATATGTTCTACAACAGTGATCTTATTTACAGCCTATTGGATAGCTAGTTATATCACTCTAGATATAAATTTAGGACAAAAATATTTACTTACAAAATACCTTGACAGGGTTTTTATGTTTATATATTAACAGACAAGCCATATGCAATTACATATGTAAGGGATCAAATTAATGAGTTAAAACACGTGTCAGAATTTGAAAATAGGAAACTTTTTTTAAAAAATTTTAACGCCATTTTCTTTCATACTGGGTTACAGCACAAGGGGAGCATTTGATTCAGCAGGAAGAAAGTCTGTTTGTATTAAAAATGATTATATATGTAACTAGTTTAAGTTTAATGTATGGATCTAGGAAGCCATGTATCATATCCGTCACTGCATCAATTATCAGTTTTCCTGAGGCAACACTTCCTATGGCATAAAACGGTTGCTCTTCATCAGGCCTTTTATTAACACACTGCTGAATATCTATAACTGTCTTCCTCTGGCATGATTATACTATATGTAACAGCAGATCTATGTTGGGAGATTATGTGTAAACTGTGGGATAAGGAATAAATCAACTAGTGTGTGTAGACATTTAAACTGATAGCCATGCTTCAGTTTTAACATAAAACAGGGCTTGAAATACACATTCATTCACCCACTTAGTGATGAGTAAGAAACTTTTGTTTTTTATGAGCTTCAGGACTTAACCCATCAATATCTACAGAAACTAAGCATGCATATTTATAGTTTTTAGCTCTTTTGTCACAACAACCGTACACATGCAAACTAATGAAGGCATGGTGGTTCAGTGTATAGAGCAATTGTCAGGAAATCTGGATTCTGCTGGTAGTGCTGACATTAGATCAGTGTGTCACTGGGCAATTTTTTTTCACCTATCTGTGCCTGACTTATCTCATCTGTGAAATGGGGATCATGCTGACCTACCTTTGTAAAGCATACTGTATACTTGGAGATACAGAACTTTAATAATTAGCACTTTTCAGCTATAGATTTCAGACAGGTATTTCCATCCTTTCTTTTGCTGTACCTTAGAGCAGCAGCAAAGTGAAGTTTACAAATCTATTCAGTTTTGCTGTTCCTGTTCAGAACATGCAGGGCAGCAGTAAAACATTCAAAAATCAAATCAATTTTGGTCTGCTGGCACTGAATAGAAAAACCACTACTGTCAGCAAAAGCACACACTAGAGGTATTCATACATGTTGACTTAAAAAACACTATTTTGTGCATTCTAACCAATTTTACTCTAACAGGTGCAAATCCTATGTGGATATTGCTATTTTGGTTTAAGAGTGACTTTTTTTTTTAGTTTAGTCAGTTGAGAACAGGTTTAAGATACAATAAACTTATCTCAGAGTATGTCTACACAGCAACATGATTTTGAATAACTAGCGTTTTTTCAAAATAACTTAGTCCGCATCTACACAGCAGGCAGTTATTCTGAAATAATGTCAAAGTACTGTCAAGCTGGAGGACTTCTTACTCTGACTTCTGTAAACCTCATTGTACGAGGATTAAGGAAAGCCGGAGGAGGAATGCTCTATTTCGAAATAAATGCTATGTAGATGTTCCCAATTTTTAAATAAGCTATTTCAAAATAAGCTATACAATTGATGTAGCTCAATTTGCGTAGCTTATTTTGAGTTAAGCCCTGCTGTATAGATGCACCCTCAGGTATTTGCACCACTTTAAACTGATTTAAAACAGGGTTAAATTACACCAGTGAAACTTTGTGTAGTTCAGGGCCAGATGCAAACAGCCAGAGGCTAAAACAAAAAGCGAAAGCTCTGAGTCTGGTAACCGTAGGGTAAGAGCACTTTTACCTCTTCTTCCTAGCAGCTAGATATGAGGTGGAGGCTAGTCATATATTCATAATGATCTATTCTGAGGGTTTTTAAGTATTTAAAAGAAGTTTAGATGAACAATTTAATGGGATTTGTCTAACTCCTCAGGCTTGGTTGAAAATCTCAGCTCAAATGTTTCTAATGCAGTCTGGTTAAGAGGTGTCCAGTAAATTTTTCAAGCCTCAAGTGAAAATTGAAGAAGAAAAAAAATCTCATCTATCAAACCGGGTCTCCTATTGTGTCCTTTGTAAGATTTCAGTGTGCAGGGTGTGTGTGTGTGTGTGTGTATATAATATATTTAAATCCTCCACTAAACAGCCATCATGTCAACTTGCATCAGTGTTCCCTGTAAACTGAGTGCTTGGGTGGCCACCCAGGAGAAATTCAAATGCTGCCCAGCTGATTAATAGAGTGCCCACAGCCAGTAGAATTTGTTTCTACTGATGGTGCACATCTGCACATGCCTTTGTGCACATACATTTATTCCACACATGGAAAAAATTAGAGGGAACACTGACTTGCATGTTAGATTTTAAGGCCCAGGAGATGTTATTATGTTGACCTCATTAAAGTTAAGGAAACACCCATTCTTACAGGAATTTTGTCTTTTGGGGTGAAGTGCATGGGAACACAGAGAGAGGTTATGTAAACTCTTGGCAGGCTGGGAAACAGAGTGTGATGGTTGTAGTGATGGTAGGAGTGTAAAAACAGTTGCAGGCCTTTGGCTGGTGTTTAACAGGAGCCAGGGTTTGTAATCCTTCTTAAATCCCCCTCCTCATCATCATTCAGAATCCCTGAACAGTGGTGTTGCATTGTAAAATAGCACCTGCCACGCTTTCACTACTAGTTTAACACACCCCACTGAGCAAAACTGAAAAGAACAAGAAACTGAACAGTAGGTATGTGCTACCCTGCTATTCCCTCCTCCTCCCAATCTCCCCTCCCAGCCCTCTTCCCCCCTTCCCAAAGCTCTGCCCCTTCCCTTTTACCATTCCCAAGTCCTCCCACCTCACTCCACAAATCTTCTATCCCCCCCTCCAGCCCCTCTCATCACTCTCCCAGTCCTCTCCCCACCCCAAATCCTCCCCCCTCCACTCTGCCCTCCAGTCCCCATTCCCCCCCTCCAGTCCCCATTCCCCCCAAATCCTCCCCCCTCCACTCTGCCCTCCAGTCCCCATTCCCCCCCCTCCAGTCCCCATTCCCCCCAAATCCTCCCCCCCTCCACTCTGCCCTCTCTCCCCCATCCCCCCCCCTCCAGTCCCCATTCCCCCCAAATCCTCCCCCCTCCACTCTGCCCTCTCTCCCCCATTCCCCCCCCTCCAGTCCCCATTCCCCCCAAATCCTCCCCCCTCCACTCTGCCCTCCAGTCCCCATTCCCCCCAAATCCTCCCCCCTCCACTCTGCCCTCCAGTCCCCATTCCCCCCAAATCCTCCCCCCTCCACTCTGCCCTCTCTCCCCCATCCCCCCCCTCCAGTCCCCATTCCCCCCAAATCCTCCCCCCTCCACTCTGCCCTCTCTCCCCCATCCCCCCCCTCCAGTCCCCATTCCCCCCAAATCCTCCCCCCTCCACTCTGCCCTCCAGTCCCCATTCCCCCCCCTCCAGTCCCCATTCCCCCCAAATCCTCCCCCCTCCACTCTGCCCTCTCTCCCCCATCCCCCCCCTCCAGTCCCCATTCCCCCCAAATCCTCCCCCCTCCACTCTGCCCTCTCTCCCCCCTCCCCCCCTCCAGTCCCCATTCCCCCCAAATCCTCCCCCATCCCCCCCCCTCCAGTCCCCATTCCCCCCAAATCCTCCCCCCTCCACTCTGCCCTCTCTCCCCCATCCCCCCCCTCCAGTCCCCATTCCCCCCAAATCCTCCCCCCTCCACTCTGCCCTCTCTCCCCCATTCCCCCCCCTCCAGTCCCCATTCCCCCCAAATCCTCCCCCCTCCACTCTGCCCTCCAGTCCCCATTCCCCCCCCTCCAGTCCCCATTCCCCCCAAATCCTCCCCCCTCCACTCTGCCCTCTCTCCCCCATCCCCCCCCCTCCAGTCCCCATTCCCCCCAAATCCTCCCCCCTCCACTCTGCCCTCTCTCCCCCATCCCCCCCCTCCAGTCCCCATTCCCCCCAAATCCTCCCCCCTCCACTCTGCCCTCCAGTCCCCATTCCCCCCCCTCCAGTCCCCATTCCCCCCAAATCCTCCCCCCTCCACTCTGCCCTCTCTCCCCCATCCCCCCCCTCCAGTCCCCATTCCCCCCAAATCCTCCCCCCTCCACTCTGCCCTCCCTCCTTCCGGTTGCCCAGTGCTCCCCTCGCCCCGCACTCCCATTCACCTGACCCTGCAGAGCAGCCTCCCCACCAAGCCGGGGCAGCGGCGGGCACGCTAAGAGCCATCCGCGAACCCGCTCTGCGCAAGCGCGGCTGCGCTGCTAGCGTAGTGTCACCATGGCCGCGGTACACATACGCCAAACCCCGCCTGCAATTGCACGTACCAAGCGGCCTTGGGAGGGGGGAGGAAGAGCCAAAGGGGACGCCCCCCCCCGCCAGCATGTATGGTATCTTCCAGCCTCGAGGCCCTCCCCAGATGCCCAGTGCTGGGGATGAGGTTGTGGCTGCAGCTGTCAGCGAAGGGCAGGGGGCGATGGGAGGGGGGCGCGGAGGAAGAAAGAGAGAAGGGGGAAGAGTTGGGGGGAGGGTGGAAAGAAGGAATAAGGGAGGAGAGAAAAGGGGAGAAGCCCCCATGCAATGTAACCCCTGCCCCCCCTCTGTCCTTGGCCCTTCCTCCCAACACCTGACAGGTGTCATTCACATCTCACGGGTTCCTCTGTCAAACGGAGACCATGACAATGAGCTCCTTGGCAGGGCACTTACACACAGGCGCTGGAACTAGGGATATAGTTGCGGGGGGGGGGGGGAGTGTTTCCTGTAAGCCAGGGCTATTCATCGTAGCCTGTGTCCCATTTCTTTGTGGCCCGCAGTGCGGTTTGGGTTTACGCGGCGCTCAACACGCAGCCTGCAGGTGGTATCCTTTGAACATTGCCTCCACTGGGAACACACTCCACAACGGTGTTCTGGTCTTCTGTTGATAATGTGGTTTAGTAGTTAAATTCCTGGACTGTCATTGCTCATTAAAAGTGCTGACGTATGGGGGAAATCAGGTAAATTTTGCATTTTATTAATATCAGCAGAACTGACTTAAATGGGGCCCGCGTGTTGTGTAGTCTTGCCTTAATCTTTGTATTCATGCCGGTCAGTGTGGACTAAGCTATTTCCATATATTTGTGTATATATTTGCATGTATTTGCAACCACACTTAAGTTGCAGCCCCCGGCATGTGTTGTGAGTATCACTGTGGCCCCCGGGGCTTCCAAAGTTGAGTAGCTCTGCTGTAAGCTGTTCCTTGGGCAGCCACTCAGCAGCAATTCAAAGTACCATTATTAATTTGTGTAAATTAGTGATGGTGGGGCAAAGTCACACATGCCTTGCTGAACATAAAAAAATTATTCCACATATGGATGGAAAACCTTAGAGGGAACATTGCAGCACACCCTGGCTTGAAGTGGTTTCCATTCTATAGAGGGTTTACAGTTTGGTTCAATGACTCAGCTCTTCCAACCTTTTTAAGCACAAGATCACTTTTTGAATTTAAGTGCAATCCAAGATCTACCTCAAACCCGAATAACCTTGCCCTGCCTCCTTTTTGCCCCTTCTCCGAGGCCTCCGCCCCAGCTCACATCATCTTCCCTTCCTCCCCCGCCATCCTTCATTTTCACCAGGCTGGGGCAGCGGGTTGGGGTGCAGGCTCTGGTCTTGGATTAAAGGTTAGTTGCTCTGAGCTGCCAGGCAGGAGTTGATGCTGACCAATGGGGATGCTAGTGGAGTTGCCTAGCAGAGTGGATCTAGGTGCAGCTCTGGGATAGGTTGAGAGGTCTGGATGTGTCTGGAATGGTCAAGGGAGGGGTTTGGGGCAAGAGTCTGGTTCACAGGTTTATGAGGGTGTTAGGGTATTGGGATTGAGTTCAGGAAAGTCATGGGGACTAGGTACCTAGCTGGGTCTGCTGGGGGTGGATGCAGGGTGCTAGCGCCAGTAGCCTGTCCTCAGCCGATTGCAGAGGCCCTGGAGAAAGCAGCCTGTAACACCGTCCCATGGAGGATCTCTGCTGGGCTCTTCGTCATGCTGTGTGGATTCTGAGTGGGTGATACAGTGCTGTGGGAGAGGGGGCACCTTGACATCAGGTCCTCTGCCTCACTCTCCCTGCCCTGCCCTAGATAGTCCAGGGTCCTGAGGGGCTCTGGTCAAGGAGTTGGATAGGGAGGGTTTGAACAGGGGTCCCTGGGGCTTGGGAGGGCACCAGGGGGCACTGCTACAGTGGCTTGGGGGTTGAAACAGTGTGCAGGCAGGCAGCCCAGTCCTAGCCCTGACTACCCTGTTTAGGCCCAAGACCCATCCAAATCCTGTTGGCCTTCCTCTCTTGAACTAGTATACAGCTGGAGGGACTCCGGCACTTGGCAATCTTGGCATGCAATGTGTTGCATAGAAGCTAGGTAGCAGTAAGTGACATGAAGTGAAACAGATCTCAAATGTTAGAATCAACAGGACCATTTGTCTTTTTAAGGCCCTTCCAGTTACCATGTTCTTCAAGTGAAGAGAAGACCATCAAACCAGAAATTGTGCTCACACCAGGTTTGAACTGAGGTATGGGATATATTTTAGTGTGTGCATATGCAGATGTGCACCACCAGTAGAAACACATGCTGCCAGATGTGGGTGTTCTGCTAATCAGCTGGGTGCCATTTGACTCTTTCCTGTGTGGCCACCCAAGCACTCAGCTTACAGGGAACACTGCACACAACTATTGCAAGACCAGAATCAGGTGCATAGAGCCTGATCTAATTCCCTGAAAGTCAGTGGAAAGACTCTTGTTGACTTTAATGGAAGTTTTACTGGGCCCCCAGTCCCGAGCAAACCATCTTTTTTCACACCCGATGAGAGCTGTTTCAAACCATTCACTAAATACAGCCCTGGGGCGAGTGGTTCAACTCATTCCGGTCCCCATTTGGCACCATGTGTTTAATTGTGTTCTACTGTTAGTCTGAGTTGAACCTCTGATATCAAAGCCATACCGAAGTACCCATGTGATGCACTATCAGAATGATTAAAATTAGTGGTTAAAGTTCGAATTTTTTTGGTGTGCCAACTATTGAAAAGAATTTAAAAGTATAACGGGCTACATACACTTCTGCAGCCTTGGATTTTACAGAGTACAGGCTTTTTTATTTTCAAAAGGAGCAAAAAAGCCCCAGGACACAGCAACAGGTCTAATCATTAATAATGGCAAATTTGCACATGAATAGAATACAGGAAACAGTAGAAAAGGCTCATCTCTTACATGGTAAACTATTGTAAAAATAGAATTACATTTCAACAAGATCAAAACCCCATTAAGAATATGGTAAATTACCATTACTTCAGATGTGATCTATAACAGGAGATTATGTTGTTGGTTTAGATTAGTGTGCCCATTAGTTCAAATCTGCTGATACTTAATAGTGCATGTCATTAGAATGATGAGGGACTATATGCATATTATAATTTACTTTCACTGCATAGACCTAATGGTGTTGTGGAGAGCTAAGGTGTTGGTGCAATCAAAGTGATTTAGAGTCAAGCTTTTGGATGAATGATCTAGATTCAGTTTTGTCATATCACGTTGATACACAACAGACCCTTTATAACAAAGACAACAATAGCTCTGAAGCAGCACCATCCTCTGGAGTTTTAAGTGTATCTGTAGCTTTTTCAGGTCACACACATGCTTAGCTTTAGTTATGTAAGCAGTTTCATTGAGTTAAAGAGTTCTCATGTGAGTAAAGTTAAGTATGTGCATCAGTGTTTCCTAAAATTGTAAACTCTTTGAGGCAGGGACCATGCCTTTCTTTGTCTGTTAGTGTTGTTGCTTAAACATAATAAAAGTAGGGGAACAATTAAAATATGATACAGTTCAAACAAGCGCAGCATCCATTGTTGACTACTTGATTGGTTATTGCAACATAATGGAATGGTTCAGAGCTTGCCTCCTTAAACAATCAAATTATTTAAGTGGGAAATGTCCTAGGCTGATGAAAGCTAAAAATGACTTGTGTATCAGTTGCATAGCTACTTGGAACTTATCTGTTCAATATGTCGAAGATGATCCAGAGGTGGCCAATATTTCTTGATGGATTTGACATAATTTATTTGTTGTAGAATGTGATATGGTACTGTGCCCCTTTATTACTGAGTTAGTACTTTTTTCTTTTCTGTGTACTTACCACTGTGTCTGTTTTGTTGGTATGTATGTGAAAGATTGAACCTCTCTAGTCTGGCACCCTTGAAACCTGAGTGGTTCTGAATGAAAGAATTTTCTGGACCATGGGAGGTCAATATTGTCCAGCAGCATTACCCACACTTCCACTGCTTACTGGGCTGTTAGAGGACATTTAGGGATAAATTAGAGCTAAATAACAGCACAGAACACTGAGAGCCAGGATTGGTGGCTATAAACAAACTTTATGGGGCTGTGGGAAACTTGGCCACGCCCATGCAACGTGGACATCTGGCTAATTAAAATAATTCCGGATGACGGATGTTTCTGGATGAGAAAGTTCTGAATTAGAGAGGTTCAACCTCTACCAAGGCACTACCAAATTATTCTCCAAAAAAGAAATACATTAAGTTTGTAGATTAACACCTAAATTTATTTAAAAAAAAGTCACTCTGAATAACCAACTGTTCTCCAAAGAAAAGCAACCAAAATGTTCACCAGTGAAACCATGAACTATTAAAATGGCAGAAGTTGAGCACTGTTACGGAGCATGCTATAAGCATGTCTGCTACAAGCAAAGGGAAAAAAGTACAAAACTGGTGCACCAACCATTACATTTCAAACAAAAGTTCAATTAAAAGTATCCTTAATCTCCCTAGACAGAAGCCTGCACTGTGCATACAGTTTCTATTGAGGCTCTTAACATGGTCTTCATCAGAACTATGATGTCCAAATGCCTAAAGCGCTACTATACTTTAAATAAGACAAATAAACATTTTTACAATAATGACAAAGCTCATGGAGTTAAAGTGCATTCACTTGAAATTTCAAACATGGAGTTGAACAAAGAATACTTAAAACAGACTGCTGTTCAAAGTCCTCAGTTTCAACAATGTCTGATCTTGCAGTCTTTGCCACACACACAGCTATTCTTGAAGATAAAGAAGTGTATGTGTCAATGGAACTGGAAGATCAGGATTTGAAATGTTATTATTTATGAAACACTATTTCACAAACACTTGGCCTCACCTTTACAGAGCACTTTACAAACCAAGTTTGGAAACAATTATGGTGGCTTACATGTTTTTATGGTTTTGTTTAAATATTAAACAATTCAAGTCTTATTGTAAAACCAATATTAAAACATGCTGGAAACTGGTAGTCTTTTACTCTGGAGTCCACAGAGGTTTTGCTTTTTTGTTTTTGTTTTTTAATAAAGTAATTTTCCAGCATTAAAACCAGATTACTGCTGACAGTAATGGCAGCAACACCTGTGCTAGTCAAAATTCTGTTTTTCACTTTTTACCTGTGATGGAGGAGTGCTATCATCTGGTATGAGCAAAGTGGGTGCAATATCCTTTTATGGGCTACCTTAACTCTAATTTCATAGTCTGGACTTAATTTCAAAACCTGCAGTTCTCACTGAAGTGTGATTTGTGCAAAAAGTTGCTAACCAAGAGCATTGTAAGGTTTTATAGCCACTGTATCTCATTGGTTTTCATATCAGATTTGCTTAGTCTGCACGCAAAAGTTTTTTTGAACACAATCTCAGCCTGGGCCCTGACAGTTCTACCAATAATATAGCTCTGAAGGCCAAATTGTACCCTCATTCATGCCTGTGGCACCCCATTGTCTTTCGATCATGCCCTTTGTAGTATTTCTGGAAGCTAGCAAAAAACTGGACAAAGGAAAAGTTTCATCATCAAGTGCTCAACTAATTAATTCTCACAACTGTCTTGCAAGGCAGGGAAGTAGTATTACCCTAGTTTAACTGAGGCAGAAATGTTGTGTCACACCTCTAAAAATCACGGTGTTTTTATTTCATTAACTAAATATGTATTATGTTGAAAAATAGTTAGATAACTTAGGTACCCAAAGTTAGCTCAGAAATATTGGCTGAAAGTGAGTTTCACAGGAATTCTTACCTTTCTTTAGACCAGGGCTACTCAACTCTGGAAGCCCCGGGGGGGGGGGCCACAATGATACTTACAGCAATTGCCAAGGGCCGCAACTTAAGTGTGGTTGTATATACATGCAAATATATATGTAAATATATGTAAATAGCTTATTTCACTCTGATGGGTATGAATACAAAGATTAAGGCAAGACTATACAACACATAGGCCCCATTTAAGTCAGTTCTGCTGATATTAATAAAATGCAATAGTTACCCGATTTCCACCCATATGACAGCACTTTTAATGAGCAATGACAGTCCAGGAATTTAACTACTAAAACTCATATCAACAGAAGGCCATTATATTGACTACTTTTTTGTTTTGGTTCCCACCTGCAGGCTGCATGTTGAGCCCCACATAAACCCAAACTGCACCGTGGGCTACAAACAAACAGTCTGCGGGCCATATGTTGAGTAGCCCTACTTTAGACAATGCGTCTCAGGAGGCTGTACAACTGTTGCATAAACTTCTCAGTAAATTTGCATCTTGCAATTGGCTGGCTGTGCATTCCACTATCAGGACCCTCATTGCTGAAACAACTTGCTCTGGAACTTGTCTGATCCATTTATGATACACATGAATTAAATCTGCTGGTTTAAATAGCTGATTAAATCATTATTTGAAAGCAAGCATTGCTAATGGATTCTCAGGAGCACTGAATCCAGCCACCTCTTTACAATGTTAACATGGTGATCCATCCAAGGTGAGATCAAGCATTTCTACCTCTGTTTGAAATCCTCAGGCTATGATGCTGATACATTCGACTGACAGTTTTATATACCATCAGATCAGTCACACTATAAATATGAGAACATACCATATTAATTCTGTACATCATACAATGTTGTCAACAAATACTGACTACTATACGTCAGTTTCTTTTCCACACACCATGTGTTTCTCAAATGCTGAAACATCTCTTTCTTCTGAATTCCTCTTTTCTGTTTCGGCATATCCTTCAGTTACATATTGCATATTAGGTTTCGGATTGGCAACTGAAAGATAAATTCATATTTGTTGAAGTTTGTACGTAGACTGAGGCGTTTATTTTGACTGAAATTCATCCTTTAACATTACTGATAAATAAATTTAAAAAAAGAGACAGTGTATAGATATTACAATGATAATAACTCTAGCAATTTTCAAGAGTGATTGAGCAGGAAGACATGATCCAATATAAATTAATTTATGGTCAAGAAAATAATTGTTTCTTTTTTTATTAAGGCTGGTTGAAATACTCTGCATGAACTAAAACCTTTTCCCATTTTTTACAAGAATATTTGCTTCTTTTTCTTCCCTCATTTTTCAACCCATTATATAGAGCTGATCAAAATTTGTCAAGTTTAAGAAAGTTACTGACATTTTTTATTTAAAAATGAATTATTTTAGAGTAAAATTGTTGGCAAATTGTACTCCTTTTTCAACTAGTCCAGCTTTTTAACCATGAAGCTGCATGTGTTTCTTTAGATTCCAGGAATACATTTTACAGCAAGGTGTCCCACAGAGTTTTAAAATGCAACCTACAGCTGGGTTTTTCTGTAACTACAATGTGAAGACAAAACTGATGACGTGCAGGTTGCGTTTGCTGATTAAATCATTATTTGAAAGCATGCATTGCTAATGGATTCTCGGGAACACCAAATCCAGCCACCTCTTTACAACGTTAAGTATAAAACCTTTTCCGATTTTTTTACAAGAATATTTGCTTTTTTTCAGCCAACACCAGCTGCCCCAGGGATGGAGCTGGCTCCCACATTTGGAAGGCAGGAATAAAGGACCTGCTGAAGGAGTGGCTTACGGGATAGGGCATCAGCCTCTGGAGCACAGCGCGGTGGGCTCAATCTGGCCCCTTTCTCCACCCACTCAGGCAGCAGCTGGGCAGCCTGAGTGGGTGGAGTTATGAAATCAGCAAACAAGCAATTTCTGTTCATCTAAAAAAGTTACAAGTCTCACCAAATATTACATGTGTATATATTTTTGATAAAACATTTCTGTAAATATTCATAGCTCTTAATGCCAGAAGGAGCATTACAATCATCTAGTCCCACCTCATGGATAACACAAGACAAGGAGCTTTACCCAATAATTTCTGCTTTGAACCCATGACTTCTATTTGAGCTGTGGCAGTCTCTTAGAAAGACCCCAGTCTTGACTTAAAGACTGCAAGTCATGGACTATCCCCCACTTCCCTAGTTTTATTCATGGCATGTAGCCAAGGAAGTGCCTTGAAATTTGGGTAGCCTCTACTTTGAAGAATTATATCACCTGTAATGTTTTGGGAAAGGCACAGCCTTATTTCCTTGCCCTCCCATATCATTCATACCCTGTCACCCCTAAATGAGCATTTCTCATTCATAATACATGTTCACAAAATAACTACCAAACACATCTAATAAAAAACAAATAAAAAGCTGTAATTTTGAAAGACACCTATGGGAATTAGGCACTCAGGTCTTGTTAAATTCTAACGGGATTTGTACAACTAACTTTGAAAATCCCAGGCAAAAGCTTTAAGCATAAATGTAATCTCTCATGGGGTTCCCAGTTATAAGGATGAATCTGAGAGATTGTTAAAGTGCTTGTGTGTCTGTATTGGGCAGTGGGCTACTCAGAAGGTTTGACTAAAATGCATGATTAAAGCATAAGATTTACAGCTTGCAAATCTTTCTCAAACACCGAGGGTGGCATGAATCTGCTCTGGTTGAAGTCAGTAGCAAAACTCGGATTTCAACAGGAATTTTAATGACCCAGGGTAGTGGTGGTAGCTTACCTTGTCCATTCTTCTCAAGGGCTTGATTGTCTTCATTAGACCTGGATTTGTAACTCTCCAGCGTCTGTTCTGAAGTGTCATTTTCTGCGCAGATAACATAAGCAAACAATAAGTTGTGATTTTTTTTCACGTTTGCCCCCCTCTCCCTCTGCACATGCCCAAATCTTGAACGAGAAGGATATCCAGTGGTCAGAGCACAGTATGGGTGTGTGTACACAGCAAAGTTATTTCGGAATAATAGCCGTTATTCCGAAATAACTATGCGAGCATCTACACAGCAATTCCATTATTCAAAATAATTTCGAAATAACGGACGGCTTATTCTGACTTCTGTAAGCCTCATTCTACGAAGAATAATGCCTATTCCGAAATAGTCCCTCAGCAGGGCCATTCTAAGTTATTCCTCCTGGGGCTCTAAATCGAGATAGCATGTCTACATTAGGGAAGCCTGCCTCGGACTCATTTTGAGGCTTCCCTGCAGTGTAGACGTGCTATTTCAAAATTCAGGAATAGCTTATCCCAAAATAACTGTGCAGTGTAGATGTAGCCTAGTTGTACTGCCAAAAAGGAGCAGCTGAGCCAATTAGTGCCAGTCATTGATGGAGGCTTTTGTGATAAAGACTGTTGTCCATTGAGACGTGGCCAGAGGCTCTGGGCATTTCCCCTTGGATCCTGACCCATAAGTGCTTGAACTAGGGATGTGGAGGAGAAGGGGGAAAGGGGTGCTGCAGCACCCTCTAACTTGAAGTGGTTTCCACTTAATCCAGTTTGGTTCAATGGCTCAAAGCACCCTCACTATAAAAACTATTCCAGCACCCATGTCCTGAAGTCTGTAACAACTTTCGGTTCTGAGACAGGCTTAATTTTTAACCAATGACCTAGACATGCAAGGGTCCTTTATGATGTTACCAACCGCCTCAACTATCTAATCCCTCACACCCATTCTAAACACTGACATTACTGGAGATTTAGATTGCGCTATCACTCACCTCTCTTCCAGACTCCATGTGCTTTTTTCAGCTTTCTCATGAAGAGCAGGACTATGATGAGCATCACAAAAATGAGGACAGCTACCAGGACTGGTAACAAAACACTTGTTTCCCTTTGACTGATTCCTTCAGAATTAAGATCTGTTTCTATAAAAGACATATTTTAATATAGTTAAGTAGCTACTAACTGTGATCTTTAGGTAGGAAGATGAGGGCTGTCTGTTCGAGATATTGCTAAGTGATATGATAGGAATGCAGGCCTGTTCATCAGAAATAAAGGAGCATATGACATAGATAATGTGAGATCATTTTTAAGACTAATGATTAGATTGTTGCTCAAGTTTGTGTTGAGAACATACAGTCCACAAAAGGAGCAAACTGACAGTACTGGAGACTGACTTCGGGGTCTGAGTCAAAATCCATTGAATTCTTTTACCTGAGTTTAGTGGTCTTTGGATGAGAAATACACAGGAAACAATGTAAACTTCTCCATCATTGACCTGGAGGGACTAGGACAAATGTTCTGCTGGCATAAAAGTCAGTGGACCAGCAGAAAATGTAGCCCAATGCCTCTAGATGCTAATAGTGGGTTTGGCCTTCAAGGGTCAACCCATGAAATTCTTAGCAAGGGCAGTCTTACGGTGTCCTTCATGGTGGATTTGGTAATGTAGACACTTTGTTGCTGGGAGCCAGGCTGACTACAGGAAAGCCCATTTAGTGTTTAATATTAACAAGCACTTACTGATGGTAGCATTAGAATTCAGGGTTGTTTCTTCATGGGTTATTGATGATTCTTCTGTTCCAGAGGTTTCTTCTACAGATGTCACATTTATTGTGATTTCTGCTTCTGCAGAAATGAACAGAGTTTCTCTGATTAGCCCGATCACAGTCTGTTTACACACTACAGTATTAATTCAAAATATAATGATTCTGAGGAATGTATATGGGTGAGATTTTCAACAGATGTAAATTGGGATATATGGAGCTATGCTGATCTCTATGAGTTGAAGATCCAGCTCTATATTCTTTAGTGTTAAATATAAAACTTGGAGATTTCTATCCATGCTAGAGAACAGGATGATCAAGCAATTAAGCCTCAGAATAGGTCTCGTCGGGTATCTCTATACAGCAGGGCTAAAGTCGAATGAAGGTACGCAACCTGAGCTACGTCAATTGCGTCGCTTCAGTCAAAATAGCTTATTTCAGCTTTTGGCGCTGTCTACACAGGGCCGGCCCAAGCCATTCGTGCGCCCCGGGCCCCGGGAGCGCAGCGCCGCCCCCGGGAGTGCGACGCATGTGCGGCCCTGCCCCCGGACGTGCGGCGACCCCCACCCCGGGCGCCCAGCGCATGCGCGGCCCTACAGCACATGTGTGGCCCCGCCACGAGCGCATGGTGCATGCGTGGCTCCGCCCTCGGGTGCACGGTGCCCCGGACCCCTGGCGCCCGGCGCATGCGTGGCACCACCCCGGGCGCACAGAGCATGCGCAGTGCTGCCCCCACCCAGCCCGGCAGCCTCGCGCGGCGCCCCCTACAATGGGGCGCCCCGGGCAGTAGCCCAGTCAGCCCATAGCTTGGGCCGGCTCTGTGTCTACACTGTAGGAAGTCTGAGGAACAACACTCTTCCTCCAATTTCCCTTACTCCTCGTAAATGGAGGGTTACAGGAGTTAGAGTAAGAAGTCCTTCAGCTTGACATTATTTCGACATTGTTAAAATAACTGCTTGTAGTGTAGATGCGGGCTATGTTATTTTGGAATAACTAACGTTATTCTGAAATAACACTGCTGTGTAGATGTACCCGAAGATTTGCAAGTGTTATTTCTGTTTTACAATTGAGGAAACTGGAAAACAAAGTAATGTGAGTTGACCAATATTACAGTGTGATCCAATGTTACAAGTGAATTTAGAATTTGAATTCTTGGCTCCCAGCACTTTGTTCAGTTCATTAGATGACCATGTTATTCCATCTTTAAAAAGTTTACCAGTGGTGATTGTGGAGTTTTGAGTTGATTGTTCATTGCTTATTGTTGGTGTATCTGTAAAAGATGTTTCTTCTGTGATATTCAACGTTCTTTCTGCAGACATGAAAGGAGAAAATATTTTTACTTACTTTTTCCCTTTCAGTAGTCTGATCAGACATCCAAACTGTGGACAGACCCAACAAAATTCCACCTTACTACGGCAGTATTTCAGGAGTCTAACAATGGGTTTTATGAACACTCTTACCTACGGTTCTAATAAATGCTATTTAAGGACAGAGCTTTCACAAGTGCCAATGGCTCAAGTCCTTAAAGCCGTCCTTAAAACCTTCTTGGGCCCAAGAAATTTAGACACAGAAATCACATTGAAAGTCAAAAGGATTTGTGCTTCTAAATCACTTACACATTTCAAAAAAGTGAGGAAATGCTTTATTTTTTCCTAAAGTGAATGATTTTGCAGTTGAGAACCAAAAATTATCCTGTAACCCATTGTTTCCTAAGAGTAAAATCAAGCTCTCAGTCTGAGTTTCTGGGCCAAGCATGGGGAAGATGTCAGGGAATGTTCTTACTCCCTAAGTTCTTTGCCATAGACTACATAAGCCCAATGGTAGGAACAGGCTTGCTTGTCTCTAATACAGCCCTGACATTCAGGACTCCATAGAGGTGAAGCCTCTGGCCTTGTTAGTGCTTTGAACCACTCAGAGATGCACAGCTCTCTTGAACCCAGCTAGCCTTTGTGCAGTTGAAACAAAATGTTTCCACTGTGGGGAAGGAGTAAAAAACCCTGTGGCCATGGAGTTGGGAGTCAAATTTGTCCCTTAGCGCCAAACCTTGATGGTCTTACTCAGTTCTTTCCCACTCTTGGCTCATGTAAACTCCCATGGAAGACAAGCCATCCAATTCTTTAGCTAATATTAATCATAACAATACTTAGACTTCAGAGCACTGTGCAACACCCACTGTAGCTGAGTCTCAAATGGCCCCATAGGCAAGTGAACATTAATGACCTCTGTTTTACAGTAGAGAACCAGAATCAGAGGTTGAGGTTTTCAAAATCATGAGGGGATGTGGATGCCTGGTAGGAACTGCACGTTGAAATTCCTGAGCCTTTGATAAAGGCTCAGTGGAGCCTTTAAATGACTCCCCCAAGGTAATGGAATAAGTCAGTGATAGATCCTGGATTAGAACAGTGAAGTTCCTGTCTACCAGTCCTGTTCATTACAGCATATGGGCACTCTGCTTACAAAGACATTCATTAGTACACGTACCAATGGTGCTGTTAGCATTCCGAGTGGCTGATTCACTGCTTGTTGCTGGTTCTTCTGAACTAGAAATGTCCTTCACTGTTGAAGTTACTGTAACTTCTGACCCTGTAGAAATGAAAACAAAACACACAGGTAACTATATACAGTGTATAAATTAAACTCATTTGTAAAACAATTAGTTTATATGCTGTCTATCTATAACATTATACATATACACACATATATACATACACACACACATACACAGTTGGAGAGGTCTCAGAGGCACAAAGGCCAGGATTCTTTAAGCTGTTTAGGTGCCCAAATTCAGTGAAATTAATGAGTTAGACAGCTAAGCACCTTTGAGGATCTGGGCCAAATTGCACTGACATTAAAAAGAAGTTGGCTAATTTCCATTTTAAAATCTCCATAAAATAGCGGCACAGCCAGCCAGCCAGACCCCTTTTAAAGTTTGGAAAGTTCATGTCAAACAATACATAATTTACATGGTGGAAATGCAGCCCCCTCCCCCATTCCTTATATCTGGATATAAGCCTACTGTTACCACTTGAATAACTTTACAGTTTAAGATGTGTTGACCATGCTTATTTTCTGTCAGCCTGTGGCACAGTGCCACCTAGTGCATCCACAGGGATAGGTGTTAATAAATTCACGGCCACCTGCTTCCATATGCTTGTCTTCACTACAAAGAAAGGACACGTCTACACAGCAGGGCTAAGGTCAGAATAAGCTACGCAACTTCAGCTACGTCAGTTGTGTTGCTGAAGTTGAAATAGCTTAATCTGGCTTTTCGCGCTGTCCACACAGCAGGAAGTTGAAAGAAGAACACTCTTCCTTCGACTTCCCTTGCTTCTCGTAAATTGAGGGTTACCATGACTCAGAGTAAGAAGTTTTCCAGCTCAACATTATTTCAAAATTAAAGCTTGCAGTGTAGATGCACATTTTGTTATTTCGGAATAACATCAGTTATTCTGAAATAACGCTGCAGTGCAGACATACTCAAAGAGACAAGCGGGGAGGGGTAGTATTTCTCTAGGATGGATGCAATTCTAAAATGTTCACCAGTGTGTAACAACTATTGTGTTTTGTGGTTGAAGGATCTTCGTAACAGCTGGAATATAAATTTGTTCTCAGCAGCATTTCCGTCTGCTCCTCATGTGACATTTTAACAAATCACCTTAATGCCATTAAGAAAAATTGTACTTACAAATAGTTGTGTGGGCTGGTAGTTCCCTCTGCTGGGTAGGTATTGCTGGTAGATGGCTAGATAGCTTCTCAGGTACAGTGGTAGAAAAGTCTGGTTGGCTGGATTCTAAAGGAATATCCATCAAGCAAGACAAAGAAATCGGAAGACATATTTTAGAAATAAATCCAGCCCAGAAAGTTGGAATTCAAATCTGAAATATCCCAGGCTCCAGAGATATTTGTCTCTAAGGCTAGGTCTACACTATAGGGGTTTTTTTTCTGAAAAAGCTACGCAAATTGCGCTCCACAATTTGCCTAGCTTTTTCCGATCGCTTTTCCGGAAGAGGGGGCCAAATGGCGGAAGAGCCTCCTCTTTCGGCGGAGCCCTTATCCCTCATAGAATGAGGAATACAGAAAGAGCGCGTTTGCTCTTCCGCAAAATAAAGCAGAAGAGCAAACGCGTTCCTTGGACGCAACAGAGCTTTAACCCCCACAGTGTAGACATACCCTACGTTTTTATATGGGACCAACTATATATTTTTTCCAAAATAATATGAAACAGAGATGTGAATTTCAAGTAGAGTGCAGAGGATTTTGAGAGAAGATTGTGCTAATATTTGGGTTGGACTCTGTAGCAATCACTGGAAAAGAAGAACATGCTTCTGAACATAAATGCAAGCAGTATTCAATATTATCCGTGAATATATTTTGACTGCCCATTTTAGCTTTACGAAAGCGCTTTACAAATAATTTTATATGATTTATTTCACAATCATATGGTCATATAAATGCCAAAAAGTAACACTGGCCAAGCAGTCATAGTCACTGAATCTGTCTCCATTAAACCCCAGATTGCCTTAATTTAGCACTGTTCTACAGTTTATATTTTTTAATTTACAACAGTGAAAAGATTTTAAAACATGGAACCTACCAACGGTTGTCTGAGAAGAGAAAACTTCCTGTTGGGTACTTGTTGCTAGAGATATGCTCACAGGTGATGTCTGTATTATAGATTCTGGAGTAGATTCTGTGGGAACAGCCAATGCATTAAAGAGATAAAATTAATAAATGATAATTAA
Source organism: Pelochelys cantorii (assembly GCA_032595735.1). Lineage (NCBI taxonomy): Eukaryota > Metazoa > Chordata > Testudines > Trionychidae > Pelochelys > Pelochelys cantorii. The sequence goes on along the minus strand of CM064352.1, from coordinate 15,339,970 downwards.
TAAAACATCTTTTTTAAAAAGTCAGTGGCTTTTTTATTATTGTACTTACCCACATAATGCTGAGGATTCTCAGAGGTCTTTGTACTTATTTCTAGCATATTTGGAGCTGAGCTTGAAGTAGTCACTGGAAAATAATAATAGTACTTCAAAATTTTCTAGTTTCTTTCATCTGAAGCTCTTCAAGGACTTTACGTGCATTAACCATATCTAACAGTATGTATGGGAGGTAAATAAGTATTAGTCCCATTTTACAGATGGTAAACAGAGATACAAGGAGCAGAAGGTAATGTTCCAGGTTCTGGGTTGTGTGGTGTAACACATGGACCCAGAATTTTGACTGAATTCAATGTGCTTTGGATCAGGTTCACTATGTGTAAGAGGCAGAGATAGTAGTAGAACCTTGGAATCCAGCTCCAAGTCCATTCTTTAACCACTGGAGAACACTGTCTTCCAAAACCAGAATTCACACTGAAGAGACTTTCTGAATGATAGACCATATGTTCAGCTATGTGTCAGTACATATGCAGGGAGATACTAAAGTAATTCAGTATGGCCTAATAGATAGGGCCCTGTTTTAGGACTCGAGACCTAGGTTCAGTTCCTTGTTTGTGGATGACTTTGCTTAAGTTACTCAGTGCCTCAGTGCTTAAGTTACTCAGTGCCACTTTCCCCATCCGTAAAAGGGGGCTGATAATACCGATGTGTGTGGTAACATGCTTGGAGATCTATTGATGAAAAGCACCATACAAGTGAGAGTCTTATTTTTCAAGCTCAAATACTAAAAGGAATCACCATCAATCAACCAATGCTTAAATAAATACTGTTCTTACTGAAATGTTTAAACTGGAAGGATGTTGTCAATTTTCCTTCTTGTATGGTTTCATGATGAATGACACAACTGGCTGTTGAATCCTGGTTGTAAGCACGGACTGTGAGCGTGCTGGTTGTATTGCATTTCTTTCCATCGTGTTCAAACTTGTGTTTGATGTCACCTAAGTAACCATTTGAAGAAAACATTTAAGTGCATAACAGGCAGAAGCAATTTAATGAGAAACTTTCCAGTCACAAATCTGCTTTACTTTTGGTCTGCTCAAGCAACACATAAGTAGGGTTGCCAGGTGTCCGGTTTTCGCCTGGATAGTTCGGTATTTTGGCCTTCCGTCTGGTAAAAAAACCCAGAGAACACCAGACATGTAAAATGTCCAGTATTTTCTGTTTTCCTCGGATGGATAGCTGGCGGCGTCTGTGAGGGGAGCGAGGAGAGCAGTAATTTACAGGTGCAACGACTTATTTTTTTGCTTAACAAGTTTGGTCCCCCCCCCCCCCCAATTTTTCCCAGCCTGTTGGGGATTTTTTGTGACGATATCTGGCAACCCTACGTATAAGTGCTGAGCAGAAGTGTTTCCATTGGGTAAATGGATTATAGCAGAAATCATGTTTTTACAGTCACTTAATTGCAATCTACACGCTACGCACTGGAGAAAAAACCCTACAAGTTTGGTTCTACTTCACTATGTGAGAGTTCATTCTAAACACATAAGCAAGTTTGAGCCATTACGCTCTGAAATGGTTAGTGTGCTCACACAAGTGCCTTTGAACTCTCCTGAACGCAGTCAACTGGGGCTTAGCCTAGGTACTGCAAAAGGGCTTTAAACTCAAGAGATAGGGGCCTATAACTTTAAAGCAGGACAAGGATCTGAGTTTGGGATCTGTAGTCAACATGGAGGTCTGAGTGCAGTATTGTTACAACAGTGAATTTCCCAGATAGCAGCACTAAATTTGTTACCAAATTATAGAGATTGTAGTTGTTAAATTAACAAATAAATATATAGTATGCCTGTCCGATATTTGTACATATAACAACAATCAGCAGTTTTCATTTTTAAAGCACCATATTAATCCTTATATCAACCCTGTCACTTTCATCATCTGTATTTTACAGCAGGAGAAAGAGACACAATTTGCCTCAAGTTATCTAGTAAACTAGAGACACAGCCAAACTGAGGACACAAACATTCCTAATGCCCAGTTCGCTGCTCAGTCTATTAGAGGATGCTACCTCTTTATTAACATGCCATGGGGAAAGACAAGGATGTAGTTAATGTTATAAAGTTAATAAATTATTGCATTTTAACTATGTGTGCTTAAATCAGTTCTTTTCAGATTTTTCACAGTAATCTCTAATGGCATTTTGTCCTGCAGGTATTAATGTCTTGAAATGAATACACAATATACGTCAATTAATAAGACAAATGATTGTTAATACTTTATACTAGAATCTCTTCCGAGGGCTTGCCTTCCCCCTGTTAACTCTAGTAGTATTTATAACTTTGCAATCAGAGAAATCCCTTGGTTTCTTAACTTAGTTTACAGCCTTCTTTAAAGGAGGAGATTTAATTTATCACCCAACAAAAATATTTTTCCATTCAAAACGATACTCCATTTAACTTGCATGTACTGTACTGCAAACAGTTGAGCGAATTCATCATCATTCTTTAATATCAAATCCTGCATCATAAAACTCTGCTCAGATATCAAACAAAAAAGCCTGCAACAATATGGATCTTTAGTTACACAACTACATTTCCCAGATGCCCATGTGACTTAAGGTCAAAGGGCATATTGCATCAGATATAAAATGCCCCAGCTTGTGACCACACTACCCTGATTAAATAAAGATCCAAATGGCAAAATCAGACATAAGTTAGTAGCAGTTTAAAATTCTCCAGGCCTCAGTGAATCAAACTAACCAACTAAGCAAAACACATTATTCTGAAATAACACAGCATTTATGCAAGCTATAAAAGATCTTTCTGGGTTGTATGGTGTAACACTGTCCATATAATATGCATCTTTATTACTTTCTAAATAGACTGAACAACTTCTAATCCCCCCTAGTTTCCTTTAAACTAGGCGAACTCTTGAAATGTATCTTTTACCAAGATTACAGGTGAAGACTTGTAAGCTTTGCTTCATGATCCAAAATAGAAATATAATCTTCACTTCATGATACAAAATAGCAAGTAAAGTAAGAGAGGAAACCATTCACACTTATTCTTTCGTACCTATCCCACACATGCTGACAGTGACTTGCATTTCCTCTAACATACATTGCTGCTCCTGCCAGCAAGGCAGTTATTATTTGATCACAATATTTAGAGCAGTTGTTTGCACCACATGCAAGTAAAATCAAGGTAGACCCTTACTCTCCCTCTAGATACATGTGTTCAGAGCTCTACAGGGAAGATGGCTTTTCATTAAATTACAATAGGAGGCAGCTGTGGTGAGTTGAAAGCAGGGCTACAGCAAGTCACTCAAAGACAGATAGTGGAACTTCAGTAAGCAGTGGAACTATTGGCATGGGTAAGTGCTACATTCAGTGTGAATTTCAGAACCGAATCTGCCTCTTAACCTCTGTATTCTTCTGACCTCCTGCGTATAAAATGGGGTTAGTCACAGAGGGAGTTTGAGGGTTTTCTAATTCTCTCTGTGCTGTGAAAATTGTACCTTAGACTGTTAGCTGCCTGAGTCTAATGTGAATAATCATGTCAATCCCTTCCCTTTAAGCAAAGATCTCCCCAGGATTTAGCACTTGCATGCAGTTCTCAGACCTCCAGCCTCAGGTGCTGAGGCCTTGGTGGTTGAGTTAGGGATGTAATAGTGTAGCTGATTAACCGATAAGCAAAAGCTTATCGGTTAATGCTAAAGACTACATGCCTCCCCCCCCACCATCACCAGTAAACTTTTTAGCAGGCTGGCCTACCCCCGCTGCGGCTCTGCATTCAAAGTGTATTAGGAACCAGGCGGGCAGGCAGCCTGGCTCATTTCCACCTCATACCAGGTCCGGGAGCTTAGATCTTCCCCTAAACAGGGGCTGCTGCCACCCCATGCTACTTCCTCTTTATCAGAAGCAGCAGCATAAGGCGACAGGCAGCCAGTCCATGAGGGGAGCTGTTTTTTAAACTGGCTCCCCTCGCAGACCAGCTCCTGCCTGACACCCAGCGTGCTGCCTCTGATACAGAGGCAGCAGTGCGGAGTGGCAGGGGGCTCCTCCGGAGTGAGGCCAGAGCGCACTGGCTGCCAGCCCCACCCCTGGGGACTATAGAATAGTTAAGTAACCAATAAGAATTCATGGGATTACTCGACTATTCAATTAACCGATATTTAACATCCCTAGGTTGAGTGGTGTTCGTACAGTACATAAATGGCTGATAAAAATATTTCAAGCAAATGCCACCCTGTGGCCATTGAAAACTCACCATAGACTTCTAGCCCATTATCTAGCAGCCAAGTAATCTGAGGAGGAGGTTTACTTCCCCAGGTTAAGCAGCTCAGTACAATCTTTTCTTCTTTGCCATCGGTTCTAATTTCTGATACTTCCAACACTGGCTTGGAGGGAGCAGCTGTAACAAAGAAATGCATGATGGGATTAGGCTCTTACAGTCTTGTGCAATCAGTTTCATGATTGATTGCATGTTTCTCGCATTATTATTATTTATTTAAGTTAAAGGTGCACCTAGAGACCCCAGCCAGGAGCAGGATCCAGTTTGCTTGGCAGTATAGAGATACATATAAAGACACAGTCCCTAAGCCAAAGAACTGGGCATGCCCACCTGAGTCTTTCCCTGGCCCCGGCCCTGGTTAGAGCAGCATAGAGGCTATCATGACTTGTGCGAGCTGGCAACAGTTTCCAGTGGATTGTTCACCAAAGCTGAGCATAGCTAGAGCACAGTGTGTTTTGCCTTTTTCTCCCCCAGTCGTTCCCTTTCCCCGGTGCTGGAGATGAAGTATAGCAGGGATGGTGGTGGGGGGACTGTACTATGCCGTCTCTGCACTCACTGGGAACACCTCCACACCAGGATCTCCCCAGCAAAGAAGCTAGGGCCAGATTCCATCCTGCACTGCCCAAGGATGAGAGAGAGGGGGCAGAGAATTTGGCCTACTATCCACACTGGGCTGCATTTAGGGTACTTTATTTACTCGCTGGCACATGAAACCCTGTATTTCAGACCTTGAAGACTGGTACACTAGCTTCCCTACCCTATCTGATTGCTGAGTTTCTCTCTTGGCCATGGTCACGGCCAGTTTCCAATGTGGTTCTGCAGCTTTAGTCTATGATGGAACTAATTGTTCCACATGGCAGCTTTTCAGACAGTCACAGCCTTAAGTAGGAGAAATCAGTGCCCTGTATTTTGTGAAGCCCAAGGCATTCTGGCTAGCTCCTACAAGGGCCCAGAAAGCTGCCCTTCTCTTTCCCTATTTTATATCATTCACAGATGCTGCCACTTCATGATGTGGCCCCTTATATCTCTCCAATACACTGCAAGAAAGATAGGGCATAAAACATATATTAGGGTTTTTAATATAAGCCACAACTGCTTAACTTATTACCCATATCTATCGCCTTTAAAAACATTTCAATTGCTTCACTAAAGGAAAGGACTAAAGTTGAATGAGCTTTAGTAACTTCACAACAATTGATGGAGCAGTTAAAAATAGCATTGAACTATGATTTGGCCCCCTAACCAGAAAATGGTTTCTTTTAACTTTTTTAGGTTTTCAGAATCAAACTACACAATCACAATAAAGTATAACACTTCTGTCTAACCAGGTTCTTGGGAAGGTGATCTCATTTAGATTTTGACTGAGTCCCTCAGAATTGGGTCTCACTTGTGCCAATTGGGGATCAGTGTTGAGAACACAACAGAGAAAAAAACAACATAGAGCTAAATCACAAGGCCATTTGGTCAATTACTTATGTATCAATTGACCAAAGTCTCCTTCCCAATGAATGGATCAATAATCAACCTTTTTAACCTACTTCAGCACAAATTATATTAGTCCCAAGGTCTGGGTAACACTCCTAAGTAAGCTTCAGGGGGTAGCTGAGTTAGTCTGTACAGCAGCATTTCTTAAAGTGTATTCTGCGGTACACTGGTGTGCCACGAGACAGTCGGAGGTGTGCCACAGAAAGAACAGGATTCAAAATGGCCACCCTTAAAGGGGCAAGCCTCCTTTTTTTTTTTGCTCAACAAAAAAATCCTTGGTGTTCCCCATAAAAAATATTATTGTTTGGTGTTCCTCAGTCTTTAAAAGTTTAAGAAACATTACTGTACAGGATAAACTTAAAAAAGCAACAAATGGTCTGGTAGCATCCTTATCTGCTTCTTTTTAACTATCCAATCTTCAGGTGCTTACAGATTACCAGTTCTGCCTACTTGTTTTTCCCTTTGATATTTTCATACCCTCTGCTCCTTGTTTCATGCCCCCTTCCTTTTTTTCCCTCTCTCCCTCTCCTTTCTCCCCTATTTATTTTGGGTCTGCACATCCTAAACTCAAAACTCCAGTCATCTGAAGAAGTGGGCTGTGCCCACGAAAACTCATGATACCATCTACATGTTTTGTTAGTCTATAAAGTGCTACCAGACCATTTGTTGTTTTTTAAGTTATTCCTAAGTAACTTAAACACCTGGATTTTTGACAGTCTATACCAGTGTTCCTTAAACTATGTTCCGAGGCACACCGGTGTGCCACGAGGCAGTCGGAGGTGTGCTGCGGACAACAACAGAGTTCAAAATGGCTGCCCTTAAAGGGGCAGACAACCTTTTTTTTTTGCTCAATAACTTTCCCCCCGACCTCTTTTTTTCTTTTTTTGCTCAACAACTTTTCCCAACCTTCCCCTCACCCCTCCCTTGTTTTTGCTCAACAAAAAATCCTTGATGTTCCTCATGAAAAAAATTATTGTTTGGTGTTCCTCGGTCTTAAAAATTTAAGAAACACTGGTCTATACAATTTGAGTGCTATTTCAGAATCTTGAACACTTGGTATCTTTTATGTTTGTATATGCCAAGTACTTGAAATGCCATATGAAACCATTAACATTGGTGCAGGTTGAACCTCTGTGTCTGACACCCTTGGAACTTGACTGGTGCCAAACGGGAGAATTTGCCGAACCACAGGAAGTCAATATTGTCTAGCAGCATTACCAAAGCTTCTATTGCTTACTGGGCTCTTAGAAGACATTTAGGAGAAAATTAGAGCTAAATAACAGCACAGGACACTGAGAGCCAGGACTGGTGGCTGTCAACTAACTTTATGGGACCGCAGAAAACTTGGCCACACCTATGATAAGTGGACATCCGGCTAACTAAAATCATGCCAGACCACGGATGGTGCTGGACTAGAGAGGTTCAACTTGTAAAATATATGCAGCTGTCTGCAGCCTTAGTTAACAGTAATTTGTTCAGTTTCAAATCTGCTTTACAATAATCTTGACTGGAACCTATTACAAAATAAGGACGCACGGTGCAACTGTGTGACCATCTTTAAAGCACATAAACACGCATCAAGAACAAGGAGTCTGGTGGCACCTTAAAGACTAACAAATTTATTAGGACATTAGATTTTATGAGCTGCAGTTCACTTTGTCAGATGCATGAAGTGCAAGAATCAGACGGCATACAAGCAGATATGGGACTGTTACAACTGTGTTAATGGGCACTCGTTTTTGCTGAAGCAAATTAACATGGCTACTCTCTGAAACATATACAGCAGGGATGAGCAATAACCTTTAAAAGGGGGCCACTTCATAAATTTTTGAAGTGGCCTCGGGTTGCCCCAGAAGGGGTGGGGCCTCAGGCAGAAGGGTCAGGGCCAGGAGTCTTCTTGTGCTCCCCCACCCACAGACCCTGATTGGCCTGGGGGTGGGGGAGCGCATAAACTCTTTGCTCCCCGCCCCCGTGCCTAGAGAGAATCTCCAGCTGTTTTAAAACAGTCAGTGGTTCCCTCTGGTGCCACACGCCCGGGATGGGGGAGGAGACTTTGCACGCCCCACCATCCCCAGGTCTCAATTGGCCTAGAGGTGGAGGAGAGGCAGGGTGGCCACGGGCCGGATCCACCAGCTTGGCAGGCCGGATCTGGTCCGCAGAGGTTGTTTTCTCCACCCCAATATACAAACATATATACTTCTTTACTAATTTTGACTGTTTAGTACTGTCCTCTGAAAGAAAGTATGTGTGTTGCTTATCACTAGGTCTTTGCTCAGCTGTTAGCTTTCATCTCAGATATCTCCACAGCAGGAGTTGGCCATGAATAAATAGGCGGAGTAAAGGATGGACATGGTTATAGTCTTTTTCTGGTGTGCTGGTTGGCAACCTAAATTGCGGGAAAACAGAGATAGGTACTTGCTATACACATTTGAATAATACACATTTGAATAATAAAATTAAATTCCAACAAATTCCCTATTTGACAACTCTATTTGGCATAGTATATAATACAGTTCGAAATGCATTAAATTTTTAACTCCTTCACAGACAAGGAACAAGGGAGCTCTTGTTAGCTGCACCAGCATAACATATTATTAAGAAAAGAATAAAGTAAAAGGGGATAACCTTCATTCAGAAATAAAAGCATAGGAGGAGCTTGGATTTTATTAGAAACCTATGAAAATGTAGCTTCTTTAACGAAACTCACCTAAGACAGTAACATTCACTTCCTTGGTTTTGACTGTTCTGTCATAGCAGTTGCATTTGTATGTGCCTTCATCCTGTATTGTTACCTTAGAGAGGCTGATAGATAATTTATTCTTTGAATAATGGATAAGCTTGTACCTTTCATCTTTTAAACCTGTAAGTGGAAAAAGAATGGCATATTAAGTGCATTGGTACATACGAGCAACATGGGTAATCAAAGGGGTAACAAATGATATGGGCTCTACTTGTCAGGTGTAAATGACATTCTTTTTCATTTATTTGCTCTTAATCTTTAATGAACAGTTCTAGTGCTAATCAGTCTTAGCTGGATCTGGGAAATAGGGAGATATATCAGTAAATTAAAAATAGTTTATATGTGGGGTGGATGGAAGGTCATAACATTTCCTGTGTGTTTCAAAGCTCAGAAAGAAGTTTGGTTTGAGAGGCAGGTGGGGCTTGTGGGTAAAACCTTGTTCTTGCACTCAGGAAACTACAGTGCCATCCCTGGCTCTGCCACAGACTTCCTGTGTGACCTTGTACAAATCTCTTTGCCTCAGTTTCCCATCTGTCAAGTGGGGCTAATGTTATTTATTTACAGTGCAGTAGTGCTTAGAGGCCCCATCCTAGTCTGAGGCCTTATTGTGTTTGCTGCTGTAGAGATACACAGTAGACAGCCTCTCTGCTCCAATAAGTTTTAGAGTTTAAAGAGACAAGACAGAGTAAGGGCAAACAGAGGCACAGGGAGATGAAGTACTTTGCCCCAGGACAGGCACCAGGCTCATGAACCATCCACTAAACCACACTAGCTTCTCTAAAACGTCCCTGCCTCACAGGGGAGAGTTGTGAGACTAAATTCCTTGCTGTTTGTTAGGGGGGCTCTTAAACGACACGGGTAATTTGGGTTCTGAGTCAGGTAAATTTTAGGAAAAGTTGGCAGGATTATGAAGAGGTGCCCTGGAAAGGGCGGTACTGTGAAACAGTGCACATATGGCTAGGACTGCAGATAGTGGGGTTCTAGTCCCCCTCTTAGACTGACTCACTGTGTTACTTTATGCACCATCTCAAAGTGCTGGGCCTGTTTCCCAATCTCTAAAATAGGAGTGGAATTACTTACTGCTCCACACTGAAGTATTAATGTGTTGTCTGAGTCTTGCCTAATTAGTTGCCCTTTAATGAGATACCTTCCTGGAATATCCAGAGCTCTTAGCCAATTAATATCTCTGTAGGACTTACAAGAAGTTCCTTCCCTCTTTCTCCTATGTGACCCATGAAAATCCTGGGGTTGAATCAAGCCCGTCACATACACTCTCACCACAATCACAACACAGAAAGTAACCATCTGCCTTTAAAGTGAACTGAAATTGAGGAAATGGGCCATCCATTAGGAAGAGTAACAGATCTCAGAAACTTCTTTTTAATTTTTTTTTAGCTGAGGCTTTTTAAGGCTTTAAAAATATTTAGGGGATCGATGGAATTGAAGATGTTTTAATTTCTGGACAGGACTAACTATGAAAAAGTAATTTTAAAATCACTCTCATGTGTAAACTAGATGTTTAGTTTTTTGCCATATGGAATAAGAAAGGATTCATTAAGCCATGTGTCATATTGCTTCTTTGAACAGAGGGTTATGGGGATAAGATTGAGAATGCAAATGCACACACATGGCATAATGAGGAACCTTTTTTGGGTTGGGGGCTGCTGACCCACAGAAAAACATTGCCACCCTGGCATAAAGTTTTGTTTCTACACTAACATGGGGGGGGAAGCAAAAATACTGTTATGTTAGACTTATCAAGTACTTTACAAACATGTTTAATAACAGCATAATATTATACACTCTGTAAGGAGATTATCACATGCCATAGCAGAGGAATAGACTGTGGGTCAAATTCTCAGCTGGTGCAATATTATCAGTGTTTTTTTACTGACTTAAGTGAAGTTATACGGACTGACTCTAGCTGAAGACCTGGGCTTCTAGACTTCTCGGGTGATCTTCCATCCTAAACTACTATCACACCCCTTTGAGATTGGAAAATTGAATTGGACAAAAATTACAAAAGCATGTATGTGATTTACGAGCTAAGATAATAATAAATAAATAAATCATCATAATAAATAATAAGGATGGTGATGTTTAAAAAGTTAACAGAGTATTTCTTTTGGAAATATTTGCAAAATGTATTGAACATATTATCTGACAAATACATTTTTCAGCAAATTTATTCAATATTTTGCAGTTGTCCATTCACCTGTCGCATTGCTGATGATTTTAGCCAAAATTCTCAACCTATTGGGGTTGGGTCCTCAGTTTATGCTAAATTTCAACAGGAGTTGGGTGCTGGATTCCAGTTGTTTTCAGTGAACCCAGCAGTCCTAAGTCACTTTGCTAGGCTCTGTACAAATAAATAAAACAAAGACCTTCCCTGTCCCACAGAGCTCCCAGTCTAAGGAGAGACAAGGTGGAACTGGGGGCCAGACAGATGTGCGGGGAGGACAACAAGATAGCAGTAAATATGAGCATGTCTGCATTAGTTAACTATCTCCATGGTTATAACGTTCACAAGCTTCTAAGAGTTGCTTTTTTAATAAGTAAAAAACCAATGTGGATTCTTAAGCAAGGAACACTTTGAACCTTCTAGCTCAGCTAAAGCAGACACAATCTGCAGCATGCTTAGGTCCTTTCAGACAGGGGCGGGTTTTGAGCTGGGATGATGGTGTTAGTGGTAAATACCGTTTGTTGCCTGAGGCCCTGCTTACCAACCACTCTGGTGGGGTTTCCATTTAATCAACTTCCTGTAGGAAAGTGACTGAATGCACAAACACTCTAAAGGGTGGGCCTGTAGGTGAGTCAGATCTTGCAGTATGTGGGAGATAACAAAGCCCACCTATGACTGACCCCTCTCCTACCAAATGGAAAGTACCGTAGGTGCAGGTTTTGACACTTACCTCGATTGTTGTTTAGAAAAATAACAAACCCCCGAGGGTTTACCCATTCCAGGGTAAACGTGTGGTCCCTGGGAAAAGTACAGGGTAGGCTTAAGTCCTGCCCTTCCTCCACAGTGATAGTTTCAGTGTGAACCTCTTGAAAATCCCCTGCCGAAGAAAAACAGTTGTGAAACGTGATGTGAGGCAAACTGAGAGCATTTCCCCACAGTGCAATACACCAGCCTGCTGCTTTTTTGAAAAAGACTTGTCTACGGGGAACCTTACCAGCATAACTGCACTGATATAATTGTACATTTACATCAGTATAACTCCCCATGTAGATACACTCATGTTGGAATAAGTGTCCACACTGCAAGTTATATGGTAAATTTCCTCCTGTAGACAGGTCCCAGACCCACTTGTCTGGCCCATGAAAGCTCATCACCTATTAAACCATCTTGTTAGTCTTTAAAGTTCTACATAGTTTTTCCTTTTGCTTTAGCAAGATCAGACTAACAGGGCTACCTCTCTATTACTATTCAAGATGGACAATGGCATGGTATGCTTCCTTGTTCCACAGATGTGCCACTTGATCTAATCGAGGTACCCCTGTGGCCCTCAACTGCTGTAGGTACCTGTAGACTTCAGTGTTATTAGTGTATTTATCCCCTCAGTGTTCCTGTCAGGTAGGGAAGTGACATTATCCACATGTTAAAAGTTGGGAGGTAAGGCGTAAAAACACTCCAGCCCAGATTTAAAAGTATTTAGGTGCCTAAATTCCATTAAAATCAATTTTCTAAATATCTTTGAGGCTACTAGGCTCAGTGTCTGTGGCAGAACTCAAAACTGAGCACAAGTCTTGAGAGCCTTAGCCTGCAGCATTATTTACACAGCCATCTTTCCACAGCCCTCCCATGGATAGCCTGAAGTTCATTTGTGGATGAGAAGAGCATTCTGCATTATGACCTGTTTGATCATGGGATGCTCTACTGAGACTCCCCACAGGAATGATGCTTGTGGCAATGGTTTTGTAGTGTTGCACACCTATCTACCACAAATGGGCCTCTCAGTTTATTTCACACAAGCTATCAAAGAGCCAATAATAGAAAGAACTGATGAATAAGTGCACAGTGCTTTGTAGTGACCAGCCTTGGCCAGAGTTGTGTAAATGACTGTAAGATCAAAGTGCTATATTCCCATTGCCTGTCATTGTAGAGATGTTAGATCGCACGTCATTGATAGCCGTGTAACTGCATGGCATTTTAGTGGTTACGCGACTATTCGATGGTCCCCGTGGGCGTGCCGGCAGCCAGTGCGCTCACAGCCCCCCTCCGGGGGTGCCCTCTGCCACCCTGCAGTAGAGGCAGCAGCATGGGGTGCCAGGTGGGAGCTGGTCCTTGGGAGGGAGCCAGTTTAAAAACCAGCTCTCTGCGCAGCCCGGCTGCCTGCTGCCCCGCACTGCTGCCTCTGATACAGAAGCAGCAGCGTGGGGTCGCAGCAGCCCCTATCCGCGGGGGGGTCCAAGCTCCTTGTGGACAGAGGCTGCTCTGCATCCCATGGAGCAGCCTCTGTCTGTGGAAGCAGCCCCTGTCAGCGGTGAGCTCGGTGATAGAGGCAGCAGTGCGGGGCGGGGGGGGGGGGAGGAGGGAGAGGGCAGGAGCAGGAGGCACCGCAGAGCTAGTGCTAGAGGGAACTGGCTTTTAAGCCAGCCTCCTCCCCCTGGCTGCGTCTGTAGGAAGCACCAAGGGAGGGGCAGGTGGGTCTGTGGGAGCCTATACATGTGGGGAGTTGCCTTGAAAGCCGGCTACTCCTGCCTGTCGGGTCTAGCCTGCCCCCCTCACCCTCTGGCTGCTGCCTCTCTGTCAGAAGCAGCGTGTGTATGTGGGGGGGAAGGCATTTAGTTGACAAGATTAACCAGTAAGCTTAAGCTTATCGTTAATCATGTAGTCGTCTACAGCAGTGTTTCTGAAAGTGTTCCACAGAATCACTCTCAGAAACACATTAACTGGCTGCCCCAGGCTGTTTATTTACCGGCGCCGTGGCCACGGAGCCTCGCGACTCCCATTAGCTCCGTTTTGTCCTTTGTAGCCAAGGGGAGTCGTGGGAAGCAGCATGGGCTGGGCCACTGCTTCTCGCAGCTCCCCTTGGCTGCAAAGGACGAAATGGAGCCAATGGAGCCACGAGGCTTCCATTGGCCACGGCGCCGGTAAATAAACAAACTGGGGAGGCCAGTTAATGTGTTTCTGAGAGTGATTCCACGGAACACTTTCAGAAACACTGGTCTACACGATGACATCCCTATGCTATTGTGCCCAATTTTCAGAAATGGTGAGCACTCACAACTCCAGTTGAAATTAATAATAGCTGTGGGTGCTCTGTACTAATGTTCCCTCTAATTTTTTCCATATATATGTGGAATAAATTTTGTTACATGCACCAAGGTATGTGCAGATGTGTACCACCAGTAGAAACACATGCTACCTGCTGTGGGCACTCTGCTAATCAGCTGGGCAGCACCTGAATATTTCCTGGCTGGCTGCCCTAGCACTCGGCTTACAGGGAACACTACTCAGCACCCCTGAATAATCCACCCTTTTATATTCAAAGATCTAGCTCTTCAGTTGCAGTAAATTGGTACTGTGCTTCACTGAAGTCAGTATATGAGGATCTAGCCTAACATATCTGACTAAAAAGAAATTGCATTCTCCCCTCGCAGATCACTTTATAGTGCAGCAATAAAGTCCGTTCCTTTTCCAGCTGGAATTGATCATGCTGAGATAGATAACACACTGTGTGAAAATGGCCCTAAATGTTTTTTGGCCTTCTCCAAATGTGTTGGAGAAATTGCCAACAGCAGTAACTGTGTCAGAGCTAAGTGAACAAGCAGTTAAGGGAATGTACTTATCAGGGTTTTTTAAAAGTATCTGCCTGCAGCAAGTTGTTTGCCAGAAGGTGAGAGCCTTGTGGTAGTGAATCTGCCTAGGTTGCACAAATAGGAAACATTTTATTTTCTTAAAAGAATTAAAAATGGCTATCTTGGGTTCTTGGCTACTAAAGTCAGCAGGAGGTTTTCTACTGACTTCAGTGACAGGAGGATTGGGCTCACTGTTGGGAGGTCATAGACATGGAAATCTGTCATCTATGTTCCACTCTGTCCTAATTCAGCATCACCCAGGCAGAGGGTAATGGTTAACCACTTAGCTGGGAGCTCTCATGGAAGGCAAACTTCATCCCCAGAGCAGATCAGTGAAAATTGAGCTGGATGCACACTTTTGTTTTTTGTATCAATGGGGCCCTTACTGTCCAGGACAAACTTTCATACTTCAGGATTTTGCAGTGTACCCTGGGCAGAACCAGCAAACACTGAGCTTTTCCTTTCACATGAAGGAGTGACTTATCCAGTGCAAACCAATTGTTTGTCCTCACCAAACAGTCCTATTAGTCATTGATTGTAAGAAGAAGATACGGGGGCTGAGTTTTCTCTTGCTTATATTGTTTTATCCAGAGAAATGCTGCTGACTTTAGTGGAGTGACTCCTGATTCTTACCAGCGTGAGAACCCAACCACAGCTACTGGTGTTGAAGCAGCAATAAATTCAAGAAACTCCTATCACTCGTGTGCAGGAGGTCAGGCTAGGTGGGACACAATGGTCCCTTATTGTGGAATCTATAAATTGGGATGAGTTTGTAAATTCTAATTCTTTCCCCATTATTCAGCACCATCATGACACACGGGCAAATTATTCGATTCATGTTATTCAACAGATGTGATTTTTTTAGCTGCTGAGTTTACATCCCAAATGATAATGACCAAGACTGTTTTATGGATGCCTTTGTAGGAGACAAGCAGATAGTGACAACATTAAGTACACTGTGCTTTCTTTTAGCCATTTTAACATCTCTATAGAGCACAGAGACCAAAACTACCCTAAGAAAAGGGAAACAAGAAATTATGATTGAGGAAAAAGTTGATGCTGTTGGTGTTTCTCTTTGCCAGCAATTTAGGCTCTATTTAAGTGTCTCAGCCTTGTATTTATCTAAGCGTGACTTTTGATATCTCTATTGCCCAGTATTAAATTAGGTTTGAAACATAAAAGGATCCTTATAAGATGGCAATAACAAGGAGCTAGTTCTCTAGGTTTCACGGCTCTGGGAGGTGATTGCCCCAGACTGGGTGGCAAAAGAAAACATTCCTTTTGTGAGGCTCCTGCACTTTCTTCTATAAAGTGCGTCACCAGGTTCAGCTTGTTAGAGTAGCTGAAGTAGCCCTGGCTGTGGTTTTCCACAGGGCCTTTCTGCATCTTTACTATTTCCTGTCACTGACATTGGCGTGGGGGGTCTATCAGCTCACACTCTTTGAGGTGAGAGAAACCAGACTCAAAATAGGAAAGCACGTTTTTAAAAAATAGACTTAACCCCAGAACTGAACACACACAGACTTTCCACGTGAGACACTGGGATGTCCATCAGCATGACTCATGGGCTGAATTTTCCTCCCTGTCCGGGGGCAGCGTTGAATGGTTCCTAAAGCCATTGTAGCTGGACACACACAAGTTTTGATTGTATAGGGAAATATTTGTGTGACTCCCATTCCCTATGGACAGTGTAGGGGATGTAAACGGGGTCATCTCTGTGCTTCATTGATCCCCAATAGCTCCGAAGACCCTATGGAGCAATTGGTACCTGGAGAAAACTAAAGCAATCTCTAGGTTATGCTGAATTATGACATGGGAGTCAGAGACCATATTTTGTCTCCTCCATCTCTATGAATGGGAGGAAAGGACCTTTCTGCAGTATTGTTCTTTCATCCAGCCCCAAGGAAATTCATCCATGGGGATTTGGAGCTCCAGGTGGGAGAAAGCAGGGCTGGTGGGAAAGCAGAAGTTATTATCTGCATGTTGTTCTGTCACATTATCTTACTTGCTTTCCCCTCATGAATGGCTTAACTGTTCTTTTCTGGTGAGTGTTCCCAACGCACTGTCCAATAGGGAGTTCTTGGCAGTCCTACCCCATCAGAGTTGCACCATGCTCTAGAGAAGTTGGGAATCAAGTCACCTCATTAATATCTATAGGCACACGGGGACCAAATGTCACAACAGCCTCAATACTGGGGTAATGTGAATTTATTCAGTCACCTGTGTTCCCATCTTCCTGCCAACTCTCATGCAAACACATTCAGTTGTGACTCATCATTGCATGTTTATTGATGTAAAATGTGTGGATTAGCTTTTAGGATGGAAGGTGTGAATTTGGCAGCCAGTTCCGGTAGCTCATCACCTCAGCCATCTGGGCTTTGGGAAACCCAGTTTATGTACCTATGCCAATTCCCTAGTTGCTAGCTGGTCATAAGCCCTGTTCCACAGAACAACACAGAGACCATGCGCTGGAGTACAAGCCATTCCTCCTCCTGGGGAAAACTGGAGAGCAAGAGGCATCAGGATTGGGATGAATGGAGCAGTTAATACCTCTCTGGGTTAGCGTTTCAAATTGTCCTCAGATTCATACAGAAATCACAGCCACAGCCAACATTCAGTTCATGTTTTCAACATTATCTTGATTAACAGCAAGGCCAGAAACAGCATTTACAAAGAAATGAAAAGTGAGATTCTGGAGCACAACTCTGCAGCAGGGAGTGAATTTTGTGGCAAATTTAATAACCCCAGAATACATGAGGTTCTGCTTCTGACTTCTTTGTACAGCAGAACCTCCCTTCCCTGACATCTGGGAAAGTATAACAGGATTTTTGAAAATTCCCTAGTCGTGGTTAGCCCCAAAAGCTTGTCCACTGCCTTAGGTAATAACTTAATAGTCAGATCTCAGGATTCCCTGTATTCCCTAGGTGTTCCCTAGGGTTAAGTAGGAGCACTGCAAATACTAAGATAACCATATCTATTTAATTTAAGATAAAAATGACCGGTTTTAAAAGTCACCACTTAGTGAACAAGCGCAAGCAATAATAATGCCCCAGCACTGCAAGGATGGTGTAATGTAAAGTGCATTTTATCTATTTACTTATGTCTGGACTCAGATTCACAACATACTTGCATGGCAGCGTCTTTTGCACTATTACTGAAGTCTTAGTAAATGAGACCTTAGTGCAGTTTCTACTCTTGTATCTTTGTCAAGAAGGGGGGAAAGACTGTCTTATTGGGGCTTCTACTGGAGTCACTGTTGCAGTCAAGCATGGATCAGGAATGGAACCTGTACGTGTCCTTCAATGCAAGTTATTGACTTGCATGGGCCTTTGTTTAAACATGGTCATTATTTGACATGTCCACAGGCAATCCTTGCACCCATGCTGGTGTGTGTGAGTGATGAGAGGCAGATGAACACAACATGTGAAATAGGTCTACATTCTGCAGTAAGAGTATTAATACCGAGTCTTCATATGGTGAGCTCTGTTCTCAAAGCACTCTCTAAAAATGTGCTGCAAGGGTAACCTATCCTTGTTCACCTGCAAGATAGCTGCTCTTTGCCCTATTTCACAGGTGGGTGAATGGCGAGATGTAAGTCAGGTAAGGCCCATTTGTGAGTCAGGACTCTCTGCCCTCTATACTGTGTTTCCAAGACCTATAGAGCAAATGATTCTCTTTGGGTTTAAGAGTTAACCGGGACTGAGTAGCCCTTAGGTACAGAAGGGCTTGGTGACAATGGTGCAATGCAGCTCATAATAAAAAGCACTCTGGCAAGGGATGCAGTGAAGTTTTGTAAACAAAATAATGTAGTTTAAAATCTTTTAAGCCAGGCAACAATGCAATTAATGTCTCTTACCTTGCAGCGGTAACAAAGCCACGATACACAGCACGGTGGTGAAAGTCATGTTGTGGGATGTAAATATAGCCCGTCTGCTATGCTGCTCCAACTTCCTCTTCACTTCAGAAGCTCAGACTTGCAGTCGGCTCCTTTTCAACGGGGTGAGGAGCAGGGTTGCTGTGACTTCATCCGCCCCAATGTCACTGCCTCCCTCTTCCTCTTCTGCTACTCCCACCTACCATCATGTCTTCTTGCTGAGGGTTTCCTCTGCTGTGACCCATGGAGAGAATGCTGCGTGACCCCATGTGTTCTAAAATTATTAAACTGTGGGTTGACAGGTGCTAGAGTCTATGACTATGTGCCCACTTGAACTCAAATGTCATAGAGGCTGCATCCCACTTATGATCTGTGGGAAAAGGAGCATAGCAGGCGAGGGGGACAATGATAAAAAGAAATAGAGTCCTGGAAGGCATAGGTACTGGAAAAAAATATGTAGTGGAGTTGTGGAGAGCCATTGAACCAAACTATACACCTGGAATATGACGGGAACCACTTCAGGACAGGGGGTGCGGAAGCCACAGCACCCCTACCTCTAGCACCTATGCTAAGAGGAGCATTAAGAGGTGTCAAGAAGTCTCAGCAGAAGGAATCCTCCTGGGGTTTATGTCTGCTTGGCATTGGGAGTCTGGCAGTAAGGGATTGGCACTTGAGAAAAGATGGTCCAGTGATTAAGCCTTAGAACTGGTTTCAATTCTTGGCTCTATCCCAGGCTCCCCTGTGTGAGCTTGGGATTTAGAGCTCAATTTTTAACTCTAAGTAGGTGCGTGAAGGGGCACTTGGGTGCTTAGTGGGAAATTCAAAAGCTCTCAGATTTAAAGATTTACAAAATGGTGAACTTTGGGAAAATCCCAGCAGGCACCTTTAATTCCCCTTCTTTCCTGCAATAAGAATGTAACAGTTTTACAAATTGTCTCATCACGTAAGGCAAGTCTAAACGACATTCCTCTTTTGAAAGTGGAATGTAAATGAGGCCACTCAAAAATTCAAATGAAGAGCAGATTTACAAATCTCACACTTCATTTGCATAATCGTGTGAGTGCTTTTTCGAAAAAGGGTTTTTCGAAGAAGAAACTGCAGCCTAGACAGGGTTCTTTCGAAAAAAACCCCTTTTTCGAAAGAACCCGTATACCTCATTTTTTCAGGAGTACGGGTTTTTTTGAAAAAGGATTTTTTTCCCCCAAAAGAACCCTGTCTAGACTGCGGTTTCACGTGATTATGCAAATGAAGCGCGAGATTTGTAAATCCGTGCTTTATCTGAATTTTCAATCGGTCTCATTTACATTCCTCTTTCTAAAGAGGAATGTAGTTTAGACATAGCCTGAGTGGTAAGACAAAGGAAGGTTAAAATCAGAACACAAAAGGGGAGGCACGTGGGGTGGAAAATTTTACTACAATCCAAAACAAAACAAGCCCTTCCCATTCAAGGTTCTTTTTGTTTTAACAATGATAAGCCTTGATAATCACTGATAGGTCTTGTCTATACTACATGGGGAAATCAATGCTGTATTAATCGATCCATTGATTGTTGATTTATCATGTCTGCTGTAGATGTGATAAATCGATCTCCGAGCACTCTACCATCGACGCTGGTATTCCACCAATAACAGAAGAGTAGCTGGTGTCGACGAAAGAAGCTGCCCCCAACAACCTTACGCACGCAAGACACTGCAGTAAGTATATCGACTTCAGCTACGCCATTTGCATAGCTGAAATAGAGCAGTGCTAGTAACTTCAGACGCCATAATTTGTTTACTCTTACATTTAATGTAAAAAGAAGGGGCTCATGGACGTATCTGCAACCCCTTTTCTAAGGCAATCTGAAAAGTCAGAGAAATACTACTCTAAATCAGTGGTCACCAACCAATAGATCGGGATCTACTGGTAGATCTTGGAGCCTCTGAGCGGTGATCCTGACTGGTTTGGCCAAGAGGCTATCAAGCACAGCACTTCAGCTGTCTCCCCCCACTGCTGTGCAACTCCTGCCCTTTCCCTTGGAGCTGTTCCCCTCTCCCACCCTGTATTCTATATCCACAGAACGGGGGTGGGGTACACAACAGGACTTGGGATTCAGTTTGCTGGCTGCTTTAGGGAGTGGTGCAGGGCCATACTGCACCACCACCCAGGAGCCACTTGAGGTAAGCAGTGTCCAGCTGAAGCCTGCATCATGAATCCCTTCCTAGTCATGTACCCCCTCCAGCAACCCAAGTCCCTGCCCCAGGCTCAGCTCAGAGCCCTTCTCATACTCCAAATCTCTTAGTCCAAGACCAGAGCCTGCTCCCCAAACCTCTGCCCCTGCCTGATGAAAGGGAGGAAGGATGGAGTGAGCAGGGGCGGGGCCTTGGAAAAGGGGCAGGAAGGAGATGGGGCAAAGGTATTGGGGTTTGAGGTAGATCCTGGATTGCACTTAAATTCAAAAAGAGATCTCATACTTTAAAAGGTTGGAGACCACTGCTCTAAATTATTAGGGTGCAATTGACCTATGTCAGAGAACCAGCAAATCACACCAACGCCCTCTAATCTATCCACAAGGGTGTGTTTCATCCATAGGCTTTACCTGAATGCTTGCTTTCAGACTCATTGCTTGGACTACATATGTAGTAGATCACAAAACTGTAAACAGGAAGGATTTACTGTGGGAGTGTGTCATTTTCATTAAATCAGCTGTGAGCCATTTGGTTTAACTTTTGAGAAGTCCATTTAATGTAACAAGCAAATTAAAATGGCATGATTGTTTCAACAGTTGTTAGCACTTGAAGTAGAAGATTAAAAAAATAAAACAAATACAGATGTCACAGGTAATTACAGTGATTTTTTGGCAATACAATTTTTTTAAAGTTAAACATTTTTCTCAAATAAATACAATCTGATCACACTGAAAACATAGTAAAACATAACAATACATCAGCTTAAAAATGAAAAAAAAATTCATCCATTGATAACATCAAGTTTTTATAACTGCCTACAGAGAGAAACTTCAGAAAGTACTTTCTTAGGTTACGTCTACACTGCAACACTATTTTGAAATAACTAGCGCTATTCCAAAATAACTTAGGGTACGTCTACACTAGCTCGTTAGTTCAAGCTAGGTAGGGTAATGAGGGCAAGCGGAGTTGCAAATGAAGCCCGGGATTAAAATATCCCGGGCTTCATTTGCATGTTCCCGGGCGCCGCCATTTTTAAATCCTCCTTAGTCCGAACTCCGTGCCCGCCGCTACACGCGGCACGGACTAGGTAGTTCGAATTAAAGATCCTAATGAGGAGTAACGGTAGTTCGAATTAGGATCTTTAATTTGGACTACCTAGTCCGTGCCGCGTGTAGCGGCAGGCACGGAGTTCGGACTAAGGGGGATTTAAAAATGGCGGCGCCCGGGAACATGCAAATGAAGCCCACGATATTTTAATCCCGGGCTTCATTTGCAACTCCGCTTGCCCTCATTACCCCACCTAGCTCGAACTAACGAGCTAGTGTAGACGTACCCTTAGTCCGCATCTACACAGCAGGCAGTTATTTCAAAATAGTGTCAAAATACTGTTAAGCTGGAGGACTTACTCTGACTCCTGTAACCCTCATTGTATGAGGAATAAGGGAAGTCGGAGGAAGAGTGCTCTATTTCGAAATAAGTGCTGTGTATATGCTCCCTATTTCGAAATAAGCTACGCAATTGATGTAGCTCAATTTGTGTAGCTAATTTCGAGTTAAGCCCTGCAGTGAAGACGCACCCTTAGTGGCAACAAAAGAAGTTAATAAAAAGGATCTGGTCATATATTTTCCATTCCCTTATATGTATTTTCATAAATATTCAGTCAGTAAATGTGTTCAGATATTCGAGGCAGCAATGACAACTAAGTGGCATATTAGAGTGTATGTAGCCAATTGCATTTACAGTTTGATTATTCACTCATACATCATTTTAAATATGCCTGCTCCTGGCATAATTTCCTATGTATTTAAGAATCAAATATTTTCCTCTATGTTTAGTCTCAATTTATAATCAGTAATTCCAACTGACTTTCAATATGTTTTACATTTTGAAGTACTGCAAATCAATTTTCAATCCTGTGTTTAAATGCGAAAATTATTTGGCAACTGATGGACTAAAATAGTCTACATCTCTCTTGTTAAAATGAATATTAACTTAAGCAGATGTTAAGTTTTCCCCATATCCCACACGTGAACTATTGAGATTTTCCTCCCATCCTCTTCATGCATGGACAGGACTGCAATTTAAATGCAAATTCTGGGTGCTACCAAAGTTCACAGTAGTGTGTGTAGAGCTGGCCACTGCTCTGAAGGATGCTGGAATGAACGAGTTCATCTGTGTTTGAGGATGTTCATTATTTAGTGTAAATTTAAAGGAGCAATTCATCATTGTTTTTTAAATGATATACTCAAGTAGCAATGCAGGTAGGTGTAAAAGCAAATGCCTCAATTCACTGAACAAAGAATGATGTTCACAATAGAACAGACCTGAACGAATCTAATTTCATGTTCATCTAGTTCCTAATTCAAGGGAACATCCCTGTTCAGGAATGTTCTTAAGTACCTGATTAATGTCCATTGAAGTCAACAGCTTTTGAACACACGCATAAATGTTTTCCTGAATCAGGGCCAATTGAAATAAAAAATATCAGTATAGTATGCTAACAGCTAGTTTAGTGGAAAAGGCTGTCAATAATAATAACAACTATATCCCCGAACTTTCTTTAAAAATAGAGGCACGCAATACGCAGTTAAGCAGATAACATCTAAGTCCTTACGGCATTACAACCTGTAGGAGATAGATCTGTTGAGAAAAATAATATATTAGGTATTAACTGTGGAATCATTTCTCCCCCCATTTGAGGGGGGGGAGGTTGTTTTTTGTTGTTTGGCAAAACTATTTAATTTTTTTCTTCAGAAAGAGGTTTTTTTATATCACTCACTCTTTGGTTATAATATATTATCCCCATAATAATAATAAAAAGAAGCTAATTCCACAGGAAAAAGAAAAAAATGCTAGCCATCAGTTGGCCATTAATTTTCAATTTGCTTAGATTCCATGTAATGGAAAACACTGCATTCTAAAAATAATGGGTCACATCTTCTGCTATGTAAATGGAAAAAGGTCCATTGATTTCAATAGATTAAATCCATGTATAGTGGATAAGGCCTGGCCTGAAAACTACTTAGGCCAGGTCTACACTAAAGGGGAAGGTTGGATTAAGATATACAACTCCAGTCGATATCTTAATTCGAGTTTCCCTGCCATCCCTATAGCTGGAGGCCAATGGGAGCAAATGCTCCCATCAGCTTCCCTTACTCCTCGCAGGACAAGGAGGACCGGCTGCCAAAGGGGGCACCCTCTCAGTTTGATTTAGAGGGTCTTTACTAGACCTGCTAAATCGAACTCCGGAAGATCCATTGTGGCAGCATCGATCTTCCTTGGAATGAAGACATGGTCTTATAAAATGTAAGCAATCGACTGTAGCTACCAGTATATTGATATTGAGGGAAATTCATGAAAATGTAGCACCTGATACCTGCATTAACACGTCTGATTATTACCACGGACAATGGACAAAGCAGTATATTGCTTGCTGAAATTACTGGAAACTATGTACATTTTGTCTGACACAGATTAGAGTGTTCTAGGTAAGGTTTCATATATTGCAGTGGGCTCTGTGTAGGGCAGGGATGGGGAACTTTTTTTGGGTCAGGGGCCACTGACCCACAGAAAAAATCAGTTGGGTGCCACACTGGGGAAGTAAGGGAGGAGTCCACTAGTCCACTACATGATAAGCACATGCTTATTGGGTAGTTGAGTTGACTGTTTGCTTCCCTCCCCCCTTGTTGCCTCTCTGTCAGAGGCAGCAAAGGGGAGGAGCTGGTGCTGGGGGGAGCTGGCTTAAAAGCTGGTTCCCCCCAGCACTGTCTCTGCGGGGTGGGTGGGGAGCAGGAAGTAGTCAAAATTCCATACACTACTTGATTAGCTGATTAACCACAATTTAACATCCCTAAGCTGCGCACAAGTGAGAAGGAGAAAGCCAGAAAAACACTCCCCACATTCCCCTTGCACACCAGAGCCTAGGGTGGCCCAGATTAGTACATTTTGTGTGCTCCAGCCCTGTGTGGAGGTAGCGGGGGGGCTGGAGCACGAGTGCAGACTCCCCAATGCTGGGGGAGAGGCAGCAAGCCTCATGTGCCAGATCCAGGCAAGCTAGGAGCCACATCCGGCCCCCGGGGTTTAGGTTCCCCACCCCTGGTGTAGGGCAAGGGGAATGCATGTGTGAGCTTGCAGGAGGGAGATCAGACAGCAAGTGTGATAAATCAGGACATTTTGGGGGCTGAAGGTTGGGGAAGCAGGATTGTCAGATATACAAGACAAAGCCAATATTGGGACATCTGGTCACCCTGGCTTGCAGGATCAGGGTCTATGACTGTTGCAACCCAAACTGTTCCACTTAAAGGAGGCAAAACATTCAGGTCCTGAAATGTGGGAGGCTCCCACTGAGCACAACTGAAACATCTGATGAAATCAAATAGAAAATGGAAAAATGACATATAAACAGTCAATGTTTCCCTCCTGAGGCTGCTGGGTATCACCCCTTTATCTACTGCTGTGTCAGACTCCAGTCACATGCCACTAATTCTCATGTTATTTCTGAACAGACCCAATCTAACAATTTCTAACGAACAACTTGTTCTTGCACGATTTCCCGCCTTGATTTTTAGCCATACAAGAGTCTAAGAGCCATTGTCACTCCTTATGGATTCAGACCGAACTGAGCAGGCCTGAAATCACTGCCATGAAGTCCAGAGAAGGAATTGCATTCATTTCAGCTGCATCAGGACAATGTTCCCCTGGGACGAAACCCCGAAGATACATTAAATACATATTAATGAACAGCAACGTAGCAAAATATAAGCAGTGATGCTCTTTTGTAAAACATTCTAATTAAAAACATTTTTAAAATATCCAGGGTTTTCCCAGTGCTATGCATTTAAATAATGTAAGATGCATTTTAAACAAAGACTCATATCAGCACCAGTTTCCTTAATGCAAAACCCTTATTAGACAACAAAATATTGGAAGAAAACAAGATTTTTTTTTCTGAAATTCCTGACACCTGAAACTCAAACGTGAAATCAGATAACAATTGTCCATATGCTTTTCCAAACATCTAAAAATATACTTTTGTAAGAAGAGAATGTTTTAATGTTTTTTTCCTTCTCTAACAGAACACTTTTTAAAAAATACTAACTCTATGCAAAGATCTATTACTATAATATTCAACAGTCTATGCAGACAGGTTTTGTTCCATACCTGTTACATGCTATTGTCTAAACAAATTCCCGTAATGCTCTTTAACAATGGTCAAATCTGGATAGCTTTTTCTCATATTGCATGTTACCCAACCTCTTGCAAGCCTGAAGCACAAAACAGTAAGTTATCAATGGAATTTAAATATACAGTGAAACCCAAATTATTTTTGGTTTGATTGTCTGTTTATTCATTTAATTAAATAAACTCCTTTGTGAGTTTGTGGTAAGTAAGCATGGCGGAAACGAAGCAATAAACACTCTTCAGAATGTCTGTACATAGCTAAAAATAGTTTAAATTATAATTAAAATAAAAATGGGACAGAAATATAACTGATGCAGTTTAGATACTGATGCAGTTTCTTTCTGTCATCACATAAGTTATCTCCCTGACTTTTCAGTATACATCCCTGGTATAATAATGCATTTATTGATGTCCTGCTGTGTATTACATATATTGTAAATGTACAAATATTAGACTACTGCTATGGTTATGACAATGTACATATTGCACAAGATGAGCTGTTTGTTGACTTAAATTCTATACAGAATTTGCTGTATATTCCTTGGCAAGGTCCACATCACAAACTAGACCAAACTTAGCTTAAAACCCCTAGCACTTGATCTTGCTGTTGCCATATGGCTGGTGGGCCTTTTGCCTGCATCACATATAAAAGATCAGGCCCTCTGATTTTATGTCACTGTGATAATATTGAATGTGTGGCCAAATCCCAGTCCCACTGAAACTGATGGAATTCAGTTATCGACAGGCCTACCATTTAACAGGATTATCACCTCCTCCCAAACATGGACATTTATATGGATAACGAGAATAAATTATGGCCAGAAAAATTATTCAGGACAGAGCTTAACTCCCATAATAAGCATGTGTTTTAGTGTTTTCCTGAATTGGAAGCTGAAATAGTAAATATTTTTAAAAAATAATTTGAGAATCCTCATGGCATAAGACAGCCTCTATACTATTGTAAGTCAGGAAGGAACTTTCCTGGAGGCAGGTTATCCCTGAAGCAGTTGATACTGGCGATTGCCAAAGAGAGGATGCTGGATTTAAACACTAGGTCTGATCTAGAAGTTCCACATGACTTCAATGGGATCAAGATTTTATCTAAACATGAAATAAATCACCTCATAAGTAACATGTTCATGGGCCCATGTGTTACTTTTTTCAATCACAGTTCTGCTTTCTATGCGTGACAGCTGGCACTTTAAATTTTAAGGAAAGGAAGGGGGAAAACAAAACAAAAAACCCCAAATAAACAAAATTCAACCACAAAATAACCCTCCACCTTAAATCTGAATTATAAGCATTTCCTTTTGACTGCATCATTATCCATGGTGAAGGCTGATTACTGTAGTCGCTAAAGCTCTAAGAAATATTCACAAAGGTGTGAAATTTACCTCTCTATAGAAGAATCAGCAAAAAGCATATACAAACTTTATTATGAGGGTCTTAAACAGGATTTGAGTGATGCACAGATTTTATGGTCCTGTGTAGAGCAGTAAATTTCAGCTAAGAAAATCAGAAAACCTTCACATTTGGAGTGCTCTTTTCATCTCCATTTAGCAAAATTGCCCGTTTGTCACTGAAAAACGATGCTATTTTTCATATGAGAACTTCATCTCTGACAGCTTTGAAGTTCAAAATTGTGTGCTGATGCAGATCAACGTCATGTGTTTTAGTCTATCTTAAGCAACTGCAACCTACACACCTGTGTAATATGTAGGCACCAAATATGGTAATGAAAAGGAATAATTTGATGCCAGTCTATAATTGGAATAGAGAACCCCCTTCCTTCTGGAGGTGAGACAAAGTATCTTATGGAACACATGCAGTGTAGTAGTTATTTTAGGGGAAAACAAAATTGCTATTTAGCAAAATTTGGGAGTAATGGGGAAGATGCCAACATAGCCCAGAACAAAATTGCACATATTTGTCCTGCAAAATTTTGCAAACGAAAAAGATGCAAAATTCACTATTTTCACACAGTCCTAGATGTCACTAACATGGTGCAGAAGGCAGTGAAAATTTGTTGTGTGAGTTCAGTTCAAGATGAAAAATACATCCAGGCCTTAGATAACATAGACATTTCCTGCAGTGCAGAAGCCTGGACATATAACTATATTCTTCCATCATATATAAGCCCTTTCTTATATTCACGCAGTTTTACATATGAGAACTTTTTGCACGAATGTGATTCTATAGGTGATATGCTAGAATGTTTTTGTGAACAATTCACCTAAAATGTTGTGAATATTATTTCCACTGTCATTAAACGCAAGGAATAAGTGACATTCGCCAATGCTTAAAAAGGCCATTTTTTTGTACGTTTAGCTTTGCCTATTCTTGTAGTAAGGTCTCTCGCCAGTTAAAGCCTCCAGTTGGTCCATGTGTGAGAGGGAGGATGGGGGGATCTGTTAGTTGCCAAATGCCTGTCTCTCCCAATTCTTCACAGGAACAGAACCCCAGGTATGGAATCTGTGTCAGGAAATATTAAAATACAGAAAGGCAATGAGAAGGAATAGATCTAGAGCAAGGGTGCAGTTTTCAAAAGAGCCTAAATACTTATGTTCCTAAGTTATTTCAACATCCCACATAAGAACATAAGAACATAAGAACGGCCGTACCGGGTCAGACCAAAGGTCCATCTGCCCAGTATCCTGTCTGCCGACAGTGGCCAGCACCAGGTGCCCCAGAGGGGGTGGACCGAAGACAATGATCAAGCGCTTTGTCTCCTGCCATCCCTCTCCAGCCTCTGTCAAACAGAGGCCAAGGACACCATTTTATCCCCTGGCTAATAGCCTTTTATGGACCTAACCTCCATGAAATTATCTAGCTTCTCTTTAAACTCTGTTATAGTCCTAGCCTTCACAGCCTCCTCTGGCAAGGAGTTCCACATGCTGACTACACGCTGTGTGAAGAAGAACTTTCTTTTATTAGTTTTAAACCTGCTACCCATTAATTTCATTTGGTGTCCTCTAGTTCTTCTATTTAGGGAACTAATAAATAACTTTTCTTTATCGGCCCTCTCCATACCACTCATGATTTTATACACCTCTATCATATCCCCCCTCAGTCTCCTCTTTTCTAAACTGAAAAGTCCCAGTCGCTTTAACCTCTCCTCATATGGGACCCGTTCCAAACCCCTAATCAATTTAGTTGCCCTTTTCTGAACCCTTTCCAAGGCCAAAATATCTTTTTTGAGGTGAACATCAAATGCAGAAGATATTCTGAGACACAGCAGGAGTCAGGAGCAACGTTCAGATTAGAGCTGGGTGAATTTTTTCAGATTTAATAATTCATTTGTTGAAAAATGTTGTTTTGGGTAAAATGCATCAAATAGTTTTGGTCAAAAAAAAAAAAAAGAGGAAATGTTTATTACAAAAAGCCATCAACATTTTGACTTGCTTCGAAAGAATGTTTCATTTTGACATTTAGATAAATGTGCTTCTGAGAATGTTTAAAAAAACCCCAAAGTACAAAAACAAACAAAACGCTGTTTTTGTAACCACCTGCAGGTAGATTCATACCTGGGATCTTTGGAACTTAGCATAGGAGCTTCGATAGCTTGAGCTATAAAGCCATTTTGTTTCAAGTTGAACTAAATATTTTGCTCTGCATGAAAAAAAACCAACTATTTTTTCAGCTTTTCATTTTGACAAGAAAAACTGAAACATTTCCATTTTGAGTTGAACTACTAGCTTCAAAAAATCACTTATTTGTGCATCTCTAATGCAGCCATACTTTTAAAAGCATTTCACTGTGAATATAAAATATTTGAGGGCCAGACTCCTACTTTACAATCTCCACTAGATCAGCTTCAGGACACAGCAATGTGTGTGTGTATGTCCAGGTCTCGTTGGCTGGCTTAACAGTCAATACAGCAATGGGATAGTGACCTGCATCCTCTTCTGGCTCATTTATCGACACAAAGGTCAGCTTGTGTAAGAAAGGTGATGAGATGAGAGGCAGAAGGAGTGCAGATGGATTTCCAGCTGCTTAGTTGTGCTTGCGGGCGTGGCACACACAACACTATCTCCTAACATGAAGTCAAGGAAAAGGAATAAATCTGGATGCTCACAATGACATTTTAAAAATCACTTTCCTGACTATAACAAGGTGCACAAGGAGGAGGACCGGACCATAAAGCGCCATCACCCCAAAGCATAAAAGTGCAGTTGAGCCATGAAGCCCTTTGTATGCTAATATTCATTCTCCTGTTATCTGTTGCGAAACGGACTTATAAGATAAGCCTCTTAAACCAATCTTCTCTACTCGCATGCTTTCTGAAGCTTGAAAAGCTCAAACAATGGCTGGAATTATCAGACACTAGAAGCAAAATCTCCTCTGGCTCATAAGGAGATTTTCATTTTTTTCCTATCTGAAGAGCTTTACCCATTGATAATTACCTTTCTGACCATCTGTACAAAGTCCTTGGAATTCTGAGGCGATAGGCCCTGGAGCTGGCAAGTACAGGCCTCAAGAGACGAAGCGTGAGCCACTATCAAAATGTTATTTCCTGCAACAAAACGAATAAACACAGATTGCTCGGAATGTAGAGAAAAAAGTTTGACAGTGCCAATAGTCCAGTGTCGCCGATCGGGGGGTCAGGGGGATGCTGCTGCCACAGTAGCAGCATCAGTGGTTGTGGCCGGGAGCCCTGAGCCCTTTTAAATCACCCAGACAGGCTGCAGGGCTCCTAGGCACTCATGAAGTAGTACCAGCAGCAGCGAAGGCAGCCGAGTGGGCATGTGGAAGCCCTGCCCGTGCCAGAAGAGTGTGCCAGCAATGCAGCTGGCAGCTTGCTGGGCACGACACAAATGTCCGGCAGAGCGCGTCCATGTGGGAGCAGCTTGTGCCTGCAGGGGGGCCCATTTCTGGGGTCCAGAATTGCTTTTGGCAGGGTGGGCCTGCAACTTTCCAAAACAAATTCTATCAGTTTGAGGCTCTTAACAATAGATTAAATTTTATACAGAACAACTCAGTTGATATATGTGGGAAAATACTGCTTATGAATAATACTTCAGAGTGCTCACAGCTTGAATTGGTTGAAAATTCTTTCATATTTGTTGATTTGGGGGAAACAAACAGCTTTGTGAAGAACACAAATATTTTAGTGAAAAGATTTTGCCTGCTCTGAAATTTTTGGTTTTTCGAATGATCCAGATTTTTTTTTTGAATTTTGTTTTGTGGGGGGAAAAAATCTCAGCAAAAGTTATTTTAAATTAAAAAAGAACATTTCATGTCATTTGAAATTTTTGAATGGAAAATAACTACTTTTCAGCAGCCCTAGTTCTGGCCAACATTTTCAAAGCCATCAGAGGGGTAGCTGAGTAAGTCTGTAACTGGGAAAAACTTAAAAAACCAATGAATGGTCTAGCAGCACCTTAAAACAAGCAAAACATGTAGGTTGTACCCACAAAAGCTCATGATACCAACTACATGTTTTGTTAGTCTTTAAGGTGCTGCTAGACAATTCGTTGTTTTTTAAGATTTTCAAACCCAAGTTGTCTAAAGTTTAGTCAGTCGTCTAAATAAAATCACCGATTAACAGAGATGCTAACACTCGTATTGATTTCAGTCTGAGCACTTTTGAAAGCCAAGCCACTCTTACGAATGGGGAGCTAATCTTATGCATGAATATAATATTGTATATTCCTAATTCAAACTGGAAAGAAGGCACTCTTTTTTAAATGGGATCATTAACCATTGGAACAGTTTACTAAGGAATATGGTTGATTCTCTGTGACTTAGTGCAGACTAGGCCTTAAAGACTTTAAGTCAGCATAATTACATTGTGTGAAAAATCCACACTCGTGAGAGACATTGTTAAACCAACCTAAGTCCCTGTGTAGCCAGTGCCAGGTTGATGGAAGAATTCTTCCATTGACCTGGCTACTTTCTCTTTGGCTACATCTATACTGCAGCCTTCTTCCACAAAAGCTTATGCAAATGAAGCGTGGAGTAGAATATCGCCATGCTTCATTTGCATAATTAATTAACAGCCATTTTTGCACAAGAGGCTTTTGCGCAAAAAGGAGCTGTGTAGACAGCTCCTTTTTGTGCAAAAACCCCCTCTCGCGCAAGAACTGTTCTTCCTGAAAAAATGAGGTAGAATGGCTCTTGTGCAAGAGGGATTTTTTGCGCAAAAAGGGCTGCTAATTAATTATGCAAATGAAGTGCGGCAATATTCTACTCCACACTTCATTTGCATAAGCTTTTGCAGAAGACGGCTGCAGGATAGACATAGCCTTTGGGAGCTGATAGCTGATAGGACAATCCTTCCCGTTGTCATAGATAGCATGTACACTGAAGTGCTACAGCACAGTGGTACGTCTGCAATGGTGCAGCTGTAATGTTTTATGTGTAGACGAGCCCTCAGCTAAGACTGGATGGCTTTCCAAAAGATATGTCCCTGTTTAATCACAAGTTCTGAGACTTGATGCAGGAATCCATGAGTGAAATTTGGCGGCTTGTGTTTTGTAGATCAATTGAGATTATCAGTGGTCCCTTCTGGCTTTATAATCTACAAATCTAATATAATCTGGGGTTCTAAACAGCAAACCCTTATACTGAGCATAGTGATTGCTACACTGAGTAATACAGGTTGAACCACAGATGTTGCCAAATCAGGCACCCTCTTCGGCTCAGTCTAGTGGCAGGATGGCTGGTGTCCAGCAGTCTAGCAGGGCCGGCAATATGGGGGCTGGCCAGATCTGGCAGTGTGGGGGGATGGAAGTGGAGCCAGCAGCCGGGGAGTGGTAGCTGGCACCAGGAGCATAGCAAGGCTGGGGGAGGCTGGTGGCTGGGGGGCCAGAATTGACCTCCCCTGGTCCAGCAAACTCCCTTGTTTGGGACCAACCTGGTCCCAATGATGCCAGACCAGACAGATCCAACCTGTCCTAAGGATGTTAACTAACGAGTAATTTACTAGTTGAGTAGTCGATGGAATTTCCATTGACTACTCGACTAGTCGATAGGCCCCGCTGGGGCTCTTGTACATTTCAAAGGAGGAATGCGGAACTCCGCGTGCAGCCCAGGGTCAGGGAGAAGTCCCGCTGACTCTGGGCTCCACGAGGGCACTTACCCTTTGAAATGCACAAGAGCCCCCGGGGGCTCCATGTGGCATTTCAAAGTGGAAGCACCCTCATGGAGCCTGGGGTCAGCGGGGGACCCTTTGAAATGCTGCAGGGAGCCCGGGGTCAGCTAGGGAGTCCCCAACTAATCCTGGGCTCCACGTGGTGCTGCCGCTTTAAAACGCCAAGGCGGCATTTCAAAGGAGCAGTGCCACACAGAGCCCAGCATCAGCTGTGGGGCGCTGCCCCTTTGAAATGCCGTGGCAGCGTTTCAATGTGGCAGTGCCACACGGAGCCCGGGTACAGGCTCTATGTGGTGCTACCACTTTGAAGTACCCTCTCTTCTCTTCCCACCTTTGCTGCCTCTGATAGAGGTAGCAAGGGGGGAGGGAATCGACTAGACAACTCGTCTATCTGATAAGCATTTGCTTATCGGATAGTCGAGGAGTCCTTAACATTCTTAACCTGTACTGTTATTTTATCAGCACTACATTTGACTGGAAGCACTTCTAGGATCAAGCCTTTAGGGCTAAGTCTACACTATGGCCATTTTTCCACAAAAAACCTTCACTTAAGTCCACACTGCAATCATGTTCTTTCGGAAAAAAAAATCGAAAGAACAGAGGGGTTTTTCCGACATTGGTAAACCTCTTTCTACGAGGAAGAAGCCTTTTTCCCAACAGAGCTCTTTCAGAAAAAGGCGTACGTAGACGGGGAAGAGGGAGTTCTTTTGAAAAAAGAGGAAAGAGGAAAAAGCACACATGCACTGGTGGCTACTCCATCCACAGGAATCACAGCTTAAATGCGAGATAGCATTCAGTGTGGACGCTATTTGCTGAAAAAGCAGATAGCTTTTTCGATGCGCTTTGGCAGTGTGGATGCTCTCTTTCAGAAGAAGTTTTTTCAGAAGATCTCTTCTGGAAAATCTTCTTCCAAAAGAAGCCTGCAGTCTAGACTTGGCCTAGATTTAAGTGAGTTTCTATTGTTTTTTCCCCAAATTTCAATTTTGGCCATGTCAATACACACCATTGCTTTTGCAGTTCTTAAGCATTACCCAGAGTTTATTTTATTTTAGAATCATTTTTTAAAAAACTCAACATACAGCGAGTTATGAAATTTTCAAAGAAATGAATGACTGCAAAATGTTGAAAACCTTCCCCCCCCCCCTCCCAGAAATTGCTTGGGGTTCACCCCTTTTTTCGGGAATTATATTTTCATGCTTGTTTTTCTTTTTGTCATCACAAAATTCCAGATTTTCAGAAACCATCCACCCGCTATATTTGATAGAATAACTTTGCTGAATAGAATACGCTGAAAGAAAACAATGGGATAGAAACCCAAAGATCCCACCCAATTCTTTCCATCTTCAAATATCCATATCAGACATGATTATCCTTATTTCACAGATGGAGAAACAGGCAAAGAGCTTAAGGCCAAGAATTTCAAACATGGTGGTTGAATCTGAGTGCCTCAGTTTGTCAGTGCCCAATGTGAGCTATTTTAAGATTTTCAGAAAGCCTTTAATACCTGCCCTCTAAAAATCAGGCCTTTTAAGGAGACTCAAGTTGGACATGCACAAATTATCAGCCTCTTTAGAGGCCAATGTTTTCACTCTGAGTTCTTCTATCTGCTTTTGGGGACAAATTAATTTCTGAAAAACCTCAGGAAAAGGTCATTAATGAAAAACAGACAAGTAAAACAGCTGGGGTTCAAGGAATATCCCAGTACTTTTCAGGTTCAGTTTTTATTCACCTTAATTGATTTCAACATATTATTTGGAAAAAAAAATCTGGTTTTGTTCAGGGGCATACGAAGCCACTGCAGTAGCAAGTACAAGCTGCACACATTCATATGAAGGCCCACAAAAGTTCTCCTTCTGGCCCCAGTGGTGGAGATGAGGGAGGAAATGCTTCGAAGTGGAGTTGTTCCACAACCAGTGGAAACAAGGAAAACCTGCAAGCCTGCAAAGGCTGTACGGTAGGCCCCTTAAAACAATAGGGTCTCATGTGACCACTTGTTTCTACCTGAGCTATGGACAAACCTGGTATTAACAGTCAGCAGAATATTTTACCTAGAAATGGGCCTGCACTACACCGTTTCACCCAGGTTTTGAATCCTCAGTGTCTGTGGCATGAAAGGATTCAGGCACGGGGTTTTGAGACCGATTGCAACTAGCCCAGGCTGGGCAAATATCGGCCTGATTCAGTCTGCCAGTATTAGCCCCTGGTGGGCCACCACTGCTATATTATTTGCGCCTCCACAGGTACCAGCAATCACAGCTCCCACTGGCTGCAATCCTCCACTTACCTTTGCCTTTGCATTCACTTAGGATTTCTTTCGTTACTTGGTAGCTTCTATTTATGTAGGTGTCATAAGACTCTGAAACCACTAATTTGCTGACTGGTATATGAGGTCTACAGGCAGAAAAACAAACACAGAACATTTTGTGCGTGAGAGAAGATTTTGAATGCAAGTTACTTAGGCCCTGTACCCACGGTGACTGAAAGCATACATGTCAATCCCCATGTGTCCACAAGAGCTCCCACTGTTTTTCTAAATAACTCAACCCCTTAGACTTCATTATTTAAGGACCACTTCCATAGGAGTTGAACCTTAGACTTCAAGCACCCATGTACATCCTTCTATCACTTGAGCCCTGTCTCCTCTTTCTACCCTAGGACATGAGAAACTCCCACTGGTTTTAAAAGATTATTATTCATCGCCTACAGCAGTAGACTAGGGCTCCAGGCATTTCACCCAATCCTCTAGTTTAACCATCAGACTGGTTTCCTTTTTTGTTAGGAGAATATACTTTGTATTCTTCCACGAAGCTTTGTGTTTCCTGAACCGGTTATTTTCCTGTGGTCCCACTGTTTTGCCTAGAGCTGGCAATGTGATACCCTTTTGGGGATAAGTGCAGTGTTAAGTATCTCTATTTAGGTGCAACATGCACCATGACCATATATTTCCACAGACCCAAAAAGTTAATTTGTAGGCAGGGAGGACAAAATATAAGCAGCTAGATGGTATAATTAGCCACGAATGCTTGCAAAGGGTTTTTTGCTTTGGTTGCTTTATTTCTACTTGGTCATCCTAAAATAGAGAGTAGCTCTGGTGTAATGGAAGGATCCAGGGTTTCTGATGATATGGCAAGCCACAAAAAGCAGCTGCAGCGTAAGTTGTCACCAAACCCCAATGTGTTGAAATTTCCTGTGTTACATTATTTATAAGGTAGGAATGTTTTTATCTGAGGCCTTTGGGTTTGCATTTAATATCCGTCCTCTCGAAAACAGATGGTTTACTGTTGATGAGAATTCACAATAATCCTGAGATTTCACTAATGTGATTGTGTGTTGACCAAGACCACATGACCTTTCCCCTAGAATGTATTGCTCTCTGGGATTTTTCAGAAGCTGTTAGTATAAATGAATCACAGATCTGGAGGCAGGGCAAACCCAGGGGGTCATCTTGTCTATTCTTTAACTTCTTGTGTGATATTGGGGACTATTCCTACCAAGCTGTTTTATTTAGCCTCTCTGTATGCCTTCCCATTGCTTACAACACAGATAGGCACTGTGCATGTGTCTGGGTCCTTACATTTTGAACAGAAATTCCCTTGGTGTGAGCGGGGAGCTGTGATTAGCAATTGCCGAGAATGTGAGGCTAAATACAATGGTATTCAACAGCAGAAGCTGCTGACACCAAAGGGGTTAATAGAGTTTTAAAAGAGCTGGCTTAGGAGTTTACTGGACTGTCAATTGTTGATTTTTCAAAAAGTCTTGGAGCATCAGGGAAGTTCCAGAAGACAAAAAAAGACAAAACAACCCCAAACAAACAAAAAAAACCCCTCATAGTGTGCCAATGTTTTAAAAGTATAGATTTAAAAAGATTAGAAATGATCAGAAACTTTCCATCAAAATCCTTATTTGAGGAGAAAATGGTTTTTCAATTAAAAGAAAATTTAAATGAAAACTTTTCTGGTTTCATCATTAATTTGAGTTTTTGTAGAAAACTCCATTACTAAAACATTTTGGCTATGTCTATACTGGCGGCTTCTTGCGCAAGAACATCATGCGCAAGGGTTCTTGTGCAAGAAGTCTTGCACAAGAAAACGTCCACACTGCCATGTGCGAGCTGTGCTTTTGCGCAAGAGCATCCATGGCAGTGTGGACGCTCTCTTGCGCAAGAAAGCTCTGATGGCCATTTTAGCCATAGGGCTTTCTTGGGCAAGAAACCCCTGCCGGGTGGCCACACTGCCCTCTTGTGCAAGAGCTCCTGCGCAAGAGATCTTACACCTGTTAAAAAACAGCATAGCTCTTGCGCAAGAAGCCCTCTCTTACCACGCCGTACTGTAAATCTTCTTGCGCAACAGCAGGCAGGCAGTGTGGACGTGCTGTGGATTCTTGCGCAAGAACGGCCCTTGTTGCGCAAAAACCCGCCAGTGTAGACACAGCCTTTCAGTCTAGCATATGGAAAATTTTAAACTGAAAATGTTCAGCTTTTGGTTGCTGAAAAGTAGAAATGATGTTTGTTTTCAGGCTTTTTGATGAAAATCTCAATTCTGATGAAAACATTTTTTTTTTTAAATAAACCTGTTGTTGAAATTTTTCACCAGGTGGGGATACAAAGCCTTCATATCACCAGTCATAAAGAATCCTTCACTCAGAGCAGCCTTTGAGGATTTAGCAGTTAATGTCTAGGATCCCCTGATGGAAGGCACAAAGATCAGTGCTTACCATTAAGTAGTATTAACTTCTCACCTGTGTTTTGTACATGTACAGATAAAAAAAGGAAACTGGAGTTGGCTCTAAGGCCTCAGGAGACAGTCACTGGGGAAAAGGGCCTTCTCTAGTAAGAGTTTCATTTGCAATAATATTGAAAGTTTAAAAAACCATGTGTTCTGCATTTGTTCCAGTAACATTTTAATACCCACTTTGGGGAATGTGAGCTTTTTGGAAGGGAAACTGAAAGTTATCTGGGCACTTTATATCTGGCAGTGTCAAATGTGGGTATGAAAAAAAGGAATGTGGGACCACTGCAGGGGCTTCTCATGTTGATTAACCATTAACTTAACAATTCTTGTTGACTTTGTCTGCTGTCCCAGCCACAATGAAATAGTAGCCCAGGAAGGAAGTACAAACACCAGGGGAAAATTGAAAATTGCGGGCCAGTTCGTCCACTGGTGTAAATTGGTACAGAACTATGCTGATTTATACCAACTAAGGACATGGGCCTAAAATAGAGGTGTCATGGGGATGGACAAAGGCAAGAGTGTTGTTGGGACCAGCGTCCTGTGAAGAGATGGCTAGGATGAAACAGTGAGTGACTGGTCCCAGCTGGCTGCCAGCTGGATAG
Source organism: Pelochelys cantorii (assembly GCA_032595735.1). NCBI lineage: Eukaryota > Metazoa > Chordata > Testudines > Trionychidae > Pelochelys > Pelochelys cantorii. The sequence goes on along the minus strand of CM064352.1, from coordinate 15,302,009 downwards.
GGCGGGGCTACCTGAGCGGGGAAGACAATGACAGCACTGGGAGTGGAAACAAGACAAAAGTCTATCCCAAAGAGGCCTTGAAATATTGGTGGATGCTAACTTGTTCCTCAGCATGTTGCCAAGTATATAATAAGGGCTCCAACCATGCAATCAATACCCAAATCCATACCCAAGATTTGCATCAGTAGTATAGGTAAGTGTGACTGAGGTCATGAATTAGCTAGCCCAGGCTATCAATGCCCCACACAGAACCGACGCCATTCAACTAGCAGAGGTGGGTGAGCCCAGGCAGCAGAGTTCAGATCTAGAGTTCAAATCCCAACATTTTGAAATGTGGTAAAAAATGCAGAGCTACACCCTAGTCCATAAAATGCCCCACCTTGCACAGCTCAGCAGCACTGATAGGGCGTATGAGGATTCCACAGGAATGGGAGAATCCTAGCTCCGGGGGCAGAGTTTATCAAGGACAGATCTAGTGTTCTAGTGAGTCCTGCTTTCTAGGACACCATTACTAGCTAGTGCAAATTAGAGCAGACCTGAGCCTGCTCTAATGTAGGCTGGAATGCCCAGCAGCCCCAGGGACTGTACAAAGGGGTACGAAGATGGCCACCAGCTCATCCAGAAGGCAGGTTTGGTCCCTGGTATTTTGTTCTTTCTCTCCTCAGCATTAAATGAAAGATTATTCATTGCTAAGGAAACTCTGTGAGAGTGACATGCCCCAGGTTCGGCTACCTGTAGGTTGTGTCAACACACAGATTGGCTGCAGCTAAATCCACTGCAGGTATCCAGGCAGGTAATGTAGTACCAGAGACCCATTTTGTCCACTCAAACAAGCCTGGTTCTACTCGAATCTTCAGGTTATTTTCTTGTTGCAAACCTGAAAGAAAAAGAAAAAAAAATACGGGAAATCCCTGGAAGCATGGAAAAAAGGACGGGGGACAAGAGGATTTAGGATTGGGGTGGGGTTTTTGGCTACAGTTTGTTGTATTTTGATTAGTAACCAATACGTGGTTCTACTGTTGAGGTTGGAAGCCATAGCTCCATATGTAAAACTCCAGTATTTGCTTGTACATGTGTGAATTGCAGGTGCACGTGCCACTTAGGTGCACAGAACTACAGACGTGCCCCTAGTCTAGATAAAGCTTTGTATTTTGCATGGAGCCCTTTTTGGACTGTATGTTCTAAATGGTTGAAGGGTTCAGAGGCGATAAGTAGGCTGAGGGCTCTGAACAGAACAATGGCAGCTCCGTGCACGCCTTACACTGCCATTGCCAAAGGAGCTAATGTGTTAGCCTTTGCTTTCCTGTGCAGCAGCATCTTTCTTGATAACATCAGCATGTTTACTGGTGAAAGAACCAGCAGGGGGAGCACACGATTCCCTTATCTCGGAGCGTCTGCATTGGGATGGTGAGGTTAAAGGGGATGTATTGAACACTAAATATACATATAGCGTACCATACAAAAGATATATTTGGGCACCCTGGAAAGGGGTAATAACCCTCACCTCTCTAAGGCTCACCTATAAACTACAAGGCAGTGTTAAGGGCTCCAATGTGGTAGGTACTTGTTCAAACATATACCGAAAAGGCAGGCCCTGCCCTGAAGAATTTGCAGTCTAAGCAATATGCCCCAATCTTGGGCTTACCCAAAGCACTCATGCACAATTAATGCCTAATGAGACTATAATCAAAGGAAGGCAACTATCTGCAGAGGGCTTTACTTAGTTGAAAAGCATATGCCCATGAATGTGGCCCACAACCCGTCTCCCAAGAATACGCCCTGTAATACTCCGTACACTGGTATGTGCTCAGTTGCTCACACATGGTCTAGGCCAGGGCAGTGGCTCTCAACCTTTCCCAACCACTGCACCCCTTCCAGGGGTCTGATTTGTCTTGCATACCCCCACGTTTCATCTCGTTTAAAAACTACTTGCTTAATAAAATCAGACATAAAAACACAAGTGTCACAGCACTGACAAATAGCTGACTTTCTTATTTTACCATATCATTATAAATCAACGGGACTATAAATATCAATTAGAATATAAATATACACATTTTGGTATATCGCATATAGAGAAGTATAAACAAGACGTATGTTGTATGAAATTTTAGTTTGTATTCATTTTTCTAGTACTTTTTGCGTAGCCTGTTGTCAAGCCAGACAAATATCTGGATGAGTTGATGTATCAGCTCTTGGGGAGGGTCTGTGTGTGCCCTTAGGGGTACATGCACCACTGACGTAGGTCACTGGAAGTTGTTGGATTGAGAACAATGCAGTGTTAGTCAGGGCACTTGGACACGGGCACTGCCATATGAAAACAAGCCATTGACCCACCTAGCTTGTCTCCAGACTTCAGTGAAAGCCTCATATTGTGCCTGACTCCTAAGCAATGCTATGCAATGGAAGAGAGGAAAGAAAATTCATTTCCTGCCTCAGTTTGTAGTTGCCTCATGTCCCAAGTATAAGGGTCATAAACTCTAATAATTTAACCTGTATGGTTCAGGGAAGAAGAGTGCTATATTTTTGAGGCCTTTGATTGGAACAAAGGGGGTTCCTTTGTTGGCTTTTCCAGAAAACAGGAAAATTCCAGACTCTCCCGCTTGTCTGCTTCTTACCTTTCAGAATATTGTGTGCTGTCTGTACGCATCGCAGCGACGGGGAACAGTAGATGTGGTCAACCACTGTGTTACTTTCAAGCAAGGCTTCACCTGCAAGCAAAGGTTTTGCAGCACTGATATAACTGGACATCACAGTAATTGCAGCATGCGCACTTACATGTATTCGTAACACAACAGGAAGCTAACGAAGCTCTCCAGTTGGACTGGTTATTTTTTTGTAGACCTGTTTATCCATCAGCTTTCATTTTAGTATGCTTTGTGGCAGACAGCTGTGAAATGGATCCATTTTTCTGTGTACTGTCCTTTTTAGGACAGACTCACCAATACTGTGCTCTCTCCTGGTGACTTGATTCTAGTCTCTTTTAGTAGTCTCTATTTTAGATTACCCTCCTACACTGAAAACATGTATTTGCTCTTTGTACATGGGGAAAATAAAACAGGCCACAGTCTCATTTAATTTATACTCATGTAAATCAGGAATCTTCTTAACTCATTAGTCCAGAGCCTCATCTGCTGCAAATTACCATGGCTCCATGATCTAATGTGGATGGGCAGGGATGGTGTCCCTAGTCTCTGTTTGTCCGAAACTGGGAATGGGTGATAGGGGAAGCATCACTTGATCCCTGGTCTGTTCCTTCCTTCTGGGGCACCTGGCATTGGCCACTGTCGGAGGACAGGACCCTGGGCTAGAGGAACCTTTGGTCTGACCCAGTATGGTCGTTCTTATGTTCTAACTTAGTTAACTTGGCGTAAACCAGTGATGGTAAGATAACAATCAGGCCCGATATTATGATTATTTATATGACAGTAGTGCCTCAGGGAATCCATTGGGCAAGCTGCTGTTCATTTACATAGTAAAAGATGGTCCCTGCCCTATAAAAAGCTATAATTTAAATAGATAGGGCCGAGAAATGGAGGGAGAATACTTTGTTAAATGTTTAATTATAATTGTACATCTGTTTAACTGGTTTTTTAACCTTTGGGCGTGTGCAGCTGAAAGAGAGGTGTATGGAAATCTTTCACCACTTCTTTCTGAGCTGTCCTTTTGCTAACCATGTCAGAGGAGTGTTGGAAATGATAGCTCTTGGGCCTCGTCATGGTCACACTAGCATTTATGCAGCACAGAGCTTTCGCCTGTAGATGGCAGGCATGCTGTAACCGTGCTAACGGGCTCTGTTATGTAGGGTAGTGTTGGTTGTATATATATTTCTCTCACTCGGATCCTAATTCATAGTGCCAGCTAACTGTTCTCATGGCTTACATAGTATTAGTACTATGAGCTTAGGGTTTACTGACCTTCCTTGAGAACTGCCCCTGCAGTCTGACCAGACTCTTACTATCCTCTCTTTTTTATTTAAAAAGCCTAAATTTTTCCAAGTGTGTTGTAATCTTGGGTGCCTCGGTCTGTGAGTGCCCAACATGAGATGCCTTGTAGAGGCCTGAAGTTCAGAAAGTGCTCTGAAAAATCAGATCCTTAAAGATCTCTCACGTCAGGTAAACCAAAATCTGTTACATTTCCAAGGGTTGTTCCTGCGCTCGGTAAATAACATACTCTGTAAAAGTCGAGTGATAGAAGCCTATGTACGATTGCTTTTATGAAGCAGGCCAAGAACAGAAAGGGGGTGATGCCTGATTTGACTTGAGCTATATTTGGCAGTATAAATATGAACCCCACTGGGGAGATAAAATAACATTTGTGCTGCAAACTCCAGACCCAAAACGAAGCTTGTCAAAATCAAGTCAGGAACATATTTTGCATGCAGCAATTGTCATGGTAACTGCAGCCGTTCACTACCGTTATTATCAACAATCTTCTAGTATGGCAAACTTATAGGGCACTTTTATGTGCTATGCAGCTGCACATCTAATTGCTTTGATTTTGTGCATTGTTCTTCCTGCCGCAGTAGCTACAGAATGGGGCCAGGCTGACTTTAAAGGAAGTTCTTTACTAATTGAATTGAGGAAACTTTTTGAAGGCTGGTCTTGACTTCTCTAAACTCTTTTAGCCCCTGGCATCTGATTGAATTTTTCCGCATCGCACTTGCTCTTTCTTTTCTTGTGTGTGGGGGAGGAGATATAAATGCTTCTTGTGCAAATCAGCTGATGAGAGCTTACCAACAAGTCTTGCTTGTGTGCAACCAAACACGGTGATTGGTGCATCTTTTTCATAATCTCTGAAACCACCACTTCTTTGAGGTAAGCTGTGAGGCATATTCAGGTTTGTACGCATATATCTTCCTGTTAGGGGAAAGTTTAGAAGCAGGTGTTGGAATTAGTGGATGATTGAGAAAAACACTCAGCATGATTCATGCCCATAACAGCCCTTCATTCGCAACAGCTTGCACACAACAGATGTTAACCTGAACCGGGTGGGAAAGAGTTTTCACATTGTGGGAGCACTTTCCAGAATTCCAAAACTTTTCCTGTTCCAAATCAGAAGGAACTGTTTCATGACAATTTTCAGGATTTCCACAACAATCTGAGAACAATTTCAGTTCAGGCCAATTGAAATGTTTCATTTTCATTTCATATCAAAATGGTTTAATTATATTATTTTGACCTTTTAAACTTTTAATATTTTAAATCATACTTAGTTTCATTTTTTAAATGAAAAGTAATTGGGATTTTTTTTTGTTTAAAAAATGTCAGGAACAGGAGTTTTTGACACTTCCAAGTTTTCTTCAAACTTTTTTCTGAAAGGATAAGGTGCAGCTGTCCCTGTCCCTCAAGCAGGGTTAGTTTCAGCAAATCAATATTTTCTGATGGGGGGAAAAAATCATTGAATAAATTTCAAACATCTCAGGTGCTAACTATGCCTGAAATTACTATGGGTCACTTATTACGATCAGGAATATGAAGGCTTTGTCTATATTGTGGAATTGCCCCAATGGCAGTTATCAGTCACCACCCATTGGCATTGCTGCAAATCCTATTGAAGACAAGGCAAACTATTCTAAGTTGTGTTTTGCTCTCGTGCCATTGACTCTGGTTTCATTTAGGGTTAAGAGCTACCAGTGAAGAGAGTGACTTTGCCTGTCTGCACTAAGAGTTTGCATTGGGCCCCAATTGCTGGGTTGCCAATGGCTAAACCCAAGGCATATCCCTGGGGTAGGAATGGCTTTAGCTTACACATAAGAAGGATTATGGAGAGGTTTTATTGTTTCAGGGAGATGGTTTATTCAGATGATTTTCCCATTCTAACTGCAAGGGCAGACCAATGAGGTCAAGCATAGTATTCAGCCAGCACATGCCCGTCCCCACTTTGTATTGTAGTCTGTGGCTGCTGCCGCTGCACTATGAATGTGGATGGACAGATTGATTGATTGCCTAATCGTGCTATGATATAGTGCTACTTTGGGCTTGTCTTCATTACACAGTGGACCAACACTGCAGCAATTGATCCACCAGTGGTTGATTTATTGCGTCTGCTTAGACGCAATAAATCAATCTCTGAGCACTCTCCCATCAACTCTGGTACTCCACCAGGACAAAAAGAGAAGCCAGAGAGCAGCCCCCACCAACCTTACCACATGGAAGAGACCGTAGTAAGTACACAGACTTCAGCTACGTCATTCATGTAGCTGATGTTGCGTAGCTTACATGGACCAGGGGAATGAGGGGAGTACAGACTAGGCCATAATCAAAGGCCTAATTCAAGACCGCGGAGAAGGCGCAGATATGCTGATATTTCACACTTTCCCTTTCCTGGTCACTTAAGAGTGTCAAAATGGTATCTCCATTAGCCTCCCCCTATAAGTTTGAGTTTGCTCAGGAGACAATCAACTTGAACTTTTCTTGTGCATTTTCTACCCTCCTCTCCACTCCAAAAGCTCCTGCAGCAATTGACTCACCTTTGGCATCAAAACACTGGGACAACCAGTACTTTCCAAACACAACATCCATTCTCTCCCCATGCCGGCAGACAAAAAGGAATCGTTTTTGAGGCCCTGGCTGGCTGGTTACTCTCAGGGGCTGAAAGCAAAGTGACAGGATGTTTGGCCATGATGAAAATCCAAGTGCCTTTTCTTTAGTTCCAGTTTATTAAGGAGTAAGGACCTGACTCTTGACTTAATTATAGTATAAACAAATGGCACTGGCAACTCCACTGAAGTAAATATTGTAGACCAGTGTAAATATGGTGTACATGAAAGAAGAATAAGACCCTACGGTATTCTGAGGACAGATGTGATCTTCTGAGTGCGTGGTCTGTAATGTTACCTTAAAGCCAGCTTAAAATTGGAACCCAAGCTCTCCAGCACAGCCAGTCAAATCTGATGTAAATGAGCTGTTAGTGTGAAACAAGCTGATGAAGATGTGCCGTTAAAACCATGCAGAACCTCTTCATCTGATGTATCCCAAGATGAGACTAGATTCCAGTGCCACATATAAGAACATACATAAGACTGGCCATATAGGTCAGGCCAAAGGTCCATCTAGCCTAGTATCCTAGCATGGGAAGTGAATTTTACTAGCACAAAGAAAGCTTCAGGATTCTTAAGTTTCACTATTCTGGCAAAAACATAGTAGACATGCAGAATGGGAAGATGTTCCCTCCCTCTGGGGCACCTGGCATTGGTCACTGTTGGAAGACAGGATACTGGGCGAGATGGACTTTTGGTCTGACCCAATATGGCTGTCCTTACGGTGCAATGTTGTATGAGGATACTACGAACCAATTGCAAAGCTGGCCAATCTAACATTTAAGCCCCTCTGGTCTTGACAGGGTGACCCTTTAGCTACTGGGAGGAGTGCGAGGAGCTTCTCAGTTTTTTAAAAATAAACATACTATGGGACTGACATTTTTTGGAGAATCCCATGTATTGGATCCACAGCAGCACAGGCAGCGGTAGTGCTAACTCCCACCACATTAGCCTGTGGGTCTCCTTCCTGACCACTTTCACAGTTCAGTTTCTGCCCACCCCATTCAGTTCTTGACCCCTCTGTCAACACTGGTAGCAGCTTTGTAAGAGGTAAGCTGCCCATTGGGAGCAGGATTAAAAGCAATTCATTCTATGTATGGCACCAAACAGCCAGCTGATTCAACGGTTTGTCTAAACAAGTAGTTAATGCATAGCAAGCTGGGGCACTAACTCTCCCTTGCGCTGAGTACTACGGGTATGTCTACACGACGGTTAGATCCTGGCGGCTGGCCTGTGCCAGTTGTCTCAGACTTTTGGGGCGCATGCAAGGGGCTATTTAGGTTAATTGTGATGTAGACATTCAGGATGAGGCTACAGCCTGAACTCTGTGACCATCCCCTCTCTGAGTGTCCTAGAACAGGGCTACTCAACTTTGGAAGCCCCGGGGGCCACAATGATACTCACAGCACGTGCCGAGGGCTGCAACTTAAGTGTGGTTGCATATACATGCATATATATATATATATATATATATATATATATATATATGGAAATAGCTTCTTTCATACTGACAGGCATGAATACAAAGATTAAGGCAAGACTACACAGCACGCAGGCCCCATTTAAGTCAGTTCTGCTGATATTAATAAAATGCAATAGTTACCCGATTTCCTCCCATATGACAGCACTTTTAATGAGCAATGACAGTCCAGGAATTTAACTACTAAAATGAATATTAACAAAAGACCATTATATTGACTCACTGTTGAGGAGTGTTTCCAGTGGAGGCCATATTCAAAGGACCTCACCCATGGGCTGCATGTTGAGCCCCGTGTAAACCCAAACCGCATTTTGGGCCAACGGCCTGTGGGCCGCATGTTGAGTAGCCCTGTCCTAGAACCTGGGCTCTCGCCTAGTCCCAAATGTCTATTTCCCAATTAAACAGCACCTCAGCCTAGGCCCTGTGTCAGCTGTTCCAGGCCAGCTGAGGGTTTTTAATTGCAATGTAGAACGTACCTATGCACTAACAGTTCTCTGGAACGTGCCCTAATGGCTTTCCAGCACTAGGCTGGATTCAGACTGGCAGCCTAGCAGCAAAGGAGCGAGTCTGTTACCCGTTTGTAGGCTGGTTTATCCTTGTGGGTGAGCCCACCTACATTCTGACATAGGCTGGGACTCCTGTCTTGCCATGTTTTCTATGGACTCACTTCCAGTACCACCTTACTTTAATCTGAATTCCCCAACTCAGGGTGGCCAAGAAGTCTGAGGGACATGACCAGCTTTTCTTGTGTATTGCTAGGTGGGAAGAGGGGAGATCCTGATACTATTTGCTGTGTTAAATGGGGTCGCAAGATGGAAAGGGTTGCAAGAATCATTGCCTTCATCCTTAACATGCATTGAGTCATGCAAGGCTCCGTTGCAAGCTCCGTTGCAAGGGATGTAAAGCTGGTATGACAGAGACGTTCCCTACTGATAATTTTTGAGTAATAAAAAGAGGTGTACACAAAGCTTGAGGTATCCTAATTACAAATCACTAATTGAGATATCATTATTAATAATTATTTATATTAATTATATCACTAGTTAATGTTAAACCAAATTGATGGAAGTTAGTTGTGTTGTTCACATTGCCATGAATCCTTACTTGCATTGTCTGGCAGATGATAGTGAATGGCCCTGTATCCCCAGGTCCTTGATCTTCTTGTTGTCTTCTCTCCAGAGCTCCATCACTGAAGGCCAGAGGGGATGCAGTGGAACTGGTACTCAGAATCGAGTAAGAGCTGTCACAAATAAAGACAGGCTTGCTTAGAAAATGTTTCTTTGCCCCTATTTCCTCAGAGTTGTGCCAGGATATTCCCAGAGCCTGAGACAGGGCAGTAAGTGTCTTTTTTATTCTTGTTTTTCAGTATGTGCTTGGTGCTGCACATACACAGAGTAAGGGGTCTCCTCGCCCCCAAAGAACTCTACAGTTCATCAGAGAAAGGGGTTCTTAATCCAGGAGTCGTCACACCACACTAGGCCTACAGCATGTGCCCAAGGGTAGCGTAGGGGGCCCAGTGAGGGAATTGGATTTTGTCCCCAGGGTGGCTGGAGGTCCTGGTGGTGGAGGCTGTGGCAGAGTTGGTGCTGCATCCCCCTAACAGGAGCAGTTTCAGTCCTGGGGGGTCTGGCTGGGTTTGGCTCCCTGCTCTGGACCTGGTACATGGGGTTGCGGTACCACACGGGCTTGACCCAGCTGACCCTCCATCATGAAAGGGGGTTCACCAGGCCACACTGGAGCAAGTGGAACTGCGACCCAGGCACCGCAGTGCCCAGAGCAGGGAGCTGCACCTCTCACCCCGTGGGACAGGAGCTCCAGCCACCGCCAAACGACACGCCTGGTGTGCTCACTTAAGGTTTATTATGTCAATGTGGGCATTGCATATCGTGGGATGGGAGTATTTAGTAACTCGACTGTTTTTGCACCACAGCTATTTACTCGGTCACAGCAGCCTTTGCCAATGGGTCCTGAGCCCCAAAAGGTTGAGAACCACTGCAGTCAAGAACAACCTAAAAAAAAAAAAATAGGTTGGGAGGAAGTCTTCAGCCAACGGTGGGGCCTGGACTGTCATTTATTATATGACTGTAGAGCGCCTAGCACAGCCGTGGCCAACCCGTGGCACATGAGCCGCATGCAGCTCTTCCCCCCCAGCGTGTGGCTTGTGAAGCCCCCTCCTGTGGCTCGTAAAGCTGCCCCCGTGTCCCCAAAAATGGCAACGGCCCTCTCCTCTCAGCTCCCTGCTGGCCTGGGCAGGGGAGCCATCCAGCGCGGCCATTAAAGATGGAGAATTAAAGATGGCATTGGCCAGCGGGAGCCTGATGTGGCCAAAAAGCCTCTAAACGCATTTTCTTTCTTTCTTTTTTTGCTCGACAACTTTGCCCCGGCTCTTTGCACTGGATCTCCACTGATATCTCAGCTCTTTGCCCAGAATGGGTTAGCACGAGGGGCTCAACCTGGTCATGACCCTTAGGCACTACTGCAGTGTACCCTAGCAAATAAGCAGTTCAAAGCCTATGCTGTCATGTGAGTGTGCCCAGGGGGCCTGGCAGACTTGCTGGGCCCTGGGTAAAGTGCGGGAGACCAGCTCTGTGCTCCCAGAAGGGCGGGGCCTCAGGCAGAAGGCACTGGGCTGGAGACTAGCCTCCCCTGCTCACAGAGCTCACCGCCCAGAGCTCCAGCAGGGATTTAATGGGCCTGGGGCTGTGGACCCTGGGGCAGTTGCTCCCTTTACCTCTTTCCCCCCATCAGTGGGCCTGGATGTGGCAGCTGGGCCAAGTAATCTACCATGTGTGCTCTCTTCCTCATACAACCAATGAAATGGTTGTATTCGAAGTAGTTGTAGAACCTCTAATATCACAATGATCTAGGACTCTTGGCATGGCACAGATACCTGTCTTCTTGCAGTTGTTCACTGAATGGATCAAATTGGTAAAATCAAAATGGCTGAGAGAACCTTAAAACTGGACGGTAACAGACCACAACTCCCAGGGATATCCCAGTATCACTTACCCCTAGTGATATGCTAAACAGAAAGAGCCCTCGCCATGCTTGTAGCTGTTTCCATGGCTTCACACTGACTCAATGTTCTAGGCTTCAGTGTGACATGCGGACAGTGACAATTATGGAATTTTATAGAAACTAACTTCCCAGTCCATGAGGCTGCATTTAAGGGGTCATTAGAGATGGATACAATAAATATCATTGGATATTCTGATATATGCAAGAGACATAAACAATAACAGCAGCTGAGATCTGAATTACAACAGTGTCAATTGTGAGTAATTGCATTTAAGTCAACAAAGTTCACACCAGTTTTATAACTGGTGTAAGATAAAAAGGATGAGCTGTATCATCTCCTTACAGAGGGGCTCTCGCCCTCCTTACAAAATATGGTGCAAACCTAGACTGCGGTTTTGCGTATTGCTCCGGACAGGTGCAGGATAAACCCACACAAAGTAGCTTGTATGGTCCGGGCCTTCACAGGTATGTAACATATTCTAAACAATTCCATTATTCCCACACTTTTTCACTGCCTCCCACAGTGGTTCCCGTCTGCTGTGGGCACCACAGGGTTTGTTTATTGCTGCCAGTGCTTGCTGCTTAACATAGCCACAGCGACAGAATAGATCACTTTCTTTTTTCATTAAATATGCTAATCAAATGGTGCATGTGCCAGATAAAGGCATCCCAGCTAGATTTTCAAGCGTGGGTCAACATCCTTGGGAGTAAATTACAACAGGCAATTACAGAAACTCAACCAGCCCTCTATTGATTACAGTGGATCTTGCTGTGATGTGAGTTTTCTTACTCAATGAAAATAATTGGTGGGCTAATGTGTGCTGCCATTTGCTTTGACACTGAAATAGCCACCTTCCCTTTGCACTTGGATGAATTGCTTTAAATGTGTCAGGAGAAAACTCCTGACTTGCTCCAAGGGATCTCTCTCTACCAGTGAAAGAAAACAGGTCACCTGTGTTTGCTAGTAGGCAATCTGCCAGGGGATTGTATCATCCTTGTCAACAAACAACAAAAAATATCATGCCCTTGGTCCTAATGCCCCCTTATCTTGTACAAAAAATAAATATTTGGGCATAGGAATGGGGCATAGCAATGATTCTCTTATACAGGCAGGACACTGCACTTGGGTGCCCCCCAGTAACTCTTAAAAAGGGGAGTGTGACGTACCGAGATGGCAAGCATGGTGAAAGAATCTGTCCTGATCCCTGCATTCTCATAGCCCACAGAAAGGCACTTCCGCACAGCCCATGCAACAGAAGCCAGGGAGCTGGACTGGACTGGCATCTCAAGGGCCACCACACACGTTTCTACATACCTGAAGCAAAAATTCCCAGGTCTGGACCCCCTGGAATTTGCCAGGAGGAAGGCAGGGGTTATTACTCCTCCTACTAGTACTAGAAGATTTAACTGGTGTTGCTCGGATCCTCAACTCAAAAGTTTTGTTTTTCTTCATTTAAATAACTGCTCTGAGGTGAGGCTGGGGATGAGGGGTTCAGTGTGCAGGCTGCCCCGGGGGGGGGGGGGGGAGGGGAAAAGGACCACCGCAGCAGCTTGGGGCCAGGTGAGAAGCACCTGTCCATGGCTGCTGCAGCTGCAACAGGCACAGCATAGGGGAAGGGGAGAATGTCCCCTGTCTGGGGGACAGACAGACACATGGACAAACTCTCTGACGTATATAGTAAGTAGATAGCTGTCCCTTTCTCCACCCCTGCCTCCTGCTGGCCCAATGGGGGTATAAGTGTCCCGGTCCCCATTTCTGGCTCCTTGCTGGCCCTCTTTGGTGATTCTGCAGTATAACTGTCCCTCCTGCCAGACCCCTTCCTTTCCATTTTATGAGAAACAATCAAATTCCAGGCACATCCAATTGTCCTGGCACAACCAAACCCTGACCTTGCTTTAAGTTATGAGAAGGGGAAGCCAAATCAAAATGTGGTGATTTTAGCTCTTACATACAGGAGGAGTCCTTGAACAAACGGACTCACAGACAGATGGACACAGAGCCAGACATGCACTTTTCTAAATATACAGTAAGAAGAAGATAGCAGCTCCCACCAAGTGCTAAACACTTTCCAAATACACAAAGAATTATCCCTGCTCTCAGGACGTTACAGTTGAAGAGTGGAGAGATGATCAGACAGAGATTAGGTGAACAATATGCAATTTCTATGCAGAGCACTGGAAGCACCATGGCAGAACGGATTTTGCTTTTTAAGAGAGACTTACAGGTACACAGGGCAGTGGCAAACAGATGAGCTCACCATGCCTGGGGTTGAAAACCAGACCCTGTTTTGCACTTGGCCCCTATCTTAGTGATGGTAAGAATCAAAAGCTTGGATCTGAATTGTGACAGATAAGGCAATAATCCTGCAATGTCCCTGGGAGACCTTGTTGAGTTAAGTTAAAGTATCTTCAGGGTGCACTGTATTAAAGGCAAAGTGTATGTATTTTGGCGGGCTGAGATTGGAGAGGAGGGGGAAGTGATGTGTGTCTTGGGAAAGTTCAAAGGTGTACACTTGAGGGACTATTTGTATGAACTGGATTTCCTCAGAAATACCTCGGGAAAGGTTGAGAAAAATTCCTCGTATCCCGTTGTGCAAGATCCCAGCCATTTGAAGCTATACCCTGAGGAGCTGAGTCATTGTTCACTGGTGAATGTTCCCGGAGGTTGGAGATCAAAGGCTCAAATCACATAAAGAAATGGCTGAACTGCCCAGGCAGGGTTCTCAGAATCAGAGACAGTTACAACGTGGGGATTCTGAAGGACTTACACCTACCAGAACCTAAAGCTGGAGTTGGGGGTGACCTCTAAAAAGCTTTTAAGTATGATTGTCAGGGTTTTCTCTGTGATGCTTTCATCTGAAAACAAATAAATGTGCTTGCTTATAAAGAGTTGTGTGGGGACTGATAGCTGATGGCAATGAAGCCATTCATAATGGTTGAAGAGAAAGCAAAGCACAGACACTGACCTGTTTGAGCCATCTGCCTTGCTGAACAAAGCAGGTAAGGAACAGTGCAGTCTTACCAACATCTTCGTAAGGAGGGAGGCAGAGACGCAGGCCTCCACTCGAGAGAGGTGATGGCTGGGAGTGAGGGTAGGTAGCATATGCTGGGTGGACCATGCCAGGGGAATACAAGCGTAGTTGTCCTTAAACTGTGACATGCCCAACTGTGACAAACTATATGCTATGGGAAATCTTCATGCTGGAGCCTACCTCGGATCCCTTAAGGAGCTCTGTCACTTTTCTCTTTAGTGCTGAATACCACAGTGGCTATACTGATGAAAGGCACAGCCAAGACCCCTTCGGTATAGACAGCAGTGTGTAGCTGGCACATTTATTTAAGAGCAAATTAGACATCTCTCAGGGATGGTCTAGGTGGTACTGGGTCCTGCAGTGAGGGCAGGCGACTGGACTCAATGAGCTCTCAAGGTCCCTTCCAGTTCTAGTGTTCTATGATTCTATGCTTGGTCCTTTCACAATCCCTGCAGATGGTCAACAGCAATAGCATTTATATCCCACTGCCTTGGTCGTCTGATAGTGTGGTCTGTTCTCCCTTTATCTCTGAGCAATTGCTTCTTCACTGTTACAATGCTTTTTCTCTACCTATCCTTCCTTAAAGTTCATGCAGCATAGTTAGACCCATTCATGGATGCTAGGAATGGATAAGAATTACGATGAGGCACAAGCGAATCTCTCTGCAACCTCCAGTATCTCATGGCTGCAGAAGTGCCATAAATGTGACTTTGCCAATGTCTTCCTTGCACTGCTGGTGCCTGGAAAACAGAAACCACTGAAGCCAATTCAAGTTCGTCGTCTTCCACACTCCTTGGAAGAGCCCAGATTCAAATATTTGTTATCTTCTGGGTGAGGCAACTATGTCCACTGCCTTACTCACAACATTGCTGCTACGAGCACTGATTCTTCCCTGGGGGCAAAGTATGCCCTTTCCTGGGTAGCCCTGGAAGGCGGGTGCAGGATCTGTGGAGAGGCAGGCCAAAAGGGTCCCTACCAGTTTTGCTGCAGGTAAAGCCTCTACAGACTGGGTGTGTGTGTGTGTGAGGGACTGGAGTGTTCCTCCCATGTCCCTGCTCATTGGCCCCTAGAGAGATGGGAGCACCAGGAAGTGGATCTACCAGCTGTAGAAAGGGACTGGAGGCATGGAAGGGGCAATTGAAGTCCAAGTGCTGCAGCAGTGATGACTGAGCCTGGCTTGGGAGTTGAGGAGTTTTTGTCTTCCTTCCTGGACCCTGCGCCCAACCTGGCCCATTGAAGGAGTCAAGGAGTGGCTCTGGCCCCATCAGACAGAGAGGGGTAATAGCCAATGCAGCAATTTGCAGGCCCTGGCTGGGGGAGGAGAGCACCTTTGCCTTTGCAAACAAGATAAACCTCTCCAGCCAAGTAGCTCAGGCACCTACCAAAGCCTCCAGTTTTCAGCACCCTCCACTGGAGCTGGGCTGAGTCCACAAAATCACAATAGGCAGGCAGGTTTCCACAGCCCTGTCCCTTTAGGCTCACATATGAGAGAGACCCACAATGCTGCACATCTGGTTTTGTGGCTCCTGTGGGGAAGCTGCCTAGAGCTAGTTCTGCTGGGCTCCCCACTTCCCTTTCAGCCTCCGTGGGACGCTGCTGCGGGCAGAGAGTTTCTCACTCTGAGTTGGCAGTGCAGTAATTCACAGAGATGAATGGGCGCTTAGGGAATAGCCTGCAGAGAGCTCTCCTCCAGGAAGGACTTGGGACGGGCTGTTTTTTTGGAGTGTGGCTTAGATTTGTTCCGAGTTGTTACAGCACAATAGCACTGCTAGAAGGAAAGGACTTAAGCCTTTAAATAATGCAGAGGGGAAGCATTTTGTTATTACAGCACATAAGGTCAGATCCTCAGCTGGCGTAAATAAGAGTAGCTCCACTGGTGTACATACAGATGGACCACGGGTGGGCAATAAGACAGCTGCGATTCACCAGAGTTAGCCCCTGGCTATATTTACCTGTACCTCTGCAGGTACGAGCGATGGCAGCTCCCACTGGCCGTAGATCACCGTTCCGGGCCAATGGGAGCTTTGGGAAGTGGTTTGGCCTCGGACACGGCTTCCTGCAGCTCCCATTGGCTGGGAACAGCCATCCGCGGCCAACAGGAGCTGTAATCGCCCGCACCATTGGACACACAGGTGAATACAGCAATGGCAGCCCAACAGAGGCTAATTCTGGTAAACCAGACCTGGGCTGCAGGCCAGTGTTTGCCCACTGCTAAGCCAGAACAGTTCACACCGCATGAAGGACGAGGTCCTTATTTCCTGAAGGTATGCTTTCGTCCTGGGAGTGAGCCAAACATGCTCTGGTGTTGGTTACAGAACAGCCAGAGTTACCTGCCTTGCAAACTCTTCTACATCCCTTATATTGGGGGAACACCAGCAAAACCAAAGGAGCCTGATTCTGTTACTTCTTAGGCTCTTATCTGGTTCCCATTGTTATGGTATCTGAGCATCTCTTAACTTTTAATTCATTAGCTTCGCAACTTGTCTGTGAGATGGGGAAGTGCTATTATCTTCATTGTACAGCGGGGGGAACTGAGACACAGAAAGATGAGGGGTTTGCCCTGGGTCACACAGGACGTCAGCAGCCCGGGTTTTCTGAATCCCAGAAAAGCACCCCAACCACTTGATCGTCTCCTTTAGGCTAGTGCAAAACTGGCAGGCACTCCCACTGTAGTCACTGGTGTGACCTTGGTGTAAAACTGACATGGGAGAAGAATCAGGCCCCCTACTGCATGGACGGATACAACTTTCATTGGATTTAACAGAGCAACATTGCCAATCCCCCCAAATCACGAGACTTTAAACATACTGAAGGTGGGGTCTTTGCGCTTGTCTCCTTTGTTTCACTTTCTCAAAATTTCTTTCATGGCCAGGAGAGCTAGAAACTTTAGATCAGACGGTTCAAACTACTTGCCTGTGGGCCAGTCCCAGCCGACACAGTTGCATAATCCGGCCCAGGGCTTCCAGTGGGTGGGGGGTCCTGTCCGTTACTGGCCCCAAAGCCCACCCTCTTCCCCTCAATTGCCATTTGGGGATCACCGGGGAAGGTGGGGGGGGGGAAGGGGAGCTGGTGCTGCTTGCCAACAGCAGTCATGCCAACCCACATTCCCCATGGTGGCAGGAGCCATAGGGGAAGCAGAGTGCACTGGGCAGGAGCTCTGTTCGCAAGGGGCAGGAGCTCTGTTCGCTGCTGCTGTGTGGCACCAGCCCCCTTACCCCGATGATCCCCAAAGCCTTGTGCTTGGGGAGAGGGTGTCATAGGGGGTGACAGTGGGAAGAGGTGGGGTCTAGGGGCTGGTAATTGACATGTGCAACCTCCCCCCTTCTTGGCCAGCTGGGAGTTCTGGGCTGGATTGGGCAATTTCTCTGGCCAGGACTGGCCCACGGGCGGAGAGTTTGAGACCTCTGCTTTACGTACTTTAAAAATCAAAAGCTGAGATTCTCATCTAGTTGCTGCTCTGGAAGCTGGGGGCTGTAAGAGTAACACCAAATATCGCGAGACGCAGGATAAAGGGCTGGCCACACTCAGCATTATAGTGGTTTACGCTAGTCTGAAGGATCCAGCATGCAGCAATTCATAATGATCACTGCTTCACCCTCTAATTCTTACTGTAGAGATCAATTGCTGCTGCTCTTCACGCCCTCCCCACATGAAGGGCTCCCGGTTGCTATGGCGCTGGGATGGGAAGAACCTACACAAGGGATGTGCTCCCCCCCCCCACACACACACAATGTTCCACATACCCATGGGCAGCAGGTGAACCTCCTCTTCAGGGAGCGCTGAATCCCTCTTACTTCCTGTAGACGGAGGAGCCCCAAACTGATCCCTGGGCCACCAGCCAGCCTGAGTGTTGGGCCATGGGCCAACCTGAGCCGCTGCTGAGTTTCAGGGGAGAGGCAGAGCGGGGCGGAGCGCAGGCAGGGCCACAGCCTGGGCTGGGAGAGACTTAGCCACCCCTAGCCTTTGATACCCACTGGCCATGCACATAGCACAATTTTACAGGGCTATGAGGGGTCCCAACCATGGGGCTAAGAGGTCCTTCAGGAATTGCTGCCCTGGCAGCTGAGAAGTGATTCCTCTGTCATTCTGCTGCCTTATTGGGCATGGAGACATTTCTGTCCATGCAGCCTCCATTGCATAGCCCAGCTGGCCCACCCTGAGTACATCTCATCGCATGTTTCTAGGCAAAGTGGCCAGACTAGCTTGTCCTTAGTCAGGAGTGGTGGCCTGGTGTTCCACAGAACTCTGCAGTGGATTCTGTAGAAGACTGTAAGGTCTCTGGGGCAGGGACCACCTTTTTGTTCTGTGTTTGTACAGCGCCTAGCACAGGGGAGGTCCGGCCCATGGCTTGAGTGCCGATATACTGCCACGACGATTGATTAATTAATTAATAACATACAACTCCTGTAGAGCTGAGTCAACCTCTTCAAGCTTGTGGTTTACTATATTGGCAGAGCAAAGGAGGGAAGGAAACAAGGGAGGAGTCTTTCAGAGAAGACCTTCAAAAGCCAGGTTGTCCTGGACACCGAAGATGCTATTTTGTAAGCTATGGCACTTGCTTTGATGCCATAGGTTAAAATTTGTCTTCTCCTGATTGCTCTGTGGTGCGGCTGGGATGCCGGGATGCTGGCCATGTTTTCTTCTCAGTGGTGATATGTACAAAGAATTTGTCGAAGTGCTTCAGCGTTCCTTTGGGATAGTACGTGCTGTATTTTCATCAAGGATGTTTATTGTGATGAGCAGGAAAATATTTACTGTCATGATCACTTTTATCCAATTGCAGGGCTGCCCAGTACTCCCAGCGTGAGCCTCAGTTCCATCCACATGCCACCTGTTTCAGAGACGGAAACGAGCCTACGCCTCTGAGCCCAAGCGCCCCAAATACCTGACGCATGGATCATAACTCAGTGAACTGGGACACCGTGTTCTCCAAGAGCAGAGCCGTAGAACCACAGCCAGTACTTCTAGCTCTGTTCCCTTTGATTGGCTATGCTGAAACCCAGGGCCTTGTGTGCCTGAAAAGTTAGTCTGAATGCCTAGAGGCTTTTTGATGATCATGAAAATCCAGGCTGCAGTACATTGCACTAGGCTGCAAAAGTTGAGCTTAACTTGTCCTTAGTTTGCTTTCTTCTGACACTTTATTACCTAATATGCATTGTGGAAATCTATTATGTAAAATCGTCTGTTTCAGAGTATGCAATGTTGTTTTTGATAAATGTTACATATTGCCTGTTTTGATTCGTTATTTATGTTTTTTAATGGTAATCAGGAAAAGGCGCATTTCCTTTCCTCCCTTTCCTGGAGGCAAATTGCTGCTGGAATTGCCAAACTTTTGCTTCCCTTTGAGTTACTGTAATAATAATAATACAGGTTGAACTTCTCTAGTCTGGCACCTGACTGGTTCTGAACCAGAGAATCTGCTGAACCATGGGAGGTCAATATTGTCTAGTAACATTACCAACACTTCCGCTGCTGACTGGGTTCTTAGAAGACATTTAGAGCTAAATAACAGCACAGAACACAGAGTCAGGACTGGTGGCTGTAAACAATCTTTATGGGACCCTGGGAAACTTGGCCAGACCCAGGATAAGTGGACATAGAATCATAGAACACTAGAACTGGAAGGGACACCGAGAGGTGATCGAGCCCAGTCCCCTGCCCTCGCATCTGGCTAACCAAAATCATACTGGACCATGTTTCCAGACCAGAGAATGCTGGACTAGAGAGTTTCAACCTGCAATAGTTTTTAATGTATTGGTGCCCAGGACCAAAACTCCTCCAGGAACCTTGAAAAAAATGTAAATTTCAGAATAGCTTGCTATAGAGTAGCTTCAGTGTGCAAACACAGACTACAAACCCATTGCAGTGGATAAAGTTTTAGTGGAGAAAGGATGGTCTTGTTAGGACACTGTGATGAACATTCTCCCCTCAGCCACAGACTTTCTGATTAACCTTGGGTCAAGTCATTTCACTGCTCTGTGCCTTAGTTACCAGAGATGTATCTTCCTCTCATGGGGGTGCTGTGAACATGACCCCGTAACTACTTGGGAGGAATGGCAATATTAGTGGGAGAGAAGGGTACTATGTAAATACCTGCAGAGATAAAGGATGGTCCTTGCCTCCTGTGGCGAGCTTAGTAAAATTCAGACTCAAGCAATGTGACAGACTCTTGCAGATTACAAGCCCTTCTCTTTTTGAAGTTGTATGTTGGTGCCCACCTAAGGGAATGTGGCTTTTGGGCTTGGGGGAATTCAGGTCTTGTTTGCATGGAGTGATCATCATTTGCATTGATATGTGGATTCAAAGCTACAAGATGAAACTACCCACTGGGTGTACATCTGTTGCTCACCGCACCACATACGACTAAAACTGAAAGGGTAAAAAACAAACAAAAACCAGCCTGAACCTTTCTGTTGTTTTGTTTCTTGCATTTCCCTCAACCTGGAAATTGCTTTGGTCAGCTTCTTTTTTATTCCTGGTCAGTTTCATGCTTCTTGTGGTAACACAGTGGCCAGCGCTGGATTGTTAACTCTCCCACCTTACCTACCTACCATTCCTCAGAAGACTTGGGAGTCCATTTAAATAAGACACGTCTACATTTGGTTTGTAACCTCCCTCCCAAAACACTGTGACTTCTCTCACCAAAAACGTAAAAGCTGGAGGCCCAATTGCGCAACGCCCCGTTAGAGAGATAGTGGCCAAGAAGATGCTTTCCTTCTTCCCCTCCCTCGTCTTGTGTCGCCATGGGAGGACTAGTCACAAAGGGCCAGATTTTCTGAGGTATTTAGGCACCTAAAGATGCAGACTGGCACTGGTTTCAAAGGGAGTTAAGTTCCCAGGTGCTTCTGAAAATCCCACTAGGCAGCTATTTGCCTAAATATATTAGGAAATCTAAGTCAATCCTTATGCTCAGGGATCATATTCAATGGCATTAACCTCCTCAGAGAAATGGTCTTGCAGGAATGTGTGGTCTGTATCATTCCATTGTCAAGAGAGCTGCAAGACTTCTATGGCTTATGCTCCTGGTCTTGCCACTGAGGCCAGGTCTACACTAGGGGACAAAGTCAAACTAAGATACCCAACTCCAGCTATGTGAGTAGTTCGAATTTCCACGACAGCCCCATTGTGGCAGGTCGACAGGAGAAACTCTCCTGTCCACTTACCTTACTCCTTGCGACACGGTGTATTACCAGAGTTGACAGGGGCATGATAAGCATGATCTTTAGTAGAACCACTAAATCATACCCTATCTCCCAAGTAAGCAGAGACAAGGCCTGAGAACTTCTTATGGGACAGCACGCTTCCTAATTCCCCACCCCTCATACTGTAAGGTCGTGCCTTTCCACCTGCTGTCTAGTGCTGGTCCTATAATAGTTGCTGGTGACCCTTTGAATAATATTGGTGGAATACCTGGACTCATTGTATGGTTGCTGGTGTCACAAAGAGGAATGGAGCCTGCTATTCTGTGATTGTATGCTCCTATCATTTGCAGGAGGTAAATCCCACTATCACTTCCTATGCCCAGAAACACAGCCGGAGTATTGCTTACCCATGAAACACCCAGGTCCCACACTCGTCTGCCTTTGTGATGTAATTCTCAGGCAGCAGGCCAGAGCAGCCAGTCGCCAGGGACGTGCCATAGATCCAACCCTCGCTGGTGCTGGTTTGCTCCACCGGGGACATGAAAATGAAGTCCCCTGGAACCAGCTCAAGCTCGTCATCATTCTGCGGGATATAGGGGTAGATCACTTGCAGCGTCTGGGGAGATGGAGCAAGAGAGAGCATGTGAGAAGGGCATTAAGGAACCTTGGGCCACGCGAGAAGGCTGAATGAATGAACTTGCATGTGCCTCTCCTCTGCTGTCTACTGCCTTCCCCCAACTAGACAATTAACCCTTCTTAGGCCAGTAAAAGAGAAACAGTCTAGTTTTCAATAGGAGGTCAGACGAGATGATCACAGTGGTCCCTTCTGGCCTTATAATCGATAAAAACATCTTTAGAGTGTGCCGCCTGCCACATCCCAGTGGCAAAGTATTTAATTCTCGTTGGCGGGAAATTTTCAGTATTGTTTCCATTGGCCTATTTCATACCTTTGCACCTACTCATGCTGTTCTTTGTGCCTTCCTAAATAATTCCTTGTTCCCTGATTCAGTAAAAAAATGTAAGCCCGTTCTTAACTTGAAGCATCCCTCTGACGTCAGTGGTTCTAGTCAAATGCTTAAAAGATATACATTTGCTTTGGTCCATAGCTAAATCGGGGACTTGGTTTTTATACACATGAGGTTCCCAAGGATCATTTATGTGTTTACTTGTCCTAACTAAAAGAACACCCTTCATCGTCACTCCTTATTGGCTTTGAAGGTGAGGCAGTGACCCTTTGTCATTGGGCTAATATGTTTGAACTCGTGATATTCTGCTCTCAGAACTCACTATAAGGACATTAAGAAAACCAAATTAAAGGTGACGAGGAATGTACTGCCTAGACCATCTCATTTTACAATCCTTTCCTAAGGTGAATGGGCTCAGGTTTGAAGGCAGGTGGAGAAGTTGCAAATAATCTGAATTCTATTCCTGTCTGTTGCACTACGATGTGATGAAAATAGATGTCCCATGTTGTATGCTCATGCCTGCATGTGAATTAGCTGAGCAAATATTTGAGGTGTGGGTGTACAGATATAACCTGCAATGTTCAAGACAGCACGGATGGGACTTAAAAAAGTTTTGTTTTGTTTTATTACATGTTTACAAATGGGCAACCCCCCCGCCGTATAACTAAACAAAAATGTTTTTGTGGGGATGGGGGGGTTGTTTTAAATACAATTGAGCTGTTCTCTTCTGCCAGCTGGGAGCCAGCATCTATTGTAGGTTGTGTGACAGAATGGCAGGCAACCTTCTCTGCCAACTGAAGTTGAGTCAAATGCTGATCAGCAGCTTTCCTTGTAAATATCCACAGCCATTCTCTATTCAACAAAAGGTTTGTTGTCCCCTGGCATGTCTGAGTTCTGCATTAGCAACTTGCAGCTAAGTTAGTCCTGTTTTTCATCCCCACCCAGTCTTCAGTCTATGCTGCTGTCAGCCTCGCCGGGCCCGGAGTGGGGCCTGGCTCCGCGCTCCTGGAAGGGGCGAGGCCTCAGGCCGAAGGAGCAGTGCTGGGGCAGCCAGCCCTCAGCGCTGCATGGAGAGGGCTGCTACAGCCTGCCTGTGCCAGTTCTCAGAGCTGCGCAGCGCCGCATTCTAGTTGTGATTTAAAGGGCCTGGGGCTCCAGCCACTGCTGTGGCTGTGGCCCTTTTGAATTACCGAGGCCTGGGGAAGCCGCTCCTGTTGCATTCTCCCTTCCTTCCCCCTCCCCCCGGCAACTTTCATCACAAAGCAAACATCTTCTGAGCAGCTCTGTCCTGAAAACCTCTTGGGACAGGGCCTAGCACGTGCACTAGCAGCACCGCAGCGTCCGGTCTCACGTTTGGAGCTTGGCCGCATTCCTGAGATCCGAGGAAAATGCAATAAACTGCAATTGTATGTGACAGGATTTCTGGACTCCAAAAATTACCTCATGATTAGCAAATCTTATATCTCGAGAGAAGATTGCGGCGACCCAGTCGCACCCTAGCTTGACATCGATGGTCTGAGCTAATTTCTCCAGCGTGGGCAAGTGGCTGGTTTGGAAGTGGTAGGCCAATGTCACGTGCAGCTGTTTCTTATGGGGCTCTACATGCACATCTGCAATGAGAAAGGTGTGATCAACAGCATGCAACTGTCACGTTTAACACAAGATTCTTGCTCCGTTTTCAAAGGCCCCGAAGCCTTCGCCCCACAGCTACGAGAGCACTGAACAAAACTTTCCAGTTAGTAAAGGGGAGACAAAGTGCATTCCGGCCTCTGAAATCAACCTGCACACTGACACCAATCTGAGTCTGACCCTTCAGAATTAGATTAGAGGAGCACTTGGTACAGGTGAAGACAGGGTGCCTCGTGAAATCTTGTATAACCCACTGCCTGTTGAGACTGCGTTCTGCTTCCCCAGGCTGTGCACCTGATGTGCAGACGAGAGGAATCTGCTAATGCCTGCAGCGCCAAGGTTTAGCAGTTCTTAGGATCATGCTTTTAGCTCAGAGATCCCTGGTTCATTCTCTGGTCGTGACCAAGATGCCAAACTTTTAAATCTCAATTTTGGATTCAGAAAGCTAGTATTTTTGATTGGGAGGTGGGAATTCCTGTCATTGTATAAACCATTTGGGTTTACAAAGCTATTTTCATTGAAAAATGTCATTTTCTAGCTAACTAGCAGCCTTTTCCCCCTTATATTAAGGGGTTGATATTCTCTCCAAAAACAGGCCGATTGGAGTGGGTTCCTGCATATGACATGGGTCTGATTCTCAAAAGTGGTGAGCACTCACAAACTCGGTGTTACTGACTGCTCCTGTCATGGGTGCTCCATACTTCTGAAAAACAGACAATGGCTTGTCTTTCTTTCTAATTCCCCTGTACTAGAAGTTTTCTCTCCTGGTTTCCCCAGGAAATGTTGACAATGGGAGGCAGAAAAACTAGTTTGACCAGTTTTCACTTTTGGCGACTTTTGCATGTCGACAGCACTTTTGTCGCCAAATCTTCCTATTGTAGACATAGCCTAAAAGCTGCGCAATGTAGACATACCCTTAGTGTGAATACCAACCTTGGGAATCAAATGAATTTATTCAGTCAGGTCCTCAGCTGGTGACTTGGGTGGAGTTTTGACAATTTACACCAGCTGAGGATCTGGCCTGGAGTATTTCCCACAGAAGGAACGCTGTTCAGGGAGTGCCACTGCCCCACAAAAGTGCCTCCACCCTGATTTGGAAAGACCTCTTCTGGGGGAAAGTTAGTCCTGTCTTTCATCCCCACCCAGTCTTCAGTCTATGCTGCTAACAAGGAGGCCAGTTTTGGTGGGGCATCTCTCTCTTAAGGACTGGGCTCTGATTCTAAAACAGCCCATTGAAAGGTTCGATCATGACCTGCTCACAAAGACTTTGGCAGCAGAGCAGACACATTTTACCATGACATAACAGGCATATTTTGCATTAGTCGAGCTACAACACTTGGGACTCTCAAATGCCTGCCTTGGGCATTTTCTTCCTGTGTACAGGCCATCCCTGCTATACGTCGCCTTGGTATACTTCGGTTCCACTCTAACGTCATTGATGAATTTAGGAACCGTTTCGTTAGAAGTCCTCCCATTCCCCAATCTTATGTCACTCAAAAAAAAAAAGGGAAAAAAGAAAAATTGGCTCAAACGAAAGTTAGCCGCTTAAACTCAAATAAAAGAAATTCCCCACTTTACATTGTTTCGCTATACGCCCACGTTTTTTGGAACGTATCTTGGATGTATAGCAGGGACGGCCTGTACTCACCCACTTTAGAAGCAGCTTCTGCAGCAAAGTCAGCAGCAAACTTCTTGAGGACCTCAGCACTGTCTTCCTTGACAAAAAGCCCAATGAAGTTTGAGGATGTGTAGAGCTCCAAAGGCAGAGGAGCAGGGAATTTGCATTTCCATCGCATCACTGTGGCCTGTAGGGCTTCATTAAGCGCATCAACCTTGCTGTCTTCACACTGCCAAGGGAAGCAGGACAGAAGTTCCTTAGGTAGCGGGAATTCATTCTCTGGGACCATATATACCCTTGTCATGTATTTAGAGAAGAAAGGAAGAGTTCAAGGTGATGGAGCTAAATGGGTTTAAAGCTTGGACTTTTGTGAAAGTAGAAGAATGTAAAGAAACAGTGTATTCATCAAACAACATGAAACAAATAAGACAACAAAAACTTTTCCATGGATTTGTATTCATTCTCCTGTTGCACTTGTTCTAGATCTATTTGTTGGGGTTTCCCCAAGACTTCTTCCCCTTGGTTCCACAAGAACTTAGCTCATCTCCCATGTTATCAATCAGGCACACAGCAAAGCTTGGTGGAGTTGATTAGTTTCAAACATGGGGGCGGGTATAAGCATATCACACCCCCTAAAATACACAGCACCACTCTTACTTTATGTATGTGTGTCATTACTTTGCTTTGACTTTACATTTTGGGGTTGGCTTAGGATTGGAACTCTGTAGGAACCAATCCCAGGACAACATGCACTATCCATAAGCAATTTATTTTTTACCTCATCTTACCTCCAGGCTTATTTTATCCATTGTTATCTTGTCCATTTGTAGATGATTCCCTGGGTGTTCCCCTTTATCTTAGCTAGTACAGACATTCTGTTGACAGATTGCTGATCTATTTATCTCCCCAATATTGTTTCCCAAGAAATCAAGCCTCACCCATTTCTAATTACTCATGTCAAGCCAGGCCTGCATCAGTGATTAACTTATTTCTAAAATGCCCATCACATTAGTAGACTTGCAAAGTTAGTTACATCAGTGACCTTCTAGAAGGAAGAACGAATCCCCTACTTGTTTTTCTCTTCTTTATGATTCCTAGAAGACAGATATCAGATGTCTTGCTCTTTGATTTTATCTTTCAGAAGTTTTATCATAGCCATTCTTACGTAGGCAAATACAAAGAAAACACAGCAGGAATACAGCTTTAACAGCAACAGAATATGAAATATTCATAGGCAAATACCCCTTAGTGTTTATAAGATAAATAATTCCCTAACATCTCCTACACTACTCCCCAAAAAAGATGCATTAGAAGCCCAATATAGCCAGAGTCTGTCTGTAAAGCTCTCATGAGCTCCATTCCATAGTTGGAACTTGTTTCTCTGTAGGTTTGCATTAGTTTTTTCCATGAGAACAGTGTTAGTTAGCTCAGTCAGCCAATGAAAGAATGTGTGTGGGGGATGGAAATAGCAGATTTCCTTTTCCATCAAATGACTCTTTTAGCCACTAAGTGTTACAGCAATCTATTTCCTGGCATTACTTATACAAGCTGGATTTCTTAGAATGCCCCAAACACAGAGGCTTGAGTTGGGGAAACCTCTACCACTGTCATCTTAAAGCACCAGACACTTCCTTCCACATCATGGGCATACTTTGACATTCAGAGATTATCTGAGACAGATTTGCATGGGAGCTGCCACAGCACCACTATTTGCCATATGGGGAGAGTCAAGCTTTAAGCAGTCACCCAGGAGTCCAATAATATCAATTCACAATTTTGTTTTGAACAAAACCCACAAACAGAACTCTGTTCTGCACAGACTATGCCAGATATTGTCCCACCTGTCAGAGCAAAAGGAAATGTTAAGTATCTTTTCTGATTTTTCTTTATAGCACAGTCAATAGGTAACACACAGTCAATGTGATTTATGTGTGTAACCCACAAGATGTTTTTGGCTAGCATGCTTTTTAAGGTGCACTTCAAGCTCCTTTATAATTCTGAGTCAAAGAAAAGACCTTGCTCTACAGGGTAGCTAATATTTATCATAAAGATACAAGAAACAGGCAAACATATTTGTTCAATAACGTCTTTTATGGCCCATGGTTAGCCAGACAGATTTGAGTTTTGAGCTACTAGAACATTTAAATAGGGGGTGGGGATTACAGATAGGTATGGAAGGAGAGTTGGTGAGATTAAGTGGTTATGGACTTGATTTTCTTTGGGGAAAGGCCAGCCATGCAAAGAATAAGGCTGTGATGTGGCTGCCCTAAGAATCAAACACTGGACTTCTGGAGGAGCATCAGTGTATATTCTACGTAGTGAGACATGCGGGGGCAACGGTAGTGATGATGTTAGCGATTCATGTGACAGTCATTAAGGTCAAATTGATGCCGGTCTGTGACTGACACCAATTTTGTACGACGGGCCTTTGAATTCTCTTTCGAGCTCTGCCAGGGTATGCCTACATTGCAGAGTTTTTCTGAAAACACTTGTTACGTCCACACTGCAGTTGCGTTCTTTCAAAAAAAACCTGAAAGAACAGAGGGACTCTCCTGACATTGGTAAACCTCTTTCTACGAGGAAGAAACCTTTTTCCAAAAGAGCTCTTTTGGAAAAAGGCGTGTGTGGATGGGGAACAGGCAGTTCTTTCGAAAAAAGAGGTAAGAGGAAAAAGCGCAGGTGCCCTGGTGGCCATTCCATCCATAATAATCACAACTTAAATGCGAGATAGCGTCCACACTGAATGGATGCTATCTGTCGAAAAAGCAGATCGCTTTTTCAATGCCCTTTGGCAGTGTGGACGCTCTCCTTTGGAAGAAGTTTTTTCAGAAGATCTCTTCTGGAAAAGCTTCTTCCGAAAGAAGCCTGCAGTCTAGACATAGCCCCAGTCATTTACTGTGTGACCATGAGCACATCATGTCACTTCTCTGTGGCTCAATTTTGCACATCTGTAAAATGTCTACAGTGATACTTCTCTGCTGGGAAACTGAATTCATACTTACAAAGATCCCCGGATAAAATACCGCATAGAAGTTCAATGCAGACGCCATCTCCTAGAACCCTAATCAAACATCACCACCACATTTTTCAGAGGATTTCAAGGGCCTCCTCTCCAATGATATGATTTTGCTAAGACAGTTATGGTTTGGAATTGACTCGCTTAAAAACCATTTTGCTTCCCAGCATGACGTGCATCAAGCAAACCAAGCAATAATATTCCCTGAATTCCCGCAAGCACAAAGCATTTTACGATGACTGGAGAAACCTGCAACTCAACCTGCCTAAACCTGGCAATGGTTGCTGCTAAACAAAATGCACAGGGCAACTGAAGAAGTAGTGCAGGCTCACCATAAAGAACTGGCACAGAGTGATGTGTGGGAAAATGTTGTGAGCCTTGTTCTTCCCACAGATCTGCTTCGACTGCTGCCAGAAATCAGAGAGTTTCTGAGCCAAAGGACCGGTGGGGCGCAGGTATAGGACATATTCCCGAGGCAGGGGGTCATCAAGGAATGGGTCCCCCACATGAGAGAACAACCTGAGAGAGACAGGAAGGAAGAGGTGGCTAGGCTTCATAAGAGATTAAATAAAAAGGCAGATATTATAGCAGAAAGAACCAAAATCAGAGTTCTTCCCCACACCCCGTATTACTAGCTCTGGGGCCACTGATCTCCCAGGGACCAGGCATAGAAATGTTGTGCACTCCTACTGTCTCTATGTCCGGTGTGGTCTAGTTATTAAGTAAGGAGGAAGTCTGGTCTTTCAGTTAAGAGTTTGGACTCTGACTCAGTAGACCTGGGCTCAATCTTTGGTTTTGCCATGGACTTTCTGGGTGACCATGCATCAAAAGAGCTTCATAATTTTGCGCACCC
Source organism: Pelochelys cantorii (assembly GCA_032595735.1). Classification (NCBI taxonomy): domain Eukaryota; kingdom Metazoa; phylum Chordata; order Testudines; family Trionychidae; genus Pelochelys; species Pelochelys cantorii. The sequence goes on along the minus strand of CM064352.1, from coordinate 15,272,715 downwards.
CTCTTCCCCCACCCAAACACATTAATGGGGCCTGACTGCTAGAAGGCAGATGTTTCAGTCCTCTCTGAAGATCATGACTTTTAACTTGTTCTCAGTGCAGACATTCAAAACCAAGGCACCCAAAACCCCTTGTCACCTTAGAAAATTTAGATCTTATATTTGCTCCGTTCCACAACTGTGAAGTGGAGGTGATAAAACTTCCTTTCTCTCACCTTCTCCTGCCTTGCCTTTTGATACTGTCACCATCTCAGGGCAGGGACTGTCTCTGACCAGATGTCTTATGCTGCCTACGCTACCGAGGCCCTGATCTTGCTAGTATTATCCCCCAGGCACTGCCATGGTATCCACAAACAACAACCATTCACATTATATCTGTAAAATACTTTAAATAAATCTTCTCCACTTTTTAAAATGATTGATTACTTCATACCAACCAGTCACATGCTGCTTGGACACTTCTTCCGCCAGTGGATGCCAGAGCTTTTTGTCTGAGGAAGGGGAGGGAAAGAATATTCCAGCGTTAGTATTACCAGGAGTAGACAGAAAGTGGACAGTAACATTGGCTGCTTGCATTGAACTCTGCAAGTCATCAGCAATATTCTGTGGTTCTGGGTGTGCAGACTGAGGCAATCACTAAGGGTTGCTGTCCTAACTCCTGCTGAGTCCTGCATTCCTCTATGATCACTCCAATTTAACACAATTTGTGGAGCAAAGCACCAGAAGAGACCCAGACCCAGAGACGCACCCCCTGAATTGGTGCCCCACCCACTGCTCCATGTCCCTGTTCCAGGTAGGAGTGGCCAGTGTAGTGTCATCCAAACAGGGGCATTCTGCTCAGCTGATGCAAATCCAGCCTGAAGTTTTGCTCCTTCCCAATCCTACCCACTATTTCCTCTCACCAGGTGAGTGCTGTTGAATGCCAGATCTTCCAATTTTATTGTGAGCCTCGTGATATTTAATGTTGCACTTGATGCCCTGGCTCCTGGAGGCACGTGATTATGTGGGGGGGCTCAGCACTCATTTTAAGCAAAAGGAAGTTTCTAGTGCTCACAGTTGCACAGAAGGTTTGAAAATGTGACCTGAGCACACCCCAAAGGCTTGAAAGAGGAGTCCAACAGAGAGAACCCCAAACTTAAAAACAACACATAAAAGTTTGTAGCCAAGTTTGTGACTTTCTGAGATCTGACTCATGATTCTGGAACATGTGGGATTGGCAACATGGCATTCACATATTGCATCATTGCAAGAATATCCAGCTTAGGAGGTGTGTTCTCTCTTTGGGCTTTCATTGTGAAAGGACTGCAGTGTTTTATTTATAAATACAGGGAATATGGTTTCCCTCTGCTTACAAAAATAACTTCCTATTCCTGCACAACCTCTTAGCTGCCCATAGGGCATTTCACTTGTCAAATCAGCACCATTACCTAAATGTGAAGATTCTGCACGGAATCTGGATCTATTATAAATGCACCTTATGACAGGCTTAATCAAATTAAAAGTTGCTCGATCAGTTCACACAAGACACCAATGTCTGTTTTCTTTTTCTTTCACTTAGCGTGCTGCATAATAGATGAACACCTTTGTTTCAGATCTATTGCTACAAGGATTTTAAAATGATCTATTTGTTGGCCTTTTGATAAGCATGAAAATCAAAGTGGATGGATATGAAAGTCGGGGTGCCTCAGGCAGCTTTAAGAACAGTGAAAAACAACCACCACCAGGGGCACAAAGCAAATATTTTCAGCCTGGAAAAATTATGGAAAAACTGCTAAATGTATGCAACTCTTGTTAAATTGATCATGTTCCTGTCCTGATATTTCTCTTTTAAGAGCATAACTATTCCCTGTTATTCTAACAAAGATTGAATAAAAATGCACCAAAGTGTTCTGTTGAGCAGTCAGGACAATACAGGAGGAAATCAATACACGGCAATTTAATGTTGGATAGCACCTATTTATATAATGCACTGAAAAGCAGCTATCCCTGGAATGGTCAATTAGGCTATGGAATTCAATTACTACAGTAAGAGGTCAAGAACTCATTAGGATTTTAAAAGGAAATAGATGTGTATATGGATATAATTGTGTATGCTACAACTTGAAGAAGAACTCTGGAAAGGATAGAAATCTCATGTTTCTCACAATTGGGGGTCAGGAGGAAACTTCCCTGGGGAGCAGGCTATCTAGTAACACCCTACAGCAGGGTGTCATTCTCTGAAGCAACTAGTGGCTCCCAGTGTTGGAGACAGGATACTAGACCTAGTTAGGCCATTAATCTGACCCAGTTTGGCACATACAACTTTCTCATAAGAATAAAAGGGACTCCAACAGAGTCTACATCAGTGGTGAGCAACCTGCCCAAAGGCTGCATGTGGTCCATCGGGGTTCTGTGTGTGGCCCATGACACATTTTGTTTATGTTGCTCATGCACAGGGTTGCCAGATCTCTTTGGTTTCCATCTACACAGGTTTTTTTCCTACCGGTGTTACTAAAGTGGCACACCATTCAAGCCAGGGCACGTGGAGTGAGGTACATGCTAACTGCACACAACACTGACAGTGAGAGCCGTGCGCTCCCTCTGCATCCAATCAAAGTGCTGCTATAGTTCAGTCGGCACCCCCCACAAATTCTAGGTATACAACAGCTGTTAGCAAAACTACTCTATCCTGGGAGTCCGTCTTAGTTAGGATAATCTATAAAGATGAAGAAGGGCCATTCATGCAGCCCACTAACTAGCCTAGCTTGCCCATTGCTGGTCTACATCCTTGAAACTCAGGGCTCTGAAGCCTTGAATAATCAATCATGTACGCACAGTGGCATCTTTCCCAGGATCGAGCAGCAGAAGCATTCAGCTACATGTACAGTTTCTGTGAGGATAATGATTCTGCTTGTTGCCCTTCTTTCTTCAAGGAACACAGAGCTGGAACCAACATAGGTAGTGGCTGGTTTTATTTTCCAGTTGTTAAATGGGTCTAAACAGCTGCCTTCATATTGTTCTATGGATGGTACAATCTGTCTCAGAACTCTATGCAATAAAAATTTGTCTCACAACAGGAAAAACTCTATTCAGCTTCTTAGCTGGCCTCCAATGGTACCCTCAAACTTGTTAAGTGCTATGTTATGGTTTATTGTAAAGTGAAGACTTCCTGACATCTGTAAGCTGACTGGCGACAGTGCACGTAAGCTAGGAGATAAGTGTATCCTCTGGGGTTGGAGGACATGAGTGCAAAGGGTCTGGGGTTGGCAGTTCTGGGTTCATGGCTCTGGAAGGGAATTAATCGAGTGTGTACAGCAGGAGAATGGGGTCAGTGCTATTGGGCATTTCATTTGTAGTTCTGCTAATGGCTCACCGTTCATATCTGCCGTGCCTCAGTTTCCCTGTCTATCCCTCGTTAATGTTTTTGAACGCACTCTGATATCCGCTCAGGATTAGCACAGCTCAAGCACCAAGTGTTACTAATACGTGGGTACAGTCATGCATGAATGAGAGGGTATGTCTACACTACAGCGTTATTTTGAAATATCTTATTTCGAAATAGTGTGTTCACACAGAGTGGACGCTGAATCGCATTTAAGGCCGGCCAGAACCAGGTCCAGCAGGGCATCAGGTCAGGAGTTACTTAGCCTCAGGCAGCAGCCACACAATCTGAGGCCTCTGCTTAAAGGCACTCCCTTGGACAGCCAGTTCTCAACATTCCCTGCTTGCTTGCCTACCTCAATGAGGGACAGCAAAGCATTTTGTCTCTATGTGCTCTGGTTGCCCTCACTCGGGACACCACAGCACTCTGCAACATGGAGCCAGAGCTGCCCCTGGGACTCTGGTGCTTCTCGTGAACATGTTGCTGTGAGCCAGGCTGCACTTTCTGCAGGCTGCCATCCGGGAGGTCCATCGGGGGGCTGTCAGTATCCAGGAGGCCCCGCGGGAGAGCTTCCACCCTGAGGAGCACTAAGAGCCTCCCTGGTCTGCCCCACTGGGGGCTTGTGCCTCATTCCTCCCTCACGTCCTTCCACTTACCCCTCCCTAACCCCCCTTCCTGATGTCAAATAAAATACACGTATTTTCATGAATAGGGCTCGACAAACTATACAATCTACTCACCCGCGGTGAGTAGATTTCAGCCGCGTGCCCCGTTCATTCGCGGCGTGCGCATGTGCAATGCGGCTCTTGCGCATGCGCAGTACGGGGCTGGCGAGCAGTTTTCGCCACCGTTTGTCAAGCCCTGTTCATGAACACAAACTCTCTTTATTTAACAAAACTGGGGGAGGAGGGGGGACGAAACTCTGGTAAGACTGGGGAAAGGAGGCGGGAGAGGGGAGAAGAGAAGGTGAGAGAGGGGAGGGGGAAACCTGGGAGGAGGGAGCTTGAAGGGGGAAGCAAGGGGAAGCTCAGGGTTGCGGGTCTTGCCAAACCAATTTGATTTTCATGCAAACCTGGGTTCGCATGTGGCCTTTGGTGGCCAAGCTGGCAGCTATCCTGCCACAGATGGCCGCGTTCCTCTGTCGAGTGAGGAGATCATGGATGTTGGGGGCATCCCCCCCAACCTGAATAAGGTCCATGAGCTCCACCCTGGACTAGGAAGGCACCCGCCTTCTCCGGGCCCTGGCAGGGTCCTGGGAGCTGGCAGACTGCTCCTGGGGAGCGGTGGAGGGCTGGCTGCCAGTGGCTTGCTGGCTCATGTTTTGGGGCCACTGGGTCAGGGACAGTGACTGCTGGCTCTGGGCTGGCAGGCTTGGAGCTGGCACAGGCACTGTGGCCAGAGTCAACCCCCTTAAGGGCTCCGGGGAGTGGGGAGGGAGAAGAGTGTTCTTGGTTGAGGCTGGAGTGGCCACCAGGGCACCCTGGGAAGGCTGGAGGCCCCCTATTTCGAAATAAGTGTCTACACAGCACATATTTCGAAATAGCTATTTCGAATTTGGCATTATTCCTCGTGGAATGAGGTTTACCAAATTCGAAATAAGCGCTCCGCTATTTCAAATTAATTTCAAAATAGCAGTTTGGCTGTGTAGGCGCTAGTAAAGTTATTTCAAAATAACGGCTAATATTTCGAAACAACTTTGCTGTGTAGATATACCCAGAGGGAATAAAACCATTGAGTCAGCTACTTTCCATCTATTCAATTACTTCTCCTAGCAAATGCATTCTCCCATTTTGAGAAATTAAGAGGAAGGCAAAAGATGCAGAAAGGGCAGTGTTGCAAACATGATTATGAAAACACTTCTTCCTCAATGTTTGTGCTGCCCGTATCTTCTAGCATTCCATTGCAATCACTGGAATGCTCGGACATTCCCAGCTCATGCCTCCTGCTAGGACATAACATTACAGGAAGCCATAGTGTCCCGGGTGTGTTGTACCTGGATGCACTTTGTCTGGCATTGCTCCACATCACTCACACAGTGACACTTCCATTGCTTTCTTTGGAAGACTATTCTACGGTTTTACAATCCCTGGTGGTTCACACCCTCAGCTGGTGCATACTGTTATAGTTCCATTAACTTCAGTGGAGATTTGTCAATTTACACCAGCTAAATTTCTGACCCTAGAATTTCATTAGCTTAGCTTCTTCTACTCACTTCCAGTCAAATGGCCTCAGAACAACCAAACAACTCTCCTTCCCCCTCACTTTCCTTCCTTGTTTATAGCAGTGACTCTCAAACCAGGTGTACATGTACCCATGGGGGGATGCAGAGGTCTTCCAGAGGGTACATCAACTCATCTAGATATTTGCCTTGTTTTACAACAAGCTACATAAAACACACAAGCAGAGTCAGTACAAACTAAAAAATTCATATAGACAATGATTTGTTTATGCTGCTCTATATACAATATAAGTGAGACATTCCAATTGATTTATTTTATAATTTTATGGTAAAAACAAGGAAGTCAGCCATTCACGAGTAATAATGTGCTGCGACACTTTAGTATTTTTATGTCTGATTTTGGAAGCAAGTAGTTTTTAAGTGAGGTGAAATTTGGGGTGCACATGACAAATCAGACTTTTAAAGAGGTATCTGGGAAGATTAAGAACCACTGATTCTTATGGTGCATCTAATGCTATTCATTCTGTTGTATGCGTAGCAGCAAATCTCCATTGACATTAAAAATTTACTTCCTGCAAAGCCCTACTTGCTTTGAAAGGAGCCGTTTCTCCATCGCACAGTGCAAGTTGACAGCCTGGATCATGCCTCTGATTAACTCTCTCCAGACCCCAGAACAGATCATCTGAGGCACCATGCATGGCATAGCAGGACATAGGGTGCTGCCACCCAGCTCCCCTCCCCCACTCTCTTCACAAAGCTGTGAATGTTTTCTTGGAATGAGTGGCACAATAAAGCTCTGTTAGAATAGACAGTAGCTCTTTCTCTGCTGCCTTTTGTATTCAAGGGATCCAGAAGGCCGTAAGAAAAATGTTAGTCTGGGCCAAACACACTTGTTCTTGAGCAGTTTCAGAAGGTAAATTCTTTTTTCCCTTCCCACCCCTCTGGTTCTGTAAGGCACCACTCCCCGTTCCCCCCTGCACACACACACACCTTCACCCCCACAGCCCAGTTTAATTTTCGGTGCAAGAAAGGAAACAATGTGAGGTATGTTTCTGTCACAGCATTTGAGACAGAGAAACTTTTTCTTTTCATGGTATTTAGTGCTAGGGAAAGGTAACCAGGCCTCAGCCTGAAGCCCTTTGTGATGCCACAAAACAGGGGCTGCAAAGAATTTTCCCCAAATGCCCTGTTCCTTAGCCATCCACTCGGACACAGAAGAGACACTCCTCAGGGGGCTTGGTCTCTGCAGCTGTGTTAGCTGCAGGCTCACATCTTCAAAGCTGGCTGCTGACAGTTAGGTATGTACATTTATATGCAGTCACCTACATAAATGACCTGATTTTTACATCTGCTGACCACCTGCATTGGGAGCCAGTGAATGATATTCATATCCTCTGAAAATCAATTAAATCCACAGTCAGGTCACCTCATTAGGTGCTTAACTATAGGCACATGAGGTTGACATCTGTGGTCTGATGTGGAGGCTGGTTGCAATTGGGGTTTTTTTGTGAAAATGGTTTTTACAGACCGAGTGTCTAGACCGAGCCCAGCTCCATCTGACTCGTCACCCAACAGCCATGAGATGAAAATTACAGGTTGTTAATAACTCCTTAGGCTGGAGACCTACAGGTGAAGAGGCTTCACAGAGCATTACAATTCCTTGAGCCTTGTGGTTTTTAACAAACTTAGCACAAGGAGTCACTTCATCCACCATCCCATGAAGCCAGCTCTGTGGTGAAATAAGGACATGTGGACACAACAACACAGTACAAGGGTTTACAGCAGCAAGCGATGAGGATGCTACATCCAAATGAAAGGACAGAAGGCACTGAGAATGGGCAAGGTGGAATTTGTTAACTTCTAACATCTCTTCAGCAAATGCCAGGAGATTCTCACCCATCACAAATCTTTGGGCTCGCCAATCATCCACATACCCATTAAAACCTCACCAAGGAAGCAATTTGGTATCAAGTCAGAATCACGAGTCAAACAACACCTAAAATGTTCCTAGTAAGTCTCCCAGCCTAGTCTCAACCCTGAGCTTGCAGGGCCACAGCATAAATGGTATCCCTGCACAGGGACAGCTGAAAAACACCCCAGCAGTTAATAAGTTACAGCACACACTACCCATTAAAGCCCACAGCTGTTTAATGGAAAAGTATATAGCCCTGAATACTACACAACTTAACTCATTACTGTAAAAGGATTTGGGTTTCCGGTAATTTTCATGGCAGAGAAAACAGTAATGGGGGAATGTCAATTCAGCTTGGAAATACATGTCAATAAACATAAAGCATAATGGCCAAAGCCCATTTACTTCAAGGGAAATGACTGTACGGGAATGATGCATTAACTGTAAAGAGAAACTTCTGTCTCAGTAACAGCACATAGAAATCTTTTCTCCTCTCGATAATTGCTCTGCTTTCTTATGGGAGCCCGGTTTAAAAGAGAGCCTGCATTTGCTATCAATGGGGCGGCAGCTTGCGGAGTAACAAATTAGCAGCTAACATGTACTTATGGAAATGGACCTTTCATCTTCAGAATGAAATTGCACAATGGAAAAGGAAAAAGGAGAAGCTGCTATTTTTGGAAGAGCAATGTGTCTTTCTCTATGGAAAAGAACTTCTGCCTGCTTTGCATTTTATAGAAAAATATAAGCGACTGTTGTCCTAAGCACCATATGCAAAATTTGGGGTGGGGCCAGGATGCTCAAATCCAGAGGAAGGAGAGTGTTGTGGTTAAGGTGTTAAACTGGAGTGCAGATCTGTGCTCAGTTTCTTGCACTGCCGCAGACATCTTTTGTGACAGTGGCAGAACCATTTAATCTGTATGTCTCTGTTCCCCATCTGTGAAATGGGGATAATAATCACCCCTATGTCCCGCCCTTGGTCTGCCTTGCCTATATAGGGGGTCTTGTCCTTCAAGGTGCCAGCCCTGCTCCAGAAAAAGACTTAAAAACATGCTAAAATGTATTGACTTCATAATAATTTTTCAGTTCATTTATTTAAATAAATACCCCCTCTTCTCCACTCCACTCTAGTCTTTTAGGTACTGCAGAGCAATGGAGACTTCCTGTTTTAATATCACCTGCTGAAACTCCCCCCTCCCTCACCCCTTAAAATACATAGAGCTTAGAAAACAGATTCAGAATCTACAGTTCCAGAAATTTTATAGCTTATCCAAAACTGATATTTAAGATATAATCAAACTGTCCCCCTAGATGCTATCTAGACCTACATGAATTTTCCCATATATGTCCACTCAGAGCCATCCTTGCACATATGCAGAATACACAGTTGCATAGGGCACTCAAAAATTTGGAGCACCACTGGGTTTTAATGTCCACCCACCAGCCTCTTCCTTCAGCGGCTCCAGTGGCGGCCTGTGAGTATAGGCGGACTCGGCTGTCGCCTAGGGCGCCGCCTTCAACGGGGCGCCCGATGATGTCACGCCATTGACGGCCATGCAGGCGGGGGCGCCAATCGCGCGTTCCGCCTGGGGTGCCAGCTGCCGCAGCCCGCCTCAAGCCACCCCTGAGTGGCTCTGCCTCCTCCCTAGAGGATCTAGTTAATTTAAAAGTGAAAGAGCCTGCTAGAGCTATTAGCCAAACATCAGACCTGGGAAAGAGCCATTCAAGTGATAATGAAGCCATTTAACAGACATTTACCAACCCCGGGTACATACTGTCAGTTTCTGAATTTGTGTTAGTCAACAGGACCTTAGTTTAACATTTGTTGCTAAAGATTATAAAATCACAGCTCTTAAAAAAAAACCTTTGTTCCTTCTCTCCCATCCCCCCAGATGTCATCAGTGCAACAGTACCGTGTAGGGTCCCAGAAATCACTCTTCTTCGAAAACTGTAATATGAACAGAGGGCCATTTTTTCCCCCCAGTGATACTTTGTGCTGCATGTTTGTCAAAAGCAACATGGTCCACCCTGTGTGTCTGCACAAATATGCTACCAATATTCTCTATTTCTGAGCCAGCTACCATGAAGCCATCAGCCCACGCAAACACTGAGGGATTTGTGAATGAGCACAAGCATGAGAGACACTATGGGAAGAAAAACTAACTCTCCTATTTTTAATATGTGCCTCATGCCACTATGAATATCTTATCGGTGAACACAGCTCCTACGAGGGAAGAATTCATCATTTTAAGTAGCCCCTAAATCTTGGGTTCATAAAATATTTAGCTGCATAAATAAGGATTTGTTGGAAACTGCATTAAACATGATGGAAAAATCTGGCTCTCTTCAACATTAGATTTGGTTTGAAGCTGCCTGACATAGCGGGGTAAGAATTATAGAGTCATAACATATGCTAAATGGGTCTGTGTAAAAGAAGAGTGCTCGGAAGCATAGTGTTTTTGTTATGATTATAAAATATGTTTTATTTTTGCTGTTTAAATATATCTCTATATTTAAAGTTTAACTTTCCAGCCTGATGTGCTATATGGCAAAAGAATTGAAAATACAATGCTGCTGGCTCAGGGGACTTATAACAGGATACAGACCTTTTCGAGATTAAGCTCAGCAGCAGAACAGGTTGGAATGTATACGGTCTCCTCCCTAGCGGCTTCTCCCCCTACAGCCATAACCACCTACTACTGCTGAAAGAAAATGGCAGGATGCCTTTAGTGTAAGTGGCAGAGGTCTTAGCTTTGGTGAGTAAAGGAGGGCCATTATATAACCATGGCAACAATTAAATTGCCAGATTTGGGCTTTACTTCTGTTTTCAAATTGTCCTTCAAGTGTTTTTTTTTAAAATGACTATTCATTTTTCAGAATTGATCGCCTCATCGTTTTCACCAGCAGCGGTGGGAAAATGGCCACTGCTATCTGACTAATTATTGCATTCAAGAGAGAGTTGCACATTCCAGAAAAACTGTACAAACAAAATATCTGTCCCTGATACTTTCAGGCCATCTTATTTCTTGATTATTTGATGGGTGTCCGGGGAAATGTTAAAATTCATGAATAATTTATCAACCTAGTTTTTTTTACAGACATACTTGGGCATGTTGGGTTTTTGCAAACAGTTTGAAGAGGTTGATCCTTTGAGTATTCAGAATTAGCTCTGTGTGGCTGGTCACCTAAAAATCACGTGATGTTGTTTCTGTTGCCTGTTTAGATGACCTAATCTCTGTAGATAGTCTCAATGCACACAGAAATCACTAAGGCTTCAGTTTCTATTGGGTGCTGGGGAAAGGAATAAGCTTTTCCTCTTCTGCGTACATTTTAAGAACTAAACTACATAGGTGTTATTGCAGGCAAGTGAGTCCCATGCTATAACACTGATTTGGCCAAACAAGTACATTTCACTCCCTTTAGGGGGCTTTGTGTCCATTCCTTAAATACTATCTTAGCTTTTTCTGCTGTTATACTTTTCACACAAAATGCGAGACCCACACTCCTCCCTAGCGTTTGGCCAAATGACAGCATTCACAAGGCAGGGGTGTATTTTCTGCTGCTAAATCATAAGACCTGTTTAAAATACACACATGCAATTTGGGAAAATTTCTCTAATTTAGGTCAACAAATACCCGAAAGGGGACACAGCTAGGCAAAGCTCTGCCCTCTCTGAAATACAGAAACTTTCAAATGAGCAGTATTGTAGAGTGGCTGCACAAGCTGGAGAGAGACGGCAAGATTTTATCCCTTAGGTCAAATAAATATTTATAGAAAGTTCATGAACACAGTAAGAGACAGGGTTTTCCCCCCTTCCGTTTCCCTGAGCAGCGTCTGCCTATCTCAGGACTCATTAATACCAAAGCCAATTAATAGAAAAGAGAGGGAAGTAGGAAACCTAACCAGAAATAGGACTGGAAAACATGCTGATCACATGGTGAATTTTTAGTTGCTGTAATGAATGATGTTTTCTGGAGGGGGCAGTCCAGCTGCCCAAAATGTAATCCTGCCGTGTGACTATATTTTTAAGTGCAGAAGAGTTGGGGACTGTGTGTGAATGTGTGTGCGTGCATGCATGCTCTCTCTCTCTCTCTCTCTCTCTCTCTCTCATTACATAACCTCTTGGAAGCAGAAGATTCATATGTGCTGCTGGAATTTTTTCCTTCCTTAACAGGTGTGCATGCACCAAGATGTCCCCTCAGTTCTTTGCTTTGCCAGCTTGCTAAATCAAGCCAAGAAAGAAGGAAGTACAATTTAAAAAATATATATACTGGATCATTCGAGGAAACTAGTACAGGTTAGACCTCTCTGGTCAGGCACCCTTGGGGCCTGACCGGTCCCAAATGAGGGCATTTGCCAGACTAGAGGAGGTCCCTTGCTACCAGATCCCCAGACCACCTTCCCTCCTGGCCCTAGACGCCCTCATGCCCCCTGGGCTGCTGAGGCCCCGACAGCCCTTACTGCCCCAGGCCCCGCTACTGGAGCTGCTGCGGCTGTTGCATCTCCAGTTCTGACTGCAGCATCTCTTGCCCCAGTCCCGCTGCTGTGACTGCCCCAACTGCCAAATCTCTGGCCCCTGCTGCCCTACTGGGGCACCAGTGCTGATCCCAGCCCCAGCCCTGCCGGGCTCCGAGCCGCCAGCCCTCTTGCCCCTGGGGCTCCCAGCCAGGACTCCCTGGCCCAGGAACACTCGTGGTCCTGCTGCACCTTGGATGTTGCCAAATGAGGGAGTCCTGGTTTGGGGAGGTCCAACCTGTAGTTATTTTATGTTTTTAAAGAGATACACGTTCTTTTTTCTCTCTCTTGTAAATGACAGTATGGACTTAGGGGTAAGTCGTGGCTTGGACCTCAGAGGATTTGGATTCAGTTCCCAGCTCTAGCACACACTCCTTGCATGACCTTGGGCAAGTTATTTAGAGCCAATTTCTCTACTGTTGTACAATGGCAGAGTTCCATCAAAATCCTGTTCCTCTTAGTGCCTCTAAAATGGAGGAAACAGCATTTCCTTTTTCCCAGTCTAGTAAGACTACACAGCCCCTACACACCAGGGTTCTGGAAAAGGTTGGGATCGGGAGGTGGACTGTAATGCTAAAATCACAGGAACTACAATAAGTATTTAAAATACAGTATTAACCACCTCAAGTGTTTTTAGATAAGTTTTGGGTTCTTTTTATTTTCTGGTGTTTTAGCCTTCTATGTTGTTTCCCCCCCACCCTTTTCTCTGAAACCATGACACCAGCAGTAATGAAAGTTGAATTTTTCTGAAAATAACATGACTCCAGGTGCTGGGGCTTTCAGAAACATCCCACATTTCAAGACTCATGATGAAATTGTATAAGTTGGCAACACTTTGGCTAGTTGAAGCTGAACTGCAAAAGCTTCAATATTTGGGTTCAGACAGACACTAAGAAAAGGAATACTGGATATATCAATAGTTTACAATTGCTAAAACAAAAGGAAAAACTATGTAGCACTTTAAAGACGAACAAGATGGTTTAATAGGTGATGAGCTTTCGTGGGCCAGACCCTAAGGAAGTAGGTCTGGCCCATGAAAGCTTATCACCTATTAAACCATCTTGTTAGTCTTTAAAGTGCTACACAGTTTTTCTTTTTGTTTTAGCAAGATCAGACTAACACGGCTACCTCTCTATTACAATTGCTAGATGACATTAAATAGAGAAATTAAGTAGTGTCGACCTCTGCAAACTCATTTACAGGAATCTGAATTTTACTAAGATTCATCAAACTGTTACATTTGATAGTACACATGCTTTCAGATGTACACATTGTAATAAGAGAGTGAATCCAATGTTGTACCTCTGTGGCAAAGGGGTAGTTAGTAGAATTAGAACTCATCATACTACAGATATTGTATTTGATATAATAGAGGCTTTAAATACCATCCAATATTTTGCACAGCAGCCAAGACTTGAGCCATCTTACGTTATTCAGGTTTTTTTTCTTAACAGCGTGAGAGAGCGAGTCTTTTTCACAAATACTGAATCATACATTTTTAGCTAACCAGGAAGACAATGTCTTTGTAAGGAGCAAACTTAGAGGTCTAAATATGCTCATATATACCATCTGGAGTGACCGTGATAGCCAGAAAAGGAAGCAGTTGTCATATTGATTATAAGTTCCTTCCCAAGGTTTGAAAACAAATGTGATGCTTCTCTCTTACTTTTGTGTTCCCCATACAGAAGTGACCTGGAATGGAACAGAGATTTGCACCATCTCTGTCTCTCATAGTAAGGGCCTTTTATTGCTAGAACAGGATTCCACTGTAGGTGGCTTTTTGACAGGTCACGGATCTCTTATGAAGGTTTTCAGAGCAAGTAGATGGACTTGCTGGCTGTGGCAGCTGCTACTTAACATGCTAACCATCATTATGTCTTGGTTATTTTGCACTCTAGTCTATCTGTCTGTCTGCATTCATCTACATTTTCCCATTTTATGGGTGGGCCAGAGATCATCATTGCATTAGGTGTGTGTATCGTGCACTCACTCACTGATCAGGGCCAGGAGACACTGCTATAACAGAAATAAGAAGTATGTAACCATCTCCATTTTTCAAATTGGGGAGAGGGTGGTGTTCCCTCTATTTTGTTTTCATCCATGGGCGGAATACATTTTGTTATGTGCACCAAGGCATAAAGAGATGTGCACCACCAGTAGAAACACATGCCAACTGTGAGCATTCTGCTAAGCAAGAGGGCAACACCTGAATCTCTCCTGGGTGGCTGCCCAAGTGCCCTGATTACAGGGAACACTGGGAAAGGGGGGGGGGGGAGGAAGTATGACTCAGAAAGGCAGTGACTTATCCAGAATCTCACAGCGAGTCCTCGAAGAGCGAGGGAGGGAGGTCTCCTGACACCTGGCTCCGGGCTCCACCCAGAACCTAGAAAGGAGCAGATTTTGCTAAACGCATTCTGACAGACTAAAATCTCTCCCGGAGAGTACCGAGAGAAAGAGACACTTTCCCCCCCTCCCCCCGTGGCCATTTCCTAGAGTAGCCCCACGTTTCTCTTTCTGAATGGAGTTTTTGTACCACAGAGGGGGAAGAGAAAAAAATGCAACAAGTAGCATTTTAAAGTGTCAGTGTTAACATTTTCCAGTATTTCAAGGTTTCAAAACAGGAAGCTTGGGGGCGGTACAGTTGCTCAATTTGTCAGACAGATGCTGTTCTATGAAGTCGGTTGCACAGAGCTTCACCAGGAACTGCAAGTTTAAAAGCTGCCACCTTAGTAATTTCCTGGGGTGAATTCTCAGTGTGATGCAAGGAGATTTTTGTGTGCAAGTCCCATTAGCAGCATTGGGAGACACTGTGGTTTAACTCCCCCTAACCCAGCCTAGCATGTGTCATGATGAGAAATATTTCATTCCACAAAGGCTAACAAACAAGCTATGGGGAGGTCTTCCCAGCTCAATAGAAATCAATAGAGAGAAGAGATCAGTGTCAATGTGAATAGTTAGAGGCTGAAAATAAAGGGTCAGTCTTAAATCTGACATTAGAGATGAACCCTGTGACGGAAGGTTCTGATCCAGATCCAAACTGCCACTCAGACTGGATTCAGGGGGTCTGAATCCAGGACTTTGCGTCAAGCCCATATCAAGTGAAAATGTTTAAATATTTGCCCCATCTTTGCAGAAACAAAACAAATGCCAAACTTGCCAGGAAGTTTGCAAAACATACAAGCCACAAACTATAAAGAAACTAAATGCTCCCTTACTGGGGCAGACCATGGTCCATCTTGCCCAGTGTTCTGTCTCCAATAGTGGTCCATACAAGAGCTTCAGGCAGAATGTACAGAACTGGGCCTCCCTAGCCATTGATGAATCTATTTTCCATGAACTAATCCAGTTCTTTTTTGAACCCACATTCACTGTACTTCTTGCGCATGTAAACCCCCCCTCAACTGACTTGTGTAGGAGTGCAAAGAATCTACACCAGTGTTCTTAAACTGTGTTCCATGGCTCACCGGTGTGCCGCGAGGCAGTCAGACGTGTGCCGTGGAGAAGAGAATTCAAAATGGCTGCCCTTAAAGAGGCAGGCGACTTTTTTTCCCTCAATAACTTCCCCCCAACCCTTTTTTTCCCCCTCAATAACTCCACCCCCAACCCTTTTTCCTCCCGACCTTTTTTTTTTTGCTCAACCAAAAATCCTTGGTGTTCCTCATGAAAAAAAATTATTGTTTGGTGTTCCTCGGTCTTAAAAAGTTTAAGAAACACTGATCTACACACACGCAAATCAAGTCCTTAGTTTGTGGTTCTAATCCCATTTCTCGTGGAAGCATTTGTTTACTATGAAGGTTATAGTACGAAAGGTCTGGCAACATTGCTGAAAAGGCAAACCCACAAGATGGAAAATGGGAAGTAGATGCCCCAAAAGGAGGCTAACCACAAGCTCCCAGCTAAAATGACACACACAATGCAGCAAGAAGGAAGTCTGAGAAATTAAGGAAGGTGGAAGGAAGGATGGGATGTTAATATAGTTGATTTAGATGCCAACACAGAAACTTTGCTTTGGAGAACTCCATTCAGGAACTTTTTTCATTTGTTTTAAAATAATATCTCATTGGGTTAGGATCTAGTGGGGATTCTGCAAGCTAAGTAGATTCAACCCAGCTCAGTACTTAAAAGGGAGATCTCTAAGGCAAACCCAGAGTACTTGAGTGACTCAAAGTATGAGACACACTTCCCACTGAGTCAGTGCTGAATTGATGCCACGGCATAATGCTGGCAGCTGGGTGCATTTTAGTATTAGAATGTGCCTCCTTTGTCTGAGAGATCAAACTGCCGTCTCCACCTCTCATTTTTTATATATGCACCCTTAAAAAGTTAACAATCACATTGAAATTTCCATAAGACTAAGACAGTGAGTTAGCAGGATTTGGGACAAAGTTCAATTTAGGTAACTGCATCTGGCTCCCAAAGTTCCATCTGTAGATTTAAATGGACATGGTAGAGAGGACAACCTCTCTTCAGATGTTCTGTACCTGCAGGGGAAGGATAGCTCAGTGGTTTGAGCATTGGCCTGCTAAACCCAGGATTATGAGTTCAATTCTTGGGGGGGGCATTTAGGGATGGGGTAAGTCTGTCAGGGATGGTAGTTGGGTTGGGCAAGGGACTGGACCTGATAACCTCTCAAGATCACTCCCAGCTCTATGAGATAGGTATAGCTCCATAATTAAATTAAACCTTGGCTTGACTCAAGATATTGAAAAGGTACCAGTAAAACACAGATGTATCAAAACATTTTGGTTGAGGCTCCCCCTTGGCTTAACTCCACGCCCTTTGAATACCAGCAGAAGTAGATTTATGTAAAACTGACTCCTTTTTAAAAACCCACCCTTCGACTTTACACTAAATATAGAAGACCCAGACTGTAGCCATGTTTTGCCTCTTTTCCCCTCCACACCATCAGCCTTAAAATCATTTTGTAGTAGAGTCTATAGAACAGTAAAATTATTTTGCCGTTGTATATTGGCAAACTGGAAGTTTTAAACTGCGTGCCACATTCTGATCTCAGTGCCAGTGGTGTAAATTTGGAGGGTGTCTGCTGAGTTCAATTAAGTTATTTCAGATTTACACCTTTAAATATCTGAAGTCTCAGAGGGGTAGCCATGTTAGTCTGTAACTTTAAAAAACAATGAGGGGTCCTGTAGCACCTTAGGGTATGTCTACACCACAACGCTATTTTGAAATAACTTCGTCCGTGTTTACACAGCAGGCAGTGATTTTGAAATAGTGTCAAAATACTGTCAAGCTGGAGGACTTCTTACTCTGACTCCTATAACCCCCACTGTATGAGGAATAAGGGAAATTGGAAGAAGAGTGCTCTATTTCAAAATAAGTGCTGTGTAGATGCTCCCTATTTCAAAATAAGCTATTTTGAAATAAAATACGCAATTGACATAGCTCAATTTGCATAGCTTATTTCGAGTCAAGCCCTGCAGTGTAGATACACCCTTAAAGACAAACAAATATAGATAGATAGTATCATGAGCTTTCGTGGGCAAAACCCAGTTCCTCAGATAAGCAGAGTGGAGAGCACTGAAGGTTAACTATGGAAGGGTTCAGAGGGGTAGCCAAGTTAAGACTAACTGGAAAAATTTTAAAAACAACCAATAGTGTAGCAGCACCTTAAGGACTAACAAAACATGTAGTTGGTATCATGAGCTTTCATGGGTTATCTGAAGAAGTGGGCTGTGCCCACGAAAGCTCATGATACCATCTACATGTTCTGTTAGTCTTTAAAAGTGCTGCTAGACTATTGGTTGTTTTTTAAGCTTTTCCAACTATGGAAGGGGCTGGGCCAAGGCAAATGGGGGAGAGGGGATATATAATCTATATGAAGTGTAAAAAAGGACCACGAAATAAAGAATGGTATGAGGAGCAATACTGAGAAACACTGAGCTAAAGAAGAATCCCAAAGTAGAGTGAGAAACTTTTCACAAATGCAGGGAACATTTTTCTCCAAATACTTTTCTGGATTTATCAAAGCCAGAACTGAAGTAGGACAAGACCTTGTTAAGACTTACTAGTAGCATGAATAGTCTTTACTCATGGATGTGATCTCGTTGACCTAAATTGGATGCAGGGCCACTGACAGAGGGGGAAAATGTGACAGTTGCTCTGAAGCCCAGCGATTGATCCCAGGGCTCCGGCTGCCGCTGCTGCTGTAGTAGTGGTGGCAGTCACAGCCCTGGCCCTTTAAATTGCTGCTGGAGTCCTGCATGGCAGGGTCCAGGCAGAGCTGAGGGCTGTCTGCCCCTAGCCCTACCCCTTCCACCCAAGGCACCACGAATCCAGTCACCGAGTTAATCCAGCCACTCTGTGTTGCTCTCAGGATGCTCTGTATGTCAGATGCTGCTCAGCAGCATGGTAGCTCTCACTCCAGCAACGCTGGCGCGCGGGCAATAACTTGAGGTAACTTTTGCAGGTTAGAGAAGCCCGATAAGTGCCCAGTATATCTGACTGATAGTGATGGGAGCTACTGAGTACCAGGCCTGCTGATGACACGGGGTGGGAGGGAGGAGTAAAGAGGGCAACCGCCCTGAGGCATGACGATTCAAAAGGGCCCGGGGCTGCCGGAAGCAGCAGTAGTGCCCAGAGCCCCAGGTCCTTTAAATTGCTGCTGGAACGCCTTGCGACATGCTCTGGCAACGGGGCAAAGAGCTGGCTGATAAGGCCCTGATTCTTCTGGGAGCACAGAGCCACCCCCACCCCCCCACACACACACCTTTCCCAGAGGCCTGGGCACCCCTGCTGAGCACTACTGAAAATCTAGTCACTTCACTACATGGAAGCAAAGCTCCTTTGAAAACTTGGGTATGGAGGCAGTAGTCCCATGTTGCATTTAGGGTTGTCCTTCACATTTGGAACCAAAATGAGCTCAGATTGTGCAAGTCCCAGAAGCTAGCTCTGTTCTTTGTTCTTCCCTCTCCCCCCGGCTAACATCACGGTGCTCTGAACGTCTGGGAGACCACAAGTCTGAGGGAGCAGAGGAGTGAGAGGAAATCTGTGTTCTATTTCCAGCTCCAACTGCCTTGTCCAAGTCACTGCTGCGCAAACGCACCTATCCCTAAAAGGATAATAATATCTCCTGGCCATATCTTGGTGCTCTTATATAAGCTGTTCTGTTGATGTTTATGGGGCTTCTCCAGTTAGTAAAGGTGGGGGGATTGAGGCCTTACCTTTGTAAAGTTTTTTGACTACCAAGATGCTCAGATGAGAGGTTATCTAAGTGTGAAGAATTAGTACCCTTATTTTAATCTGATGCAAAGCACTGAGGGCACAGCGCTTTGGATCATATTGACTAAGCCACCAAAGATGGACAGTAAGCACCCCCATTAAGCATCTCTCTGGGAGAACATCACACTTTGCAGGCCGCTTAGCACCTCACCCCACGAGCAGGGTTGGCTATGAAGTCAAGTCTGGGGTGAGAGACTCAAAGGTCTTGCCATCTTCATCTCTTCAGTCATGCTAGCATATTCTGGTTGCCATAGCATAGTTCTTCCCCCGCTCTGGAGTAGAAGCAACTGTCGTGGGAGAGTGTTTCTAAAATAATGTGTGATTTTACAACCAACCCAGGTCTAGCTATTTTGCATGAATGTTCAATAGCCTGCCAGCTTTCTAAGAAGTGCAAAATATTCCTTGCCTGAAAACGAAATGTTAGCAGTGTCACTACGTCACAATTCTACCTGGGGGCACTGCACTTTGCATCCTACTGACTAGGCAACCTATGACTTGCAATGCCCCTTTCTTGCAGGCCGGCTTGCCATCTAGCATGGTTGCACCTAAACACCTTGCTCTTTAGATGGTGGTTGATGGCATGTAGGCCAGTTCAGAGTTTGTCACTATGGGTATGTCTACACTGCAGAGTTTTTCTGAAAAAACTTCACTTACGTCCACACTGCAATCACGTTCTTTTGGAAAAAAAAAATCAAAAGAACAGAGGGGTTTTCCGACATTGGTAAACCTCTTTCTACGAGGAAGAAGCCTTTTTCTGAAAGAGCTCTTTCGGAAAAAGGCATATGTGGACAGGGAAAAGGGAGTTCTTTTGAAAGAAGAGGAAAGAGGAAAAAGCACAGGTGCCCTAGTGGCCACTACATCCATAGTAATCACAGCTTAAATGCAAGATAGCGTCCATTCAGTGTGGACGCTACCTTTCGAAAAAGCAGATCGCTTTTTCAATGCGCTTCTGCTGTGTGGACGCTCTCTTTTGGAAGAAGTTTTTCTGGAAGATCTCTTCTGGAAAAACTTCTTCCGAAAGAAGCTTTCAGTCTAGACATAGCCTACCTGTAGCCTTAGCAAGTTCTGCACAACAGCAGTGGTACTCAACCAAAGCACAGTTAAGCTTCACAAAACACCACTTGCTATGCTGATGGCTCTTGCACATAACCATGAGCCTAAAACAGATGAGCATCTAGTAAAGGCCTGACAGGCTCTCAACACAGAGGGAGAAAAAGAACTGGCTCTAAAACTCTCCGGGTTTTGAGAGGCTGCTTTACTATGCATGATGCTATGACTGAGTGTCTAGACTGATGCTGGCTTCCTTTGCAGTAACTATTGAGGAGGTGTTTTAAGATAGCTAAGGCAGAAGAGAGAATATCTATTAAAATACAAAGCCTTTGCCATAGCATTCTAAGGAGTTAACATTAAATAAATGTTAAATAAATCATGCATACTAAATGTGCCTATAATGAAGGGACAGTCCCTATGTGGTTTTTTTTTTAAAGCAAAATTTTAAAGCAAAGTCAAACCCATCCTTCCAAGAAGCATTGTCTGATGCATTTCTTTGGAATTGAAAGATGCATGCTGTTTGCAGTTTGGAGACCAGTGCTGCTGCACTATTGCCAATCCAAAGTATTAAAAAATCATAAGTCAGTCCCCACCAACATGGTGAGTTGGCTGAAAGAGCTTGCGATTAAAACAAAAAAAAAATACAGGTGAGTTTTTATTTGCTGTCTGTTTTTTCAGCTCTTCGGGTGCCTTTGTGTCCCACTTTCAAGACTTTTTCTGCAATGAGAGCTAAAAACCTACTTTTGTGTTTTCATGATCTACATTTAAAGTTTTACTTGGCATAGGTTTGTGAGTTAGGGATGTGATTTTTTTTTTATTTTGCAGATATATTTATGCCGGTAAAAGCCCTAGTTAGAAAAATTGCAGGTATATTAGCATAAAAGTGCACAAACTGTACCAATATATGCACTATGCATCACCAGTGGTAGTAAAGTCTCAGGCAGTCCCATGACTCTAGAAGTTGGAGCTTTAAAAAAAATCATCAAATATCACAAGATTTGTGATAAAATCATGAGCTGGCAGCACTACGGATTTTTCCTTATTGATGATCTACAGACTCCAGTGCACCAAATCCAGGAATGTGCGATCATCTCACCACAGCCTCAATCGTCCCTATTTTCTTAAGATTCCAGATCACATCCATGGATGTCCTGCTGCCCTCTGTGCTTCTCTCCCTTGAGATCCTCAGAGGACAGCAGCTAATCATTATGAGCCTTCAGCTCTGCAGCTCCTGCCATCTAAAAGGGGTTCTGCATCCTTGGTGTGCTCTCATTTCAAATCACAGTGGAAAACAAACCCCTTTCTCCTCTTTCCTAAGCCACTTTGTTTCTTCTTCTTCTGTTTAGAATTTAACTCTCTCATTGCATCATTTAACTCTGCAAAGCTCTTGGGCACCTATTTTCTATGCCAGATGCCACTAAAATTGTCCGAAGTAATGCTGACAGCCAACGCATGGTGTTGCCAGGGCGTATACTGTTTGCGAGACACAAAACAGAATGCTGCATTAGCTGTTCCTTCTTAGCCCAGGTTTTGGGTATTTGTAAACAATGGGCTTGACCCTGCACTAACTTCTGAGCAGACAATGGCATATGCACATTGCCCCCACCCCATAAGAAAAAGTAGCAAAAATAGTAAGCTGGTTTGCTGCACTGAATTGCTTAGCTAGGGTGGGGTTTTTAGATGTGCTCCGCATTAGCCTGACTTTGCTCCCATTGACTTTGATATGGGCCGAATTAGGCTGACCCCTGGGCACTGGAAAATCCCACTCTCCAATTGTTGTCCCTTGTTGTATTCACTTTAAAAAGACAAAAGTGCAGTTAACTCAAGCGACAGCATCTGGAGTGTGTAATTAGGGAATCAAAGACTGCCTTACAATGTTCCTCTAATCTTTTTCATCCATGTGTGGATTTTTTCCATCCAAGTTCAGAATAAATTTTCAGCATGTACTGGGGCATGTGCAAATGTGCACCACCAGTAGAAACAAAAACCTAGCTGTCGGCGCTTTGGGTGCCATTTGAATCTCCTGAGCAGCTGCAGAAAGCGCAGTTTACAGGGAACCAGCCTTATATCTTGGATTAACATTGAGCAATCCTGTCCCAAATTCTTCTTATCTCTGAGTATTGTGTGTCCCTGTAAAAGAGCATTGTATCCCTGACAATCTGATCCGATCTGTATGGGCAGACCCCTTCTAGGTAAGTGTTCATCCATATGGATAAGATTGCAGGGTCAAGGTTTTAATTTCCAAACAAGCCCAGCCAGGCAAGAGGTTAAAGCTTGGGAGCAAACACCTTAAGGGCCAAGGCTATCTGCCCTACAGCTCTTGGGGGTGGGGGAGGGAAGGAGAGAGAGCATGTTAGCTGAGTCACTGCTTTTCAGCAGGATCCTAGCACCAGAAGAAGCCTTGTTCCTGGCCCAAGCTATCAAGTATGTTTAAGATAGGCCACTGAACAGTGGTGGAGACAAGCACACAGCGGTATCCTTGTCATCTTTTAGAGGTTTATTTTTCCCAGTTAATGTGTTAAAACAGCACAGTGTGAAGAGCTGCTGGAGAAAGGTCTAATTTCGCTTTTGATTACACTGGTGTAAATCCACAGTAATTGTTGGCATTGAGATAAACCCAAATTCCACGTGAGTCATGGGAAGCAGAATATGTCTCAGAGGCCAGAAATTTTTAATACTTGTAATTAGCATGAAGCAGCAGGAAATAGGGAAGAGGGAAAACCCATTCTGGCTTTCTTCCTTCCCACCATCAGATATATCAGAAATGTTTCAAGCAGTTCTTTAGGCCATATCTTCACTAAACAGAAGATCGATGATGGATCTTCTGGAGTTCAATTTAGCGAGTCTAGTTAAGACTAAGTGACTCACCCAAGGTCACAGAGTGAATCAGTGGCAGAGCGGTGGAACAGTGAATTTTAACCTACGGGTCTCTAGGAGTCAGGGCATAGAGGGAAAGAAAAATGGTGCTATGGCTCAGAAACTAGTTTGAGATTCAGAGATCTGTATTTATAGCCTGATCTGGCTCCCTGGGAATCTTTACATTGGCTTCAAGAGTAGCTGGATCAGGCCCTTAATACATGGCGCTGCCACAGACGCCATAGATAAGTCACTTAATGACTTATATGACTGGGTTCTCAGTCTTTTGCTGGTACTTCCTGTCCCTTAAATCCCATCCTTTGTCTTGTATATTTAGAGTATAATCTGTTCATGGCAGAGCTCATGGGCATCCGGTATGTAAGGTGGGGGAAGGTGCTGCCTTACCAAACCACCAGGCATGGCCCCACCCACAATCTGCCCCCAGAACGCCTGCTGTAGGCATTCTCGGGAGGAGTGTTTGTTGCTGCCCCCAGCACCTGCCCTCCCTATGTTCCAGGGCTGGAGAGGCAGGGCAGGGCTGGGCCAGGCCACACAGCGCGTGCCCTCCAACCTTCTCTGGGGCTGGGAAGGTTGGGGCCATGCCGCACACCCTCTGCCTCCCTCCCTGCCCAGGGCTGGGGAGGCTGTGCCACATGGAGCACCCTCCTTCCTCTCCCAGTGCTCTGGGGCTGGAGAAGCTGGGGCATGGCATGGAGTGCCCTCCTCTGGGGCTGGGGCTATGCTACACACCCTCTGCCCTCCCCGGGGCTGAGGACACTGGGGCCCCATAGAGGCGGGGCCTCAGAAGAAGGGGCAGGGCTGGAGGTGGGGCTGGAGACTTACCTCCCCCAGCAGTGCCTTCACCAACCGCCCATGGCACATCTTTTACTATGTGTTTGTACAGCACCCAGCACATGAAGGCCTTTTGTGAGCTGCACGTAATGTGCTCTCCAAACTATCAACTGAGTTAGAAAGTTCTGCTAGTTAAAGCCAGGCAACACTCTTTTTCATGGGACTCATGATATCTTTATATTCTACTAGCTGCCCCTTTTAGAAAAGCCTGGTAAAGAAGACTTAATAGTAAATGATCACCTGTCTTTGGCTATGTCTACACTACGTGTTTTTTCAGAAGAGGCAATGCAAATGAAGCGCTGATTAGCATTCTGTCGTGCTTCATTTCCATAATCTATTCTGATCCGGTTTTGCGCAAGAGGCTTTTGTGCAAAAACATGCAGTGTGGACATGTCCGTTTTGTGCAAAAAAACCTTTTTGTGCAAGATCCTTATGCCTCTCTGGGACACGTCCACACTGCATGTTTTTGCACAAAAGCCTCTTGTACAAAAACGGATCGGAATAGATTTTGCAAATGAAGCGCAACAAAATTCTAATCAGCGCTTCATTTGCATTGCCTCTTCCAAAAAAACACGTAGTGTAGACATAGTCTTTTGGGGCAAGGTATTTTTGTACTACCCTATAGAATTGAGTAGAAAATTATATTCCTGCTCTAAATTTTTGTACAATAATTCAAAAATAAATCAATAGGATCTTAGCCTTAATTAAATTATTTGGAAATTTAGAATTCTGTGTCTATAATACCCAATTCAGGTTTATAAGAATGTTCTATAAAATGTAAGGATTTTTTTTTCAGTTTTGAAATGTGACTTTCATTTCTAGATCATTAACTTGCCAAGTCCCCTTAGATACATAGTCCAGTATCAATGAAAGGCACAGTTTTGTACAGCCAGCTGACCTGTGGACAGTAATTATTCCTTCTATGGTGTGCTGGAGCATATCTAAAGGATGACAGCCTCAAATATCTCCTTGAAATAGACTTACTGTAC
Source organism: Pelochelys cantorii (assembly GCA_032595735.1). Lineage (NCBI taxonomy): Eukaryota > Metazoa > Chordata > Testudines > Trionychidae > Pelochelys > Pelochelys cantorii. The sequence continues at coordinate 15,247,768 of CM064352.1, read as the reverse complement.
CCAGCTGATTCCCGGCTTGTGCCCAGTCTCAGATACTGCGCTTCTGCTTTTTAAATATATTAAGAGCCTGTTGGCTCTTCATACATTTATAAGGCAGAGCCCAGCAGGGTAAGCTCCCAGGGCCGGGAGCTAGTCAATTCGTTGATTAAACTAAATTTAACATCCCTAGTGCAGGGTCTAGGAGGGGTTATGGGTGCAGGAGAGGATTCTGGCCTGGGAGAGGGATGTAGGAGAGGGTACAGGATCTGGGAGGGAGTTGTGACCTAGAGGAGGTGGGGAGAGAGGATACAGAGGGTTTGGGTAGTGGCCTGGGGCAGGTAGTTGGGAGGAGAGAGAGGGTGAGGGTGCCAGAGGCAGGCTCTGGCTGGGAGACACTTACCTAGGCAGCTCCCAGCCAGCAGCTCTCCAGGAACCTGAGACAGGATCCCTGCCTGTATGCTGTGCAGGCTTCTCCACTTGGCTCTACTCTAGCACAGGGAGGGAGGGAGGGAGAGCGCGCGCGAAGGGGAAAGGCGGAAGTGAGGAGGCTTAATTCAGGGCCCCGGCCTTCAGCAAAATTTCTCAGCTCCTATTGGCCGGAAACTGGCCAATGGGAGCTGAGGGATTTTGCTAAGGGACCGGGTCAGCGCAGGAAGATTCCTCCTCCCTGCCCAGACTGCATAGCACTTGGCAGCCCACTGTTTAAAGGGGCTGCAGCTGCTCTCTAGTGAGTTTGTCAGCGAGGCAGCCGCGGGTTGGATCCAGCCCATTAGCTGCCTCTTGCCCACCCCTGCCCTAAATTATATTGCTCCTTTTTAATGCATTATTTAGATTATAGCCTCTTTCCTTTCAAGTGACATACTTAAAGAGGGCTTGATGGTTTATGGAAAACCACAAAGACTATGCTGTTTGGAGACTATTCTGATTACTCTCCTGTTTATTGTCTGCAATGTTTGCATGACTGCAGGATCTTTGTTGCTCAGGAATTCACTTATACATGAAATCTCCTGAATTCCCATTGCATATCCTTTCCTCTCCCTGTGACATCATGGATCCCTGTTTGCCATATCTCAATAAGAGCAAGAGAAAGAGAGGCGGTGGCAGGGGACAGTTGGTAGTTATTCTGTGCTTGAGCGCCTCAGCTTCAACAAAAGGAACCTATGCACAATTCAGGGAGAGAGAGGTGCAAAGACTTCTCCGGGGAGGTAGTGTGGCCTAGTAGATAGTACACTGGCATGCGTTCTATATCCAGCTATTCTGCTGGAGGACTTTGGGCTACTCATTTCCCTTCTTTGTGCTTTAATTTTCCTATCTGTAAAACAGGCATAATGATATTCACCTTCTTTGTTACAGTGCTTTGTGCTCTAGAGATGAAAAGTGCTATGTAAGAGAGAGGTTCTATGATTATTTGTCACTAAAGGACTCTTCGGAAAACCATTCAAGCCAGCAGAAAGACTCATTGGCCTGAAAGGCCTGTAGAACAGCTGCTTAAATGGAAGTGATCAACCCAGGGCCAGCTCTGCTGGCTTTTTAGGGCTGCTATTTCACTGATGGCCAGGCCTGCTGACAGGGTGGGGTAGGGGCTCCTTTTGAACTGCTGCAGGAGTGCCACTCCTTCTGTCCTTGGCCCCACCCATCCCGGGGGTGTGGAGCGGGCCTTCCTCCCACCTTGCCCCCGGGGCCAGTGTGGTGTCTGAGCCTGTGTGTTCATATGCATGTGGGATGATGACAATTTTATATCAGTGGCACTGATGGATTTAATTCATTAGGCTGAAATTTTAAACCTGGGTCATTAAAACCAGGCACCCACATTCCTGAGCAGGACGCTAAATAAAAGTGGCTGTTCTCTCCCCCTCCCCCCACCCCAACACTGATAAAAACCCATGACACTATTGGGAGCACCAAGTCTTTATCTATCTTTGAAAACCAGCCTACGTTTATTTAGGCACCTTTGAATTTAGCTGTTCTACCTTACGTACCCAAGTGTAAAAATGTTTCCAGCTGAAGATGAAATCCTCTGACATCTTGAGGAACTTTAGCCCTCGTGGAGGGTGCTCACCACTTTGCAAAACCAAGCCCTAAATATATTCAGTGTTGCCAAAGATTGTCATCTGAAAAACACACTGCAGGCATGGATGGCATCTTAGGGCCTGCCTATGCTACAAACATCAGCATGGAGCTGGCTACAGTATGCCAGTTCCTTGACACAGTTAATATCATGGTTAGGTTTTGTCTACATTGCAAGATGCAACAGTGCTGGGTGAACAGCCATGTTGTAATTAAATTACTCCACATAAATCCTAAGGAAACAAATAAATAAACCCCCAAAAATTCCATTTGCTTGCAAATATCCTTTGAACACAAGAAGGGGGAGGAATCAAAATTGCTTTGGAATGGGATGCTTTTTTCAAAGTTTTGCAGGTGACATGAACCACTTTTTAAGCAGATAATTTATAGGGGGAATCATTCAAATGAAAATATAGATGAAAAAATACCCAGTAATGTGTCAAGGATGTGAAATATTTTAAAGTATTTTTAAATGCTCTTTTATGTGCAATTTGCATTGTTGCCAGGATTTGTGATTTTCATCACAAATGTGATATTTGATGTGTTGTATAAAGCACCAGCTATTGGAGTCAAATGATTATATATGAAACTCGGTATTCATTGTTTAGAAAAAAAATAAGTTCTCAGTCACGATTACTAGGCAGAAAAGCTTGAAAACATGACCTGAGTGTACCCTATAGCTCAGAACCCAGAAGAGAAATGGGAAAAAATATTTTAATCCCATGAGCTTTAAGCCAGTCCTATGAGTTTCTGACTCCTGATTTGTGATATCTGAACACTGAGGCCTGATCATATTGTATTGAGGTGTGGATGATCTAACTCGTCAGTCCTTGCAGAATTCCGTAGCAATTCTATGCAGGCATGTGACAAATATGCTCGGATAAGTGATTGGGAAGGGGCTAGCCAGCATGTCCCACTACCCTGCAACCTGTTGGCAGAAAGGGAAACATCAGAGAGAGTCTAATTTGTTTTAAAGAGGCTCGGTGCACTACAGATACCATTGTTGTTCTACTTCACTTCCCCAGACCTAGGCCACTTGAACTCATATGTACATGGTGCATTGAAAGGGCCAAATTGGGCTTGTTCTTGGGGAGGAGAAACATTGTTTTGTGTGGATGAGACTGTTAGTCCACAGCTGAAATTTATAATAATATAAAATATTAAACACTCCTTATCTGTAATGCAGTAGCGAGTAGTGGCCCACACCTGAAATCAGGCTCATTGTACCCAATACAAGACCAGTCCTGCACAAAGAATTCAATATCTGACTAGACATGGCTGGGCAAAAGGAAGTATTTTTCTCTCCTTGTCACACATATTGGGACACGAAGATGAAGGGACTTGCTGAGGATCACACAGGGGGCCTGCTGCAGAGATTTGAGCCAGCTCAGTTCAGACCTTTTGGTGTGGTCTACATGACAAAGTCAAGTTGACCTAGTTACTGTCACTCAGGGGCATGAAAATTTCACTCTCTTGAGAAACATAGTTAAGCAAATCTAAGGCCTCGTGTAGACACTGCAAGGATGTCGGAAGAATTCTTCCATTGACCTAGCTACTGTATCTCAGAGAGGTGGATTTATTACAGGCACAGAAGAACTCCTTCCATCACTATAGTGTCTGCGCTACAGTTCTGCAGCTTGACCTTGTAACTTGACTAGCACAGACATGCTCTCCTTACTCATAAGATTGTCCTTCCTCTACCGCCTCTTATTCAAGGATTTGAAAGTGCAAATGCAAAGAGAAGCCCGCTTCAGTTCATCACTCCTTATTTAGACCAAATTTCCCTAGCTGTTTGCAGGTCATTCTCGGGGGTGAGAACCTCCGAGGTGCTGCACACCCACAGCTCACATCCACCTAGGTCTCTTGACACCCGAGGCCTATCTATAGGACCCTACTGCTTCCCACGAGCTGACCAATGAACATAAAAACTGAGCAAACACTAACCAAAATCACACAGCCCTGAGAGGCTTAGGCAGTCGATGGCTATAAAATTGTTTAAACTGAAAACTGCTATTTAAGTGATAGTTTTATTACTCCTTCTAACATGAAGCATTTATAGCCTTATACAGAGCTGAAAGTAAGTGGGTGCGCAGTTCTGGCTGAGCTGTGACAAAAGCCAGCAGGGAGCTATTTAAAGAGTTGGCAGGTGCCCTGGTTGCAAAATAGGACAGTACCTGTAAGAAATTTTAAGTTACTTTCACCGCTACTTATACATCTTCAGAGTGCTACACAAACAACTAGTTATTTATGGTGTTGCGATGTTACACTGAATGTCAGGAGTTCAGAAAGGGGAAGAATTGCTCTGGGTTCTTTGATCTGGTCTGTGGCGATTACTGCCTGTATTTCCGTAGCCCAACATGTGTGTGATAGATCCCTTATCTATGATGAGGATCCACAGAAGAAGCGGGTCAGGTACAGGCACTAAGGAGCCTTGACAAGCTGTAGCAGCTCCTACTTTCAACTCTAGACATCATTGATATCAGCCAAGATGGCGGCTGTCGTATCAAACACAGTGCCAAGGGCACAAGCCGACATAACGCTCGCCATGAAAAGCTTACCCACCTAGCTTAAAACAAGATGTGACAAAGATGGGAGAGGAAAGTTCACAGTAGCAGTTGTTAAACTGAAATTTTCAAAGGGGCCCTTAGGTGCCCATCTCCCAGTGCTCTTTGATAGGGTTGGGTGCCATGTTCTTTAGGCTACATTAAAACACCTACCTCAAGTCTTCATACAAAAATCAAGGGGACTCTTTCCATTGACTTCACTAGGCTTTCAATGAGGCCCATGTATAGTCTAGCAACATGTACTGCTTGAATGTCCAAAACGTATGGCAATTTCTCTCCTAAAATCTCCTCTGCTTCATTCCTCTCCTCCACCCACCTCATCAACATCTGGGCATTTTATTAAGCCTCTAAAGAAAGTTACACATGTCTGTCAAGGAGACCCAAGCTTGCTGCACATACAGATGGCAGCCAGACCCCGAAATGCCTCCCTATACTTTCTCATTCCCCAGTCAACTCACTGACGTCAGTAAAGTATCTGAGCAAAATTCAGCCCATGGGAAGAGTGAGCACAGTGGGAGCTATACCTGCTCATTGGCTCTCTGTCCACAAGTGGCAGGGTTGCAGACTCTCTCTTCTGCCATTTTCATTAAGACACTGCCACTGAGGAGATGGTAAGGTATACAGTGCTCAGCACTGGGCATAACTTCACGGCTCCCCACAGGAGAGGAGGAACTTTATTGGCTAATGGAGCTGTACAGATACAGCCTCATCACGAGGTGATGTTTGTGGCTCCTGGAGACTCCATCAGATAACTAAATGGCTCTCCCAGCCATTAAAGATGGAGTACGACAGTGCCATAGAGTAGGACTGATCGAAAGTTTTCTTTTGAATTTTTTTTTGTTTGTTTGTTCAATGGAAAATTGGTGTTTTCGGCAAAATGAAAATAGTCATTGAAAGCATCTGCTTTCCTGTAAAATGGCCAGTTTCCCATAAAAGCCTGGGATCTAAACATTTTCAGCCCCCAAAATCCCATTTTGTAGTCAGCTGTGTCTATATAGTCTCCCTGAAGATTTTGGTCTTCCATGGAAATCCATAAAGATCATAGTTTCTAGTGGCTCATCTTGTTGCAGTTCTGATTTCATTATCCTCAAGTACAAGCTGGACAAAAGCGTGTGACATGGAACAACTTCTGCCCTTCCTCTCACCCAAAGATTGCAACGTTCCACCTACAAAGGAGTTCTTCTTTGCTTCTCAAGTCAGACAATAACCTTTCATTCGATTTCATCGCTTCCGTAATAAACAAAATATGATTCCCTTTCAAGCTTCTCTATGTGCAAAGTTCTGTGGTTATAATACAATAGCTGCATTGTTCTTTTGCTCGCCTGTCTAACATGTATTTTGGTCTGATGACAATTATTTAAGCAAACTGTTAACTCTTTCAGGGCAAAGAATACATCTCCTAAGCAGGGATCCCATGCCAATGATACAATAAACTAATTCCTGTGAGATACTTACTTGACTATCATAGAAAGTAACAAACTTGGAACTTGTTAGTATTAGATTACAAGTAAATTACTGTGACTCATAGTGGAAAAGTGTAGGTAATTACACAAGCTTTATTTAACCACTATCTTGGGGTTTTTTTCCTTTTCTGTGTGTGAGATATATATTCATGCATACTATAAAAGAATAAACAACCACAGGTGTGTTGGCAGTTTTATATTAGCCTAAAAGGTACATATATAGTCTTATCTACCATACTTATTTCTATCAGAATGGGGTAAATATCAAAGGATTTGAAGCACTGGTTTCATTTGGATAATAATATGCTAATTTCCATGTGCCTAGTATAGCCAAGAAACTCCCTTCACTGCCTTTATAATTATTTATCCCCATTTTATAGTAGGAGAAACTGAGGCACGGTGGAGTGACGGATCCAGAAAATAACTCAGGCATCTAACTGCCACTTCAAATGCCTACATCCATCATCTAAGTGTCACAAATCTTTTGCTCAGCTGTCACTTAATCCTGGGAGTGCCAGAAATCCCTCCTCACCTGTGTTTCCTCCATTAAAATTCCTGATGTGTCTCACTTTGTCAGTGAACATGTGCACAGATGACTCAGTCTAGGTGCCCAGGCACCTATCACATACCTACATCCAGCAGGATCCTTAAAATAGACTTCCCCATGAAAGGTGTGACTCAGTAGGCATGCTCTGAACATGCCTAATCCTGCATAAAACAGTCAGGGTGGGAGAGGCCTTCCCTTATAAACCTTAACCCCAATGGTTAATTCAATTCTAAGGGAAGTGTCATAACCACTGAGCTACAAAGTTATTCTGGCCAAATGCACAGTGGAGGTTGAGGGCGAGCCCCACACCAGAATTGCCCAGTGGCTGGAGAATTCTCCTGAGAGGTGGGGAAGCCCGAGCCCAAATCCTTTGTCCACATCAGCTAAAGTGGGGAACTGAATCTGGGCCTGCCTCCCACATCCCAGGTGACAGTTCGACCACTGGGAGAAACATTATAAAGGAGGTCTCCCTCTGTTTTTCTCCCTCCCTCCCTCCACCCCTTGCCACCTCTGGTTTCTTTCAAGAAACAGTTTAGGCCCCTGACTCCAAATAAGGGCTCACAGCTACAAATCCCAAATTGAGATACAGGCCTGTATGCAGGAATTTCTGTGGGGGAGTGTGTTTTTGTAAATGTAGACCACACCCTTCGCACACACACACTGGTGTATGGGCCTGCACAATGAATATTAACCCTTTTCTACTGGTTCCTGATAAAAGCCTTCTGCTTTATAGCTTCCAATATTCATGTCAGGACTGTACTTTACCCCACCTACCAGATTGCAATCAAATGGCTAAACCACATGTAATTCAACAGTGGTCCATGGACTATAAGAAAGGCAGGAGGGTGTCCTGCGGATAACTAGCTGATTACATGATGCCAGCTAGGAAAGGGAATTGAAAGACAGCTAAAAATGCTTCTAATAATAATACCATTACTTTTCCATGTGAAGTGTGACTAGATGCCATGGGGATGTTATGTGATAATGAATGAGAACGGCCATGTTTCACAAGATAATCTATCTGCTAAGATGTGGTCATATAAGAAAAAGTGTGACAGCCCTAAATTTGGCGGAAGCCTTAAGTCATCAGTATCACTGCCAAGAAGCAGTGTTTCACTATTATCAATTGTGATTGCTTAATCAATTATAAGGGACACTAAATCTACCTCCTTGCCTCCAAGTGACTGTTGCTGTTTAACTATATGTACACATAAGATTTGTCTCTCTGCTCCTCTTCACTTTTTAAGTGTGTTACTTAAGGATATGTGACACAACGAGCTCTCTTGCATTTCACCAGTTCTGCTTCTCCAAGTTGCATCACATACTCTTAACTCCCTTCTTACCAGCATCGGGAGTCTCTGAAAAGAGAAGGAGCCATTGTCTCCTTGTGGGCTCACTCTCTCCCATCCCAGTTGGTTTTATTATTAATCATATCACGTATTTATATAGCACATTTTGACCCCAAAGAATCCAGTGCACTTTACGAACTATGGCCCAAGTCTTCAGAAGTCCCCCTGGGCCATGGTTTTACAGCACCCACAGCTTTGATTGAAGTCTGTCAGAGATGTGAGTTCTCAGCATCTTTGGGGGAAAGATACACCAGATGTCTCACATACTGGACATTTGTTAACAGGCGTGCAAGCGCTTCACCACTGAAGTGCAACAGCTGGCAGGCAACCTGAGCAAGAGAGTTATGACTAAGGACATCCAAGGCAAACTCTGTCCTGAGCACGCTGAACTGAATGGCCAAGGAAGGACACTGTCCCAAAACCACAAGCTGATTTGATTTACCCATCTCAGAGGGGCAATTCAAGTTCAGGTCTAGGTTCTGGGGCAAGGGTACAGCAAGACCCCCACCCCCTTACCCAAACAGCTTGGGCAGCGACACCTATGTCATTCAGGAACACAGCTGTCACACACAGGACAGGGTAGCTTCAAGCCCTTCTGTGCTGACAGGGGCAGGAGCAATGCCACAGCCAGGCTCAGGGGGTGGGCAGGATCTTACTACGCTTTGGATCCTCCGTGTCAGCTCAACCACCCCCATGAGGGCCATTTCAGCCACCCCACTTCCCTCCTGCTCTCTCCTTCTCTGCATGTTGTCCTGGAGCAGGTCCCCGCTGGACAGGTGCTTCAGGGCGAAGTGCTTGATGATGTGAGAGGAGACAGTGCCCGTGCTGGAGCCCGGCAGGCCCATGATCACGGCCTGCAGCAGTGGCCACACCACCATGGCGAGGCGCTGCACTAAGAGCTGGGGGAAGGGAAACCCAAACGGAGCATCAGTGTTGGCTGCCGCCCCGGCACATCCCACGCGGAACCCCGGGCTCGAGCTGCAGGGGCAGCTGCCATGAGAGCACAGGTGGTGGTGAATGCTGCACTCCCTAGGCCAGGAAATGGAAGCACTGCCTAGAAAGCCCAGCCCAGGCCCATTCCCAGCCTCCCCGGCCCTGCACAGGCAGCGCCCAGAGCCCCAGAGCCTGCTTGTGCACGCCAGGAGCTTGAGCTCCGAGCCCGGGTCTCCCTTGTAGCAGGTGGTCCCGGCCCCTTCCTGTTGGGCTGCATTAGGCCTGGGAGATTGCAGGCTGCAAGGTAGCTCGGCTGGAAACTGGAGGGCGGGAAGGAGAAGCTGGTCCCTCACTCTTACCTGGGGGTCTGTGTGGGGGGAATACATTTGCACCCTTCACACTCCCCGCCACTTCGCATACGGGCCTGAGATAGGCACTTAACTAACTCTCTTTGAGGGCTGGACTTAGGTCATTTATTCCTCTTCCCAGAATTTCTTATTAGCTAGTTTAGGTGGCCCCTCGCTTAACTTGCGGGCTCTTTTGTGCATTCTAGTCTTAGATGACTAACTCTCCCTGTGGATCTTATGAGTAGCTTCAGCATCTATATTAGGGTTGTGGATTCTCCTGGGCAGCAAGGTACCTAAAAAATCTAAATCCCTTTGTGAATATAGCATGAAGTGATTTGTTCATAGTGAGCAAGTGAAAAAACTGCGCATAGACCCACGGGGCCACCTCCCCATCCTGTTATTTAGTCCCTACCTCCTTTAACTATGAGAAACTTAAATCTGCAAGAGCGTGCTGGAAATCAAGCAGGAACAGGCAAGATTTCTAGCTCTTTTTGGCTGGAAATATTGAGAACTCTGTGTGTGGGGAAAAGGAGAGGGGGGGGATATTTTGGCAATTCCAGCTCTTGTCCCAGCCAAAATGTGCAAAAAATAAGAGCCAAAAAAGTTAAGTTTTGTTTGAAAATGGTTCCAGAAATGGCTGAAAGTTTGATGGGGGGAAAGATGTTTATTTTTTCCTGAATCAGTTCAACCCACCCTAACCCCTAATCTATACTATAAAAACATTCTGAGGAAGAAAGGGAAAACAACTTTGCAATGGAGATTTCATGTCCCATAAATGCAAGATTATAAAACAAATAGAGCCTGATAACGTGGCTGGATTTTTTTTGAAAATGACTGGGAAAAAAGCGTATTATCTTTAGAAAAGTCTTTTCCATATTACTCATCCTGTCCAACTCCCTACAGCACAGGATTCTTCCCAAGTATATTCTCAGTTGCTTTGTCCAGTCTAGTTTTAAAAGGTTCAAGGAATGGGGCCTCCAGCAGTTCCCACGGGAAAGTATGCCTTTGCCCAACAAACCTTCAAACACCATTTGCCTTGTTCATTTTCACCTCGTTGCTCCTAAATAAACCTTAAACAACTCCATTTCCCTCCCTGATGCTCATAAAAGCCCACCTTGCATGGAATATCAGTAGGGCTTGAATCTGGATCTTTGGATCCATCCTTAAGCTTGGTAGCAGTAATTGTCTGGTCCACACAGACAATAACGGTTACTGTCTGTGTGTACCAGCCACTGTGCCACTGTGTTTTGCTGGCATCCTACAGCTAGTTGAGGATGATTTTCAGATCCCCTTTACTCATATCCCATTTAGCCAAGTTAAACCCATTCAGTGCTTTTCATCCAAACATTTTAGTTGCTCTTCTCTGAATTCCCCTGATTTTTGTCAACATCTCTCTGTTGCTTATCTTTCTGTGTTAAAAATCTTTTGAGTCTGTCTCATGAGTGCTGTCTGAATAGAGATTTTCTGTCTCCAGGACACTCCGATGCATCTCCAACTGCCATGAATTGGGATTTACAAAGGAGCCCCTGGGAGTTTTTTATGCCTACATCCCATTGAAATTTTAAGAATTCCACTGACATTTGACTGTCTTACTTGCTCAGCTGCCTTTGAAAACTCCAGCTGACAGTGACATTTTGCAGCCACATTGCACTGAATGCTCATTACAAATGGCCGTGTATGCTAAAAAATAGATACACTTGGTGTGTTGATGCAGTAATGTATGGGACTCAAAGAAGGAAATGAACATTGCTGCCCAATTGGCTAGGTAGTATGTTACTGGAGAGCTGGGGTTTTATCTTTCTATACATCATTATGGATGGGCAAAGACAGTCCAACAATCTGAGTTCTCATGGCAGATTGCATGTTTGTGTATCACCATAAAGTGGGCTTTAACTCTTTACTTTATAATGATTTCATTCTTCCTTTTGCTTCCCCCATCTGTTAGTTTGTATTCCCCTGTTATCTTTCATCATTTACTTCGATTGTAATCTTTTGGGGGAACGAGACTGTCTTTGCCTTACATGGATGTACAGTGCACACTCAGGACTTGAATTGTGATTGGGGACATTAGTTCTATCACAATATAAATGAATACAATAATAATTAGTGATGTGGGATGGGAGCAGCATTTGGATTTGCTTGTCCCATGTTGCACAGTGTTAACATCTCTGAAGAAAGATAGATACAAAAAGACTAATGGTTACATTTATTTTATATTTGTGATGGCTAACGTTAAGCAGGAGAAAAACAGCATTTCCAAAACATCGCTGAAATTTTTTTGTAAAAACACTTGGAAATATTTTGTTAATTCTTCCCTGCGCTTTTTGGACCTCTTCTAGCCTAAAGTATAAAGACATGATAGGCAAATACAAGAGCAGGTTGGTGAGGCTCTATAAGCAAATACAGATGAAAGCAAATTTATAATCACGTAGAGAAACTACGTTCAGCTTTCAGGAGTGTTTGTGCGTTTGTGTATGCACGCACACACACACTTCCTATGCAGTATGTAAACCAGGTGCAACACAGTTTAAAGTTTCTCTGTGGTCCTCTCTGATCACAACCTCAGAGAACATTCCTTTTCATGTACTGAAGTATTTCCCTGGTAGCCCAAGAGGTTAAATTCAGAACGCACTGAACTCAGTGGCAAAACTCCTAGTGACTGTAGTAGGATTAGAATGTGGGCTTTATTCTCCTGAATACTCTGTGTTGAGAACTGGCCCTAGCAGACAATATGGCTCCTTGTATGTAAATGGGAGACACAAACAAGACAAAAGGGAAAAGTCAATAATTATGTTTTGCAAATTCCCCCTGGCTCTTGGAGCTGGAATTTTGTTTAGCTGTGTGATAGAGGGAGAGGCAGATCAGTGGTGAATCTTGGATTCATTAAGGAACTTTCACATAACTGGTTAAGGGAAGGAAAACCGTTTTTGTGCTGTGGTTACAGGTGGGGCAAGTGTTACAAAATAGTTCCAGACTCCCATGAAAACTGATATTTTAATCCTTGCACTGAAATCTGCACAAAGCAATTAACCCAGAAGTCATCTCCAGAGCAATTAGCCTTTCCCAGCCTTTTCTTCATTTCACTGACAGAAAAGGATGTGTTGTTGCAAGCTGACATTTTCAAGGTGTGTGAACCAGTCAACAGTTTTCTAAATATAGAGCAAACTCTAAGCTCAAAAAGGCTCAATCAAATCTGGCTGATTAGTCTGTATCAGATAGAAAAGTTAAAAGCTACAAAAACATTTGTGTGAAAAACAGAGAAACATAGAGGCTAAGGCAGCTCTAACCACTAAGTAGCAACTTCATCTCCCACCTACATCCCACATATAACTGGAAATAACTTTAAACAATTAATTTAAATGTGTCTATTTTGCAGTTATGTGTTTAATGACTTAAAGGGGCAGCGTTCCAAAGAGGAACACATTTTAATTTTCCTTAGTCATAAATTACTCACTACAGTTGTCATTTACTTTGCACCTCTCATCTGAGAATTTCAGACTGCTTTATAGGCATTATCCAGTGATGCCTCATCATGCCCTTCTGAGATATTTATTGTCCCTGGGCACATGGACATTCAGGTTCAGTTCCCTCCTAAGGTCACACAGAAAGTCAGTGACAGAACAAAAAATGAGACAGGTTGATTCTCAGCCCTGTACTATAACCATTAGAAAAAGTCCCCTCTGCTATTACTGTTCTGCTCCTTCCACTCTCTTCTTCTGCCTGTGTGTTTCACTCACCTCCCGTGCCTTGTCTAAAAATAAGATTATAACTTGTGCTGAGGAAGTTGTAAAACAAGACCCTGACCTAGTTAGGGCGTTCATTGCCACAATGCAATAAAAATGTATTGGGGAATTTGATGGACATAGTTAAACAGCAGAGTCAGTGGCAGGGGGGCAGTTTGGAGGAAGAAGAGGATGGTAACCATAGAAATTAGCATGTCATTTTTGGAATTACCCTACCAATGGAAAAACCCTACTGGGCCATCCATTCTACTGACAACGGAGAATTTTTCTCCTCTCCGGTGTAGTTTTTGTGACACCTATCATCTCATTAATAAGCAGGGCTGTGTCTAGCCTACCCTCCACAAACTTGGGATTTGAATATATTTTTTAGGTCATAACTGAATTGAATGCACCGGCCTTATCTTAATCCCCACTTTAAATTCTTCCCAACACAGAACTACCATTCAGTTGAGTAACTGCTCTAGGTAGGTTAAACTGAAGTCACTGTCGATTGTGTTCAGTTATCCAGACCCCTAATCACTGGGGAAATTATTCACAACCGTTTCTATGCAGGAACCTCCATGGTATAACAGAACCCCCTTTCCCCATCTAGCCATAAAGAAACCTCTTCACACCTCCCAGGATGAGATCCCACTTAGGCTAAGTCTACACAGCAGCATTATTCCGGATATTATTCCGAAATAACAAAGAGTGCAGCTACATTACAAGCCTTTATTTCAAAATAATGTTGAGCTGGAGGACTTTTTACTCTGACTACTGTGACCCTCAGTTCACAAGAAGTAAGGGAAGTCAAAGGAAAAGTGTTCTTCCTTCAGACTTCCTGCTATGTATTGTAGACAGAGCCAAAAGCTCAAGTTAAGCTATTTTGACTTCAGCTATGCAACTGATGTAGCTGAAGTTGTATGTCTTAATTCGACTTTTTCCCTGTGCTGTAGATGTGCCCATACAAAGCATCTGAGGAACCACATTAATATAAATCAAGACTGTGGGGACACTAAGATGCTCATGGATATTTGCATTGCTCCTGGCTGATCTTCTATGCTTTGTCTAGTCTTTCACTTATGTAAGCTTCACTTCATTTGAGAGAGAGGATGTGAAGCCACTGCCTCAGTATTCTGGGTACTCAACCTGAGACAGCGTAAGAGAGGACTGATTTTCAGAACTGCTCTTCATCTAGAATTGTGCATGGTTGGCATTTCTGAAAATCAGGCCAGAGCAGTGTCCTAAGGTAGGCACTCAAAATCAGTAGTGGCTTGGGAAATTTTGGCCTGGGTGATTTTGTGCTCATTTGGTTTGGTGCAGGGAATAATGGGCAAACCCCATAGTTTTCTTTAGAGCCATCCAAGAGTCCCCGGAATTATGTTCCCACCCTTATCTGCTTGTTAACCAGCTTCATATACAATCACCTCTGTCCCTTTTTCCATGTGCCCCCTATGCTTTGTACAACTCTCCTGAGATCACCACAAGTGCCTCAAAGCCTCTCTTCTCCTGTGTTGCCTACAATGAATCCAGTTGACTTGTATAAAAGTCCTTATATGCTGCTGCTTTTCCCAGACTTTGGTCTACTTCTGCCCCCTGCCCTGTGAGCATCTTGGAGAAGGATTGTTCCTTCTTGATTGTCCACTTAGTATGTTGTGAGTACAACTACAAACAAATAACTTCTCTGAGCTCATTTGATTTGGAATTTCAGGCTTGGAATCTAGTGAGATTCATCTCTGTCCAAAGATAATTGGTCCTTCCTTCTTCTAGTTAGTTAGGAAATATAATGAGAACAACATCCTGTGTGGTATCTGGACTCATATGAACCATGCAGCCTGTTTTGTGTTAGTCAGGTCACCAAAGGTAGACAAGCAAAATCAGACAGCATCTGTTATAATCATTTTGTTAACAACAAGAAAAGCATGACCTTTTAAACACTGTTTTCCCCCTTTATAAATATATGGTACAGAGAGGGTAATTATAGACCCCAAAGCTGACAGTTACCAATGACACAAATAAACGCCCAAACTGCTGCTTAGTCTCAAGAAATTTTGTAAATGATCTGGTATTGCCAAAATACCTAAGGGATATTTTGAATACCGCTTTTTCCTAGGACCTATCTCTGCATAGTAGAAAGGAATAACCTGAAAAGCAGGCACACCCATGGAATTTTCTGAACTTCAGGCTTGTTGCTTTAATTTTCAATCATAAGTGGCTGATGGTAGCTTACTATGGGTTTTAAATCTGGTCACATATAATAGGATGTGTGTGGGGGAGGTTGGTTTTTTTTTTTTTCTTACTTAGAACACTTGTCTATTTCTATATGAACAAACCATAAATTCTCACTAGCACTCTGTGCAGCACAACTCAATAGTTGAGAAACCATTAATCGATTAATTATTGTTCAGTAATAAGGTTCATGCCGTCCACAGCCCATAAAACTTATAGCCAACAGCATTATTACTCACTGGTATTATGGTAGTACTCAAATGCTGTCAGGGCTCCAGTGTGTTGAATGCTTCATATTTACACAGTGAGAGAGCTCTGCCCTGAAAATCTTATAGTCAAGACAGAGTATGGAAGTGTTATCTCCAATTTACAGATGGGGAACTGAGGCACAGAGACAAAGTGACTTGCCCCTGGTCAGCACGTGGTGGAGTTAAGCCCTGAACTCACAACTCCGGGGCCCAAGCAAGCACATTAACCAGAAGATTGACCAACCATCCTCTCTAGAGCCCACAGTAAAGGCACAAGATGTAAAATTTCAGTGTGATGTTTGAACACCAAAAAGTATGGGGGTTGTTTGGGCCTGAGAGGTTTGCTTCAGCCCATTCGAATGGCAGGGAGCTGTAGCAAAATGAAGATGCAGGTGCGAGTCCAGGTTTCTGAACGCCCTCAAAATGCAGATGCGGTTTCAGGGTGGGCTAATCACAGCCTGAGAAGAAAACAAGTTCAGTAGATTGCCTTGTGTGGTTGGGCTGGGCAGATTTGTCAAGTGAAAAGCCAGTTATCAAGGGGGAAAGAGGGGAGTGGTGAGACTCAGGCCTGTGCACACTGAAGAAAGGAAAAGAAGGGGGACCTGCTCCTTCCTCTGTCTCCTTTCTCTGCGCCTGTGTACATGTGGATGTGGGTTTGGCTAGAGGACTTGTGCAGCTGGAAGGAGCATAGATGGGGTGGGGTGTCAATGTGTGATAAGTCTCATAGGAGGTAGTTCCTGACGTGCACAAGTACTCAGCTAGCTGGCTGTCATTTTCCCCAGCTGGCTGGCTTATGGCTCCTTTCAAGAGGCAATCAGTGTGTGTATATATAATCTCACACACATATACACACACACACACAGTAAAGCTGGGACCATGCTTGGTTTTTCAGAACACGTGGTCACCTGAGAACTCGTGGGGCTCAGGCCCCAGAAGAGTTGCATAGGTGACTGTTAGGTCAGGATGAAGGATAAAATTTTTCTGAATGATTTTTCTTTCATGAATCAGTGTTGTTCCTGCAGTGAGGTTCAACTTCTTTCCCTGTCTCCCCTCCCACGTGCGCCACTTGCACAGACCTTGGCTACCTACCGGAGTTTTCAGCTGCCTGCCAAATCTGCCAGTATATAAATAATGATTTGGCATCATTTACACAGGAGATATACAGCCTATAACTGATTGCTGCAAATATTCTGACAGACAAGCTGAAAAGGGAGCTCAAGGCACTAACTGATTAGGCCCCGAGTTTTAAGATGATGGACTTTTTGGTCTTGAAGATAACGCTTATACAATGCCTTTCAACCAAGTATTACGAAGCACGTTGGAAATATCAAGACAGGGACTTAAGCCCCGTGGAAGGAATGCAAGGAGAGAGCTGCTCTGATACCTTGCGGTATCCTTGCTTGCTAAGTTTGGACAGCACGCTGCTTGGGGTTCAGCATCCCTCAGGAGTACAGAGGTAGGAATTCGCATCCCTCAGGAGTACAGAGGGAAAGATTGGTAAAGAACCAGTCTTGCTAAGAATGAAGGAAGACCTGCCTAAATTAAATCATAAAGAGCTGACTGTGTGCCTTGACTCCATGCAACCAGCTAAGGGCTACATTACTTCCCCCTCCCTCCCCCAGGCAGATGCAGCAGACGTAAGGAACCATTTTCCCCTTCTACAGAGCGTGTCCATATTTTGAGGCAGGAGGTAGCCTGCGAGGTGAGGAAGGCCAGATGGAGCTGTGACTGCAGCACTCCTGACCTCAAGAGGGATCATGTCATGGCAGAGGTAGTTGTGACCTTCCCTTAGGCAAAGGCTGTCAGAGAAAAGGAGAGCAGGTTCCACTTGCAGATCAGGTGTCACTGCTGACACTAAGTGCATTTTCCCTTGAACTCATTAGAGGCAATTCCAGCCAGACTTGGCCAGAGCTGTGAAGGAGAATTCCCTCAGCATGGAGCAGGGTTAGGTAGATAGATGTAAGCAGCCTCTTGCAGGTCCCATTGTAGGGTGTGTGCTAGACTGTAGGGCTGGGCCAAAGGAAGCTGTTCGGGGCAGGAGAGGCCATGAGATACCTTACACAGGGAATTACTTTGGTCCCTACATCTGCTTGGAATCCGGGTGGCACAAAGATGGTTTAAAACCACCTTTGCATTGATCTCCCTCAGCTGATCCTGAGAGACACAAAATAAAGAACCTTTTTTGTTGCCTTCAGAAGCTCTATTCTTCTATCCCACTCACAGCATGCCTCTGGAAATATATTGTTAAAGGCAGGAGAAACTGGCTTTGTAATGCGCCAACCTGTGGGATAAGGCTCACACTAGAAATGAGTTTTGCTCAGGGATAGAAGTTGCAGGTTTCAGGTTTACAGCAGGATTTAGAATTCTGGAAACCCAGTTTCTATTTGGGCCTGGGAAGGGTGTGATATGGAAAGCAGCATTTTTTTCACCTGACTGCACCAGCTGCCCCACTGGTAAATGGGGGAAATACTAGCTTACTGTCTTCTCAACCAGGCTGTAATTGTTCTTAATGCCTCTTTGTATAAAACACTCTGAGCAGCCTCAGTAAAGGATGCTCAGTAAATGCAAAACATTCCTATTAACAATTTATAGATGTCTTTCTTGCACGAGTATTGAGATTTATGGCTCAACATGCACGTTCAACAGGGTGGAATATTTATGTCTTTGATCTATAATCCTAGCGATTCAGTACAACAGGAGCCAACAGACATCTTCCTTCTGTATTTACTATTCCTGTAGTCTTTAAGAAAACAAACCATTATAAGAGCTATGCACAGGATGTGTGACTGCAGGAGGGGAAGGGGGAGCTTGTAAATTGCCTTTATTATATTTGGTGGTTGGAGGGGCTTCCAGTTGAGCTCCGGAACTGAAAAGTGACCTGTTTGTGCAAAGCTGTTCACATACTGTCAGGACTTGTTTCCTGTAGAGTGTAACAGCTGCACCTACTAACAGAAGACTGACCCGAGATCACTTAAAAGTAGCCTTCAGGCACGAAGAAGAGCTTTGAGGTGGCCCAAGTTTTAGATTCCATTCAGCCTTCTGAGGACACTGGGAGAAAGTTTTAGTTTTAATCCCAGCATCTGGTGCACACTTGGTGGTAGAAGAAAGAATCATTCATACCACCCACACACACACACACACACACACACACACACACACACACACACACACTTGCCTCTGCCCTGTTACAGGCCTTGTGCCCACACACACACACACACACACACACACACAGAAGACAAGTTGCCTCTGCCCTGTTACAGGCCTTGTGCCAAACCCATAAAGGGCGTTGTTTTCCCAGTGCTTGCCCTGAAACTCCCTTCCTCTCCTTCCAGCCGCTGAAGAAATGTAAACTAATAACTCCCTTTGTCCAGCGGGCGGGTCAAAGAGATGGTGTCTGGATCCAGATTAGAGGGGAGAATCAGGTTCCAGGCTGAATCACATTTAGGGTACTTATTTGGTTATAGATTAAGACAGAACTGAAATCTTGCGTGATTTCTGCAGACGTATTGTGAGGTCATCTGGATTTTGCCTATATATGGAAAATTTCATCCTTGTCATTTTGGAACCAAAAATGGAGGGACAGAATAGCCTTTTGAGAGTTCAAATCTATATTTTCCTCCACTAATGCAAATGGATTTGGAGGAAAAAATCTGCTTTTGGTCCTCCTCTAGCCGAGATCAACCTTCAACAAAAGCATGGAAGCAGCATTGTCCTAGGCAAAAAAAATCAGGTGATAACCCATTATGAAATCTACACAAAACTGTGTATTTAATCCAACAGTCTGCATGTAATATAACCACCGGTATCAGTTTATCAGGCAAATAACATCTCAACTCCAGCAGTGTGCAGTAATCATGTAGTAAACGAATGCAAAAGGTAAGACATGGGGTAAATTTTCAAAGGACCTAAGTGATTTAGAAACCTAAAACTAATTTTCAAAATGTCTTAGGCACCCTGCAGTATCCCATTGACCTGTAAATGGCACTTAGGTTTCTAAGTTTCTTAGGAATGAGATGCCATTTTGGTGGTTTGCAGTTAACTCACACGGTACATAAAAACAGCATTTTCACATCCCTGCGATGGTTAAAAATAGCTCTGAACATAAAGGGCCAGATTCTCCACTGGTATAAATAGACATCGCTCAGTTGAAGTCATGGGCGTGGTTCCACTGACTTCAATGGAGTGATGCCTGTCTAGGCTAGCTGAGGATATGTTCAGAAGACAAGTTGCAGCTTTTTAGAACAGAAACTATCATCAAATGTCAGGCACTCCAATTGCCATGTCGTGAGCTATATGAACAGGCAAGAGACCTGTCAAGTGGAAGTGAGTAGTTTTGCCACCCACGCTGCTGATACCATACTCTCTTGTGCCTTTAAAGGCCTGCACATTCGCTTATAAGGCATCAATCCACTTTATTTTTGAAGATAACATGGTCTTTCCATTTGGGGCTGAATCATGGTCCAAAAGAAAGTAAACGGCCAAACTCTAAATGATATCAAGATCTTGCTCTCAGACTGTAGATTCGACATGATTAACTGCAGGACAAACCTTTCAAATTGGTCCTCATGCCCGCTCCTGTTCATTGCACTGTCAAAATGAACAAAACTGAGGGCTGGATTCTCCACTCATTTTTGTTTGTGTGAATGAACCCAAAGTAATTCCAGTGACCTCCTTCTCCATTTACACTGTTGTAATTGTGAGTAGTATTTTTAAAAAATGGATTGTTTTGCCCCGATTTTAAAAAGCTTGGATCAGGGGCCATTATACAGAACCATGTATAATGTTACCCTACCGACTAGGTCCTAACAAGTTGAGGTTGTTATTTTCAAAGGAGCCCCAGGGAATTAGGTATCTGAGATTTAGTACCTTGAACTGTCCCAAATACTGAATGATTTTGTAAATGGATTTATAATCCCATCCTTCCCTGTTGGTACTGGCCACAAGAAACTGCACCAACATCTTGCTGGTCAAGGATTATCTTTAGACTGCTGTTGCTAACCCTGATGGCCTGTAATGTAGGCAGAGCCAACACGACATAAAAATGCTTCCAAAGGTTAGGGCATTTCTAGATGCAGATCCAAAGTGCTGGAACTAGGGGTTCTACCTTACCCTGTGACTTGGAGTGTTTCCATCGTACATGAGGTTTAGTTTGGTTCAATGGCTCTCAGCACCCCCACAATATAAATAGTTCAAGCACCCTGCTGCTGAACAACGAGTGAGGTGAAATTCCCTTACCAGCAGCAGCATAATCTCTACATGTTGAAATGTCACGTGGAGCATTTCAGGTTGTTCATAGCACACGTGCATGTAGCATTCTAACACATAAGCAGAGTTTTCTTCTACTGGTTGTTTTATTGATCACACAACTGTATATTTCTCTGGGCTCCTCCAGTAACTTATATCCTTATAGTCCCTTTTCAGATCAATAAGATCAGATTCCTCTAAATTATGTTGCTTATGATGTGATTACAGTCCATAGATGCACACTCACTGATTTTGATGTGGCTTCCCATATGTTTTTTGTCACATCTCTATGAATTGCCATTGCTCAGATCCATGCCTGGCGTAGCACTTTTAATGGAGTTATAGCAGGAATGCATGTGGCCCCATATGTACTACTGAATTCTTAATATCTATTGAAAGCTAGGATTATAACGGGTTGGATGAAGTGGTCAATATATTTTGTGCTGTCAAAATATAGACTTCGAATAATAAATGACATTTGCTACACACATCTAAAAGAATTAGGCCTATGCCATGTACAGCAACTTTTCCTAATATCTGTCAATTTGTAATATACATTAGCAGCACACAGAAGCCTGGAAAGCTGACACACAACTGCAGTTACGTAAATAACGTAGCTCGAGTCGACATACTTTAAGCCAAGTTTGGCGCCGTCTTCACAGCAGGAGGTTGATGGGAGCAAATGCAAACTCCTTGCGAATAGAGGAGTACCAGCACTGACCAGGGGTGCCCTCAGCTTTTGATTTCGCAGGTCCTTACTAGACCCACTAAACTGAATGCCCGAAGAACAACCTCCAGCGCAGCAAGTGGAGCCGGAGCCATTGTAATGGCTCAGAAGGAAAGGACTTGGTTAGATTTTGGGAGAGAGGAGTTAACATTTTTATTTCAGGACCACTTAGTGGACATTCTTAGCTTCCAGAGGTCTGCAGAAAGAAATAACTATAGTACGCAAGTCAGAGAGGTTATCTCACCATGGGGATGGCAGCCATTCAGGAACTGACCCATAACAGCTCCTGGAGCTCAGTCAGGGGGCAGGGAATGGCTTCACAACACAGGGTTTAAAACATGTAAGGACTAACTGATCTCTCCCACTGATTTCAATCAGGAGAGATGTCACTGAATGCAAGGGAATTACAATGGCGAGGGTAAACAGAACCCCACTGAGTTCACTAGTCACTCTTGAACTTACACTGTGATCAGAATCAAACCCTTTTACTTCCTGAAACTCAGATCCTGCCCTTTGCCCTTCCACTTGTGTGCAACCATGGTGTGCGGCAACTCTTTCAGAAGAAACCACACTAGCAGAGGACCTGTGGGCAATACACAGAAACCAAATTCAAAGCATTTTGCAGAAGATTAGGGTCATGCGAGGGCTCTGGCATCTGTAGCCAAACCATTTCCCTCCCCCTCTATGCAGTGTCCCTTACACTGATTGCTTGAGTTGATATCCTGCTTCCCAGAAGTGGCTGTTGCATGCACAGTCTATAATTTGCACAGCCCGTAGGCTACAAGGCACTATATAAATGTAAGATGTTATTGGGCACGCATCCGGACCTCATAATCCGTGGTCAGGAAAACACATTAAAGTCTAACCAGTCCTACTATGTCGTAAAGCAGGTTATGTTTGTACAATTACAGTGCTCCCACATATTCACCCTGTGGTATGAACCAGTTTCTTGGCACCAGAGGCCTGTCGTGAAATTTTAGCCATCTGGTTACGCTCTGTAGTTCAATTCTCATAAAGGGTATTTCCCAGCATCTCTCTGAGCTAGTAAGAATCACCGGCTTCTGCTGCTAACGCTGACAGTTCATTCCCTGTTACACAAGGGCAGGCTTTTAAAAGAGAAGCAAACCACACATGGACCACAAATTGCAGCCTAATTTCAACTCTATCTGTCTGCACCTATATTTAATGCTCAGTGTCTTTGAGATCATTTAGAATTCAGTAGACACATCATTGCCCTATGGTCAGGACTGATGGGGTGCGGACAATTGTACCGGACAATTGTACTCAGGAAGTGGAGGGGAGGGTGTTAAAACATTTGAAACTGGGGAGAAAATGGGTGGGGACAGCAAATGTGCTGTATTGGGTCCCCAATGTCTCTCAACAGGCCTGTCTATAGTTGCTTTGTGCCAGCTAGAGTGATGAGAAGGGGCTGTCAACGGGCCCATTGAAGTGTCCCATTCCCAGTGCAACTGGCAGCCCAAAAGAGGGTTGGATCAGGGCATCAGACATATGGGTGGGGTGTCCCTGATGCCCTCTGCTCTTTGTGTCCCTGTAATAGCTCACAGAGGTCATGGAAGAAGGGGTATACGTTAGGGCTTCTTCCAGGGCTGGCCTCAAAGTTTGTCTGGGGGCTGAATCAAATAACCAGAAAAACACTTAAAAACCCTGACTGTCAGAAGAGGTTTCATACATGATGGAGAAGGGGGAAAAGAGCAAGGAAGCCCATCTGTTAACACTTGCTATGCACCTCACCTTTCACTACTGTCGCTATGCACACCCCCCTCCAGCCTCTGTGTCCATGGTCAGTCTCTCATTCCACAGCTAGACAGCTAAAAAACTACAGCTATTCATCTGAGGGTCTGTGATCTTTGTTCACTTCTGAGCCACTGCTCTATTACACATTTCCTGTGCTAGGCAGACATATTCTGAGCTCAAGGTCAGTAGTATTGCAGTAGTCAGCCTCTTGTGATCCTATACATGTCGGGGAAGGGACGGGAGGAAAAGGAAGGAAGGGACTGTGTTTCTGGACAGGATTCAGCTGTTTCATTGTCTTAAAATACATTAGGAATACAGGGTTCAGCGAAAGGAGGGGACACACACACAGCAACACAGACAAATCTACAGCATGTTGTGTGATGTGTTTGGAAGTTGTTAGCACTGATGACATAAGGAGTCTCTCCCATACTATTACATGAATACAGAATGGGCTCTAATGATGGGGCTGTCGCAGTCGATCGATCCTCCAGGGTTCGAATTAGCCGGTCAGTGAAGACACACTAATTGGAACCAAGAGGGGTGCTCCCATCGATGCCCATAGTCCTGCTCCTATGAGTAAGAGAAGTCGAAGGGAGATCATGCTCCCTTCAACTTCCCACAGCGTGGACAGTACCAAAATGTGAGTTAAGATACTCTGACTTAAGCCACGCCATTAATGTAGCTGGAGTTAAAAAACTGGTAATTCGAAGTAAGGGGTTTATTTCGGAATCGCCCTTCTCTGCCGCGTGTAGACGCAGGCAGTTCTTCTGGGCTAGTCAATTTCCAAAATGGCGACCGCCCGGGAACATGCTAATGAAGCACGGGATATTTAAGTCCCGCGCTTCATTTGCAATTTCGGTCACCCTCATTAGCCTCCCTAGTTAGAACTAGGAGGCTAGTGTAGACATACCCTTCCAGCTTTGCAGAGTGCGTGGAAAACATTGCTATTCTGACTTGATAAGGCAAAGCAAAGGGTTTAAGTTCCATCACCATATTCTCTGCAATCAGTGAGACCTAAGCACGTGCCTGCCGTTAGGCATGTGCCTAGGGGCTTTGCTGAGTGGGAGTCTGTGGTTATATCTACACAGCAATAAGGAGGCCCAGCAGTAGTATGTGTAGGCATGCTCCAGGTAGCTTGCTAAAAATAATGTCGGGGCAGCAGGGCGGACCAGCAGACTGTGACCTGGGTTACTTGTTCTGGCAGCTAGCCCAGGCCACAGCTGTGCTGCTACTTGTATAGCAAGCTAGTTCCATCAAAGCTGGGTTTGTCCACATGTGCTGCAGTCTACTCCTGATTGCAGTGCAGACATACCCCAAACGTTCCTGTCTACACACAAGATTGGTCCCAATGCTTGTGTGCTGACATCTAAGCAACTGGTGCAAACCCTTGCATGGCCTTGTCTACTGATAGAGCGCAGCACAAATGCCCACAGTGGGGCTATTTGGCTTTGTTGGGTGGGGGCAAAAGGGGCAACTGCCCTGAGACCTGACAATTTAGAAGGGCCTGGGCCACTGCCACTACTGCAGCAGCCCCAGGCCCTTTAAGTCACACCCGGAGCCCTGTGCAGCATGCTCCCAGTGGGCCTGAGGGCTGCCTAGGTGTGCCAGACCCTAGCCCCAACCCTTTTCACCTGAGGCCCTGCCCCTTCCGGGGCATAGAGCCAACCCATCCCCCTCCACCTTGCCCGAGGGAAGGATGTTAAATTGCGAGTAACTGACTAATCGAACAGTTGATGCATTTTGCATCGACTATTTGATTAGTTGACAGGGCATCTCCGAGAGCTGTTGCTACACTTCAAAGGCGAAAGCGTTGTGTGGAGCCCAGGGTCACTGACCCCAGGCTCCATGCGGCACTGCCACTTTAAAACTCCGCAGAGAACCCAGCATCAGGCTCCTCACGGCATTTCAAAGTGGCAGCACCGTGTGGAGCCCAGGATCAGCTGGGGATTCCCGCACTGAGCCCAGGCTCCATGTGGTGCGGGCTCTCCGCGGCGTTTCAAAGTGGTAGCACCACACAGAGCCCGCGGTCAGCAGGGAGTCCCCAGCTGATCCCAGGCTCCATGCAGCACTGCTGCTTTGAAACACTGCAGGCAGCCGGGGGACGCCCAAGTTGGCCCCGGGCTGCACACGGTGATTCAAAGCAGCAGCGCTGCATGGAGCCCAGGGTCTGGCCTCAGGCTCCATGTGGCACTGCCACATTGAAGTATCCGTTCCTCTCCCCCCCCTTGCTGCCCCTTTTTGAAAGAGGCAGCGGGGGAGAGGGGGAGGCAGGGAGCAACTAGTCGACTAGCCTGTCGACTAGCCAATAAGCATTTACTTATCAGATAGTAGACTAGTCCAGTGTTTCTCAACCAGTGGTACAAGTACCCTTAGGGCACTCAAGAGAAGTCTGGCGCGTACGTCAACACAACTGAAATTTGGGGAAAACTAAATTTTTGTTTGAAGTTTTACAGCGCTTTATTATTTTTGTACTTTTTACACCCAAAAATTTCATCACCCGCCCACCTACAATTAAGTAGTTTAAACAAATGTGTTGCAGGATAGAAAAAAATTGTAGAATGGGTAGAAAAAATTGGGCAGAAAAAAATTGTGTATGTCTGAAAACGGTAGGTACTGCGTGTGTGTGTGTGTGTGTGTGTGTATATATATAATAAAAGGTTGAGAAACACTGGACTATTGACTAGTCCTTCACATTCCTAGTCCAAGGGCCAAACAAGTCTGTTGGCATTGGCCTCCCTGGACGTGGCTATTACTAGCATGCAAGTGGGGGAACATTTAGATTTCCATTTGCTTCAGTGAGCTCTGAACTAGGCCCTTAAATGGGAAGCCATAATTATGCAGTAACAGTCACGGCAACAGTCAAAGCCATCTTTTGGGGGTATTTCATACTTTCTTGCAAATGAGAGAATGATTTGATTAAAGATAAAAATCTGCTGGAAATAAGTGTTGCTCCAGGAAATTATGCTCTGGGAAGGCTTACACTGATGAGAGAGAGAAAACCACCAGACCTTTTCTAACATCGTCTGAGAGTTACAATGATGGATTTAAAAAGTTTGATATTGCCAGAGATGAGCGTTAGAGCTGATAACCAGAACGAACAGCTTCCTCTGGCTATTACTTCTCATTTCCTATAATACAATCTACTTCCTTAAAAAAGCTTTTCTTATTAGGTTTTATGCCTCCTCCCCTTCATGAAATATGGTTAGAAGATTGCAGGCAATAATCATAATAAAGCAAGTCTTGTGGTCGTCATTTTGTGCTGCATAAAAATAAGAGCATGAGGCTAAACTCTGCTTTTGTGTAAAGCCGCGTGAATCCAGAGTGACTGCATGGCTTTCAGTGGAGTGACTCCAAGTTTACAGCAGAATCTGCCCCATGATAATCTACAGTTCCACGTGATGGAAACTGACAAGGTTACAAGCATTACCGAGACCAGTTTAAACACTGTTGTTAAGAACCAGAAAACAAAGTACATTTGTCTCTAAATCCTTCGGTAGCTGGTGCAGGGGCTTGTTTTCTCATATGGACAGGCAGCCTGTTCCTGAAGAAACCAAGAACTTGAGGGATCTCAGCTCTTGAGAAGACTCACTGTGTAGCTTTAAGCAAGACACTTCGAGTAATGTTGTTAGAGCCTTTCCTGAGGTGCCTAAACCCATGGGACAGGCGAGGATCGCTGAGCGGGACTAGATGGCTCCTGGCAGTCTGGATTTAAGCACGTTTCTGAAACAGGGGTATGTCCTGCCATCTCGTCTCCTCCCCACTCCCCTATCAGCCCACTGTTTTTTTGTGGCTCACATTCTAGGGGCCTGTCTCTCCCCATTCATTGTACGTGTGCTTAATTCAGCTTTGTGGATCGCAGTGCTCTTCCTGAGATTTTTTTTCTAGGTGCCTAAAAGCTGGGTTGCCATGCTGTTCAGCATTGTAACATCTCGATCCCTTAGTGGATTCCACCCTTAGAATTTTTGAAAACTTTACTCCTGAGCTTTATATGTCAGACTGCCACTTAAAGGACCCAATTTGCAACTGGTGTTGAGCACCCACCCTTCCTGATGCCTGAAATAGAGATTCTAGATATTCAGCATCTCTAGAAATAGGCACCTGCATGTTTAAAATGAGACACCCCCGTCCCCAAAAAGCAAAAAAGCCACTTTAGAAAATGTAAGGTTCGTCTTTCTGTATGGCAGCTTTCGCATCTGTGAAATGGGGATAATCATTCCCCATTTTGACATTGGGGATAGTCACCTGGAATTTGAGTAAGTGGTGAATATAATTATTATAGCATAATATGTGTGTTTGAAATTAAAAGCCAGAAAAGAGCAAATCTTTGCATCTGTACATCTATTGGGTCAGAGGCTTTGGCAACAGACTGTTCTGGGTGTAGGATGATGGTTACAAATAGGGATGTAATAGTGTAGTTGACTAACTGATTAACTGATAAGCAAAAGCTTATAGGTTAATGCTATAGACTACATGCATTTCTTCCCCACCCTCCCACCGGTACATTTTTTAGCAGGCTGGCCAGCAGCCCAGCTCAGTCCTGGTTTGTGCCAGGTCTGGGACCTCCCCCTGCTGTGCCTCTGCATTTAAAGTGTATTATGAACCAGGCAGGCTGGCAGCCCGGCTCTGTCCTGGCTCACGCCGGGTCCAGGACCTCCCCCTGCTATGGCTCTGCATTTAAAATGTATTAGGAGCCGGGCAGGCAGACAGTCCAGCTCAGTTCCAGCTCATGCTGGGTC
Source organism: Pelochelys cantorii (assembly GCA_032595735.1). NCBI lineage: Eukaryota > Metazoa > Chordata > Testudines > Trionychidae > Pelochelys > Pelochelys cantorii. Next base: position 15,219,858 of record CM064352.1, on the reverse strand, counting down.
AGGGAGCTCAGACCCTCCCCCCTAGAAAAGGGCTCCTGCCCCCCCCCGTGCTGCTGCCTCTTTATCAGAGGCAACAGCACAGGGTGACAGGCAGCCAGTCCACAAGGGGAGCTGGTTTTTAAACTGGCTCCCTTCATAGACCAGCTCCTGCCTGGCACCCCATGCTGCTAGAGAGGCAGCAGCACAGAGTGGCAGTGGGCTCCTTTGGAGTGAGGCAGACTGGCTGCCAATCCCACCCCCAGGGACTATAGAATAGTCGACTAACTGATAAGAATTCATGAGATTACTCAACTATTCAATTAACCAATATTTAACATACCTAGTTACAAATACAACCAAATAACTGAATTGTGCAAAACATCACAAGCAACAGGACTCATTATACACAATTAAAAAAAATAGCTGATGAAAAACCAAGAGGAAACAGAATTAGAGCAGTGATGGGCAAACGAGGCTAGGGAGTGGACCACATGATTGTCCTAACCCAGTGTTTCTCAAACTGTGCTCCGCAGAGCCCCAGGGCTCCGCGAAGTTGACAAACTGGATACATCGATAGGTACAACACATACAATCAGTGGACCGCTGGGGCGCCGCATAAATTTTTACGCATGTAAAGGGCTCCAGAGCCCAAAAAGTTTGAGAACCGCTGTCCTAATCAATCCCAGTCTCCCAGGACCAGGTAGGTTTGATGTGGTGCATTTGCTATGCACCAGCTCTCTGAACATGGATGATTTTCATTCAGACCTTTATAGATTTTTGGAATGGGAATGACCAGTGTTTTCTGGTTTTTTTCAGAGCACAGCCTGGTCTTCATGTTTGTCTAATTCAATAAAAGAAAAACAGGGTACAGTAGCAATAATTTCCGGTGGATTTTATATAGTGATGGAAAACTTGTCTTCTGCTTTGACATTTACTTTGCAGCAAAAGGGATCATTATCTAGTCACAACACTCAATCCCATTTTCATTATCTCAGATTAATTGTTCCGTTGTTTTAAATGGAAGGATATTCAGTAGTAGAGCCAACTACATACAACACAATTTCAAAACTAACTCATTACATCTAAGCATGAGAGAACTGGCTTGGAAAAAATAAGTTTTGTTCCTCACCACACCTACCCCCAACCTGCAAAACCTTTGTCCACTGCTAAACAGGCACTCCCACGAAACATATCCTAAGGGTCTGAAATGTTCTGTTAACAAAACATTTTTCGATTTTTGCCGCTGACACTGCCGAGTTCAAAGGTTCAATTACAATCTGAAGTGCCATATAAGAAGCCTTTTTTGTGTTGTTTGCAATCTAGCAGTGATTTCAGACTGCTGAAAGCTAGACTCAGCTCTGCAGCTGAGTTGCTGCATGACGCAAGTCACTTAGGCCAAAAACTTTTTACTTCAGATGCCTGAAGTTAACAGCCTCATTTCCAGAAGAACTAACCAGTGTTCTGGCTAAGCTGGGCAGCAGCACAGCTTCACAGGTGGTTAATCAGCCCCACTCAGTCAGAGGCTCAGGGCTCTGTGCATGGAGCTGACTGGACAAGGCTGATTAATCACCTGTGAAGCTGTGCTGCTGTGCAGCTGAGAGGGAACCCTGGAGCTGAGCATCTGGGGCCAGGATTTTCCCAAGTGGTTAGCTGGTTTGGGAGCCCATCTTAGACAACTGAAAGGGGCCTGGTTTTCGGAAAGGGCTGAGCAATTTTCTCTGGATATAAGGTCTCCATAAGGAACCTCCCACTGGTCATCCCAAATCACTAGTAACTTCTGAAAACCTTTAATCAATTTAATTAATTTTATGTAATCAATTATAACTAAAAAAACCCAAAAAAACCCCCAACCCCACCAAGGGTGAAATTCATCCTACTCAAATAATGAGTAGGTCCTCTGTGAATTTCACTCTGGGGCATGTAGACATTATGGGTGCTACAACAACAAAGCTGGAAATTGTCCATTGATATAGGTAACCCGCCTCTCCAAGTGATCATTGCTGTCAACAGAACAATTCTTCCATCAACCTTGTTGTGTCTATACCAGAGATTAGGCATGGCTTAATTACAGAGCTCAGGGTGTGTGGATTTGTCATATTCTTGAGTAACGTAGCTAGGTCAATGTAAACTTTGCTTTCCCTACGGTACTTTTATGACTGTCCATCACCATGGTATCTGAGCGCCTCACTATCTTTAACAAATTCATCCTCATCTCATTCCTGTGAGGTAAGGCAGTGCTATTACTCCCATTTTACAGATGGTCAACTGAGGCACAGAGAGACTAAGTGACTTGCTCAGGGCCAGATCCGCTGAGAGGAGAGGCAAAGAGGGCGGTTGTCCTGGGGCCCGGTGATTCCAAAGAGCCTGGGGCTCCCGGCAGCCGCCACCGCTCCTAAGTCTGCTGAGAAGTCTCAGTACGCAGGGAGGATAATTTCCTTTAGTCAGTGGAGTAAAAATTAGTCATGGTCATGAGGAACAGTGAAAGACAATCCGTGGGAGATATTTCAAATGGTGATTTGTCGCTTCAGATGCTATATGGTCTAAGTGTGTGAAAGCTTGGTGCTTAGAGACAAGGGCTTGTGGCTGCCTTGGCTGATTTTCATCCCGTGCTCAAATGCTTACAATGTCAGACTAACTTCCTGTTTTACTTGACAAGCTTTTCCACTGACCTTCTAAATGTCAGAAAGAATTAAAAAAAGAAACCCCTGCTATGGCTGCAGCTTCTCTACCCTCTCTGGGTCTCTTGCGATTAGTATAAGGGGCAGTGCAGCAAATGGCCGCTCTGGCTTGACCCAGCACCTTCTCAGGTCCATGGAATTCTTTCCACTCACGTCAGCAGGCACTGGGACAAGCCTCATACGCAGAGGGCTATATTGTCGCTTGTAAGCCACAGTTAGGGTTTCCAGATGGGTTTCAAAAAAATACCGGACACATGTGATCTCAGAACGGGATGGGGGGAGACCGGCTGGTGGGAAGCAGGGCTGGTCAGGAGGAGGTTGGGGGGAGCGGAGCTGGCCGGGGGGGAACCGGCCAGCGGGAAGCGGGGCTGGCCGGTAGGGGGTCAGGGGGAGCAGAGCTGGCTGGGGGGGGAACAGGCCGGCAGGGGCCGGGCTGGCCCAGGAGCATGCAGATCCCGGGATGCTGCTCGTCCCGCGCACGGTCCCGGTGGGGCGCATGGGCGAGTCCGGCCCCGCCCTCCCCTGCACTGTGTAATTGTGTACTGCCCGGCTGGTAGACACACTCACGCAGTGTGAGCGTGTCTACCAGCCAGGCAGTACACAACTACGTACCGATACTCATGATAATAATACAGCTTACTTATTCCTGGACAGAAAGCTCAAATACTGGACTGTCCGGTTCAAAACCGGACACCTGGCAACCCTAGCCACAGTCTATATTGCACTAGCCTGTGAAGGGAGTGCATGGCAATCCCAGAAAGAATTCCATTTGACTCTGCCTGTATCCCTCTGCAGCAACCCTATACTTCTGCTGTACCATATATTCCCCTCACGTTCACTACACTGGCTCAGCCCTGCTGACCATAATGAAGGGAGCAAGCTCCTGCCCTACTGTCATCCTGAGCTGGGCCCTTTGAAAAGCCTTAGCACTGCTGGAATCACAAGCTGGGCCTTTTTCTCATTCAAAACACTAGCAACTTATCTACACTTGTGCTCCCACTGTTGCTATCTCTGGTAAAGCAGCATCAGTGGTAGCAGTGGTGGGAACATTCAACCACCATGTTCTCTAGGCCTGCTCTTAATCGAAGCTTAGACCACAAGCAATGACAGGGGCTGCACTAGGCCTCCTGTTGGAGCTGGGAAATATTTAAAGATGAATCACCCTCAGTAGACACAGCCACACAATCCTTACGCTAAAAGAGATCCAGCATTCTCTTACACTATGTGCACGCAGGCAGGGAAAGCTACAACAGGGCTGACCAGTTCCACGCAGCAGATTCCTGCCACCATTCTCGCCCACGCCTCTTAAAGAACCATCTGTCCAGTCTATTTTCCCACTTATATGGGCACTCTCTTGACTCACTTCTTTTAAAACCCAGTTCGCACCAGCATGGCTCATCCCAAAACTAAACACAAAGCAGAGAAATCAGCAGCCAGTCACAGGAGTTTCCTGAGAGAACAACAAAAGAATCCCAGCAGGGATTCTCAAATGACCCTGTTTGAAGGAAACTTATAAAAGGAGTAGTCCTGTAGCACCACTTCTTCAGATGAGTGGAGCAAGAGGCACAGAGAGGCAGCGCCAATCTACATACCCAACAGACCACCTGTTTTAAAGTTCACTGGCAAAGGAACCTGCAGGGCAAGATGCACTGCTCGGAGACCCTAAGTATCTATGGCTAAATCATTGAAGTACTGTCCCTGCAAAAGCTTCCCCACTGCCCTTCATTTCAAATGGAGTTAAAATCCAGGTCCCTGAATGACAGCTTTCACACGGTGGTTACATGAAAACAACTTGTAATGCTGAGACATCGTTATCCGTTTCAGATGGTTGAGAAGGATTTCAAATACGTTAATCCAGGTTGGCATGCATCAACTTTTGAGCAGGAGTCTTCAGTGAAATCAACTGGGAAAGCTAATTTCTTTTCTCTTGGAGAAGACATCTAATAAGTCTATTGAGAAGGATCAGTGCAACTACACTTGATTTTGAAAATGAAAATTCCAGTAAGTGTTTCTTTGTTTTTAAGAGCGGGACATTAGGGAAAAAAAACAGGAAATACTGCAGGGTTACTTTGTGTTTCTGCAGAATTTGACCAATTTTGTAAAACCGAAATTAAGCACACAAAACCCTGGAAGGGCAGATCCCACTGAGGTGTAATAGGCCATGAACCTGCAGCTGGCTCCAAACAAGAAGACTCCTATGTTTGTATGGAGCTCTGCTGACTTCTTTGGCATGGGAGTTTGCCATTGCTCATTGTACACTTGCAGCACTGTGGCTGTAGGCTGCATTGATCTATAGGAGCCAGTGATGAGAAGAAAATGTAAGCGAACAGGGTAGAAGGTGAGTAGACATGGATCTGTGGGTCATTAGGATGCCAGCTGCCACTCAGTTGCACTGTTGCGATGCAACAGCACACCATTGCCCTGTGATATCCTAACAGGAGCTCTGTGCTTCAGGTCTACTTCAGTGCACTGGGCGCCGACATCTTGAGTCAGTCTCCGCTCACAGCCTTCTGCACGTGGCTGAATTTACACTGACATGGTTCAGACCAGAATGATCACAGCATGTAGGAGGCCAGCTGCACAACCGCTGTCTGGGAAACAGCCCTGCATTCTCTGTTATGTACTGTGACTCTTTAAAGTGTGCTCAGACCCCCGGGTGCTCGCAGAGCAGTGGGCAGTAATGGGCATCTAGTAGGTGCGCAGATAATGGCCTGTGAGGCACAGAAGCAGTGAGTCACCATTTACAAAGATGCTGCATTGCTGGCGTAAAACATATTGCGCGGGGAGAGATGGTGGAGAAATAGCTTTCCCCATAAAGGCCTGGGGACAGATTCTTATGTACTCGGAAACCCCTTAGGCTAGCGCAGAGTGGCATAAAGGGGCCTTGGTGCAAACAAGAACTATGCCAAATTGTGAGCAAGCACCTCAGTTGATATAGATCAGCATTTCTTACAGAAGTCAATGGCACTATGCCCATTTACACCTGCTGAGGATACATGCTCACATACACGAAGGCCACTTTATACTATGCCTGGAGCCTTAAAAGGAGCATGAAGGTGTAACATCCTGGGGTCTATACATACTATGCATTTTGGCTAGTTTTAATGCTCCATGTGCGCTGACAGTGTGAATGAGAATCGGACCTCCCCCAACGTTTGAGAACTGTCTGAATTCTGACTCACAGAAATGATGGCAGTTTATCCACTGATCATGTACTGTGATCTGACACTTACTCTTAATTACCAACCACTCTCATTTCAAGCATGTGATAAAGGGAAATGTTGTTTGTGGAAAATAAGCTAATAAAATCCTATGTGGAGAGGAATGTGGTTCTTACTAGAGATATCAGAATATTACTGGGTAATTCTATAGCACTCTTTATTCCAAAAGCTTGACAAACAATTAATTAAGTCTATGTCTTTGCCTTCAAACCAGTAAAGCTCCTCTCTGATTTAATTTCTCCATTTGTAAAATGGAGAGAACGCTCACTCATTTTACATGGGCTCTGGGAAGCTTACTTCATTTATGTTTAATCTCGTATGATGATGAAAATGTTAAATATCATCTAGTATTACACATACATAGCAGGCCCATATGCAGGAATTTCTGTGGGGGTGCTTTTTCTGTAAATGTGGACCGCAATGTTTTTAAATACAAAGGAGTTCAAAATAGTCATGCAATAAATGTGCATAAGAGAGGTTAGTGAAAAATTTGAGTGGAAACAGTGATTGGTAAAATGATTTAGTTATAACATACTAAAATTATAACATACTAAAAATGTGTATAGTAATAAAGGTTTTATAGAAATTACTTTCTGGGATAATGGCAGGCAGCATGGCCGCCATGGCCCCCCACTCCCTCAGCCTCCTCTGCCTGCTGCTGCTCTACCTGCTCGGTGAAGCCAGCGTAGGGTGAATGCAGGTGGAGCTACTGGCCTGCAGGGCCAGGCCCGGGCCACTTCTCACAGGTGGGAAGCACCGTTCCCTTGGCCCTGCTGCGCTGCCACCAGCCCTGCGTGCCCATCCCCCTGCAACACAGCACTCTCCCATCCCTGTAACACAGTGGTCCTCAAACTTTTTGGCCTGTAGCCCACCTGGCTCAATGCAAACCTTTCAGCAGACCACCAGTTGCTAATGGAAACTAGCCATTAATTACATAATTATGCCCAAGCCGTTTTGCTAGAGCTGCAGCTAGGGAGAACAGTTTAATAATTTACATTAACATTTCCTTTCTTACTGGTTAAATTAAACGGACTAAGCGCTTTAACTTTCTCACGTTAGTTTATCAAACTTCATTTTAAATAAAGTAAAGTAAAATATTTTGTCCAACACAAAAGGTTCCCATGTTTTCTTTATTTATGGCAGGGGTGGGGAATCTTTTTTGGGCCTGGGGCCACCGACCCACAGAAAAATCAGCTGGAGACCACACAAATGAGAAGCAAAAAACCAAAAACAAAAACAAAAAACCAACCCTCCAAAACCCCCAACCCTCACTGATGTGGCCCCCAACTGAGACACTTGACTCCTCTGGCGCTCCAGCAACAACAGGACAGGGGGAGGGACAGGGAGGACTGAGGTTCAAGGCTTCCTATTGGCTAGATTTACTCTTCTGGGGTTCCAGAGTTAGTGGATTTTGTGGACCCTCCCAGGCTCTGGGGTTGAGACAAAAATGTGGGGTTCAGTGTGCAGGACAAGGCTGCCAGCGAGAGGAATAAGAGTACAGGATCTGGGTAGGAGGTGGGATGCAGGAGGGGGTGAGGGTGCAGGATCTGGGTAGGAGGTGGGATGCAGGAGGGGATAAGGGTGCAAGGTCTGGGAGGGAGGAAGGGTGCAGGAGCAAGCTGGGAGTAGAGTATCTGGCCAAGAGGGACCATGCAGGAGCAGGCTGGGAGTGCGGGGGTCTGGGCATGAGGGGGTGGGGGGGCACTTACTTGCCTTTGCACCCCATGCCAGTCCCAGGCACTGCCTCCCACTGCTCCCATTGGCTGGATTCGGTTGGCGCACCAGCGCCTGCATGCTGCTGTTCCCCCAGCTGGGAGAGGGAGAGCGCTTTTTCCCTGTGAGCCAGATCATGCATGAGGCTCGGGGCTTTCTCTCTTCCCGCACACCCCAGTGGGAAGCTAGTGCTGGCACTCCAACCGCCCAGGAAGGTGAGGCTGCAGCACCAGCGTGGGCTCCCCACTGCAGGGGGAAGGCGGGGAGCTGAGCTCAATCCGCGGATCACCAGGAAGGCAGCCACGGAGCCCTCTCATGCTTACTTGGGGGAGCATGGAGGGTGTTCACACACCCCCCCCCCGCATACGGACCTGCATAGGATGGAATTCACCTTTGTACAGGGGCTAGGCTGCATCATTTATGCTCCACGTTACTCTCAAAATAGTGATGCCCCTAGCAAGACCTTTGCACCAGCTCTCAACACGGGTGAATTTCACCCATGTATTATTCATGAGAAGAATTGGCACTAAACTCTCTTGTTGGCTACAATGCTGACCAACACTGTCTCCTTGCTGCCTGTGCTCTCCCAGTGTCTGACTGTCTGGATCTATCTGTTGCCTCTTGTCTGCTCAGACTGTAAGCTCTTTGAGGCAGGCACTCTTTTTATTGCATGTTTGTATTGCTCCTATCAGGTTGCGGGCCATGATCAGGATATGAGGGGCTCCTGCAATGTCAATAAAACAATGTTTAATATTGGTGCAAAACAGGACAAATAAAATTTGGGAGCAAAAATCCCATCTGTCCCCACAGAGTAAGGCAGAGTTTAGGAAAATAAATGTACTGCTTTGTGCAAGGCAGTTGTCCCCAATGTTACTGAAAAAATCCCTTCTACAATCATGAGGCAAATACAGAGCACTTTGCTCTCAGCAACTACTCACATTCAAAGTTAAGGATGGGCTCGAGTGCATTGCTGAATCAGGGCATTGATGGAAATTGGATCTGATCCTAGCGGAGTAAGAGTTGTCTATATTTTGTTGGGATGGGGGTGGAGAAGATAATAAGTTTTAAGAATCAAGAGGGGAGGAAAATACATCTAACACACTCCCACCTCGTCGGCAGAAATTATTTATCACTCACTATCGCCAAATGATTAATTCTAAACTATCATGAACTGCAGTGCCTACTTCTTACTGTGTAAAAGGAAGAAATAACATTTGCTTTAAATTGCAAAATGATGGGAAGAATGTGAATGAAATATGGCTAAAACCTCTTTTGGTGTCAAGCTATTAAAGGTCTCGCTGTTTATCAGAGTTACGTATCTTCAACTTTGCCTCCAGTTTGTTCAGTGGCAGTTAACCTTTTGTCAGTATTTCCACAATGATCCCTCCCCAGCTGACAACGGTTGACTCGCATAACATTGATGCTGGCATGAAACATCGCACTAGAATCCCCAGTCCCACAGACATCTGACAAAGTCGGGGGTGCAGGGGGACAAATAAACAAAATCTGTTTGACCAAACAAAACTGCTCCCTGTTTAAAGTTTTATCCTGTGGCTGATGTGTTTGAGAGAGAGCCATGGCACTTTGCCCAGACTCCAGCCTAATTGCTCCAATTTCTGGTGAAGTGACGGGGAACACAGTCAGCCCTTAGCCCCCAAGACAAATCAACAGGGGGAAGGACAGGAACAAACAAATGTTATGTTGCCTGTTTTAATATCAATATGGGCTAAGCTCCTCTGGGCCCTCTCAAGTTGTTAATGTCTCCCATGATATTGTAAAGGTTTGACACCCCTGAAATATAGTTCTAGGACACAGGATCTTTGTGCTGCTGATGTGTCTCTAGACAAGGAACTTACCACATAATGCTATTCGATTTGTACATCTAATTGCAGGATCCCAGTAACGGGTGCAAACTGCAATGCAGCTTTTTCCCCCATCCTTAAAACGAGGCGGGTATGCAAGAAAAACTTCCACCGGGAAGCTTTCATTCTGCACTACCAGCACTTAAAAAGCAAATATCGCAATGACTCATTGACCTTGGCATGGGTGTTATAAGCAACCTTTGCATAAGGATGCACCATCTTTGAACAGCTTCCCCAGTCTCTGAGGCAAAAGTGTCCTGGTTCTTAGGATCACAGAAATGTCTTTTTTTCACACCTCTCTTGGCTCCCCTCCCGTCTCCTGAAGAACCCAGATTAATGTGAAGAGAGGCTAGGCTGTGGTTTATGTATAAAATATCACCAAGCAAAGATGCAGCCTTGCTGCAGCCGCAGCGCTTCAGGTTGTGATCTTATCACAGGGACAGGCTTGGCCAGCACTTTAATCAGATGGCCTCTTTTGCAAGCACTGCAAAAACTTGTGATGGCAATTCAATAGGAGTCACTCTTCTCTTTGAGGCCTTGGTACAGCAATGAGCTTTGTGCCGGAGATGCCTGTGACCACCCACCCAGGGCCCCAAATACCGGGGTCTGCATTCGAGGAGCTTGCTAGAGGACTGGGTCTAGTCCGGTATAGAAATAGTGTCCCAGCATAGTGTCTGGTAACCCTGGGGGAGTCACGGCCTTTTGAATGAGATGTACAAAGAGTGACAGCTTGTAATTAAAGGCCTTGGGTCTGATTAGGCCTCAATTGGAGTATTGTGTCCAGTTCTGGGCACCACATTTCAGGAAAGATGTGGAGAAATTGGAGAAGGTCCAGAGAAGAGCAACAAAAATTATTGAAGATCTAAATAATGTGCCCTATAAGGGAAGACTGAAAGAATTGTGTTTGTTTAGTTTGAAAAAGAGAAGACTGAGAGGGGACGTGATAACAGCTTTCAAGTACCTAAAAGGTACAAGAGGAAGAAAACAATATTCTTAACTTCTGAGGATAGGACAAGAAACAATGGGCTTAATTGCAGCAAGGGAGGTTTAGGTTGAATATTAGGAAAAAATCTCCTAACTGTCAGGGTGATTAAACACTGGAATCAATTGCCTAGGGAAGTTGGGGAATCTCTATCACTGGAGATATTTAAGAGCAGGTTAGAAAAACATCTGTCAGGGATGATCTAGGTGTGTGGTCCTGCCGTGAGTGCAGGGAACTGGACTTGATGACCTCTCGAGGTTCCTTCCAGTTCTAGTATTCTATGATTTTTCAGAAACGATGAGGGATGTCATATTTAATGTTGTGGCCATAATGCAACTCAGATGATTGCAGTAATCTGTCTTCCTACATTTCCTCGCAATTTCAACTTCCTACTGTTTCCTGAATTGCTTTTCCTAAACGCTGGTATAACATTAGGGTGCATTGTTAAACAGCCACTGTGTTTGAACCCAGAGATGGCTGCCTTTTACAGGTACTCTCGATTGAAAAATGCTCTTGAATATAAAATCATATTTTTTTCAAACAACTCTGTAATATTTAGTGACTTTATGCACTAATAGCTTTACCATTTCTTTGTCATGTTAAAAACTGTACTGTGTGGCTTCCTTGCTTCATTGTCCAGGAATAAGTAGTGGACCCACTAACAGCTATGCAGGACTTCAGAAGTGCTGGTGTTGGGGTAGTATGCAGATTATATTGAGGTAGTTCAACAAAATAATTTTTTTCTTTGCAGGGCCATCCTTAGAGCATAGATTCACTTAGCCTCTGTCAATATTCTTTGACTATCAAAATAAGACTACTTCATTAGGTCTTATCTTCAAACAACTCCCTTGGCTTCCCTATGCGTTTCAGGACAAACCATCCTTCCTAGTTTCTAAAAACCTCTCTGAATTTGACCTTGCTGACTCTTGGCAAAATTTTCAGGAGTGTTTTAGTGATTAAGATCCTAAGTCCCACTTTCACTAAGGGCCAGATGTTCAATGTACTAAAAGCTATGGGAGTTAGGTACCCAACTTGCTTTGACACTTTTGAAAAGTCCACCGGGTGCCCATCTGCATCTTCAGACACCTACATTCCTTTGAAAAATCAGGCCTTAATGAACTTAAGTTCCTAAAACATGTTTGAAAATGGGACTTAGGCTTCTAAATCACTTAAGGATTTCTGAAAATTTTTACTTTCTTTTAGTATTTCCTCTATCCACAGATATCTACTTTGTCCCATTATACACTTTTGTCATCTTTGGTGCAAATGCCTTCTCTGAGACTTACGGAGCAATCTCTCTGTAACTCTGTGCTTAGTCAGCCATCCAGAGAGATTTCCAACTCTGCTCTGAACATTTTTTCTTTTCTTCTTTCTGTGATTATTTCCTTCTGTTTCTTATTTCATTATTTAAATCTGCAATGCATTTCATAATAGTTTGCAAGCATTATACAAAATAAAGATGGTATATTAATGCCAGTCAAAATGACTCCTCCATTTCCTTCAATCAGTGTCACCCCCATTGTTTTTACAAAACAAAACAAAAACAAAAACCACCCCACAAGTAAGACACATGAGAGACAAGGTGGGTGAGGTAATATCAAAGCTGAAGAAGAGCTTTGTGTAGCTCCAAATCTTGTCTCTCTCACCAACAGAAGTTGTTCCACCCTAGGACCAACACAGCTGCAACAATGTTGCAAAGAGTAGGAAATCCATTCAAAGACAGAGTTCATCTCCTAAAGAGTCACATTCTCTTAGGCTGTGTCTGCACAGCAGCATTATTTCAGAATAACTGACGTTATTCTGAAATAACATAGTCCTTGTCTACACAAGCAGTTATTTCAACATAATGTCAAAATATTGGAGAGCTGGGGGACTGCTTACTCCAACTCCTGTAACCCTCATTGTACGAGGAGTAAGGGAAGTCAGGGGAAGAGTGCTCTCTCTCGAAATAACTGCTGTGTGGACAGCGCCAGAAGTCAAAATAAGCTAATTCGACTTAAGCTACGCAATTAATGTAGCTCAAGTTGCATAGCTTATTTCAAGTTTAGCCCTGCTGTGTAGATGTGCCCTTAGAGAAGGATGGTCTTGTGATTAAGATACTGGACTGAACCTCAAGTATGTGAGTTGAATTCTTAGCTCTGCCATGCATCTTTGGTAAGTACCTTAATTTCTCTGTGCATCATTTCCCCATCTCTAAAATAGGGATAACTATATTTCCCACTGTTGTAGTCTACCTGGACTATAAAGATCTTTGAGATAGGGAGCGGCTGTCTTGGACTATGTGTTTATTCCATGCCTAACACAATGGGGATTTTAGGCATTACTATAATACAAATAAAATAATAATAAACCCTCAGTCTTGGAGCAGGATTTGCAGTGGAGTCAATGAAAATTCCATCTGTGGAATGCTAATGGGATATGGCCCCCACATGTATGTTTGCTGAAGCCTTTCTCCAGTGTTCCTTCCCTACAGCTGCTAACTCAATTGCAGTATCTGTGTTCTAGTGCACAGCACTGCCCCACGCTTCCCTCTTGGATCTGGTCCAGCACAGATGTACACAATTGTTCAAAGTCCCATTGCTGAACCTAGGATCTGCAGCACATGAACTAGACCATTTAATTACTCAAGCCAGCATGCAAAATTTCATCTGTTAAAAGCCAGTGTGCAAAAAGCCTTATGTCTCATTACTTCCAAAACCAGTTAAATAAGTACACAAAGGGGAAAAAATAAGCATTGCAGAGAAAAAAGCAGATCTAGATGAGTAATTTGTAAGGGATTGCTTATTCAATTAATTATGCTTTTTTTTTTTTTACTGTTCACTAAGTGAACAGATTGTGATCTTTAACAAATTTGGTATTTAAAATTGTTGATCAAATACTCCCTTGGTCTGCACTGAAATGGAAATGGTTTCGATTAGACATGTGGTACTAGGAATATTTGTATTACAGTAGCTTGCAGAGCCTTGAGCCAGGAACAAATCTTGAGTGCTGTACAAATGAAGTCCCTGCCCCAAGTAGCTTGTGGGCCTGGTACCAGTAGGTTCTGTTCCATGGCTGGATGTGATTGGCTTTAGCGTGATTACAAATCTGAAATCCACTATCTTCCAACAAGCCCTCAAAAATTGCTCTGTCAAGGAAGATTCCCTTGAATAAACATATTAGAGGTGGAATTCATCCTCGTGTGGAAGGCCAACACAGGCTCAAAGCACCACCTGAATCCTCCTTAAGTCTCCCTGATGCCCAAAGAGCTTATGTGATGCACAGGCCTTGTGCTGTTCTCGTGGAGAAGGATGAATTTCAGCCTGGAATATTTGCAGAAAGCTAGTGCGATGGGGGCAAACACATGGGGGGAGTGGATTTATTTGAGAGGCTAATTATTAATAGAGGCCGGAGCACATGACTTGTGAGGAGAGGCTGAGGGATTCGGGCTTAGTTAGTCCACAGAAGAGAATAGTGAGGGGGGAATTGATAACAGCCTTCAACTATCTGAAGAAGGATTCCAAAGAGGATGGAGAGAGGCTGTTCTCAGTGGTGACAGATGGCAGAATGAGGAGCAATGGTCTCAAGTTGCAGTGGGGAAGGTCTAGGTTGGACATTAAGAAAGACTATTTCCTTAGGAGGCTGCAGAAGCACTGGGAAAGGTTACCTAGGGAGGTGGTAGAATCTCCATCCCTAGAGGTGTTTAAGTCTCGGCTTGACAAAGCCCTGGCTGGGATGATTTTGTTGGGGTTGGTCCTGCTTTTAGCATGGGTTGGACTCGATGACTCCTGAAATCTGTTCCACACCTATGGTTCTATTATTCTATTTTTTTCTCAGTATTCTTCCAGCACTGGCACAAACCCTAGAAGGACAGGAAGATTTCATAGCCTTTTTCCATACTGAAATGCTGCTAGGTTGCTCTGTCTGTTACTAAGCAAATATGTTTTAACAGCACATAGTTTGAACACAGAAGAGGATCATCGTGAAGTGAAAAATACCCAGCATTTAACTCTTGCGGGGACTCCGTAGCTACCGAGGGCCCAAAAAACCCCTTTCGGTTCTGCTGAGGTTGGTGACAGGAAGCTGTGTAGCTTTGTGTGTTGACTCCTCTTTGGTCCCCTGGGTGAGCTGGGGTCATGTACAGTGGGGGAAGCAGCGGAGCTGATCCAGTGGGATGGACGCCTCGTGGATCCATTGTGAACTATGTGACTACACCAGTCCCACATGAAACTCATTTCCACTCAGTGTCCTGCTCTGTTCTCTTATGTCTACTCTTCGAGTCAGGCCTTCAATATGTGCCTATTGTCTCAGATGAGCACAGATTCAAGGTGGCTAGTCCCACCCATCACTTGTACCACTACGGCTTCACTCAGTAGGGTGTTACCTTAGTAAAAGCTAGAAGTGCAGAGCTACCGCCTGCTCCAACCTTGGCTAACAGATCTGGCTTTGGCAGCAGGGGCACATGCTTTTAGAACCAGTGATCCCAGATTCAATCAGTCAAATGACCTACCCAGGGCCATGGCAATGACATTAAGCCTTATATATTTTTTGTGTGTCACTGCATTTGTCATTTATAATGCGGCTGTACCTAGAAACTTGATTATGAAAATCTCAGCCTCTGTCTCCTCCCTTTACACTTGCAGCAAAATGAGCATTTGGATAAAAGCCACCTTCTGGGAAACAGCAATCTTGTGGGAATAATCCCTATAGCATGCTCTATTCTGCTTATAAACCCTGCACTTTGGGGATCCCGACCTGTGCATTAGCCCATAATAGCACACCACTGGCAGCAGCACTTACCAATCTGCTTTTATTTTTGTTTTGCTTCTTACTTACATTTGAATAACCATTTATTTGCAACATTCTCAGCAGACTGTAATACAATGCCAAGAGCCACGCTATACACTGAGTCATCCAATCCCAGCACAAAGTTTATCCGTTAAATATACTATTATGGTATTGTGTGGCAGGGAAAGAACTAGCTGTTTTGACCCCAGAGCCCAAATACGCCCCTGGAAATTTGGGGGGTATTTTTGCTACCTGTTCTTTGTATTTACCATCTCCCAGCTGATATATCTCGGCTTTTCTTTCATTTTTTATGTACAGCAACTATGAAGCAAATTTCCATTTTAGCAACGCTATGAACTGTATGGTAACCAGGTACCCAACTGAAAATAAAACAGCAGGCTATCCAACTAGACATCACTGTCACAGAGGCAATAAACTTAAAAAACAACAAATGGTCTGGTAGCACTTTATAGACTAACAAATAGGTAACAAAAGGTAATAGTTGTTTTAATCTTTCATACCAAGAATTCTTTCTCCCATCTAGGCTGAGTAATAAGCGAGTGCATTTCCGTCCAATCTGGGTGCTTTAAGTCATTGCTTCCTCAGTATGCCAATCTACAAGCATCCCTGTTTCAGTGCTACATCCCACTTTCTATACATGGCTATAGATCAGTGACACAGACATAGAGAATAAGTAGGACAATGGAAAACACACATTGGATTTTGTGTGTGTGTATGTTCTAGTGAAAGCCATAGCAGTCATATGAATCCACAGATGACGTCTGTCCTTAACATCATTTGCGTATCTGTGTACCCATATAGAAAAACTGTACAGAAAATAGCCCAAGTTCTGATACCTCAACTACAAAAGGAAAATTTAGGTAGATCAAGCAGTCATCCCAATTCCCCTGGTTTATTTCACAGCCTAAAATAACCCCACTCAGCAGCCATCATTTTAACAAGGGCGGGAAGGTCATTCTATTGAAGACTGCTGCCTCATGACTTCAGCACAGCAAAGAAATATTACAAAGGACTCTTGCTAAACTGTGCACGAAAAAACCCACCGGATCCTGGATTTCCAAGGGCCGGGTTTTTGAATGCTGCTTCCATTAGCTCACCTGCATGTTCATGACAGCGATCAGCTCAGGTGAGTGAAGCGCTAACGATTGTAACAATAAAAAAAGGGGATGGCTACAGAACGTGGTTTCTAATTGCCCCTCGTGGAAGCCCAGTTCCCTTCCTAGCGGGAGCCGAAACTTCGGAAGCAATTTCTTCCCCAGAAGGGCAGACAGGCCGGCGGAAACCGGAGCATCCTTCCAGCAGCGAGGCCTGGCCCCGTTTTCACAGTCGCGTGAACACGCTGATCTGCACGTTGCAGCTCAGCCCTTACTGCTACCTGACAGCCAGATCACGAGCCTGGCGAGCCCGCAGCGGGACTGAGTCGAGCGGCTGGAGCGAAGCAGCGCAGCAGCCACGCCCGCGGTCAGCACCGCTCCTTGCTGCGCCTGCCTCGACAGCCCTGGAGCCGAACCGCTGCCCGAGCCGGTCCCCTCCCTGCCAAGGAACAGGCGACCCCCCGCCTCCAAATCACTGCAGTGGGTGGCTCTGCCTCGGCAGCGGAGCCTCTCCTCGAAAGCAGGCGGCGATTCCTAAACAACCGCCCCGCGGGCAATGACAGGGGATCCGCAGAGCCCCCAGCTCCCCCCGGAGCAGGGCGCACCTGCGCTCCGCGCGGCCGCACGCACTCACCAGCCCTGCCCGCATCTCCTGCCCGGCGCCGCGGCGCGCCGGGGTCCAAGACACGCGCCTTTTCTCCCGGAGCAACGTGCAGAAATGCCCCCCCTCCCCCCCCCCCGCAAGCCAGCCTTGCAGCAAAGGGGGGAGCGAGGAACGCCGCGCCAACTTACGCCCGGGCTTTGGGGAACCCCATGGACAGGAGGACATCCAGAGACGAGCCGTGTTTGATGGTCCCCGCTCGGTGCTGCCTGGTTCTCCGCGGGGTGACTTTGCTGTAGAGCTCTTCCCTGGCAGCCATGGTGTGCGGCGCGGAGTTGTTGTACTGGGCCATCATGCAGCCATCGCCACACGCGCAGCGCGGCGCAACCCGCCGGAGGAAAAACAACCCGCCCCGCTCCGCCCCGCTCCGCTCCGCGCGCCTAGGCAGGCGAGAGGCTGCTGTTGAATCGGGGCGAGCCCGGCTCCGCAGCTGAGCGTGGAGAAGCGCAGCAAACAGCTTCCTGGTGTAAAGCCACCTCCCCCCCCAGCCGCTCACAAAGTCAGCCGCGCAGCCGGCTCGGTCCCGCTCCGCGGCGCACGTGTGCGGGCGAGGCGAGCCAGGCCCCCGCGGCGCCGGGAATGTGCGGGGAGGAATTTCTGAATGGAGCGGGAAGGCGAACGAAGCCCTTGTGGGCAGACTTCGCCTTTTCCTCGGCTGGGACCCTCCCCTTTCTTAAAGCTGCAGGCGGTGGATTCTGTCCCAGGCAGCAGACACTGAACCGGCTGTGCGTGGCCGAGGGCTTGGACGAGCACTGCTGGGTTTGAACAAGCCCGAGGATCCCAGTCGTGGGGGCGAACCTAAATGCCAGTTCCTCCAGCTATCCCTCCGTGGTCGGCTTGTTTGCACTGGACAGCTGTACTCCAATGTGTCAGCTACCACGACTTGTTTCTGCTTTCTGCTCCAAGCCCAACCTTGCAAAAATTAAAGTTTTGCTAGGGGCCATTTGTTTGGAAAACCCGAACATTACAGCGCTGGCTGCTACTTCTGGCAAACCCGTGGCCATTTTAGGGCTTGCTGTTGTCATTTTAAGGCTGCATATTAGACGATTCTCAACATCAGAGGAAACCGTAGCTCCCTTTGCTCCAGAAACACAGGGCTCGCAGCTTGAACATCTCAGTCTCCTAACACAATAGGGTCTATGACCCACAGTTGTGCAGTTCTGATTCCAACCAAGAGAGGGCAGTGGTTCACATGCACCCTGGCCAATTCACCACTATATTAAACCCAGCAATTGCTGGACCATATCAAAATGAGGATTTTAATAATAATTGTATTGTAAGCAGCATTATGACATTCTGTATGGCTTGGACCTGAGTTATGCAGAACTGCCCATCACCTTCCATGGAAATACATGGAATGGGTCAGGCTAGACAGAATGTGCACTTTGTCACCATCCGCCTCTTCAGCGCTCTGCCTAAGACAATCAGATGACAAGGCTTTGCTGTGGTAGTCATAGAGACAGTAGGTAACTCTTAAGCAGTGGTGAAAGCAGATGGAAACAACCGTGGGGAGCTCTCATGCTGGCCAATGAGCAGAAGGAGCTCCTGGGGGAAGGGCCAAGCCCGACAGAGCAGAGGGAACTCCCCCTTGGCTTTAGAATGGGAATGGGGGAGCTTTACCCTTCTTTTAAGCTTCTCCCCTTAGGAGAGAAACATAAGACCAGGCAGACTGGGTCAGACCAATGGTCCATTTAGTAGAATCTTGTCTTCAGAGAGTGGCCAATGCCAGATAATTCAAGGAGAGGGCAATTCTCAAGTGCTCCACCACCTTACTTTAACTCCTGTTTGTAGCTTTTTTCCTGTCTCCCACCCCCTTCTCCCCCCCCCCCAATTATTTTGGGTCTGCACATCCTAAACTCAGAACTCCGGTCATCTGAAGAAGTGGGCTGTGCCCACGAAAGCTCATGATACCCTCTACAGGTTTTGTTAGTCTATAAAGTGCTATCAGACCATTTGTTGTAGCTTTTGAGTCATCCTGCACAGTCCACCTCATCCTTCCTCACTTTTCATATACTACCCATGGCACGTCTGTTCCCAGTGGCTTTCCGTCTTTCCTTTAATACCTGCTCTCTGTGGGACTCTTGTTCTCTTCCACCCACCTGCCCTTCCCCCCCCCCCACTTTTTTTTTTCTTTAACAGGGTGAGTGATTTGCACTTCAGTGCCGGTGGGACAAGTATTTCTGAAGTTTGTTCTCTACTGTGATCAGGGGATCACACTTTGGGGTGTGTGGGAGGTGGACCACAGAGATTATTCTCAAGATATCCTATCTATGCAAATCCTCCTTCCCCTTATCACTCCTTTGTTTCCTTTCTTTTTAGTTTCTCCTTATTCCCCCTCCCACACACATGCTTCTCTGTCCCTCTCTCTTCAGAAATTTGTCACCCTTTCTTTCACACCCCTGACCAATAAAGCTTGCCAAATCTTGTGATATATCATGCTTTTCTTGAAGTCCTAGCTCCTGGAGGGAGTTGTTATGTGAGAATCTCAATTTTCATTTAAAAATAAGAGTAAGATTTTCATTCTTAGGGTTTCAGAAAAAAGCTTGAAAGGCTGGCCCCTTTAAGGAGAAGGCAAATAAAAAGAACCCCATATGTATTTTTTTATAAATGTGATTTTTTTTAAGCCAGTGTCATGGGGGACTTGGAGAGGGGGAACAGCTCGTGATTTTTTGAATGTTTGGGGTTGTCAGGATTGTTATCAACATCAATAGCAGTTAAAAAGAAATTGAAAATAAATATTTTTGTTCATTTTATGTTACATGTGCAGCTCTTCCAAGGCACAAAATACATGAAAGAAAAGCTGGAAAAGAACCTTCAGCTCCCCTCTCCAGCTCCTTGCCAAAGCAGGGAAGTTCCCAACAGTGTGTTTCTCTTAGGGCTTTATCCAAAATCATGGTGTGTGAGAGCAGCATTTTGTGATCAGCCCATCAACAGTTAAACTGGAGTCTGTGTACTCACAGGGACAGCAAGGCTAAAGTCCCATTACATTTGAAGCACAAGTGGGGATTGTATGCAAAACACCATTTGCTCAACTCAGTGTTTGTTCTGAAGTCACTTTGAACCCCTCTGATGTTCGCAAAACAAGGAGGTAGGTCTAAATCAGGAGGAATTCCATTCAAGCCAATGAATGATTTCCTGGTTCAGTTGAAGTCAATGGGATGTCAGCTGTTGACTTCAACAGGACCAGGATTTCACCCAATGTCATTACCTTATGACAAGAATTAGGCCACTAGTTTCGGCAGCAATTTTAATGGAGGAATCACTATTCAAATGAAGGTTATCTTCTTTTTTTACTAGAGCACCTGGGAGCCCTCCTCACAGATCTGGTCCCCATTGTGCAAGGCATTGCCCAAGGATTCCATTTGTACTGGATCCGTGGCTGTAATGGATGAAATGTAAAAGCCCAAGTTAACATCTATCCTTTCTATTACCCAAACTCCCTAACTCCCATAGCGAAATAAATACTGCAAACAGCTGTCTAGAAAAGTCTGATAAGCAAATACAACAAGCGCAAGAGTTGGCGTTAGCCCACTGAGATCTGCACAGATGATTGTGTTTCTCAACTGGATCTGGATATGCTCCAGGTACTGCTTGATTTTCTTTACTCCAGATGTATTGCTTGACCTTGAAATAATAATAATTTGTTATTGCAGTAGCTCCCAGAGGATTTAACCAGGTCAGGGCATAGCACAAATGCATAGTCAATGGCAGGCCATGCACTGTAGCATTTATAGCATAAGACCTGATTCAGCAATTCACCACCTGTAGATAGATTGCTGCACCCAAACACATCCCCACTGAAGTCAATAAGGGTGGCAGGGCCAGCCTTAGGGCCAGGGAAACTGGGCCCATGCTCAGGGTGCCTAACAAGAGGGTGAAGGGCAACTGGGCATGGGTGTTGCTGGGCAAAGAGGGTGGAGGGTGCTGGGCCAGGGGCAGTGTGGCAGGGCATGCTGGAAGCACAGGACTGAGGCTGGACCTGGGGGCACGGTGCAAAGGTTAGGACAAAGGAGGCACAATGCAGGGGTTAGTGGTATTGTGAAATTGCAGAACTATGAACTGTGGTTTGTAACCTACCCTTTAAATCAGCCTCTGTACCCAATGACTGGAAGATAGCTAATGTGATGCCAACATTTAAAAACGGCTCTAGAGGTGATCCTGGCAATTACAGGCTGGTAAGTCTAATGTCAGTACCGGGCAAATTAGTTGAAACTATAGTTAAGAACAGAATTGTCATATACATAGATGAACATAAATTGTTGGGGAAAGTCAACACAGTTTCTGTAAAGGGAAATCCTGCCTTACTAATCTACTAAAGTTTTTTTGAGGGGGTCAGCAAGCATGTGGACAAGGGGGATCCAGTGGATATAGTATACTTAGATTTCCAGAAAGCCTTTGACAAGGTCCTTCACCAAAGGCTCTTATATAAAGTTAATTGTCATGGGATAAGAGGAAAGGTCCTCTCATGGGTTGAAAACTGATTAAAAGACAGGAAACAAAGAGTAGGAATAAATGGTCAGTTTTCAGAATGGAGAGAGGTAACTAGTGATGTCCCTCAAGTAAAGATGTTAAAATGCGGATAATCAGCTCATCGAGTAGTTGATGGAATTTCCACTGACTACTCGATTAGTCGATAAGGGGGGCACTCACTCTCCCCACTGCAGTTCTGCAGTTTAAATGGAGTAGGAGCCAGGCCACCCGCTACCGTCCGGCTCCTACTACATTTTAACTGCAGAGTCGCAGCGAGTTAGCTCCCCAGGGCAGCGTGAGCCGGGACTAGCAGTTCCCGCTTGCGCCACCCCGAGAGCTAACCCAGCTGTGGCTCTGCCTTTTAAATGTAGTAAGAGCCACCTGGCTCTTTCTGCATTTAAAAAGCAGAGGCACAGCAGGGGACTGGGCACAAGCTGGGAATCGTGTCCAGTCCCCCGCCGTGCCTGTGCCTCCCTCGCCCCTCCCCCCCCACGTGGAGACAGTGCTGGGGGGAACTGGCTTTTAAGCTGGCTCCCCCCTGCACCAGCTCCTGCTTCCTCCCCTTCCTGCCTCTGACATAGGCAGCAAGGAAAGGGAAGCGACTAGTTGAGTAATGACTCGATTAATCACTTACATCTCTACCCCCAAGGGTCCATCCTGGGACCAATCCTATTTAACCTATTTATAAATGATCAGGAGAAACAGTGAGGTGGCAAAATTTGCAGATGATTCTAAACTGCTCAAAATAGTTAAGAACAAAGCAGACTGTGAAGAGTTTCATAAGGATCTCACAAAATTAGCTGATTGGGCAACAAAATGGCAAATGAATTTTAATGTTGATAAGTTCAAAGTAATGCACATTGGAAAAAATAATTCCAACAACCCATACAAAATGATGGGGATTAATTTAGCTATATCCACTCAAGAGAGAGATCTTGGAGTCACTGTGGATAGTCCTCTGAAAATATCCTCTCAATATGCAGTGACAGTTAAAAAAGCAAACAGAATTTTAGGCATCACTAAAAAAGGGAAAGAGAATAAGACAAAGAATATCTTATTGCCGCCATATACACCCACAACTTGAATACTGCATACAGATGTGGCCGCCTCATCTCAAAAAAGATATACTGGCACTGGAAAAGGTTCAGAAAAGGGCAACTAAAATGATTAGGGGTTTTAAAATGATACGTGTCCCATATGAAGGGAGATTAAAAAGACTGGAACTTTTCATCTTAGAAAAGAGGAGACTAAGTGGGGATATGATAGAGGTCTATAAAATCATGATTGGTGTGGAAAAAGTGAATAAGGAAAACTTATTTACTTGTTTGCATAACATAAGAACTAGGGGTCACCAAATGAAATTAATAGATAGGAGGTTTAAAACAAAAGGAAGTTTTTCTTCACTCAGCACACAGTCAACCTGTGAAACTCCTTGCCAGAGGATGTTGTGAAGACCAGGATTAAACAGGGTTCAAAAAAGAACTAGATAAACTCATGGAAGTTAGGTCCACTGACACTTATTAGCCAGAATGGGTAGGATTGGTGTACCTAGCCTCTGTTTGTCAGGGGCTGGAAATGGATGACAGGAGAGGGATTCCTTGATGATTACCTGTTTCTGTTTACTCCCTGTGGGACATCTGGCATTGGCCACTGTCAGAAGACAGCTTACTTGGCTAGATGGATCTTTGGTCTGACCCAGGATGGCCATTCTTATATAGTGTTAAGGGGGTATAAGATGGGGGTACATAGGTTGGAGAGCCCATGGGTGCCTTAGGGATCAAGGGCACCAAAACACAAGTTTGCCCACCACCATTTTCCCTAAGGCCAGCCCTAAATGGTGGTGCCAATTCAGATATTTCATATCATGGAGAAAAGAGAATTCTTGGTAAGGACTGTGTTTCAGCCACACTCACCTCCCTCTGCTCCCTCCTGCCTGGTCCTGCAGAGATCCTGAGTGTCTCTTGACCAGAGAGTCTCCTGTTCTCTCTGACACACATAGGGTATGTCTAGACTACATGCCTCTGGTGACAAGGCATGTAGATTAGGCTACCTGGCATAGGAAAACGAAGCGGCGATTTAAATAATCGCTGCTTCATTTAAATGAAAATGGCTGCCGATCAGCTGTTTGTCGGCTCAGCGTGCTAGCCTGGATGCTCCGCGGTCGACATCAAAGGCATTTGTCGACCTCCCCGGTAAACCTCATCCCATGAGGCATACCGGGGAGGTCAACAAATGCCTTTGATGTCGACCGCGGAACATCCACACTACCGCTCTGAGCCGACAAACAGCTGATTGGCACAGCGCGGCAGCCATTTTAATTTAAATGAAGCGGCGATTATTTAAATCACCGCTTCATTTTCCTATGCCGGGTAGCCTTATCTACATGCCTCTGTCGCCAAAGGCATGTAGTCTAGACATACCCACACTGTGCATGAGCTGGTGCTACCAGGAGTCAAGTTTTCAATGTGCTGCACCTGAGAGGAAATCCGTTTACCAGGTTGCAACATCATTTGGCTCCTCCCCTTTCTGGATAGAAGTGTTGTTGGGCCAAATTTGAGTGGCATTGTTAGCACTCAGTGGGACCAATGCTCCAGACCATTCCAGCAGCCATGGGACTGATTTAGAATGGGACATGGAACATGGCCCCCTCTTAGCTCTGTGGCCTGTGGAACTCTGAGCAAGTACAAAATCTTTGGGTAAGTTTATGGCATCACTACAAATCATAGGATCAGGGCTGCAAGGAAGATATAATAGCTGGGTGAAAAAGAAGCAGGCTGGTTCAGCATAGACTAGCTGTGTGTGCAAGTCATAGTGGATCAGAGTAATGACAGCTAAATATTCACCTAGCCTAGCAGTGCCATGGAAAGCTTGCAAGTGCCTCTCTATTACAGTACGTCTCTACTGCAATGACATGGTGTGATAGCAGCTCAAGCAGGCATACCTGACCTAGCTTCAATCTACCTAACTCCAGCTATATCTACACTGCAGGCTTCTTGTGCAAGAAGCGTTTTGCGGAAGAGATCAGGTATGTCTCCTTGAACTACAATCACACACACACACACACACACACACACACACACAACCCCATCCAAAACCAAAATATTTACTGTTTTCTAAATTTTTCAGATACTTCTTTTATGAAACTTGAAAACAAAAACATTACCAATGGTTTAATTTTGTTATATTTTTTGGTTTCTCCTTCCCTCTTTCTTCCCAGTCCTTCAGTGACAAAACAGAAGAAGGAAAAATGAGGGGAAATGTAGAAATAACAAGGGAAAACCCAAAATATCCTGACACATTTCAATAATTTTTGGTTTGGGTGGAAAATTCCAAACCCCTGAAAAATCACTCCTTTCCAAAACGTGTGACATTAAAACAATTTCAGTATGTTAGACAAATTTCACACATAGCCTATTTTATTTCTCCACTTGTGCATCTCTCTATTGCCCTAAGTCTGCTAAGACATATGCAAGTGCTTAACCTTATACACTAAGAGTAATTCTATTGATTTACCACTCACAATGCATGCATGTATTCCTGGGCAGCATACCGGCTCATGCATGTGGCTTGCTAAAATGCTATGTTACTACCATGTTACAGCAGGGGTCCTCAGTGAACCATAAATATTATCCCTTCACTTCCTACAGGAAAAGCATTTTAAAGGGAGACTAGAGTCCCTTCCACAGTAGAAGAAATGCTACAGAACCATTTATATTTTATTTATTTTGGGTGGAAGTCCTCTGAAGTCAGTGGGAGTTTTGCTATAAGCTTAGTCAGGAACAAGATCATGCTCTTAAAAGTTTTAGGTCAAAACTTTCTGCTTCAGTGAAGCGGTTTACTCACTAACAACAGAAAAATGGTGAAATAAGCACCACAAGAGCAGGGGGTTATCTTCCTCCTTCACAACTTCCTCCTCTTAAAAAGGGCCCAAAAGTTTCCAAAAAAGCTCATAGAAGAGCCTGCCTTTGAATATTATTTATTTATTTACTTATTAATTAGACCAGCTGAATGAGGTAATGTATTTTATAAAATCACCTTCTGTTGGTGAAAAAGAAAAACCTTCTTGAAAGCTTGTCTCTCTCACCAAGAAAAGTTGTTCCAAAAAAGATATTACCTCACCCACCTTGTCTTTTTAATATCCTAGGGCCAACACAGCTCTAAAATTCCTGCAGCCAATAATAATTATTGTTCATTTGCTTTGCTGCAGCACCTCAGGCTATGTCTACACTACAGAGGTTTTTTTGGAAAAACGGCTGTTTTTCCTAAAAAACTCGCAGCGCATCCACACCTCAAGTGCGTTTTTGCACAAAAAACCAAAAGAACAGAGGTTTTTCTGGCATAGGTATTCCTCATTCTATGAGGAAGAACGCGTTTCTGCGTAAGAACTCTTTCTCAAAAAGGGGTGTGTGGATGGGGAAGAGGGGGTTTTTGCGCAAAAAGAGGAAAGAGGAAAAAGCACAGGTGCTCTGGTGGCCATTCTGTGCATAGCAATTAGAACTTACTTTCTAGAGAGCATCCATCCAGTCTGAATGCTCTCTTTCGCAAAAGTGCATCGCTTTTTCAATGTGCTTTTGCAGTGTGGAAGCACTCTTGTGCAAGAAGTTTTTGTGGAAGATCTCTTCCGGTAAAAGCTTCTTGCACAAGAAGTCTTCAGTCTAGATGTAGCCCTCAGAGTGCCAATCATGAACCAAGTCCTGTGCTAAGAACTGTACAAACACAGAACAAAAAGATGGTCCCCCCTAATGAGCCTGCTGTCTAATCCTGATCTAAAAACCAGTAAATTAAAAGATAAGACGTGATTTAAGCAATTTGGGGCTTGATCCTACAACCACTTGCACACTGGAGTAATTTTACTGACACAGATATTCATGTATGTATGCATGCACGCACATTCATAAAGACTGAATTTGGCTGAAAAATCCAAGCAAAAAACAACTGCCAAAAGCTTCTTTTGCATTTTCCATCATAATTACATTTAAATGGAAAATTTAGTCAATATTAAAATTGATTGAAAAGTACCAAAAATATTATGAACGATTAGTCAAAAATTAATGCTTTGGGTTTTTTTTGACCAAACACTAGAAATTCAGCAAATTTTAGCCAGCTTTCTCTGTAATTCAAACCTTGTCTTTGTGGGTGCCATGGTATAGTTCACATTGTGAGCAGCTTGCTCACATACCTGGGCAAGTTTGGAGCTGTACTGCTCTTTGGGGAATGCTGTTGAGCTACATTCCTGAAGCCCATTAGCTTTAGAGCCCAAGACAACTTTGTCCCGATCTTACACCTCTCTATGTTCCAATCATTGGCCTGAAATGATAAATTATAAGATGAATAGGGTTCTGCCTGGGGGCAGATTTTTCTTCCTTTTCCTGACATCCCGCTGTTTTGACTATTTATAGTTCCTTCTCCCCAATCACCATAATATCCAAGTCCCTCCAGCATATAGAAAAATAACTTCTAGTTTGCAATAAGAGACAAAGGACCTATATTTTGTCCAGAAAGTTTTGGAAGGATAATGCCTGCAGATTTTTACCCCGAGACTCAGGTTTCCTTAGGCCCCCAGAACTCACCTTTAAAGATCAAACCATGCCACTTGGGGTCACTGAGCCCATGGCCTCAGGCATTGCAACAGAAATACAAGGGAAAGAGCAATGTAATACGAGACCAGTGTAAAATTGTCATTGTTCTTTTGGTTTCAATTGACAAGTGATCCACCCCCTCATAAGAACATAATGTCATGTTTTTATATTCTTGCTAGAAGATTTACCCAGCATTGCTCAGGTCCTTAACACAGATAGGTTTTGTTTTTCTTCATTTAAATCATTGTTCCTGGGTGGAACTGGGGTTGAGGGGCTCAGTGTGCAGGCTGTCCCAGGGAAAGAGGACAACCCCAGCCCTCTCTCACTGCAGCATCTTGGAGCAGGTGAGAAGGGCCTCTCCATGGCCTCTGCAGCTGCAGTGTGCACAGCTGGGGGAGGGGCACATTGTCTCCCGGCTGGGGGACAGACAAACACATAGACAGACAAACAAAGAGATAAACTCTCAAATATATAGTAGATAGCTGTTATTTCTCCATTGCTGCCCCCTGCTGGCCCAGTGGGGTTATAACTGTCCCAGTCCTAATCTCTGGCCTCCCGCTGCCCCCTGTGGTCATTCTGCAGTATAATTGTCCCTCATCCCAGATCCATCCCTTTCCATTTTATGAGAAACAATTGAATTCCAGGCACATCCCACTGTCCTGGCACAACCAAATTCTCACCTTGCTTTAAGTTATGATAAGAGGAAGCTTCCTAGCAAATTTGGTGGTCCTAGATCTTACCGTTTTGGAAGTTCTTGAACAAACAGACTCACAGAAGAGTAGATAGATGCACATTTCTAAAATATCTAGTAAGAAGATGTTCTTATGACACCAGTTGAGGATCAGGCCCTGAGAGTCCACACAGGCCACAAAAAAAGGAAGAACTTGATTGTACTTTCCTGGGTTTATTCCAAGTTGGGAAGATATTTTCCTGATTAAAAAATAACCCTTCCATCCCTCTATTTCAGCAGTTCCCAACCTTTTCCAGATGGGGACCCATTTTGACAATTCAGGAAGACTTGGTGACCCAAGGCAATTCAAAAACGGGAGGAGGAGGAGAGGCAGAGCCACCTGGGGAGACACTTGGTGACCCTTTTGAAAAGTAATGGCTACCCATTTTGGGGTTCCAACCCATAGGTTGGGAAACCCTGCTCTATTTGCCCCCCAAAAGAGAAATGCAGACCGATCCTGACTAGGACTGGGATTCCGAGCAGGCAGTCAAGATGTAAATCATAGATTTCACTATAGAAGTAAGTTATGATTCAACGGCTAACATTCCCTTCAGACACATTGACACGAGAGAAGAAATATCAGTGAAGAAGCGCGTTCAGAATATTCAGGGTAGGAGATGACCTGGATCATTTTGAACTATCCTGCTGTGTAGTGCAGCTCTGAACTAGTGTAACTTTCAACTCCATCCCCTTCCTGGCTAATAAATAATCATAATCATTGATTAAAATATTTAAAAAGCCTTTGGCAGGCAGGTTGAGCTGTTTTTGGCTCGAAGGCAAGGAGGAGTTCTGTGCAAGTCAAGGCAACTGGAGTCTTTCCTTTCTGGTGTGCCTATGTGAAGTGATTTGTGGATTTGAGTCTTCTTGAATTCTCCTCAATGGTACATGGCTACAGTTCCATTGGTGTGAGTGGCACTGTACCAGTGTAAGTGGGAGCAGAATTATGGCATTTGGGAACAGCTGGCATACCCAGGACTGAATGGGTTATAAACAATGAACAAATCCCTGGGTCAGGGTGAGAGGTTTGATAGTGTGGGCAAAAAGCCCATACTGTTCCAGTTGACTAAATAAACATTTTTCTGATTTTCAAAGGAGAATAAGGGACACCAGTTCCCAAATACCATGGAAATATAATGGGAGAGGGGTGCCTAACTCCCGTAAGCTTCTACAGAAGTTCCAACCCAAATGATTTTGGTCTTCAGTTCTGTAGCTTATTTCAAGGCAGCCCTAAAAACAAGCTATAGCAAGCATGCCAAAAAAGTACTGTGTTTGCTCTACATCTATGTATCCATAGCATTTTTGAAACTGTTCTCTCTCAGTCCTCTGCAGAATGTAATATTTTTGCTAGGGGATGTATGTCTCGGCTTTCTGTGAGCCTAATATTGCTCTTACAGAAATGTTATGGCATAACTCCTCCGGAAAGCAAGATCAGGCCCTCTAAATCTTTTCCTTGAAGCCACCAGTCAGGATGTCAAGATCAAATCCATTTACACTGGGCTGAGATGCATGCTTAACGCTAGTTCCTGTCATGCTCTGCTCTAAAATCTTCATCCCTTTTAGCAGAATGACAGTGGCAGTCAATTAAATGATTTGCACCAGTTCTAAAATGAACATCTGAACTAAAAATCATCTTGTAGCTAAGCTAGTTCATCAGCTATATTTTTTGTCTGTTTCTGTTACAGGTGTATGCATGCGGTTCTTTATTATTATTACTGTGTTACATATTTGCTTGGTGTGAGATAAGAAATAACAAAGCTGTCAGGATTCCCCTCCACCCCCAGCCATATACAGGACAAAATATATTGATTGGCAGGAGATAATACAAAGTCTGCAGAATTTCTGCAAAGGCTTTTATTTTTACAGTAGTTTTCTGTTTTATTATTTTTGTTTTGATGACTTTGACCACATTTACATATGCTCGAATGGATCCTTCTCAAATTGTTTAGGGGTGTGTCTACACAGCATGCTTAGCTTGAAATAAGCTACGCAATTTGAGCTATGCAAATTGTGTAGCTTATTTTGATGCTATTTTGAACTAACTTGCTATTCTGAAATTCCCCTTAACCCTCATGGAATGAGGGTTACTGGGATGTCAGAATAAGTTGCCCATCATTTTAAAATCTATGTCAAAACAATGGGCTGCTTCAACAGACACGGAATAGCTATTTCAGGATGCTTCCAGTATCCCGAAATAGCTCTGTAGTGTAGACGTACCCTTAGGGAATAATAGATTTTGGAGATTTAAAATAACAAAGGTAGGAATGGTAAACAAAACAAAAGTGAATCCAAAAACAACAACAAACTCTTACAGGAACAGAATTATTGGACATTATCTGTTAACTCCATTGAGATCACTAGGGTTATGCTAGCATCCATGAGATTAATAATAAACTGAAGTCAGGGAAGTGACACTAGAGATAACTTTGGCCCATTTTCACGAGTTTCTTAAACATTTTCATCTGCAGTTTTGAATACAATACCATTGTGTAAATATACGAAAAGTAGAAAGTGAAAATGTGACTATATGCAATAGCAAAAATGACTAATCTAGTTTCACTGGGCAACCAAAATGAAAAGAAAAGAAAAAGTAAAATAAAACAGCAACAAATGAGGGAGGTCCATGCAAATTATATTTTTTTTAATGTTTCAGTTTTAGTAATTAGATGTGGTTAGTAACCCAAGCGAGTAGTTGTTAAAGCTACCACACAATTTTTAGCTTGAAACTACCATATAATCTACTATATATATTTGAAAGAGTTTGTCTCTCTGTCTGTCCATCTGTCTCTTTGTTCAAGAACTCCTCCTAAACGGTATGAGCTAGGACCACCAAATACAGTGTACAGCTTCCTTGTATCATAACTTAGAGCAAGGTAAAGGGTTAGTTGTGCCTGGAATGGGATTGCTTCTCATAAGACTATACAAAGAAGAGACAGAATCAACAGGCAGGTGAAAGGGTCCAAGCCCCAAGCCTCCTGCTCCCTCGACATCCTTTAGACTGGGTTTGCGGAGGCGGCTGAAGCTCCCTCCCCTGATTCATATGGGAGCATTGCTGACGTTACAGCGTGAGGGGCAAGTGCACAGTTTGCTGCATTTCTCGCAGGGGGCAGGTGTACCTGGACCTGCCTCAACTGGGGAAAATGCTCCTCTCCCCCAGCTGTGTCCTCTGGAGCTGCAGCAGCCATGGAGAGGCACTTCTCACCTGGTCCCAAGGTGACAGAGGCCTGGGGTTGTCCTCTCTCCCCGGGGCAGCCTGCATACAGGAGGCCCCCGACTTGAGACGCAATCCATTCCTGGGGAAGCATCATAAGTCAGGGGCATCATAACTCAAGCCCTCATTTACGATAGGCACTGTGCACCATCGCAAATGTGGGTCGAGGGCTTAAGTCGGGGGTTTTCGGCCCCTTCTGCACTTAAAAAAATGGTTGTAAATGTGGGGGGTTGCAATTCTGGCGGTTGCATTTCGGGGGCCTCCTGTACTGAACTCCTAATCCCCAGCTCCACCCCAGAGCAATGATTTAAATGAAGCATGGACATTTTTCCCAGATTATTTTCCAAAAACCAAAAATTAATTGAGTTAAGGCCCTGAGCAATGTCGGGTAATGG
This sequence comes from Pelochelys cantorii, assembly GCA_032595735.1. Lineage (NCBI taxonomy): Eukaryota > Metazoa > Chordata > Testudines > Trionychidae > Pelochelys > Pelochelys cantorii. The sequence continues at coordinate 15,188,498 of CM064352.1, read as the reverse complement.
AAGATTCCAGTAGCACATATAGAAGAAGGGTTATTTAAAAATACGTGTATGTCTGTTGAGCATGTGTGTGTATATTTATGTGTACACAGAGGAAAATATAGATAAAGCTTTAAATCCATTTAAATACCATCTGAATTATGAGATATAAAGAAGAGTGTCACTTGATCCACCAAATATTGAGGTTCAGATTATATTTAAATGGATCATCTAAATCTACATTGTATTATAGGCTAATACAGAGTCTGTTCTCCTGTCAGAGAGTGACATTCTCCCATGTGCAGATAGCCAGCACTGGGCCCACACAGCATTTTAGTCCTAGTTCTAATGACATTTTATGTTCATTGCTCATAGAACCTAAATCCGCATGATGCACTGATTTCCATTGCTACTGATTTAATCTGACCAAGCACTGCACTGGATAAAACACATTCTGATTTTCTGACCAGGGCACTAATCTTTAAAAATTAGTAGCCTGCACAAACACGACACTTTCAGCTGCAAAAAGCTGTATCCAGATTCAGACTAAGGTCCTGATTCTCGAAAAAGTGTGCATGTGCTTAGCTTCAGTACTTGGAAGAATATTATTAAAGCAGCATAGTTAAGCACACAAATATGTTTTCAACATCAACACATAACATAGACATAAATGTGTTGCTTTGCCAGTGTTTTGTATCTTCATTTGTACAGTGCACTTAGTATAAAGTGACTTGCAGTCGTATTCTCTTTTTTTTCTGATTAGGATTTTGAATGATAAGCAAAACAAACAAAAACAAAAACCCAATTTCCTGTTGGTAAATCATTTCCCATCTGTTTTTCATTCAGTCTGACTCCAGAGAAATTTTCTGCACTGTATACTCCTTAGTTTAGAGAAGAATACAGAGTGCAGCTCTGAGATGAATGCTTTTATTTTGTTGCTTTTGAGCTGGGATTTGATCTCACTTCATTGCAAATGAACATTCATCCCACTAAAGTCAACAGAGTTATGCTGATTTCATAGCAGTGTCAGGGAAATCAAAATGAGGCCCCAAACATCTGTTTAATAATGAAGGTGATCTTTGGAGCAGGGGCTGTCAATGTACACATATGTGTACAGTGCCTGCCACAGTGGGACTGGGCCATAGCTGAAGCCTCTGGTCACTACTGCTATGTAAATGCAGTAATAATGAAGCATGAGAAACTTGAACCTCCAACAAAAGCACCAAGGAACTTCTCAGGAGAGTTGTTTGTATGCCCTTCAGCCCATCGTCATATGGAAAAGTCCTTTGTACTTCTTAGAACAGAGAGGGTTCTATAGAAATGTAATACAATTCTACATAAATTACAGTGAACTTTAAAAAATGTAATAGAGAAGGATAAACTTACAATAATGTTTTTCAATCATTGTATAGCAGCTCATAGGAAGAAGAAAACTTCGTATTAAATGTAAAGGGCAGTCCAAACCCCCTGTTTTTCACCATAAAATCCAATAGAGCTATCTGATGTAACCCTCAACAATGCATACAGGACTCCTCCAGACAGTGCTATGGACATCAAAATAAGAGGCCAGATTCTGCTTCTAGTTATACTGCTGTGTTAACATAATGTGTTTAAAGCCAGTTTGTCAATAAATAGGATAAAAAAATAATAATATAGACAAATAAAAATTAAATTGTATCTTTTTTTAATGTTTCATATAGATTCCTGATTCAGGTCCCATGGAACTTAAATGCATGCATGTGGTTAAGTACTTTCCTGAATTGGGTCCATACCTAGCAGGATTTCAGGCATGCAGGCTGATGCTGATATGTAATCTATTAGGGTGGACCTCTAAATCCAGGTGGAATTGCATTGAAGTTAATAGAATTTCTTACGGATGCAGGGGTCTGTCCTAAGGAACTGAAGCAAAACAACAACAGTGAAATAAATAGTTTATTTTATACCATTCTATCCAGGTAAGGATTCTAAATTATTTAAAAAGTCTGGCTATTGATCAGATGGTTTTCAACAAGGCATTAAATGTCTAGTATGTTTTCTCACCAACATCATATTCTGGTGCTCTAGTTCCCTCTTGTGTTTGATGTTAATATTTCATCTTTGCTTTTGGAATTATACATTCCCTGGGTACCAATGAGCCCAACAATCAATTTCCTGATCAATTAAATTATTTCATGAACGAAGATGATTTCCTTGATTTTTTTCCCTTCAACTGAGAAGAGTTTGCTTGATGCAGCTTGTAGAGTTCCATGCTGTGCTCTGGATTTACAGCACTGAGCTAAGAATGTCCCAACAGCAAAAGCTGAATGAATCCACTGGTGGCATTATAGGACAGAAGAAAAAGAAAGGGGTTGGTGCTGGGAAATGTATGTGTGTGTGTGTCAGGGCGGCTGAGCAAATTGAATATCCAAGGAACCTTTGACCGTGTTTGAATAGCTATGGTATTCTGGGACTGGGTCAGAACAGCTTGAAAGGAGAGTCACTGCTTTCTACTAGAGGTTGAGGAAGACATAGGGTAATTTCTTTCCTGGAGTTATGGTTTCTCCACTGAATGGCCCCATCAAATGTAACCATTGTGTCCGGTATTGACTGTGTGTGGCCTAAGGTTTATGATGTTCTGTGATTTTTTTCTCCAGTCTGTGCTTGCTGGGAAAGAAGAGTGGAGAGAAACATGTGGGCAAATGACTCCCTCTCCAGACCTTGTGTCATGATTAAAGGCACACACAGATTGATTTTTCACTTGCTGCACTAATTGACTAAGCCATTACTTGGATCTCTCACAGGACTGCCTGTGCCAAATGAATACTGAGACTCTATAGCCAAAACCACTCTAGTCTGCTTTTCAGAAAAATCCAGTGCAAATAGGATAAGGAAGCAGAAATCCTGGTATTTTTTTTATGGTTTGTTGGGATTAATGATGCTCACTCCTTTGCTGTTGCTTCCGTAAGTTATTCATTGGCAGCACAGGGCTATTCCATGTGCGGAGGGAAGCAAATTGTTTTGAGCAGAAGGCTTCTGATAGAAAATCACTTGATTTGCTTTGATCTCTAGCTCTGGCAAAGGAGCATTCTGTGCACTCAGGAAGTCACTTTTATGCTCCCCTGATCCTACCTAGAGACATAAAAGATAACAACAAAACATTCTACAAATATGTTAGAAACAAGAGGAAGACCAAGAACAGGATAGGCCTGTTACTCAATGAAGAGGGGAAAATTTGGAAATGGCAGAGGTACTTAATAACTTCTTTGTTTTGGTTTTCACCAAGAAGGTTGGGGGTGATTGGATGCTGAACGTAGGGAATGCCAGTGAAACTGGAATAGGTCCAGAAGCTAAAACAGAGAATTAAAAAGTTGAAGATTACTTAGACAAGTGAGATGTCTTCAGATCACCAGGGGCTGATGAAATGCATCCTAGAATACTCAAGGAGCTGACAGAGGAGATATCTGAGCCACTAATTATAATTTTTGAAATGTCATGGAAGATGGGAGAGATTTGAGAAGACTGGAAAAGGGCAAATATAGTGCCCATCTATAAAAAGAGAAATAAGGACAATCCAGGGAATTACAAACCAGTCAGCTTAACTTCTGTACCAGGAAAAGATAATGGAGCAAATAATTAAGGAATCAATTTGCAAACATCTAGAAGATAACAAGGTGATAAATGGTAGCCTGGATTTGTCAAGAACAAATCATGTCAAACCAACCTCATAATTTCTTTGACAGGATAACAAGCCTTGTGAATAATGGTGAAGTGGTAGATGTGGTATATATAGACTTTAGTAAGGCTTTTTATAGCCTTGCATATCTTCTCATTAACAAAGTAGGGAAATACAATCTAGGGCCACATCCATACCTACCACATCGGAGATCAATCTTCTGGCATTTGATTTATTGGGATAAATCGAATGCTGAGACTGCCCCTGGTTGGCGTCTTTACTCCTTGATTCATGGCAGGCAAGGGAAGTCGGCAAGAGCATTTGCTTCCCTCAACCTGCCACTGTGGAGACGGCACTAAGCTTGGCTTAAGGTATGTTGACTCCAGCTACATTATTTAGGTAACTAGAGTTATGTTTCTTAACCTGACCAAGACTAGTATAGACCTGGCCTTAATGGAGCTACTATAAAGTTGGTGCATAACTGGTGGGATAACCATTCCTAGAGAGTAGTTATCACAGGAGGCAAAAACTCATCCTAACTTAAGGGCTTATCTCTGGCTATCAACTGTGATTTTCATCTTTTAACCAGGGGATTGTTCTGTCATTCAGAATCATGACAGTGAGGGACGAACTGATGGTATATCCGAAGGAGTCATCTTCCCTGGCTTCTTGCCTTAGGGTGCCAAATGTCAGCGGTCAAGGTAGGTGAAGCAGTATTTTGTTGGACCAACAAACGTTCAAGCTTTCATGGCACTCGAAAGCTTGTTCTTTCCACCAACAGGAAATGATATCACCTCACCCACTTCTTTCTTGTATCCTGGGACCACCTCAATTACAACAACACAGCAAAGAATCTACTAGACATGTGGGCAGGGGAATGGAGTCACATACCTGAGGGAGGGGTGCATGGGCATCAACAGCCTCTGTGGGGCCTCTGGGCAAAGTGTGGGAGAGGGTAGATCTGTGCTCCTGGAACATTTGGACTTGGGGGGGAATTTTAATATTAATTTTTTTTTGTACTGAAGTGATTGTAGAGATTCAGCACAAAACTGCAAAACATTTCAGCCAACCCAAATCTGCTTTTTTGGCTCATTCAACTTTACATCCAATCTCCCTCACAGGAAGCTCCTCCCTGCTCAGATTTTCTAGAAGCATCTTGGATTGCAGAGGCTAACCTGGCTCTGGAGCTCCTGGGCCAGCTATAACTGGATCTTGGTGAACCTCATCACCATCTAATTTTGTGCTTTAAGAAAGCACAGACACAGGCATTTCTATTACAGTCAGTACGATACAACTGTGAATAATTTGCAGTGGTGTAGCAGCTGTGTTGGTCCTAGGATATGTGAGACATGAGGTGGGAGAGTTAATGTCTTTTATTGGACCAACATCTTTTGGTGAAAGCGGCAGGTTTTTGAGCTTTCCAGAGCTCTTCTTTATGTCTTATCATTTTCTCCAACAATAGTTATCCCAATAAAAGATATTGGCTCACCCACCTTGTCTTGGTGAGTAATTTAGCATTCAGCACATTTAAATGCAGTTTCAAGCCATTCACATAGGAAATTCACTTTTTACATAGACTATTTATGACTCATGCTTGTGTATACTAAAAACATCCTGGCTGCATCTACATTGGCGCGATCTTGAACAAAAGCAGCTGCTTTTGTGCAAAAACTTGCTGCCTGTCTACACTGGCCCCAAGTTCTTGCACAAGGACTCAGGAATAAGCCCTCTTGTGCAACTGTTCTTGCGTAAGAGGCCAGTGTAGACAGGCAACATGAATTTCTTGCGCAAGAAAGCCCTATGGTTAAAATGGCCATCAGAGCTTTCTTGCGCAAGAGAGCGTCTACACTGGCATGGATGCTCTTGCACAAAAGCACATGCCAGTGTAGACGCTCTCTTCTGGGAAGAGTTTTTGCACAAGAACTCTTCCGCAAAAGAGTTCTTGTGCAAGATCATGCCAGTGTAGACGTAGCCACAGAGAGAATTAGTGATTCATTTATTTAGTTTGAAAACAACTGCCTGGGAAAAAGTCAAATACCTTGTAAAGTTTTGAAAGAAATACTAATTCCTCTCATGCATTTTTTGGTAGTAATGCTCATCTTTTAATTGAAAAACTGATTTTTTTAAAAAAAGGTTTACTGTGAAAACCAGAAAATTTTAAAAGAAACAAATTTCCCTACACAAAAGAGTATTTATTTTGAGAAAAGTTAATTGCTGTTGGAAATTTATTGTTTTTTTGTTGATAAGATTTTAAACTTGCTAGAAGACAGACCACATTTTATTTTGTGCCCTACCTAGCACATTTGTGGGTATTCTATATGTTTTGTGACACCAGAAGTAACACCAGAAGACATCATGCATTACAGACATTTCAGTTTTGCCCCTGATCTCCAAGGCCAGGTCTCCAAAGCAGGTCAGTTTAAGGTATGTAACTCCAGCTACCTATAATACATAGCTGGAATTGGCCAATGGGAGCAAACATTCCCATCAGCTTCCCTTAGTCCTCGTGACTGCGAGGAGTACAGGCGCCAGCTGGAGATTTTCTCAGTGTCCGATTTATGGGTCTATATAGACCCGCTAAATCGAATGCCAGAACGTCAAATTCTGATGTGGTGAATGAAGACATGCCCCAAGGGAAGGATGATATTGGCATCTGAGGCAGTGTTCCCTATTGGGTAGAGCACTGGGCTGGGGTTCAGAAGACCTGGATGCTACTCCCTTATCTCCTACTGGCCTACTGGGTGATGTTGGGCAAAGTCACTTCACTCCCTCTATCTTAGTTTCCCCATCTGCAAAGTGGAGATAATGATACTGACTTTCTTTGTAAAGTGCTTTGAGATGTATAGGTGAAAAGCACCATACAAATTCTCTGGTATTATTATTGGCTAGTGCGTACAAGAAGCAGAACCAAAGCCCCATTCCATCCCTCCCCTTTGCCTGCAGAGGGGGAATATCTAGAGAAGGAAGATTGGGTTGGAGGCCAGATTCAGATCCATGTAGATTTTACTTTACTGAGTAGGGAGTTTGTGGGCCTTTCTCCTCTCTGCTTGATTAAAACAAGCATACCTACTAGCTGTCTTCTAACAGAGTAATGCTCCAATGTCCTTGCCTGATATGATCATATTGTTCTTCTTATTGCCATCAGAAAGGGATGCCAGCCCTTGAAGGAGCACTTCTTAATATTCCACGATGCAGTGTGGCCTAACAAAAGGGAGAAGGTACTTGCTCTGCTAGCAGTAAATAAGTTCTGTCAAGGGAAATATCCAAAGAGTTAGGGCCTCCCTGTCTGCTGTTTTTATTAGCTAATTAGTGGGAAGCAAGTCTAGAGTGGTCCAAAAGGAGCTTTGCCAATCCCTTGTCAATCTTGATAACTGCCAATCAGTAAGGGCACGTCTGCACAGCAGGGCTAAAGCCAAAATAAGCTTCGCAACTTGAGCTATGTCAATTATATAGCTTAAGTCGAATCAGCTTATTTCAGCTTTTGGCACTGTCTACACAGCAAGAAGTCTGAGAAAGAGCACTCTTCCTCTTACTTCCCTTACTCCTCGTGAAATGAGGCTTACAGGAGTTGGAGTAAGAAGTCCTCCAGCTTGACATGTGTCAACAATCTCCACCATACCAGCTTAATTGGCTCTAATCAAGGTGGCAGATTAGAGACAATTATCTAAATGACCAGGGTTATCTAAATGACCAGTGGGCCTAACAAAAGGGAGAAGGTACTTGCTCTGCTAGCAGTAAATAAGTTCTGTCAAGGGAAATACCCAAAGAGTTAGGGCCTCCCTGTCTGCTGTTTTTATTAGCTAATCAGTGGGAAGCAAGTCTAGAGTGGTCCAAAAGGAGCTTTGCCAATCCCTTGTCACTCTTGATAACTGCAAGCATGCCCAAGCCCTCTCAGAGGTCCAGAAGGGCACCAGCCACTGCCAGCTTTGAGGCCCCTAGCCATAATAAAAATAAAAGAGGACACATGAAAACAAAATAAGGCACACACACACACACACACACACAAAGGAGACTTTTTAAAAAATTTAACAAGTGCTTTTCTAGCCTGAGAGTGTGGGTCCCATTTTGGTCCAATAGGGATGCACATAAAAACAAGCTGCAAAACTTACCAAATGCCAAAAAATGAAGGGTCAACATTTGAGGCCCCTTTTGAGCTTGAGTCCTAGGCCCAGTGTCCCTCCTGGTCCCCTTCTGATTGGCCTTGACCTTGCCATCACAGTGAGCTACGCTGAATTTCTGTTTGCTGTTATTATTTATTATTTGTATTACTGTAATGCCTAAGAATCATGGATCAAGATGCCACTGTGCTAGATGCTTTCCAAACATAGAACGAAATGACAGTTCCCTGCCCCAGAGAATTTACAGGGGTGGGCAAATACTGGCCCACAGGCCAGATCTGGTCCACCTGAGTTAGCCCCTGGCAGGCCCCCACTGCTATATTGACCTGCTCCTCCAGAGGTACAGGTGATCGCAGCTCCCATTGGCTGCAAATCACTATTCCTGGCCAATGGGAGCTGCAGGAAGCTGTGTAATGGTCCGCATTGCTTCCCAGTGCTCCCATTGGCCAGGAACAGTGATCTGTGTCCAACAGGAGCTGCAATTGCCAGTACCTGTGGAGGCACAAGTAAATATAGCAGCGGCAGCCTGCTGGGGCTAACCCTGGTGAACCATCACCTGATTATTGCCCACTCCAGTCTAACATCAAGAGATTACTTAGGTTGTGTCTTTAAAATAGGATTAGGGATGACTCAAGCATTTGATTTGGCATTCTATACATTCAAATACTCCTTTCCTGTCCATATACAAATTCTTGCAGTGTGTAAAAGAATAAGAAACCAGGCAACCTTGGACCAGTATCAAAATACTGAAACATCAGCACAAAATGAACTTGGCTTTCCTGGAGAAATGTGACATACATTTAAGGTGGTTAGTGGGGCTGTCTGTCCTATCCTATCTAATATATCTAGGTAGTGATTCCATCTATCTGCCACCAGAACAATGTATTGTACCATCACTTTCATAGTCTGGGGGACTTTTAAGGGATCATTATGGTTGTCTGACTTCCTGCATCACACAGGCCAAAGAACCTCATCCAATAATTTCTGCATTGAGATAATAGTTTCTATTTTGGCTAAAGTGTATCTTGATTTAAAGCCTGCAAGTGATGGATACAAGTAGCATGTTTAAGGATGCCATTTATAGAGCCACTTTGCCATCTGGTGGAGAGGGAGGGAAAGCCATCAATAGCAGCACGCAAGAAAGAATAAGGCAGGAATATTACTTGCAAGAACTTTTGTTGATACTGTGAGCCACAGGAACAAAGCTTGTTTCACTTCTGCTTAAGGATTCCGTCCTGAAGTTTTTAGTCAAACGAAAAGGTTCCTTTGACTTCTGTGTAAGTTTTGCTGGAGTGAAGAACTTCAGTGTGCCATCTTATTTTTCCTATAAAAATTACATAAAGCTGCATAAGAGTGTGGTCTAATGGTTAATCCACAAGATAGGATATTGGAGTTCAGGGTGAAATTTTCAAAATCACTTAAGTTCCATTTTCAAAAGTGAGTCTAAAGGTATGTCTACACTACACGGCTATTTGAAAATAAACTATTCTGGAATAGTTATACTGAAATAGCTTATTTCAAAATAGCACATCTACACTGCAGGGAAGCCTCAAAATTAGTCAGAGGCAGGCTTACTTAATGTAGTCATGCTATCTTGATTTAGAGCCCCAGGAAGCACTGGGGAGGAATAACTTAGAATGGCTCTGGTGAGGGGCTATTTCGAAATAGCAGCAGTGGAACATCTACACATGACTTATTTCGAAATAGCTATTTCAGAATAGACATTATTCCTTGTAGAATGAGGTTTACAGATTTTGGAATAAGCCGTCCATTATTTCTAAATTATTTCAAAATAATGGAATGGCTGTGTAGACGTTCACATTCTTATTTTGAAATAACATTAGTTATCTCAAAATAATGGCACAGTGTAGACGCACTCTAAGTCTCAAAAAAGTCAGTTAAATTTAGGTTATTAACTCCAGGGGACTTACATGCTTTTGAAAATTCCTCCCCTAATCTCAGCCCTCCCCATGAATCCATCTAGTATCTTGAGGAAGACACTTAATCATTCTGTCTCTCATTTAAGGTGGGAATAATGCTGATGGTTAATTAATATATGTGAAGTGCTTTGAGATCTTTAGATGAAAAAAGTTGAAGGTGAACAATTAATATAATTTTTCTTTTACTGTAACAAGGAAACTAAAATGAGGTAGCAATGTTCCAGCTTACTCCACTTGGTTATTTAACATGATGCATCAGAAGGATAAATGAAATAGGAATGCCAAGGAAGAAGTGATGCTGTGGAGTTTTAAGTGACTTGTTACTGTTAGTTTAGTAGCTATGAATTTGTTCTGATTATGGTAATTTTCATTGCTAATTAAGTGATTGCCTCTCTGCTTTTAGAAAGTGTACTTTTGTATCAATTAAGGACACTGAAGATCTATATTTTTTAAAAAAATTATCTAAAGTAAAGGAGAAGTAAATGACAATGATGGATCTTGGGGAAAATGCAAAGACTTAAGAGTAATTCAGGACACTGTACTTATAAACTTTCAGGATTTCCCTTCTCATAGGAGTTCTTGGATTTGATTCTCAGTTACACTAAGACCACTTTAAACAGCTGTTGCAATGTAAAGATTAGGGAATGCCATCCAAGTAAGGCCTCCCCAGCCTATGTAAAAGTGACATAAGGCTTGACAAGCTTCAGGGGGTAGCTGAGTTAGTCTGAACAGGATAAACTTAAAAAACAACAAATAGTCCAGTAGCACTTTATAGACTAACAAAACATGCAGATGGTATCATGAGCTTTCATGGGTACAGCCCACTTTAGATGACCGGTCATCTTCTTCAAAACTCCGGTCATCTGAAGAAGTGGGTTTTGCCCACGAAAGCTCATGATACCATCTACATGTTTTGTTAGTCTATAAAGTGCTACTAGACTATTTGTTGTTTTTTAAGTTTATAAAGCTTTACAGTAGTCCATCTTCCAACCGCCAGTGTTGGAGGACAAGATAGGGATGAAACTGGAAGATTAGTGGCACAGAGGGAGTATGACAGGACTGCACTGTGCTGTGGCTATTCTGCTTTCCAGGGCCCTGAGAACCAGAGCATAAGTTAGAGCAGCCTTGGGGCTGCTTTAACTTACACCAGGGGCTGGACTGAGCCCTGAAAAGCTCCAGAAATGCAAATTATCCTCCTTCCTGTTGTGGAATGGAGTGACTGAGAATCAGGCCCCTTCTGTTTGATGGGGGGCAGGTACAGTTTTTAGAGCATGCAACTCTCAGGCAGGACTCTTGCGTGCTTATCTGTAACTGTAACAGTGACCTTCTTTGTGACTTTGGGCATGTCACTTACATTGCACCTCAGGTAACTGCCTCACAGGGGAGAGCAATAATGAAAGTGCTTTTTAGACCCTTAGGTGAAAGGAGCTAGAAGTGCAAACTATTATTGTCTTCTAGGTCAGGGAAAGAAAGCAATTACTTGTAGATAGACCAGTAATTTTCCCTCTTTTTTTTTTCATCCTTGCAAATAATTGTGAATAGAGGACACGAGCAAGTACTCTGAATGGATTAATAAAGAACTTCAAACTTTGTCTCCTTTTCTTCTGTTTTTATTTTGATCTTTTTAAAATTTCCACTTTTAATTTCCTTTGAGCTAGCTTGGATGATTAACCTTTTGATCTTGGCAAGCAAATCACTCTGGGTATGTCTACACTGCACAGCTATTTCGGGATACTGGAGGTATCCCAAAATAGCTATCCCGCATTTACACAAGCTGCCTGTTATTTCGAAATATTTTTCAAAATAATGGTCATGCTATGTCGCCATGCTGGGAAACCTCATTGCATGAGGGATAAGGAATGGCTCGAAATAGCGCGTTAGCTGTGTAGATGCGCCAAATTTCAAAATAAGCTATTTCAAAATAGATTTGAAATAAGATATGTGATTTGCATAGCACAAATTGCGTATCTTATTTCAAGTTTAGGGTGCTGTGTAGACACACCCTCTGTCAACAGCATGAATCTAATTGAAAGGCAGGGGATGGACTAAACAGCCCAATGCATGGGGTGGGGAACCTTTTTTCAGTCAGGAGCCACTGACCCACAGAAAAATCAGTCAGGGGCCACACATAAGTGAGAAAAAAACCCAACCTCATTGACCTGACCCCCCAAATGCAAAGGAAAAAAATCCCACAAATACCTCACTGATTTGGCCCCTACTTACACAACTTGGGGTACCAAGGCTCAGAGATTTGCTGCAGGAGGAAGACTCAAACCTAGCTGTGGGCCAGATCACGGTAAGCCAGGGGCCAGCTCAAGCCTGTGGGCCAGTTACCCTACCTCTAATGTTTTTAAACATCCTAACTTCCTGTGAATACAAAAGTTCATCATTACAGAGCCTCCTGGCAAATGCTTAGAATCCACCTCCAAAAGAAAAGCACCCTCTGCTTTTCCAGCCAGGAGAGCAGAATGTGTCAGGTGTGATGCTGCGGAGGAGCTGTTGTTATCTAGTCAGAGGGATGTTTGCATTGCCCAGGCCTGTGAATCCTCTCAGTGCTATCACTGCTATCAGGCTTCCCAGAGCAGACCAAGGCTGAAGACTGCAGAACTTGTAAGCTCAGCAAGTCAATAGGGTTACCAGATGGTTTAAAAAAAAAAAACCCAGACACACTTGATCTCAGATCGGGGAAAGGGAGGGGGAGATTGTCTGGGAGAGGAGTGGGGCTGGCCGGAAAGGGTCAGGGGGAGCGGGGCTGGCCGGGGGAGATCGGGAGGGAGGGGATCGGCCACCGGGAAGCAGAGTTGGCCGGGAGAGGGTTGGGGGGAGTGGGGCTGCCGGGGGGAACCAGCCAGTGGGGAGTGGGGCTGGCCCGGGTGCACACAGATCCTGGGGTGCTGCCCGTCCCGCACACGGTCCTGGCGGGGCGCACGGGCGAGTCTGGCCCGCGGGATTCCATCCCGCCCCAGCCCCAGCCCCACCCCCCTCCTTTCTACTGTGTAGTTGCGTACTTCCTAGCCGGTAGACACGCTCACACAGAGCGTGTCTACCAGCCAGGCAGTACGCAACTACGTACCGATACTCATGATAATAATAAAAACTTTATTAGAAAACATTTATATGTCTGGTATTTTCTCAATTTGTTTCCCAGACAGAAAGCTCAAATACCGGACTGTCCCGTTCAAAACCGGACACCTGGCAACCCTACAAGAGCTGCAGCGTCTTGCAGTGTGAAAGGGTTGTTAGAGCCCTGGGAATTCCTTCAGTGCAGGAGCAATATAGGGCCATAATGTGCATAGGCTGGGCTGAAGGCAGATTGGTGGGGCATGGCCCAACTCAGTACTTTCCCCTCTTGTTATTCTCAGCAAAAATGCAACTGGAACTTGTGTTGAGAGCGTATCAGCCCAGGCAAAAGGGTGGCTTAAAGTTACCTTCACCTTGTGTTGCGCCTTGCAAGAGTCAGCGCAGAATCCGGTCCCTGGGATTGCAATGAAATGGTGTCAGCTCTAGAATTTGAGAGCCCAAATGCAAACCCCATCTATTTGCCCTGGCTTTCCCTATTCTGTTCATGGGTGGAGGTTGGAAGGAGAATTTTCTATTGGTGAATTAAGCTGGTTTAAAAACTGAAGGGTGGACCTCATTTATTGGGATGCCTTGTTTATAAACTGTTTGCACATATGTGTATAGTTTCAAATTATTTCATATTTAGAAAGTTACTAAGTAATCAGAGCTAACTACAGGCTTGTTGCACTGGTGAATCCGGTAATGGGAATATGCCTATTAGTAGCAGACACCCTGCACATGCAGAATGCATCTTATATGGTCTCAGTACTTAAATAATCAGACTCTTGTGGAAAAGCCCTTATACACTTTAATGGAAAATTCCATCCTTCCTATAAGGATACTCGAAAAAAAACCTATGGAAAGAATACCATTCTCTCTCAGATCCATTCATGAATCATTTCCTGGATTAAGACCAGAAGGCACCATTATTATCATCTAGTCTGACCTGGTGCATAACACAAATCAAAGATCCTGGTGCACTGATTCCTGCATTTCTGTAGAAGCCCTTATTGGTTTCATTCCTATTAAATCTTCTAGGCTTGTTCCAGAAATGTAGCTTCCTGGCTTTCTCATATATAAATGATTGAGAATCCTGCACTCTGTTGTGTCTACAGTGCACCACACAAGTCTGTCTGCACCAAGTCAGCATTCGTGCTAGAGCCATCCTTCCCCATATTCAGCATATGCAGTTGTGCAGGGTATGATACCTGAAAATTTGGGTGCACCACTGCGTCACTGGTCCATCCATGCACCTCCCCCTATCCCTGTTCTGCTGCTCTTCTTCCTCTGGAGATGATCTAGTTAACTTAAAAGTGGAGAAGCCTGCCAGACCTATTAGCAGACACTGAACCTGTGAAGAGCCATTCAAGTGGTAATGATGCCATTTAACAGGCATCTGTCAACCCCAGGTAAGTACTGTCAGTTTCTGAATTTGCTGTTACTCTACAGGACCTTAGTTTAACATTAAAAAAAAAAAAACAGTTCATTAGCGTATTGCTGAAGATTATAAAATCACATCTCTAAAAATGCTCCCCCTTCGGTGTCATTGGATATAGGGCCATTTGTTTAATAGTATTGCCTATGGCCCGGAAATCCCAAGGACCAATGTGCCTTACACATGCGGACTTGGCAGAATTTGATTTTTATTTCCTTTATAATTTTGACAGATAATGTTGATGTTCATTTTGTCAATTTGTATTTATTTCAATGTCCACAATTGCAAACAAAAACCCCAAAACAAAACAAAAAACAAACAAACAAGCAAACAAAAAAACCCTCCTACAAAAACATGTGTTTTAATCACTTTAAAATTTATTATGGATTCAAATTTTCACAGTTCTAAGAAATTAGGAGGAAATCAGACAATAATGGGGGTTATTTAAGGTCAGTAGGCCTTGGGATTCAAAAAGTTCAAGCTTAATAAACATTCAGACACAAACTGTCGATACCATATGTCAAAATTTTAACCTGAAATCAGATGCTAATCTTATCAATGGAAATATTTTTTCTCAGTTGAATGTGTCTAAATCAATATATATATTGATAAAAATTAAAAAAATAAAAATCTAACCCTTCTAATTCTATGCATACATTCTCCAGAGTCGGAGAATAATATGAGGCTAAACTCCTGGCAGCTGGTTGTACTGCCGAACGGCCATCTTATCTGAATAAACAGAAACAAGGGGATGCTAGGGAGGCAAATGGATTCTAGCAAACAAACTGTCTGCAGACCAGGAGGTGGCAATGGAGCAAGCGGTGCTCCCCTCATCCCAACTGCCTATGACTGCATTAATTACATGTATCCATGGTGCTCTCTGAATCCTACAAGCCCAGGCCCGAGACGCTTGACACAGAAAACATAAGGCCAGTCTGATAAAGGGCCCATTGTGAGCGCTGAATCCTTCTGCCCCAATGAAAAGAAACAAGATGTTTCTGACACCCCCTGAGGAGTGTGGCGGCGTGAAGGAATGATGGCCTTACAGTCACCTCCCCGAGGGGTGGTGGAAAGGTGCCGTCTCTATAGGCTAGGTCAGAAAATCTTGCCGTCTGCTGTAGCTAATTTCCACATGCTTGTTCCGAACTGACATGTTGGTTTTATAAAAGCTTGTTTGTTTGTTTAATTTGTCTGGGTATATTTAGGGAGCCTGAAAGTGGAGAACTGATAGCACCAGCTGGAGTCATGTACCATGTACAGAAGGTGGGAGCTGTGCAAAGGCACTCTTAAGGGTTAGGATGCAGGGCATCTGTGTTGTATTCTCTTCTCTGCCACTGACTTACTCTGTGATCTTGGGTAAGTCCCCTGTTGATGCTTCATTTTTCTCATCTGAAAAACTGAGAAATGGCCCTTCACAAGATGCAGTAAATTCATTCATATTGGCAAAGGGCTTTGAGAGCCTTGCATGAAAGAGGCTATGTGCAAATGCAAAGTCAGAGGGTCTGAGGACCCACATTAGCACACAGGAATGTTGAAGATCAAGGCACTTTCTCGTAGAAGAAGAGCAGTTACAGAGCTGGGCACACTAGTTAGCTGGCCCATGGGCTGGCAACAACGCCTGTGTTCATCAGGGGAAACAAATAGCTTCTTTGCATATGGGCTTAGATCCTTATTTGCAGAGGGCCCTTGATATGTCAGCCACTGGACGTGTCCAGTTGTGCCTCAGTCTTTGTGGGAAATAGGTTTTATTGAGAATTGATCTCAATCTGGTTTGGGCCAATTGTTCTTTATTAAAAGCCATTGGGAGTTAGGCACTCCATAAATCCCACTGTCTGTATCTTTAGGCATCTCCGTGAATCTGGCCCAAGGAGTGTACTCTGTGCTGTGCGGCATATGCAGGAGACACGTATTCTTTACCAAGGAGCTTACAATTGTAAAATAACCCTTTATTTGTTCCATATGCTGATAAATAGCTCAGGGTGTGATTTAAAATGGTACTTAATACATTTTTTTTCCTGACGTACAAAGAGCTAACAGATTTTTTCACTCCTAAATGCCTTTTAAGGGAAATAACAAAACCAAGAAAGAACAGAAGTGGGATCTCCATAGGAGAGCACACTGTATGTGTTTGTCCCCTGTAACATAGCACTTGACAAAATGCCAGTCCCCCCTGCAGCCAAGCAGACTATTTAGAGGTGCAGCTGCGTGTAGAACAGTCATAACAGCTCGTAATTTCCATACATTACAAAAATAATTATTTTTTCCACCCCAGCTCATGATGGAGAGACCTGCAATCTGTTCTGTGTCTACTGTGCACCACACAAGTCTGCCTGCACTGAATCAGCATTGGTGCCTTCGCACAGAGATGGGCTTGGTAGAATTTGATTTTTATTTCTTTTATAATTTTGATGGATAATGTTGATGTTCAGTTATAAGCATTTTCTCAATTTGTATCGATTTAAAGGTTCACAATTGCAAACACACACACACACACACATACCCACATAAGCCAGAACAGGGGCTCATCCAACTGCACATGGTCTGATGTGATATATGCCATCAACTGCCAGCAGTACCCCTTTGCCATGTATGTTGGCCAGAACGGACAGTCTCTGTGACAAAGGATTAATGGACACAAATCAGACATCAGAAATGTTAACACACAGAAACTTGTAAGTTAACATTTTAACCTGCCTGGTCACTCAGTCATGGATTTAAAAGTAGCCATTCTTCTGCAAAGGAATTTCATCACCAAATTTCAGAGCGAGACTGCAGAACTGCAATTCATCTACAGATTGACACTGTTACCTCACGCTTGAATGAAGACATTAACTGGTTAATGCATTACAAAATCAATTTCTCCTGCCTTTCACATCAGCATTTTCACATGAAAAGCTGTGAATGGGACACAACCAGCTCACTTAATTAGTTTCATTAACATGAGTTCTACAATTGACAGGTACTTAAATTACTGTTATTATATATCTTGGATTCTGTTCTTTCCACTTCAACTCATCTGATGAAGTGGGTTTTACCCATGAAATCTCATGATTCTATATATTTTTGTTAATCTCTAAGGTGCCATAGGACTACTTGTTTATAAAGCCCCAAGGTGTTATACAAAAGCATAGGACAATACAAACCCAGCCCCTAACAGCTTGCAATCTAAATAGGTAAGACAAAGCTGGGAGAAGAGATGTATGAGCTTTACTTTATAAATTCCTTCAAGAGAGGAATAGAGACATAACGTAGTGTGTGTCTACACAGCAAGCCCGTTATTTTGAAAGAAAGTCAAAATAACAGGCTTCTTACTCCGACTTTTGTAAACCTCATTTCGTGAGGAGTAAGGGAAGTCGGGGGAAGAGGGCTCTATTTCAAAATAACTGCTGTGTAGACAGTGCCAAAAGTCGAAATAAGCTATTTCGACTTAAGCTATACAATTAGCGTAGCTCAAGTTGCATAGTTTATTTCGAGTTTAGCTCTGGTGTGTAGACATGCCCTAAGTGACTTGCCCAAGGTCATACAAGAATGCTGTAGCAGAGCCAGGAACGGAACTCACATCTGCTGAGTTCCACTTCAATGCCTCAACAAAACTATTCTTCAATCAAAGTAAAATTATGGGATTGTGGAGTCTTTATAGAATCTTTGGTGCCTATGTCTGTCTGCTTAATCCATGTATATGGCATTCATCACCATGGCATCTAGATGCAATTCTTCCTGTCCTTTAACATTGCCAGAGTTCCTTGCAAAAATCTACATGGTTTCCATAGGTGATAAAGGCGCTTCCCCAACCTTTATGAGATCTTCACTTTACATTGCACACGCCACATTTCTCATAAATCTGCCCATCTATTATAGCTTAAAAAAAGATGAAGAGGGTATTCAGTTAGCATCTATCGCACCACAGGTGAGTGGTGCCTGCAAGGGGAGGGGGTGCAGGGAGGGCCAACCAGTGGAATAGAGAAGGGATATCAGGGAGTATCCCATTTAACAATCAAAATTTTGGCAGAGGTATGTGGGGAAGGGCAGTGTATCTCTTGGATGCTACCACAATTTGCCTATAAACATCACACTTAGCCTTATTGTAAAGCTTCCTTCCCTCTCCCTGAGTTCCATCAGCTTTTATGCCCTGTAACAACACAGGCGCGGCTGTGAGTCTCTCACAGTCACATCCCGCAAACTGCATAAAATCAAGGCATCCAGTTTTTAATTGGAGGCCAGTGGCAAATTGAATTAACAAAACATGCCCTGTATGTGTGCACCTGGAAGAAAAAATAAGTTTAATCAGGAGGGGTCCTGATTCGCGGCATTCCAGGTCTGGGAGGGACCATGAGGAGCAGGGATGGAGTGCGAATCAGCGGATTCGTGGCACTCTGAAAGTTCTGGGAGGGAGAGGAATAGGAACTGCGGGGCTCTGGTGCCCCAGGTCACAAGAGGTGCATGGGGGAGGGGCAGACAGGAGGTCCGCAGGCCATTGGTGGAGCCCCAGTAGGCAGCAGGTTGCCCACCACCGGCCTAGAGTTTAACTGACACGCTAACACATGTTGACATTGTCTTCATTAGGAACTTCTGCATGTTGCTCACCGTGTGTCAGCTCACATGACGTAAGACCACGTCTTTTTTGCCCTGGGAAGACAAGGCCTGGGAGTATGTATTTCATGAAATCTCTGCAGATGTTATTCCATTCCCCCTCCCCTCTGTTACATCCACATTTGTGATTACAATTTTTGTTAGAACTTGAAAAGTTTCCAACGGCTTTAAAGTAAAGAGAGATTTGAGCCCAAAGGCTTGACCCCATAACCACTGAGATGATTAGACCTGGATCAGAACTTTGCCTCTGTTCCCTCTCTCTGTAATACACTGGGCCAAAACTTCCGAGCTGAAGGCTTCAGTGGAGTTTGTGGGTGCCCACTGCCCAGCGCTTCTCAGGATCAGGTTCTTGATGACCAGTGGCTATGGGAAGGACATTCTGAAGGCCTTTATGTTTCCTTTTCTCTGTGCACACAGATTCTAAGGACAGAAGGGACCACTGTGGTCACCTAGTCTGACTTTCAGTATTACAAATATAGCCTTGAAGCTGAAAGGGGAAGGATACTGTTGTAATGGGAGACAGTGGACTAGGAGACAGGGCAGATGGTTTATTTCCTACTTCTGCCCCAGATTTCTTGTGTGACTTTCAGAAAATCAGGTCATCTCTCTCTCTGCTTCATTTTCCAAAGTGGATAATGGGAAATGTGTGTGAATTTAGAATTAACTCTAATCCCAATATTCTGAAATGCCTTCCACAAGCCAACTATTCTCTCCTCCACTAAATCCACCCTTCAGACCCATTTTATGCTGATTGCATGTCTGACACCAGCCCAACAACAATGGATAGATAGATGATGGGAGAGATGAATGTGCTTGTGACTAAGACACTGCAGTGCGGTTCAATAGCTGGCTTTGCTCTGTGATCTTGTGCAGTTCATTTAGACTGGCATTTTCAAGGGGACCTAAAGGGTTAGGCATCCAAACCTCATAGTACATCAGTGAGAATTGGGTGTTCAATTGCCTTGAGGTCTTTTGGAAAATTCCAGACTTAATCGCTCTTTCCCCTCTGTAAAATGGGAATAATAACAATTCGCCGTCTTTCCTACTCCGGGTTTGCCTACACTTGCACTTGATTGACAAAACTTTTGTCATTCATGGGTTCTTAACCCCTCCTCCCGCACCTATGAACAGCAGCAAGTGAAAGTGCAAACACTGCTCTCCCCCAAAGCAAATTGCCTCGTAGGATGTGGAACTATTTTGTAGGCAAAAGTGCCAACCAACAGCATTCACAAGTGCTGACTTTTAGCAACACGGCAGTATTAACACAGTCTTGTTTCTCAAAGCTTCACAGTGTAGACATAACCTTAGATTCTAAGCTTCTCAGACATGGACTTTCTCTTAAAGTATGTTTGCACTACAAGTGGTGCTGCTGTAGCACTGTAAGGTAGACACCTATTATACTGACAGAAGAAGTTTTCTTGTCACGCTACGTCTACACTGTCAGGTTTTTGTGGAAGAGGAAATGCAAATGAAGTGCTCATTAGCATTTCTGATGCTCTCATTTGCATATTCTCTTCCAATCCTTTTTGTGGAAGAGTTTTTTGCAGAAAAAAAAGCAGTGTAGACAGGGATATTTTGCACACAAAAAAACTCCTTTTGCGCAAGAACCCTTATTCCTCAAAAAAAAAAAAAACCCCACCTGACAGTGTAGACGTAGCCTCAATTCTTCCATAGACCCCTATCTGTGTCCAAAGCGGGGGTGAGTTTGACCTAACTACATCACATAGGCTATTCAATTTTTTCACAGCCCTAATCAACATAGCTTGGTCAACCTAAGTTTTAGTTGAAGACTAGGCCCTACCATTGATGTGTGTGGACGTACAGCATCAAGCACAATGGGCCCTGATCTCAGCTGGAGCCTGTAGGAGCTACCCGAACAGTAGTAATTACTACTTAGCCCCATTTGTCAGACTTGTGCTGTTCTGAAGATCATCACCATGTTGAAGTGTAGCAAAGGATGTGGGTGTTGTATGGGGAGGTTGAATTCATTCCATCCATCAAAATACTCTTCCTTCTGTTCACCTAGTTAACATGCCCTCCTTTCCTTTTTGTCTGAAAAGGTGTTTGACATGGTGTTTGAGAACATGGCCTGTCTTCAAGACATTAGTGACAGCTGTTGTGGGAATATAGGAAGGAAATTATGATTCCTTAATGATAGTGTGTCACGGCATGTCTCTTCACTTTTATGCGTCTTTATACATACGTTCTTGTTGCCTGTGTCTCTGTCACATCACCCATGCAATTAATCAGATATTGATGGTGGCATACATATACAGTTCATTTAAAAGATTTTTCTTTGAAAAAGACATAGTCTACTTTTTTTTTTTTTTTTTTTTAAATCTGGATTTAACCAAGAGGGTGCCCAAGTGGTAACCACATTTCCAGCACTGTGGGAAAGTAGAGATCCAAATCTGGCTGTTGACATTGGGATCTTCCACTATTAGTGATGACTGAACTGAAGAATGTTCAGTTATGACTCAAGGGAGGCTTCTTGCCTAAAATGAGGTGTTAAACATCTGATCTGACCTCAGGAGCTTTGCTCCTACAATCCCAGCAAGACTGTTAACCAGACAAAAGTTGTTGTCCAGGCAAACTCACAAAACACATCACCCTTGTGAATCATAGGTGTTCTCACACCTCCAGCCCTCGCAGAATAGCTTGTCAAAAGACTGTTCTGAAAAGTGACCAAAAAGTCTGACATCTGCTTAAAGCAGGAGTGGGGAACTTTTTTTTTGGTCGGGGGCTGCTGACCCACAGAAAAGTCATTTGGGGACCTGGGGCTGTAGGGAGGCAGCAGGTGGGGGGAATTGGAATGCCAGCATGGGCTCCCCAATGCTGGGGAGGCCCTAAGTCTCAGGGGCAGATCCAGGCCTTAGGTTCCCCACCCCTGGCTTAAAGGCACAGAGGGGAGTGATAAAGGGACATGGTTTCTGTTAAGGGAAATCCTGTCTTACTAATCTATTAGAGTTCTTTGGAGGGGTTAACAAACATGCGGACAAGGGGGATCCAGTAGATATAGTATACTTAAATTTTCAGAAAGCCTTTGACAAGGTCCCTCACCAAAGGCTCTTGTGTAAATTACATGGCCATGGGATAAGAGGGAAGGTCCTTTCTTGGATTGAGAACTGGTTAAAAGACAGGAAACAAAGGGTAGGAATAAATGGTAAATTTTCAGAATGGAGAGGAGTAACTAGTGGTGTCCCCTAAGGGTCAGTCCTAGGACCAATCCTGTTCAACTTATTCATAAATGATCTGGAGAAAGGGGTAAGCAGCGAGGTGGTAAAGTTTGCAGATGATACCAAACTGTTTAGGATAGTCAAGACAGAAGCAGACTGTGAGGGACTCCAAGAAGATCTCACCAAACTGAGTGATTGGGCAACAAAATGGCAAATGAAATTTAATGTGGATAAGTGTAAAGTAATGCACATCGGGAAAAATAACCCCAACTATACGTACAGTATGATGGGGGCTAATTTGGCTACGACAAATCAGGAAAGAGATCTTGGAGTTATCGTGGACAGTTCTCTGAAAACTTCCACACAGTGTGCAGCGGCAGTCGAAAAGGCAAATAGGATGCTAGGAATTATTAAGAAAGGGATAGAAAATAAGACCCAGAATATCTTACTGCCCCTGTATAAAACTATGGTACGCCCACATCTTGAATACTGTGTACAGATGTGGTTTCCTCACCTCAAAAAAGATATTTTGGCCTTGGAAAGGGTTCAGAAAAGGGCAACTAAAATGATGAGGGGTTTGGAACGGGTCCCATATGAGGAGAGGTTAAAGAGACTGGGCCTTTTCAGTTTAGAAAAGAGGAGACTGAGGGGGGATATGATAGAGGTATATAAAATCATGAGTGGTGTGGAGAGGGCCGATAAAGAGAAGTTATTTATTAGTTCCCTAAATAGAAGAACTAGAGGACACCAAATGAAATTAATGGGTAGCAGGTTTAAAACTAATAAAAGAAAGTTCTTCTTCACACAGCGTGTAGTCAGCCTGTGGAACTCCTTGCCAGAGGAGGCTGTGAAGGCTAGGACTATAATAGAGTTAAAAGAGAAGCTAGATAATTTCATGGAGGTTAGGTCCATAAAAGGCTATTAGCCAGGGATAAAATGGTGTCCTTGGCCTCTGTTTGTCAGAGGCTGGAGAGGGATGGCAGGAGACAAATCGCTTGATCATTGTCTTCGGTCCACCCTCTCTGGGGCACCTGGTGCTGGTCACTGTCGGCAGACAGGCTACTGGGCTAGATGGACCTTTGGTCTGACCCAGTATGGCCGTTCTTATGTTCTTATGTTCTTATGTAAAGATATTTGAAGGAATATAGTTCTTAATTCCCCCTACTGCATATGGGTGAATTCACTCCACGCTGATGGCTAACACAAGGCTCGTGCACTTCTTATGTCTCATTGAATCCCAGTTTAGATCATTTAAAGGACATATAGCCTACTCCCCAGTGGGTGAATTTCACCCTACGTGAGTTGTTGTATATAGACAAAAGATTTGGATCCTTCCATGAGGATTCATCTGGGTCACACTTACTGTTCTCATGCAGTCTCCATAAATCCCCAATGACTGGAAACAAAGCAAGAATAACAACAATAAAAAAGCACCCCTGATGTATCAGACTGTCGGTGGTGTGATGCACTGGAGCACCACAAACCACAAGCAAGACTCACCAGAATGAAACCTACACATGAAACCAGACCATATGATACAGACTGTGTCCTAAAGGTTTCTAAGGATTGCTGGCATTTTGAATACCACTCTCTTACCTACAGCCAAGGATGAAAGGAACTTAAATTTTTACAGGTACTGTCTTATCCCAACCTGGGTCCCTAACAGTTCTTTAAATAGCTCCCTGCTGGCTTTTGCAGCAGCTCAGCCATGTGTTACAGAACTGTGCACCTGGGTGCACCCCCTTACTTTCACCTCTGCCTGGAGCACCATACCTGAAAGGATTGTTTCCAGAGAGCAGCATCCATAGGAATGACTCGATAGCCCCAGCTTCTTCCAACGTACCTTCTTCTGAAGAGGGCATCTCTGGAACATGATGCCATTTCTGTATGTAGATTTAACCTTGAGTGGCTGGGTGGAAACATCAGTGATCTAAATCCCTTGAGCTATGTCTATACTGCACCCTTCTTCCGCAAAAGCTTTTGCAAATGAAGCGTGGAGTAGAATATCACCACGCTTCATCTGCATAATTAATTAGGGGCTGTTTTTGCGCAACAGGCTTTTGCGCAAAAAGGAGCTATGTAGACGGCTCCTTTTTGCGCAAAACCCCGCTCTCGTGCAAGAGCCGTTCTTCCTCATTTTTTCAGGAAGAACGGCTCTTGCGCAAGAAGGGGTTTTTGTACAAAAAGGAACCGTCTACACAGCTCTTTTTTAAGCAAAAGCCTCTTGTGCAAAAACAGCCCCTAATTAGTTATGCAAATGAAGCGCAGTGATATTCTACTCCTTGCTTCATTTGCATAAGGTTTTGCAGAAGAAGGGTGCAGTATAGACATAGCCTTAGAGTGGCACCTCTAACATACTCCATCAGGTGTAACACACTCCTTTTCAGGTGCATAAGATCCACACATCATTTAAACCTTGTTTGTAGATATGAAGAATGCAGTCTCTTTTATGAATGATATAGGATGGGGAGATGGGAGATTTTTGGTTGCACTGTGATGAAATTTACATGGGAAACAAGTCGGAGAGGATCTATCTATAGATATTTCTGGAGCACATTTTGCCACATCACTTAAACAGTGATCTATTTTTGAGGAGAGAAAACTCATGCTCTTTCCTGTAGGTCATGCATATAAAACAGTAGCCACACGAGGTCACTATTGCACCATATATATGGTTGCAAAAAAGAAACAAAAAACAACCCTTGTTGGCCTTGTAATACAACTTGACTCTGCAAGGAAGGTGAATCCCTCTAGGACAGTTCTAGACAGTTGCCACACCATTTTACCTGAAGGACATGGCTTGCTAAATATGCCAGAGATGATACCTATGTGCCCAGTGGAATCCACAGCTCATGAGGAAGAACAAATTCCTGGAGGCAACTCAGATTCTAGGAGGAGTGCTCTAAATACTGGAAAATCAGTGCAGTCTGGATTTCGTTTATTTGTTGTTTTTTTAAATTGGGGGACTTGGGTTGGCTCAGATAGGGATTGGTAATGGAATATGAGGCCTTTTGTCTCTAGATGCCTACAGTGTAATTGCCCTACATTCACAATTAAAGCACCTGATGGCTATTTGGTTTCATAGGTGAAATGGTCTGAGTCTGGCAGACATCATCCAGTTCTAATGGACACCTGCCACGCCCTCCAATGCACTGTCACAGCACAGGTGGCCCACTTCCTGGCAGCCTCAATAGAGAGGCTACAAACTGGACAGGCTGCTGCCACTGACCCCTCCTCTCAGCCTGAAAGGGGACTCCTCCTCGGTAGCAACGAGACCCATGGAGTATGTCTGCACTGTCCGTGCAGATCTAGCCATTCCCGTACAGACTCATATGATTCCGTGTCACACCTCTGACTGCACTGTAGACTCACCCATTGGGAGGGAGGTGTGTGTGAAACTGGCCTGGCTGCTGGCAGGCTGTACCTGGATAGAGACTGTGGTTCTCCAGGATGGCCAGGCAGATGCCTTTCCCCAGCACTCAATGCACTGCAGTATATTTGGAGTCCTAACCACACCACAGTGAGGACAAGGAAGTTCTATTTTATGCAGTCAGTGAATTTATAGGAATGGGATGGAGGCCTGGCAGAAGTGAATCCAACTCATCACCGGTAAGAGGGCGAATCTGGGGTAGGGGGCCTGTCCATTCTGGTTTTAATGGGACAGGCTCTTATTTCAGCCCTCTTGCTGGTGTCCTGCCTTTTTAAAAAAGGGCAAATGCCCCCACATTGTCCGCTCGAGTGCTCCCCCGGCTGGTCACTCAGCTGTCAGTGCAGCCCCAGCAGACTCCTGCTTGTGGCTGGCAGGTGAATGAGGCAGGCGGTGACCAGCAGGTGGTGCTCTCACTCAGGGTGCAGAGGCAGAAAGACACAAAGCCTGGGGCAACCTGTGTGTAATAGAGGGATAGGGGGTGTGGGGATGAGTGAGGGGTGTGTGTCACCCTTCCCCATGTGCACCTTAAAGCAGGGTTTCTCACGGAGGGTGGGGCTGCCAGCCCTCTCAGGCCGCTGGGCTGAAATCTTGATCCCCGGTGGCCTCTCCCACACAGAGCTCCCAGCGCCCTCCACCCCACCCCTGGCGTGCCCACCCCCAGGCTGAAGTCCTGATCCACGGCTTGCCCCTCCCCCAAGGGCTGAAGCCAGAAGCTCTGGTAACCCTTGTGGGGCTGAAAGCAGGAGCCAAGGGGCTGATGTCCTGTCCCCCTCCCTCTCTGCACCGAAGCTGGGAGTGGCAGGGCTGAATCCCAAATGCCAGTGCTCCCCATGCAGCAAAAGCCCCCAAGCTCATGGGCAGAGCTGTGGGGCATTGGGGATGTTGCCTCCCCCAAGCTTCAGTGGAAGTGCAGGGCAATCCCAGGGACAGACACACCCCTCTCCTTTCTCCTCACCCCTGGCCAGTTTGGAGGCGGGAAGTTCAGGGCAGCTGCTCCTCTGACCGGTGCCATGGTGCAGGCAGCCAGGCTGTTCCCTCCCCTCCTCCTTCTGCTGCTGGTGCAGGAGGTTGAAGCTGCCCCTCAGTGCCCAGCCCCCATTTCTCACACAGCTGGTAAGAGCCATAGGGGCGGGGGACCTGGCTCCAGGACTGGCAGAGCCCTCTTGGCACAGAGCCTCTAGCTACCCTCTGCCTGCTTCTGAGCTACCCCGTCTGCACTCAGCTTCTAGTTACACTGTCCTTGCCCCCTGAACTATGCCCCTGCTCACACCCAGCAGCCCCTAGCTACTCCCTGCTGCACACAGCCCCTAGTGACCCCTTGCCTGCCCTGGGCTACCCCCTGCTGCACACAGCCCCTAGCTACTCCCTGCTGCACACAGTCCCTAGCCACCCCCTACCTGCTCCTGGGCTACCCCCTGCTGCACACAGCCCCTAGCTACCCATTGCCTGCCCCTGGGCTACTCCCTGCTGCACACAGTCCCTAGCTACCCCCTACCTGCTCCCGGGCTACCCCCTGCTGCACACAGCCCCTAGCTACCCATTGCCTGCCCCTGGGCTACTCCCTGCTGCACACAGTCCCTAGCTACCCCCTACCTGCTCCCGGGCTACCCACTGCTGCACACAGCCCCTAGCTACCCATTGCCTGCCCCTGGGCTACTCCCTGCTGCACACAGTCCCTAGCTACCCATTGCCTGCCCCTGGGCTACTCCCTGCTGCACACAGCCCCTAGCTATCCTTGCCTGCCCCTGGGCTACTCCCTGCCTGTCCCTCGATTACACCCTGCTCGCACACAGCCCCTAGCTACCCTGCCTGCCCCTGAGCAGCTGTTTTCAAATTTTTGAGCTGAACCCCCATCCTCTGAGTCATAATTTTTGCTTGAGCCTCTCCCCCGACCTGCCACAACCAAGACAGGCAGGGTGGCCTCTGGGTGAATCAGGGTGAAGGTGGTGCTGCCTCCCTGGACCCATGATATGAAACTGGCTTGAGCCTGCTGCCCGTGTTCCCAGAATAGAAGGTATATAGCACCCATGCAGAGAAAGGGTTACATCCTAAATGGACCTTGGATCACTCGCTCTGGGACTTATGTCTCCCCCCACCTCTGGTCTCTGAGCACCTCACTGTCAAACCCGACAGTCACCCAATGGGTGATGCATGGGGTGGCAAGAAGGGGCATGTGCCCCTCAAACACTGTGGGCAGGAGGGTCAAAGGGCTGGCAGGCAGCCGGTGGGACCCGAGTCTCTGGACATCTGGGGGGAATAATGGAGGGTCTGGCACCAGTGGTAGGGGCCCACCCCTTCCCCCACACTCACTGGCTGTGGCGGAGGAGGCAGAGCAATGCATCCCCAGCTCGCTCTGCTCTCCTGGCGCAGACTTGGGAGAGGGGCTGGACCACCCCACGCTCACTGGCAGGAAGCAGAGTGACATGGCCAAGGGAGTAGACTGCGCTGGGTCCACTGCTGCCCGTGAATGTGGGGGGTCATGACCCCTGCTGCCGGCACTGGACTCCCTGCACAGCTAGATCCTAGGTAGCATCACTGGGGGAAGGAGATGGAGCAGGGGCAGAGCAAGAGTGGAGAAGAGGGGGGCCTGGGGCAGAGGACGATTATCCCAGCCCTTCCCCAGGCTGGAGTGGGTCACATAGCCAGTGGCCCCTGTGTCACCTCTCACCAGTCGACCCTGACTATACCTATACCTG
Organism: Pelochelys cantorii; assembly: GCA_032595735.1. NCBI lineage: Eukaryota > Metazoa > Chordata > Testudines > Trionychidae > Pelochelys > Pelochelys cantorii. The sequence goes on along the minus strand of CM064352.1, from coordinate 15,160,425 downwards.
AGGGGCCCTGCTTAGAGACCAAGGGGTGTGGGCTTTCTCCTGCTGGGCCTGGGAGTTTTTATAGCATGTTGGGGGGCGGGAAGGATACTGCACCATTCTGATTAATTGTCATTGAACTCACGTGAATTCGAGTAATTTTACCAGGTGTCCCATATTCACCACAGGGAAATATGGTCACCCTAATCTGGGGCTATTGGGTGAAAGAAAATCAGCTGGTTAGAAACAGAGTGATCTTGTTTTCGGCACCTCTCCAAACATGCTCCACCCTCTTCTATCCAAATATGGAAGGTCACAGGCCTTCTGAACCGTTTCCACAAACTGTTGGGTTTAGTCTCTCCTAGTCCATCTGTGCAATCTTTGCAGTTCTTAATGGTACTGAGTGAACTTTTCATTCAGTTGTTCTTCCTGGCCCTTGTAATACAAATCCCTGCTGTCTGTGTACCCTAATCACCATCTTTGATGTTAAGCCATGAACAATCTACCCTTTCTCCCAAGTTCTCTGCCGAACCTCCTTTAAAATATAGGGCTCACTTACCTGGCTTATGCATAAGGTTGGGAGGAGGATGGGGAGGCATAAAAACTCATTCTTTCTTCCAAGCCATGTACAGAGGGTTCAGATTCCACAGGGTCTAGCACAGTAGAAGAACCTGAAAGAATAGAATGGGGGCTCGGCATAACTGTCCTTGCATCCCCCTGAATGCAAATCTCTCAACTCTGCAGAAAAGGCACTGCTAAGTGTAGGACCTGACCCCAGCCCATCCAAGGTGGGAGCAGATTCTGTCCTTTCCTCAAATGTGGTGCACTTGTAGCGCCAACAGGCAGAACCAAACCTGGGACCTCAGTGCAGGAGCCTCTGCAGCTGGAGCTAAAAGCCAGTTGGCTCTCAGCTAAGGCTGTTAGGAAACTCATTCTTCCTCTCTGCAAGTGGGACATGGGACAGTGAACCACACCCAGGAGGTTACCCAGCGGCTAAGCAACTGCACCAACTGTAGACTTTGTGGTAATCCACAGATCCCAGAAGTGGTGAGCGCCCCCAACTCCCCAATGAAGTTCAGTGTGAGCTTGCAGGTGGTAAGGTCTATGAAAATCTGGCCCTAAATAGCTTCCTTCAGAAGTAGATTAATACCACACTACACCTCACATTTAATACTTAATTACTGTGCTGAAGACATGGCCTTAACTCTGAACCTTACCTGTGCTGAGCATGTAGTTCTAATTTATCTGTCTTCTAAAGCCTCCAGCATTCTCACTTAGACACCTTAGCAGTGGTCTCCAACCTCTTTAAGCACAAGATCACTGTTTGAATTTAAGTGCAATCCAGGATCTACCTCAAACCCAAATACCTGCCTCCTTCATGCCCCTTCTACGAGGCCCTGCCCTGCTCACTCCATCCTCCCTCCTTCCCCTATCCTCCCTCCTTTTCACCAGGCTGGGGCAGAGGGTTGGGGCACAGGCTCTGGTCTTGGGCTAAGGGATTTGGAGTGTGAGAGGGGCTCTGAGCTGAGCCTGGGGCAGTGGGCTGGGGTTCAGGAGGAGGTTCAGGGTACAGGCTCTGTAAGGGCGTTTGGGTCCAGGGGGCTCAAGACTGGGACAGGAGTTTGGAGCTGGCTTCAGCTGGACACTGCTTACCTCAGGTGGCTCCTATGGTGGTGCAGTGGGGCTAAGGAAGGCTCACCCCTGCCCTGGTCCTGAACCACTCTCAAAAGCAGCCAACAAATGCTTCTCAAGTCCTATTGTGCCCCCTCCTCTCCCTTCCTGCCCTGCACAGCAAGCAGGAGGCTCCGGGGGGAGAGGGGGGCAACTCCAAGGCAAAGGGCAGGAGATGTGCTGCAGTAGGGAGAGGGACAGACGAACAGCCTCTTGGACAAACCAGTCAGGATCACCTGTCAGAGGCTCCAAGATCTACCAGTAGATCCTGATCCACTGGTTGGTGACCACTGCCTTAGAGGCTTGTGAGGCATCACTTTCTGGTTCCTGAGGGAGGGGAGAAAAGGGGATGTCTGCATCACAGATCACAGTAGGACACTGCGAGTTGGAATGTTTGAGTTTTATTCTCAGCACTGCTGCTGAAGTTTCCATGTGGATCTGAACTTTTCTAAAGTTTGTTTTGGATCAGGCCCTTGTCTGTACTTATAACTAAGAGCAGGTGCTATCAGTATGGTATGTAAAGCCCCCAGCTTGATCAAAAGGCTTTGTTAGAAGCGTGGGTTTGGAGGGAAGAAGCCTATGCATTGACCCCTTTCAGTATCATCTGATGCATGCAGTGTGATTAGAAAGAGCATGGGAGTTAAAAATAACCTGTGGAGGAGGCACTTTAACGAGCAATTATCATTCCATTCCATTGACTTCTGCAGCAAGAATCTCCATGTGTTTCGTCTTCTCCAAAGAACATGCCAGATGTTAGAGTGAGTGACTTGTTAAGTCCCTGAATACTGTTCTCATTGGTGCACGGAACCATTGTTAGTTCTTTTTTTGACTATTAATATAATTGGACTCTGAACACTCTGACCTGAGAATGCACAGGAATCTTGGCTGGCTTTCTGACGGGGGCCCAGTTTGTGAATAGGAGGTGTGGACAGTATGTGACAGAACAAAGAAATGTTTCTGCATGCAAAAGATCTCCTGTAACTTAATCTTGGATGGAATCGTTTGGCTTCAGAAATTATGCCTCCCAGCAAAATCTGACTCTTGCATTTCAACGTCCTGAACTGTCGCCTTCTAGAAAGCTTTTGTGCTCACAGGCACTGTTCTTCTCCCCAAAGAGAATGTTCTTCTGAAATGATTGACTACAAGGCCAATTTTGCCTTCACAGCATTTTAATATGGAACAAAGCAACAAGTGAAGAAGGCTTCTTGTTGCATAGTGACTAAGGCATGTTGCTGTTCAGGCCTACACAGAGGAGCTGTAACTGGATGAAAATATAAATCTGTGTATTGGGATTTTACATGCTACAGGTCCCACCCTCCATTTTTAGCCACATTGGCCAAATTCAACGAAGTGCATCATCACTGCTTTCGTCTTGCTTTTGGTGTCCTGCAGTTGTTGCTCATTAAGACCAGTGAGTGCTGTGGTGGGAGAATAATCATTCCAGGATGTAAATCTTTGATCTGAAGAATCTGGGAAAGAAAAGGATGGAAATTGCAGCAACCTGCATGGAGTAGCCTGATTAGCTACCACAAATTGATCAACTTTTCTGCCAGATGTACACAGAGATTGAAAAACAACGTAGAGTGTTGTCTTTGTAATCTTGTCTCCATGCTGCTATCGTGTTTCATTAATGCCTCTGTTGCATGCTTGAACCATTTCATATAAGTCAAGAGCTGACCTGAATCTTTGCCCAAAACCTAGTCTCAGCAGAATATACTTGGGGGTTAAAAAATTAACCTGTATTTGCTAATATTTCACATTTTCACAGGTCTTTGAGCTTGATTGTTTAGTCGGGGACTAGAAGATGGAAAGTGTTGTGGGTAGTAAGTGACCCTGATCTTGCAGGATTTCCACAGCAACAAGTTTTCACTGAAGAGGTATGACTTTTGGACAGACTTCTTTGGGTCAGGTTTTTATACTTGCCTTGAGTAGTACCTTAGTCCATAAGGATGACATGAAAAGCTGTGGAGTAAAAGCTGAAAATGTTGATGACTGCAGTGATGTGGTGGTGCTCATACACATTGGATTTTTAGAAGTATAATGAAAAGGTGAAATCACAGCCCATCATATGCTGTGAGCACTAAATTCTATGATAGGATCCCCTGGGTGCCTTTAGAACTTCGGTGTGGTAGATTGGAAATTCTGTGACTAAGTAAATTTAAAATTGGATGGTTTTTCTGAATGAAATATGAAATATGCTTGAGACTTTCAAAACCATGTATGGGATTTCGATACATCTTTCATCAAGTTTAATGGACAATATGTATCTAAGGGACATTAGGGTCTGATTGAATTATTAGGCCCCTGGGCAAAGTGGGGGGGGCCTGGCTCTGTGTTTCTGGAAAGAAGGGGGCTTCATGCAGAAGAGGTGGGGCTAGAGGCTAGCCTGCCCCCACCAGCCCTTCAGCACTGCCCAGAGTGTACTGTTCAGGGCTCTGGCAGTGATTTAAAGGGCCTGGGACTCCAGCCTCCACTGCTGCTGAATTGCTGGCCCCTGGGACAGCTGTCCCCTTTCCCCCTCCAGCCCCATCACTGGGCTTGAAGGGAAGGTAAATATCCACAGGCAACTGCTGCAAGGTGATACTCCATTTACATAGATTCATCACATGGCTCAAAAAGAACAGGACGTGGAACCTTTCCACTAGCTAGAGCGAATCAGAATCATCAACTAGAGACAATTTAGAATATTTAGTTTCCAAAATGCTGGCGGGGTGCCTCATGCTCCCAGTCTCCTCTACAGATTATGCAACCTGGTCAAATACATCCCTCATGAGGTGCCACGGTCTTCCTTTTTGGTGGGGGGAGATGGTGCATCATGGGAGTCACATGATCACAGTGCATCATGGGAGATGTAGTCCAAGTGGGAATCCATAGATGAGAATGGGGGTGTGAAGGAATTGAATGTCTATGAGGCACTGCAGTGGTATAGCTTAACTGAAACCTTTCAGGTTTGGGGCATTCCGATACTATAAAAAAATTCTACCATATGCGGACACTTTTCAAACAAGCAAACAAACAAAACCCCCAGCTCTCTTAATTTAGTCAAAAACAGAATTTTCCACTTTAAAAATAGTTTTGACAGAAAAATTTCATCCAGCCTTTCATTTAACACATGCTAGGTTACTTGTTTGTATGATCCAGAGTCCATGTTCCCTGAAAGCTGTGCACTTGTGCGGGGGCTCAGGAGAAATTCAAACACCACCCAGTGGATTAGCAGTGCACTCATAGCTAGGTTTTCTGTTTCTACTGATGGTATACATTCACACATGCCTTAGTGAACATAAAATTATTCCACACATGGATGGAAAAGATTAGAGAGAACACTGCTCAGAATGATGGGAATTAGGAACACAGCCATCTGTTTTTGCATGTCCTGTCTCCATAGAGAGGTGTCTGTCACTGCAGAACTGCCGGTTCTATCAGGTCAGAGAATACAACTGCCTTCTCGCCTCCAGTGCTTGTTCTTTCAGGCTGAGGCATGAGGCATGTTGACGGGGAAGTTAGCGATGTCTCTAGAACTCTGTAACTGTTCTGAAGTCTTTCAGTCTTCAGAGGCTGCCGATGTGATGCCTTTTAGACAAATGAATTAGCAACGGTGTGAAATATGTTGAACATGAAGAATCACATAATCAGTTACACTTGGGATTTTTGTTAGAGGTGTTGCACTGGGTGCTTTCAACTTTGTCCTCGTTTTTTAATCTTCTGTTGGAGACGCTGTTCCTACAATATCCGCTATTGTTGCTAGAAAAAGTGGCTTCCTGCGATATGAAGTAATTTTTGAAATAGGAAACATATGGCTGGCCTCTAAAACAAAGCAATATTCAGGTGCTGATGGGTTACATCTCCAGTCACATTACAGGAAGCTCTCTCTCTCTCTCTGTGTGTGTATACAAGCACTGGAAACCTTGCTGGAAACCTTGGAAACCTTGCTGAAGGGGCTTTAGCACTAATGTTTGAGGGGAAATGGACCATTTATTTAAGCCTGGAAATAAATTTACACTTTTAATTGTATTAAAAATCCTCTGCTGTTACTACTTTAAGCCAACTGCATTCAGCATTACTTATATGCTACACTGCATTACCTATAATTCATTAGTAATACTGTACTATGTTAGATCCACTGCTGGGGTAAATCAGTGTTGCTCCATTGACTCTAATATGCATCCAAGTAAAAATGATATAAGAACACAAACAATGATTTTGTATTGAGTGGGACATCAGGAGAACTGGATTCTGTTCCTATCACTGACACAGGCTCACACTGTAGTTGTATACAAGTGACTTCATCTCATTTTCCTTCTTCGGTAAAATGGGTATATGACCACTGTCATCATCATGGAAAATCCCAAAGGGACATCACTTCCTTGCAGATCAGATTCCATCCAGATCAATCTCTAGCTGGGCCCTTAAGAAAGTCTGGCTAGACACAGGGCTGGACTAAGGGGTGGGCAAGCCGGGCAGCTGCCCGGGGCGCCAACCGATGGGGGGCGCCTGATGGCAGCTGTAAGGGGCGCGCGATGCCCCTTATAGCTGCCATCAGGCACCGTGTGCCCGGCTCCCGACGGGCTGCAGTGGCCGCCCGGGGTGGGGGCCGCATTAACCCCCGCAGTGCCCTTCCCCCCGCGACTGCAGGGCCCTGCACGGCCAGGCGCGGCCCACCTGGGCGGCCTCAGGCTGTGTGCCAGAGGCGGTGGCTGGGCAGCGCATGCGCCGTGCGCCCACCCGCACGCCCCGGGGGCAGGCTCGCACATGTGCCATGCGCCTGGAGACGGGCCCACACACCCGGTGGGGGCAGGCTGGCACATGCGCTGTGTGCCCGGGGGTGGGCCCGCACATGTGCTGTGTGCCCGGGGCGGTGTCGCCCGCCTGCCCGGGGCCCAGGGTGCTAAAATGGCTCAGGCCGGCCCTGGCTAGACATGCATTTTTCATCTGCCCCTGGCTTATTGAGGCACCGAATGCTTTGGCACCAATGTAGTTGCCAGATGGATAGTGGCTGGCATTCCTCGGTAAATGCTTTTTGAAATTTGTTGGTTTTCCATCCTGGAACTAGAAAACCATCAAGGCTTCTTATCTATCACATAGGTGCTCTTAGGTGGGACTAACAAAGCAAAGGGAAAGCTGCTGTAGTTATTGGTGATGGGTCTGGTGGGGTGTCCTCTCCTCTCCCAAACTTGCTGGGAGATGGAAAAGCCTCTGCTGGTTGTAATCCCATGTTCTCGGTCACTCTGTTTGGGTGCATCTACACCCTTAGCTCGAAATAAGCTGTGTAATTTGAGCTACACAAATTGCGTAGCTTATTTTGAGTTAATTTTGAAATAGCTTATTTCATAATTTGGTGCTGTCTACACAGTGCCAAATTTCAAAATAAACTGCTGTTCTGAAATGTCCCTTAACCCTCATGGGACAAGGCTTACAGGGACGTCGGAATAGCACACCCGTTATTTTGAGAGATATTTCAAAATAACAGGTGTGCTGTCAAGATGAGGAATAGCTATTTCAGGATACCAGAAGTATCCCGAAAGAGTGCTGCAGTGTAGATGTGGTTTTGATTCCTGTATTGTTAAAGCCTAAATCTCACCCTTGTGAGGGGAACTTGCATGGAACTAAAGCTTTGGGGGCTTATATTTTTTTCTTCTACGGTTGGCGTCTCTGCCTACTTGCTTACTGGGAGTGATAATATATATCTTCCCTTCCTCGGTGGAAAGACTCTGTGTAGCTGTGCTGTGATCTCTGTATGCCAACTTTTTTTTTTCTGGGCTTTGACTGCAAAGGTCAGATTGATACTGAACTCCCTCCTGCTCCACAAAGTTTCCTTTTGCTCAGACTTCAAGGCTTGATTCAGGCTCGTCTCCAGTATTAATATTGCTCCATGTAACCTCCCCTGGATTGGAAGATTTGCAAACCTTGTATGAAGTCTGTGAAGAACTGGGTGGCAAACACATTAAGGGCTCGATAAAGCTGACATCAACTTGCCACAAAAATCTCACTGATGTCAATGGGAGCTCCTCATGCAGGATGGAGGGCAATAGTAAGCCCTTAGAGTTCATCTTGTCTTTATTTCCATTCACAGAGCCGTAGCTCTTGCAATTGTTCTGTCTGCTCCAATGCCTTTCTCCACTGTCCTCAGTGCTTGTTTCCATTATCACCCAGTTACCCAATTAGTACCTTGTTAACCATCCACACCTGCAGCATTCTCACACTTAGACAAGGGAGCTGTTGCTTTTAACCCTTTTGCTAAGCACAGACCAGAACATACTGTGCAGCAACTGAAAAGGAAATGTGTGTCCTAGCATTTGCAAAATGCCTGCTTTAAATTCCTTCACAAAATAGACCACAGGTCTTTGAGAACCTCTTCAAAAAGAAAAAAAAATGGGGGGTGGGATTTGAATCTGCCAGGAGGTACTCCAAAGGCAGGGATATCATTATAGAAGAATATTCTATACATGTCCATTATGGGGATTCCAACTCCTTCCCCAGAGTCTTCCTATCCTACCCCTGGCATTCATAGGTTGATGTTTATTCAAAGTAAGGAGTCCTGTGGCACCTTTTAAGCTAACAGATTTATTTGGACATAAGCTTTTGTGGGTAAAATCTCACTTTCTCAGATCTGATGAAATGGGTATTTACTTCTGAGTGCATCTGATGGCGATGGTATCGTTCATGTCATTTCATTTTATTCATTTACAGCCCCACAAAGCAGTGGTGGCTGGGTGTACTGTAAACTCTGACAATGCAGCACAGTATCCGTGTCTGTCACAGTGCAGCACTCCATTTTGTTCCTCTTAACACAAGGGGTTGATTAGCACCGCTAGATTCTTAGCTTCCCAGGCCTGAAAGGAACCATTGTGATAATTTAGTCTAGTGGTCCCCAACCTTTTGGGGCTGCCGGGTGCCTGGGGGCGGGGCTACTCACGCGCCGGGCATCCAGGGGCGGGGCCACGCATGCACCCGGGGGCGGGGCCATGAATGTGCCTGGGGGCGGGGCCACTCATACAGCGCGCGCCCAGTGCTGGCGCCACCCATGCGCCGCACTCCTGGGGCCAGCGCCGCTCCTGTGCCACGCGCCCAGAGGTGGAGCTGCCCATACGCCGTGCGCCGGGGCCGGAATAGCCCATGCGCCACACGCCCGGGCCACCACCGCCCATGTGCTGCATGCCCGGGGCCGGTGCTGGTCCTGTGCTGTGTGCTCAGGGCTGGTGCCACCCCTGTGCCACGCACCCAGGGGCCGGCGCCGCCCATATGCCGCGTGCCCGGGGCCAGCACAGCCCTTGCGCCGCGCACCCGAGGGCGGGGCCGCCCAAACGCCGCACACCTGGGCCTGGCACTGCCCATGTGCTGCGCGCCCAGGACCGGCACTGCTCCTGTGCTGCACGCCCGCAGCTGGGGCTGCCCCTGTGCCATGCGCCCGGGGCCGGTACCGCCCATATGCCGCGTGCCCGGGGCCGGCACAGCCCTTGCACCACGCACCTGGGGGCAGGGCCACCCAAACGCTGCGCACCTGGGGCGGGGCCGTCCATGTGCTGCATGCCCGGGGCTGACGCTGCCCATACGCCGTGTGCCCAGGGGCCTGGCAACGCCCATGTGCCATGCGCCCGAGGGCGGGGCCGGCCCTGTTCACTCAGCGGGTGCACAGAAATGGCCCAGTGGGTACCATGGCGCCCGCGGGCACCGCGTTGGGGCCACTGATTTAGTCTGACCACTGTCTAACATAGGCCATAGAAAGTCCCCAAAATAATCCATAGTGTTGATCTCTTAGAAAAATGTCCAAGCCTTGGTTTAAAGTGGTCTATGATGAGGAATCCATCACAACTTTGGTAAGTTGTTCCAATGGTTCATCCGTAGAGAGATGGGAATCAGAACCCTGTGGAAATGTGAATCTAAGGTATTACGTGGCAAAGAATAAAATATAATTCGGAGAGCACCCCAAAGAGGATGTCTAAGACTATCATCGCAGATGAAAGGAACTTCATCTTATCGTCAAAACACTGAACACTGCAGGCAGTGAAATGACAGGAGTCCATTTAGTTTGCATTCAGTGTGTTATACATGGGCTGCTTTCCTGACCATCCAACTGACACTCATACGGCAATAAAACTATAGGCCACCAATGATACACAATCTACAACCATCCAGTTTCCCAGTAACTTAGCTTTTGTCATTACAGGACTGAAATATGGTAGAGTTTGGATTTGAGAGGGGATGTGATCTTATGGTAAAGGAACTGAACTGGTACTTCAGAAAACTGGATTTACTTGCTGTCTCTGGCACAAACCTTGAGCAAGTCACTTGATCTTTCTGTCTTCCAGTCCCCATCTATGAAATGGAGATAATAATAGTTCCTGCACCCAGGTGGAGAGGGCCAGCAGATGGGCAGGGCTGTATGCTTCCGAAAGGAACAGGGCCTTGGGCATAAGGGGCAGGACTGGAGCAGACACCCCTCATGGCCTCCCGGAGCATGCCCTGCCAGCTCCACCACCTACCTTGCAGCCCTCAGAGCCGCCTGGAGCATACCATGTGGTGCTCTGGTGATGATTTAAAGGGCCTGAGGCTCTGGCCACCACTGCTCCTATGATAACGGTAGCAGGGAGCTTTGGGCCTTTTTGAATCACTGAGCCCTAGAGCAAATACTCCCATTGTCCCCGCACCCCTACCCCCTATTAGCGGGCCTGCCTACATCCCTCCTTGGGTCTGTCTTGTTGACTTAGACAGTAAGCTGTTTGTGACAGGGATGGCTTCTTACCATGTACAAACTCAGTTGGGACCTGAATGCACTTTTGTAATAATTCTGGAGAACTGGTATAATTCACGGCACATAAACTTTCATCTCAACTTGTTCCAAACAGTACGTGTCATCAGGGATCTGAAGTTACTATTATGGATTTCTGCGCCTATGTGGAATGAGGATCTCTGAGTTCATAGTGGGTATAATCTCTCTCCCCTATCTTCTTACATGGCTCCTGTCATTGTAGCATGGGGAGTCCTCCCAAATATTGAAGCATAAAATTACCAACAACAACTGTTACTTTCTGGGCCCTTGTTAATGCCACTGTATAAATACTGAGCCTGGGATGAGTCATGGAAATCTATCTACTCCTTCACCCCTGGAGCTAACTTTGCAAGGTCACGAATACGGATGCATCGATGGGGCAATGTGTGTGTGTGTGGGGGGGGGGCGGAGGGGGGGTACGCTGGTGCTGCTGCCCAGGTTGAGGTCCATTCCATGGATGGATAAATGCCAGTCTCCATGCAATCAGATGGCCCCTTCCATCTGCAGCAATCCCACTTAGAAATATGCAGATCCCCTGTGAGGGTACACGTTGCTTCTTTTGGTCAAGGATTGCAGTTTTCCCACCTCATATAGCTGATCAGTTTGCTGAACTCTAATTCTGACTCTAGTTATCAAGGAGTTGAAGAGGGCCTATAATATGGTGGCCCCAGGGCTGTCTTTAGGATTTATGGGGCCCTACGCAGTACTACTAAACTGGTGTCTCTATGCCTGATGACAGCTGAGGCAGGGTGATCGTTTAGAGATGTGATTTTATAATCTTCAGCAACACACTCATGACATATTTTTAAAGCAAAAGTTAAACTAAGGTCCTGTTGACTAACACAGTAAATTCAGAAACTGACAATGTGTACATGGGGTTGGCAAATGCCTGTGAAATGGCTTCTTTACCCCTGGAATGCCTCTTTCACAGGTTCAGTGTCTGCTAATAGGTCTGGCAGCCTTCTTCACCCTTAAGAAGTGTGCAGCAGCAGTCAAAAAAGCAAACAGAATGTTAGGAGTCATTAAAAAAGGGATAGAGAATAAGACAGAAAATATCTTGTTGCCTCTATATAAAACCATGGTACGCCCACATCTTGAATACTGCATATAGATGTGGTTGCCTCATCTCAAAAAAGATATATTGGCATTGGAAAAAGTTCAGAAAAGGGCAACAAAAATGATTAAGGGTTTGGAACGGGTCCCATATGAAAAGCAATTAAAAAGACTTGGCTTTTTCAGCTTAGAAAAGAGGAGACTAAGGGGGGATATGATAGAGGTCTATAAAATCATGACTGGCATGGAAAAAGTGAATAAGGAAAAGTTATTTACTTGTTCCCACAATATAAGAACTCGGGGTCACCAAAAGAAATTAATAAGCAGCCAGTTTAAAACAAACAAAAGGAAGTTTTTCTTCACTCAGCACACAGTCAACCTGTGGAACTCCTTGCCAGAGGATGCGGTGAAGGCTAGAACTTTAACAGGGTTCAAAAAAGAGCTAGATAGATTCATGGAGGTTAGGTCCATCAATGGCTATTAGCCTCTGTTTCTCTGGATGTGGGTGACAGGGAAGGGATCATGTGAGGATTACCTGTTGTGATCCCTCCCTTTGGGGCATCTGGCATTTGCCACTGTCAGAAGACAAGATACTGGGCTAGATGAACCTTTGGTTTGACCCAGTATGGCCATTCTTATGTTCTTAAGTTAACTAGATCCTTGCTGGAGGAAGTAGAGCCACAGACCAGAGATCGGAAGAGGCAAGTGGATGGACATTAAGACCCAGAGGTGCCCCAAATATTTGTGTACCCTATATAACTGCATAGTCTGCGTATGGGTAAGGACTAGGGATGTGAAAGGTGAACCAGTAAACGGTTAAGCATCACCTGTAATGGTTCCGCTTAACCGGTGTGGGGTGGAGCAGCTCCCCACCTGCCATGGACAGGGAGCTGCTTCAGCCATGGGGGGCCTGCTGCAGCCTGGCCATGGCAGAGGGAGGGGGGACCACTCCAGCCCAGCTGGGTTGGAGCGCCCCCGCCCTTAATTGACTAATCAGTTAAACATGAATTAAACTTCACATTTAACTGGTTAACCAATTACACAGGATTTTACATCCCTAGTAAGGACTGCTCCGGATGGGAGATACATATATATTATGCATATATATATATATACACACACATACACTAGTATATTGAAAGAAGGGAGCTGGTTATCAAGTGTAGGACCAGTGTTAACAAGGCCAATTCAATCAGGGTGGATGTGGCTCACTCATTGCAGCTGATGGGTAGGTGTGAATACCAGGAGAGGGAAAATTGCCTTTGAAGTGAAAGAACCATTCTAAATCCTTATTAAGTCCTAATTTGATTGTGTTAAAATTAAGGCTTTGTAATGAGTTCTCATTGCCCTATGTAGATGTCAGATCTAGGACAGTACTTTTACTGGTGTACTGTGAAATGTCAGGATGTTAGTACAGTGTGAGAGGGAATGCGTTAAATGGCTAGAGCAAACAATCACTGTGGGGTCTGCCATCAGCTTTGTCACTTACTTGGGGATAACACTAACCGTCCTTGCAGAGGGCCTGATTCTCCTGTCTCAGGATTCCTACTTCCATTGGGAGTTAAGTGCAAGCTGCAGTGGGGAAACTGGACTTTATTGGTGTCATGATTAAGCAAAATGTATAAAGCATGTTGAGATCCTCAGATGGAAGGTGCAAAAAAAGCCCCAAATATTAGTATGACTTGATTATTTCTGTAAACCAGGTCTGAATGAGAACAGCAAGGGTAAATCCCTTCAAGTGCTCAGATTTGGATCCAAATCTGGATCTAAACTTTGCATCTCCAGTTTTCATGACTTAATATATTAAATAAACAAGTCTGTTGGAATAACAACCCAACCCACTGTATGGTGTGGCATCTTGGATTATATGTTCATTTGTTCGGAAGCTTCACGGGGTAACCGACTTAGTCTGTACCGGATAAACTTAAAAAACAACAAATGGTCTGGTAGCACTTTATAGACACGTAGATGGTATCATGCGCTTTTGTGGGCACAACCCACTTCTTCCACGAAAGCTCAGATGCTATCTACATGTTTTGTTAGTCTATAAAGTGCTACCAAACCATTTGTTGTTTTTTATATTCTTTTATGTTTGCTCACTAACTACCTTGCATTGTCCAATGGGCCCAGCTAGTCATTGCTCCAGTTTAACTAGGCCATACAGCCCTATGGTTTTAAATAATTTAGTGCTGTTTAAAATAGCTGTGCTCTCTCCAGTATATAGCAGGCTGCTGCCAGTAGCTTGTCCAATCAGCAGTTTTCCTAAGACTTCCATTACCATTCCTGCAGCCAATGAGAGCTCACCCTTGTTCTGAGCCCTCTCACTGAGGACCAGTGAGGGCCCCAGACAGCTGACTAGCAAAGCTGTTCTCCAATCAGTGGCTGGAAAGCACCCTGCCCCAAGCACTGATTAGACTGTGATCAATCCAGATTCTAAGCAGCCCCCCCCAAATCTGCAGGTAGTTTAACAACCACCCTCTCCAAACCAATAAGCAGAACAGCCTGCTGTTAACAAAGGAAGCTCTCTAGCCATTCCCTAGAGAAACCCACCTGTAGTCTTAGGAAACTAGCGGGACTGGCAAGGCTAAAACTCTCTGCACAACAGAGACTCTGGCAAATGGCATTACTTCTTGTTCACAGCCCAGTAGTGTGTGGTGCTCGTTGTTGGGAGTGAACTAGATAGCAAGCCCAAGCTGAGAAGGGTTGCCACCCACTGGTGGGATCCCACTATGTCACTGGACATTAATAAGAGGAATATTATTAGACACAGGTTTCTACTGTTGTCTAGCCTGTTGGATTACAAACAGAGCTGCACGCTGCTTTAACTTCCAGCCATGCAGTGCAGCGGGCTTACGATTTGGGTAGTGGAGGGGAGAGGGCTGGGGGAGAAGAGAGGATATTCCTGTGCAAATGTCCTTAGAAATTGAGGAGCAAAAACTGTAACTATGGAAGCTCCGACTCCCTTGACAGTTTGTGGGAGTGCCGGTCTCTAGTCGCTTGTCCTACAAAAATGATTTGTTAGACAAGTACAGCAAGAGTTGAGAGTGGGAGAAGAGAGGGAGGGAGAGGAGGGCAGAAGATCTTGGAATGGATTCAGGAATGACTGATGGGCTTGACTGAGACCCGTCTGAAACCTTGCAGAGGGGCGGGAGAGGAGGGGAAAGAGGTTGGATGTCTGCTGCAGTGTCATTATATTTTATGTTCCACCACCAAATGCAAAACTGATCTTAAAGAGATACGCGACAAGAAATACGCAGCGGTCACCTCTCACTTAAAATGCCCAAACAAAAGGGAGCTCTTTCCCCACAAACCGTTGCCTTTCTCAGCACTGGTTGAAATAAAATTCACTAAAGGAATGAATTACAATGATGACCTTGGAAAATGTGGCTGGTTTTTCTTCTGTCTGACAAGGAATCAAGTTCAAACCGTGTGTCACCGGGGCTGCTGTGATCTCAGTCTCTTTCTTATTTCTTGGCAATAATAACATTCATGGTAGAGTGTGATATCATCCCCCATCGTCTTCCCCCCCTTCTAGCCCTCTCTTCCTCTTTTTCTCATCCTTTCCCTTTCTCTCCGTCTCTCCCCTCTCCCTTTTTTCCTCTTTGCTTCCCAATTCAGGCATTCTCACATACATTACCCCTTCCTTTCATCTCCAGAATGACCTGAAATGACCTTTTGCCTGGCACTAGACGTGACTTAACTGATAATAGCAGATACTTGGGGGCCTCAAGCAGTGGATTGTCTGAGCACGTAGAGGGAGAAGAGAAAAGAAAAGAAAAAGACCTTTTTTTTTTTTTTTTTTTTTTAAGGAAAGCATTAGTTTCTCTTTGTAGCAGCATTTCCTGCAAGGTACCAATTAATGACACATTATGCTACTTACTGACTGTTGCATAAAATCCTTCAAAAGCTCCTCTTATACTTTGTCTATCCCAAAGCTCTATTATGTTTGAGGGAGGAGGGTCTGGGGTGTGTGTGGAAAAATCTCTTTCTAAATGGTTAAAATGCCGTCACTAGAATATTTATGCCACCAGCTACTAACACTCTGCATTGCGTCGCCTATGTCTTTGTGCCTCCTGTTTCAGCCAAATACTTGTTGAAATGGCACAAATTTATTTCCGTCTGAAATAATCAACACTTTAAGATGCCTGATCTTTTCAGCTGTCTATTTCTTTGTTGTCCTGTTGAACCTTGCTTCTGTGTGTATCTCTAACCCCTTCGTATTACAAATGCATCTGCAGCCAGCTCCAGTGGCTTTTTTTTTTAATTTTAACTATTTATTTGGATTCCCAGTGAGGCTGGGAGAGTTACCACAGCAACGACTCTGAGCCTTGAACATGAAAGGGCTCTTATTATGCTGTGTGCTGCCTCAAAGATACAGAGAAAGAGAGAGAAAAACGGCAAGACATCATGTTAAGTTTGGAAGCTTTAGTAGAAAATTTTGAATGGAAGAAGAGGGAGCTACAATAAGCTGTATTTATTTTCTGCAGAGTTCTAGAACTTTGGAAATATATATTTCTCTTCCCCTTTTATGTCTGTCAATTCTTTTATCTAGTTTGTCCATCCTGTTTATGTACCTGTCCTTTCGAGGTGGACCTAGATTGAAATTTTGGATCCAAACCACACTCGGGGAGATATTCAAAGACCAAATCTAGGTCTTGATCCTGCAGTCAGATCCATATGGACGGTCCCTTGGCACAGACCCATGGAAATCTGTGGGGCTCCACCTGGCCCATAGAGATCAGATTGCAAGGTCAGGGCCCTCAGTCTGAGTTTTGCAGCTTTGTAGAGAAAGGGAAGGTAGAGGCGCTCAAGTGCCAAGAGGATGCACATGCTGTACTGTGGAAATATACTTCCCATGAATATTTATTTTATTTATTATTTATACAGTAATGGCCCTAGGAGACTCTGATTTGGGCCAGGACCTCATGGTGCTAGGTATTGTACCAACACAAGATATAAATACAGCCCCAACTCCAAAAAACTTGCAATCAAAATAATACCTACCTGTGGTCCCTGCAATAAATTTGGAGCTTGTCAACAAGGGACATTACTGGATGGCATGGCAAGCTAGGATGTGAATCCACAGATCACTAGTTTGCCATGCAGCAATGTCTGCATGGACACTGCTACATGCACTAAAACTTCCATATTGTCTTTGCCATTCTTCTCTTGGAAATAGAACATCAAAGTGCACTGTGGCAAGTGCCATTAGCAGTGTACACACAAGACACCTCTGTGCAGCAAACTAATGTGCTGTAGATTAACACCATCAGTTACCACACAGGGATATCCCATACAGACAAGCCCTTCCCCTACCTGGACATATTCTGCATGGCCTTTAGAAAGTAGAGTTATAAATCCTTTAGACTTACATCTGGGAGTCTCAAATGCATTGAAAGGCCTTAATTGTATCTGACAGCATGCTTTGATGTAATTCACAGTTAACACCAGCCAGGTTATTTAACGAATGTTGATTTTGGCCTCATTTTTCAGATGGGGAAAAGTGAGGCATGGAGCTGAAGGTTACACAGCCAATTAGTGGCAGAGCTAGGAATAGAACCTCATAGTTGACTTCACCCCTCATTGCTTGCTCTCACCAAAAGCTAATGCTTTGTCTCCCCACCCCCACCCATATCAGGCCAGGTTTAACTATCACTTTGAATTCAGAATGTTATCACTGTTTGGGGTGTGGAATAGAACAGACATGGAGAGCTTGCTATGGAAGAGCAGAGACACTGGATCAAGATGACTTTCCAGATATTTCAACTCCTTCAGCTGGAAAGATTTGTTTTGTTTTGATTGTGAGAATTTTCATGCCGGGGTTGGAGGATCCTCAAAACTCAATGAGAAATTGAGCCAAATCCTCCAAAGATTATGTCATTTATGGGTTGAGATCACACACACCCTACCCAATTCCTCATGGCTTCCATACTACAGTTTCTTGAGCTGGCCAACATATTTTGTATTTCTTTGAAAAAAATCATAGACATATCAAATGTTGATACCCCCACCCCAAAAAGGGGGCGAGACCAATTTCATTGAAATTTAGCGTTATTCTTGCTGCAGAATGTGTTTTCCAGTCCTCTTTCTATTGTGAAACCTAAAGCTCAATGTATTAACCTGTCATTAGTGTCTAATATAGAGAGGACTAACACCACGGTGAAGTTAGTATTGTGGGAGCAACTGTGACTTTGTGAATCCCTTGGTTGGTTGATCTCGTTATCCTGTTATTACTTTGTGTGTGTGTGTGTATGTGTGTGTGTTTGCATACATTGACACAACATCTGAGAGGTGTGATTCTCTGTTTGGACAGACATACATGCACTAAGTCTATTCAAGGTAGTACACTAAAAATAGTAGCATCACTGCAGTAACAGGGCAAGCAACTTGGGCTTGCCTGTCTGAGATCCAAGGTGTGTAGTCAGTCAAGACATATATTAACTGCATGTGTGTAGAGTGACAGAGGAAATGTTCCTAGAACATGACTATAATAAGATTACTTTTCTCCAGTGTTGTAATATATGTACTTTGAAAATGTTTAATATTTGAATAACACAGTCTTTATACTTATGAATTGCTTTCTCTCTAAAATGCAAGTTCAAGCCCTTCTCTTATTAATTACCTGGGTTTGCTGATCTTTTCCTTAAAGGACACTTACTAAACTGAGTCAAGTGGATTAAAATTGCTCTTGCAGATGAAGGACAAGGCAAATCATGGTTTATTGCCTGAAAAGCTGAAGTGGTGATTGCATATTCCTAGCCACGTTAAATTGTCAGCTGTCTCAATGTCTGCTGTAGTGCTATCGGAAATGGCTACTGTTCTTTTTTTAACACACAGGACATCACCAGAAAATTAGGTTCAGGTCTGTTAGGAGAAAATCAGAACCGAACTTTCTTCTAAAACTCCAATTACATTAGACTCTGAAACTTTTCTTTTCAAACAAAAAGCTAGATTTACCTTTTATTTATTTTCAATGAGCATGTGTAGTACACTTTAAAAATAAGTATTGGATGTCCTACAGGCAAGTCCATGGAAAGGATAATAACCTACAACTGTCCACCAGCTACTAGAACCGCTTCTTTAATTTAAGCAGTAGAGGCCATGCTTTGGTATTGACGGTCCCAGGTTCAAAACCACGTTGATGCTATAGGGAGCCTAATTCTGCAAGCACTTCTTTGCTCCTTAGTTTGTTGGGCTATGCACTGAAACAAGAAAGTTCAGATCCATGTCCAAACTTCTTAAAAGTTTGGGGGAGTAGGGAATGTCTGAATATCCAGTTTTACTGCTGCTCGTTATAAAGATGAGCAGCAGATTTAAGAGTTCATGTGTGCACTTATTTAGAGCCTATGTATGCCCTCTTGGGACCGACCTGCACCCTCTTGTAGAGTTCCCTGATGTACTCCTTTCTTCCGATTCCTGGATGTATAAGTTATACCAGTGCAAATTCCCATAGACTCAGTGGTCTGATTGAGAGTTGTAAGTCACACATTGGCAACTGAGAGCAAGTCAAAGTCCAAGTATGAAGTTGTTTAAAGCATGTACATGTTGGTATTACTTGTGCTTTGAGGGAATGAGAAGAATTTGTATGTTAGAACAATTCAGAATCACTGAGCCTCTGAATTTGCCTGGAAGTCTGGATCTGTTGCATTTGAGGATGCTCAAATCAAATGTATTAGTTTGAGCTGCTCTCGAATATTGTCCTTAAATGGAAATACTGAAATATAATAAGAGGTTGCTCTTACCTTTGTACCCTGGCAGAAATCAGGAGGGAGACTTTAGTGTTGCTGTCCCTTTGGAATATTATAATGCACAATAATCTATCCAAAAATCTTGTCAAGAGAGAGTTTAATCAACCCTCTATTTATTTCATTTGATATTTTCCAAGTGAATTTAGTGCTGATGAAAGGTGATGGATGGGCACCCTGGTAAATGAAGTGCTCTGGACCACATGTTATATTAACGTTGCATTGATCAATGGCATAAAAAGAGTTCATAATGATGATTAGTTGTGATGTGCATGTTACAGAAATGAAATATTTTGACTCTAAACTCTTTTGGAAAGGGATGCTTTTTTGTCACTCACCTAGAACAAAAGAGTTCTGATCCTTGAGTGAGGCGCCTAAGTGCTATTTCAATATGACAGTAATAGTGAAGAGTAGCATGTTGCTGGACTCTATGGGTACATCTAAACTACATGGCTCCATCGACAGAGCCATGTAGATTAGTGTACTTGAAAAAGGGAAATGAAGCGGCGATTTAAATAATCACCACTTCATTTACATCAAAATGGCTGCCGCACTGTGCCGATCAGCTGTTTGGCAGCACAGCAAGGTATTCTGGACACTCCACGGTCGACAAGGGAAGCCCTTGTTGACCACCTCGGTAAACCTCATTCCACGAGGCATAACGGGGCGGTCGACAAGGGCTTCCCTTGTCAACTGCAGAGCGTCCAGACTACCGCACTGTGCCGCCAAACAGCTGATCGGCACAGTGCGGCAGCCATTTTGATGTAAATGAAGCTGTGATTATTTAAATCACCGCTTCATTTCCGTATGTCTAGAAACCTCATCTACATGGCTCCGTCGACGGAGCTATGTAGTCTAGACATACCCTATGGGTACGTCTACACTGCACCATAGGTCAAAATAAGATATGCAATTTGAGCTACGCAAATTACGTATCTTATTTCAATCTTATTTCAAAATAGCTTATTTGGTGCTGTCTCTACAGCACTTATTTTGAAATAACCCGCTATGCCAAAACGTCCCTTACTCCTCGTGGAATGAGGTTTACAGGAACGTCAGAATAGCGAGCCCATTATATTTTGAAATAACGGGCATGCTCAAAAGATGTGGAATAGCTATTTTGGGATACCTCTGGTATCCTGAAATAACTGCAGTTAGACATAGCCTTAGACAGTTCACAACAATTCACTATTACAGCATTTAACTCTTTATATGGAAACGTAATAGATGGTGTGACCATCCTCTGTTTATCCAAGGAACCAGAAGCTGAACTTGCCTCCCCTTGCACACTGCCCTAATATTTTGCCAGCCAAGAGGGAGTTTGGTAGGCAAAAGGGTTATTCGTTCTCTATAATCCCCTAAGCCTTGGCCTCTATGCTGGGATGGCCAACAAGTTCTACACAAAAGCCATTGTAAGTGGCAATCTGTTCACCTGAAACTGGACTGAGACCCACTCAGGTTACATCTACACTGAACTGTAAACCTGGGTCTGTGGGAAACAGCTTGGGGACTTGTTTTTTCCAAGTCCATGCTTAAGCGTCCTCATTGTATTATAAACCTCGGCTTACAATTGCTGAATCTGGGTCTCACAGCCATGCCAATGCCTCCATGCTGCACTACATAGACCTTCCGGCTTGGGTCTGTGGCTTGAGCTGTTTCACATGGTCAGCAAACAGGGACATGTGTTGCAGCAGGACTTATACTCTGACCCATCCTTCTAGAAGTCTTACGACCTAGGACTAGGTCCGGAATGCTTGCCGAACTGAGTCAGGCTGATCTGTGTGGGACCAGAAAGTGTGTGTGGAGTGGGTGGGTTGTACTAAAACCCCCATCAGTCTTGGCTTAGTTTAAACATTCCCTAAGGCACCATACAGCCACCTGTTCTTAATGTTTTTCAACCAGTCACTTCAGATTCAGGCTGAATTTGAATGATTTACTTGGGGTATGTCTACACTTGCACTTGATTGACAAATCTTTTGTCGTTCATGGGTGCTTACTTCCCCCCGATGAACAAGAATGTTTTGCTGCGACAACTGCACATGTGAACGCTGCTACTCCTGCAGTCAAAACAAAACCCGCTTGTTGCAGATCGAAGTTGTTTTGTGGCAAAAGTGACATCAAACAGCATTCACATGTGCCAGCTTTTAGCAACAGGATTGTGTCAACATAACTATGTTGCTAAAAGCTGCCTAGTGTAGACATAACCTGAGAGGTGAAAGGCGCTATCACCCATTACTGACGCTGAGACACCTAATCCTCCATAATCACTTAACTTCTTAACTTTAAAATATTTGGGGGGGAAATTGCTAAGAAGATCTTGGGTTATTATTATGAGTTCTTTTTGGAGTCATTGAGCATGTGGAAATGGCTATTCAAAGTATTTGTGTTGCTTAGTAATTTAGAAATGGAGAAATATAAAAAGGAAATTTTGTCCGCAGACTACCAGATTATGTCTGTACGTCGGATGAGACACTGAGTTGGAAATGCCCACATTACTTAAGAGATTTTACCCTTGAAACTTAGGTCTCCTTCCAACTGGCAAGTGAACAATGCTAACCAAACAATAGTGCTTGGGTTTGTTTAGCAGAGTTCTGCAACTATTACTGCTTTCTTAAGGAGAAAGAAAGAGAAAGAAAGAAAATGAAATTAGGTAGTAGGAACTCTTCCTAATCGACCCCATCTTGCCCCTTCCTGGGTGTTTGACCTTAACCCCACTATACTAACCACCTTGAGTGATAAAACTTGGCATCCGTGTTTCTAACTGAGGAAGTTGTGCTTGAAATTGGGAACTGGGAGTCAGGACACATAAGAACATAAGAACGGCCAGACTGGGTCAGACCAATGGTCCATCCAGCCCAGTATCCTGTCTGCCAACAGTGGCCAATACCAGATGCCCCAGAGGGAGGGAACACAACAGGTAATCCTCATGTGATCCCTCTCCTGTCACCCATTTCCAGACAAAAAGAGGCTAGGGATACCATTCCTACCCATCCTGGCTAATAGTAATAGCCATTGAGGGTACGTCTACACTGCCACCCTAGTTCGAACTAGGGTGGCTAATGTAGGCATTCGAACTTGCAAATGAAGCCCGGGATTTAAATATCCCGGGCTTTATTTGCATGTTCCCGGGTGCTGCCATTTTTAAATGCCCCGTAGTTCAAACTCCCTGCCCGCGGCTACACGCGGCACGGACTAGGTAGTTCGAATTAAAGCTCCTAATTCGAACTACTGTTACTCCTCATTGTTCGAACTAGGGTGGCAGTGTAGACATACCCTGATAGAGCTAACCTCCATGAATCTATCTAGCTGTTTTCTGAACCCTGTTAAAGTCCTACCCCTCACCACATCCTCTGGCAAGGAGTTCCAGAGGTTGACTGTGTGCTGAGTGAAGAAAAACTTCCTTTTGTTTGTTTTCAGCCTGCTGACTATTAATTTCATTATAGAATCATAGGGCTGGAAGAGACCTCAGGAGGTCACCGAGTTCAACCCCCTGCCCAAAGCAGGACCAACCCCAACTCAATCATCCCAGCCAGGGCTTTGTCAAGCCAAGACTTAAAAAACCTCTAGGGATGGAGATTCCACCACCTCCCTAGGTAACCCATTCCAGTACTTCACCACCCTCCTAGTGAAACAGTTTTTCCTAATATCCAACCTAGATCTCCCCCACTGTAACTTGAAACCATTGCTCCTTGTTCTGCCATCCGTCACTACTGAGAACAGCCTCTCTCCATCCTCTTTGAAACCTCCCTTCAGAAAGTTGAAGGCTGCTGTCAAATCCCCCCTCACTCTTCTCTTCTGCAAACTAAATAAGTCCAAATCTCTCAGCCTCTCCTTGTAGGACAAGTGCTCCAGCCCCCTAATCATTTTGGCTGCCCTTCACTGGACCCTCTCCAATGCGTCCACATCCTTTCTATAGTTGGGGAGGGAGGGGGGCAGAATTGGCCGCAATACTCCAGATGTGGCCTCACCAGTGCCGAATAAAGGGGAATAATCACTTCTCTAGATCTGCTGGAAAAGCTCCTCCTAATGTACCCTAATATGCCATTAGTTTTCTTGGCTACAAGGGCACCCTGTTGACTTATATCCAGCTTCTCATCCATTGTAATCCCCAGGTCCTTTTCTGACAAACTACTACCAAGCCAGTCAGTCCCCAGCCTGTAACAATGCTTTGGATTCTTCTGTCCCAAATGCAGGACTCTGCACTTGTCCTTGTTGAACCTCATCAGATTTCTTTTGGCTCAATCCTCCAATTTGTCTAGGTCACTGCGGACTCTATTACGACCCTCCAACATATCTCTCCCCTTAGCTTAGTGTCATCCGCAAACTTGCTGAGGGTGCAATCCATCCCCTCATCCAGATGTTGAATAAAACTGGCCCAAGAACCGATCCTTCGGGCACTCCACTTGAAACCGACCATCAACCTGACATTGAGCCGTTGATCACTACCCGTTGGGCCTGATAATCTAGCCAGCTTTCTATGCACCTTGCAGTCCATTTGTCCAATCCATATTTCCTTAACTTGGTGGCAAGAATATTGTGGGAGACCGTGTCAAAAGCTTTGCTAAAATGAAGCTATATCACATTGTGACGGGGCTCAAAGTCTCCACCACTGGGTCAGAGCTGCGGCTGAGCGGCGCAGCCGGCTGGCCCTGCCCCTGCGCCACTGCAGCGCATGCTCAAGCTGGGTGCCGTGAGTTTTAAACGCCAGCAGCAGGGAGAGCAGAGGAGGGGAAGGAGGAGCCGGGCTGCTGGCGGGGAAAACACCGGCTTGCCCAACAGAGGACCGGAGTGCCCCGCCCTCACCTGCCATGGCTGCACAGGACGTGAGCAGCCTTGAAGGGGCTGAGCCCAGGAGAGTAGCGGGAGGTCGAGCACTGGCCCCTGGAGGCAGCCTAACCGCCCAGACGCTGGGAGGACTCCAGAGCAGTACCAGAAGTGACAGGCCAGGGAGGAAGCAACTCTAGGAAGACGCCATGAGCAGTGAGTCCAGGTGAGGGTAGGAAGAGGCCCAGGGCAGGCCGATACCCTGAGTGTTTGGCGGGTTTCAGGGGTTGCCCCCTCCAGCCAGGTAGCAGCAGCTGTCCCTCCCTTAAGGGCACGGGGCCGGGACCCGGAGGAGTGGGGGGGCCTGGGTCCCCCTACCTACCACCTCATCGAGTAGAGAGACAGAGCCTGTGCCGACAGGCAGAGTAGTTCGCCACAGGACAAGTCATTACACACGCCAGGTGTATAGGGCCAAACTGAGGATCCAGGGGTGGCCAAAGGTGGCCAGGGGACTAGGACTACAGAATATATGGAAGGAGGGACCAGAGAATTGGTCCAGGGGTCTGCCTGTAACCTCAGAGCAAACCCTAGTAAGAGGGAAAGTCGCCCAGGGACGGGGATCATGGATAAAGGGGCATTGGCCCCGTTGTCCCAATCCTTTCCCCGCCCCAGGACTAGAGAAAAGTGGGAACCGGCTCATGCCGGAGCCACCCCGGACAGGGTGGGCCCCCGGGTCGATTTCCCACACACATCCACTGGCTTACCCATGTCCACAGAGCCAGTTACCTCATCATAGAAGCTAATCAGATTGGTCAGGCACGACTTGCCCTTTGTGAATCCATGCTGACTATTCCTGATCACTTTCCCCTCTTCCAAGTGCTTCAAAATGGATTCCTTGAGGATCCCCTCCATGATTTTTCCAGGGACTGAGGTAAGGCTGACCGGTCTATAGTTCCCTGGATTGTCCTTCTTCCCTTTTTAAAAGATGGGCACTACATTTGTCTTTTTCCAATAATCCAGGACCTCTCCCGATCCCCACAAGTTTTCAAAGATAATGGCCAAAGGCTCTGCAATGACATTTGCCAACTCCCTCATTATCCTCGGATGCACTAAATCCGGGCCCATGGATCTGTGTATGTTTAGCTTTTTTACATAGTTCTTAACCTGTTCTTTCTCCACCAAGGGCTTCCCACCTCCCTCCCATACTGCATTGCCTAGTTCAGAAGTCTGGGAGCTGACCTTGTTTGTGAAGACAGCCAAGAAAAGCATTGAGTATTTCAGCTTTTCCCACATCATCTGTCACTAGGTTACCTCCCTCATCCAGTAAGGGCCCCACACCCTCTCTGATCACCCTCTTATTGCTTACATGCCTGTAGAAACCTTTCTTGTTACCCTTCACATCCCTTGGTAGCTGCAATTCCAAATGTGCTTTCGCCTTCCTGATTATTCCCCTGCATTCTCGAGCAATATATTTATACTCCTCCCTGGTCATCTGTCCAAGTTTCCACTTCTTAAAAGCTTCCTTTTTGTGTTTAAGCTCACCAAGGATTTCCCCGGTAAGCCAATCTGGTCACCTACCATATTTGCTTTTCTTACTGCACATCAGGATGGTTTGTGCCAGTGCCTTCAATAAGGCTTTGTTAAAATACAACCAGCTCTCCTGGACTCCTTTCCCCTTCATGTTAACATACGAGGGGATCCTGCCCATCAGCTCTCTGAGGGAGTCAAAATGTGCTTTTCTGAAGTCCAGGGTGTGTATTTTGCTGCTCTCCTTTCTTCCTTTTGTCAGGATCCTGAAATCTAACATCTGATGATCACTGCTTCCCAGGTTGCCACCCACATCTACTTCCCCTACTGATTCCTCACTGCTTGTGAGTAGCAGGTCAAGCTGCGCATGGCCCCTGGTCGGATCCTTCAGCACTTGTACCAGTAAGTTATCCCCAACATTCTCCAAAAACTTCCTTTTGGTGATTCCTAGTTCTTATTTTGTGGGAATAAGTAAATAACTTTTCCTTATTCACTTTTTCCAGACCAGTCATGATTTTATAGACCTCTGTCATATCCCCCCTTAGTCTCCTCGGGTATGTCTATACTTGCAGCCTATTTCGGAATAGGGCTGCAAACGTAGGCATTCGGAATTGCAAATCAAGCCCGGGATTTAAATATCCTGCGCTTGATTTGCATCGTCCCGGCTGGGCGCCATTTTTTTTTTTTTTTTTTTTGAAATTGACAAGCCCGGAATAACTGCCCATGTCTACACACGGCAGTGAAACGGGCGTTCGAAATAAAGCCCTATTTTGAACTACGTGTTATTCCTCCTGCAATGAGGTTTAACAGGTAGTTCAAAGTAGGGCTTTATTTCGAATGCCCGTTTCACTGCCGCGTTTAGACGCGGGCAGTTATTCCGGGCTTGTCAATTTCAAAAAAAAAAAAAAAAAAATGGCGCCCGGCCGGGAAGATGCAAATCAAGCGCGGGATATTTAAATCCCGGGCTTGATTTGCAATTCCGAATGCCTACGTTTGCAGCCCTATTCCGAAATAGGCTGCAAGTGTAGACATAACCCTCTTTTCTAAACTGAAAAGTCCAAGTCTTTTTAATCTCTCTTCATATGGGACCCGTTCCAAACCCCTAATCATTTTTGTTGCCCTTTTCTGAACCTTTTTGGATTTTTGCATCCAATTCTTATGGAAGGAATGTGGATGAACTGGAGAGAGTCCAGAGGAAGGCAACAAAAATGATGAGGGGGCTGGAGCACATGACCTATGAAGAGAGGCTGAGGGATTTGGGCTATTACTATTCCTAATGTACTGCTGCTGCATCTGCAAGTTGACTCAGGTAATGAGTATTCTCGGCTCTGGTGAGGCCACATCTGGAGTATTGTGTCCAGTTCTGGGCCCCCCCACTATAGAAAGGATGTGGATGCATTGGAGAGGGTCCAGCGAAGGGCGACCAAAATGATTAGGGGCGGGAGCACATGACCTATGAGGAGAGGCAGAGGGATATGGGCTTATTTAGTCTACAGAAGAGAAGAGTGAGGGGGGATTTGATAGCAGCCTTCAACTTCCTGAAGGGGGATTGCAAAGAGGATGGAGAGAGGCTTTTCTCAGTGGCAACAGAAAAAGGAGCAATGGTCTCAAGTTGCAGTGGGGAAGGTCTGGGTTGTGTATTAGGAAAATCTGTTTCACTAGGAGGGAGGTGAAACCCTGGAATGTGTTACCTAGGGAGGTGGTGGAATCTCCATCCTTAGAGGTTTTTAAGTTCCAGCATGACAAAGCCCTGGCCAGGATGATTGAGTTGGGGTTGGTCCTGCTTTGGGCAGGGGGCTGGACTCCATGTCCTTCTGAGGTCTCTTCCAACCCTAGGATTCTATGATTCTCTTCTCAGCTCTCCTATTAATTTTACTGAATGATGTTGGACTAGTTTTACTCTGTCTCTTTACCAGTCCATAAAATAGAGATAGCTTCACGTCTTATGAACTAATGCATATGAGTAGACAGAGATCTTCAAGTGGAAGATGTGACGTAACTGAAAAATATACTGTAATCCATTAGAGGCCCAAAACTTCTTCTGCCCTTCAGGTAACAGAAATGTAAATAGAGTGGAATTCTCATCTCAGTCACCTTGATGCAACCTCAGTGAGATCTGGTTCCTGCAAACCTTCATGCTCTTTCAGTATGTGAGTTAGCCCTTTGAATTCAATGGAAGCACTCATGTGGGTTTGCAGGATAGGGGCATA
This sequence comes from Pelochelys cantorii, assembly GCA_032595735.1. Classification (NCBI taxonomy): domain Eukaryota; kingdom Metazoa; phylum Chordata; order Testudines; family Trionychidae; genus Pelochelys; species Pelochelys cantorii. The sequence goes on along the minus strand of CM064352.1, from coordinate 15,132,712 downwards.
AAGATGTCATCACTGTTAGTGAGGGCAGAATATGGCCGACTATGTATTTAAAGAATGCCAGGACAGAGCCTCAGCTGTGGCAAATAAGCTTAGCTCCACTGACATCAGCTGGGAGTGTGGCTGACTACATTTTATAAATACATTACAAAAAACTTTATCTCAAAATTTGGGTGAATGTCCACTGGAGTTCACAATGCAAGAAGTCCAACTGAAGTTCTGTAGATGTGTAAACACCTCTGCAAAATACATGAACTAGCTCTCTCTTCCAGGAATGTCCATGGATCAATCTAGCCTTTAATTGTTTTGCGGGTCTTAAAGTGTACAGTATCGTCCTTGCCTGAATCTTTGAATAAGAAGAGTTGTAATGCAACATGTAGTGCCCCTGTGTCTTTGATATTTAAAAAAGTAAGTCACACAGTTGGCTTTTTATTTTTTGATGCATAGGTTATTTAATTGGCTAGTCCCGTTAGTGATCATAGGATACTTGTACAAATTGATAAAAGAACAGACACGCTTCTAACAGCTCCAAACTATTTGAAGTTTTCTGTAGTGGTTCCTCTTCTGCTGTCAGTGAAAGGTCTGCTTTACAGCACATCAAGGTCTTTCACAAGTCAAGTGTGAACCATTCTTCCATCAGTCAGAGAGTTCCTTTTTCAGTACTATGATGCAGCAGAACACAAACTTAGCATTATGAATTGTATCCCTAAGTGATGCTTTTACAGCGTTAATGCAATGATTGATTGCTTGCTTGCTTGATTGAATGATTGTTTCAACAACGAGTCCACATTCTGCAAAGACTTACCAGTGGATTTAGCTCAGTGATGGGCAACCTAGGCTAGTGAGTGGGTCGCATGAGTGGCCCTCCTTCATCTCATTGGGCTGTGCAAGCTTGTCGTGACCAAGCCCATCTCCTGGGATAGGGAAGTTTTGTGAACTGCTTGCGTACCTAGAATTTGCAGGGTGTTTAGCAGCAACACTTTGATTGGATGCAGAGGGAATGCACAGCTCTCACAGTCAGTGTAGTGTGCAGTCAGCATGCACCTCACTTCACGTGCCTTTGCTTTACCTGCGTGTCATTTTAGTAATACCAGTAGGAAAAAAATTACCGAGATGGAAACCTGCAGAATCTGGCAACCGTGCGTGTGGACAATGGTGAACAAAATGTCTGGGGGCTACACACAGAAACTCACTGGGCTACATGCTGCCCATGGGATAGGTATATCTCTATATATTTAATTGAATTAACAATGGGGTAAGATAGAGAAGAAGCAGCTGAAACACAAATGGAGGGAGCAAGAAACAGTTTTTAAATGCTCAGAAAGTAACACACCTTTAAATGTGTAATTGTAATGCATTAGCCTACTGTCTAGATGTCATAGAATTATAGAATCCTAGGGCTGGAAGAGACCTCAGGAGTCATTAAGTCCAACCCTCTGCCCAAAGCAGGACCAATCCCAACTCAATCATCCCAACCAGGGCTTTGTCAAGCTGACACTTATAAACCTCTAGGGATGGAGATTCCACCACCTCCTAGGGAACCCATTCCAGTGCTTCACCACCCTCCTGGTAAAATGGTTTTTCCTAATGTCCAACCTAGATCTCCCCAACTGCAACCTGAGACTATTGATCCTTGTTCTGTCACCTCTCGCCACTGAGAACAGCCTCTCTCCATGCTATTTGGACCCCCCCTTCAGGAAGTTGAAGACTGCTATCAAATCTCCCCTCACTCTTCTCTTCTGTAGACTAAATAAGCCCAAATCCCTCAGCTTCTCCTCGTAGGTCATGTGCTCCAGCCCCCTCATCATTTTTGTTGCCTTCTCTGGGACTGTCTCCAATGCATCCATATCCTCTCTGTAATGGACACAATACTCCAGATGTGGCCTCACCAGTGCCGAATAAAGGGGAATAATCACTTCCCTAGATCTGCTGGCAATGCTCCTCCTAATGCACCCTAATGTGCCATTAGCCTTCTTGACTACAAGGGTACACTGTTGACTCACATTCAGCTTCTTATCCACTGAAATACCCGGGTCCTTTTCTGCCAAATTGTTGCTTAGCCAGTCAGTCCCCAGCCTGTAGCAATGCTTGGAATTCTTCCATCCCAAGTGCAGGACTCTGCACTTGTCCTTGTTGAATCTCATCAGATTTCTTTTGACCCAATTCTCCAATTTGTCTAGGTCACTCTGGACCCTATCCCTACCCTCCAGTGTATGTACCTCTCCCCCTAGTTTAGTGTCATCCGCAAACTTGCTGAGGGTGCAATCCATCTCCTCATCCAGGTCATTAATAAAACCGGCCCTAGAATTAAGTCTTTGGGGCTGTCACATAAAAAGCCATATGTTGGCCTGCAGGGGTTAAATTTGTATTTCTTTAGTCCAGCCATGAGCCCTGGTGAAAATACCAGGTGTTCTTTATCAGACGGCCTTCATCAGCCACAACTCCCTATGCTTGCTAGTTGAAAGCTCAGTATGGGATAAATAACATGAGCTCGGTTCTCACCCCGCGGAAACATTCAGAGTGGCATTGGGCCAACTTGCGCACAGTCAGTAAAAAGCTAGAGTATAAGATCACTGGGAGTCCCGCCCCTCTGTGAGTCTCACCAGGGAGCTAGACCTCAAAGGGTGTCCTGGATCCCCCAGCTGGAGCGACATCTACTGCGGCCTGGTGCAAGGTGACTGGAATGGGACTCCCCGCAGACTGAAGGGGTGTAAGTATTTCCAAGTGCCTGTTGCTCACTTATATGCATTGCTTTGCCTATGCTGATTGTTGTATTACTTGGCAATAGCTGTGTAATCATTTGGTAGTATTAAGTCTGTAATAGTAGCAATGTAGTGAGATTTGTATTACTTTGCAGTAGCTGTGTAACCATTTGCCAGTATTAAGCCTGTAATAGTAGTGACGTAGTGAGATTAATAAAAGCAACAATCCCTAATCGACTCTATCTTGAAGCAAATCCACAACCCTGTTGGGCCCTGCCCCTGTGAGTTGATGGGGCACTCTGCTTGACACCAACCACAGGTCCAGACATTGAGTCGTTCATCACTGTTGAGCCCAACAATCTAGCCAGCTTTCTATCCACCTTACAGTCCATTTATCCAATCCATACTTCCTTAATTTGCTGGCAAGAATACTGTGGGAGACCATATCAAAAGCTTTGCTTAAGTTATGTCCACCACCTTGCCCATGTCCACAGAACCAGTTACCTCATCATAAAAGGCAATCAAGTTTGTCAGGCATGACTTGTCCTTGGTGAATCCATGTTGATTGTTCCTGATCACTTTTCACTTTTCCAAGTGCTTCAAAATGGATTCCTTGAGGATCCCCTCCATGATTTTTCCGGAGACTGAGGTGAGGCTGATTTGTCTATAGTTCTCTGGATTGTCCTTCTTCCCTTTTTTAAGCATGGGCACTACATTTGCCTTTTTCCAGTTGTCTGGGACCTCCCCGATCTCCATGAGTTTTCAAAGATAATGGCCAATGGCTCTGCAATGACATCTGCCAACTCCCTCAGCATGTTTGGAGGCATTAAATCCAGCCCCATGGATTTGTGTATGTCCAGCTTTCTAGATAGTTCTTAACCTGTTCTTTCTCCACTGAGAGCTGCCCATCTCCTTCCCATACTGTGTTGCCTAGTGCAGTAGTCTGGGAGCTGACCTTGTTTGTGAAGACAGAGGCAAAAAAAGCATTGAGTACTTTTCCCACATTATCTGTCACTAGGTTACCTCCCTCATCCAGTAAGGGTCCCACACTTTCCCTGACCACCTTCTTATTGCTAATTTGCCTGTAGAAACCTTTCTTACTTTTCTTTATATCCCTTGCTAGCTGCAATTCCAATTGTGCTTTGGCCTTCCTGATTACACCCCTGCATGCTCAAGCAATATATTTATATTCCTCCCTAGTCACCTTTCCAATTTCCACTTCTTGTAAGCTTCCTTTTGTGTTTAAGTTCAGCAAGGATTTCACTGCAAAGCCAAGCTGGTCGCCTACCATATTTTCTTTTCTTACTGTCCTTGGTCACCTCCCTTTAATGATATGTTGACATTGCGCCTAGGAGGGGTGATGGCAGCATGGGTAGGCATGCCTAAGCTAGCTTGCTAAAATGAGTGGCAAGCTGCAGCAGCATGAGTTATCTGCTTAAAGACAAGCCTACCTGGAACACATGGTATGTTCTAAGGTGGCTAGTCCATCTGTCACCTTTGTTGCCCTGACTTCATAGTTGTTTTCAGTGAGCTAATCCGATCAAAACTAATTTGGGTGTGCGTATGTGTGCTGAAATCCCAGTGCAAATACAGTATAGCCTGGCATGGGCAAGATACATCTCATGGGCTGGTTCCACCCTGCCAAGCCACCGGATCCAACTTGCAGACCCCCCTGCCAGCACCCTCCGGCACACTGCAGCCACTGTTTTAAGCACAGTGCTGCTCTGTGTGGCTGTCTGCTCTGGAGGGAGGGGAAGGCTTCATTTGATCTCCTTACCCCCAGCCCAATCCTCAGCTCCTATTGGCTGGAAACAACCAGCCAATAGAAGCGGAGAGATTGACCTGGGGGTTGGGCACAGCTCAAGCCTCTCCCTGCTCCAGGAGCTGAGAGCCACATGGAGGGAGCAGCCTGCAGTTTCAAGTGGCCTGGAGCTGCAGCAGACAGGGAGCCCAGCCTGCCTTCGGGATGCTGCAGGGCTGCTGGTTGGGAAATGCATAGGTAAGTGCCTTCCAGCCAAAGCCTGTCTCTGGCATCCCTGCTCCTTCTGCACCCAAACTCTCTCCCCAGGTCACCCTATGCACCCTCCTGCCCCAGGTCACAACTCCCTCCCAGATCTTGTACCCACTCCTACACCCCTTCCCCAAGGCCAGAATCCTCTCCTGCACCCATACTCCCTCCCTGACCCTGCACCTCATTCCCCTGCCCTAGGTCACCACCCAAACCCTCTGCAGTCTGCACCCCCTTTTACCCTTCTCCCAGGTCACAATTCCCTTCCAGAGTTTGCAACCCCTCTGAGAGTCTCTCCCCCAAACCCAAATCCTCTCCTGCACCCATACCCCCTCCCTGACCCTACATCCTAATCCCCTGACCCAGGTCACAACCTCCTCCTTTACCCAAACTCCCTCTCAGACCTCACACTGTCTCCTGTATCCCGTGTGCCCTTCTGCACCCACCCTCCGTCCTAGACCCTGTACCCCCTCCACAGAAAAGTGTAGCCTTTGACCACTTTCCAAAATCCTGGTGTGGCCCCCCATCAAAAATCATTTCCCACCCCAATATAGACTACCCTTCATAACAAACACTGTGAAACTGACCAAGGCTCCCAAAATCAGGGGGTCGCTTTTGGAAACTTTGGCTGTAATTTCTCTGCACCCCAGTTACTCCAGCTGTGAACAGGAAATTCATTGGGGGAATGGATTTGTGTAAGGCTAAAACAAGTTGGGGCCTGATCATAACATCCCTTGCTAATGTGAGAAGTTTCAGTGTCTTTCTTTAAGAAGGAAAGCGAGAGAGAGAGAGAAGAGAAACAATTTACATTGCAATAAAATGGAGAATTTGGACTGTTGCGCTATTGTGCCTTTCCCCCAGAATGTATGAGTTAAATACAGTATTAAGGAACATATATATATGACATGTAATATGCAATCCAGGGTTAAAACTTAATAATTTTGTCACTGCTGTGAAATTTGCTTTACAAATGCCTTTCTGTTACTTCCACCCCCTTCCAAGGGTACTGTAAATACTGGAAGTGGTGATTTTCTTTTTGTTGTTGTTGTCATTGTTGAAGTGCCAAAGTTGAACTCATCACTGACTTAAGTGGAAAAAAATTAAATGGATCCATTTGTTTCATTAGGATGATGAGGTGTCCTGTGAAAAGCACTTGGAGTTGGACTTTAAGGCAGACCACACTGGTTTTGTGTGGAGAAAAGAGCGGGGAAATGGATGTTGCTCTTTGGCTTTTAATGTACTGGTTTTGGTGGCATGTATATGAATGGAGTAGGGTGGTGGGGCTGACACACACTCAGGAAAACTGTATTGTACCACCATTATTTCTGTATATATTTATTGTATGTACACCCCTCCCTTGGAACACATCCCATGCCTGGGATCAACGTGGCACACTCAGTTCTCAGCTAAAACAACAAAGGTGCAGGTGTTACTACCAAGTATTCATTGTAAGAGGACACATTTCCTATGGCTTTCTGTTACCCCTCCTTCTTCATTCAGCTTTACGTTGCCTAGAGGGAAGGAATAATACGCTGCTGTCAGAAATGTCTGTCTCTTTTTCTATTGAAGTAAATACGATTACAGTGAAGAAAAATCACTGATAAACCACACTCTAAATGCTTGTGAAATACAAGGTGAACATGATAGGTCACATCCTTAGCTGGTGTAAAATGAGGCAATCTCTTTGACTTGAATGCAGTGATGGGCTATAACAGGTCCACAGGCCAGATGCAGTTCAACAGGGTTGTCCTGTCAGGCCTCAGGCGCTTTATTTACTTGTGCCTCCGTAGGTACAGCCTCTTAAAGCTCCCATTGGCTGCAAATCGTTATTCCCGGCCAATGGGGGCTGCAGAAAGTGGTGTCCCAGTCTGTGCTGCCTCCTGCAGTTCCCATTGGCTGGGAATGCAGGTAAATAAAGCGCTGGTGAACTGTCTCTGGCTTATTGCCTACCTCTGCTTTAGTGGTTCTATGCCTATTTATAGTAACTGAGTATCTGGCCCTGTAATTCTGGCTAATCTATGTGTGTGGTGACATCTCACTTAACACTCAGTAGTCTCAACCACTGAAGAATATTCTTGAAGGGTTTTTTAAAAACCCCAACTTACATTATACTTTATAATGTTGTCTGTGGTACATGTACCCTGTGCTAAAAGACCTGCAGCACAGCCACAGCTGGCCCAAGTCAGCTGATTTGGGCTGGGGGCTATAAACATACAGCATAGAGATTTTGGATTGGGATGGAGCCTGACTTTGGAGGCCCACCCATTCGCCTGCCCTCCTACCTAGTGCGGGTCTCACAACGAGCCCAACCATCTATGCTGCAAATGTATAGCCCTGCGAGCCTGTGTCAGCTGATCTGGGCCAGCTGCAGGTGTTTTGTTGCAGGGCAGTTGTACCCTGTAACCTGATTAAGCCAGTACAACTAAAATATTTGCAAAGGCAAAAGCAGAGTGGTGCCAGCCAGAGAATATTTGGCTTGCCAGGTTACCCTGTCCATATGTAATTTATTCTCTGTTCTTGCCATAAATTCTCTGTTCAAAAAGTTAAATTTGAATCACCTACAATTTGTTATCTAGGGCTGGTGCTTTTTTGATTCATATATATTACCTTGGCGATGTTAAGTCAAATTCATCATAGTAAAACCCATAAACTGCTAACACCTGGCTCTTATGCAGCATTTTTCATCAGTAAATCCCAAAGCACTTTACAGAGGAGGTCAGTGTCCTAATCCCTATGTTGCAGATGGGGAAACAGATGAAGAGAACAGTAAAGTGACTTGTGCAAGGTCATCCACAAGCACCACCAGGAATACACCCCAGCTCTCCAAAGTGCACAGCCCAATATACTATTCTCTAGGCCACATACTTCTTCCCCATCACAGCAAATCCTATATTTAAAGAAGCTGCAGTAGACCTTTGTTGGCGTTGATCTTCAGTTCAGCTTTTATGCATCTAGATTCATACCTTATCCGTTCTGGGCAAGGTGCAAATGAATAGGTTCTATGTTCGTGGAAGTCCAGGATCAGTTAAGTTTACTCCGTATTTTTTTAATTTTGTTTGTGCACACTTTGTGTGATTTAAGCAACACACATGGGCAGTGATAAGCAGGTCTCAGAGGTTAAATATGTCTGAGAACATCCAGGGTGCTAAAGGAACTTGCCTCGGTGACTTGATAGGTGAAATGCTTCCTACTGAGTTAGAACTGAACTAGCACTGCAGTATGTTGGGAGCAGGTGAAAAAACCCACCCGCCTGAGCAACATACGTTTTGCCAGCATAAGTGCCAGCATGAACAGAGCCATAGAAGGGCTTCATTCTGTCGATGGGAGAGTCGTCTCCCATTGACATAGAGTGGCTACATGGGAGATCTTACTGTGGTACAGCTGCATCGATACAACTATGCTACCATAAGGTCTCTAGTGTAGACATGGTCTAAGCAACTGCTTAGGGCTCCATGTGGTTCAAAGCTTCCCCCATTTGCTTTTCAGTAAGTGTTGTGGGTGGTGTGTGGGGGGGCTTCCCCAGAATATTCCTGCATAGGGGCCCCCATGTGCTAGCACCTTCACCAGACAAGGCATCACACGGGAAATATTTCCTTATTAAAACCAGGCATATTTGAGCACCCAGCCTTGCCTCCAGGAAGACCTTCCAGGTAGATACAGGTTCTCCATATGGCAGTGCTGGCACATTCTGTAGTGCTTGCTGATTACCATGGGAGAAGACTTATGAAGGAACTCAAATCCCCCAGGCAAGAAGATGCTGCAAATAGCGTAGCCAAGTTTCAGGCTCTCACAGTACAGTGGGAAGGGATCCAGGGTTTTCTGGTGTCAGGAGGAGAAAGCATTTTGTGGAAGGAAGAAAACACGCTGCCTCAGCTGGATTTCCTAGCTCTGGGAGGGGCAGATGCTGGGTTCTCATTCAAGTGGCAGCATGAGAAGCAACAAGACCTCCTTATGCTTATGCTCCAATACATCTGTTAGTCTATAAGGTGCCACAGGACTCCTTGTCGCTTTTGAAGACCTCCTTAGTGGATCTTGCTGAGTGTGCACAGGTGGACTCTCTCACCAGCCCAGAAAGAATTGATATCATGCCAGATTCTGTTCCGGGCCCTTGCCTCAGGCCACAACTTATTGGTTAAACAGAATTTAGGCAAAAATCTCAAAATAAAGTCGTTCCTTTGCCCAATATAAGCTATTCTCTCCAGAAACGTTTCCCTCACCACTTGCAGCCCTTCGGGGTCCTTGCCATGGCCCAGGGACTCTTGCTATCTGCTCCTGGCATTCTCACTCAGCTTGCCTGCTTGGGAGTCATGTGATAGCTAGTTTCTTTCCACAGCCCCCAGTCCTAGTGTAACAGCGATGGGCAATCAAGGCCCGTGAGTGGGCCTCAGGAATGGCCTTCCTTTCATTCAATGGGCTGCAGGTGGGCAACCTGTGGCCTGCAGCCCCCTGGGGTTCCATCTATGGCCCACACAACCTCTGTCTGCTCCCCTACCCTACGTGCCTCTCACACACTGGGGCACTGGAGTCCCACAATTCCTACTCCTCCCGCGGCCTCCCAGCACTTTTGGAGTGCCACAAATGGCTGATTTGTGCTCCATCCCTGCTCCTCCCAGGACTTGAACAACCATGAACAGCTCCAAAATGTTGGCAGGAGTAGGAAGTGTGGGGCTCCAGTGCCCCAGGGCCTGAGAGGTATGTGGGGGAGGCAAGTCAGACAAGGGGTCCGCAGGCTGCAGGTGGGACTTCAGTGGGCTGTATGTGGCCCATGGGACACAGGTTGCCCTCAAATGTAGTACAAGAACTCAACTTCCTGCTCCCTGTAATCTCTCCAACCTGGCTGAGTTCTCGCTGGCCTTTCTAAAGATGAGGTGCCCCTCAAGTTGAACCTCTCTCCACAGGCTCAGCAGAGAGGCAGCTCACAGGTGGAGCTATGCCCATCTCTCATTAATAGGGTTGGTCACTCTGTGAAAATGAGGAGGCCTTAGCTAAACTTCAGGTAGCATCCATCACTGCCTAATTAAAACACTGCACTGCTGGCCTACAGGGGCCTGGATCACTTCCAAATGCCAAATAATTCAAGAGGGAATCATTTCTTGGCCTCCAATGCCCCAAATTATTTTCTTTTCAAGAAGAAAATTGGAGATGGAACACATTCCATTTGGACAGAGGATTTGTCTGCAAGCGAGGCCAAAACTCTGCTAAATAAGTCACCATGCCAAGTGCTTATGGGTAATTAGGCATGAAGGGAATCAGCCGTCTGTTCCCTCCATTGTGTCTCTCAGACTGCAGATTTGCAACGTGACTTCAGAGTTGTGGCACTCAAACTGAAAATGGATTCTAGACATACGACTACCGTAAGGGTCTCCGTAAGTGTACCGGTAATGGTACTGGAACATCAGAGATCTCCAGTGGCAGAATGAGTAGTACTTCATGCACTGATTCTCTCACTGGGATACTTTTAAAAAAAGACCTCGTTTGGCACTGATAACTCCTATTCCTGGCTTCAAGCGCCTTTTGGTGCCAATGGCTTAAAGGTATTATAGTGAGTGGCCACAGTGAGTTCATATAGTTGTACTGGAGGGGTGAGATACACAGCTGGGAAGAAAGTTGGAAACGGTCCAGGTATAGAACCCAGTGCATTTGTCTGCTTTTGTTGCCCTCAAGTCACTTGTGAAGGCAAGGTTTGTTTTGTGAAATGGAAATATAGCCATGGGAAACCTCCTTTGGTTGTACATTTAATATTGGTTAGCAAAGTGTAGATACTTATCTTAACCATGTTACCATTTCTTGGCAACATATGTTAGTATTTCTTGCTTTTATATAGGCTACAAATACAGCAAGACTTGCCTTTGTCATGGATCTTTGTCTTAGAACCATGAACAAAAGTAGGAAGTGCGGAGACTTCTGAACTAAACGTCTAAAGTTTAGTTCCAGTTCCTGGCAAGAGGTTCAGATGAGATCCTAGATGATCTAAACTAGGGCAAACCCAGTATAACAGTGTTAAAAAGGACCCTGACTCTAAGCTGCAAAAAGTCTCAGAGGGGTAGCTGTATTAGTCTGTACCTTTAAAAACAATGAGCACCTTAGAGACTAACAAATATATTAAATCATGACATGAGCTTCTGTGCGTAAAACTCACTTAATCAAATGAGTGCAAAGCTGCAAAGTTCAGGAAGTTTTGGGATCAGTCCTAGAGGAATTCTACAATTTTACTATGGCTCCAAATGCAACAATTGCAGAATTCCCCCAGGGCTATTGGACACAGAGTTTTGATTCATCCAGTACAGAGATGAGATCTGGATCCAATCTCTTCCAGAATTTGGAGTTATTCCCACACAACGTTCAGGTTCAGACTAGGGCTGTCAAGCGATTAAAAAAATTAACTGCGATTAATCGCGCGATTAAAAAATGTAATCGTGATCAATCACTTGTGCTGCCCCTTTGAAACACTGTGGTGGCGTTTCAAAGGGGCAGCGCTGCACAGAGCCTGGGATCAGCTGGAGTCCCCAGCTGACCCTGGCTCCATGCAGTGCTGCCCATTTGAAAGGCTGCCCCGGCGTTTCAAAGGGGCAGCACTGCGGGAGCCCAGGATCAGCTGGAGTCCCAGGGGAATGCCAGAGTGGCAATTCAAAGGGGCACTGCTGCACAGCTGACCCCAGGTGCTGCCCCTTTGAAACGCAGCAGCAGCGTTTCAAAGGGGCAGCGTTGTCCAGAGTCTGGGGTCAGCTGGGGACTTCAGCTGATCCCAGGCACTTACTGCGCTGTCCCTTTGAAACGCCCTGGCAGTGTTTCAAAGGGGCAGCACAGCAGAAATGCCTGCAATTAACGTGTTAAAAAATTAACTTGTTAATTGTGCTCTGCATTAATTGCAGGCGTTAACACAAGTTAATTGACAGCCCTAGTTCAGACCTATGTCTGGTTTAAAATGCAGGTCCATATTCATTACTGGAGAATGCCACTAAAACTCATGGAGTTAAACATTATGGGCCAAATTCATCCCTGGCTATCAAAGTTGCCCACTCTTGTGATTTTATTCCTCTTGCAATTTTAGGGTATGTGTACACACAGCAGCTGGGAGGGTGCTTTCCAGCACGAATAGGCACATGTGTTATAGCTTGAACATAGCACATCTGCATTCTTGTACCTGTCCTGCTGCAGTGCAGACATATCCTTGGTGTGAATCTCATGGTATTTGGCATATTTACTAAAGCCTCAGCTCCTGGAGTCATGAGAACATAAGCTTTCATTTAAAAAAGAGTACGTTTCTGGGCCTTACAGTTGTGGAAAAAAACTGGACAATGTGACCCAAGTATAACCTAAAGTCTCAAAATCCAGACAACAAATAAAAAGGACCCTACATATATTAGTATTAGGCTTTTAAAATCATACTTTTGAAGCCAATGTAATGATTTGGGGGGAGGAACCAGAAGGGGTCTGATTTATGATATTTCAAACACTTGGAGATGGCAATATTGTAATTAGTTAAGTTCCAGCAATGTACTTCATCCTTTATGGGTCTGTGAATTAAGCCTTGGTCTACACTTCCCCTGGTTCGACGCTTCAGAGATCAATCTTCTGGGGTTTGATTTAGCTAATCTAGTAAGGACCTGCTAAATCGACCACTGATGGTGCCTCCATTGACTTGGGTACTCCATGGGGTTGCGAGGAGTAAGGGAAGTTGACAGAAGAGTTTTTCCTGTTCACCTCCCACAATGGAGACGCTGCAGATATTTGACTTAAGATACATCAACTCCAGCTATGCTATTCCTGTTGCTGGAATTGCATATCTTAGGTCGACTTTCTTGCATAGTGTAGACCTGGCTGTAGGCAGTGCTAACTAATGCTAAGGCCTGGGTCTCATTTGCTTTGAAGGCAATATCAAACTCCCCTGGACTTAAAAGGAGCTGGATTGGGCCCTAAATATTTAACTAAATCATGGGGGGGGGTATATTGTGTGACGTTTATAGGGAAACCTACAATTCTAACTCTGTTTGAGTTTGGGAGGAATAGATTTTAAAGAAAATTGCAATATACAACTAGAGCATTTAATCATGTGTTAAATCAGGGGTGGGGAACCTCAGGTCCAGGGCCAGATGAGGCCCCCGACTTGCTTGGATCTGGCCCCTGAGACTCAGGGTACCCCCCAACATTGAGGAGCCCATGCTTACTGTGGGACTGGAACACACAAAATCTACTAGCCAGGACCCCACTAAGTTCTAGTGTGCGAGGGGAATGTGGGGAGTGTCTTTCTCCTTCTCAGTCGGGGGCCATGTCAGTGAGGGTTTGTCTTTTTTATTTTTTTGCTTCTCACTTGTGTGCACCCCCTGACTGATTTTTCTGTGGGTCAGCAGCCCCTGACCCCAAAAGGGTTCCCCAAACCTGAATTTTAAATGCTGATCCTGTTTTATTTTCTTTGGGGGTAGTGCAGCTTTAGCCAAAGCATAAAGCAAACTCTACCAAGTGTAGGAAAAAAAATCACCCTGATGTGTCCTTTTTGACAAACTGACCTGCGGGTCACAACCTGAGTTTATTGATCTGTGGGGCCTTGTCTGGGTATCGAGCCTGTTTTCTGGACTTTGGTTGCAGCTGCATTCCTGACTTCTGAAAGAGTAGGGGGTGTGGACTTCCACTAGGAGTAACCACTGGGAAGGAAGTAATGTTCATTAAGTGTGTTTCATGCAGAGGCAGTGAAGGACTAAGCATGCTCAGTGCAAAAGCTTGTCTCCTTTGCCTGTCAAGCCCTATGTTTGAACTCCTTCCAGAATACTGGATTTACTTTTCACAAGGAAAGAATACCTGACTGGACTGCATTTTTCCTTCTTTCTTCTCTGTAGTAACCAGAAGATTGGAAACAGTATTCTTTTATGATCAATTCAGTCTCAGTAATACAATGTTGTTGAATGTAAATATCACCATGCCAAGAGAGAAAGAAGAGGAAACTTTGCTACCTGTAAAGTGAAGACTTCTTCTTAGGTCAGTAAAGAGGGTGAATAGAAACTATGTTTTCCAAGTACTTTTGGCAATAGTTTAATGTTGTTTCCAACTCCACCGCACCTCCTCAGATCCTTTAGCATAAATTAAAGCAAACTTTTTAAAAAGTTAATTTTCTAAGCTAATCAGCAGCTTTATTGTTGTTCAGTATTTCTGATCAGATAAACCTGTTTTACATGAAAATGTTGTGACAAAAGTTTATGTATTTATTATTTGTTGGGGGAAACTCCACTTCTGAAAACTTGATACTGTTGACTTTAGCAGTTAAAAAAAGAATTTAAAACCTCAGTGCTTTGCTTCTATACCATGTGTGTAAAGTTTTTAAAAGGTTATTCCTCTGTGCTCCCCCCCCCCCCCCAACTGAAAAGAGGACACTTTCTTGAAGAATATATCTTATCAAGCAAATGTTGTGGCTAGTTCAGATAATCATTTCCAATCTGAATTTGCATATTAATGTATGACTCTAGTTCTTTCTGTGAAATTTATTTTTTGTTTTGTTGCCAGGAGGTGGGAGAAGGAGATTTTACTTTTAAAAAATAGGCTTGGAATGGTGGACGCTTGCCTTCTGAAATAATTTAAGAATTTTAAACTTTTTTGTGTAAGAGCTTACTTAAAAGTATCAATCACAGAGATTTTTAAACACTTTTAACTTTTGTGGAGGGGAAAGAACAATCTTGTTGTACTGCCTAATGGAGAATTTTCTAAATATAGCCAAGTGTTCAAGGAAGAAAATGACTTATTAAATAAAAGGTAGACTCAAATATTAGACTTTAAAAAGGAGTTTTTAGCCCATGGCTTTCTTGTGTTTTCCTTCAATTGCAAGTACTGGTAACCTCTCATTTCAAATGTACTGCAAAGAGGAGATTTTTCTTCAAAAAATTAACATTAAATTGAGTGACTGGGGAAAGTATATATAACACTGACTATACAAATAGAATTTTGGAAGTGCCTTTTAACTCTTGAGATAATCCTGGAAATAAATGTATATGCAGAAGTAAAATGACTTTGTTGTAAACTATTTTTTTATGTTATCTAGTAGAACTAGGTGTGGAATTGTTTCTTCATAGGAAAGAAAAACATAGCTAAGCAGAAGGAAGGTTACTGATAGATTAGGAATGGCATGTGCTGTTTTGGAGATAGAAATGCACAGGTCTTAGTGCTAAGTGATCGTAAGTGAAAACTCTGCAACTTTGTAAGTAGTAAATCGGCAGTTTTATTTTCCAATAACAAGGGTGAGTGTAGACTGGAAATGATGAGATTATCTAGCCTGTTTCCTTTGGTTCTTTCATTGATTTGTATTTGGGTCACCTGCTACCTGCAGAAGAGAAGAGGGGCAAGAAATATCTGTGGCCAAACAAAAGGAACGTGAAAATGACCAGATCTGAAACACTCTAAAGCCTTTCTTTTTTTCACCGTTCTTCATGTTGGCTTCAAGCAAGTGTTTGGCTGGAAGGACAGGAAAAGGTCTGCCCCCTGCTGTGGTTTAGCAACCAACCTGCAGAGGAACATGGAGTCAGTGTGATCTACTGGGCTCAGGACACCTGGATTCTATTTCTGTTTTGCTGGGGGCAGGTAATTTCTGCCTCTTTGTGCTTCATAGTCACCTTGTTTGTAAAGTTCTGTGAGGCCATTTGTTTCATACTTGCAGAGTGGAGAGAGGCTTACCATGCAAACAGTCATAACCAGATCTGGATTTCCAACACTGCTATCTTTGAGGTTCTTCAGCTCCTGAGATTTGGCTCAGGTCACGTTAGTAATGGGGATCATTCACAAATAGCCCCTCCTTCCCATCACCGCCGAAGTGAGTTCAGATCCAAGTATTCATGCTGGCCCCACATCTAGTGCAAGACAGAAATCATTTTTGGATGATTGCAACCCGTCTACAGGCGTAAGATTTAGCAACAGTTAGCGTCTTAGGAGGTATAGATGGAAAAGCGCTATTAGAATGTTGAGTCCAGGCCCCCCACCCAGGGAAAGCCCAATAATAGATGACCATCAGTCTGTTTAACGGATACTGCCCAGTTCCCATTTACCACAGTTCCTCAAGGGTGGACCAGTCAGCTAATAACCTGTCATCCACTTGGCCTCACAGCGTCTTTATTTTTATCTCCAAACTTCTCTCTTGTTTTTTTTCACACTACAAACACCCCGGTGCTTTTATTCCACTCATGAACTTTAAAACTTCTGAATAAAAAAAATGTGACCATAATTTCTTTAGTGCCCAAGTTCTTACCCATATCCGGTGCTGTCCATAGCCAACAGTGTATTCAATGCATGTTGCTTCCCTGTCTGTTCTGCTCTCTCACTCATGCTGTGAGTCTGGGACTGCTGAACAATTTAAATGGGGTGGGGGGTGGGGGAAGTGCTATAATGAGTTTCCTTGTTCTAATTCCCATCTGTGATTCTGCTCACTCTCCCTGCTTAAAATTTGGGGCAAAACTTTTGAAACTGCCACACAGACAAATCAGAAGTGAATGTGTGATGGAGGAAGTAGGAGAAACAGACAAATGGGATGTTCCTTGCTACCTCAAAATAGCAAGCTACATTTGCTCTGAGAATGAGCAACCTTATGGGTTGGAGTGGGATGGGGCAGAAACAAAATTGTCCTAAAGTTTCAGAAGTGACTAACGATTGTGGGTGCCTGTCTTCAGATGCTTTAGGGACCTGATTTCAAGGTCAGTGCTCAGTGCTTTCTGACAATCCAGGTCCCTTTGAAGTGTCATACCTTGGGCACTTTTGAAAACCAGTCTCAATACACCTGTATCTCCAGCTATATACCATTGAGGCTTATGGAGCAGATATTGGAAAATGTCATCATACTGTCAGGCAATTAGAAACGTGTGTGAATACGGTGGAGGCGCTCAGTGTCATGGGGGTAGACAGTAAAGCTTTGCTTATTCTGTTTATTTGGTGTGATCTTGAGCAGCTGTCGCAAATGGGCTCCGCAATCCTTTGTCAGGTTTGCCTACCCTCTGAAAAGGTCTGGCGCAGAAATGCAGAGCAACATCTCCTTTGGCATCGAAAGTAGCATTACATGCACAGGCTGTTCTGCACATTCAGGCAGGGATGTGGAATCTTGCTCTGTACTTCTGTCCTTATACAGAGGACCCTTCAGAAGGCTCCTGAGCAGGGCAGCGGGAAGCATTTTTGGGTTCATTTGTATTTCTAGCCTTAGTCCTGATTTTGATTGAGACTGACTATCCTCATCCTCCTTATGAAACCCATGACTGTGCCTTCTTCCATCGCCCTCCCTCTGCATCCCATAGGAATAAAATGGTAGTGATGACTGGGACATGGGGAAAACTTGGGAATCAGAAGTGGCATCATCAGGAGCATGCTTAGAAGGTTATATCGAGCTAGTCTGCAGCCCATTTACTGCAAATCCTAGCATTTCCCACGAGGGCTGCATCTCAAGCTAGTACGTGTTCAGGCAAAGCTATTCTAAGGCCAGGTCTACTCTGGAGGAGAAAGTCAACTTAAAATACGCAGCTCCAGCTACAAGAACAGCATAGTTGGAATCGACGTACTTTAAGTTGAATTTCTGCAGAGTCTACACTTTGGGAGGTTCCCTTACTCTTCACGACCCCGTGGAGTGCCAGGGTCGACGGGGGCTCTGTCAGCAGTTGATTTAGTGGGTCCTTACTAGACCTGCTAAATCAAACATCAGAAGATCGCTCTCCAGAATGTCAGTCTCCTACTAGCGGTAGACCTGGCCTAACTTTGCTTTCATTATTGGCTTCCCGGACTGTAACACATTTATGGGTACAGCTAGATGGCGAGGATCTATCCAAAAAAGATATGCAAAATGTGGTCTGCATTTTGCGTATCTTTTTCTGATACTTTTGTTGGAAGAGGCTTTTCCGAAATTTGGCTCGTCTATACTGGGCCAAATTTCGGAAAAAAACCCTCTTTTGAAAGCCCCCTTCTTCCTCATGGAACGAGGAATACAGCGGCTTCTGAAAGAGCACGTTTGCTCTTCCACAAAAAGAAGCGGAAGAGCAAACGCATTCCCTGGATGCAGTGGAGGTTTTTCGGGATACCAGAGGTATCGCAACCCTCTTCCCCCCCCACCCCGCAGTCTAGCCGTACCCATTATATCATTTGGTTGGTAGACCAGCTTAACTGAAAGAGGAAAGAATTTGTATCCTATGCCCCTCAGTTACTGAAATGAAACCCCTGAGCCAGTGGTATCAGCCCCCAAGTGCTAGCCATACTTCTAAGTGCTGCTAGCAATCAGAATGAAATTTAGCAATCTCAGTCCTCTGTGGACTAGCAGGAACAAGGAGCACTATGGAGCCTTTTTAGAGAGAGAAGTGCAAAACCTGTCCACATTAAGAGATAAGACAACAATATTGGAATTCTCTCCCAGGGGCATGTATAAGCTGAAGACACCTTCTTTGCGATGACAGAGATGAGGCTGCAAGTATAGCCACATCATTGCTGTCTGGGGTTGGGGCATAGGATGGGGACAGTGACCACAACCAGAATACAAACGTTCAGAGCTTTATTTGTGACATTTTAAGAAAAAATGTGTTTATTCTTACAGGTCGCAGGGGAGATAAGACCATTACATTTATAGTATTGTCCACAGACTTCATAAATGTGAGTACATAATTCAGAGTTATGTTGTTTTCAATATGGGGAGAAGTTTTGGTTCTACTTATCAAAGAATAATACACTGAAGCAGAACAGGTGCCTAACTACCATTGAGAGTCAATGGGAGTTAGGGAGCTGACCAATTTTAGGAGGTTTTGAAAATCTCACTAGGTTCCTATTTGCATCTTTAGGTGCCTACAGACATTTGTAAATCTGTCCCTAAGTCTCATTGCCCTTCCATAGATCTTATGCTTTAAATGCTTAAGTCATTTTGATGATGACTCTTAAGGTTTCCTAAGCCGCATAGGTGGTTTTCACAATGTTGCCCATCTGCTTTAAAATAACACATGAAAAAAATGAATGAAAGACGAGGTTTTGGCTGCTGTTAATAGTTTCTGCATTTTAAAAGGATTTTGACCAAAGAGTCAATGACACAGAGGCATAAACTTGGAGTATAGTTTAGCTGCTAAATTCAGTTTTAAATCTGTATTTGCCAGAGCCTGAAAAGTTCAGAAGTGTTTGGATCCAGAATTAGAGTTTGGCCCATTATCGATGGCAAAAATAGTTTTGAAATTTGTTTCTGAACTGTGATCCCCACTAAGTTCAGGTGTCTAGGGCTTTGTTTTAGCCATTACAGAGGTAGGAAACCACCAGTTCCCTATAAGCTGAGTGGTTTGGCAGCCACCCAGGGGAGATTAAAATGCCACCCATATGATTAGCTGAGTTCCCACAGTGCCCACAGCCAGCAGCATATATTGCTACTGGTGGTGCACCTACACACATACTTCAGTGCACATAACAACAATCATTCTGCACATTGAGGGGGAAATAGAGGGAACATTGGAAACCACCGCAAAATTCACTGTTAATGTTGATCCTCTCCATACAAATTTTGAAGGTGTCTGAATCTAGGACTTTGATCTGGGCCATATACCTAGCAGAAAACAAGTGGTGAAATACCCTGCGCTGACAAGTAAAGACTCTGAAAGAACAGGTGTCTTTTCTGAACTGCTTCTCTAGTATTCTCAGGGTTCAGGTGGTTGACTAAATGAGCATTGTTTGCACCAGGCAGCAGGGTTTAGGGTTGTTCTCAAGTGCCTTTGTTTGCAGTATGTAAAGCCATCAATGCATCATTCCTTCTGCTTCAGCTCTTTGAGACTCCCATCTTCTCTATTGATTTTGCACAGAACTTAGTGCCCTGGAAAGTGTGACCTGTACCTCTGGCTAATTTATTTCTGTCATGCTTGTAGGATTTGGGGAGGGTGATGGAGGGGAAGGGGACAATGAATTCAAGATGTGGAATATAAATCCCAAGCTCTGAAACCCTCACAGATTTTCCAGTATCCCAAATCCCCTAGTTTGTATTCTGTACGATGTCAGATAAAAAGGGAAATCAAATTCACATAACTAATCAGGCAATTCACCGGAATGAACTCTTCTTGGTGATGTATGCCTGCACTAATATTTATTCAAAGTTTGTTAGATTTCAAAATCAATTTTTAAACTCTCTGATTTATGAGCTTGAACCAAAAGCCCAGATCTGAGCTCCCTAAAACCTGCTTTAATCTGAGCATTGCTGCTTGAGCTCATCTGTGTTTATTTCATGGAGGTTGGAGGAGTTGGATTTTATTTAGTGTTGAAAATTCACATTGGCCTAGAGTGGGCGGTGGTTGAACGATACATAGTTGCTTTTATTTTAATATTGTAATTGGGATTGTTTATCCGATGGGCACAAATATTAGTCTTCTCTGTCCTAGTTTTCTTTAATCAATGAAATGACATTTGCATTAGATATGTGAGTTAAAGAAATTGCTCCAAGTCTATAAATATTTATGAGCAGATTCTGTCTCCCTGCTTACATTGACTAGTAACTTTCTGTCTGAGTAGTCCCTTTGAAATCATTGGCCCTTGCTCTCAGATGTAGTACTTTATACCATGACTTAGTCTCAGCGAGTTACCTGAACTTTGGAAAAGAGCAGTGAACTTTTTGGCTCTGATTGAAATCATGAGACATTCATGGTGGTATCATGATTTCAGTGGGCAACTGGGTGGAACTCAGCAGTTTTGCTTGGAGATTCTGAGTTGATTAGAACCCAGAATGCTAACCCAGAATAGGGGTGCCATGGGTTTAAGAATCAAAAGTAAAGTACGAGCCCCATGTGAAGCAAAACTGTTGCCTATCCTGAAGCTGGCACTTTGGGAGTTGGAGGAGTCAAACACTGTCCCAGAATTCCCATGCTCATTTACACAATTACCCTCTTTCTGTTGTCTTTATATGTACCCAGGGGTCTGTGAACTTCACTCCAATTCATCTGATGAAGTAGGTTTTATTCATGAAAGCTTATGCTCTAATAAATCTGTGAGTCTGTAAGGCCTTGTCTACACTAATAGGAAGATTGCTGCTGCAGCAAATGATCTTCCAGAGTTTGATTTAGCGAGTCTAGTTAAGACTTGCTAAATCAAACTCAGAGGATGCCCCTGCTAGCATTTTGCAAGGAGTAAAGGAAGCTGATGGAAGTGTTGCTCCCACCAGCCTCCCGCTGTGGGAATGCCGCCAAGCTCGGCTTAAGTTAGCCAGCTCCAGTTACATATTTTACGCTGCTGGCTCTAGTGTAGACCTGGCCTTTGGTGCCACGGGAAGCCTTGCTGTTTTTGTAGATACAGACTAACATGGCTCCCGCTTTGAGACTTTTCACTTGGGGTATGTCTACACTACAAAGTTAATTCGAACTAACAGCTATTAGTTCGAATTAACTTTCATAGGCACTACACATGCAAACCGCTAGTTCGAACTTAATTCGAACTAGCGGAGCGCTTAATTCGAACTAGGTAAACCTCATTCTACGAGGACTAACGCCTAGTTCGAATTAAGTAGTTTGAATTAAGGGCTGTGTAGCCACTTAATTCGAACTAGTTGGAGGCTAGCCCTTCCCAGCTTGCCCTGGTGGCCACTCTGGGCCAAGCCAGGGAAACTCTTCTGCCCCCCTCCCAGCCTCGGAGCCCTTAAAGGGGCACGGTCTGGCTACAGTGCCCATGCCAGGTGCAAGCCTGCCAGCACCCAGCCAGCAGACCCTGCACCTGGCACGGCATGAGCCAGCCACCCGCTGCCACCCAGCTCTCCGCCTCTTCCCAGGACCAGGCTGGCAGCTCCCAGGAGCCTACCCGGAGCCACAAGAGGCGGGTGCCTGCCTGGTCTAGTGTGGAGATCGTGGACCTCATCGAGGTTTGGGGGGAGCCTTCCAACGTCCACGACCTCCGCACTAGGCACAGGAATGAGGCCGTCTAGGGCAGGATAGCTGCCAGCCTGGCCACCAAAGGCCACATGCAAACCCAGGAGCAGGTTTGCATGAAAATCAAGTTGGTCCAGTGAGACCCCCGACCCTGAGCTTAGAACATAAGAACGGCCGTACTGGGTGAGACCAAAGGTCCATCTAGCCCAGTAGCCTGTCTGCTGACAGCGGCCAACACCAAGTACCCTGGAGGGGATGGACCGAAGACAATGACCAAGCCATTTGTCTCGTGCCATCCATCTCCAGCCTTCCACAAACAGAGGCCAGGGACACCATTCCTACCCCCTGGCTAATAGCACTCCATGGACCCAATCTCCATGACTTTATCTAACTTCTCTTTAAACTCTATTATAGTTCTAGCCTTCACAGCCTCCTGTGGCAAGGAGTTCTACAGGTTGACGATTTGCTTTGTGAAGAAGAACTTTCTTTTATTAGTTTGAAGCCTGCTACCCATTCATTTCATTTGGTGTCCTCTAGTCCTTATATTATGGGAACTAATGAAGAAGTTTTCTTTATGCACCCTCTCCACACCACTCATGCTTTTATAGACCTCTATCATATACCTCAGTCTCCTCTTTTCTAAGCTGAAAAGTCCCAGTCTCTTTAGCCTTTCTTCATATGGGACCTGTTCCAAACCCCTAATCATTGTAGTTGCCCTTTTCTGAACCCTTTCCAAGGCCAAAATACCTTTTTTGAGGTGAGGAGACCACATCTCTACACAATACTGAAGATATGGTGTACCATAGTTTTATACTTCCCCTCCTCCTTCTTCCCCTGGCTTCCCCCTTCCAGCTCCCTCCCCAGATTTCCCCCTCCCCTCTCCCACCCTCTCTCTTCCCCTCTCCCACCTCCTTTTCCCAGTCTCCCCAGAGGTTAATCCCCTCCCCCCAGTTTTGTTAAATAAAGAGAGTTTCTATTTTTGAACACGTGTCCTTTATTTTTTACATCAGGAAGGGGGGCTAGGGAAGGGTAAGTGGAAGGAGGTGAGGGAGGAATGGGGCACGAGCCCCTGATGGGGAGGACTGGGGTGGCTCTGCGGGCTCCTCAGGGTGGAAGCTCTCCTGCAGGGCCTTCTGGATCCTGACAGCCCCCCGATTGACACCCCCGGATGGCAGCCTGCGGCAAGTGCAGCCAGGCTGATGGCCGAGTGCTGTGATGTGCCGAGTGTGGGCACTCAGGGCACTCCAAGACAGGACTGCTTTGCTGTCCCTCATCGAGATAGACAAGCAAGTGGGGAACCCTGAGAACTGTCTGTCCAGGGTGGGGGCTTGGGTCCCTTTAAGCACAGCCCTCGGCTAGCCTGAGGCAGCAGCTCCACGCTCTAAGTCCTGGTTCCGGCCAGCCTTAACTTCGGTTCAGGGTCCACTCATTGTGGACATGCTAGTTCGAATTAGCAAAACGCTAATTCGAATTAGTATTTAGGTCTAGATGCACTAGTTCGAATTAGCTTAGTTCAAATTAACTAATTCGAATTAAGTTAGTTCGAATTAGTGCTGTAGTGTAGACATACCTTGGGATACAGGGGTTTGTTTGGGTTCATCACAGTGCAAAGCTCTGTGTGGGCCCATGACTATGGAAAGCTCAGTGAACCTTTCAGCAAACCTGACCTGAGGGTTAGGTTTGTAATACAAAGTCAAATGAGGTGATCATCACTTGCCTTGGGGTTCCAGTGAACCCATTTCACATAGTTACAAATATTTTGTTGCAAACATCTTACATGCTAAACTGTCCTGTGCATTTCAAAGAGCCTAAGACAGACACCCGAGTGAGGACGAAGATGTACATTCAGTGCAAGGTCAATAAGACTGTCCCCAGGCTATGGGATAAAAACTGAATTTTGGAATAGTACGTGTCTCACTTTCACTGTACTGCTCTGTCTGCCTTGCAGCAAATATGCCATTGAGATACAAACTCCGTCAACACACTTAGGTTCTGAGGTATATCACATGATCAGACACCCAACCAGATAGGCTCCCAGTGTCTGATCATGTCAGTATTTGTATTTCTTGCCCTTCCTTCCCTCGTCTGGTCATCATGGGATAGGTCCTAATATTAAACTTGGTTTTCTCACAGTATTGCCCCCATCGAGGATCAGAGTGAAAGAGGGAAGGAGAGAGTGTGACTCTGAAAAGAAAAGGTCTTTTGGTTTATAAATAGCTCCCTGAGTCACTACAAAGCCCATGAGAAAGATAAACACACACACTTCAAATGAAAAATACTAAACCCCATACCTAAAACTTTGTACAGCATCCTGGGCTGGATTCGTCTCTGCCTTTCACCAGTTCTAGCCTGGTTTAATTCTCTTTACTGGAGTTACTTGTTCTTACACTGGTATAACTGAAAGCAAATTCAAATTCACTTTTTTCACTTAAAACCATTGGAAAAAAGCTGCCTGAGGCTTTTCTCTACTTTAAAATGTCAGTGCAAACTTACATTGCCAGGAAGAGGAACTTCTGGAAAAATTTATTTTAAAAACAATTTGCAATTGTATTCCCCATCTCAAAATCTGAAATTTCATTTGAAAAACAAATCAGAATTCAGAAAATGTTGACCAGTTTTAATTTTTATTATTTTTTCAGCACTCGAGAGTGTGCCAAGCCTTTTGCAGAAACAAATTAAGGCTGTCCTGTGCTGAAGATTAACTGACATATGATGCAGCTCACAAGGGTCAAAAACAAGCATCAAAGGGGAAAGGGAGAGGAAAAACAGCATCATAATAATGAGATCATGTTGTTACACAAAACAGCCTGTACAAATGGTTCCCCTAAGGGCTTAATCTAGTGTTCATTGAAGTGGAGGGAAAGAGTTCTAGTGACTTCAGTGAGTTAGAAAAGGCCATAAATTACAACTTTTCTCTATACATAGCTATATTTGAAAGGTTTGGTCTTGACCGTGCATATAAGGCAGTAATCTCTCATGCATAGTGCCTTTACTATGAGTATATTTATTTGGTTGCAGGCAATGTTCCCTCCAATCTTTTCCATCCATGTGTGGAATACGTTTTTGATGTGCACCAAGGCATCAGAAGAGTGAGGGGGGATTTGATAGCAGCCTTCCACTTCCTGAAGGGAGGTTCCAAAGAGGATGGAGAGAGGCTGTTCTCAGTAGTGACGGATGGCAGAACAAGGAGCAAAGGTCTCAAGTTACAGTGTGGGTGGTCTAGGTTGGATATTAGGAAAAACTATTTCTCTAGGACGGTGGTGAAGCACTGGAATGGGTTCCCTAGGGAGGTGGTAGATTCTCCATCCCGAGAAGTTTTTAAATCTTAGCTTGACAAAGCCCTGGCTGAGTTGATTTAGTTGGGATTGGTCCTGCCTTGGGCAGGGGGCTGGACTTGATGACCTCCTGAGGTCTCTTCCAGCTCTATGATTCTATAAGTTCTTGCTCCTCTAGGCTATATGCATATGGGTTGCCCAATTATTGTGATGGGTGCCATAAGAACATAAGAACGGCCGTACTGGGTCAGACCAAAGGTCGATCTAGCCCAGTATCCTGTCTGCCGACAGTGACCAGCACCAGGTGCCCCAGAGAGGGTGGACCGAAGACAATGATCAAGTGATTTGTCTCCTGCCATCCCTCTCCAGCCTCTGACAAACAGAGGCCAAGGACACCATTTTATCCCTGGCTAATAGCCTTTTATGGACCTAACCTCCATGAAATTATCGAGCTTCTCTTTAAACTCTATTATAGTCCTAGCCTTCACAGCCTCCTCTGGCAAGGAGTTCCACAGGCTGACTACACGCTGTGTGAAGAAGAACTTTCTTTTATTAGTTTTAAACCTGCTACCCATTAATTTCATTTGGTGTCCTCTAGTTCTTCTATTTAGGGAACTAATAAATAACTTCTCTTTATCGGCCCTCTCCACACCACTCATGATTTTATATACCTCTATCATATCCCCCCTCAGTCTCCTCTTTTCTAAACTGAAAAGTCCCAGTCGCTTTAACCTCTCCTCATATGGGACCCATTCCAAACCCCTCATCATTTTAGTTGCCCTTTTCTGAACCCTTTCCAAGGCCAAAATATCTTTTTTGAGGTGAGGAGACCACATCTGTACACAGTATTCAAGATGTGGGCGTACCATAGTTTTATACAGGGGCAGTAAGATATTCTGGGTCTTATTTTCTATCCCTTTCTTAATAATTCCTAGCATCCTATTTGCCTTTTTGACCGCCGCTGCACACTGCGTGGAAGTTTTCAGAGAACTGTCCACGATAACTCCAAGATCTCTTTCCTGATTTGTTGTAGCCAAATTAGCCCCCATCATACTGTACGTATAGTTGGGGTTATTTTTCCCGATGTGCATTACTTTACACTTATCCACATTAAATTTCATTTGCCATTTTGTTGCCCAATCACTCAGTTTGGTGAGATCTTCTTGGAGTCCCTCACAGTCTGCTTCTGTCTTGACTATCCTAAACAGTTTGGTATCGTCCGCAAACTTTACCACCTCACTGCTTACCCCTTTCTCCAGATCATTTATGAATAAGTTGAACAGGATTGGTCCTCGGACTGACCCTTGGGGGACACCACTCGTTACCCACTCCATTCTGAAAATTTACCATTTATTCCTACCCTTTGTTTCCTGTCTTTTAACCAGTTCTCAATCCAAGAAAGGACCTTCCCTCTTATCCCATGGCCATGTAATTTACACAAGAGCCTTTGGTGAGGGACCTTGTCAAAGGCTTTCTGAAAATCTAAGTATACTATATCTACTGGATCCCCCTTGTCCGCATGTTTGTTAACCCCTTCAAAGAACTCTAATAGATTAGTAAGACAGGATTTCCCTTTACAGAAACCATGTTGACTTTTGTCCAACAAATTATGTTTTTCTACATGCTTCACAATTTTATTCTTTACTATTGTTTTGACTAATTTGCCCGGTACTGAAGTTAGACTTACTGGTCTGTAATTGCCCGGATCGCCTCTGGAGCCCTTTTTAAATATTGGTGTCACGTTGGCTACCTTCCAGTCATTAGGTACAGAAGCCGATTTAAGGGATAGGTTATAAACCACAGATAATAGTTCAGCAATTTCCCATTTGAGTTCTTTTAGAACCCTTGGATGAATGCCATCCGGTCCCAGAGATTTGTTAACATTAAGTTTTTCTATTTGTTCCAAAACCTCCTCTAATGACACTTCAATCCAGGACAGTTCTTCAGATTCATCACCCACAAAGGACGGTGAAGATTTGGGAATCTCCCCAACGTCCTCAGCCGTGAAGACTGAAGCAAAGAAATCATTTAGTTTCTCCGCAATGGCTTTATCGTCCTTGATTGCGCCTTTTATAGTTCGATCGTCTAGGGGACCCACAGGTTTTTTAGCAGGCTTCCTGCTTCTAATGTACTTAAAAAAACATTTTGTTATTTCTTTTTGAGTTTTTGGCTAGCTGTTCCTCAAAATCTTTTTTTGCTTTTCTTATTACATTTTTACACTTGATTTGACAGTGTTTATGTTCCTTTCTATTTATCTCACTAGGATTGGACTTCCACTTCTTAAAAGATGCCTTTTTGTCCCTCACTGCTTCTTTTACATGGTGGTTAAGCCACGGTGACACTTCTTTAGGTCTCTTGCTATGTTTTTTAATTTGGGGTATACATTTAAGTTGGGCCTCTATTATGATGTCTTTAAAAAGTTTCCATGCAGCTTGCAGGGATTTGGCTCTAGTCACTGTACCTTTTAATTTCTGTTTAACTAGCCTCCTCATTTTTGTGTAATTCCCCTTTTTGAAATTAAATGCCAGGGTGCTGGACTGCTGAGGTGTTCTTCCCACCATAGGAATGTTGAATGTTATTATATTATGGTCACTATTCCCAAGCGGTCCTGTAACGGTTATTTCCTGGACCTGATCCTGCACTCCACTCAGGACTAAATCAAGAATTGCCTCTCCCCTTGTGGGTTCCTGCACCAGCTGCTCCAAGAAGCAGTCATTTAGGCCATTGAGAAATTTTATCTCTGCTTCTTTTCCTGAGGTGACGTACCCAGTGAATATGGGGATAATTAAAATCCCCCATTATTATAGAGTTCTTTATTTTGGTAGCCTCTCTAATCTCCCTCAGCATTTCAATGTCAGTATCACTGTCCTGGTCAGGTGGTCGATAATATATCCCTACTGCTAATTTCTTATTATTGGAGCATGTAATTACTATCCATAGCGATTCTATTGAACATACAAATATGTATCATTAATTATTCTCATTTGGAGCCTTTAGTCCACTGGTTTTGCTGGTGGAGTTTTGTTTTACATGTGTGCGCTTTCTATGCTTCTTGTGTAGTTCTTGTACAGCATGATCTGTGCAAAACCTAGGCCTGCGCTAAACATTGTGACATCTGTCTGGTTTTTGCATGTACTGTCATAGAATATGATTGTTTCCTCTTGTGAACAAGTTGTGCTTCTTCTGAAGAGAGGCTTCTTAGCAGCTTCACTGTTTGTTGTTACTACCACAGCCATGAGTCTTGATTTTAGTAGCCATTATAGTCAGCATAGGCAGTGTACACATTTGGTTGTTCTCTCTCCCTTTCTCCACCACAGGCATAACACAATGCTTGTAATGCCATAGATTACAGAAGCCTGAATCACAGTTTATATAAAAGAGGTTGGGGGCAGTAAGATGAGTGCTTGGGTGGCCACTCAGGAGAGATTCAAATGCCACCCAGCTGATTAGTAGAGCACCCACTGCCGGCAGCAGGTGCATATAACAAAATTTATTCCACATATGGATGGAAAAAATAAAGGGAACATTGGTTGCGGGAAGGACTGGAGCTTGATGATGATGATCATAGAATCATAGAATACTAGGACTGGAAGAGACCTTGAGAGGTCATCGAGTCCAGTCCCCTGCCCTCACGTCAGGACCAAATACTGTCTAGACCATCCCTGATAGACATTTATCGAATCAACTCTTAAATATCTCCAGAGATGGGGATTCCACAACCTCCCTGGGCAATTTATTCCAGTGTTTGACTACCCTGACAGTTAGGAACTTTTTCCTAATGTCCAACCTAAACCTCCCTTGCTGCAGTTTAAGACCATTGCTTCTTGTTCTATCAGAGGCCAAGATGAACAAGTTTTCTCCCTCCTCCTTGTGACACCCTTTTAGATACCTGAAAATGGCTATCATGTCCCCCCTCAATCTTCTCTTTTCGAAACTAAACAAACCCAATTCTTTCAGCCTTCCTTCATAGGTCATGTTCTCTTGACCTTTAATCATTCTTGTTGCTCTTCTCTGGACCCTCTCCCATTTCTCCACATCTTTCTTGAAATGTGGTGCCCAGAACTGGACACAATACTCCAACTGAGGCCTAACCAGCGTAGAGTAGAGCGGAAGAATGACTTCTCGTGTCTTGCTTACAACACACCTGTTAATGCATCCTAGAATCATGTTTGCTTTTTTTGCAACAGCATCACACTGCTGACTCATATTCAGCTTGTGGTCCACTATAACCCCTAGATCCCTTTCTGCCGTACTCCTTCCTAGACAGTTGCTTCCCATTCTGTATGTGTGAAACTGATTGTTCCTTCCTAAGTGGAGCACTTTGCATTTGTCTTTATTAAACTTCATCCTGTTTACCTCAGACCATTCCTCCAATTTGTCCAGATCATTTTGAATTATGACCCTATCCTCCAGAGCAGTCGCAACCCCTCCCAGCTTGGTATCATCTGCAAACTTAATAAGCGTACTTTCTAAATCATTGATGAAGATATTGAACAGAGCCGGTCCCAAAACAGACCCCTGTGAAACCCCACTTGTTATACCTTTCCAGCAGGATTGTGAACCATTAATAACTACTCTCTGAGTACAGTTATCCAGCCATGATGATTAGAACTAAACACCTAGGGGTACGTCTAGACTACATTCCTCTTTCAAAAGAGGAATGCAAATGAGGGAAATCGAAAATGCAAATGAAGCACGGATTTACAAATCTCACACTTCATTTGCATAATCTATTCAGCTCGCTTTTTCTGGAGATTTTTTTTTTTAAAAGCATTCTAGATGGGGTTCTTTCAAAATAAACCCCTTTTTCAAAAGAATCCTGTAAACCTCATTTTTTCAGGAATAAGCATTCTTTTAAAAAGGGGGTGTTTTTTGAAAGAACCCCGTCTAGACTGCTTTTTTTTTTTGAAAAAATCTCTTCCAAAAAAGCGATTGGATGAGATTATGCAAATGAAGTGCGAGATTTGTAAATCAGCATTTCATTTGCATTTTCGATTTCCCTCATTTGCATTCCTCTTTTGAAAGAGGAACATAGTCTAGATGCACCCTCTAGTTTAGATTGAGGTCTCAACATACAGGGTGCTGTACATACATACCTACCCTGATCAACTCTTAAATGGACAAGACAGTCAGAGATCAGAAGAGGGAAAATATTATTCCCATTTGTGGAGAGGGAACAGAGGCAGAGAGGTTAAGTGACTTTCCCATGTCATACAGGAAGTCTGTGGCAGAGTCAAGAACCTCCTGAGTTCTAGTCCAGTGCATTATCCACATGATCAGCCCTTCTCTCAATATATCCTGCTCCAGCATAAAGACTCCATGGCAGAGGAGCTTGTTAACTCATTTTACTGAACTCTGTCATGAATTCTGTGTATATGCTGGTGCATCTTCTTTCTTTCTCCAAAACTAGTTGACTGAGTAACAAAATGGCAGATGAATTTTGATTTTGAGAAATGCACAGTTATGCGTATTGGAAAACATAATTCCAACTATATGTATAAAATGATGGGGACAAAATTAGCTATTAACACTCAAGAGAGATGTTGGAGTCATTGTGGATAGTTCTCTGAAAACACCCACTCAATGTGCAGCAGCAGTCAAAAAAGCAAACAGAATGTTAGCAATTATTTAAAAAGTGATTGAGAATAAGACAGAGAATATCTTATTGCCTCTATATAAATCCTTGAGTACTGCATGCAGATGTAGTCATCTCAACTCAAAAAAGATATCTTGGCATTGGAAATAGTTCAGAAAAGGGCAACAAAAATGATTAGGGGTATTGAATGGCTGACCTGAGGAGAGATGGATAAAACTGGGACTTTTCAGCTTGGAAAGGACATGACTAAGGTGGGATATGGTAATGGTCTATAAAATCATGACTGATGTGGAGAAAGTGAATAAAGAGGAGTTATTTACCTCTTCCCATAACACAAGAACTAGGGGTCACCAAATTAATAGGTAGCAGGTTTAAAACAAACAAAAGGAAGTACTACTTTATACAACACACAGTCAGCCTGTGGAACTCCTTGCCAGAGGACCTTGTGAAAACCAGGACTTTAACTGGGTTAAAAAAAGAACTAGATAAGTTCATGGAGGTTAGGTCCATCAATGGTTGTTAGCCAGGATGGGTAGCAATGGTGTCCCTAACCTCTGTAAGAAGCTGGGAATAGGTGACAGGAGAGGGTTCACCTGATGATTCCCTGTTCTGTTCATTCCCTCTGTGGTGGCTGGCATTGGTCACTGTCGGCAGACAGGACTCTGGACTAGACTGACCTTTGGTCTGACCCAGTCTGGCCGTTCTTATGAGTGAATGGAGACCAAACTACAGTGAACCCTGCCAAGGTATTGTGGGTCACTGCTGCTGAAGTGGGATATAAAACCAAGGTCCTGTGTATTCATTCTTGTTAAAAATATTTTCATAAATGAGTGGCTGTTAACGACAGTGTCTGAGTCAGATTCCAGTTTGGCTATTTGCTTCAGGGGGTAGCCGAGTTAGTCTGTTACAGAAAACAACAACAAATGGTCTGGTTGCACTTTATAGACTAACGAAACATGTAGATGGTATCATGAGCTTTCGTGGGCACAGCCCACTTCTTCAGATGACTAGAGTTATGAGTTGGGGATATGAAAACTCGAAATAAATAGGAGAGGGGAAGGAGAGGGGGGAGAGAAAGAAAAAGGGACGGGGGTCAGAGACAGAGCATCATTAAGTATCTGGACAATGGGTACTTAAACCTAAGCAGATAAAAATCAAAGTCAATAGATAGATTCCTAAAACAGGAAGGATACCACTCAGGGAGCTGTTAGCACCTTCAGTGGTTATTAAGTAGGTCAAGTCCCCACCAGCCCATATCACGATTGAGTCCATTAGTATGTGAATTGAATTTGTGGATGAACTGGGATTCCAGGGCTTCTCTGTGTATTTGGCTTGTAGAGCTGGTTTGTGACAAGACAGCTACTTGCAGGTCTGTCAGACTGTGGTTAGGCAAGCTGAAATGCTCACCAACAGGCTTCTGTATATTCCCTTTACGTATATCCAATTTGTGGCCATTGATTCTTTCCTGCAGAGACTGTCCAGTTTGTCCAATATATATAGCAGTGGGGCACTGCTGGCATAGATCAAATTACTGGATGTACAGTCAAATGACCCTTTGATTTTGTGGCTTATGTTGTTTGCTCCAGTGATGAATTCACCAGTGTAGATATGTGGGCAGAGTTGGCATCTTTTCTGGTTGCACGGCTGGGTTCCTGTACGTTTACGATGTGGAATGAGGTTTAACAGTTAATTTGAACTAAGGGTTTATCTCGGAATCCCGCTTCTCTGCTGCGTGTAGATGCGGGCAGTTACTTCGGGCTAGTCAGTTTCCAAAAATGGCGACCAGCCGGGAATATGCTAATCAAGCACGGGATATTTAAATCCTGCACTTCATTAGCAGTTTCGGTCGCCCTCGTTAGCCTCCCTAGTTCGAACTAGGGGGCTAGTGTAGACATACCCTCAGTGACTTACACCAGGTCAGGATATAGCCCAGCTGTCTAGCAACTCAAACATTAGACATTAGAATTTTTTAAAAATCATTTATTTTGTAATCAAAAATCTGTACAAGGTTTTAAGCTTCATTTGCATGTGAGAATTGTAGATGTTTTGATAATACAGCCCCTTTGATATACTATATTATTTTAGTTTGGATACATTAAATAAATTGGATAAATATTTGAATCATTGTAGCTTGTTCTGAAGATTTGCATGTAAGTGTCTTTACTCACATGAGTAATCCAATGGGGTGACTTCTAATTATATAATAGAAATGCTGGTATCTGGACCCCAGTCAAAATCCCTACTGTATTAGTGCTGTATATGTCCAGGGTAAGTCTATCATTACCCTGAAGACTCACAATCAGAATGGACTAGACAGATAAAGGGAATGTTATCTCCATATTTAGAGATGGGGAACTGAGGCACAGAGACATGAAGGGACTTGTCTATGGTCCCACATTGCCAACTTTGCTGATTGGGTCATAGGTCTTGCAATATTTGGGGTTTTTGTGAAGTCCCAACTGTTGGAAGTTCTGTATGTGATACATTCATTCAGCATTCATTCAAAAACAAATTCAAAACTTTGTAGGTGTGGAGAAAAGCTTTGAAAATGTGAATCCTGAAGGCTCAAATTCCTGCCTGCCCCCATAAAGCAATCTCATGATTTTAAAGCTAACCTCTTGATTTCTAGGGGCCTGACTGATGATTTTTGGAAGCTTAGGGTTGGCAAGGCTGAAGGCCATATGGTAAAATTATGGCAGAGCTGGGTATTAAATGCTCATTTTAAGAGTAGCCAGCACAGTACTCAAACTCTTGACCGCCCTTCCTCATTGCTTACATGATTCAAGTAGCTCACATATGTAATTGTCTATAGGGTCATGTCCATGGTTTTGAACTGAGCTACGTCATAGGAAGAAGCTGTGGGAGTATTGCCAGAGATTCCAGTAGGGACGTCACTGTTGCTGTTGATTTTTACATGGATGATGCTCAGCTACTCCGGTTATGGGCAACAGGATACAATCTTAAATATTGAGAGGTTGGAGTTCAGAACTAAGAAACACTCAGGACACCTGGGTTTTATGTCCAGCCGTGCCACTGACTTGCCCTGCATGCTTGAGGGGCAAGTCATTTAACATTTAATAAGTCATTTAATGAGTATGTATTTCATTTTCCTCATCTGTCAAATGGGAACAATATTTTGTTGGCCTATTGGATGTATCATTATACTGATGCTTTTACATGCTAGGTAGAAGATGGAGAACTAACATGTACAAGTGAAAAGGAAAAAGTAGGTTAGCCTGTCTGGGCTTGTCACGCTTTTACTTGTCAGCAAACTCAGCCAGACAAAGTGGAGAGAAATAGATCAAAAGAATGCATTAAAATGAAAGGTAAACAGACAAAGTGAAATGTACATAGCAGCAAGTAGCGCGTTGCACAAAGAGGTCCTGCTAACACACAACCTGATTTTTGGTGCTTAGCTCTAACAGCCCTGCTGTTCCAGTATGTGCGAGGATGTTCCCTATCATTACACATACCACACTTGGAAGAGGGGAAAGTGATCAGGAATAGTCAACATGGATCCACCAAGGGCAAGTCATGCCTGACCAATCTGATTGCCTTCTATGACAAGGTAACTGGCTCTGTGGACGTGGGGAAGTCAGTGGATGTGATCTACCTTGACTTTAGCAAAGCTTTTGATACGGTCTCCCACAATATTCTTGCCAGCAAGTTAAGGAAGTATGGATTGGATAAATGGACTGTAAGGTGGATAGAAAGCTGGCTAGATTGTCAGGCCCAAAGGGTAGTGATCAATGGCTCAGTGTCTGGTTGGTGATCAGTATCGGGCAAAGTGCCCTAGGGGTCAGTTTTAGGGCCGGTTTTCTTCAACATCTTTATTAATGGCCTGGATGAGGGGATGGATTGCACTATGCTAGGGGGAGAGGTAGATATGTAGGAGGGCAGGGATAGAGTCCAGAGTAACCTAGACAAATTGGAGGACTGAACCAAAAGAAATCTGATGAGGTTCAACAAGGACAAGTGCAGAGTGCTGCACTTGGGATGGAAGAATCTCAAGCACTGTTATAGGCTGAGGACCAACTGGCTATGTAGCAGTTCTGCAGAAAAGGACCTTGGGGATTACAGTGGATGAGAAGCTGGATATGAGTCAACAGTGTGCCCTTGTAGCCAAGAAGGCTAATGGCATATTAGGGTGCATTAGGAGGAGCATTGTTAGCAGATCTAGAGAAGTGATTATTCCCCTTTATTTGGCACTGGTGAGGCCACATCTGGAGTATTGTGTCCAGTTCTGGGCCCCCCACTATAGAAAGGATGTGGACGCATTGGAGAGGGCCCAGTGGAGGGCAACCAAAATGATTAGGGGGCTGAAGCACATGATCTACGAGGAGAGACTGGGGGATTTGGGTTTGTTTAGTCTGCAGAAGGGAAGAGTGAGGGGGGATTTGATAGCAGCCTTCAACTTCCTAAAGGGAGGTTCCAAAGAGAATGGAGAGAGGCTGTTCTCTGTAGAGATGGATGGCAGAATAAGGAGCAATGGTCTTACGTTACAGTGGATATGAGTCCCTAGGAGGGTGGTGAAGGACTGGAATGGGCTACCTAGGGAGGTGGTGAAATCTCCATCCCTAGAGGTTTTGGCTTGACAAAGCCCTGGCTGGGATGGTTTAGTTGGGATTGGTCCTCCTTTGAGCAGGAGACTGGACTTGATGACTTCTGAGGTCTCTTCCAGTCTATGATTCTACTTAGCTGATTAGTGCGCACTCTCTACTCTTAGGAAAATTTCTGCAGCTAGCATTGTGATTCCCATGAGATCTCACAAGCTAAGTGAGGTGGTGTTGGCTCAGCAAGTGGGGAAGGGGTCTTCCAGGTGATGAATGGCTGAAGAAGTGGGCTGTGCCATCTACATGTCTATAAAGTGCTACCAGACCATTTGTGGTATTTTCTATAACAGACTAACTCGGTTACCCCCTGAAGCTCCTGGCTTTTTATTAGTGATTCAGAAATTAGCGCTACCCTCTTTGAGTCGGTTTGGATCTGGAACCCCAAAGTGATTACTTGGAGGAGTATAGCAAGAGCTACATTGCAGCTCAGGTTATTACATTCTGCTTACTTAGACATGCCCTTCAGTTTCAATTAGCTACAGGGCTATTCTTTCCTTCCAGCACCATGCTGTTGGGCAGCATTGCTGAATGGTGTTAAATATCTGCTGTGTGTACTACTAACCTCTCTATGGCACAGAGATGTAGAGAGAGTAAATTACTGCATCAGCAAGGGAGGTCCTGGTGTGCCTGGTGCCAGAGCAGTACAAAATAGGAGTATTTAGAGGAAGCATGGTGCAGAAGACACCATTAGAACAAAGTTCTATAGTGGGATTTGTCTGCTAATTCCCTAGAATAATGACTGCATGCCGTTCTGTGCCATTGCTTTTATTTCACAGATGGGAAACTGAGGTACAAAGGGGGGACTTCTCTTCGGTCACAGTTGGGAGTGGAATCCAGACACACTGATTTCCAGTCCCCTTTTCTAACTATTGCACATGCTGCCTCTTAATCAGAGATGATAGAGTCTACATCAGGGCTACTAAGTCCCTGCTACACAACTAATACAGTTTTCGCATATAGATCCCTACTTATATAGCCCCATAGCCTCTTTGTTTTTCTTTTCTAACACCTTCCATAAAATATGTTGATGTTTCCATGACTCAGTAACAAATGGCTCCAAGCTGCAAATGTTCTGGCAATTTGAGCAGGATAGCTACAACACTTATTTCAGGGGATCTGTGGTAGTGTGCTAGCCCGCAATATGGATTAAGAATAACAACAGTTAATGCTACTGACAGTTTTAGGCACCTTTTGATCCTTTTATTTAGGGATGAAACTGTCTATTACTCTGTGGTTTGCAGTGTCTAGCACTATGGGGCCCCTTTCTTGTGCAGTCTATAGGCACTACCACAATAAAGATGATTAATAATATTTGATCTTCAGGTGTGGGCACCTCCGACTTTTATTAAGCAGGGAAGGGAGCAGAAAAAAAATCACTGTAACTTATTAACCTCTTGTCCTGGCTTTCTACAGCAAAGCCTAATAAAGTTTTAATTTCCACTATGCCACTGGGTTGGGGGCACTTGTAGCCTTATTTACCACTGGTTGGGACATTGTGTCATCATTTGTAGGATGCAAATTGGGTCTAAAAGGCTACTGGAAAAAAACTGGCCCTTTTCCATAGATATAAGTAGTGACCCAGGAATGGAAAATCAAGCCCTTTAGATTCACTGCAAGAAAAACAAGAAGTCCTACGGCACCTTAAAGACTAACAGATTTATTTGGGCATAAGCTTTCATGGGTAAAATCTACTTCATCAGATGCACGAAACAATCATAGAATCATAGAATACTAGTACTGGAAGGGGCCTCAAAAGATCATTAAGTCCAGTCCTCTGCCCTCATGGCAGGACCAAGCACCATCTAGACCATCCCTGATGAATGTCTATCAAACCTGCTCTTAAATATCTCCAGAGATGGAGATTTCACAACCTCCCGAGGCAATTTATTCCAGCATTTAACCACTCACACAGTTAGGAAGTTTTTCCCAATGTCCAACATAAACAATTGGTGGTTTTTACCCACAAAAGTGTTTTTTATTCACAAAAGCTTATGTCCAAATAAATCTGTTAGTCATTAAGGTGCCACAGAACTTTTGCAGAGACAGACTAACACAGCTACCCCCTGAGACAAAACTAAAGTGTAAGCTTGGTTAATCTGACTATGTCTTGTCAAAGTATGACATGGAAAAGATCAGGATATAGTTATCCTTGCTTTTCTGCCTGCTTCTTGCACAAACACAGTAGTGTGGCATGTCCTCCATGTTATCTGTGTTTGGAATCAACTCACCATAAATTTTGAGTTACAACTGGTCCATATTATTGTTACATGGCTTGCAATAGCACCTCGGAGTGGACAGTGCCTCTTTTGTGATAACACAGAACAAAAAAGAAGGTTTCTGCCACAAAGAGTTTACAATCCTGGCTTTACATTACTACACAAGCTTTTCTCCAAGGATCTCCACTATCAAATGTCACACCAGTAGGGCCTCATTTTGCAGATAAGGCAGGAGGGGTTGAAGGATTTTACTAAGTCCTTCATACCTACAGCATAAGGGAAAATTAGAGTTAGAATGTGAAACCCTCCCTCCATCTTTTCTATGGTTATGTCCATTAAAATGTTTGTAATTGTCTGAGTGTTAGTGATGCCATAAAATGTACGAAAACTTGCGTGATTACTGTCTTCTGTTCATTTGCATGGTTCTCTGATTATACTTTATGCTCTTGCTATGTTCTATTTTGTATGTTATGCCTTCACCACTTGAACAGTCTAGTTAGAGTTTGGCTTAAAAGACCTCTCTCTCTCATGTAAACCAATTAAGCTACTTTCCATGCTACCAGTGGTGCCTAAACTGTAGGGAAGACTGGCCTCCAGCCAATTCATTAAAGACTCTAGGATAATAGTTTGCTGTCTAATGAACAGTCTGGCTTTAAGCCTCTCCATTCAGTGATGATGGTGCTTCTGAAGTTGATGGGTATTTATAAGGCAATGAGGAAAGGTCATTTGTTGGACGTTAGCTTCATCAACTGATCCAAAGAACCTTATGTTCATTCACCTCTATGCTCCTAAGGCAGAATGGGCAAAAGCAAATGTCAAGAGGAAAAATTAAGTTTATTTTCTCCATATTTGCTCTAAAAAGTGCAATCAATCAGTGCTGGATATACATTTTTTCTTTGTTACCTTCAAATCTTGTCCTGCCCATTATTAAATACATTGCTGATGGCAGTTAATTTATATCTCTCTCTCTATATTATGTTATGCATTACAGTAGCCAAAATTGGAGGCCTTATTGTTTCAGCGACACTGCCTGCACAAGGAGCTTACAGCGTAGAGAGAGAAGACAGACAAAGGTTTAGTACTCCCATTTGACTGAGGGGAGCCAAGGCACGAAGAGAACTAGTGACTTGCCCATCATTACACAAGGGGTCTGTGGCACTAAGAAATTAAACCCTGATTCCTCAACTCCACGTCCAGTGCTTTAATCACAAGGCCATATTTGTCATTGGTTCTTTGGTAAGTATAACAAGAGATGTGATTTATACAGAATGCAGTATTTGATAACAGTACCTCTCGATGTATTTGCTATAGTCTATGGTACTAAGAGAAAAGAGAAGAATATGCTTAGTTTGTTGTTGTTGTTTGCATTTCACACATTAATAAATTCAGCCTCACAGGTGTATTGTGAAGTAGGATAATTGCTGTTTTTCAAATGGGGAAACTGAAAGAGAGAATGGGCATCTTGACCAATGTCACATAGGACAATAATGATTGATCCTGAATTCACCCCACTCCACCTTGGCCTAAATTCCAATTAGGTACCAAACTGTGTTTCCTCCTAGCATTTTTATTACCAGATTAATTGCTTAGTATATCACTGCACCTCTTTACCAGTGAGTACAAGACTGCCCATTTTTCCTGACACTGAGACTCAGTGAGGTCAGAAGTCTTGTAATTAAGGAGGTACTGGCACTGCCAATGCCCTGGACAATTTTTTTTTTATTTTAATAAATGGTGACATTTTTTTTTTACTTTAGCTTTAATTTACTTGATAGTGAAGCCACAGTTTGCAATTGCAGGTCAGACACTGCACGCTCCTTTTGCCTGATGCCCAAGGAAAGAAAGTGAAGCCAAGAGTGACTTGCATGTCATTAGAGAATGACTCACATCTTCCAGCACTAAGCTGAGACAGACTCAAGTCATTTAATTTTGGATCTTGATCTGCATTGTAAATGTATTTTTGTGGCTTAACATAGAAAAAATACAATTATTGAAAACAAACTTCCATTAAATAACCTACCTGCTGGTGTCTTTGTGAATCTCTAGGAGGAGGGGGAGAGAGGATTGTTCTGTGTTTGTACAGCATCTAGAGCAATGGGAGATGGGGGTGGGTGTGTGGTTAAGGCTCCTAAGTGCTACGATAATACAAATAGTGACTACTAATAATTAGGAGTGACCTGCTCGAGAAGATGCCTAGAAGAGGAGCATTTACACACACAGTGTTACTCTTGATAACTGGTGTTTCCATGCCCGTTGGTTGGGTAGATGTTAGATCCTGAGTTATTCTTATATATCTCCCTTTAGAAACACATACTACAAGAGCAACAATCTTACCTCCTAAGGTTGCCTGTATTGGTTCAGCTGGGCACCTTCTTCCTTACCCTGGTCTGCCAGGCTCCCGGTTGTGTCTACGCATAGAGAGGAGAATCAGATAGTTGTCTGTTTCTCCTGTTTGCTTTCCACCCTGTGTTCCGTTCCTCTGCCCACAGGGAGTGAAAGCACACATCCTACCCTGACCGCTACTGAGTGACTAGTAGAGGAGTATAACTTTGCCCAGTGCCACATAGGGACAAAAAATCAAAACTTGGGGGAGTCTGTTGCTACTCTGTCTCTCCATGTTTGTATCTGCAGAGAAAAGCATGTTGTTCCCTGAGGGTATGTCTACACTACAGAGTTTTGTCAGAAAAATGGCCGTTTTTCCGACAAAACTTTAGTTACGTCCACACTGCAATTGCGTTCTTCCAAAAGTAAATTGAAAGAACAGACGGGTTTTTCCGGCATTGGTAATCCTCTTTCTACGAGGAAGAAGCCTTTTTCCAAAAGGCTTTCAGAAAAAGGCGTGTGTGGACGGGGAAGAGGGAGTTCTTTCGAAAGAAGCAGAAAGAGGAAAAAGCACAGGTGCCCTGGTGGCCACTCCATCCATAGTAATCACAACTTAAATGTGAGATAGCGTCCATTCAGTGTGGATGCTATCTTTCGAAAAAGCAGATCGCTTTTTTGATGGGCTTTTGTGTGTGGACACTCTCTTTTGGAAGAAGTTTTTTCAGAAGATCTCTTCTGAAAGAAGCCTGCAGTCTAGGCATAGCCTGAGAGTGGGAGTTCTGAGACAGTGTCTGACTTCTCCAACTCCCAGAGAGCTAGCAGAGAGGGGAGCGATGTGGCAGAGTGGGCCATAAAATGGATATATATGTTTCCCACTGTAAAAAAGAAGAGACTGCACCTGAGAGGAAGAGTGTTCAGAGTGGAAGCTGGTCGAAACAAATTGGTCAAGTCCAAAAAGTAGCCTTTGAATGCTCAACCATTTCTTGTCTTTTTCTTCCTGGTCTCTCTCTCTCACGTGCATTCCTTTTGATCAGGAAGCTATAATAGCCAAGGAGGGAATGGAACCATTTAAAGGTTTCAAAGCCAAACTGAGCAAAAGAAAAATTAAAATGAATAATCATACTAGCTCTTTTACCTAGTGCTTTTATCAGTGGCTCTCAAGGCACTTCACAAATTAGGTTAGTATAATAAAATTTCCTATTTTACAGATAAGAAAACTGAGCCACAAAGCAGAGAAATGACTTGTCCAGGGTCACCAAGCAAAACAAGGGCAGACCCAGGAACTGAATACAGTTCTCATCCAGTGCCCTAGCCACTAGGCCATACTTCCTCTTTCATAGCAGGAAATGTTCCCTAAGAGAGAGATCCATTAGATTGTGAAATTTTCTTCTGTAAGAATGTGGTGGAAACCCTATCATGTGAGTCTCTGAAAAATCTGACTGAAAAGCATACTTGAGGATCTCTTACGAGGAAACGAAGCCCTGATGTAAAGCCTATTGAAGTTCCCAGGATTCCTTCTATTTACTTCCAAGCCCTAATTTAACTCTGATTAGGAATGGACGAAAGAACCAGTGGTGGGCTGTTGTCCAACTCTCAGTCTTGTGATGCTGTGGTAAACATTACATTTCCTTTAGGGCATATTTAGTTATTATAGCTCCATGTGCGAAGCACCCAAATGTCTTTTATTTTAGATTAAGGAAAATGGCAACAACAAAAAAGTACAAAACCGCAGTCTTCATGAATGGGAGAACATAGCCTGAATGTCTCTTACTGTACAGCTGTGTACACAATGGCTGCAGAATTCTACCACCCAGAAGAGTTCTTGCAAATTTAAAGGCGCATTTCTTAGAAAACAAAAGGCTGCAGCCACTGAATATGTACACCAAGGTAGCCTTGCAGACTTTATTGCAGCTCCACACTTCTTAGTGTTTCTGTTGCATTGGAGAGCCACCAGAAATTGAACAATTCATAAAAAAGGAACCATCTATCTATCAGATCTTGTCCCTCCATCACCGGTCAGCATTTTGCCTTTAAGCTAATGTTACAGTTTACCAGAACTTATTTGGTATTGCTATTTGATCATGGGAGAAAGGGAAAAATCTGGTCAATAAGGTTCTCATTAACCAAAAAAGCTATAACATGCTGGAGTCATTAGTACTTTGTTGATTGAGTTCACCATGCACGGCAGACTGCAATTGATCATCTGCATTCTCACTAAATATGCCATAGTTAAGGGGAGTTTGTTATAAAGCAGTGAAACCCTGGATTAAGCTGAGATCACCAGTTTCAAAACTACCACATGGCTTTAAACTAAAAATAAAAAAGATTGTATTCATGCTAGAGATGGGCCAAAGCTGTGACGCTGAGAGTTAATCTTGTCCTTACTGTTAGATCTCAAGGACTTGTTTTGGTTCACTATGGAAGTAGGGACCAGTGCTGAAATCTGAACATTAAGAATTATTTGGAGGACTTTGGATACAAGGTATTGCCGGCTTCATTTATAGATAATAAAAGTACATTCAATCAGTTTACCACCGTGTTATTTATAACTTAGACAATATTTTCACAAAGTTTCATACATGATATAATCTCAGGTTCAGAAAACAGGTGAACAAGAATTGTGAGTAGTTACTCCTTGGAAATACCTCACGATCAGTTTAAACACTGTGTCTTTAACTTTTGAAATGCTGAAGATCACATCTTGAGGGAATTTGTTAAAGCCTTTGAAGTATTTTTATGTTATGCCTGTATGACAGAAGACAGTACAAATCAAGAAATCACTGAGTAGATTTATTCACAGAAAATACATTTAAGTTATCCAGATATAGGGGCATACATTCTTCATTTATAGCCTGGTGTGTCTTAAAAACTGTTCCAAGAAATGGAATTATCGAATTTTAAAATGAGTTTCTGCGCACTGCATATTTGCCCTTTCAGATGTAATGTGGTAAATACTGTGTGGTAAAGTGGAGGGAATTCAGAGAAAAGAAAGAAAAATAATTAAGGGTCTATAGGAACTCACAAGGTGCTTCTACACTGCACCTATAGCTAGAAACAAGCTACACAATTTGAGCTACGCAAATTGCGTGGCTTATTTGGAGTTAATTTCAAAATAACGGGCTTGCTCAAAAGACACAGAATAGCTATTTTGGGATACTTCCGGTATCCTGAAATGGCTCTGCAGTGTAGATGTAGCCACACAGAAAAATTAAAATCATTGCAAATTTATGGTTTTATTATGCAACAACAGCTGCAAGTGAGTGGATGTTTCCTGAGCTAGTAAATCAGTTTCAGAATTCCTGGCCTTGTCTACACCTAGTTTGCTTGGTTTTTTTTAATAATAACAATTCGAGATCTTCATCTAGTGTCACTCACCATGGCACTGTTAAAGCCAATGAAGAAGTTCTGACAGGTTACATCAGCTGAGGGTCTAGCCCTGAGCCTTCTTTTAACTGGTAGTAGCAGCAATCCCAACTCTCATTTCGATAGGTCATCAATGTTTTCAGCTGCTAGTTGTCTAGACTGTCTCTGAGCATAGCTGGAATACCTGATGGTTAAAATCCAGAAGGCTACTTGGCGTTTTATCTACACTCATGCTCCCACCATTGCTATTAATTGTGGTCCTACAACAATAGAGCCATTTTAAAACAATTCAAATTTTATAAATTTGGCAACATTTTTCATGTAAATCTCAAGAGAGGAATTATAAAACAATCATGTGGGTGTTTAACCATCTCTAGTAGCAGCAGTGGGAAAATTAAGGAAAAAAGTCTTGTTAGGGGACGTAACAATTGTGTGTGTTGGAAGACTGCAAAAATAACCCACTGAGGAGTGTGTGTTACAGTGTGCCCTATATGCCACTTCTATTGGAGGACAGGGGATTGATACAATTCCAATGAGAGAGCCTGGCTCTTTTGTTCAAGTCGTAGCACTTAATGATTTTAGTGTTAGTGGTACCCTGTTCTATGTTTTGTTAGTCTTTAAAGTGCTACTAAACTATTTGTTGTTTTTAAAGTTTTTCCTATTTTTGATGTGTTGGCCAAGATGGCATCCAGGACACAAACAGGAAGGAGAGGGAAGGACTTGTTTAGGGTCATTTGAGAGGACAGAATTAGAGTGAAACTGACTAACTGAATATGTAGACTTACTCCTAGAAAATTCTGCTAAGTAAGAGGTTTCTTGGATTGTGGAATAATTTCAGAAAGGAAGTGATGGAATTCCCTCCCATTGCTGGGGACCTGGTACTTTTCACAGAAGTGCGGCTTTCCTGAAGTGTCTGGCCAAATTCCAAACGAGTAGTTATAATCTTGATTTTCCCTGAATAAGGAATTCTTCACTCCCTGGTCCTAAAGCAGGGGTGGCCAACCAAAACCTGAGAAGGAGCCAGAATTTACCAGTGCACATTGCCAAAGAGCCACAGTTCTGTCACCAACCTATATCATCTCCCCTCAGCCCACCCTGCCCACGGGTAGCCCCACGGGCAGTGCCACCTCCTCTTCCTCCTGCCCACTGGGATCAGCTCTTTCTCAGTGGGGGACACTGGAGGGGGGGAAGCATGGGTGTGACAGGCCCAGTGGAGAGGGTGG
Organism: Pelochelys cantorii; assembly: GCA_032595735.1. Classification (NCBI taxonomy): domain Eukaryota; kingdom Metazoa; phylum Chordata; order Testudines; family Trionychidae; genus Pelochelys; species Pelochelys cantorii. Next base: position 15,088,580 of record CM064352.1, on the reverse strand, counting down.
GAAGTGGCAGGATCCTAGGGGGAAAGGGTGGGTGGGTGGTTGCGGGCAGGGCCAGCCCGAGGTATTCTGCCACCCCGGGCATGGGCGCGCGGCGCCACCCCCGGGTGCACGGCGCATGCATGGGCCCACTCATGGGGTGCGGGCCCACCCCCCTAGGATGCGCAGGCCCGCCCCAGGGCGCACAGCGCATGCGCGGCCCAGCTACGGCCGCTGGTGCGTAGCCCGGGGCCCGCCATGGGGCGCACGGCGCAAGCGTGGCCCAGTCTGGCCCGGCCATCGCTGCTGGCATGCACGTCGGGCCGTGTAGGGCCCCGCGGCCATGGGGGGAAGGGCGTTGCTGGCTGGCGCTGCGGGGATGCAGGTGGGTCGGCGCTGTGGGAGCCAGGTGCGCGGCGCCTGATGGCAGCTGTAAGGGACGCCGCGTGCCCCTTACAGCTGCCATCAGGCGCCCCCCATCGGTTGGCGCCCTGGGCAGCTGCCCGGCTCGCCCATGCCTCCGTCCGGCCCTGGTTGCGGGGTGGGGGGGAGGACAGCGCCGAGGGCAGAGCTGGGGGTTGAACAGTGAGCACCCTCCAGCCCAGTGGAAAGTTGGCACCTGTAGTTCCAGCCCTGGATTTGGTACCTGTGCAAGGAGCTGCCTATTAACTTCTAAAGAGCTGCATGTGGCTCTGGAGCCACAGGTTGGCCACCCCTGTCCTAAAGTGTTGTGCAGCCTTGCTCTGTGGTGTTCCAAGGCTGCCTGGAACCCTCAAAATGGTGGCATTTCATAGATGAATGAAGTAGCCAATGGAATATGAATCCATTTAGGGTGCTAGTTTGTGGTACCCTTTTAATGAAAGCCACCACACATATCAATTATTGTTATTGGCTTTAGTGTTCCAATTTAACTATGAATATGTCCCCATCACAGTTAGCACTAATTTGCAGTTTTGTTGCCAGTCTCAGCAAAGAAACCAGATATTGAATGACGACTCTGACAACTGAGCTCTTCTCTCACCTTTATATGTGGTCCCTTCTAAGTCAGGCTTGGGACACTGCCATGCCAGGGCCCAAACTGTCCCTTTTTTGTGGATAAAAGCATGAAAAATGCTGTACGAGATTAAGAACGATGAATAAAGCTCAGCCCTCCCCACTGACTATTCGAAAGAGGCTTGGATTATTTTGGTGAGACAAACAGAGCCAGACAGGAATACTGAACATAGACTGGGGATGCCAAGGGAATCGTTTCCATAGAAACAAAAACATGGAGGGTTTCAGGGCTCTCCCAGCTCTGCCTTACAAACTCGTATGATTATCTTAATGGTCAATATAATGGATTGAAAAGATGTGGGTGATTAGTGAAATGTGATCTGAATTTGCTGCAGATGTAGAAAGCATTGCACAGAAATCTCTCTCCTATAACCTCTGAATGGCTCATGCCCTTTGCATAATAGACCTGAGTCTGATCTCATGCTGGTGTAAATCAGAATTAACTCCACAGCAATCAATGGAGTTCCATCAGTATACAAGAGAGACTCCATCCTAGTTTCTTTCACTGATATGCAGAAAGCAAGATCCTCAGTGGCGGCTTTGCACCAGTCTCTTACCCATGTGGGCTGATTAAGCATGCCTAGATGCATAATCTTATGCTTATAAATCAACAGAAAATCATATGTTTCATGAAATAGTGTTAAGAAACATGCCCAGTGAAGGCACATACCTTCCTTTCATTGTGCTTCTGAGGCTGAGCTTGGAGAAGAGCCTGTGGTTGTCTTCCTTTTGTGTGTTGGGGAGGTCTCCCAAACTGGGCAAAATTTAGGGCTTCTTTAATCTGCTCTGCCCCTTTAGCAAGAAAAGGGGCTAGAGAAGAAGTGAGACTCTTACACCATATTTGTACAGAGCTATCAACACCGATGACTCAGCCTAAGGGGGTTTGAGCAATGCTATGCTATAAATATATCTATCTTTGTATCTAAGCTTTGTTAAAATTTGAAAAAAAAAAGCCCTGTCATTTTTGGGTGACTTTCTCTTCTAAGTTCTTCCCAGGATCTTTCGGTGTCTGCCCAATTCCTTTGTTTTTAGTTTCTGTATAAGACTATTCACCCATGATGTCTATGCATTAGGAGACTAGTGCTGCATGGCTGACTTCCTATACAGAATCAGGAAGGGCTGGAAATATCACGAGAGAATCCTGTTGATAAAAAAGAATCTAATAGTTTCTGTAAACATCCAATTTTTGTATTCTTATGGGAAACACCCTCCATGCTAGAAATGAGACTAACCCAAAAATCCCAGTTCTGAGTGCCTCCACATTTGGATGAGGTTCCAAAGTGGAGTGGAAATATGTGGCTTCAGTTTATCTCTTCTCTGAACCTTTCAAGGCTTGTTCATCACTGATCATTGCTCATTATTATGTGTTTTGTAGGTTTAATGGCCTCTTGTGATGTTTTATTTTAAGCAGGGCTGGGCAAATATGTTCTGTCTGATTTTTAATTCAGTGTAGAACCTTGCAGTTTATAAAGTTCTAATGTAATTATTAATAGTTCCTCTTCAGAAGAGTCAGAAGGCAGAGGTTTGGGGGGCAGGGCTGTGGAGGAGGGAAGGAAAGGAGGGGAGCCAGAACTCTAGAGGGGACAAAACCTAGGAAACATTAGAATGGAAAATGGAAGAGGGTGAGAAATGAATTGAAAGGAAGTAGAACTTTCTAAAAAAAAAAAAAGTCATTTATTATATAGAGGCCCCCATTTGTAGTAGTTTAACTTTTTGAGCTGTTCTCCCATGTCTAATAAAGAATGCAGGTTGTACTATAGATAGGAAAACATAGGGTTGTTGTTATTTATTTTTGATACATTGAATCACCCTCAAGAGAGAGAGAAAATGTACAAAGTAAGTGCTTAAATTATGGGAAGATGGTTCACACCCTCCAGACTAGCTTTGTAACCCCACAGGATTCTTGGAAAATGTCTTGAGACCTAGAAAGCTGCAAGCCTCTCCCATCTCAAAGGCTTGCCTCTCAACAAGCATACATAATGCTCCTGCCGCGTTTAAAGGAAAACATCACAGCTTTGAGAAGGGTCAGCCAGAGATGATATAACTGCAAATACGAAAGGAAATCAAAGAGCTGCGGGGTTCCGCCCATGAGAGAGAAGCAGAATTAGATGCTGTGAGGGTAGCCAACACTGAAGTAAACTGAACAGGGAGAGATGCCTGGAGTGAAGTATTTCTCCTCCATAACTCCTGTGCCTATGAATGCACAGCAAACCCTAACCAGCGTTTACATTTTTAAGCTTTGAAATGCCCTCCTTAAATTAATTAATGGGGCTACTTTTCTAGCATTGCCAGGAGTTTAGTGTGAAGTGAGTATTTGGTGTTTAAAGCCCCCAGATCCTGGAGTCATGTGAATACATGACTAGTGCAATGGGGCCCCAATCTAGGTTAGGGCCCTTGGATAATACTCTAATGCAAATAATAAAGCTAATAAGAAAAGGGAGAAGAAATATGTCCAAATGTTTGGAACCTTCAAGACGGTTTTATTTATTCAAGACTATTCCTCATCTACCTTCCCTTTTAGGCTCACGTGTGTATTGTTTCAAATTATGACAGTAACCTCTTTGACTATTTTTGGCTGTAATGTTTGTTGGCAGTGTTTCTCTGACTTTTTCCATATGGTGACCTCCTTTTCCATACCAGAAACTCCCTCCCTGCCTTATGTAGCTGAGATTCAGGATAAAATTTTCAAAATCACTTAAGTCCCATCTTCAAAAGTACCCAGGGACTAGACTATGGAAGCAGGTAGGGATTTCAAAAGCACCTAGGTACCTAATTCTCATTGATTTTCAGTGGGAAATTATGCACTGGGTAGAATGTTTGAAAGTGTCCAGATAGTAACTCTCCCATATGGAGTAACGTGCCCAAACAATTTTAAAAATCCCACTGGGTAGCTATCTGGGTTTCTAGGGGCATGTCTATACTGAGAAATGATTTTGAAATAACTCCCCTCATTTTAAAATAACAAGGCCAGCATCCATACTACCAAGACTGTTATTTAGAAATAATGGGTTTGGTATTTTGAAATAATAACTCCTGCTTGTGAAAAGGAATATTTTTTTTTCAAAATAGTTATTTTGGGAGTTATTATTTCAAAATAGCTTATTTTGAAATAATTTCCTAGTGTATACATAGCCTAGATGCCTAAATACCTTTTAAAATATGGCCCTAAATGTCTTAGTAGCCCAAGTCCCCTTGACTTTCAGTAAGATTTGGACACTTATATTTAGTTTACCCTTTCTGAGTTATCAAAATGGGAAGAGCAAATTGCTTGAAAGCCTCCATTACATCTTTATTATTAACATAGCATCTCTTTCCTTATAGCTAAGCTAGTTCCGTTTGCTAGTGTGTAACATATCTTAGACTAGCCTCATGACATTCTTAATCTACATTTTCAGTGGCTGAGCTGTCCCCTCATTCACATCTGTCAAAGATAATTGGACATCAACTCACACTTTCCTGATCAATTTCCAAAGCTATTTCATTTGATTGTGTTTGGTCATCTTTTTTAAAATTTTTAATTATGCCTAGATTTCTATCTGAAATCTGTTGATAGAGCTTATGTATGCTCTTTTTATGCTATCTGATTGTTTTAATTCCACAGAGTACTTTGAAGAGTTTAAGTGTGTATTAGATATCACATTGAAGGATCAGCCAAGCAAGGAACATTGGGAAAGTCACATATTCTTTCTCTTTGACCTATGATATTTGAAATGTAAGCCTCCTGCATGCCATTAACAATTTGAACATCTATAAACATTCTCAGTATGTTTAGATTTTGTTTTTGGACTAGTTTGAATATGTCCATGTAGTTTTTCCTTTAATCCATCCAAGAATATTAATGGTCCATTTGGTTTGCTGTTTATTTCTTTGGTTTTTTTCGAAGTAATATCTGAGCAGTTTGTGTTACAAAGTGTAGAGTAGTGGGAGACTGCATGGTCTAGCTGAAAGCCAGTGACTCCCAGTTCCAATGCTGCCTCTCTTAGGGTATGTCTAAGGAGTATGTCTAAGTAGTATGAACTAAGGAGTTAGTTTGAACTAACGTTTAACTGCCGCGTCTAGCCGTGGGCAGTTAGTTTGGACTAAGGGGGATTTAAAAATGGCGGTGCCCGGGAACATGCAAATGAAGCCCAGGATATTTAAATCCCGGGCTTCATTTGCAACTCTGGTTGCCCTCATTTGCCTGCCTAGCTCGAACTAACAAGCTCGTGTAGACATACCCTTACTGATTTGTCATATGGCCTTGGTAAAGTCCACGTACCACTGTATCAGAGGGGTAGCCGTGTTAGTCTGAATCTGCATAAACAGCGAGAAGTCCTGTGGCACCTTATAGAGACTAATAGATTTATTGGAGCATAAGCTTTCGTGGGCATTTGATGAAGTGGGTCTTTGCCCACGAAAGCTTATGCTCCAATAAATCTGTTCATCTATAAGGTGCCACAGGATTTCTCGTTGTTCATGTCTTTCAGTTCTCCCATTGTATAATGAAGATAATGATGCATCTTTATAATGATACATCTCGCTGGGCCCTGGGCAAGGTGGGGGAGACAGACAGCTCTTTGCCCCCGATGGGGTGAGGCATCAATAAAAAAGGGTGGAGATAGCCTTCCTCAGGCAGCCCTCAGTGCAGGCCAGAGTGTGCCACATGAGGCTCGGGTGGCAAATCAAAGGTCCCAGGGCCCCAGCTTCTGCTGCAGTAATGGCGGCAGGTTGGATGCCCCAGGCCCTTTTGAATCACCAGGCCTCAGTGCAGTTGCTCCCCTTGCCCCCCTCCTTTGTCCCCTGGCAGCGGGCCTGTGTGAATATGGTAAGACTGAATTCGTGTTTATCAATGCTATGTGGCACTGAGTAGAGTTCAGAAGGCCTGGTGGTTTGCGATGCTAGAGGTCATGGGTTCATTCAAATCCCCATGTGGCTGTTGTTGAGGGAGCTGGGCTTTAATTCAAACTGGAATTATTTCAGGGAAATTCTATGGCTTGTGTAATCCAGGAGGTCAGTCTAGGTAATCGCAGAGGCCCCTACAGGGTTTAGAATTCAACATCCATAGAATTGAAAGTGCTACGTTTTAATAGAAAACTTGCAGAAGTATGATTTGTATAAACACTCAGATTTTGGAACCTGATCTGTACTTCTTTCTCCAAGCGACTAAATTACACTTTTGAATTTAAACTTTAGATTCCTAAATAGTGCTGGGCAAATAACTGTCCGCCCTCCCCCCCCCCATCTGTTTCAATAAGTTGGAAAAAACTGAGCTTTTAAAAGTCTTTTTATTTTTAAATGAAATTAAAATACATTTCAGAAAAAAAATAGTTTCAAATTGAAAAATCAAACAGTTTAATCTTAAAATGTTGAAACAGAACATTTCAATTTGGGAGGATTTTTGTCCAATGGAAACAATTTGGAAAAATCAGCATGAATTCATGAAGTGTTTTGATCAAACTGAATCTGTGTTATTTTGTGAAAAAAAAAAGTTTGGGGTGAAGGATTTTCCTCAGTTCTGCTTCCAAATCATTTCGATGCTTTTGATGCTTTTTGATCATTAATGACTTGGATGATGGGTTGGTTTGCACCCTCAGCAAGTTTGAGGATGAGATAGATATGCTAGAGTCTAGGGATAATGGTCCAGCGTGTTCTAGACAAATTGGCACATCAGGCCAAAAGACATCTGATGAGGCTCAACAAGAAGTGTAGAGTCCTGCACTTGGGATGGAAGAATCTTGTGCACTGCTACAGACTGGAGACCAACTGGCTAAGCAGCAGTTCTGTAGAAAAGGACCTGGGGATTACAGTGGATGAGAAGCTGGATATGAGTCAACAGTGTGCCCTTGTAGCCAAGAAGGCTAATGGCATATTGGGCTGCCTTAGTAGGGGGATGTCTACACAACAAAGTTATTTTGGAATAATGACCGCTATTCTGAAATAACTTCGCGAGTGTCTACACAGCAAAACTGCTATTTTGAAATAATTTCGAAATAGCGGATGGCTTATTTCGAGTTCTGTAAACCTCATTCTACGAGGAATAGCATCTTTTCTGAAATAGCTATTTCGGAATAGGTGCTGTGTAGACAGGGAATAGGGGCTATTTCGAACTAGGGGGCCTCCAGCCCTTCCCAGAGTGCCCTGGTGGCTGCTCTGGCCACACACAGGAAAACTCTATCCCTCCCTCCCCCCTCCGGAGCCCTTAAAGCTGCAGCCTCTGCAGGCAGGATATGTGGCTCGCAGCAGGCCTGACAGCCCTGAGCCACCCTGCAGCTGCCCCTGATTCCATTTCGGCCTGAGATGAACATAAGAACATTAGAACGGCCATACTGCATCAGACCAAAGGTCCATCCAGCCCAGTACCCTGTCTGCCGACAGCGGCCAATGCCAGATGCCCCAGAGGGAGTGAACCGAACAGGTAATGATCAAGTGATCTCTCTCCTGCCATCCATCTCCACCCTCTGACAAACAGAGGCTAGGGACACCATTCCTTACCCATCCTGGCTAATAGCCATGAATTTATCTAGTTCTCTTTTAAACCCTGTTATAGTCCTAGCCTTCTCAGGCAAGGAGTTCCACAAGGTTGACTGTGCGCTGTGTGAAGAAGAACTTCCTTTTATTTTTTTTAAACCTGCTGCCCATTAATTTCATTTGGTGGCCCCTAGTTCTTATATTATGGGAACAAGAAAATAACTTTTCCTTATTCACTTTCTCTACACCAGTGGTCCCCAACATGGTGCCCGTGGGTGCCATGGCACCCACTGAGGCATTTATGTGTGCCCGCCTAGTGACCAAGGCCAGCCCGAGCCATTCTTGTGCCCCGGGGCCCGGGCGCCTGGCGCATGCGCGGCCCCCACCCCAGGCGCGCGGCACATGTGCAGTGCCGCCTTGGGCGCGTGGCGCATGCACGACCCCGCCCCCGCCCGGCCCGGCAGCCCCAAAAGGTTGGGGACCACTGCTCTACACCACTCATAATTTTATAGTCCTCTATCATATGCCCCTTAGTCTCCTCTTTCCCAAGCTGAAAAGTCATAGTCTCTTTAATCTCTCCTCATATGGGACCCATTCCAAACCACTAATCATTTTAGTTGCCCTTCTCTGAACCTTTTCTAATGCCAGTATATCTTTTTTGAGATGAGGAGACCACATCTATGTGCAGTATTCAAGATATAAATACTATGGATTTATATAAGGGCAATAAGATATTCTCCGTCTTATTCTCTATGCCTTTTAAAATGATTACTAACATCCTGTTTGTTTTTTTGACTGCCGCTGCACACTGTGTGGACGTCTTCAGAGAACTATCCACAATGACTCCAAGATCTCTTTCCTGATTAGCTGTAGCCCCCATCATATTGTATGTATAGTTGGGGTTATTTTTTCCAAAGTGCATTACTTTACATTTATCCACATTAAATTTCATTTGCCATTTTGTTGCCCAGTCACTTAGTTTTGTGAGATCTTTTTGAAGTTCTTCACAGTCTGCTTTGGTCTTAACTATCTTGAGCAGTTTAATATCGTCTGCAGACTTTGCCACCTCACTGTTTACCTCTTTCTCCAGATCATTTATGAATAAGTTGAATAGGATTGGTCCTAGGACTGACCATTAGGGAACACCACTGGTTACCTCTCTCCATTCAGAAAATGTACCATTTATTCCTACCCTTTGTGTCCTGTCTTTTAACCAGTTCTCAATCCATGAAAGGATCTTCCCTCTTATCCCATGCCATAATTTACATAAGAGCCTTTGGTGAGGGACCTTGTCAAAGGCTTTCTGGAAATCTAAGTACACTATATCTACTGGATCCCCCTTGTCCACATGTTTGTTAACCCCATCAAAGAACTCTAATAGATTAATAAGACATGATTTCCCTTTACAGAAACTATGTTGACTTTTGCCCAACAAATTATGTTCTTCTGTGTGTCTGACAATTTTATTCTTTACTATTGTTTCTACTAATTTGCCCGGTACTGATGTTAGACTTACTGGTCTGTAATTGCCAGGATCACCTCTAGAGCCCTTTTTAAATATTGGCGTTACATTAGCTATCTTCCAGTCATTGGGTACAGAAGCTGGTGCCAGCCAGTCTTCCACTGCTTCCCGGGAGCATTCAGCCAGCTCCCAGGAGCCTGCCAGGGGCCACAAATGATGTGTGCCTTCCTGGTCTGGTGCGGAGGTCCTGGACCTTATTGAGGTTTGGGGGGATGAGACAAACTTCTAGGATCTTGCACCAGACACAGGACCGCGGATGTCTGTGGTCGCATGGCAGACAGCCTGGGGAGCAAAGGCCACATCTGCACCCAAGAACAGGTGTGGATGAAGGTCAAGGAGCTCCGCCAGGCTTATGCCAGGGCCAAGGAGGGCAACTCCCAATCCGGGGCAGAGCCTCACACCTGCCCATATTACAATGTGCTGGACCGCATCCTGTGGGGCGGGGCAGTCCTTCCCTTCCCACCTCCCCATAGTTATAGACTCTGGGATGGAGACGCCAGTCGTTGTCCTCGCTGGGGGTCCAGGGGACAGCAACGAGGAGGAGGAAGAGGAGGAGGCTCAGGACCTGGAAGAGGCCAGCCTGACCACTGAGCTGACCCAGGAGTCCCGAGTCCTTCCTGCGGACATCTCCCAGGCGTCGTCCGAGGCTGGGGAAGGAACATTGTGTGAGTGTCTTCACTTTCCCATCATGCAGGGCCGGGGGGAACCAGGCGCTCCGCACTTGGGTCTTGCTGGCCACGGATCATGCAGCAACCTGTGCACATGGGAGCATGTGCCGTGCCACTCCTGGGCACGTGGCCCCAGCAGGTTGCAACACATGAGCCTTGGGCTGTTGGCCACAGGGTGTCTGGAGAGACCTGCCATGCTCCTGACCCCAGGGTGGGACATCCTCCCTCCATAAGCCCCCTCCCTTCACAAGCCCCCTCTAGGAGGAGGCAGGGGACATTCCCTCCCCCCACACTCACTGAGCACTTCCGCACATGGCACACAGGCATGGCCACAGTTTTGGGGCAGCCGCCAGGCCCAGGGACATCAGGGGCCACTGGCCATAGTGCACATGGCCTGGCTCCAAGCACATTGGCTGTGACGATGCAGAGAACTGTTGTTCTTGGCTTGCAGAGGGGGCTGGACTTCAGGCAGTGTCCGCTAGGCTGACTGACCATCTTTCTTTGTTCTCCACAGCCAGACCAGCTGTGAGTGGAGGGCAGCCCACACCACCCTGGACATCCTCCTGCACCCGAGGCTTCCGCAGTCGCACAAGTCCAATGGACAAATACCAGCGACAGCACCTGGTGGCATTGCAAGCCCTGCACAGGACCATCAACCGCTGGGTGGAGAACCTGCAGCTACGGCTCCCTGTGCAGTGATGTGCACATCCTGGTGCAGAGCATGCTTCCTCCTCCCATTCCAGCCTCTGCTCCCTCTCCAGCTTTCGCTCCTCCTCCCACTCCCTCTCCCCTTCCCGCTTCTCCCCCCTCCTTTCCCCCCCATGGACGTCGGTTCAGGTGAATGATGCACTCAGGTTTGGGGTGTGTGGGGGAGTGCAGGAGTGTTATGATGCTGCAGCCAGATGGGGGCTTGGCCCCAACTGGGGACTAATTGGCCAGGATTCATTTTTAAATAAAATATTATGCCCAACACAAAATGTTTCAGCATTGTCTTTATTTATGGTGGGGAACCTGTTTTGGGTCAGGGGTCACTGACCCACAGAAAAATCAGTTGGGACCACACAAGTGAAATGCAAAAAAACAACCCCTCCAAACCCTCCCAAGCCTCACTGATGTGGCCCCAGCTGAGACATCTCATGCCCCTGGCACTCCAGCCCCATGGTGGGAGGAGTGGAGGGTAGGTAGGACTGAGGTTCAAGGCCTCAGGCCAGATTAACTCTTCTGGGTTCCAGGGTTAGTGAAATTTGTGGGCCCCTCTATGCTCTAAGGTGGGTCCAAAAATGAGGGATCCAGTGTGCAGGACAGGACTGCCTGTGAGTGGGATAGGGATGGGTGTGCAGAATCTGGGTGGAAAATAGGGTACAGGAGCAAGCTGCTGGTGGGTGTCTGGCCAGGCAGCAGGGATGGGGTGCTGGTGGGTGTCTGGCCACGAGGCAGGGGCAGAGTGCTGGTGGGGGTCTGGCCAGGATCTGGCCGAGGGGTAGGGTGCTGGTGGGGGCTGGGCCAGGTGGGAGTCTAGCCAGGGGGCAGGGGCAAGGTGCTGGGGGGGTCTGGCCAGAGGGCAGGGTGCTGGTGGGGGCACGGGCAGGGTACTCAAGGGGGTCTGGCCAGGGGGTAGGGACAGGAACAGTCCATCCAGTACCTGGGAATCCCACAGTGTGTGCTGCTCTTCCCCTCCCCCAAACAACCATCATGCTTCCTGAAAAGCTGGGTCTGATGTGCAGCCACAGACTTCCTTCCCCCTGCTGCCTGCCTTCCTGCAGTGGTGGGGGAGGGGGGCAGGAGAAGTCCTGGGCTGCGCGCCCGAGTCAGCATCTCAGGAAGCATGCGGGCTGCTCCTCTCCTCCCCCAAACAGACAGCAGGCTTCCTGAGAAGTTGGATCTCGCACACAGCCGGGGACTTCCTTCCCTGTGCTTCCTGCCTTCCTGCATGTGGGGGGGGCCCGCAGCCCGGGACTTCCCCTCCCTCCCTCTCGCCACCAGTGCAGGAAGGCAGGCAACTGGGGGAAGGAAATCCCCAGCTGTGCACCAGACCCTGCTTTTCAGGAAGCGCTCTGGCTCTTTGGGGGAGGGGAGGAGCAGCCCGCATGCTTCCTGAGATGCTGGGTCTGGTGTGCAGCCGCGGGACTTCTCTGCTCACACAGCAGGAAGCCAGTGCTACCTCCATTTTACCAGTAGCGCAGGCTACTTCTTGGGGGTGAATGCGAGGGGGGGCCTGGAATGCCTCGCAATCAACTGGTTGTGCCCCTAAAAGCGACCAGTCGATCATGATCGATGGGTTGGTGACCACAGATCTACATGTTTTGTTAGTCTTTAAGGTGCTACTAGACTATTTGTTGTTTAAAGTTTTTCCTGTTACAGAGTAACTCGGCTACCCCCTCTGAAGCTTTTATTCTGTAGAGTTTGTCTACTAGGGAATTTGTCCAATCTAGTTCAAGCAAAACTGTATCTCTACCTCTTTCTAGACATAATTATCTAGAAATGTTGGCCAGTATTCAGCTGGGTCAGGTGTACACGAGTTCTTGGATACTTTTTCTAGTTCATGCTGGACAGTGTAGAATGCAACTCTCCAGCAGTGCTCTGTTTATTTTTCTAGTGAAGTGTGATTAAAAATTGCCTGCACCAGACTCTTCTCTGTTACACTTGTGTAAATTGAATTCCACCAAAGTCAGTGAAGGCAGTCCAGCTTTACGCTGGCATGAATGGGAATAGACTTTGGCCCTTAATGTTTTTTATGGGTTTCCTGGTGTTACTTGCTGTCAGTAAAGATGTACACAAATATATACAATATCAACCTGTGAGGATTTTCCTATAGGCAGTTCAGATAAGTGGTCCGGATTTCTTGTTTCTATTCCTGACTGGCACTGACTTGCTTCATGATCTTGGGGAAAGTAATATCTCTTCACCTTTTGGGTTTTGTTTTGTTTTGTTTTGCTAAAATCAAGTTTGCTTGCAGTTTAATATTGATTGCATCCTTTGACAGAGACTGCAGCCTGCATACTCGATGAACCTGGCTCACTACTGCTTTCGTCCAATTTCATTTGGGTGTAACTCTGTTGAAATCAGTGGTAAAACAGGACTAATGCAATGGTGAGTCAGGATCTATAATCCGAGCAGACCTTGATGGTCTCTAACTTATATGATCCATCTGTAAATGGGTCTAATGATATTTAACCACCTTCCAGCAGTGTTGTGGATTTTAATTCGCTAATGCATGTAATCCTTGGATGAAAACTAGAATATGAGTGTGCAGTACTCTTATGATGATGATGAAGAATATCCCTCTCTCTATTTGAGAAACATTATAATTTTGAAAGCCTTTAGTATCCCTTCTAACTCCCACTGGAGTCCTTAGAAAGACTCCCACTGACTTCTCCAGAAGTTGGATCAGTTCTTAAGTGGAGAATTCTTCTTGATTCTTCTAAAGCACATCTCCCAGGGGAAACTTTGCCTATATTTTCCCAGAAGAGTTTTCTCTTTCAGTTAAGAATTTTTATCAGCAATTCTTATGCTAACAGGGGTCAGGAGAGGAGGTGTTTCTCACGTTACACTTGAAGCTTCTCATGAATAATGGCCTATATCTCTTCCATTGTCTATCCAAAACATAAGCAACCAGACATAAGGCCAGAGGAGAAATTTAAAGAGTGCTGAATGAGCCAGCAGGACAGACCAAGAACTAAGATAGTCAGCGAATGAAATAAATACAAGGTAGAGCAGATGGTTATTTGGGGAAATGTTTGAGTAGATTAACTACTCAGCAACTAGCAACTGTATGAGATTCTCTAGTTAAAAAGTACCTTAAACCTTCAGAGTGAGATTAAGAGGATCACAGATGAAGATCACTGTATCCAAAATAAAGGAGAGATCATTATTCTTGAAATAATTTTGTAAGTTTTAAGTAGAGCTCATGAAGCTTTTTACAGAAATCTGAGGAGGGGTGTTAATGTTACATTTTTGACTATCTTTTGCCTCAGTTTAGGGGCAATCTGTTTATTTCACAGTACTTTTTCCCATTGTCATTTTCTTTAAGTTAATTTCTTTCCATTTTTCTGTTTCCTAAAAATTATGTGGATAAAATAGTTGAATAGTTTCTGGTTTGAGCAGGATGAGTATTCTCACCTGAATTATGTGGCATTTTAAAGGGAAATGAAATCCCTCTGAAAACTCATTTAACTTTGTTTACTAAGAAAGCAGCAGCCATCTGATTTGAATTTTTATGTATGCTTTTTTACTGATGTTGATTCAATAATGCAAAAACATAAAGCACCATTAGTACACGGAGAAAGCAGGAAGTTACAATCTCAGAGCCCAGTCTCGCAAACATAAAGGTGCACGAGTAACCTGATGGATGTAAGTCGTCCATTTGAATTCAGCAGGACTGCTCTTGTGTATAAAGTTTGTAATGTGTGTAAATGTTTGCTGTAACGTTGGACTCTCACCATATGTTGATGGCAATTTTTTTCTGTGTCGTGTTGGATTTTGCAACAACAATCTCTAGAAATTTCAAGTCTTTAGTTAGGGCTTGCATATGATTTTCAGCTAGGTTCCGCTGCCCCAAAACTCCTTGGCCCAGAGATCTTATAAAACTCTACTGAGGTCAACGACACTGCACTGATTTGCACCTGCTGTTGGGTGGCCTCAGGTATTTTCTTTTGAGTTTGAACAAACCCAGTGTCGGCACTTAGAACCACTGAGTTAAATGAAGTTGTGCATCAAATGCAACATTGGGGTCAAACCCCAAAGAAATCCCTTCCGGACACTCTCTGGGCCAGAGCCTTCAGGTGGTACAGAAGGGCCCCTTTACATCAGGTGAACTCACTGCTGCAAGTGGCCATTGAGTTAAAGCCTTATGGTTGGCTTTGAGATCAATAATCCTTGTAATTATTCAGGCTAAGATAAGAGTGATAAAATCTTCATGCTTAGGTCCACAAGCTAATTACTGCAAGGGTCAGGAAAGCTTTCACCTCTCTTGGTCCAGCAGACTACATATGGATATATTGTGGAAGGGAGTTTTGCCTTCCAGTGAAATATATATCACTGACTTAAAAGAATAGTGGCCACTCTGTGTTTTCTATAATAGCTCATTAAAAATTAGCATAGAAGAAGCTCTTCTGACTTACCTCAGATCATCCTGCATTTCCATATCTGAGTGAATAAAAATTATTGATTGATCAACGCACTGAATTGTAAATACTTTTTGCTTCTGTCTATCCTTGCAAAATCTAGGATTTAGCTTCTCTTTGGAAGAGTCATTTCCATACTTTTCTACCTGCCAAAACCCAAGTGGCAGTGTATATTTGGTTGGAGGGGCTTTGGGAGGGAAAGAACCAACTTAAGGGACACACAAAAACAATTAGGCTGCTGAAAGTAAGATGGGATTTATTTCTGTAGCATAAAAAACATTTTCCATAACCTCACTTTCTTGAAAAAACATGGAGTCCTGTGACACCATAAAGATTAACACATTTATATAGGCATAAGCTTTTGGGGGTAAAAATCACTCTGTTAGATGCATAGAGTAGAAATTACAGAGGTGCGGTATAAACTAGCATATCAAAAGAAGGGAGTTACTTATGAGGTGTAGGACCAGTGTTAACTTTTGTGAGTTTGTGTTCTTGATCAGCATCATAGAAGTGAGAGCAAGTGAGACAAATTTGGTTCAAAATGAAGGACAGCTGAGTCGTTTTCAAAGCTCATGAGTCCCATTTTCAAAAGTGATTTAGTCAATAAGACTGGGATTTTCCAAAGACCATAGGGCTATGTCTACACTGGCATGATTTTGCTCAAATACTTTTAACGCAAGAGTTTTTGCGTTAAAGTATTTGCGCAAGAGAGCGTCTACACTGGCATGTGCTTTTGCGTAAAAGCATCCGTGCCAGTGTAGATGCTCTCTTGCACAAGAAAGCTCTGATGGCCATTTTAGCCATCGGGCTTTCTTGCGCAAGAAATTAACGTTGCCTGTCTACACTGGCCTCTTGCGCAATAATAGTTGCGCAAGAGGGCTTATCCCTGAGTGGGAGCGTCAGAGTATTTGCGCAAGAAGCACTGATTTCCTACATTAGAACGTCAGTGTTCTTGCGCAAATACTTGCAGCCAGTGTAGACAGGTGGCAAGATTTTGCGCAAAAGCAGTTGCTTTTGCGCAAAATCTTGCCAATGTAGACACAGCCTAGGAGTTTAAGTTGCCAAATCCAAGTGAAAACCAATAGGAGTTGGGCACCTAACTTCTTATGCTCCTTTTAACATCCAAACTTAAGTCTCATGGGACTTAGGCACCTAAATGCCTAAAGGCCAGATTGTTAAAGTTATTTAGGTGCCTATAGATGCCCACTTAGATAGATGCCTGACTCAGATCAATGGGAGTTGTGTGCCTAATCTATTTAGACACATTTGAAAATCCCACTAGGTGTCTTATCTATCTCTTAAAGTGCTTAAATAATTGTAAAAAATGCCTCTTAGATTCTTAAGTCACTTTGGGTGCCATTTTCAGAAGCACTTATGTCTCAATGCAGCTTTTCGTTATTGTAGTTTTCATCAAATGAGTCAGCCTTTCTGGGCTATTAACACAACACAAAGGGTGAGAGAGAACTGCAATGGGGGTTTTGTCCTGCTATGACAGCAGTTCCTCGGGATCCTAAATGTCTTGCAAGGGGAGAATTCCCTCAGCACAGGCACTATGTAAAGCCTTCAGAAGCGGCCATATGCTGGCCTCCTGCTGTAAGACCTGGTGTAGGGGGTGTGCTGGAGGTAGAGCCAGGGTGGCATGAGCAGGGGCATTGTGCAGGGTAGGTATGGGGAGTCCGAGTCTCTCTGTGAGGTGGAATAGCCCATAGCAAACTCTGGGGTGGCTCTAATTTACACCAAAGGCTAACATGGTCCCAGGAGCAGCCCAGAATCCCGAGGGAGCCCTGGAGGCATAAAATCTCCTTTGTCCTCCTTGTACCTTCTGGTTTAGACCTCCAGGAGGCGCAACACAAAACTGCAACCCACATAGCTTTTACTGCCAAGCTTGATGACTTAGAGAAGAGATCCCAGCAGGGGAATCGAGAGGCCAATTAATAAAAACTCCTTTCTGTGTCTGCTTCCTCTGTGGGTGTTCTTGGCCTGCCTCCGATGATCCTAAAGACCGAGGCTTGTCCTTGGAACACCATGTAAACTAGGAGCAGTGGTTTTGTATAAATTGGGAACAAAACTGGTCACCAGAGAATGAAAATCTGGCAGGCAGAGCTGATTAGACATGCTCAGAAGAGTTTGCGATCTCACTGCCGTGTGCCCTGTGGGCTCACAGTGGAAAAACAAGCCAGTGTGCTGCCAATATTTAAATATGTGATTCTATTGTTTTATCTGCAAATGAGATCAGTTAGGAGGAAAGAGCTCAGCACATTTCAGGGTTTAATTTTTTCCCTATGGCATCACTAGGGATCTGAAGCATCAGTCACCGCTTCCACAAACATCTTAAGGCTTTCTAGTTCAGCACCTCTTTGCCTTTTCCATACTTGCATCTGATTTTCTGTTCGAGGCTGCCTTCCTCCTATGGGCCCCTCCTGCCACCCATTTGGGGTGTATCCAGGACCCTCCTTCAGAAATATGAGAAGGGCAGGTCATGACACTACTAGGTTGAGAACTCCTGCTCTAGTCTATTCTGTTTAGATTCTCTTATGCCAGGGGTGGGCAATAATTTTTTGCTGGGGCCAGTACAGAAATTTTTGAAGTGGCCCCGGCTCACACTGGAAGGGGCAGGGCCTCAAGCAGAAGGGGTGGGGCCAGGATACTTCCCTGCTTCCCCACCCATAGACCATGATTGGTCTAGGGGTGGGAGAGCACCTTTGCCCCACTCCCCGAGGTTCTCCCTAGGCACCCATGCCCCTGGCGGTGGGAAGAGACTTTGCGCGTTCCCCCTTCTACCCCCAGGCCAGTCAGGGCTTGGGGGCAGGGGAGTGTGCGAAGCCTCCTCCCACCCTGCCAGGAGCATATGGTGCTTCTAAGCGCCATGCACTCCTGGCAGGGTGGGGGCAGGGCAAAGGAAACTTTGTGCGCTCCCCCTCCCCAGGCCAATCTGGGCTTGGGGGTGGCGGAGTGTGTGACGTCTCCTCCTGGCAGTGCGGAGGAAACTTCATGTGCTTCCCCCTGCCCCCAGGCCCTAATTGGCCTGGGGGTGGGGAAGTGGCAGGGCCTGGATCCAGCCTGTGGAGGCCCTTTTGCCCACTCCTGTCTTATGTCAAATCCATCTTCATGGTATCTGAGTGCCAAGTAATAAGACTAGTATCTGACCCATCACGTCTTTCTTTCCTTACCCACTGGGGAGGGGGAAATTATATGTTTACATGTGCAGCCCCTCTCTACGCCCATGTCTAGAGCCCCGCGGGGGTACAAATTGATATCCGCATCTGCATCCTCAAAAATGATCTGCTGATATCCACATTCATGGATATAAAGTGGATAGTGCAATTTTGCAGGGCTCTAGATTCAACATTTGTATCTGCATCCATATCTGCAAAAATGACCTGCAGACATCCACATTCATATCTGCAGACGAGTATACCCATGGATATAAAACTCATGGATTTGCAGGGCTCTAGCCATGTCTGCACCATCAGGTAGGGGTGCGATTTCCCTCATGTACACAAACTCGCAGTAGCCTGAAGAAAGCTAGCATAAGTATAACTAGCAATGTAGCCACTGCAGCACATGCAGGGGCAGTGGTGGTGCAGTTTAGCTGTGCCAATTACATACCCACTGGTTTCAGATAGGCCAGCACCGAGCACAGTGAAAATTGTTGGGTTTAGGGTGTTGCTGATGGTTTACGGCATGGGTGGGGAACCTTTTTTGGGTGGGGGCCACTAGCCCACAGAAAAATCAGTCGGGGGCCACAAACAAATGAGAAGCAAAACCAAAAAAACAAAAACCCCTCACTGATGTGGCCCCGACTGAGAAGGAGAAAGACAGTCCCCACATTCCCCTTATATACCAGCACCTAGGGGAGCCCAGGCTAGTAGATTTTGTGTGCTTCCAGCGCAGGTGTCCCAATGCGGGGGGGGGGGGAGCCCCGAGCCCCAGGGGCCAGCTCCAGGCAAGCCGGAGGCTGGATGTGGCCCCTGGGCCTTAGGTTCCCCACCCCTGGTTTATGGTATGCAGGAGGTCAGACAGGATCATTTGCTGGTCCTATCTGGAGTTGAGGACTCTGACTCATACTCCTACAGCATAGTGTAGATATAGTCTTTCTATGTGTGTTTATGTATATGCATGTGTGTATAATATATATGGTGTATCCACATGCATATGTCACAGTCAAGAAATTGTATAAGTACCTATCCTACTATCATAGCCATGATCTCCTGAGAAATCTCACCAGAGTTAAATTTGTTCCATTACATGTATTGGGGAATGGCGCGAGGTCATGCATTTGATGTAGAATGGCAGTGGTACCAGTCAGATACCTGTACAACTGATTCACCATAGTGTACCCTATCCAGCAGGTGCCTTTCATCTGTCATTTGGTGCTTCGACTCCTCATTTCAGACTTCACCATTTACTTTAATTAAGTTCTCCCAGTTCTTGCATGTGGGAAGTCTTTAGTTTTAAATAGCAAGGGAGAGAGCTTGGGCCTCTAGCAGCTTTCTTTCCAAGCATTTGATGTTCTGAGATCCTCCAACACAGCCCAGGAGCACTATACTGTTGCTGTGCTGTGAGCAGAGGAACGTTCATGTGGCTGGAATCCAGGAAATGTGGGTTTGGTTCGTAGCTTATTAACAGACCTGCTGCATAAGTTTGAGTGAGCCACTTAGGCCCAGATCCTCAAAGACACATAGGAGTATAACTCCAGGGAAATCATTAGCAGTTAGGAACCTAATAGCTTTTAAAGATTTGGGCCTTTTAATTTCTTTCCCTGCTCTGGTTCCCCAGCTGTAAACAATTCAAACAATGCTTCCCTGCAACTGGTGTGATGATAAATCTATAAATAGTTGAATGCTACTTTGATGGCAGCCATAAACAGCAAGATCCTGATCTAGAGATCAAGATGAGGGCGACGGTTCATATTTCTAGATGGAGCTGGTTGAGAGTGATAATTTACTTTGTGATGACCATCATTTGGATAACAGTGTCCCTTCACAGGGTTGCATATAATAACCTTGACTCTACTTTACAGTTTAGTTATTGGTGGTAATGTTTCCTTTGCTTTTCACATTGCTGCTAAAAGGACAGGTGCTCATATGTTTGCTTAGGTTTGGTCTAATGATTATTAAACTATTACCATTGTTGACTCATGGGCAAATCTCCTTATTTCAGTATGGCCCCATAGTATTTCCAAGCATGATATTAGGGAATCCTTAAAACAACATTTCCATTGCTATATGAGATTGCTTGAGTATTATTAAGGTTAGCCAGAGAAATATTAGATGATCTATAGCAGTTTCTCAACCTTTTTTTTAATAAAGTACCCCTTTAAACAAATTATAAGTACCCCCCAGTACCTACAGTTTTCAGACATACAATTTTTTTTCTACCACTGCAACACATTTGTTTAAACAATTTAATTACAGCTGGGCAGGCAATGAAATTTTTGGATGTAAAAAGTACAAAAATAATAAAGCACTGTAAAACTTAAAACAAAAATTCAGTTTTCTCCAAATTTCAGTTGTGTTGACATACCCCCCAGACTTCTCTCGAGTACCCCTAAGGATACTCGTACCACTGGTTGAGAAACACTGATCTATAGGTATTGGCTAAGCCCGGCTCTCTGCCAAGTTTGGAACTACCAAATACTTCCAAGTTTTTTCATTTCCATTGTTCTTTTGAAGCCCAGAAGCTACAATAATGTTTTTTCCCTTTTTCATAGATGTGGGATGCTTAGTGAAAGGGGCAGCCATGACTGCACATGGTTCTTTAGCAGAGCAGTAATTTACAGGTAGTCACAGGCTTCTTGTGAATTATAAAAGCTGCATCTACATGGTTGAATGTAACATAGCCCCTACTGGCTTTCCTTTTTATCAGTTAGAATTGTTGCATCCAGGCCATTTGTGGGTCCAACTTTAAATCTTGGGGGGCTGATTTCATCAAATGCTGAGTACTATTGGAAGTTAATAGGAAAGGCAGATACACCTCACCTCTGAAAAGCAAACTTCTAAGTGTATATGTATCTCTTGAAAGGAATGTTGGGCTCCACTAACTTGTTACATCCACCTGTCCCAAAAAACCCACCATGAACAGTGTTTGGAGATGAAACTGATGCAGTGCGATCTAGTGGAGTGAGATTCAAGATTCCTTCACTCTGTTCTTGTCTCTGCTGTTGACCTGAAAGGATGGTTCTGTAGTTGGCATCCTAGCCTTGGACCCTACAGAAGCCCTGTGGATTATAGCACTGACTTACTTTGCAAGGTGGCTGTGAGGATAAATGCATTAAAGATTGTGAGGTGCTCAGATAAGACAGTAACAGGGACCATGCAAATAACCAAGATAGGCAGATAGCCTAGTCACCCTAGTGGATTGGATTTAGAGGTGCTTGGTTTTATTACTAGCTGTGACTTATGCAAGTCACTTCACCTCAGGTTCCTCATCTGTAATATGGGGGTAAAGATATCTCCCTTGATTTATAAAGTGGTTTGAGGCCAGTGGAGTAAAAGTATGGTGTAGGAGCCCCACTACCTTTTTAGCTTCAAGGCTTGTTTGTTTCAGTCTGACTCTCACACTTGTATAGCCTTCACACCACCTGCTCGGAAACAATAGCAAGAACAGCAAAGATTCGCTCAGGCTTGTGCAGATGAGCATTTCTATCTTTCGCTTGGAGGCTCCTGAAGATTAAAGGATTGTTTTATGGGCCCAACTCTGACCCAAGGGGGTAATAAGTAAAAAAGAGAGAAGTATGCAGTGAGAACTTCAAAGTGCTTCAGAGCAAAACTCTAGACTGTACTTCACTTTCACCGGAAACACAGAAATTGCCATCCCAGATGAAACCAATAGTTTATCTAGTCCTGCCCTCACAGTAGCAAAGAGCTTAAGTTCAGAAGAAGATTTAAAATGCTCTGAATGTAGGATTATGTAAAACATATTGTTAGGGGGACATTTCTTCCTAGTTAGTAGTTGGCTCATGGCCTGAAGCATGAGGACTGAGCTCGTTTATAATCATTTCTCCTTGTTATTGTAGCTATCTATGATATTCATATAAACTTTGAACCCTTCTAAGAGCTTTGTCTCAATAATATTTTCCCGCAGTGAGTACTGTAGTTCAATTATTTGTAAAATGGGGCTAAAGCTTTACCTACATTTACCTCAGATGAAGTGGCATTGTAATGCTACAGTTTGATCGGTGGAACCCTGTGAATATCTGCAGCTGGTATTTGCATCTACAGATATGGATACAAATTTTGTATCTAGAACCTTGCAAATTTCTGGATAACTATTTTATATCCATGGGTATCCGTGGATGTGGATGTGGATGTGGATGTGGATGTGGATAGCTGTGGATCATTTTTCAAGATGTGGCTGCAGGTGCTAATTTTGTATCTCACAGGGACTGGCTTCTTAGAGAAGCCTCTGGAAAGATTTCCTAGATGATGGTGGGGCAGAAAGGAGATTACACAGGTGTATGGCTGGCTGTGTCTCCCTTAAATGGACCATTAGAATGCTGCAGAGATTTAATTATATTGTGTTGTGTGCCTAGAGCTTTTTGGTTACTATTTATAAATAAAATAGAATAATGAAATTGTTTAAATATAACGGTAGCTGGGAGTTTGAACCCAGGCCCTTTATAGCTAAGATCATGAGCCTCTGCTGCTAGAGCTAAAGGAATAGACCCTCTAGCAAACTGTTGATCAGGCCGCAGGGGAATATACATAGAGGGAAAATGTTGCTATGATCATGATTTGTAATGATTACTTTCCAAAGCTTGGGGTCAGTCACATGCATTAACAGTGCTGGTGGCTTTATTGTATGCCTGTCTATACCACAACTAGCTAGGTACTGGGGATTTTCTGTTTGACTATGGCTACCAGAAGCTCAACAGCTTTTGCAGAGTGAGACGTTTCCACAAGGTCAGATACTCCCTTCACCTACGCCATCGTGCGAGATGGATAATTATAGA
The DNA here is from genome assembly GCA_032595735.1 of Pelochelys cantorii. Lineage (NCBI taxonomy): Eukaryota > Metazoa > Chordata > Testudines > Trionychidae > Pelochelys > Pelochelys cantorii. Next base: position 15,065,837 of record CM064352.1, on the reverse strand, counting down.
AGCATCCTCTTTATGGAATTCATTGGCGGTCATAGCACCAGAAGCTCCTTTGAGAGTGTTGAGGAAACCCCCTGAAAATTCTTGCCTAAGGCTTGTCTAAACTTATTTTTAAAAGGCACTGTTGTATTTCTCTGCGTCTGTCTGTAGCTATGGCAGAAGGAAACAGATGTAAGCAAACCTATCCATTTCTTCCTTCCAAGACTCTGTTATTTCCTGGATGGCAGCCAACCTTCAAATCAGGGCTCAAGGCAGTACCACTTTCTCTCCTCTCCCTGACCTGCTAACAGATGAGACATTTGCACATTATTGAACATTAGAGTACACACTGTGCCTTGCGACTGGCCAGTCCAGAGTACTCAGCAGAGCTGTAAATCTCCCATCGTATCTTTCATAGCGGGAACCTTGGGTAATGTCAGAAATATTCACTTGTGAGCTGCACTGGATTCAACGAAAACCGCCTTCCGCCTGTACACACAAAGAAAGTAGCTGGAGTTGCTGTTGATACAAGGTCTCCTATTAGCCAGAAAGTGATCAAAACCAACTTGGGACATGAGTGATGGGCTGCATGTGTAGCGTCAGCTCTGTGATACAGGGGAGACTGCAATGTGCTTGTCAGGTTCTGTACTGCAAAGCCTGGGATGATTTTTGTCATCAAACCAAAGTCTTATGCCAGTTCAGTGATGTATCATCATTTTAATTCTGTCCCACAGTTGATGGTGCGTTCCTCCCTCCCTTTCCCTAGAGGTTAATCACTGCATGAGGTGACTCTATTGCTAGCGCATTCTATGATCTGGAAATTTGGTTGCTAATTACTGTCTTAGCACGAGGCAAGGAATCTGCAGAGTCCTGCCCTATGAGTGACTGCACTGGTCCATGGTTTGAATTTCGGGACATTTCTGGCTAACTATGAGTCTAATGGGGGTTGACCAGTCTGTGTCTGGAAGAAAAATGGACTCCTCTTATAATCTAGAGTGTATACCTAATAAACACTTAGCACTTCACAAGCTTAGCAACACAAAAGGAAAATACCTGCTTGAAAAAGGGAGATGATCCCATTTTAGGAAAAGCATAGTTGATTTTTATTTTGACTTTTCAGACATTTATTAGGGGTGGAGGAAGGGTAAATTGGCCCAACCTCCCTAAAAATCTTGCTTGGAGGATGGTTTTTCTTTCCCTTTCTGGTCACGTTTTACCTCTGGAGTTACTCAGCGAATTAATAGGTATAGAAATGCAAAGCTCTTTTCTTATTACACGCCATCGATCTGATTGCAGTGTCATTAATTGAAAGACTTGGGAAAGGTGATGGATGGTTCGGCTCAGGATTCCACATTCATTTTGGCATAGCCCTGCAGGAGAAAAGCTGCATGAAGCTGATTGAAGGGCTCTTTTTGTCTGACATGAATTATTCTTTCATTGTCAAACCTTGTAACAGCATTCAGATAGAGGGAGATTTACAATGTGAAATCCTAAACGGGGTCTAGCCTTAAAATAAAATTAGGGGAAAAAAAGGCTTTATCGTAAAATGTTGAAAACAGCTATAATTTTAAAAATCCTGTTTCTATAAATTAAATCTTCTCTGCAAAACCCATGGGGCATCTGTTTCTCGCTTAATTTTGAATTAGTTCAATGTTAAGGCCACAGATGCAAAACAATTGCTTTAATCGTGTAACCATTGTCAATATTTTTATTACAGCCAATGATGTTTTGTAGTTTGGAAGGGTTTGCTTGTTTGTTTGTTTGACTGCCGTCATTTACCTTCCATACCGATTTACTCATTAATCTGTGGATCCCAGTTGTCCTATAAAATTACAGTTGAGAGTTATTTCTATTGGGGCAAAAAAAGAAACAAGTGATATTTAAACAGTTAGTTTTAAAGAAATTGTTTAGAATTTGGGAAGGCAAGAAAATATACAGTATCCCTTGTGCCCTCACAATTTCAGATTAAGTTTGTTTCTGAAAGCAAATCCTGTCTAATATTTTGTGGGGTGTTTTTTTAGCTGATGATGCTGAAGAGTTCTATTGCCCATATTCCTGTTGCTCTTTTGTTTGTTAAATATTTGTGCCCCACTGCTGGGAAATGCTTACAGTATCACCAAGTGGAACAGTAAAAACCCAGCATGAAGGTTCAGTCCGTCCCTTACGTGTTGTAATTGACATTATTGGTTACAAAGTTGGTTAAGAGTTTTTAATGCAGAATAGCCACCCAACTTTTGTCTTATTTGAGAATAAAATAGTGAAATAACATTATAAATTGTAAATATACAAATACTTAGATGGAAATGTAGCTAAATTAGACAAAGTAGATTAGATGAATTAAAAGCATTGGATTAGATTAGGGGTGTCTATTCATCTAATTATTTTTTAAGAAAATTACTCATTTTAGCAGCAAGTGGTATATTTTAAGGACCAAAGGTATTAGGGAGCAGGTTGTAATCTCAGTACAAAATGGACAAGGAAATAGAATTATTGGACATAAAGCACAATAATGAAAACTCTCTCGCTGTCTCAGGCTATCTACTTCCATGAGCAGTTATAACACATCCACTACAGGGATTTAGGTCTTCTACTATTCTCTCTGCCTCTACTCTTCTACCTCCCTCTCTCCCCCCAATGACACAACACATGTGATTATTTTATGTTACAAACTCTTAAATAAACATCCCTTTAACTTGAGAGAAGAATTTGCAGGCAGCAAATTGGTCCAATAAGGAAGATTAGTAATTCATATTAACGTCGGAAGCTGCCTAGCCACATACTATGAAATCAAATGAGTCTCTGGGAATGGTTGTTCCGTCTCTGCCCCCCCTCGCTGTTCTGCATATTACACCCTCACATATGTATATTAAGGTCTCATTCTTCAGTGAAGGGTGAGATTTTTTTGTAGGATCTGTTATGCTTTTTTCTCTCTGATAAGACCTTTGGCAGAGAGGCTGAGAGCAGAGTTGTTTTACTGGGACTGCAGAGCCTTGCTAGCGCTTTCCGCATTGTATTAGTCCTGTGGTGTGTTTCTTTCAGAGAGCAAAAAGAATAAACCCTGCACTTGGCATATTGGAAGTCTTCTGTCACCATAGTGCCTGCAATGCCCAACAGCTAAGTTTTGAAACGAAGTGCCTGGTGGGTTAGCACCACTGAAAATAAAAATAGCCGGTTTATTTCTTTCCTTTGTGCTAGGAAATCTGCTCTGGGATTCTTGCACTAAGGGCTTCATTTGGTAAAGGAATTGTTTTACTGCAGCTTCCCTTTAATTTTGTTTTGTTGAGGACACCTGCTGTGTGGTTACCAATAACTAGTTACTCTCTACTCTTCTACCCATTAGCATTCTCGTATTGGGAAATTTCTCTTTGGGGATGTATTTTTGCTGCTTTATTGTCTAAAGAGGGTTTTGTTTTTAAGCCTTCTTGGGCTAAATAAAGTTGATGACTTTTCAGGATCACTGGAAGGAAAAAAATGGTCTGGTGTCACTAACAAGCCTTTCAAGGATTGTGATATAAGTAGCAATAGAGCTAATGAGATAGTTAGTCAGCCTGTCTCCATGTGGAACTGGTGGCACGTTATATATGAGAAAAAAATGTGACTTATAAGTAACTATTTTCATCAAATGATTTAATTTTTAATCTCTGACATATTTCAAAACAGGTGATTATTCTTTCAGTTTAAATTACAATTGGCACCAGAGTTGTCATGATGAAATCTCTGGGCATAAAATTGCCCACAGATTTTAGTCACACCTTTGAAATAGTCTGTGCTGAACAGACAGTAAACTGAATCTTTCTCATTCTTACCTTTTATTGTGGAATCAGAATGGTGTTGGATTGTTTGATTTGGGAAGGGTTTTAGTTTTTAAAAAATTTTTGTCCTTCTTTATTAAGTAGCACTTTGGTAGATTTCCAAAAATAAAATTCATTTGTCAAATGTAAAAATAAATAATGATAAAAAGTTCTGTATGTTACTTTTTAATTGGTAGGCTAATGTCTAAAAATGTGTGGAAAGCACTCTTAAAATGTCCTTAAAAATAACAGTTGCTTTTTAAAAATTAACAGTTTCAGTTTTTAAGAGGGTATAATTTTCTCAATTTTGGGGCTTAACTTCAATACAATCAATCCTCTTTTAGTCTCTTCTTAAGAAATTAAATTTCATGTATATTTGTCATATGCATCTTTAACTCCAGAACAGTTGATCAGAAAAAAATGGATGCGTAGCTACAGAATTTTTTTAAAAAACCCTCTTTTGTTAAAGCCTTTAAATCCCCTTTTATTTATTTATTAGTTCATTTTTATTTCTTTTTATTGTGTTTTCTAAAGGAATATATAGAATGCCATGTCTAATTATGGTAATATTCACATTAATAACCTGCAACTTTACATAACAATGAGTACTAAACATTGAAAAAGAAGAAACAGATGCAATTATTTGTTGCTAGCTAAGTTACTGTACGTGACCCAGGTGCTGTAGTATTATTTGCATGTGTTTCCCACCTTTGTTCACTCAGACACATGGGGATCTCAAGCTATTGCTGACTAATTGATAGTTGTAGTAACTGCTATAGGCTCCTTAGATTAGAAATGCATGCAGACGTGTGTCTTGATTCAAACATTAAGGAACACACACTCTCACTTACTTACATGGGCAGAAAGTCTTCATACTAATAGAGGTGTGTGATGGAGATAGCAGGACATAAAACAGAAGAGAGAGAGGGAGAGAGAGAGACAGAGACAGAGAGATGGCATGCAGCATGTATACCCCTACAAATAGTTCTAAAATGCGTTTGCAAATGCAGAAGTCTTCAGAACCATCCAACAGTTCAGAACACCCTTTTTATCTCTTCTCTGCGGGACGTCTCCTCCAGATTACTCGAAAAAAGCGGAAAAGGTGAGAGCTCTGCCATCTTAGCTCTGAATTCATCTGATTTCCTTTTTTCCCCCCCTTGTATTCCTCATGCCATTGTCCATTCTTATGATGGCAGCCGCCCTTGCTCTTGAATGCAAGTGTCACAGCGGGAGCAAAAAGGGCTCAGGGCTGCATTGTCAAAGCCATGGTTGCCTATTGTTTCTTAGCCTTTCACTGCTCTGCTTTTCCGAGCCTCTTTCCCTATCAGTGGCCCCTGTCAAGGGGAGGAGTAGGGAGAAAATTGTAAGAGTTAGTCGTCCTTTTTATTGCACACTGTTATGATAAACAGCCCAGCAATAGATTCCACAAAATTAGGAATTATAACGATGGGACCGGGGTGGAGGGAGTGCGATTCTTTGTAGATTTGTGTTTTTCGTTCTCCATCTGTCAAAAGGTTGGTTTCTTAGGAAAGACTTTTGTATTGGTATTTTGGCCAGCCAAAAAGTAGAAGCAGCTGCAAAGTGAACAGTGAACTGTTTAGCCACAAGGTAAAAATTTCCTGTTGCTATTTGGAGACTGAAGCTTTTCAATCTTAAGGGGGAGAAAGAGCATGACTGAAGGCATTTCTCTAGTTGTGGTCCATCCATCCATCTATCCGTCTGTATTTTATGTGTAAAAGCAAATTATAGTGATTGCAACTTTGTTTCTTTTGAAAACGGTTCTAGGAAGAATGAGGTATTTGTTTTAGAAAATTGAGTCTTGCACTGGAAAATGTAGAGGGGGACAACTTTCTTGTTCTAGTCACAAGACAGACGCTGTGCTGTGAATTCATCTAAAAATAAAATTGTGTCATAATTTTTTTCCTCCTGCAAGAAAAATTATGCTCAAGTGTTAAGTTGACATTTATATATCTGTCCGATTGTTTTCCATGAACAGGCCAGCTTTTCTGGTACCCAAACTTCAGGGAGGTTACAAAGTCATGGCCTCAAAACATTTCTGTTAAGTATTAAAAACAAATTATATTTGTAAAATGTGGCTTTCAGTAAGAATACATATGTATTTAAATATCCAAGCTATACATTTTTGTTAAAGCAAGGCAATCTCACCAACAAGGAGAGATGCAAGAAAAATTTGGGGTAGAGCTCCAAATTGCTCTGCTAAACATTTTACCAGTCCCTGTTTTATTTATAGTTAACAACCTCAATGTAAATTAAATTTGCCCAGCGTGGAATTTAATTTTTAAAAGCATCCCTCATTACATCACTTTGACAAAATTATTTTGATATCTATAATTATCAAGACATAACAATTTCCAATCATTCAGACGTTTATTCCTTGAACTTGGAATATCTAAGTGGTTGCGAATGTCCAGCACTATTTTACCGTGTCTATTAATAGTGGGCAGAGTGCGTTCTCAGTTGTAAATGTAGCTTAAGTCTGAGTGGGGCTTTGGAGAGAAATACCCTCTAATTGAACGTTCATACCCTGAGTTGGGTATATTTGAGAAGACCCCGTTGTTTGGCTCTCTCGAATAATAAATCTGTCTCGTGAATTATTTTGAAATAAATGGAGGGAAATATTTCAGACCAACTCCTTCCCTTTTTACTAGAGAATTTTAGAAGTTACCGATTATAGTGTGTGTTAATGGTCTGATGAACAAATTGTCTTTAGTACATCCTGCAAATACCTTGACTTGCTTTGTGCACTAAGCTGTTTTAGACACACGCATTGTCTGGCATTACCAAGGTTTAGGTCAAGCATGTGTCTGTTTGAAATTTCTCTATAAATGAAACTTTTGAAGCAAGGATGAAAGAGCTCTGGCCTTGTTTTCGTCCAAAGTCTGAATGCAATTGAGGCCACCCTGTGAGCACAATGTTTAATTTCTATTCCACATCTGCCTCATATTTGCAATCAGAGGCCAGTGGTCATGGTCAAGGAGTAACTGTCAGTGATAAAGTTTAGTACCCTCTTTGTCAGAAGGCTGTCATGTCTGCCCTGTACATCTGGACTATCATTTTGGAAAATCTTCTGTCATGGGAGCTGAATTGATAACCTCTGATAATTCCTACTACAGGGGAAAATACTATGGTAGTACAGAATTCAAGTATGTTAAAAATTCTGGACACTGGCTCTTTTTGCTATGATAAGCCTAATTCTGTTCTAACTCTCATGTGAAAAAGGAGTCAGTCCATTGAACTCAATGGCGTTTTACCCGTGTGAAACAGGTAACAGTGGAATTGGTATCAGGCCCAGTTAATTTTCTTTTCAGTTCTAGACCATGGACATTACCTTGCAGGACTATATCTTGGAGCTCATCCACAGCTCCTATTTAACACTTGTAATTATAGGTAATTATGGACCAGGTACAATGGTCCCAATTCTGCTCTAATTTACATAAATGTAAAACTTTGACCTCAGTGGACACTCCAAATTCATACCCAGTATAAGGAGATCAGAATTTATCCTTCTGGGATCCAGGAATAAACTTTTGAATGTTTTCTTTAGCTAGTAAAATGCATTTCCAATCTAAAATAAGAAGGTCGGGATTTTTACAAGTCTGCTCTCATAGATGTCAATGGGAACTTGACCATTGAGTTTTGATGCAAGCAGAGATAGGCAAGTCCTGAGCAGCTTAGAAAATCTGAGCCTAAGAGAGTAAATGGGAGGTTAGCCAACATAAGGACAGCAAGATTTGGCTGCAGAAATGTGTTTCACTTGAGTACAGAGCAGTTAATGGAGAGTGAATGCAGAGCTGTCATGACCCTGGAATGGGAGAACTGGTTTGGATGTAATAAGAAAAACCTTCCCTCTAAGTGCTTTAAGCTGTATTTAATTTGAGAATGGAATACTATCTCCACATTTTTGTGGGTTTTTTTGCAATATTCAATAAACTTCTAATATAACAAATTGTTGTATCAGCCTCCCTGTTTCTTGAGCCCTATTCTTACTAAGTGGAATTTATCCTGTACTGAGGAAAGACCTGGGCACCACTTAACTCCCCAAAACCAAGCTTCAGAGGGACAAAAGTGTTACCCATGCCTTGTCCTGATCCCCTATGTAGGAATGAATGTAATCATCCATGTTCTCTCAGTTACCTGTGTGGGAGTTATGCACCCCAGAAGGGATGCATTAGGGTTCTATGTGAGACCAGAATCCAAGCCACAATCCTATTAAAAAGAACATAAGAACGGCCATATTGGGTAAAGCCAAATGTCTGTCTAACCCAGTATCCTGTCTTCCGACAGTGGCCAATGACAGATGCCTCAGAGGGAATGAACAGAACAGGCAATCACCAAGTGATCCATCCCCTTCCACCTACTCCCAGAGGCTAGGGACACCATCTCTGACTATTAGGGATGTTAAATATTGGTTAATTGAATAGTCGATTAACCTCATGGCTTCTTATCGGTTAGTCAACTATTCTGTAGTCCCCGGGCAGCCACTGTCCAGGGGGGGAGGGGTCTGAGCTCCCAGACCTGGCAAGAGCCAGAACTGAGCTGGGCTACCTGCCCACTTGGCTTCTAATATGGTACTTTAAATGCAGAGTCTCAGTGGGGGTAGGTCCAGGACCCAGTGGAAGCTGGGACAGAGCTGGGCTGCTGGCTACCCTACTAAAAAAATTACTGGTAAGGGGTGGGGAGGAAATGCGTGTAGTCTATAGCATTAACCTATAAGCTTTTGCTTATAGGTTAATCAGTTAATCAACTATACTATTACATCCCTACTGCCTATCCTGGCTAATAACTATCCTCCATGAATTTATCTAGTTCTTTTTTTAACCCTGTTTTAGTCTTAGTCTTCATATCATCCTCTGGCAAGGAGTTCCACAGGTTGACTGTGCATTGTGTGAAGAAATACTTCTTTTTAGTAGTTTAAATCTGCTGCCTGTTAGTTTCATTTGGTGACCCTTAGTTATTGTGTTATGAAAGAGGATAAATAACGCTTCCTTATTTACATTTTCCACATCAGTAATGATTATATAGACCTCAATCCTATCCCTCCTTAGTCATCGCTTTCCCAAGATGAAAAATCCCAATCTTATTAATCTCTGCTAGACTGTAAGCCATTCCATATCCTTAATAATGTTTGTTTCCCTCTTCTGTACCTTTTCCAATTACAATACAAATAAAAAGGCTACTGGCACAGCAGTGGAAATTTCAGAACAGAATCTGTTCTCTTCAGATTTGAAGTCTTGTTTTACAATGAGATTCTCCTCACCTTTGGGGTGCCTTTTTCTGACTGGAACCTGAACTCTGAATCTTCTGTGGCTTCCCCAGCACTTTCAATTAACTATGTTAATGAATTTAAGGCCAGTCACTGTGCTCCTTGCGCACCACCCACACGACTCCCATTGACTGAACTGGGATTTGCCTACATATAAAGGATCCAGGGTTAGAAAGTAACAACTGGACACACGCAAAGCAGACCTTTTTGGATAGCAAGGTCAGGACAACATTAATTGCCAGTGGAGGCCAATATTACCATTTTATTGAATCCATATCCATGTTTCATTGTTATCTGTGGCATATAGGCATAGGGCAGTATCCCTTTAAATAGCACATGAGCCATCTAATAATGCTCACTCTTCTGTGTTTTAGAAGCTGCCAGAATCCAACTGGAACAGCAGTGGGTACCTAGACCTTGCATGTGTTTTTATTCAGTGCATACGCTGTGCCCATGTGATTTCTTCAAATCATGCCTGCTGAGTAAAGGGCAAAAGATACAACATCACCATGGCCCAGTTCCTGATTCAATTTGGGCAGGATTTTGCTCTACAAGTAACTGCATTTGCTTCAGTGGAGACATTTGTGTGGTGAAGTGCTCTTCAGTGATGCAAAAGGATCAGAATGTGGCCCCGGAAGGTGGAAAATAAAACAGCTTAAGTTCTGTAACACTGGGGAGCAGCTGGGATACAAAGTTGATGAGATGTAGAATTCTCTGTCTCCCAATGGGAAAAACCCTCTCAGCAGTGGGGAAGCTTGGAAGAGACAGCTCCTTTTTGCCTCTTGAGTAAGAGCCATTATTCCTGAAAACATAGCTCTTTTTTGCCCAAAAGCCTCTTGCGAAAAAACGGCCCCTAATTAATTGTGCAAATGAAGCACGGCAATATGCTAATCTGTGCTTCATTTGCATAGGCTTTTGCACAAGAGAAGTGCAGTGTAGACATAGCCATAGAGCTGGAATCATAGGCATTTTTGTTTATGCATAAAATTACACAAAACAAAATTTTACTTTCATGAATGTTCATACCAAAAAAAGGACACTGATACAAACTGACAAAGATGGGTAGTACCAAGGTTACTGTTCAGCCAGTCAGCTCCCAGCATGCAGAGATGTGATTTTTTGGGTTATTTTTTCACCTTTTAATGGCTTGGGAAAACTTTCATGGGATCAAAATGAACCTAAGGTTATAATCTGTGTTAAGGTAGAACCTAGAGGCTCCAGATGAGATCAGGATCACATTGTGCTGGACACTGTACAAGCACATAGTGCGGGAATTCTCTTCTCTGAAGAATGTAGGATCGATAGGCAAGAGAGATGAAGTATTTTGTGGTATTGTTGTAGCCAGGTTCATCACAGGATTTGAGGGACACAAGACGGGTGACCTAATAGCTTTTATTGGACCAACTTCTGCTGGTGAAAGAGAAAAGCTTGCAAGCTCTGCAGAGATCTTCAAATCTGGGTAGATAATCGGAGCACCATGGCTAACTACAGGTCCACCCCAACTCATGGACTCAGTAGAGACACTAATTTTATGTCTCATTACAACAATCTCTATGTTACCCACTAACTTCCTACCATGTAATAAGGACCAATAATTTAAAGAGGCAAATTCATTGATTAGTAGGAATAAGAATATTGCACTGAGGTCTTTGTTCACTGGTTTTGGAAGTCCAGTGTTTTTTTTTTTCTCTCCCAGTTTTAATTGTTTGAACCCATTCAGTATTTATGTGTGTCGTTATATAGCATGTTTCATATTTAAAGCACTTTACTAACCATGAACTTGACTCACTTCTTGTGGATGCACATGGGGCTACATCAGAGTGGGGCAAACTTGATGGTGGGAGAGAAGGCACTAATGTTGTCAACATATTTCTTTAATGGAGGGTAGCTTTATACCCAGCTGGAGCTTCATAGGTGAATACAATCTGATTGATCCAAACCTGTGTATGATAATTGTTTCATGGACATTTTTGAGACTTTAATACTTTGTCCCAATTTTGGATGGGAAAAGTATTTCCTATCCAGCTCTGTCTGAACCATGTAAGATCACATTTCTTTTTGTTCTGTGTTTGTATAATGGCTACCACAATGGTGTTCTCCCAGTCCATGTCTTGGGCCTCTAGGATCTACTGCAGGACAAATAATTAGAAATACTAAATGGTAGGAGGCCTTGCTGTCTTTATGGGAAACCTCTCTCTACAGAGGTAGTAACATCACTCCTGCAAAGTACCCTGGTAGCTGACTGAGGGCAGGTCTATACTACGGGAGAAAGTCAACCTAAGATAGGCAACTTAAGCTATGTGAATAGTGTAGCTGGAATTGAGGTACCTTAGATCGAATTTCTGCAGCATCCCCACTGCAGGAAGTCAACAGGAGAACTCTCCCATTGACTTTCCTTACTCCTCATGACACAGTAGAGTACAGAGTCAATGGGGGCACCATCAGCAGTCGATTTAGCGGGTCCTTATTAGACCTGCTAAATTGAACCCTGCGAGATCGATCTCTACAGCATCAATCTCCCAGTAAGTGGAGACAAGTCCTTAGGCTACTTAGAGAATTTTGCATGTACTCCCAGTTGAGCACACTTACTCTGATAAAGTGGATAACTCTATTAAGAAGGAAAATTGGAAATGGGGAGAGAGTGTTTAAGAAATGCTAGGATTTATTTGAACAAGTTATTAATCAGCTTTTACTATTATTATACAATTTAACCATATTATTTAGCTTTAAAATCAGCTAATTTAATAACGACATGGTGAGTATTAATTAAATGTATGAAAAAAGGTAAAACATCTCAATAGCTCTCATGCTATATATTTACTGCTTGTAGTGAATACAGATGAGTATAGATACTGTCGTAATAAAGCTAAATACACTATTAGCCTTGTAGTCTCAGCCTTTGAGAAAGCCTGTCTGTTTCTAAGGGAGCACTAAGTCTGTAGCTTGCTATTTTGGATGCCTCCTTCTAGGAAGTGATTCAAAATCTAAACATTTGTAAAATGATCTTGTGGGCCATCTGGTTCTTGAATGTTTGAAAAGCTACATTCAGCAGGGTGGATCAGACAAGAAAGTCAGTGACAAACCTTCATGGTTCTGAGTTTTAAAATAAACTTGTTGTGGCTAAAACGTGAAGTGTTAGCTTTTTAGAAGGCATGTTGTCAGTTCGGTGCACTGTACTTGATCAGTCAAGCTGTGTTTAATTGCAGCGGGATGGTTTACAATTTGAAACAGACATAAAAGGCTAATATTTCTTCCTATAATTCCCAGATCCTATCAGCACAGAATAGGCATAAACATAGCCCCTGAGCCTACAAACATTTGTGCATGCAAGTGTGTAGCTTTGCTCACATAATGAGTCTAACAGATGTAAGGGTGCTACGTGTGGGTAAAGTTGTGCACTTATGTGGTTGTGTAACTCTGTCCATTCCACATGGGCTCTGAGTCTGTTGCAGCCCTAGCAGCTATGCACCCCAGTCTCTTTGTGGGCATTTTCCATTAAACCACCCAGTTCAAGCTCTTCTGTTGGCCAACATGGCAGCCATCAGGGCCGGCTCGAGCCATTCCTGCACCCCGGGCAGCGGGCGTGCAACGCATGCGTGGCCCCGCCCCCTGGTGCGCTGCGCACCTTACAGCTGCAATGGGGTGCGCGGTGCCTGATTGCAGCTCTAAGGGGCGCTGCGTGGCGGGGCGCGTGGCGCCCCTTACAGCTGCCATCAGGTGCCCCCCATAGGTTGGCGCCCCAGGCAGCTGCCTGGCTAGCCTCCCCCATCCCCCCTTAATCCGGCCCTGGCAGCCATTGCATAAGTGGAAGCACGTTTGGGGTTTGAACTACTCTGGACCTCAGATGTGTTGATAGTGCTTCCTCTATCCAGAGGAAGCATGTAACCCACTTGTCAGTGTGTGTTATGCCTCCCTTCTGTGCCTATGCATCTCTTATAGCTCTTCACTCCAGCCTCATCTCAAGCTGTAGAGAGATTCCATCTTTCAGCTCTGGAGGTCCCTGGTTTAATCCCTGGTGTGTTGCCTAAGATAATGGCTGACACATGTGCATGATCTGACATCTTAGGCTGTGCCTATAAACAAATACAATGATTTGGCTATTATGAATTGTCAGACTGAATGTGCAAACCACCAAGAAACACTAATTTTAAATCTTAGCTCAGGTACCCTCTCCCGCCGCCCACAAAGGACAGACATTGTGACTATAGCTGATGATTTTGTTCCATTGGACCTGGTTCTGATCTCCCTCTGTTTTCTCCTAATTGCAGCACCTTTGACTTCATTCGAGTACCCTCTGATTTCAAGTGTGTATGTATAAGGGAGATCAGAATCGGGTCACAAAAGATTGTGAAATATAATGTATCACGGGAGAATTATTTTTTCAGCTGTTTTGTGGGTTAGACACTGAAAAAAGCTTGAGAACCCTGTAACTAGCTGAAAATAAAGAGGGAATTTTGAAAGGCAGAATGTCATTACCCAGGTTGGACTTTGTCCAGAACTAACATTCCTGCTCCTGCAAAAAATATAATTGAATTTTTAGAAATAATTTTTTGCATAGGGCTGCTGCTATTATTTTTTCAGCCCATGTGAAAGACGCTATCTAATCTCACAAGCTATCAAAATCACCTTACGATCTGCTTAGCTAAGTTCACAGGATGCACAGTTAACAAGCACCCAGTGCTTGGTTTTAGAGTAACCCTAAGTCCTGAATAGGTTCTCTGTGTATTTTGGTGCTTTTCTGGATGGAATTCAATGAGGTCCAGAGCTTTGTGAGTTTGTAGAAGTCCATCTTTTAGAAGAGAGGGATTTACAGTGGTAAGAAAAGTCAACCATATGTCAGAGTGTGGGGTGTGTGAGCCAAGAGCTCTGCAGGGTGCATTTATTTGTGCCATGATATTTCTGTTGGATTCAGTACCCTCTGGCAACAGTTTGTCACCATTAAGCTTTAAAAACATTGGGCTACATCCTCCTTTGGTGTGTTTTGATTGAGGATGGGGAAGTATGCTGATGTACAGCGCTTGTGGACCTGGCCCATTGTATGCTTGGAAGGGGATAATCCTGCTGCTAGTATGAGCCACTGCCTGTGGTAGGGTGGCTTGAATAATAACCACTGACTGGAGCTTTCATCCGTCCCGCACCCATCCAAATCTTGGCCCAAACACTGATGCACTTACTGAAAGAATCAAGCTTTACTTAAGCAAATCTACCATTGAAAGCACTAGGCTAAGGAAGGCCTGCGAAGGAGGAACTCAGGTTTTCAGGATTTAGCCTCATAAAGCCTGATCCAATGACCAATGAAGTCAAGGGGAGTCTTATTCCAGTGAATTCTGGATTAGACCTTGGTTCAAAAGCCCTGGGACAATTTTTAGGCCTCTCAATTTATTTTAATGTTTTGGAAGCCTCTTCACTTTCTGATCTCAGTACACCTGCCACAGCTGCTTTATTTTCAGGCGCACCTGCTCTTGGGTGCGCCTGTGTCCCTTGCGGGCCATGGCGGCCGCTATGCGGCCGTAGACGGCCGCGTTCCTCCTCCTGGTGTGGAGATCATGGAGATTGGGGGCCTGCCCCCAAACCTCAATGAGGTCCATGACCTCTGCACCAGTCCAGGAGGCCGCGCGCCGTCTACGGCCCCTGGCTGGCTCCTGGGTGCTGGGGGACTGGGCGGGGGACGTCTCGCTGGCACTGGCACTGGCTGCCTGGCTCATCCTGCAGCCACTGGGTCAGGGCAGAGACTGCTGGCAGGGCTGTCTCTGGAAAGTGTCGTCTGGCCAGAGTCTACCCCTTTAAGGGCCCCGGGGCTGGGGGAGAGGAGAGTTTCCCTGGCTTGGCCCAGAGTGACCAGCAGGCAAGCTGGGAAGGGCTAGCCTCCCACTAGTTCGAATTAAGCTACACAGCCCTTAATTCAAACTACTTAATTCGAACTAGGCGTTAGTCCTCGTAGAATGAGGTTTACCTAGTTCGAATTAAGCGCTCCGCTAGTTCGAATTAAGTTTGAACTAGCAGTTTGCGTGTATAGCGCCTATTAAAGTTAATTCGAACTAACGGCTGTTAGTTCGAATTACCTTTGTAGTGTAGACATACCCCCAGTGTTAAAGCTTTGCAAGTTATTGAAAAGCAGCAGCATTGGGTGGTCTTCTGACCTTGCCAAATTTCTAGTCTACCTATAAAGGCCCATTTTCTGGCTCTAGCATTACCTTTGAAACATATAGACTGCCTCAGGCTGCAGAATACACATCCCAGCAGGTGCGACTCGGTCCTTTATGCTCTTAAGAAAGATAAACTCAATTCCAGTCACTTTATTCTTTAGAACAAAACCTTGCTATGGTCCATTCTACTCTACATGGGTATTAAAGCTTTCTGTAAGGGCAGGAGTTTGCTGTGGACCGACTGGAGTCCAGTAGTGCAGACTGCCCCATTGAGTTGTATCAGTTGCTTGCTGCCCATTAACCCAGAAATGGCTTCCTTTCACTGACGCTCTATGGAGGCTTTGTAAACCTTCCGGTTGACAGACGTTAGAAAAATGTGACATTGCATAAATGTGTGGATTATTCTGGATATGCCTCAGGTGATCATCTGAATGTTGGAAGGGTGCTGATCTGAGCAGGAACCTTTGGGGGACACAAATGTCCTTCCTCGAGCGTCACAATTTCTGACATGGCCTCCTCCTCCAGTCATTCTTCACTTCTGTCATTCTCAGCCAGAGATCTTCACTCACCTCCCTCCCCGGCCCATAGCACCAGGGATAGAACAGAGCAGTTGCTGTTAGGAAAAAGAGAAGAAACACTACACAGATGTGGTTCACCACCCATGCATTTACATATCTGCTCTCCCTTTCTTTAGATAAGCAAGACTTTAACTATAACTATAACCATAGCATAAAGCTAGGGGCACGCCATAATATTTATTACCTAATTTAAATTCTCATTATATTCTGTATTATAGAATGAAGACTGACTAAGGGCCTGAACTAATCACTAATTATGCTATTTTGCAATCATGGTATGATTTTGTTCAAAAAAGGATTAACAAATCTGCTCATTATTCGTTTCTCTTGTTGGCAACATCAACACAGCATCTCTGCTCTTGTGGCTCTCAGGAGAGTGGTGTTCAGCTGGTTCAGCGACAGAGTTTTCACGAGAACTTTGTCATGTCAGCTACTGCAAAATTTTCAATAGGCCCTAAGCCCTGGAAGGCAGAAACATCTTAGGTTCCAATTGGGCTACATTTTTAAAGACATTTAGGCACCTAATTTTCATTGATTTCACTAAGATTTGCCCCAAGTGCCTACGTCACTTTTGAAAATGCACTTAAGTCACTTAGGCGTGTTTTTAAAAAGTTACCCTTAATATCTCTGTGCCTGTTTCTCATCTATAAAATGGGGAATAACAGCACTTCCTGTCTTCAATCTGCGCTAGTCATTTCTAGTTAAATTGGAAACTCTTCAAAGTAAGGATTGTCTTTTACTATGCATCTGTTCTTTGCCTTGGATAAAGGGGCTCTGATCTTGGCTTAGGCCTCTAGGTACAAGTAATCATTAATTAATTAGTGAATGGGCCATGGGGATGCACCTATGTCTGGGTCAGAATTGAAGAGCATTGGCAGAATGAGATACTGACATGCTTTTGTTTCCACTGCTGTGCTGTATCTGTTCTGTGGATAAACTGCAGGCATCAGTCTCTCTCCTGTTTCCAACCCAGTAACTTTCATCAGCACTGTACAACTCCCACCACGATTTAAAACCGATTTTTTAAAAAATCAAACAAATAAAAATACACTTGGGGCTCCTGGGAACAAAGCCCTCATTGGAATGCTTGCTGGACCTCCCCTTGGGGTTTCTCTTGGGATTTCTGAGCTAGATTAAAGCTGTCAGCTGTTCAGAGTACAGAAGCGGGATGTTCTTTCACTCTGGGGGTATGTCTACACGGCAGCATTATTTTGGAATAACATCCATGATTCCAAAGTAACTATGCGAGCGTCTACACAGCTAGCCTGTATTTTGAAATAATTTCAAAATAACGGGCAGCTTATTTCCACATTTGTAAACTTCATTCCATGAGGAATAACACCTCTTCCAAGACAGCAATTTCGGAACAGCGGTAGTGTGGATGCTCCGTTGCTGCTATTTCGAAATATCTTCTCCCCCAGGCCATTCAAAGTAATTACTCCCCAGTGCTTCTTGGGGGTTTAAATCGAGGTGGCGCATACACATTAGGGGAGCCTGCCTCAGACTAATTTTGAGGTTTCCCTGTAGTGTAGACGTGCTATTTTGAAATAAGCTATTTTGGAGTATTTCTTCCAGAATAGCTTATTCCAAAATAATCATGCAGTGTAGATGTAGCCTGGTTGACCTTCTGTTTTGAGAGTCACCCTTGCTACTAGGGCTGGCCCGAGCCATTCATGCACCCCGGGCCCCGGGAGCGTGGCCGCCCCCGGGAGCGCAATGCATGTGTGGTGCCGCCCCGGGCGTGTGGAGCATGCGTGGTGCCACCCCCGCCTGGCCCGGCAGCCCCGCGTGGCGCCCCCTACAATGGGGCGCCCTGGGCGGTAACCCGGTCAGCCCATAGCTTGGGCCAGCTCTGCTTGCCACCTGTTTCTTTTTGTGTACTCTAGGCCACAGACCAACACCAGGGGCGTTCTTGTCTGTTTTATGGCTGTTGCTGACCATCTTGAGGATAAATGAAGCACAAATCAAGTGTTCTCCTGGGTGAGGTGGATTTACCTCAGCAGCCAAACACAGGCCTTTGCAGAAGGAACTGGTTTGAGAACAGAAGTGTCTATATGACCAGAAACCAATGAGGTTCTGTCATGAGGAGCGGAGCACCCCAAGAATTGGTTCTAGGGCCAGTTTTGTTCAACATTTTTATTAATGACTTGGATGAGGGGATGGATTGCACCCTCAGAAAATTTGCGGATGACACTTAGTGAGGGGGAGAAATAGATATGTTGGAGGGTAGGGATAGGGTCCAGAATGACCTCGAGAAATTGGAGGATTAGGCCAAAAGAAATCTGATGAGGTTCAACAAGGACAAGTGCAGAGTCCTGCACTTGGGACAGAAGAATCCCAAGCATTGTTACAAGCTGGGGACTGACTGGCTAAACAGCAGTTCAGCAGAAAAGGACCTGTGGATCACAGTGGATGAGAAGCTGGATATGAGTCAACAGTGTGCCCTTGTAGCCAAGAAGGCTAATGGCGTATTAGGTTGCATTAGGAGGAACATTTCCAGCAGATCCAGAGAAGTGATTATTCCTCTTTATTTGGCATTGGTGAGGCCACATCTGGAGTATTGTGTCCAGTTCTGGGTCCCCCATTATAGAAAGGATATGGTCACATTGGAGAGGGTTCAGCAGAGGGCGACCAAAATGATGAAGGGGCTGGAGCACATGGCCTGTGAGGGATTTGGGCTTATTTAGTCTGCAGAAGAGAAGCATGAGGGGGGATTTGATCGCAGCCTTCTACTACCTGAAGGGGGGTTCCAAAGAGGATGGAGAAAAGCTGTTCTCAGTGGGGGCTGATGGCAGAATGAGGAGCAATGGTCTCAAATTACAGTGTGGGAGGTCTTGGTTGGATATTAGGAAAAACTATTTCCCTAGGAGGGTGGTGAAGCACTGGAATGGATTACCTAGGGAGGGGGTGGAATCTCCATCCATAGAGATTTTTAAGTCCCGGTTTGACAAAGCCCTGACTGGGATGATTTAGTTGGGGTTGGTCCTGCTTTGGACAGAGGACTGGACTCAATGACCTCCTGAGGTCTCTTCCAGCCCCAGGATTCTATGATTCTATGATTCTGTTCAAGTTTGCAGATGACACAAAGTTGTTCAGGACAGTCAAAAGCAAAAGGGATTGTGAAGAACTACAAAAAGATCTCAGCAAACTGAGTGATTAGGCAGCAAAATGGCAAATGAAATTTAATGTGGGTAAGTGTAAGGTAATGCATGTTGGAAAAAATAACCCAAATTACACATACTACATGATGGGGTCAAATTTAGCTACGACAGATCAGGAAAGGGATCTTGGAGTTATAGTGGATAGTTCTATGAAGACATCCACGCAGTGTGCAGCGGCAGTTAGTAAGGCAAATAGGATGTTAGGAATTATTAAAAAAGGGATAGATAATAAGACAAAAGATATCATACTTCCCCTATATAAATCTATGGTACGCCCACATCTTGAGTACTGCGTGCAGATGTGGTCTCCTCACCTCAAAAAAGATATATTGGCATTAGAAAAGGTTCAGAAAAGGGCGACTAAGATGATTAGGGGCTTGGAAAGGGTCCCATATGGGGAGAGGCTAGAGAGACTGGGACTTTTCAGTTTGGAAAAAAGGCGATTGAGGGGCGATATGATAGAGGTATATAAAATCATGAATGGTGTGGAGAAAGTGATTATAGAAAAATTATTTACCTTTTCCCATAATACAAGAACTAGGGGACACCAAATGAAATTGATGGGTAGTAGGTTCAAAACTAATAAAAGGAAATTTTTCTTCACACAGCGCACAGTCAACCTGTGGAACTCCTTGCCCGAGGAGGCTGTGAAGGCCAGGACTCTATTAGGGTTTAAAAAAGAGCTTGATAAATTTTTGCAGGTTAGGTCCATAAATGGCTATTAGCCAGGGATAAAGTATGGTGCCCTAGCCTTCATAACAAGGGCAGGAGATGGATGGCAGGAGATAAATCACTTGATCATTGTCTTCTGTTCTCCTTCTCTGGGGCACCTGGCATTGGCCACCGTCGGCAGATGGGATGCTGGGCTCGATGGACCTTTGGTCTGACCCAGTATGGCCATTCTTATGTTCTTATGTTCTTATGATTACTTTGTATTTATGTACATACAATTTCATCTGCCATTTTGTTAGTCAGTCTCCTAGTTTTGTGAGATCCTTTTGAAGCTCTTCACAGTCTGCTTTGGACTTAACTATCTTGAGCAGTTTAGTATCATCTGCAAATTTTGCCACCTCACTGTTTACCCTTTTCTGCAGATCATTTATGAATTTGTTGAATAGGATCGGTCCCAGTATGGACCCCGGAGGACACCATTGGTTCTCTCTCTCCATTCCGAATATGTAAGAACCATCATAAATCTCTATTCCAAGTGCAACTTGCTTTCACTAAAAAAAAAAACATGTGCTGTAGACATTAAAAAAAAAAAATCCATCCATGATATGGTGTGGGGAGCATGGGAGAGAGGAGAGCCCCAGTGATGCTACATGCTAGTCATATCACATAACACGATGCTGGACTGAAGTAGTATAAGAACTGGAAGAGAATGGAAGAAAAGAAAGGAGAAAGGTTTTTTGCCTGCCTCGGGGTAGAGGTTGTCTGTTTCGATCTGCATTTGAGAGGTCACTATTTGAATCTGTTATTAACTAGCTGCATTTGCAATGGTTGTTAATTTCAGCTGTTATTAAGCTTAATTTATACAAACAAACACACACACATGCACCCTTTTTATATAATGGGAACATTTCGCAGGAGGTAACTCAGTGGCTGCTGTTTCCTGCCTTGTGATAGCAGTATAACCATTTATAACCCTGACTCCTGTCATATGAAGTGCACTTACCAGCACTCCTGTATGTCTCACCCTTATTATATGGTATATTAAGGATGATGAAATTGGGCCCACACTGTTATGGAGTAAAGTACAAAACATAACACCCAACAGTAAGTATAATAACATAATAGGATAAGTGTGAGAGTGTAACAGCAGGATGTAATAGGTGCCTTGGATACTGCGGTGATGGGGCCCTTGTATTTACCTAGATAGCCGAAAGCAGGAAAACTAGGGCAAAGGGGCAGTGTAATGCTCCAGGAAGCAGGTGTGGGTGAATTGAGAATACAGCAATGTGGAATACTATAGGAAAAATAATAATACTCTGTACTTAGCCCTGTTCATCCCTTAGTATAGGACTCTGGATGCTTTATACACCTCAGAGTTTAGAGCTCCCCCAGCTATCATCTTTCCTAATATTTTTTCCCATTGTGCCATGTAAACGTGCTTTGTGCTTCATTAAACCTGAGTGAAGGCAAGATTGGCATTGTCCCCAGTCTAGTTTAAATGTCATCCCTCTACTCACCAACACTGAAACGCAGCCATAGCCCGGAGACAGGCAGTGGCCAGCAAGGTTATGTGACAGCAAGGGATAGAGCAGAACTGATGATGCTGAGCGGGGAACTGAAGAAGCAGGGGAGTGCATGCGGGTGTTGATCTGCCAGGCCTGATCTGGCCTCTGAACAAAACCTCCCGGAATGTCTTCTCCTTTTAGAAATATGTAGTCTATAGTGGGTCCCCTATATGCTCAGAGGGCACCCTCCCTACTTCCACCTGCCCCTGTGGGGAGATCAGTTGTTTTTGTGCAGAGCCATTACATCCACAGGATGAATTGGGGCGGTTGCCCAGGTCCCATGCTTTTGGGGGCCCTGTAGTGGCCACCCCAACCATCTTATGGAAGGAAGAAACCCGGGGCACTATGGGGGCCTGGCATGGGGCGACAGCAGGAGTCACCCCCCATGCTCATCACGTGGGCAGTGGGAGGCAGAGCATCCTGGCAGGCTGCTCCTCTCCACCATGCCATCCTTCCAGCCCGCTGCGCTTGGCTTCTCCGCGGTGGCAGGAAGCAGAGTGCACCAGCCCGAAGGTACTCCACTGCCTGCTGCCATGGAGAAACAAGGCACAGCAGGCTAGGGAGAGTGGGGCACAGCAAGCTGCCATGCTGCGCTGGTTCCCACCACCTGTGTGATGGGGGGGCAACCCTTGCTGGTACAAGCCCCCATAATCCTTGGGCTGCGGTGCTCGGGGAAGGAGGCAGAGTGGGGTGGAGAAGAGCCAGAGCTTGGAAAGGGTGGAACAGGGGTGGGGCAGAGTCTCTGGTGGAGGACTTGCCCTGGGGCTCACGCCCCCTTCAGGACAGCCCTGCTTTTTGTTACCATTCCTGTTGCCACGCAAGAGGCACCTGCCTGGCAACAAGGGGGCATTAGTTGCTGCGTTGAGCCCTCCCCCCCCATACACACACACCCCGGCACTAGGGAAACCCCTTTTAAGGGAGGAGCAGGGTAAGAATCAGTATTTCCACAGAGCTGGAGGGAGATATTTGGTGGCCTTCATTTCACATTTGGGACATCCCTGATCTAATCCATTATGGGATGTTCCCCATCCCCACCAAAGGAAGGGCCTGGGAAGAAACTCCAAGGGGAGAGCCATGTCAGAGCTCTTCCTCTTCCTGCCCCGCTGGCAACCTCTCTAAGGGTACGTCCACACAGCAGTGTTATTTCAGAGTAACTGACATTATTCCGAAATAACAACATCCGTGTCTACACACAAACAGTTATTTTGACATAATGTCGAAATAATGGCGAGCTGGAGGACTTCTTATTCCAACTCCTGTAACCCTCATTGTCTGAGGAGTAAGGGAAGTCGGGGGAAGAGTGCTCTTTCTCGGACTTCCTGCCCTGTAGACAGAGTGAAAAGCTAAAATAAGCTATTTCGACTTAAGCCATACAATTGATGGCTTTAGCCCTGCTATGTAGATGTGCCCTTAGGTTTTTGTCAGCAGATGGAGGCAATAGGACTCCCCATATTTAGTTGATGTCATGCTGAGCAGTATAGTCTGGCAAGAGGCTGTGCATTGACCTGGATACTTCCTTAGGCAAGGTCAGATGGTTTTCTTGTCACCCTTTAGCATATTTAACATTGGTTTTCCATACCTTCCTTTGAAGAATGCTGTTCTTTTTGCTGCTCCAACTCTGGGTTGCTTAGCTCCGATAGGGTTGCTCTTGGAGGAAATAGACACTTATCTCATTTGCTGACTTGCATTGAGAAAAGTGATGGCTCATATAGTCTCCCACTGCAGCGGGAGGCATGTATTCTTTTCTGCTAACACAGTGACTCAGATATTCTCTTCCTCAATGGTGCTTAGGATCAGGTTAAATAAACCATTTAGATGAGTTGGAGATAGAGGCCCAGATACAAGAGATGATGTGAAATATGCCATTACTTCATTTCTCTTTGACTCAGGCTGCTTTACATTGAGTTAGACTCTCTGACACCCACTTACACCCACTTACTGATATCAAAGGGGACTGAGCTGGCTTAAGGAGCTCAAAGAAGTAGTAAGAAGTGCAAGTTAAACTAGCTGTCCTGCTTTAACTTGCACCTTCCTGCTAATTGCTTTTCAAGCTATAATCTACTTTTCTGACCCCACCGCAGCATGCACCTGAGGCTTGGTCTACAGTACATGGTTAGATCGATGTAAGCCACCTCGCATCACCCTAGCTGGGGAAGTGTCATCACTTAAGTTTGGCTCCTGCTGATGTGTGCCTCTTTGCATGGATTTAGTAACACCACCTCCCCACATGGCATACAGTCACAACTGATGTAATTAGGCTGATGCAATGTTAACTTACGTTGATCGTTACTGGCTTTCAGGAGCCATCCCACAATGCCCCCACACTGGCAATATAAGTGCTACAAGTGCTCCTGAAGAGGATGGAACGAGTGTGCGGGGCTGTATGCCAACGTAAGTTAGGTCAATGTAATTTTGTAGTGTTGACGTGGCTTTAGTCACAGGGACTTAGACTCAGAAGGCCAAATTCCTTTTCTTTTTTTATAAGATTTTGGAGTGAGATTGTTTATTGTGGGCCAGATTCTCAGCCAAGGCAAATGGATATAATGTCATTTGAAATAATGGATCTATGCCACCCTGCAAGGATCTGACCTTGTTAAACTGACATTAATAGGGATGGAGGAATTGAGAGTGTGTGTGAGTGAGATGCAAGACATTGGTAAACCCTTCGTTTGTTTGAAAGGGGATTTGGAACTTAACTGGTCCCCATAAAATATCTATATCTGTATCTATATTTTTGGGCAGGAGGGACAGGAGAGGGGATCTTTAGATTAAAAAGAGCTGAGGACCATATGTTGATCACAGTTGCACCAGGATGTTAATCTGTTAGAATAAATGGAGTTTCTCCTAGTTGAAACCAGTGCAAATGGCTTCTAAATTTGTCCCCAAAATTCTAAATGATACCTTAATATCTGAAGAGAAGTGTCACTGCCCAGTGCCATAACTAGGTATTTTTGCACCTGGGGCAAAATATTAATTATGCACCCCCTGTCCTTAGGTTAGCATGCATTGTGCTCTTCACTTCTGCAGCTTATTATTTTTTACGTATTGTGTCTTGGCGCTCCTGATTATGATGCTCCTGGGGTGAGCGCCCCACTTGTTACAGTCCTGCCCTGCCCATGTTACAGTCCTGCCACCATCCAGAACATCATCTGTATTTCTGTGTCTGAGTTGAGTAGAACTGTACTGGGGCTGTTAAACTCCAGTTAGCCCTCTATTTGTTAATCCATTTCCTTCAAACTGTGTTAGTATGTCCAGCACGAAGTTTGTGGAGGACTGATATATAGATTCAAATGGTATTTCTTGTCTTCTGTTCAATAAATGTCTGAAGGAAATGGATAATAAAATTCACAACATAGTTCAAAGAATTGCCAAGACAGAGAAATCTGTTGCACACACTCAGAAAGATGCTCAGTGCAGTCTTTAATAATAGAACAAAGAAGTTTTCAAAAGAAAAAAGAGAGAAATGCAGAGAGAGAGAGAAACTTCTAAAAATTGGTATAGTTCTTTATTTGAAAAAATTATATTATTATACTAGAAAACATATTTTAAAAAAACATGGTAAGAAATGTAGGCATTTTAGAAGTGAGGGAAGCTTACAAAGGACACGCAGTCCTTTTCAAATTTGCCAGATTTATTCGAGCAAAAATTTATTTTAATCTTTTTCAGCCTACAGCAGTGGTTCCCAACCTTTGCGAGCATACGGACCCCTTTTCAAACGATTAAAATTTTACGAACCCCCAAACAATATAGCTGTTTTCAAACATCCCATTACTTGATGATAATTTTAAATATATAATAGTTCATGTTATCTAAACAAATATAGTAGTATTGAGAGATAATACAGCATGTCCACATTGAAATGTGACAATGCTGAGGCACCATATATTTTATTGAATAAAATTTTGTTGGCTCCACTGATCCATTTTTGCTAGCAGACCAACTAAACCCTTCCTGCCACTCTAATAGCTTTTGAATGGTTAGAGCGGGCTGACCTATTCAAAAAAAGAGAAAAAAAAGGGAAAAAAGTGACTGACCCATTTATAAGTCGATTCCAAAGTACAGTCACAGCTTGTCAGCTTCAGCGTGGGCCAAGGGACATGCAGACTTTAGGGCACGGAGCTTCTCAGATCCCATTGGCTGCTGTTCGTCCGTGCTACTTTCTCAGCTCCTGTCCCCTCTGTCCCCTGCCCATCCACTTAGCGAGGGGGCTCTCGTGGCCAAAGGGAGCTCTGAAGCTGCCAGCTCCTCAAGGGTGGAATTTTGGGAGGGTAGGGGGCAGGGGCGGAACTTCTGGAGCGTGGAGGGGGGCAGTAGCAGGAGTGGCCTGAGGCTGGCTGCAGCAGCTGGCGCCCCAGGCAGAACACGCGATCGGCACCCCCGTCTGCAGGGCCGTCAATGGACTGACATCATCATCGGGCGCCCCGGGCGGCGGCGCCCTAGGCGGCAGCGCCCGAGTCTGCCTATAGTCACAGGCCGCCCCTGGGCAGTAGCCATGCACACTGGGATGCGGCTTGCTTTTGATCCTGTTCTCCTGAAGCTAAGAGAGCATGGGGGAAATTGCATGCATGACGTGCATGCCTCTCTCACTGTGGTGGGCCTGATCCTTACTTTTAAAAACTGTCTGTGGACCCCCCTACAGTGCCCTCATGGACCACAGACTGGGAACCACTGGTCATAGAATCATAGAATCCTAGGGCTGGAAGAGACCTCAGGAGGTCATCAAGTCCAGCCCCCTACCCAAGGCAGGACGAATCCCAACTAAATCAACCCATCCAGGGCTTTGTCAAACCGAGACTTAAAAACCTCTAGGGATGGAGATTCCACCACCTCCCTAGGTAACCCATTCCAGTGCTTCACCACCCTCCTAGTGAAGTGGTTTTTCCTAATATCCAACCTAGACCTCTCCCACTGTAACTTGAGACCATTGCTCCTTGTTCTGCCATCTGTCACTACTGAGAACAGCCTCTCTCCACCTCTTTGGAACCTCCTTTCAGGAAGTCGAAGGCTGCTATCAAATCCCCCCTCACTCTTCTCTTCTGCAGACTAAACAAACCCAAATCCCTCAGTCTCTCCTCATAGGTCATGCGCTCCAGCCCCTAATCATTTTGGTCGCCCTCTGCTGGACCCTCTCCAGTGCTTCCACATCCTTTCTATAGTGGGGGGCCCAGAACTGGACACAATATTCTAGATGTGGCCTCACCAGAGCCGAATAAAGGGGAATAATGACATCTCTGGATCTGCTGGCAATGCACCTCTTAATGCACCCCAATATGCCATTAGCCTTCTTGGTTACCAGGGCACACTGTTGACTCCTGTCTAGCTTCTCATCCACTGTAATCCCCAGGTCCTTTTCTGCAGAACTGTTTCTTAGCCATTCGGTCCCCAGCCTGTAACAATGCTTGGGATTCTTCCGTCCCAAGTGCAGGACTCTACACTTGTCCTTGTTGAACCTCATCAGATTTCTTTTGGCCCAATCCTCTAATCTGTCCAGGTCACTCTGGACCCTATCCCTGCCCTTCAGCTTATCTACCTCTCCCCCTAGCTTAGTGTCATCTGCAAACTTGCTGAGAGTGCAATCCATCCCCTCATCCAGGTAATTAATAAAGATGTTGAACAAAACCGGTCCAAGAACAGATCCTTGGGGCACTCCACTAGAAACTGACCACCAACCTGACATCGAGCTGTTGATCACTACACGTTGGGCCTGACAGTCTAGCCAGCTTTCTATCCATCTTACAGTCTATTTATCCAATCCATATTCTCTTAACTTGCTGGCAAGAATATTGTGGGAAATCGTATCAAAAGCTTTGCTAAAGTCAAGGTATATCACATCCACTGACTTTACCATATCTACAGAGCCAGTTACCTCATCATAGAAACTAATCAGATTGATCAGGCATGACTTGCCCTTTGTGAATCCATGTTGACTATTCCTGATCACTTTCCCCTCTTCCAAGTGATTCAAAATGGATTCCTTGAGGATCCCGTCCATGATTTTTCCAGGGACTGAGGTAAGGCTGAACTGGTCTGTAGTTCCCTGGATTGTCCTTCTTCCCTTTTTTAAAGATGGGCACTACATTTGCCTTTTTCCAATCACCTGGGATCTCTCCCAATCTCCACGAGTTTTCAAAGATAATGGCCAAAGGCTCCGCAATGACACTTGCCAGCTCCCTCAGTACCCTCAGATGCATTAAATTCGGGCCCATGGATTTGTGTATGTTTAGCTTTTCTAAATAGTTCCTAACTTGTTCTTTCCCCACCAAGGGCTGTTCACCTCCTTCCCATACTGCGTTACCTAGTGCATTTGTCTGGGAACTGACCTTGTCCATGAAGACAGAGGCAAAGAAATCATTGAGTACTTCAGCTTTTCCCACATCATCTGTCACTAGGTTACCTCCCTCATCCAGTAAGGGTCCCACAGCCTCTCTGATCACCCTCTTATTGCTAA
The DNA here is from genome assembly GCA_032595735.1 of Pelochelys cantorii. Classification (NCBI taxonomy): domain Eukaryota; kingdom Metazoa; phylum Chordata; order Testudines; family Trionychidae; genus Pelochelys; species Pelochelys cantorii. The sequence continues at coordinate 15,038,216 of CM064352.1, read as the reverse complement.
CATGCCCATAGAAACCTTTCTACACAAATGGAATCATCTTGCTCACTTAAAAGTGGTCAAAAGAAGTTTCCTGAGAGTTGTACATTTGCTTTTTCTTGTTGAGGAACATACACAGAATTTGAACCCAAATTAAGGTGAACTCTGTTCTTTATCAAGGACAGCACCATTCCAAAGACATAAATCTGAGGATTTAAAAACCAACATGTATTAGTTTTGAGGGCAGAACTAACCATATTTTCCAACTTCAGACTTACTAGAAGTAGAAATAAGTACTCCATGGTAGTTTAGTTGATGCCACACATTGATTGGGTGCCAAGTCTTGTCTCCAAGAATCAAGAGGATATTTTACAGAAATTCATACTTACATGAGTTTTAGTTAATCCAATTATTTCATAATAAATTGGGTTACACAACGTAATACTGCTATTAAGCTCATAATATCTTAGGAGCTTACATTACTTAAGCCATTGTTGAAGATATTGAATAGAACCACACCCAGAACAGATCCCTGTGGAGCCCCACTTGATATGCCCTTTCAGCTTAATTGTGAGCCAGCGATAATCTGTAGCATGTCCTATATTTATCAACAAATGGCTATTTTTTGTGTGAGAGGTGTCTGTCTGTGTATCTATCTCTGTCCCCATACACACCCTGCTATTTCTCTCTCTCTCTCTCGCTGCTTATCTGAGTATGCATGGGTAAGGAGAGTTTCAGCAGGTGGAATGTGATTCCAGCCAAAGTTGGAACTGGAGATTACTAGCAGCCCTCACTTTTGTGGAGAAAACGCCACGGGATATTTAATCCACAGGGGCCCTCGGTTTTAGATCTCATCCAAAAGATGGATAACAAACAGCCACATTCAAACCTGCCTTGTGTGTGCATAGAGCTTGAAAAGGCGTTTTTACTGCAATGTAGGAACCCATGTGCCAATATCAGTGTGTCACATGACAAGCCTCAATCAGATTTTAGGCTGCAGTGTGCAGAGCCCAGAGACCATTTTAACTGCATTTGCTCTGATTTGCTCTGTATAGGAGATGCTGGCTACTTAGCATTATTGATTCCTCTTGACTTATTGGGTACGTTAGTTGCCGTTGACCCTGGCATCCTGTTGGATGGAACAGTCTGGTGCCTCACATGATGCTGTCTGGCTCTGTCCTTGCTCTGAGTCGATTCCTGTTTTACTCAGCAGATGTCTTTTGTTCTTCTCAGAAAAGAATTGCTCCTCCAATTGCTCTGATGTTTTACTGGGTGTGACCCCGTCTGACTTACATACTCCCCTTTCAGCCAGCCTGTCTCCATCCCCCATTACTCTATATTACTGCTTCTGCATAAGCCAAAAGGAGCCAGCAGATTGGCTGGTACATTCCTGACATTAACATAGTTCTTGTCTGAAATGAAGCGTGGGAGTGGATTAAAAAATGCCCAAAAGGACTGCCTAGTGTAAATCAGTGTGACCCCATCCCTGATTTCAGTGGAGCTGTGCTGATTTACTCCAGTCCTCAGTGCCAGGGTGTTTATGTGAGACTTAATTTGTACTGTGGCCTTCTGCAGGCACTCTCCCCAAGGCTTACGTTCAGCCTATTTAGCTTCAGAAAGCTGCAGAATTCAGTATCATCTTCTGATGCCTATATGGAGATAAGGACTAGGATTTTACCTTGGGTTCTAAGATTTCCTTATTTTAGGCCCCATCTGCAAATTTCCCAGTGTGCATAAAACTTTCACATAGTTTGAGGAGTGGTTGAGGGGGGATCTAGATGTAGGACTTTCAGTGCTACCGCTGGTAGAGATATGGTCTATCCATGTCACAATCCAAATTTCTTCTAAAGTTAGAAATATTTGGATCCAGGGTCCTAGATTACTGCAGGGGCACATGTGCAGTATGCTGCATAATTGCAAACATTTCTCCTCCACAGCTGCCTTATGCTTGAGTTTTTGTTTTGAAGACTCATCAGTTGTAAATGTAAAAATGCAATAAGGTCTCATTCATCTGCAGTTACTCCTGATTTACACCTGTGTGCAGGTAATTCGGAAGCTGGACAGTTCTAGTCAGTTTCATTATCTTTGAGTTCTGTTATTCCTTTTCTGCTTTCTATCACTTTGGCTCAGTAACTGAATACTGTGTTTCATTAAAATCTCACGATTCCTACTTAAGCCATCATAAATTATTGTATCATCACCTTCCCCTACTGACTGCATCTTTGTTCATTCAAGACTCCCTGTTTCATATTGGGTTTTGCCACTGTGAGGTGGGATGGTAAATTAAAAACAAAAATCCATTAAAAGGAAAACCTATTCTGGTCCTAAATGAAAATGCCTGTCATTACTATAGAACTCCCTCTGCTGGTTGCATTTGGAATTGAGTGTGGATAAAAGGGCTTCAGACAATAGAAGCTGCAATGGTTTCAAGTTGTTTCCTAATGAAAGGTCTGATTTTAATCTTGCTTTACACCAAAATTACACCAGCACAATTCCTTTGTACTGAGGGCATTACTCTTCGTTTGCACTGGTCTAAGTCCATTAGACCACCATATTTTAAACCTCACTCGCAGTATGTCTTGCAACACAGATAACAGGGCAGTTGATCCTCTGTTATCTGGCACTTTGTGTTGTCATTTTCACCTGTGCAAATGAGGGGTGAAATGTTGCCATTCTGATTTTGCAGTTTCAGATTTTGCAGTTTCAGATTCACTTTGTTCAGGTGAAAAAGAGGATGAGGCCGAAGCTGGTTTAGAACCAGCCCCAGTGCACCCACAGGACCTATGGTGCTGGAACTAGGAGTTTGATGGGTGGGGTTCTGCAGCACCCCCATGGCTTGAAGTGGTTTCAGTTTTATACAGGGTTTCCAGTTTGGTTCAACAGCTCTCAGCACCCCCCCACTATAACAATTGTTCTAGCGCTCCTGACAGGACCTGTTGTGTGAGGTGCAAAGGGAAGAAGGGAGAGGTGAGGCATTACTTACACTGCTGTGAATCAGGAGTACCTCTTCTCAAGCCCACACAGTTTGTAAAACTGGCCAGTGAGATTAGACTCAGACCCTATGCGCAGAAAGCAGATCCAAGGTGCTAGTTACATTCCTAGTTCTATCTTTTTCCAAGGTTCTGTGGGGTCAGGTACTGAAGGGTTAGTTTGGCTCAAAACAGAGATAACGGTCAGCAGCCAAGTTCAAGTCTCAGTCCGGACTTCATCTTCCCAGTTATGGGTCTAATCATAAAGGCAGTTGTGCTGGAGACCTGTTGCTGTCTAGTTGTCCAATGTCTACCTTGCTGCACCAGAGCTTTCCTCTTCCTTCTGTAACAACAATCACTCTGGAGCGACAGGTTGAACCTCTCTGCTCCAGCACGCTCAAGACCTGACTGGCACCGAACCAGAGAATTTACCAAACCATGGGAGGTCAATATTGTCTAGAAGCATTACCAGCACTGCCACTGGTTCATTAAGCTCTTAGAAGACATTTAGGGATAAATTAGAACTAGCTAATATCACTGAACACTGAGAGCCAGGATTGGTAGCTGTAAACAAACTTTGTGAGACCACTGGAAACTTGACCACACCTATAATAAGTGAACATCTGGCTTATTAAAATCATGCTGGAGCGCGGATGTTGCTGGACCAGCGAGTGCTGGACTAGAGAGGTTCAATCTGTAGTTACCTCTGGACTAAAGAGGTTCATCCGGTAGTTACCTTCATCAGGCTTATTACAAGAGGTGAGGAGGTGTGTTGGGAAGGTAATGGTGGAGCAGGACTGGGGTGTGTTGCTTTCCCTTCTGTGCTAAAAGCACAGAGAGGACTCCCCTTCCTGCATAAATGCAAATCAGGATTGAAATTAAAAAATAAAGGGTCACACCCAACATGATCTACAGAAAATCAAGGTTGGAATCTGCTGGGACAGCATGGAAGGAACACATCCTGTACTTCCCAGAGCACAGAGGCTGTTGATCCTTACAAAGGCCACGGAAAGGGGAGAAGTTTCCCTTTCCTTCCTTGCCATTCTGCACCCTCAGAAGGGCCAGGCAAGAATCTGAGACTCTCATATTGTGTCAGCAGGGTGGGGAGAGATTGCTATATAATGTCAGAATGGGAGGAGCGATCTGTTAAGTTACATGCAAATGTAAATGATTCCAAGGAACCCAGTGTATGGGAGGGTGCTTTGTCTTATGAATCCATATATATTATACCTGTCTTTGGGCAGAAGGAGATTGCCACATGGGCCAAGGGACAAGGCAGTGGCTTGGAATTCAGGAGATAGGTTCTTTTATTTGCTCTGACCTGGGGCAAGGCCTTCCTTAAGTCACTTCACCCCTCTGTATCTCTCTTTCCCTGCTCACCCTTTGTGCCTGATTTGCCTAGGTGGACTGCAAGCTCCTTGGAACAGGCACTGTGTCTTGCTATGTATCATGTGTATGTACAGTGCCTAGCACAATGAGGCCCTGGTCGCAATTCGGGCATTGAGGCATAGTATAGTACAGATAACTACGGGAGCTGCTCGCCATTGCCCAGGTCCTTAACTGAAATAATTTTTGTTTTACTTCATTTAAAACATTGTTCTAGGGTGTGGCTAGGGAGGAGGGGTTCAGGATGCAGGCTGGCCCAGGGAGCCTACTGCACCACTCTCTCACTGCAGCAGCTTGGGGGGAGGGATAGCTCAGTGGTTTGAGCATTGGCCTGCTAAACCCAGGGCTATGAGCTCAATCCTTGAGGGGCTATTTAGGGATCTGGGGCAAATCTGTCAGGGATGGTACTTAGTCTTGCCATGAGGGTAGGGGACTGGACTCAATGACCTCAAGGTCCCTTCCAGCTCTATGAGATAGATAGGAGAAATACATCTCCATGGCCACTGCATTGAGCACAGCTCAGGACAGACAAACAACCTCAAATATATAGTAGATAGCTGTCCCATTCTCTGGCCCAATGGAGTTATAGCTGTCCCAGTCTCCAGCTCTGGCCTCTTGCTGCCCCCATGTGATCATTACACAGTATAACTGTCCCTCCTACCAGACCCCTCCCTTTCCATTTTATGAGACACAGTCGCATTCCAGGCACATCCCATTGTCACAGACCAACCAAACACTGACCTTGCTTTACGTAATGATAAAGGGAAGGTCTATACCAAATTTGGTGGTCCTTGCTTGTACCATTTAGGAGGAGTTCTTGAACAAACAAACTCACACACAGATGGACAGAGAGACAGACACACAAACTGTCTCAAATATATAGTAGATAATAAGGCAAGCTGTCAATTACTGAATGTGTTAGCATTGAATCATCTACCTATCCCCTTAGCCAAAAGAGGGAGCCTGAGCCATTAGAGGAGTGTTGTGAAAAGAGAAAACTATCTGAATATATGTCTGGAGATTTCTGATTGAAACCCAGGCTATGTCATGAAGGATCCATCTTCCTTTCAGGGACCAAGTTTCCAAAGAATAATAAATTCACTCCAGGTCTGAACTGAATGCAAAATTGGTCAGACTGCAAGAACCTCTCCAGGAATCAGTTTTGTGTGTGCGTATGCACCATCCATAGCATGGCTTGGGGATCTGTGTGTGCAGTGCATATACATTCGCTCTCTCTTGCTTTCTCCTGCACCTGCCTGCAGATGCCACAGAAAATTGATTTTTATGAAACAAAAAAGGTGAACCCTGGTGCTCTGCAGTTCGGAGCCATCTGTCTTGTCAGGAGCGTTCTTGCATGGGAGCAGCAGAAGGTGGCTACTTAGAATTATTCATTAATAAAGAGCCAGCCAAATTCCAGCTAAAAAGCCATCCTTCTGTGTATGGGGGAAAAACAACCTTATTTGTCTACAGGAATTAGGCAGGGAGTCTGGGCTATCACTCACACAAATTGAAATCTGGGCACATGATACATCTAAGCACACATTTTTTAAAGACCTGACACTGCAAAGGTGCTGAGGGCCTCCCATTGACTTGAACAAGAATTATGGGTGCTCAATACCACCGAAAATCAGACTAGAAAAGGCTTTAAAAAGAGCTCTTGTCTCCCACAAGGGCTCCCCTGGCATAGCCAGCTCCTATGCAGCTGCTGCTGCCCCTAGTCATCATCACCCAGCACATAGCAGAACAACACGGTGCTGGGGCTAGGTGGCATCCAGACTCAGGGAGCCACAACTCACTGTGCCCAGGAGAAGCTTGGTGCAGTTGAAAGTCTAGCTCTTAAAAATTTCCCACCATATCAAGCAGTGTATGAAGGATACTCCAGGCAAAAAATGGGAGGTGACCCACGGTCTGAGGACAGAGTTAAGGTGTTTTGGGTGACCTTACCTGTTCATGCTTTTCAGCACTTGTGCATTTTGTATCAAAGCACAGGTTTCCAGGTATTTATGTCTATTCTTTATTTCACCTCACTTGGCTTCTCTTTGTTTAGCCATTTGTCTTTCTTTGGTTTCAAACTGACTCCTCTTTATCATTCATTTTTATGCTACTTTTCAGGTCACATTGGAATATAGAGCCAAATTTTCAGCTGCAATAAACTAGCACAGTTACACTGAAGTCAAGGAAGCTTCAGGTTTATACCAGCCGAGGGTGTCCCTGATAGTTTTGCCCCCATCAACAATGAAAAGGTGAGTTTATCCTATTTTCCCAGTAACAATTCTCTGTACCTTGGTGAAGGAAGGTTTGCAGAGGAAATTTCAATTGTAGGCAATAAAGGTACTATTTGAATTTCCAAATGGGAGAAACTGTACCTTCCTGTTTTTATTTCAATATTGTCTCTTGCTGAAGGCCTCTGTTTTGAGATCATGTCAGAGATTACAAAGTCCCCAGAACACTTCTCTGTCCCTGAAAAATCAACCAACCTAAACTAATACTTTAATGACTACTTTTCCTAGCAAGGAAACAAATTCAGGCACACACACATATCCAAAAAAAAAAAAAAAAAAAAAGATAGAGAGAAAGAAAAAAAAAAATAAGCCAATAGCTGAGGGGGACCCTGTCTGGTCAATGAAAGGAAGAGACGGATGTCTGGTGCCATGGCAATGGAATAGGGATTACTTTGCTCTGGAAAATAGGTTCCTTTTTTTTTTATGTCAGTGCTTTTTCTCAGGCAGCTAAGAGTTGTCACCGAGCCTGATGAGAGGCTCATTTAGAGGAAAACGAGATTCTCTGAGTAGAATTGAATGCCTGCTTTCACTGACTGCTGCTTGAGCCGTCTGCTTTGCTTTTAAGGAAAAGAGGCATACCAGTGTGTGTGTGTGTGTGTGTGTGTGTGTGTGTGTGTGTGAGAGAGACAGAGAGAGAGAAAGCATGCACATGCAATGCTATATAGATTGAGACTGGTGGAAGTGAACGAAATTAACAAGGTACTTGGGAATCGTTTTGGTGGTACAAAAATGCTTCCTGTTGCTGGATATTGTGTAGAATCACATAAGTGAGTGCTTAGTGCTTGTACTGTCATTGGGGTAGATTCTTAGATAGTGTCAACACAGCTCCATTGACTGGAGTGGAACAGCTCCAGTTTATACCAGCTTGAGGGTCTGGTCTATAGCTGATTGGGAATTTTTTTACATAACATTTTTTGTTGAAAAATGCCAATTTGTTGAGACTTTTTGTGGAAAAGGGTCTGGTTTCAAGTAAGTTGTCAAGTGTAAGTGCTAGGAATGCAGCAGCACCCAGTGGCTCAAAGTGGTTTCCATCACAGACAGCATTTACACTTTGTTTGATGGCTCTTAGCACACCCTCTATACAAATTGTTCCAGCCCCCCTGTTTTTGACTTGAAAACATTTTACAAAAACGTTTCACAATTGGCGAAACATTTTTGTTTCGACTCTTTCAAAAGGAAAAATCCAGTGGGAAATGACTTCTCCTTTGAAAATGTAAGATGCATTCATCTGAATATCAAAAAATATAAAGACAAAATTGAATAGAAATGTGTGAAAGGATCAGAATGAAATATTTCAATGGACCTGAACTGACTCCCCCCCACCTCAGATTTTGGGTTTGAGAAAACGTTTGCTGTTTTGCTGTTTTGTCTTGCTGTCCTGATTTACGATGGGAAAACTTGGACATCTCAAAAATGTTCTTGCCCAGTTCTAATTTGTTTCATTAGTTATTTAACCCTCCTAACCATATTTGTCAGGCAGGGGGATTTTAATAGGGCCAATGGTGAGACAAGGTTCAGGGAGATTAAGGGACTTGCTGAAGAAATACAGTGGGTCTCCAAACCAACTAGTCTTAGAACTTGGGAGCCCTCTGAACTCCTCACATCGCTTGGACTCAGTTCCATGCTGTTTCTCAAATTAGAAATGGAAAGACCACCTGGCTCATCCTTTCCAAGGATAAGATTGTTCCCTTCTCTGCCATAGGGCTGCTATAAATCAGAAGTTAACTCCATGAAGCCTGTGAGCTTGACTTCTCATTGCTTTGGGCCTTTTGAAGTTATTAAAACATGTGCAAAATGGGCCAGGTCTAATTCAGCTGAGTCCTATTGACAGCGGTGGAGCTATGCTGATTTACACCAGCTGTGGAATATCCCAGCGAGTGGGAAGTAGGTGTAAATGGTGCCGCTTTGACTTGTTTACGACTTATGCCCACTTTTCATTGGTGAGCATGACAGCTCAAGGTGCAAGGCAGAGGTCAAACAGCTGACACGGAAGCAGGCTGCTTCTGCTGAGAGGAGAAACAAAGTGTGTGGGGGGAGTGAATAGGATGTGGAAGTGTAGTGCTGCGTTTATGCAAAGAGATGACGCCCCCTGATTGAACCCACCCTGGTACAGATTCTGAAGTTCATGGTGCACAGGGTTTGCAGTGCATCAGTTATAAGAAAGGCCAGGATAAGTGAGACAGTGTTTGTGCTTCCTCCTTACCCCGCCTAGCCATGATAATATTCTGGGATGTGTGTGTAGCCTGGTATGTTTTCCCCATTGGCCAAATTCAGCCCTGAATAAACCAACGAAACTCCATCAACTCCAAAGGAGTTGCAATTGCTTATTTCATTACTGAAAGTAGGCTCTTCTAGGTGAAATCTTTTCAGTCGTATTGGTCATGATGATCAGGCGTCAGGTAAGAAACATCTCTGCCCTGTGGTAGAAGGAGGGTGGCTGGAACTAAAGATCTCAGCTAAACTGTCGGTGCTGCCACAGTCTCCCTGTAACACCTTTAGCAAGAGCTGTGACCTCTCTGCCTCAGTTTCCAATCATCTGATTGCACTTTGAATCTTTTTCTAACACTTTTTGTCTGTCTTGTCTACTTGGAAGATAAGACCTTTTGGCCAAGGACTATTTCTTACTAGACATCAAACCAGCAGTTGGCATATTGGGGTCTCAATTTTAGTTAACATCTTTAGTTGCTCTGCTAATGCTAATAATAATATTGTATCCTCTTACCCATATGTGTAGAATAGACTTCCTAAGCCCTAATAATTTACTACATTTGTATATTGTCTGTCCAGCCATGAGTGAAAAAGAGCTCCTCTGTCTGATTTTCTGTTATTTTCTAATAAGGAACCCAAAATAATCTCTCCTATGGGGAAAATGTGCCAGGACTAAAAACTGAATGTAATTCTCCTTTTAAACTGTTAACAAACTGAAACATAAAATCTCTGTCCAGGTAAAAATGTCTAGTAGTCATAGCAACAGCAGAATGGCTATTTATTTTTGGATTTCCATTTTCACTGATTTATTTAGCACATTGAAGATCAATGTGTAATAAACAGGAATTTGTTGAGAGGGGTTTGTTTTTGTTTTTAAATTGAATAAAACCAGGGTTGGGTTACTTTAGCCCGTGGAAAATAAAAGGGATAAAATAAAACCCCCTATTTCTTTCAGTGGCTTTTCTTCTTCCCACAAATATGTGCTCTGAGGGGAGTGTGGGAGGGTAAGAATATGACTAATATGTATATTTGCTGCCTGCTAGAGAAACCTTAGTGGATAAAGCTGATAGGAGGTTTAAGCACAGTGTGAAGCCAGGAGCCATCAGAAATGGATGCTCACTTTGGCCCGTGGTTGGTTTATTTGCACACACCTGCTGCCAAGCAAATCTACACAGCCTGGGCTGGATGACTTTTGTTGCTGTGTCTAGCATGGCAGGGCTGATGAAAGGCGAGGGAGAGCAGGGATGGTTGTACTGGGGCCCCTCACTTTGGAGGCCCCCAAAAATGCTTGCAACTGGGGTGAAATGGGAGGGGACAGGGCTCCAGTGAGCATGACATGCCAGGGTCCCAATTTTTTCTCAGTGGGCCTTGCCCCTAGACAGTGAACAATATCCATTGGTCTCTGCTTGCTTTCAGCCTTTGAGCATCCAGTCATTGGTGTCCCAAACCTGCAAGAATTAAAATGGGAATATATCCTACACAGACTGTATATTGTGTTAATTAGTGTGCAGGTGTGTTACTGCCCTCTGCTGGGCACAATACAAATTACTCAACTGAACATCATAAGCTCTATAGTGCCAATAGATCCCCCTTTATCTCAAGTGGTAAGGGCCTGTGTGATAATAGTAATAAGAATAACAACACATTTGTTAACAACAGAATATTTTCCATCAACTTTGAATTTTGAAGAAAAAAATCTTCATGAAAATTTTCTCCTTTCTGCCATCTCTAATACTAATTCTTAGCCCTTCTATAGTTTTTTTTTTCATATAAAATCTTAAAGGGTTTTATAAAGATGGGCAAATAGCTCTGTTTTAAGATGGGGAGGCTGCCCCTTACCTAGTTGTTTGAGGCCAGTTCCAAACATTTCAGAAGTAGCTGCCAGCTTTTGATACTTTAGCTTTTGGGTTTCCATTTTGATCATCCACAGATCCAGTTGAAATCAATGCTCAGCACTTCTAAGAGTCTCAGGTTGTATGCAGAAAAATGGTGGTGCTCAAAATCAATGGCCATATCAGCCTAACTAACTTGCTGATGGCCATAAAGTGAAACAACAGGAGATGTGCTCTTTATGCACTATTATATTCTCTCTCACTCCACTGCCTGCTGGTAAATCATCTTTTAGAGTTTGCAGTTAGGAGTTATACTAAACTCTGGCTACATCTACATTTGAGTTGGGAGATATGATCCTCAGGTTTAATGGACGTGTCTATTGCTCAATCACACTAAAATAGCTGTGTAGCTTCAGTAGTAAGGGTGGCCTCTCAGGCTAGCAATGCAAACACAAACCTACCCAGAACCCAGGGTCTGTAAGAACAGAAGAACAGCCATACCGAGTCAGATGAAAGATCCATCTAACTCAGTATCCTGTCTTCCAACAGTGGCCAGTGCCAGGTGATCCAGAGGGAAAGAACAGAACAGGGAATCCTCAGGTGATCCATTCCCTGTCATTTATCCCCAGCTTCTGACAAGCAGAGGCTAAGGACACCATCCCTGCCCACCACCCCCGACTATTAGCTATTGATGGACCTATCTTCCATAATTTAGCTAACTCTTTTTTGAACCCTGTTAAAGTCCTGGTCTTTACAACATCCTCTGGCAAGGAGTTCCACAGATTGACTGTGCATTGTGTGAAGAAATACTTCCTTTTGTTTGTTTTGAACCAGCTACCTATTAATTTCATTTGGTGACCTCTAGTTCTTGTGTACTTTGCCCACTAACTGCCCCTACTACTCTGGCTACACAGCTGTTTTTAGCAAGCGAACGCAAGCAGAAGTAGGACAGAAACATCTCAGTGAACTGGAAATCACACCTCCCAGATCAAGTATTAGACTTAGCCTCAGTGGGATAAATCCACAATGTATTTTGAATTTTGGAGAGAAGCATCTGTTTTCCAACCAGATGTAGTCTGCTCGTCTGTGAATTTCACCTCCACTTTGAGTTTCATCTTCAATCTCTCTCCTGAGTCCAGTCAAAGTTTAACCTCACCTCAGAATCAAGTGTTGGGCCAACTTTTGAAAGGCTGGACAATTTGGATGTTTAAAGCAGGATTTGTTAGGAACAAGCAAAATTTGAAGCCAAATAATAGGGAGCAAAACTAGACACACAAATGTGAAGGGAGCCCAAGTGTTTCTGTGATTGGCTACAAAAGCATAATTGTTTAATAGGTTTCCACGTTGCTCGAAAGGTTGGTCCCTCCGGAGCCATGATCCCTGTGATAGATTTGGGTGACTAAGATTGATGGCTATGAAAGAAATAGTATTGATGACACATTATATAAGGCTCATTAAAAATTGCAAGTATGACAGATGTTTGGGAAGTCGGCAGTCATTTTCTTTTTCTATTAATATGCATTTCCTTGGCCCAGGCTTGGATTGCATTCAAGCAATGTATGACAAGAGGCCAGCAGCGGACCAGAGAAGGCTTTTTGCAATTTAGCAGGTTTGAGCTGGAAAACAAATGTGCATTTTGGCATAAACTGAGCTTTGGTTTGAATTTTTAAATATAATCAGAGCTTGTTCCAGGTCAGATCCCGAGATGGTGTAAATCAGAATGTGATTCCATAGAAATCAGTGGAGCAGTTGAGAATCAGGCCTGGAAATAATATTGGGGCAGGGAAGGGGATTCAATAAAAAACCATGAGTTTTCATGGGTACATGAGTTTCATGGGTACAACCCACTTCTGCTCATGATACAATCTACATGTTTTGCTAGAGTTTAAGATCCTGCTAGACCATTCATTGTTTTTTTATGTTTTTCCAGTTACAGACTAACTTGGCTACTGCTCTGAAGCTTTTGAACATAAAAGATTTGTCATGTTAAAAAGGAAACAACCGGAGGACACGCCTGTAATATTGACAATTGAAATGATCACAGCTCCAAATTGTTGCACAGGGTACACTGAAAGAAGCCTAAGTAGGCAGATCAATGACTTCAAGTACAGAGCAGGCAACCAGAGCAGATGAAAAAAAGAATTCAACAAAAATGCTATTTCCATGCAAATGTCCAGCATAAGAAAATACACAATAGACGGGGCCAAATGTATAATATATTAGCCAAACTGTTTCCAAATTATTAAAAAAAAAAATCTGAGAGGTGTCCAGACCCTTCTATATAACTCTTCTATGGGGGCAGACACTGATAGCATCACTCACAAGAAGTACCATTAACTTTAATAGGCCTTTATCTAAAATAAGGCACGCCTTACTATAGAATCAGGCTCTTGATGTATAGAGTCACAGAGAATCAGACTTTGCATAAGGATTTGTTTTGGCAAATACACTTTATAGAGGGCCATACTTGTTTAGTATTGTCAGTATACCAGAGACTGTTTAAACAAACGCACAGCATGCATTCGTCTCATTATTCAGCTATGACAGACTTTTCTACCAGCTTTTAATTAGCACTCATTTACTAAGCATTAAACCATCTTTTCCTTTAAACATAAAGATCACCCCTAGGAGCCATGCATTCCAAAAGATAATTGCACCTTGTAATTCTGATGCTTCAACAATTTAGACTGAAATATTGATGGAAATATTCCAGTGTTGTTGGGGATTTTTTTTCTGAGCACATATCTCAATCTTTTAAATATCTCTGTGTCATAAACTTAAATACAAACTCAAATCCAGTTTGGCAATAAAAGTTTAGTGGTTTTGGATTATGCTAATCAGAAGCATTTCGGATAGATTTCTGTTTTCAAAGATGGAAGAGGCAGTTAACAAATTGTTGTATATATGAATTTGTAATGGATCTACATTACTGGTTTGAGGAACCTCTGAAAAATATCAGAGCTAGATTTTAAGTGTGTAAATCCAGAGAAATGCTATTGATTTGCACTAGATTCTGACTTTATGGGTACTGAAAGTTTTCATGAAACCTTTAGCAGGAATAGAATCAACACTGTGATTGCCCCAGAAATTGGAAATGGCTATGTAAATCCATTGAAAATATATGGAAAAATGGGAAAAATTATTGGACATGGAAACTGCACTGGCCTTTAGAATAGTACTCTTCCATCTGTGGGTTGAAGAAGGAGGACCATTAAAAAGTGCATAGTAGGGGTACATCATTTGGCCCTGAATTTATACAAGATCTGATGGTTGCTGGAAGAACGTAGAGGGGGCAGCTTATTTTTTATCATTTAGGAGGGATTCCGTAAATTATGGAGTTGGGCCACAGATCACTGAATTAATCGATAAATATCTGACCTTTCATTTACCTTTAAAACTGACTTTCTAGCTGGGACCCTCAAGAAATTATTGTTGTCCTTTTAAAAAACACATCTTCGATGAATTTCACATCTTCTCATCTCAGACAGCTGGTCGTTGGCTCAGCTGCAGAGCCAAGCATCCTTATTCTCATACACGAAGACACAAGTGGCTCTCACTGAAATCAAGGAGAGTTATTTGTACCTTAGGCAGTGAGATGGGAAGCCGGTATTTTGTAGGATGAGCAATCTCCTGGTTATGGACAAAATGATGAATGATCAAAGAAAAGGGTGAAGCCATTTTTCAGTGGTTTGGTGTATGACTGAGAAGCGAAGACAATGACTCTGGAAAAAGACATCTGAGGCCTAGCGAATGTTCTTTTTTTATGATACAGAGTAATCCTTGGTAATGTATTTGCAGGTCAACAGACTGTGATGTTCATGTCCTGGAGGTATTCCTACATGTTTCATGAAGCAGTTTGCTACGTTGTCCCATTATGCTTTCAGTTGCTTTGTGGATTCACCCACTGGATCTTTAACTTAGATTATTTTATCCCATGTTCTACATGTTGTATCTCACATTGTTCCTGTTTAAATAGCCCTTGTGAAATAGGTAACTCATTTTGCTTCAATTCTGTCCTAAAGGGACCCTTTCATTGACAATAGGATATAGTCCAGCCTTTCTTCTCCTTTGGCTTCTCTGGCAAGTTTGCCAAGGAGGATACACAGTGTAATTGTAGTGCTGACCTCTAGGGACTGAAGTGAAACCATCATTTCATTTCATATAGGTGTCCAGGGGCAATCGGATGGTGATGACCGTCCATAGATGTGGCCTGGATTCCAACTCGCGTCCTAAAATAATTGTCCATAATGCTTGTTGTGCATTGCTCCAGTTTGGCCCTAAGACACAACCAGTTAGTGACCACCCAGGACTATTCTACTTTGGCAGGTTGCCCTCTTTTCTGGCAAACGTACAGCTCATGTCTTGAACTGTGCCAGACACACAGTTTGTGGTTCATTTTCTGCTCTCAGCTTGGCTGCTCAACAAGTCTATATATACACCGGTCATATTCATGTTACATACAATCTGACACTCACTAGATAGTCTTGGGATTAACAAGGCACCCACGGCTATCCAACATGTGTTGGAAGCCAGAAGAGCTGGTGGTGAATCTCATGCTTTCCTTTCTCCAGAGAGTCTTCAAGTTTCATTTTGGCACAGAGATGCAATCAGGCACGAGATACTTATCCTGCCAAGACTTCTTGCTGAATAGATGATGTGTATATGGTTATACAGTTTACTGATCTGAACATGCCATTGCCTTGCCCTCATAGCCTGGGGCAAGTTCTAATCAGCTTGTGCATAGGCACCAGGCCATCTGAAAAGCTAAGCATGAGTAGAGACAATTTGTCCATCAGCTGTGAGTGTTGAGAGAATATGATTTCCAGCTGAGGGTATCTATCCAACTGCATCTGCATCCTGAGCATGCATGTCTGTGGCTTAAGAGAAGCACCGGCACTAAGCATCTTTACATCTACCATATATTTGAATGAGTTTGTCTCTATAAGTCCATCTATTTGTTCAAGAACTCCTCCCAAATGATGTGAGGTAGGACCACCAAATTTAGTACACAGTTTCCCCTTATCATAACTTGAAGCACTGTAAGGGTTTGGTTGTGCCAGGACAATGGTATGTGCCTGGAATGGGATTGTTTCTCAGAAAACCATACAGAAAAGAGACAAAATCACCAGGCAGGTGAAAGGGGCTGACTGGGGATGCCCCTCCACGCGGCCTGGGACTTCCCCAGCTTTGAGCCTCCCACCCTCCCATGTGCCTTTTAGGGAGGGTGATGGGAGTGAAGCCCTCCCCCTCTGATTCATATGGGAACATTTTTGACTCTGTCCCTTCATCAGGGAGCGAGGGGAAAGTGCACAGTTTGCTGCATTCCTCACTCTGGCGGGGGAGCACAGGGGGCAGATGAACTTGGACCTGTCCCAGCCAGGGGACATGTACCTTTCCCATAGCTGCGCCTGCTGGAGCTGCAGCAACCATAGAGAGGTGCTTCTCACCATGCTGCTGCAATGAGAGGGGGAGTGGGGTAGTCCTCCCTCCTGGGTCAGCTTGCATAATGAACCCCTCATCTCCAGCCCCGTCCCAGAGCAATGATTTAAATGAAACACGTACATGTTCATTTGATTTTCCAAAAAACAAAAATTGAGTTAAGGCCCTGAGCAATGCCAGGTGAATCTTCTAGTTTTCAATAAAACCCATATCTGCTCTGCAGTTACTTCAGGTGGTTTTCATTCTAGGGGTCAGATTCTCAGCTGGTATAAATTGGAGTAACTCCATTAAAATCTGTGGAATGGGGAAGGGGGCGGGGAGGAAGCACTGACAGAATTGCAAGGCCCCTAGGAGTGTTTTGATCAATCTCTAGTTTCTTTTGAATTGATTCACAGTCAACTACAATGATCTACAATGACCTGTGTACAAGGCAGCTGCTTGTGAACCTATTTGAAAGCTGGGCTGGGACTGGGGTTAGAGGAGATGCACGCCCAGAAACACACCTGCTGCGGATTAGGCCCTCTCCTGTTACTATCTCATCAGGTCCTATAGTGACAGAAATTGCTGTGTTTAACTTCTATGTTTTGCCTATTATCCACTAATGCAGTTGAGAAAAAAATCAGAAAGATAATTTACAAATTTGTATTTAATATGGGACCTTGTTCCAGCTAATCCAGTCCTGATAGTGCAGAAAATACATTGAATTTGATCTCTTGTATCGAATTGAATATCCTTGTTGCATACCATTTCCATATTTTCCTTTACACTATCACTTGGATTTTTTTCTTTCTCAGTTTATATTTTTCTGGCCAGGAAAGTTGCACGATTTAGATTTACATTATATTGCATGTAATCAACTGCATTTGCAAGCTTCTGAGTTTACAAGTGCAAATGGTGCATGCATGGGGAAAACTGGGCACCTTCTATGGGAAAAAGGGCCAAGTACAAATTTGGAAGCTATGTGGAAGTTCTGCCCTTGCCATTCAATAAGCATGTGATCGTTTTCCTTCCAACAGGTGTTTTTATTCACTGTAGAACACACATTATAGAATGTGCTGTACCATTATCTATGCCTGGGCATAGCCAATAGTGACATTTGCAGAAAAGGATTATACTGATGTTATGTTTTAAATGCATTACAGTTTCATAAGAATTTGTTTTAAAATACCTGAAACATTGGAGGTGGATAATTTTCCAAGAGTTAAATTAAAGGGATATTGATTTGATGTAATTGCTGTTTTCATGTATCTAATTGAAACCAGATATGCTATTCAAAGTAATGTGTACACAGTACTAATTAGGGTCTTGGGGTCTGATCTATTTGTATCCACATCTGTATCTGTACAAATGAGCCATGGATGTCTGCATTGACATCCATGGATACAGATACCTGTGGATATAAAGTGGATATCCATGGATTTGCAGGACTGATCTAAAGCCCGTTTAATTTGGTGAGTGTCTTTCCTTTGACTTCAACAGGTGTTGGATCAGACCCTAGAAGAGATCACAAAGATCATGTGATTTAAAACTAAAGCAACACGAGCTAAGGAATGGGAGTTTCTGAAGTCTAACTTTGGGTCTGACACTGACATGCTGGCATGACACAGATCACTTCAGCTTTCTGCCTTACTCACCTATTTCATAGAATCACAGAGCTGGAAGAGACCTTAGAAGGCCATCGGGTCCAGCACCCTCCCCCCCCGCCCAAGGCAGGACCAATCCCAATTAAATCAACTGAGCCAGGGCTTTGTCAACCTGGGACTTAAACACCTTTACGGATGGAGACTCCACTACTTCCCTAGGTAACCCATTCCAGTGCTTCACCACCTAGTGAAATAGTTTTTCCTAATATCCAACCTGGACCTCTCCCACCACAACTTGAGACCATTGTTCCTTGTTCTGCCATCCGTCACTACTGAGAACAGCCTCTCTCCATCTTCTTTGAAACCTCCCTTCAGGGAATCGAAGGCTGCTATCAAATCCCCCCTCACTCTTCTCTTCTGCAGACTAAACAAACCCAAATCCCTCAGCCTCTCCTCGTAGGTCGTGTGCTCCAGCCCCCTCATCATTTGTATCTGTTTGTCTCACTTGACCTATTGCTTTGAGCATATGCCAGTACGATACGAAAGCTGTGTTTTATTACTGTAGATTGAGCATCCGGAATACACATAACCACACGTGGGTGCACACATACACAATCTCCCGTGAAAAGTTTGTGATGATTGTTTTTGGTTTGGAAGACAGAAAATGACGTAGCTGTAGTCTGTAGCTTGTACAAATCGTTAGAATGTCATCGACCTTATTGGAGCTGCCCCGTTTTACACCACTGGGGGGACCTGGCCCTAAGATTGTGTCATGAGACTCTTTCAGCTCCAGTTATAAACTATTCACAATGCTTGAGTGTAACTTTTATTCATTTTCCTCCATTTAGCGGGATGTCACTTTTCTGTGATATAGAGCAAAGCAGGGGAAGGGAGATGTGTTTTTTAAGCAGCCCAATGGAATGAAATGTAAGGAAACTGGTTTTCCTGTAAATATATCCAATAATAATGTTGTGGGCATATTATTTATAGCCAATGGGGGATACAGTGGAATAGTCATATGGAAAAACCATTAAAGTTTAAAGAAAAGACACAGCTGCTTGCATCTAAAATATGGAATCTGATTCTCTGCTCACCTCCATCGCCTATATTCGATGTATCTTTACTGTCTTCAGCAGAATTAGTCTTGACTTACACTAACATAAGCTAGAGAATAATTGGGCCCAGCAAGTTCTGAAGTAAGATCCATAATTAAATTCACTGAAGTACTTAGGTATATGAGGAATTTTAAATAGGGCTGGCTGGAAAACCACCATTCTGTTTCATTAGAAATTTCAAGTTTTTGGCATTTTCTTTAGTTCCAGGGTGGAGCTCTGACACCTTATGAATTTGTTTGAGAAGGGGAGAGAAAACCTGCCCAACTCAGAATATCCAAGTAGTTCACACACTCACCTGTGATATGGAAGATTTGCCATGCCTGGTTTTGGGAAGGGACTTGTAGCTGTCTCTTCCACATTGCAGGCAAGTGGTGGAACCATGTGGCTGCTCTGGGTCTCTCTCAAATTGCATCCTGGACTGGAGAAAACTTCCCAATGTTTTCATTGAAACGGACATGCTTCTGTGAAACACTGTGACACAATGGCACTTTCTAAAGGGAAAGATAGTTTGTTGACATTTTTCCCACCAGCTCTGTCTACAAGTCCACATCTAGTTTCACTGAAGTCAACTGGACCATTCACACACTAAAAGTGAACTATGTAATTAAATATATTGATGAACTATGGACTATGGGAACTCACGGGCCACATGGTAGAAGGTGCTGTGGGCTTTTACCTTTCACTGATATGAAGCTCCTAGTGGGTAAATAGCCACAAGCTACAACCATCAATCTAAGACAGTTGCATAGTAGGACAAATCTCCAAGCATCGCTCTTGATGGAGAAATTTATGGAAAAGAGGTAAATCATAAATTGTAAACAGGTATATAATCTACTAGTGTTTTAGGCTGCATACTCTCATCTAGACTGCATGAGCACAGCCTGTCAGGGTTTGACATTATTGCCAGTTGATCCCCATTTCTCACCCTTTAATAATTTTCTGGTACTCCCTCAACAGAATGGTGCGGGGATGAGGGAGAAGACACTCAGATGTTATAAATCAGGTTTGCTGTGAGTCATTGCAAGGAGTCTCAGTGGTGGAAGTGCATCTAGATTAGCAAAGCACTCAGGAGCAAGAGATCCAGCCACCGCAACCCATAAAACATCAGCATGCAGTCAGGGCTGCAGTACAAGCAGAAATCCAGCTATTACTTTCTAGTAGCTTCCTTGACCAGCCCCCCGTCTAGCAGAATTATGGCTGATGAAAGTTCCAGAATGCCTCTGGATTCCACCACTTCCGATCTGAGTTCCCCTCTCTCCGAAAAACACCAGTGAAGCCCAACTCGTCCCAAAACAGGAGCTGTGACCGCACCAGCTTCTTCCCATTCCCAGCCTGCTCTGCTAATGGACCCCAAAAAACCCAGCACTAGCAGTCAAATGTTCAGGCTTCATGCTGCTTCAGTCAATGTGACATGTTTTTTTTTCTTTATGATATAGATCCCTGTCTACTAGGAATTGGGCCCAAGGTACCAACTGTTTTCATGCAGGCCACCGAACAGCCATTGGATGTCAAGTGAGTCTATAGCCTATTAACCCAACTGGGATTAATACCAGTGACTGACAGGTCAAAAGTTCCATAGCCTGTTGTCTCACAAGTGTCATTTCTCTGCAGTTATCCTCTTTTTTTTTCTTTTCAATGTGACCCTTAATTATGTCCTGCTGCACCGTGTGACTCTATGTGGCTAGAATTTCTCCCATCTGTGAATTTCACACCATACATTTAAAGAAACTGCTGGGTCTGGTGAAGGCACGTGAGTTGAATGCTAGAATGTGAATCATTTAAAGAAAATGAGCAGCATTAGCTGGACAATATATGGGCAATAGCATGTTGAACACTATTGTAAAGCCAAGTATCATGTACGGGATACTGTCCTTTGTCCATGTGCAAAGCTGGTTAGAAAGCAGATTTCCATCCCCAGGAGAAAAAAATTAAATTTTGAAAAAATATTCATCTCAAATCAAGACGAAAAAACAAAATTTACATTTTTTTTCATTGAAATGAAATTCTGAACTTTTTTTGATTTCAGGCTATTGGCAATGCTTGGCTTCAGTACTTTCAAAATATTTTGTTTATGTTGTGCCTCTTTTTTAAAATTTTAAAAGGTTTTAAATGTAAAAGAACATTTCAAGATAAAAAGTCATTTCAAAATGAAAAATCAAAACTCTCCATTCTGGAAATGCTGAAATGGACATTTTGACATTTTTTAAATGTTCTTTTCCCCCAATCTTATTTTTCAAGTTTGTGGTTATTGTTGAAATCAGCACAATTTCACAAAAAAGATTTGATTTTGTAGAAATGACATTTTCTGACAGACAACTGACAGAAATTTTTGACAGTACTGAGGTAAAAGCTCCATGTGTTATTGAGGAACATGCTACCAGTAATGTGTCTGTATACTGAGGGTGCACTTCATCTCAATCTTATCTCCATACACAGGACACTAAAGATTTTTTGCAAGGTTTACTCTCCTAAATGAAATAAAACTGCTACCCTGTGGGACTCATCCATCATTTAACTAATGATTTTACATCACTGGAATGCAGAAAAGCATCTACAATTAAAAACAAACCAACCCTGTAAACAATTAATCTATTTCACTCAAGGCCATTGAGTTCTGCCAAGGATTAGCTTGGGCAATCAATAATGCACTTATGCAGATCTCAAACCTTTTTCAATTTCCATAGTTGAAAATTTTAAAGCAAAATTTCTCTGAGTGGGTCCTTTTTAATGAGAAATGGAGTGCAGTTCTGAGTGCAATCCCAAAAGAAGCTTTTGTTGTTGTTGTTGTAGCAAAAGTAGTCCCTTTTGAAACTCTCAGTGACATGGGAGACATGAAAAATACCGAATACTTGTTGTGACTCTTTCATGTCCCTCTAGCTAAAACTCTGTGTTGGGTGCCAAAGTTGAAGTATTTTTTGTGATTGACCCTGCATCTGCAGACCCCTGCAACACATGCCCAGTGACTGCCATTAGATGAGTCATATGGCAGCATGAGCCAAGTCCCATCCCAGGAAAAAAAAAAACCTCAGCTACAGCACAGGAACAAACCCCTGAAAAAAACAGGAATCTAGGACTGTATTTGGGCTATAAATACAGGTTCGAACTGTCTGGCTACTTGCTTTAACCCCTGTGCTTCTATTTTAAATTTAAATGGTATTACCCTGTTAACCACTTTCCATTTTTATCCTTTTTACCATGATGTAAGGACATGAGATATTTTAGAAACCAGAAAAGGGCCATTTGCACCATTATGGCTTGATGCTAATTTCTGTCCATTTCCTGAACTAATCCTCATCCTGGTGATGAACTTTTTCTTAACATATGCCTCCCACAAAACTTCCCATACCCTTTCACCTATGATAAATCCAGTGGGATGGGGAGGGGGGTTCTCAGATAGGAAGGAGGAAGGACTGGAGGAAAGCTTCCTTTTGTTCCTCCTGCTTCTTCACCATTAATGATATTGTACAACACAAGATATTAATGGTAGAAATAGTTTTCAGTATCCCTGAGTCATTTAAGAGATACTGAAGTCACATTTAAAAAAAACACATAGGCATCTAAGCTTACTTAAAAGCCAATGGGGTGTAGACTTCTAAGGATCAGAGTTTTAAAGGTACTGAAGCTCTAAAGATGAAGTTAGGTGCCTAGTGTGATTTTCAAAAGTGATGAGGTGCCTAAATCCCATTGTAATAAATGGGAGTTAGGTGCCTAGGGCTTTGGAAAATCTCAGGCATGTATCTGAATCTTTAGGTACCTAAACACATTTAAAAAGCTAACCCTGAGTGCCTAAATCACTTTTGAAAATGGGAGTCCTAAGTACGGCTCAGAGAAAATTTTTAGATGAAAGGATTTTCACCAAAAAATGCAGATTTGGGTCAACTAAAATACAGGTAGTCCACAAATCCATGTCAAAGTTCACCAAAATGTTTTAGTCAGAACAAAAAAATACAAATTCAGAAGAAGTCAAAACATTTCATTCAGACCTTTTCAAAATGAAACTTTTTGACTTTTCAATTTGAAACAATTTTGAGGGTTTTTTTCAAAGATTAAAGAACGCACAAAGTTGAAATGAAATGTTTTCTTTTTGATCAAACAAAGGGTTTTTTTTAGCTGAAATTCAACTTCTTTGACTTTTTCAGTTCACTGAAACATCTAAAAAATTTTGAATTGCTCCAAAACTATTTTTGTTTTCAATTTTTGGGTTAGCCACTAAACCAAAAGATTGGTTATTCACAGCTCTCTCCTCATAAGCCACTTGGGTATTTTTGAATATGCTACCATGTGTTTGGATTTAGATATAGATTCATTATGTGAAGTTACAACTCTATGCACATCATGGTACACAAAAGTTCAATAACAATGACAGATGAGGACAAAGCTTTCTGATGGTTTGTTAATGCTGCATTTTGTGGACAGACAGTGTAAATAGGCTCTTGGGGACCACATTGATTGAGACAGCTGAGGTTCAAGATGAACAGATATTTAATATAAAGTATTTACAGCTTTTCAGTAGGGAGTAGGACTCCTGTTGTTGGAGAGAGAGGGTGGGACACAATAATAGCTTTCCCCTCTTGTGGACCCCTATACTTCACACAAGGATGGTATAGTACTTCAAATAACAAAGGCATTTCCTGGGAGAACCCAACCACAAAGCTATAGCTGCACTAGGGGCTGGCCCCATTGCAACCCCTGAGAGCAGACAGGATTGTTGAAAAGGCAATTTGTGCTGATCCAATTTACGCTGGGTTCAGGCCAGCGTGAACCGCATCAGTGCAAATTGCTGCTTAGTTTGTCTCTATTTGGGATTTGCACTGGTGCAGCTATGCCAGTGATGGCACTAGTGCATGCAAGGCAGAAGGCTGTTTGAATGCAGCTGTGTGTACTGCAGTGCATTATGTAGGCACAATGTATGGCAATGGAGATTTCAGTTTGAGGCAGGACAGTAATTCCTGGTGAAGGAGCCCAAATGGTATGTGAGAAATGGAGATGAAGCCAATTGTTTATTTTTTGTCCAGTACTGTAAAATATTACAGGGACCTTGCAATGCATCTCTGCTTTCCGGCTTTCTCCTGTATGTTTGGGTGTGGTTTAGTGGGCATGGCTCGTGGCCAGATCTGGATAGAATCTCACAACACATACAGTGATATAGTGAAGGTTATTTTTATAGAGGAGTAAGCCAATCTTTCTTTCCCTCCCCTGTGTCTGCTTGTTTCCTAGGTACACCACATTCCCCACAGCGAGCTTTCCACTCCCAGAGAAAGTTTGTGCAAGTCCTAAAATAATTTCATCCCACTGGCCCACAAATATTCCCATTTGGTAAGCCTTATATAGAGTAATTATTGTTTGACATGGCACCACAGCTAGGTCAGGGCTTATTTTGGGTTCTGTGTTATAAAAAGCTGTTTGTTAAAAAAAAAAAAAAAAGACTATGTTTGCCGATCTGTCATGTTGAACAAATGGGTCTAGAAACTTGTTAGCTGGCTTTGTTGTTTGTTTGTTTGCTTGAAGAGTCATCATTCATTAGAGTGCTGGCATCGATACCAAAGCCATCTAGCCGTCAGTGTCCAGCTTATGTAGATGTGTCTGCATTTTAATTATAAAATGTAATTGGTAGGTAGCCAGGTGTTGTGGGCCTAATGACATATGTTGGTGGGAGTCACATTTTTGGAAGAGAAGGTGAAAACTTAGTAGCCACACAGGTAAGAAGCTATATATCATGGGCAAGTGACAGGAGTGACCTTTGAGTAGGAAAGTTAAGCTACGAATCTTACCTGCTTCACTTTTCATCTAAATGGCACGTAGCACTTTTAGTGCTCAGGGAACATCCCATCTGTTAGTCAACTAATTCTCACAACTGCTTTGTGAGATAGATAAATGTATAGTCTTGTTTTACAGATGGAGAAACTGAGGCACAGAGAGGTAATGAATTGCCTGCGGCCACACGAGTGAGTCAGCTTGGATTAGACCAAAGGAGCTTCTGGCTTCTATCCTTATGTTCATTTCTCCAGAGCAAGCAATGTCAGATAGCAAAGTTCTTTCTACTTTTAATAATTGGTTCTACAAACTGCCGTGTGTGTATCTACATCTACATCTACATCTTCATCTATATCTACATCTGTATCTATCAATTGCTTTGCCCATTTCTGAAATGCAGCTACTTCAAGGGTGGGAAACAGCTGTTGTTTAATGGTGCGCAGCAATACTTTGCAATGTTTTAGAACAGGGTTGGAAAACTATTGCATTCAGTAATTTGGTTATGCAATTACCCAAGTTGGAACTTGACCAACACAGCAAAATTAGTACCACATACTCTTACAAAGATGGTCATAGCAGCTTTAATGATCACAAGGGACGGAAGTTTTATCTAGGGGTATGTCTAGACTGCATCCCTCTGTCGGCAGAGGGATGCAGATTAGGCAGGTTGACATTGCAAATGAGGCAGGGATTTAAATATCCCATACCTAATTTGCATAAAAATGGCCGACAGATCTCTTATGCTTCCTGCAAGGAGGTTTACAGGATCTGTCGAAAAAAGCTTTCTTTCTCGACAGATCCCGCTCTAGACTGTCGCTTTTTGCTGACAAAGTGCTGAGTCGGCAAAATGTGGTGGCCATTTTTATGCAAATTAGGCACGGGATATTTAAATCTCTGCCTCATTTTCAATGTCGACCTGCCTAATCTGCATCCCTCTGCCGACAGAGGGATGCAGTCTAGACATACCCTAGGAGTTAGAACAAGGACTTCTGAGTTAGGACTTGAATTCAGTTCTTAGTGACCCAGAGGAATTCCTCTCACCTCTCTGTGTCTCAGTGGACTTAGTAATACTCATGTGCTCTGAGTGGGACATGTTAGGGGTTAATTTACTGTTTGTTAACCCTTTGGTAACTTAGAGAAAAAGAGCAGTGTAACAGTATTATTAGAAGCAGTGAAGATCTTGGCTATATTAGTGGTACACCTTTTGGGTAAGTGGTGTCAGGGCAAAGAAATCTGGGGCTGAATGGAGGAACCATATGTAGGTAGAGTTCATTGGTATGTGTGGAGGAAACTGTCCAAGGCACACGTTGCAGCTGTATCCTCTCACTCACAATAACAGATTCTTTGCTCCTAAGAACTTACAGTCTAAGATCGATAAATATAGAGCAGATTGACATGTTTTCTGGACAGGGACTTAGTTACATTGAATTCTAAGGTGCTGTTTTCTTTTCTGGTTTTGGGACATTTGATAGTGTAATTCCTCATTAAATTTAAGGGGAGTTACCACTTTTAAACCTATGGAAGATTTTAAAGATTTTTACCCACATGAACATGCTCTTTAGAGCCTCTGAGTTTCCAGATTATTCATTAAAGCAGGGAGTTTGTTGTTTTGTTTCAGGATGGGTGAACTGGATGGAACAAAATAGGAACCGGACCAAAGCTTCATCTAAAATTTAATTCAGGCTTGTTTGTGAGGCTTTTGTTTTCACAGCGGCTTCGGAATGTTTGATCATTGTCCGAGAATACCAAAAGAAAAGCCTTTGCACGTGGTACTTCAGGCATCACAGGAATCAGCTTGTGTCATGCTGTATGGAACCATAGAAAACAAAGACAGTTACAGATACAGATTACCTCACAGCTTGAATTCTAACTTTGCCTCCTTTGTTTATCGCAGACCACACCCTGCAGGAAACACTGTGCAGCCCCTAGGGACATCTAGTGGCTGAATAATACACTGCAAGTTAACAGAGAGTAGAAGAAGCCGAAGTTGCACAAGAGAGCTGCTTCTCTTGCTGTTTCCAGTCTGAAGAGAAGGGACATTCTATTTCCTTCTCTATATTTTCTGCCATATCATGCCCCAGTCCAGGTCTTCTCTGCATGCATTCAGTGCTGTCGTCCCTCTGAATCTTGATCTGCAGAGGAGTGTGGAAAAAACAGGTTTTCACACTGATCTGTTTTTGTTCATGTAGATCCCTGCTGATGACAGCTGGAGGCTCAAAGAGGTGGAGGCTCAAGACCCCTTTGTCTTCCTTTGCTTGAGGAACACAGCTACAGCCCTGTCCCAGAATTGGCCTGGGGAAGACAGCAGGAAACATTTTTCAAGGTAAGGAAACAACATTTCCAACTGGTGCAGCAAAATGAGCCACAGCAGAACAAGAGTTAACCTGTCATCATGCTGGCCATAGCAATTCAGGCAATAAATCTCACAATCTCTTTATTCACCACCCCAGCAGTTGAGATCTGTTTGGGATACTTTTGAGAAAAGCCTCTGCTTGTCTGTAGTATCTCCCTGTGGATGGCATATCCAATGGACCTGTCATAGCTCAGCACCAGCAATGTCTAGGAGACCCCAGATGCAGACTCTGTAGAGTTTCAGAGTGAGGATCATCCCAGCAAGAAGGCGCCAACTCCCCTTGCCACATTGGTCTGGCAAAGTTTGAGCTTGTTGAGTAGCAAGGCATACCTACAAGTCACTTGAATAAATGGCTGGAATAAACCAGGATTTTGAGTCGGAGCTCTTATTTGTATTGACTGTTGTCACCTTGGCAGTATCTAATTTGATATCTTACTTTTCTGTAGTTGCACACGGGCAGTCTAAAGGGCACCTGTCTTACAGTTTAAAAAGAGAGACTTTTTCCTTATCTGTTAGCTTTCTTTCTTTGACATCTCCTGTCCCAGTCCCAGTATTTGACAGAACCTAAGGAAACAGAACCTAAGCATTTGAAGTGACACTCAAGAGGCAATAGGAAAATGTCTCTGTTTCTTAATCTTATTTCTTTGTGGTTTTCTACAACCAGTCTTGGTTATCATTCCTCCCAACCAAGCTTCTGGCCAAGGAAAAGGACAGGTAGCAAGCTTCCCTCAAAGAGCTATACTGTGATGTTCATTAGGATGTGTCTACACTTGGATAAAACATCCTCAGCTGGCCAAGTCAGCTGGCTTGGGCTTCAGGGCTCTAAAATTGCCATGTAAACATTTGAGCTCAGACTAGAGCCCACACTGTGGGACCCTTTGAGGAGGCAGGGTTGCAGAACCCAAGCCCATATCAGCTGAACCACACCTGTGATAGGTGTTTTTATTGAAGTGTAAATGTACTCTTGGTCCTCGAAGAGGAGGACTTACTTTTGGAGATCAGAGGGAAGTTTGGTCTCCATGAGCTCCTCTGCTGGGCAGCTGGCTGCCAGCAGCAACCTTCCTGGTCAGCTTTAAAGCTGTGTAAAATATTTGACTCTTTGTTTTGCTTCTTTATATCATGTGATTTTTATGCAGAAAACATGCAAAATGCCTGCTTTCAATGCAGAGCTGCCTTTGCTCAAAATTGGCTTTTTGATGGAAAACGTTTGCAAGCTGTACTTCCTCTGCTCATCCCCATTGAGGTCCTATTTCACATTTCACCCTGGTCTTCAAGGGCCTCAGAGAGCCACGCTCTCTCTGGTGTGCTCTTTGGCCTGGGAAAGGTCTTCTGCTGAAGAAGGAGTGACCACCCCACCAATAATGCAGCAAGAGTGGAGCACAATGGGGATGAGGCACCATCTTTGCTGTAACTCAGTAGGATATTGATGGCCTTGTTTAGAGCCAGAGTGTTTTTCCACTGCATTGTGGGACACATATGAGCTACCAGCCCTCCCTAAAAGAGCCTCGCGAGGCAGAGCACCATACCAAACAATGCCCTTATCAGCCTGCTGAGGAGAACATCTGACATTCTACCGAAGCAATGGAAAATCACTTTCTCTTCACCTTCCTGTATCTCCACCATCTTATTGACCGAATCTGCCACCCCACGGGGAATCTGACCAAATTTAGCTCAATAGATTAAAAGGGATGCTAGTGAGAAACACTGTTGGGCATGCCTGGACATAAGGCCCAGCCCCCCAGGGTGCGCTATGCCCTTGTCTCCTGTTGATTTGGATGGATGTTGAGGGTCTTAGCGTCCTGCAGAATCAGAGCCCTGATTCCAGGTTTTAGGTGCCGTGGTGACCGGGGGAGGCAAGGATGACTTTTCAGTGATAGCTGCCCGCTGTGGTACTTTGATGTCTCAGTCTGCCATCTCGAAACCTCAGCTGGCATAGCCAATGTGGCTGCCTGGCAGCAGCTAGTGCTCCAACTGGTAGGCTAATACAGTGCTGATCTGCATGCAGAGACGTAGACAGTGAGAGATTTGATGCAAATGTAGCATCTAGCAGCCTCAGTGCCTTCTTGCAAAGTATTGATTAGGTGTCTGATTTACTTTCCCTTGATAATAGACCACAGGAATAAGCCAATCGAATGAGGAGAAAGAAAACCTGTCATGATCATTCGATGCAGCTGGCGAGCCAGTGGAGAGACAAAGCCATCTGATTGGGTTAGAATAAAGCTAGGGTTGGGGGAACTGTCTTAGCAACAGCAGAAAAGAACTTACCCCCCCCCCCATGCCCACAGTGCCGCCACACTGGAAAGTTCCTGATTATATTCCTTGATGCTTTTATTTCACTATAGCCCTATCTGAGCATGACTGGTCTGGTTCACAGAGTGTGCCCGTTTACCAGTTCACTTCATAGTTCTTTAGAAAGAATGAAAGGGTTTCTGTTGCTCTGGCCAATCTTATTAAAACCCAGTATTGAGCTCCAGATAAAATGATATGCCAATATCTTAATTTCCTTTGTTTTGAAATCCCTCTGTGTGGGCATCATGGGCTAAAAAGCAAAGGTGGAATTTTTTGTCTTATGGGGCTTTTCACTATTTTATTTTGGTGCATTTCCAAAGCAGATGAAACAATGCAAAACTGTCCCCTCCATTATGATATGATATTTATGCTGCAGTATTGAGGGAGATAGTCAGTTTTTGTGGTGAGAGCTGGAAACCCAGGTTTATATGCACAGCTCTGCCAATGACTTGGAGTGGGAACGCTTTCCGTGCCTCATTTTCCGTCTGGGTCTATCTTACGGCTCACACAGTCTACATCAGCCTGCACCATAGCTGGTGCTTAAGTCCTAGACTTAGAGTTTAATGTTTGTAAAACATGTTGCCATCCTTAGATGAGAGATACCTTCACTACCAGGTGAATGCCACTGAATAACATTAAGATCTCATATAAAGGACACTCCTTTATTGTTGAATAGGTGAAATCTTCAGTTTCCTGTGTAACCCCTCCTGTTGGCTAGCCCAGTGTGAGGTTATTCAGCATAGGGGAAGCCTTGTGACTTCGTACACCACTGTGGGAGGCTAGGCCTGAGGCTACTTGGTGTGCTCTGCATTGTGTATGTGTGAGTGCACCTCAGACCAGACCCACTCCGACAAATCACCAGGAACAGGCTTTATTCTGTAAAAAACATAGAACAGGAAAACAGTTCAGCAGCCCCTTCTCTCAGCATGCAGCCTGTGTGCTGCTTCTAGCACAGTCCTTGCTAAGACCCTGCTGGGGGCCGAGGGCACATCCTGGCAGAAACCAGGAAGTTCTCCCAACATGCCACAGTTTGTAGTCCACAACTTGTAGTTTCCAGGGCTGCTGCTGAAACACACTGGACCTCGGGTTACACCTGTACCACAAGTACATCATACAGGGAGCTAGAAGGGTCTGGTAGCTACATCATTGCACTGGGAATAAGGAGAAAAGAGTTCTAATCCCCGCACTGCCTCTACCCTGTGTGATCTTAGATCCTTACACCTATTTTCTCGTCAACCTTTTGTCTGTTTTGTCTACTAGGACAAAGACAAGCAGGGGTTGTTCTTATTATATGTGTCTGCAGCACCTAACACAGAAGGGTCCTGACTTCACTCATGACCTCTAGGCACTGCCCTCAGACAGGATGTGAGTGGTGGGGTTTTGGACTAAATCATGTCAAATTGCAAAGAGTAGTTTAAAAAAGGTTGAGAATGAAGATAAACTGAATATTTATTGGAAACCAAATAGGGAAGTAAAATCCTGTTTACTTGGTTAACCTGTTAAACATTATATGTTTAACTGGTTACCTGATTAAAGGGGTTAACTGGTTAATTATTCACATCCCTAAAACCAAACTTAGGCATTTTGAGTCCTTTCTGGGCATGACCTTCATTGTCCTCTTCTCACCTGCTGACTTGTTTAGCTCATAAGCATTTACACTTTTATCTCGCTATTTTCATGCTGATAATAGGCATAGATTTTGTTAGTCCTGCATCTGTTGCGATGGCGGGTACAATAATAGAAGCACCGCCGGGACCAATATATATTGGCCTTGTCTCAGGAGCGTGTCCAATAATGTCTAGGTCAGGGAGCCTGTAACTGCAGAGTCAGGGAATTTAGTCAGCTGTCATCACTTCTTAATTAAAAATAGCAGAGCCTCACTTGCATTCCACGGCTTTGTGTTAACTCATTTGTCATCTGTCCTCTTCTCACCAACAGATCGCCCCCTCACCCTGAAAAAAAGAGATGACGTGCATAAACTTAGCAGGTACAAAGGCAGGTTTCTTCAGAGAGTACTTTTAAGAAAGAAAATACCTTTTAACCGAATACATAATTAACTTGTGGAACTCAGTGCTTTGAGATGTTATTGAGACCAACAGTTTAGCAGGAATCAAAGGAGGAGTGGACTTATTTAACTGTATGGGATGTCCACTTTCGTGCTTCAGGGAATAAGCCAAACAATAACAGCGTGGAGTTGAGAAGAAACTTATGGGAAAATTAACCCATAATCATCCACTATGGGATTTCTTGCTCTTTCTGCAGAAGCAACTGATCCTCTGCTGACAGAGACAGACTGGACTGTCAGTGTGATCCAGTCAGGTTGTTGCTGTGTTCCTATACACATAACTGATCAAATTCCTTATTTCCTATTAAATAGAGTTCCACAGTATCTCTGCTTGCTATCGCCTAGTTCTAGGTTTCACTAATTTCATTGTGAAACTCCTGAGGAGACAGTGAGCTGGGAGGTTACACCAAGGTCCAGAAGCTGCAGGGGAGACAAATACTGTGTCGTGATATATTTACTGAATGAAAATGCAACTCCCGTTCCTCTTCCCCTACCCCCCATTCCCTCCAAAAACCGGGGGGGGGGGGGGGGGAGGAGTGCATTGCCTGATGAGATATTCTTTAACACTTAGAGGCAAGGAACAGTTCTGGCAATTGGGAGACTTTTTTCTTGCTGCTGCTTCTACAAATAAATCACTGGTGGAATTACACGAGGCCTCATTCTCATCATACTTACACCAAATTCTGTTAATTTCAGTGAAGTTACTCCTGATATGCACCAGTGCAAGTGAAAACAAACATGCCTAATACATATCTGACCTGTTATCTACACCCCAAAGAAATGTATGTGCAGGTCCATTGGATTGATGTGGGACCAAATTCAAACCCTGATGTAATTTCACTAAAGTCAATGGTAATGTCAGGGTGAAATTGGCCCATTGTGTTCACTTACTATTATGTAGTACATTTAATACAGTTGCACCTAGGAACCAACCAAGAATAGGGCCTTGTCATGCAAGGCACTGTAATAGCACAGGGATGCAGATAGGCCTTTCCCCAAACACACACAAACAGGAAGTAATGTAACAGTTTAGTAATTTAACATCACCCAGTGGGCCAGTAGCTAAACTCAACTGGATTCCACTGTGAATATTTTAAAAGAACCTAAGTGAATTAGTTGCTCGGCTCCTAATGAATTTTAATGGGATCTGGGCACTTCACCATTATAGGATCATTTGAAAATCACAGCCTCAACTACTTTGTGATCCAAGTAGATATTGTGACATGGATTTATAGCTATCTGTGTTACAATTCATTGAAACCTTTGACCAGTCAGATGGAAAGAGATCACTTTCAGCTCAGACCACTTGTCAACTCATGTATCCCAAGAAGGGCTGCTACAGCTAAAACAGCAGGCATGGTGCACACAGTTGTCTGGAATCCATCCTCAGCTTTTCCTGCCTTTGTGAGGACAGTACGCGGCTGCTACATGGGGGACCTCTCCTAAAATACTTTCCCTGAAGAAACAGACTGACACACAGTGCGTACAACAAGAACTAACATTATTCTAACTCCTTCAGCATTTTCCCAGGAAGTTTTTTCTTGACCTTCAAAGTGGAGGCCTAATATTGTGAAAGTGAAACCACTCTGTCCAGACTCAAATCATTCATCCACAACACCAGAACTATGAAAACATTTCAGAACCTAAAAAAGTTTAGTACAAGAGTGCTTCCAAACATCATCTGAGTACCTCAGAGCACTTGATAATGATTAAACCTTGTAATGCCCTTGTGAGGTAGGTTATGCCCATTTTATTGCTGTGCACAGAGCAGTTAAGTCTCTGGGGGATATGGTAATTTTGCTAACTGCGTTTGTGCACCGTAGCAGTGCTTTGATTGGACGCAGAAGGAGCACACGTCTCTCACAGTCAGCGTTGTGTGCAATCTGCACATGCCTCACTTCAAGTGTCCTTGCTTTATGTGCATGTCACTTGGGAAATGCTGTTAGGAAAAAAAACCATGCAGACAGAAACCAGTGGAATCTGGCAACCCCTGTGCAGGGGCAACATTAAATCAAATGTCTTGTGGGCCACACATAGAATCCTGATGGGCCACGGTTTGCCCACGCCTGAGTCAGAGGATCTGGACACTGCTGATAATCAGTTCCTAGATGTCTCATGTTGGACATCCAGCTGAAGTGATTCATTCAAGGTCACACAGAGAATCTGTGGTGACGTTAGGACTAGCCCTCTCTCCTGATTCCAAGTCACCAGTTTTTACCACTGGATCAGTGTCTCCAATATCAACCTTAAAGAGAGTCAGTCAGTCAGTTAATATTTCTCCACTGCTGGTCATTCTGAAAACTAGAAAATGACACTCCTGCAGTCGTTCTCCACTGAACTGACGTCTTCGTCTCCTCTCTGGGAACCCTGGAGGCTTCTTTTCTTCATGTCAGTGGAGACGTTTTCAGACAGCACCAAACTTTTTTCCAGACTAATTAAGCTCTGATGACTTCAGCTGTATTTGCAGCTCCTGATTAAGGCCATGATACTAATTAAACTCTTAAATGATTAAAAATGCAAATAGTAAGACCTGGGTTCAGCAGCAAGCTTCCATTTTCAAGCTTCAGGACAGCAGAGTGAATTTGTGGCAGAGTCTCTGGTGGAAACAGTCTTTTTTTAAACAATTTTGCTACATTGCACTTTGTGCGGAAGTGACTTTGGCTGCTGGGGTAAAACCTCACAGGTAAAAAAGAAGGTTTGATTAAAACACAACCCCCCACCCCTTATCCACAGGTGCCCCAGATGTGGCAGTCTTCGCAGAGAGGCTGAGGAATTGAATGGGCCATTGAACACATGAGCGTCTGTCACTTGTCTCAAAGGGCTGATCCTACTCCCATGGAAGTCAATAGCAAAACCCTCAGTGGGTGGAAACTACCCCTGTGTGGAGAGCCAGCAGGAGGCTTACTCATCACTTAAACCTCCTTTTGGAGGCATGAGTGGGACTCAAGAGGATCATAGGTACTCTGTACAGAGGTGCATTAAACCCAGTGACAGTAAAATTAGGTGGGCCAGCAGGGAAGTCCCGTTAGCTCAAGATTGACCCTTAGGGTACGTCTACACTGCAACACTATTCCGAAATAACTTGGTCTGCGTCTACACAGCAGGCAGTTATTTCAAAGTAGTGTCAAAATACTGTCAAGCTGGAGGACTTCTTACTCAGACTCCTGTAATCCTCATTGTTTAAGGAATAAGGAAAAAAGAGTGCTCTATTTCGAAATAAGTGCTGTGTAGACACTCCCTATTTTGAAATAAGAAACACAATTGACATAGCTCAATTTGCGTAGCTTATTTTGAGGTAAGCCCTGCAGTGTAGATATACCCTTATTGGCTAGGTGGTGTGAGAGAGGCTCGTGCTGTTGTTGGCAGTGCCACAGAGAAGCTTTTTCTCTCCAGGGCTGAAAATTCAAGATATTTCAATTACTTCATGAACCTAGGTGCCTAGGGATTTCCATACTGGATCAGAAGCGGGGGGAAGTGTTTCTATACTCAGATAACTTGTTCCCACCACTGATTAGTACCTGATTCTTCAGAGGAAAATGTAAGAATCTTGCAACAGGCACTTATAATTGTAACATGCCCAGAGGGGAAGTTTCTTCAGAATTCCTGTTACTTAAATTCATAGTAAAAGAGATGCCTGAAAAACAAATGTGAGGATATCCTTCAGGAGCAGCTACTGCTGGTCACATCAAATGAGAAAGATCTTCTGCAGGCAGAAATTGGTTTATATCACTTGGAATTACATCAGTTTACAATATCGTAGGGTGTGGTCCCATTGTCTCCAAAGGATGAAGCCGATTTCTACCAGCTGAGGATTTGGCCTATTATCTCAACTTGGTTCCAGTTGAATAGTTCAGGGGATGTTAAATTATGCTTCTGTCATTTAAGTAATGATATTTTTCCCCCTAGACTGTCCTTTTAAGGGGCTAAAACAAAACAAAAGAGTACGTGGCAACTACTTCACATACAAATGGTAGATTTTGCCTCACCCAGGGGCAGCATTTCACAGCCGGCATATGTTAACAAGGACAGATGTGTTGGCCAAACGCCAAACTGATAAAATTGCCCAGGGAGGAAAAATAAAAGAAATCACAAGAGTTATTCCATGCTGAGGTTTTGTACTTTTGTGTCTCCTGAAGGGAATGCATCGGTCAGTAATCAAAGGTTTGAAAAGTCATTCAACCGCTCCTGCTTGCCCTCCAAATTAGAATGCAAACCATCTGCACCACAGAATACAGCTCTCCTTAAAGCTTGCAGGCCAGATTCAGATCACCAGTGGAAATCCAGAGTAACCGAAGTTAATAGAATCACCCTGAATTTCACATTCTGGCCTGCATGTATATTTCTGTGCCAGATTAACATGTGGGGCCCCACCCTTTTAATAGGCTTCTTTTCTCTGGAGCTATTGAGAAATCTCAGAGGATTGTCTCATTTTAAGCAATCCTGCTTGGCCAAAATTTGCACCCTGAAGCACTTAAAGGCAGCCCCATTGCTGTTCTGCAGCCTCCTGTCATCGTACACTTCAGGGACAGGGCTGTGATGCCAGCCCGAGATGCCACAATAAATCCTTTGCTTTGTTTGGACATTGTAACACTGATGGCAAGTCAGCAGGAAGACGGATGTGCCATGTAAGTACTGAAATACCAGGCACACCCTGACTGTTTTGCAGATGCTGCTGCTTTGGAGTGTGAAGCAACAAATCCAAGGTGTTCTGTATATGGATGCAAGTGAAATGGCAGCTTGTCTCCACTGCGCTGGGGATTGACACTGCAGCAATCGGTCCACCGGCCGTCGATTTATCATGTCTCCATATATACAACCAATTGATCTCCAAGAGCTCTCCCGTTGATGCCTGTACTCTACCAGGATGAGAAGAGCAGCTGGTGTCCAGGGGAGTGCAGCCCCTACCGACCTTACCTCACGCAAGACACTGTGATAGGTTTGTCGACTTCAGTTACATTATTTGCATAGCGGGAGAACTGTATGGCGACTTGCCTGCCTGGTGCAAAGGTTGAGGATCTCTCGAGACATCTAGATAGACTTATGTGTAGTGCTGGGGAGGAGCTGGTGGTCGTGGTACATGTAGGTACCAATGACATAGGGGAGGGTAAGAGAGAGGTTCTGGAGGTCAAATTTAGGCTGCTAGGAAAGAGAATGAAATCCAGGACCTCTATGGTAGTGTTCTCTGAAATGCTTCCAGTTCCACATGCAGAGCCAGGTAGGCAGTCAGAGCTTCAGAGTCTCAATGTGTGAATGAGATGATGGTGTAGAGAGGAGGGGGTTAGATTTATTAGGAACTGGGGAAACTTTTGGGATAGGGGGAGTCAATACAGGAAGGATGGGATCCACCTAAACCAAAATGGAACCACACTGCTGGCACTTAACATTAAAAAGGTTGTAGAACAGTTTTTAAACTAAGGTCTGGGGGAAAGCTGACAGTTGCAGAGGAACACATGGATTGGACAGAGACATCTATTAGGGGAGGTTCTATTGATGGAGATGCTCTAGTCCCCTAGGCTACTCCCATGCCCAGCACCTTCCAGGCATCCCTTATTCCTGCCTTCCTAATGCAGTTGCTAACTCCAGCCCTAGGGCAGCCTGTGTTGGCTGGTCTGCTGCTCCCAGGGTGGGGTGTGAACCCCCAGCCCTGCCCTCCAGAGGCAAATGAGCGATCCCCAAGGCCACACAGAAATCCACCCATCCACCCTACCTTCAGGATGTACCTTATCCTGCCTTCCTTATGTGGGAAGCCTGTGAGGAAACTAGAATGGCTCATAAACTTTGTCAAATTAAGTGTAAAAATATAATAAGAAAAGCCAAAAAGGAGTTTGAAGAACAGTTAGCCAAAAACTCAAAAAGTAATAGTAAAATGTTTTTTAAATACATTAGAAGCAGGAACAACCCTAAACAACCAATGGGGGGCCCTTGGACAATCAAGATGCTAAAGGAGCACTCAAAGATAATAAAGTCATAGTGGAGAAGCTAAATGAATTTTTTGCTTCAGTCTTCATGGCTGAGGATATTGGGGAGATTCCCAAACCTGAGCCATTCTTTTCAGGTGACAAATCTGAGGAATTGTCACAGAGTTTTGAAAGAACTCAAATGGGAAATTGCGGAACTATTAACTGTAGTTTGTAAGCTATCCTTTAAATCGGCTTCCGTACCTAATGATTGGAAGATAGCTAATGTGACACCAATATTTAAAAAGGGCTCTGAAGGTGATCCTGGCAATCACAGAATGGTAAGTCTAACATCAGTACCAGGCAAATTAGTTGAAACTACAGTGAAGAATAAAATTGTCAGACACATGGATGAATATAATTTGTTGGGGGAAAGTCAACATGGTTTCTGTAAAGAAAAACCATGCCTTACTAATCTGCTAGGGTATGTCTACACTACAAAGTTAATTCGAAATAACAGCAGTTATTTCAAATTAACTTTAATAGCGTCTACACAGGCAAACCGCTATTTCGAAATAAATTCGAAATAGTGGAGCCCTTATTTCGAATTTGGTAAACCTCATTTTATGAGCAGTAACACCAAATTCGAAATAGCTATTTCAAATTAAGTGCTGTGTAGACCCTTTATTCGAAATAGGGGGCCTCCAGCCCTTCCCAGGGAGCCCTGGTGGCCACTCTGGGCACATCCAGGAAAGCTTACTCTCCTCTCCCCCAGCCCCGGAGACATTAAAGGGGTAGACCCTGGCCACAGTGCCTGTGCCAGCTCCAAGCCTGCCAGCCCAGAGCCAGCAGTGGCCACCGGGGCCCCTGACCCAGTGGCCCCAAAACATGAGCCAGCAAGCCACTGGCAGCCAGCCCTCCACCGCTCCCCAGGAGCAGTCTGCCAGCTCCCAGGAGCCTGACAGGGGCTGGAGAAGGCAGGTATCTTCCTGGTCCAGGGTGAAGATCATGGACCTTATTCAGGTTTGGGGGGGATGCCCCCAATGTCCATGATCTCCGCACTAGACAGAGGAATGTGGCCATCTATGGCAGGATAGCTGCCAGCCTGGCCACCAAAGGCCATATGTGAACCCAGGAGCAGGTTAGCATGAAAGTCAGGTTGGTCCGGCGAGACCCCCAACCCTGAGCCCTGAGCTTCCCCTCCCCCTTCTTCCCCTTGCTTCCCCCTTCCAGCTCCCTCCTCCCAGGTGTCCCCCTCCCCTCTTCCACCTTCTCTCTTCCCCTCTCCCACCTCCTTTTCCCAGTCTCCCCAGAGGTTCATCCCCCCCCCCAGTTTGTTCAATAAACCCAGTTTCTATTTTGGAACATACGTGTCTTTTATTTGACATCAGGAAGGGGGGCTAGGGAGGGGTAAGTGGAAGGACGTGAGGGAGGAATGGGGCACGAGCCCCCGGTGGGGAGGACCGGGGAGGCTCTGAGGGCTTCTCGGGGTGGACGCTCTCCCTCAGGGCCTCCTGGATCCTGACAGCCCCCTGACGGACCCCCCGGATGGCAGCCTGCAGCAAGTGCAGCCGGGCTGATGGCAACGATCCCGTGAGACGC
Organism: Pelochelys cantorii; assembly: GCA_032595735.1. Taxonomy (NCBI): domain Eukaryota; kingdom Metazoa; phylum Chordata; order Testudines; family Trionychidae; genus Pelochelys; species Pelochelys cantorii. Next base: position 14,999,466 of record CM064352.1, on the reverse strand, counting down.
ACCAGTGTGCCCAGGGGCAGCTCTGGCTCCATGTGGCTGAGTGCTATGGTGTCCCAAGTGCGGGCACTCAGGGCACTCCAAGACACGACTGCTTTGCTGTCCCTCATTGAGGTAGAAAAGCAAGCGGGGAACCCTGAGAACTGTCTGTCCGGGGTGGGGGTAGGGTCCCTTTAAGCATGGAGCTCAGTTAGCCTCAGGCACCAGTCCCACACACTAAGTCCTAACCTGATGCCCTGCCGGCACTGGTTCCGGCCAGCCTTCACTTCGGTTCAGGGTCCACTCAGTGTGGATGTGCTATTTCGAAATAGCAAAACGCTATTTCGAAATAGTTTTTGTGTATAGATGCGTTATTTCGAATTAGCTTAATTCAAATTAACTATTTCGAATTAAGTTAATTCGAAATAGCACTGTAGTGTAGACATACCCTCAGAGTTCTTTGAGTGGGTCAACAAACATGTGGACAAGGGAGATCCAGTGGTTATAGTATACTTAGATTCCAGAAAGCCTTTGACAAGGTCCCTCACCAAAGGCTCTAAAGTAAAGTAAGTTGTCATAGCATAAGAGGGAAGGAAGGTCCTTTCATGGACTGATAACTGGTTAAAAGACAGGAAACAAAGGGTAGGATTAAGTGGTAAGTTTTCTGAGTGGAGAGAGGTAACTAGTGGGGTCTCCTAAGGATCTGTCCTGGGACCAATCCTATTCAACTTATTTATAAATGATCTAGAGAAAGGGGTAAACAGTGAGGTGGCAAAATTTGCAGATGATACCAAACTGCTCAAGATAGTTAAGACCAAAGCAGACTGTGAAGAGCTTCTTGTTCACCAAACTAAGTGATTGGGCAACAAAATGGCAAATGAAATGTAATTGTCAATAAATGTAAAGTAATGCACATTGGAAAAAATAATCCCAACTATATATAAATACGATGGGGACTAATTTGGCTACAACTACTCAAGAGAAAGATCTTGGAGTCATTGTGGATAGTTCTCTGAAAACATCCACTCAGTGTGCAGTGGCAATGAAAAAAGCAAATAGAACGTTAGGAGTCATTTAAAAAGGGATAGAGAATAAGACAGAAAATATCTTATTGCCTCTATATAAAACCATGGTACTCCCACACCTTGAATACTGCGTACAGATGTGATCGCCTCATCTCAAAAAAGATATATTGGCATTGGAAAAGGTTCAGAAAAGGGCAACAAAAATGATTAGTGGTTTGGAACAGGTCCCATATGAAGAGAGATTAAAAAGACTTGGACTTTTCATCTTGGAAAAGAGGAGACTAAGAGGGATATGATAGAAGTCTATAAAATCATGACTGGTATGGAAAAAGTGAATAAGGAAAAGTTATTTACTTATTCCCACAATAAAAGAGCTAGGGGTCACCAAAGGAAATCAATAGGCAGCAGCTTTAAAACAAACAAAAGGAAGTTTTTCTTCACTCAGCACAGTCAACCTGTGGAACTCCTTGCCAGAGGATGCAGTGAAGACTAGAACTTTAACAGGGTTCAAAAAAAAGGTAGATAGATTCATGTAGGTTAGGTCCATCAATGGCTATTAGCCTCTGCTTCTCTGGAGGTGGGTGATCAGGTGAGGATTACCTGTTGTGATCCCTCCCTCCGGGGCATCTGGTATTGGCCACTGTCGGCAGACAGGATACTGGGCTAGATGGACATTTGGTCTGACCCAGTATGGCTGTTCTTATGTTCTTATGAAGTCACATAGATTGGATTGTTGGCAGGGGTTATTGTGGACGAGGCCTAGGAAATGGATGCAGAAGTTTAAAAGAAGAGATGCATCCAAAACCAGGTTCAAAGGTTTTGTTCAACCTGTTGTATATATAGGGCCCTAGAGGGTATCCGAAATAGATTTAGTTTTAGATTTAGTACAATAGATCCAATCCACTAATTCTAAATAGCATAGGGCTGTTGGGATCTAGTATTTCAGTTTTCTATCCAAGTGGTTTTCTTGCATTTTTGGCTCCTTAGAAGAGGAAATCCATAACCAATGTGTATTTTTTGTTTCTCTTAGATCTCCCATGGCACCTGGGTAGACTGGATATTCCTGAGGTGAGAAGGATCATAGAGGCAAAGTTAAATACAAAGGTAAATATTGCCATACATCACAATGCCACATCTGAGGGTGCAATTCTGCTCTTGTTAAAATCATGGGGAGTTTTCCTGGTAACTGCAACAGGAGCTGAATCAGGCCCTCCCTACAGATGTCATAGATAATGAAAATTTTTCTCGGATAGTTTACTAAATATCATTTGAATGTAAAATGTAATGTACTGGGTTAGTACTAAGTTAAATGGTTAAAATTAGAATCATAGAATCATAGAACTGGAAGGGACCTCAAGAGGTCATTGAGTCCAGTCTCCTGCCTCACTGCAGAACCAACCACTGTCTAGATCATCCCTGACAGGTGTCTCCTATTAAATTGAATTGAATGTGAAACCAAAAATTTAAAATGTTTTTCTCTCTGTATGTGGAAACTTTGTGGGACATTTTTGATTAATAGGTGAGACACGTACACTTCAGTTTTGCATGATGTTGATGCAACAGTATGTAAAACTTTATTGTTTTTACCAGTTTTGTGTGAGGCCAAATCCTCACTGGTGTAACTTAGTGTCTCCTTTGATTATGTTGATTTCCAGAAGCTAAGGATCTTGTATTGAGAGTTCGCTCAAAGCACAGCCCCATTCAGAGCAGAGCCGAAGAAAATATTCACACAAATATCTTCACAGTTAACAAGGTCCTTACCGTTCTAATAATAAGGCAAAGCTTTAATCTGAGGATTCTGTGGCTTTGATCGTTCTTTTAATTGACTTCAACATGGGTTATGAATCCCCATCTTCTGAGGTGATAAGGTGTCAATATAAACCTCTAGCACTTCACATTTGTGGTTTATTTTGTATGCAGAAACTTTAAAAACATTCAGCTTTATTAAGTGTCATACAGCAGTTCCTGTTCGGTGGTATGTCTCAAGCTCCTTGTATGTCCACCCCCTTTCTAGCTTTTGTGTAGAGAATGATTTAAAAGGGGAGGTGGAATGGATGAAGATATAAGCTTACCTGTGATCTTCACTGTGCTTGTTGATGGTGCTGGTGGTGGTAATTTTTTTGTATTGTTGTTTTTGTTCATACTATTAGTTGTACTGGGGTAGCAACTAGAGGCCCAAATTATTATTTATGATTATATTTTGTTTGTATTTCAATAGCAGCTCAGTGCCCCAATGATCGACTAGGTTCCCATTGTGTTAGGTGATGCACAAACACAGAACAAATAGTTGGTTCCTGCTCCAAAGACCTTACAATGTAAATATAAGACATGAGACAACAGATGGAGACAGACAGAGGAATACAAGGAAACAGTGAGAGAAGGTTGGTCAACTTGGGCTGTATTGTACTAGGCATGGCACATTCTCATAACAATATGAAGGTCCCTGCTTCAAGGAATTTACAATCCAAGTATAAGGCAAGCCAGAGCAGATAGCAGGAAGGACAGGGTAGCAATGAAACAGTTAAGATCACCACAGCCAGCAGCAATTCCAGCACACTAGCTACCTAACCTGTTATGTGCATTGGAGACATCACAACAGACGGGAGAGATTTAAGAAGAGATTCACGGAAGGTGAAGTTGAAGCCTTGTATGTTATTCTTGTTTCTAGGCAGCACAGCCTAATGCTAGGCAGAGTTTCCCTGCCCTCTGATCTGCCTGTCGCTTTGTATACATGCAATGCCCTACACCCGTCTGCAGGATCAAGCCCCAAAGGCTGGAATGGCATTTAAAAATTAAAGGGCCAGATCCCCTACTGCTGGGGCTCAGCAGAGCTGCCGTGAAGTCAACGGATCAGCCCTGTTGTCTTTCAGATGTTGCCTTTTCTGCTTGCCTCTGTCAAAGGCCAACAAGTGAGTTCCCAAGATCCCACCTGCTGTTTCCTGCCAGGCTCCTGAGTTTCACTGTTTCAACTTTGCTCGTGTCACTTTCTTAATCTATTTCTGCAGCCCTTACAGCTTTTGTCATTTGTTCTGAAATTTGGTCTCGTTTGCTGCTGTCCTTGTGCCAGCAATCAGACAAAGTCAGAGTCAATGGAGACTTGTCCAATTTGTGTCAGAATGCACCACTCTGGAGGATTGTTCCTGCTGTCTATCGCCATCTACTGGAATTGGCTCAGAACACGGGTCTCACAAACCTCTAACACATCCCTTGCTTTCCATCCAAGAGTATAGGTTTGAAACTGACAGTGGGTAGACTCTTTAACATCAACCCATGTGTCTGGGTCATCATTGTTTTTGTCAAATCATATCTGTTCCATATCCAAAGACTCCAGTTCATAAAACCAGGTGCCATGATTTTATTCATACTGAAAATAACCTCCTTGAATAGTCTTTCAAATTTGTGATGGATTTGCTATGATTGAAGCATCTTAATTTTGTCCAATTTGATCCTAGATTCCCCCCCCCCCGCCAGTTCACTAGATCATCCATCACTAAGGCATCTAAACTGTTCCATACTGGATTGCTGTCTGTGAAACATGATTGCTGTATCCAGTCTTTGAACCGCAGCCTTTTCAGGTTAACTGGAGTAAAGCTAGCAGCAGGCCAAGTGCCAACCTTCATTGCCTCCTGGTTCTACTCTGCTTTACAGTTACCCTAAAAAAGACTAGCAGAAGCACTTAAAGACTGGGTCTCTGATTCTGATGTCAGTTCTACATTTCCATTGCATTTGTGAGTACTGAGTACTATATCTTGTCTACCGGCCTTCATACAAAAATTAATAGCATTGGCACTGAGGCCATAGAGGGTTTCCTGATGATGCCAAGAAGACAGAGCAGGGATCTGCATCCTTATGTGCAGAGGATCTTGCAAACTCCAAAATGTATCTGCTTTATTTCAGGTCATGTGCTGCCCTGAACAGCTCTTTGTGTGCTCTGAATCTGTGCTAGTACTGGCTCAGAAGAACCCTGAGATAAATATATGACAGCTACCTCTCCCTAGGATAACATGTCCTGATCCACACTCACTGGCTATCTTGACTTTGTCAGTCATATTGTTTATATTGTCAAGTTCATTTCTTATCAGGTGACTAGAGATGGACCAAAAGAATATGAAATGCTTTTCTGTACCTCTACATTCAGAGTCATTTGGAGGTTTGCAGGAGGGACAGGCACTTTGCTACCGCACTAGTCTGCCTTGGTGAATACCATGATGTTCTGTAGATCATTGAAAAGAAAAAAAATTAAATGTCTTGGAATGACAGAACCACATGATGCATGAGGGGTGGTTGGCATACTTACAGCTGGATGAATCTTCCTTCCATAAGTATGTGCTGGTATTTTGAGACTTGTATAAATAGTGCCTGGGCATTTTTTACATTGGGTCATTAGCTTCTAAATTCATATAGAGTCTCCCAGTAGTTCCAAATGGTTACAATTGTCTTCATTTCTTGTCTTAAACTGCTTTGCATAGTGTTGATATGGAATGTTTAACAACTCTCATTTTCCATCCTTGAAATGCATTGCATTTCAACGGCGGGTGATGTGATTTTTTTATTTCCACAACTGCATAGAAAGCAAGAGAGACTATTTATCTCTGAACAGGCTATTTATTGCATTCCACCTGCCAAGCATTTTCAGTTGTACTCCCCTGATTTCTGAATGAGAGCTGTGGAGGTCAGTGAGTGTGAATGGGACATGCAGTTGCTCTGAAAATCAAGGCTAGTGAGTCAAGTTGGGCTTCCAAATCCAAGGTACCCAAACTCAACAGCCAGTTTGACTGATTGTGTATGCTGTGTGTGTGCAGGTACACATAGCATAATATAGGAAAGTGTGACTTCTGTCTCTGATACTTGCATTTCCATTGCCAGAATGTCACAAGCACAGCACTTTATGCAGTTAGACCCTTTTGAAAGGCCCAGCTTTTCCTACCCTGGGTCTGGAAAATGGTTAGTTGCATTGTTTTTATTAGGGATGTGAGTTACCCAGTAAGCATCACCCTTAGCAGGTGATGCTTACTGGGTAACTCACATCCCTAATAGCAGAAAAAGGCTTTCTTTCTCGACAGATCCCCCTCTAGACTGCCGCTTTTTGCCAACAAAGTGCTGAGTCAGCAAAACGCAGCGGCCATTTTTATGCAAATTAGGCACGGGATATTTAAATCCCTGCCTCATTTGCAATATCGACCTGCCTAATCTGCATCCCTCTGCAAACAGAGGGATGCAGTCTAGACATACCCAGAGAGAGATGAGTAGGAGGGAAAAGGTAGGAATGGTGACAGCCACATTCTGGAGGTCAGCAAGAAGCTTAAGTTCATTCACAACTCCAAAGCTGCTCTGGACTCAGCCATGGTGATGTTGCTGGAGCTCCTCTCTTTGTCTGGTCTGGTGTGGTCTGTAAATCTTTCAGGGTCAGAAGAAAGAAGGTCCAGTGACGTGATGGTAAATCACCAGTACTAGTGATGATCAGCTTGCTGATGCCCTGAGCAAACGACCAAGTGTTCCCTCAAAACTAATGTCGAAAAGGCATGGCAATCTTGTCTCAAAACTGGCAGGTCACAGAAGTTTATCAATAGCCCATATATAGACACTTCTTTTATAGAAGGTTCTGATCTTTTCCTGTGACTTTTTCCTAACCCTCCTTCTTCCCCACCCTAGATACCTTGAAAATTGCCCTACGGTTCTCTGAGGCCATCTAGATAGCGGTGCTATTTAGGGATACTAGAAATATCCCAAAATAGCAGTTCTGCGTTTTTAAATGCATCCGTTATTTTGAAATATATTTCGAAATAATAGGCGCACTATTCCAGCATCCTTGTAAGGGAAAAGCACAGTCCCCACCCCGACGTGCTTAAAACCTAAACTATATAATAACTGTGGTAATTCCTGCTAATAGAGCCAAGCGGGGTAATCCAGCTTGCAGAGGTCCTGCCACTCCCCAGCCCCAGGCAAATCAGGGCCTAGGGACGGGGGAGCATGCGGCGCTTAGGGTCAACACTGGCGGTTCACTCTAAGCACCGCGTGCCGGAGGGCAGGGAGCGAGAGCGCTCCTTGCAGGTGGAGGCAGGGCAGGAGGAGACTTTGCATGCTCCTCTTGCCTCTGATTGGCCAGGGGGCAGGGGGAGTGCATGAAGTCTCCTCATGCCCTGAAAGGGGCTCAGCACTTAGAGGTGCAGGAGGGGGCAGATTTTGTGTGCTCCCCCCACTCCCAGGCCCTGATTGACCTCGTGGTGTGGGGAGGAGTGCATGAAGTCTCCTCCCACCTCCGGGTCCGTGGGTGCCTAGAGGGACCCACTAGCTGTTCAGAGCAGCTGGCAGTTCTTTCTGAGGGGGTGGGGGCAAAGACGTCATGCCTCCTCCACCCACAGAGCAATCAGGGTCTGTTGGCGGGGAAACACGGAAGTGTCCTGACCCCACCCCTTCTGCATGAGGCCCCGCCCTTTCCAGGGTGGCCCAGGGCACTTCAAAAATTTCTGAAGTGTCTCCAGTTAAAAATTATTGCCCACCTCTGTAATAAAGCCACCCCAAGCCCATCTGGATCCAAACCTGAATCCCACTGGGGTTCTACGCATGGCCTGTGAGACATTTTGTTTACCATTGTCCATTCACAGGGTTGCCAGATTCCACTGGTTTCCATCCATGTAGGTTTTTTTCCTATTGTTATTACTAAAGTGACACACATATAAAACCAGGGCACGTGACGGGAGGTGCACGCTGATTGCACACAACATTGCTCATGAGAGCTGTGCATTCCCTCTGCATCCGATCAGAGCACTGCTATGGTTCAGTCGGCACAAACGTCAAATTCTAGGTACACAAGTGCCATTAGCAAAACTACCCTGTCCAAGGAGACCATCTTGGTTACAACAATCTTGTGACTCACTGAAATGATAGAGGGCCACTCATGCAGCCCGCTCACTAACTTATGTTGCCCGTCTCTGATCCAAATGCTCCTTGGTTTTGTGTGTGTTTGAAATCCCAAAACAACTCTGGCTCCATATTTTGCATATGATCCATATTTATGGTCAGTGGAACCAGCACTGTCATGCTTTCAGATATTCGAAACACAGATCCGAATTCATATGCTGTGGCTTGTTGCACAGCATGAGCGCTTAGGGCTTGATTGCTTCTTGACTTGTTTGCCTATATAACGGTGTTTGGGAAATAGTCTGCAGGTTGAACCTCCCTCCTTCAGCATCCTTAGGACCTGACTGGTCCTGGACCAGGGAGTTTGCCAGACCAGGGGAGATCAGTGCACCAAGGGCTGCACTTTTCCTGCTTGGCCAGCCCACTGCCGCCTGGGGCTCTGCTTTCCCCACAGGGGGAAGGGGACTCTGCTTTCCCCTCCATGGCTCTGCTCCACCTGGGGGTCTGTTTCTGCCTGCAGCTCTGCTGCTGCCTGGGATTGGGGTCTGTGCTTCCCCCAGGGCTGTTGCCCAGGGCTCCTGCTGTTGCCCAGGGCTCCATGCTCCACGTGGTGGCTCTGCTGCCACCAGGGGCTCTCCCCAGTGGCCCCACTGCCACCCAGAGTTCTGCACTTCTCCCAGCAGATTGGCTGCCACAGGGGCTTCGCTCTCTCAGCTCCCTAGTCTGGCAATGCTCTTGGCCCCACAGGGTCGCCCCCACAATGCCAGACCAGGGGTGATGCCAGACTAGGGAAGTCTGGATTATGGAGTTTCAGCCTGTTTTGACCTTGTGTTGACCATTCAGGAGTAAATAGAAGCAGCACCCCAGCTGTCCCCCCCACAGGCACACCACGCAGGTGGTTGGACAACGGGTGGAATCTTGGTTATTCCCCCATTATGCTCAGATACTATAGTGATGAGCACATGGTAAGAACCTATACAGACCAGATTAGAACAGAACAGAGAGGCTGGACTGCTGGCACTACTTCCTTTTCCCAGGATGCTAGGTCAGCAATCCACTGCCCCTTTTTGTGGCCTGTATCTCCGTGGCAGTTTCTCGCCTTTACAGATTATTAGCATATTCTGCTGTGGTCCTGGCAGCACAGGCATGTTTTATTGCTGGGGGTAGGGGAGGGAAGGAAGTTGATGTCTTTTAACCTGTCAGGATCCCTTTGACTGTGGATACAGAAAGGAAAACTTGGGTAATATAGTTGTATTTGCTGCCCTTGGGGCATTGGATATCAGAGTGCTGGTGGCACGTCCTTGTTCTCAAACTGATTGCCAGTTATATTGCGGCTCAGGACCTTAAAAATCATCCAAGGATTTCAGTAGAGGGGAAAATTTCAGCCTAGGGAGAGTTACCAGCTCCTTTCTCCTTCCTCTGCCTCCTATTACAGACCAAGCACTGTCATAAAGACAGATTCAGAGCCTGCCCTCCCTCTCTTTTGGCCTTTGTGTAAACGGCATTAGATATTCCACCTTAAAAAGAAAAAAAGGAGGGGAAAAAAAGCCCACGCTGTGCAGAGAAGGAGAGAGCTGCAGAAAGTGGGCCCCCTGCTTTTTTCAGAGAGGGAATGTAAGCAGATCCCAGTTGAAACTGCTTCGCTCAGCAGTTTTCAGCTTGTTTTAATTGGCCTGGCCTGAAAGAATTCTGAATGCTGTACCTGTGCCAATGAAAATGCAAATGTTTCCCCTAGACTGAGGCGCTCATATTGATCAAGCCCCGGCTCTGATAGCAGCAGCAGGGCATGGCGACGTGTATCTGACGGGAAACAGAGAGGCTGTGATCTAGCGCAGCTTAAAAAAAACAAAGGGCTGTGGAAAACAAAGAAACAATAATGGAGAGAAGGTGAAATGCAGTGGTGTCTTCTTTTGGAATTCCCTTGAAAATAGGGTTCTCCTTAGTAAAGGACAGATGCAGCACACAGCTCCGAAGGTTCTTTTTTTTAACTTAAGGGGGAGCTCTGTCTCTGTATGAAACCACTTATTGCAGGAGCTTTCTGATGTGGACCAAATGAGCACCAAATTCTGGTCTTGGTTCCACTGATTGAAAACCATGAAAATGCACTGGAATAACTGAGGTTATGATCTGAGCTGGTATCAAAGGCCCAGTAAGCATGACAATGATGGAAGTGGGATGTGAGAGAAAGGGAAATATACAAGATATGAGACTGGCACTGGCTGGCTGCTCTTGAAATCAGCGGGTGGCAGAGATATAATTGGGACATAATTGATTTACAGTGCCTAGTGTTTTGAGCTATTGTTTTCTTTTTCTTTTGTTACATGAATGATACTGTGTGTACTGATTTGAGCCACACACTCCCCTCACACTTTGATCATTAAGAGCCAGACTCTGTTCCTTTTTCCAGAGCTGCAGAGGGCCCCCGGAGCATCTAAGCCAGTGGGGTTCTGCTGCACGGAGGAGGTAGTATTTGGAGAGCTAGTACAGAAGGGTTTGCTCCCACTTGTCTCTGGAAGACTTGACCTCCACAGGGATCCTTACTGCTTTGCAGGTGGGATCAAGGGGGCAGGATTTGGGCTGGTATAGAGATATATGAGCCAGAGCTCTTGGAGGACTGAAGGCAGGAACAGTGTGGACATTGCTTAAGAATCAATGTGGGCTGAATATGACCATATCTGTATGCAGTATACAAGATGTGGGCATACCATGGATTTATATAGAGGCAATAAGATATTCTCTGTTTTATTCTCTATCTCTTTCTTAATGATTCTCAACATTGTTAGCTTTTTTGACTACCACTGCATATTGAGTGGCTGTTTACACAAAACTATCCCGAATGACTCCACAATCTCTCTGTTGAGCGGTAACAGCTAATTTAGTCCCCATCATTGTATATGTATAGTTGGGAGTATGTTTTCTAATATTCATTACTTTACATTTATCAACATTAAATTTCATCTGCCATTTTGTTTTCCAATCTCCTACTTTGGTGAAATCTTTTTGAAGCTCTTCACAGTCTGCTTTGGATTTAACTATCTTGAGCAGTTTTGTATCATTTGCAAATTTTGCCACCACATTGATTACCCGTTTCTCCAGATCATTTTTGAACATGTTGAATAAGATTGATCCCAGGATGGACCTCTGAGGGATGACACCACCACCTTTCTCCATTCTGGAAACTGACCATTTATTTGTACCCCTTGTTTCCTATGTTTTAACCAGTTATTAATCCATGGCAGAACCTTCCCTCTGACAACTAACTTTGCTTAAGAACCTTTGGTGAGAGAACTTGTCAAAAGCTTTCTGGAAATCTAACTATGCTATATCCACATGCTTATTGACCCCCTCAAACTATTCTAGTAGATTGGTGACAAGTGTTTGACTATTCTTTTCTTTATTATAATTTCAACCAATTTGCCCGGTACTGAACTTAGACTTACCTTGCACATCTCTGAGGAAGATCTCAGGGTGTGGGTGTGATTAGTCCATATTTATAGAATGAACAACTAAGGCTCAACAACAAATGGTCTGGTAGCACTTTATAGACGAACAAAACATGTAGATGGTATCATGAGCTTTTGTGGGCACAGCCCACTTCTTCAGATGTCTGGTCATCTGAAGAAGTGGGCTATGCCCACGAAAGCTCATGATACCATCTACATGTTTTCTTAGTCTATAAAGTGCTATCCGACCATTTGTTGTTTTTTCTGTAACAGACTAACTCAGCTAACCCCTGAAGCAACTAAGGCTCAGAGTGGAAGAGTGACCCATCCAAACTAACAACACAGGCTGGGCTGGAGCTTAGGTCCTGTGGCTGCCAGTTCCCTGCTATATTCACTAGTCTAGTCTGATTTCCAAGTTCCCTAGCTGCCCCTGCTCCATAATAGGCCAGCCAGAGTCCCAGATCCAAACATCCTTTGAGGAAGTTCAAATCCATATTCAAATCCAAGCTTTGGTGCTGGAATTCATCTCTAATTGGGAGTTTTGATTACAATAATATGTAACTGATCTCATCCAGTGGATGGTTTATCTTGTTAGTTAGGGGCTATGAAACCCAATACATAGCCCATAACTGTAAGCAGCACATAACTGCTGCTTCTTCATCTCTATATTCTTCTACCTATTTATGCTGTCAGTTTGTTGTTTTTCAGTTCCTGCTGGCTGCCTATTGCTTCTTCATGTTTGAGTTGTGGTCCAGTTTCTTGAATACAAGTCTGCTCTGCCCAGACAGGAAGCAACACAGTCCAGAGGATGCGCTACATCAGAAGTACAGTAAAACCACGCGCTGGCTTTGAATAATAAGCTTTCACTTATGGGGCTTATCCTGCCACTGAAGAGTCTTCTTAATTCGCTCTGGTAGCACTTTATAGACTAACAAAACATGTAGATGGTATCATGAGCTTTCGTGGGCACAGCCCACTTCTTCAGATGACCAGAGTTATGAGTAAGGGATATGAAAACTCAAAATAAATAGGAGAGGGGAAGGAGATGGGGGAGAAAAAGAAAAAAAGGAAAAAGGAAGGGGTGTGTGAGACAGGGCATCATTAAGTATCTGGAGAATGGGTACTTAAACCTAAGGAGATCAAAGTAAATAGATAGATGCTAAGACAGGAAGGATACCACTCACAGAGCTGTTAGCACCTTCAGTGGTTATGAAGTAGGTAGTGTCCTAGCCAGCCCATATCTTGATTGAGTCCATTAGCACGTGAATTGAATTTGTGGATGAAGTGAGATTCCAGTCCTTTCCTATCTATTTGGCTTATGGAGCTGGCCTATGACAAGACAGCCACCTGCAGATCTGTAAAAGTAAGGTTAGGTAAGCAGAAATGTTCACCAACAGATTTTTGTGTGTTCCCTTTATATATATCCGATTTGTGTCCATTGATTCTTTCCTGCAGAGACCGTCCAGTTTGTCCAATATATATAGCAGTGGGGCACTGCTTGTATTTGATGGCATAGATCAAATTACTAGATGTGCAGTCAAAAAACCCTTTGATTTTGTGGCTTATGTTGTTTGCTCCAATGATGAATTTGTCAGTGTAGATATGTGGGCAGAGTTGGCATCTTTTTTGATTGCAGGGCTGGGTCCCTGGAGGCTTATGATGTGGTTGTGTGGCATGGTTATCAGAAAGAATGCATTTCAGGTAAGGGGGTTGTCTGTAAGCAAGGATAGGTTTTTCTCCTAAGGCCTCTGAGAGTGAGGGATCATTTTCTAAGATGGGTTGTAGATTATGTATAATGCGTTGGAGGGGTCTGAGTTGTGGACTGTAGGTAACAACAAGAGGAGTTCTGTTCTTTTCTCTTTTTAGGTTTGTCTTGAAGTAGTTCATATCTGGGTATTTTTCTGGCTCTGTTGATTTGTTTTTTCACTTCCCCAGGTGGGTATTTCAGTTTTAGGAATGCTTTGTAAAGATCCTGTAGGTGATTGTCTCTGTCTGTGGGGTCAGAGCAAATCTGGTTGTATCGTAGGGCTTGGCTGTATACAATCGACTGAAAAATGTGTCTGGCATGGAAGCTGGAAGCATGAAGGTAAGTGTAGCAGTCAGTGGGTTTTCGATATAGGGTGGTGGAAATTTGTCCATTATTTAAATATACTGTAGGGTCCAGGAAGTGGATTTCCCTTGTGGACTGGTCTAGGCTGAGGTTGATAGTAGGGTAGAAATTGTTGAAATCCTTGTGAAATTCTTCAAGAGTGTCTTTTCCGTGGGTCCATATGATGAAGATGTCATCGATGTAGCGTAAGTAAAGTAGGGGTATTAGGGGGCGAGAGCTGAGGAAACATTGTTCAAGTTCAGCCATAAAGATGTTGGCATATTGTGGTGTCATGCGGGTGCCCATGGCTGTGCCGCTGATTTGGAGTGAGAAATTGTTTCTGAATTGGAAGTAGTTGTGCGTGAAGACAAAGTCGCAGAGCTCTGTAATCAGGCGTGCAGTATTGTTATCGGGGATGGTGTTTCTGATGGCCTGTAAGTACCCATTCTCCAGATATTTAATCATGCCCTGTCTCACACCCCCCTTCCTTTTTCCTTTTTTTCTTTTTCTCCCCCCCTCCTATTTATTTCGAGTTTTCATATCCCCTACGCATAACTCCGGTCATCTGAAGAAGTGGGCTGTGCCCACGAAAGCTCATGATACCATCTACATGTTTTCTTAGTCTATAAAGTGCTATCAGACCATTTGTTGTTTTTTTCTGTAACAGACTAACTTGGCTATCCCCTGAAGCTCCTTAATTCGGAAAGGTTTTGTTTGTTTCTTTGAGGGATAGTTTAAACTTTGAGTATCTGCCTCGAGTGGGAAAAATGTCGACGTTCTATCTGATTTGGCAGTAAGTCATTCTGGGCACATAATAGTTAAACTGTGGCATAGACATACAGGCATGAACACCAAACCTCTCTGTACACCTCCCTATACCTCATACCTGCCCTCCCCAAACACACATACCAGCCCTGCCAAAATCACGTACACACTTATGCACAGCTCATCCCCCTAAAATGCCAACTTACACACACACTGATCTCCTGCACTGATTGTTTTACACAGGTGCACAAATCTCCCATACACACTAGCTGTCAATGTGCAGTTCACTACATGATTAATCAATAAGCCTTAGCTTATTGGTTAATCTTATTGACTACACGCACTCACCTCCCCCTTGCTGTCTCTGTATCAGAGGCAGCAAGGAGGGTGGGGTGCAGGAGCTGGTGCTTGTGAGGAGCTGGCTTTTAAGCAGGCTCCCCATGGGCACCGGATCCACTTCCTTCCTCCACCCTCACACTCCTGCCTCAGATAGAGAGGCAGCAGTGTGAAGGGTGAATGGGGCAGGCTGGAGCCAATACGCATGGGGAGTTGGCTTTTGGCTCTCCATCTACTTGCCTCCCCCGCCCCTTGCTGCCTCCTTCATAGACAGCAAGGAGGAGGATAGGTGTGTATCAGCGTGGGAGGGAGCAGGGGAGGCTGCCGCGAAGCAGTACCTGTTCGTGGGGGGTCTGTGGTGAGCCTGAATTTGAGCTCCCTGCAAACAGAGGCTGGAACAGCACAGGGTAGCAAGGGGCTCCCTGGGAGTGGGTCCAGGAACACACTGGCTGCTGGACCCTCCTCCGGGAACTATCAAATAGTCATGTAACCACGAAGATTTCATGTGGTTGCACAACTATTCATTTACACTATATCTAACATTCCTAATACACTCCCCGCCAATACAACACACATGCCTACATATACCCATATACATTGTCTTCATAGATGAGTGCACATGCACACAAATCCACACATACACACCCAGTCTCTCCATATACACACACATTTACACTCAATCACTCCATACACAGACATTGACAGATTTTCCCACTAAATACCAATCTCCCCTCCATAGCCATGCCAGTATCTGATGTCACACATCCATGGACACATACGTATAGCGAGCCATTCAAGGGAGCTATTGGGTGCAATGGAAACCTGCCCCTTGCTTACCTGGGTCAGTATACTGTCTGTGACTACTGCTCACTGTCTCAATTGTACATTGTCATGTTTTCAAGATCTAACCCAGTTGTGTGTTTAGAAAACAAGGCATTTTTAAGAAACTGTTGATCAATTCTTCTGTCCTCTCAGCCACATATCTAGGAATGAACACAAATGCTTTGCATTTTCTAGATAAGTATCTAGCATCCTAGTGTATTTAAAATTAGATTTGTATACATTTATGGAGCCATGATTATTCTGAATCTGATCCATGGCAATTAAAAGGCATCATGATGACATTTAAGGTGATATTTTTCTCCCCAACATTAAATAATTATAAATAATAATGATTAACAAATTGTTCCATTCCTCCCACTCTAGATCAACCTTTAAGTTAATGATCCAAGCCATTAAAATTCATCTTCCTAAAAGGATTGAGCAGTTAGGAAAATGGGAGGAATCTTTATGCATATGTGTGATTTGTTCATTAAAAAGGCAAAGGTGATTCATGGTTAGGGTTGCCAGATAGTGTCACAAAAAATACTGAACATAGTGGAAAAAGAATTGGTTGAGCAAAAAAAAAAACAAAAACCAACTGCACACAAAAAAAGAGTCACTGTGCCTTTAAATCCCCACACTCTACCCGCCCCCACCACACACGGCAGGGAAAGAATGTCTCAAGCAGCCTTCCGTCCAAGAAAAACATTTTGCATGTCCGGTATTTTCTGGTTTTTTTACCGGACAGAAGCCGCAAATACCAGACTGTCCGGGCCAATATTGGACACCTGCCAACCCTATTCATGGGATCTATGAGTACAAATTAGAAGAGTTCACCAGCTCAGAGGTCTGGTTAGGCTAAGTCACCGATAAGACTGAGGAGCCTAGTCCCCCACAGCTGTGAAGTGAAGTCAATGGAGCTGATTTACACCAGCTGATGAGCTCGCCCTGGCTGCATCTCTAAACCTCACGGACCTGATATAGGGCCACTGTGGAATATGCTGTGTGAAGCCGGCCTCAGTCTAACCAAATTCTCTGACTCTAGAGGAGTTCCTCTGGATGTACACTCCTATGAGAACAAAATCAGGTCCCAGTTAATGAAATGGGATTGTGAAGCCTTCCCTGCAAGGCTTAGTGGGTTGTGAATATCTCCATGTATTTTGTGGGTTTCCAAAAATTAGTCAGGATCAATAAAGATCAATAATTTTTTTCTTCTTTTGTTAAAGGAAATAATGTTTTTCTAGATGAAGGTCTGTGTATTAAGAAGGGAAAAACTCCTTAAAACTGATCTAGAATAAATAGGCTCTATATACAGAATATAGACTAAGGTGTGACCCTGCTGTCAGTTAAACCAGTGTGGAAAAAGTCAGTAACACTCCTGTCCCAAACAATTTGGTCTAAACAGATAAAAGAGGGGAAAGAGACACAGAGAAGTGAAGTAACTTGCCTAAAGGTCATCCTGTAGAAATTAGTAATCAAGTCTTCTGACTTACAGTCTAGTGACTTTTCTCCCACATCATACTGTCTTGCAGAGATAAAGGCTTCAGTCTTTATATCTTCATATGTATATGACTAGTCCCACTGATTTCACTCATGGGTGAGATATGTAGAGTTTGGGGATTTAAAAATCGTGCATTTGTGTAAACGTGTAACCACTGAAATGTTTAGAGGTTACATGTTTACAGACAGAGGGGCAGGCGGGAACTGCACATATCAGCTCCCTGTAAGCACCACTCCTGTCTGCTCACCCCACCCCACCCCACCCCACTGCTGCCTCTGACAGGCAACAGTGCAGGGCACAGGCAGCTCCACAGGAGCCGGTACGTGCAGGGAGAAGGCTTGAAAGCCAGCTTCCCAGGTGTATCAGCTCTTGCCTGGCCCCATCCCACTCCATTCCTCTCCCTGTACTGCTGCTTCTCTATCAAAGGCAGCAGTGTTGGGGGACAGGTGGCTCCACGGGAGCTAGTGCTCGTGGGGAGCCGGTCGGTGCTCTTGAGGAGCCGGCTTTTAAGCTGGCTCCCCCAAACACTGCTTCCGCCTACCACACCTACCACCTCATGCTGCTCCCTCTGTGGGAGGCAGCAGGGGAGGAACAGGTGGCTCCTTTAAAGCCAGTTCCCCATGGGCACCGGATCCTACCTCCCCCCACACTTCCTGCCTCTGATACAGCAAGATTAACCTGAGCTTATCGGTTAATTGTGTAAACGAATACATGCTAACATCCCTAGTAGAGTTGCTCATGTGTTTACATGGTGAGGACCTAAGATTTTATCCACCAGAACACACAACCCATCATTGTTACCATGCAATTAAAAGTACAATTGAGTGCATATGGTTTGGGGCCATTACTGCAGAAGAGCATAGTGTTGTGCAATTTTTGTTTGTTTTGGGATATATATAGTAAAACACAAGTAACGTTTACTCATGAGACTCAACAGGGACACGCTGCCAGAAACAGAGGCTCCAGTCAATTACACAGGATGCTGGTGCAGTGTTATATGATTCATCCTCTATATGAGTATGAGTAATTTTTAACCTCAAGGCGTTCTTACTTTCATCATGTGCAAAAAACCACAGATGTTAGTAAAAAATGAGGGCTATGATTTTAACTATTAAAGGTCATCACATTTGGTGATGAGGCCACTACTTATCAGGCAAACCAGTACTGTCTTATTGTTCACTTGTTCTCTCCCATCTGTCTATCTGTTGTCTCTTACCTGATACTTAGATTATAAGCTTCCTTGAGGAAAGGACCATCTTTTTATTCTGTGTTTGTAGGGTACTTAGCTCAATAGAGTTCTGCTTTATGGGGCTCCTTGGCTCTGTGGTAATACAAATCTACTACATATCTGAGAGAGTTTGTCTGTCTGTCTGTTCAAGAAATCCTCCTAAACAGTATGAGGTAGGACTACTGAATTCAGTATGCAGCTTCCTCTTATTATAACTTAAAGCAAGGTAAGGGGTTTCGTTGTGCCAGGAGAATGGGATGTGCCTGGAATGGGATTGTTTTTTATATAGAAAAGAAACAGAATCGCCAGGCAGGTGAAAGGGGTTGCCCCAGCCCCAAATCTCCCATCCATCCAGTGCCCTTTAGGGAGGAGGGGGAAAAGCTGCCCCACTCCCAATTCATACAGGAACATTGCTGGCTGTACCCCTTCATCAAGGAGTGAGGGGAAAATGCAGTTTGCTACATTCCTCACTCTGACTGGGGAGCACAGGGGGCAGATGAACCTGGACCTGCTCCAGCTGGAGGACTTGCAACACCCCCCTCCCCTAGCTGTGCCTGCTGGAGCTGCAGTAGCTGTGGAGAGGTGCATCTCACTTGGCCCCAAGCTGCTGCGGTGAGAGAGGGCTGGGGCAGTCCTCTCTCCCTAGGACTGCCTGTGTACTGAACCCCTCATCCTCAGCCCCATCCCAGAGCAATGGATGTACAGAGCATACATTTTCATTGTATCTTCAACCCCCCCACCCCAAATTAATTGAGTTGAGGACCTGAGCAATGCTGAGTAAATCTTCTAGTAGATAAATAAATAAGGTTCATATGTGACCCATTAGGGTCAGAGGGAGGATTTTTGTACTTCATCATATAAGCAGTGGTGAAAGTAACTTACAGGTACTGTCCTATTGCAACCTGGGTCCTGCCAGCTCTTCAAATACCTCCCTGCTGGCTTTTGCCGCAGCTCAGCCCGTTCTTGTTGGAGCTGCGCACCAGGACACACCCGCTTCTTTTCACCTCTGCCGAGAACCAATGTGATATGTCGTTTGGAAAATACTGTTTGGCCATGGCCGTGTATACATGTGGGATAGAAACTTTTCCTCTATGTTTTTTCCAAATGTATTTTTATTTTCTCTTTCCCCTGAAGCATCAGAGATGGCTATGACTGAAGATGGGACGCTGGACAGGGGGAGCTGATATGCTGAGGCTGTGCAAAGAATTCTCTTTCTCAGGTGCTTGGTTGATGGGTCTCACTCATGTACTCAGAGGTCATACTGATGGCTGTTTTCAGAGTCAGCAAAGAATATTCCCCCAGCTCAGATTGTTAGGGACCTTGGGGTCTTTTTTTGCCACCCTCTGTAGCGTGGGCACAGTTTACTTGCTAGGATCATCTGGGGGTATCTAACCAAATTAAATTCTGCCCACTGCAGGAGCCTCAAGTCACATCTTCACTTCCTGGAAGACTGAGGCTGCAGTGGTCGATCTTCTGGAGTTTGATTTAGCAGGTCTAATAAAGTTCTGCTTAATTGAACACTGACAGCGCCCTCGTCAATTCTGGTACTCCTCAAATCGCTCCCATTGACCTCCTGCTGTGAAGATGGTACCACAGTTTGAAATAAGGTACATCAACTCCATCTATGCAATTAATGTAGCTGGAGTTGTGAATCTTAATTTGAACTTCTACGTAAATATAGAGGTGGCTTCAGGCACTGATCCCTTACAAACCTAAGACCAGATCCTCAGTTATGCTTGGAATGATGCATCTCTTGTCACTAGCTGCGAATATGGCCTGAACAGTTCTGATGTACCTCAAAGCCAAACTTACTTGTGTTCAGCAGTATGGCTACTGAAATTTGCCAAAAAAATTTAAGTCAATGAGCTTTTATCCAAAAGAAAATTCTGCTCCAACCCATCTCTAAGTACCAACACATCATTTCCAAATTGATCCTTGTTTTAGGTTGTTCATTGAGCCCCAGATTTGGTGATTTACTATACATTTGAGAGAGTTTGTCTGTGTGTCTGTCTGTCTGTATATTTGTTCAAGAACTCCTCCTAAACGGTAAGAGCTAGAACCACAAAATTTGTTATGTAGCTTCCTGTCATAGTTTAAAGCAAAGTAAAGGCTTGGTTATGCCAGGAAAATGGGATGTGTCTGGCATGAGACTGTGTTTCTTAAAACCACAGAGAAAAGAAACAGAATCACCAGGCAGGTGAAAAGGCTGGCCAAGGGCACACACCCCCTGTCTGGGACTGCCCCAGCCCTGAGCCTCCCACTCTGCAGGCACCGTTTATGAAGGGCGAGGATGGCTGAAGCTCCCCCTGATTCATACTGGAGTATTGCTGGCTCTTCAGGGAGCAAGGGGAAAGTGAACGGTTTTCTGCATTCCCCACTTTGGCTGGGGAATGCAGGGGGCAGATGAACCTGAACCTGCCCCAGCCAGAGGACATGCACCCCTCCCCCAGTTGTGCCTGCTGGAGCTGCAGCCCCTATGGAGAGGTGCTTCTCACCAGCCCCCAAGCTGCTGTGGTGAGAGAGGGCTGGCGTAGTCCTTTCTTGCCAGGGCAGCCTGCAGACTGAGCCCCTCATCCTCAACCCCACCCCAGAGCAGTGATTTAAATGAGGCATGGACATGTTCATTTTATTTCCAAAAAAATTAATTGAGATAAGAACCTGCTAAATCTTCTGGTTAATATATAAGTAAATAGTACCTCAGCCAGCATAATTCTCCTCTGTGCAAAGGATCGGTGCAAAGTCGGTGCACTGCTCAAACCTGGTTTTGTTATGTGGAATGCCATTTAAGTGGTGAACAGACCTTGAGCTGCTTCTCTGCTTGGGGTAAATTGAACCCTCACAACCTGATACAATAAGAGTGCACTTGGGTGGGTAAGAGTAGTGGGTTAGCCACCTGATTTGTGAACAATCATACTGAGAGAAGAAAATGTCACACAAGGAATAAATACTCCTCCCCCTAAACAGATCTAGGGTCTGTTCGCTAACTGAGATTTGGATCATTGTAGGAAATGTTGTTTCCAAGACTTCCATTGTTTGGGTTTTTCATTTTACTGAACAACTATTGTAATCTTCCATTTGGTCCCCCCACTTTTTACAAGCTAAGCAGGGTCAGTCTAGGTCATCCTTTAGGAAGCAGACTTACCAGGAACAGCCATGGTCAATACCACAGGTGAATTTCATAGATTATAAACCAGAAGGTGATCATCTAGTCTGACCTCTTACATAACATAGGCCATATAGGACTTCCTTGAATTAATTCCTGTTTTAAGTAGAGCGGGTGATTTAGAAAAACATCCAGCCTTGATTTAAAAGTTTCCACTGATGGAGAATCAACCACAGCCCTTAGTATTTCCAAAGGTTAATTACCCTCCCATCAACATTTTACACCTTATTTCTAGTCTGAATTTGTCTAGCTTCAATTTCCTGCCACCATCGTATCTTGCAATACCTTTGTCTGCTAGATTAAAGAATCCTCTACTATTAAATTGCTATATCTCACATAGGTACTTATAGATTGTGATCAAGTTGCTAAAGCCCCACTGTGATGTAAGCAACCACCATGCTGTCAGAGCTGTCGCCTTTAGAGGAGATGTGAAACAGAGCTGTTGGCCACTTGACTTCATTTGAAAATTCCCACCCCTGGAAAAAGTGCTGTGGGCATTAAACCCGATGTCCTGCCTACATTCCAGTGGTGTCAACTGTATTTTGCTTCCCCCAAGTTGTCCCTGCCTCAATTAACATTTTGCTAATATCTGTTGGGGCAATTCTTCAGTTCCAACCTGAAATTATGGCCAAAACACAGTTTTTGTCTGAGTGTCATGATGTCAGGGGTACAAGCATAGTGTGGGTGAAGGAATAGTGGTATAAAGGTGCCTTATTCTGCTTTCCATACCGGTGCAAGCAGATTTACATTGGTATTATTTGCTCGCACGTGGGGTAGTGAGAGAAAGTGGTACAGCACCTTTTCATACACCAATCCTTATGTCACTGTGTAGCATCACTAGCCCCTGTGATGCACTGTACACACCAGCCTATGGTATGATCATCTGGCAAAGTGCTTTGGGATGCTTCAAAATGTAAGGACCTTTCATATCTATGCCCCACCCAGTGTGTGTAGAGGCTATTTGGAAGCTCTCTGGTTTCTTTGGGCCCTGGATTAGGATCTGTGATAGTACTATTAGGCTGATTCTCTCATACACACACTTGCTCTTTGCATACTCATCCCTTCCTCCTTCTCTTTCTTACTCCAAGGATTGTCCTTGTCTTTCACTGGCTAATAGTTCAGATCTGCTCTGGAATCTACTAGTAGATTTCCACCCTGCTAACCACCCTTGACTCATTTCCTTATGAACATGCCTTGATTTATCTTTAAGCTGTGAAAAGTCCTTCCACTCAGTGTTGCTGTTGGTGATTTATTTTTTTCAAGTCCTAGGATAACAAACTCCTTCCTTGGTTACAAGCCAGGTTAGACTCAACATTTTGCTAATATAAAGAAGAAAATCCCTGGTTAAGCTTTACAAGCTAGATTTCCAAAAGAGCCTCGATCTCAGTTTTTTACCTGCAAAAATTGCAGGCACAGTCCATGCCTTCTAGGGCCTGATTCTGCTCTCACCTGTGCCCGTATAAATCGGTATAAATCTAAGAAAGAGGAGAACCAGACCCTCTGCTTCCTGACTACATGATTTACAGGTCCAGCCACGTGGTCAGATCCCTGAAGGACACAGGGCTGGACTGTGATTGGATGACATGCCTATTCAGTGGAGTATGACACATGGACCTTACATCTCTATGCAGGCTTCACATACTTCTGGGGATGCAACAGTAAGCAGGGCTGTGTACCCACTTCTTCCCTGGGACAGGTGGGTTGGGAATCAGCTTTCTCTTCCCCCCACCACACACAAACCCACTTGCCTCACTGGCATGCACAGCGGAGCTGATGCAAACATGTTGTAATTTACTGCTGCTCTAGGCCAGCAGCAAATTCCTACCTCCCCTTGGGGAGCAAGGAGGAAGCAGGAAAGCATTATGACTCAGAGGCATGTGACTGAGTCACAGTGTACGCTGCTGCTAGGGCGGTGCAGTTTACACACATCCCTTGTTCATGGCTATGCCTAAAGTCACACTCTGGGCCCTGGATTTCACCTGCACTAGTTTGCATGCCCATCGTTATTTGCAAGCACAAAGCGAGAACCTGAATCTAAAAATCCAACTTAATTCCCTAAAGACAGCTCAGAACAGGTGGTTAGCAATATCATGGTCAGCAACCACCCATTTATTGCAGTTCATGAAATATATTAATTGTGTCTCTCCTCAACATAGCATATGTATGTCTTGGGTTTAACCTGTTGGAATCCTTGAGGTTATGCAAGGCATTTGCTGTTCAGGTTGAACAAAGGGCTGAAGAAATTGCACTGAAAGGACAGGAACTGACCAAGAATTTCGCTCAGAAAGGTTAGTATCAGCACAGCCAAAGTGAAACTTTCCAAGCAAATATGAACTCACCTGAAATCTAATTGTGCCCTGAAGGCAATTGAATTGTCTCAGTAATTGTAGGTTACTTTACCTTGGCTAAACAATAGCTTTGCTACCATCCATGCCAGAAACAACCATTACAAAAGGCCCTTGAAAGTTTCACTGGTAACAAGATGTCAGGTGAAATGAACCAGCTAGTCTGATATGCATTGGGCAGGGTTCAGGATACTTAGTCAGATGGGGTTAGTGGTCTGCTTAGTTGGGTCAGTTCTTCCACTATGATTGCAGTACGCAAATAAACAGAAGGGTTTAAGGTGGATGAGGAGGATGAAGTCAGGGCAGGGAGCAGGGATAGCTTCTTTGTGATGTGAAAAAAAAAATCCCACCATTCAACCTTCAGCTGCTCATAGGGCGACAGGAGATAATAGTAAATGTGGAAAGAGAAGAAATATAGGGGAGAGGCCGGCTGGTTCCTTTGCCCATTTCTTTTGCTAACACCATACACTGCAAAAGCAGATATGGGCCTCACTCACAATGCCAGATGCAAATACCTTTCCAAACATTGGGAAGGTTCTAGTTCAGACCTTCATCTGAACTACATGGCATGAATTAGCCCTATCTCAGCATTAATCATAGGGTTGGAAAAGACCTCAGGAGGTTGTAGAGTCCAACTCCCTGGTCAAAGCAGGCCCAATCCCAACTAAATCATCCCAGCCAGGGCTTTTTCAAGCCGAGACTTAAAAACCTCTCCGGATGGAGATTCCACCACCTCCCTAGGGAACCCATTCCAGTGCTTTACCACCCTCCTAGGGAAATAGTTTTTCCTAATATCCAACCTCCCCTACTGCAACTTGAGGTCCGTGCTCCTCGTCCTGTCATCTGTCAACAGTGACAACAGCCTCTCTCCTTCCTCTTTAGAACCCGCCCCTTCAGGTAGTTGAAAGCTGCTGTCAAATCCCCCCTCACTCTTCTATAGACTAAATAAGCCCAAATCCCTCAACCTCTCCTCATAAATCATGGACTCCAACCCCCTAATCATTTCTGTTGCCTTCCACAGACTCTCTCCAATGCATCCACATCCTTTCTGGAATGGGGGGTCCAGAATTAGACACAATACTACAGATGTGGCCTCACCAGTGCCAAAAAAAGGGCAATATTCACTTTCCTAGATCTGCAGGCAATGCTCCTGCTAATGCATCCCAATATGCCATTAGCCTTCTTGGCTACAAGGGCACAATGTTGACTCATATCCAGCTTCTTATCCACTGTAACCCCCAGGTCCTTTTCTGCAGAACTGCTACTTAGCCGGTCGGTCCCCAGCCTGTAACAATGCTTAGGATTCTTCCATCCCAAGTGCAGGACTCTGCACTTGTCCTTGTTGAACCTCATCAGATTTCCTTTGGCCCAATCCTCCAATTTGTCTAGGTCACTCTGGACCCTATCTCTGCAGGTGAAATCCATCCCCTCGTCCAGGTTATTAATAAAGATGTTGAATAAAACTGGCCCTAGAACTGATCCTTGGGACACTCCACTTGATACCAACTGCCAACCAGACATCGAGCCATTGATCAGTACCCATTGAGCCTGACAACCTAGCCAGCTTGTGATCTGCCTTACAGTCCATTTATCCAATCCATACTTCCTTAACTTACTGGCAAGAATATTATGTGAGACTGTATCAAAAGCTTTGCTGAAGTCAAGGTATATCATGTGCACTGCCTTCCCCATGTTCACAGAGCCAGTTAATGTTATAAGGCAGTTAGACATTCAGACCAAACACTTTATAACGTCCTTGTAAGTCATTTATTTCATGGCACTTTGTTTTACTCAACCTCAGTGTGCCAGGCATGTCTGTGCTTTCCAGATCAGAGTGGGAGAGTGAGTTATTT
Organism: Pelochelys cantorii; assembly: GCA_032595735.1. Lineage (NCBI taxonomy): Eukaryota > Metazoa > Chordata > Testudines > Trionychidae > Pelochelys > Pelochelys cantorii. The sequence continues at coordinate 14,974,059 of CM064352.1, read as the reverse complement.
TGATAAGAGGAAGGATGGTCCAGTGAACTAAGGCGTTGGACTTGGGAGACCACAGTTCAGTTCCCTGTTCTATCAGACTTCCCATGTGACCTTGGGCAAATGACTTAAGTATCTCCGAGTCTCAGAACCTCGTCTTTAAAACGGGGCTAAAGGCACTGCCCTGCCTGACAGGATAAACACATTAAGGATTGTGAGGTACTCAGATACTACGGTGGTGGGGATCACATAGGTATCTAAGATATATAGAAAGAAAACTCCCACTGGCTTTCTAAGGGAGTTGGACAACTCTCTTGCTTTCTGTTAGGTTCCTTTGAAACTCTCAGGAATCCTCTTGCATTTTGGTGTCAGTAGAAAGCTTCCCAATGATCTCAGTGAGGATTGGATCAAAACCCTGATAACATTGATCTCTTCTACATTGCTGTGTCTGCCATTGCCTTCGATTCCTCTTCCTCTACCAAAAAACTGCCCCCCCCCCAAAAAAAATCCCCATGTTTTTGGCCACAAGTTATTGTTCTAAGCAAGTATTGTTCTAAGCAAGGGTGCTGGATTTAAAAAGGAGAGTCCCTCTTCCAGTATGTGTCAAGCATTCATTTTGAATTAATCACTCCATTGCTTAATATGGTGTATATTTCCTTAGGAAATGAATCAGAGAAGAGGAACCTTTGCCTCATCTCCCATCAAACCAATGAAGAAAGAGAGGGGGTTTTTTCAATGGTAGGTCAGTTTACAATGTGTCCTTTACCAGGTGACTCATAAACGTTGATACATTTCACAGCAATGCAACCACAGCAGCAGTTCTAAATCTAATAGGGAATGCCAGCCAAAGATAGAGGAATGAATGCTCATGCCTGCAATAGAAAGAAGAATGGAAATGCTACCTGCCTTCATTTAGGATCCAATCCCGTGATTTCCTGATCACTTCTTGGGATCAGGTCCCTAATGTGTTTCCTGCACTGTGTGTGGTATGTTTAATTTATTTCATTTAAGTCCAAAGTACAGGTGGACCCTTTGTTTCTGCATAGACCGCATTCCTAAATCTGATTTGAATGTTGCTGGATTTGTATTCTGTTTAGAAGAGACTGTGAGATAGATGCAAAGTAAAAATTTCCAGTGAGAAATAGAATTTGGGATGGAGGGGAGAGAGGATATGTGGGGGATAGATGGTGATTTCCCTGGAGTTCATTGAAAAAACAAATGAACAAACCCAATCCTTTTTGACTGTGTTTCCAATTTTTTGAAATATTTCATTGTTTTCCGAATCAAACTATTTCATCTCCAAAGCTGTTAGAGTTTAAAAATTGTGGAGGAAAATTGTGTCCAAAAGTTTTCTCTGTTTTTAGTTAAAATTTGACATTTCAGCAGAAAATTCTTGAGTCAAAAATCAACATTTGAAAAATGTTGGCTCTCCTTGTTTTCCGCAGTTTACAAATGGGGGTTCACTAGTCCTCAGTGCAATTCACTCAGATCATTGTACTTGTTTCTAGGGTACTAAGGGGTTAAAAGTTTTCAGGAAGTAATCAAATGTATGGGCCATATCCTCAGCTGGTATAAACTACTGTACATCCTTTCAAATCACTGGAGCAATGTCATTTTACCCCAGCTGAGTAACTAGCTTCATGGGTTTCAAAGAGGCCAACAGTTGCTGAGGGGCAGTGATTATTGCTGCTTAGACCAATGCTTATTTCTGTAAGGTTCTTCCTCTAAACAAATGCTTAGTGGGTTTGGTTGTATTTTATCTATTAATATCCTGTATTTAGCTGTCATTTGTCAATCTGAGGGCTCCCAAAAATGTTTATGATCTATTAGGAACATATTCTTTTGTAATAATCAATAATAATAAACGACAAAAATAATACAAATTAATTCAGTTTTACAGGGTATAGGGAAGGAAGATTCAGGGCAATGCCATTGTTAATTATGAATTATTTGTATGGCAGGAGCTACCATAATGCTAGACCAGGAGTGGACAGTAAGCGGACCACTGGCTGAACACGGTTCACCAAGGTGAGCCCCTGGTGGGTCACTGGCACTTTATTTACCTGCATGTCCACAGGTATAGGCTCTTGCAGCTCCCATGATCACCATTCCTAGCCAATGGGAGCTGCGGGAAGCAGTGTCCTGGTCTGTAACACTTTCCACAGCTCCCATTGTCCGGAAACAGTGAACCAACAGGAGCTTCAAGTGGCCATAGCTGTGGACGCACAGATAAATAAAGCACAGGAGGCCTACTAAGGACTAACCCTGGTGAATAGTGTCTGGCCTGCAAGCCACCTGGTGCCCATGCTAGACAATAAGTAGCCAAAAAAAAAGCACTTCCCAAAAAAACGAGTAATCTAAAGGGAAGAATTTCTGTCACTAAGGGCAGGTAGGTGCCAGACTCCCATGGAAGTGAAAACTGGGTGACTACCTTCCATCTGAGCCTTTGAGAAGCTCCCTCTAGATAGATGAAATAGACGAAAGGGCAGGAGAAAGGGGAAGGATCAGTATCTCAGTTTTATTTTTGGGGAGCCAAGGCCCAGAGATATTAAGGGTAGACTCTTCACAGGAGCCTAAGGGAGCTGGCTGAAATTCAGAGAGACTAGGCACCTAGGTTCCTTTGGAAAACGTCCGAACCAGTGACCTGTCCAAGGCCATATGCCGTGTTAGAGATGGGTTGAAACATGTATTTCCTGAGTCACAGGACATTGCCTTAGCCATAAGACTGTTTCCCCTCTCCATAGGGTTAAACTTTTAATCATACAAAAGTGCCAAGGGATCTGAAATGCCCATGGAAAGCAGACAGGGGCTCTGGTTTTTGTCTACCACATTAATCTAGATGAAGCTTAATTTAGATTGAAAAAAATCTAAATTTGGTGGTGGAGATGTCGAGCCACTTCTCTTTCTTATCCCCAGGCAGATGTCCTGGTTTTTCCCTTCCCACCCCAAAAAAGGATTCTGCCTAATTCTTTGCACCAAAAAATGAAAGCATATTTCAGGGTCGACGTGAAACAATCACACTAGTGATCGGTACGCTTTGAGGAGAAAACTGAGCTGCAGTGGCTCTGCTTTGACAGGTCTTTGGAAGATTTCAGGGAAGTTACACCCACTTCATTCATGATAATCGTCTGTTTAACACAGAGCAGCTCAGTATTATGAATGAACAGGAACATGTTTTGGCTTGCGGATCAGCTCACAAATATAATGCATCAAACTCATCAAATACCCACTGACTTCATTCTTGAAATGGAAATGAGCAAAAGTAAGAATCTTTAAAATATTGTTTTTAATTGCACCTTTTTGTTTCTTTAAAGATACAAAAATGTTTACCTTCTCCTGGTGGTGGATGTGTGAGTCACAGTGGCTGGAGAATGTGGAAGACAAATCACAGCCTCTAAAGCAAATTGGATGCAACTGAAATCAGGTTGTGGTGACGTTTGTATGTTTGTTCTCAAAATGCCAAACTCCAGGATTTCATAAGAGGGGATGAGGAATGGGAATGGGATGGAGCTGATAGATGAACTGGCTTCCACTCCACTTGGATAGGGAAACATGCTGGCAAGGTCTGGGCCATATCCTGTCTTCCACAATGGCTTGGATATTCTTGGTGCCAGTATGGCCAGTAGGAGGCTATTGCAGCTGAATGTAGGTCAGAGAGGACATGAAAGTGGCTACAAGCTGCCTTTAGCCTACCCCTTCATTCCTGAACCAAAATTTCTGGAGGAACGGGTGCTGCAATCTCAATCAAATACACACTCACAAGCGGTTGCTAAGCTTGAACTAAATTCAAGTTGAGCATCCTCCTTGGTAGTGTTGAAGAAAAATATATGGATAGCCATGTTCTTTCCCCTTTCTTGCTTCTTCTCTCCCGGCTTTAGGACAAAATTATAGGAACAATACTTCGCTGTTTTCTTCTTCTTCCAAGTGCTTTATGCAGCATTAACTATTTTCACCAATCCCCTGTGGTGCAGGGGACCTCTCATTTTTTCAGAAACAAAGTATAGTGCCACACAGAGAAGTACAGTGCCACAGTGCCCAATGAGAGTAGAAAGTGTCTGAGTCAGAGACCATCCAAGTCTGTTTATCTGTCCTAGGTAATTACATCATAGAAGATTAGGGTTGGAAGAGACCTCAGGAAGTCATCTAGACTAACTCGCAGCTTAAAGCAGGACCAATGCCAACTAAATCATCCCAGCCAGGGCTTTATCAAGTCTGTAAGGATGGAGATTCCACCCCTTCCCTAGGGAACCCATTTCAGTGCTTCCGCACTCTCCTAGTAAAATAGTTTTTCCTAATATCCAGTTTAGACCTCCCCCACTGCTACTTGAGACTATTGCTCCTTGTTCTGTCATCTGCTACCACTGAGAATAGCTTGGCTCCAGTGTTCCCTATAAGCTGTGTGCTTGTGCAGCCACTCAGGAGAAATTCAAATGCTGCCCAGCTGTTTAGCAAAGCACCTGGGCTTGTGGGGTTCAGCTGAGGAGCTAAAAGTAGCAATGTAGACATTTGTACTCAGACTGGAGTGCAGGCTCAGTAGGCCAGTGACAGGGATGGTCTCAGAGTCAGGTCTCCAGCCAGAACCCAGGTATGTACAAAACTGGGTAGCTCTGGAGCACAGAATCAGTCCTAGGGGCAGAAGAGGCAGGCAGTCATATGGGGCCCCCATTTTCCCAACAGAAGCCTGCTCGGGACACATGGCAATTAAAGGGGCCATGACCTCATTTCAACCTTTTTTTAAAAATTTTTTGCTTGACAAATTTTCCCCAGCGGTTGTCCGGGGCTGCCAATTGGTTAGGACCGGCCCTGCTGGAGCATGACCCCTCCAAGCCACAGTTGGTGTGAGATTCACTGCCATGGATTTTTTCTCCTGTGTTGTGGAACCCTAAATGATTTGCCCAAAGTCACTTGGGAAAGCTGTGGCAGACCTGGAAAGGCTCCTGTTGATTTTGATGGGCTTTGGACGAGGCTATATAAATTGCAGTTTCTAGCTCCCAGTGCCATAGAGTTGTAATAATAACAATAAAGCTAGAGTAGTAAAACAAAAAGGAGTATTGCAGTAATGAATCCTGCTCGGCCATTTCATTCTCTAAGCTAATAGAAATGCGTGCTTAAGGGAATAAAAGAATGAAATTTCATTGAAAATAGGGTTTTTTGGGGGTGAGGCTTTAATATTAAATATTTAATATTAATTTAATATGTGGTGTTCCTCTCCGTCCCAAGCACTGCACTGTGTTATAGATGGATAGACAGACAAGCTGTTTGGTGCTAATGGAAAGTAAGCTGTAAGGGTACGTCTACACTTGCCTCCTACTTCGAAGTACCAGTTAATTCGAGGGAAGGGATTTAAATCGGGCTACCGCGTCTACACGTGGCAAGTTACATCTGGTGACTGGAATTTTAAAATGGCGACTGGCCGCGAATATGCTAATCAAGCACGGGATATTTAAATCCCGCGCTTGATTTGCAACTTCGGTATGCTTCATTTGCCTCCCTACTTCGAAGTAGGAGGCAAGTGTAGACGTACCTTAAGAGACTGTGTAACAAATATAAAAATGATTAGTTTTTGGATATTCATACTCACTGAAATGCAGAAAACTGTGCCTCTCAGCCCTGCATTGAGGCATCAGCATCATGTCTGTTCTCCATTTAAGTCCTCAAAATGGGACTTAAGTAGCACTTAAGTGGCACATAGATGTGGGCTGACCCTCTGGACAGGGATGAATGTCATCCAAAGAAAGCAGGCAAAACAAATGGTGAAAAGGCAATTCGATTTTAAATTCTTGAATTGATTCCTTTTGCGGGGTCAGTTTGAGATTGGAGCTGGGCAATGTTTTGCAAAGCCATGTCAGTTTCACTGAGTTCTTTGGGTTGAAAACAAAACAAAAACAAAAATCCAAAAAAATGAAAACGATGCTTTTGAAATGAATCCTTCTTTTGTTCAAAATAACTTTTTGTTTAGTCATCTCATTTATTTTCTTTTCATTTTCTTTTAAAAAGCTATACAATGCTTGAAATCAGAACAAAACATTTTCTTCAATTCAAGATTATTTTATTTAATTTTTTTTTGAATTGCCAAAAAGTTCTGGAAATTTTCATTTGCAGTTCAAGCCAAAAAACTCTAAAAAGATTCCCGAAGAACCAAAAAATCCATTAATCCCCCTGCTCTTTTTGAGAGCCTTAGACAGAATGTGCTAGAGCAGGAGTTCTCAGACTTTTGCTTACCACCCCCCTCTTTCTGAGACCAGCACCACCTAGAGTCCTCCTCCCCTATGGCCAGAACTCTCCTTCCCCCATTTAGAAACATGAGAAGAGCAGCCCCATGTCACCTGTTTGCAACCTCCAAGAGAAGGTGGAGCTAGAGCAAGGCAAAGTAGCAGTGTTGTTATGGCTGTCACACACTGCATTATATTGATGGCGGTCTTTCTTTCACAGGACTGTACTTGAAGAGATCAAGAAATGGAGTGTGTTTTTTCCCCCACTCAGATGTTTAGGGTGAGTACAACATCTTATCTTGTACACCGCTCTCCTGTACTGTGCAGCAAAGAAAGATGTCCGCTTGGTCAAAAGAACCGCTCCCTTGTTTTATCGTTGCTAGGATAACACCAGGCCTAATTTAGCAGCAGCGAGGCAGAACATTTGGATTTTGTCATCCATTTCCAAGACTATTGTTCACCTCATTTTCCCCGTTTCTCATATTAGTTGTACGTTTTATGGTAGGTTCCAAAAGATAAGTTAATGCTGTCCTGATGATTAAATTTTTCCTTGTGCTCTGAAGATGGAAAACCTTTATCTAAATACTTATTATTATGTGGGCAGAAGTTAATTCATTTACCAGTGTAATCTCACGAGAAATTTGTGCAAAAGGTCTGACTGTGGGGGATGGGATGAAATGTAACAAAGCAAAATGCAGGTTAAATATTAGAGAGCACGTCCTAATGGTGAGATCTAGCTGCTCAGGTTCCTAACTCAATTCATTTTTGTTTATTGGAAAATAAAATGAAAATGACCTGCTTCATTTGAATCATTGCTGTGGGGCAGGGCTGGGGCTGAGGCTGAGGGGCTCAGTATGCAGGCTGCCTCGGGGGGGAGAGGACTATCCCAGCCCTCTCTCACCACAGGAGGTTGGGGCCAAGTGAAGAGCACCTTCAGTGGGCACTGCTAGGGAAGGGGTGCATGTCCCCTGGCTGGGGCACATCCAGGTTTGTCTGCTCCCTGTGCTTCCTAGCCAGAGTGGGGAATGCAGCAAACTGTGAACTTTCCCCTCACTCCCTGACGAAGGGGAACAGCCAGCAATGTCTATGTGTGTGTGTGGGAAGCTTTGCCTCCCCCTCCCTAAAGAGGAGGTGCATGTGGGGTGGGAGGGTCAGGGCTGGGGCAGTCCTCAAGGTGGGACACCCCCAGCCGGCCCCTTTCATTTGCCTGGTGATTCTGTCTCTTTTCTGTATAGTTTTCTGAGGAGCAATCCTATTCCAGGTACTTCCTATTTTCCTAGCACAACCACACTGTGACCTTGCTTTAAGTTACAATAAGAGGAAGCTGTGAACTGAATTTATGGTCCTAGCTCTTATTGTTTAGGAGGAGTTCTCAGACAAACAAACTCAGATATATAGTAGATTATTATTATTTGTATTACAATAGGACCAATAGAATCAGGACCTCATTGTGAAGCATGACTAGCAATGCTCGGTGCTTCAGGTTTTGAATTGTCTAAGTTAAGACCCTAAAAGGGGCTGTTTTTCAGAAATGCCAAGAAATGCATTTTCAGAATGCCCTCCTTTGAAAATCAGGCTTCTCAAGAATATCTCTTAGTGGCTTGTGAAATATAGGCCAAAGAGAGTCCCTGCCCTGAAGGCACACACTATTAAGGACCCTGTGCAACTTCCATTGAAATCAATGGGAGTAGGTTTGGGCCCTAATAAATACCTGTAGCTGTCTGAAGGATGTATCTCTTCAATGAGAATTTGGGCCAGGATCCTCAAAGGTATTTAGACTCCTGACTTCTGCTGAAATCAGTGGGAGTTAGGGACCTAAATACCTTTGAGGGGCTGGGCCTTTGCTCGTCTCTGAATATGGATTCCCTCACTGACTCCCAATAAATAAGAATTATTGCTTAGGATGGTGCAGTCAGATCTTGCAGTGATGAAGGGCGTAGATACTATATGAATGAATAGTATGAAATGGAGAATGAGGGAAATTTGGGTTGAAGAGCCATGCAGATTTCCTGATGGTGAGTTCTGTATTACTTGATTAAGAGGTTTTCAGTGGGAATTGGGCACTGAATATACTTGTGACATGTTTGAAAAATCTCCCTCTTGGACTAAAATTCATTTATTCTAGTGGGGTTCCATAAATGCAAGGGAAGAAATTAGTCCTTCTTCTGAAATTCACACTGTGTGGAAAGCCCCCAAGTATCTATACGCCACCTGACGAAGCACAAGTGACGCATGGGACTTGTATGAGCTTGCTGCACAAAGGGGAATTTTACCTTCATTTGCAATAAGCCCACATGTTTGAGAATCAGCTCTACTCTATTATATATAATCTGTAGACAATTTTTATCTGATCTGAGTGCTACTGCAATATAAAATATTAACTAGATCTATACCTATTGCATAACACATATGTAAATAATATTAGAAGACAGTCTAACTATAACATATGGGTGGATGTATACATCTGAAACTGAAGTCTGGCAGTACCCCTATTGATTTCAGTAGGCACTGGTGGAAGGTACCATGGCTAAGTATTCGGTAAACTAGATCAGTCAGCCGAGTTTATAGGCACCTAAATGAAAATGGACTGATGTTCAGAGATCCTGCAGCTGTCATTGACTCTGGTCAGAGTTGTCAGCATTCAAAACCTCTTAAAACATCCAGCCATGTATATTTGCGACTGCTGACTAGATGTTAAGACCTCTTTTTGGACACATGGCCTGTAGGTTTATCATAGAATTGAGACTTCAGGATTCACATCTAGGCAGGACACAGACACAGATACACCAAGTGTTTTTGTGGTTACGTTTCCTTCTTTCTAGAAAAACAAGGAGAGGTGTTCTCATGTTCACGTTGTGGCCTTTTTATAGACCCACAATGTACAGGGAACACAGACTCCTCTTCAGTGGTAATAGAGAGGTAGCCATGTTAGTCTGATCTTGCTAAAACAAAAGGAAAAACTATGTAGCACTTTAAAGACTAACAAGATGGTTTAATAGGTGATGAGCTTTCATGGGCCAGACCATGATCGGAGGAAGTGGGTCTGGCCCACGAAAGCTCGTCACCTATTAAACCATCTTGTTAGTCCTCTTCAGTGGTGAGTGAGAATTTCCATGTCCCTGGATATGAGGCACTACAATCAGAGGTGTGAACACAGCCCATATCAGCATACCTGAGTTGGCTTGAGAACCAAAAGTGGTGAAGCCATGAAAGCATGGGTGCCAGGCGGAGCTAGCAGGTTGGTCTTGGATGTGGTCGTACAGCTTCACTGCTATTGTAACTTAGCTAGCTAGAACACAGCTAGCTCGGATGTGTTTACACATGCTGCAATCACACCTCTGTTTGCAGTGTAGGCGTACCCAGAGGCTGTCCTACAAATGTTCCTTTGAAAGCCCAGAAATTGAAGGGGGTGTATAAGCAGCAGCCAAAGAGTCCCTTTAACTTACAATCCTATGGGGATTCTCAGCAGCTACAGAGTAGTTGTTGGGCAACTGTGCTATAATTTAGAGCAGTGTCCAGTAACCCATACTGGTCACTGGAAGCAGCCCAGAACTGGGAGGGCGTAAAGCCGCCTTTGTCCCTTGTCCTCTGATTGCACCCCCTGAAGAATTCCAGCCTTTGATTGTTGTTGTTCAGTTCCTGGCTATAAGAGTCAGCAAATCGCAGGGTCATGGAGATCAGTGACTGAACATGAGCAGTTCACGACTGAAACTGAAACAAAGCTGACTGTCATCCAAACTGACATTTCTCTGGTGCATGATTGTGTCTGATTTTTTGCTTGTAAATTCTCAGATTATTGCAGGGGCAAAAGGGGATGCAAAATTAAAACTCCACTGTTCAGAGGAAATAGGAACAAGGTGTCCAAAAAGTTAGAACCAGCTGGGTTTATGATGACAAATTAGGTATATCTTGCAGTAATATAGCTGCTTTGTATTATGTGCTTCCATCCATGAAATACCATAACTATGCTGTCTCTGTAGCACTCTAAGGTTAATGTGTTTCGAATAATATATTACAGTATTGTGGAATTATTTGTAAACTAGGACTTTATTTGCTGGAATTTTTACCCCCTTTTATGGAATTTTATCCCCGTTTTGTTTTAAACAGGAAAAATATTCCATGGGATTTTTAAAAAAAAGATGGTGACTTATTTTACTTTAAGTGTGAGGGATAGTAAAATTGGGTGAAGGCCACGGATCTGTATCTTGATCATAACTATCACAAAGGTCAGGGGCCAGTCCTTCACTTGGTGAAAATGGTAATAATCAGGAATAACTCCATTGAAGTTACTGAAATTCATTTGTGTAAAAGGTGAGGAATTCAATCTCTCAGTATTTTGCTCCCTGAGACAACAAACATGCCCATGAAAAATCATGGAATCATAGAACCATAGAGCTGGAAGAGACCTCAGAAGGTCATCAAGTCCAGCCCCGTGCTCTAGGCAGGACCAATCCCAACTAAATCAACCCAGCCAGGGCTTGGTCAAGCCGAGACTTAAACACCTCTAGGGATGGAGACTCCACTACTTCCCTAGGTAACTCATTCCAGTGCTTCACTACCCTCCTAGTGAAATAGTTTTTCCTAATATCCAACCTGGACCTCTCCCACCCCAACTTGAGACCATTGCTCCTTGTTCTGCCATCTGTCACTACTGAGAACAGCGTCTCTCCATCTTCTTTGGAACCTCCCTTCAGGAAGTTGAAGGCTGCTATCAAATCCCCCTTCACTCTTCGTTTCTGCAGACTAAACAGACCCAACTCCCTCAGCCTCTCCTCATAAGTCATATGCTCCAGCCCCCTAATCATTTTGGTTGCCCTCCGCTGGACCCTCTCCAATGCGTCCACATCCTTTTTGTAGTGGGGGGCCCAGAACTGGACACAATACTCCAGATGTGGCCTCACCAGAGCCGAATAAAGGGGAATAATGACATCTCTGGATCTGCTGGCAATGCTCCTCTTAATGCAACCTAATATGCCATTAGCCTTCTTGGCTACAAGGGCACACTGTTGACTCATATCCAGCTTCTCATCCACTGTAACCCCCAGGTCCTTTTCTGCAGAACTACTACTTAACTGGTTGGTCCCCAGCTTGTAACTATGCTTGGGATTCTTCCGTCCCAAGTGCAGGACTCTGCACTTGTCCTTGTTGAACTTCATCAGATTTCTTGTGGCCCAATCCTCCAATTTGTCTAAGTCACTCTGGACCCTATCTCTGCCCTCAAGCGTATCTACCTCTCCCCCTAGCTTAGTGTCATCCGCAAACTTGCTGAGGGTGCAATCCATCCCCTCATCCAGGTCATTAATAAAGATATTGAACAAAACTGGTCCTAGAACCGAACCTTGGGGTACTCTGCTAGAAACCGACCGCCATCCTGACATCGAGCCGTTGATCACTACCCGCTGGGCCCGGCCTTCTAGCCAGCTTTCTATCCATCTTACTAGCCATTTATCCAATCCACATTCCCTTAACTTGCTGGCAAGAATATTGTGGGAGACCGTATCAAAAGCCTTGCTAAAGTCAAGGTAGATCACATCCACTGACTTTCCCACATCCACAGAGCCAGTTACCTCATCCTAGAAGCTAATCAAATTGGTCAGGCACGACTTGCCCTTTGTGAATCCATGCTGACTATTCCTAATCACTTTCCTCTCTTCCAAGTGCCTCAAAATGGATTCCTTAAGGATCCCTTCCATGATTTTTCCAGGAACCGAGGTAATACTGACCGGCCTATAGTTCCCTGGATCGTCCTTCTTCCCTTTTTTGAAGATGGGCACTACATTTGCCTTTTTCTAATCATCCGGGATCTCTCCCAATCTCCACAACTTTTCAAAGATAATGGCCAAAGGCTTCTCAATGACATTTGCCAACTCCCTCAGTACCCTTGGATGCATTAAGTCCGGACCCATGGATTTGTGTACGTTTAGCTTTTCTAAACAGTTCCTAACCTGTTCTTTACCCACTAAGGGCTGTCGATCTTCATCCCATCTTGCGTCACTTGGCTCCTGGACTTCCGCGCTGACCTTGTCCGTGAATACAGAGGCAAAGAAAGCATTGAGTACTTCAGCTTTCCCTACATCATCTGTCACTAGGTTACCTCCTTCATCCAGTAGGGGCTGCACACCTTCTCTGATCACCTTCTTCTTGTTAACATGCCTGTAGAAACCTTTCTTGTTATCCTTCACATCCTTAGCCAGTCGCAATTCCATTTGCGCTTTCGCCTTCCTGATAACCCCCCGGCATTCTCGAGCTATACATTTAAACCCCTCCCTGGTCATTTGTCCAAGTTTCCACTTTTTGTAAGCTTCCTTTTTGTGCTTAAGTTCACCAAGGATTTCCCCCGTAAGCCAATCCGGTCTCCTACCATTTTTGCCTCTCTTGCGACGCGTCAGGATGGTTTCTTTCTGTGCCTTCAATAAGGCTTCTTTAAAATACTGCCAGCTGTCCTGGACTCCTTTCCCCTTCATGTTAGCATCCCAGGGGATTCTGCCCATCAGATCTCTGAGGGAGTCAAAATCTGCTTTTTTGAAGTCCAAGGTGTGTATTTTACTACTCTCTTTTCTTCCTTTGGTCAGGATCCTGAAATCTACCATCTCATGATCACTGCTTCCCAGGTTGTCACCCACCTCTACTTCTCCTATTAGTTCCTCCCTGTTGGTGAGCAGAAGGTCAAGCTGCGCATGGCCCCTGGTCGGATCCTTCAGCACTTGTACCAAGAAGTTATCCCCAACATTCTCCAAAAACTTCCTGGATTGCCTGTGTACTGCCGTATTGGTTTCCCAACAGATGTCAGGGTGATTAAAGTCCCCCACGAGAAGCAGGGCCTGTGATCTGGAAGCTTCTCTCAGTTGTCCGAAGAAAGCCTCATCTACTTCATCCACCTGATTCGGTGGCCCGTAGCAGACAGCAACCACAACATCACTGCTGTTGTTTGCTCCTTTAAACTTAACCCATAGACTCCCAACAGGTTTTTCTCCCTCTTTATACTGGAGTTCAGAGCAATCATAGTGCTCTCTTACATATAGTACAACTCCTCCTCCTTTTCTCTCCTGCCTGTTCTTCCTGACCAGTTTATACCCTTCCATGACAGCGCTCCAGTCATGTGAGTCATCCCACCAAGTCTCTGTTATCCCAATTAAATCATATTTCTTGGACTGGGTCAGGGCCTCCAGTTCTTCCTGTTTGTTGCCCGGGCTCCTCGCATTAGTGTACAAACACCTCAGATAACCAGTTGATCGCCCCATCTTCTCCATTCGAATCAGGGGTCCTCCTTTCTTGCTCGTTCCTCTCTGCATTTCTTCCCAGTATCCGACTTCCCCACTCCCTTCAGGGTGTTGGTCACCGTCCCCCGACAAACCTAGTTTAAAGCCCTCCTCACTAGGTTTGCAAGCCTGCCCGCGAAGATGCTCCTTCCTCTCTTTGTTAGGTGGATCCCATCTCTTCCTAACAATCCTCATGCCTGGAACAGAGTCCCATGGTCGAAGAAACCAAAGCCCTCTCTCCGACACCACCTGCGCAACCACGCATTTACTTCCTCAATTCGACGATCCCTGCCCAGTCCTTTCCCTTCAACAGGGAGGATGGACGAGAACACCACTTGCGCTCCGAATTTTTGGGTCCTTCTTCCCAGCACTACATAATCCGCAGTAACCCGCTCAAGGTCATTCTTGGCCGTATCATTAGTTCCCACGTGGAGAAGCAGGAAGGGGTAGCGATCTGAAGGTTTGGTCAGCTTGGTAAGCCTCTCAGTCACATCCTGAATGCGAGTTCCCGGTAAGCAGCACACCTCTCGAGATTCCAGGTCCGGACGGCAGAGGGATAGTTCAGTCCCTCTTAGGAGGGAGTCCCCGACCACCACCACCTGTCGTTTTCTTTTGGGGGTGGTGGTCATGGAACCCTCATCCCTAGGACTACACATCCCATGCCTTCCAGTAGATGGTGTTCCCTTGCGGTTTCTTCCTTGTGAGGTCCCTTCCAAAGCATTCACCACCGCAGAGCCTGTGGAGAGAACCTGAAAGCGATTACTTACCTCTATAGCATTGGGGGATTCCCGTACTGGCCTTTTTCCCCTTCTAGAAGTTACATGCTGCCAGTTCTCTTCCTGGTCACGTACTGCCCTCTCTGACTCTTCCGCCTCCCGTGCTTGTAGGATTAACCGCTGCCTTCTATCGAGGAAGGCTTCATCCTCTCTGATCGAGCATAGGGTCGACACTTGGGCCTCCAGTCCTCTAATTTTTTCTTCCAAAATGGCGACCAGCTTGCACTTAGTGCAGATGAAATCCGTTCTTTCTTCCGGGAGGAAGACAAACATGGCACACTCCGTGCAGGTAACAAAAGCAGACCTATCACCATCCATCCCTGCTGTCCTGGAGAAGGGATTTAAAAAGAAAGGCCTATATATATATAGATATAGGTAAATGCATCCAATGCTATTTCTGTGAAGAGTCCTGACGAAATAAATCTCCCAGGGGTTAGGAACCCAATGACAAAATAAAAGTTCTCTCACATACATCCAGGTGGTTGTGATATGGATTCCCAAGGGACATTTTCCACAGAGGCTCCATGAGAGAGTTGTTGTACTGCAGTTGCTGCAGAAGTGGGAATAGAAATATCTGTTTTGGTGCTTTGGACCTAATCCATGCACTCCTTTTTTTAGGCATCCACAGCAATACCAGTCACCTGAGCCTGTAGAGTCAAGGCATCTTAAACTATACCCTTGGTGGTGTCTTGGGGCAAACAAAGGGTTAAACATTTAGGGCAAAGGCCTGGGAAGAAATTGTGACAGGGTTAGTAGGTAACCAGGAGCATCTGAACCTTGTTAGAAAAGGGATGGACTGAGACAAACTTGATCACCTCAGAAAATACAAACATTTATGAGACGGGTGGGGCTTGGGCATAATATATTTCCACAGCAAGTGAACTTTCTTCATTTATGTGGGTGACGTAGCATCATAGAAATGTCCAGCTTGAAGGGACCTTGAGAGGTTATCTACTTCACCCCCCCATGCACACCCCCACGCACACGTACCCTGTGGAGGTCCAAGCACACACACACACACACACACTCTGTGCAGGGCCAAGCATACCTAGATCATCCAGCACAGGTGTTTGTCTACCCTGTTCTTAAAAACCTCATGAAGAGAGGAGAAAGGTTTGGGTCAGCATTCTGAGATCAGTTTGGAAGGAAACCTATACTCTTTCTCTAGTGTAAGAGTGTTTCTCAACCTTTTTGATGCCAGGGACCGGCTTGCTGCCATTCTAAAATGATATATTTTTTATGGAGTATTAAATCGCTGGTATTGTATAATGGGATATTTTGGATACATCTTTCTGACAATGAAGACTGACGTGCCAGAGTAGGATACCTATAAAAAATGTCACTGCTGTGCTAGATGTAGGTGTATAATAATTGAGTTTGCATGTGGCCAGAAAAAATCCAGGAGCCTTATGGGTCAGGCTTCTCCCCTAAATATTGGCGCTCTCACTGATGTGTTTGGAAGGATACTCATTAGACAGCTCTTTAAACTCGCTCAGTAACATGAAGGAAGTTTTGGTGTAGTGTTTGCCTTCCATCTCTGGATTGTGCTGTCATCCATGCCAGAGATTTCTTATGGACCAGTTGTATCTGATCGCACTGTGCTAAGATCATTCTCTGGTGCCCCTCACCGTAATGGTGAAGCACCGCTCAAGAATTAAAAATAACAAAATCATATCAGTATTACCCTTTCCTTTTGGAGCAGGTATGACTATGTTCCTTGCCATTAGACTAGTGGGGATTTTCTGGGGTGAGAGCATCTTAAGTAAGGGAAACCAAATTGGTTTTGCATTACTAAGCACATCAGGTGCAGTCAAAAAGAATTCTCAAACACCCTTCACCCAGACCCCTCCCCCAACAAGGTTTTTGGACACCTTGCATTGCAGAGCACGCAAGCAGAAGGCTGTGCTGCACTGTCAACAGACTGTTCAGGAACAACGTATCGGCACTTCTAGCAAGTGGAACTTAGCATGAATATTTGGCAAGCAATGTTGCCTCCATCCTTGGCTGTGCTTTTGAGAAAGCATGTTTGCTTTGAATGGGAAAATGCCATGAACAGAGTCCACGAATAGATTCCTAGGCTGGGATTCAGGCAATTGGGTTCAATTTCCTGGCTCTCCTGTGAACCCCCTGAAAGGCCTTGGCCAAGTCACTTAATTGCGTTGTGACTCTGTTTCCCATTTATGAAGTGGAGCTGATACAGAGGTGTTGTGACAGTATATTTACTAACATTTCTGACCACAGATACCATGGGGTAAGGGGCTACAAGTACCTAGATCAACGAAACCTCTCATACATCCTGGTTTTTATGAAATTTACACAGATCTCCTGAGTCCCATCCTGGTGCCTCATCACAAGACTATTTATTGCAAGAGAAAGAGGAGACAATTATATATTTATTAGCATCCCTTTTTAATAATGTTGGCAGCATATTACTAGTTTCATCTCCCATTGTGTTGCTCCTAGCAATCAATTTGCTGTTGCCCTTTTTATCCCTCACCCACCTAGCAATACACAATCCAAAATACAATGGGTCGCTCTTGTGGTGAATCCCTCAACTTGATGTGAACATTTGCTAGCCTTGATTTTTTTCTGATGCATTTCAATGGAGAGAAGAGAGAAAAGTATCTTTTGCTCCTAGTGAAATATGGCATTGGGTATTTTATCGAACCTGTCACTTTAAACGACGCCTTTGCCATCTGTTCTGCCTGCTAATTACAAATGCAAAACAAATGTAATTCACATCTGCTTCATTTAAAATAGGGGAGACCACAGTGGCTGAATTGTTCCTTATTTTTAAGCATCACATGCTTCTTTATTTCCCGTTTCACGCCAATGCCTGATCTCCCTTCCAGTTTGCAGGAATAGGAATTGCCATAGCAGATCCGATCAGCTAAAGACACCTACTCCAGTAACTTGCTTCCAACAGTGGCCTATACCATCAGGTTCAGAGGAAGGAGCAAGACATCCTATGGTGAGCATTTATTGGAGGGCTTTAGAGTGCATCCCCGTCTCATGGCAAGATGGACAATATTACTTAATGCGTCAGCTGTGAGGTCCTGGTTCTGATGTTGCTTATAGGGTGTCGATCAGGAGTAGCTCTTTTGATGTCAGTGGAGATGCTCTCATGACATCTGTGTCTGATCAGAACCAGTTCCTAAGTCAGTTCCTTCTCTGTTTTCTGTGGAACGAGGCAAGTTTAGAAGTGGTGCCTTTAAAGAAGGCAAGGCAGAACCTGCCGCAGATAGTAGGTTAGTAAGAGGATTTTCCTGCTGCTTTGTCCCTCAGAAGAAGCCAGTGCTCCTTGCTTCTGAATATGGGCTTAATGGCTCTTCTCCTTAGAGTGATTCTTTACCAGAAGAGCTGTCCTTTTCCTTCTGTGAGTTTGCAAGGGCTCAGAAAATCACCCCCTTAAGTAAGTTCTGCTTACTTGAAATGTGAGCACTGTCAAAGCTATTTCTGACTCCATTTCAACCAACCAGTTCGTAAGACCTTCTTTTGTATGTTTCTCAGATTGATATGTAGATTGTTGAGCCGTTTAGCTGCCCATCATTGAGGGTAGCAAGTTGTTGCAGTCCACCATTCAGTCTTTTGATTGTCCACACCTCCACAACACATTTGGCCATCTGAATCCCTGCTCTGCAGTGACACTGAGGTTTGGGCTAAGCAAACTTTCTGCATTTTGGCACCTGCTTTGGCCAATGTCCATTGTGTCAAGTCATCAGGAACTGCAGCTGAAGGTCTTTTGTTCTGAAGACAGGCAGAGCTTCTGGGAAGAGTTTTGTGGCTTTTTTTCTCCTGTTGGCACCATTTGTGTCAGCCTTGTGTGCAGCAGGTTGTTTTCGTCCATCAGAGCCCTCTGTGCAGTTTTAAGACTGGAGGCATGTTGTCAAAATTTGGGGGGAGCTAGGTGAGCCAACATGTGTAAATGAGATGTTAACAGTGATGTCTAAGGCAACCACTAAAGATCTGGGTAGTGGTGTTCATCTTGGAATCAGCGAGCTATGTATAACATCTTCTGCCCACCAAGCTGATGCAGTGTTCCATTGGAGTGAAATCAGGGCCGAGGTTCATAGGACATTGGCCTCTGCTCCCCAGGGGGTACCTGCTAGATTCTAGATCAAGGCAGTGCAGGCAGTGATCTTTTTCAACAAAATTGAGGGTCTGGAATGGCTGCCATATGAGGAGGAATTAATAAAAGTGGGACCTTTCAGCTTGGAAAGGAGATGACTAAGGGGTGATATGGTAACGGTCTATAAAATCATGACTGGTGTGGAGAAAGTGAATAAAGAGGAGTTACTTACTCCTTCCCATAACACAAGAACTAGGGGTCACCAAATGAAATGAATAGGTAGCAGGTTTAAAACAAACAAAAGGAAGTACTTCTTCTCACAGCACACAGTCAGCCTGTGGAACTCCTTGCCAGAGGATGTTGTGAAGGCCCAGACTATAACAGAACTCAAAAAAGAACTAAATACATTCATGGAGGTTAGGTCCATCGATAGCTATTATCCAGGATGGGTAGGTATGGTGTCCCTAGCCTCTGTTTGTCAGAAGCTGGGAATGGGAGACAGGGAGACGGATCACTTAATAATTCCCTGTTCTGTTCATTCTCTCTGTTCATTGGCCACTGTCAGAAGACAGAATGTTAGGTGGACTTTTGGTCTGACTCAGTATGGCTGTTCTTATGTTCTTTAAATATTCTAAATGTGACCAGAAAGTTAGATTATGGTCTAGTTTGGCTACGTCTAGACTGCAGGCTTCTTTCGGAAGAAGCTTTTTTCGGAAGAGATCTTCTGAAAAAATGTCTTCCGAAAAAGAGCGTCCACACAGCAAAAGCGCATCGAAAAAGCGATCTGCTTTTTCGAAAGAGAGCGTCCAGACTGAATGGACGCTCTCTCGCATGTAAGCTGTGATTGCTATGGATGGAATAGCCACCAGGGCACCTGTGCTTTTTCCTCTTTCCTCTTCTTCCAAGATTCCTTTTCTCTCCTTTTTCAGAAAAAGTCTTCTTCCTCTGTTCTTTTGATTTTCTTGAAGAAGAACACAATTGCAGTGTGGATGTAACTCGGGTTTTGTCAGAAAAATGGCCGTTTTTCTGACAAAACTCTGTAGTGTAGTGTACCCTTTGGCTACATTTATGCTGTAGGCTTCTTGCACAAGAAGCCTTTTGCGCAAGAGTTCTTGCACAAAAACGTCTTGCACAAGAGCACGTCCACACCTCAAAGCACATTGCAAAAGCTATGTGCTTTTGTGCAAGAGAGCGTCCACACTGCATGGATGCTCTTGCACAAGAAAGCTCTGATGGCCATTCACAGAATGGCCATCAGAGCAGCTGTGCTTTTTTCCATAGGGATTTCTTGCACACGAAACCCCTCTGGAGGGGTCACACTTGCCTTTTTGCACAATAGCTGTAGCACAAAAGGGAGTTATGCCTCGTAAAAGGAAGTTTACCTACACCAGCAAAAGTTCTCTGTTCTGCCGTTTTACTGCTGATTTACTTGTGCAAAAGCGCATTTGAGGTATGGACGCTCTGCAGGTTTTTGCACGAAAGTGGCCATTTTTGTGCAAAAACCTTGCAGTGTAGACGTAGCCTCTGAGTCCTCAGTAGATGATAGCTGGTTGGAAAGGGAGTGAATGATCCTCCATGGAAACTGTAAGGGTCTGAGTGGTCAAGTGACTGTTGAGACGTTAGGGTGTGGCTACATCTTAGACTCACTTAACTAAGTCTCCTCCTAAAGGCCAGAGTATTAATGTACTGGCTGAGGAACCCTTCATCATCATGTAGATCATTACTCACTTCATTGAGACAGATGCCTTCCTCATATACTCAGAGGGGAAGCTGTGTTAGTCTATATCTGCAAAAACAAGGAGTCCTGTGGCATGTTTGAGACTTACAGATTTATTAGGACATAAACTTTTGTGTGTAAAACCCACTTCATCAGATGAATTGGACAAATCTCAAAGGTGCCACAGAACTCCCTGTTATTTCCTCATATATGTGCTTGTTGGCTTTAGTTGTTGGTAGGTCATGAGTCTATATATTGAAAAGGAGAGGAGCTAGATCGGATCCTTGTGGGAGTCAGGAGTCCGGAGCCAGCATCTCCGGCTCTGGCGTCTCTGGCTAAAGCTTCTCTGTAATGAGACTACTTGCAAAGGTAACATTGGAAACGCAGACACAAACTGAAGTGACCTAGATTTTGAAAGATGAGATGAGACAAGACGCTCGCTGTGTTCTGTTCTAAGGGGACATGAAGCCAAAAGCTAAGCAGTGAAGCAATTTCTCTTGCTGCCACATGAAGAAAAGGAGATGTAGCTCTTTCTTTAAGCAGCGCCTTATCCTGAGCCTGTTGACCACATTCATTTCACCCTTGGTATGTTCAGTCTCTCTCCTATTGGAATCCCAAAAGCAGCCATTGAAATGACCCTGTGATTTTTCCTTTCTTAAAAGTAGTTGTAGCTTTTAAAAACACACCCTGTTTGTTTCTGCCTTCCCTCCTATGGTATTGAACATGCAGGTGCATGCCTCTATCACCCAGCCATCACGCTGGTGATCAAAATCAGTGCATTCCTTATAACTTTTACTGTCAGGGTAGAAAAGAAAGAGGTGATTATGATTTTTATACCTACTAAAAGAAACCTTCAAGTCAGTAGAGCATTTTTCCCTCTTCATTGTAAAGCTGATGTGGAATCTGGCCTTCTTCTCAAAGGTATTTAGAAATCCTGCTCACTTTTTTTAATAGATATTTTCTTAAAATATTAGGGGAAAGGTTTTCATAGTCAATTCTTCATCTATGCATAGGTGCTTGGGGGGGGGGCAGGGCAAGGTTTATTTTAAAAAAACATTTTAAAAAAACAGCTTAGAACATCTGTGTTTCTAGGTTCAAATTTCAGCAGACTAACTTAGTCCTTCATACTCCTAAGGCAGATGTCCTGAGTGCCATGCAGTTTATGGTGTGTGGGGCTTTCAGGTGAGACCTTAAAAATGAGAGAGGACAGCTCTGGTAAAACACATGTTCTAAACCTTCCTTAGTTTTGGGGAAAACAGATCATCTTGGTTACAAAACAAGGTCCCAGGGCACTTTTCATAAGAGTAGAAGCTTTTGTCAGTATGCTAGGTCTGAAGAAATATCTTATGATCAAAGCATTATGCTGGAATTACAAGACCTGGAATAAATTCATGGACCTGTTGCATACTTCCTGGGAGACTGTCTGAAAGTGGCTTGTTACTGTGGCTATGTCTACATTGCGGGGGTTTTCCAGGACACTAGAGGTATCCCGGAAAAATCCCACTGTGTCCAGGGAACGTGTTTGCTCTTCCGCTTTTTTTGTAGAAGAGCAACTGTGCTCTTTGGGGGAGCCCTGTATACCCTGTTCTATGAGAAATAAGGGCTTTTCCAAAAGAGGAGGCTTTTCTGCCATTTGGCCCCATCTAGACAGGGCCAAATGGTGGAAAAGCCTCTTCTGGAAAAACAATCGGAAAAAGCTCCGTAATTTGCGTAGCTTTTTCTGATAAAACCTGATAGCGTAGATGTGCTTCCATTTGTATAACAAGGTTGTCACCTCTCATGAATGTATCATGAGTGTCACAATATTTAAAGCCACAGCTCCTGGAATTGTGTTGTTATGCAACAATCACAGCTTTCATATACTGAAACGATAAAGTTTCTAGCCTTTATGGTCAGGGAAAAGAAAAAAGCTTGGAAGCATGATGCCTAAAGGCTCAGAAAACCAGAGACAAATAAAAAGGATGCTATATTTATTATTTCTCTTAAATTACTTGCTGGCACTGGGTGGAAAATCAGCTACTAGAGGCCAGTTTTACAGTCTATCCATACCTCTATACCACCATTTATATTAGTTGTAGGTCATTGCACACAGAATAATATGCATGCCAGTTGTACTACTTTTAGGTAATTTCTATGGTTCCATGAGATACAGGAACACAATGGAATTGCATTAAATCTGACTTTTCTACATTATTTAAATCTACTTTTTGAATCCAATCCATCTGTATTTATATCTGTGTCCCTCACGTGGGGTTATTCCTTTTATATGGAGCTGCACTGGCTGGCTGGCCAGAAGAAGGAGCTTCACATTCTTTTTGCATTACCCCACGTGTAGGTGTAGACAGATATTCTCCCTGCAGGGCACATTGCAAGCAGTGGCAACTCTAGATCTAAACATTGGGTGGGACACAGGAACTTGCCGGTACCTGTAGAGGTGCTCATTATGAGCTGAGCACCTTTCACTCCTGTTGACTTCAATGGGATCTTAGTACCGTACTAAGCACCTTTCAGAAACACCTGGCACCTTGTACAATTAGGCCCTATGATGAACGGCATTGTCCCAAAACCCCTTAATGCTCCCCTGTGTCTTTCAGGCTATTCACTGAAGTCCTACTGACATTGGTAAATAGTCCCAGACATCCAATACTGGGATGCTAGCTTGTATGGAATAATTCAAAGTTTCCTGGCTTTCTAATTCCATTTTAGAACACAGTTTGTTAATTATATGTAATTTATGGTGGGGGACATTTTACAGCTTTACTAGATAATCAGAACTTAAACAGAATGCTGGGAATGGTGGGGGGTATTTCCCTACCTCTATGTCCCTCATGCTCCCCCATTGGGTACTTGCAAACCTTCTCTGCTGCTGAGTGGTTTTTATCAATCAATGCATTTCTGTTTCTGCTGTTGGAATGCACCAGCTTGCACTGAATGGCATGTATTATCCAAAAGCTTTGCCCATGAGGAGGTTACCCTCAGACTCCCTGTGAGGGTTTTATCCCCTCATCTTCAGATTACACAGTTCAAACACGTTCCTAATGATACGTGTAATGATGATAAAATGTTTGTGTGACTGCAAAGCATAACGTTAAAATAATGATACACCTCTCACTAGGCCCTATAAAAGGAAGTCTTAAACATCTGCTTTCCTCTAACTGGGTAGAAACAGATGTTTTGAGGCCTTGAGAAGGAATTGAGTGGCTTTTAAAAGTTCTGGTTTCGCTCAGAACCAAAAATGAAAACATGGTCATGGTTCAATCACACCATGGATTAAAAGACACTAGAAGCTTTTTGAAAACACAGCACAAAAGTGACCCAGAATTCAGTGCATCTTTCTTTAAGTGCCTACTATGGTGAGGGATTGATGTCATTTAGGCCTTTAGGCACTGCTGGACTGCAGTTACTAGTAAATCTTCCTTCCTGTGAACTGAATGAAGATCATCAGGGGAAAGTGAACATTGAGGTCACTAAAGATATTCAGAGGTTAAAATATTCTGCAGACGGTGCCTGTTTCTGGGTCCTGGTCCAAACCACATTGAAATCCCTGGGGTCTGAATTACACTTTTGCTGCATTCACTGACCTATCGAGGAGGAAGTGACTGTGGGGCCTTTGGCACAAGGGGTTATGGCACGGGCCCGCTTGGAAAACATTAACAGAAAGCATAGTGCCAACTCTCTGGGTGCTCCCAGTCTGGGGAACTCACAGGGCGTTGAGCACCCACTGGATTTCCCCCTAACCTCTCCTCCCCACACCTCTCACCTGCTGGTGGCCCCGCTGCCCAACTCCTCTCCTGCTCTCCCAGCGCTTCCAGAGCATCATGAAACAGCTGAGTCCCAGTGTTCAGGAAGCTCTGGGAGGGGGTGGGGGAAGCAGAAGCAGGGTGCAGTCAGGGGAGGAGATGGGGAACAGATGGGGCGGGGGCAGAAACAGGAAGAGTGGGGGTTTGGAAGAAGGGGTGGAGTGGGGGCAGAGTCTGGAGTGGACAGGAATGTCAAGCATCCCCTCAGCTGGAGAGGAATTTGGTGCCTATGACTGAAAGGCATTACAAGCTGGAGGCTTTTAGCATTGTAGCACAAGAGTAGCAATTTACCTGTTCTAGCAGACAGGTGTCCAACACGTTACAGAAACCACCATCACAGATGGCCCCCTTGTTGGCACGGAGGCCTCTGATTAACTGTACATTGCAACTTATCTGCCATCTTTTCCTAAGGTCCTTTGTGATTAAGGCAGAGATGCATGAGCAGAGTGATAAAGGAGAAGCTGTGACAGCCCAGGTTGTAGCTGCCTGTGAATAAACAGAAGACGTAGTTCTCGCTAAAGATCACTTCACCACATTTCTTAAATAAGAAATGTACGTGGCCATTTAATGTGACCCTAAAAGTTAGCCTTGAGAAATCTGGTTTGAAGGAATTAATGCCTGCCTTGAATCTGTGTCTGTTGCTTGAATTGAATTGCACACAGACACTTTTGAAGTTCAGGAAAGTTCAGTAATGGTTTAAAAAAAATAAAAACTAGCTAACTTCTAGACTCTTGTGCCCTCACAAGATTCACAAAACAAACATGGTCAGTGAAGCTTATTTGGAGATGTTTTCACCAAAGGGAGCCAAAGCTCTGAACCGTCTGAGGTTCCCTCATTGCTGTCTCAGCTCCAGTTGAGCAGTTGCTATGATTGAAATGAATAGGAGAGATCCTATTGTCAGCATGTGCAAATTCTGTACCCAAATACAAGAGGGAAAAAGGTGGGGTACTCAGTCCTCAGCCAGCACTCACAAGCAGCGGTGCCCTTAGTGTGTGCCCCTGCCGTCAAAGTGAGAGTAGATCGTCCATTTCACCTTCCATAAGATTAGGCAGCAATTTGTATTGATAGAGCTCATAGTGCTTTACAAAGGCAAGTAAGTAACATTATCCCTATTTTATGGGTGGGGAAAATGAGTCACACAGGCTATAGCTTCACAGCAGCTAAACACCTGCATCGCCCCAGGCAGAAGGTTCCAGCTTGTAGTGCTTGGGGTATGGGCTATCTAAAATTGCTGTGTAATGTTCAGGCTTGCATTGGAGCCCACGATCTGGAACCCCATGAGAAGGAGGGTCCCAGAACCAAGGCTGGAACATGATCTGACTATGCAGCAGATTTTATTCCCACACGCCCAAGCCAGTTGACTTGGGACAGCCATGGCCATGCCACAGGACTTTAATTTCAGTATGGATGTATCCAAAGAGGTCAAACAACTTACCCAAGACCAAATGGTCAGTTCATAGCCAAACTAGGCATGGAAACCACATCTCGACTGTCATCTTCTAACCTATCCACTGCTTGGACCGCCTCCTTGGGCACACACATCCTTTGTCACAAGTTGGGAACTCTAAAGAAACATGCACTTGTTCTTAGAGTCCTTGGCATTATCACCAGCTCTGTCACACAGACCCAGAGTAATCTGCTTGGGAGCCTGTCTGCCTGCCTGAGGATGATGAAGGGCTGAATCCACCCTGTGGGATTAGGAATGAGCTGTAGACCTCTAAACCAGCCTCCGCCCCCCCTGCGAGAATGTGATCCAAACACAGGTAGAAATATTACAATAGGACAGTGGTCTCCAACCTTTCTAAGCACAAGATCACTTTTTGAATTTAAGTGCAATCCAAGATCTACCTCAAACCCAAACACCCTTGCCCTGCCTCCCTCCCACCCCTTCTCTAAGGCCCCACCCCTGCTCACTCCATCCTCCCTCTCTTGCCCATCCTCACTGGCTTTCATCAGGCTGGGGCAGAGGGTTGGGGTGCAGGCTGTGGTCTTAGATTAAGGGATCTGGAGTGAGAGAGGGGCTCTGAGCTGCTCTTGGGGCAGGCAGTTGGGATGTAGGAGGTTTAGGTGCAGGCTCTCGGAGGGATGCAGGGGTGTTCAGGGCTGAGGCAGGAGCTTAAGGTGCAGGAGAGGGTTCATGAGTGGGGGATATGGGATCCAGGTTACATCAGGTGGCGGTGCAGTGGGGCTAGGGCAGGCTCACTCATGTCCTGGCCCTGGACCACTCCCTAAAGAAGCTAGCAAACTCCATCCCAAGTCCTGTTGTGTCCTGTGGAGATAGGATACAGGTTGGGGGGGGGGGGGGGGGAGACGCGCACCTTGACATCAGCACCCTCTCCTCTTCCTTTCTAAGCATGTCTCCTGTGTTGGCAGTCTGGTAGCTTCTGGGGCGGGGCTAGAGCCCACCACTCTTGGCTCCCCAGGCAAATGCCCTGTCCCTTAAGCCACACCCAAATGCACCCCCCACCACCCTTCCTTCACGGTGACCCTTACACTGTGGAATCCATCCCACCTCCCTGCCTTCAGGTTGTCCATTATCTGCTGTGTTGGTGATCTGGTGGCTCCCAAGACGGGGCTAGAGCCTGCCACTCTCTGCTCCCCAGGCGAATGTCCCTACCCCTTCAGCCACGTGGGAAAGCAGGAGGCTCTCTAGGGTGATGGGCAGCTCCAAGGCAAAGGGCAGGAGATGTGCAGCAGTGGGGGGAGGGGCAGCTTAAGTGCTGCGCTTGATAGCCTCTTGGCCAAACCAGTCAGGATCATCTGTCAGAGGCTCCAAGATCTAGTGGTAGATCTTGATCTACTGGTTGTTGACCACTGCAATAGGAAGATGGTGGTTCTTTGTCTGTAAGAAGTTCACTTGAAAAGGTGCTTTACCACCTACCTTCCCAGGGTGAAAAGTCCCATATCCGAATCCTGGCATCCAAAGTAGAACTGCAGGCTGGGGGTTGATGATGTCCATTTGCTAAAACCAAACTCTTGGCAGAAAAAGGTCAGTTTCATCTCATTTCTGATTATGAAATTGCTGGACCGCCATCTTTCAACATTTTCTACATGAAATAGGCTAATTCTGCAAACTTTTTTATTTCAAAGTTGAAGTTAGAGTAAAATAAAATAAATGTTGGTCTCAGGATATCACTGAGACAAGGTGGGTATGCTAATATTTTTTAAACAATAATAATAAATGTATTGGTGGCACCCATGAAACTGAAAGATAATGTTAATTTCACCCAAACCTCATGTGAACACCTCCGGCTGCTGTTTCAGGTATGTGATGGGGGGCGGGGTGGGTGAGGGGGAAGCTGTGGGGGGAGGGAGAGAATGGATTGTGTGGCAGGAGAGAAGTTACCTTCCATGCTTCATTTCAAAATGCCTCAGTTTATTTATCAACTCTTTTTTCTTTGAAAAAAGGATAAAAATGCATTTTATTAAAAATGCAGTTTATGAATCTGCACATTAGAAAAGAAAAATGGTTGTTTAATATGAATGTATGAGCCCACTGAGCTAGGAGAATGAGGTACTTTGTGGCACAGGTCATCTGGTGGCATAGACTGGGTCTGACATTGTTAGATCTGGCAGGGATTCAGATGCCTCAGACATCTGCCAGGGGATGTGGGATTCTGTTATAAGGAGCGAGAGAGAGAAACACACAAGAAAGCTAAGGGTGGCTTGCAGCTATACACATATGCCCATATAACCCTTCCTCTTTAAAATTCCCTTACTAAGCTCAGGTCCTGTATTTTTATATTCAGAATGAAGTGTCCCGCCCCCCCACCTCTCCCCACCCACCACCACCCTCTCTCCCTTTAACTTGTTAAGTTTGAAAGATGATATATACACACAGTTTGCTCTGCCAGTCAGCCTGTTTAAGGCTAAGATTAATGCAGTGGATTGGTGCAGTGGTGTCGCAGTGGTGCGTGATCAGAATACAAGATGGAATATAGGGGGAAAAGGCCAAGAAATGTGCCTGTGTTCTGAGTTTACACAAGTCTCCTTAGCAACTTGTCTGAATTTTTTTTAATGTTGTGTATGTGTGCACCAATTCACCAGTGAATAAAACGTTCATCCAGTTTTTAAATAGCCTCATTTTTTCATTCCCTTTTCCTTTTGTTAAATTAATCGTTTAAATTGATGGCATGACTTTTATTTTTCGAGGGGAAGGTACCGGGAGGGGGGAGAAGGGGAGGAGTGGGTGCCTTGATACTTTTCATTGTGACTTCTAGAGAGTTGGTCTCTTTCCAGTTGTTTTCAACTCAGCATGTGGAATTATTGTGCTTTCTCCTGTTTTGCCACAGAATTGGCAGTAGCCCGACACTGAAACTTATTTGGGCTTGATTTGATTTTTTATGTATGTATTTCAGACCAGGGTTTGTAAAACAAAAGAAAAGGGGGACAAAATTGTCCTCCCATTCCTCCCCGGCCCCCCATACATTTTTTTAGTTGACTACTGAAGAATAACCCCCCCATAGGAGGGAGTGCCCTTTTAGTGATCAAGGTATGTTGGATTTTTTTAAGTTGTGTGTTACAGTGTTAATAGCATGAGGAAGAGCTGAGACTCAGGGAGGTGGGGTGAACAAATTACCCTAGAAACGCTACACCTTGAAATAACTCAAGGAAAAATACTTTTGCTGCCTCACTTGAGCTGCTTTCAAAATCTTGCTGTGCGCTCTTTTTTTTATTCTGAAAAAAGCTTTCCATGGAGAGGAGGGGGGGAAAAAGGGAAACCAAGCCAGAAAAATTTTGAAGGCTTGATCTTGGCTTCTATACAAACAGATGTTGCCTGTCATTCCGTTGTTAAGCAGGCACCAGATTGGAGCAAGCAGCAGTTTAGGAGGAACTGCAGCGGAGTTTGGAAAGTGGGAGGGAAATATATGTCTATATTATTTTTTTCTGTTCTGCACATATACATTTTTCCCCCGGAATTAACTTTAATTACGAAAAGTATATTTTATTTTCATTTTTTATTTTAATTTTTTGTGGGAAAAACAAACCCAAAACAAAACGGAAAAGCACTAGCAACTCTCACCCAAATTTTACCAAAACAGCTTTTTTTTTTCCACGTAGGTGAACATGTGTAGAAAAGGGGGTTCTGTTGGAAAATGCTTAAGGCATTCTCGGTAAGTGAATGTTTACAATGGACTAGGTTAGGATTCTGTTGTGTTTTTTTTTCGTGCTGCAAACCCCATTTCTGATGGGTTTGCCACTAAGTTCTATCTGTAAGTATAAATTGTGAAGATTGAAGGCCTTTTTGTCGCCTTTCCAAGTTTTAGTAACATTGTAAGAACAAGAATCACATTGTTTATACAGTAGAAGTTCTAACGAAACATGGATGCTCTCCATATTGTCGCTCTTTTGTGTGCTGCATGTGCTCGCGGATTTAATCCCCCAGGTTTTTATGCTTTTTTTTATTCCCCCTTCTTTTTATTTTCCGCTTTCTAATCGAATAGTGGCATGCTCAAGAGAAAACATGATGGGGTTTGAGCCGAAAGAGTTAAAGGTTTCTTGGCACAAGAGCAGCAGTTTAGCAACAGATCAATTCATTTAAATGAAAGAAATCACCGACCAAGCCATCCGATTTTGAAATTTCGCATCTTATGCTTCCACTTTAGAACAAAGCTTCCATTTTCTTTCCCCCTATTAATCCTCACTGCTTCTGTTTAACTCTGTTGCTTCTGATAGGAACTTTAATTAGTCAGTCACTTTTTCTTAAAAAATATACATGTGTGTATATTTATTTCTTCATTTGGCATTTGTACATGCTGTACTTACCGCCACTGTAAATAATCACCCTTACACTTCAGACCATCCAGACAACTGTTACTTATGGCAGAGTATTTTCTACATTCTAATTTTATAATTGGAAATAGTAAATTTTTGCATTACCTAACTTTCAAATTATATAAACTGTCTGCCACCCAAATACTATGTAAAATATTAGCCTGTATCAATGTCTGTACACATACTGTATACATATACCTATGCGTAGATACGTCTGTAACTCAAGAAATACCTGAGAGATTATTTGATGGTGAGCAATAGCTGTATATACAGATCTATATTATATATATACTCATTGTATATTTCTCCAGTATAGCTGTCTGTGTACACCCAGATCTGTATATATATTTACTGTATGTCTGTGTGTGTATGCATGTACCCACGTAGACAGGAAGGGTTATATCATTAGATACTATATATTCATCATATTCCATTGTGCCATTTCATTCATGGCTATTTAAAGACTCAAAAGAATTAAAAGCTATTTTTTGTTGTTCATGTGGCAAGATACATACAAGTTCTTATTCTTGTTGCTATGTTAAATGCAAAAAAATAAAATTTGGGGTTGGGGGATTATTTTGTTTGTTGCTGTCTTCGGTTTACACAACCTACCTTAAAAATGGGGCAGTGTACTCACAATAAACAAATACATTCGGTGAAAGGATTTGCAGCCCTGTATTGAATTTTGATGGTGGCTGCCATGCTGTGATGCTGAATCTGTTCACGGTGGCATTGCATCCAAAAAAAGGGCCATGATGCTTGGGCAGGGGCAAACTTCTCTCGGCAAAAAAAGCAACGGAAGGGTGGAAGCATGGGAACGTTCTTTTGTTAGGCTAGCCCTCCCCATGTGAAGCTTAAAGAGAAAGAAAGAAAGAAGGGGAGCGAGAAAGTGGAGAAAAAAATACAAGTTGCATTCCCCTCCCCAGTGTGTACATGACCAGGGTGGATCACAAATCTGGACATTTTCTTGTCTCTTTTTCTTTAACTAGCATTCCCAGCTGTTTTGTTGGGGAACACCAGGGTGAGGAGCACAAAGAGCACCCCCAAAATATCAGCAATATTTCCGTGGGTGTCGTTCTGGTTACATCACGGCGCGTTCCTTCCCCGTCTGCGTCCTTGTGCAAAATTCAAATAATTTTTTTTCCTGTTAGCAGCTGTGCATGGTTTTAAGTCAGTCTTTAATGTTGGGAAAGGAACAATAAAATGAAAGGCAAACCCGGCATCTTAAAACTTGGCAAGTGAAAGCAGCTTGGAATGGCAGCCAAGAATCGTACTGTGGTGCAAAAAGAATAGCATCCACGAAACCACCACAATCAGGGGTTTCGCTTCTTTTAACAATCCCTTCGGCAGAGAGAAGTAATTATGCCTAGAATCAGTGGTAAAGAGTCAAAAAGTTAAAATGGTTGCTTGATGAATCTACTCAGATGCAGGTAACGATCCTCTTGTTTGAATTTGATTTACCAAACTTTAATTGTATGTGGATTTGTACATGATAACTAATCTGTGTAAGATGTTGATACATATAACTAACTATCCAGGAATGTACTTGCAATCCCGATCTCTGTGTTTGCTTTATTTATTCATTGCTTTGGGGTATTAGAATTATCGGACTTCTTTTATTTTATGTGCTGCAAGAAATGTGGTTTATTTCCAGATATTTAACTCTTTATGCCGAGGGCAAACAGAGTAAAGGTATAACGTTGACATCACACAAGCAGTCTTCCTTTTGGGATCTCATCTTTTTCTTTCACGTTCTGTGCTACTAGAAACTCCAGAGCTCAGTGCACAAAGGCAGAATCCGACTTTTTTAAAATGTCACAAAAATATCTGTAAATGTTTTGTTTTCTAGGAAACGTTTGTTGAAGCGTTAGGCCTAGCAAGATGGCAGCGCCTGTGCAATAAGAATTCACGTGAAGTAACACTGCTAAGGTAAAGTAGTTTCTATCAAAGTTACTCTGTTTTCTATATCATTTGATTTTTTTTTTCATTTGAAGTATATCCATTTATTAAGTGTGTTTTCTTTATATGTATATTTATATCAATGATTTTTTAAAAAGGTCTATAAATTCAATAGTTAAAGTAGAAAGGGGGAGGGAAAGAATTGTTTAGAACTTCTGTTTCTTATTTGTCTCATATTATGATTGAAATATGAAAGGCTGCAAACAGCTTTTACACAGGCAAACAATACATTCCGCATTGATCGGCAATTTTCTTGGAAAATGCATTTTTTGCAGTGTGGTTGCTTGAAAAACCACAGACAGACTCAAACTAATGTTATGCTTTTGCAGACATGTTTTCATATATACATTTGTATATATTCCCCTTAATATTCCTTTGGCTGAAAGACTGGAAAATGCCAGGTTTCCAGAAGATAAATGCTAGACAGGGGATGCTAGACAGGGGCATTGTATTTTTGTCATCCCTAGTTTTTGGAACCTAATGTTTGTTGATATTATGATCATTTAGATCTTACAAGCCAATCAAAATTTAAAAATATCCTGGGAAAAACAGCAAAATCCCTAATAGATTAGGTGAAGTTCATTATTTATAAACTAAAGTTACATGTAAACGTATCACAAAGACAACTGATTCATTTGTCTGTCATGGATTTTCTGCCACTGTTTATCTCTTAATGAGGTTTTTCTACAAGTTATTAACAGCTATGTATTAATCTACAAGAGGAAATTTTTCAAACCTCACCTTTCTGTGTAACCCATAGTCTTTTCTCTGGCACCTCAAATGCACTCAATGGATGTAAAATAAGATTTGAAAAAAACAATACTCCAGTTAAGAATGTGCATTGCTTTGTATCTTTATTTTAATTTGCTTTCTCTATTACAAGTTCACTTTACTGGATGGTTTAAAGTGCTGTTGTTGGAGGGTTTTTGGGGAGGGGGAGGTTGTTTGTTTTTTACAAACACTGGGAATTGACAGCTTGAACCTGGAGACTTTGTCACTTACAGCATAGAGATGCCACAAAATGAAATGTGGCCACCACGCTACACTCCCTTTCTCTGGTCTCAAAGGAGTGTAGGAGCCACTCCACAAGATTTATAGTGGGTATCCTCTTGAATGCTAACCCTGACAGTTTGATATGTAGATACATTTCTAGAAAGACCTACTGTAACTTTTTTTTAACAAGTATCATGATGAACATTGATTCTTACCCTGAAAATGCTTTTGCATTCCCATCCCTTTCCCTTGTTCTGCTTTATAAAGCCACCAGCACATCACGGGAGCCATAGATGGGAAGAGCAACTAAAGAAAGGATCAGCTTTTGAATAAGGTTTAGTACCTTGCAGTTCCCATTGCAACTGCGTGCTGAGTTCTTAGAAAATTGGGCCACTTCTTTCAGGGCCCAAGTAAAAGCTTAACTATAATGGAAATCTTGCCCAAAGGGTCCTAAGTTGGAGTGTGCCCTCAACACCATTGAAAGCAGTGAGAATTGGGGGCTCACATTGGTCACAAGAGGCACATCTGGGCTCCAGAACATTAGTTAAATCCCATTCAGCCTAATTCTCTTTAAGGGTTCTAGTGATTAGAAGAGTGACCGGGAGAAGATAATATTAGCTTTAAGGGAAGGAAGATTTGGAAACAAGGATCTTAGTAAACAGTTACACACTTTCTCACATTACATACCCAGTCAGTAAGGTTATTAAATTCCTACCATGCACAGGATAGATTAACCCAGATGAATTTTGGTACTAAGAGAGTACCATTCATTATGGGCTAATACATTGCACCTTTTGAAGGACTAACAAATACAAAGGAAAATTCTTAGCAGTTATACTAGGTCCTTAAATCAGTAGCAACAGTTGTAATAATGCCTTCTAATGACCTGGTTATAGGGAAAGACTCTTAGTAGGTTCTCTGTGTTTTAAACTAGATTCCCTTCAAATATGTCCCTTTGTTGGTGCTTGAGGAGTAAGGTAAGATCTGCCACTCTGAATTTGCAGTTCCCTTATATAGAAATATAACTATTTATAACCTCTGGTCAATGCTCAATAAAATGTATGTACTGTCCCCCTTGATGGGTCACTGCACACATTGCTGGGTCATAATTATTCTTGCATCAGGCTCCTAAATCCATATTTAGGCTCCTCCCTGAAGGATATAGCCCCTGCTTTCAGTGGGATTTGTGGGTGCTGAGAACTTTGGAACACTTGGCCACATTAGGTAGTTGCCTAAGTATTGGTGTAAAAGCCTAACTTTAAGCAACCTGGTTTACAAATTTTGGACTCAGTTAGTATCTAGACTTCTGGACGGTGGATGAACAGAGATTCAAGATGAACCAGTGCCCAGGAAGGAAAGCTGTTATTCATTTACCGCTAACTGTGTCTCTTTACCAAGCTGGAGAGAGTAAATATATTTTTTTATTCTCAGAACCCATATGACAGGGGTGAGGAACCTTTTTTGGGTTGGGGGTCACTGAACCCACAGAAAAATCTGTCGGGGGCCGCACACAAGTAAGAGGCAAAGTGAGGAGCCCCTGGCTGAGACAGAGAAAGACCCTCCCCACACTCCCCTTGTACACCAGAGCCTGGGGTGCCCCAGGCTAGTAGATTTTGTGTCCTGCGGGTGGGTAGCAGGGGGGCTGGAGTGCCAGCGCAGGCTCCCCAATGCTAAGCCTCAGGGGCCAGATCCAGCAAGTCAGGGGCCACATCCGGCCCCAAGGGTACCCACCATACAAGATCAGAAGCAAGCAATTAAAAAATTACGCCTGCAGCACCATTGCTAAACATGAGTTGGCCATATCGTATCATGAAGAATAACACTCAGTTTTGCAAGTTCTTCTCTGTTGTCTGACATATAAGGAGAGGTGGAAAAGGGATGTTTGTATGACTTTTGTGGGGGGAGGAAGGTAAGCAAGTATATCTCAGGAGGTTTAATATTCATATATTCCATTCAGAGTTTGCAGGATCCTTATTCTCCCATTTCCACCAATTGCACACGTTCAGTGTATTGCCATTGACTTCAAGTGTGAATTAATTACATAGAAGAAAAAAAATTGGAACACCAGGATAATGTTGTTACAATGACAAAAGTTTACTCCTTGATTAAGTCAAATCCTATGAGAAATAAGAAAACATTCACATGGTTTTTTGTCGCTATCTCTTTTGAAAGAAGCTTAGCTGGTATTTTTTGGCAAGGGGGAAGACTGGGGTAAGTTATTAGATCGCTTAGTGGAAGGAAAATATGTTTGCTACAGTTGAAATTTTGATTGTTCTCTATTAAAAAAAATTCTAGACTAACAATTACTTCTCTGAAAGTTAATGCAACCCATATTTTCCTTTTGTATAGTTGTTTCTTCCAGCTATTTAGGAAGGCTGCCAAGAATGAAATCAAGGACGATCCTTTAAAAAATGTAATTTTTACACACACAGCATATGCGTACACACACACGTACACTCTCACTGATCCATTTTGGAGCGCACCTGTATTACTATGTAACACAAAAAGTCATTGTGGTAGGCTGGCTTGCTGTATTATTATCAGCATATCAGTAATGTTTATATTTGGTCATTTAGTATCACGCCATGAATAATCTTGTCTAGCAAAGTGTTTTTCTGAAGGAAATAGAGTGTGTTACTTGTAGGGTTCAAGCCCTATTTATCATGTATTTTGCTGCTTTAAAAAAGGGGGAGTGGAAGTTATATTGCAGTGAATGAAACTGTAGTAACTCATGCAGTGTTTCAGTATTATAAAGAGTTATTCCTAAAAGTGTCTATAATGCATTAAAGTTTATGAACATTGCTATTTACTAACAGCTTTGCAATTTCATTTGCAGATTTGTTTTCTTTTTTTTTTTTTAAAGGACGAGATCAATGCCCGCTGCCACAAACCCGTAGATCCGAACTTGTGGTCATATTCCACACAAGCTTGTATCTATAGGTATGTGTCTGCATGGCAAATGCACAAAACCTGGATATGGTTGTATTTATGCATTTAAAGCGAGAATGTCCACTTTGCTACTAGCATCTCCCTCTAGTCCTCCTCCCCCTTTTAGGAAATATTAAATTAAAGCTGCAAATCTTGTTCTGCAATTATCATATCAGTTTTCAGCTTTCTTCATTATTAACATGCACTCATGATTGTACAAAACCAATGATACACTTGTGCCTGAATAAAATGGGACACAGAGAGTTATTTGACATCAGGATGAAGAAATTAAATCTCAGATGCATTATGTGTGGGTCTGGATATTTTTGGTTTGCTTGTATTTCCAATAGAGGCTGGAGAAGCAGAAAACAAAAACTTATTTCATTTTTAAAATAAGATGGATTCATTTGTACATTGATGAAATTGTATCCTTTCTGGAAAATGACATAGAGTTGTGTATGGAGCAGTATAGTTCAGCAGTTTTGGCTGATTAGGTTGGCAAGCAACTCTCATACTCAGTTTCTGTTCCTCCAAAAGCCAGTGTAAAACTGGAATGATTCCACTGAAGTAATTGGATGTAGTTTAGAGTTACACCTCTGTATCCGAGAGTAGAATATGACCCTCCAACTATTATTCTCTCTATAAAATTTGCTTATTTTGAAATCCTTTCCCCTCTCCATTTTGTTTTACTTTAGTTTAAATGTATTGTCCATTTTTTTAGTATTTGGGGGGGAAATACAATATAGCAAATTGCAAACAATTGCTAAAGGATGAAAAAATGTGGAAGCAGCAATACAATTTAATATAAAAATCTCTGTTTTCAAGCCATGGAAGTAAACCATTATTTTATTAAAAAATGAGGAACATCTAAAACCAGAGCCATCAACATATTTTACACATTAATACTTAGAAACTGTAGACTCAGAATCAAAACTTACTAGCTTCTATTAGGTTTCAGTGAAAATTCAATTAAGGAGTTGGCCTGCATTTCCTTTTTCAATTCCACTTTTGTATGAACTTGGTTGTATTTGTGCACGTTGCTCCAGTGCAAGACTGATTTCCCCCCTCCCCTTTTAGATGGTCTGTTCTGTATTTTATGAGTATAAAATAATAGCTAATACATATATTTTTAAAGCTCCAAATGCATTTCTGCGTTTCTATTACTAGAAATCAGCTTTATATTTAAAAATACAGTTTGGCAGAATGTTTGTTTATAATGTGACTATGCATTTGGAGATCAGCAACGTTCTACCCACCCACCCCTCCTTTGAGTACTGGATATAAAACATATATTTGCCATATACGAGTAGTTACTACATGAAGCAGAGTATACGGATCATACGTTGTAGTTATTTTTCAAGGGCAAGGTCACTCCCTCTATACACTGCAGCCAAACAGCTAAAAACCATTGTTCTGGTTGGTTTTCATGTAGACTAAAGAGCTTTTGTGATAAGTAGTGCTAAGTTCTACTTTGTTGGCTCTTCAGAGAGATTTTTGATACATCCCCTTCAGTTTGGTCACAGCTTGAAGGCCTCCCAAGTCATGAGCACGTATCTCACCCAGGACCTGGTCCTAATCTCATTGAAGCCAAAAGCAAAATTTTCAGTAACTTGAGTCCACCTTTTCCATTTTGATAATGAGCAAGACCCTGTTCCCATTGGAGTGGGTGGGTCTGCTATTGGCTTTAATAGGAGCAGGATGAAATGGTATCTGATGTTGTCACAGCAGGCTGTGTTCCTCCTCTGGAAGTTGAACTGATGGATTGTTTTCCATATTGTTTTCCATATGCAAAACAATATTTTTAATTCCTAGCTGCTAAGGTGGTTCTCAAAGTGTGGTCTGTTGACCACTAATGGTCCGTGACCATCTTGCAAGTGCTTCCCCCCATAGCCTGCATAGATGCTTCAGCCCCACATACCCCCACTTGTGAGGTTGGCTTTCTGCTGCAGGGAGGGGGGAGCCTTGAGCCTCGCATGTCCGATCCAGCTCATGGTGGGGAGGAAGCAGCTTCGCAAACTGCTGCTTCCCTCTCCCTCAGCTGGGGAAATGGCAGCACAGGAAACGCTCACCTGGAGGCTTTCTCCGCTACTCCCATTGGTCAGAATCCTGGCTAAATCCCCACCACTGGCCCGCTCCTGCACCCAGCCTCTCAGCCAGACCCCCCTCACCCACAGCCCACTCCTGCACCTACCTCCTGGCCAGACTCTCCCATGCCCTCTCTGTCCTGCATCCATCTTGTCATCATGGGTGGTTGACTTGTGGTCCACGGAAATGTTTGCATTGAACAGAGTGGGCTATGGGCCAAAAAGCTTGAGAACCACTGCCTTAGATCAGCTAGTCTGACCTTGAAAGAGAAGGGACATGGACAAAAATCCTGACCTCCCAGACATTTAGGTGTACAGAATTAGGTGTCTTGTCCAAATTTGCTAGCACATACTATTTGTAGATGTACTCTCAGGGTTTACTCTACCGAAGAATTTCTACAGTTGCTGAAATCTGGCATTTAGGGTGCCGTTAATTTAAAGGTGCCACAAACTCTGTAGCATGGGAGCTGCATGGTTCTGCTGAACTGTGAGTTGCTGCAGTTGTGTTTACAGATTTTACTTTAAAAATATTTTGGGTTTAAAAAATAAATACACAAACCATGGGGAAATCCCAACCCCCTTGATTTTCCAAATATTTTTGTGCTTTTAATTTATTTACTCTGCTGCAATCTGTTTATAAATATCACCATTTTCTGTGGAAGACATAAGCTAAAATGGAACAGGTGTTGAAAGGATACTTGTAAAATGTATTTTCACTTATGGGGACTGACAATTTGGTTTGGTGCTGCGGGGCGTGTATGCAGAATACCTCACATGCTATTTAGGGGCTAAGCAAGGCATCTGACTAATGGGTCTGTGGACCTGGATCCAGAAGTCCTAAGTTCTTTTCCTGACTCTGCCACTGACTTTCTTTGTGACCCTGGAAAAGTCACTTTCCATCTCTGCTCCTCAGTTTCAGTAAAAACAACAACAGTGCTGTCCTTTGCATAGTGCTTTGTGATATTTACATGAAAGGCCCTATATAATAGCTAAGTGTTGTTCTATTCAATCTCTCACCCCCTATTTGAGAGATCCACATGCCATATATGGTACACACTGGCCTTCACTGTTAATTATGAGCTTGATTTTCAAAAGAGTTCTGCTAATACTCAGATGCCTAAATCAGATGGCATAGATAATTCAACAGCATGCACATTTGAGCTGACCTCTTTGGAAAATATGGCCCCAGCTGTAAGGTGGTGAGCCATTGTAAGTGTGGGTCTGAATTCTTACGAAAACCTGGCCCCATAATCCTTAGTGCTACTTCCCCTGCCATGTGCTTTCCACATAGGAATGAATCACCGCATCAGGTAACCAAAAGACTTTCCTCACACTTGGCTGTTTTACTTTATTGCAGTTGCAGAGTTGCAGTTTTATTTAAAGACTGAATATAATTGAAAACAAAGCTTTTTCATTGTCACCGCAGGCTGGTGAGGTGGGCACGTCTAACTCTATCCAGAGAGATGAAGGTCCTGATTTCTCTAGGCATTGGATGCCTCCTGTGAGTTCCCAAGGGCTCTCAGTAGGAGTCAAGAGTGCTCAGAACCTCTCAAGACTGAGCCCTAAGTGTCAATTGCTCAAGACTACAGCAAAGCTGTGCCTATGCTAACACAGGCTGAGCCACAATGGGTACATCTGTGCCAGTGCTGACACTGATTGAGGTGTAAGTGTAGACAGCTGACTCCTTTTCAGAGTGTCGTGGAGATGACTTGCTCTGAGGAAGCTTGGTCTGAGCTTCTGAAACAACTCTGAACATAGCTTTGGTCCTTGCGCTGAAACCCGCTTTAACACTGGGTCCAATGAAACTGCTTGCTTGGGGTTGATAAGGCTGGAGAGCCAGAGCCAAGATTAGTACATAGGAGTTCCTGGCCACAAATCCCATGTTCTAGCCACTAGAACATTTATCTGTCCATCGTCTCTCAGGCTACGTCTACACTACATCCTTCTTTGCAAAAGCCTATGCAAATGAAACGGAGATTAGCATATTGCTG
This sequence comes from Pelochelys cantorii, assembly GCA_032595735.1. Taxonomy (NCBI): domain Eukaryota; kingdom Metazoa; phylum Chordata; order Testudines; family Trionychidae; genus Pelochelys; species Pelochelys cantorii. The sequence continues at coordinate 14,934,520 of CM064352.1, read as the reverse complement.
CATAATTAATTAGGGGCTGTTTTTGCACAGGAGGCTTTTGCGCAAGAGCCATTTATCTTCATTTTTTCAGGAAAACCGGCTCTTGCACAAGAGGGAGTTTTTGCGCAAAAAGGAGCTGTGTAGATGACTCCTTTTCTGCGCAAAAATGCCCCCTAATTAATTAAGCAAATGAAGCACAGCAATATGCTAATCCACACTTCATTTGCATAGGCTTTTGCACAAGAGGGATGCAGTGTAGACGTAGCTTCACTGTTACTAATTATTTCATGCAGCTTTAGTGAGTGTTCTCTGATTTTGTTTTGCATCTCCTGCACTTGTGCACACACACACGCACACACCACACCGGTTTTTCAGCTCAACCTTTTGAAGCACAGCTGTGTTGTGTTTTCTGCATTGATGTCATATTTCTTTCTTGTCAGTTGCATTTCACTGTGCTTCATTAGAGTTTGGAGATTCACCTGACTATATGAGAAACCTTGAAATGCCTCTTTTTTTTGGATGGAAAGAGCAACAGGAGTCTGCAGAGAGCCTCACCAGCACCTTCTGGGCAATGAGCAAAAGTGTATTGATTACATTTCCCAGCTTTGTTGATAAGGATTTTAAAGGTCTACATTAGCTTTCATGCCCATGCCTTACCAACTACACAAAGGCTGCCACTAATCCATTGCATAGAGACCTACTACATAACAGTGGAGGGGTTGCAAGTACAGAATATTTTACACAGCTTGGAATTGGAGGTGGAATTTACACTGTAGTTATTCTGCTTGGAAATACTGTCAGAGAGAGAGAGTCTATGCGGTCCTTAATGGCATGAGAGGGACAGGATATCTTATCCAAAAGATAAGGCAGGACCACAGTACCTCTTCCCTAATACCTTATTGGATCACAGGTTTTAGTTCGTACTCATAGACTAAAAAAGCCTCTTTCTGCAGCACCTCTGTGGCTTATAGATAGGTGTCTACACAGTATCTGAGCATGTCTGTAACTGCTGTGGTGATTAACAGAATTGCATTTCACTTCAGCATAGTTACTATTGTGTCTAACAGTTGCACTTGCTTAAAGGGACCAAACAAAAACTATCCAGAACTTGGAATCACTTTCTGGCTGCAGATTAGGGCAAGTCACACTTTTCCCCCCATAAAAAATAATAGCAAAACAAATTCTAATATCGCTTTTCTTTGAAAAAGATACTTTTCAAATCAACACGGGCATTCACAGAGAGCCAGGAATCACTTCACCCCCTTGGAAACACTGTTGTCTCTGTGGTGGGATATAGAAGGTGTTTATCAGCTCAGTGCAAAACCACGCTGTCATTTAGGACAAGAGATGCAGAATCATTTATCTAGTTGCAATGACAAGTGGGATTTAGGGAGGCAGAATGTGATTACCCAAGTTGGAATTTGAAACAGATCCAAATTCTCTTGTTCAAAAAAACTGGAATGTGTTTAAACTTTGAAAATACAGATCCGTGTCGATTGCAGTATTTGGCCTTAGGTGTGGGTTATTCTAAGTCAGATAGCAAGACATATTTTTACACCAAGAAGAAAAAAATAGGTGTGTGTGGGGGTGCGGGATAGATAGTCATGTTCTTAAGACATTGGACTGGAATTAGGGAGATCTGGTTGGATTCTACCGTCATTATAGTCTTCCTCTTTGACCGTAAGTCACTTAATTTCTTTTGCCTCTGTTTACCCTATGCAAAATGTGTGAATAGTTACAGCTGGTAAATATATGGCATTTTTGGGACTAGCTCTCTGACCCGTGATAGCTCTCTGAACATGTAGGGCCATACCTTGTTCTTGATTTAGGAAGTCCCTGGGAGGTGCATAGAAGTTGTACCACTAGCTAGAAAGGTTTGTATGTGGACCATAGTGGACAGGAGAAGAAAAAGGTGATGCACTCTAAGGGTGTGTCTATACTGCACCCATAGCACAAAAGAAGCTACACAATTTGAACAACACAAATTGTGTAGCTTATTTCAAGTCAATTTTGGAATAGCTTATTTTCACATTATTCTGAAATAACATAGTCCACGTCTACATAGCAAGCCATTATTTCGACATAATGTCAAAATAATGTCGAGCTGGAGGACTTCTTACTCCGACTCCTGTAACCCTAATTTTACGAGAAGTAAGGGAAGTCAGAGGAATAGTGCTCCCTGCTGCGTAGACAGTGCCAAAAGCAGAAACAAGCTATTTTGACTTAAGCTACGCAATAGACGTAGCTCAAGTGGAGTAGCTTATTTTGGCTTTAGCCCCGCTGTGTGGATGTGCCCAAAGGGAACAGCAGCCACAAGGTAAAATCCTATTATGGCAAATAGTGGTCTCATGATGCCATTCCAGCAGGGGCAACAGGTTTTGATGCAGCAATCCAGTATTCAGCATTCAGCTTTCCTTCTCTGAGGAACCAATTTCTTCTCAGTTGCACTCACACAGAATTTAAAATGTTACCAGATGCTTAAATATAATATTGAACAAATCAGAGTACTGGTTCAGACCAAATGACCAACTGGACCCAAAAATTCAACCTCAAGCTAAAACACTTATTTTTGTGGTTTGAAAAAAATTGGAATAACTTTTTTTCAAAATATTTTTGGAGAGCTCTTCTCTTCTGAGTCCCAGATGAAATTTTCAACTAATATTGGCAGCTCATGATGTCCCAGTATAGTATGTCACATCATCCAGATTTTCAGGTGCATCCAGAAAGAGTGAACTGCCGGTGCTGGTGAGGTTTTCCTATTACATCAGCAAAGTGACAATGACAGTGTTTCGTCAAACAAAACTAAAAGATTACTTACGGCTTGGTGAACAGACCACTAACAATCTTGTCAGCATTTCCATTGTAAAGTGTCTGAAGTTTTCAAAAGTCAGCTGTAAAAAAAAAAAATCACCCTACGCTGAAACTTGAGAAAGAAGGTCACAGACCTCAGACTGTAACAATATCACTAGTGGGTTTCAGTACTTTTTTTTTTTCAATGACTTAAGCAAATTTGCTAAGTGCAAAAGATTTTTTTCACCTCCCTAACAGCAAGAGCCACAAAATCTGCTTGGCATCTGAAAATCAAGTTGGGCCCTTTCGTTTTCTTAACCTCATCCCCAGCAATAAATATTCTGCAAGCCAAATGAAGCTGGTGATTTTGCTGATGATGCATGAGACAGAATAGAATGCAGCTCCCTCTCCTGGAGCTGTACTAATGTGAATAACATCTTGCTTATGTCAGTTAAGTCTGCAGAAATGATCTGCAGACGTATGGGAAGTGGATTCAAGCCGCAGGGAACTAGTACATTTCTTTAGGCAATATTTCCCATTAATACGTTTACCACCCTTCAGACATCCTGCTTTACTGTGGATTTTGACAATGGCTATTTTTGCATTGAAGATATGTTAAAAATTGAATTTTCATATACTTTTGAAGTTGGAAGTGTACCCTGATGGCTCAGAAGCGGGTCTGTTTCCTGCTTGTAAGATAGTATCAGAGAAACTCAATCACAGTTTTATTTCTTATGTATCTTTGGAGGAAATAGGACAATTTATGCATTTGTCAATGGGGAAAAAGATCTAGCATTCTCATAGATTCAACAAGTGAAACCAAGTCTCAAAATTCGGAACCAGATCTAAACTTCCCAAAATTCTCATCAATTGCTATCTAGAGTTTCAGTTCATCCTATTGTGGAACAGAGAGCCAGGCATCAAAGTCCTTTCTAGATCCATACTTTCCTGAAATCTGAGATAAAAGGAGTTCCTGTACTGTAATTAGTAATGCATTCCATGATGCTCAACCTTACTGAGACCAGTCTCCACCGAGATTTATGGGAAGACCTCCCATTCCTACCCAGCACAGCCTGTTAGTTTTGGAACTAGTACAACGGGTTCTGATTTTCTCCAGCTCCCTCAATGAATTCTCCTCTCTGTATGCATCACAATTGAATCTTGTCTCTTCTCTGCTATAAGAGACGCTACAGTACCCATCCAGGGATTTGATTTGGACTGGTCACTACAGCTACTGTGTATAGATCACAAACCATAAAGACAGATTTATTGAAGGTGCCATTTTTAAACAGACATTTCTGACTATCATTGCTTAAAAAGTAATTTTCAAAAAAGCTGATCCAATTATTCCTCATTTGTCAACAAACATAGGAAGTTGCTTCTTGGTTCCTTTTTTATTTAAGGCATGCTTTAAACTCCTCTGAGGTGCATAAACTTGTATAAGAACTGTCTGCTTCCCACACAGAACTCCTTTCTCCAACATTGTATTTCATAAGAATTTTTATAACATCTGAACATATCATAAGTGAACACAGTTGTACAGGACTGCACATATTTACCCTAATTACTAAATTAGCTATAATTGCACTAATTGGGTAAATACATAATTGACTAAAATCACTTTAAAATAAACAGTTCACACAAGTGAAAGAAAATGCATTAAAAGGCATAAGTTCTGGGAGTCTTACTCCCCAAAAGCAAGGAATGTCACATGAAATGGTTAATTGTCTTGTACCCACACACAGCAGAATGCAGAAGTGAAATGCAAAGCCAGCGGCAGATGGGGACAATTGCTTTGGGATAACCAGAGCAATTCAGGGTCTGGCACCCTCTTTCTGCATGGTGCTGAATTTGCCTCTGGGATGCAAATTCACCTGCCCTATATTACTCTAGAATTGGGAGGGTAGAAACCAACATTTTTGTGTTTTCTGGTGTCCATCCCAAAGAGATGGGGAGGAAGATTAGAATAATCAATCCTGCAGGGGCCTGGCATTTCTAAAAATGATGGGAATGAGTTAAGTATCAAGTGCTGGGACAGAGACTCTCTTAATGCCCTTTCTTGAGTCTCATTGACACTAAGATCCCTTCAAACTGCTCTGTGAAGGAGCCTTACAGTGGGTGTAGATAACATAAAGGCCCACTTTACGGCCCTTTACAATGTCCCAGTGATGTAAAGGGACTTTAGTGTCACTGGGAATTCAGGCCAGAAAGTTTCCTTAATGCTCTGGTGATGTCGGCAGTTTTTACTCAGTCAAAATTTCCACTGATCTCCTGCATAAGGGACCGGGAGTCAGGCTGATAGTGTTGGAGGTGGAAGCACCTCTCTGAAGTGAAGTTGAATTCCTATATCGCAGTGGGGAGGGGGAAGACTGTTCTTAAAGCCACTGTCCTTCATCAGGAAGAGCTGCTGACACCAGAGAGATGGTTAGCTCCAACATGAGGTATGTGCAGCAGCTTTAAGGGGTGGTAAAACATTTTGGGATGGATGGGGTACAGACAGGAGGACAGAGAAAGCTGGTAAGGGAGAGTGACTGAAGCAGAAGTGTGCAAATTATTCAAAACTAGCCAATTAGCCCGTCATAAGACGGGATTTTCAGGTCTCTCCTCTACGTCGGTTTTCTCTCCTGAGCTTCCAGTCTCTCGCTCCATCTCTCTCTCTCTCTCTCTCTCTCCTCCTCCTACTGCCTCCCCATCTCTCTCTTTCAGCTCTCCTCTGCCTCCTGCCTCTCTCTCTGTCTCTCTCTTTCTCTTCTCCTCCCCCTCCTGCCTCTTACTCGGGGGACTGCGGAGCCCAAACGGTCGCTTGCGCCACTTGCTCCCATGCAGCAGCCTGTCTGAGCGGTGCAGAAGTCAGCCGAGCGCCGCAGTAGGAGGCAAAGGGGGGCAGTGACATTCACGGCCAGGGGGTGGGGCCTGGAGCCGCTGTCATGCCGCATGTCACCGCCCTGCCCCCCTTCCCCTCCCACCGTGGCGCTTGGCTGATTTCTGCGCCGCTCAGCCAGGCCACCGCAGGGGAGCAAGCGGCGCAAGCGGCCGTTTGGGCCCTGCACTCCCCATGCAGCACGGGCCGCCAGCATTTCAGCAACAGCGCCGCCCAGAGGGAACAGCCAGCATTTCAGCGTTACAGACTCTCAGACATTGGGCTACTATATATATGATGAAACTTTAAAACCTTAAAAACTGAGGCTGTTTTATATCAATTTTTTTGAAAACAGCTTTGATAAAAAAAATACAGCAATGTAGCAACACAGCTTACCGGTGAGTCTACGATCACTGAATTTTAGCCATTCTTTCTGTTCAGGATCAGCTTACAATTGCCCCCAAACATATTCATTCAAAAGTATTCACTGAGGACCTGATTCCATCCCAGAATCCAACCTGGAATAATTTCTACTAATAGTTCTTCGTATGTAGCAAGCTCCGGAGCAATTATTCACAAGTATTCATCATCTAATATCTAAGCTGTGCTATGGTTGGTTTTGACTGAAGACTTAGGTCCCCCTGGTGTTTCCTTTCAATCTTTCAGTGATCCGATGAGCTACATTCGGAGGGTGTGTCTACACTGCAGCACAAGCAGATAGACCCAACTAGCTTTAGTCCAGATAGCATATGTACCAATAGTAATGAAGCCATGACAGCATGGGCTTCAATGAAGGCTGTACAGGCTGCTTTGAGGCCCAGCCCAACAAAACCCTTAAACCAGTGGTTCCCAAACTTTTCGGCATCACACCCCCTTTTTGATTTTTGAAAAATCCTCACGCCCCCTCCCCCCAAAATAGCAGCAAAACTTGTTGAGCAAAAAAAAAGGAACTGACCAGAGCAGCAAAACTTGATGGGGGGGGGGAGGTTGGGTCACCTCACGCCCCCCCCCCTGGAATTTCTTCACACACCCTCAGGGGGGCATGCCCTCCAGTTTGGGAACCCATGCCTTAAACATATACTCCCTGGAAAATCAGTGATATCTTAGCTCCTCTGTTGCTTTTGGTCAGTGCAGCTCCATTGATTTCAACATTGCTCTCTCTGTTACACCCACTGAGACTGTTGCAAGTGGGGTTCCACAGGGATCAGTTTTTGGACAGGTTCTGTTTAATGTTTTCATCCGTTATTTAAATAATGACAGAGAGAGTACACTTTCAAAGTTTGTGGATGATACCAAGGTGGCAGGGGATGCAAGTGCTTTGGAGAATAGGGTCATAATTCAAAACGATTTGGACAAACTAGAGCAGTTTCTCAACCTTTTTAAATTAAATATCCCTTTAAAAAAAGTATCCCCAGTACCTAGTTTTCAGAGACACAATTTTTTTGTCTACCATTTCAACACATTTGTTTAAGCAACTTAATCATAATGGATCTAGGGGTCATAGTGGACCACAAGCTAAATATGAATCAATACTGTAACACTGTTGCAAAAAAAGCAAACATGATTCTGGGATCAATTAACAGGAGTGTTGTGAGGAAGACACGAGAAATAATTCTTCCCCTCTACTCTACACTGATTAGACCTCAACTGGAGTATTGTGTCCGGTTCTGGCTGCCACATTTCAGGGAAAATGTGTATAAACTGGAGATGGTCCAGAGAAGAGCAACAAAAATGATTAAAGGTCTAGAAAATATGACTTCTGAGGGAAGATTGAAAAACTTGGGTTTGTTCAGTCTGAAAGAAGACAGAGAGGTGATGTGATAACAACTTTCAAGTCCCTAGAAGGTCCATCAGAGGGAGAAAAAATATTCTCCTTAACCTCTGATGATAGGACAAGAAGCAATGGGATTAAATCACAGCATGAGAGGTTTAGTTTGGACATTAGGCAAAAACTTCCAAACTGTCAGGGTGGTTAAGCACTGGAATAAATTGCCTAGGGAGGTTGTGGAATATCCATCACTGGAGATATTTAAGAGCAGATTAGACAGACATCTGTCAGGGATGGTCTAGATGGTACTTGGTCCTGCCATGTGTGCGGGGCACTGGACTTGATGACCTCTCACAGTTCCTTCCAGTCCTATGATTCTATGTGCCCCAGATATGAAGTCCAATGGTCAAGAGTATTGATGAGTGCAATGGTCAATGAGTATTGCTGTCACCAATAATTATTTGGGAGGGTTTCAGCACAAAACCAGACCCCCGGAGTACCTAATAGACTGTTATGGGGTTCAGTGGTCTTTGTGTAATAAGCCATGAGCTCCTGAGTTCTAACCCCAGCTCTAATATTGACTCACTGTGATAGGGATAAAATTGAAGTGTGGTTGAAATGTTTCCATTTCACCATATTTGTTCAATCAGTTTTAATGCAGATTGGATATCAACTAGAAGTGACTTCTGAAATCTGGACTAGGTAGAAACTTGAATAACAATGACAACATCCTATAGCTTTAAACCTCTATGGAGCAGTTTTCAAATATATATTAACAGGTGCATACTGGGGAGAAAAGTCTTCTCTCTAGAGAACGGGTGTGAAATAAGCAGCCCACAGTCCAGATGCAGATCGCTAGCTGCAGCTGCTGGTGGGCTACCAGATGCTTTATTTACCTGAGCATCCACAGCCACTCATAGTTCTGCTGAAGCTTCCCATTCTCAGCCAATGGGAGCTGAAGGAAGTGCCTCAGGCTGGGTCATCGCTTCCTGCAGCTCCCATTGGCCAGGAACAGCAAACTGTGGCCAATGGGAGCTGCACTTGTAAATAAAGCGTCTTTAGGCGTGACAAAGGCTAACCCTAGCAAACCCCATCCAGCCCATGGGGTTTATTGCCCACTCCAGCACTAGAGTCTGTTTTGCTAATATGCTCAGATGTCCAGGTAGGCTACTAGCTTTTCGCATAAATCACTACCATCACCTTCTGTTGTACTAAGACAAAATATGTGTATCCAAGATGCTAGTTCCTATGCACAACTCAACATTCAATGCATCTGATTCACTCTGAATCCCCTACCAGTGCAGTGCAGTTATGCCTGGGGATGCATTCACCTGTGAGAGACAGAATCTAAGGTCTGAATAAGTCCCATATTTTAACTAGCATATTTTTTTTAGATGGCTCTAATCCTTGTTTGCATGCTGTAATAAATATACACACAACTGTCTTAATCAATACCTTGATGGTTGACAGGAATGAGTCATAATGATAACACCCTAGCTCTTTGACTACAGTCTAGTAGAAATTTCATATGTTCCCTGTAAGAAGACAGGATCTTACTCTTGCTGGTCTAATGGTGTGAGCATTTATATGACACCTGTCATCCCATGGGATCAAAAAATTGCTTTGCAGTTGCTGCACACAGAGTTTCTGTGTGGATAGGAAAATCTGGGGTGAATGGGAAGGGAAATTTTCCACAAGAACAAACCTTCTTTTGTCTTATGAAAAAGTGACAAGGGATTTTGTCTACACGCAGCAGTCATGATCTGGATTTATGAAATCTCATCTCTTAATCTATGGTGGCATGGAGGGCTGAATTTGTTTGGGTGTCTTTTTACCAGCAAAGTATTTAATACTGCTCAATCTGCAGGAGAGATGATGAGAGCTGTTAGATTTTCATGGAGAAACCCTGGCGTTGTGTTGGCTCTGAATTGGTGGGTGGTTTTACAGCATTTTTGACTGCATGCATCCAGGTTGAGGTAGTAGGTTGTATAGTTTAGAATTACACCACGGGAGATAACTGTACAACCTCCTAGCTTTCCTTGGGTCTTGCACAAAACGGCGTGGTGAGAGACCCTAATTCCTCAACACTGTTTTCTCTGGACAAATGGAACATGAAGGAACAGGTAAGAGTTTGTTGAAGAAGCTGCTTTATTCATATGGAACTTCAAATTGTTTGTTTTTTCTCACACTATTTTTTTTCACTGTATCAATGGGTATTGAGCAGACTCGGAGAACTGGTAACCCTTGTTTCCTCTTGTTAGCATTTGATCTGTTGAAAGTGTAAGAGGAGTGAAAAGCACCATGATAACATGTCAATGGCATTGCCTTTGTGGTCAACAATCAGAAGTCTCCAAAGAACATGAAAGGCATCGTGTACTCTATTAGCCCTTGAGATGGATGAGCGGGTTGTTCTTTATGTTAGCCTTTGATTACAGGCCAGTTCTGTACAGCACCCAAAGACTAAATTATAACTCACTTTGTGATGGTGAACTACAAGAGAGAAAAGGTGCTGCCCAGCATACTTGTACAGGAACTAGTTACAACTTGCACTGAAATCCAGAGAGAAGGAGGAGGGTAGCGAAGGAGTGCTGGTAGCTCCAGATAAGGCATGTTTAGGTGGGACTATGACTGGCACCTGCAACATGGGAGAACAGCCTCATAGAGGAGGTACATCAGCTTTGAACATCATATCTGGGGGTGCCAATTCTTGAGCATTTCCAGGCATGGATGGAGGTGTTACTAGGGTGATAAACTGTCCTGATTTTATAGGAGAGTCCCACTATTTGGGGCTGTGTCTTATATAGGCATCTATTAACTCACCCCCACCCCTTGTCCTGAATTTTCACACTTGCAGTCTGGTCACCCTATGTGCTACATGTTTCAAGGACACAAAACCTCCAGCCATCTCCCAGGCAGGTCGTGCACTGCCTTCTTTTCTCTGACTCCATATTCTGAAATCCAAAAAGAGAGACTGTATGGAGAAAAGATCCATGCAGAGAATGTCAGTGCCAGTGTAACCTGCACTAAGCAAGTGTTGGTCTTTGTCCCCCTCTGGTGGCTGGGACCTCAGAGAATATTTACAAATCTGCAGTTTCTGCAAACGAATAGACTTAGGGCCAGATTTATAAAGATACGTAGGTTCTTAACGTTGCACATAGGCCCTTAGTGGGATTTTCAGAATGTCTAAGCATCTGACTCCCATTGCCTCAAACTGACCCTTACTCTCTTTGTTCTAGAAGCACAGGCTCACATGTTCAGCTTTCAAGGTCCAGAGTTCAAACCCCCTGGTGGGATTGGTTATATCAATGCTTGCTCCAGGGCTAGAACATGTATTTGCCAAAATGTCAAATGATGCTTGCAAATGCACACTAATGACTGGGAGTCATAGAATCACAGAGCTGGAAAAGACCTCACAAGGTCATTAAGTCCAGCCCCGCCCCTGCCCAAGGCAGAACCAATCCCAACTAAATCCAACCAGCCAGGGCTTTGTCAAGCTGAGACTTAAAAACCTCTAGGAATGGAAATTCCACCACCTTCCTAGGTAACCCATTCCAGTGCTTCCCCACCCTCCTAGTGAAATAGTTTTTCTTAATATCCAACGTAGACCTCTCCCACTGTAACTTGAGACCATTGCTCCTTGTTCTGCCATCTGTCACTACTGTGAACAGCCTTTCTTTGTCCTCTTTGGAACCTCCCTTCAGGAAGTTGAAGGCTGCTATCAAATGCCCCCTCACTCTTCTCTTCTGCAGACTAAACAAACCCAAATCCCTCAGCCTCTGCTCATAGGTCATGTGCTCCAGCCCCCTAATCATTTTGGTCACCCTCTGCTGGACTCTTTCCAATGCGTCCGCATCCTTTCTATAGTGGGGGGCCCAGAACTGGACACAATACTCCAGATGTGGCCTCACCAGAGCCGAATAAAGGGGAATAATCACTTCTCTGGATCTGCTGACAATGCTCCTCCTAATGCACCCTAATATGCCATTTGCCTTCTTGGCTACAGGGGCACACTGTTGACTCATATCCAGCTTCTCATCCACTGTAATCCCCAGGTCTTTTTCGGCAGAACTGCTACTTAGCCATTCGGTCCCCAGCCTGTAACAATGCTTGGGATTCTTCTGTCCCAAGTGCAGGACTCTACACTTGTCCCATTTCTCATGACTGAATTTTAGAAAAGAGTGTGTAAGTGAGCAAATGTCTGAAAATCGAGCGATGTGCACCTGGTTATTTTCCATGCACCTGGAAAATCAAGCAACATACACCTGCTATTTTTTACAATAATATCGCTCAAGATACAAATAATGGTACTGAAGTATATTTTGTAAAAATAATTGAGTTTTAGTCATGAGAGACGCAACTCTGCTGTTGAACGTTTGCAGAATGTGGGGAAAGACTTTCAGTTTTTTAGTTTCAGAGGGATAGCCGTGTTAGTCTCTAATAGAAAATTTTTTTAAAACAACAAAGAGTCTTGCAGCATCTTAGGGTATGTCTACACTAGCTCGTTAGTTTGAGCTAGGTAGGCAAATGAGAGCAAGCGGAGTTGCAAATGAAGCCCGGGATTTAAATATCCCGGGCTTCATTTGCATGTTCCCGGGCGCCGCCATTTTTAAATCCCCCTTAGTCCGAACTCCGTGCCCGCGGCTACACGCGGCACGGACTAGGTAGTTCGAATTAAAGATCCTAGTTTAGTCAAACTAAACTCCAGTGGCAGGAACAGGGCTGATGAACATGCAAATGAAGCCCGGGATATTTAAATCCCGGGCTTCATTTGCAACTCCGCTTGCCCTCATTTGCCTACCTAGCTCGAACTAACGAGCTAGTGTAGACATACCCTTAGAGACTAACAAAAAATGTAGATGGTACCATGAGCTTTCGTGGGCACAACCCACTTCTTCAGATGAATCTTTGTTAGTCTCCAAGATGCTGCAGGACTATTCATTTTCTAAGTTTTTTTGTCAGTTTTTTGAGCAGATTGTAAAGCATGTCACTAACAAAGTATGGGTTAGTGTTTTCAGAAGAGAGATGGATATTACTTTGTCGTACAATTCCACAATTCTCTAGATCAGGACTAGAACAACACTGGGTATGTATTTTGTAAGGGCTTGTGCATTAGAAAAATGCAGCCAATTTGGCCAGTTGGCAACATCAAATATGTTATACAATATTTTTGAAGAGCTGTTCCAATGGTTTTAAAGATTAAAGTCCATATCCTGAGCTAGCATCAATTGACATGCTACACTGTTTTACCCCAGTTGTAAAACTCTTTACTATCTTGCATTTCAGGTCATTGCTTCAACCTGTGCAAATGGATACAAAATGCTACCAAATCAGATTTCCTCAGTGACTTACACATTGGTGGTAGTGCTTTGCACCCACTAAAGCAGTAGATAAATTAAGTCTATACACATATCTGCTGCTTATATATTTTAATTTTTAGACAATTCTATCGCTATTATTTACCAGCCAGATATCCAAGCCAGAGAACCTATCTTGCCATAAAGAACAAAAGCAAATTAAATGGTCATTTCTGCAGTGGAACTGACAACTGTCATAATCCAAGATGCTCATTTTGTTATTAAAGAAAATAGCATTCCAGGTCTCCCCTGGTTTAGAGTATTGTATTGTCAACTAATTAGGCTTTTATCGTATGTCCTCATATGCCCTTCTATCATATGTCCTCCATATGTCCTTCTGTCATATGTCTTCCATATGCCCTATATGTAATTAGGCTTCCATCATATGGCTTTGATCATATGTCATTTAGATAGACTTCCAGAAGAATATGGCAATGTTACAACTGTGGACCTTTTACAAGTATTGGAACAGCAATTCTGTACCTTTCAGTTCTGTGAGCTGCAGATTAAAATGAAGAAGAAACAAGGAAGATGGCTAGTTTTGAGTGGCCTTTTTAGTGAGAAGATTAATTTCTCTCCACTTAGCCCATGAACAAATGAGAAAGTTTCACTTCTGCACATATTCAGTTTTTAGTCACTTCTCTTTGAGTTTGAATGCCATCTCTCAGTGTATTGCAGGAGACTATCGATCTGTGTTTGTTTAACAAATGGTTTCATTTGGAATGGGTTTTTATTAAATATCCTGCTACAAAATAATACCACCTAAATTTTAAGTCCGTTTTTGTCTCTTTGAAGCTGGAGTCTCAAGCAAAGTGCAGAAATTTGTATTGGTGGCAGGTGAAAATGAGACAGTGGGTTGGACTGTGGACTGTGAGTACAGTCACACTGTGCATTTATTGAAAGGTGAATCTTAGTAGGTTATGTCTCAATGCACAGGAATATATATCCGTGTGAGTTCCAAACTTGCCGTGGCTTATTATTAATAATAAAGACCACAAATACCCATTGATGCATCTGCCTATAACAGGTGAGGAAAGCTGCAAATGTCCAGTGATGATGGTTTCTGGATCACTTTTTTAAAACACCATGTGTGAAAAGGGACTTTCACACAGATTTGCAGAATACACCTGTAATGGTTTTGTCCTTTCTTTTCAATCCTCTCCTCTATGTAATTGGCCCCATTCTCTTTTCAAAACAAATCTCTCCAGGTTATAGCTCTGGACAATCTAAAAAGTATTAAGCTGTATTGCTCCACCATTACAGCTGTGGCTGCGATGGGTCAAAACCTTACATTCTTTAAGCCTCATGCTTCTTCAGCCACTCCTGTTGGCTAGTTCTTCAAGAGGTAGCGAAAGAGACAGAGCCAACGTCTTGTGTTCTCTATTAGTGACTGATTGTCTGCACTTGGCAGCCAATTAGCAGGTTCTTGAGGGAGTGTAGTTGCTTATTATTGTCTTTTCTTCTACGTTTTCCCTGTAAATAGAGTGCTGGGGCCAAGGTGCCTGATTAACAGCCCTGAAGAATGAAGAATTCGGTCTATCCTCAGTACAGGCACTCCCCAACCTCCAGGTTGCGGCAGGCCAAGCTTCCTTCAGACAACTCCTGCAAGGTGCGGCAGATCTGACCTTGGAGGGCCTACCTGTAAGGGTGAGAAGGAATTTCACACTCCGTGCCAGTTAAATCCTTGTTTCCATGCTAGAAAAAGGGTGGTTTCTTATGCCATGGACATTTGTCCCCTAGAAAGCGAACTGACACCCACCCAAATAATTTTCTCAGATGGGGATATTTAAAAAAATGCTTTTTGTCTATTTACCAGGCCAGTCTAATCTATGCTGAAACACTTCTATTGCTGAGTCAGATGCACCAAGTAGAGCCCCATTTGTACATAAAAGTTTTGTCAGAACTGGGATAAAATAGAGTGGAATGCCGAAATGACTCATTGTTTAATGAATAGGGCCCTCAGTGTTCTATTGATGCCATTTATAAATCTCTATAAAATGGAGAGAATTCATGTCATAACTGGAAATCCAAGCACAGCAACCTTGTGAGCAAAATTACGGTGCACAATATAATATGAATTCTAACATGCTCCTGCTTGAAAGCTACTCAGGCCGTGTTAAAAATAAGACCAGTTTATTGTCTAGATTCAAAACCCAGACTTATTTTTCCCTTTGCAGATGTAAATTACTGAGGAAGGGAGTGATTTGTGTGTGTGTGTACCAAAAAGTAAAACATGCAAGATAGATCTGCCCTCACCAATTAGACACCAGTGTCGATCGTATTTGCACTGTTGTAAACTGAAGGCACTAGAATGACACTGGTGCAAATCAGCTCAGATTCCAAACAGAAAGAGGAGTTAAATGACAGCTCTCCAAAATGAGTGAGCAGCAGGGCTCAGAGCTGAACCTGGTTGGCCTGACTCCTGGTCTGCTGGTTTAACCTGGAGGCCATCTTCTCCCACCTTCCTGTGTGGCCTGTCAGGGTTTTCATCTGCAAACCAGGAAAAGCCTGGTGGTTTTGACATGAAACCAGGTGACACTCACCCATTTGAGTTTTGTGGTGAGGTTTCTGGTTTCATTCAGGCCTGGGCCAGAAGCAAACCCATCCACATGTGTGGATGCCACAAAAACTCTCACATACACCCAGAAACCAAACCCACCACATTTCACACAGCAGAGCTGGCAACTTGCTAGCAGCTCAGGGCTGCCCCCAGATTGTTCATAAATAGCTTTATCTATTTTAAGTAGAGTATGTATTGCCCAGGGGCAAAATGATTCCCAACAAATGATTAGATGAATGTTGCCTTTTTTTCTTTGCACAGTGATCATCTCTCTGACCCTACTTGAATGAGCATAACTTTTTGAATCGGGGGTCTGGTGCCAATATGGATACAAGCTTGAAATTTGATTCTCTGATGAGCTAAGTGCTTTGCCCTCCTTTCCCCCAGCCCCTGGGGAACACTGGGGTTTCTGCTTTAAAATTAAAAAGCAGGCCAAAGCACTGTTAGCTGTGTTGCAGGCATGCTACTTCCCTGACCCTGCTATTAGAAAAGGTCCAGAATAGACACTCTCCTAGACTGAAATAGGAGGGGGAGCTCTCTTGCACTAGCTGTGGAGAATGCCACCTATTTGTGGGGCTGTGCTGCTTAGCCTCGGGCAGGGCTGGGGAACGTAAGGGTTGGGGGCCAGATGGAGCCTGTGACTTGCCTGGATCTGGCCCCCAAGGCTCGGGACTCCCCCCTCAGCATTGGGGAGCCGGCGCTGGTGCTCCACCTCCCCCCCCACCGCAGGGCTGGATTACACAAAATCTGCTAGCCTGGGCCCCCCTAGGCTCTGGTGTGTGAGAGGAATGTGGGGAGTGTCTTTCTCCTTCTCAGTTGGGGGCCACGGCAGCGAGGGGTTGTTTTTTCCTTTTTTTTGCTTCTCACTTGTGTGTGGCCCCCAACTAATTTTTCTATGGATCAGTGGCCCCTGACCCATAAAAGATTCCTCACCCCTGGCCTAGGGAGTGAGAGAACCCTGCTCCCCCCCCCATGCTGCTCTAACTCCCTCCCCCCCCATATTTGGGCAGAGGGAGGGGAAGAGAGCAGTACAGGGCTGGGGGGCAGGCTTGAAACAAGGGCTTCCACCCTGATTCTAGCTTCTGGTGGATGCTTGGGTTCAGAGAGCCAGACGAAGGACCTGTTGCATATGGCATGAATGCCTTCTCCGGACAAAATGAGGTGGTGCAGAATTTCCTGTTCTTTTTGAAGGTTTTTCCCTATAGAGGAATGATCCAGCCTTTCATTAGAGTGTCTGACTCACCCTCCTGCCTCTGTCAGTTCTGCCCTTTCCCATGGTCTGTTGACAAGACAGCGCCTCTCTAAATCCTGTCTTTGTTACAGGTGTGACATCTACCGGATATAGGGTTTCATTATTGCTTTCAGAATGTATTAGTGAAATGTCAGGATCCACTCACTTATCATTAACAGCAACATATAAATGCCATGCCTAACAATAGTAGTAGAAGAGCATTTTTGGTGAATGGGCCACTTTTACACATGTGGCTGATGTGTCCCAAACACGCACATCTTTCCACAAACAAGATTAAATTATTTGCAGATTTTTCTTAACTGCAGATCACATGGTTCACTCCATGCCTGGTGTAACAAATTTCATTCAAATTACCTCAAAGGATATTAGGAACAACCCATCATCACTCAAGTCTTTCATGCTTTTCGGCCCTGATACTGCAATGAGCTCAGAGACAGGGAACCACTGATTCTAAGCCTCTAGAGAGCTGCTCTCACTATCGGAGACATAGACTGAGCTATTTGTGGTAGAAGCTGTACTGAAGAATTCAAGGGTGTGCAGAGAAGGGCAACAAGAAAGATTAGGGCACAGCAAAACTCTGAGACTGAAAAGGTTGGGGTTGTTTAGATTAGACCAGTAAGCCAGGCAAATTTAAGGAAGGGATGGATAACAAGACTGAAAATATCAACATGCCACTATACAAATCCACGTTATACCCACACCTTGAATATTGAGTGGCATTTTGGCTGCCCCAGATATATTAGAATTTGCAAAGTACAAAGAATGGCAACAAAAATTATCGGGAGATGGGATAACTTCTGTATGATGAGAAATTAAAATCACTGGAACTTGTCAGCTTAGAAGAGACAACTGAGGAGAATATACAGAGGCCTATAAATCATGAATGGTGTGGAGAAAGTGCATAAGGAAGTATTATATACTTGTTCAAATAACACAATAATGGAGAAAAAAACAGCAAGCAAATGGTCTGGTAACACTTTATAGACTAACAAAACATATAGATGGTATCATGAGTTTTTGTGGGCACAGCCCACTTCTTCAGATGATCGTAGTTATGATTAGAGGATAAGGAAACTCGAAATAAATAGGAGAAGGGAAGGGGGGGGGGGGGAATAAAGATGTTATGTTGCCCACCCCCCTACCTCTATGCAAAAAGTATCAGGAGAAAGAGTGTTAAACCTGAGTAGATAAAAATCAAAGTCAGTGGATGGATAAGGCAGGAAGGATACCATTCAGAAAGTAGTTAGCACCTTCATTGATAAAGGTTCTCAATGGAGGCTACCCAATGAAATGAATAGGTAGCAAGTTTAAAATACACAGAAGGAAGTACTTCTTCACACAATGCACAGTCAACCTATGGAACTCTGTGTTGGATATACTGTGACGGCCAAAAGTGTAACTGGGTTCAAAAAGAATTAGATCAGTACATAGAGGATAGGTCCATCAATGGCTGTTAGCCAAGATCGTCAGAGACCCAACCCTGTGCTCTGGGCGTTCCTAACACTCTGACTACCAGAAGCAGGGACTGGATGATGCTATTTATTCCTTCTGAAGCATCTGAGCTAGAAAGACCACTTGTCTGACCCAATATGGGCATTCTTATGTTTTATGAGACAAAGAACGGCAGCCATACTATGGTGTGTGAAATAACAAGGAAGTGTATTGGGATCTTCTGTTCTCCCAGTCTCATAACACAAGAACAAAGGGGCATGCAGTGAGAATTAATGGTACCGCAAATTCAAAACTGATGAAGGAAAAGTTTTTGTACATGATACAAAATGCTGTGGAACTCTGCTGCTAGAAGTTGTTTAGGACAAGAATATAAAGATTAAAAGAGGCATTGGACATTTATATGGATATCAAGAATATCCAGAATTATAGTTATTAATGAGAGCAAAAATTTTGGAAGACAGATCAAACCTCATGTTTCAGGGCTTTAGCCCATTTCTAACTAATAGGGACTAGGATGAGACCTACTGTGGAGGGGCAGATTATTGATTATTGATCCGCCTGCTGCAGAGCTCTTAAACTTTCCTCTTAAATGTGTGATCCTGGCTATTTTTGGAGGTGGGCTGTTAAAATGGATGGGCCTGGGCCTACAACCTGGTCTAATCTGGCATTTGCAAAGTTTCTGTGTCTTTTCATCCTCTGAAAGACCAAGCACATAGTTGACCCTTTAGTAAAAATGATGATGAATAAGGAGAGATTAATCAGAAGCTCTCTGTAGTTAAAAATTGCATTGAAAAGAGCTTCTCTAATGGAATAACATGATGTATTAGTGGTTGTAAATATTCATATAGTACTTTCCACCCAAAGATGTTGAATTTTTTTATAGCTGTTAATGTGAGGTGGGACAATTGACTTATGGTCACCTTAAAAATAATGGGCTAATTCACAGACAGGTGAAGTTACTTACCCACAGCCTTGCAGCATCTCTTTGGAAGGGCCAGGACTAGAAGCCAGATAAACTGGCTTGCAGGACTGCAGCATGACCCAATGCTAGGACCTTTTAGCACCTCATTAAAAGCATTTATTGAAACCACAATATTGTGAGGAACTTATGAAACACAGAGAAATGATGAGAAGGCATTAGGGACTGATCCTGCCCTCACGCTGGTCTTTTGGGACCTAATCCAGTGTGACAGTATCCACTGACTTCCAGGGCTTTCACTCAAGCTTACGCAGAGCATATGACTTCAAAGAACTTGGCTCAGAGCTGATTTTGGCTCTCTCTTTATAACCAGTTATTTTAATTTTTCTTTAAAAAAAAGGTTTGGTTTTCTTTCGTTTCGGTTCTTGTTTCCTCTTCTCTGACACAGAATAACATTTGTGGCAGAAGAGGATGGTTTGCAATAGATGGTTATTGTGGTTTGTTTAATGCCACAGTTTCCTTTTGGCATTCCCTGTCCTACCACAAGAGAAGTTGGTACCGTTTAAAAGCAAAATGTATTTGAAAAAAAAAAGAATGGAAGAAGAGGGAAATATTGGAAGGAAGAAGGAAAGAAATGATTCCTTGCTCTAGTACAGAAAACCAGCATTAGAGTTGATTTTGGAATTGTGTCTCTGTTAGCAATCTCTCTTGCAATACCGAAAACAAGCCCATGTTATTACCTCAGAAGGGCCCAGCGTTATTTGAATCCTGCATTTTTCCTCATTTATAATGTGGCTGTTGAATAAGAAGTCCAACAATGTAGCATGTACTGTATGCTACTGTAACTTAATATATCAATAATGTTATAGCAAGACTGCTAATTCATTATTTATTTAACGGTGTCTCAAAAACATTGAAGACAGTGGATAGTCCTCAGATTGGAATGAATAACCACAATACTGTAACACATCCCTGGGGACTTTGTGGTTGTCGCTGTGCTGTGTAGCATGGCTCCTCAGAATTTCATGGCGGTTATCTTGGAGCGCTATGGTTCTTTTTCAGTAACACAGACCCCATTACCTCTTGAGCAAAGGCAATATGTCCTTGAGCTGTTAACACTGCAGGCCCTATGCCACATAGTTCTGAGAGCAGTTGTACGCACATACACAGGAACACACACATCCCAACTTGTGATAATTCATATGTACATACATTTTTGCCAGCTTACAACAATGTAATTTCAACTACAGTCTAGACTCTAAAGTTAAGACAACCCAGCTATGCTGTTTGGGGATGTGAAAAAGCACACCCCAGAGTAATGTAGTTAAGCCAACCTAACCCCAGTTGTAGACAGTGCTAGGTCAAGAGACAAATTCCATCAACACTTCTCGGGGAGGTGGATTCACTGTAGTAAGTGAATGGCTACACTGAATCGCTACAATGAACCAATGGCTCTTATTCTGCAGTCATGTTTTTTGCGTGAACCTAGCCTGCTAGAGAGATGGCATACCATAATATTCATTCTCTCCTGAATTTCAAAGGACCTCCCCTCTCTGATTTTTTTAATTTAATTTAATTTTACATAAATCCATTTCTTCATCTTGGGAGTAGGATTGTGTTGCTGGTGGAGGCACTGATTTAGCAAAACACTTGCATAACTTGAAGCTAAAGGAAATCAAGCAAGGTATTTAGATGTTTTGCTGAATGGCACCTTTAGGAATAGAGGAGAGGGAAAGAACAGTATTTTCATGTATCACATTCCATAATATACCCTCTCTCACTTGCATGTTGGAGGCTTAGAACATAGGACTACAAGGACCCTTCCTATTATTTCAGGGAACCCCATAATAGAAAACCTTTGATAAACTTATTTATGTCCTTCTTAAAACCAACTAGGTTTCTTGCTTTACATTATGTATTAATACAAATTTGGCCTCCAAACCCTAGTGTGAAGAAGTCAAAATGTTTTATATTTTTAAAACTTTATCTGGGTATTAGATCAATTTTTCAGGGACTTACATGGACAGGGAGTATGGTGACACTCTAGGCCAGGAGGCCCTAGCATTCTTTGAATATTCCATGTTTTCCTGGAACAGTTGGGAGAAGGCTGCCAAGACACTCTTGGCAGGTTTTCTAGGTGGCTGGCCAAGTCTGAAGCAAATGTGGATAGTTAATGGGGGTAGGCAGCTCTGATTCCAAGTGCATACATGTACCATAAATTAGCGTATATAACCTGCATTCGTGTATAACCCATACCCGTGCATAACCCACGGTTTTTCCTGAATGTGTAAAAAAAGTTTTAGATAACCCGCGCACATGTATAGCCTGCGGGTTATATACACTACTTTAAGGTACCTGGTAATTACACATACCAGCTGCAGCCTTCGGGAGGGGGGAACGGAGAGCACAGCGCAGGTGAGCTGGCTGGCCTGCAGGAGAGGAGCCGCACTCGCACCCAGGTTCCGCGCAGCCACAGCCAGGTGCAACCCACCCTCCTCCGGGCAGGGGGAATGGAGAGTGCAGCGCAGGCAAGGAAAATAAACTTGTATACCCCGCGGACATGTATACCCGGCGGGGGGGTTGCAGGGTTTGTAAAACTTTGTATAACCCGTGGGTTATATGTGCTAAAACACGGTATATAGCATGCATCTTTATTTAAGACATCCCGCCTCGTAGAGGAGCAAATGCAATGTTCATGCATCTTTCTGTTATAAAATAGCAAAGAAAACAAGTCTTCCTACTAAAGGGTCCATCCCCTTGTAATACTCTAAGGGACTTGAATTGGTATCTGAACACAGAGAATGTGAGAAATATAATCAATAGGTATGCAGTGGCTTACCCATGAGAGCACTGTGTTAATCGGGGGGAGATGCATAGCAATAGATCAAACCTGTGAAAAAGGTGGAAATTGCCTGGAGTACAGATTTTCTTGCTAGAATGATTTTCTGTGCTTTTGTTACCAGGCATGAAGGGCAAATAATTTTAAATTGCAGATAAGCAGCAATGCAGTCAACTGATAATTGCTTTGGGCCCCGATCCTGCAATTGGTTCCATGAAGGCAGATCTGTCCATAGTCCACTGAAACCTCTGAGACTCTATGTGGACACAAGAGTCCAATTGAGCAGATCTAGTTGCCCGATTGGGGCTTTGGTTATTAATATTTTCAGCAACAAGGTGTTGAGACAAGATGCTTCTGCGGTTGGTATGGTGGGTTATTGCCCTTATCTTCCAACTCTGGGAGATTTGAGTTCAGATTTCTCCAAGGCCATAGATGAAAGATGTTTCATGGTTTCAAACTAAACTCCAGTGGCAGGAACAGGGCTGATGAGCATCTTCACTGGGCCCTGGAAGAAGCCAGCTCTGAGCCCCCCAGATGGGATGGGACCTCAGGCGGAAGTGTCAGGGTTGAGAGCTAGCCTCCCAAGTCAGCCCTTCGGCACCACTGGGGCTGCAGGGCACATGCAGCCAGGGGCTCCAGTAGCAATTTGGGGGAGTGGCCAGAGCAGCCCTGGGCCTTTTAAATCACTGGGCCCCAAGGTAGCTGACCCCTGCCAGCAGCCCTGGGCAGGAACTCTTGTTCATGCCATAGAAGTCACACACAAGTCCCAATTTTGTTTTGCCACTGACTTGATTTGGAGCAATATTAGGCCCAACTTCTGTCCTAAATATTTCTGAGACAAGGTGGGTGAGGTAATATCTTTTACTGGACTATGGCTACATCTAGACTGCAAGCCTCTTTTGAAAGAGGCTTTTTCGAAAAAGAGCGTCTAGACTACAACCAGTACTTTCGAAAAAGCAAGCCGCTTTTTTGAAAGAGAACACCCAGGCAGTCTGGATGCTCTCTTTCGAAAAAGCACAGTTTGCATTACATAGCGCCTTTTTTCGAAAGAGCACTTTCGAAAAAAGATGTTCTTCCTTGTAAAATGAGGTTTTCCGCAGTCGAAAAAACTGCCGTGTTCTTTCAATTTACTTTCGAAAGACTGCAGCGACAGTGTAGACACAGGGGAAGTTTTTTCGAAAAAAGGCCACTTTTTTCAAAAAAACCCTGTAGTCTAGAAACACCCTGTCTCTTTTGCCAACAGAAGTTAAACTTTTGAGCTACATAGATTTCTCCTGTGGGTCTGGTCAGTATGATCAAAGCTGGTTTATTGGTTGAAGCAGAAGATTAGGGACTTGGGCAAGTCACTTTAGTTTTCTCTACCTCTATTACCCATGTACAAAACAGAGAATACTTCCCTGCTAAAAGTGTTTTGAGGAAAAATGTCTCAATATTTGTAAGGTACTCAGATGAGTGTCATATGAGAATTAGGGTATGTCTACACTACCACCCTAGTTCGAACTAGGGTGGTTAATGTAGGCATTCGAAGTTGCAAATGAAGCCCGGGATTTAAATATCCCGGGCTTCATTTGCATCTTGCCGGGCGGGCGCCATTTTTAAATCCCCTTAGGTCGAACTCCGTGCCCGCGGCTACACGCGGCACGGAGTAAGTAGTTCTAATTAGGATCTCTAATTCGAACTACCGGTACACCTCGTTCCACGAGGAGTAACGGTAGTTCGAATTAGAGATCCTAATTCGAACTACCTACTCCGTGCCGCGTGTAGCCGCGGGCACGGAGTTCGACCTAAGGGGATTTAAAAATGGCGCCCGCCCGGCAAGATGCAAATGAAGCCCGGGATATTTAAATCCCGGGCTTCATTTGCAACTTCGAATGCCTACATTAACCACCCTAGTTCAAACTAGGGTGGTAGTGTAGACATACCCTTATAAAGTATGAAAATGCAGAGATAAAGATGAACAAACTCAAATGGGGCAACATCTGTAATTAAAAGTTACTGTTGTATAAAGCAAAATCCAGTTACAAAGGAATTTCCACCAAAAATGACCATTTATTTACTGTTTTTATTTAAGTGAATTCAGGTGGTCATAGGGTCAGATTGCTCGATTTGTCTTCCTGATTCAATCTCATAAAAATATACTGTTGTCACTTTGTATTTTAAAATGACTTAATTTAAGCTTTGGGTGTAATACAGTCAGTGCTACAATATTACAGTAATGCAGAAATATAGACTAGCACCAGGAATGGTGAGACTGGCTGTAGTATTCATGTCCCACTTCTATTTCTGACATGGAGAGAATCCTAAAGAAGTGTCTAACAGGCCAAATTTAAGCCCTCAAGCACTACAACATCCTTTTTACATTCTTACATTTGTGACCTTTAGCATGTGCCTCTCTGACATGTTGTTTTTCATGTTTTTTAAATAGACTCTCAACATCAGTGAAATAACTGAAAACAACGCATTGAGCTCTCACATATTAAGACTCAGGGTGCATCTACACTGTACCGTTATTTCGAGATAACTAGTGTTATTTCAGAATAACAATGCAAGCATCTACCATTCTGTTATTTCAAAATAATTTCAAAATAATGGACAGCTTATTCCTAAATCTGAGGAATAGCACCTATTCCAAAATAGCTATTTCGAAATAAGTCATGTGTAGATACTCCACTGCTGCTATTTCAAAATAGCCCCTCCCCAGGGCCAATCTGAGTTATTCCTCCCCAGTGCCTCCAGGGGCTCTAAATTGAGATAGTGCATCCACATTAGGGAAGCCTGCCTCAGACTAATTTTGAGGCTTCCTTGCAGTGTAAATGTCCTATTTCAAAATAAGCTATTTTGGAATAGCCGTGCAATGTAGACCTACCCTTACTGTCACATCTAGTTTCCTGGAATATAGCATTATTGACGGGGGTGTATGTAATTGGACCTAACTACAAATGTTCATACCCTAATCTGAACTCCCCCAGGTTGAAGGGAGATTTAGTTCAGACCTCAGTCCTATTATTTATCTTACAATACTGCTTAGAATGTTTGATGCTGTACATATATATGATGAAAGACAGTGCCCCAAAGAGCTTGTAAACTGTGTGACAAGGTTGACAGAGTGAGGGGGGAAATGAGGCACAGAGAGACCAAGTGTCTTGACCAAGGAATATACATGGCTTCAGAATCCTAATCCAGTGTCCTAGACACTGGGTCCACAATACTTTGTTCCTTTCTGTCACAAACTGTAGATGAGAAGACCCCATAAAAATCAGGGACTACAGCTAGCAATTAGGAAATAATTTAGACCACTACATTCATTTGTTTCTTCATTTTTATTTAGTTCCTGAGCAATATTTGAATTCTTCCTTTGTCAGAAAATATATTTTCCCTATGATCTTTATTACTGAAGTTGAAGGGAATAATTGGAGTGCTGAGAACCTGAAAAATAATATCTGTTTTATCATAGCTATACTTATTTTTAAAGTTAAGTTGGTGCTTATAAAAAGTGCTGGGGAGTCTGAAAAATATATAAAGATAATGCTTTGTGCTTCTACAGTCTTTATAATCTGAGGATCTCAAATATTAATTAAGCCTTGAAATCACAGCCTCCTCCCCATGTGAGATAGATATTATATCTGTTTTACAAATGGGTAAACTGAGGCACAGACAGATTAAGTGACTTGCCCAAGGATGCACAGTGAATTAATGGAACAACTAGAAATAGATCCCTGAATTCCAATAGCTCATTTTTTCCTGAAATCATTTGATCCCATTCTGTCTTTTCAGTATGATCCTAGTGCTTCCTTATCTATTGAAATGCAGGTCTCTCCAGCACTACTATTAATCATAGGGACTGCTCATTTTACGGACAACCAGCTTTGATAAAATAGTAATGAAAAAATCATTTATCTTAAATGTCTTACTTTTCTAGAGCAGAAAAAAGCAAATTGTGCTAGTCACAGAAATTAACTTGTATGTGTTTGTAATAAAAGAACCATAAAGGAAAAATTTCTTGTTGCAGTCACAGTATCCATAGATGATGCAGTTTAACTGAGACCTACTGGGTGATCTCCAGTAGTCCAAGCCTCTACAATAAGCAGTAAATATCAAGGACAGATTATGCAGGGTGAGAATCTGGCATAATTCTAATAGCAGTAGAGCTACACTGGTTTGCACCAACTGACAATCTGGCCAGATACTTACTCAATCTGAACATGAATGCCTGTCCTGGCTTTGCCTGAACTACTGCATCTTTTTAGTTAAACTTTTCAATTTTCTGATTGCCTTAGTTGTAAGGACAAAAAACATCTTTTTAAATTCTGAGATGAATTTTATTTCTTCTTAATATTTATTTATTTGACATTTATAATGGTCACACATAAGAATCCCAATGACACATCAGGGCCTCATTCTGCTAGGCATGGTGCAGAAAAGTTACCAAAAAGAGTCTCAGCCCAGAGAGCTCATGGTCTGTTTGAATTTGTCCTTTGGTTCTACTCTGTGATTTTGATGATCTCTGTAGCAAACACAGCAAAATTTTTAAAAAAGCCCTAAAGTTCATGTTTTCTATGTGTGAGTGCTACAAATCCAATCTGGGAATGAATGTTCAGCTGTGTTCTTTCTTCCCCTTCCGCCTGTACAGCTGATAAATATTCTTCCGTTTGAAACATACATGAGAATTTTAATGATTCACAAGGCAGAATAGATTCCATCCCACCTGTCCAGAGATGAACTGATGAGTAAAAAGCCACGAGCAGTGATAAAACTTTTGTTTGTCAAAAATAAGAAAAAGAAGTAAGGCTTTTACATAGTCACTTTGCTAAGTATAATTTCACTTTTAGTCCCTTTCTTCATGCTTTACTACTAGCATCCTATATGTTTAACTCTTGCATTGTTCCTGCCACATCAAGCTCCCAGACCCGGATACATCTGAACTTTGGGGAAGTTTGGACTAGGATCAAACTCTGTTGCTTGGACCATCTCTACTTTTACAGACTCTGTTTCTCTCTAGACTGTCTGCCTTCAGTAGAAGTAACACTGGTTGAAAAAAATGATGATTTTTATGAAAGATTTCCATGGAAATTTCAAAAACATTTCTACCAGCTTTAGAAGGGAGTCCTTCCACTTAATGTAATAGGTTTGGTCTTAAACCCCCAGATGGTTCTACACCCATTGTATCTAAGAGATATTTGAAATTTTTGTTATAAAACCCAATCATGACAAAGTCACACAGTTTGGGTTTTAATTATAGATTCCAAACAGGTTAGATTCACCTAACATTTGGCTGAAACTGTCAGAATTTGGGGCACCTTTTGAGTAACAAGGCTGATTTGTGCTTTTTGTAGCAGCAAGGTCTAAAATCATGTGAAATGTGAGAGTTTTCTGGTGCTTAAATGAGGCACAGATGGGCACAACTTTGATGGAACAGCATTTCAGATGAAAACTGAAATGAGGCACATTTCACTTTTGAGTTTTAGGGTTCACTTAAGCCGAGAATTGACAGTCACACACAATAAGGACAGATTTCTCACATGAACTCCCTACAGACTGAAGCCAATGAAATTCATATAGCTCTAGCTAGCATATTCCTGCAGTTAACACTCTCTCCTTCAGACAACTTCATTTCCTTAACCTTGCCTCTGTAGTCCCTTTGTTGCAACAGTGGCTCTTCTTTGAACCTTTCCAATCTTCTCAATCACATTTTGAATGAGGGCACCTGAACTGTGGGCAGCATTGCAGAGGTGGGTTAGACTGCTGCAGTGTAAAGTGAGTAACACCACAGCACCTTGTTTCTTGCTTGTCTTACACCTCCCAGAATAGAATAGTTTCTTTGCTCTTTGGCCATATCACTCAGTACTTCCACCGTGATCCATGATTGATATAGTTAGAGCAAAGAGACCTTGAGCAAAGCGGATTGTTGAGCAAGAATGAAAACAGATACCGTCTAAGCTTTTGAGCTGTCTGGTGGAGCTCAGCTAAAGTGATTTGCTATCATGAATATGTCATGTTGTGTTTGGAGTTGACAGTCAGAGGGTGCGTAAGAAAAACAACTATGTTTTTTAAGAAGAGATTCAGTTGAACTTTCTACCCTGTAGAGCAGTCTCAGAGTGCAATCTTGATCACTGGTATCATCAGTGATGTGTTAAAATGTAACATTGGGATGGGTTACAGACATGCTGGGTCCCTGGGCCAGGTGGGGGGTGGCTCTGTGCTTCCAGAAGAGGCGTGGCTTCAGGGCGAAGGGGCGTGGTTGGGGCAGCCAGCCCTCAGAGCTGCCCACAGAATGCCGCATGGCACTCTGTCGGTGATGTGGCCACCGCTGCTCCTGAGGTAGCAGCTGTGGTGGCAAGGAGCCCCAGACCATTTTGAATAGCTGGGCCCTGGGGCAACTGTCCCCTTTGCCCCCTCATCGGTAGCCCTATGTAACGTTAGTACTTTGTATTGATTTAGTATCTATCTTGGGGAAGATTTCCAAAGTGTATCACCAGACACATACATACAACTGCACTGAAATGCAGTCACATCCGGGGCTGGAAAGTCGTGACTGACCAATCCACAGCAGTGGATAGAGGGAGAAAATTTTCCTCAGGGACACGAGGCTGAATTCTTGCATGAGGAGGACATTAACTGTTCATACATGGGCAGATAGGAACAGATGTTCTTCTATTGCATGTGAAGGCCCTACATGTATTAAATTGTATGGGAGCCATTTTCTTTCATGTACCACAGAAAGATGAAGGGCCACAGCCCTGAGTGAGCTTAATGATCTGTATTTTGATGTTTTAAACCCAAACCATCCTTTAGCCCCTCCAAGCCATCCCTTCTGGCTGAACATCCCTTCCACTGTCTTCTTGCTGAACCGCTGGTTTTCTCTTTGGCTCTAGCTCAGGTTGGCATTAACTAAACACTGTTACCAGTGGCTGGGTTGTTAGGTGGCCTGTAGCTTGCTAAATGAGTGTGGTTGTTTCAATGCTACTCCTACTAAACAGGAGTCCACATCACAGTTGCTATTAATTAAACCCTCATAGGCAGTGTCAGATGAGACACCAAGAACTATACAGACTCCCCTCGCTCTTTGTTTCAATACTTGATCTCTCCATTCCTGGTTCGAGGCACACTGGAGAAGCAACATCAAGGAAGCCCATGTTGTCTTCAGAAAAGTTAGCAAAAAAGACAAGATTACGCTCTCCAGCTGTGCTGTAATGGGGCAAGTTGTGCCAGAACAGCATACCGGCCCTTTTGCCACAAGTATTATGTAATTTGATTCCCAGAATGGCACCTTCTGCACAGCATGACCATACATGCATGCAGGAAGGATGCCACTTTGAAAGCAAAATGGCTTCCTCTGCACAGTGTGAGTGTGGTCACACTGACGATGCCATTCCTACACTGCTGGGGGCATTCTGGTCATTGCTCATTAGAGCTACACCCTGGAGCTCCCATGCTGTCTTTGATCTGAGGAAGTGGGTCTGGCCCACGAAAGCTCATCACCTAATAAACCATCTTGTTAGTCTTTAAAGTGCTACATAGTCTTGTTTTTTGTTTCATTTTAAAATCAGTGAGGTGATTTTAAAATCAGTAAGGAAGGTGAGTGAGGAAAATCCAACCCTTCTCTTTTTGAGCTTCGGGTCCTTGCATGCTGGGGGATGTTGTCAGTTGTGTTTCCCCATATTGCACTTAGTTTCAAACAATCCCCCTCTCCCCAATTCAATGCAAAGGAGCAAGCCAATCTAAACTGCAAAGTAAACATGCACTCCTTTGCTTTTGCGTCTTTGAACAACAAGCTTACTGCAGACTTAGTAAATAATATCTCCAGTGTGAGTGAGAGAGGGTGCACACACATATGTGATATAGCAAATAGTGGTCAGTGACACAGTGACCACTATATTTAATGTTCCTGGAAGAGTTTCTAATATAACTTCTGTTTTCACATAGTCATAACGTTCCACAATGTTCACTTTTCAAGATGAACATTTTCATGTTTGATCTCTACCTGTAACAGTGTTTGATGTTGTCACTCTAACCATATTACCAAATCACAGCTGAAATGTGGTTCATAAACATGACTTTCAAAGAGTTTGGGCTCATCTGCAACAAGCAAGACTAAATCATGGTTGGGGGACATTTGTGCTATAAAATGATTCTCCAATGTGCCAGTAGGACTAAAGGAGACTCACGCCCTAACGCACAGTGTCAGAAGGGGGCAATCAAGCTTTTCCCTATACAGCTTTCTCAGTTCATCACAACCCACATGCTGGTTAATAGTCTCTGCTCTTCCAGTGTTGCTCCATTCTAGAGCAGAGATGTCTAGTCTTGCCAGGTAGCGTGGGTGATCTTGATGTCTCCAATCGGATTTCACTTAGGACAGAGGCATATTTTGAAGCTAGGTCTTTAAAGGTGAGTGCGTTAATTCACTTTACCATCCAGCCTGCCCTAGATTAGCTCATGCACATAAGCTAAGAGAAGCACAATAGTTTGCTGATGTATCACAGATCATTATACATAGCAACTGTATTTTTAAAAAATCACCAGTATAGATACAATAATTAGAGATGTGCTTTTGTTAACTCCGCCAGCCACTACCCACTTGTACAGTACCCTTGGGTACTAAATAATTACCCACTTTGTGTGGTTATCTAGCTCACTAATTACCCACAGAAATTGGGGTCAGGTGTTAACTGCTTGAAATAAGTATCCTCCATAGATTTGGCTAAATTGTATAAAGAAATTATGTGTTTGCAGCAAAACGTAAAAATGTCAAACATTTTTTCTCTTTTTTTTCTTTTTCTTTTTAAAAAAAGCATGGACAAGAAAAGGAGTGTGTTTTCTTGATGTTAAATTCACGCAGGTGGCTACGGTGCTGCAAAGCATCCAGTCAGTCTCAAAGGATGGGCTGCCAAAACAGTTTCTTTTCTCCCAGTTTGCTTCCCTCCCCCCCCCCCAACTAGATTCTTTGGTCCAGAGGGCCTCTTACACACACTAGTGTAAATGAGGAGTCAGGAATAACTCTACTGCTGGCACTGTTGTAAACGAGAAGAGGTTCAAACCCATGTATTTTTAGATCAGCATAATCACCTAGTCTGTTTTGCATAACCACAACCATCACTCAATAGTTCCAGTATTGAGCCCAATAATTTAGTTACATACTCTACAGTGGTACACTTACTTTTCCATATGTTTATTTAAGTGTCACAAGCCTAACATGCATGCAGAAGGAGAGTCTTCCACAGCTGCCTGTGGTGATGATCTAGTTTGCTTTGAGTAATCATTAATTCCTGTGTTCAAGGGAGGCACCCTAGTGAGTCAAAGATTTCTGGACAGCCCCACCCGCATGAACTTCCTGAGCACTTATTCTGTAGTCACTCTCTGCCAGACCCACACAAAGCACCCAGCTAGCCAGCGACAGTTCCCTCTTTCACACACTAGCTCAGGCAAACAAAAAGTCCCACAAGCCATAAGGAATCACACAAGCCAAAGTCCTTGAAGTATTGCTTGCTTATAACATCAACATGTTTGCATTCTGGCATAGCTGTTCCCTTTCTCCTATACAAAAAAGAGACTGATTTCAAAAGGACATAGGTTCCTAGGTGCATTTGAAAATCCCACCAGATGCCCATCTTCACCTTTAAAAAGCTGGCCCTAAGTGACTAATCCTCAGTACATAAGGTGGTGGCTTTGTTTAATTTAGGGTTAGATTCTTTTAGCCTTAGACCAAATAGCAGCTTGCTCCTCCATTAGATGTAGATGGTGGATGCTATTACCTTTTGTGGGATACAGTGTTAGTCTGAGTAATGGCATAAAAATCGGAACCCTTTGGAATCAGGTGTTACTACTTATTAATACCCACCGGAGCCTAGACAAGTGAAGTGGTCCATGTCTGCAAGGCATTGCTAGCCATGGGCACGACAAGCTGTGGGGTCTCCTATAATGGGAAGTACCCGCTTTTCTGCATTGTGTTGCACATCTCCGGAAAACGCAATGATCCGCAGCTCAGAGAATAATGCTGTTTCAGACATCTTCTCTGGCTTTTTGTTGTTGTTATTGTTAACGGTCTGTATGATTATTGATCATTATCAAGGGACTTAGTTTGATCAATGGAGTGTGTGTGCAACTGATGGGCATGTGAAGAGGAAATGCTTGGAGGATGAGTAGCATGTCTGCAGTAGAGGGTGTGTGTCTCAGTGCTAGAACCACTGACTGACGAGTTCATTTTAAAATCCAAGGGCATATAGCTGGTAAATTAGCACAGATTGCAAACATAGTCTGGTGTGAGCGAGAGCAAGGCTGCCATTGAACAGAGAAGTGTGGGTGTGGAAGGACGGGGTGGGGGGAGAGATTGTCGGCTTTGAAGTCATCACAAGCATGAGACAGAGAGTCTGTCTGCCTGCCTGCCTTAATGCAGGATTTAGAGCGTTGCTATTTCCACTAGATGCTGCTGGCTGCAGTGTGGTGGGGAGGGGGGGATGAAAGAAGCCAAGACAGTAGTGTTTAATTTTATTCTTTTACCATTCAGATCCAATGAGAGATGCTAGGTACCCCCCCCCCCAATGGTTTCTCCACCCCTTAAGATAAACGACCACCCTCTTTGAAAGAAAAAAAGAGGCTGGGATACCTGATCTGTGTGTCTAGCTGTCTGGGAGGGTTTATTATTATTATTTGTCTAATAAGTGTCTAGCCTTTATCCCTGACCCGGCGGTGTATTTTTGGTCTCATTAGTAGTCAGGGAGATGCTTTAGAGTATCCGGTCCTGGGAGTCTGGGCTAACACACTGACTGCACCGCAGAGGGAGAAGCAAGAGGGAGGGTGTCAGCAGAAGGGGAGCCTTCCTTCCAGCCCTTGTCTCCAAGATATGGAAGGGGAAATGAGAAATGATGGGAATGGCCCCAGCTTTATCAGTGATTGGGGGGGGGGGGTGCTTCTCAGCCGAGCTTAAAGGAAGGGGGGTTCCTAGGATGGGGGGATTGATTCCTTATGCTGCTAAAGAGTTTAGTAGGCATGCAAAGAATCTGTAGGATAGTTGTAAGTGGTTGGGGGTGGAGAAGAATCTAAAAGAGTCTGTAACCAGATACTGGAGCTTTCCAGGAGTGAGTGTGTGCGAGAGACAGACAGCGAGAGGAAGAAAGGGGGCAGTGTGGTCTAGTACATTTCATCTGGTCGTTGATTTGAGCCTGATGCTTGCTGTCTCTCAACAGCCTCCCTTGCCTGATTTTTTTCCCTTTCCCCTCTCCCTCTCCTTTCCCTTCTGCTTTCCCGAAGCCGAGGGGAGCCAGTAAAGATTAAATGTGCTTTCTAAAAGGCAGCCACTGCATGCAGCTATGTCTATCTTCCCTAC
The DNA here is from genome assembly GCA_032595735.1 of Pelochelys cantorii. NCBI lineage: Eukaryota > Metazoa > Chordata > Testudines > Trionychidae > Pelochelys > Pelochelys cantorii. Next base: position 14,901,427 of record CM064352.1, on the reverse strand, counting down.
CACCACGAGCCCTCCTTTGTTAATTACAAAAAAAAAAAAAAAAAAAAAACGAGAGAAAGACGAAGAGGAGGAGGAATATAGTTTATTGATGCCGGGACTGGCCGATCCAGATGGGGGGGAAAAACGGAGCAAAGATCCGAGATCCCGGACGAGGAAGGACATTGGTGAATGGGCTGAGACGGCAGAGGTGAGAAAAATCGGGGTGAATTACTTATTATTGTTTATCCTCCCCCCCTCCCCCCCCACGCACACATTTGCAGTTGGCTCTGAAGCTTGCTGGGTCTATTCGGAGCGGAGCTGGTGGAAGGGGCGAGATCTGGGGGCAGACTTAGCTTGGCTGTTTCTACTGCAAGCGGGAGGAGGTGAGAAAGAAATTGCAGAGAGGCGGGGAGGGAAAAAAAAATCAATCCAGCGCCCGAGGCTTAAAATTTTTTCCCAGCTGCGTGCGGAAATGAAGGGCTAATATTTCGCATTTTAGACTCGGGGCCCCTGGTGCATTTCCGAGCCAACCCACGACGCTGCTGGGGCCTAAATGGACTCCAAGGGGGGTGGATGATTTTGGGGAGGGGCCGCATTCGGAGCGGGGTTTACACCAGGCGGAGTAAGGCGGGTGACTTCGGAGAGGCTGCATTGCACCAGGTGTAAAGACAGCGCCGAATCCGGAGCCGGTCTGGAGCGAGGCGCACTCCTAGACACATCCAGTGCGCGCGCGGCGGGGTGGGGAATCCTTGTCGCTGGCAACAGGCGTGTAAGGTGATTATTCTCCAGGTTTTCCCTTGAAATACTGGCATCAGAGTAGGCGGGGAGGGAGGGGGGCATCAGCTCTCTGCCTCCCCCCCCCCCCCCACACCCACCCAAGTGACAGGCTGGAGGGAGCTTGCTCTTATTTCACTGGCCTTGCCTGCTGTCTGCCCAGCTGATGCATGAGTTAGCAAGAGAGGGCCGCAGTTTGCCAAAGAGGAAAAAATGCAGAATCATAGAAAAAGGGGGAGGCTGGAGGACAACAAAGAGAGGAGACTTTTCTTAAGGCAAATGTTTAAAAAAAATGCAAGCAGGTCCCCCTTCTATTTCTCCTTCACACACCTTTCCTCTGTCAAAAAACGCAGAGGTATGGTTGCTTTGTTCTGGGTGATATTGCTTTCCCCATATACTCTGGAATCACTCCCTCAGCCTAGGATCATTGAAATCCATATATTTCCCCCACCCCCTTTGCTTTTTCTCGCTGCTGCTTCTGCTGAAGGCTGGAACCTTCCACTTCTAAATGGTGAGTTTTCCAAAGATTTTCTTATTAACACCGTAATAGTCCTTCACCCCTCCCTAAGATCATATGGGGGGGGGGGGAGAGAGAGAGGAAGCTTAGTATATATGCTATTGCATGCTTTGTGCCAGACACTTTGAAAGATATCCTGTGTATTATTATTTAGGCATTTTTTTTGAAACAATGTAGTAATTCCATCCCCACCCTGACCTTTGTTTTCTTAACCATACACACACACACTTCATATATATAATTATATATATACACACACTTCATGTATTTTAGTACATTGTTCAAAGCTTTAAGGATCACACTGTGCATAGCTTGAAATTGTGATATAAACAATTTAAACAGAATGTATTCTCTCAACAGAGGGGGTTCCTATAGAATCTCTTTCCTACCACCTGGGTGTCCTGTTTTATAATCTTGAACCTTGACGTGAATTTGCCTGCCATTCTTTTCCTTTTCTATTTGATCCTTGTTGTGGCAAGAAATAGTTTGTTGCGCCCCTCTCAATCCCTGAGACCCTAACTTGTGATGTTTAGCTTTCAAATCCACGGGTTAGGCTCTTGGGAGCTGTGAGTTGTGCTTTGGCATCTTTTTTTTTTTTAAGTATTTAGTAGACTCTTAAAGAAAAGAAACTTTAAGTAAAGTGGATCTCTCATCATTAGTTCTGATCAGATGACTGTTGGGTGCTGGTACCATTTGTTGATGGCCATTTACCTTAAAAAGTAATCTCAAATGAAAATGTGTTTGTGTGAGTATATTATATGTGTGATAAATCTGTAAATATAGGTATGTGTATAGATTATATATATTTGTATATAGATAGAGATGAACATGATACAGATGTGTATGTATATATAGACGCTGAATATGTGTGTATAGATAAAGATGTAGATGTTAGATATGAGTGCACAAATATGTTTATCAGTGGACACAAATATCTGGATGTGCAGTGTAGGTGTGTGCATAATATATGTATGTGTGTGTGCAATTTCATATATATATATATATACATATATATAAAACGAGACAGATTTGCTGCAGGCCAGTGAATATAGCATCTACCTGTTTTACTTTCTTGAGAGCAACACACAGTACCCTGAGAGCGTAACTGTAACAGCTCGGTACATTGGTGTTTGACCTCAGACCATCACAGCTGAAATCCCAGCATGCCTCTTGCTTCCAAGTTTAAAACCTGAACAATTAATCTTAGAAGTGTGCTCTGTGGACAAAACAAAAAACAGGAGATGGGTTGGATTTTTTTAATTGTTAGAGCCAAATACGAAAATGTATATGTAAAATTTATATGTATAAATTATTTCAAAATGCTATTCTTCTAAGCAAATATTGAAGCTTGTTTTAGTCCTTAGAATTTAACCTCTCTGGCTTTTATATCAAACCTACAGGTGAAGAAGAAATCAGAACTGTTAAAATATTACCAGTTCTGATTTTTCTTTATTACATTTTCAATGTTGTAAAAATAAGTATGATTGTGACTGTATTTATTTCTGTTCTGTAAGGCAATTTATAATGAAGTTACTGTACCTTTTTATGGCACTGATTGCTTGTCTTATGTTGGAATGCATATGCTTTTACCTAAAATACAGTGCAAGAAAGAAATATTAATTGATGGTGTAATATTTCAGTACTTATATCACTTTAAAATATGTCTGACAGTTTTTGACATCTGATATTTATCTGAACTAGAAAAGCTTTTTTCTTTTTTTATTATACTACAATTTCAATTATTCTTTTAGCTCTGTTTAAAGAAATCGAACAGAGCATTTTACTTCTGAATTGTTAAACTATTCCAAATGTACTGTAATTTAATTATGAAGGTAACAATTTCCCCTACATTATATTTATGTTCTGTTACCTGCTTTAATTCCAAATGGAATATGCTAAAGTCTACCAAACCTTTGTGCTGTCCTGCTATTGATTTCACACTTGGATACAAGGGAAAATGTTGCCTTTCCTTCAAAATATGTTACTAATCAATCTGCAGTCATTATTTTCCAAATGGCAGGGAAGAGACCATTTTGTTTGTGAGAGTTGATTATTTGCTTATAACTATTTAATATGTTTGTTGATTTCTTCTAAAGCATGTCAGTGTAAACAAAGCCATATCATTTTTGGAAGGATTTTTTTGAAAAAGGAATTATTAATATTTGTATTCTAGATAAGGTAGATGTTTTCTTTGCACCTATATCTCTAAAACAGCATTATTATATCACAATTGCAGTTGTGTGAAATGTATATCAAAGTTGCAGTGTGAGATAGGGCCTGATCCAAAGCCCACTGAACTCAAGGGAAGTCTTTCTATTGATCTCAGTGAATTTGGATCATGCCCTGAGTTCCATAGTAAGAAACAATACCACCTACTGCATGTTTCACATGTTCTACAGAAATGATACAGTCTTCCCTCTCACCCCTGTGCTAAAGTTGGTGGACAAGGATTTCTGCTGTATTATTCTGAGGAGAAGTAGATGAAACAAAACAATGCAAAAAGATTGTATATTTCAGAAAGGCTGCTTCTGCTGCAAAGGCAGGTTCCTCACCCCTCCCTCTCAGAAGCACATCACTGAAGTTCAGTGAAATGAATAACATAATTGGTAGTTGGTTCAATCACTACCAGTCTAGACTAGCCCAGACACATCAATTAGAGCAGGCTGCCTTTTTAAAGGGACAGTACAACTGAAATAAGTGAGGCCTTATCTCATAGTGAAAATCCAGCTTGGCAGAAATGAAAAAGAAAAAGAAATGAAAGAAAGAAAGCTTTTTGGGAACATAGACAGGAAGCTTGAGAAAACAGGAGGGAATAATAACTGAAATATAATGCACTCAATTCCCACCTCTCATTTCCCCCAACCTACCAGCGCAAACTCATAATTCAGTGCATAAGGGACACAGGTTCAGCAGCATTTCTTAGCTACATTTGTGTGTGTGCAATTTTAAACATGGCAATGTTATTGAAACTTAATTACATTATAAATATTGAATCAGAGTGATTTCTATGTAAGCAAACAGAAATCCATGCTAAATGTGCAGCATTTTTCCACCCTGCCAACAAAGAAACAAAAATCCAGGGAACATTTAAACTGGAAGGTTCTGTCTGTCTTCTCTCTGATAAAATTAAAAACAAAGGTAACTACACAGCCTATCTACATTCCAACAGAACTGTATAGAAAAGTAAACTGTGAAAAGCCAGCTTGTGTTAACAGAAAAATGGAGGCGAAAACAGATTACAGAATTTCTTGATTTTATTAATAAACAGAGGCAGTAAATAAAGCAGGCTGTGCTTGAGACTGCATACAGCACCATGAAAAGAAAATGCTTGATTAATTTTAATTAAAGCATATCAAAATACACTAGAATGACATTAAACATAACATACCTAACTAATCTTTGTCATACCTACTCTATATGAGAAAACAAAAAGAAAACGCACAAGCCTCTCATTTAGAATATTGCAAACCCCTCCTCCCATAAATGCTAATTCAGCAAAATATATTTGGCCACATCTTGCAGCTGGGAGCTTTGTCTGAGTAAGGGCTACAAGATTTGGCTCTATCAGTTCAAACTCTTAATAGTCTCAACAGAACTTGCTTTCCCAAGCTGAAAGGAATGATGTTTGCTGGTGCTGACAGGGGAAAAGTCCAGGACCATTCCAAAATCTTCCTTGTTGCTTTTTTATTTCAAGAGCTGTAATATACAAAAGGTTGCATAATACTGTATTTAAAAAATGGAGAAGGATTTTACTACCCTACCTATCCAGCATTCCTAATTCCTTCCAGGGTACTTAGGAATTTATTGGGCTGGTTACCAAATGATATGACATACAATTAAATGGCTGGTACTGATTAGCTGATTGATTAATTCCTAGTTGATTTCAAATTCTAAACTTTATTCACATTACAAATCTCTGACAGAAACATGCCAGTTTGGTTGAAATCCACTTGGTTTTTCTCATATTATATTGCTTTGCAGCCATTTAACTTGAAAAGTGAGTTGAAAATGACATAAAATATTCTTCTGTAGTTTACTTTAAATATTAACCTTTTGATTTCCCTTTTAAAGAATGGCATCTTTGACCACACTTCAGTTCTTCTGTTAAGATACTAGTATATAATGTGTGTGCATACACACACACACACACACACACAGAAACACACATATACAGAGTAACAGTGGAAACTACTGCATTATATAGAGACTAAGTACTGAACTATTCTTTAAGACTTAACTTGGGGTGTTGTCAAATAATATCCTATGCTTTACTTTTTGTGTGTGTGCGTGCGCTGCTCGCGACTGTTTATATGGGCTTTATTGCAAGTAAGTTGCTATGCAAACATAACTCTGAAAGGTTCAGATGAAGTTTATAAAACAAAACACAAAAGGCAGACGCTTTTAACCATTATCTCATACCTCTAGAAGAGAAGCGCCTAAGATAACTAACTGCCTGACTGCTGGTGCTGCCCTGCCTTTTGCCAGTGCTCACAGTGAAAGAACATCCCAGTTCTTCTTCACTCTTGAGAACCCACACATTGTTTCAATAATCCAGGCAATAAATGCTAATTAGTAATGCATAAGGACCCTACCAGTCAGAGGAATTATCATAATTTACCTCTTCCTTGTTAAATACATTCCTTGCTGATTTAAATTTTTTCAGCCATAATTTGCTGCCTATTCCTTAGAAAAACCTTTCCCATTGCATTAGCAGTGAGGGCGTGCGTGTGTATTATATGTAATAACATTGAAACATACTTTAATATTGCACAGAGAACAGCAAAAAGAAATGAAAGCATGGTAAGAATTTCCCACATGTGACATTTTTATTTTCAAACACAGATTATTTTTCTTTCTCCCTTCCCTGTCTGCCCCCCTTCTACCACCAGCAAAACCCACTCACTGAGGAGAACAAAGGAAATCACTAACTATAAAGGCATCATTAAGTATGAACAGCAACAGCAAGATAAAGCGTGTGATATGACAACATATTTTATTGCATAAAAGTCAAGATAATTAAACAATTCAGTGGTATTCTTAACTAATTAGCACAAAGATCTTTCAGAAGCCATCAGGAAAATGGATCTAATCAAATCTAATAACATCCTGCATTACTCAAAGATCATATATTTTCCAATGCTGCTAATATTTTTCAAGCTGATAAAATAACTGGAAGGTTACAAATATGTGCTCATATAATCAGCCTGTATTTCAATATTCTCCTTTTCTGCAAGAAATGATTAGATCGTTGTAGGAAGTGAATATGTACCGCAGGAGTTTCCAGTGCTAGTCAATGATAAAAGTCACAGATTGAGAAAATCAGTTCGGTTGTAATTGATCTCTTAAAAGGATTCATTATTGTGCTGAACATTATAAGGCTGACTCACTTCGATTTACAGTTTGTGCACGTACGCTGGAGTTTGCCTGAGATCTTCTAATGCGGCTCATTGGGAACCTCATTTGCCCATTTTCTGCTTTCCCAACATTTAAAAACATGTCTACCAGTTCTAGGCGAGATTTGAGGCCTGTGCATTTTAATTCAGAATCCAGTTATGAGGCTAGATTCTGATCTCATTTTACTGGTGTAAATCTGGAGTCACTCCATTGAGATCAGTGGAACTGATGTAGATTTTCACTGGGATAAATGGCATTGCAATGACCCATACTCATGGGGAAATGCTGACTTTTCCATCTGGGTGCATGGGTCTTTAAACAAAAGCCAAGCACTACATGTACAAAGCATGAGCACAATAGGCGCAGACTGTTCAGTGGCTACTGTACAGAACGGCAGACTATACACTGAAGCACCTGCCAGGGCACAGAGGCTGCTATTGGAGATTTCTCCTGGTAGGTGTATTCACCAAACTGATATTAAATACATCAAATATTATTCATCATATGTCATTATGCTGGAGTAACAAAACATGTTCATTGTTTTATGTATTGTATTTGTGACTCACATTTGATCACATACTGTCTATATATTTTAAATAAGTAAAAGTGACTCATTCCTATGCTAAACAAAGGAATATTGGGGGAAATCATTTTGTCTGATGGAAAATTAAGTATTCTTATAAATGTCAGTATACTGTTCGTAAATAACAGAAAGGGGTGTGCATGTGTGTGTATAAATAATAATGAATGGGGGTTAGATGCAATGGTGCCTACGTCTCCTACTATGAACCCAAACCTAAAAGCCTTTACATATATGAACAGACCTTGCTCCCGCAGACTCCATGGGTTACTGAGATGAGGCAGTGTTGTGGGATCACACTCCAGGCTCGGTAATTCTTTGTGTTCCTGGCAGCAAAGCAGTGCCTAAAGACACGCACTGAGATTGAGGCCCCATTGTGCCCAGGCATGGTCCATGCATATGGTATGAGACAGCCCCTGCCCTAAAGGGCTGGCTGCCTAAATAGACAAGAAGGGCAAAGGGCGAGTGAGGAAAATGAGGCATCAAGAGGTAAAGTGACATGCTAAAGGGTATATAGCAGATCTTTGGCAGGGCAGGTATAGACAACAGCAGCCCTAATTCCCAGACCAGTGCCCTATCCACTGCACCACACCCCATCTCTAGGCATGTACAGTTTATGAACACCATCACCGCATGCAAGAATGTAAATTCAACATAGCAAGAAGCCTCTCCAATGCACTTTTGGCTTTAGCTGTGAGAGAATATATGTTACTTACATGAGCAATTTACACTCCTTTCCTGTATGTTCTGCCTCCTACTGTTGCTGTTCACTCCATGTTCAGGCATGTATTTGGTCTGAGATGAGTGGATGGCGGATTTAAATATATATATTTATATTAAAGGAGAAGAATTACTTGCTCAGATTTAAGATATTGAAAACATTGCATTGATCATGGAAGACAGAGACCCTGCATGTCCCGTAAATTAAAATTGATTTATTTTACTATAGTTTTTCCAGTACTGCAGCAAATGTATCTGTAGTCTACTCTGGCTGGATGGGTTTGACTGACTTCTCAGCCTTAGCGTTTTATTTTGTTGGCTGTTCTGTTCTTGCTGAAAAGTACTCTGCTCAGAGAGCTCCAAGATAGCTCTGCAATCTATTGCAGCATCTTCACAAGAGTGCACCACTTCGTATCTGATGTTAATTCTAAGGCTTTTTTAAAAAAACAAGCCCCAGGCATAGAAAGGACCAGCACAGTCTGTGCTGGGGAATCAGCATGTCTCATGCTGTCCAGCAACCAAGGGAGATTCTCAACCAACAACTAACAAACAAGATTGCTTGGACCCATGAGAAACAAGTGGTAGATTGACCTCAGCAGAAACAACTTCCTGCTGCCACCTCTCAAATAGTGGCTGCTAACGTAAAACAGTAAAAACCAAATTAGCCAGCCCAACCAACCAATGCCAATGTGTTGTGTTGGCTGCAACTTGTTGCTGCTCCATATTCTTAGACTATGGGATAAATTCCATATGCCAAAGATGAGGAAAATCCAAGTCACCGGCTAAGAGGAGAAGAAAGAGCCCAGCAGCTCCCTCTGGCCACCACAAGCTGACCTGTTTGTCCACATGCCACAGAGAGCGGTGCTCAGAAGATCACACGGTGCAGCATGCTGCTTGCTTGACTTCTCCTTGTCCTGTAGCCCCACCCTCAGAGGAAGTGCTATGAAGCAGCAACAATTCTAGAGTTGGCAATCAAGAAGAACAGCCCTCGTGTAAACTCTTTTTCTATAAATCTAGAGACTTGCCTAAACTCCAGCTTCTTCTCTGCAAGGGACAAGAGCTTGTTCAGAATATGGGCCTGAAGGGTGGGAGAGGGGAAGGAACCAGGACTTGGCAACCATGTGTGTGCACTAAGTATACAACTATTTCTTCCCAAGGAATCCAGTAAACGATGAATCTGCAAACCAATTTAGCTATTTGTGTTTGTCTTATTTGGTTATCTTCACAGCAACTAGTCCCCCACAGGACAATAGGTTGTTACCATGTTGGGATCTGTGGGAATGTTAAAATAAAGGAGGGTTGGGAGAGAGAGGCTACTATTTGAGGAATCTCACATAAGCACATCAGGAAAAAAAAAGGATGGATCAAAATTTGCCTTCAGTTGCACCTATCTACTCCATTTTCACTTCACTGAAGTTGCATGGGCATAACTGAGAGAGACTGTGAAAAGTTATTTCTCTCTCAATAGCTGTTTGCCTCTAGAGTATCTTGTTTAGTCTATTTGAATCTGTACTAGCTGCCAGGTCTAGATAATGTACTACTGTAGATCAGTGTTTCTGAAAGTGTTCCGTGGAATCACTCCCGAAACACATTAACTGACTTGTTTATTTACTGGCGCCGCAGCCACGGAGCCTCGCAGCTCCCATTGGCTCCGTTTTGTCTTTTGCAGCCAAGGGGAGCTGCGGGAAGCGATATGGGCTGGGCCACTGCTTCCTGCGGCTCCCCTTGGCTGCAAAGGACGAAACGGAGCCAATGGGAGCCGCGAGACCAGTAAATAAACAAACCAGGGCGGCCAGTTAATGTGTTTCTGAGAATGATTCCGCGGAACACTTTCAGAAACACTGCTGTAGATCATTCCAGGAACGACCCTACACTTTGGGCATGATTCTCAGAAAGTCCACTGTCCATTTGCTCATGTGGAGAGGTGCCTGTGCACATCTTTTTGGTATAGTGGCACCAGTACCTGCAGATAGAATTTTTGTGCCCAAAACACATTTGAACAAAGGGAGGTATAACAGGGTTGACTCACCTCTTGCAACTTCCCCACGCTAGCCAAGTGCATGTGCTTGCACTCTCAGCCAGCCAGTCACCCAGTCTGCACACCTTGAGCTCCAAAGGGGAACTATCTGGCTTTGGCTCGGCAGTTTTCTTTACACTGAATTGACTGCTTCTCCTGCAGCACTCTCACCTGCTTAGAGGACCATTCTACTGTCTTTTCTGGGGTGTAGTGTAGCAGGACTGCAAGGCCTCCAGCAGGGGGCCTCAGGGCCTAGTCCACCCCATCACAAGAGGCCAACTTGAAGACACAGTGGAAACTTTAGCTCTTTATTTGCTTGGCATCTTTATGTCAAAGTGTTCCGTTTCTGTTCTAAACATGCAAACAGATCTGTTAAAAACAAAGCAAGATCAAAACTAATAAAGAGATGCAAATATGCCATTGTGCTGTTCCATGAGCAGTTGGTGGTTGCATAATACCCCTTTTGAAAGCACCTGAATCCATGGTGGGTTCTAAAGTCATGGGACACAGCTTGAGTCTGCAGGGAAAGGTATTAACTGCCCCAGTTTTTTCCCCTGTTCCAAAGATGAATTTTGCCCATTTGCCAATTGCCAAATAAGGTACTGATCCTGCTGTTAAGTCCATGTAAATTGCTCTTTTTTGTGCTTTCATGGTGCTCCCTCAGAATCATGGTGTGTGAAGTTAATAATGCTCCATGCAAGAGAAAAGGGATGTCATGTCAAGCCGCCTACTCTATCTGGCTTAGCTAATAGTTATCCAGGAATTGTGTGGGGTTTTGACACTTAACTAGTTGCCACCAAAGGCCACTTGGGGTGTGTCTACACAGCCAAGTTATTTCGGAATAACTGTCATTATTCTGAAATAACTATGCGAGCATCTACACAGCAATTCTATTATTCTGAAATAATTTTGAAATAATGGACGGCTTATTCCAACTTCTGTAAACCTCGTTCTATGAAGAATAACACTTCTTCCGAAATAGCTATTTCGAAATAAGGCGTGTGTAGACGTTCCACTGCTGCTATTTCGAAGAAACCTCTCACCAAGGCCATTCTAAGTTATTCCTCCTGGGGCTCTAAATTGAGATAGCGCATCTACAGTAGGGAAACCTGCCTCGGACTCATTTTGAGGCTTCCCTGCAGTGTAGACGTGCTATTTCGAAATAATCTATTCTGGAATAACTATTCTGGAATAGCTTATTCTGAAATAACTGTGCAGTGTAGACATAGCCTTAGGGAGAAGACTTTGCTATATTCTCTTTCAGTTGAGCTATTAAATCCAAGGTCCTTTCTGCTGCTCAGGAGCAGATGTTCAACAAGAAGTTTAGTTCCTTTGGCACAATTTGGCTATGTCTACACTGTGGAGCAATTTCAGGATACCAGAAGTATCCCAAAATAGCTATTCCATGTCTTTTGAGTGCACCCTATTCCGAAATATAATGGGCACGCTATTCCAACGTCCCTGTAAACGTCATTCCAGAGGGATGAGGGACGTTTTGGAATAGCACTTTATTTCAAAATTATCTCAAAATAAACTACGCAGCTCAAATTGTGTCGCTTATTTTGAGGTAAGGGTGCAGCGTAGACTCACCCTTTGTGTAAAGCCTTTGTTATTTCTCTTTGGATTCAATGCACAAACTGAGGGAATCAATTCATTACTCGAGCTATCTGAGGACAAAATATTATGGAACATATTCTACCTTTACTTGCAGCCTGCTAGCAAGAGTAGAAGTTGGCTTTGTACATCCATCAGACAACACATGGCATAATGTTATAATCAGCCAGTGTTAATACATGAAAGGCCATACATCATACACCATAACTGAACAATAACCCTTTACACTACTATGGCACGTTCCATCTGGGGATCTCAAAGCATTTTGCAAACTTGGCTGAATTTAGCCTCACAAACCCATTGAGGGGCCACAAAATAACTGTTCTTCTCTCCTATTTTACAAATGAGGCACAGAGAAGTTAAGTCCACATTTCAAGATTCTGATCCCCTTAGTGGCCTAAAGCCCTTACTACCCAAGAAGCCACTGGGGCTTACAAACAGTGGGATACAACTTGTAATGAGCCAGATTGGCAGAATTTAGGCGTACATGTCCCCTGTCCTTGGGTGCTTGTACTGCCTGGCTCTCAAAACCTATGGTTTGCTTTTCAGAAGGGCTGAGCACCTGTACTTTTCAAATAAACCAAGTCAATGGGACCTATGGGTGCTCAGCGTGTCTCATCACCAGACCCTCAGAGTCTCAAGCTGGGCACCTAAACATGATTGACACTTCTAAAGAGTTTAGAATAAGTTACTTGCTCAGCAGAGCTGAAACTGGATCCCTGCAATCTCTTCATACCTGCTATTTTACTTAAGCCATTAGATCATGCTGTGTCTCTTCATTTGCTTCTAGATCAGTTGTGGGCAACCTGTGGCCCAACGGCCACATATGGCCCTTTCAGTTTCTATGTGTGGCCCATGAGACATTTGTTTACCGTTGCCCATGCACAGGGTTGCCAGATTCCTGCTGGTATTGCTAAAGTGACACACACGTAAAGCAAGGGCACCTGCAGTGAGGTGCATGCTGACTGCACACGGCATTGTGAGGTCCTTGCGCTCCCTCTGCATCCAATCACAGTGCTGCTACAGTTCCACCCTGCCCATTCCAGATACACAAGCACAGTTAGCAAAAATTACCCTATCCCTGGACACCATCTTGGTCAGGGGTGGGCAATAATTTTTGATGGGGGAGCACTCCAAGATTTTGGAAAGTGGTCGTGGGCCACATTCGTCCATGATATTAATGGAAGAGGAGCAGGGTCTGGGATGGAGGTTAGCTGCAGAAGGGAACTTGGGGTAAGGGATTGGGGTGCAGGAGGGAGACTGGAGTCTGGGAAGGAGTTTGGGTGAAGGAGACAGTTGTGACCTAGGGCAGGGGACTAGAGTACAGAGGTTTGGGATGTGACCTAGGGTAGGAGGGGATTGTGATCTGGGGCAGAAGATTGGGGTGCCACATCTGGGAGGGGTATGGGTACAAGAGGGGGGCAGAAGGTTTGGGTATGTTGATTGGGGGGCACAGGGTTGGGGAAGGGAGGGGCTTGGGTGCCAGAGGCAGGCTCTGGCCAGGAGATTTAACAGTCAGCAACCAAACCAGCCTGCAGAGCTTGCAGAGCTTAAAACTTTAAAACCAAGCTTGCAGAGCTTAAAACGCTTCCCAGCCAGCTTGCCAGGCCACGTGCTTGTGTGAATAACTGCGTCAAGGAGAGGGGGCATGGTTCTTCTTGGCTGCCTATTATTCAGACAGGTAGCTCCCATTGGCCAGTGCGATAGTGCTGGGGGTGTGGGTAGCTCCCGAAGCTTTCCCCCCTCCCCTCCAGTTTTGAAACAGAAATGGAGCCCGGCAGCTGCGTTTCTGAGTGGCATGCAGAGCAAGCAGGGGAGCCCACCTGGGGCTTCCTACTGCCTCCATGGGCCAGATCCATTGGCTTGGCGGGATGGATCTGGCTCGTGGGCCATATTTTGCCCAGGCCTGATCTTGGTTATGACAATCTTGTGGCCCACTGAGATGAAGGAGGGCCACTCATGCAGCCCACTCACTAGTCTAGGTTGCCCCCTCACTGTTCTAGAGACAACAAAAGCTACTTATCTAATGAATCTTTGTTTCTAATATGTTGCTTTGCAATCATTTCCCTACACATCTCTGAAGGGCATATTAAGGTATGGCAGAAACAACTATTGAGAAATAAGCAGCCCCCCAAACAACCCCAGTGGCACTTAGACAACAGCAGGGAATAACTCCAATCTCCTACTCAGCATCACTTCTCTCTAGCACCATCTAATTCTAAAAGCTGGGTGAGCTACATCTAGGAACCTGAATTGCATTTACAGTTACTAAGGGCCAGTTTGCACTAGCCAAGGGGACTAGTTGTGACCTAGCCCAGGCCCCCAGACTTCAACCAAAGTTGCAGTGGAGATTATTCTTTAAAGAAGTTATAGCTGAGGTCCTGGCCCTGCCAAGATTTATGCTTGTGGTTAACACAACTAGTTCCATTGAATTCAATGGGAGAGCTCCCATGTGAAAAGTTAAAACACTTTTGAAAGTCTTTGCAGAATCAAGGCCCAGCTCACAGATCTGGAAAGTTATAGAGCTCTCTTGAGTATGAAAAGTGCTGTTTGCACATTGAGTGAAAACTAGGCTCTGTTCAATGGTGAAACTCAGCAGCGCCAAATTCTCTTAATTCATCCTTTTTAATATGGCTACACCCAAGCCTTTTTTGGTTTGCTCTCTCTGTCCTAGGAGGTGGCGTGCCAAGGGGCGGGGAACAAGATGACTAAATAGAAGGAGAATAGAAGCTTTGGCATCTGAGGTCTACACCAAGAGCCACATCCTGGTCTCACACTGCTTTAAAGTTGGTTTTACTCTACTGTGGAAAGTGAAGTTATTCCACATTGGAATGGTATGACTCATATTATAATCCGGCTTCCTCTCTGTTAGCAGAGTAAGATCTGAGGGTTTTGTTGCTAAAATTGCATTTAATTCCTCCTCCATTTTTTATTCTGTTGGTTGCTTGTCCTTTATTTTCATAGTGTAGGGTTCTGCTCCTATTTTTAACAGCTCAGATGTCTCCTCCCAGTCTCTCGCTTTCTCTTCTGTTAAAACAGAAGGAAAACAAAGTGAAAAGCTCAGTGGTTAAAAACACTCATCAGGCCATTTATTTTTGAAGGCTTGGGTTTTGCTTGTGTGGCTATGCTCTATCTATGGGAGCAAATGGCTTTTCCATTGGTAAAGTAATAGCAAAATAGCATATGGCCAATAAATAGACTGATCACTGAAATATACTCATTGATTTTTTTTCTTGATGCATTCCTCATTTCTTGAGGTTTTTCTTATATTCCTTTCATCAGATAAAATGTCACCATATTCATAGCCTCGTATTTTTCTGTGGTAAATGGACAATGATTGCAGTAGAAAGCCATACATATGATGGGCCAAATTCCTCTCTGGTGTAAACAACTGTATTCAATGGAATTGCATTAGGGTATGATTTTGACCCAGTGATAGTAAAACCAGATGTTAAGACACTAAAACAAGAATTGATCTGCTGGCAGCTTTGATCTTGCTTACTTTAATCCCGTTCCAGTGGACTTTTTTTCATGCAAAGAGGAAGTTTGAAGCTTGGTTTAATCCACTCCCCAGAAAACACTGAGGCCATGGTATAAAGCCAGAAGCTTGCTGGTCAAGACAAGAACAAATGGCTGGATGTTCAATAAGCCTTCCTTTGCCTGGAGCAGCTGAGAAACTGATGCAATATATGATGAACGCTCAACTTTGTTTCTGTAATTTTTCCCCAACATAAAATTTCTTTTCTCATTTATGTTCCATGCCACATGAGTGAAAGTCACCACTTAGCCGAGCACAAGGCCTGTACACCTCAAAATAGGATTTAGTGCTGTGAAGATCTTGTGCTGGCCCTTGGCAGAAGGGTGAATTTTAACTCCTGTCCATAGCAATTATACAGCCTATGGGTTCCAGAACCATTTTTAGCCCTCACTAGAAATGAGTCATTCTTTAATTACCAGGATCAGAAGTTCATCAGGGTAGGAACTGTGGCGGGTTCAGGTGCATCCATGTTGTGGTAAAAATAAAAATAAAGTCAAGCATCTCATTATCAGAGCCATGATTAGAACTCAAAAGCTGCTGGCTTCCGATCCTTTGTCCCATATCAGGAGTAGCCTGGACAATATAACCTACTTTGAAACACAGTGCTCAGTGAAGGTTTTGAAGCCACAGGAATAGTTTATTACAGTTCACCATTACTTCATTTCACACAATGGCTTAAAAAGATCTCAGGCCAACCTAGTAACGAGTAAGATCAAAAAGCCACTGACATGCTTCAGCCCAAAACCTTCAGCCCAGCATCAGATCTTCAGCTGTCACAATTCTGTTGCTTTCTATAGTGTTAGGCTGATTTATGCTGGCTGACGATTGGCCTGCAATACAAAGTCTGGCCATTTCAGAGTGTGTGGCTTCAGCCCTCGCTTTGATCACTGGGACTTTGGATTAAGTTCTGTGCATGTCTCTACATGATTAAGAGGTTGAACAATTTTGAAAGTAATTCTTGAAACTGCTAAGTATGAAATGAAAAGGTTATTTTTGTACCCACTGTATGTTACTTCCATTTGCTTTAACTGCTTTGAAAGTGTAATGATAAATGTTCATGCCAGCTAATACATTTTATGACATTCTCCTCTCAGCAACAGTTTTGAGGTTTGCCAGGAAGGGTCACATTGGGACAGTCACTGGCAACACCCTGGATTCCTCTTGTCATTGGATCTGTTTCTGCAGATTTTAAGTTTCTATTTATTTAATGATGTTTTTAGTTGTTATGGTTGCAAAGATGAGTTTTAAAATCTGGAACTGATGCACGTTTTTTTCTGGAGATAAACTGACAAACAATAGACCCGACAGGTGTGACATCTCCTCAGTCGCCTGAGGGAATAAGCCTGAAACCTAATGACACCAATTTAAATGTCAGTGTTAAATATTTCACTCCCACTAATTTTGACCAAAAAAAATCTAGTTCTTCTAGGATAGTGGCAAAAATTTGGGATTGGGGCTGGAGAACAGACTAGTGATGGTTCTTAAATAGAGTCTCCTTTTTTAATGGTATACTCTGATTCATGTTGTCTAGGATAGAAATACTATTTGAAAACTAAGCTAACATAATTTAATCTAATGCATAAGTACCATAATGATAATCACCTTAGGTGGATATTGGGAAATATATTTTATTTTTATTTTCCACAAAAAATGTTAAAGATAAAAGTTTTCATATTTTATCACGCTTTCCCTGGTGTTCTTTGTAAAACCAACCCCCTCAAAATTATAGGTGTGGGCAGTTATTCCGGGCTAGTCAATTTCCAAAATGGCGACCGCCCGGGAAAATGCTAATGAAGCGCAGGATATTTAAATCCCGTGCTTCATTTGCAATTTCGGTCGCCCTCAAAAGCTTTTCCGTTAAAAGTATTTCCGCAAAAGAGCGTCTAGATTGGCACGGATGCTTTTGAGCAAAAAGTGCTTTTGCGCAAAAGCATCTGTGGCCAGTATAGACGCGATTTTGCGCAAGAAAGCTCCGGCAGCCATTTTCGCCATCAGGGCTTTCTTATGCAAAAAATTCCTTCCCTGTCTACTCTGGCCCTCTTGAGCAAGAACACTTGCACAAGAGGGCTTTTTCCCGAGTGGGAGTGTCAGAGTTCTTGCGCAAGAACACTGACAATCTTACATTAGATCGTCAGTGTTCTTGTGCAAATTCAAGCGGCCAGTGTAGACAGCTGGCAAGTTTTTGCGCAAAAGTGGCCGCTTTTGCGCAAAATCTTCCCAGTCTAGACGCAGCCTAACTGTATTTGACAGCATGTGGCTGGTAAAGGTGCAGCTGGGCTCCCTCCCACTGCATACCACATTAGATGCCAAGCAATGCCTGACATGGGGTAGCAGAGAAAAGAAAACAGTGAGTCTGTATCCACTGAGTGACATCACAGTCAGAGGTACATTCTAGAGTTTTTCCATTGACTGCAATAGGAGCAGGCTTTTTCAAGAGTCAAACTGACTATTCTAAATTACTACAGGACATAAAGGGCTTCCTGAAAAGAAGCCTCTACCCTTTGTGCAGAATTGGTGTAAGAGCGCCTTACATTTCCTGCTCTCAGCATCTAGTGCAGGGGTGCACTGACTGCTCTGCACCATGGTTATTCTAGAAGGTCTTGGGAAATGGTGTGAAAGATGGTTCTGGGCTGTTCTAACTTCAGCAAGGACAAACAAGCACCAGCTCCACTTCAGAATACAGGGAATCCAAAGGTGATTTAAAGCTACCTTTGCCCCCACGCTCTTAGCATTATCCCATGCTCGGGAACAGAATAACTGAGACTCAAGGCAATAATTGTTTATACAGAGATCTAGTTCCATCCATCACAGATATTGGAATTCGCCTTTCATCTCCCATTGTCCAATTGGCCTGGATTTTAGAGCTTTTCCTTCTTGGCATATACTACAGTAAGGAACCCAGTATGATACCCAAAGCTTTGACAGTGGCACACTGTTACTCATGAATTGTTTCAGTGTTTCATGGTTATTTTTGTTTTGTGGCTCTTTAAAGTAATTCTAATCCAACAACAAGAGGAAGAAGAAAAGTTTCCACTTCCTGTTTGTCTTATCTTTCCAGAACACCAGATCCAAATCCCTTCCAATGTTGGGGATCTGAATTTCAATTTATGAGCCCACAAGACCATGTCTAGAAGATAGATGTAACTCAGAATGTAGAATCCCAGCACTTCTTGAGGACTGGGCAAGTTTTGGTTTTAATTTGGACATACACTTTTCTTTGCTGGCCCATCTCTGTAAACTGCGTCTAAAAACAGAATATAGGCTCCAACTCCCTTTAAACTTTAGGAGAAGGTCTAGATCTGGATTGCTGAAGTGAGCCCTATAGACTAGTTTCTCTTACAGCCATAGACCACAGTCTTGCCTGGTCAGAGTGAGATCCAATCTATAATGGATCAAATCTGAGACTGACTTTTACTACATGTATCCCATACAACACAAATGTTGCCCCACAGATCTGCTGGTTCTTCACTCACAGATACTGGTGATTACTGGGAGAAGCAAGGTAAGTATAAGACAATGTCACCGTCTTTCTAACTCCTTGTTTGCTGGGTGTCCAGTGGGAAGTTAATCTGCTTCCCAGCACTAAGTCAAGTGGCTTGTGTCTGACTACCATTGGCAGAATTAGTATGAAGAGTCTGAATGCAGCAGGTAACCATCTGTGGGGCTTGTGGAAAGATAATCACACCTTCAGTGGTTGATTTTGGATGGGATGCGGCATCCTTCAAAGACTAAACAGGAAAACAATGTTCAGTACTTCACAGTGGTACTTAAATATATTAACACCTATGGATGGCTATGCATGTCTAAGGATAGGTACTGGATCATTAATAGGGGAGCTGTAATGCCGAGAGAAAGTCTGGTGTTGCTGGGACAGTGACTGTGCTAATGCTTATATTAAATATTTGAGAATTCTAAGGGCAACTTCCAGGGTCCTGAGCAAACTCAGTCTGAGTTGCATGCTGTAGTATTTGTTAAAAGCTCCATGCCTTCTCCTGACCAACCTGACTCTTGATTACTTACTAAACATTATAAGGTGGGTGGGCCGTGAGTCAGTCAAAACTCCTACAAATCTAATACACAATCTATGTACATCTAAACTTATCACTAAATCACTGGAGAAGAAATTGCTTGGAGTGATCTCCTGCTTGAGATGCAGGATTTTACTGGATTTCACTGGAACAGGATTTTGTACCATGTCCAGCTCAGCACATAGCACAAAAGTATAAACCCAGGAAGTAACATTAAGCAGCCTCATGGGATGAGGACCATTCCCCTTCCAGTACCAATGGATCAAACCATCAAGTATTCCAATGCACAAGCTGATATGTCTCCTAAAAATAGACCTCTGCGCGTTCAGTCAATGGACTAATCCAGTTGACAGAACATTCTTGGGTGCTTTTTCATTTAAATTGCAATAAATCATGGTATGCCACATGCTGTATGGAGTTGCATCAAGTTACACTGCAGCAAATAACATGTGGTAGCCAGATGCAATCAGTGTGACATGATGTCATTGGACTGAAAATTCAATGCATGTACTGTTTTGTCTAAAAGTTGAAATAAAATGGTCCTTTTAAAAAAATAGAGAGGTTTTATTAAAATCCCTGCTGGTGTCACAGTTTGACTTAGCTGGACTCTCTTAGGACAGACAATCAGGCTCTCATCACTTCCTTGGGGAGACTGTTCTGCAATTTAACAACTTTCTCGCCCTTAGGAAAATTCTCCAAAAATTTAGCTTAAATTTCCCTTTTCTTAACTAAGAGTAATGGAATGATATTATCATATGCCTCTTAGGTACCTCCTATTACTCATAATTACATCCCTTTGGATTACCCTAATTATTTTTCTTCCTCCCTAGTTTTGCATAAACATAAGATATTTGTACATAATGGATGAGCATAATCATATTGATTCCAACACTGTTGCTTCTTAAACAGGAGAAAAAACTCTAACCATAATTGGATCTGATCCTTAGTAGATATAAGCCATTGTAGCCCTCTTGAAGCCAATGTTGAAATCCACCTTTTCCCTTAGCTGAAGACTGGTTTCTCTGGAAAGAGGCTCAGAGAAGAGAGCCTCTTATGAAGATGTAAAACCTTTGCTCTCAATGGAATTGTGCTGATTTACGCTAGCTGTGAATCTGCAAAGTGCATTAAGTATACTGGTGTAAACCCAATGTTGCTCCTTTGACATCAGTGTAGTGGCAAGTTTCCGAGGTAGCTATATGAGTCTGTTTCAGCAAAAACAACAAGGAGTCTGGTGGCTTAGTCTTTAAGGGCATGTCTACACAAGGAAATTATTTCAAAAATAACTTATTTCAAAGTAATAACTTGTGAAATAACTATTTTGAAATAGCGCGTCTCCATTACAGGGAAACCTTGAAATTAGTCCAAGTCAGGCTCCCCAAATGTGGACACTCTACCTCGACTTAGAGCCGTAGGAAGCACTGGGAGTAATTACTTTCAGTGACTCTGGGGAGTAGTTATTTCAAAATAGCAGCAGTGGAGCATCCACACCTCCGCTATTTCGAAATAACTATTTCAAAATAAGTGTTATTCTTCATGGAAAGCAGGAGTTATTATTTTGAAGTAATGAGCCCTTTACTTTGAAATAACAGGTTTGATAGTGTGGACGCTCTGCTTGCTATTTTGAAATAAGGGGAGTTATTTCGAAATAACTCCCTAGTGCAGTCCAAGGCTTCGGTGCCATCGGACTCCAGGTTGCTTTTTTCAGTGTGGTGGTTAGAATGACAGTTGTCTGATTCAAATTAGCCGAGTGCATCCTTCATGGAACTGTAAGTTGACCTACTGTAGGCATCAAGAAACCATGAGAAGGAGGGAAACGACATCTTGGCTCCTTGCGCATTATAGGATCTTTTAAAGGAGGCACTTTAGATGGGGGAAATCAGGAAATAAAAGATGAAAGAAAACAAACAAGCTCCCCCCCCAATCTCTTCTACTATAAAAACTGAAATCAGCAGTGAAAGGGAAGATGTTGGCCAGAAATCATTGTGTATAACTCACCTTAAAAACAGCTGGATCTGTGAAGAGGTGTTTTTTATGACCCCCTCCTAGGGGAAAAGATGACTAACTTGCACAAATGCAGTGGAGGGCAGGATTTGGCTACACAAAGGACTATAGCTGTCAAGAATGTCAACAATAAAAGAGTTGCTCAAAATAAGCCAGTTCACCCTTCTACGGCCTCTTTCTCCAAGTGCTGGAGAAATGTTAATCAACAAAGTCTGGGGTCTTAAAGGGGTTTAAGAGTGAAAGTCACCCAACTCCTATTGAATTTCAAGTGGGAGTTGGTACCTTAGACAGCTTTAGAAAGCTCAGACTAAATCACACAGCATCCCTGGCAGGTAAATAACTAGTATTCACCCCATTTTACAATGTTCCCTGTAATTTTTTCCATCCTTGGATGGAATACATTTTGTTATGTGCACCGAGGCATGTTCAGTTGAGCACCACCAATAAAAACACATGTTGCTGATTGTGGGTGCTCTGGACACTCTGCTAGGTGGCATTTGAATCTCTCCTGAGTGGTTGCCCACATGCTTACCTTACAGGGAGAACTGCTGGAGACACTGATTGGCAGTTAAATTGCATTACTTTGATGGTCTTCAGGGCAAGGGATAGGACATGGCAAAACTCCCATTAACTTGAGGTCAGTGCAGAGTTTGTTCCAGATCTCCAGCTTTCCCCTTTTGTGCTCAAACCACGGTTCTCATAATGAAAACAGCACTGGAATAATCATAAGATGAACCACAGCACAGTGCATCCAGCTTTGCCATGGCTATGCTGAGCACAGAGATGCCCCTGCATTGTTGACGATGTGTTTCCCTCATCTTTACAGCTTGCAAAATCCTAGACAGTTGTAATGGTCCAAGCCACAGAGGCAAACTCTTTTAAAATTGAGAGACAGAAAAAAAAGCATCTAATTTTTTGGGGCAGAAGGCTTTATGATGAGTGGCACTTTAAATGCCTCCAAACAGAAGGAAACTCTGTAGGACTTACTGCGACTTGTGCTTTTCATATTTTTAGGGCTTATATGCCAAGAGAGAAATGTTAAAGCTGTAGCTTCTCTTAGCTGATTAGCATAATGGCCCAGCATGCTAAACGGATTCTGCTATTGCACAGAAGGGACAGCTCCTTATCTTTCACTTTGTTTTCAGTGGTGACATTCTAAGCAGTGACAGAAGCCTCGACACCCAACATGCTGAATTCTCAACCTCTGGCTTTGAGGTTGAAAACTATCAGGTGCCTTTGGTGCTTAATATCCTGGTACAAACTTGATTTTTAAAACTTTACAATGTTCTACACGGCAACAAAAAAATGCCGCACTGGGGCTTTGTCTACATGTAAAAGTTTAAAGTGCAGTGTGGTCACAGCATGAGCGCTGTGCGGGGGGTATGTTTTTTCTCACCTGCTGTAAAGTGCCAGTGTAGACTTAACCGAAGTCTCAGAGCCCAGAACAATTGATTCACACTTACAGGTCTCAGGCTGCAGGGCTAAAAACTGCTGTGTCAACTTTCAGGCTCAGGCTGGAGTCTGGGTTCTGAGACGTGCACCCCTCGGAGGGTTTCAGAGCCCAGGCTCCACTCCGAACCCCAACATCTATATCACAATTTTTAGCCCCACAGGTTGAGCACAAGTCTGCACACCCGAGCAAGCTGTGGCCGTGCTACATGTCTTTCACTGCAGTGTGCAGGTACCCTTCCTGACCTACTTATCAAAGTGTGATAATGATCTTTAAAAACACCAACTCAGATGCAGGAGCGTCGCCTGCTGGCGTGACAACACATCATGCTAACTCAGCAGACTGTTCCTTACAGTCTTATTCCAAAGTCCATGTTTTCCACGATTAGTAGGCATCCTCAATTCTCTTCAATATCCCACCCTCCTCCATGGTATCTTAAGTGCCTCCTATGTATGTGTGTCTTTCACTTCAACTTAGGCTGGCCAGATATTCTTGAGACAGTCCCCAAATCTAGGGATTTGTCTTGTACAAGTGCCTATTACCCCGCCATAGAATCATAGAATCATAGAGCTGGAAGAGACCTCAGGAGGTCATCAAGTCCAGCCCCCTGCTCTAGGCAGGACCAATCCCAACTCAATCAACCCAGCCAGGGCTTTGTCAAGCCGAGACTTAAACACCTCTAGGGATGGAGATTCCACCACTTCCCTAGGTAACCCATCCCAGTGCTTCCCCACCCTACTAGTGAAATAGTTTTTCTTAATTTCCAACCTAGACCTCCCCCACTGTAACTTGAGACGCTTGCTCCTTGTTTTGCCATCCACCATTACTATGAACAGCCTTTCTCCATCCTCTTTGGAACCTCCCTTCAGGAAGTCGAAGGCTGCTCTCAAATCCCCCTTCACTCTTCTCTTCTGCAGATTAAACAAACCCAAATCCCTCAGTCTCTCCTCATAGGTCATGTGCTCCAGCCCCCTAATCATTTTGGTTGCCTTCCGCTGGACCCTCTCCAATGCGTCCACATCCTTTCTATAGTGCGGGGCCCAGAACTGGACACAATACTCCAGATGTGGCCTCACCAGAGATGAATAAAGGGGAATAATCTCTTCTCTGGATCTGCTGGCAATGCTCCTCCTAATGCACCCTAATATGCCATTAGCCTTCTTGGCTACAAGGGCACCCTGTTGACTCATATCCAGCTTCTCATCCACTGTAATCCCCAGGTCCTTTTCTGCAGAACTGCTACTTAGCCACTCAGTCCCCAGCCTGTAACAATGCACCACCACCACCCTCCATTCAGATTTTTCACCCTTGGTATCTGGTCACCCTATTTCAACTCTTTGCCCCGCTCTTTGGGAGGGAGGTACTATCACTGAGGGGTGGAGTAACAATTACTATGCCCTAACATACATATGGATTAAGATGAGATATTTGCTATGGCGAAAAAAAATGGGAACAGTCACATGAACTAAATACCAAAAGTCATATGATTCACTACAATGAAGAGTGGAAATGATTTACAACCAATTTCTTTTTGTATAAAAGCAGGTCATCTCCTACTGCACTCCACTGGACAGTTATAGCAAAGCCTTGCTTGGGCAGGTGGCTCACGCCACACAATGGTGACACTCTGAAAGATCTAATATCATTGTATAGCATTTCTCTAGCCCAAAGCTCACAATTATCCTTTTGTGCCTTTTGATTTGTAAACCTGACGATTTGCCTGATGGCTAGTAAAGCCAGGCCACTGGATCCAGCCCGCAGACAGTGGGGAGCCCCAGGTAAGCTCCCTGTTTGCCTCGCCCCTCCAGCACACTGCCCAGAAAAGTGGCTGCCAGGCTATTTGTCTTTCCCAAATGTGAACCCAGAGGGGAGGGGGAAAGGCTTCAATGAGCTGCCCCCACCCTCAACACAATCCCATTGGTGGTTTCTGGCCAATAGGAGCTGCCTGTTTGAAGAACAGGCAGCACACAAAGCGCCACGCCTCCTCCCCTCATTCTTGTCATTATTGGCCACCCATGCTCTAATCCCTTACCCCAAGCTCCCTTCTGCACCCAACCTCCATCTCAGAGCCTGCATCTCCTCTATTAACATCATAGAAGAATGCAGCCCTTGACCACCTTCCAAAATCTTGGCGTGGCACCCATCTAAAATTACTGCCCACCCCTGAGCTAATACATCTGAATTGGGTTGGGTGGTGAAATAATTTGCTCCTTGTATAGACTACCTCTGACCCTCCCTTTCCCTCTCCCAGAAGAAGGTAGAAGAAGAGAAGGCATTGAGAATCAGAGGGACATGAAAGTTAAAGCGTCCTTTCAGGGTTGCACCATTGCTCGGTACTGTGCCTGAAGCTATAAGCTAACCCTTAAAACCCACATTTAACTAACATACTGGAACAAGCAGACTGCTGCATTAAATGCTATGGCTTTGTGATATTTCTGTGCTATCCTTCAATGAAAAGGATTCCTGTAGGTACGAGAGGTGATGGCGAATGAAAACTAGCAGGAAAGGAAACCATATATAGATGGAGCATAAGGAAAGAATGGTTGTTTCCATTCTACTGATCTGGAAATTGAGACAGAATGCTGGGAACCAACAGCTGAGCTGCAAACACAAATTAATTCTGCCCAGGATTGACCTGACAATGCTGAATTAGTGGATTGAAATGGGGGTAGGGATGAACTAATGAGTAAATTTGCCTCATTAACGCAGGAAGTATAAAAAGACACAGGAAGTGCAGGGGGAAAGGAAGCCTAGAAAAGCCAAAAGCAGGAAGAATCTGTGGGACATTCCTTCCCTCTTTTGGAAGAGCACTGAGGAGAAACAGTAAATAATATGCCATATATATCAGAAAGGTGGTATGAGGTAAGTAAACTGCTTAATGACTTAAGGCCTCAGATTCTGTGTATAGGGCCCTGTGTAGACACAAAATCTGCATCTGCAAAAATGATTTGCAGATATCCACATCTGCAGATGTGGATACCCACAGATATAAAGTTGGTTTCTGCAAATTTGCAGGGTTCTAAATACAAAATTTGTATCCACCTCCATATCCGTAAAAAATGAGCTATGGATACCCATGGGTATAAATTGAATATCCATGGATTTGCAGGGTTCTGTCTGTGTAGACAGGGCAGAAGTCAGGAGCAAGTAGTCACCTTGTCACAGAAGCCAATGGCCGAAATGTCAAATGATTTCAGTAGAAAAGAGCAGGACTGAGCCCTTTATCAGCCATGTTTGAATTGTTTGTTACGTTTCCCCAGACATCTCAGCACTTTGTTGAATTTTCAAAATGTCAGTGCATGGCATCAGGGCAGCGAAAGGCGCTGTTACCCCTACCACTTTCTAGAGAAACTAACCATTAGCCACAAGTGCACGTGGATTTTGGCACTGGGGGCAGCAATATTTTCTTTATGTTTATGATTTCTTAGTTATATGGAGAGATGGGCAAAAGCCACAAAATTCAACTGTCAAGTGTGGATCATCTAAATTTGAGGTGCTGAGAGCTGGGCTTTTGAAGCTATTACCTGATAAAGGCTTGCAATGTTATGGTTATTATCCGACTGTAAGGGACTTCATAAGCACTAAGTGTATATGGGAAAAGGAACGTGTTTTCTGGATGTTTTTAGCTAACATGCAGTGATACTATACTATTTTGGGCCATTGCTGTTGGGACTACCATACTATCTCATGAAGTAGCCTTTGGGTAGAATAATAATAATACTTTGTATTTCTGTAGCATTCTTCAGCTGAGATTCACAAAACCCTTTACAATCGGTTCTCAGTTACACCTCCCAAAATCTCCTCAATGGCAAGATGTAGAAAATTACCCTTCTTCTGCACACCAGACAAGTGATATATACAAGGGATAAGTGATTTGCCAGAGATTACACAGCAGATCGGTGGCAGAAGAGGCTTTTAGGTTGTCTGACACTTTGTCAAATGCAAAGCTCATGGGAAGAGAAAATGCCTGTATGGTTATGTCATAAAACAAAAAATTAACTAATTGTGCCAAAACAATTAGACAAAAAGATGGATTTCGTGGAGAACAGTATAATTCATTTTGCCTGAATCTGTTGGTCCATTGTTGAACAGGTAGATTTTTTTCCCTCTGCAGCTTGTATCACTGGCAAACCATTAAAAGTTATCTCCTAATTTATCATTACCTCCAATGGTTAGTGAATGATCATATGGTAGTGAACTCTCTTTTATGGTATTCCCATAATGATAAAGTGGTTCTTTTAAGAATCCTATGGCTTGCCAAAACTCTATTATTACACAAGTCTGCAGCCCTTTCCAAAATAATTTATAGGACAACTATGTTAAGAGTGACTAAAAATCACTAGAAAGACTCTCATTTAATACCAGCTGCCAAATCCACTGTAACCATCTATGCATTTTTAATATCCCTATCACCATAGTATCCAGATGCCATATATGGAAGAACAGCATTTATTTTCTTCTAAAGAATCCTGTTCTCCACCCCTTCTATTTTCAATACTACTTTCTTCCATGGGCTGGTTCTTATGTGCTTGTCTCCAGCACACATTCTCCAGAGCAGCCTGCAGCTGCCAGCTTGTACAAGACAG
The DNA here is from genome assembly GCA_032595735.1 of Pelochelys cantorii. Classification (NCBI taxonomy): domain Eukaryota; kingdom Metazoa; phylum Chordata; order Testudines; family Trionychidae; genus Pelochelys; species Pelochelys cantorii. Next base: position 14,874,229 of record CM064352.1, on the reverse strand, counting down.
ATTTGTCTAACCTTGCTCTTTGACAATGGTGAGCATCATGCATCTGTTAGATTCAGCCTGAACCCTGGTGGAGAAGAACGCCACAGCCAAGAACCTGGTACCAAGAATGCCTAGTTCCCTTAACTCTGTGTGTTATACTTTGGACTCTCTCAGTCCTCAGGTGATGAGCTGTGTTAGGCCTTGTCTGCACGTGAATTCCACCAGACATTATCTATATGACTACAATGCATCTCTCCCAGTAAACACTCTTATTCCAGCATTATTTGGTTCAGCTTATGTTACTTGAGAAGGAATTTAGGCTAAACCAAAAAAAGCCTCATTGTTTTCATTATTAATATAGATGAACTTCCTATATAAGTATTAACAAACCTTATTTGTTACTTTTGACAGGTCTGTTTACATTTGGTTTACCTCTTCTCATTGTCAGCGTATCAATTTTTATTCCATTTGCCCAATGGATGTAGATTATAAAAATCTCCATTCCTCCATTCCCATCATTTATTTTTACATCTCACTAATATTGGAGGAATCTGTCCTTTTCCAAAACAGAATTATTACAAATCTGGCTGTTAATAGTGTTATTAATGAGCTCTTCCAGACCTTCCTCAGATCTATCACCTTCTTTGGATTGTAAACTAATAGAACTGATATGGGTCACATGTGTAGCCTAAGTTTAAGTAACCTGAAATTTCTATCCGTTTCCCATCAAATTATTATTATCGTATACCAGTGGCTTTCAAACTTTTTTCTCATGACCCAGCTGAAGAAAATTGTTGATGCCCGTGACCTAAAATAATTTAACTAACGTGTGGGCTCCATGGTGGGGCTGAGGAGAAGAGCTTCAGCTTTGTGGATGGGTCAGGGCAGGAGGGACTTACTTTGTTTGGCTCCCAGTCGGAGGTGCAGCAGGGGTGCTAAGGCAACTTCCTGACTCTCTGGGCACTACAGACTATGCAAAAGCAGCCAGCAGGAGGTTCCCAGTCAATGGGAGTGCGGAGCTAGTGCTTGGGGCAGGGGCAGTGCATGGAGCCCTGTGCACTGTTCTCCTCCCCTCCCCCCACCACCCCGCCCTCACCTAAGAGCTGGGCCAGCTGCTGGCCACTTCTGGGGCACAGCACAGTCTGCAGTGCAGGGAAAGGCAGGCAGCTTGCCTTAGCATCCCCACTGGCCACCCTGCAGCAACAAGACCAGTGCCTGACAGTCCACAGCCCAGTATTGAGTCACGACCTGTAGTTTGAAAATCACTGTCTTAGGGCATCCTCACCTTATAGGCAGAAACAGCCCTATTCCTCCATATCCTCTTCCTTTTTGTATGTTTTTCTTAGCTTGAATGGAGCAAAGTACGAGTGATACAGTATTGTACTTTTATACCAGAGCAAGTGTGTCCATATGGGGATTTTCCAGTATAACTACTTTTATCAGCAAGGCTTTAGCAGATTAGATCAACAATCCTTAATACAAGGGACAATGGTGCCTAGTGATTAGAGTGGGTGGCCAGTGTAGTAAAGTAGTCATGACAGGGTTAGCTGAGTTACCCAAAGTATTCTGAGATGAAAATATGCTCCACCCTTCCCTACCCCCTGTTTAATCATGGGAGATTTCCCTCCCACATGGTTGTGATCCAGATAAAGCAGCATTTTCCCCGAGATTTGTTATTTTTGTTGCACTGAACTACCTGTAGATTGCCTCTCAGGGATGCTGGATACACACATCCTCCTGTATCTTTAATTTGTTTTGAAGAGCAGGTCCACGGATTCCTATATGGGACACCCAATAATGGAGGGTCTCAACATTTGAGGTCATTTAAAAAATATTTTCCTATTTTTAATTTTGAAAAGACGATGTTAACACTTAAACCTACCCCACAGTGGTGTTTGTCAAGGCTGAAATATTTACTGCTAGCCAGTTGTAAGGGGCAGCATGTAAAAATGACCAGGGAATGAATTGTGACTCCAAAAGCTCCGCTTTGGTCTGCGATTCCTCCTTAGCTTCAGGGGAAGAGTGAGCTGCATCCTTGTACAGCACTTCTCTGTACCCGCTCAGCTGTTCTGACCAGCGTGTAGGAAGAGGGAGTCCACTGCCCATCTATCAGCATGGGAGAGGGTGACCAAGGCTGGTCTTCCCCAGCCATCCCTCCCCACCCCCGCTATGCTGGGCAGCAAGGTGTGTATTATACCCCATCTACTTTGCTGTGAGCGCAAAATCTTGCCCTGAGTAATTCTAAAACTCTTTGAGATCCTTGCATGGAAGGCTCTCTACCAATGGCGAATACAGGTTGAACCTCTCTAGTCTGGCAGTCTCTGGTCTGGCAACATCAGCATGATTTGAGTTAGCCGGATGACCACTTATCATGGGTGTGGCCAAGTTTTCCACAGTCCCGTAAAGTTTGTTTACAGCCACCAGTCCTGGCTCTCAGTTTTCTTTGCTGTTATTTAGTGATAAATTACCCTAAAATGTCTTCTAAGAGCCCAGTGAGCAGTAGACATGTTGGTGATGCTGCTAGACTGTATTAACCTCTCATGGTTCAGTAAATTCTCTGGTTTGGCACCAGTCAGGTCCTGAGAGTGCCTGACTAGAGACATTCAACCTGTGTTTCAGATCTCATACTGCATGCTAATTGTTCCCCACTCTGAACTCCGCTTCAAGCTTAATGCCTTAAAGCAGGGGTTCTCAAACTTTGCGATAGTGCGACCCCCCGTAAGTTGCTCGTGACCCCCCGGGGGGTCAGGACCCACAGTTTGAGAAACATGGCCTTAAAGCATATGCTTATTGGATAGTTGAGTAGTGATTCGACTAGTCGCTTCCCCCCTCGCTTGCTGCCTATATCAGAGGCAGCAAGGGTGGGAGCAGAAGCCAGTGCTGGGGGTAGCTGGCTTAAAAGCTGGTCTCGGTAGGGGGCAGGAGAGGCAGAGGCATAGTGGGGAAACAGGAATCAGCTAATTCCTGGCTTGCACCCAGTCCCAGACACTGCGCTTCTGCTATTTAAATGTATTAAGAGCTGCTAGGCCAGCTGATTCCCAGCCTGGGGCTGGGAGCTAACCTCACTGCAGCTCTGCAGTTTCCCTCTTTATTGACTAGTCGATGGAAATTAGTTGATTACATGCCATTTAGCATCCCCATCAGGAACTATAATTTTTTTGAAGTGGTCTATATTCTACCTCTTTATATCAGGTGGTACCAGAGTTCCACATCTGCTAAAGACAGCTTCAAGTCACAAAGTTTGGGTCCTCTTGGCATTGTATCCAAATGCGGTCTCCCCCATCTTCAAAGGTGGTGTGTCAGGGCTTATGTGTTGTTAGCAGCTCCTCCTGCGGCCTGTCCTGGGAAATTGCTCTGCCCAGCATTGTGCTCCCTCTACTCAGGGATTGGCTGCAGACTATTTCCCTGCTTTAGGAAAAGCACCACTAGCCTCTGGTCTGTAGCCAGCCTCCTGGGTTTATAGGCCCCTCTTCCTGCACAAATAAGCCTGCATGCAATCACTGAATTCTCTGTTCCCTGGCTCCTCCTTTTGGTGTACTCTGGGGAATTAATTGGCCCGCCTGGACATCACCCCTTCCAATCCTGTATAGGGTGGACACCCCATCCCAGATGGTCACATGAAGGGCCAGATTCTCTGCAGGAATGAGCAATCAAAACTCTGTTGAAATGAATGGGTTCTGTGTTCATTTACACCAGCAAAGAGCTTGGCTTGCTGTATTCTGGACTGGGATGACCCCTTCTGGGGAAGCAAGAACACATCTGAATATCTGCATGCAGACCAAATCTGGATTTCATACGAGTTCAGATATGCTGTTTGGATTTGAACCAATTTCTGATAGCAAACCACGTATATATTTCCATGTCTTCCCCCCCCGGATCAACACCACTGATTTGAATACAGGACCAATTATGAATATTTCCACTTTCATAACAGAACAGATCCAATATTTGCTAAAAATTAAAAACCCACCTACCAGAATCACTTTCTTTCTTTAGCTCCTTACAGTAAGCCCCAGTAGTTTAAATAAACATTGCATGAGTTTTGCAGCTCATCAAGACTGGAGGTGGCATTCTTTGTTTTGGTTTCTGGGAGCCCAGTGTCAAATCTGTCGTCTTTGTTGGAAGATTAATAGAAGTTTGGGTTTGGCAAGGAATCATGATATGAGAAAGGACATCACTTAGCAGATACTTAAAGTGCGGTCAGGCTCTGAAAAGTGACTCTTAGAAATGACATTGTGGTTTTCCATATTTATTTTCTCTCCATGACTTCCAGAAACAATCTGCTGAGTTAACAAATCTAAAAGTGATTTGTCAAACTGCCACCCCTAGAAACTTGATCTGGGGTCTGAATCCCCAACTTTCTTTTTTTTTATGCCCCTTCTATTATCACCATCTGAACTGAGTTGATAATTTTGTTGATAGATTCATGAGGCAGAGTAAATTCGAGCGCACTCTCCCATAGCTGCATTTTGACTCTTCAGGGCTACCAAGAGTAATAACTGGTTTGGGTCATTAACAGAGGTAACTCAAAGACACAGGTAAAATTACTGTAATGTAGAATTAGGATAGAACACCAGTTAAAAGAGAGGCCTGCTACATGGGTCAAGTCTCTGCTCTCTCAGGGTTTCAATATGACCTTCCAAAGCCATTACATCTCTGTGCTTGCACTCCATAACTGTAAAATGGAATAATACTTCCATTTGTCTTACCTTACTAAATGTATGTAGAGCACGTAGCACAACTGGGGCTCCAATCCCAGCAGATATTATAATTACCTCCCTACCAAATTCAGAGCATTTTTGTCAATTTCACAGCAGTAGAGTTTTAAAAATCATCTGTTTCATGGTTACAGCTACTTTAAATCTGAAATTTCATAGTGTAGCAATTGTAGGGGTCCTAAACCAAAAGGAGCTGGTGCAGGACAGGACAGTGTCACAAGATTATTGTAGTGGTGTGGGATTCTGACCCTTACTTCTGTGCTGCAGCTGATGATAACGCTACCTTCAGGGCTGGGTATCTGAAGTGTGCTGGCTGCTGGCCTGGAACGCAGCTCTGAATGCAAAGCCATGGCCAGCAGCAGCGCAGCAGTAAGGTTGACATGGTATGGTGTTGCTACCCTTACTTCAGTATTGCTGTCTGCAGAGCTGGGTCCTCAGTCAGGATCTGCCACTATCTAGCTGCCCTGTCCTCAAGGCAGTGCAGAAGTAAGGGAGGCAATATTGTGACTGACTTAAAATAACCATATGACCCCTCTGCAACTCTCTTTTGGGCCAAGACCCCCAGTTTGAGAAATGTTGGTCTCCCCCATGAAATCTGTCTAGTAAAGGGTGAAAGCACATAACACCAGCTTTCATAGGGGGAGAACTGTGATGTGTTTCCCATGGCCTTGAATTTGGTAGGGCCCTAATTATAATACAAATAATAGTAACGATAATTTTTCTGTAATAAGAAGCTCACTTGGAGTGCATTTACACAGCAGGGCTTAACTCAAAATAAGCTACAGAAATTGAGCTATGTCAATTGCGTAGCTTATTTTGAAAATGAAATTGGGATCATTTACACAGCACTAATTTCGAAATAGAGCACTCTTCTTCCGACTTCCCTTACTCCTCATACAATGAGGGTTACAGGAGTTGGAGTAAGAAGTCCTCCAGCTTGACAGTATTTCGACATTATTTCGAAATAACTTAGTCTGTATCTACACAGCAGGCATTGTTTTTAAATAACACTAGTTATTTTGGTACATTGCTGTGTAGATGTACCCTTAGCAAGTTTTTGTAAAGGATCTTTTAATGTGACCTTGTTTCAGCTGACATACAATATTTAACAGTAGTGAGAAAGTAGGTTGGGCACTTAGTAAGTCCTTTTTCATAGTGCAAGTACAAGAGGGATGTGGAAGGAAATTAAAAGGCAGAAAATTTAAAACCAATACAACACTTTTTACACAGCACAAAATTGGTCTGTGGAACTACTGGCTACAAGATATAATTACTGATGCCAAGAACTTCACACATCTATTACAATGATTAGAAATTCATTATATAGATAGTAGTGAAAACACTCACAATTACATACTTAGGAAAGGTTAAGAAAAAGAAATATGCAAAGGATAAGGACATAAAAAATACCACCCCTGACAAAGGCAGAAATTAGGCTTAGAGCCAGGTTATTCCAAAATTTTCATATTCAAGGTTTCTGGTGCCTTCCTCTGACCCATCTGCCACTGGCCACAAAACTGGAAGGCACTTGAATTGTGAACTAGACTGACTACTGCCCTGATTTGCAATTAAATAGCAATTGCCATGTTCCTAATGTGTCTAGTCCATAGTTATCATAGGGTGACTGGCCCCTTTAAGAGGAAGTGGAATCCAGTGTACCTCTGACTGTTACCAGCTGCCTAGTTGCATTATAAAAAGGATTGACCCCCGCTAAACCCAAAGAGGTAGAGTTGCTGCAAGAGGAAGTTTTGGCAGAGGTTGAAAGAAATCCTGATTAACCAAGGGAGCAGCAAAAAAAGGGGTTACCTATTGACTTCTCTGAACTAAAAAGAGAGGCGGAAAATGCAGACATGCAGCTAGGAAGGGCTGGGAATGGCTGCTTGGTGAAGAGCTGACTCCAGGACTGGCTGAAGATGCCAGAGTTAAGTATAAACTTTTGTGTGATGGTGATGAACTTCAGTTTGGTACTTTGAGGATTGCTTAGAACTGTTTATATTAAACCCACCCTGGCCAGGTGGGTGAAAGGAGAGCGTGGTACTCACAAGAGAGCCCGGGGGACATTTGTTAAGGAACCCTGAGGAATAGAGGAAATCAAAATAAGGCTCTGCAGACCTGCCCCAGACACAAAGGGACTCTCAGGAATCAGTACGGGCTGTCATACTCAGGCAGAGAATTTGCCTTGGTGTGTAGGACACCTCCAAGAAAAACAGGCATGACTTTGTTGTATGCAAAAAGTCACACAACTGACTATATTCAGCAAAATAAAGTCATTCTCTCATACTAAGTTAAACATATAGGGCATGTCTCCAATATAGAGAAGATTGACCCTCCAGAGGGCAATCTTCTAGCTTTCAATTTAGTGGGTCTAGTGTAGATCCCTAAATCAAATGTCGAGGTCAGCCCCTGTGAGGAGTAAGGGAAGCTGGCAGGAGCAAGTGCTTCCATCAGCCTCCCGCAGTGTGGATTACCTTAAACCAAGTCGCCAGGGAAGCCAAATCTAGCTATGCATTTTGCGTAGCTGGATAGGATACCTTAGGCTGACCTGCTGGATCTAGAATAGACCAGGCCCTAGAGAGCAACATAAGGACTATGCCTCTCTCCAGAACCTTGAAAAATCAGTCCACTAATAGCAAATGGAAAGTGGGTCAGGAGTTCTACTTTCAGGAGGTCAACTCTGCCAGTGATTCAGTTTGAGTCCAATTCTCCCATACTAAGGGGGATTGACTTTGCTGAGCAACAGTTATTACACTATCTTCCTGTCCAGTTCAATTCTCAGTGCCCTTCACTTATTATCTGTGTTCAAAGGAAGCTCACAGGAAGGATGGCCTTCATGTTAAGGCACAAAGTTGAGAGTGGTTCCGCTGTGGACTTCCTTTGTAAACCATGGCAAACCATTTAAGGCCTGATCCAAAACCCTCTGAAGTCACTTGAAAGATTCTCACTGATCCACTGGGCTTTGAATCAGGTTGTTAATTTCTCTGTGCTTCATTTTCAATTTTGCCTCTCTAGTCAGACTTTATATGCCAAGAGTTTAGCAAGCCAAGAAGTTCGCAAAATCCTAGATAGATGTATAGAGAAGGTAAAGTTGAAATGGTGATATCTGCAGTTTCTGCTTGGGCAAAGAGATACTTGATGCATGCTGCACCACTGAGTCTTCTGGCACAGGTCTCCATCTCTGTTGCTGGTACAGATCATTTCAAATTGTTTCGGAAGAGCATTGGGGAGGCATATTAGAAGTTTTGAACTGGAAATGGAGACATGGATGTCCATGAGGTTCTAAGCCCAGTTGGCATGGTACCGTATTTACAGCAATTGGAGTTTTGCAAGGCCTTGTAAGTCAGGGTTTAACTTTGCAAAACTGAAGAGTCTTTTCTGGATGTAGATCAGGTAGGGGCAACCTAGTGAGTGGGCCATGTGAGTGACCCTCCCTCTTAGTAGGCCACAAAACTGTCCTAACCAAGACAGTCTCTCAAGATAGGGTAGTCTAGCTAACTGCACTTGCAGACCTACAACTTGTAGCGTGTGCAGATTAAAGCGTTGCATTGCTTTGATTGGATGCAGAGGGAAGGCATGGCTCTCTTGGTCAACATTGTGTGCAATGAACACACACCTCACTTCACGTGACCTTGCTTTATGTGCATGTCACTTTAATAATACTGGTGGGGAGGGGGAAACTACATGGAGAGAAACCAATGGAGTCTGGCAACCCTGAGGGGTCTGAATCTTGCAGATGGCTTTTCTCTATATAATGTGTAGAAACAAAAAAAAATCTGTCTGCTGAATGCTTGTTAACTTTTGGTATTTAAACCCCAAAGCAACACCACAGCTTGATCCCAATGCTAGTGTGGCCCAGATTCTCTTCTTAGCACTAATATTGAGGAGCCAGAGCAGACATGGGTAACTTCCATGGAGGCTAAACTGAGGGAAACTCCAGCCCCAGGCAGTGGCATTGGAGGAATGTGACACCAGCAGTTACCTCCTTTGCTGCTTTGGCTGTGATTAGTGCATCTGTGCAGCAGTGGCCCCCACAACCTCTTCTTTTCCCCCAGATTATGCTTTGCCAATCAACCTTGTCCAGGTGCAATTCACAACACAAGGCTGTGCCACATGGATTCCACAAAATCCACAGATCCATACTGGTTCTCCAGCTCGCCAGAGTCTATAGGTATAGGCAGAGAGGGGAAGAGGAGGGAAGAATTTCACCACCCATTTTATATCTTTGTAGATTCTTCAGTTATGTATATTACATGTATTTCTGAAACAAAGAGTGGTGCAGCGAAACAAAGATAAACCTCTTGGCAAATGGTATCTGGAATTGCCAGACAGACACACACATGACAAACACTACTGTAATTTTAATTGCCTGTAATCTACCCCCCTTTTTCCCCTGCTTCTCTCCCCTACACATACACCCCCCCCACACACACACACACTTCTCTCTTCCTCCCTCCCATCACTCCCCCCCTTCCATGCGAGTTAATCTGTTGGCTACATTCTCAGCTTTTCTTTTGCTTCTGGTTTCATTTTCAGATGACAAAATTCAAGGCACACAGCTCTGCTGTCTGGTTGCCATGGAAACAGCAGCCTATTATCGTACCTTGTCATTCATCAAGAAAGAATTGCACTTGACAGAGATAGACCAAAATGCTTGCAGTCTGCAGCATTAAAAAAAGAGAGAGAAAGAAAAAAACTGTTTTCTTTTCTTCCAAGTATGTAAAAGGCCTTTAATGCCTGTTTAGTTACATGTTATATTTAGCATTGCTTATTACACGCAGTGGCAATTGTCAATACTTCTAGAAATAGATCTTTCCTCGTCAAAAATATATTTAAGTAAATTTCATAGATCTGGTTTACTTCATTCTTTCAAATCTCTCCCACAGCCCTGATGCAGGATATAATGGGCAATGATTAAATGATACCTGTTTTGCATGTTCAATTCTCTGAATGACCACACGAATGCTGCTTTTCTGCTTAATTATGCCTTATGTTGGTTAGACTTCTTTCTCTCCTTAGAGTACTTCAAAAATAATTAGCAGGATATATAATACATAATTGAATTTTATCTTTAATTGCTTTAATTCTTCAAGTGTGTGATGCCTGTGGAATATAGCTTAGAAAGAAAAAGGGCGTGTGTATGTGTTTAGATATAATATATGTAAAGGTGGAGGTTGCTCTGAGCATAAAATCTGTAATCACCCTTTCTAAAGTTGGACCAGTCCCAAATTCATTGTTCTTCAAAGGCAGGAAAAGGTAATTATGTGTTGTTTTGCCTACCTCATCTTTGCCATTTAAATTAACCCAAATTCATTCCTGAAAAATGTAGCCTAATACCTTTTTTGTTACAGAATGCATTTATATGTCAACCCCCCTAAAATTATTATTTTTAAGTCTGACTATTTTCCTGGTAATTGTATGGTGACTTAAATATCTGTAATGGGTTTTGCTATTTTTTAAAAAGGATTTTGAACCAGAGTGTTCCCTTACATTGATCCATTTGCTTGTTAAAGGTGGGAGATGTTGTAAAATACTTTTATTGGCCATGTGGTATTTTAAGTACATATCCCCTTTGCTTGAGTTTTGAATCTGATTGTTGAATCTTTTGTCCCAGAGATCAGAAAAGAGGAGAGAGACAGATAGTGAAAGAGGAAGCTAGACTGCACTCTTTAAAAAAAAAAAAAAAAAAAAATCTTTGCACAGATTCTACTGTGAGCTCTATTTATTTTCATTAAGTGTTACAATCAGCTATCAGGCTTGAGGTATCATGAGCTTGTGAAGATCACTTTCTGCTCCCCATCAAACAAGGAATCTGCACGCTGCTCTCTTTTGATATTAAAGCCTTTTCCCTCTGCCAGCTCCCTCATGGGCAAGGGATACAAAGGAAAAGTATATGGTTGCGATTGCACAAAATCAAATGCAGATTTTTTCATTAGAGAGGTGCTCAATGCATTCTAGCTGGGAAATTCTCCAGAGGTCACATACTTACCATTTCAAATTTACAAACCTAGGACACTTCTTGACATGGATCTCAAATTTATTTGCAGCCCCAAAACAAAAAACAAACCAAAGAGAAAAAAATTAAAAGCAGAGAAAAAGATTCACTTAAATGGTTAGTAAGATGTTAGCTCCTAGAGCCACTTCTGAACTTTTTACTTTAATATTGCCACAACACCAGTCTTCATTTCCTGTTCAACTTCAGCCCTACCTTTTGATTTTTAAATCTCCCTTAGGCTAGTGGTTTCAGCAGACAAAGAAATGAACAGGCAGAAACAATTAAGCTAGCAGATACAGTGAAAACCAACACCACAGCATTTTCACAGAAAATGCAGCATATGAACAAATTCTGTCACGGATTTGATGTTCTAGCAGTCAGTCTTATCCTTACAGTTTTTTCCAGCCTTCCTTTTGGCTAGAGGAATTCTGTTTTCCCTTAGGACCTCATAAATACATACAGGCATGGAAAATATTTTCTCTGAGTATTAATATTACATGATGAACTGGGGGCGGGGGGGAGAGAGAAGAGAAAAATCCTAAATCTAGATCTTCTTAATTGCAAAATGGCTCCTTAACCCCCTTTCCAATGTCCACATATGTCATTAAGAAAAATTGGAATTTGGAATGTTTATACAAGCCCTGCATGGCGCAAGTTAGTTATCCTTAAATTAGCGATTGAGGCTGGTTTACAGCCTGAAAATTCTGTAACAAGACATAAATGTTATCTGTTAGGAGAGAAATAGGGTTTTTTTTATTGTCCGTCTGTGCTATTAAACAGACTGGCAGCCAAAATGCCATCTATGAAAGCACTTTCAGGGGAGGGGGGGAGCTATTGGACCTTAACAAAGAAATAATTAACTCACTCAAAAATTAGCATTTATCCATCACTGCTTTAGACCATTTATTTTGTCCAACTATGTATCTGAGCACCTCTAACAACACTTGGAGGAAAAGTCAACTTAAGTTAATATCTATTTCTTATCTACAAGCACTCTGCAGAGAAGGTCTGTACCATTATCCCCATTTTGCAGATGGAGAAACTGAGGCTTGGCCAAGATTATACAGTGGACTGGTGATAGAACTGGTAATGAAACCCCAATTTTCTCTTTCCAGTGCTCTTATCTATGTTGGTTGGTATCTTTAACACTACATTTTGATATATATACAGAAAAGTTGTGCAAACTGTGCAGCTGGTAATCTTCATACGTTCGCAGATGTTTTTAAGGCCAGAAGGGACAACTATGATTATCCAGTCTGATCTCCTCCATGACCTAGGCTAGAGAACCTCACCTAACATCCAGTGCTGTGGCAGCCACTTCAGTTTCGTCTGAACTCTGGCATACTGGAGATAGTTGATTCTCTGAAGCCGAGCTTTGAGAGTACATTTGGCACTTCGTCTGGCTTTGAAGTCATCTTCACCTATGAAAATGGTTCCAGTTGGAGATATGCTTCATTAGGGTCTGATACAATAAAAACCCAGTCCTGCTCTGGCAGCGAGGTGGTCCCTCGCAAGCCCTCGCAAACCTCCAAAAATTGTCTTTGGATGTGAGCAAAGCCAGACTGAGGACTGAGCTGAGGTTGTACTGCAACAATGGGCGATCTAGGCTAGTGAATGGACATCATGTGTGACCCTCCTTCATCTCAATGGGCTGCAATAGTGTTGTTTTGCTAATTGCATGCTGATTGAACTATAACAGCACTTTGACTGGATGCAGAGGGAGTACATGGCTCTCTCAGTCACTGTTGTGTTCAGTCAGCATGCACCTAATTCCTGTGACCTTGCTTTATGTGCATGATCACGTAAGTAATACCGATAGGGGAAAAAACGACATGGATGGAAATCAATGGAATCTGGCAACCCTGCACATGAGCAATGGAAAACAATGTCTTGTGGGCCACACACAGAACCCTGATGGGCTGTATGTGGCCCATCAGGCACAGGTTGCCCACCACTATTGTATTGGGTGAAAGCCAGATGGGGTTTTACTAAATCCAGCTGCTGGTGTTGGCACAACAAAACTCTTGTAAACAGACAACTGTTTTTGTTCTTTCACAGAACAGTTAAGATTGGTTTCTTTCTTTCTTTCTCCTTGCTGTAGTAAAAATTTGAAGATCACTGTTAGTAAACAACACTGTATCTAAAACCACAGTATGATGTGAGCTTATCTGAAGTTCAAAGGAGATGGAGGTGATGGTAATAACCTGGAACGTGTCTGAAATTAAACTGTCATAGCCCAGATTCTGACCTTTACTCATGATGAGTAGTATCTTACCCCTTGAGTAATCACTTTGAAATTCACAAGGCTATTCTGAGTAAGGTGCTACTATAGGATTATTCACAGAGGAATCATACCATGCTGATCCCCTTACTCATTTTATACAGAAGCTTTTTCTGCACATAGTCCCATTAGTTTCAGTGGTACCACTTGTAAACTACTGTATAGTGGGAGGTAGGCATGTCAGAGTTTGAATGGGAGTATAGCTTGATTCATCTCAATTAAGTGTTCCACAATCAAGGTTTTAAGAATTGATCCATTGACATTTAGGAGCAATTTGGCTGCAGGAAGGACTTTAATTTGGCCCAATGATAATATTTTCACATTCATGTAGCACTTCAAATCTGACAGGATGTCAAAGCCCTTGAATAAAATGCAATACTTGTTTAAATGAGCACAAGCGGGGCGGGGAAAGGCAGAGGTGAAGCGGGCAGACTGCAGAGGGCATCCACGGAAAGGGCAAATCCGCGCTTCATTTGCAATTTTGCTCAGCTGCATTTGCATTCCTCTCTCGAAAGAGGAATGCAGCGTAGACATACCCTGAGTGACTACAAGTTGCACCTCCCTGGTCTGGCCTCCTTGGCACCTGACCACTCCCAGAGGAGGGATTTTTGCCAAACCAGGGGAGGTCATTTCTGGACTCCATTGGGCAGCCATCGCTGTCATGGCTCTGGGTCCTGCAGGGCAGCCACATGTGCCACACTGGGGCTCCAGGATCTGCAGGGCATCTGTGTGCTGGGGCTCCGGGTCCTTCAGGGCAGACACACATGCTACGCTGGGGCTCTGAGATCCGCCAGGCTCCATGGAGCTGCCACCAGGCAGCCTCGTGCTGGGTCTCCCAACCCTGCTGGACAGCCCCACTGCCATGCACTGGGCAGCTCCGCCATCAGCTCACTGCGAGCAGCCCACTTTCCTGCTAGCCCTGCAGGGATCCGTGCCGCTGGCCGTCCACCGGGACTCTCTGGTCCTGCAATATCCATGCCGGACCCTGGATGTTGCTGGTCTGGAGAATCCCAGTTAAAAGTTTCAACCTGTAGAATGATCTTTCCTTTGTACGGGAAAATGTGACCATGTCCGATGTGTTCACTCTGCCTTGGTGACCTGAACGCTTGATTGCAGCAATGATTCTACCTGCTGTTAACCTTGAAGACCACTGAACAGTTACAGCTCATGCCAAATGTGGCTGCCACTGCTTTGTTGGTGGGTGGGCCTGAGGGCAAATCTCATTCCAGTTCCTTAAAGACTGTATAGGCTCCCTAGTTACTGCAAATCAAAGTATAGTTCCCTCTTCTATGGATACCTACTTAGCTGGATCCTGGATGCTTGAGGAAGCCTATCCCCATATACCCTCCATGGAGGCTGAGGTCGGCTGGGACACTTTTGCTGACAGGTCCTGGATTAGTACGTCTGGGGGACTGTAGACAAGGCAATTGTCAAATATGGTCCTCCAGAGCTTGCGTTCATTGAACTTCAGGCTTGAAATGTTGCCTTTTTTTAGGGGTAGGACTCATACTTCTGCTTGAGTAGAACATGTGTGGGTTTACTGTATATTTTGCTGGTCCATGGACTCAGTTAAAATCTAGGAGAGGCTTTTTCACACCATGCATAATTAGACTGTGGAACTCATTGCCCCAAGACTTCTCTGGAGACATAAGATCAACAGTGTTCCGAAAGGGTTATGCCTTACATGAATAATAAGAACATCCACAGCTACATAATAGTTTAAAGCTTTGGTTTTGACCAACACAGTCTAAATGACATCGGACCAGCCTACATGAGAGACCAGCTCTCCTCCCTCCCCCATGCAATGCTGCACAACTGAAGTCAGCACAGGTCCTTTGTTCAACGAAAAGGAAACAGCTAGTAGTGCATTCTTTGCAAAGTCCTTTGAGTTGGGAACTGTTTGGTCCAAAGTGGGACTAATTCCTGGGCATTTAGGGATGCAAAACTTGATTCTCCCTTGTCTTGAGGCGGGAGGAGACAGGAGGGAGCTGAGGTAGCAAGGAGTGGTTGTGCTCCTTTTTTTTTTTTCCTATTTAGTCACTGTTGGTTGGGTTTGAGATTAGGTTAAATTGATGGATTTGTGTTATATAATTTTTGGCAAGGGAAGGTGGCTAGGGCCTGGAATTAATGTTTTTAGTGTATGTTTCTGTCCTAAAGAAAATGGGCTAGATATTTTTTTTTTTAAATCCCACAAAGACGAGTCACTAAATCAAGGGTGGGGAGCCTGAGGCCCAGGGGCCGGATGCAGCCCCCAGCTTGCCTGGATCCAGCCCCTGAGGCTCAGGGCCCCCCCACCATTGGGGAGTCCATGCTGGTGCTCCAGGCTCCTTCCTGCCCCACTTTGGGGCTTGGAGCACACAAAATCTACTAGCCTGCCCTCCGACCCCAGGCTCTGGTATGGGATGGAAATGTGGTGAGTGTCTTTCTTAGTCAGGGGCCATGTCAGTGAGTGTCTTTTTGTTTTTGCTTCTCACTTGTCTTGTGTGGAGCCCCCAACTGATTTTTTTTTCTGTGGGTCAGTGGCACCTAACCCAAAAAAGATTCCTCACCCCTGCATTAAATCAATCCCTGCAAGCTTGGGGTTAGGAAAACACATCCCCTAAAGGAAGGATATTTCATTATTGTCCATTATGGTAGTCTTTTCTATCCCCCTCTGAAGTAAATGGTGCCGACTAGTGCCAAAGATAGACCATTGGTTTCTTTGGGTATGGCAAGTCTTATGGGTTAATTTAATTGCTGAAGCATCAGAAAAGGGCCCTTGTTTAAAAGAATTGTATGCATGTGTAACCTTGGGTGGGCTAGACTTCACTGTCCTCCTCCAAGGTCTAAAAAAAACCCCCACTCCCATAGAAAGTAGCTGGAGACCCAGAATTCAGTCTCTAAGGGTATGTGTACATAACAGGGCTAAAGTTGGAATAAGCTACACAACTTTAGCTACATCAGTTACATAGCTGAAGTCAAAATAGCTTAACTCCACTTTTGGTGCTGTCTCAACCTCAGGAAGTTGAAGGAAGAACACGACTCCTTCGACTTCCCTTACTCCTCATGAAATGAGGGTTACTATGAGTTGAAGTAAGAAGTTCTCCAGCTTGACATTCTTTCGAAATAAAGGCTTGCAATGTAGATGCGCACTATGTTATTTTGGAATAACATCAGTTATTCCAAAATAACGTTGCTATGTAGATGTACCCTAAGGATTTCAGCAAGGATTGTATAGTGTCAACCTCCCTACAGTCAAGTTGCTAAAGAAATTAATTCAATTACATAACTTTATAAAATCTTAGGATGAAAAAACAAAATAATCTCATTTTACAACATAACTATTTTATAACCCACAGGCGTTGTCTTCACAGATACAACAAACCAAAAGTAAAATCCAAAGAGTTCAGTCCATGAAAAACACAATAAGAAGAAACAGAGCCCAAAAGCTTAGATTTAGTTCACCAAAGTCTCAGTTTTGTCTCCAATCATCAAATCTGCACCATGTGCTGAGTCCGAACCATCTCTCCACTTGCTTGTGGGGATCCTCAGTTGGAGTGCAGGCAGCCTCTTCCCTTGCTGTGGATCACTGCTAGACAGCCAGCTCGCTGATTAACCAGTCAGTTCAGTCACAAGTGAATTGACTTAAAACCTTATTACAAGAAAATACAAAAAACAGAGACCATCAAAACAGAAACGACTCTTTCCACATGGCCACATTTAAGAGGAGCTGAAGAATCCCACTGACTGAGAGAACTAAAACAGCTTGGCCAAAATCAAAACGCATTCAATATATACAATTAACACAGCAGAAGTTATTTTCCCCTCCCAGTTTCCCCTTGCTATAACTAACACTGCCCATGTGCCCTGGTAGAGGGTAAACACCATCACTACCTGCTGCAGAGTGGGGGACAGCAGCCTGCTCTCTGCTCCGGGCTCAGCCTCTCCCAGCTCACTCAGGGCACAAGGCCCTAGCAAAGCAGGTGCCCTGCCTGCTGGCTCATGAAGTGTGACCCCAGCAACAGACAGAACCTATTGGAGCAGACCCCAAACTATCACACCCAGTTCCAGAAGCTTCTGGGTGTGGGCTGCTAAATCTGCCTAGCAACAGTGATCCAGACATTACTCACTCCAACCTCCCCCCAGGGGTCACTTAAAGAGATATCTCCCTGTTGGGTACATGGGTTACACATGTATTTATCACTTCATCAAACACTGAGAAATACAATGGGATACATGTTCTAGTTTGTCAGTAACTCATTGTGTGACCTTGGTGTCACATCCCTTAGGTCAGCTTTAAATTTAAAAAATATGTCTCATAATGACCAAGTCTGGTACTCACATTTAATGGACAGTGTGAAATTTTTGACCTGAGCATAAAATGGGTCTTTTCCTCCTTTACCATTTCTCACAAGGCTCAGTTGAATTCATGCTCTTAAGCATTTACAATTAACAGGATTCTTATTTTACATTGGGTCAGACCAACTCACCACATTCAAACACCCTCAGACTTCTTGAAAGTTTGCAGTGCTGTTTAAAGCCAGATCCAAATGTCACAGATGACAAATCAGTTTAACAAGTAGATGCAAAATGATATCCAGACAAATATCTGCAAAGTTTAAATGATGCACCAGAGTGGAGTGTTGTTGGGTTTCAGTGAAACCTGTTAAAGAGTAAGTATCTTTTTGTTTCATCCTCATTATCATCAAAGCATGTTGACAGCTATTCCAACTGGATTTCAGAGCATCTCCATCTTTTCCTCATTCCTGTTGTGTTTAAAACCCTGTATCTGATCCTTCCTAGAGGGACTCCATTAGCTCCCAAGGAGAAGATGTCTTATCAGAAGAGGCAGGTGTTTAGAACTGCTAGTGGCTACTGGATTACCACTCTCTATGCACTTACTTTAAAAAGATCCTACTTAAAAAGTGACACAGGACACAGAACTTGGAGGCTTCACAAGTGAGCAGCCAAGAGACTGAAAAGATCTTAGTGTCCTCTGTACTTTTTCTGTTGTTTCAACCTGACTATGTTAAGCACAGCTGCATAATTTTAAAATTATGTTCTTGTCTAGGAGTGACATTTTTCAGACTAGCCTTTGGGAATTAGGTGCCAGTGAGCAGGCCCAGTGACGGGGGGTGGGGGGTGGTGGAGGAGGCAAAGGTGGCAATTGCCCCAGGGCCTGGTGATTCAAAGGAGCCCAGGACTCCTAGCTGCCTCTGCTGCTACTTTAAATTGCCGCCAGAGCCCCATGCTGCACACTCCACAGGGCTCTGAGGGCTGGGGGAAAGCACCGTGCTCTAGGCGGCACTGAGGGATGGCTGCCTGGCCCCTCTCCTTCTACCCAAGGCCCTGTCCCTTTGAGGGGCACAGAGCCACCCCCCCCTCCACACACACACACGCATATATCTTGCCTGGGCCCCGCAGGACCTATCATCCCCCTTGCTAATGGGAGTTGAGTGTCTAATTCTTTAGGGTTCTTTTAAAATCCCAGACTTGAACTGCCATACATTTTCTGAGTTTTGATTTTTGTTTCAATTTTGAATTTGAATGAAAAATGGGGGAGGGGGAAAGTCAACTAACATACTGTGTGGCTTTTAACCAGTTCTATTAGTGATAAAAGTTTCTCTATGCAACCCAGAGAAAGAGTAGGCGTAACTGCTGGATAAATGCCCTTGTTTGATCCCATCTGAAGTTTTAATTTTGAGGACATAGTGGGATGCTGATCTTGCTGCTGTACTTTTGCCCTCACAGATACCCGCAGCTGCACATCATACAACTTATATGTATATGCATTATTGCCAACTTCAGGCCTTCAGAAATCATGAGATTGTCTTAGAACTCATGAGATTTTTTTAAAATGTACATTTTAGATTTCCTTCTATTTGCCTTATGGTTTTCTAATATTTAGATTATACGTGGATCACATTTTCAATCTTTTCTCTGCAACCATAAGGGCTAGGCACTTTTTTAAAATAAAAGTTGGGATTGTGACACAATTCCATGATTCCAGGAACTGAATTTCAAGAAAAACACCAAACATTGCCAGACTCATGATAAAATGATGAGAGTTGGCAACACTGTCTACGGTATCAGATAATTGGACATCTAGGGATATAAAATGTATCTACAGACTTGCATCCCAGGAATCGAGTCCATAATTATTTGTGCTTGCTCCAATGGTGATGCTAAATAGAAGGCCAACTTGAGACTCATCTGATGATCAGGGTATTGGATATTCTTGCTATGCAGACGTATGTTTTTGTAACACCAGAAGTTAATTATTTGGCAAGTTGTTTGGTACTATTGTTGAAACAGAAAACAATAAAACTATCTTTTGTTTACTTTCACAAATCTTGCTCTTTTTTTGGTGTGTGTGGGGGGGGGTTGGCCATTTAAATTCTTGTATTTATAGCAAGGTAGCATCTAGAGACTAGAGCCCCCTTACAATATGCATCATATAGATGTATAGTAAAAGACAGTTCCTGCCTTAAAGCACTTACAGTCCGATTCTGTGATCTGCAAGGAAGGGGGATGGGATGCATGAGGACTACACAAGCCTCATTGATCTCGAGTACATGGCTCCATGTGGAGTGTACTCCAGGCTCAAGGGTGTAAAAAGAAAGATAGGGTGAAATACCCAAATCCTTATCTACAATTTACTTAAGCAAATGCTCATTGATTTCAGTGGGAATTTAGTCTGAGGAAGGACATCAGTTCAACATGGACTAAATAATTTTTGCCTTTAAAAATACCTGTTAATAAAAAGTCCTATTAAAAGCACTTGTGACTTATTCAGAATTTATCCTGAAGGGCTGAGGAAGCCTTTGGATTGATTGTTCGTTACAAGTCAAATCCCAAGGAGTTCTGCGCACCCACAGTTCAGTGTTCACTCAGTGAATAAGGTTCTTGCAAGAAATTGGCTTTATTCTCTGGTCTTGTCTATACAATCACAGGCCGTCGATGTAATATACACAACTTCAGCTACATGAACAACAGAATAGGGCTGTCAAGCGATTAAAAACATTAATCACGCAATTAAAAAATTTAATCGCACAATTAATCACGCGTGCTGCCCCTTTGAAATGCTGCAGCGGCGTTTCAAAGGGGCAGTGCTGCAGGAGCCCGGGATCAACTGGAGTCCCCAGCTGATCCCAGGCTCTGTGTTGGGCTGCCCCTTTGAAATGCCAGGACAGTGCTTCAAAGGGGCAGCGCTGCAGAGCTGACCCCAGGCGCTGCCCCTTTGAAATGCAGCGGTGTTTCAAAGAGGCAGCACTGCCCAGAGTCCGGGGTCAACTGGGAATTTCAGCTGATCCCAGGCTCCTACTGCACTGCCCCTTTGAAACGCCACTGCGTTTCAAAGGGGCAGCGCCTGGGGTCAGCTGTGCACAGGTGTTAATGCATGTTAATTGACAGCCCTACAATGTAACTGAAGTCGACATATTTAGGTTTGCTTACCACAGAATCTTCACAGTGCTAAGTCGACAGCTGATACTCTCCCATCGACTCCACCTACTCTTCTCATTTTGGTGGGGTACAAGAGTCAATGGGAGAGTGCTCAGTGATCAATTTATTGTGTCTATACGAGACATGATAAATCTATCCCCTCTGGATTGATCTCTGTCTGTCTGTCTAGTTGATAGTGAAGTTATGCCCTCTGTCTGGTTCCAGCTGGCTAAGCATAATAAAAACAGCTTCACAGTACCCAACCCCAGACTATCCATAGAAGCTGAGCCCTTAAAGACACTATTTCTATTGGTACTAGCTCCACGCACAGTGTCATCAGAAATCTCACTAGACTTATTTGCATAAATATGGTCTACTCACATGACTAACAAGGTTAGACAGGCACCCAGTTTGTTAGGCAGGTAAAATACCTAATGAAATGAGTTAAAATTTTATCTAAGGGAGAAGTAAGGACCCATTGTCAATCTCTAATTGGTCTGATGTCAGAGTGTTTCAGCTAAGATCGGTGTTACTAAGCTGTTCTGAAAATCAAGCCCTACAATTGTACTGGTGGCAGGGAGAATTAGCCACTTGCATACAAAACTAAAAAGGGGGCAGGTCCTGATCTTAGTCATGCCATTGTCAAGCCTTTGCCTATACTAATGTTATGCTGGTTTAATAAACATCAAGAAGGTTATATGAAATCTTCATCTGCCCACTATTGGTTAATATAGTGAATAGTGCCCGAAGCGTCCTCTAATTATTCCAATTAATTTTTGGTAGTTTCACTAGACTGTTTGAACTTTCCCTGCCTTAGCAGTCTTGTAGGTTGTCATTTCTGCTAAGGCTACTGTGCTTATTGTACTATTAAACCCACAGCTCTGCTGCCGCGTTGAATGAAAAGCCCAGAGAAGTCATTTTTCTCTTATGTACATCCGGACTTTTTTCTTCTTACCGTTTTTAACCCAAAATAGCCATTTTTTCCCCTATGCAGGCTAGTAAATCATCGAATGAGGAGCAGTAGTAAGGATATGCTCTTAAACATCAGCATATGAGATAATGAAACTGGCTACTAGGTTAAGCATATTTATTGGGGTTGTTATGTATCAAATATAACAAAAGTAAAGTGTCTGAACAACTCCATGTGTGGCTCTTTCACACTCTTTGATCACACAATTCCTCCTTTAATTCTCGTGCAGTAGAGCTTAAGTGGCTTCACTGATGTGTTAAGTGTGGAATGATTTTTGTATAAAATTTTAAAAAAGCGCCCCGCATTATATGGGCAGAAAAGCCTTGTGTTCATTTGTTTATTCAGACAGGAAGTCGGTTTCCCACACCGAACAACAGTGCTGAGATGCTGAAAGATTGTGTAGGGAAGAAAAGTAAAGGAAACTTAATTTTCTACCTGGCAGAAATCAGCCTCTGGAGGAAGAAGTAGACAATGAGATTGGGCTTAAACCAAATAATAGAGCCTGATTGATTTTTAAGAAAATGCTCCACACCATTTATATGGAGGTTTCATGTGCTCCTTTTGTTAGTGAAATACAGGGCTTTGGAATAAATGACTTTGTAGTCTGCCTGGCCTTTAAGAGCTCCTTACACCCCACCAAAGAGAAAGCACCAGGAAGAAAGGCTGTCAGGTGAAAACACACTCTCTCTCTCTCTCTCTCTCTCTCTCTGTGTGTGTGTGTGTGTGTGTGTGTGTGTGTGTGTGTGTGTGTGTGTGTGTGTGTGTGTGTGTTATATATATATATATATGATATCAGACACCTTTTTAGCTTGTTTTTAATCCAATTTTAGTTCATCATAGCAGAAATCAGTGGGAGGCGCTTTCAAACAAAGCCCTAGATTCTTAGCGGGTGCAAATCAGTATAGCTCCATTTATTAAAGTCAAAGGAGCTATGCTGCTTTGTACCACCCATGGATTTGCCCCACTGAATACAAGCAGTAACAAATGTATCAACTTTATTTTTATGGGCCTGAGGCTCCTATGTAAAAGGATATAAGGGAATGAGAATAAAATACGGATTTTTCAGCATACTACTTTAGGATTAGTGGTAACAGTTATATATTGTCAACATTATTAATGTATTATATTTATTTATTAGCATGAAAATATAGTGAAGTATAAATTGATCTCCAGTATTGGTTTTATATCCAAAAGTATAAAGATGACAATAATTATCACTATTGTCAGGGGAAATCCTTGGTGAACTTAAGCACAAAAAGGAAGCTTACAAAAAGTGGAAACTTGGACAAATGACCAGGGAGGGGTTTAAATGTATAGCTCGAGAATACCGGGGGGTTATCAGGAAGGTGAAAGCGCAAATGGAATTGCAACTGGCTAAGGATGTGAAGGATAACAAGAAAGGTTTCTACAGGCATGTTAACAAGAAGAAGGTGATCAGAGAGGGTGTGCGGCCCCTACTGGATAAAGGAGGTAACCTAGTGACGGATGATGTGGGGAAAGCTGAAGTACTCAATGCTTTCTTTGCCTCTGTATTCACGGACAAGGTGGGCTCCCGGACTAATGCGCTAAGTGACGCAAGATGGGATGAAGATCGACAGCCCTTAGTGGGTAAAGAACAGGTTAGGAACTATTTAGAAAAGCTAAATGTTCACAAATCCCTGGATCCGGACTTAATGCATCCAAGGGTATTGAGGGAGTTGGCAAATGTCATTGAGGAGCCTTTGGCCATTATCTTTGAAAAGTCATGGAGATCAGGAGAGATCCCGGATGATTGGAAAAAGGCAAATGTAGTTCCCATCTTCAAAAGAGGGAAGGAGGACGATCCAGGGAACTATAGGCCGGTCAGTCTTACCTCAGTTCCTGGGACAAATCATGGAAGGGATCCTTAAGGAATCTATTTTGAGGCACTTGGAAGAGAGGAAAGTGATTAGGAGTAGTCAGCATGGATTCACAAAGGGCAAGTCGTGCCTGACCAATCTGATTAGCTTCTATGATGAGGTAACTGGCTCTGTGGACATAGGAAAGTCAGTGGATGTGATATACCTTGACTTTAGCAAGGCTTTTGATACGGTCTCCCACAATATTCTTGCCAGCAAGTTAAGGGAATGTGGATTGGATAAATGGACGGTAAGATGGATAGAAAGCTGGCTAGAAGGCCAGGCCCAGTGGGTAGTGATCAACGGCTCGATGTCAGGATGGCGGTCGGTTTCTAGCGGAGTGCCCCAAGGTTCGGTTCTGGGACCGGTTTTGTTCAATATCTTTATTAATGACCTGGATGAGGGGATGGATTGCACCCTCAGCAAGTTTGCAGATGACACTAAGCTAGGGAGAGAGGTAGATACACTTGAGGGCAGGGATAGAGTCCAGAGTCACTTAGACAAATTGGAGGATTGGGCCACAAGAAATCTGATGAAGTTCAACAAGGACAAGTGCAGAGTCCTGCACTTGGGACGGAAGAATCCCAAGCATTGTTACAGGCTGGGGACTGAATGGCTAAGTAGTAGTTCTGCAGAAAAGGACCTGGGGGTTACAGTGGATGAGAAGCTGGATATGAGTCAACAGTGTGCCCTTGTAACCAAGAAGGCTAATGGCATATTAGGTTGCATTAAGAGGAGCATTGCCAGCAGATCCAGAGAAGTGATTATTCCCCTTTATTCAGCTCTGGTGAGGCCACATCTGGAGTACTGTGTCCAGTTCTGGGCCCCCCACTACAAAAAGGATGTGGATGCATTGGAGAGGGTCCAGCGGAGGGCAACCAAAATGATTAGGGGGCTGGAGCATATGACCTCCGAGGAGAGGCTGAGGGAGTTGGCTCTGTTGAGTCTGCAGACTAAAGAGTGGGGGGGATTTGATAGCAGCCTTCAACTTCCTGAAGAGAGGTTCCAAAGAGGATGGAGAAAGGCTGTTCTCAGTAGTGATGGATGGCAGAACAAGGAGCAATGGTCTCAAGTTGTGGTGAGAGAGGTCCAGGTTGGATATTAGGAAAAACTATTTCACTAGGAGGGCGGTGAAGCACTGGAATGGGTTGCCTAGGGAGCTAGTGGAGTCTCTATCCCTAGCGGTGTTTCAGTCTCGGCATGACAAAGCCCTGGCTGGATTGATTTAGTTGGGATTGGTCCTGCCTTGGGCAGGCGGCTGGACTTGTTGACCTTCTGAGGTCTTTTCCGGTTCTATGGTTCTATTTCAGTTGCACCTAGGAGAGCCATTGTACTAGGCACTGTACACACACATAGTAAGGGATAATTGCTGACCCAAAGCACTTACAGTCTAAACAGAGCATACAGGGGTGAAAGGGGAAACAGAGGCACAGAAAATGATGTGACTCACTCACTCAAGTTCATACAGCATATTGGTAGCAGAGCCAGGAATAAGCCTTAAAATAGGAGGGTTCCACGTTTTGTACCTGTTTCCAGTGTTTGCCCAGCAGTTATGGCTTCCCCCTAAAAGAATTCTGCCATTGTGTGAAAACTAGAAAATTTCATGTGGGTCAATTTCACTCGGTTTTTCACAAGAAGGCAGATGAAGATGCTCAGTTTCCAAACCTCCCTTTCAAAACCCACCATTCCTCAAACAAAGCCTCCAAAATACAAATTGGGCAGATGCCTAATTAGCCCCCAAAGGAAATTTGTGATTAAAACTTATGAGAACAAAATGTTCTTGGTCTTGCAGCCATCAAGGTGTTAACTGGTATACCCAGAGTATTATAGGTTGAAATCAAGCTCCAGTCCTTCCTTATTTCCTGTTCAGTGAATGAGTGTTTTTTCTCCACTTTCTGTTGCACAGCACACAGCATGTTCCCAGCTTGCAGAACTGTAAGTAGTGTGTGTGTGTCTTGTGTTCTGAATGTTCCCTTTACAAAACCTACAGTGATGACAAAAGGCTCATAAGTGTCACCATTGCATGGTCCCTTTCTGTGACATCAGGCATAACTGTGAGGAAATAAGTTCCACAAACTTTTTTTTGTTTATTTTGCCCAGATATCATGTTCCTTATAAGTTTTGAGAGGTAGGGCGTGAGTATATGCAGATGGAAACTGGCATGAGCCTTTTGGTCCTTTTTGTTATGTTTGTGGCATACACCAAAATTAGAGACAAACATAAAATACACTCGATGGAAGATTGCAGTGTAACACTATTTTTGATAACTCACAATGCTAACACAACCTCTCCCCCCAAAAACAGACAGAAAAGGAGGCTGCTTTCTAAAAGAGAGGCGCAACCCACCCCATATTGTTTATAGCTTTGTGCAGACTGATCTCTGCTCAGGCTTCTCTGTAGAGCCCCTAGTCTGCAAGTAAGACCAGGAAATCCCTTAGGGTATGTCTACACTAGCTCATTAGTTCAAGCTAGGTAGGGTAATGAGGGCAAGCGGAGTTGCAAATGAAGCCCGGTATTTAAATATCCCGGGCTTCATTTGCATGTTCCCGGGCACCGCCATTTTTAAATCCCCCTTAGTCCGAACTCCGTGCCCGCGGCTACACGCGGCACGGAGTAGGTAGTTCAAATTAAAGATCCTAATTCGAACTACCGTTACTCCTCGTGGAATGCCCAGCTGAGCAGTGCAGAAGTCAGCTGAGCACCATGGCGGGAGGCAAAGGGGGGCGGGGTGGTGACGTGCGGCGTGACAGTGGCTCCAGGCCCTGCCCCATGGCCGTGAATGTCACCGCCCTGCCCCCCTTCGCCTCCCGCAGTGGCGCTCGGCTGACTTCTGCGCCGCTCAGCCGGGCCGCCGCGTGGGAGCAAGTGGCGCAAGCGACCATTTGGGCTCCACGCTCCCCATGCAGCATGGAGAGCACAGAGCCCAAACAGCCGTTTGGGCTCCGCGGTCCCCCGAGTGAGAGGCAGGAGGGGGAGGAGAAGAGAAAGAGAGAGTGAGAGGCAGGAGAGAGAGGCAGGAGGCAGAGGAGAGCTGAGAGAGAGAGAGGGGGAGGCAGAGAGAGAGAGATGTGGAGGAGAGACCTGAAAATCCCGTCTTATGACAGGCTACTGGCTAGTTTTAATATAATACACCACATTTTTTTGGCCAACATGATCCTAGACAGGATGAAAAGGAAGCTATAAAGCAAAATTGTACATCTTCCTAACTCATGCTCCCTCCCCCAGCCCCCTGCTTTTTACCTGCTCTTGGCCTCCCTGACACACAGCCTTCCCTTCCATTGCCCAGTTCTTCCCTCAGCATTTTCCAAGCCCTATTACACTCAAGTCTCTTTCAGCACCATCTCCACATACACTGCACTCATTCCTTTGCTGTGCATTGCACAACGGCCAATTGCACGCACTCTCATTATGAAATAGATGGCATGTTGCTTGCTGCATGGGAAAAGCTGCAGCCAGGCAGAAGTCACATGGGACTGTTGTTATTTCAGGGCCCATTTCATCCTTCTGGGTAAGGGACAGTTTTCTCCTAGGCTAGGGGTGGGAACATAAGGCCCAAGGGCTGGTTATGGTCCCCCAGCTTGCCTGAATGTGGCCCCCCAGCACTGGGGAACCTGTGCTGGCATTCTAGCCTCCCTACCATTCCCCCATGGGGCTGCTGGAGCACACAAAATCTCCTAGCTTGGGCCCCCTAGGCTCTGGTGTGCGAGGGGAATGTTGGGAGTATCAGTCAGGGGCCATGTCAGTGAAGGTTTGGTTTGGTTTCTTTTTGCCTCTCACTTGTGTGCAGTCCCTGACTGATTTTTCTGTCAGTCAGTGGCCCCTGACCCAAAAAAGGTTCCCCACCCCATCCTACTTCCACGTGAGCAGGAACTGGGGTTCTTTCCTCTACACATTGGCCTATTTTGTCTTCCTTGGGATGAGGGGGGGTGGGGCACAGGAGAAGGAGGGTTCAAATTGCCAGTAAAAGCACAAGCTGTCACCTACTACTCTCCTCACACACCCATAATAAGGACAATGCTATGTAAACAGGAATAGAAGGACTAATTGCCCTCCGCTCCCATTGACTGCAATGGAAACTAAAGCAACTCAATAGGAGTGGAAGGCAATAAGCACTTTAAAGGGTCAGGTCCCTGAATGGGGAAGAGGGGGTTTGCCCTGAGCTTAGCGTTCCAACACTGTATATGTGTCAAGTCTGAAATGTCACTCTCTTCGTCTTTCACTACCCAGAGACAGCACCAAGGCATCGGTGTTCTGCGTCCTGAGTCAGTCAGTCCTTACTTTCAACCTCTGCTCTTTGCTTTCAGGTCTGTAAAACAGGGACAATAATATTTAGCTCCCTCTCAGTAACTGGAATAAACAGGAGGTGCAAGCACCCAGCACCTGGCAGGATCAGATCCTTAAAGTGCAAGTGTCAGACATTTTGGGGGGAGAGGCATTTTCAAAAGAACTGAGCAGTGCTTTAATTTCCACTGAAATTGGCGTGGGTCGGAGCAAAGGTAACCTAACACATGAATGCTTTTGAAACTAACACCCTTTAAATGCAGTTCACCAGAGAGTTTATTCTAGATTTTGGAGAAACAGCCTGAAAAATTATTTAAAAGAGCGAGTTATTGTATTTTAGCCTGGGCTTTAGCTCAGAAATGTACCAACCCCCATCAGTATTTGTTTCCTTCCTTTGTTGTTTCCTTTTCCTCTCCCACCCTCTGCCACTCCTTAGCTAAAGAAAATTTGGCTTTTTCTGATTGAAATCAAGAGTCAGCCTGATGTAATTTGAAATGGCTGAGTGCTAAACTGCATGAATGATGGGATTTTATCTAATAGAAATGCCAAGAGAGTTTCCCCCACATTTAAAGATTAAATGTGTGTCTCTTTCTCAAAGCAGCAGCATCCTGCAGTCATCACCTGGCCTTTTGAAGGTGAGGTGAGAAAAAATATATTTGCAAAAATTATTAAACATGGATTGCCAGAGCATAATAACATAGTATATAATGGCATATCTATTTCAGTCACTCTCAGTGGCTGCCTTCAAACACAAGATTTGGGGTAAAAATCTCAAAATGCTTATGTGATTTAAGCTCCTATGGCCCAGATTCTCAAAAGTACTTAGGTAGCTAACTCTTGCTGAAATCCAGGGATGGAATTAGGGGCAGACCATCCAGATGATCACCCTCATTGGTAGGCTTGGAGGGCACCAGGCTCAGGGAGCTGTTTTTGGCATTAGTGACAAAGGAAAAACTAGAATGCTTCAGGCATTCTGTATATGGACTCATTTCTCACTAGCCTCCTAGAATGTTCTGGACCCATGTAGACTCGTCTGGAATGTTCCAGATTTTGAGGACTACATTTTCCTTGAGCCTCCTAGAACAGGGGCAGGCAAGATATGACCCACCAAGCCTTTGAATCTGGTCCATGGCCCGCCCTGTTGGGACTGTTAGTCAGGGAACAACCCCAAGCCACTCAAAAAGACTGGCTGCTCCATGTGCCTCTGTGTGCAGGGCAGGAGAGACTTTGTGCACTGCCCTGCTCCCTCCCTGCCTCCGCAGAGAGGCCCAAGGAGCAGCCAATTGCTCTGAGCTGTCTTGGGCTACAGCAGGCAGGGAAGAAGGCTGCTTGAGAATCCTGTTGGGTTGCAGGTCGGGAGCTGCCTAGGTAAGTGCCTCCCAGCCAGAGCCTGCCTCTGGCTCCCCACTCCCTTCCACACCCCAATTCCCTGCTGCAGGCCCTTGCACCATCTTCTACACCCCTTCCCTAGGCCAGAATCCTCTCCAGTACCCATATCCCTTCCTGGACCCTGTATCTTAATCCCCTGCCCCAGGTCACAATCCCCTCCTTCACACAAACTCCTTCTCAGTGCCTACACCCTTTCCTGCACCCCAAATCCCTTCCCCAAGCTCTATTCTGGATCCAACCTCTGTCCGAGACCCTGCACGCCCTCCATAGAAAACTGCAGAGCTGGATTATGTACCAAAAACTTGGAGTGGCCCTACCCATCACAAATTATTGCCCACCACTGTCCTAGAATGTTCTCACCCAGGCCCTTGCAGGTGTATAAGGGCTGAGGCATTGCCAGTCACTCTGTGAGATATAAGAAAAAAATGAAGTAGAGAGCCCAGCTGTGATATCATGAACCTAGTTTTACTGGGTAATTCAGGTGTGGGGGGTGCCAGTTTAGGAGACTAGGCGCCTAAATACCTTTGAGGATCTGGGTCTAAGTGTAATCAAATTCCTGACTTTTGTTGCACGCACCAATATTTATTCAATAGTGTCTCCATTGTGTGGCTAATTAAAGATTAGGTGGCAACCAGTGTTCCATCTAATCTTTTCCATTCATGTGCAGATATTTGTCATGCATGTGTGGAATAAATTTGTATGTGCACCAAAGCATGTGTAAATGTGCACCACCAGTAGAAACATAAAACCTAGCTGTGGATGCCCTGCTAATCAGAGGGGCAGCATTTGAATCTTTCCTGAGTGTCCACACAAGCACCCAGAGAACAATGGTGGTGACTGGCCCTAATGCAATTGTAGCGAGGAGGAAAGATTCCTCTTTCCTTCTTTGCCTTTGTCAAGGTTAGCTGGCTCTCACATCTGGTGCCTCAGTGCAACAGAAGACCTCTTCCTCCAATAAGCAAGTGGGCAGGCAGGACTGCAAGTATGCAGAACTATGGCTCCACCTGGGTGGTGCTAGAAAACAAGTATGCCAAAGCACTGCTAACATGGCTTACAAAAGGGTTGCTAGTAATAGAGAGGTAGCTGTGTTAGTCTGATCTTGCTAAAATAAAAGGAAAAACTATGTAGCACTTTAAAGACTAACAAGATGGTTTATTAGGTGATGAGCTTTCGTGGGCCAGACCCACTTCCTCAGATCATATTCTGGAAGAGAATTGGCATGACCATATATACCAAAGGAATCCGAGGGATGCCTGCGAGGCAGAATCCCTCCTGAGACTCCTTCATGTGGTGATGGTGCTGCAAATGCTCCATCTCTTGCCCAGGGCTCTGCCTGAGAGCAAAATCTCATCCTAAGAAGCTTGCTTCCCATCTCTCCTTATATTTAAAGGGCACAGTGGTATTTACATTGCAGTTGTCTAAGAAATGAAGCCTTCCCACAGTAAAGTATGTTTGTTTCAAACAGAGAAGGCAGGTGCAGGTTAATAACAGCTTTTGATGGAATTGTTGTGTCTTATACTGAACAGTATCAGTTATCAAACTATGAACAAGGTCATGAAGACTATAAAATAAGAAGAATTCCTCTGAAGAAATTCTGAAAAGGGTTTCCCAGTTTGTTGCTCTGACCCCTTCTGGATCTGCAGCCTCATTGCTGATGATTATACAACAGTGAATCACCAGAGATTTACCACTACCAACAATGGGTTGGATTCTCCTCTCACATATACCACCTTCACACTAGTGTAACTCCATAGACAATAGAGATTTACCTGCTGTGAGAGGAGAACCAGGGTGACTGAGACTTACAATGGTCATTGTAACTTGGTAAAACATAGATATAGAAAGCAGGATGGACAGTGATCTGCCAATCTTTCCAGC
The DNA here is from genome assembly GCA_032595735.1 of Pelochelys cantorii. Lineage (NCBI taxonomy): Eukaryota > Metazoa > Chordata > Testudines > Trionychidae > Pelochelys > Pelochelys cantorii. The sequence continues at coordinate 14,843,445 of CM064352.1, read as the reverse complement.
AGCTGCAAGGAAACTGATTGAGAGGAATGCATCCACCTGGAGATGATGGCAGGCAGAGGTGGGTAAAAGTTTCTTCCTCCTTTTGCATTTGATCAAGAATGTCAGTGAGTACAGCATTTTTGTGTTGTTTATACAATATGATACCATTAATCTAAATAACTGCTCTTTATTTTGCTTCTTGAATCCTAATTAAAGTTGGTTTTACAGAATGAATTTGGGGTATTCTTTATTCACATGTCTTGCAGTTTAAGTCTCTCATATATCCTGGTGATAACTTCTGCCCCATCCCTATGGAGTCATAAAAGGCCATAGAAGGAGAGCTGGTTCTAATTTTCCAAATTTCAAATTCTTGGTGACATTTTTTCATTGAATTTTCAAAAACTGGTGAAGGAGAGGATGCATTTTTCATAATTTTCTTTTACAAACAATTTGTTTTGTTTTCAGCTTCCTTCAAAACCAGTTGATATTATCCAAATTTTGATTTTCCATGGATACCACTACCACCACAAATGCTGTTTGTGAAAATGTTCATGTTGTGTAAATGGGAATAGTTCTACTGAATTCAGTGAAACGATGGCATCTTAGGATCTGGACCATGAGTTGTATGAAGAAGTCTGTGAATTTTTAACAAATATCCCAGTAACAAACACCCCTTGTTTATAGAAACAGCATGCGTCAGCTAAATATCCTTTTGTGCCAGCAGAAAGTACAATGTCTTCTGGGTAGAATCCTGGCTCCTGGGACTTTGGGCGTTCACTAAAGTGGGAGTCAGGATTTCACCCACTGTTGGATGCCAACACTGCTGTATTGATCTGAACTTCGTCTGCCTTATGTGGTATTGTGCTTGAATCTGAGCTCACTTGGATTGTAAGTCAGGAATAGATGCAGTGAAGCCAGTAAAGTTACCATGGAGTAAGGGAAATTAGTGGCAGGCCCTTGATTTGCATTAAAAATGGCAAGTTAGCTCTGTAGCTAGCATGGTTTTCCCTGGCGTTTCAGAAGGGTGCAACTTTCTTTCACAGCCGGGGGACGTGCAGATTGGAAACAAAGTAGCATCAGCAAAATTAGACAGCTTTGTTGAATAGGGCAAACACAGCTCTGCAAAGCCAAGCACTGATCTCAGAGCTCAGGTGAAGACCATCAGCCGCAATGGCACTGTTTAGCTCTCTCATGGGCATCTTAAAAACTACCCTGTGTTGTTATTGCATCTTAGAAATTCTCCTAAAACGTTTGTAAATGTGGCCAGATTGGTAAATCAGGCTTTTGTACCCCTTTCTCACTCTGGCAAAAAATGGGAGTGAACTAGGGGTAGGTTCAGCAGAACTAGCTAATGTGCTTTAAAGTAGCTTTAGGTTATAACTGCAAGTTAAAAAAAACTTCAAAACAATCCGATGGAATTGGAGCAAGTGAAATTTGGTCGAGTGCAAAGTGTTTTCAGTTTACTTTAAGACCATGAAAAATCCCGAACTGCTTATGGTATTGGCAAGTTGTGCATCCACTAATAATGCAGTATTGAAAGCATCAAGTTTTGCCCTAGAGGTTCAGTCTTACAAGGCTCAGAACATCTCCTGCTGCCCACCAGTTCACTGGAAGCTGAAGGTGCAGAATACTATGCAGTATCAATCTCTGGCTACGGAGCATGATGTAAATCTTCCCAGTTCAACTGAATTCAATGGAGATATGGAAGTTTACACCAGCTGAGGATTTGGCCCTGTGCATCTGAAAGCAACTGTATGATTTGGCTGATCTTACCACAAAATCCATATTGATTATCCTATTGCCAAGATTCAGACTGAAACATAGCTAATTTGCTACTGCAATTAGCTCTCTACTGTTCCTTGGGTTAAATGGCGGGGGGGGACAGCTCTGTGCCCCCTGAGGGGCGGGGCCAGAGTCAGCCAGCCTTCAATACCTCATAGACTGGCACTGGGTCTCTCCACCCAGCTATTTAAGTGGCCCTGGGCTCTTGCGACCGTTGCCATAGTAGTAGCAGTTGGGAGCCCTGGGCCCCTTTGAATCACTGAGCCCCAGGGCAATTGCTCTGTTCTTTCCCCTCCCTCCGGTCAGCGGGCTGACCCTTAGTGCAGTTTGTACCATGATGTGTACACCAGGTTATACTCCTAATGAATGCAGTGACAGTAAATCATATTTCAAAAATTTCTTTCAGCCACACAGAGCTGTTTATCATCCAAGCCTCAAAATCCTGATTTGTTTTTTTCAGTGCTATATACTATTAAACCATATAGAAAGAAAAGCAGAGTGTAAATGTTTCTGGATACCTTTTAGGATGTGTCAAATTCTGGGTGTGCTCTGTGCATGGAATTTCTGCTGACTTTATTCCAAAATAGGTGCAGGGCTGGCCCAGCTAGATTGTACCCATTTCTGCACCCTTGTAAGAGAGTTGTGCTTGGGTAGCAGCTACATAGTTGGATCCTTGAACTGAGATGTTTCCTGGGCAATAATTTCAAGTACAGCTATCACATTGCTCTTTTGCAGCACCAGATATATATTAAGTTCAGCCATTTCAGACTAGAGGTTAATTTTGTGTGGCTTGCTTTGGGATCTTTTGGGTGTTTCACTTCCTGGTTCAGATTTAGGTTTGAAAGAACCTGAACTTCACAGCCAAATTCACCAACTTGTGTCAGATTTGGAGTCAAATGGTGACAACCATCAAATTTCTGGTCATTGGGGAGTTGGTAAGGAAAGAGTTACATCGCTCTGCTTAGGAAGCATGAAAGCAGAGAAGTTAGACTTTCACCTAATATAAGGACTTCTCTCCTGTTACCAGGACATCAACACTGAGGAGATCGATCTCCTGGGATTTAGCAGGTCTAGTAAGACTCCGGTACTCCACTGGGTTGTGAGAAGTAAGGGAATTTGATGGGAGAGTTTCTCCTGTCAACTTCCCGTAGTGGGGACACCATAGAAATTTGACCTAGGATATGTCGACTCAAGCTCTTTAAATCAGTCTATACCAAGAATGATAAAAGTCCTTACTCAGACTTGATTTAGTTTGTACACTCAGTTGTTACTCTGGCACACTCATCTCTGGTGCAGCTTGTTGTTTGTGAGGTAGTTTGGTAATACTGTCCAAGGTGTGGTTTGAATTTGGAAAGTTTGAGTCACAGAGAGATTACCTGCAACATTCCCTCAAATTGTTTTCATCTATGTGCAGAATCAATTTTATGTGCATAGACTGGGCCTCTCTGCCCAGCTATTTAAATGGCCCTGGGCTCTTGAGACTGTCATCACCTTAGTAGTAGCATCTTCCCTCAAATTGTTTTCGAATTGCAGAATAAATGTTATGTGCATCAAGGCATGTGCAGATGTCCACTACCTATAGAAACACATACTGCCAATTGTGGGAGAATGTGGGTGCTCTGCTAATCATCTGGGCAGCGTTTGAATGTCTCCTGGGCGGCCACCCAGGTGCTTAGCTTCCAGGGAACATGGGTTATCTAGCTTATCAAAAGCAGTCTGTGGCTAGGCCATGGACCAAATTTCATCTATACATTGGCAGACGAGCACATTTATTTACTTTCTTGCTCTGCAATTTGAATATTTAAATCCTCATGTTCTCACATTTCTGTATCACTAGCAAAAGCTGCTATGTGGAATGGATGCTGCCCACTTATCAAAAGTCCTGCAAAAAGCACTTTTGTTCACAAATCTTTTCAGCCACAGCAATTCTCCAGAAAGAGCAGCAGCTGAACACTTGTTGGACAGCCCAAGAGGCTATCATCTGACTTTAAACAAGCACAACTTATGTTAGCAGGACTGGACCCGGGTCCTGCAGGTTTCTGAATAGAATTCTCCTTCTGTTTTACCAGACAAATAATCTGGTGCGACTCTTAGTGCTTCTTATCTTTTGTAGCTTGGATTCGTTCCCGTGCACCATTTTGTCCTCAGAGATGCTGAAGCTGATTCCTCTGCGCTAGCCAAAACAAATGAGAATCTTGGCTGGCTGTCTGGTAGCAGCAGCTGGTTTGACTATGGCTCCCCACACCTAACACTGGGGCAGATTTCCTTCTGACAGATGAAGATTCCACTCCCCCACCCCAATCTTTTATGAGACAAGGCAGCACTAGAAAGTGGATAAAAATATTTTAATTAGCTTTTTTCATCTTTTTGTGGAACTTTATTTGTATTTATTAATAGAATTTGTTTATTGCTTGTAGTTCTAAGTCATTCATTACCATAGTATATTGGAAAGTGCAATCTAGTGGGTAGAGCATTGGAGTGGGCCTCAGAAGACTTGGGACCTATTTTCAGCTCTGCAGTATGATTTTGGGAAAGTTACTTTATCTGTGTTCACCTTGCACCTTTTGCCTTCTCCATTTAGAGTATCAGAACTTTGCAGCAGGGGTTGTCTTGTGCTATGTGAATATACATGCTGATACAAAGTGCTCCTGATCTCAGGTGGACCATGTATATATTAGAGATATAATATATTATATATTGTCCAATTTATATATCCTAGGGTTTTAGATAAGTATATTGGATAGTATAGTGTCCCTAGGCATTTTTTTAATTCCTAAAACTAACCCCAGCTACAGTTTGAGAGAGAGACAGAGAGAGAAGAGTTGAAGCAAAACACAAGATTCAAAAATTCTAAACTTTTGAAAGTTCAGATCCATATTCAGTCCTGACTTTGAACTTTCTAGCTCAGTCCTGTCTCTATAAACAAAACGACTTTTGACTGCAGTTTTGGCGTTGTTAGGAGACCTAGGATAATGTCAGTGCTATAAAGGTGAAATAGTGTTTACATGGTGCTTAGATGGCTGTCTGATCATGTGGGGTGAATGTCATGCAGATAGCGAGAACATGACCAAAAAAGAAACCAGAAGTTAGCAGAAAAAATATCTTGGAGCATGTCTACACTGGGGAGTTATTTCAAAAAAAAGGTGAGCGTCCACACTACCATGCCTGTTATTTTGAAATAATGGGTTTCTTATTTCGAAATAACTCCTGCTTGTGAAGAGGAATAAGCTTATTTCAAAATAATTATTTTGGGAGTTATTTTGAAATAACTTATTCTGAAATAACCTAGTAGTGTAGACATAGCTTCAGAGGCAAATGGTGAAGACATAGCATATGTGAACTCATCTTTCACTGAGTTTGGAAAATGTAAAGCTCCACATAGTATTAATAAAAGAGGCCCTAAAACAGACCACCTGTGTTGACATATCCTATTCATAAGCTAATTGACAGCAGTGGAGATTAACAAAAAGAAAAAAAAAAAGAACAAAAGTCTGAGGCAAGGTGTGCCCTGGAAAAGGTTTGCTGTATAGGTCATTGGAGATAAGGCACTAGAGTGGGACTCCAGAGAATTGGGCTGTTTTCCTGTTTGTTTCATTGGCTTGCTGGACAACCTTACCTAAGTCATTTCATTGATATGTGCATCAGTTTCCCCATCTGTAAAAAATGGTGAAAATGATACTGACCTTCCGTGGTAATGTGCTTTGAGATTTATAGAGTGAAAAAGCTAGTTGTTATGTAGTACGCTATTACGACACTGGCTCCACAAGCAAAATAAGCTGTCCCAGCAAAAGCACTTTTATGTATTTATAACCATTCTAAATTAGGACTTAGCCTGCATAGAAATGCCAGCAAAAATTTTAAAAAAATCACATCCTTAATGACAATGTTATTTTGGCAAAAGTTTCTAGTGTAGATTGGGCCTAAATATCTATTACTGCTACAGTACGCTTCATCAAAGGTTCTCAAAACACTTGATAAATTTAAAGGGTCAATCCCACAACTGTCTGCGTACAGATCTTGTTTCAGGGACTTCTGTGTATCAAAGGTCTGCAGGACCAGGCCCATATTGAAGGGTCCTCACACTCATTTGAGATAAGAGTGATCCTGTGACATGGGAAAGGTCATACAGCTAGTCAGTGGCAAAATTGTGGTTAGTGGTTAGTGTTATGGAGTCTTTATCTATCACAAGGGCTCTCATCTTTTCTTCCAGATTGAGACCCTCTTTTTCATATGAGCCTCACCCTCTCCTCTAACAGAGATGAATATGTAGAAAAGGAAGAATGGCCCAGCTGCTAGGCTGCCAGGGAGTTGCAAACCAAAGAAGTCTTCTGCTGCACCACAGCCTTCTGATGTGACTTTGGGCGTCTCTGTGCCACATCTCTACAATAAACATTATTAGTACATCTGTATTTCACAGGGAGGGCTGGGAGGATAAATACAGTAAAGATTTTGAGGTTACTTCAGTAACAGGGGCCACAGAATAAATGGATAGCTGGCACTCCATTCCTTTTAGTGAGGTGAGAAAGACAAAATGGTGGAGAACCCCTTAAACACGCTTTCCTGGCCTGAGTCAAGAGAATGTTATGTCACCGTGAAATGCCATGTATTTCATTTTAAAAGGACATTATGACAAGGCTATAATCAGGTCTCTTAGTGTCTCAGACAGCGTCAGAACTTGATTCAATAGAAACATGGCTGGACTCCAGCAATATGAAGAGAAACAGGCTATCAATATAGGCTTATCTCCACAGTTATAGCCCCTTTTATAACATAGTTTGAGTCATTTGGGTCTAGGTTTCTCCTGTTTGTTCCTTATTGAACAGAGGGGATGCAAGGAGATGGAAAAATATAATTTTATATATAAATCTTATATTGTGTTTGGGTGGGGAAAGCTAATTGATTTGACAGTTAATCAAAAACTACTAAGAGAAAATCAATATAGAGTAAAACAATCTAGTCTTCTTTCTATATCTTATTCCCAATGGCATTGTTGATTGTATAGCATCAATGTCATCTACTTTAGATGGAAATGTTACCAACTATAATGCCGCTGTTGATGTTTCAAAATGATTCTAATCTCATTTCAATAATAGCTTCTGTCTCTCTTAGTGACACACATGCCATAACATTCTTGGCTAAATTGACAGCACTAATAACATGCTCAGTTTTTATATTATTCGGACCACTGTCTGCATTTTTGAGTGTTCACATTATTGTGCAACGTGAAGGGCTAGTATCTTTTTGGAAAGCTTCGCAGAATTAAGTGCCAGTGGCTACCACTGGCCTGAGTAGGAGCTATGGACACTGAGTTAACACCTTTGAAACTCAGGCTGCTCATTTAAATGTGGATTATGGGGCAGAAATATAGGTATTTAAGGGTGTGTCTAGACTACAGGGTTTTGTTGACAAAAGTGGCCTTTTGTCGACAAAACTATACCTACATCTACACTACCGCCAAGTTCTGTCGACGGCGGTAAACCTCATTCTACGAGGAATAGCGCCTTTTGTCGACAAAGTTCTGTCGACAGAAGGCGTTATTGCCTCTACACTGTCCTTTGCGTCTACACTCTCATGTCGACAAAGCGGCTTGCTTTGTCGACAGAACTGGATGTAGTCTAGACGCTCTTTGTCGACAGAAGCTTTGTCGACAATATCTGTCGACAAAGCCTCTGTCGACAAAAGCCTGTAGTCTGGATGTACCCTCAGTGTGAAAATTCTGTCCACAAGAGATTGGCTCAAGGTCACAGATTACAAGTCTTTGAAAGAATATAGATTAGACTCAACTGACATTGAACTCAGACCTGTTCCTTAATTGCTAGAACTTGCTGCTTCTGTTTTCTGATTTTTTCTAAATGATTTGAGTCTCCCAAGTTTGGCTAAAAATCTCACCAGGACAGATTTCCAGGATAGATTTCTGACAATTCTACTTCTGCTCAGAGCCTGAAATACCATGTCACTTGAATCTCTGATAGTTTAACAATGTATCTTGTTCCATAGCTTGCTAACAGGAACAGCTAACAGGGAGTTTGGAGAGGGAGTTCTCCAGGTAAAAGAGGAGTAAAAACGGGACCTGTGGCGGGGTGAGGCAACCCCGCCACTATCCCTTTCAGGAAGGGTGGGACGCCACGGGGAGTTGCACGGCAGCAACTCAAGCGGCGGCAAAACAAGCGCCGCTGAACGCACCCGGGGAGGGAGCGGACGGCGGCGACGCTGAAACGCGGCAGGCAGGGGGGGGCGGGGGAAGCGCAAGAGGCAACTCCCTGGCTGGTGACGTCACGTGACATCCCCAGCGTGACGCAAAGGGGCGGGGCTGAAGGTTCGGCGGGGGCAGACTGAGGGGCGGACGTTACACACCGGGAGCGGCACAAGGGGAGGATAAAAGCGGGGGTGGGAGCAAAAACGGGGGAGGAGGAGCAGGAGGCACCAGGTAAAGGGGTTAGGAAGGGCTGGGGGAGAGAGTCTCTCCGGGAGCGGGATAGAACGCGTTCCCGGTGGCAGTGTGGAATACGGCCCAGGGCGGGGTCGCGGAGCCCGAGAGCAGGTGTGTTTAGGGGTAAACCCCTACCTGTTACCGCTGGGAGCTTGGTTCCCAGCGTTAGGGCCCTGGGCTGGGGTCCAGGAGTGAGGGAGGGTCCGGACCCCCTCTCTGCCACCGGCAGGCGACCTTGCCGATTGTAATCCGAGTCGATTCTTGGGGACTTGATCCCATATAGGGAGAGTGTAATGGGGTGCAGCGGACAGCATAACCCCCACGGGAGTGTGGTGCGCCAATAAAATATCTGCGTCTCACAGAGGCACAAACGTGAACGCATGACAGGACCCTTGTGGTAAGTGGCTGTCTGGAGTGTGTGTTTGTGTGGGGGGGAGTTATTTGCTGTGTGCTGAGCTTGTGTTTGTCTGGTTGGTTGGTTTGTTTGTTTGTTTGAAGGAGCTTCTAAAAGGTTTGAAATCTAGAAGCCTCTGTTAATTGGCTGAGCCTCAGTCAGGGGGAGGGGCTACCAGAGCTATATAAGCCTGTGACTCAGCGACTAGGGAGCTTGCGAACAGGAACAGCTAACAGGGAGTTTGGAGGGGGAGGTTAGAGGGCACTAGTGAGTTCTGACCTTCTTTAAAACATAACTCTTATAATAATCTATATTCCAGAGGTTTAAAAAGAATCCCAGTTTCTGCTTAAACTTATTCATTAGAAAAATGGAGGCAGAAGCCCAGCAGCAGAGTGGGGGCTATCCTGTTTATTGCGTCGAGTGTAACATGTATGATTACCTGCCCTGTGGGCGGGTGGCATATGTGTGCACCCATTGCAAGGAGCTCCTGACCCTCAGAGACCAAGTTCGAGCTTTGGAGGCCAGGGTGGCTGAACTGGAGGAGCTAAGGGAGGTAGAGAGGTATGTTGATGAGACTTTCTGGGACACTGTAGTACTGTCCCACCTCCAGTCTAAGAGCCCCAGTGCTCTTAAGGAGGATGAAAGTCTCAAGGAAACAGAGCATTCAATGGGAGCAGAGGGAAACCATCCCGTAGTTGGGACCCTCCTCCCAGAGGATGTTGCGGTATCCTCTCGCACTGAGGATACCTCTGAGGGGGAGGGAATGCCAGTTAGGAAGAGGCAGGTGTTAGTAGTGGGTGATTCGATCGTTAGAAACATAGATAGTTGGGTTTGTGATGACCGGGAAAACCATATGGTCACTTGCCTGCCTGGTGCGAAGGTTGCGGATCTCTCGAGGCATCTAGACAGACTTATGTGTAGTGCTGGGGAGGAGCCGGTGGTCGTGGAACATGTAGGTACCAATGATGTAGGGAAGGGTAGGAGAGATGTCCTGGAGGCCAAATTTAGGCTGCTAGGAAAGAGACTGAAATCCAGGACCTCTCTGGTGGCATTCTCGGAAATGCTTCCAGTTCCACGTGCAGGGCCAGGTAGGCAGGCAGAGCTTCAGAGTCTCAATGCGTAGATAAGACGATGGTGTAGGGAAGAGGGGTTTGGATTTATTAGGAACTGGGGACACTTTTGGGAGAGGGGGAGCCTATACAGGAAGGATGGGCTCCACCTAAACCAGGGTGGAACCAGACTGCTGGCACTAAACATTAAAAAGGCCGTAGAGCAGTTTTTAAACTAAGAGATGGGGGAAAGCCGATTGGTGCGGAGATGCACGTAAATCGGAGGGAGTCTTCTCTTAGAGGAGAATCCATTGATAGAGATTCTCTAAGCTGTAGTCAGAAAGAGAGGAGGGGAGAGGGCAAACCATGGGCCAGAGCAGACAAACAACTGCATACAAAGGAATCCAATGCACCAGGGAAGGGCAGACAAATAAGCAGTGGCAAATTTTTAAAGTGCTTCTACACAAATGCTAGGAGTCTGACTAATAAGATGGGTGAACTAGAGTACCTAGTATTAAATGAGGAGATTGACATAATAGGCATTACTGAAACCTGGTGGAATGAGGAAAATCTGTGGGACACAATCATACCGGGATATAAAATATATGGAAAGGATAGAGCAGGCCGGGTGGGTGGTGGAGTGGCACTGTATGTGAAAGATAATGTAGAATCAAATGAAATAAAAATATTAAGTGAATCAACATGTTCAATAGAATAGCTACGGATAGTAATTCCATGCTCCAATAATAAGAAATTAGCAGTAGGGATATATTACCGACCACCTGACCAGAACAGTGATACTGACATTGAAATGCTGAGGAAGATTAGAGAGGCTACCAAAATAAAGAACTCTATAATAATGGGGGATTTTAATTATCCCCATATTGACTGGGTACATGTCACCTCAGGAAGAGAAGCGGAGATAAAATTTCTCAATGGCTTAAATGACAGCTTCTTGGAGCAGCTTGTGCAGGAACCCACAAGGGGAGAGGCAATTCTCGATTTAGTCCCGAGTGGAGCACAGGATCAGGTCCAGGAAATAACCGTTACAGGACCGCTTGGGAATAGTGACCATAATATAATAACATTCAACATTCCTGTGGTGGGAAGAACACCTCAGCAGTCCAGCACCCTGGCATTTAATTTCAAAAAGGGGAATTACACAAAAATGAGGAGGTTAGTTAAACAGAAATTAAAAGGCACAGTGACTAGAGCCAAATCCCTGCAAGCTGCATGGAAACTTTTTAAAGACACCATAATAGAGGCCCAACTTAAATGTATACCCCAAATTAAAAAACATAGCAAGAGACCTAGAAAAGAGTCACCGTGGCTTAACCACCATGTAAAAGAAGCAGTGAGGGACAAAAAGGCATCTTTTAAGCAGTGGAAGTCCAATCCTAGTGAGATAAATAGAAAGGAACATAAACACTGTCAAATCAAGTGTAAAAAGGTAATAAGAGAAGCAAAAAAAGATTTTGAGGAACAGCTAGCCAAAAACTCAAAAAGAAATAACAAAATGTTTTTTAAGTACATTAGAAGCAGGAAGCCTGCTAAAAAACCTGTGGGTCCCCTCGACAATCGAACTATAAAAGGCGCAATCAAGGACGATAAAGCCATTGCGGAGAAACTAAATGATTTCTTTGCTTCAGTCTTCACGGCTGAGGACGTTGGGGAGATTCCCAAATCTGCACCGTCCTTTGTGGGTGATGAATCTGAGGAACTGTCCCGGATTGAAGTGTCATTAGAGGAGGTTTTGGAACATATAGAAAAACTTAATGTTAACAAATCTCTGGGACCGGATGGCATTCATCCAAGGGTTCTAAAAGAACTCAGATGGGAAATTGCTGAACTATGATCTGTGGTTTGTAACCTATCCCTTAAATCGGCTTCCGTACCTAATGACTGGAAGGTAGCCAACGTGACACCAATATTTAAAAAGGGCTCTAGAGGTGATCCGAGCAATTACAAACCGGTAAGTCTAACTTCAGTACCGGGCAAATTAGTTGAAACAATAGTAAAGAATAAAATTGTGAAGCATGTAGAAAAACATAATTTGTTGGACAAAAGTCAACATGGTTTCTGTAAAGGGAAATCCTGTCTTACTAATCTATTAGAGTTCTTCGAAGGGGTTAACAAACATGAGGACAAGGGGGATCCAGTAGATATAGTATACTTAGATTTTCAGAAAGCGTTTGACAAGGTCCCTCACCAAAGGTTCTTGTGTAAATTACATGGCCATGGGATAAGAGGGAATGTCCTTTCTTGGATTGAGAACTGGTTAAAAGACAGGAAACAAAGGGTAGGGATAAATGGTAAATTTTCAGAATGGAGAGGGGTAACTGGTAGTGTCCCCCAAGGATCAGTCCTAGGACCAATCCTGTTCAACTTATTCATAAATGATCTGGAGAAAGGGGTAAGCAGTGAGGTGGTAAAGTTTGCAGATGATACCAAACAGTTTAGGATAGTCAAGACAGAAGCAGACTGTGAGGGACTCCAAGAAGATCTCACCAAACTGAGTGATTGGGCAACAAAATGGCAAATGAAATTTAATGTGGATAAGTGTAAAGTAATGCACATCGGGAAAAATAACCCCAACTATACGTACAGTATGATGGGGGCTAATTTGGCTACGACAAATCAGGAAAGAGATCTTGGAGTTATCGTGGACAGTTCTCTGAAAACTTCCACACAGTGTGTAGCGGCGGTCAAAAAGGCAAATAGGATGCTAGGAATTATTAAGAAAGGGATAGAAAATAAGACCCAGAATAACTTACTGCCCCTGTATAAAACTATGGTATGCCCACATCTTGAATACTGTGTACAGATGTGGTCTCCTCACCTCAAAAAAGATATTTTGACCTTGGAAAGGGTTCAGAAAAGGGCAACTAAAATGATTAGGGGTTTGGAATGGGTCCCATATAAGGAGAGGTTAAAGCGACTGGGCCTTTTCAGTTTAGAAAAGAGGAGACTGAGGGGGGATATGATAGAGGTATATAAAATCATGAGTGGTGTGGAGAGGGCCAGTAAAGAAAAGTTATTTATTAGTTCCCTAAATAGAAGAACTAGAGGACACCAAATGAAATTAATGGGTAGCAGGTTTAAAACTAATAAAAGAAAGTTCTTCTTCACACAGCGTGTAGTCAGCCTGTGGAACTCCTTGCCAGAGGAGGCTGTGAAGGCTAGGACTATAATAGAGTTTAAAGAGAAGCTTGATAATTTCATGGAGGTTAGGTCCATAAAAGGCTATTAGCCAGGGGATAAAATGGTGTCCTTGGCCTCTGTTTGTCAGAGGCTGGAGAGGGATGGCAGGAGACAAATCGCTTGATCATTGTCTTCGGTCCACCCTCTCTAGGGCACCTGGTGCTGGCCACTGTCGGCAGACAGGATACTGGGCTAGATGGACCTTTGGTCTGACCCAGTACAGCCATTCTTATGTTCTTATGTTCTTATCCATGAGAGTCTAGAAACAATGATGGGCAAATTAAAAATGGATAGATGGACACACAGGTGACTGCATAACTATGAAGTTCAGATCAGCTTCTGAACCAGAACTCCACAAAAGTGGGTGTGTTCATTTTCTGAATGTTTTACTCAGATCTAACTCAATATACAACTTATAATTCTTGTTCATACTTACTCTATAATGGCCTTGGTCAATATTTTAGGGGGGTTACTAGTTTGTTAAAGATAAGATAAGGTCTTTGTAACAGGGACTATCTGAGAGTCTCCTTCAGAGCTGTACTGTGGCTGCTGGGCTTTTAAATGAAGTTCTGCTGATAGAGGTATCAACTAAGCAAAGCCCTTGAGCACTTGTTTAATTTTAAGCACATGCTTAAATACATCCTGTTCAGCAGAGCACTTTCGCCCATGCTTAACTTTAAGCACGGATTTAAATTTCTTTGACTTCTATTGAAGTTCAGCATGAGTTTAAATGCTTTGCCAGAACATTGCCTAAAGACACTCTGGCTATGTCTACACTACAGGGTTTTTGCGAAAAACCAGCCATTTTTGCGCAAAAACCTGCGGAGCGTCCACACCTCAAGCGCATTTTTGTGCAAGAAAATCTACAGTCAATCGACAGAACAGAGGGCTTTTTGCAGTGTAGGCATACCTCCTTCTATGTGGCATAACTCCTTTTTGGATGCTCAACAGGGGTTTCTTGCACAAAAAGAGCCTATCACAAAATGCACAATCAGAACTTTCTTGCTCAAGAACATCCATGCAGCATGGATGCTCTCTTGCACAAAAGCACATTGCTTTTGCGATGTGCTTTTGAGGTGTGGACGCGCTTTTGCGCAACAATTTTTTGTGGAAGATCTCTTCCACAAAAAGCTTCTTGCGCAAAAACCTTGCAGTGTAGACAAAGACTCTCTCTTTGAGAGAGTCTCTCACTGTACCATATACAGTGGAGGGCACAAAAGCCAAATATCGTCTTGGGATCCTTCATTTAAAACAGCTTTTGTTTTCATTTAGCAGCTGTGGAGTCAATCAAGATGAAAGTCAATTCATTTCTCTCTTGATTTTATCTTTGCTGGAGGTTTTAAAGATATTTTCCCTTTATTAATTTTTCAAGAAAAAAAATGTGGAATACAAGTGAACAAACAGAACCTGGAGCAATAAGCAAGATATTTAAACCAATTTGCTGACATCATGACAAAGAAATGCAAGAATACAAATCTATTGCTTTAGGCTGGGATTTTTGAAGGAGCCTATGGGAGTTAAGTGCCCTAATCCCATTAAATCCTATTTATACTTTTAGCTTCACTTTCTTTTTTATGTATTTATTTTGGACATGGGCAAGGGCCAGTGCATGTTGTTGTTTGTGTGTATTATTATACATATGTGCATTACAGTGGCGCCTAAGGACAGCCCAGTGTTGAGGCCCTGCTAAACTAGCCACAGTACAAACATAGAACAATAGGCAACCCTGGCCTCCACAAGCTTACATTGCACATAGGCAAGACAGACAACAGGCAGGATATAGAGATAGGACACACAAGTGAACAGAGCAGACTGATAGTTCTGGTTACTGTCCCATTTTTGTCTTTATATTTTGTCAGAGATTGAATGTTCGATGGGCTAAGCAGAAAACATAGGGAAGGGTGTGAGGCTAACGAGTGGTGGGCTCTGAGAAAAATAGCTGAAGGGAAGAAGCAAAGCAAGGAGGAGGGCAGGCAAAGCAAGTGGAGTGAATCCGCGTTCCATTTGAAAAACCTACCTGGAATCTAAAAATTGTGTTCTAATAAAGATGCCCTGTTATCTCATGGCTACTTTAATGCACCTTCATGATATTACACTTTAGTGTACTTTGTCCTGCATTCCTGCTGCAGTTATCTCTTCCATCAGTGCTCATTGCCAGTTCGTTAAACCATTCTAAACAAGCTGAAGATTAATCAGATTTCCATTTATTGAATAGTACACAGTTGGTTCCCTGTAGATGCATTTGTGCCTATTTCCTGGTGTAAAGTGGAAGATTTATCTTGTTTAATTGTAAACGCTTCAAGGCAGAGGTTATATTTGTTCTGTTTGTACAGTGCCTAGCATAGTGGGACCCTACACCATGACTGGGATCACTAGGAATTGTCATAATACAAATAAATCAACTAATACCAGCATACAAATATTTAAGGAGGGCCAAATATTTTTTTTTAGAACCATGGAAACATTTGTTTAATTGCTCCACACAAGAAAAACTTATATTGGGACAGATTAATTATCATTGTCGCCAGCATTTATTATGGTTAGTTTACCTGGCTTTTGCTCTTCTGATTTTATTGAGTGAGGAACAGTCACAACTGGATTCAGCTAATTGTTACTAACGATGCAATCATGTTGAGTTTGCTCTGTTTCTTTTCTCATTTTATTATCTGGGAATTGCATCTTAAATCTAAATCTGAGATAACAGAATCCCTTTCCCTTTTAGATATCATCATCATCCCTATCCTTCCCAAATAATTTCAGGAGCCTAACCTTCCTCTGATTTTTTTTATTCTTGTACAGTCTTACTTCCAGCCTGGCAAACTTGCTCCAGTTGTTAGTCTCATTATAATTTCTCTTATGATTGAGATGCTAGAATGTAATGCTTGATATAACTTGTGAAATATGGTTGTATGCTATGCTGCTCTGACCTTTTCATTATTCTATGTCTTGACTGACTGGCTGCTATCCCAACCCTTTCCCACAGATTAGGGAGGCTACAATCACTGGAAAAATTGATAGATAATAGAGCATACAGAATATTGAAAAAGGTCAGAATAATCCAGTATATGTAACAGATAGGTATATAGATATGCACCATAAATGCAGAACTGGAAACTGAATATGTATTTTGTAAACCACCATGACATTTTATTCCTCCTCCAACTCCTTTCCCCTCCCCCACAAGAAAACAAAGAATTTATTTACACAGATTTTTGGGGGGTCTTTTAAAAAAATTTTCACTCACTTCACCTTCTCTCATCTTTTTACTCCTCCCCCTCTTTTCAAATAAAAATGTGAAAAATGTTAAATATACATTTTCAATGGAAAGTCATAAAAAGTTGAAAGTGGGAGATTACTGAATCTCTCATATTTTCCTGTTTTTAATCCCATTAGAAAAAAGGGGGAAAGTTGTAAAAGTAAAATTTTGCTTTGCATTTTTTCATTGGAAAACAGAAAAAGATGAAATTATGAACAAAATGAAAACAGTTAATTTTCTTTTGAAATTTTCATGAAGAGATCTGACCAATTTTGACCAGATCTACAGTCTCTTTTTGCTGAATACACCTCTGTTCTAGCCCAGTACAAATTGCACAGGTTTGAGGAGATACTGAGATACATTATCACACCACTGAGCAGTCAGGATATGAACTCATCAGTGTGACCTCTAATTTGCTTGCCTAATGGCATAGAGAGAGTAATTGAAGATCCAAATAATATAGAAAAGCAGAATCTGTGTGATTTCCAACCAGCTTCCTTATTTACGTAATCAGTCTGGGAATCACTGTTGGGTTCTGACTCCTTGCAAGTTTCAGTGAGACCCAAAGGGTAGGAAATAATTACATGCAACTAAAGAATAGAGAGACCGGCCAAGGTCAAGCTCAAGTTTTAGGGATCTTTCATTAATCTCTTTAAAGCAAGTTCATAATTTATCCTAGTGAGATAAATAGAAAGGAACATAAACACTGTCAAATCAAGTGTAAAAATGTAATAAGAAAAGCAAAAAAAGATTTTGAGGAACAGCTAGCCAAAAACTCAAAAAGAAATAACAAAATGTTTTTTAAGTACATTAGAAGCAGGAAGCCTGCTAAAAAACCTGTGGGTCCTCTAGACGATCGAACTACAAAAGGCGCAATCAAGGACGATAAAGCCATTGCGGAGAAACTAAATGATTTCTTTGCTTCAGTCTTCACGGCTGAGGACATTGGGGAGATTCCCAAATCTGCACCGTCCTTTGTGGGTGACGAATTTGAGGAACTGTCCCGGATTGAAGTGTCATTAGAGGAGGTTTTGGAACATATAGAAAAACTTAATGTTAACAAATCTCCGGCATTCATCCAAGGGTTCTAAAAGAACTCAGATGGGAAACTGCTGAACTATGATCTGTGGTTTGTAACCTATCCCTTAAATCGGCTTCCGTACCTAATGACTGGAAGGTAGCCAACGTGACACCAATATTTAAAAAAGGCTCTAGAGGCGATCCGGGCAATTACAGACCGGTAAGTCTAACTTCAGTACCGGGCAAATTAGTCAAAACAATAGTAAAGAATAAAATTGTGAAGCATGTAGAAGAACATAATTTGTTGGACAAAAGTCAACATGGTTTCTGTAAAGGGAAATCCTGTCTTACTAATCTATTAGAGTTCTTTGAAGGGGTTAACAAACATGAGGACAAGGGGGATCCAGTAGATATAGTATACTTAGATTTTCAGAAAGCCTTTGACAAGGTCCCTCACCAAAGGCTCTTGTGTAAATTACATGGCCATGGGATAAGAGGGAAGGTCCTTTCTTGGATTGAGAACTGGTTAAAAGACAGGAAACAAAGGGTAGGAATAAATGGTAAATTTTCAGAATGGAGAGGGGTAACTAGCGGTGTCCCCCAAGGGTCGGTCCTAGGACCAATCCTGTTCAACGTATTCATAAATGATCTGGAGAAAGGGGTAAGCAGTGAGGTGGTAAAGTTTGCAGATGATACCAAACAGTTTAGGATAGTCAAGACAGAAGCAGACTGTGAGGGACTCCAAGAAGATCTCATCAAACTGAGTGATTGGGCAACAAAATGGCAAATGAAATTTAATGTGGATAAGTGTAAAGTAATGCACATCGGGAAAAGTAACCCCAACTATACGTACAGTATGATGGGGGCTAATTTGGCTATGACAAATCAGGAAAGAGATCTTGGAGTTATTGTGGACAGTTCTCTGAAAACTTCCACACAGTGTGCAGCGACGGTCAAAAAGGCAAATAGGATGCTAGGAATTATTAAGAAAGGGATAGAAAATAAGACCCAGAATATCTTACTGCCCCTGTATAAAACTATGGTACGCCCACATCTTGAATACTGTGTACAGATGTGGTCTCCTCACCTCAAAAAAGATATTTTGGCCTTGGAAAGGGTTCAGAAAAGGGCAACTAAAATGATTACGGGTTTGGAACGGGTCCCATATGAGGAGATGTTAAAGCGACTGGGACTTTTCAGTTTGGAAAAGAGGAGACTGAGGGGGGATATGATAGAGGTATATAAAATCATGAGTGGTGTGGAGAGGGCCAGTAAAGAAAAGTTATTTATTAGTTCCCTAAATAGAAGAACTAGAGGACACCAAATGAAATTAATGGGTAGCAGGTTTAAAACTAATAAAAGAAAGTTCTTCTTCACACAGCGTGTAGTCAGCCTGTGGAACTCCTTGCCAGAGGAGGCTGTGAAGGCTAGGACTATAATAGAGTTTAAAGAGAAGCTCGGTAATTTCATGGAGGTTAGGTCCATAAAAGGCTATTAGCCAGGGGATAAAATGGTGTCCTTGGCCTCTGTTTGTCAGAGGCTGGAGAGGGATGGCAGGAGACAAATCGCTTGATCATTGTCTTCGGTCCACCCTCTCTGGGGCACCTGGTGCTGGCCACTGTCGGCAGACAGGATACTGGGCTAGATGGACCTTTGGTCTGACCCAGTACAGCCATTCTTATGTTCTTATGTTCTTAGTTGCTTAATAAAAATCCTGACCGGAGTAATATATGATAAAGGGGCCGCTGGATATTATGCAATACATGGGCAAATTTTGCTCATCCTTAATCCCACGAGTAATTCCACTGGGCTGCAATTAAACCTGATATGTAACTTCAGTAGACTAAATCCACTGCATTTCACTCAGCTGTAACACATCAATAAGCAGCGCTGTATAAATGCCCAGACAAGACGGGTTGATTAGTGTATACAGACTTATTAGTTGTTTGGACAATGGTCACCTCTATCCCATTTCTGCTGCTGGAAATTACCTTGGATTCCCTTGAATCAGAGTACAATACACTTGAACCTCTTTGGTCTCGGACTCTCTGATACAGCAATATCCGTGGTCCTACCTGACCATGGATGTTGCTGGACCAGAGAGCTCTGGCAGCTGGGATCGGGGGCCAGCTGGGAGTCCAGCAGCCAGGGGTGTATATTGGTGGCTGGGAGCCCGAACAGGGTTGGGAGCAGAGCTGAGCCAGCAGCTAGGGGGTTCAGTGGCCAGGTGTGAGGCTGGGACTGCAACCAATCTGGGAGCACAACCAGACTGGGAGCAGAGCTGTATTGGTGGCAGGGGAGTCAGTGGCCCAGAGCCCTGCCAAGGCCAAGAGCAGAGCCTGGTAGCTGGAGCTGACAGCAGAGTCAGAGGCTGGGAGGGCGACTGGGGCCAGTGGCCAGGAAGGGAGCCTGGCCAGGAGGCTGCCCTCCCTTCCCTCCTCCCCTAGGAGAGCCTGGAGGTTGGCTGTAGAGGGGCCAGCATTTACTTCCACTGGTCTGGCAAACTCCCTAGTTTGGGACCGATCAGGTCTTAAGGGTGCCAAATCAGGGAAGTTCAATAGTATCAGATTTACGTTTTATTATCTAAGAAATATTGTCTGTTTCTCTCTCTCCTAGAGATGCAAGGTGGGTTGGTAATATATTTTATTGGACCAACTTCTGTGTACGAGAGAGACAAGCTTTCCAGCTGACACAGAGCTCTTCAGGTCTCTCTCTCCTAGTCCTGCCAACGTCATTTGGCTTGTTCAGGCCTTCGTCGTGTCTCCTTATTGATTGCTCCACTTGGCTTTATGAGTTTGTCTTTCAGGATGTGCTGTGCACAGCTCTTTTGTAAGACCACTGCAAGGTCAGCCTTCACATAAAATGTACTTGTAGAGTCGAGATGTGGTATAACCGGAAGCTCTCATCTAAAAACCCCTGCCAAATTTGAGGTGGGTGCAGGAAAGGATTTAGATGAAGGTTTTCAAATTAGTCCTTGTTTTTTGTTTTTTTTTCCTGGCCTCAGCACACATTCAAAATCACAGGGAACTTATTTTCCCCTTCTAGCTGAGATGCAGTCAAAAACTCTTGAAAGAAAGAATTAGGTGACAAAAAGTAGCAGAGGTATATCATAGAACACTAGAACTGGAAAGGACCTCAAGAGCAGGACCCAGTACCATCTAGACCATCCCTGATAGATGTCTATCTAACCTGCTCTTAAATATCTCCAGAGATGGAGATTCCACAACCTCTGTAGGCAATTTATTCCAGTGTTTAACCACCCTGACAGTTAGGAAGTTTTTCCTAATCTCCAGCCTAAACCTCCCTTGCTGCAGTTTAAGACCATTACTTCTTGTCCTATCCTTGGAGGCCAAGGAGAGCAATTTCTCTCCCTCCTCCTTGTGACACCCTTTTAGATACCTGAAAACCGCTATCCCAGATCCCGCATCCCCATTGCCCTCATACAAACACCCTCCCATTGAGATTCCCACACACGCAGCCTCCCTTCAGACCAGACACCCACCCTCAGCCCACTCCTGTGCCAACCTCCCGCACAGATCCCCCTCAGCCAAAGCCTGCTCCTGCACCCATTTTGTCATCATGGATGGTTGGCTGGTGCCCGTGGAAAGATTTATGTTGAGTAGGGTAGGCCACGGGCCAAAAAGTTTGAGAATCACTGCAGTAGGTCCTTGGAAAGGCCATTAGGTGCTAAGAATTTCTCTTACATGCCTTTGAAAATCCGAGAATCTCAGAGCTGCTTTGTGCTTTAGTCCCCAGTCACTTTTCTCCCTCTGTCTCTGTCTGTGTGGGGGGAGCCCTAGCATACAGGGATCCTGACCTCAGTGGGAACAAATAACAATCTAATGCAATTTCTGCCATTTGAAGGTGAAATCTTGTGGGAAGACTCACAAGATACCCAAACCCTACCTGTGATTGCCTCATGCCCGAGCCCACTAACCTGAATTTGTAGCTAAACACTATTTTTCCTATTTTTCTCACTCAGATCTTGGATAAGAATGGATAGTATTATGAGCTTTTGTGGGCACAACCCATTTCTTCAGATGACAAATATGGAGTCAGGTCTTGGGTGCTACACTGCCAAAGGATCAGACATTTGATTCTTAACCTACAGGGCTCTCCATGGCCTTAGCTCTGCTTTCCTGGTTCTGCGCTTTTGTCTGCTTCTATTCCAGCATGCACCTTTCAGTGTTCAGGTACTGGTTTACTAATTATGCTCAACTGCAGGCTCAGGAGAGTGGGTGAAAGGGTCTTTGTTAATGGTGCCTTCAGGCAGTGGTGTTCTCTTCCTAATCAGCTACCCTCCACTGCTGTGTTCTCAAAGCAGGTTGCAGGCATTTCACTCTTCTTGGGAACTATACAAATGTACCCTTGTTTGCCTGGAACCTTAAGATGTTTTGTTTGGGGCTTGGACAGTTTGTGAGAGAATAAGCCAAAGCTTGACTATCTTCTATAGTGCTCACCAAAGGCTGATGTTTATCTCATTGTGTGCCATAAAGGAACACAGCCCATGGATTGTCAGTCAGCAAAAGATAGCCTAAAGGATGCCTGGAGTATGGGAGGCTCTAACCTTTTCATCTGCCTGGTGCTTCTGTCTCTTTTCTGTATGGTTTTCTGAGACGCAATCCCATTCCCGGCACCTCCCATTTTTCTGACACAACCAAACATTTACATTGCTTTAAGTTATGATAAAAGGAAGCGATATACTGAAATTGTGGTCCTGGCTCTTACCGTTTAGGAGGAGATCTGGAACAGACAGACAGACACAAACTCTCTCAAATATATATTAGAGAACAGTTAATGTTCATTTGTTCTTTTGATTATTTTAGGACATTTTAATACACATTTTCCACCTCTGCTTACCGTTTTCTGTATAGTTATAATTTCCCTGCTTTCATTATATTCTGTTAGGGTATGTCTACACTACAGCACTAATTCGAACTAAGCTAATTCGAACTAACGCATCTAGACCCAGAAACTAATTCGAATTAGCGTTTTGCTAATTCGAACTAGCGCGTCCACACTGATTGGACGCTGGGTCGCATTTAAGGGCAGCTGAAACCGGTTCCGGCAGGGCATCAGGTCAGTAGTTGCTTTGTGTGGCTGCTGTCTGAGGCTATCTGAGGCTCGTGCTTAAAGGGACCCCCCTGGACAGCCGGTTCTCAGCTTCTCCGCTTGCTTGCCTACCTCGCCGAGGGACAGCAAAGCATTTTCCTCTGCACCTGCCTGTGTCGGTGGTTCCCATTGGTGGTGCCCAGCTCGCCCTGGGCATTCTGCTCCAGTTTTTGGACTTGCTGCTGCAAGCCTGCCAGCAATGGCTGGAGGCTGCCTAGCACCACCTGGTGCACGTCAACCCCCTGCCTCTCCACCTGGCCTCCCTGGGGGCCATGGAGGAGCCACAGCAGCGCCCGGATGCCAGCGTGCCCCGCCGCATCTGGCGTCTGGACACCAGCAGCGACTGGTGGGACCGCATCGTCCTGGAGCACTGGGGAGACAGACAGTGGACCCAGAACTTCAGGATGAAGAGGGACACCTTCCTGGAGCTCTGCGAGTGGCTCGCCCCTGCTCTGCGGCGACGGGACACTCGCATGAAGCCCGCCATCCCCCTCCAGAAGCATGTGGCCATCGCCCTCTGGAAGCTCTCCACACTGGACAGCTACCGATCCGTCGGGAGCCAGTTCGGTGTGGGGAGATCCACCGTCGGAGCAGTACTCATGCAGGTACGGCACTCACCGGCCACTGGGCCGGGGGGGGAGGAGGGCTGCAAGGAGGGAATGGGTCGCCCCAGGGAAAATGGGGGCGGGGGAGGAGGCGACAGTGCCCCGCACGGGAGGGTTCGGTCTGTCCCGGCCCACTCCCAGAAGCAACCCCCGCGGTGGCCAGGATCGCAGCGGGGGTTGCTTCTGGGAGTGGGGCGCGGGGCAGTGCCAGGGAACGAACACTCCTAGCCACCCGGGCGCCCCAGTGATTCACGGTTTGCTGTGTCTCTCTGCAGGTGGTCAAGGCCATCAACCAGGTGCTGCTCCGCAGGGTGGTCCACCTCACTGATCCGGACGCCATCATCCAGGGGTTCGGTGCCCTCAGCTTCCCCAACTGCGGGGGGGCCATCGACGGGACGCACATCCCCATCCGTGCCCCGGAACACAAGGCCTCCCAGTACATCAACCACAAGGGGTACTTCTCCGTCCTCCTGCAGGCCATGTCTGACCACCGGGGCCAGTTCACGGACATTAATGTGGGCTGGTCTGGCAAGGCACATGATGCCAGGGTGTTCCGCAACTCCTCCATGTGCCAGCGGCTGCATGCTGGGATCTTCTTCCCCGACCACCACATCAGGGTCGGGGACGTGGACATTCCTGTCTGCCTGATGGGGGATGCGGCCTACCCCCTACAGCCCTGGCTGAAGAAGCCGTACACGGGGCACCTCAATCCCGCTCACCAGGGCCTGCATTGTGGTCGAGGGGGCCTTCGGACGACTGAAAGCCAGATGTAGGTGCCTCCTCACCCGCCTTGACCTCGCCGAGCACAATATCCCTCCCATGGTGGCAGCATGTTGCGTGCTGCACAATTTGTGCGAGCGGAAGGGAGAGGCTTTCCTGCCAGCCTGGATGGCTGAGGCTGAACGCATGGCTGGCCACTACGCTCAGCCCCGCACCACCACCGTCCGGGAGGCCCAGCGGGGGGCCGTCCAGATCCGGGAAGCCCTGCGGGAGACCTTCCTGGTGAAGGAGGAGGACTGAACTCTCCCTGCATGCCCCATTGGGGTCTTCTTCCACCCTCCCCTCCTTCCCCTTTCCCCTCCCTAACCCTCCTTCCTAATGTTTAATAAAGACACCTGTTTTGCAAACAACAACCTCTTTTTATTGTACATACTGGGGTGGGGGGAGGGAGGAGTGAGGGTGGGAGAGTGGAGGGAGAAACCTGGGAGGAGGGAGCTGGAAGTGGAGGAAGGGAAGGGAAAGCTCAGGGTTGGGGGTCCTGCTGGCTCTCCCGTCTCGCAGCACTGCGGGTGCGGGGGCGTCGGGGGGGAGTGGGTGTGGAGGGTGGGACAGGAGGGACGGGGGGTGTGGAGGAAGCGGGAAGGGGAGCAGGAGTGGGAAGAAGAGCGAGAGCTGGGGCAGCCGCAGGGGCCGGAGCAGGAGGAGGCAGGAACCTGTCCACCAGGGTCTGGAGGTGGCCTCTGAGAGCACGGCCCTGCTCCTCCAGCGCCTCCAAGCTCCGCTGCCGCAGCCACAGGTCCTCCTGGACCCAGTGGTCCTGGGTGCGGAGCTGGTGCTCCAGTAGCCGCAGGTGCCGCTGGTGGTAGTCCTCCTGGTTGCGGGTGCGCCTGCTGGCCCGGGTGCAGGTGGCTGTTGCAGGCGGGGTGGTGCACCCTGCAGTCCCAGGTGCTGCGGCTGTGGTGAAACAAGAGCAGTGGTCACTTCTCCCTGGGGACACAGTGGGTGAAACCCAGCCCCCCTGTGCAAGGCGAGGTCGGCGTGTGGGGAACGGGCCAGGTTCCCCGCATGACACCCAGCTTCTGCTCCATGGTGGGCAAGGCCCAGGCACACGGTCCCTGGGCTCCCTCTCCCCCCACTCCCCCGTACACATAAGGGGAGCATGATGGCACTCACATGTGGAGCCCTCCCCGGCCTCAGACGACACAGCCGATGTGCTCTGTGGGATGCCTCGGGGGTCCTGGGTCCTGGGCAGGCTCCCTGCAGGCTCCTGGCTCTCGGCGTCCTCCTCCTCCTCCTCGGTGTCAGGGACAGGTCCCTCTGCCCCGGGGTCGATCACCACCCGGGGGGCATGGACTCTGTGAGCCCCCAGGATGTGGTCCAGGGCCTCATAATGAGGGCATGCCTCTGAGTCGGCCCCTGGCTGGGAGGCCCTGGAGTAGGCCTGCCGCAGGTCCTTGATTTTGCAGCGGATCTGCTCCCAGGTCTGCATGTGGCCTCTGGTGGCCAGGCTGGCAGCCATGCGGCTGTAGACGGCCGCGTTCCTGTGGCTAGTGCGGAGATCGTGGATGTTGGAGGCTTCCCCCCAAACCTTGATGAGGTCCACGATCTCCGCACTAGACCAGGCGGGCTCCTGCCTCTTGCAGCCCCGGGCAGGCTCCTGGGAGCTGCCAGCCTGGTCCTGGGAAGAGGCGGAGGGCTGGGTGGCAGCGGGTGGCTGGCTCATGCCGTGCCAGGTGCAGGGTCTGCTGGCTGGGTGCTGGCAGGCTTGCAGCTGGCACGAGCACTGTAGCCAGACCGGGCCCGTTTAAGGGCTCCGGGGCCGGGAGGGGGGCAGAAGAGTTTCCCTGGTTTGGCCCAGAGTAACCACCAGGGCAAGCTGGGAAGGGCTAGCCTCCAACTAGTTCGAATTAAGTGGCTACACAGCCCTTAATTCGAACTACTTAATTCGAACTAGGCGTTAGTCCTTGTAGAATGAGGTTTACCTAGTTCAAATTAAGTTCGAACTAGCGGTTTGCGTGTGTAGCGCCTATGAAAGTTAATTTGAACTAACAGCTGTTAGTTCGAATTAACTTTGTAGTGTAGCCATACCTTTATCGATTATGGAGGGCTGTGATCTTAGGGTGCATGTTTCCAAATGTTGTCTGCTCTGCCCCACACCCATTTATGAGTTTCTACTCTTACACATAGGCATCAAACTAGCTGAGTTAGTTTGGCGGTTGCTTTAGCTCTGCAAAGGCATTCAGTTCAAAAAAGGATAGACCATGTCATAGAGAAGTTGCAATCAAGGTCAATTGCTCATTCCATACTATTAAGGCTGTATGTCTTAAAGGCCAGATCCTGCAAGACAGAGTGTTCCCTTGATTCATTAATGAAATGCACCTTCTTCTGCTGTATACCATAACATCTTAACAGAGCACAGTTACTCTGCACAGTCCATTTAGGACAGGAAGTGATAAATATTTCAGGGAGGAATTTAGGGAGGCAGAATATCATTCGGGGAGTTGGAATCTGACCAAGACACTGTGAGTTAACAATCCCACAGTTATGAAAAGTAGTCAGAATTTTTTTATTTTATAGGGGACCCCCTTCAACAGATGACCCTTCCTTCCCCCTATCCCTCACAGGCTGATGGCTCAGTATGACTCAAGGAGAAAATGCGACCTATTGAATCACCTAATTCACCTAATTTGTCATATCAATAAGACTCATGTACACATGCTCTCCTGGCTTTGTAGATACTTCTGTTTTGCGCTCCAAAAAGGCAATTCAGTTTTCTATTAATTGGGGCTTGAGCCAAAGCCTGTAGAAGTCAGTGGGAGTTTTTCCACTTAGATCAGGTCCTTGATTTGATATATCAGTATTTTGTGCATATGAAAACCTTGCTTCTGCACAGACATCTCAGGATTTCCAGCTCTCTCTACCTCAGACATTTAGGACATCATTTTCTGAGTAGTATTAGTAGAGATGTGTTTTTGCTTTTACCTTTCCCTTCAGTAGCTATTACTATGGCCTAGACACTCTGCTGGTGTAAATCTGCAGAGCCCATCTGAAATCACTGAGTATCTGATCCTCTGTTAATCACTGTCCCCAGGGCAAATTTATCCTTATTCATTGTTGATGGTTTTTCTTAATGCAATCTTTTCCTCCACCATTTTTCTGACCAAGATGCATGATACAACAGAGATTTATTCCACTGCCTTAACTTATAGAATGAATCCAGCTGATCCAGTTAAAGTTAGACCCATGCTATCTCAAAAGAATGCCTCAGTCTACTAGCTTTTTCAACTCTGGATCCAAGCCTCAAGAGAAGACAGATTGCGAGAAAAGTTACAAACAACCTCTATTCCTAAGGTGTTCATACTGTGAGGTTCTAGTGTATCAATGGAAAGCAACCAACTTTGCTTCTGCATCAGTGTAGTTAAGCTCCTTGCCGAAGGAGCAATAACTTCAAGATAGGGGGACTAATTCATCCCTGGTATAACTCCATTGGTGTCTGGGAGTGATATGATCCAAGAAAACAACATGATCAACAGTGAGTGAAGAAGTAAAAACTTGTCCCTCTTCTCCATTGTCAGTGGCATTACTGCTGGTGGCTGTGACTGTACATTGTGTCATCATTAATATATGACACAATGTACTTATATTTAAGGGATATATTTAAGAGCTAACTTTTGCTCTTAAATATATCCCTTAAATATAAGTGATGTTGATCTACTCTTCTTTCAAACAGAGATGGGACCAAACTGCAAAAGGTGGGTGCATATTTCAGATGTGTTCTTTCTTCTTTTATGGCCCTCATCTCTGTACTATTTATAGCACACATGGGAAGTAGGGAAATATCATCTCAATTTTACAGATGGAGAAAACTGAATTGTAAAGAGATCAAGTGATTTGCCCAAGGTCACAAAAGGAGCCAAGAATTAAACCCAGATCTCTTGAGTTCCAGAACCGTGTTTTAATGGCAAGGCTATCTGTTGCCTCGATTTCAAATGTCCCCAAAGCTTAGGGGTGGACACATCCATGGTTTCAGTTTGGCTCACTATAAAAGATGGGGACCATTCATAAAATCTGGCTTCAGATCAGCATTCTGGATTAGCAAACCCTCAGATGGTGGGTATTTAGGTCTGAGGTCTGGCTTCTTATATAGAATGTAAAATGGGACTTTAAGTATAACCCAATTGCCTGAAACTGAAGACCTGCATTTGGCACCTTTTTTTGAAGATTATCCCATGACAATTAAGAGTGTTTTTTTCCCCCAAAGAGCATTTTTTTCTGAATTTAAGCAGAGTAAGTGTGGTGCATTTATTAGTAAAGTGATAAACATGGCAGCTAATTAAATACACTTAATTTAGGCTCCACTGCCTTTTAACAGGAATTGGAGTCAAAAGATATTCTTCAAGACATCTGCAGTGAATATGCCCTGTAGGTACAGTGATGTTTGTTATTCTTCCAACATTGTTGACTCTGAGAAGGCAATTACAGATCCCCGTGCGGATTGCATAAGAGCCAGTGGGTCACATTCAGCTGATATGCTTTCATGTCTGAAAACCTACTTTATAGGAGTTCTCAGGCTGGTCCCTTGTCCAGGCTTAGGCAATGAATGGGTTCAAGTAAACGCATTCTAAATGGTTTACCATCTCCTAAATGGACTAAAGGGTTCTGGGTTCATTCCTCAGCACTTTGGGCCAGATGCACACATGGACTTCGGTGCTTTACTCCCAGATTAGGCACTGCTGTGATTCACAAACTCCTCGCTTGGCTGCTGCCAAACTCTGTGGGCACCTAAATTCACCCGGTGCCTACATTTCCTCAGTAAACAATTCCTAGGTGCCCAAGTTTCTGCCTCTGGGCATGTACACTGTTTCCCCACTGTAGGCAACACCTATCTCCTGGCGTAAGCACCACTGCAATTCACAAACCAGGGGAAGATAAGAGTTCTACCCCACCACTTGCCTACAGGGCTTGGTGTTCTCTGTGGCCACTGAACTCCACACCAAACAGCATAGGGGGAGTGGAAGTGAAGTGAAGAGGAAGAAGCATTGCAGCGCAATAGTCCTTTTGTAGATCTAGGCCTTTGGTACTGAAAAGCAGCTGTTCAGAGTAAAGAAACAAATGTGATTTAAGGGGTTTTAGAATTTGATTTATCATCAGCAGGGAAGACCTCTTGAGCCACGTCAATTCTTTGTGCTGCAGTGGAGGATTATCCCCTCCTCCCCCAAATGAGGCGGAAAAGGGAAAACACTGACAAGGGTAAGTGCTAAGCTGTGCCAGGATCATACTAGGGTGGGGATCCGAGAGACTTTTAATTCTCCTCTGGGGGTTGCTGTCCATCAGCACAAGTTAGAGCAGCCATCACGGGCCTTCTCGTCTATTGGCTGGATCAGTTTCACAGGGAGCATTCCAGCAGCCTGAGGTTGTCAGACTCCCATTCTGCCTTTACCCACCCTCATATGACCCCTCCCTGCTTCAGAATGCCCTTGACACCTGTGGTGACTGCTGCACGTGGACTTGTAGGATCCCGAGGCACTGCTTTTAGCAGCTGGTCAATATTTCTTTCTGTTTGCTATTTTTTGTTCATCTCCTGACTCCTTGGGAAGAGAATGTGATCCAGTGAATTTAGTTCTGGTTTGGGAGCCAGAAGACCTGCATCCTCTTCTCATGCTGTCATTACCCTGCAGTATGACCCTGTACAAGCCACTCAACCTGTATCTGCTCCTACTTTCTGTCCTACATGTCTATTTAGATTGGAAGGGACTGTCTCTCACTCGCACATGGGGGACTCCATCTCAATTGGGACCTGAAAGTGCTATCCCGTTTCAGGGCTAGTGTCACAAGTTCAGTCTTGCTGACATTTCTATAACATTCATGGTACCCTGTCCAGCATTTTTTTTCAAGCTCTTTTTAAAAAAGCATCACCCAGCTGCTCTTGTCAAACATACCCCAAATACACTCCTAGTTACTGTCCTGTCTCTCTGTTTACCTGACCGTTATACAAACAAGTGAACATCTTCCATATAGGAAGATGAATCAAACCCAGCTGTAAAGCCCAGACTGTTGGTCACCACTGACTATTTTGTCTTTAGTCTATTACATTTGACATCCATGTATGAACTCATCCTTGGGTTATCCATTCACATGATAAACTTGATATACAGTAGTGTGGATAATCCTGTTACTGAATACATTCCCTACTACAGGGCAGGACCATTAATAGCTTCCAGTGCCGAGACAACATGGCTCCAGCCTCCCCATGAGTCATCCCAGCTGCTTAAAAATACCCTCTTTGCAGATTGCCCCTTAGTCAGAAAGAGGAGGAGGAGGACTGCTCGGAGTTCTGCACTTCACCAATTTGTAGACAAGAGAACTCTTTAAGAAAGGCTCTTGAACAAAATACTTAGCTGTGGTGTGCATGGCACTTAAGTTCATCGGAGCCGGTGGATAAAATACACATATGCTCTCACAGATTAGATATGAAATGAAAACACTTGGTTCTGCACTGGATATATTGCAGAGTCCACTCTGCTAATATACCTAGTTATGTGCCTATCTCTGGGACTATGTCTGGTAAAAGGAGACTGCAATGGGTTCTCGAAATTTAGGCAAAAGTTGCTCTTTCTTAGAACACTGAATAATAAGATGGAATGATCAGAATTTGAGAGATTAACTCTGGCATAGATGAGAGCATAATTTAGTGGAGTCGCTTCTGATTTGCAAGAGGAAAATCAGGCGGAACAACTAAAAAAACCTCACTGACGTCTGCTTTATATTTTCTGTTGTGACTTGTATCACTTAGCTGTGGTACATGGCTTTACGTGTCCAGCACAGCTTTTGCAAACAATGTGCACTGAAGTCTTTGTAAATTACTATTTTTTTCTTGTCTTCCAAGCACAGAGTCAAATCTGGCAACACACAGATACCTGCTTTTTTTTCTCCCTGCAGTGGCCCAAAGTTGCATTGACTCTTGTAAGACTAGTGTTAGGTTGCAAACCAAGGGCCTGATCCAAAGCCCAGTGAAATCAATGGAAAGACTGCCATTTGACTTCAGTGGACTTCTGATCAAGACTGTCTACTCAGACCAGATGAATTGCATTTCAGGAAGGCTGACTTTTCCCAGAGATAAAGGTTTCAAATGTATAAAGCCCAAATACAATTACTAAAACTAATGCCAGCTTTGACTAGCCACTAGTCTGTCAATTGCTCATGCAGTCTCTGCTCCAGTACTTTTTAAACCTTTTAGATACTTGGCACACTTTGGTTCATGTAATGCAAATAGACACAACTTCAGATTCCATGCACTCCAGTATGGAAAATAAATCTCTAGAAATGTTAAATGTAGACTTGTCCATCTCGTACATAGGGTCAGGCTTATAGCAAACCACAGATCTGAACAAAGCAACAGTTTGAGGAGATTTGGATCCATCTCACAGTTTTCCAACTGGCTTTTATGTCTATACAAAGCCACTCCCCTTCTATGCATCTCTGAATTCTAAAGAAGTCTAGATTAGCAGTGGTCTGTGATTTCACAGCTTGCAACCACCTCCTTACATAGGTTGTCCTTACACGGTGGGCTACCTTAGTTGCAAATAGTCCCATTGCATTCAGTAAGTAGTATGCTGCTGGAGATATGGTCAATATTTTCAAAACTTACATGGCTTCTGGTCCCTCAATATTCTGAGGCACCTTAAAATGGACCTGATTTTTAAATAGTGTTGAGCACCTGTCCTCTGAACATCAGACCTCTTTAGGGTGTCTCAGTTTGGGGACTCAGAAATGGAGAAATAGTTAAGGCATTAACTACTTGGAGACATTCCTAATGACCTGTCATCTCTGAAAGAATCAGCCGCAATCTCTCAGCTGAGACATAAAAATTAAAGCTGTGAATATGTGTAGCCCTTAAAAGTTCCACAATTCTCTCTATAGGAAATGAGGTGCTAACTCCTCATCCCATTCTGTTTGTACTTTGAATGATTGTGTGCTGCCTTTACTGACTCACTGATTTCAAGGGGGTTGTTTATATGTACAACACAGTTCAATGCTTAATGTTATGGGGAGGGGACTGATCCAAAATGTACTGATATCCATAGGGCCCTTTCATTTACTCAAAGGGGTACAGAATCAGGCTTTTGTGTTTTTTTTAATTAACAACAAATTGATAGAGTAAATAGAATTATCGCAAAATATAATTTGTGGGTGGGGAAAACCAAATAGGCTTAAATAAGATAAGACTCTACCTCTCTGCGTGCTAAACCTCATAAAAGACTTGATACTTAGTTGGTTTTGGCTTTGGCTTTTATACCATCTCTGCACTTCTGAATGCCAGTCAGGACAAGAAATGGAAATTTTAATGCACCACAGGGAAGGCTCTCCTTGCTGTATTTCCTGTTTGTCCAGAACAGGAAATACTTGGAACCACAAGATTTCAAACCCAATTTAGCAGAAATAAAAGATTTGGCTAGTTTAGCTATGTTTTGGCTAGAACACTGAACTATCTAAATTGGATCCAAATCCTCTACATATTTAAGGGTCTCACATCACTCAATCTTCTCCATAAGTTCTGCATTGGTGGTTAAGCTTCAAACGCTAATGTAACTAGTGAAAAGGTTCACTGATACCAAAGGAAGTCTCAGAATTATATTGAGCTTCTCACTAATCTTGAATGCACAAATGGAAATGGTGCTGAGGAATGACTTCCTTCACCTGTGTCTCATCAGGAAATTTCTAGAATGGGTGAATTTCAACTGTAAAAAAAAACAACCAAACAAAAAAACCCTCCAAAAGTCAAAAAATCAAAAAACAAAAAACCCCAAAAATGTTATGAGGAAAAATGACTCTTCAATCACAATGAAAAAATGGAATGGAAATGGAACATTTTCTTCTTAGCCAAAGTTGCATATAATTCTTTTTTAATATAACATTAGATTTTGAAAACTCTTACCAGATACAAAACATGTGTTTCTGAACAGAGTTTTTGAAAATTAAAAATTTGGAGAGGGGAGGAGTTAAAGGGAAATGTTCTATTAAAAAAGATCAAACCATCTCTAGAAACTGCGCTCTTTCCTTCCAGAGTGCAACCATAGCAATCCATCTGTTTGGTGATTATTTCCAGATTAAACTATTGCAAGCTTTCTGTACCTGCAGTGAAGATAACATGGAAACTACAATCTGTTGAGAGTGCAGCAGCCATCCTCCATAAAGCAAACCACTTCGCACTAGTGCTTGTGTAAAAGTGATTTTCAGAGGGTCTTGGCTAGCACAACAGGTATTGAACTAATGACCTCCAGAATTATAAATACAAATGCTACAACCTGAGCCAAAAAGCCAAATTTTCTAGACAGGGCTGCAACAAAGGGCTTGTCTAAACAAACAGGATGCTTCAAAATGAGGTGCAAATCCACAACCTCCTAGTGTGCAGTGCATTAACTATTCATGTGCACGTTGCTGCTGCATAGTAGCGGCACATCTACACTTCCAGGAGGATTGACTCGCCGAAGGTTGATCTTCCAGTGTTCGATTTAGCAGGCTTGGTAAGGACCAGCTAAATTGAATGCTGAGGGCCTCCCTGTTGACCCTGGAATGTAAGGGACGTCGTTAGGAGAGTTTCTCCCATCAACCTCTTGCCATGGGGCTGCCCCAAAAATCGATGCAAGGTACTTCGATTCCAGCTATGCAGTTCACGCAGCTAGAGTTGCGTACCTTGCATCGATTTTCTCTGCCAGTGTAGACCTGGCCTAAAAGTTTCCTGGTGTGCTGTGATCTACTCTGCTTTGCAATGGGAGCAAATCAATGAGCAGTAGGGAGCTTTGAATACATGTCAGCAAGATCCACATGGACAGTTAACATACCTCATGCACTACAGTATGGCAATAGCAGTATTGCAGATTAGCCCCATCTTACAGTACACTGACTGCTAGTCTAGAGAAACCCAGCCTGGTATCCTCTGTGGACTGGCATAGTGGGGAACCATTAACCCAGTGTTCTGTCAAAGGTCCCACCAACATCAATGGTCTTTTCTTTGAGAGTAGCCAAGTGGGGAGTGGAAAAAGAAGGGGTACTTCTCCTGAGGGCTACTGCCAGTGACATAAAGTAACCTGTGATGCTTACTCCCCAGTGGGTTACACTTGCACTGATGCTGGATCTTAGGTTAGTACTCCAACCAATAAAAGCCTCTGATCTTTATGACCCTTCGTACATGTAGGCCAGCTACATCAATGATCACTTTTCAGTTCACAACCCACTGAGACGGCTGTGTTCCTCTGAGGCAGTACATCTGACAGTACTCTGGGAGAAGCACACAAGAGCTAAAGATAGGAAGGAAGGAAGAAAAACAGATCAACTAAGATAGTTTATTCCAAATTATTTCCAACATCCTTGGTCCAGTGGTGAAAATATTATTTTATTTTTTTTTGTTGTTTGTTTGATCAATTCAATGCTACCAGTTTCTGGATACAAGAACCACAAATTTTCAAAATTCCTGCACTAATGAAGCGCTGTCTTTCGTTGACATGAATGGGAGTTTTGTCTAAGTAGCAACTGAATAAGGACTGGACCCAAAGACTGCAAGAAAAACATTTAGCTGCAAAATATGTATTCAGAAGAACTTTCCTCAAAGGTTTTCTGTTTTGCCAACAGGGTAGCAATTGTCTCCTCTGTAGCGGATGCTTCCGGAAGATTTTCAGCACCTTTCAAGACATGAGAGAGAGAAAGATATTAAGCAAATATTTTAGTTTAGACTACTTGTATCTCCTCTACAGAAAATGAAAGCCTAAATTAAATCCACATATTTAATAACTTCATGCAACAATTGAGAAAGATTTTTTTGTTTTGTTTTTCTCACTGGCAAAAATCCAGGTATTTAGGATTCAGGAAATATCTCACATGAAAACTGTGAGTTTTGCAATCATCAATACCTTCGGTAAGCTGAAGTCCTAGAAGTAGGTGACCTTAATAGATATAACTCTGTGTAAGTTCATTGTACCATGAAATTAATTTTTTAATCGGAATTGATGAGCAAAAATGCTAGTTTGACTTTTTTTTTCCCCTCTCATCCTATTGTCCCCGGTAGTTTAAATAGTAATTATTTCAGTTTCATAAGTACATGGCAACACCTGACACTTATAAAAGGATTCATTCCTTGCATTGTGGGTTGACCTGATCAGGGAACAAAAAGACCTTGGAAAATGTTCTGATAATGGTTTTGGTTTTGGCCAGGAATTAGCTAGGTGCACATACAAACATGATAGGTTAAATAAAAGTTCTTTTAATGATTTATAAACATAGGGCTGAAAACTCCATTGACTTCAGTGGATCTGGAGCTGATATTGGGTATTTGCCCTTGCAACCCACAAGTTCTGTGTCCAACATGCCATATGCAAGCAAATATATCCAATAGGAAGGGAGCAGCAGTTAGAGTAACTGTCCAAGCAGAATAAATGTGCAATTACATGTATAGTTTTTCACTTTTAAATTACACATACACAGGGTTTTTTAAAATACATCCTTAGGTGATTTAACCAAGGATAACCAGTGAGTCAACGGCAGAGTCAGAAATAGAAAAGCATTCAGGAGCATTAACTTCCAGTCCCCTGCTCTCTGTCAAAGTTATGCATCACTAAGCTGATTTAAAATATATTAACCCATTGGCTAATTATGTTTCCATTCTTGCAATTCAAGGGAAGAAAATTCCTCTGTTTATTTAAAACGCCTTGTGTGGTACCATCTTGGCTCAGGTGATTATTATTATTTCTCTCCTTCCCAACACACATCTTTCTTCTGTCCAGCATTTAAATGATCAGCTGGCCCTAAATCCTCAGAATCTAAACTTTGCTCCAATCACTGGGGAAGTTCACAGCTGAACTTCACATTTCTGGCTTGTACCTACAATGCACTCTGATGTGAACCCCAAATCCAAGCACCCCAGAATCTCGGGAAATTTGGCCCTGGATTTCTTCCATGGAGATCCATCACTAATGCAAATAGAGGGCAGGTTTTGCTCTACTCGGAGAAACTTGACCAAGGGAATGTGGCCTAGCAGATGAGCACTAGACGGGATTTTGTTCCTGACTCTGCCAATGGCTTGCTGGCTGACATTAGGCAAGCCATTTCAATCACTCTGTGCCTCACAGAATCGCAGAATCACAGAATATTAGAACTGGAAGGGACCTCGAGAGATCCACTTCCCTGTCTGTAAAACTGGAATAATGATGCTGACTTACTTTGTGAAGTGAGATCTACAAATCAAAAGTATTATATACCAGTTGTTAGTAGGGACTCTGTTAGAAAGTTTTATGATGTGTCCATTGTTTCAGTTGTTCATATGCTGCAAATTTTGCTGTCAACAACACATAATTGCACTGTAGAAGCTGTTGTCTTTAGGAAAGCTGGAGGTTTTGTGCTAACTTGGCAGTGGGTAGTTGTGGCTTCTTGCCTGCTAAAGCATGGGAGTCATTTAGGAGCTGTCAGGTGGTGCACAGTGGTCAGTTTTCATAGTGGGGGGTGCTAAAAGCCATTGAACAAAACTGTAAACCCTAGATGTGATGGAAACCATTTCAAGCCAGGGAGTGCAGCTTCCCTAATTCCAGCACTCCTGGAACCATATCTGAGCTTGATATTTCTGATAAAATGCTCAGCAGCAAAATAATTTACCAGTGCTGATATTTACATAGCTTTATGCAACAACTGTACTGATCCTAAGTGCAGATAGAGCTCCAGAGCCCTCAGCACCAAAAGCTTATCTCTGTCCCTTGAGATAAGGGAGTAACTCCATTTGCATGTCACAACTGTAGGTATATTATTCTCTGTGAAAACCATTCAGTAGAGGGGAACACAGATGAAGGCCAACAGAATTGCGAGGCCCATGTGCAAGGTTGGGGAGGGGGGTGGCCCCAGGCTCCCAGAAGGGGTGGGGCTTTGGGTGAAAGGGCTGGCCCCAGCCCTGAGTCCCTCCCCACTGCCCTCAGAGCTGCCCGGAGTGTGCCACCTGGCACTCCGGTGGCAATTTAGGACCCAGAGCTCCAGTCCCTTTTGAGTCACTGAGTCCTTGGGAAGTGGGGAGCGCAGGGCCCAAACAGCTGCTTGCGCCACTTGCTCCCCCATGGCGGCCCAGCTGAGCGGTGCAGAAGTCAGCCGAGCGCCACGGCGGGAGGGGAAGGAGGTGGGGCGGTGATGTACATGGCCACGGGGCAGGGCCTGGCCATGTACGTCACCGCCCCGCCCCCCCTTAGTGCCCCCCTTTGCCTCCCGCCGTGGTGCTCGGCTGACTTATGCGCCGCACAGCTGTGCCACCGCGGGGGAGCCCAAATGGCCGCTTGCTCCGCTTGCTCCCCTGTGGCAGCCTGGCTGAGCGGCGCAGAAGTCAGCCGAGCGCCACGGCGGGAGGCAAAGGGGGGCGGGGCAGTGACGTACATGGCCAGGGGGCGGGGCCTGGAAGAGCGTGCATCCCCACCGGAGACAGAGAGCAGAGAGAGAGTGAGAGGCAGGAAAGGGAGAAGAGAAAGAGAGAGACGGAGCGGAGAGAGAGTGAGAGGCAGGAGGGGGAGAAGAGAAAGAGAGAGATGGCGGGAGAGGCAGAAGGCAGAGGAGAGCTGAGAGAGAGAGGGCGAGGCAGTAGGAGGAGGAGGAGAGAGAGAAAGAGACACAGAACGAGAGACCGGAGGCTCAGGAGAGAAGACCGACGTGGAGGAGAGACCTGAAAATCCCGTCTTATTATGGGCTAATTGGCTAGTTATTAAATATTTGTTTCCAATGCATTACACTGAAGTTTCCAAGTAAGAGATGTATAGGAGAGACCACATCTCTGAGCTATTGTTTCAGGCTTTGTGGGGAGTCAGGAAAATGGCAGAGCTTCCTTTAGACGGATTGCTTTTTTTTAAAAAAAAGATTATCCCCACAACCATCAGGCCTGGACACTTTTAAAACGAAAACTTAGATTCTGGGATAAAATTATGCAGCAAATTGCCTTTCATGGTGGCATGCTTTCTTTCATCTCATAGAACTTCCACTATTAATTAATAGTGTAAATGAATCCTTTTTTTCCGGGGGGGGAGGGGGAACAATGCGTGTGTTTGTGTCACTGCCTGAGGGATACCTTGTGAATAATCCAAGGACTCCAGCTTTGTCAATCCAGTATATTTAATGAGTAGTTAAGTCATATATGAATGTATACAATAAAATGGAAATTTTTCTGTTTATACATATGTCTGTGTTCTATAAATCACAGGGCTGTAATTCTTCTACTAAATACAGAAGATCTGGTGTTTAGCACTTTTTATTATTTCCGTGCTTTTGACATTTTGGTCCCTCCAATGAATCTGACTCAGTGAGGCTATTAAATAGGAGGTGCTGCTGTATCTGTTCTGCTCCTGAATGGCCTGATTCTTTTCTCACTTACACCATTGCAGTTGGGGAGTTGCTCTGCCAAATCCAATGAGGTGGCGCAAGTGTAAGCAAAAGCGGAATCGGGCACTGTCTTTCTCTCACACATTCATGCTGCCCTCAGTTCTCCTCTAATGGTTAATTTCACCAAGGAAAGTAGAATCCTTAGTGAGAGACAATTACAGTGCGGAATTGAACGCTTTTCTCAATATAGTTTGAATGGAGCTAAGGGCACTTCCTTTGACTTGACTCATTATTGCAAGAGGGCCTATTTTCCTAAGTGTGTCCATACCCCATCTGCCCAGCAGCAACTAAATGATGTGGGGCCTGAGCCTGGTCTCACACCTAGTCCACTGACTCCACCTGGAGCTATTTCTCATTTACCCCAGCATAACTGATAGGAAAACCAGCCCCAGTGAGCTCCTTTTTGGTCTGAACTGCCATTTCTCATCACAGTGCTGCTTAATTGAATAATGTCCAGTACATCAGTGACCTAGTGATACACTCGTTTTCTTTTTCACATGAAGCAGCTGGATACAGCAATGGCTCTGCTTGTCTGGAGAGAGGAAACCCAAGAGCAGAATGGGAGGGATTATGTGGAAGCTGGAGCATGTTAAAGAGAAGAAGGAGGTTGTTTTCCCTTTCCTAATTTCTTTGGTCAGCACCATGGTCTAGTCAGTGGTTAGAACAGGGCACATCCTACCTAGGTTCAATTTGTAATCTCCTAACTCATTCTGAGGCTTTAGGCTAGCCAGTTCATTGCTCTGTGCCTCAGTTTCCCCATGATACTGACATTTGCACAGTGCTTTGAGATATTCCAATGGAAGTACCATATAGTTTTTACATGTACCCAGTCCATAAAGATGCTCAAGGCATTGTGTGAGGTAAAAGCCATTCACAGACTAATTTTGTTTTTCTGTATCATTATGCTGGTTTTTATTGGATGCATCTTTTATAGAATGCAGTTCCTTGCTTCCTATCTTTTTAAAAATCTTGTGTTCATTCGCTGTGCAAAACAGCTGCCACACTTCACCCCAAAGACAGTTGCGTTCTACCAGTGGGCAGAATAACCTGTTATAGCGTGCCTTGTTCATATATGAATTGCAAAGCACTTTGGGGGCCCTTTGAGAAGATAGTCATGTCTAGATATGCCTGAACTATTGTTACTGCTCTCTTGATTGCTGGGCTGATTTTTCAGCTGGTGTAGAATTGACATAGTTCCACTGACACTTATTCTTGCAGAAGATGAAGTATAGTGAACCTGGCTCCATCATGCCCCCTCCTGTCCTGACACACACTGTTCTCCTTCGTACTCCAGAGGATAATGGGCAGTTGTGTAATTAGCACCAAGTGCATTGAGCAGACTAGAGAACACAACACCCTGTCAGCAAATAGGAGGTACTTCTACTAAAGGATAGCTGGCATACTGCTGGAGGGCACACTTACACACGTGTTCAACTCCTTTTAAAGTCAATGGGGCTTAAGCATGTGCTTAATTGTAGGATCATGCTAAAGTACTGTTCTAACTGGGGCCTTAGAGCTTGATCTGCAGCCCACTTA
The DNA here is from genome assembly GCA_032595735.1 of Pelochelys cantorii. NCBI lineage: Eukaryota > Metazoa > Chordata > Testudines > Trionychidae > Pelochelys > Pelochelys cantorii. The sequence continues at coordinate 14,803,967 of CM064352.1, read as the reverse complement.
AAGTCACTGGAATGCCTCCCATTGACTTCCTTTAGCCTTGCATGAGGCCCTTTAGAACTTAGGCATGGTCAATGAAGCAAAATTCCCCCTGATTTTCAGTTGGATTTATGGTTTGGCTCTTGGTGCTGGTTTCCAGTTTCTGCAGAGATGGGGTTGCTTTTATGGCAGTTTCACTGCTGGTGGAGAGGTATACTGGCCTCTCCAGGTCTGTAGTACAAAGACATTTATTTGTGCTGCTTCATGCAATATTACTCAAGTTACAGTTGAACAGTCAGGTTTTCTCTGCAGTGGTCAATACGAGTAAATCTGGAGCTATCGAACCTCATTAAATATATATTGGTTGGTTTTTTTCTTCCCTATTTAAAATCATTCTGGGTAGGTGTGCTGAATGCTTATTAGTAGTGACTGCTGACAGGGAACTTTAGAGACAGTGGAGCTAATGCATCAGTTCTTCACGTGTTCTTTATCCTTCCTTTTGAAAAGGAAGGCGTAAGCAGCACCCAGCATGGAAATGGTTAATGTGAGTTGTCATCTTGGTATGTCATCAAAGGACATTGTCCTCGCTTTGAAGTACCATACTAGTGTTAATGGGAATTAAGTGCATATGCTGAAGAGAATTCAGGTGAATCATAAAGAAGGAAATTGCATTCATTATAATTTTTAATGCTTACATTTAATGCAGGTGAAAGGTTCCAGATTGACAGCCTCTGAAGAGCAAAGTCCTCTTTTTGCCCATAAACCAGGCCCAGCATTGTTAGCGGCAAGGTAAGCATCCTTGGTATTGTCCAGTCTACCTGTAGCAGTCCATGTATGGGAGTAAGGCATTTCAGTTTCCACAGTTTAGTCCAGTGGTCTACAATCTTTTTGAGCACAAGATCACTTTTTGAGTTTAAGTGCAATCCAAGATCTACCTCAAATATAAATACCCTTGCCCCGCCTCCTTCCCACCCCTTCTCTAAGGCCCCGCCCCTGCTCACTCCATCCTCCCTCTCTTGCCCATCCTCACTCACTTTCATCAGGCTGGGGCAGAGGGTTGGGGTGCAGGCTCTGGTCTTGGATTAAGGGATTTGGAGTGAGAGAGGGGCTCTGAGCTGGGCCTGGTGCAGGCAGTTGGGATGCCAGAGGGGGTTCTAGGTGCAAGCTCTGGGATGGCGTTTGGATGCAGGGGTGCTTGGGGCTAGGGTAGGGGCTTGGGGTGCAGGAGGGGGTTCAGACTGAGGGAGGAATTTGGGATATGGGCTCCAGCTGGACACTGCTGGTGGCTCCTGGTTGGTGGTGCAGTGGGACTAAGGCAGGCTCACACCTGTCCTGGCCCTGGACCACTCCCTAAAGCAGCCAGCAAATTCCATCCCAAGTCCTGTTGTGCTCCCTCTCTGCTCTTTGGGGAAAGGATACAGAGTGGGATGGGACCCCTGCTCTCCCTCCCCTGCCCTGCATAGCAAGCAAGAGGCTCCCCATGGGGAGGGATAGCTCCAAAGCAAAGGGCAGGAATTGAGCAGCAGCGGGGGAGGGGCAGCTGAAGTGCTGTGCTTGATAGCCTCCTGGCCAAACCAGTCAAGATCACCTGTCAGAGGCTCCAAGATCTACTAGTAGATCCCAATCTACTGGTTGATGACCACTGGTTTAGTCAGTCCATGGCTGCTTGGTGCACTTGCCAGATAGTTTCAGTGATGATGGATTTGTGCATGGATTTCCTTGGGCTGCTGCAAGGTCTATGCACCTTTAAGTGGAAGGCAGAACCTTAGCCTGTCCACACTCTCCCTGTCAGCTGGGTGAAAAATGCAGCTATAGGGAATGAGTCACATACACGGTGCTCTCTGATGGAAACTTTACATTTGGTCTTTCTTCTCCTTTAAAATAAAAGCAATCCAGACTGCTCTTTGCCTACATAAAACATGACAACTTGTGACATGGACCCTTGTTCATTGGAACTGGACTGAGACCTGTTGATCTCATTTCACAGAGAACTACCATGATGGTAATGCCTTCAGGTCAATACAAGGCTAGGCTGCTTTCCAGCCACCCACCACCAGGCTTAATTACCAGTCCTTTCCTCATGCTAGTTACCACAGAGAAGTTATTTCATCCTTAAGTGTTGAATTGAGGTGATCATGAATTTAAGAGCACTAGATCAGATGTAACCATCAGTAAACATTCTGATTTTTCCTTCAGAAAGATTATGGTCAGCAATTAGAATGTGTCTACAAGGGAGACAGAATGGACCTAAACCAGCGATGGGCAATCAAAGCTAGTGAGTGGGCCATGCAAGTGGCTCTCCTCCATCTCAGTGGGTCGCAAGATTGAAATCAGGCATGTGCGCTAATCATGGCCCCAAGAATAAGATTAAATGCATTACATTTGATTCTCCTTCTTTCATAGAATCATAGGGCTGGAAGAGACCTCAGGAGGTCATCAAGGCAGGACCAATCCCAACTAAATCAACCCAGCCAGGGTTTTGTCAAGCCGAGACTTAAAAACCTCTAGGGATGGAAATTCCACCACCTCCCTAGGTAACCCATTCCAGTGCTTCCCCACCCTCCTGGTGAAATAGTTTTTCCTAATATCTAACCTAGACTTCTCCCACTGTAACTTGAGACCATTGCTCCTTGTTCTGCCATCCATCACTACTGTGAACAGCCTCTCTCCATCCTCTTTGGAACCTCCCTTCAGGAAGTTGAAGGCTGCTATCAAATCCCCCCTCACTCTTCTCTTCTGCAGACTAAACAAACCCAAATTCCTCAGCCTCTCCTCATAGGTCATGTACTCCAGCCCCCTAATAATTTTGGTCGCCCTCTGCTGGACCCTCTCCAATGCATCCACATCCTTTCTGTAGTGAGGGGCCCAGAACTGGACACAATATTCTAGATGTGGCCTCACCAGAGCCGAATAAAGGGGAATAATCACTTCTCTGGATCTGCTGGCAGTGCTCCTCCTAATGCAGCCCAATATGCCATTAGCCTTCTTGGCTACAAGGGCACCCTGTTGACTCATATCCAGCTTCTCATCCACTGTAATCCCCAGGTCCTTTTCTTCAGAACTGCTACTTAGCCATTCGGTTCCCAGCCTGTAACAATGCTTGGGATTCTTCCGTCCCAAGTACAGGACTCTAGACTTGTCCTTGTTGAACCTCATCAGATTTCTTTTGGCCCAATCCTCTAATCCAGGTGTTCTCAAACTTGTGATACCGCGACCCCCATCTCAGTTGCTCGCGACCCCCCTCTAAGTTGCTCGTGACCCCCCCAGGGGGTCAGGACTCACAGTTTGAGAAACGCTGTTCTAATCTGTCCAGTTCATTCTGGACCCTATCCCTGTCCTCCAGCATATCTACCTCTCCCCCTAGCTTAGTGTCAACTGCGAACTTGCTGAGGGTGCAATCCATCCCCTCATCCAGGTCATTAATAAAGATGTTGAACAAAACCGGTCCAAGAACAGGTCCTTGGGGCACTCCACTAGAATCCGACCACCAACCTGACATCGAGCCGTCGATCACTACCCGTTCTTTATCATGCCCTTTTCAACAAAAAGGGATCCATTATTAGGGGCAAATTGGTTTGCTGGCAAAAGTAACATAAAGAAGCCAAGGGAGCACGCAGCTCTCACAATGTTGCACGCAATCAGCATGCACTTTACATGTGTTCTTGTTTTAAGTGTGTCACTTCTCATTTGCCAAGGGCTGCTCAACCTTCCGCTCTATTGCAGATCCCACCCCCATTTCACCCCTTGCCTCAAACCCCCTCCTTCCCTGCCTCCTCCCTGAGCATGTCCCATCCTTTCTTCTTCCCCTCCCTACCAGCATTTCCCAAGGAGGAGGTAAGTGCAGGGCCCCCAGTGGTAGAGAGGGGTTCTGCAGGCTGCACATAGAACCCCGAGAACCCCGACGGGCTACATGTGGCTCATGGGCTGCAGGTTGCCCACCACTGACATAAACCATATTAGTGAGGAGTTTCTAGTGCTCACAACTTCTCAGGGTTCAGCCCAATGAGAATTTGACAATGGAAGGGTTGAGTGCAGAAGATACTTTAAAAAGTGACTCAGTAACCAAGTTTGAGTCCCCAACTTGAGAAACGTGGGGCCTGCTCTGAACTCCATTAAAGTTAAAGGGCTTGGATCAGGTCCCTGATTTTCTGAAAGTGCTGAGCACCCATGTTATGGAAACTGGGTTCTTTTAGGGTGTCTCATTTTGTTAGTCATATTTGAAAATGTTGGCCAGCAAAACCAAAAGTCTGATATGTAGCTGGTTCCACTAAAGTCAAAGGGCCTCTTGCAATTAATTTCAACTGGAGGGGGATCCAGCCCTGAGTGACTGCTTCTGAAGCTTATGTTTAACTTTGCCCAACATACTTAGACAGGAAAGATCAAACAAAATAGGAATCAGCAGCATAGAAATTACCCTACCTTGTAGCAACTCTGCGTGCTTAGAAACCTAACGATATGCACTGTAGGTAAGAAGCTAAATTCTTCACTCAATTGGATAATGGTCTACACAGCAGAAAACTGCTCAGCCATGAAAAGAAGTCCAATCCTAAGGTTCACATCTTTGGTTCTTCACATAAGAACTTGCTCATCTCCAATCATATGAACCTTTGCAAAGTGTCAGTAACCAACAAACATAGGGTTAGATCAGCAATGGGCAACCTTGGCTAGTGAGTGGTCCACATGAGTGACCCTCCTTCATCTCAGTGGGCCGCAAGGCTTATCAGAACCAAGACAATCTCCCTGAGTAAGGTAGTTTTCTATCTAGAATTTACAGGGTGTGCCAATTGACCCGTAGCAGCGCTTTGAGTGGATGCAGAGAGAACTTGGCTTTTAAAGTCCATGTTCTGTGCATTCAGCACACACCTCACTTCATGTGTCCTTGCTTTACATACGTGTCACTTTAGTAATACTGGTGCAAAAAACAAATGACATGGACTGAAACCAGCAGAATCTGGCAACTCTGTGCATGGGCAGTGGTAAATGAAATGTCTTGCAGGCTGCACACACAACCTTGATGTGTCCCTTAGATCACAGGTTGCCCTCCTCTGGATTAGATCACTACACTATAGGTACTCAATATCCTTTCTGTAGGTACCTCATTCACCAGCATTATGCTAGTGAAATTGAAACACTGATTCATTCCCACTGGACCACCATTTCCAGAAGTGTCTTTAGTTTTTGTAACTCAGTGGGCAAAAGGAAAAATCCTGACTGATGAAATTCACAAGCCAATATGATCACTGAACCATAAATATAATACCCCAGAGCACAAAAATGGCACAGCATAGATAGAAATACATTATTGCTGTGGGAGCTGTGCATTTCAAAGATCATAAATATAAGGTATGTTGGAAGCAGAGTGGGTGATTTGTGTGAGTGTGATGTTCCCACATACTCTCTCTCCTTCAGTCTGGAAATAAAAGAAACACTAAAGTGGTTTAAACAGCAACAGAGAAAGGAGCAGTAGAAATTGAACTTTTGTTGGACCTAGTAAAATGGAGGTGAGATCACATGACAGATGAGGTGATGTCAGATGACAGGAATGCTTTCAAGGAAAAAATATACCATCCAGTTACATAGCAACTTTCATCTACACTTCATGAAGATGATATTATCTTTGTTTTACTAGGGGAAAGTTACTCGTCTAAGGCCACTTACCAAGCCAGAAGTAGAATCAGGATTAGAACCCAGAGGATCTTACCTGCTGTCTCCCTTTCTATCTACTAGGTCATGCAGATCTAAATTTTTTGAGTTAGAACTAAAGTAATGGTGTGTAAGAAATTAAAAGATGAAGAAAAGTATGCAACAGTGACCCCTCTGATAACTGGGGCCTTGTCTACACCACGAGACAGGGTCAAATTTATTAAGGTTGATTTCTGGTCATCCAATTTTGCAACGTCAAAGGTCAAGAATTCAATGTAGTTCAAAGTAGTGCATCCCCATTTGGGAGACTGCCATCAGCTTTGAGAATGATGCACTGTGGGCAGCTATCCCACAGTGCTTGCACTGCTATGCGTTCTCGATTATGCTCCCGGTGCATGCTGGGACCAAAACTGTGAGGCAGGCAGTTATGGGTTCATGTCAGCATCCCATAATGCGCTTTACTCCCTCCCCCTTGGTTGAGATCAACGGGAACAGTCTTTTCATGTCCTTTTTGGTCCTGGTTACTTGCGCAGATGCCATAGCAGCACAAGCATGCCCCCCCCCCCCTTGTGGATACCATTGTTCATCAAACCATTGTGATGTTGATGTCTATCTTGGTGCGCCTAATGGTGCAGTATATACATTAATAGATCTGGTCTCCAAAGTGGGATTCTTCTGTGGGGAAAAATAACTTTTTCTCCTGCCCCCAAACATTGCACATGCAGTCCAAGAAAACTTAGCCTTGAAGACCCTGACTCATAACTCATCATGGGAGCTACTGCTTGGTATTGACGTTGCTTTGTTAAAGCAATTAACAAGCTCCTGAAGTGCATGGCTAATGTTTCTAGAGTGACTTCTAATGAGGGATAATGATAACACGCATGGAAGATCTCTAGTGAACTTTGGATAATGATGCAAATGTGGGAAAAGGTCAATAGTATTAGCAGGTTCATTGACAGCTATTTCATTTCTGTTCATTACCTATTTCAACTTTTATTTTCCCTTCTGAGCACAATTATGGCAATAAGAACATGTTCTTCAACCACTTTGGAATCTACCAGTTGGCTCACAGATTGACTGAGATGCAAAGTAAATGATGCTGAGCCATAGAACTAGTGTAATGAACTTCAGTATAGACAACAACCAAGCAATTAAAGGAAAGGAAGCCGTTTTAGATAGAGCAAGAGATACTTAATTTGACACGCTTTGCATTTATATAGCACCTATCCTCCAGAGATCTCAGAACAATGCCTGTAAGTACTGCAGTGAGAACTGTAAGACTGTAGAGAAGAGAACTGAAGAAATGAGCTAGAGAAGACCTGCCTCTTCTAGGCCCTATCTCAAAGCCAAAAAAAGGTCTTGAAGGAGAGAGATATGATTTACCAGTGTTGCTTTACTGGTAAATTTATACAGGCTAAATCTCTTACAGTAAAAAAAATTAAAAAACAACAATGGTCCTGTAGCACCATAGAGACTATCAAAAATATATAAATAGTATCATGAGCTTTCATGGGCACATCCTACTTCTTCATTTGTCATCTGAAGAAGTGGGTTGTGCCCACAAAAGCTCATGATACTATTTATATATTTTGTTAGTCTCTTAGGTGCTACAGAACCATTGTTGGGGTTTTTTAGGTTTTTTAGTTATACACTTATACGGCTACCCCTCTGAGTCTCTTACAGTAGACCCAGCGAATGATGACCAAAAATTGCTTTTGTGGAAAGATCTTATACTAGTTCCCTGGAAAAAAAAAACCCAACTCTCTATTCCAATAAAAGCACTTTCATGCTGTATAACTATAAATACATTAAGGCATTAGTCAGTATAGAGAGGTTACCAAAAACCACACCTTAACTGATGCCAGCAAAAGCTTCTGTTCTAGACCCGGCCACAAACAGGACTCTCAGGACCTAATGTAAATCCCCATGAAACTAATGAAAACACTTTCATTGATTTCAGTGGGCTTTGGACCAGTGTCTTTAGCAGAGAGAACAGATCCACAAAGTGAAACCAAAGCATACTAACAGCCCAACCCTGGCAGCTCTGTTTTAGCAGAGGGAGATGTCTGAATATAATAGTTGTCATTTTGTGGCATGAAAAACAAAACAAACCGCTAAGGGAAAGCTGTGGTCAATTAAGAACCAGGATTCTTGGGTTCTGTTCTTGGCTCTGCTTCTATGGTGACTTTCAGTAAGCCGCTACTTTTCTGTGCCTTAGTTTACCCATCAGTTAAGCAGATCTAATTACACCTGGATTTTCTACCTCAGTCAAATTCAGCCCTCTCTAAATCTATAGTAACAAAACATTTCAATGTAATTACGCCAGCTTCACAGTGGTGTAAAAGAGACCAGATTTTAACCCCCAAATCGTTGGGAAGTGTGTTTATGCCTTTGGAAGAAAGAAAAATATAAATGAAATATAATGAAAACAATACTTTGCATTCATGCCACTCATTACCCTCATTACTTTGAGTTCATAGGTCACCTTTAGATTATTAGTACAAATATTTGTTCTCTCTTTATTACTATTAGTCTAGCTAAGAATTAAAAGAAAGACGGAAATAGCTATGGCTAAATGGAGAGGAAGATGGGGACTATTAAATAAAATAAAAACCATGGACTCATATAATCCATGTGCCAATTGCCACATTAATCATTTTCACACCCCATTCTGTAAAGATCTCCTGGTTGCTGTACTGCTGCTCTTGTACACAGTCCCAAGAAAAAAACACACGGCTATGATTGGAGATGTATGTCCTTTGGCATGGAGCTTTTTTGAGGATTGGAACTTGCTTGTCTGATTTACCCCCTCCCACAACCTGTCTAGTTCAATTAATCCCACCATGACCTGTGAGTTTGTGTGTGTGCAGCACCGAGCCCAGTACAGATCCTGCCTTAGTTTAAATAATAAGAATTGCTTTGGAGAATAAATATTATAAATATTATTGTCTTAATTATTTATGCCTAAAGATCTCAAGAAATCAGGGCCTCGTGCTAGGTGCTGTACAAACAGATCAAGACAGACCCTCCTCTGAAGAGCCGACAATCTAAATAGATGACAAAGTGCAGAAGGGGAAATAATGGCACAGAGATGTGTAACTTGCCCAAAGTCAGTGGCAAGACTGGGAAAGTACTTACTCAAGTCTCCCCATCCTCTAGACGACCCTGTTCCCATTTCCAAAGATAGGTCCAAACCCTGGAGTCTTTATTCAGCTAATGCCTGCTCCAAATCCCAGGGAAGTCAATGGGAGGGAGCCTTTCTATTGTCTTCAGTTGGCTCTGGATCAGGCTCTTATTATTCAATCAGAACTCCAACAGACTTTAAGGAGAGTCTGCCTGAATACTTCATCCCTGATTCTTACAACACGAAATAGAATTGTGGAAGTGTTGAAAGAAAAAGACACATAACTTGCCCACAGAGCATGCCTAGAATCTCCCAAAGCTTTCTCTATGCCCAAAATAATGCTCAGAGTAAGGAGTTAGATAAAATTATGTATCTTTATTAGCTTTCTGTTCACAGGAAACAATTTATTAAGCACAAGAATGTTATATAATAGTACTTCCTTTTGCCTGGCAGTTTAGAGTTGACACAAACTTGCACAGCACATAAATCCAATTTTATTTCTCAGTTTATTCACCTGGAACGAAATGGGGTTTTTTGTTTGTTTTTTGTTTTTTGTTAAGGAGACCCACACTGCATTTACAGATGGAAGCACCTCAAGTAATCACAATTGTTAAGTAAACAAATTAGTCATGGTTAGGGGCATGCAGTTGGCTTATATGTAAAACTTATAAGTTTGCAGAGTTCAAATGAAAATTTGTTTCTTCAATGCAAAATTTACCTTTTAATAACCCTCTTTTCCCTTAAATAAACCACAATTGATTAGAATTTGGATTTAAAAGATGAAAGGACTCTGCAATTATCTACTTGTATATGCCCTTCAGTAAACTACCTTGTCTCCCCCTCCCTATCTCCCCTTCTTCTTAAGACGAGTTTCCCAGGTCCCTCTTGGCTGCGGTTGAACGATGTTGGCTCATGTCCATGCTGCAACAAAGACCTGGCATTCCAGCTGTCTGCTTCTAATCTCCAGTGTCAGCTCTTGTTAATGTTTCAGCGTGAAATCAGAGGGGGCAAAGCTGCATGGAATATTAAAACCATGATCAGAATTCCACTGAAATGCTGATAGTCTGCAAGCGCCATTAAGAGGGCCGTCAAATCACTGTCTCGCATTAAATAAAAGATTTCTATCGCCAGGGCACACGGGAAGTACAATCAGTGAATCGCTGAGCTAAATTAGCATTTTTTCAATTGGAGATCGAAGTTGATTTATTGTTCTACACAACGTTAATGTAACTGTGTGCTTGACCTGCTAAGGCAGCTAATTTTTCATTTAAATGGATTCTTTCCCTCTGTATGCAAAAAGGCTGCAATCATATTTCAACTTTGCAAAAATGATCAGAAAAGTACTGGAATGTTTCAAAACTGCCTGAGAGTATCGCTCTTTTTCTTTGCATGGTGGTCAAGGGCATGCATTATATAAAAGTCTTAAATGATGAGATTAATTCTCATTTACACCCAACTATTTTAAACCACTTTGGCCACATAAGGTGTTGATGTCATTATGCTCCCTGGGTGGTGTAAAGGGGCATTAACGATTTTGGAATAATTTGCTTGTCCTTTCTTCTGTCCTGACTAATGGGCTGCAGGATTTGGCCAAGTGTTATTCAGTTCTTACTTTGGCAAAGCTGCACTGAATTCAGAAGTTTACTAGCCTTAACCAGCCTGAGCCAAAGCCCACTGAAGTCAATGCAAGGACTCCTACTGATATCCAGGGGTTCCAAACACACCCATATGAATAAATATATGATTGTTTTTAATTGGTCCAATTTTGAACAGAGGCTTCTCGGACTGTTGCTGCATTATAGTTCAGCAGCCCAATCTGGGAAAACTCTTGTACAAGCTGACGTTCTCCAAATGAGGATACAGAACACCAGGCGCCTCCTCCCTCACAAAGTGAAGATAATATACATTTCCAATTAGCAGAACACATTCTAGTCATGTTCTCTTGTACTCTCTAACTATCTCTGTTTTGCTAAAAAGCTAGTCAGTCATTAATGAAACCCTGCAGTTCTACTAATCCTAGATACAATGCAGCTTTTCTCTAGCAGGCTTTCCCTGACATAAAACTACAGTTACTCAAGCTCTCTACTGCATTAAGATTTGCTGTCATTTGCCTTTCATTACATACCTGATGTAGCACAGTAGCAGTCAAATGTCCTTGGCAGGCAAAGTAAAGCATTTAATTGTATTAGTTTCCAATTGCTCTTCCTTAGGAACAATTTTTTTTCTTAAAAAACCAGCAGCACAAAAAAAAAAATCCCCCATGCTTTCATAGTTGCGTGTAATTTCTAAGCAGGATACAAATATAATAATCATAGTTAAAATCTTGAGTGAACTTACAAAAAAAATGTATTGCCACATAGAATGTGGCTCTCCATAGAGTTGAACAATGAAGCTTTCATCAAAGGGCACAAGTAATTAGATGTTTTTTCATTTTCAGAACTTTTAACAGATAAATGGCATCCCCATTTCTTTATGTGATGTATTGTTCTATGGGGCTTCAATTAATCTCATCTGATAATTACAGAACTTCTGAGATATTATTTTGAAAGCAAGAGGCAGTGTGTAGAATACTAACTTCCCATCCACGATGTAGGTGCTGGATTTTCAGTACAGAAGTTTGGAAAGGGGATTTGGATGGCTGAGAGGATGGGTAATGGGGTATGGAGCTGTGCACATTTCCACACAAAAGCCCTAGTTCCCCCAAAGTTTTCTTTCTAATAAGTAAGGTGAGTGGAATAACAGAGGACCACTAGGATAGTGGTTTGGAATTCAGTATATGTGGCTCCAGTTTCTAGATTTGCCTCAAGCTTTTTTGTGAGCTGTGACAAGTCACTCAGTCTCCTGGTGTATGGTGCCTCTTCTCTAGAAAGGGAGTATAGGTCTGACTCCTTCCATGCCTCTTCCTCCTGTTGTGAGGCTAAATTATTTAGCCCTAGAAGATTTATCAGGCGTTTCTCAGGTCCTTACTCCTCAAATGATTGTTTTTCTTCATTTGAACCATTGCTCTGGAGTGGGTTTGGGGATGAGGGTTCAATATGCAGGGTGCCTCGAGGAGAGAGGACAACCCCAGCCCTCTCTTACTATAGCAGCTTGGAGCCAGGTGAAAAGTGCCTCTCCATGGCCACTGCACAGCCACAGGAGGGGTGCATGTCCCCCAACTGGGAACAGACATACATACAAACAAACAAACTCTCTGAAATAGATAGTAGATAGCTGTCCCTTTCTCCCCTCTGCTCCAATGGGGATAGAGCTGTCCCAGTCCCCATCTCTGGCCCCTTGCTGCCCCCCTGTGATCATTCTGCAGTATAACTGTCCCTCCTACCAGACCCCCTTCCCTTTCCATTTTATGAGAAACAATCGAATCCCAGGCACATCACATTGTCCTGGCGCAACCAAACCCTGACCTTGCTTTAAGCTATAAGACGAGGCCATGTGCCAAATTTGGTGGTTCTAGCTCTTACTGTTTAGGAGGAGTTCTTGGATACACAGATACATGGACAGACAGACAGACAGACACGCTCTCAAGTTTATAATAGATTTGTGAGGTGCTCCACTATTGCAGTGATCAACACTACAGGAAAGCCTACATAACTGTTTATGTATTTTTATGGTAGGCTTATATAATTACTTACCTTTCTCCTCTAAATGGCTGATTTGAATTCAGTCCAGATCAAGAAGGGACCAAAAGTTGCTGTCATTGAATAGAGGTCCAGCAGCCTGTGGGAAACAAGTTAGTTTGTCATTCCCTACCCTAGTGAAAGGTTGTAAGCATCCCTGAAAACACTGCTTCTGTTGGAGATTGGGGCTTCCCCCAGCCCTGTGCTGCTTCTGCCTGTGCTTGTGGGCTTCCCTGCACCTGAGTGGAGCTGAAGAGACTGAGGACTCCTCTCTGCCCCCAGCCTGGCAGCAGGGAGCCCTCATTAGCAGCTAGTTGCTGGTGAGAGGAGCACATGGAAGGGGCAGGGAGAAGGCCAGTTTGCTGCTGCTGGCAGGAGAGAGCAGATGGGTGGGGCCGAGAGGAACCAGGGCCATATTTAGGAAGATAAACACATGCAGCTGTGTGGGGCACCCAAAAATTTGGTTCCCCAAATTTTCAGGTGTCCTACACAGCTGCGTATTTTGTGTATGCCTAGGAATGGCCCTGATGGGGAAGGCCTGTTTCTGGTATAGCCTCATGTACATTTGTGCAGTTGTTGCTGTGTTGTGTCTGAGCTGAAAGGAGCTAGTGATTTAATGTCAAATTCTGTACCCACTTAGCACGGTATCACACTGACAGTGCATGAAGTGAGCATTGTACCTAGGTCACTGAGGCCACACACCTTCAATTTTTATTCAGGTTCTTCTCTATTTTGAAGGCCTAACCTTAAGATCACTGAAGTAAATTGAAAGCTTCAGATCTGGGCCTAGGCCCAGTTGCTTCTGAAAAATCAAGCAATGTGGCTGGGTTTGGGAAGAGATGTAGAGCTTATTTAGTGTTTTTTAAAGGATTTTCAAAATCTTTATTGGCTTAATAAGGTGCCTTCTGAGTGCAGCTTGTTTTATATGATCTACAAACATGAGGCACTAGAGTCATATCACTGCAGCATTGATAAGATCTCATAAGCCCCAGGAAGGGTTTTAAGGCTTAATCTCTGAGGGCGCATCTACACTGCACGCTTATTTTGGAATAAGCTCTTTAATAATAAGTGTCTAATGAATGTGGACGCTATTTCGAAATAGCACGTCTACACAGCAAATGCCCATCGAAATAGCTATTTTGAAATAGAGCATCCACATTCATTAGACACTGAATCGCATTTAAGGCCACCCAGAAGTACTTCAGGCAGGGCATCAGGACAGCATTCTTCCTGGAGCTGCTACCTGAGGCTCAAGCTTAAAGGGACGCCCCCCCCCATACAGCTGTGGCTCTTCTCCTTCACCTACCTCATTGAGGGACAGCAAAGCCTTTCCTTTGCCTGCTGTAGTTGTCCTTGTGGAAACCTCATCTCTCTAGCCATGGAGCTGGACCTATTTCCCAGCAGTTGACGGTTCTTATATGTCTTAGTGCACCTCCTGCTGCAGTTTCTGCTGGCTGCCTTCATGGCCCCACAGGAGGAGGATGCCCAGCAAATTGTGGGGTGATTCCTCTCGTCTCTCTGGGTGGGGAGATCAACTGTCAGGGCCATGGTCATGCAGGTATGGCATTCTCATGCTATTGTCCCCGGGGGGTGGTGAACTGAACTGTTGGAGTAGGGTTCCCTAGGCAAGTGGGGCTGGTGGGGGTAGTGGAAGCCCCCTCCCTGGGAGGTTTTTCAATCCTGCCTTCAAAAACCCCTGATGGGGGATGGGGCAAGATGGGGTTGCTCCAGGTGTGCGTGTGCAGGGGTGGGGTTTGGGGGCCTCCTGAGAGGCCTGGCAACCCTGTGATTCTCTGTTTGTTTGTCTGCTGTGCAGGGTCATCAACCTGGGTGATGTGGGCCCCATCATTGCCAGTTTTGCCACCATGGGCTTCCCCAACTGCAGGGAGAGGGCTATTGATGGCACCAACATCCCCATCCAGGCCCCCGACCAGCAGGCATCCAAGTACATTAACCGGAAGGTATACTTTTCGCTGGTCCTGCAGGCCCTTGTCGACTACTGCAGCCAGTTCACTGACATTTATGTCAGCTGGTCGGACAAGGCGCACGATGCACGTGTCTTCTGAAACTCCAGCCAGTTCTGGAAGCTGCACGTTGGCACCTTTTTCCCCGACTGCATCATCAGGGTTGGGGATGTGGAAATGCTGGCCTGTATTGTAGGGATGCAGTCTACCCTCTGCTCCCCTGGCTCATGAAGCCCTACACCGGACATCTTGACCCCACCAAGGAAAGTTATAATGTCAGGCTCTGGAGGGCCCATGTGGTTGTGGAAGGAGCCTTCAGATGACTCAAGGAGAGGTTCTGTTATCTCCTTACCCAGCTGGACCTTGGTGAGTGGAATGTCCCCCAAGTGGTGGAGGAATGCAGTGTCCTCCACAACCTTTGTGAAAGTAAGAGGGAGACATTCCTACCAGACTGGGGGCAGAGGCTGACCAGATCAGCAGGACCTTTGAGCAGCTGAGCACAGCTGCTGTTCAGCAGGCCCATCAGGGCTGCACAAATTCGGGTGGCCCTGATGGACAGTTTCTCACAAGGGGTATGTCTACACAGCAAAGTTATTTTGTAATAATGGCCATTATTCAGAAATAACTATGCGAGCGTCTACATAAACGGCAGCTTATTCAGAAATCTGTGAACATCATTGTGTGAGGAATAATGCCTTTTCCAAAATAGCTACTTTGAAATAGGGGCTCTGTAGATAGGGCAGTTGAAGTTATTTCAAAATAAGGAGCCTCCAGCCGTTCCCAAGGTGCCCTGTTGGCCACTCTATCTACACTCAGGAAAACTCTATAGTTCCCTCTTTCCCCTGGAATCCTTAAAGCTGCAGCCTCAGGGGAAATGGCTTGTGGCAAGCAGGAAGCCCTGACAGCCCAGAGCCACCCTGCAGTACCACTGCCTCAGAATTTGCCCAAGATGAGCCAGTCCCACAACCGGGGACAGCACGGTGAGGCAAAAGGAGCGTCTGCTGCTCACACACACCTCCCCCCCCGCAGCACCTGGCCCCCCTCTCCTCAAGCAGGTAGGGATACAAGTCTTCTCCCTGCGGAATGCTGCCACTGCTGGGCCCAGCGTGTGCATGGCACAGAGGGGAGCCCAGCCACCCTGAAGCCCCTCTCCCGCCTGCAGGATCCCAGTCTGGGTGGCACCTTCACATGCCTACTTTTCCCCAGGACGTAGGGATAAGAACATAAGAACATAAGAACGGCCGTACTGGGTCAGACCAAAGGTCCATCTAGCCCAGTATCCAGTCTGCCGACAGTGGCCAGCATCAGGTGCCCCAGAGAGGGTGGACCGAAGACAATGATCAAGCCATTTGTCTCCTGCCATCCCTCTCCAGCCTCTGACAAACAGAGGCCAAGGACACCATTTTATCCCCTGGCTAATACCCTTTTATGGACCTAACCTCCATGAAATTATCTAGCTTCTCTTTAAACTCTGTTATAGTCCTAGCCTTCACAGCCTCCTCTGGCAAGGAGTTCCACAGGCTGACTACACTCTGTGTGAAGAAGAACTTTCTTTTATTAGTTTTAAACCTGCTACCCATTAATTTCATTTGGTGTCCTCTAGTTCTTCTATTTAGGGAACTAATAAATAACTTTTCTTTATTGGCCCTCTCCACACCACTCATGATTTTATATACCTCTATCATATCCCCCCTCAGTCTCCTCTTTTCCAAACTGAAAAGGCCCAGTCGCTTTAACCTCTCCTCATATGGGACCCATTCCAAACCCCTAATCATTTTAGTTGCCCTTTTCTGAACCCTTTCCAAGGCCAAAATATCTTTTTTGAGGTGAGGAGACCACATCTGTACACAGTATTCAAGATGTGGGCGTACCATAGTTTTATACAGGGGCAGTAAGATATTCTGGGTCTTATTTTCTATCCCTTTCTTAATAATTCCTAGCATCCTATTTGCCTTTTTGACCGCCGCTGCACACTGCGTGGAAGTTTTCAGAGAACTGTCCACGATAACTCCAAGATCTCTTTCCTGATTTGTCATAGCCAAATTAGCCCCCATCATACTGTACGTATAGTTGGGGTTATTTTTCCCGATGTGCATTACTTTACACTTATCCACATTAAATTTCATTTGCCATTTTGTTGCCCAATCACTCAGTTTGGTGAGATCTTCTTGGAGTCCCTCACAGTCTGCTTCTGTCTTGACTATCCTAAACAGTTTGGTATCATCTGCAAACTTTACCACCTCACTGCTTACCCCTTTCTCCAGATCATTTATGAATAAGTTGAACAGGACTGGTCCTAGGACCGACCCTTGGGGGACACCACTAGTTACCCCTCTCCATTCTGAAAATTTACCATTTATTCCTACCCTTTGTTTCCTGTCTTTTAACCAGTTCTCAATCCAAGAAAGGACCTTCCCTCTTATCCCATGGCCATGTAATTTACACAAGAGCCTTTGGTGAGGGACCTTGTCAAAGGCTTTCTGAAAATCTAAGTATACTATATCTACTGGATCCCCCTTGTCCGCATGTTTGTTAACCCCTTCGAAGAACTCTAATAGATTAGTAAGACAGGATTTCCCTTTACAGAAACCATGTTGACTTTAGTCCAACAAATTATGTTCTTCTACATGCTTCACAATTTTATTCTTTACTATTGTTTCGACTAATTTGCCCGGTACTGAAGTTAGACTTACCAGTCTGTAATTGCCCGGATCACCTCTGGAGCCCTTTTTAAATATTGGTGTCACGTTAGCTACCTTCCAGTCATTAGGTACAGAAGCCGATTTAAGGGATAGGTTACAAACCACAGATAATAGTTCAGCAATTTCCCATTTGAGTTCTTTTAGAACCCTTGGATGAATGCCATCCGGTCCCGGAGATTTGTTAACATTAAGTTTTCTATTTGTTCCAAAACCTCCTCTAATGACACTTCAATCCGGGACAGTTCCTCAGATTCGTCACCCACAAAAGACAGTGCAGATTTGGGAATCTCCCCAACGTCCTCAGCCGTGAAGACTGAAGCAAAGAAATCATTTAGTTTCTCCGCAATGGCTTTATCGTCCTTGATTGCGCCTTTTATAGTTCGATCGTCTAGGGGACCGACAGGTTTTTTAGCAGGCTTCCTGCTTCTAATGTACTTAAAAAACATTTTGTTATTTCTTTTTGAGTTTTTGGCTAGCTGTTCCTCAAAATCTTTTTTTGCTTTTCTTATTACATTTTTACACTTGATTTGACAGTGTTTATGCTCCTTTCTATTTATCTCACTAGGATTGGACTTCCACTTCTTAAAGGATGCCTTTTTGTCCCTCACTGCTTCTTTTACATGGTGGTTAAGCCACAGTGACACTTTTTTAGGTCTCTTGCTATGTTTTTTAATTTGGGGTATACATTTAAGTTGGGCCTCTATTATGGTGTCTTTAAAAAGTTTCCATGCAGCTTGCAGGGATTTGGCTCTAGTCACTGTGCCTTTTAATTTCTGTTTAACTAGCCTCCTCATTTTTGTGTAATTCCCCTTTTTGAAATTAAATGCAAGGGTGCTGGACTGCTGAGGTGTTCTACCCACCACAGGAATGTTGAATGTTATTATATTATGGTCACTATTCCCAAGCGGTCCTGTAACGGTTATTTCCTGGACCTGATCCTGCACTCTACTCAGGACTAAATTGAGAATTGCCTCTCCCCTTGTGGGTTCCTGCACCAGCTGCTCCAAGAAGCGTTCATTTAGGCCATTGAGAAATTTTATCTCCGCTTCTCTTCCTGAGGTGACATGTACCCAATCAATACGGGGATAATTAAAATCCCCCATTATTATAGAGTTCTTTATTTTGGTAGCCTCTCTAATCTCCCTCAGCATTTCAATGTCAGTATCGCTGTCCTGGTCAGGTGGTCGGTAATATATCCCTACTGCTAATTTGCCCTCCCAGGGACATCTGGACCCCTGTAGGAAAGACCCAATGACCAGAGCACACATGGCCTTGCTCCAAGCACGTTGCCTTCGACTGAGCCGAGAACTGTCACTCTCAGCTCACGGAGGAGGGCAAAGCTTCAAGCACAGTGTCCCCTGGGATGACTGACCTTCTCTCTTTATTCTCCACAGCCAGATCAGCTGTGAGAGGGGGGAGGTCGACCCCACCCAGCACAGCCTGCTGAACCCAAGGGACCCGCAGGCGCCGGAGACCCTTAGACAAGTTTCAGAGGGCGCACCTCGCAGCACTGCAATCCGAGGAGGAGACCATCATCTGCAGGCTCCAGAAAGACATCCAGCTGTGGCGAGACACCTGGCGGGAGTGCTGGAACCACCCTGCACCATGCAATCCGTCATTGCCAGCATGATGCCTGCCCTGCTTCTGCTCCCCCTCCTGCTCTTGCTGTAGTTCCTCCACCCACTCCTGTTCATGCTCCTCCTGCTTCTCCCTCAATACCCCCTTCCCCGTGGCTACCGTGTCCCTCTGCACCCATGGCAGTGGGATCACCAGAGCTGGGCACCATTCTCAGCCCCATCCCTGAGCCACTCCTCACCCCTCCTCCCTCTTCCAGCTGCCTTCTCCCCCTCCAAGGTTCTCATCTCCCTGCATCCTGCCCTCTCTCCTCCCCTCTCCCAGGTTCTTTCCCCAGTCCCTCCCCAGTTACTTTGACCCCATATAAAAAGAAACAGAGATTTTATTCTTTCCCAAAACAAACTGTCATTTTTATTGTCTCAGCAGGAAAAGGTGTGGGGAGGGAGGGGTGTTGGAGGAAAGGTAGAGAGGGGCGATGCACAGGTCCTTAGTGGGGAGGCCCAGGGGACAGTGTCACTGGGGCCCTTGTGAAAAACTCTTCCTCAGGGCCTGCCTGATGGCAGCTGTGCATGGCTGCTCAAAGGCCCTGCTGATGCAGTCAGCCCCCTCCCCCCACCTGGCAGGAATGCCTCCCCTTCCACTCACAAATATTGTGAAGCACACAACACGTGGCCACCACATGAGGGATGTTGTGCTCCCCGAGATCCAGCCAGGTGAGGAGTCATCTGAACTGTGCCTTCAAATGCCCAAAGGCACCATCCACCACCATGCAGGCCCTGCTGAGCGTGGCATCATAGTGTTCCCCAGAGTGGTGTAGGGCTTCATGAGCCAAGGCAAGAGAGAGTAGGTCACATCCCACACCATGCGCATGGGCATGTCCATGTCCCCGACCCTGATGGTGCGGTGGGGGTAAACAGTTCCAGGGTGCAGCTTCTCAAAGTCGCTGGATTTTTGGAATATGCAGGCGTTGTGCACCTTCCCCAACCACCCGACGCAGATGTCCATAAAGTGGCCCCAGTCGTCCGTGACAGCCTGCAGGACCATCGAGAAGTATCCCTTCCAGTTGATGAAGAGATATGCCTGGTGGTCGGGGGCATGGATAGGGATGTGGGTGCCATCAATAGCCTGCCCGGCCCTCCCACTGTTGGGGAAACCCATAGCAACAAAGATGGCAATGATGGAGTCCACGTCGCTGAGGTGGATGACCCTGCACAGCAGGACAGTGTTGATGGCAGGAGGAGACAAACATACAGAGATTCCCAGGGGTGCCAGGGCCCATGGGAGGTCGCCCATCCCATCCCCCCAATCCCACTTCCCCCCTCACCAGAAGTAACCCCTCCACTTATCCCATCCCCCGGCAGGGCTTTGTGAGGGCGGGATTGAAAGAAAACCTCTTGGGGAAGCGGCTTGAACCCCCTCATCACTCCCCTTTTTCTCCTTCCCCCATTCCAGCAGTCCAACCCCCTCCGAGGACAGTAGCCCAAGAGCGCCATACCAGCATGAGCATGGCTCCGACGGTCGATCTCTCTAAGCCGAATTGATTTCTGATGGCTTGATAGCTGTCCAGCGTAGTGAGCTTTCAGAGGGCAATGGCAACCCACTTCTGGAAGCGGATGCAGGTCTCATGTGTGTGTCCCATCACCTGAGGGCAGGGGCGAGCCACTCACAGAGCTCCAGAAAGGTGTCCTTCCTCATCCTGAAATTCTGGAGCCATCGATCCATGACAATCCAGTCCCACCAGTCTGCACTGTGTCCAGATGCCAGAGGCAGTGGTGCACGGTGTGCAGGGGAGGGCAGGCAGGATCCAGCAGCAATCAGGGATCCAAGAAGAGTCTCCCGGAAGAGCTGGGGGTTGGGTTCCTGGAGGGCCTGGGTTGCAGCCTGCAGAAATTGCTGCATGAGGTGCAGCACATGCTGCAATAGTTACTGCCCAGAGGCAGCTCCGGGTCCATAGCTGGATAGCTGAGGTGTCCGCAAGGGCAACTGCAGCAGGCAGAAGAAAAGGCTTTTCTGTCGCTTCAGGAGGCTCAGTGGTGGGGGGGTCCCTTTCTGCAAGAGCCTCAGATAGCCTCATGCAGCAGCCACATGCAGTAACTGCTGACCTGACGCTCTGCCTGAAGTGGTTCTGGGTGGCCTTAAATGTGAGTTAGCATCCAATCAGTGTGGACGCTCTATTCTGAACTAGCTCAATGCTATGTCGATCTGCATTTGGTATGTAGACGCGCTGGTTTGAAATAAGCTGTTTCAGAAGGTATCTTCCGAAATAGTTTATTTCCAAATAAATGTGCAGCATAGACATAGCCAAGGACCCCAGTGACACGCTCCCCTGGGCCTCCCTACAAGGGGCCTGTTCATTGCCCCTCTTTGCCTTTACTCCCACACCCCTTCCTTCCCCCTCCCTCAATTCCCCCTCTCCCCTCCCCTTCAGAACCAATAAACTACAATTTTTGGTTTGGAACAAGAAATTGTTTTTTTATTTGGGGGTAAATGTCACAGGGGAGAGACTGGGGAAAGGACCGGGAAGAGGGGAGGAGGCGGGGAAAAGAGGCTCAGGGCTGGGGCTGGAAGTGTTGCCTGTGTTGGGTGGTGCCACCGCCTTGTGCATGGGGCCCTCAGCGGCCACAGGGGAAGGAGGGGTTAGGGGAGAAGCCAGAGGGGCGGGAGCTGTTGCGGGAGCAGCCACCAGGTGGTCGATGACTGCGTGGAAGGCTGCACAGATGGATTGGCCCTGCTGCAGCAGCTCCCACCAGGTGTCATGGTGCAGCTGGAGGTCCTCCTCCAGTCTCCAGTCCTTCCAGTCCACAGAGTGCTGCAGGGCTCACAAGGCAGCAATATTCTCCTTCTGCAGGTCCTCATGAGCTCTCTGGGGCTGCTGGATCATGTGGGGTCTGGAGGATAGCATGGGAGGTGGCATTTGCTCCCCTCTTGCAGCTGGTCCAGCTGTGGAGAACAAAGAGAAGGGCAGTCATCCCAGGAGACACCGTGCATGAAGCCTAGCCCTCATCTTTGAGCTGGGACCAAAAGACCTTGGGTCAGACGATGGCCATGTGCTTTGAGCAAGGCCACCTGAGGCCGAGACAGTGGGCCCTTTCCTGCAGGGGCACAGATGTCCAAGGGGGGAGCCTTACTACCTCCACATCCCATGGACAAGCAGGCATGGGAAGGTGCCAGCCAGACTGGGAGCCTGTGAGCAGGAGGGGGCGGGGAGACCACAGGGCAGCTGGGCTTCCCTCCGTGCTGCGCACATGCCGGGTCTAGCAGTGGCAGCATCCCACAGGGAGAGAACTTGTATCCCTGCCCGCAGGAGGAAGCGGGGGGGGCAGAGTGTTGGGGGAGGTGTGTGTGAGCAACAGATGCTCCTCTGCCTCGCCACCCTGTCCCTGGGAGTGGATGCTGCCCCAAGAGTGTGGTCATGGCCCTGCGCCATGTGCAGCACTCCTGAGTGTGTGTGTGTGTGTGTGTTTCTATGTCCCAGACTGCTGCTTGTGGTGGGAGGATGTCCCACCCAGTGTCGGGAGTAAGGCAGGGCCTCTCCAGACACCCTGTGAGCCAGAGGAGAAGCGTCCTCTGTTGTAGCCTTCTAGGGCTGTGCATCCCGGATTGGTGCTCCACGTGCACCCACATGCACAGGCTGCTGTGCAATCCCCAGGCCCCTCACCACCTGCCACCTCCACCCATGTGTGCCTAGGGAAAGTAGCGGCACGCACCTGAGGGGCCTTCCCCAGCTTCAGATGATGCCTGGGAGACATCCTGGGAGGGAGACATCCCGGGAGACATCCGGCTGCAGGGTGAGCATGACGTCTTGGCTGGCAGGAATGGAGCTGGTGCTGGCCTCATCCACCTCACTGACTCTGCCCCCTACAAGGGGGTGGGGAAGGGGACGTGGTGGAGCTGGGCATGATATGGGCAGGCCTGCGGTGCCGCCCCCAGAGCAGGAGCTGTGCTCCCTGGCCTTGGCATAGGCCTGCCTAAGTTCTTGAACTTGCATGCGCACCTGCTTCTGGGTGCACATGTGACCCTTGGTGGCCAGGCTAGCAGCCATCTGGACACAGACATCTGCATTCCTGCATCTGGTGTGGAGATCCTGGTGCTGGTCTGGCAGTGGCTGTGTGGCTCAGGGCAGTCAGGGCCTGCTGTGTGCCACACAATATTTCTCCTGATGCTGCAGCTTTAAGGGCTGCAGGAGAAAAGAAGCTATAGAGTTCTGATGAGTGTGGACAAAGCTGTTAGCAGCGCACTTCTGGAATTTCCTGGAGCCCCCTTATTTCAAAATAAGCTGCCCCATCTACAAACGCCCAATTCTGAAATAGCTGTTTCAGAATAGGCATTATTCCTCATAGACTGAGGGTTATGGCATCCGGAATAAGAGGCCCTTTAGTCTGAAATTATTTCAAAATAGCGGGCTTGCTGTGTAGATGCTCACATAGTTATGTCAGAATAACGCTGCTGTGTAGATGTGCCCTAAATGACTAGGGTAGGAAATGTATTTCATTATACCCAGAGCTGACCCAGGCCACCTGAGCGGAAACGTTTAAAAATTTCACAATATTTTCCTTTGAAATATCATTAAAACTTTGGAGGCATTTCAAGTAACCCCATCGGTGATTGTAAAATGAGCGTGAAAACTTTTTTCACCAAAATTAAGAATGTTGATTTAAATATTGATAGAAAATTCACAAATGTTGGACAATTCCAACCAGGTCTAGTCACATCACAACAGAAGAAGCTAAGATGTGAAGGAAGCACAACATTTCAATGTGCAAACATTTGGTTGCTATATTATTATTAATTTTGGAATTGTGTTTATTACGATAATGCCTATGGGTTCCCATTGTGCTTAGTATGATACAAACATCTATAAACTTAGTCTGACTTTCAAAGCTCCAGAGAAAAAAAATCCCTTAATTTATTTGATCATTTTCCCCCATGGGATTCCCTCAGATGATGAAGTAGATCCTGCAAGGTCAATGTTTGGTTTCCAATGATATTGGTGGGGGAGCAATAGTATTTGAATTCAAAGTATCCCCTTCCCTACCACTATGTCTAGCACTGAAATCAGAATACATAGCTACCTATCATCGCATTACTAATCTAGTCCCTTTTACCAGGTCTAGTACCTTTCACTCTAACGCAGAACAAAATATTTGCTATAGAGTGCATGCTGTGTACCATCCATTGCCTTTTAATTCAACTTGCGCATCAGTTTTTATGACTCAGTTTAGCTAAGCACTTAGGGCATGTTTACATTACAAAGAAGATCAACTCTCCAGAGGTTGATCTTCTAGCACTCGATTTAGCAGGTCTAAAGTAGCAGACCCCTAAATCGAACGCTGAGGGCAGCCCCCTCCTTCTTCTGTGAGGAGTAAGGGAAGCCAGGAGAAGCATGCGCTCCCATTGGCCTCCCACAGTGTACACGCCACAGAAGCTTGGCATTTTGCATAGCTGGCTGGCATACCTTAAGCTGACCTGCTTTGTTAGTATAGAACAGGCCTTAAAGCACACGCTTAAGTCTCACTGAAGTCAGGCTTTGCTGCAGTGGGCCCTTAATATTTAGTCGTGGTAATCTCCATGATCCACGGACAGCTTGCCTATGTGTCTGATCCAACTACAATAAAGAAACAACAAGGGGTGAAATCCTGACCTCATTGAGGTCACTGGGATTTTTGCTATTGAATTTGGTGGCACCAGGATTTCACCTCAAGGATTTATGCAGAGGATCCCCAGTGATTTGTATTGATAACAGTGTTCTCTATGCTTGAGAGACCTGGAGCATCTCAAAAGCTCTATATATTATCTCTGTGCTGGCAAGCACCATTTCAGAGATGCAAATGTTGCTTTTGCCTCTTTTACTGAAAAAATATCTTCTGATCTTTTAAAAAGATTAATTCACAGATTTAGAGGTGAGGAGAATGGGAGCATAGGGTTCCCAGATCTGTAAGAGTTACGTGTAAAAAAGAACAATGAAATCCCACACAGTTCATCTCTGACCCAAAATAAAAGTTTTTACCACTCTGTTTTCTAAGGTCTTGTCCAGTCATGTGGAACTGGATCCAAGTTACAAAGTTTGCATCCAGATCTAGGTTAAACTTTCCCAAAGTTTGCAGCAGCAGCCTTAAGCTTTAAGGTTTTCCCTGAATAAATTGTGAACAAAGGACTGATGCTGCCGTTTCTTTGAGAACTGGGCATCTTTCTGGAAGGAAGAATGCAAAATGAAGTTATGAAATTAAAGTTAGCTTTTTGTGTGACACATTGGACCAGGTTGATTCTGTAGAAGCTACAGGAGTACAGCCTGGGTCCCCTGTTCCTGCATCAGGTACTGCAGTGCCTCTTCCATCTTGCTTTTGGTCTCTCTTCCTCACTTCCACCACCCTGATCTGGCACCACAGCTTAACTAGGGCAGGGCTTTTCAAATGCTGGGTCATGGCTTGTCAGGGCAAGCTGCTAGCTGGCCACAAGACGCTTTGTTTCCATGCTCCTGTTGGCCATGGATCACTATTCCTGGCCAATGGAAGCTGCAGGAAGCGGTGCCCCAGTCTGTGCCACTTCCCACGGCCAATGGGAGCTACAGTTGCTGGTCTCTGTGGAGGCGAAGGTAAACAAAGCATCTCACGGACAGTTAGTAGTTTGCCCTTACAAGCTGCGACCCGGAGTCTGAAAATCCCTGAACTAGGGAGCTCCTTTTGCAGAGGTGTTTCCTTCTAGCAGCTCTGCTCTGATTCTGGACACTCCCCTTACCTTTGGCCTGCCTCGCATTTATAGCTCCCAGGGTCAGTACACCCTCCCCCCCCCATTCTCCTTTAAGTGAAGGCACACCTGGAATGCAACAGAAGAGCTGGGTCCAATTTCATTTAAGCGGCCAGTTGCCCTGTTCCTCGCCTCCTCCAAAAAAACCCCTAAAACATGTCCTAATCCACCCACTGTGATAGCATCCTATTGCTCTGCGTTGCCATGCTGTTTTAGTTCCAGGCGATTAATTTATGTTGCAAACAACTGACCTGAACCTCAGTAGGTAATTTGCAACTTGGGTTTCCTGTGTGGAGCAGATAATTGTTTGGTACCCGTGAGTGGAGTGGACAGGTGCCCTTCCCTTATATAGCCAGGAGTAATATACTGTATCCATTAGAGAGACGCCTAATCATCTTATCCTGTCAGATCCAAACTGCCCTCTTTTAAGAGCCAATTTGTTTTCCTGCCAGATCGATGTTCTTATCTGTAATTGTGCAGGCCATGAGTGGCACCCAAGAACCAGTTAATATTAAATTCAATTTCCATGGAGGTAAAAGAAAGAAATGTCTTAATTTAAACATTTATTGTACAACTGTGAAAATGTCCTAAGTGAAATTAATTGAGACTTGGGGAGAATAACTTATAAATCAGTTGTCTGGCTTGCATAAAATGATATATAAGGACATGCCAGTTGGATCATGATGCTGGGCTGAGCTGATGAATGCTTTAACCTTGGGGTACTGCTGTTCTTTTGCCCACATGAAGGTGGAAATCTTATTCCTGCAGATTCTGTGATATCAGAAAGGTTGATCTAAAATAGTAATAATAATAATAATAATAATAATAAATATAAAATATTTGGTAGTGATAGTTTGCAGTTCTCTAGTGTCATCCTTCAAAGGAAGGGGCTAGAGAGGTAGGAAGGAATATTATCCAAGCCATCCATTCACATCCTACTTTACTGCTTAAAATGCTACTAAAATGTATTCTTATCATAGAACTGGAAGGAACTTTGAGAGGTCACAGCAGGACCAAGCACCATACAGACCATCCCTGACAGGTCTTTGACTAACCTGCTTTTAAAAATTTCCAATAACAGAGATTTCACAACATCCCTAGGCAATTTTTTCCAGTGCTTAACTACCCTGACAGTTAGGATTTTTCCCCTAATATCCAACCTAAACCTTTCTTGCTGTAATTTAAGTGCATTGCTTCTTGTCCTGTCAACAGGAGTTAAGGATTAATTATTCAATTTTTCTCCCTCTTCCTTGTAACAGCCTTTTGGGTATTTGAAAACTGTTGTCATGTCCCCTCTCAGTCTTCTCTTCTCCAGACTAAACTATGGTCATCCCTGTAATAATAACTTGAACAGAATAGAATATCTTCAGAAATTGGAAATCTGACCCCAGGTCAGTCAATGGAATTTCCATTGACTACTCGATTAGTCGATAAGGGGGGGGGACTGCAGAGTGGCAGGGGGGTTAGCTCCTTAGCTCCTGGCCCAGGAGCTAACCCCACTGTAGCTCTACCTTTTAAATGTATTAAGAGCTGCCAAGCTCTTAATACATTTAAAAAGCAGAAGCACAGTGCGGTGGGGGGAACCGGGAGCGAGCCAGGAATCCCTGGTCCCCCTGCCGCTGGACTCTTAATACGTTTAAAAAGCAAAGGTGCAGCATCTGGGACTGGCTGTGAGCTGGGAATCATCTGATACCCGGATTGTGCCTGGTCCCCCTCTACGACTCTGCCTCCCCTTCCCTCCCCTGAGGCGGTGCTGGGGGGAATCAGCTTCTAAGCCAGCTCCCCCCAGCACCGGCTCCTGCTCCCCTCTTTCTGCCTTTCTCTGACAGAGGCAGCAAATGGGAGATAAGCGACTAGTCGGGTCATTGCTCGACTACCTGAAAAGCATATGCTTATCAGGTAGTTGACTAGTCACTAACATCCCCAACCCTAGGGAGAATCAAAGGGGCCTGGGTTTCTTGGCTGCTGCCACTGCTACCACAGCTACTCCAGCAGTAGTGACAGACAGACTCCTGGCCCCTTAAATCACCACCAGAGCCCCACCCCATGTGGTGTGCTCCAGGTGGCATTAGGGCTGCCTGAGGGAGGCTAGCTCTAGCCCTGCCCCACCTCTTCCAGGATTCATAGCCAGCCTTACATAGGGGTCTGGCCAGGACCCACTGTTTCTATGAACTAATCTTCAACATCAGGGAGGGTGAAGCGTAAAGATGAAACTGTCCAGTCATCATGAGGCATGAAGAGTGGAGGTGCTGGAACACAGTGGTAAATGTAGAATGTAAAGCCTAGAGTGTTAAGCTCCCTGGGGTACGGTCTTTGTTTTGTTCTGTGTGTATAGGGTCTAGCACTGTGGGGTCCTGACCAGTGCTCCTTCTAAGCTGCACAGCTTCCCAGATAATTAATCAGCCCCACACAGTCAGAGGCTCAGGGCTCCATGCACTGGTCCTGATCCATGATCGCTACGTCTAGACTGTAGGCTTTTCCAGAAGAGATCTTCCAAAAAAAAGCTTCTTCCGAAAGAGAATGTCCACACTGCCAAAGTGCATCGAAAGAGCGATCTGCTTTTTCAAAAGATAGCATCCACACTGAATGGACGCTCTCTCGCATTTCAGCTGTGATTACTATGGCTGGAGTGGCCACCAGGGCACCTGTGCTTTTTTCTTTTTCCTCTTCTTGCGAAAGAACTCCCACTTCCCCGTCCACACATGCCCTTTGCCGAAAGAGCTCTTTCAGTAAAAGGCTTCTTCCTCATAGAATGAGGATTACCAATGTCAGAAAACCCCTCTGTTCTTTCGATTTTCTTTCGGAAGAATGTGATTGCAGTATGGAAGTAATTGAAGTTTTTTCGGAAAAACAGCCATTTTTCCAAAAAAACCTCTGCAGTGTAGACATACCCCCAGATGCTACCACAATACAACTAATGAAAGAACAAGAAGAAGCCACCAGGCCCAAGTGGTACACATCTCAAGGTCATGAAGGAAGCAACTGAGCTTCTAATAAAACTATACAACCTCTAAATAAAATATCCCCCTAACATAGGGGAGAATAGCAAATGTTTTATCTACTCTTTAAAAAGGCACTAGGCTGATCATGGAAATCACACACTGATAAGGCTTAATTAAAGCATCTCTGAGCATGTCAGCAAAGTGGTGAAAACAGGTTGGCATAATTTAATTGGACTAAAATAGAAATCTTTTGGGAAAAGGGCAGAGATTCAAAGAAATTTAGGTGCCTGACTCATAGTGGGAGTTCAGCAGCTAAATACTTTTGAGGATCTGCACCAAAGTCCCTCACAAAAGTAAATATTTTACACACTGTACAATTAACCTGTGGAACTCTTTGTCACTTGATACTGAGGCCAAAAGCTTAGCAAGACTGAAGAATGGACTGGACATTTTCCTAGAGAATGAGCACATCCAGAGCTAAACAGTGTGGGTCTACGTATATTAGAAAATATGAAGTATAAACCTTCATGCTGCAAGACATAAACTAATAATTGAGGCCCACATCCTCAGAGATATTTAGGCTGTTAACTTGCACTTAAATCAGGGGAATTAGGAGCCCTAATAAGAGAGAATCTGGGCCTAAGTGACAAGGCCCTTATGAGTAGGTTATTCATTATTAAGCTCTGCATGATTTTTTTCATCCCCCATAATTTGGAAGTGATCGGTATCAAAGACAAGATACTGGAGCAGACAAACATTGGTCCAGTCTGGTGATTCCTGTGTGCTTATGTGATCTGCTATGGTTCATCCCAAAGTGCTTCGCAAACAGATACCATTTCAACCAACAGTGACATGCAGCCATTTCTGAGGTGCAATGTGCTGGTAACACCACATGTCTATGATATTCAGAGTTTTCAGACAGTAACTACAGAAGAGTATAATAGCTAATGGAAATTTATATGGGTGCACTTCAAATGCTAGAGGTAGGTGAAAGGTTGGGGCGAGGGGAGCTTTGTGAATACTTTTATGAGAGACAGCTTGGAAAATTCACAAGTTATTTGCTTAGCTATGAGAATGATGGAAACAATATGGATAATTTAGAGGTTTAAAATGTATCAGATGAGTTGATGAGTAAGGTTGGGTCAGTTCTCGCAGAGGCAGAATAATCAACTGAGTTAGAATGTGCTAGGGCACCGAGATGAATACCTATCCTCTTAGAGGGTACAGGGAACTATGGGAGTGGACATTGGGACCTTTATTGACTGCATGCTCCTGGGATCTCAGAGGTATGTCTCAGCTGAAAGATGACTTGTCCAACAACAGAATCCAGGGGAATTAGCAGGGTAATGATTCAAAGGAAAGAGCTCCACCTACTGAACCGCCAACACCAATTTCATTATCAGCCCCTAATTATTTCTCTGGTGCTTCCTCTCAAAGCGCTAACCCAGTCCAAACTTGCTTAGCCTGCCAGGGAGCGTTTAACAAAAGGATCAAAGAAACCCACAAAGTTTAAAACTCATGAGCCAAAATTCAATCTCTGGGAATTAAAAATGAAAGACAGGATTTTTTTAAATGATCTGAAAGTTGGTGACACAGGCAATAAACTGACAATGTCTCACTTCCCGCTGCCACCCCTCCTGGTGTGACTTACTTTGAATTTTTCAGTACAGAAGTTTTTGAAGCAGGGCTGAGGTAGAGTGAGACAGATCACATTTACTTTGTCAGTTTTTATTTTAGGGCCCCAATTCTGCAACCTTCCTGTAGCTGCTTTTGGAATAAGGTACTAAACCGGCTGAGTGGAACCCTCCAAAAATAATTTAGGATGATATCTCCTTTTGCACCTGTGTAAATCAGATGTATTTTCACTAATGTGAATGGACCAGATTCTCAGGTGGTGTAAACTGGCATAACCTCATTGATGTCAGGGAAGTGATACTGATTTCTGCCAGAGGAATTCTGTTCCAGCTGAGCTATGTAAGTGAGATTGGAGTCAGGCCCAAAGAAAGAATCATCCAAATTCAGACAGCGTTCTGCTTTCAGTGCAAATATATTTTTCACCTTCCCCCCATCCCCAATGAAGGCATAAAGGACTGCTCTGTAAATGTCCAAGAGATTTTTTTTAATGCCAGATCAGTGCAACAGGAAAATAAAATGCTGAGCCACCACACAAACCTCTTATTTTCCCTGTCTGTGTCAACTGTTGCTGGCAGAGAACAGCAATTCATTCCCCACTGTTGAGGCAACAGCAACCAAAGCGAATGTTCATATGTGTGCAGAGGCATTTGTCCCTGGAAAAAAATAACATCTCTCCTTCTATTAACGTTTTAATTAATCCCTTTTAGTTATGAAATGTAACTTTACATTACA
The DNA here is from genome assembly GCA_032595735.1 of Pelochelys cantorii. Classification (NCBI taxonomy): domain Eukaryota; kingdom Metazoa; phylum Chordata; order Testudines; family Trionychidae; genus Pelochelys; species Pelochelys cantorii. Next base: position 14,773,313 of record CM064352.1, on the reverse strand, counting down.
TAAAAAAAATTACATGCAGGCTCTTAATCTGCTAATCCTTTCTCCAGACAAGCTGGGTCTTTTTAAATCAACTGCCATTTTATCAACCCAATGGAGCAGAGATCCGGACTCAGCTCTATTCAACAATACATTCTTTTCATGAGAGACTGGCCTAGCTAATATGACACCACAAAGGGCTTGAGGAATTCCAAACACCCAGCTCTTTGGATTAAAAGCATAATAATCCCATGCAGTTTTTTGTTCAGAATTGATAGAATGGTTGTATAGTGAGTCACACTTGTTTGAACTTAACAAAGTAACAATATATCAAGCATTTCATCAGTTGATAATATTTTTTCCCTCAGGTTGATTCTACATCTTTCGAGCTATTTATTTTAAGTGTGTATTTATATTATTAGCAAATGCCCCACTGGTGAAACAATTCAGCATTGACTCTGCAAAAAGCTGATTGTTTTTCTCTTACGGCTGGCTCTAAACACAGTTGTTGTTAGTGGGGTTTTTTTTAACTGAAAAAGTTATCCTAGCACAACTCCTACTATGGACCAGTCACACCAGTGTACATGTGTGTTATTTTGCAGTTCTTTATTCCCTTTTCCATACTTTTACCATTATACCAATCTAACTGCATCCACCCCACCAGGGGGTCTACTGCTTTAACTATATAGGAATCATTAAAGTAGCACAAGGATTCCTTTAGGATACAGGAATCGAAGGCTATGTCTACACAGCAGCGTTATTTCAGAAGAACTGACGTTATTCTGAAATAACATAGTCCGCGTCTACAAAGCAAGCAGTTATTCTGACATAATGTCGAAATAATGTCAGGCTAGAGGACTTCTTACTCCAACTCATGTCACCCGCATTTTATGAGGAATAAGGGAAGTTAGAGGAAGAATGCTCTTTCTTGGACTTCCTGCTGCGCAGACAGTGCCAAAAGACAAAATAAATTATTTTGACTTAAGCTACACAATTGACATAGCTCAAGTTGCTTAGCTTTATTTGAGTTTTGCCCTGTGTGTAGACGTGCCCTGCGTGACTAGAACTTGTGGCCCAATAGGCAGAAAAAAGGAGCATTAATCAGAGCTGCCTTTACAGGGGGGGGGGGGGTGCAAAGTTGCAATCCAGCAGGACTAGGTCTGATTCTCTGTTCAGTTAGGACTTGCTCCTGTCAGGTGCTAAGAGCCCTCAACATAATCGGAGACACTCAGCATCTTGCAGGTTTGGGCTCTTGCAACAGTTTTACTTTGATGTGTACATTTTGCCAGATTCTCAGCTATTGGAGATCAGCATTGTTGCACTGGTGTCACTAGAACTATGCCAAAAGCATTAGCGGGATATCTGGCCCATAGACTGTAATGGAGTTTGCCCTGCAGTGGAGAATCACGCCCAGGTTTTTATTAGCTTCTAAAGAAGATCCTCTCTTCAAAAAAAGGTTGATACAGGCACTGGAGGCTGTGCAGCTTTTGCTGGAGGCATGAGTGCTTCTATTATTAACCAGTGGGTTTTGTTATGCTGCAGGTGTCAATAGGACTCTGCAGTCTGTTAATTTCTTGCCTGTGGGTCAGAAGGTCATGAGCTCTGGTCTTAGGACAGGATGTACATATCTATGAGCACAGGCTGGAAATTTTCAAATGGAAATATAGTCCTGCCATTGGAGATGCATTTCCACTGAAATGATTTCTGTTCCCCCTCATCAGCCTTAAGTACATGCACCTCCAATCCATCTGCCTGGCCCCAGAGGCTGTCCTGCAAGTGTCTCCCCTTAAGCAGAGATGTCCTTATTCCATCTTCAGCCCTGATGACATTTTGCACCTAATCCCAGCAAAGCCAGAGATTTGTGTGTATTAGGAGGTGCATCTTCTTGGTTCTGCCTCCATACAGTGTACTGGCCTCACCCACCCCTCCTGCCTTTTCCAATTCTGTCCCCCTTTTCCACCAGATGTGTCCCCCTTCTTCTATCCTTGGTATTGTCATGGTTTTTAAGTTTCATTCCTATTTAAACTGAGCCAATATGTTTAACCCATTGGTGAGTGTGTGATATAGAGTCCCCCATGTGGGCTGATCCATACAAGTCTGATACAGCCCAGGGATGGTTGGTTCTTTAGTACAGTCTGTACTCACTCTCTGGAGGTCCCTGGTTTAGTCTCTGGTGTGTTAACCAATGCTGCAGCTGTCACACACACACATCGCGCTTCGGACCAGACTCCTTGCTGCAATATAATGGTGCGTATGAGAAGGCAGGTCACAATCTCATTCATGAGCATTAGATAACCCCCTCTTTTCCCTGCATAGATAGAACCATCTTCCATCTTTGTATATTCCACCTTAGAACCAGGTTGGGCTCTATTTAAACACATAAATCTCAAATCTGCATTGCTGCACGGCACAGGATTAAGTGCCTATTCCTATGGGGAGGGGAAAAATAACTTGCTCTTTCTTCCTACTCTATGGACACTGGTGGAGATTGATTAGCAATAGTTATATTAAGTACTCTGTATATAACCAGACTCTCATTTCTAAGTAAGTGAACATAAAGGAGGACACAAAAACATTTCCAGCCATTTCCACCTCGGTGCTATTTATAGCTGCGCTCTTATGAGGTGTTTGTTTAAAAGTGGTCAGACTCAATATGAAAGACTTTAAACCTCCTTGAAGAAAGCAAACAATATTAACTTGGGAAAAAAACACACACCCCACATATATATTAATGCACCAAAAAGCTATGGCCATTCTAGACTTGTTAATGTCTAGTTCTGTTAAGAATTCTGATTTTTAATATTTTTGTTCTCATTAACACTTCTATTTCTGTATTCTGCAGAAGTGTTGTGGTGGCTTGAGCATTGGAACTGAAAATGGGGGAGGAGGAAAACATGCAAATATTCTTTCCCCTAAAATTCTCCCCCACCCCCTTTTTTTTAGGGTGAAAAAGATTTCAAAATTGAAATTTCAGAATTACAAACAAGTTTTGGCCAGCTCAGTGGTTTTCTCAAAAGTAAAAATGAGGACTAAAGCTCAATTTATCCTGGATATATATATTTAATTTTGAAATTTTATGGAAATTTACAAAACGTCAACCAGCTCTGTTTAGAACCCCTGGAGAGTTAGAAGTGTAGCTCCCTGAAACACATCTCACCGACTTCCTGAGGTTTTAACTGGCTTTTGTGATATGTAGAATAGCGGGTGTGACGAAGTGGGGCTTTTTTCACCTTGGTATGTTGCATGTGAGTTCTACTGTCCTATAGTGAGTTCTACTGTCCCATGTGTGTGCCTCAATATCCTGGGGCACTGCACCAATACCTAGATGGTGATGGGAATTTTGGGACTGGCTCTCATTGAGGAAGGCTATCTCAGCCCCAGCATGTACACAATGGATTGTGCCCTTTGTAACCTGAGCAGGGAAGGGGTGTGGCCAGGTGACAATTTTTGCCAGGGAGCAGAACAAAGGCCAGCGGAGAGGCTGTGGGAGTTAGTCTCCATTGGCTTGGGGTGCAGAGAGAGGGTCAGGGCATTGGCTCTGGGCCTCCCTCTCCTCAAGATGGATTGTACTGATTGCTTCTGGTTTCTGTGCTGACTAGTCTGTTCTACTCTGTATCCCCATTGACTATATACTTTCTGTTCCACCTGCTGGCTGAGAGTCACATCTGCCTGTGGAGGGGCCCAATGACTTCCCACACCCAGTGACAGCAGGATTGGGAACTAGACAAAGGATGTGTCAGACAAAACCAACCAAAATGAAGTGCTGTGTTCTCCCCGTACACATGACTAAGGATTTCCCACTGTGTGGCCATCCAAAATGACTACTCTCCATGCTGCTGTGCACTGTAGTGTGTGTATGTAGGCTAGCTGTGTGCTGTATTGTTTGTGAAATGGATGTATTTTGTATAGCATTAAGGTATGATTTGGCCAATGTTAGGTGAGGCCAGAGTTTCAGGTAGTTCCCCATTAGACACTTGGGGAAAAAAGTTAGTTTCCCTTCCTGCAAAGGGCTTAGCACAGCTCTTTGGAAAAACCTGGCCACTTATTTGGGTAAAACCTGGCCAAATGGAAGCTGAGATGTTTTGAAAAACTGGACCTATAATGACTTTAATACCCAGGACTACAGAATCATTGCCACAGTGAAGTTTGAAGCAGTGGTTAATACCTAATGTCAGGGCAGAGCTGGCCCTGCAAACAAGCGAGAAAGTAGTTCATATCGAATAAAAGAAATGGTTAATGGATTAACCCTTCTTCAGTTAATGTCTTTGAATTTAAAATGGGAGACTGAACTATTAATAGCATGCCCTCAGTACAAATCCTTGTGCGTTACGTATGCAATATGCTGTACTGACATTAATAATTAATCACCCCACCACCCTTGTGAAGTGGGTAAGTACAGAAATTGCTGTTTTAAAAACAGCACAAACACTTAGCTAGGGAAGCCAAAGCAAAGAGAGGGGAAGTACTCAAGGCCACACAGCCAGATGGACCTTAATGGAGCCTGGATTCACCGCAGAAGCATCTGAGTCGATAATGAGGAATAGGTGATTATTTTGCGTTAACGCAGCACCAAGGAGCTCAAAACAAGATCAGGCCCTCAGTGTGCCTGGTCTGCAAACAGAGGGTGTGGATGGCTGATGGATCCTTCACTTTAGGAACACTAGCCCTGCGGCCCCACCCCTTCCACACAAGGTCCCGCCCTCCATGGCAGGAGCCTTAATCCTTCTTCCTTCTCCTCCCCCCTCAGCCTGAGCATCCCCAGCCATGCTGGCCAATCCCAGCCCTGGGTCAGCACTCCAGGACAGCAGCTCCAGTGATGGATGGCAGATCCTTCCATGGCCTATTATAGCCACTGTGGATGGTTAAAGATAGTTCCTGTTCTGAGGTACTTGATGTCACAGGCCAACACGGGGCAGGCGAGAAAAGAGAGGCAAAGGAATGTGCCCAGGCTTAGTGGTAGAGAGGAGAACTAAACCCATCTCACTGTAGTCCCAGGTCAGTGGGGCGCCCACTGGACAGTGCTACCTTTCTGACCCCACCGGGGTCAGTGGGGCGCCCACTGGACAGTGCTACCTTTCTGACCCCACCGGGGTCAGTGGGGCGCCCACTGGACAGTGCTACCTTTCTGACTCCACACAGGTAGATCCCTGTCTCCATACAATGGAGCATCACACTAGTATATGGGTCTTCCCATCGGATGCTTGCCGTGGGTTTAGACTCTAATTCAGAATGTAAACTCCTTAGGTAGAGACCACACCTTCCTCACTATTATTCATAAGATGCTGGCAGCAAGAGTGATATAAAGAGGCATTTATTTTGGAGAAGCTTCAGAGTTTTTTGTTTAGGAGAAATTATTGTTATTTTAAGCTGTTTTCCTTGTTAGTATTTGTTGTCCTGCCTATTGGGCGCTTACTGATTTTCGGTTTCTTAAGCTATCTTATACCTCTCTCCATTAGAACAAGAGCAATATTTTAGGGAAAGCACTATTATTTGAAAGGGTTAGACCTTAAAGTACGTGCATAAGGCTTGAGCAGCACTGAAGCCCAGTAGGAGGAGACCAGCAGCATCTGCGATTTTAGGAGTGCCCCGAATTGCAAAGCAGAACGCGTGGCTGCTGCAGTGGGTTATTTGGAATGCAAAATGAATCTGTGGGTGCTGCAGGGCACCAGCAGAGAATATCAAAATGACTAGGTGGGCACCAAGATATGCATAAGAAAATATAAAACATGCATGTGATGTACAGGGCAAAGAGGGGAGGAGGGAAGATGGGTGCTGGAATTAAAACATAGCTTAAGCTACCAGCATGTTTTGCTCTCATTTCTGAAGTATCTGTCTCATGCTGTTCTCCTCTTAATCTGTCAGTTACGGTTAATAGCCGATCAGAGCAGCACTTTAATGAGTCAGCCAGATTGTTTGCATAAACAGTGGTTAGGCTGATGCTACTGAATTCTCCTTGTATGATTTACACCTGCATTTTTTTCAAATTTGCTTCCTGCCAGAGAGACACCTGAAACTATTGGTGAATTTTATTTTATTTTTATATTTATATTTACATAAGTGCAGAACCCTCATATTTCCTTATTCACTTCTTCTCCCCACATCCATACTAGAATTTGATGTTAAGACACTCCAGGGTGTGACTTCAGGTGTAATAATTCACAGCTAGCACTTTGTCTGAGTGCTGCCTTTTTGCAACTAGGTGGGAATTATTAGACCCGGCTTCTCACCTTCAAGTGCCATATAGAGATTATAATAATAAGAGCTGTACAAGGAAAAATTAAGTGTGGAGCACAATTTGGGAGATTAAAATCTGCATGCTTGTCAGCATGTGTTGGCATATTTACAACTTAAATTTTGCCTTTTGAAGAGATTTCAGGCTCTTCAAACAAAGATAATAGATCAGTATGAAGAGCAATATTTGCAGTTTCATGCATTAGTTATTAGTATTAGGCTACGTCTACACTGCAGCTCTATTTTGGGATACCGGAGGTATCCACATCTTAACAGCAAGCCTGTTATTTCAAAATATAATGGGCTTGCTAAGTCCGACGTCCCTGTAAACCTTATTCCAGGAGGAGCAAGGGACATTTTGGAATAGCGGGTTATTTTGAAATTTGGGCAGTCTAGACATAGCCATGCTGTCTTATAATGTGTTGTTCAAACACCTAGGCAGACTGCCATCCCACGTGAAACGTAGAGTGAAGATGTGATGCTTGAAGCTTTTAACCTCACTTATTCCTGAGCTGATGCTGATCTAGTTTTGGAGAACTGAAACTTCATGCTTCCATTTTGCTGAGAGGGAAACTGAGGCATCAGGTGATGGTGAATTATATGCTTGTGGTCCCACAGGAACATAAAGCAGAAATGAAACCCCATATGGTGCCCTTTTGCTCCAGTAGGGACTTACTCCTCTGAGTCAGTCATGGTGCATTGTCTGGGCATAGCATTGGCAATACAGGTTGCACTTCCCAAAAGTGGTACTCTCATGGTCCGGTAATACCCATGGTATTCTCTATTTCCAGCGATGCTGTGTGCTAGTGTGTTTCAGTGTAGTGCTTTGTGAGGCACATTTCATACTTGTAAAGCACTTTGAGATCCTCCGGGAGGCAAGGTGTAATAGAAACACATTGAATAATGGTGAGATTGCTGCTAATGATTCGATAGGGCATCCTGCTGTAGCTCATTGGACATTACTCACACATGTCTTGAGGACTGTCAAATCATGGTGAGGTAGCAGCAGACTACCAACAGAATGCCACTATAGGAAAATTAGCACTATTTATTTAAGTGAGAAGGCTAACAAATAGTGATCAGGGACTTGCTTGGCTTTGGCATAGAAACTGAGCAAAGGTGATGTAGCATGGGATTTACCTCCCAAGAAAGATGCATAAAGAACATAAGTATAATGAGCCTATAAAAACTTGAAGGGTTATCTTTTAAACCAAAGACGCACTTGTACCCTGGAAGATGGCTTGACAGGTTTTTACCTTTAATCAGAATTAATTTTCCCCTTTTATAAGTTTGAGTTACCAGCCTATGCCCCCGTTGATTTGACTCCACATGATTGATTTGCTGTGTATACACAACCATGGCTATGTCTACACTGAGTTCTTTTTCCGTTTTTTTTTTCCAGAAGAGGCTTTTCCGACATTTGGCCTATCTACACCTCCTTTTCCAGAAAATCCCTTATTCCTCATAAAATGAGGAATACAGGGATGCTGAAAGAACACGCCCGCTTTTTTGAAACTGTTCTGAAAAAGCGGACACGTTCTGCAGAGTTTTTCCGGGCTACTTCGCCTCTTTGATATATCAAGCTTAAACCTTTGAAATACATTGTTCTTACATTCCTCAAGAGCAGTTAAGCTACTTCGGTGTTGCATTATCTGGAAAGAAACATTATGCTCTCTAATATAGAGGCATTTGGAGTGGAAAAACTTACAAGTGCACGCGTTCTATTGTAATAAGCATGTAAGGCTACAGAGATTGCTGCTCCAACCTTCTGTTTCTTATAGCACCCTCAAGCCTCTTCTAGCTTCTGTTGACTTCAGAATGAACTGAATATGGCCCTCTAACACTGAATGTGGCTGTTGCAGTCTCCCATTTTAGTTATTACATCCTCTGAACCACAGTGAAACTTGGATTTCACCAAACCTCTGGTCTTTTATGCCCAGCTGAATAAGAAGTAATAGGCACAAGCTCATAGAACTTATGTCATAGTCTGGTATGGTTGAAACCAGAGTCTTTGAGGCCACCAAAGTCTTCTCATTCATGTCAGGCATACATTTTATTTATTGAGTCTCTCCAGAGAAAATTCTTGTACATTTGTCATCCCAGAGCTAAAACTCAATTTAGAAATTTTCAGCTTGCTATAAACTTAATTTCGATCACTTTGGAGAGTTGTGGTCTGGTTCAAAGAGTCAGTCGAGAGGTGTGAACACTGATAAAGGACCATCATCACATCATCAATTCTAGTCCCATATGTGATGATGATTTGGCCTTGGGCAAATCACATAGCAGTTCTAGACTTGAATAATAATTACTATTTTTAAAGAGCTTTGAGGATGTGAAATGTGTAAATGCTTTGAATTATCACCATTTTTAATCTAGAAATCCAAACCTATTCGTATTTTTGCTGAATTTTGATGAGATCTCTGCACATTTCTAAAGGGGAAGGTAAGAGTTAACTTCATATGAAAATTTCCATAAGCAAGATATAATTAATAATGACTTTGAGGTTTATTTTGCTTTAAATAATTTAGTTCAGGCAAGTTTGGAAATCAACACTGCAAATGGCAAATCTCTTGGGAAGATACTCTCTTGTAAAAATTTTGGTGCTTCCAGCATTGGCCGAAAATAAAAATAGAACATCCTTCCTTATAGCACATGGTCTTTGGATCCTGAACAACATGTGGAAATTGTAGGCATACATGAAACTATGAAATCATGAAAATATAGGGAAAATAATTGTTGAACGATCTTGAGAAAATTCTATCTTGATGTGTTCTATTTATTATATCTTCCATGTTAATTAGTACAGCATAATGATTCCCCGCTGAACTTGATAAAGTTCTTGGACCTTCTTTCCAGGCAGTAACAAGCTTTGTTCAGAGCATTTCTGATCTAAAAATAGATACACATCTGAGATTTTACATTTCATATTAGTTGGCCTATGTTTTTCTTGTCCTGGCTATGCAATGAGCTTCCTAATCCATAGGAATCAGTGTCTGCATCCCATGACGGAATGCAGCATTCTGGAGATGCGGAGATGCATGGATTTCTCTCTAGTTATTTGACATAGAGTAAAATTAAGTCACTTCAGTTTGGAAATAAAATGTAATCCTGCCAGCTAACCCTAAATATCCTTGGATCAACTCAGTTATTTTCACTGAATTTGATTTTGTTTCTTTAAAAACAGATATTTTGTTATTAATAAAAATGCATTTGAGGATTTCACAGCAATCTGATGCCCAGAAATATGAGGTAGCTGAAGGTTCACTTCCCTTGAATAGAAAAGAACAAAGATTTGTCCTCAAAATACTGTTTGATCAGTAGAATTGCATTTGACTTTAATGATGTGGAGGAAAAAAATCTATAAACATTGTCCATGGATAATTTTAACTTACATTAGGTACAGGACAGCATCAGTTTGAACACAACAATTTTTCAGTGCGAGGTTTAGAATTATGCAACTAGCTTGTTGTTATTTTCTCTTCTCTATTTTCAAACTAAAGCAACCCAGCAGATGCACACCCACAAAAGAGATCCTCAAGGAAATAAATTTTGTGGCAATGTTGTTTAAGCTCTTGCTAGATGAATAGTTGGAACACCTGAAAACTTTACTGAGTAGCTAAGATTTCACAGAATCATAGAATCATAGAGCTGGAAGAGACCTCAGGAGGTCATCAAGTCCAGCCCCCTGCCCAAGGCAGGACCAATCCCAGCTAAATCAACCCAGCCAGGGCTTTGTCATTGAGGATGTTTCATTTCTGCGCAGTGCCATGCAGTGATCACTTAGGGCAGGGGTGGACAATAATTTTTGATATGGGGCCACTTCAGAAATTTTGAAGTGGCCCCGCACTGCCCAGAAGGGGTGGGGCCTCAGACAGAAAGGGTGGGGCCAAGCCACTTCTGTGCTTCCCCACCCACAGACCCTGATTGGTCTAGAAGTGGGGGAGCTGCTAAGTCTTTGCCCCCTGCCAGAGAGAACCGCCAGCTGTGCAGCCCCCAGGTCAATCAGGGCATGGGGAGGGGGAGTCTCTTGCTCCCTGCCCTGCCCTGCAAGGGAGTGCCACACTTCGAGCTGAGCAGCAGCTGGCAGTTGATTTTAAGTGCTGAGCCCCTTGCAGAGCGGGAGAAGACTTCATGTGCTCCCCCCGCCCCCAAGCGCTGATTGGTCAGGGAACGGGAGGGAGTGTGCAATGTCTCCTCCGATCCTGCCCCCACTCTGCAAGGATCATGCAGTGCTTAGAAGCGGTGCACCCCTCGCAGGGCAGGAGGAGAATTTGCGCGCTTCCCCCCAAAGCTAATCAGGGATTGGGGGCGGGGGAAGCACAAAGTCTCCTCCCACCCTGCCAGGAGCACGCAGTGCTTCTAAGTGCTGTGAATTCCTAGCAGGGTGGGGGCAGGGCAAGAGGAGACTTTGTGTACTTCCCCCCACCCCTAGGTCCTGACTGGCCTGAGGGCAAGGGGAGCAGCAGGGCCTCCGCAGGCTGGATCAACTTGCTTGGCGGCTGGTTCTGGCCCATGGAGGCCCTTTTGCCCACCCCCGACTTAGGGTATGTCTATTTCGGAATATTGGCCGTTATTCCAAAATACTATGCGAGCGTCTACACAGCAATTGCTTTATTTCGACATTATTTCAAAATAAGGGGTGGCTTATTCTGGCATTGGTAAACCTCATTGTATGAGGAATAATGCCTTTTCTAAAATAGCTGTTTCGAAATAGGGGCTGTGTACACAGGGCAGCTGTAGTTATTTCGAAATAAGGGGCCTCCAGCCTTTTCCAAGGTGCCCTGCTGGCCACTCTGGCCACACTCAGCCAAACTCTATCATCTCTCCTTCCCCTGGAGCCCTTAAAGCTGCAGCCTCAGGGGAAAGGGCTTAGGGCACGCAGGAGGCCCTGACAGCCCAGAGCCACCCAGCAGCTGCCACTGCCACAGAATTTGGCCACAATGAGCCAGTCTTCAGCTCCCACCCAGCCCTCCACTGCTCCTAGGGAGCAGTCAGTAAGCTCCCAGGAGCTTGCCTGGGTCCAAAAGAGGCGTGCGCCTTTCTGGTCTGGTGCGGAGCTCCTGGACCTCATTGAGGTCTGGGGTGAGGAGGCAGCCCTCCAGGATCTCCGCACCAGATGCAGGCACATGGATGTCTATGGCTGGATGGCCGAGAGCCTGGCCAACAAGAGGCACTTCTGCACTCATAAGCAGGGTAAGAAGCTCTGCCAGGCATATGCCAGGGCCTGAAGCACAGCTCCCACTCCAAGGCAGAACCCCACACCTGCCCCTACTATGAGGACATGGACCGCATCCTGGGGGGCTGGGCAGTCCCTTTCCTGCCCCCGGTAGTGGACTCAGGGCTCAAGACACTCATCATCGTCCTCCTGGGGGACAGAGACAAGGAGGAGCAGGTGGAGGAGGAGGAGCCGGACGAGGCCAGCGCCGTCACCTCCTGACGCTGGAACCAGTACCCCATGCTCTGGACATGTCCCAGGCATTGTCCGAGGCCAGGGAATCCACATCAGGTGAGTGCCATCATGTTCCCTAAGCACACAGGGTGTAGGTGGCAGGAGGCAAGGGGTGGGACGTGCTCCTCGCTTGGCCTTTGCGGCCTGGAGATCGCACAGCAGCCTGTTCACGTGGAGCACGTGGAGTGTCACTGTGGGGCACACAGTCCCAGCAGGATGCACCAAAGGCCCTTGTGCTATGGGCCACAGGGTGTCTGGAGAGGCCTGCCATGCTCATGACTCCAGGATGGGACACCCTCCCTCCTCCAGCCACCACTAGAAGGAGGCTGGGGACATGGACACACAGACACACACACACCCAGGGTATGGCTACACTACAAAGTTAATTCAAACTAACAGCTGTTAGTTCGAATTAACTTTCATAGGCGCTATACACGCAAACCGCTAGTTCGAACTTAATTCGAACTAGCGGAGCGCTTAATTCGAACTAGGTAAACCTCATTCTACGAGGACTAATGCCTAGTTCGAATTAAGTAGTTCGAATTAAGGGCTGTGTAGCCACTTAATTCGAACTAGTGGGAGGCTAGCCCTTCCCAGGCTGCCCTGGTGGCCACTCTGGGCCAAGCCAGGGAAACTCGTCTGCCCCCCTCCTGGCCCCGGAGCCCTTAAAGGGCCACGGTCTGGCTACGGTGCCCGTGCCAGGTGCAAGCCTGCCAGCATCCAGCCAGCAGACCCTGCATCTGGCAGGGCATGAGCCAGCCACCCGCTGCCACCCAGCCCTCCGCCTCTTCCCAGGACCAGGCTGGCGGCTCCCAGGAGCCTGACCAGGGCCGCAAGAGGCGGGCACCCTCCTGGTCTAGTGCGGAGATCGTGGACCTCATCGAGGTTTGGGGGGAAGCCTCCAACGTCCACGATCTCTGCACTAGCCACAGGAACGCGGCCGTCTACAGCCGCATGGCTGCCAGCCTGGCCACCAGAGGCCACATGCGGACCCGGGAGCAGGTCCACTGCAAAATTAAGGACCTGCGGCAGTCCTACTCCAGGGCCTCCCAGCCAGGGGCCGACCCGGAGGCATGCCCTCATTATGAGGCCCTGGACCGCATCCTGGGGGCTCACACAGTCCATGCCCCCCGGGTGGTGATCGACTCTGGGGCAGAAGGACCCGTCCCTGACACCGAGGAGGAGGAGGAGAACGCCGAGAGCCAGGAGCTTGCAGGGAGCCTGCCCAGGACCCAGGACCCCGAGGCATCCCACAGAGCACATCGGCTGTGTCGTCCGAGGCCGAGGGGGGCTCCACATGTGAGTGCCATCATGCTCCCCTTATGTGTACGGGGAAGTGGGGGGAGAGGGAGCCCAGGGACCGTGCACCTGGGCCTTGCCCACCATGGAGCAGCAGCTGGGTGTCATGCAGGGGCCCTGGCCCATTCCCCACACGCCAACCTCGCCTTGCAGAGGGGGGAGCTGGGGGGCTGTGTCCCCAGGGAGAACTGACCACTGCTCTTGTTTCACCACAGCCGCAGTACCTGGGACTGCAGGGCGCACCACCCCGCCTGCAACAGCCACCCGCACCCAGGCCAGCAGGCGCTCCAGGAACCTAGAGGACTACCACCGGCGGCACCTGCGGCTACTGGAGCACTAGCTCCTCACCCAGGACCACTGGGTCCAGGAGGACCTGTGGCTGCGGCAGCAGAGCTTGGAGGCACTGGAGGAGCAGGGCCGTGCCCTCAGAGGCCACCTCCAGACCCTGGTGGACAGGTTCCTGCCTCCTGCTGCTCCGGCCCCTGCGGCCGCCCCAGCTCTCGCTCCTCCTCCCACCCCTGCTCCCCTTCCCGCTTCCTCCACACCCCCCATCCTTCCTGCCCCACCCTCCACACCCACTCCCCCCCGACGCCCCCGCACCCACAGTGCTGCGAGATGGGAGAGCCAGCAGGACCCCCAACCCTGAGCTTTCCCTTCCCTTCCTCCCCTTCCAGCTCCCTCCTCCCAGGTTTCCCCCTCCCCTCTCCCACCCTCTTTCCCCCCTCCCCCCACCCCAGTTATGTACAATAAAAAGAGATTGTTCTTTGCAAAACAGGTGTCTTTATTTAACATTAGGAAGGGGGGTTAGGGAGGGGAAAGGGGAAGGAGGGGAGGGTGGAAGTAGGCCCCAATGGGGCATGCAGGGAGAGTTCAGTCCTCCTCCTCCACCAGGAAGGTCTCCCGCAGGGCTTCCTGGATCTGGACGGCCCCCCACTGGGCCTCCCGGACGGCGGCGGTGTGGGGCTGAGCGTAGTGGTCAGCCATGCGTTCAGCCTCAGCCATCCAGGCTGGCAGGAAAGCCTCCCCCTTCCACTCACACAAATTGTGCAGCACGCAACATGCTGCCACCACGGGAGGGATATTGTGCTCGGCGAGGTCGAGGCGGGTGAGGAGGCACCTAAATCTGGCTTTCAGTCGTCCGAAGGCCCCCTCGACCACAATGCGGGCCCTGGTGAGCCTGGCATTGAAGGCCTGCCGGGAGGGGTTGAGGTGCCCCGTGTACGGCTTCATCAGCCAGGACTGTAGGGGGTAGGCCGCATCCCCCACCAGGCAGACGGGCATGTCCACGTCCCCAACCCTGATGTGGCGGTCGGGGAAGAAGGTCCCGGCGTGCAGCCTCTGGCACACGGAGGAGTTGCGGAACACCCTGGCGTCGTGTGCCTTGCCAGACCAGCCCACATTAATGTCCGTGAACTGGCCCCGGTGGTCAGACATGGCCTGCAGGAGGACGGAGAAGTACCCCTTGCGGTTGATGTACTGGGAGGCCTGGTGTTCCGGGGCACGGATGGGGATGTGCATCCCATCGATGGCCCCCCCGCAGTTGGGGAAGCGGAGGGCGCCGAACCCCTGGATGACGGCATCCGGATCGGCGAGGTGGACCACTCTGTGGAGCAGCACCCGGTTGATGGCCTTGACCACCTGCAGAGAGACACAGCAAACTGCGAATCACTGGGGCGCCCGGGTGGCTGGGAGTGTTCGTTCCCTGGCACTGCCCCGCGCCCCACTCCCAGAAGCAACCCCCGCTGCTATCCTGGCCACCGCCGGTGGCCTGTAGTACGGCCGGGACAGACCGAACCCTCCCATGTGGGGCACTGTCGCCTCCTCCCCCGCCCCCATATTCCCTGGGGCGGCCCATTCCCTCCTTGCAGCCCCCTTCCTCCCCGGCCCTGTGGCCGGTGAGTGCCGTACCTGCATGAGTACTGCTCCGACGGTGGATCTCCCCACGCCGAACTGGTTCCCGACGGATCGGTAGCTGTCCGGCGTGGTGAGCTTCCAGAGGGCGATGGCCACACGCTTCTGGAGGGGGATGGCGGGCCTCATGCGAGTGTCCCGTCGCCGCAGAGCAGGGGTGAGCCACTCGCAGAGCTCCAGGAAGGTGTCCCTCTTCATCCTGAAGTTCTGGGTCCACTGTCTGTCTCCCCAGCACTCCAGGACGATGCGGTCCCACCAGTCGCTGCTGGTGTCCAGACGCCAGATGCGGCGGGGCACGCTGGCATCCGGGCGCTGCTGCGGCTCCTCCGTGGCCCCCAGGGAGGCCAGGTGGAGAGGCAGGGGGCTGACGTGCACCAGGTGGTGCCAGGCAGCCTTCAGCCATTGCTGGCAGGCTTGCAGCAGCAAGTCCAAAAACTGGAGCAGAATGCCCAGGGTGAGCTCTGGCTCCATGGTGCCAACTGCGGCGGCGTCCCCAACGGGAACCACCGACACAGGCAGGCGCAGAGGAAATGCTTTGCTGTCCCTCGGCGAGGTAGGCAAGCAAGCGGAGAAGCTGAGAACCGGCTGTCCAGAGGGGTCCCTTTAAGCACGAGCCTCAGATAGCCTCAGACTGCAGCCACACAAAGCAACTACTGACCTGATGCCCTGCCGGAACCGGTTTCAGCTGCCCTTAAATGCGACCCAGCGTCCAATCAGTGTGGACGCGCTAGTTCGAATTAGCTTAGTTCGAATTAACTCATTCGAACTAAGTTAGTTCGAATTAACTTTGTAGTGTAGACATACCCCCAGCAGTGCTGCATATGGCATATGGGCATGCCCACACTCTTGGGGCAGCATCCACTCCCAGGGACAGTGCGGAAAGGTGCAGGAGTGTCTGCTGCTCATACATACCTCCCCAGCCAACACCCTGTCCCCCTGTCTCCGAGTGGCAGGGATACAAGCCCTCTCCCTGTGGGACACTGCCACTGCCAGACCCGGCAGGCGCGTGGCATGGAGGGAAACCCAGCCACCCCAAGGCCCCATCTCCCACCTGCAGGATCCCGGTCTGGCCAGTACCTTCACATGCCTGCTTGTCCCTGGAACTTAGGGATGGTGAGGCTCTTGCCCTCCTGGGGACATCTGGACCCCTGCAGGAAAGGGCCCACTGGCTAGAGCACACATGGCCTTGCTCCAAGCATGTCACCTTTGACTCTCATTTGCTGCTTACACATGGGGGCGAGGCTTCAGGCACGGTGTCTCCTAGGATGACTGACCATCTCTCTGTATTCTCCACAGCCAGATCAGCTGCGAGAGGGGAGCAGTTGACACTGCCTGGGGCAGCCTCGCCAAGGGACCTGCAGGTGCCAGAGACCCCTGGATGAATTCCAGAGGGAGCACCTCGCAGCACTGCGATCCCTGGAGCAGACCATAGACCACAGACTACAGCAAGTCGTCCAGCTGCAGCGAGACATATGGCAGGAGATGCTGGATCAGGGCCACTCCATGTGCGCAACCAAGCAATCCCTTGTCACCAGCATGCTGCCTGCTCCTCCCATTTCTCCCCCAACCCCACGCCACTCCCATGGCCAACGAAGGCTCCCTCACCCATAGCGGTGGGATCCCCAGAGACAGGTGCCACACCCAGCCCCGGCCCTGAGCCTCCTCTCCTCACCCCTCCTCCCCCTTCTCCCTCTCCTCTACCCTCCAAGGTTTTAATCTCCCCTCCTCCCCCCTTTCTCCTCCCCTCTCCCAGGTTCTTTCCCCAGTCCCTCCCAGTTACTTTGACCCCAAAGAAAACAACACAGAGTTTATTTTTCAAAAAAAGTCTGTTTTATTGTCTCTGCAAGGGAGAGGGAAAGGGGGGAGGGGGAGTGTTGGAGGAAAGGCAGAAAGGGGCGATTCACAGGCCCCTAGTGGGGAGGCCCAGGGGAGAGTGTCACTGGGGTTTTTGTGACACTCTCCCTCAGGGCCTCCTGGATGCACAGGGCCCCTTGATGGGCCTGCCAGATGGCAGCCATGCACAGCTGCTCAAAGGCCCTTCCGAGCTGGTCAGTCTCTGCCTCCCCATCCTGGCAGTAATGCCTCCTCCTTCCACTCACACACATTGTGGAGC
The DNA here is from genome assembly GCA_032595735.1 of Pelochelys cantorii. Classification (NCBI taxonomy): domain Eukaryota; kingdom Metazoa; phylum Chordata; order Testudines; family Trionychidae; genus Pelochelys; species Pelochelys cantorii. The sequence continues at coordinate 14,756,334 of CM064352.1, read as the reverse complement.
ACACAACATGCAGCCACTATGTGCGGGATGTTGCACTCCCCAACGTCCAGCCAGGTGAGGAGGAATCTGAGCTCCATCTTCAGATGCCTGAAGGCGCCCTCCACGACCATGCGGGCCCTGATGAGCCTGGTGTTGTACCGTTCCCTAGAGTGGTCAAGGTGGCCAGTGCAGGGCTTCGTGAGCCAAGGCAAGAGAGGGTAGGCCATCTCCCCCACCATGCACATGGGCACGTCCATGTCCCCTGTTAGTGCTCGGGGAAAAAAGTTCCAGGGTGCAGCTTCTGGAACACTCTGGAGTTGCGGAACATGTGGGCTTCATGTGCCTTCCCCAAACACCCAGGGCTCATCTAGACTACAGGGAATGGTCGAAAGAAGATATGCACATTCCATGGGAATGTGCATATTTTCTTCCGATCGCACTTTCAAAAGCGGAGCTTTCGAAAGTGAAAGTAATTAAGACGTGGCTTTTTTGGCAACCCCCCCTTGTTGAAAAGCCATGTAAACCTCCTTTTTTTTGAGAAAAAGCGGCTTTTCGATGAAGGGGGAAAGTCTTAATTACTTTCACTTTCGAAAGCTCTGCTTTCGAAAGTGTGATCGGAAGAAGATATGCAAATTCCTGTGGAATTTGCACATTCTATTTCAACCATGCCACGTAGTCTAGATACGCCCCTAATGTAGATGTCTTAAACTGCGCTTGGTGGTCTGTGACTGCCTACAGGACGGGAAATATCCCTTCCAGTTGATGTAGACAGAAGCCTGGTGATTGGGGGCCCAGATGGAGATGTGGGTGCCACCCTGTGGGTGGGGAAGCCCATATCCAGTGATGATGGCATACATATTGCCGAGGTTGATGACTCTGCACAGCAAGATGGTGCTGATGGCCCGCCACCTGTAGAAGGAGACAAACAAACACAGAATCACAGGGTAGCCAGAGCCTTCAGGAGGGCCCCGAGCCAAACCCTCCCTCCACCACACACACCAGGAGCAACCTCCCACTTACCCCATCACCCGGCAGGGCTTTGTGGGGGTAGGACTGAAAAAACCTGCTGGGGAAGGGGCTTGCACCCCTTTCCCTAAGGAACCCCATTCCAGCAGTCCAACCCCCTCCTGGGACAGTAGCCCAAGAATGCCAGAACCTGCATGAGCACAGCCCCTATGGTTGATCTCTCCATGCTGAACTGGTTCCTGATGGATTGGTAACTGTCTGGCGTGGCAAGCTTCCATATGGCTATGCCTACCTGCTTCTGGAGGGGGATGCGGGTCTCATGTGAATGTCCTGTTGCTTGAGGGCAGGGGCGAGCCACTCACAGAGCTCCAGAAAGGTCTCCTTCCTCATCTGGAAATTCTGGAGTCATCTCTGGTCACCCCGCCACTCCATGATGAGCCACTCCCACTGGTTGGCACTGGTGTCCAGATGCCAGAAGCAACTGTGCACGGTGCTCAGGGGAGGGCAGGCGGGATCCAGCAGCATGAGCTGCACCTGCAGAGAGAGGCGAGGAGGGTCTCCAAGGGGAGCAGGGGTTGGGTTCCTATAGGGTCTGGGAGGCAGCCTGCAGAAACTGCTTGCATGAGACGCAGCACAAGCTGCAATAGCTGTTGACGGCCCAAAGGCAGCACCTGCTCCATAGCTGGATAGCTGAGGTGTCTGCAAGGGCAATCACAGCAGGCAAAAGAAAAGGCTTTGCTGTCCCTCAAGGAGGTAGGCAAAGGAAAAAAGCCTGAGGCACTACTATACAGGGGGGGTCTCCTTAAGGACAAGCCTCAGCCAGCAGCTCCAGGAAGTAACTGCTGACCTGATGCCCTACCTGACATGGTTCCAGGTGGCCTTAAATGCGAGTTAGCATCCAATCAGTGTGGACGCTCTACTTCAAAATAGCTCAGCGCTATTTCAATGAGCGTTTGGTGTATAGATGCACTATTTTGAAATAAGCTATTTTGGAGTATTTCTTTGGGAATAGTTTATTTCAAAATAAACGTGCAGCGTAGATGTAGCCTTACATAGCAGTGGGCTAAGGGTCTAAGCTGACAGAAGTCTTTCACACACTTCTCATGTGACTTTGCCAAGTTACTTCCCTGCTTAAATTCTTCTTCTATAAAATTGGGAAACACATATTGCTTTGTTCTGCCCTAGATTGTAATCTCTTCAGGATAGAGGCCTTGTCTTGTTCACTCCCTAGCACAACAGATTCCAGGTCCCTGGTGGGTTCTCTTCTGGGATCCAAATAATAATTCACATTGAAAGGTGCTCAGCACCTCTGAGAAGCAGACCACTCAGCTGTGTGCTTAACTTTAGACACTCTAGTTTGAAGGTGTCCAAAACTCAGAGGTGAAAGTAAGCAGGTGCACTCTGGTGTGCAGCTCTGGCAACACCCAGCAGAGAGCTATTTAAAGAGCTGGCAGGGACCTGGCTCGCAATAGGACAGTACCTGTCAGAAATTTTAAGTTACTTTCACCATTGCCAAAACTATTTGCCTTTGGAAACTATTTGAAGTTTCTGCCTACAGGAACTTGCCTCTCTTTCCTCTTCCTTTAGCAAAAGGTGTGAACAAAAGGAGCTTGCTGTGCTAGGAGCTCAAATAGTCAGTGTGCTGTGTTTTAAAATACTAAATTCTGCATCTCCTCAATACTTTCCCAACCACTTGGCCACCTACCCTTTCTCCTTGTTTGACTTTGCCCTAGTTAATATTCCAACAGGTGTTTCCTTTTCAATGGAATTTTTAGGTCGTCCTCTCAAGAGGCCTTCTGCATATTTGCAATATGGCAGTTTTAGCAGGAGAGAACTTTTATTTTCTTAACCCCACAATTTCCTTTTTTTTTTTTGGCGAAAAGGGTTGTGATTTTCAGACTCTGCTGCTAGTGTTTTCCCTCTGAGGCCTGTGTCGGGTGTCACTTCAGAAAATACCTGCTGAGTTCATGAAGTTAAAGGCTTTGTCATTTCTTTCGGTGGCAAAGTCTGTACACTCTCAGCTTCTGATTCCCAATTAATTTCCAAGTTGGGAAGCTAATCAAACCAACCATAAAGTAGCAATATTGAAGTGGGATACAAGACACTCTTTTATGTGTAAAACCTGGTGTTGATAGAAATTGCTACCATGACCCACTGGAGTGGGGGAAGGGGCCAACAGGAATCTGTAATAAGAAATCCACCATCAATCTGAATCATAGAATCATAGAATACTAGGACTAGAAGGGACCTCAAGAGGTCATCGAGTCCAGTCCCCTGCCCTCATGGCAGGACCAAATACTGTCCAGACCATCCCTGATAGACATTTATCTAACCTACTCTTAAATATCTCCAGAGATGGAGATTCCACAACCTCCCTGGGCAATTTATTCCAGTGTTTGACTACCCTGACAGTTAGGAACTTTTTCCTAATGTCCAACCTAAACCTCCCTTGCTGCAGTTTAAGACCATTGCTTCTTGTTCTATCCTCAGAGGCCAAGATGAACTAGTTTTCTCCCTTCTCCTTATGACACGCTTTTAGATACCTGAAAACTGCTATCATGTCCCCCCTCAGTCTTCTCTTTTCTAAACTAAACAAACCCAATTCTTTCAGCCTTCCTTCATAGGTCATGTTCTCTAGACCTTTAATCATTCTTGTTGCTCTTCTCTGGACCCTCTCCAATTTCTCCACATCTTTCTTGAAATGCGATGCCCAGAACTGGACACAATACTCCAACCAAGGCCTAACCAGTGAAAGAGGAGTGGACTTGATTTCCCTGCCATGAGTGGTCTTTTATCCCTTTCTCTGGATACCGCTAAATCATTCTTGCCAAGAAATGACCATTTCAAACCTAAAATGCATGAAGCACAAATATTTTGCCTATTGAATTTAAAAATAATTCCTTGGGATGTTAAAAAACAACAAATAGCCTGGTAGCACTTTAAAGACTAACAAAAGATGTAGATGGTATCATGAGCTTTCATCTTCACCTGCTTCCTATCCCATATTACACACGTTAAATGCTATACACTATTCTCAATGTGTTCTGTCTCAAGGATAAATTATAAAAATATCTAGATTTGTGTACTTGATACAAGTTGGGTTGGTACATTTCCAATACAAAACCCAAGGAGGCTACATTTCAAGAACATTTCAGAATCTTGATGTTGTTTGGGGAGCCAGTGGGATTAAAAGGTGCCAGACTCAAAACTAAAGTGCTTTATCCCTCAATTAGTCAGGGGAACTCATTGCCACATGATATTATTGAGACCAATAATGCAGCAGGATTCAAAAAGAGATTTGAAATTTACAAGAAAGTGCAGAAACGTTGTCCATGGGTAGATTACCCTATAACTAAATGATTTCTTGCATCTGTCTGTGAAGCATCTGGCTTTGGTGACAGATAACTAAACTAGATTAGTTCATTACATGGATGTTATGGCTTATTCCTAGGTTTTCAAGATGGATACATGTTGTGGTTGATACAGTCTAATTTTTCTTTTGTCAATAGTGAAGAGAAACTATTATTTGTTTCCTTCATGGGAGTGACAGCCTCAAACTAGGATCAGGGACCCATTGTACTAGGCCTTTCACAAAATAAATAAGTCAATAGTACAGACACAGTTCTTACTCCAGAAGCGCATTCCAGCATTTAGCAGAGTGGACACACATCTAGATGGGGCCTCTAAGTACTACTTATTATTTGCATGTTGGAACAAACTTCATGGTTCTTTGTTATTCTGTTACAATGTGGTTGTAGTAAATCAAGAAAATAAGTCACACAAGTCAGCTGAGTCAGAGTAAGGATCTTTTCCTCTTGCAATACATGGCACTACCTTTGAGCCAGCAGAGAATATTTCCACTTATTAATATCAGGGTTTATGTTCTATCCTCCTTGTGTTTCCAACTACAGCTCATTACCAACACATTGAGGTGTGATGGTGGATCCAGTGGAGGGTATTGGCTTATGTGAACCCTCTCCAGTTTATAACACAATGCTCCTGTAAGTAGTTAGCAGCTCTTGAAAGGAAAACATGGAAATTTATCACTGTACAGAAAGATTCTTTTATTAGCAAATTGGCCAGTAAACTACCCATGGCATTTTGGATATCCACTCTTCTATGGTCAATAGAGAAGAACGCTGAGAGAATGATTAGAAAGAGGGAGGGAGATAACCATGGGCAATGGATCTGACCAACATGGAAAGGAAGCCTGGGAAAACTTCTAACTCTAATAGTAAATTCATGGCTAAGTGCTACAATATTTTCTTATACCCTAGCTCTAGAATATCACCTCATTATGTATGGCAAAGAGGATAAGGAAAGAAGAATGTGAGTCTTGAAGAATATATGCTATGAATAGATTAGATTCTTCTGCTATAACTCCATTAAAATTGAATGCCCAGTAATGTTGAGCTATTCTTAGTGCCAGTAACTCCTAAAAAGGTTAAATCTAATAAATTTGCTCGCTATTGCGGTGCTTTGGATTCTAACTTGAAATGGAATAGGTGACCTCAATAAGACACTGTACATTACTGGAAGTAAGGAGATTGCAGTTGTTGGAACCTTTGTATTGATTGGTTAAATAAATAATCTGCTAAACAGCAATCTAATTTGAAAGGTATACATTGAATCAAATTAATAAATGAACCTGATTGGATGTTAAAAGTAACAAAGCTGCCGTGGTTGATTGGATATTTATAAACAGATGATGAAGAGGATGAAAATTAACAGATCAATTTAAGAATCCTTATACATATCAGGCACACATTAAAAATACAGGCTTCCAAAGAATTATAAAAACAAACACTTCAAATACATTTGTGATTAAATCAAATACATTTCACAGCAAAACTTCCTTTCTGGTGTTAATGCATGATATTATTAAAATATAAAAGAAGGATTAAAATATAATTGACTTTTCACTTTTTTTGGACTATGTAAGATGTTGACATTGATTTTATTTCTGGTGAGGGTAATTTTTTTTAATTGTTAAGCCATTAGCTCATTGTTTTGTGCTTGGTTCCCCGGTTCTAAAGAAGGATGTTTTTATTAGGGCTCAGGTCTGTAAACACACATTAAGTGGATTATTCATGTTTGCAACATCAAGGTTTTGGATTATATGCCATTCAGGACACTGACAGATTTTAATCATTTACCTAGCTCACCTTTAAATAAATAAATAAGCTTTCATTTATTCTTTTCATCAGTAAAAAATTAATTTTATTATTGGTGTTTTAAAAAATTTCCTCTATTACATTTTGTGATTAAAATTATACTGCCCTTTTAAAGTGGTCTAGGTGTTATGGTACGATGAAAGGTTTTCATTATTTTGACTTATGAATGCCTTTATTACTCAACAGATTCCATTATTTATGCTTACATCAGATGAGTACCAACCTGCCATGGTGATTCAGAAAAATTAACTTTATACTGATAGAAAGGTTAGATAATACAATCAATGATTGATTTAGCGATGAATGAATCATAGAATCATGGAATCATAGGGCTGGAAGAGACCTCAGGAGGTCATCGAGTCCAACCCCCTGCCCAAAGCAGGACCAGCCCAAACTAAATCATCTCAGGCAGAGCTTTGTCAAACTGGGACTTAAAAACCTCTAGGGATGGAGATTCCACCACCTCCCAAGGTAACCCATTCCAGTGCTTCACCTATTAGTGTTTCCTAATATCCAACCTAGATGTCCCACACTGCAACTTGAGACCATTGCTCCTTGTTCTGCCATCTGTCACAACTGAGAAGAACCTCTCTCCATCCTCTTTGGAACCTCCCTTCAGGTAGTTAAAGGCTGCTATAAAATCTCCCCTCACTCTTCTCTTCTGCAGACTAAACAAGCCCAAATCCCTTGACCTCTCCTCATAGGTCATGTGCTCCATCCCCCTCACCATTTTCATTGCCCTGTGCTAAATCCTCTCCAGTGCATCCACATCCTTTCTGTAGTGAGGGGCCCAGAACTGGATGCAGTACTCCAGATGTGGTCTCACCAGTGCGGAAGAAAGGGGAATAATCACTTCTCTAGAGCTGCTGCCATTGCTCCTCCTAATGCACCCTAATATGCCATTAGCCTTCTTGGCTACTGGGGCACCCTGTTGTCTCCTGTCCAGCTTCTCATCCACTGTAATCCCCAGGTTCTTTTCTGTCAAACTGCTGCTTAGCCAGTTGGTCCCCAGCCTATAACAGTGCTTGGAATTCTTCCGTCCCAAGTGTAGGACTCTGCATTTGTCCTTGTTGAGCCTCATCTGATTTATTTTGGCCCAATACTCCAACTTGTCTAGGTCACTCTGGATCCTATCTCTGCCCTCAAACGTATCTACCTCTCCCCCTAGCTTATGTCATCCGCAAACTTGCTGAGGGTGCAATCCATCCCCTCATCCAGGTCGTTAATAAAGATGTTGAACAAAACCGTCCCTAAAACTGACCCCTAGGGCACTTTGCTTGATACTGATCACCAACCAGACATTGAGCCATTGATCACTACCCGTTGGGCCTGACAATCTAGCCAGCTTTCTATCCACCTTACAGTCTATTTATCCAATTCATACTTCTTTAACTTGCTGGCAAGAATACTGCATTCAATATGGATTCACCAAGGACAAGTCATGCCTGACCAACCTGATTGCCTTCTATGATAAGGTAACTGGCTCTGGAGAAGTCAGTGGATGTGATATACCTTGACTTTAGCAAAGTTTTTTATACAGTCTCCCACAGTATTCTTATCAGGAAGTTAAGGAAGTATGAATCAGCATGCCTTTTCCTATAAATATAGTAAATTTGTGTATTAGACATTTTGTTGATGTTAATGTTAATAAGAGGAAAAACTGCCAAATAACAGAATAGTCAAAATGATGCTCTGAAGCCATAGGTTGAATGAATTCCTTTAAGCATTGATGTCTATGGGAGGTTTGCCATTGACATCAGTTAAGCCAAGATTTTGGCCACTAATTTTACATGGCTAGCCAACAGAACATATAGGTATAGCATCATACATAATAGGCATCAGGTTTAAAACAAACAAAAGGAAGTTTTTCTTCACTCAGCACATAGTCAACCACTGGAACTCCTTGTAAGAGGGTGTGGTGAAAGCTAGGACTTTAACAGGGTTCAGAAAAAGATTTAGATAGAGTCATGGAGGTAAGGTCCATCAATGGCTATTAGCCAGGATGGGTAGAAATGGTGTCCATAGCCTCTGTTTGTCTGGAAATGGGTGACAGGAGAGGGATCACATGAGGATTACCTGTTGTGTTCCCTTCCTCTGGGGCATCTGTTATTGGCCACTGTCAGCAGACAGGATACTAAGCTAGATGGACCATTGGTCTTACCCATTATGGTTGTTCTTATGTTCTTATCTGAATTTCTCAGCTGTACAGAGAAAAGAGCAAACAAGAACCTTAATCCCATTGTGCATGAAGTTAATAGTAAAGTTACCATTGTATGGAATATCGGTGGTATAAGATTGAGCTCTAATGTGATATTATGGCATTCTGAATATGTATAGCTGTCACTAGAGGGTTAATCATTTAATTTTTTAATTATACAAATCACATTCTGTGGCATAGTTTACAATTTTCCTCCTCTGCAGCCATTTTATTAACTTTAGAGCTGTCTTGATGATTTATGGGAGCGCAACTATTAATTTATATGTATACATTTTATATGCTATTCCAGACTCATTATGGTATCAGCATTTTAAGCATGCTAAAATAATCCAGCAAACGTTAGAACCAGTCATTCTTTAAATGAATAGGAACTATAACATGAAGTTACATTTATATAGCATCATAACTAATTTATGTGTTTCCCAGAGCTGCTTTACAATATTGGAAGTAACACTGGACAATTCTTTTCTTTTTTAAAATAATGAGGCTATAGGTAGCAATCTTCTGTATTTGGGTCCCGGTTTATGAAAGTATTTTAGCATGTGCTTCTATTTACACATGTGTACAGTTCTGTCGGCTGCTCTTTCTGATCAAAGATTCTACTGAGTGATTTTGCAACTGACCTCAGATTGCACTCCCTAGATTTCCATGGAGGGTATGTCTACACTGCAGAGTTTTTCCGGAAAAACAACCATTTTTCCAGAAAAACTACACTTATGTCCACACTGCAATTGCGTTCTTTCGACAGAAAGTCAAAAGAATGCAGGGCTTTTCCCAACAGTGGTAAACCTCTTTCTCTGAGGAAGAAACTTTTTACCGAGAGAGCTCTTTTGGGAAAAGGTGTGTGTGGACAGGGAAGAGGGGTTTTTTTTTTTTAAAGAAGAGGCCTGCAGTAAAAAGCACAGGTGCTCTGGTGGCCACTCCATCCATAGTAATCACAACGTTAATGCAAGATAGTGTCCAATCCATGTGGACTCTATCTTTCAAAAAAGCAGATCGCTTTTTCGATGCACCTTTGCTGTGTGGATGCTCTCTTTCTAAAGACGTTTTTCCAGAAGATCTCTTCCAGAAAAGCTTCTTCCAAAAGAAGCCTTCAGTCTAGGTGTAGCCTCACTGGCTCATCTATGTGTATCAACTCTTCCAGTTACCAAAAGGGGGGCGTTTGTACTTTGGCACATAACATAAAGACCTCTTACTGGATTTCTGAAAGGCCAATATGGAGTCTAGCTTTGAGCCATAGGGAAACTCCATGTTGTAAACAGCTACATTTGAAAAGGTGGCTTATTTGCAACAAATGGCTTCAACAGGACTAAATCTGGCAATGCTTTCTAAAATATGGGGCTTGTAAATTCCACTGGTGCTGCAGAAATTGAATGTCTGTAATTGAGGTACTCTGTTTTTCAGTGGACTTCTTACTGCGTGCCAGGGGGATTTTTTACGGCCTTACAGAATCTATATGCCAGAAGGATATTTCATGTGAAATTTTAACATGGCAAGATCTGCAAAATGTATCTTGCATGGTAGCACACCTTTCAGTATTTAACCAAGCTCTCTTAAGTGAACATTATTTATCCTTGTAGCTTATGTGTCACTTTTCCCTACCTCACTTTTTCTTATTTATTCAATCATTTCCCTTTCTTTTATTCTTTGAATTATTTGTTTCTTTCTAGTCTTTAAAATTAATCTGTCAAAGCAGATTTTTTCTTGCCATTATGACACTCATGTAATGTCATCACATGATTTTTCAACCACTGTATACTGATGATTATTTTTATATTCACCCTTAAAGGAAAATTTAATAAAATGTTTAATGTGAAAAGCTGAATGCCAATTTTAGTGTCACGACAAACTCTGTTTGCCACAGATAGAAATATAGCCTGAGTAGCTGCTGTGCAAGTTTCTCTCCAACTAGGATGTGATCCAAATGCCCATGGAGATCAGTGGAAAGACTCTTCTTGTTCTATGAGTCTGGATCAAGCCTAAAGCCCCAATATTTATGTAAAGAATGGTCAGTGATTGGTAAAGGACTCTAAGTCAATATTGCTCTGTGGTTTTTCCTATTCTCTTTCTAATGCAACTTTTAACTATTTCCCCGAGAAAGCCAAAGAGAATAATGATGCCCTACCATATTGGACACCTGACCTGCCTTACCCATCTTTCCTCTGCCAGCAGTTTGCATGCAGGACAATACAGTGAAGGGCTTAAAGATGCATAATGTACCTGTTCCTTCTACAATGGGTGGTCCATACATAGGATAATAGTGTACTACTGTTACCAATTAATGAAGTTATTTTTTTAACTCAAGTAGTAGAGGTCGATGATTTAGATTCATGCTGAGCATCATTAATATATATCAGTGGTTGGTGGCTGGAGAGCAGGACATGACCAATTGTGACTAGAAGACAATGTAATGGGTTGTGAGTCAGTTTCTAGTAGGACATTAACTTTCAGGGCCCTCAACAGGCATATGGATGGCTCTTGCTTAAAAAAGATTATTAAATTCAACTAGGTGATGAGATTCTGCATGACACATCTGGAGTGGTATAGGTATATCATAGATTCGGTGGGTGAGGGTCATGGGAGAGCAAGAGAAGTCCAGACAATTCTGAGCGCTGATTTTGAAAGAGGTTAGACTGAGATCTGAAGAAGATATTATAACTGTGAGAAGAAAAGAGGGACCCATAAGTAGTGCAGAGAGAGAATCCATTTCTGAATAGAGTCAGCAGGGCTGATCACTTAAGTTTTGTTAACTGTTCTTCTCAAAGACATGCTGGGGGCTGTGATCAAGGTGGCAAAGGGACATGGGTTGAAGGAACAGAGATAGCTAGGGGTGCATGTTTATGAGAGTACACATCAATGATTTTTATAGAATGTGCCAATTTAGACCAGCTGAGGGTGTGGCCTTTGGGCGGGGCCTTTTTCTGCCCAATTAGTATGAGGAAAGCAATCTCAGCCTGCAGATGTGTGGGAAACATTGCCTACAACTGCAGGGAGCAGCAGAGCAAAAGCAGCCAACACCATAAGGCAGGTCCAACTGCAGGGTATAAACAGTTGCAACATTTAGTGAGAGTGAACCACCACCAGGCAAGTTTGAACCTGGGCCCTCTAGAACTTAATATAGGAGCCGCTACAGTTTGAGCTATAAAGCCAGCTTGTGCTCAGCTTAGGCTGTAGAACTCCCTTGTTCTTGTTGCTGGCTGTAAGTGGTCTAAGTGCCACTACATGAGACAGTGAACCACACTACGGCTACGTCTCGTCTCAACTGCATCCCTCTGCCTATAGAAGGATGCAAATCAAGCACTTTGGAAGTGCAAATGAGCCAGGGATTTAAATATCCCGGGATTCATTTGCATACTCACATTCAGGCACTGTGCCAATCACTCGCCCTTTCGAAAGTGAAAATAAAGTGTAGCCGCGGCTCTGCCGACAGCGGGGAGCTTTTTCGGCAGACCCTGTACTCCTCAAAAAATGAGGAAGTGCTTGATTTGCATCCATCTGTCAGCAGAGGGATGCAGTCGAGATGTAGCCCTAGTGTGGTTCACTGTCTCATGTAGTGGCACTTAGACTACTTACAGCCAGCAATAAGAACAAGGGAGCTCTACAGCCTAAGCTGAGAGCAAGCTGGCTTTATAGCTCAAACTGTAGCGGCTCCTACAGGGTCCGGGGTCTGCCGAAAAAGCTCCCCGCTGTCAGCAGAGCCGCGGCTACACTTTACTTTCACTTTCGAACGGTCTCGTGATTGGCACAGCACCCAAACGTGAGTATGCAAATGAAGCCTGGGATATTTAAATTCCGGGCTCATTTGCACTTCCGAAGTGCTTGATTTGCATCCCTCTGTCGGCAGAGGGATGCAGTCGAGACATAGCCCTAGTGTGTGGGTTACAAAAACACAGAAGCTAGCGATGGAAATGAGCTTACTTTTCAAAATTTGGTCAGAAGTGCTGGTCATTCAATATATGTGTGTTTGCTGCTTTTTAATCTTCATCATCACATTATGTTGTATTGTTATGCGTGGGGAAAATATAGGCTGTTCCCTGTTTTGGCAATCATGCACACATGATTATACCATTATACACAGTTGTGGGTAAGTTCTAGATGTTACTTCCATTTTGCTGTTTTTTAATTAAGTACATAGTGTCATAAGCATAGTTACAGTATGTGATGTCTAAGTATGTAGTGACCCCCTCTAGTGACTGGTACACAAAGATAATCAAAATCTGGGATGGCTACTATTTTAGTGCTAGTGGAAAAGGCCTGACCTATGGAGTAGCAATCCTGTTCTCTACCTCCTTCATAACTCATAATGTGGGCTCATTACAATACTGTTTGTAACTCAGGTTTGTAATACTGTTTACAATGCAGTCAGTCTCTAGCCAGTTGTATGCCCCTAATTTCAGAGCTGCCGATCAACCACAACTTCCACTAACGCCAATGGGAGCAGCAGCTATATGAAAATCAGGTCTTCTATAAACAGAATCCAGATTTGATGGGACTTTCTTATGATAGGCCCTTTCCTGATAAGTGGCTTTTTTCATAATTTTGCTGCTTGTTTCATATCCAGAATCTAAGTGTTGGTCTAAGGCATTGGCTCATGCTTCCAGAACAAAGCAAGTCTATCCTTCCAGAACAGAAAAGATTATATCAAGAAAGATTTAGGGACAAACCTAGAGTCAACCTTAATCTTTTTATAGGGGTCCCTTAGGATATGTACCCATGGATATTTTCAAGTGATCAAGAGTGTATTTCCTGAACAACCTAATCATCACCACCTTGTGGAAAACAAAGGACATGAGTTGTGACTTAATTTTGCTGGAGTGTGGGATCAAGACCCTTATGGAAAAGTCTTATGAAATTTATTAGAGATGGAACCAATAATATTCTATGGAAGAAAATATTTTAAGAATTAAATAATAAACCATAAGACACTTTCAATGAATTTTTTAACCATCCTATAGAATTCTGTAACACGGGTGTGATTTTCTATTAAATTTCATGGCATAGTTCCAAACACCTTTAGAAAAGAGTTCATTCTGTATGAAAATCTACTGGATTCTTCCATCACAGGGAAAGGTGGAGGGGAGTGGATGGGAAAGAGAATTCCTGACAAAACCTTTCATTCTAGAAAACAGTCAAGTTTGTTTATGTATAAATTAGTTTCTCATTTCTGTTTGTGAAGATGAAAGGCTCTGTTAATGAGTCTATAGGTCAGATATTATGCATCTTCATTCCAATGCTGCTTTAAACAGTGAGTTATTAGTCATTTGGAAAGCATAATAGCTCAGTATCCCCAAACAGACTTTTTGTTAAATTTTTGTTAAATTGGTCATAAAAAAACACATATTATCGTTTTCTAGAAAGACTATGTCCATTATACATGTATATATGTCAAATACTTACCTGGCATTGCACCAGTCCTTAACTCAAATAAGTTCTGTTTTTCTTCATTTAAATCATTGTTCTAGGATGGGACTGGGGATAAATGGTTCAGTAGGCAGGCTACCCTGAAGAGAAAGGACAGTCCTGGAGCTCTCTCAGTGTAGTAACTTGAGGCCTAGTGCCATAGCCGCTGCTCCTGCAGCGAGCACAGCTGAGGGAGGGGCACATGTGCCCCATGCTGTGGGATAGATAGACACTTAGGGTGTGTCTAGACTACATGGCTCCGTCGACGGAGCCATGTAAAGTAGTTTACTCGACATAGTCAATAAAGCGGGGATTTAAATAATCCCCGCTTCATTAAAATAAAAATGGCCGCCGCGCTGTGCCAACAATCAGCTGATCCGGCACAGCACAACAGTCTAGATGCGGATCGGTCGACAAGGGAAGCCTTTGTCGACCACTCCTGTAAACCTCATTTCACGAGGCTTACAGAAGCGGACGACAAAGGCTTCCCTTGTCGACCGATCCGCGTCTAGAATGCCACGCTGTGCCGGATCAGCTGATTGTCAGCACAGCACGGTGGCCATTTTTATTTTAATGAAGCGGGGATTATTTAAATCCCCGCTTCATTGACTATGTCGAGTAAACTACTTTACATGGCTCTGTCGACGGAACCATGTAGTCTAGACACACCCACAGAGAAACAGACACACAGACAAACTCTCTGAATACATAGGAGATAGCTGTTCCTTTTTCCACCTCTGCCCTCTGCTGGCCCAATGGGGTTATAGCAGTCCTGGTCCCCATCTCTGGCCTCTTGCTGTCCCCCTGTGGTCATTCTGCAGTAAAACTGGCCTGGCTGGCAGATCCCTCCCTTTCCATTTTATGAGAAACAAACAAATTCCAGGCATATCTCATTGTCCTGGCACAACCAAAACTTTACCTTGCTTTAAGTTATAAGGGGAAGCTGCATACCTATTTTGGTGGTCCTAGTTCTTGCCATATATAGATATAAAGAGTGGTCCTGTGGCACCTTAGAGGCTAACCAAAATATATAGTATCATGAGCTTTCGTGGGCAAAACCCAGACTACAATTCATCTGATAAATTGTAGTTGGGTTTTGCCCACAAAATCTCATGATTCTATATATTTTGGTTAGTCTCTAAGGTGTTGCAGGACCACTTGTTGTTTTTAAAGTTACAGACTAACATGGCTGTCCCTCTGAGATTTTTTTCATATATAGATGTGTATATCTTACTGTATATTTCAGAAATGTGCGTCGTTTGTCTGTCTTTGAGACCATTTGTTCAAAAGCTCCTCCTAAATGGTATGCAGCTTCCTCTCATCATACTTAAAGATCCCAAACCCACTGATTTCAGTCAGCTTTATACCATACTCATTTGTTTGTTCATTAAAACAGTGTGTATATTTGGACCTGCATAATTTCTGTACCCTTAGGGAAACCCTGGGAATGTAAGTTGTATTAGAGAATCTAAACAGTTGGGATTGGTCCTGCCTTGGGCAGGGGGCTGGACTAGATGACCTCCTGAGGTCTCTTCCAGCTCTGTGATCCTACGATTCTATGAACAGTTGAAGGAAGACTTGTATAGCACTCCCAATACTGACCACCCAACAAACTAGGGAGATCCCCTTCTAGATTCAGATCCAGCCCCATGCTTAGACTCAAAGTCACAAACTTCATAATGGGCTGAACTACAACATAGAAACCTTTCCCCTCCAAAATTTGGAGGGTGTGGGTCCAATGTCAGATGTCAGTAAATCTTATTTTATTAGTATGTTTTCTGTATACATATTTGCTGATTGAATAGATCATCCTTTGTGATATTGTTGTGAATATTTTAACCACCGCATGTATGCTCGGGGTGCATGAACAATTTTTATAGTGAGGGGTGCCAAGAGCTGTTGAATCAAACTGTAAAACAGGTATGTTTTGGAAACCACTTCAAGCCATGGGACGTTGCAGAACCCCACCCTCCCGTACCACTACTTCTAGTACCTATGTGGGTAAGCAACTTACAATGTGTAAATCTAAAATTGGGGGATAAAAATTGATGTTTTTATTTAAATTTAATGCATGGATCTTTTCAAAACCTATTTAAAATTAAATTTGAAATTAACAACTGATGTGTAGGTCGTATCTTACTATAATAAATATTCAAGCAGTCTGTTTGCTGCTGAAGTTTTAAATAAATCCAGACCAATGAACTGGTAGAAGTCCCTTGATAATCACTGGAAACCAAAAATGTTTTAAAACATTAAAGCAACTTTTGATAGCAAAAAGTCCCTCATTTCAGTTTA
Source organism: Pelochelys cantorii (assembly GCA_032595735.1). Taxonomy (NCBI): domain Eukaryota; kingdom Metazoa; phylum Chordata; order Testudines; family Trionychidae; genus Pelochelys; species Pelochelys cantorii. The sequence goes on along the minus strand of CM064352.1, from coordinate 14,740,302 downwards.
TTCAGCTAGTAGACTGGAAGCTGAACATTGTAGTAAGCACCTATCCTGCTCCTCATTCACCTAAATACCTTTAAAAATTTAGTCCCAAGTAACTAGCCCAAATTCTTATGGGAAATCTGTGGTGGAGCAAGAAACTGAACACATATTTCTTGGGTCCAAAAATATTACAGGTTGAATCGCTCGTCCAGCAACATCTGTGGTCCCGCATGATTCTAGTTAGCAGGATGTTCACTTATCATAGGTGTGGCCAAGTTTCCCATGGTCCCATAAAGTTAGTTTACAGCCACCACTCCTGGCTCTCAGTGTTCTGAGCTGATATTTAGCTCTAATTTACCCCCCAAGGGCACATCTGCACAGCAGGGCAAAAGTCGAATTAAGCTATTTATTATTTTATTTTATTTAAATATTTTTACCCCGCCTTTCTATTTAAAATATTCAACTTTACATTTGTAAATGTATACAACTTACTATACAACTTTAGCTACGTCAATTGCGTAGCTGAAGTCTAAATAGCTTAATTCGGCTTTTGGTGCTGTCTACACAGCAGGAAGTCAAAGGAAGAAAATGCTTCCTTTGACTTCCCTTACTCCCTGTGAAATAAGGGTTACAAGAGTCAGAATAAGAAGTCCTTCAGCTCACCATCATTTTGAAATAATGGCATGCTGTGTAGACATACCCTAAATGTCTTCTAAGACCCCAGGTAAAACAAAAAAAGTAGTCATGTAGCAATTTAAAGACTAACAAGATGGTTTATTAGGTGATGAGCTTTCATGGGGCCGACCCACTTCTTCAGATCACCTAATAAACCATCTTGTTGGTCTTTAAAGTGCTACATGTCTGCTTTTTTTGTTTTACCAAGATCAGACTAACACGGCTACCTCTCTGTTACTTTTCATCATCTAAGACCCCAGTAAGCAGTGGAAGTGTTAGTAATGCTGCTAGACAATAGTGATCTCCCGTGGTTTGGCAAATTCTCTGTTTGGCACCGGTCATGTCCCAAGGGTGCTAAACTAGAGAGGTTTAACCTGTACACTAAAAAATTCAGCTATCATTCCTCTTAGTTTTATTAACCAGTAATTTTTAATTATCCATACTCAGACTCCACATTTTAACTTTGCAATTGATTTTGTAATAACACTTCATGCCTATTAGTTGTAACATTTACCAGAAGTAATGCTGGGCAAATAATAGATTTTTCTGGCTCACTGGTAATTACAAAAAAATCCAGAAAAAAAATCATTTTGAAAACAACATTTTTGGCAAATTGAAAATTTGATACATTTCTTTGGGGTAGAATCAGCATGTAGAATCAGCATTATTTGATCTTAAATGAAATATTTCATTAGATTGTTGAGCCTTTTTAAACTTACTAATTTTTTTAGATAAAAGCAGAGAACATTGCAAAACAAAAACAATGGATAGAAAAAATGAAATAATTCTTCTGAAAATGTCAAAGCTAAATATTTCAAATTTGGGGGATTTTAGAAGTTTTTCACAACCAAAACAGTTCCTCAAAATTGACATGAATTTGTAAAATATTATGGTGTTGCCAAATCTTCTTCCTTCTCCACCACCCAAAAAGTTGTTTCTGTCCAAAAATGTCACCCAAGAGCAACATTATAAACATGACAATAGTCCTGATTCACAACTGTTGTCTATGCACAAATTAGTTGCATAAACCTGGAGCAACTAACATCTTAAGTTTGACAATCAGTTCATGTCAAGAAGATGATTATGTAACATGATTTTACATATTTCACTATTCATTGGACGTGTCGCAAAACTCAGCAAGATTCTCAAAATCTGGGACTAGATTATTTGCATACAATTAACAGACAAATAAAGCAATCCTAATTGTAAGGAATGCCAAATTCTCATCTAAATGCTGAATCTAATACATTCTTTCATTGCTTTAAGTTACCGAAAAAATACACCATTGTAATGGGAAACACGGTAGCGAGAAATACTTTCTCAATTCTGTCTGTGCACTGACAGTACACAGTGAGGTTTTGTTCATTTCAAAACCTCTTAATTAATCCAAAGGAGTTAGAACCCTGTAGCATTCTTAAACAGCTGTTTAAAGGTGTTTAAGAAATGTGTTGATCGGTACTAGTAAGACATCCAAACAATAAAAAGTATCTGATCTCGAGAACAGAGACAATGCTATTAGTGGAAGAGGAATTTGGACAGCATGCTGTTCCTTTCTCTCCACTCTACTATATCATATGCAACCTTTTCAAAGACCTCTTTTATGAAATCACATTTGTACAACACAAGAACACTCAGGTATCAACACCTGCATTTTAGATTCCAGTGTATGTTGGTGCCAGGGGAGAAGAGAGTGGGATAAAAAGTCCTTGCAATAATCTTTTCAACTGGATCTTGAGAGAGAGAGAGAGAGAGAGAACACATTACTTCAGCACAGTGGGGAAGAAAGGATAAAAGATCTGCAAATGAATTCATTGTGACAACCTTTGTGGAGAATTTCAGCATTTGATCTTTTAAAAGATTTCATAATTCTTCTGATAGATTAAAGAAGGGGGAGGCAATTAAGTTTCTTGCCACAATTCCATCAAACTAGTAAATATATATTTTGAAAAGTAAGCAGATATTTATAGTTAGCAAACTCTTCTCTCTCTTTTTTTTTTTTTTTTTTTTTTACAGGATGCATATCAAGTTATATTCAGAGCATTAGAAAATCATTCCAAAATGTGACCCTTTAGAACAAAGGTTTCAGACAAAGATCTAATGTGCTCCTGTCCAATGGGAAATTGATCTCCTAAGCAGAGTAACTCAAAGTTTGGAAGTTTGTATTTCAACTCCTTAGGTATTTATGTATTTTGCTATAAAAAAAATCCTCAACTTTTGTGCTGTTCTAATTCTGTTTAGGCTCTTGCACCTCACCCACCATTCTGGTATCTGAGCACCCAATCCTGCCACTGCAAATTCCCAGGTGGAATAAAGCAGGCAAAGCTTGTTCCCACCCTCTCCAAAATAGTGAGGGTGCCAGGGAGGGAGGGAGGGTGAATAGAAAGAACACCTCAGCTGCCCTGGCGCATGATGTATGCCAAGCATGGCTCCACTGAAGCTATGACTCTGAATGTTCAAAGAACTAAACTAGGATGGCTGGATAATTCCACTCCCCCCCCCCAAAAAAAAAGAGACGACATTTTTTGGAAGGGGAAGTAATGAAAATTTTCACCAATTCCCTTGGAACCCCCCCCCCCTCCCCACCACCACCACTTTCTAACCAATGGGAAGAAGAATCTTTATGAGCAATGAAGGGGTTTGTACACTGCCATTGTGGCCTGTGGTTATGCAGCATATCGATTCAATAATCATAGTGGTCCCTTTCAGTGGTGTAAAATCCCAGTGAATAAGTTAACGAGTTGAAAGTTAGGGGCTGGGACTGGCTGCCAGGGGCATCCCTAGTTCCTTTTGGCTTTAAAATCTCTGAATCTGTGACCCTGTTATTCAGGCTAGCCAAGAAGCAGGAACTCATGGCAGTGAAGTTGCATCTCCTACTTACCACTTTTGAAGATAATATTCAAAAATAAAATGTTAAGGTTTTTCCTTTTCATGGACATGTCTCAGAGGTCATTTTTGTGAAATGAATTGTTTCCTCTTTAACTTGAGCTTACTTAAAAGAAATTCCTGAGCATGATAGCAAAAAGAAGTCTAGTGACCAGCCTAAAAAAAATGTTATGACTAATAACAACTGGGAAATGAGTAAGTAGACCTGAGTAGAAAGAATTTATAATAATTTCCTCATCAAAATGTTGAGCAGCCTTCAGATGATAAGACCTTGGGGTCTTGTAGAATGAGCTAAGAATTCATCTGGACCAGATCTGAACAGGATGGCCATTCAGGATAGGCACACTGCTTTCAAAAGGCACCGCATAATGAAGATTAATTAGGGTTTCTCTACCTATCAAAAGTAAAACACACAGTCAAGACCACACATTTCCTCCCACCCCCAGGGAAGTTCCACTGAAAGGCAAGAAGATTAACAAGTACTAGAGCCAAAAGGAGTGTCAGTTGCCCTGTAAGATCACTTTTAAAAATATACTTAGCCCATGCACAGTGTCTGTCTTAGCACACATATGAAGTGTGAGACAGAAATGTATGGTGTATAGTCCTTCTCCAGCAGAAGTCCAGATTATCCACCAAGAAAACAATCAGTTTGTCAGTTTTGGTTGAGGATATCAGCTAGCTTATTTGGACCCTGGCTCCACTAAGGCTATGCCTGTAATCTGTTTTTTGTTGTTGTTGTTGTTGTTGTTGTTGTTTTTGTTCAAGGCCTCTGAGGCACTGAAAAGGTTTGGTCTACAATTCATACTCTGTGCTAGAGATAACTTTACCTTGGTTCTTTATGACCAGGTTGTGCTTCTGCTCTCACTGAAAATGGTGTAAAAAAGAATTCAGGCTCCAATTCAGTATGTTGATTTCAAAATGGGCCTAAAACATAGGCTGACATTTAAAAACCTGCTAAGTGGGTTTGCTGAATCAGGGTGTTACATGTGAATCAAACTCAATGGTATTTATACTATTGCAAAGACAGTAGAAAGGGCTCAATCCTACCAGGGGCCTGGAAGTGCAGACCCTGTCATAAACAATAGGCATTAAGAGTGCTCCGCACTTGTCGTAGTTGCTATCAACACATGGTAGACTCATGCCACAAATGAGAAGAGAATTGGGTCCCTCTACCCAGCATCACTGGAAGCAAGAAACTGACTCAAGGTCAGATTTTTGGACATGCCGACCACTCCTATTGACTTAAGCTGGAATTGAGTGCTCAACACAGTGACCAGTCAGACCTAGGACTTCAAATAAATAAATAAATACATATCAAAAGCAAAAATATAACAAACAGGATAATGTAGCCTTTAAAATGCCCAGGTGCAAAATTTTAAGTAGACTGTACATCCAGGAAACACATGTACTTCTAACACAATAGCTACTTATGAATAAGATCATACTTGTATTTGCATTAACACGGCTGGCTTCTCCAACCAGTTTTACATAATCTCCTTTTCAATGGCGAAGGGTGTCATTTCCCCTTCATTTCATAGAATTGTGCTTTGAAAAATGCAGGGAGGAAGTGTTTAAAGAAAGTCCGCATTTTATGAAAAGGAAAATTGCTGGAGTTCCTTTGTGTGTCTCAGTAGGATTTGGATAGATTACTCATACTTAAAAAGGAAGGGAGCTTTTGCTTTCTTTTCTCATTTTTAAGATAGCTCAAATTAACATGATGTATTGACATATTACAAAATCCAAAGAATGTTGGAGAGTAAATCAACCATGACTTTATCCACAGGTTGCAACAGATTCTCAGAACATCAACACCTTCTGAAACAAAATTATCACATTTAGGATGCAGACAACTTGGGTAAGAACTGCAGCTTGACATGTCAGATGGCAATAACTGCTCTATTTTTTATTTAAAAATGGGCTATTTTTATTTTTTCTCTCTTTTTGATCCAATAAGCCTAGTATGAATGCAGCACATTGTAGCAATTTTCATAAATCAAGCAATAGGGCCAGATTTTGATGCAGAATCGTATTACTCCAAGAATGTAAGGTATGCAAAGCACTAAGAGCTAACATTTCCACTGACTGAATGGGAACTAGTAATTTAGCGGCAGGCATGCCAACAGTAAATAATTCTCTACCACATTTCTGATGGCTCTGATGTCAAAACACTGCCTGTGAGTAATGCACGACTCTTTCAAAGTTAGAAGTCCTAGCGTCACAAGTGTTACTACTGGTCAGTCATTATAAGGCCATTGCTTCATTTGTTCTTCAGTAAAAAATAACCCATATGGAAATGTAATGTGCTGTTCTATTGTTGTTACAGGTTATTATTTAATAGATTTTTGCAAGAGTTTTCTATATTTCATGGTACCACTTTTTTCATCCTGCTCTGCATTTTAATACATGTTTCTACAGCACCTAGCACAATAGGATCGGGATCTTTCATTAAGGCTAGTGATGCCTATAAGGCTTACTGAATGATCAGGTTAAAATTCATTTCAGACCAATAATCAGAAGAGCCTTATAGCCAGGCATTGATGAAGCTGGCTATGTTAAGCCAGTACCAGAGAGCACACTGATCAGACCCAGTATGAAAATTCCTATTTTGGTCAAAATTCTTATCTGTGTTCTAAATTACACTGTATAGGAATTACAGCCATGTTTGATTGGACACTCAATCAGGAGTGTATAAAGGAAATGCAAATGCTGAAAAATCTGCCCTATCTATTATAGGGTAGCTGGGTCTAGCATAGAAACCAAGAGCAGCAACTTGAAGGTGGATGGAAGAAAAATGCAACACAGTTGATTGTAAACTAAAAGATGATATTAATAGATGATTTGGCTGGATTTAATGAAATAAATGCTGTTGAGCACACAAGCTGGAAAATGACAAGCTTGGTAGCAATAAAGTAGAGATGAAAGGAGCTCAAAGAACTCATGTAAGGAGAAATAAAGTGTAAATTGGTAAGGAATAGGATTCTTTGTTCATAAAAAAGCAACTACAAGAGCATTGCTGAATGATGAAGTCTATAATCCTAGATGTATCAAGGGTAGCCAAATGATAAACAGTCTGAACAGTAGGAGTTTTGTCTGGTTGGTAGTGTGAAGGCTAAAGTGGCTGATGAGATGTTCATATAAAACATAACTAAACAAGAAGATTCATCATTTCCACTAAATCCAAAGTAAGAATGAAATGAAAGTCTGGAGGAGAGTGATGGGGAATTGAGATGCAGGAAGAAAAAAGTCAAGAGGTGAAATGATTGAACAGTGTGTACAATGTAAAAACTAATCTTAACCCTTGTGTCAAATATAGGAATTCAAAAAGAGGGAAAAAAAGTGAGCACCTACAATTTGCTTGTTAAAATTCATTCTGACATGTTATGGCAGATGGAGGTAAGATCCAGAGAGAGACAAGCTGAAAATAATAAAGAATGATTGGTACCATACAAGTCAGAGCAATATCATAGCCATTGGTGGAGAGGAACAAATGATGCCTTATAGCCAGGCACTGCTGAAGGCTGGGCTGAACTGAATTTTGCCCTTGATTCGGGATAGCATCTCTTTTTAGGATACATTTATCACATCCTTAAATGCTTTCTTGAGTGCGGGGCTTGAATCCAAACTTTAGACATTCAATCTGCAGCATTCTAAAACTGAATGGGCAGGTTGGACTTATATTTAGAAGCTCCCTCTAGAGAAGGATTTAAAATTGTTTTAGGAAGAGATGGTATATAAAATTATAGTGAAATAAAGCTGATGGAGAAAGCAAGTGACAATGTTGAAAACAAGATACACAATAAATTGAGCCTTTTTTGCAGTGATACCAGGTGGACCTGACCTTTAAAACCTGGATCTAATCACATATGAACTGAGGGCCCTTTTAAAATCTAGATGTTGACCAGAATGTTATACATTAGTGCCCCCCCGTTAGGGTATGTCTACACTACAAAGTTAATACGAAATAACAGCAGTTATTTTGAATTAACTTTAATAGCGTCTACACAGCCAAACTGCTATTTCGAAATAAATTCGAAATAGTGGGGCACTTATTTCGAATTTGGCAAACCTCATTCTACGAGGAATAACACCAAATTCGAAACAGCTAATTCAAAATAAGTGCTGTGTAGACAGTTATTTCGAATTAGGGGGCCTCCAGCCCTTCCCAGTTTCCCTGGTGGCCACTCTGGGCCAAACCAGGAAAACTCCTCTCCTCTCCCCCAGCCCCGGGGCCCTTAAAGGGGTAGACTCTGGCCAGACGGCACGTGCCAGAGCCAGGCCTACCAGCAGCCGCAGACCCTCAGCCAGTGGCCGCACAATGGCAGCCAGTGGCAGCCAGTCATCCCCCGCCCAGTCCCCCAGCACCCAGGGGCCAGCCAGGGGCCGTAGATGGCGTGCACCCTCATGGACTAGCGCGGAGATCATGGACCTCATTGAAGTTTGGGGGGAGGCCCCCAACGTCCATGATCTCCGCACTAGGCAGAGGAACGCGGCCGTCCACGGCCGCATAGCGGCCACCATGGCCAGGAAAGGCCATAGGCGCACCCAGGAGCAGGTGCGCCTGAAAGTGAAGGAGCTGCGGCAGGTGTACGCCAGGGCCACCAGGGGTGGCGCCGCATCAGGGGCTGCCACCTGCCCCTACTTCCCCTCCCTCAACTGAATCCCGGGGGGGGGGGGGGGCGGGGCGGTCTGCGCCAGCCCGGGATGCAGCGAGCCGGGAGCTGAGGGCCCTGACCCAGGTGCAGCAGAGCGGCCACCACCAGCTGTCCCGGCACTGGAGTCAGCAGGGTCGTCCAGGGAGGCCATACCAGGTAAGTGCCAGCACTGTCCCCTACCCGGGGGGGAGGCGGAGAGGGAGACCAGGGATCGCATGCATTGACCATGCCTCCCATGGATCATGCAGTCACCTGTGCACATGCGAGCACATGCCATGCCACCCTTGGGCAGGTGGCTCCAGCTGCGTGACACCCAGGGGCCGTGGCCTGATAGGCACACTCATATGTGAAGAGACCTGACACACTCCCGACCCCGGGGTGGGACCCAGCAGGACGCCCTCCCTTCACACGCCCCCTCTACACAGAGGCAGGGGACATCTCCCCCCCCCCACCTCGGCCGCACTATACTGTACACAGCACAGGGGCATGGGTGCGGTCTCGGGGCAGCTTTCACTCCCGGGGAGAGCCAGACATCCCGACCATGGCCTCTGTGCAAGCACGTCGGCTCTAACGGTGCAGGGCACGGTCGTCCTCACTTCGCAGGGGGCGCTGCCATCAGCCCGGCTGCACTTGCTGCAGGCTGCCATCCGGAGGGTCCATCGGGGGAGGCTGTCAGGATCCAGGAGGCCCTGTGGGAGAGCGTCCACCCCGAGGAGCCCTCAGAGCCACCCCGGTCTTCCCCACCGGGGGCTCGTGCCCCATTCCTCCCTCACGTCCTTCCACTTACCCCTTCCTAGCCCCCCTTCCTGATGTCAAATAAAATACATGTTTTTTCATAAACACAAACTGCCTTTATTTAACAAAACTGGGGCAGGGGAATGAAACTCTGGGGAGACCGGGGAAAGGAGGCGGGAGACGGGAGGAGAGAGGGTGGGAGAGGGGAGGGGGAAAAGTGGGAGGAGGGAGCTGGAAGGGGGAAGCAAGGGGAGGAAGGGAGAGGGGAAGCTCAGCGCTCAGGGGTGGGGGTCTCGTTGGGCCACATGTCTCCCAGCAGGGTGGGTGCGGGGGCCTTGGCATCCCCAGGGGGATGGGGAGGAGGGTGTGGAGATTGAGGAGGAGGGTGAGGAGGTTGAGGAAGGAGAGGTGGGGGGGCAGGAGTGGGAAGAGGAACAGTAGCTGGGGGGGCAGCAGGCGCAGGACCGGCATGGGGCAGCACGCTCTGCAGCAGGGCCCGCAGGGTTGAGCACATGGCACGGTCCTGGGCAAGCTGTTCCCGGCGGAGCTGCAGTTTCTCCTGCACCCAGGCCTGGATGGTGCGGTGCAGGGCTCACAGGGCCCCCAGGTGCTGGTCCCAGTACCCCTGCCGTGTTGCGGTGGTCCTGTGGAGCCCTTGGGTAAGGGAGCATGTCCCAGGTGGGGTGGTGCGCCCTGCACGTGCAGCTGGTGCAGCTGTGGAGAAAGAAGGGGAGTGGTCAATTCTCCCTGGGGAACACAGTGGATGATGCCCAGAGCCCCCTGCGAGGTGAGGACGACCGCGCCCTGCACCGTCAGAGCCGACGTGCTTGCACAGAGGCCATGGTCGGGATGTCTGGCTCTCCCCAGGAGTGGGAAGCTGCCCCAAGACCGCACCCATGCACTTGTGCCGTGTATAGTGCGACTGAGGCAGCAGGGAGATGTCCCCTGCCTCTGTGTAGAGGGGGCGTGTGAAGGGAGGGCGTCCTGCTGGGTCCCGCCCCGGGGTCGGGAGCGTGTCAGGTCTCTTCACACACGCGTGTGGCTATCGGGCCATGGCCCCTGGGTGGCACACAGCTGGAGCCACCTACCCAAGGGTGGCACGGCACGTGCCTGCACGTGCCCAGGTGGCTGTGTGATTCGTGGGAGGCATGGCCCACATGCACAGTCCCTGGTCTCCCTTCCTGCCCCCTTCCTCCCCGGGTAGGGGACAGTGCTGGCACTTACCTGGTGTGGCCTCCCCGGACAACCCTGCTGACTCCAGTGCCGGGACAGCTCGGGAGTCCCGCTGGCGTGGCACCCTCCATGTTGGCCCCTCTGCCACGCCTGGGTCAGGGCCCTCTGGTCCCGGCTTGCTGCCCCCCACGGTGACACGGACTGTCCTGCCCTCCAGGATGCGGTCGAGGGCGGGGAAGTAGGGGCAGATGTCAGCCCCTGCTGCAGCGCCACCCTTGGTGGCCGTGGCGAACCCCTGCCACAGCTCTTTAATTTTCAGGCGCACCTGGTCCTGGGTGCGCCTGTGGCTTTTCTGGGCCATGGTGGCCGCTATGTGGCCATAGACGGCCGCGTTCTCCACCTGGTACGGAGATCATGGACATTGGGGGCCTCCCCCCAAACCTCAATGAGGTCCATGATCTCCGCACCAGTCCAGGCGGGCGCGCGCCATCTAAGGCCCCTGGCTGGCCCCTAGGTGCTGGGGGACTGGGCGGGGGATGGCTGGCTGCCACTGGCTGCCCGGCTCATTATGGGGCCACTGGGTCAGGAGCAGAGACTGCTGGCAGGCCTGGCTCTGGCACGTGCCATCTGGCCAGAGTCTACCCCTTTAAGGGCCCCGGGGTTGGGGGAGAGGAGAGGAGTTTTCCTGGTTTGGCCCAGAGTGACCACCAGGGGAAACTGGGAAGGGCTGGAGGCCCCCTAATTCGAAATAACTGTCTACACAGCACTTATTTTGAATTAGCTGTTTCGAATTTGGTGTTATTCCTCGTAGAATGAGGTTTGCCAAATTCGAAATAAGTGCCCCACTATTTCGAATTTATTTCAAAATAGCGATTTGGCTGTGTAGACGCTATTGAAGTTAATTCGAAATAACTGCTGTTATTTCAAATTAACTTTGCAGTGTAGACATACCCTAACAAATGTATTTGGGCATAAGCTTTTGTGGCTTGTAAGCATCTTCGTCAGATGCAATGCCACCACTGCCAGTGAGTCCGGGAGGGCAGAGGGGGCAGGGACCCCTGCTGCGGGCACCAGTTTCCCCAACTAGTCTCCCTGGATGACCAGGGACTCTGGTCCCACTGGCTGCTGGATGATCCTATCCCCCACAAGGTGTTTTGCAGGGCATGTGCCCCTTTATCTCCCATACACACTGCCTCTGCATGATGGTGTTTCTGCCCCCTGACTGGGTAATTCTGAAGTTTCAGGTTGGTCACGTGAATGCTTCTGGCACATATATTCAGGCAAATAGACTCGTTCTGGGCCTTTGCCCCCTCCCTGTGCCATAACTCTGCTGCCTCTGGGGGAGACAGCACACTTGTGGTAAAAGAAAGCCTGTTCAAGGAGCTACAGCCTCTGGCCATTGCCCAGTTGCCAGAAGGTCCAATGGGGGCCACAGTCTCCTTTGCGCTCTTTCCCATCCTGTCAGCCGGTGGTCAGGGCAGTGCATGTGTGTGTATTATACACCCGAGACTTCAACTGCTAGGACTGGGGTCCCTTAGCAGCAGGCAACCTGGAGGAGGTTGACGGGCGCCCCAAGAAGTTTACAGGGAGAGCTTATTACACCTCAGATTTTGACTGCTAGGATACACGATCCCTTTGCAGCGGGCAGCTTGGGGAGGCTGAGAGATGCCCCAACAGATCTGTCCCCTGGAAGCGACATTATCCAACACTCAAGCTCTCCCTATATCTGTCCCTTATGACCGGCTGGAGTTCTTTTAAAATTGTGCTTGGTTCTGTTACAGCAACTGAAGGAGTCAGGTCACAGCTTAAACAGTTACTATTTTATTGTTACAGGGTAAACTTAGCTGTTAAATGCTACTACTGTGTTACAGATAACACAGCCACTACAAAGGACAGGACAGAAATTACACTAATAAGTCACTTACAGGTACCATGAAACCCTTTTGGTTCTCTGAGCTCTTATTAAATGCATGCAAAATAGACACCTAGCAGGTATATATTCTCACCCCTGCGTTCCAGACTTGGCGTGAACAGCGTCTTTCTCTCAATCCCTCGGGAAGAAGTAGGGCGAGGTTGGGCGTCCCACAGACCTCGGGAGACAACCAATACCTGCCAGCAGGTGTAGATGATTGGAGCTCAAATGGGGGTGGGCTACTAAACCCCTCTATATACCCCTTGGGTCACGTAGGCTTCTTCCTGGTCTCAAGTGGCCAGTTAGGAAAAATGGCTTTGAATGCCAAGTTTCCCACGAAGGTGCAAAGCATAATTCACGCCTGGGAAAATACAGACAATGGGCACCTCTGGTATGTGATGGGTGAAGATTCCTCTCCTGGGACAGTGCAGGCATGTCAATTACTGGTACTAGCCATCAGGGCGGCGGGAGGCCCCGGGTTGTCAGCTAGCCCATTTACTGTCTGGTTTCTGTTTATTAGAGTCAGGGACAGGCAGCACACCTGCGTTCCCAGGGCATCAAAGGCTGACTGCCTTTCTCTTGCTCTCTGGGGGGGGGAAAACAAGATGGGGTTCATGTCTGGCTACACATTCTGAGTTACACCAGTCTTCAGGGCCTCATCCTTAATGCAGACAGAGTCTGTGGGTGCATCTAGACTGGCAAGATTATGCGCAAAAGCAGCCGCTTTTGCACAAAAACTTGCCAGCTGTCTACACTGGCCGCTTGAATTTGTGCAAGAACACTGACGATCTAATGTAAGATTGTCGGTGTTCTTGCGCAAATACTATGATGCTCCCGCTCAGGGATAAGCTCTCTTGTGCAAGAATACTTGTGCAAGAGGGCCAGTGTAGACAGGGAAGAACTGTTTTGCGCAAAAAAGCCCTGATGGCGAAAATGGCGATCGGGGCTTTCTTGCGCAAAATCGCGTCTAGACTGGCCCTTGCACTTTTTGCGCAAAGGCACCCGTGCCAATCTAGACACTCTTTTGCGGAAATGCTTTTAACGGAAAAACTTTTCCATTAAAAGCATTTCCACAAAATCATGCCAGTCTAGACGCAGCTGCATGTCTCAGCTCAGTGTTCTCAGCAGACAACCGGGGTTGTGAGTTCTGTGGGAGTCATTTGAATGTGAGCACTTCTCTGGTACAGGCCCCAGAAGAACACATCTTATTGCCCTGAGCTCATGGGAAGATCCTGAATAAGCACAATAGTCTACTCACAAGGCTATCTTTTCTTCAATGTTCTGAGCGTTACTCAGCCCTTGTCATCGCTGCATGGTGGCAGAATTACCCTAAAAGCTTAACATGCAACAACCATTTCCCTGGAGTTCTCAAAGGGAGGTGCGCTCGGAATCAGGTCTGACATTTCTGGAATTCCTTCCTGTCAATGAAAGTGTTGCAGTGTAAATGTTTAACAGTGCGGATAATTAACCACTGGAACAATTTATGCACAGTTGGGTTGGATTCTCCTTCACCAGTGATTTCTAGATCAAAAATGGACATTTTTCTAAAAGAACTGCTCTTGTTGAAGTAGGAAGTATTTGGGGGAAGATCTGGGGCCTGTATTATGCAGGAAGTAAGACTAGATAATCACAATGTTTTCTTTCTGGCCTTTGGAATCTATGAATCAATATAGATACTGATCTTTTTTTTTCACCATTGACTTTATAGTAATTATTGTGGTGTTGATAGAAACCTAAAATGCAACCTAGGCTTTGACTCTAAATCTCTGGACCTCTCCCATGGAAAATTGTAGGCCTTTTTTAATTAACGTACCAGTTTGTCGCTGAAGACATGGGGTGGCATTTCATATTGTATGATAAATATTTACTGGTAAAATAAACAGAAGTATGAAGAATGTCCTAACAGAATATAATTTATAGTCTGAGCATGGTATTGAATGTTCCTGCAAGGAAATGAATACAAATGTAACACGTACAGAGGGAAAATATTAGCTCTTTGGTTCCAGAAGACCACAAACTTAATATGTGGGGAATAGCTCACACAACTTTTTGTAAATCTGGTACTGAATTTGCTTTGGCTGCTTCTATGATGCTTTCATCTTCATTTTACTTGGACTATTCACACTGATTGTTTTACTGGCAAAAAATGCTCAGGGAAAACAGAATGTCAAAGTTGCATATACACATGTTTGCAGCAGCCAAATTTAAAATATGCTCTGATCAGTATTCTCAACTGATATGTTTGTGTAAAGACCATACTACTCTAAGTAATCAGCTTGGTTTGAACCCAGGACCTCCTACATTTGTGCTAAAGGAATAACTCTATTAACTGGCATTAATAATAGGCTGTTATCCCCTTTGTAGACCAACCACTTTACAGAGATATGTAACAGGTGCTACACATCTACATGTTCCAGTAAGAGAACAGAAACAAAAACATATAGCTTATTGTAGCAACTGAGAAACACAGCTGAAATTTGGAGTATTCAGAATCTTCAGAGGAAAACAACAAGTAGTCAATAAATATATATTTTTTAAAAGCATTAAAGAAAAAGAAAATCTTTCTGAGTAAGGAAATTGTTTTGTATTATTTGTTCACCTCCAGTGATGATCCCTTCTAGATTGAATGATAGTTAAGGTTTAATAAGGTGAATCCAATCTGGAAAATTTAGCTTCAGATGAAGACACCGATCTTGCAAAGAATTGCATCCACACTTAACTTCAAGCATAGCATCCAGTTCTGGTGTATATACTTCAATAAATATATTGAAAAACTGGAGAGAGTGCATAGAAGAGAGACAAACATTATTTGAGGTCTGGAAAAAATGCCTTGCATTGAGAGATTTAAGAAGCTCAACCTGTGGAGTTTATCAAAGAGAATATTGAGGGTGACTTGATTAGAGTGTATAAGTAAACTCATGGGGAGAAAATAGCAGGCTCTAAAAGGACTGTTTAACCTATCTGAGAAAGCCGTAACAAGAACCAATGACTGGAAGTTAAAGCCAGACAAACTCAAATTAAGAAAAAAGTTGCCAATTTTTTTTAACTGTGAGGGTATTTAAGCATTTGAACATACTGCCAAGGAAAGTGGTGGAATCTGCATCTCCTGAAGCAGTGGAATCTCTATCTCTTCGGTTACATCTACACTAGCCCCCTAGATCAATCTAGGGAGGCTAATGAAGGTGACCAAAATTGCAAATCAAGCCCGGGATTTAAATATCCCGCGCTTGATTTGCATGTTCCCGGCCAGTCGCCATTTTGGAAACTGACTAGCCCAAAGTAACTGCCCACGTCTACACGCGGCAGTGAAACGGGATTCCGGAATAAAGCCCCTAAATCAAATTAGGTGGTAAACCTCATTCCACGAGGAATACCACCTAATTTGATTTAGGGCTTTATTCCGGAATCCCGTTTCACTGCCGCGTGTAGACGTGGGCAGTTACTTCGGGCTAGTCAATTTCTAAAATGGTGACCGGCCGGGAACATGCAAATCAAGCGTGGGATATTTAAATCCCTGGCTTGATTTGCAATTTAGGTCACCTTCATTAGCCTCCCTAGATCGATCTAGGGGGCTAGTGTAGACGTACCCTTCATGATTAGATTCCTTTCTGGAATATGTGCTCTTCAGTCAAACACCAGTTACTTGGCTCAATAGAGGGGGTAACTGAGTGAAATTCTATCATCTGTGTTTTCCAGGAAGTCAGACTAGATGACTAGTGCAGGGGTGGGAACATCTGGTTTGTCAGGGTTAGCCACTGGCGGCCCACCAGATGGTTTGTTTACCTGAGCGTCTGCGGGCATGGCAGCTTGCAACTCCTAGTGGCTGCTGTTTGCTGCTCCCAGCCAATGGCAGCTGCAGGAAGCAATGTGGGCTAGACACCACTTCCCACAGCTCCCATTGGCCAGGAGTGGCAAACCGCAGCCACTGGGAGCTTCAGGGCTCTGTGCCTGCAGATGCCCAGGTAAACAAACCATCTGGCAGCCGCCAGCAGCTAACCCTGACTAACCATGTGTGGTCCACAGGCTGGAGATTCCCCACCCCTGATCTAATGAGTCCTTTTGTCCTTAAGCTCTATGAAGCATGTAGATAGTTCTATTGAATGGGATAGGGCTACTCATCTGATTAAAGTAATGCATATACATGTGTTTTGGCAAGTTCAAGGTCTAAGTTAGTAGTAACTCTTCTCAAATCTTGCTTAATCGTTTGATACAGATTTACATTTTGGGAATCTGTTGCACACATGGGACTCCCAGTGGAGATTACACCTTCTGCAAGGACTACAGATAAGATTCTGTTTGGAACATTTAGCTTCTTGACAGCAACACATGTAAACGTATTCCACCGTGGGGCTTCAACACCGTGGAAATCTTAACTTCAGGTTTTCGAGATGACTGAATTAGACATGAGAGCAGTGGGACCTTTAAAAAGCTTTCAATAGGTGCGCTCTCGGCTAGATCCTCAGCTGATAAAAGTCAACAAGGCTGCATTGGTATCTATGAAGTGCTGTTAATTTGCATCAAGAGAGGAAGCTTCTGATTTCAGGCAGTCTTATTTCTTTTTCATTTGAACTTTTGCTGTGAGAAGCCAGTTACTTGACATTGGCCTCTGTCCACTCAAGGGCTGTTTGTCTCTCTTAGGCACCATTAAGTTAATGACTCATATTAACAGAACACGTCAAAATCTTTAATGTATTTATTTTAATATGTACTCTGTGAGACAGGGAAGTGCATTTTACAGGTGGGAAACTGAGACTGCTTACTAGGGACTTGGTTAAGGTCCCACAAGAAATCAGTGGTGGAGCAGGGTGTTAAATCTCTGTTTCCTGACTGCTGGGTTAGCATCCTAACCACAGAACTAATCTTGCTTTACTTTACAAATATCAACTCCTCTTTGTTCATGCTTCAGCTGCTACAATGGATAGTTGGCTGGTCGTGTAATACCAATGGAGATGGTGGATTTCATCACAGCAAATAAGAGAAGTGTGTATGTGCATATCTGAGTCCCATTTCTCCCTTATTAGAGCCAACTACACAGGTCTTTTTGGGCTCTCTGCCTGAGAGTGAATTTCACCTAGAGTCCTTCACTCCAACATGCTGCAAACATCAGCTTATCAGTGTTAGCCCAACCCCATTTGCTTGTCTTTCTTAAAGGAAAGTCTGTGTTCTGCACTGTGCTCCTTGCACTGTATTTGCTCAAACTACAGTTGCATGCACGTATGCAATGAAACATTTACAGTTGCTATAGAATTGTGGCAGTAGGCAGCTTTTTCTCATTTGTTTTGCCATTGGAGGCAGGATTTCACGAGGTGTGAAGGAATGCAGGGCCATATATTGTATAATCCCCCACAATCCCAATAACTCTGACTTTTACTTTACTCAGAATGTATTGAATTTATTATATAAAATAATTAATAAGTCTCCTAGAACAGACTGATACATGCAGACTCTACTGACTTGGTTCAGTTCAAAATCCAGAGATTTTATAGTGTTTGCTATTACTCTGTATTGCTGTGTTGGTTTCTTTGTATCCTGCTTTCTGTTCACACAACGAACAGCTGGCCCCATTGGATAGTGATGCCTTCTTGTAAGGGCATACTTACCATTAAATTGCTCTTCACTACTACACGATGGCTAGTCATTCAGTAGGTGGCACTTTTCCCATTGATGCAGCCGTCTTGAAGCACCATTTTTCTGTCGAAATCTTCATCATTGCTGTGTCCTGCTACATGTTATCATAATAAGGCTTTGATGTCCTGGTACCATTCTGTTTTAGAAGGTGACATAGTTCCTATCCAAATTCCCCTTTTCCGATTGGATATAGCATTCTCCTTCACTTTCTGCCCTAATTGTTGTTACTACTCCATGTTTTAAGGCCAGGTCTACATTAGATCTGGAAGGTCGGGTTCAGGTAAGCAACTCCAGCAATGTAAAATTCATAGCTGGCCCAGTCAACAAACCTTAACCTGAGCTTAGCTCCATCTTTACAGAGGGAGGCAAATGTGAGCAAACACTCACATCAACTTTCCTTACTCCTCGCGACTGTGAAGAGTACAGGTGCCAGCCGGAGCTGCCTTCAGCCTTTGATCTATGGGTCTGCTAAACTGAATGCCAGAAGAGCGATCTCCGATGTGGCGAGTGAAGACGTGCTCTCAGTGGCTGCCATGTTGCACTCTGCTGTGGTTATGCCATTCTGTAGTATTTTGAATCCCAAAGTACTGCAAAGATTGTAAAATGCTTTGGGAAGAAATCAGCTATACACATCTAATAATAATAAACATTCTTTGTAGTTCTCTACTGCCTTCCATTGTAGGACTGCAAAACACATTTCAAACATAAAGGGCTAAACTTCAACCCCTCAGTCCGCCATGTATTGTTATTCCCATTTTACTGATGGGGAAATTGAAGCTTAGAGAGGTGAAGCGATGTATATGAGATTGAACAATCAAGCTGGTGGGGGAGCTGGGAATAGAATCCAAATATCTTGGTTCACCAATCCTAGCTACAAGACTTATCTCTGGTCTGCTTTTTATGAAAGCTTTGCAAGATTTTCATGTTGGAATCCAATATTTAAAGCTTGAAATAAACCCCAGGGCCTGATGCTTCATTACTTTGTTGCTTGCAGGGGGCTGATAGACTTGCTGGGCCTTTGGGCAAGGTGGGGGGATGGCTGGCTCCATGCTCCCAGAAGGAGCGGGGCCTCAGATGGAAGGGGGAGGGTCCTGCCCCCTCCCCTGCCCCAGGTAGCTCACAGAACCTCTGGTATTGATTTAAAGGGCCCAGAACTCTGGCCATCAGTACTCCTGTAGTAGTGATGGTGGCGGGAGCCCCGAGCCTTTTTGAATTGCCGGCCCCCAAGGCAACTGCTCCCTTTGTCCCCCGCCTCCACCATTGACAGGCCTGGCCGCTTGTATTGTCAGTAGAAAGAATTTTTAAAAAGCCAGTCTTGAAAGATTTCTAACTATTGAAGCTGTTTCTATTTCACGGCATTCAGAACAGACTCATTTTCCATTTCATTTCATTTTTTGTCATATGTTTACCAAGTTTTTTATTGAAATCATTTTCTGAATTTTCCGTTTACCAAAAATAAGAGAGCAAGCTTTTCTGCAAATGAAAATGTTCAATAAGCCATGCCATTTTGAACAAGAGTTTGATAAAAATTGCTGCTTAAATATTTGTTTAAAAATAACATGGAAAATGTTGGGGTGGAACAAATAATTTTGATTAATGTTGGCACATTTCCATGCAATATTTAGTGTTTTCAAGGACGGGTGTTTGATGGGAAAAAACTTTTTCATTTGAAAGAGTTCAGGTAAGTCTAGTTGACACATACACATACACTATCAATGCAGAATTCTCTAGACTGGGGCACGGAAACCTTTTCAAACCAAAGAGCCAAACTACATCAAAATTCAGAACAAGTAGTCAACAATGAGCCACTATAAGAATTCCCATTTACATGACTGAAAACATACAACTTAATATTGTTGATAATTGACATGATGATTAATAATATCACAAATGAAACGTACACTCAGACTTTATGTAATGGGACTTCTGCTGCTGCTGGGGGTGCAATTTGTGGATGTGGGGCTGAAGGAGTCAGGAGTGGGATGTATGAGGGGCTCTGGGAAGGGGGTTAGGGTGTGTGGGAGGTGCAGGAGGCAGGGCAGGGTGCTGGGGGTGGGAAGTAGAGTATGTGGGGAGGCACTGGGGCTGGATTACCTTACCTGGCTGGGGCTGGGCTGCTGCACGCACACAACAGTGCCTGAATAAGGGGCCGGGCAAGGACTGCTGCAGCGGGATCGACAGCTCTCCTCCTCCCCGTGCAGCAGCGAGGGGCGGAAGGGAGGGGGAGCGGATGCTAGCCCTTCCTGCAGCCAGATGGGGGCTGGACCAGGGCCTGCCCCAGGATCAGGTCCGGGCACAGGACACTGCAGCCAGATGAGGGCTGGGCCCCAATTGGGGCCTTGTTGTCCAGGTTGACTTGGCCGGAGCTCAAGCTGGCCAACTGCAGCTGGGCTGTTGCAGCAGTCGCAGAGCCGCTGGGGCTGGGCTGTGGGGTCTGCCCCAGGAGCATGGTTGCTGAGACAGACTGTGGTAGTCAGATGGGGGCTGGAGCCGGGCTGCTGTGGCCAGATGGAGGCATCTGCCACCATCAGCCCCTCTCACTATCCCAGCTGGGAGTGCACATGAGTCCCTTACATGCATCCTCAGCCGGCCCTTTAAGTGACAGAGTGCCCCAGCTGGCTCTTGCGGCAGCGCAGCCGGCTCTCACCAGGCACGCCGCCTTCGGTTCACCTCTGGTTACGGTGAAATAGACAAAAAGATCCTCTTGACATGAGTCATTACGTGTTTTTAAACTTTTGAATTAATTTTTCATTTTAATTTAAAAAGTCACTGGTATGTTGGGAATGGCAAGAGACAGATTTGGCTCCGTACAGCACCATATTTGGCTTGAGAGCCAGAGGTTGCTGGCCCCTGCTCTAGCCACTCACACCATTGGCAAGAATGTTACTTTCTCTTTGCATTGCTGTAAAGAAGTACCCAAGGTTCAGAGCAGGTCCTGGGGCTTGATGATTTAAAACAGCCTGGGGCTCCCGCCCACCGCTGATACCTCAGGAGTGGCAGTGGCTGGCACCCCTTTCAGTCATTGCTGGAGCACAATGCAGTGTGCTCCAGGCAGTGAAGAAGGCTGGCTGCCCCAGCCCTGCCCCTTCCCCCTGGGGGCCTGCCCCTTCCAAGAACATGGCACTATCCCTTCACCTTGCTCAGGGCCCTGGAGAGGCTGTTGGCCTTCTTGTCTGTGCCAGTGACCCATCAGGTGGATGGTGTTACCTTGGCACTGCAGAGAATCCGTGGATTAATTGGCCTCAGCATGGGGAAGGTGATTGGGGTTGATGTTTGCATCTCAATAGTTTTCAGCCATTCTGACAACCATACATAGTCATCTTTCAACATAGCACAGTAACAATTCCAGTTCACCTTAGTTAACCAGGCACCAGGTGACAGTCCTCACTGGAACTGGGTGGTGGTATACAAATAAGCATTTCATTGTGCTGCTGTCAGGGGGCCCTGATCTCAGTTGGGGTTTTAGCCACTATTATAATACAAATCATAACGGGTTTGAGGTTTTCCAGTGTTGGAAAGAGCAAGAGCGCCGAACAGATGCACCCTTTTGGTACTGGTTTTTCCTCTGAGGAAAGTGTGGAACGATTTAGAAACACATGGAACAGCAACATTCTCCTTAAGCACTGGGGAATTGTGGATTTATTCATGCCATCCACCGGGTGATACCGACTGTGCAGTAGACTCCTTGGAATGATTTGGAAGTTTGCCAGGAGAAAGAGGTCACTAAGGGATGGGAGGGTATTTTGTGAATAAAAATTAGAATGATTTAAAAAAAAAAAACCCTCCAGTTCTGACTAATTGAGCTTCAACAAGTTCTCTGTTCGTTAAATTGAGCAGCTAAGGAAGGTGAATCCATCCCAGCTAATACAGAAGCAAAGTGTACTTCCCAGCCAAGCAACCCTTCTCGGGCCTCCCGTCGGCATGCTAGAGTTCCCTCTTAAAATGATTCTGTAACAGTACCAGCCCCACAGCTGCCTACAGCTGTATGCCTTCCAGCTCCACACAACTGGCGTTTTCACACAGAAATGGGCTCTTTGAAAAGGGCTCACTAGAACAGATTGCTTCGGTTTAACAATGCGCAAAACTTAGTACTTCAGACAAGCTTTCCTTTTATTGTGTGGTCCTTTTAGGGGGAGCCTTTTGTACCCCAAATGAGGTGCTATCGGCAAATAATTTGACACCACCTTTGCCTGAGTGTTTCTCAAGAACGGTGTCCATCCTATTACTTAATGATCAAGATTAAACCCCTGAAAATCTGAGTGCATGAATTGAATTGCAACTGCTCAGAGCCTTGACCTGCTATGCATGTGTGCTGAGTAACATATGGGAGCCTAGACTTTTCTAAACACTCTGGTCTCTAGACACCTGTTGTGTTGTTACAGCACTTAGCACAATGGGGGCTAGCTGCTACTGCAATCCAAATAATATATATAGTAAACCTTCCCCTTCCCATGTATCTGAATATGTTGCATATACCCTTTTCCCCCTAAATTTCAGGCAGGGACCTCAGATAGTGAATTAGGCCTCGTCCACCTGTCACCAATTATTCTTATTATTCATGTGGTCAGTACAAAAGACAGTCCCTTGCTCTTGAGGACTTGTGAGAGAATTCATCAGAACAGAGGAATTTATTTTATGTAAGGTATAACCATACTGCTGTCTGTCCTTCTCTCTTATATACCAGGCTGCTAGAAGTAAAGATGGTTGGCTTTTTTTTTCTATTGAAAACGTGTTTTTAAAATTATTTGAGTTTTTCAGTTAACAACCAAAACCAAAACTTTTTCTGTTTTGCCTGGTACACTCTTTTCTTGCCTCTCCTTTCTGCTCCCTCCTCCCCCACTTTTCACTTTGCCATGGGAGGAGAGAGGAGGAGAGAGAAAAGGGGAGAACCAAAAGACTGAAAAGAGGTATTCGGTTTGGATTGATTTTCTTATCTAAAATCTGAAACATTTTCTGCTAAATTGGTTCTACTAAGCAGAGATGGGATGAGTTGTCCGCTGTATTACAGATCATACTTAGTTCTGCCTCCATCTCAGCTGGCCCTGCATACCTATGTTTGAATAGACATGCACAGCAATGCAGTACATTTCTAGTACGTTTTCTGACATATTGTTCTCTTCTGTGGTTGCACAGAATTCACAGGTTGTCCTGCTTTGAGTAACCATGTGAATCCCCAAATCCCAGAAGAACCTCACTACAAAAAGAACTGCCTTAAAAAGAAAGGCTGTTTTTCTCTGAGCAGAACTCAGTCCAATATCTAGCACTAAGTGAAGTGGGATTTTTTAATGTAGTTTGTAGTTCTCCTTAGCCCATCATTATTCTTCAAGTTTTTGCCAATGCTAGCTTTGGTATTGACTCAAAGTCCAGCAAGCTGTCCTGTGCCAACCTGAAGAAAATAAAAACCAACTGGAATATTGGAAGGCCCGGGAGGGTGGGAGTTGGCATGGAAAATAGGACCTTACAACTCATGATGGTTGGTTTGAATCCAGACCATGGCTGTAAATCAGTGTCGCTCTCCTTGACTTCTATGCCAGTTTACACCAGCTGAAGACCTGACCCTGAAATCATGTCCTTCTGATGGCCGTTGTGTGTGACACATTAGAACAATCTGGTGGTCTCACTCCAGCTTGCCAACACAGTCAGCATTAATTGGCCTTCTTGTTGGCAGTCTCACCATAGAAGGTAAGCAGAATTCCCCTTGCCTCCCCACAAATGAGCCCATGAGGTAAATTGAGATACACTGTGGGGAAGCTTGCCTGTGGTGATTCTTTTGTGTAGGGTGAGAACTATGGACTCTGACATTGGTCGATCTGGCACCTTTCATCACCACTGCATTCCCACAAATACTTTATAAAAAGAAAACTAATATCTTGGCCCTTTTTCCTTTGGGAAGCATTTTTGGATGCCCAGGAAGTGAAGGCATCAAATAAACAGGACCTTCTGGGATCAGAAGGCATCCTGGAAGCATTAGATATGGGTGGTATTTGATACAAGAACTGAAGAGTTTTACTGTTTTATTGATTTATCCTATTTACAGTAAAGCACACAATGGGCTACGTTATGACTGCCATGTGGATCTATGCTCTTGCCAATAAACCCAAGAACCCCACACAAGAGAGTTTGAGGGCAGATGTTTTCCCACCCTGATAGTGGTTGCCTTAAAACAGAGAGACCCCATGTATATTTCACAGGATTTCTGCAACGGAAGGCAAAGAAGGACATGTTATTATTCAAACTCCTGGCATAAATAATGTGGGTAGGCTGAAGGGAGATCCACAATATGGCAGTATAATGAAGTTGCTTTTACAGCATTATTGTACTTTCATGTAAGGAGTATTTTTGTATTTTTTTATTCAAATTGATTTTCTTTTATATAGTAATTGGCAGGGGAGGGGTTACAAAAGTTCTCTCTAATTTTATGTGCCTCTGAGTTTGACTGAGAGATCAGAGCCCTGATGGCCATGAATGCTGGGTGCCCACAAGTCAGTGAGAGCAGAGGAGTCAATAAGAACGCGCCAAAGTCTGCTGGAGCAGTCTCAGAGCATGTCAAAATCAGGCTCAAGGCATCTCCAGTAGAGGTCTGAAAAGTCAAACACCAAAGAAATCAGTGGACACTTGTTGCCCTAACAACTACAACCACTGTGCATGCTTGGGACCTGTAGTCTGGTTTTACAGGTTCAGCTCTGCTTCTGGTAGTTCTGAACTTCCCCTGGCCTTTGCACCATGCGACAGACCTTCAGCTGCAAGATAATAGGAGAGCTCGGGTAGGTGGAAGCTCTTGCACGTATTTTAACTTCCTCTGGATGACCCAGTCCTGCAGTCTGAGCCACACAGACCCAACTTTACACTCGTTCCACTTAGTAATCTCAAAGTATATTGTGCTGTTTCTAGTCTTGATATTGCCAACATTCCCCTTCCCCTTCCCACCATGTAAATGGAGGATGCTGACATTTATATTGTACACAATAGAGTTTGTCAGAAATTTTCCGTTGGAAAACACCTTTTAGTCAAAATCAGTACATTTCCAGAGACTGGAGTGTTCTGATAAGGTCAAAAAGACTGTCTCTCTACAAATTGAAGCTTCTTGATGCTACTGCAAAATAAATATTAACTAGTAGTAATTTACACTAAGACATTGAAATGCACTCACTTGGTTAATGCTGTTTGCTGTTAATCTCACTTTGAATCTTTGCTGTTAAAATTTTAATGCAATATTTTAATCTGTGTTTTTGGTTGCACTTAATGCTTTTATTGGTGTTGACATATCTACAGCTAGCTGCACCTGACAGGATCACAGAGCTAAACTTTCACAAGTGCCTAATGATTTTGGATAGCTCACATTTTGAGTCTCCAGCATGTGACAGCTTAGCCCAGGTTTATACTAGAGGGGAAGACTGAATTAAGATACACAACTCCTGCTATGTTAATTACATATCTGGAGTCAACTTACCTTAATTCAAGTTTCCCCACCAGGCCCACAGCAGGAGGCTGATGGGAGCATTTGCTCCCATAGGTTTCCCTTACTCCTCGCAGGAGCAGGAGTACTGGCCACCAGCTAGGGCTCCCTCTGAGTTTGATTTAGCTCAGGGGTGGACAACCCATTCCTGGCAAAGAGCCAAGATAGCAGTGAATCCAGCGTGGATAAGAACATAAGAATGGCCGTACTGGGTCAGACCGTACTGGATAGATGGGGCAAAGTTGTTGAGCAAAAGAAAAAAAGAACTGCCCCTTTAAGAAAACATGTTTAGAGGCTTTTTTGCCACATCAGGCTCCTACCGGCCGACTCCATCTTTGATGGCCACACCGGATGGCTCCCCTGCCCTGGTGAGCAGAGGTCCGTTTTCAGGGGTGCGGGGGCAGCTTTACAAGCCACGGGGGGGGGGGGGACTTCGCGAGCCGCATGAGGGGGGAAGAGCTGCATGCGGCTCGCGAGCTGCGGATTGGCCACAGCTGATTTAGCGGATCTTTACTAATCATACTCCGGAAGATTGAGCTGGAAGCTACCAATCTTCCCCATAGTGAAGGCATGGCCTTAGAGAGGCCTACAATTCTGAGAGCAGATGCCCAACATTTCCTGAATATCTGGTCCCTTTAAAAAGTCTACAATACCTAAAATCTGAGCCACCTGAAATCACGGGTTGCTTCTGAAAATTCAGGCTGAGTCACTTAGTTGTGCCATTGGCAATAATGTTTAAAATGATGGGACTCAATTAAACTAGAGTTATTTTAACACTTCAGAACACTACTAAGTCATTTCCTTCTGCTTTATTAATTTTTTCTAAATTATCAGTGAATGTTCGTGTAGCAGCAGAATGAAAGACGTGCCATTAAAAAGGAAATACTAGGTGTTAAGAGGGAGAATGGTATAGAATATAGAGCACTAACGCTCTGGAAAGGAGGAGGATGTTTTAAGACAGAGGGAAGTTAGGGGGTCTGTGTAGGCATTTGGCAGAGTTAGATGTCAGAGCAGGCAGCCCAATATTATTTTCCTTCTAATGCCTGATCCCTCCGTTAAATTTGCTTCTGTTTCTTCCCTGTATTGTGTAGTCCCTGCTGAGCTGCTCCCTGTGTAAAGGCATTCCACCTACATTCCTTTGCCACTGGGTGAGCTGAGGGGGAAGGGCAGATGTATGGGTTTTCTAGTCACAGGAGGCTCCATTCCACAGCTAAAGCTTATAAACTTGATATGAGAAATTTAACAGCTTCCAGGCAAGTGTTTGGTATGCTGCCTTGTTTTCCTGTGCATCCTACCAGATTTGAAACAATCCCTATTCTCAAATTTTTCCCCTACTCAGCATCTGACAGTGCAGTGGTTTTCAAACTTTTTTTCTCATGACCTAGCTGAAGAAAATTGTTGATGCCCAACATAATTTGACAAGCGCGTGGGCTGCAGGGTGGGGCTGAGGAGGAAAGGGGGTGGGTCCAGGCTGGGGCAGGAGGGGCTTGCCTCATTTGGCTCTCGGTCAGAGGTGCAGTGGGGTTGCTAAGGCAGCCTCCTGCCTGTCCTGGCACAGCAGACCATGCTGCGCCCAGAAGCAGCCAGCAGCAGGTTCTAGCCAATGGGAGTGTGGAGCTAGTGCTTGGGGAAGAGGCAGTGCATGGATCCCTGTGCGCTCTTCTGTCCCCCCTTCTCCCTGCTCTCACCTAAAAGCTGGGGCTGCTGCTGGCTGCTTCTGGGGTGCAGCACAGTCTGCAGTGCCCAGACAGGCAAGAAGCTGCCTTAGTACCCCCACTGATCACCCTGCAGCCACAAGATCTGTGGCTGACATTCCACGGTCCAGTAGTTTGAAATCACGGTGATAGTGTGCAATAAGGGTGGGCAATAATTCTGGAAAAGGGGCCACTTCACAAATTTTAGAAGTGGCTGTGGGCCGACCCGGAAGGGGCGGGTCCTCAGGCAGAAGGGGCGGGGCCTCGGAAGGGGCAGGCTTGAGAATTACCCTGCTGGGTACAGTGACCTTATTTTCTGAACCAGCTGCAGCTATTAAGAACAATTTAATTTAAATTATGAAACAGATCAAGTGTTTTAACTTTCTCATGTTAGTTTATCAAACTTCATTTTAAATAAAGTAAAATATTATGTCTAACACAAAAGGTTTCAATGTTTTCTTTATTTATGGAAGGGATGGGGAACCCTTTTTGGGTTGGGGGTCACTGACCCACAAAAAATCAGTTGGGGACCACACAAGTGAGAAGCAAAAAAATTCCTCCAAATCCCCCCCCCACTCACTGATGTGGCCCCAGCTGAGACACCTCACTCCTCTAGTGTCACAACCTCACAGGGTGAGGGGAAGGGAAGGGGGAAACTGAGGTTCAGGGCTTCCCATAGACCAGATTTACTCTTCTGGGGTCTGAAGTTAGTGGATTTTACGGACCTCCTTAGGCTCTGGGGTAGGGACAAAAATGAGGGGTACAGTGCGTGAGACAGGGCTCCCAGCAAGAACATAAGAATGGCCATTCTGGGTCAGACCAAAGGACCATCCAGCCCAGTACCCTGTCTGCCGACAGTGGCCAATGCCAGATGCCCCAGAGGGAGTGAACCGAACAGGTAATGATCAAGTGATCTCTCTCCTGCCATCCATCTCCACCCTCTGACAAACAGCGGCTAGGGACACCATTCCTTACCCATCCTGGCTAATAGCCATTTATGGACCTAACCTCCATGAATTTATCTTGTTCTCTTTTAAACCCTGTTATAGTCCTAGCCTTCACAGCCTCCTCAGGCAAGGCGTTCCACAGATCTATTATGCGCTGTGTGAAGAAGAACTTCCCTTTATTTGTTTTAAACCTGCTGTCCATTAGTTTCATTTGCTGGCCCCTCATTCTTATATTATGGGAACAAGTAAATAACTTTTCCTTATTCACTTTCTCCATACCACTCATGATTTTATACACCTCTATCATATCCCCCCCTAGTCTCCTCTTTTCCAAGCTGAAAAGTCCCATATGGGACCCGTTCCAAACCCCTAATCATTTTAGTTGCCCTTCTCTGAACCTTTTCTAATGCCATTATATCTTTTTTGAGATGAGGAGACCACATCTGTACGCAGTGGGAATACCATGGATTTATATAAGGGCAATAAGATATTCTCCGTCTTATTCTCTATCCCTTCTTTAATGATTCCTAACATCGTGTTTGCTTTTTTGACTGCCGCTGCACACTGCGTGGACGTCTTCAGACAACTATCCACAATGATTCCAAGATCTCTTTCCTGATTAGTTGTAGCTAAATTAGCCCCCATCATATTATATGTATAGCTGGGGTTATTTTTTCCAGTGTGCATTACTTTACATTTATCCACATTAAATTTCATTTGCCATTTTGTTGCCCAGTCACTTTTGTTGCCAGCAAGTAGGAGAGGGATGGGGTGCAGGATCTGGGAGGTAGCTGGAGTCCAGAAGCAGGCTGGGAATAGGGTTTCTAGCCAGGTGGAGGGAGCAGGAACAAGGGAGGGTTCAGTGTGTGGCCAGGAGTGAGGGTACAAGAACAAGGGAGAGTGTCAGAGCAAGCTGGGGGTGCTGGGTCTTGGGCGGGGAAGTAACGGGATTGGGATGGGGGGTCTGGGCATGAGGGGGAACCTTACCTGGCTTTGTACTTCCTTGCAGCAACGGCTGCAGCCATGCTTTCCCAGCTGCCCCGGAGGGAGGCCCCACTTCCGCGGACATGCAGTCCCAGAGACTGGAGACACTACTGCTGCAGCCACAGGCTGCTCTGGAGGCGCCGCTTCTGCAGCCACATGGCAAAACCCAAGGCACCGTGGCCACAGAAGGTGCTTGAGACTGGCCCCGGAGGTGCCCTTGCTGCGGCTACGCAGCTTGGAGCAGGCCCCAGAGTCACGTGGCCACAGGCCGCTCCGGCAGCACTGCAGCCTGGGGCCGGCCCCTGAGGCACCGCTACCACACCCACACGGTCCAGGGCCGTCCCCAGAGGTGCCACTACCGTGGCCACGTGATTTTGGACTTCCCCAAAGGTGCCGCAGCCACGCAGCCCCAAGCCGCTCCGGAGGCACCATGGCAGTGCGGGGCGTGGAGTGGCTGAGCTCTTCCCCTCCCCCCCCAGTCCTGTAACGGGGCCTATCATTGCCTCACAGGCTGGATCAAAGCCCAAGGCTTTTGCCCACCCCTGGTGTACAATCTAGCCACTGACAGAACAGTTCCTTTTCTTTGATTTTGTCAACATGCATGTGGCCTCATGCTTTGAGATCTGAGGAGATGAGAGCACTAGGGTTTGTTAGGGAGAGATCCCGTCTGTGCTTGGAAAGAAGACACCTACCATATTACAGGGAATATGTTTGGTGATTCAGTGGCAGTGCTACTGTCAGTTGGGTGCTAATGGCACTATATTTGGGAGGAGGCCAAAAGCCAATGTCCTGGCCATTTTGGCATTTAGAAATCTCATAGCGCAATTTGCCATTGTTAACTCCCTTTAATTGACCGTATTCTATCTTACCTATCAAATGTACACCAAAGAGTCTGGTCACTAATTCCTATCCAAAACTCCTTGGTAAAGCTGCACTTGCTGGTAAA
Organism: Pelochelys cantorii; assembly: GCA_032595735.1. Classification (NCBI taxonomy): domain Eukaryota; kingdom Metazoa; phylum Chordata; order Testudines; family Trionychidae; genus Pelochelys; species Pelochelys cantorii. The sequence goes on along the minus strand of CM064352.1, from coordinate 14,710,641 downwards.
GATGTTTCTCCCAGAGATGGTTTCATTTCAATGATGGGTGAAGTGATTCCTATAAAGAGCTTATTGAAAGCTAGTTAGGATCCCGTCAGGATGAATATCTTGAATAAGTACAAGATAAAGTATCAATATTATATTTCTTAGCAGTGAACTCCATCAGGCATACATCTTTCTATGTGCCGTGCTGCTCCAAGATTTTATACATTTTATTGGCCTGCTTTTCCATATTGATTTCTTCCCCCCTACATCCTTCCTTCCTATTTGGTCTAATAAGCAAATTTCATTACCTGTCTTTACAGTTTTTCCTCCAGGCCCTGCTGTTGCTTGACTGTATTCCTGGCAGTCCTTTCACTTAAAACTGAAATGCATTTTAATTACAGATGGACTACAACAGATATCATTTATCTGATCCATTAACCGCCCCCTTCCTGCACCTCCAAATATTGATGGTTCAGATAAAATGGATCCAAACCACCATTGGTTTCATTGTAAAAAGCCAAAACTACCCAAGACTGCTTGTTACGAGGAATGGAAATTTGTTGTATCCAATTATACCATAGATTTTGCGGGTTCAACTAAAATGAACCTTATATGCAAACTGTCTCCAGTTTTGCTCTGCAAAGCCGAAACATGGCCTTCTTAGCCCATCTCTGATTTTAATAGCTTTTTTTATTTTAGTTATTTGTTGTCATACATTAGAAGCTCTGGATTTTCATTTTGCTGATCTGAAAATGTAATCCTTTTCTCTCTCCCCCTTTTTCAAAAAAACCTTTCTTGCACCCCACTTCACAACACGGAATTAACAGTGGTGGGCTTCTTATGACCTCATTCATTGTACAAAATATCTTTGTCACTACCTGGAGCAGGCCCCGTCTCTCAACACACACCAGATTGTGGAGAATGGGATCAACTGCTATGTCCCACTTGCTTTTAACCCCACTGGGTCTGAGCAATGATTGATCACTGTTCCCAGCTCTGGTCTCCCAGGTATACTCTCGTGAGCAGCCTCATGTTTGATACCCTTCTTGGGCAATAGAATCCCACATCCCAGCTGCCTGAGACCCTGGAACCAGTGTCCCAACCTTCCTAGTTACTAAAGTATGTTTCCCCCAGGGTCCATCTGGCTGTGGAAACTCTCATTTCTTGATTAACTCCTTCAGGGACAACATGGCAGAAAATCAAGAATCATTGGCTTAGCAAAGGAATTTCTTTACCCCAGACACTTTACTCTTACAATGTACACAGGAGAGTTCCAGATCTTTGAAAAGGAACTGAATCCTCACTTAAACTATTATAACTCCTGTGAACCCTGCATTTGGTCAGCATCCTCAAATGAGGCAGCCCTCCTTAGCCTGGTCTTTTCACATACTGCTGTGGTTTGGCCCCTTCCTTAGAGAAATACCCCTCTTTTAAAACACCTATGTTCCTTTTTCTCTCATGTGCTTCATCCAGGGGAGTTCTGGGCTCCAGCCCTCACTGTGTAAAGAGACATTTAAATTCAATGGCCCTATTGATAGAAACCCTGTTGTTCCAGCAGGAGAGAATCTTTCAATGCGAAAAGCCCTTGATGACTCTGTTCTATCTTCTCAGACATTGTCTTTCCATTAGGTGTCAAGCCCCGACTACAAAGCATATGCTTTAATCCACAAAGGAGTTTTGTAATGCAACATGAAGGTCACACTCCAAAATGAAGGTTACAGTACGAAATAGAACATTGGAAACAAAATGGGTTTCACAGTTTGACAAAGATATTTGTGCAATCTGTCACATAGTAACAAAGCTGCAGCCGCACAGGATTTCAGCATAACTACCATGCAATAGTATGGCCATTCATATCTTCATGGCAACATGGGTTAGGAACTCAGAGCACCTACTACAAACACACTGGGTTTTATCAGCTAAACTAGCAGAGTATCTCATAGAATCATAGAGCTGGAAGAGACCTCAGGAGGTCATCAAGTCCAGCCCCCTGCCCTAGGCTGGACCAATCCCAACTAAATCAACCCAGCCAGGGCTTTGTCAAGCCGAGACTTAAACACCTCTAGGGATGGAGATTCCACCACTTCCCTAGGTAACCCATTCCAGTGTTTCACCTATAAGTTTTTCCTAATATCCAACCTAGACCTCCCCCACTGTAACTTGAGACCATTGTTCCTTGTTCTGCCATCCGTCACTACTGTGAACAGCCTTTCTCCATCCTCTTTGGAACCTCCCTTCAGTAAGTTGAAGGCTGTTATCAAATCCCCCCTCACTCTTCTCTTCTGCAGACTAAACAAACCCAAATCCCTGTCTCTCCTCATAGGTCATGTGCTCCAGCCCCCTAATAATTTACCTCAATTATTTCAATTACCTGTTAACAGTATGGGGCCCATGACACACATGGTTGAAAAAATTCTGATTCCATTCATTAGATGGGCAAAGGGAAATAAACATGCTAACCAAAATGTTGCAATAAATAACCCCTGTAACTGCACTAGCATACGATGCACTATTGCTAAGAATAACTAAAATTAAATTACACTTATCAAAATAATTGAGCAAAATACATTTTGCAGTGCACTGTCCCAAAGAGGGCAGGTGTCTTTCCCAGCTTGCTCTACAGACACAGTCCATGCAGTGAATAGAATCCTAGGTTTTATTTTGATTAGCATAGGTATTAACTGTAACAAATAAATTCAGTTTGCCACTTTTCCCATGGTCAAGCTCCTCCGCGGGTTCCTTCCTCATCACTGCTCAGCCCAGACACTAGATTTTTTGTCTTTCTAGAGAGCCACTCCCATCTCCTTTAAATCCCGATAGGGTCAACAAGCTACCTGCCTCTTAGCATGCCCTAGGAGGAGCAATGCCAGCTAACAGGGTGGAGTGTGCCCATGCCAGGCTTGTGCCCTCAGATTATTATTTTTGTTAAATAATATGTTTCTTTGCCCATTCTGTAATCCACAGCATTCAGTAAAGTGCCACAGGTCTTCTGGTGTTTATTGTCAAACTAGTCAATTAGCTCGTCATAAGACGGGATTTTCAGGCCTCTCCTCCGCGTCGGTCTTCTCTCCTGAGCCTCCGGTCTCTCGCTCCATCTCTCTCTCTCTCTCTCTCCTCCTCCTACTGCCTCCCCCTCTCTCTCTCAGCTCTCCTCCGCCTTCTGCCTCTCTCTCTGCCTCTCTCTTTCTCTTCTCCCCCTCCTGCCTCTCACTCTCTCTCTGCTCTCCTCTGTCTCTGTCGGGGTGCATGAGTGGGGCAGGCAGCACCCTGGGATCTGCACGCGCCCGGGTGAGTCTGGCTCCCCGCCGGCCGATTCCCTCTCCCCGCCCCCCGCCAGCCAGTTCCTCCTCCTGATTTCCCACAGCCAGCCTCGCTGCCCCCAACTCCCACCCCCGACCAGCTTTGCTTCCTGCCAGCCGCCCCTCCCCCGTTCTCCCCTGGCCAGCTACGCTGTCTCTGACCCCCCCTCCCAGTTCTGCTTCCCCCCCCCCCAGCCAGCCCGCTCCTCTCCTGGCCGGTCCCACCCCCAATCAAGGGCGTCCGGGTTTTTTTACACCCTACCCCAATGACATACACGGCCGGGGGCGGGGCCCAGCCATGTACATCACTGCCCCGCCCCCCTTTCCCTCCCGCCGTGGCGCTCAGCTGAGTTCTGTGCCGCTCAGCTGGGCCACCGCGAGGGAGCAAGAGACGCAAGCGGCTGTTTGGGCTCCCCCGCGGTGGCCCGGCTGAGCGGCAGCACTCAGCCAAGCACCACGGCGGAAGGGGAAGGGAGTGGGGCGGTGATGTACACGGCCAGGGGGCATGGCCGCGTACATCACCGCCCCGCCCCCTGGCCATGTACGTCACCGCCCTGCCCCCCTTCCCCTCCCGCCATGGTGCTCGGCTGAGTTCTGCACCGCTCAGCTGGGCTGCGGTGGGGGAGCAAGCGGTGGCAAGCGGCCGTTTGGGGTCCACACTCCCCATGCAGCATGGGGGTGCTGCATGGGGAGCATGGACCCCAAATGGCCACTTGCTCCCCCGCCGTGGCACGACTGAGCGGCGCAGAACTCAGCCGAGCGCCACGGCGGGTGGCAAGAGCGCCCCCCAGAGGCAAGACTGTAACATTACAGCGTTACAGTCTCTCAGACATTGGGCTACTATATATATGATATGCTGTTGTCACTATTTGTAGAAACCTTAGTGTTTTGTTTGGAGTGGACTGCAAATGCTCTGTGAGGTGGGCAAAGTGACTGAACAAATGACTGTGCAGCCTCCTTCCACCTACCGCTCTCCCTACCTCCCCCCACTCCCACAAATAAGTGTAATTTCCCTTTAAAGGCTCTTAAACAGCAAACACATTCTGTCTGATCCTCTTTAATAAAGTATCCCAGCACCACTATGGTGCCTTATTTGAGGTCTGTGTAGTCTCATTAAATTTGATGTGTCACAGAGGGCTTGGACATGTGAAAGAGAGGCTGCAGAAACCAGGACTGAAGTTTGCCAGGTTTACTAAGGGAAAATGATTCATTACAGCTTTTCAAAATGGACTCCCCTCAGGCTACTCGCTCCATTGATTTTCTGTGAGAGTGTGTGTGTGTGAGAGAGACAGAGAGAGAGAGGGCCATCACAGCCTGCAGATTTAACCATTATTAATGGCTGCTTAATTTTGGGATTCAGTTTGATCTCTTATGATGTATGTTCATGTTTCTTCACTCGAAGTAATGTGGGGGGGGGAGATTATTAATGATTAAAAGACTAGATATTACTCTTGGAGAGACGGTTCTCAATTCTCCATTACTCTGTTCAGCATGGAAGGCGTGCGAAGGTAGTTTCAAGTCACCTTTGCCCTCGTATTTTTGGATTACACAAAGTCCTGTGCATCGATGACTCATGGCAGTATCCTTAAGCCCCCCACCAAAATTTTGATTGCTAAATGGGGTGCTCCCTCATGGCCCCTCCCTGTTCCTCTGGGTGGCCCTCCCTGCACCTCCTCCCCACGTAGGCACCAGTCACCTATGGTTCTGTGTAGCCCATGGTGTGAGTTAGAACAGGGCCTTAGGAAACAGGGAATAGCTGTTGCTTAGTGAATTCTGGTTATTTCCCTAACACACCCTTACTGTGAGCTGACCACCAGTTCAGTGTCAACTGGGAGATCCCATACATAGGGTCTATTCTGAAGATGCCGGTTCTGCCTAGGGTAAAGGCTCCTTTCCACTGACAAAATAGCATAAAAAGACCTAGTTTAATTAAGCACGGAGGCTAGGGACAGGTACTTTCTAGCTATTAGACAATTTATACAAATAACGTACTTTTGTGTTAAAGATTCATGCTGTGGCCACTCTGTCCTTTCTCCAATGCAATCTGCTATGAAACAAAATAACACTCAATTAGAGGGCCATGTAGGTGATGGTTTATGGTGGAACAGTGAAATGTTGTCAGCTAAATGTTGGTTTCTGGGTGTTGGCTTTAGAACGGTGGCGGGCAGCCTGCAGCCCGAGGGCCACATGGGACCCATCAGGGTTCTGTGTGTAGGCCACAAGACATTTTGTTCACCATGCTTATATGCAGAGTTGCCAGATTCCACTGCTTTCTGTCTTGTCATTCTTTTTGTACCGGTATTACTATTATGGCATGCACATAAAGTGAGGGGCATGCTGATTGCACACAACAGTGACGGTGAGAGCCATGCCTTCCCTCTGCATCCAATCAAAGTGCTGCTACAGTTCAATCAGCAGCCCCTGCAAATTCTAGGTCCACAAATGCAGTTAGCAAAACTACCTTATCCTGGGGGAACATCTTGATTATGATAATCTTATATCCCATTGAGGTGATGGAGGGCCACTCATGCAGCCCACTCACTAGCCTCGGTTGCCCATTGCTGCTTGAGAACCTTGGCAAGTTCTTGTGAAGGCGCCCTAATGAAAAGGCCCACACATCTCTGGTCTGTAATGGCTGCTGATGGACTAGTTTTGTGTTTGAAGTCATTTTCACTGGTGCTCTGTCTTGTGTCTTGTGTGGCGAGGAGATGACTTTGCAGAGCCAGGGTACTCTAAAGAACGGTGCCTTAAGCACCATGGATAATCAGACACAAGACATCTCCTGTTGGACACCCAAAAAAGAAGGCATTCCAAACTGGTGAATGCTTCTGAAACTTTTGGCCTAACTGATTAAAGGCAACAGAGAGTGTGTCAGACTTCGGGTTTGAATGGAGGCATTCCAAGTTTCCTTACCTGTACTTGGAGCCCTAGCTCACACTGGTTTCTCCATGCAACCCGTGTTATATTCCAGGTTACTGAGTATTGAGCAAGATGTTGAAATGGCCCAGGGAGCAGCTCTGACACATGCTGTATTTCCTGCCTTTCTCCCTGAACTCAGAGCTTAAAATCTATATTTATATGAGAGAGATAAAGAGTGGGGGGGAGACATCCAAATCTCAATTCTAACACTCCAACCCCAAAGAAAAAAGTTCAGAAAACTGATCCCTGGGATGCATATCAGCTTATTTGGAAAGCAACAAAAGATGACAGAAAATCAGCAAAGGGGATTCCTGAGGCTGCAGAGATTTTTCCTGAGTTGTAGCATCTGACTTAGGGGCCTAAAGAAAAACATTTGGTGCTTTTAAAAAGGCTGTAAATCAAACACTGAATACTCAACATTTACATTTTAAGTGAAAGAGGATGTCAAACCATTTTACTTTTTATTTATTGTCAAATACTATATGCTCTTACAGTCCACTTTCTCTACAGCCTCTACACCATCTAAATCTTACTGGGTATATAGTCTCACACCCATAGAATATAAATCTCACGCTTATATGTATACTCCAATTATACCTGGGAAACACAGCTTTCCAACAAGAGTTCCTAGGACCTGAGAAACATACATACAATGGAATGTGCTAATCTGTCAGACTTTGGGCCTGATTCTTATCCAGTTTACCAGTGTAAATCAACAGTAACTCCACTGAACTCAATGAGTGAATACAGGTGTAAAACCAGTGTGACATCAGAATCAGATCCTTTATTTTTAGGGAAAGATTATCAATCTTGCATTCGGAAGATATTATATAACAAATACAGTTTCTCAACTCAATGTTTAAAAAAAGCAATAAAACATTCACACTTCTTGGAGAAATATTTTCTTCTTTATTTATACAGGGTACTAGAGAGATACAGAAATAAGATGAAATGTTGTACAAACAGTAAATTTAGCATGTATGCCTCATGTTGTAAACACTATAAGACTGGGCAAGGAATAACACATGGCCAGGGCTGGCCCGAGCCATTTAGGTGCCCCGGACCCGGACACGCGGCACCGCCCCCAGGGCGCACGGCGCATGCGCGGGCCGGCCCCTGGGGCGCACAGTGTATGTGCTTCCTGGCCCAGCCACGGCTGCTGGCGCGCGGCCCGGGGCCCGCCCCTGGGGCACACAGCGCATGCACTGCCCAGCTCGGCCTGGCCAGCGCTGCTGGTGCACAGCCCAGGGCAGGGCTGCACCTGGCCGTGCAGGGCCGCGTGCCCGTGGGGGGAAGGGTGCTGCTGGCCGGTGCCAGGGGGATGGGGGGGGCCGGCGCTGCGGGAGCCGGGTGCGCAGTGCCTGATGGCAGCTATAAGGGACGCCGTGCGCCCCTTACAGCTGCCATCAGGCACCCCCCATCGGTTGGCGCCCCGGGCAGCTGCCTGGCTTGCCCACCCCTTAGTCCAGCCCTGCATGGGAGAATGGAGAGGTAGATAAAGCTACACTAGATGTGGAACCAAAGCATTTGGCTCTGAACTGGAACCTAAATTCAGGGGATGTTTGGATCTGTGACTTTGACTCACACCCATTGCTAGTAAAGACATGATATGCATGCATATATAAAAAGAAACCTTATCCCAGTAGCTCTCACATATACTTTGTGGCTATGTCTAGACTGGGGGGAGGGGAGTTCCGGAAAAAGATACACGGAACTTTTTTTTTTTCAGAAGAGACTTTTCTGAAATTTGGCCCACCTACACAGGACCAAATTTCGGAAAACCCTCCTCTTTCAGAACATCCCTTATTCCTCTCACCGAGAGGAATACAGGGATGCTGAAAGAACATGCCCGCTTTTTTGGAAACTGTTCCAAAAAAGCGGATGCGTTTCCTAGACTCTGTAGTCTAGGCATAGCCTGTGTGTACATTATGCTTTTTTGAATCAACTAAGTCAATTGCAGGCTACCTTTTTTGCACACCATGTAGTGTTACTAAGATATGGTTGAAATAATTGTTATGTACAGCTGGTCAGACAAATATTATCTCTCTTGGCAAAAAAAAATAATTAGCAGATTTTATTAGATGTATCTGATTAGATTCAAGCTAGAATCTAAATGAGGGTTTAATTTCAAAGGCCATAAAATGTTGAAAACAATGAGTAGTCCTGTAGCACCATAGGGTATGTCTACACAGCAAAGTTATTTCAAAATAACTTCCTAGTGTCTACACAGCCAGACTGCTATTTTGAAATTAATTTGAAATAGCGGATCGCTTATTTTGAATTTGGTAAGCCTCATTCCATGAGGAATAACGCCAAATTCGAAATAGCTAAATCAAAATAAGCGCTGTGTAGATGCTTATTTCGAAATAGGGAGCCCTTAAATGGGTAGACTCTGGCCACAGTGCCTGTGCCAGCTGCAAGCCTGCCAGCACAGAGCCAGCAGTCCGTGCACCTGGCCCAGCATGAGCCAGTAACCCAGTGGCACCCAGCCCTCCACCGCTCCCCAGGAGCAGGCTGGCAGCTCCCAGGAGCCTGCCAGGGGCCGCAAAAGGCGGGCGCCTTCCTGGTCTAGTGCAGAGATCGTGGACCTCATTGAGGTTTGGAGAGAGGCCTCCAATGTCCATGATCTCCATACTAGATGCAGGAACGTGGCCATCTACAGGCAGATGGCTGACAGCCTGGCCACCAAAGGCCACATGCGCACCCAGGAGCAGGTGCGCATGAAAATCAAAGAGCTGCGGCAGGCCTATGCCAGGGTTTCAGGGGTCAGCTCCCAACCAGGGGCTGACCCAGACCCCTGCCCCTATTATGATGCCCTGGACCGCATCCTGGGGGGTCAGACGGTCCGTGCCCCCCAGGTGGTCATCGATCCTGGGGCAGAGGGCCCTGCCCATGACACCGAGGAGGAGGAGGAGGAGGACGGCTAGGAGCCACAGGAACCTGGAGGGAGCGTGCCCCGCACCCAGGACCCCCGAGCTGTCCCAGCAAGCCTGTCGCCGGTGTCATCCGAGGCCAGGGAGACCTCAACATGTGAGTACCATCACTGTCCCCTTATGCAGGGTGGGGGGGGGGGGAAGAAAGGGAGACCAGGGACTGCGCGTGTGGGCCTTGCTGACCACGGAGCACGCAGCAACCTGTGCATGTGCCGTGCCACCCTGGGCATGTGGTCCTGGCTGGCTGCCACACAGGGGCCCTGGCCTGTTACCCACACGCGTATATGTATGAAGGCACATGACATGCTCCTGACCCCGGGGAGGGACACTGCACAATGCCCTCCCTCCACGAGCCCCCTCTACGCAGAGGCAGGGCACATCTCCCCTTCCCCTCCACCCCCACACTAGATACAGCACAGGGGCATAGGTGCAGTCCCGGGCCAGCTCACACTCCTGGGGATAGCAGGACATGCCGAACATGGCCTGTGTGCAAGCACATCGGCTCCGATGGTGCGGAGACCTGCTGTCCTCGCCATGCAGAGGGGGGCTGGGCTTCACACACTGTGTCCCCAGGGAGAACTGACCACTTCTCTTGTTTCTCCACAGCTGCAGCAGCTGTGAGAGCAGGGCGCACCACCCTGCCCAGGAGAGCAGGCTGACCCATAACCAGGAGGAGTACCAGCAGCAGCACCTGGGGATCCTGCGAGGCCAGCACCGCACCCTCGACCACTGGGTGCATGAAGACCTGCAGCTGTGGTGGGAGAGCTGGCGGGAGCTGCTTGCCCAGGGCCGTGCTATCTCCGACCACCTGCAGACCCTGGTGCAGAGATTGCTGCCTCCTGCCGCTCCAGCCCCAGCTACCACTCCTCCTCCCACTCCTGCTCCCCCTCCCACTTCTTCCTCTTCCCCCCCCGCCACCCGCCCCACCCTCCATACCTGCTCCCCCCCAGGAACACCGAGGCCCCCGCACCCGCAGTGCTGGGAGACAGGTGGGTCAGCAAGACACCCAACCCTGAGCTTTTCCTCCCCCTTCCTCCCCTCGCCTCCCCCTTCCAGCTCCCTCCTCCCAGGTTTCCCCCTCCCCTCTCCCACCCTCTCGCCTCTCCTCTCCTGCCCTCATTTCCACCCCCCACCCCTGTTATGTTCAATAAACAGAGTTTGTTTTTGTCAACAAATGTGTCTTTATTTAATGGGAAGGGGGGTTAGGGAGGGGTCAGTGAAAGGATGTGAGGGTAAAATGAGGCACAAGTCCCCAGTGGGGCACACCAGGGAGACTTTAGTCTTCCTCTGGGTGGAAGCTCTCCCGCAGGGCCTCCCGGATACAGACAGCCCCCCCGATGGGCCTCCTGGCTGGCAGCCATGTGGGGCTGCGTGTACAGGCCAGCCAAGTGGTCAGCCTCTGCCATCCAGCCCAGCAGGAAAGCCTCCCCCTTCCTCTTGCACAAATTATGCAGCACACAACACGCTGCCACCACTTGCAGAATATTCTGCTCGGATAGATCCAGGCAGGTAAGGAGGCATCTAAAATGGGCCTTCAACCGGCCGAATGCCCCCTCCACCATGATGCGGGCCCTGCCGAGCTTGGCATTAAAGGCCTGTCAGGAAGGGTTGAGGTGTCCAGTGTAGGGCTTCATCAGCCAGGGCTGTAGGGGGTAGGCCGCATCCCCCACCAGGCACACAGGCACGTCCACGTCCCCGACCCTGATGTGGCGGTCAGGGAAGAAAGTCCTGACATGCAGCCTTTGGCACACGGAGGAGTTGCGGTAAACCCGCATGTCATGTGCTTTGCCGGACCAGCCCACGTTAATGTCCACGAACTGGCCCCAGTGGTCAGACACAGCCTGCAGGATGACCGAGAAGTATCCCTTCCGGTTGATGTAGAGGGAAGCCTGGTGGTCCGGGGCACGGATGGGGATGTGTGTCCCGTCGATTCCCCGCCCCCCGCCCCACCCCCCCCGCAGTTGGGGAAGCCCAGGGCGCCAAACCTCTCGATCACCGCGTTCACATCAATGAGGCGGATGACCCTGCGGAGCAGCACTCTGTTGATGGCCTTGGCCACCTGCAGAGGGACACACAAACCACCAAGAGTCACTGGGGTGCCAGGGTGGCTGAGAGTGCTCCTTCCCCACCACTGCCCCATGCCCCCACTCCCAGGAGCAACCCCCCCTGCAATCCTGGCCACCGCGGGGAGTCCATAGTGCAGGTGGGACAGAACAAACCCTCCTGGGGAGGGGATCTCTTCCCTTTTTCCCTAGGGCAGCCCATCCCCTCCTCGCACCCCGCTTCCTGACACAGTGGCCGGAGATTGCCATACCTACATGAGCACTGCTCCGACGGTGGATCTCCCCACGCCGAACTGGTTCGCCACGGATTGGTAGCTATCCAGCGTGGAGAGCTTCCCGAGGGCGATGGCCACACACTTGTGGAGGGGAATGGCGGGCCTCATATGCGTGTCCTGTCGCCGCAGAGCAGGGGTGAGCCACTCACAGAGCTCGAGGAAGATGTCCTTCTTCATCCTGAAGTTCTGGGTCCATTGTTGGTCTCCCCAGAGCTCCAGGACGATGTGGTCCCACCAGTCGCTGCTGGTGTCCAGACGCCAGATGCAGCGGGGCACGCTGGCGTCCGGAAACTGCAGCTGCTCCTCCCTGTCCCCCAGGAGGGTCCGGAGGACGGCGTGGGGGTCAGGCTGAAGCAGATGCTGCGAGGCAGCCTGCAGAAAGAGCAGCCAGGCTTGCAGCAACACATCCAAAAGAAGCACCAGAGTGCCCAGGGGCAGCTCCAACTCCATGGCGCCGAGTGCTGTGGTGTCTCAAGTCAGGGCAACCAAAGCAGGCAGAGACAAAAATGCTTTGCTGTCCCTCAGCGAGATAGGCAAGCAAGCAGGGAAAGCTGAGAACTGGCTGTCCAGGGGGGTCCCTTTAAGCACAAGCCTCAGATAGCTTCAGGCAGCAGCCACACAAAGTAACTCCTGACCGAATGCCCTGCTGGAACCAGTTTCAGCTGGCCTTAAATGCGATTCAGTATCCAATCAGTGTGGACGCACTATTTTGAAATAGCAGAACACTATTTCGAAATGCATTTTGTGTGTAGACGTGTTATTTCAAAATATCTTATTTCAAATTAACTATTTTGAAATAAGATATTTTGAAATAACGCTGTAGTGTAGACATACCCTTAGAAACTAACAAATAAATATATATATGTATAGTATCATGAGCTTTCATGGGGAAAACCCACTTTTTCAAATGAGCAGAGACTCATCAGAGGAAGTGGGTTCTAAGGCAGGGATGGGGAACCTTTTTTGGGTCAGGGGCTGCTGATCCACAGAAAAATCAGTCAGGTGAGGGTAGCGGGGGGCAGTACGGGCTCTCCAATGCTGAGGGAAGGTGCCCTGAGCCCCGGGGACTGGATTCAGGCAAAACAGGGACTGCATCTGGTCCCTGGGCCTTAGGTTCCCCTCCCCTGTTCTAAGGGCATGTCTACACATGGAGTTGCACTCTATGTAAGAGAGCACTATGATTGCTCTGAACTCCAGTATATAGAGGGAGAAAAACCTGTTGAGAGTCTATGGGTCAAGTTTAGACGTGTAAGCAACAGCAGTGATGTTGTGGCTGGTGTCTGCTACAGGCCGCCGAATCAGGTGGATGAGGTAGATGAGGCTTTCTTCGGACAACTGAGAGAAGTTTACAGATCGCAGGCCCTGGTTCTCATGGGGGACTTTAATCACCCTGACATCTGTTGGGAGACAATCCAGGACATTTTTGGAGAATGTTGGGTATAACTTCTTGGTACAAGTGCTGAAGGATCCGACCAGGGGCCGTGCACAGCTTGACCTGCTGCTCACAAACAGGGAGGAACTAATAGGGGAAGTAGAGGTGGGTGACAACCTGGGAAGCAGTGATCATGAGATGGTAGATTTCAGGATCTTGACCAAAGGAAGAAAAGAGAGTAGTAAAATACACACCTTGGACTTCAGAAAAGCAAACTCCGACTCCCTCAGAGACCTGATGGGCAGAATCTCCTGGGATGCTAACATGAAGGGGAAAGGAGCCCAGGAGAGCTGGCAGTATTTTAAAGAAGCCTTATTGAAGGCACAGAAAGAAACCATTCCAATGCATAGCAAGAGAAGCAAATATGGTAGGCGACCGGATTGGCTTACCTCAGTCCCTGGAAAAATCATGGAGGGGATCCTCAAGGAATCCTTTTGAAGCACTTGGAAGAGGGGAAGGTGATCAGGAATAGTCGCATGGATTCATGAAGGGCAAGTCGTGCCTGACCAATCTGATTAGCTTCTATGATGAGATAACTGGCTCTGTGGATATGGGAAAGTCAGTGGATGTGACATACCTTGACTTTAGCAAGGCTTTTGATATGGTCTCCCACAATATTCTTGCCAGCAAGTTAAGGGAATGTGGACTGGATAAATGGACTGTAAGATGGATAGAAAGCTGGCTGGAAGGTCAGGCCCAGCGAGTAGTGATCAGGATAACGGTTGGTTTCTAGCGGAGTGCCCCAAGGTTCGGTTCTGGGACCGGTTTTGTTCAACATCTTTATTAATGACCTGGATGAGGGGATGGATTGCACCCTCGGTAAGTTTGCAGATGACACTAAGCTAGGGGGAGAGGTAGATATGCTGGAGGGCAGGGATAGAGCCAGAGTGACTTAGACAAATTGGAGGATTGGGCCACAAGAAATCTGATGAGGTTCAACAAGGACAAGTGTAGAGTCCTGCACTTGGGACGGAAGAATCCCAAGCATTGTTACAGGCTGGGGACCAACTGACTAAGTAGCAGTTCTGCAGAAAAAGACCTGGGGATTACAGTGGATGAGAAGCTGGATATGAGTCAACAGTGTGCCCTTGTAGCCAAGAAGGCTAATGGCATATTGGGTTGCATTCAGAGGATCATTGCCAGTAGATCCAGAGATGTGATTATTCCTCTTTATTCGGTTCTGGTGAGGCCACATCTGGGCTATGTCTACACTCGCAGCTTCTTGCGCAAGAACGGCCATTCTTGCACAAGAATCCGCAGAGCGTCTACACAGCCCATCCGCGCTTGCGCAAGTAAATGTACAGTACGGCGTGATAAGAGACAGCTCCTTGCGCAAGAGCTACGCTGTTTTCTATCAGGCTTAAACTCTCTTGAGCAGGCACTCTTGTGCAAGAGGGCAGTGTGGACGTTCGGCAAGCGTGTACTTGCGCAAGAATTGGCCTCCAGTGAAAAACACAGGTTGCCTCTCTGACACTCCGTACAGGCAATCACCATTCGTTGGTTCCCCCTAATTGGCCCCCCCTTAAAGGCACAGGCACGGAGCACAGCCATTTGCCACGTGCAGCTCGGGTAGCAGCCAGAGGGAGGAATGGCAGCTGCCCAGCCTCAGCCAGGTCCCTCAGACCCCATGGAGGAGCCACCCCAGAGCACCCAGCAGGCCCAAAGGGGCACCAAGCGGCGGGCTCCATGCTGGAGCACTGCCAAGGTGACTGCCCTCCTGGACCTCTGGGGAAAGGAGAAGGCCCTCCGGGACCCCAAGTCCTGGAGGAGAAATGCCCACATTTTTGCCCAGATGGCCCAGGCACTGGCCGCAAAAGGACACCCGGCCCGGACCCTGGAACAGGTCCAGGCCAAGATGAAGGACTTGCGCCTCTCCTACGTGCAGGCCAGCGAGCGTGGGGGCGGTGGAGCCACTGCCTGTCCCCAGTATCACCAGATCTTGGGGGACAAAGGGGCCACTCCCCTGCTGTCCCAGGTGGACATGGCGGTGGCCACTCCAGTGGTCCGACCCAGGCCACCAGAGGAGGGAGAGGAAGAGAGGGAGTCCGGTCCTCGGACGAGGAGGAGGAGGTGGCAGAGGACAGCAGCCAGACCTCACCATCCCGGCCCAGCAGCAGGCAGGATGTGTCCTGGGCATCCTCCGAAGCCGGCGACGGATTGTCTGGTGAGTGCAGTGGCTGCCATTCGCAAGCGTGCTGGAGAAGAGGGGGAGGGCATGCAGCACGTGCAACCTCATGCAGCTAGGGTTGCCAGGTGTCCAGTTTAGAACTGGACAGTCCAGTCTTTGAGCTTTCTGTTCGGGAAACAAATTGAGAGGATAAAAATGAGAAAATATACATGTCTGGTATTTTTTAACTAAGATGTAATGTCGACTGTCACGTAACGTCAAGTGTGTCCGGTATTTTTGTTGAAACCATCCGGCAACCCTACGTGCAGCCAGACCAAGTGGCACAGAGAAGCGGCAGCTAGCCCCAGCACATGCCTGGGACCCCAGGGATTCCACTCGACCATACCGGGGGGGGGGAGAGGGGGGGGAGGGGGAGGTTTGGCCAGGAGTAGGCCAGCCCCAAGGTTGCAGGCCTGACCCCACACAGCCTAAAGGGTGCTGCACACAGCACACATCCATGGCCACCTCTGGGACACTGTAGCTTCCCCTGGGGAAGGCACAACAGGGTCCCCCAAGCACATGTGGCTCCCCTGGGGGCTCCTGGGCCACCTTGGGACCCCCCCCCCTCCTGCTGCCCCAGGGGAATTCCCCCTCACCAGCCACACCTGTCCCCGGGCATCGTGATGTGCTGGGAGGAGGGCACGGGGCTCTGGAACACCATTTGGGGCAGGGCTCACTGACCATGTTGCTCTCCTCTGCTTCTCCTGCAGTGGGACCCCCTGCCACCGAGGGACCTTCCAGCCCCATCCTGCCGGCGCAAAGGATCCAGGGCCCATCGCAACGCCCCCGGGACCGCCACCACCTGCTCCGCCACCACGTCTGTGCGATTGAGCGCATGGAGCGCACTCTGACAGAGAAGATCCGCGCAGATGCAGAGTGGCGGGAGCGGGTGTGGGGCCAGTACCTGGAGCGCTGCGACCGTGTCTGCACTCTCCTGGGCACCATTGCCGACCGGATGGGCCCTGTGCAGCAGCCCAGTGCTGCCAGGCCCCCCTCTACCACCCCCAGCTCTCCGCCCGCTTCTCCCCCTGCCTTGCCCATGCCCCATCCCGAGGTCCCCCACCCTCGGCACCTCCTGGTGCAGCCTGCCCCAAGCCCACACGAGGGGCAGAGGCGCCCCCGCACCCGTGGGGATGGGAGAGGCCTCCATTATCCATCATGAGGCCCTCCCAGTTCAGGGTCCCCTCCTCCGCCCTCCTCCCAGTTCAGGGTCCCCTCCTCCCCCCTCCCCACAGTGCACTCCCTTTCCCATGTAAATAAAAAAGTGCCTTATGTACAGCAAGTGCATTGTATTTATTGGGAGGTAAGGGAAGGGTGGCGGGAAGGGGTGGTGATGGGAGCGGGAAGTGGGGGCACAGGGGCATCCCTGCAGTCAGAGGTGTAGGAGTGGCCTATTGTGGGGCCTGGTCCAGCATCACCCGGAGGGCTTCCTGGATCCGAACCGCATGGCGGTTGGTCTGCCGGGTGGTGGCCACATGGGGCTGCTGGTAGGCCTGGCCCTCATCTACCATCCACCCCAGGAGGAAGGCTTCCCCCCTCCCCTCAATAATACTGTGGAGCACGCAACATGCCGAGATGACCTCCGGGATGTGCTGCACCCCCATGTCCAGGCGGGTCAGGAGGCACCTAAACCGTGCCTTCAGACGGCCAAAGGCGCACTCGACAGGATTGTGGGCCCAGTCCAGGTGGCTGTTGAAGGTGGCCTGGCTGTGGTCCAGGTGGCCGGTGTATGGCCGCATCAGCCAGGCCATCAAGGGGTAGGCCGCATCCCGCAAGATGCAGACTGGCATCCTGACATCCCCAGTGGTGAATTCCCGCTGGGGGAAGTAGGTGCCCGCCTCCAGCCTATGGCACAGGCCTGAGTGCCTGAAGATGCAAGCCCACCCGGACCACCCCACATAAATGTCCTGGAACCGGCCCTGGTGGTCCACTAGCGCCTGGAGCACCACGGAGCAGTAGCCCTTCCGGTTTATGAACCGGGCTGCTTGGTGCTCTGGCGCCCGGATAGGGACGTGGGTCCCGTCTACAGCTCCCCCACAGTTCGGGAACCCGAGGCTGGCGAAGCCGGCAATGGTGGTGTCCACGTCCCGGGGGCGGATCACCCTCTGGAGCAGCACGTCACTGATGGCATTGATGACCTGCAGAGGGGCACATGGGAGCACAGGGGATGCATGGAATGAGACACATTGCGTACATGGGCCCCTGGGGTCCCTCCCCCCACGCAGGCCAGGGCCCTCTGTCCCCCGGGATCTCCCCCTCCCCCATCAGCAGGGCTGTGTGCAGGAGGGACAGCGTGACCCCCTGTGTGTGGGGCTTCCCCCTGCCCCTACAGCCTCCCCCCACCCGGTCTGGCCCCTTCCTTCCCCCAGGACGAGCCCGTGGTCCACAGAGGGCCTTACCTGCTGGACGACCGCACCGACGGTGGACCTGCCCACCCCGAACTGGTTCGCCACGGAGCGGTAGCTGTCCGGGGTGGCCAGTTTCCAGAGGGCAATTGCAACCCTCTTCTCCACGGGGATGGCGGGGCACAGGCGGGTGTCCTGCTTCCGGAGCGCAGGGGTGAGCCAGGTGCAGAGCTCATGGAATGTCCCCCTGCGCATCCAAAAGTTCTGCACCCAGTGCTGGTCTCCCCATTGTCCCAGCACCAGGCGCTCCCACCAGTCCCCACTGGTGTCGTAGCTCCAGAGGCGCCTGTCAGTGGGGGGGTGTGGGTGCCCGAGCCCAGCTGCAGCTCGTGCTGGAGCAATGTGGCTCCCTGGTGTAGGAGCTCCACAGCCTCTGTAATGGCCATGAGGAGCGGATGTTGCTGGCTGGGGTCCTCCTCCGGCTCCATGGCTGTGACGGTGGCAGTGAGGGTGCCTAGGGGCACTTGCCAGGAACAGAGGTGACAGGTGCTGTTCTGGCTCTCGCTCCCTCAAAAGGGTGCGTGAGCATGCAGCCACAGGGAAATGGCCGTCCAGGAGTCCCTTTAAGTACGTTTCCCAGTGGGGGTCCGGCGCATGTCCACAGACGCTGCTGGTGACCTCTTGACATGGCCGATTTGCTTCCGGAGACACGTTCTTGTGCAAGGGCTTCCCGCCTGTGTGGACGCTTTCTTGCGCAAGAGCTCAGCGTTCTTACGATGCGGTTCTGGCCAGTGTGGACGTTTTCTTGCACAAGAGATCTTGCGCAAGTATACTTGCTCAAGATATTCCTGCGCAAGAACCCGCCAGTGTAGACATAGCCCTGGAGTATTGTGTCCAGTTCTGGGCTCCCAATTACAGGAAGGATGTGGATGCACTGAAGAGGGTCCAGCGGAGGGCGACCAAAATGATTAGGGGGCTGGAGCATATGATCTATGAGGAGAGACTGAGGGAGTTGGGTCTATTTAGTCTGCAGAAGAGAAGAGTGAGGGGGGATTTGATAGCAGCCTTCAACTTCCTGAAGGGAGGTTCCAAAGAAGATGGAGAGACGCTGTTCACAGTAGTGACGGACAGCAGAACAAGGAGCAATGGTCTCAAGTTGCGGTGGGAAAGGTCCAGGTTGGATATTAGGAAAAACTATTTCCCTAGGAGGGTGGTGAAGCACTGGAATGGGTTACTAGGGAAGTAGTGGAGTCTCCATCCCTCGAGGTGTTTAAGTCACGGCTTGACAAAGCCCTGGCTGGGTTGATTTAATTGGGATTGGTCCTGCCTTGGGCAGGGGGCTGGACTTGATGGCCTTCTGAGGTCTCTTCCAGCTCTATGGTTCTATGATTCTATGAGTCTATACACTAGGAAATTATTTCGAAATAACTATTTCAAAATAAACTTATTCCCCAAGGAAAACAGGCGTTATTGAAAAATAACCAGACCCTTATTTCAAAATAACGGACCAAATACTGTGGACACTCTGCTTGTTATTTCGAAATAACTCCCTAGTGTACACCAGGATGAAGGTGCTACAAGACTTCTTGTTGTTTTTAAAGTTACAGACTAACATGGCTACCCCTCTGAGACTTATAAAATGTTGATAGATTCTTGTCTAAATGGCTTGGCAACTAAGAATTAGGTTCTTTCTAATGCTGGGTACAGTCTGAAAACAAAGCTGCGATTGGACCTCTCCTACCCTGAAAATGGTATGAATTTTTTCTGGTATGAATCATGATAGCTTCACAAAACTCAGTGAAGCCATGGTGATTTACACCAGCTGAGCATCTGGCCAAGCTAGGTGTGGGAGTTAAGGCATTGATGCACATCTCATAAAACAAAGCTGGATGAAATGTCTGCAGACCCACCCATAGTGGGGATGATTTACATGGATTGCAGCCAGTATTCCCTGTAAACTGAGTGCTTGGGTGGCCACCCAGAAGAGATTCAAATGCCACCCAGCTGATTAGCAGAGCATCCATATCAGGCAACATTTGTTTCTATTGGTGGTGCACAGCCGCACATGCCTTGGATTCATGTAACAAAATTTATTCTGCACGTGGATATAAAATGTTAGAGGGAACATTAATTGCAGCCCCATTTCTACCTTAAGCATTTACAAGCACTTAGGAGGGCTAGACACTGGGCCAAGGAGTGACTGCAGAGCTGTCCCATGCATTAGCAGAGGAACCCAATTCCCTCTTGTCTACAAAGCACCTGGATGGAGCCTATTTATTGCTCTGTGTTGGGCAAAGGAAGGTTGGAGGCTCTTAAAGGATAGGTAGATCCAAATTATGCTATGAAAAGGTACACACAGATAGCTCAGAATTAAATTAGTTGATTAAAATGCTGCTTTGCTGATTGCCATTGCTCCATTAAACCAAGTGGTGATTTATTTTCACCTTCTTGTATCCAGGGTCCTGATAACTGCAGTGTAGATGGTGAGAAGAGAGATTTTGGGGGGGGTTAGGTGGCAGGTAAAATGAGCATTTTAGCTTCAGCATGGAACCTGTTGGACATCACAAAATGACCTTCACAACATTCATTGGCAATGAGTTCCACACAGGGACTGTGTGTTGTGTGAAGAAATACTTCTCTTGATTTAAACCTATTGCCTACTAATTTCATAGAGTGACCCCTAGTTCTTGTGGTAGGAAAAGGAGTAATTAACATTTCTTTATTCCCTTCTCCATTCCAGTGGAGATGTTATAGGCCTCAATCATATTCTCCATAGTTGTCTCTTTTCCAAACTTAACAGTTCCAATCTCTTTGATCTCTCGACATACGGAAGCTGTCCCATACCCCTACTAATTGTTGTTGCCCTTCTCTTTTACCTTTTCCAATTCTACTATATTTTTTGAGATGGGGCAACTAGATCTGCAGGCAGTGTTCGAGATGTGGGTACACCATGGCTTTATATCAGCATGATAATATTTTCCATTTTATATGCTTTTGCTAATGTCTCCTTTAATTCTGTTAGCTTTTTTATTGTATGTGCAACATGTGTAACCTACACACCTACTGGGTGTGGTTTGCTGTCCCATGTGGTGGCATTTAGACCACTTGCAGAGAGAAAGAATGAGTTTCCTCTATAGCCTTAGCTGAGAGCCAGCTGGTTCAGCCTATGTCTAGACTATACCGATCTATCAATTTGTGTACCTTTTTCCAAAATTTGACCTATCTACACTGGGCCAATTTTCGGAAAAGCCTCCTCTTTTGGAAGAGGGAGAGCTGGATTCTGTTCTCACCTCTGCCACTGATGTGCTGTGGCTTGTTGATCAAGTTGTCTCCTCTCTCTCCAGGATTCCCGTTTGACATCTTGTCTATTTAAACAACAAGCTCTGTGGGGAAGAAGCTGTCTTTCACTGTATGTACAGTGCCTAGCACAAAGGGCCTGGATGTCAGCTGAGGCCGCTAGCCACCACTGTAATATACATAGTTGTCATAATAAATCAGCATAGCTCTATTGATAAGAATGGAGCAACACCATCTTATACCAGCAGAGGATCTGGTCCCCAACGTACCTTACAAACAGACACTTTTCAGGTCAAACGAGGACACGCTGCTCTTGGCCCAGCAGAGGAGCATTTCAGAGAGATAACAAATTCCAGGTCCTTCTCATTACAATTCTTCTCATGTGGGATTATCTTTGATTTTTCCATAGCTCCTCCACACAGGCAGCCAGAGGCTTTGTTTAAAACATATCCGTCATTATCACTGTAATTTATTATTATTGTAACTTATTCATTCATACGGTGTTCCTGCTCCCTCCCCCACCAAACACACACACCAGAATCAAAGTGTTTTACATGAAGCAGTATGGAAAAAGAGAAAGTAGTTACAAAAAACATAAATGAACCAGCAACATTGATTTAAGGTTTGCAATGAAAACTATCTAGCACCATAGAGACCCACAGAGACATCAATCAATGTGTGTAGGGGGAAACTTACATGGTCAGTCCTGTCATAAGCAGCTTTTGGATAAAGGAGAATTAGAACAAAAGTTGATATGGACCTGAGCTTTGGTAAAAAAGCACCTCACAGAAAATCATATATGGGGGTAGGTTATGATGCCTTTACTCATGCTCTATTCCACCTGTAGTCCTACTGACTTGAAGGCGGGGCTAGCATAGTATTCAGGCTGGATAAGGGTATGACCCTTTGGCCCACAGTAAGTACGTCTCAGACACTTCGCCAAAGAATCAATGCACATAAAACAGATATCAGACAGTGTCACAATGAAAAAACAATTTCTTGCCATTTCAACCCGAAAGGGCATTGTCTCAGCGACTTGACTACCTGCATCCTGCTTCAAAGACATTTTAACACAAGACTTCAAAGAGAAACCTCTGAACTGTCATTCATGCTTAAATTTGATACTTTATGACTGGGTCTCAACAAAGATGCTAATTACCTTACCCATTACAAAGATAGCTTCCCCAATTATCACCTCTAATATCATTAGCTCACAGACATTAACCTCCCCCCCATCCCTCCTCTGTTTTATATGTGTTCACTTTTTTTTATTGTATCCCTTTGGTATATATGGTCATGCCAATTTTCTTCCACAATTTGATCTGAGGAAGTGGGTCTGGCCCACGAAAGCTCATCACCTAATAAACCATCTTGTTAGTCTTTAAAGTGCTACATAGTTCTGTTTTTTGTTTCAGCTAGACCAGACTAACACGGCTACATCTCTATTACTATACTTTGGGCAGTAATGGATATGCTTTCGATATATTTTCCTGATGAGTACTCACTGATTTTGTTTTCATTTACACCTGCATAAATTGGGAGTAACTCCAGTGGGGTCAGTGGAATTAGTACAGAGTATTACTGGTGTACCTGAATGCAGAATCAGGCTTGATGAATCAGATTTTACCCCATGTACCAGGACAGCAACAGAAGAGTGGAAATTCACCAACTCACTTTTCATGGGCTGCAGGGGCTTGCTGTGGCCACTACCCCAGGCCAGGGCAGCTTGCAACTTTGCTTCAGTACCCCTATCCACCAATGTGGAGGCAAGGAATCATTGGGCTCTAATGCTCTGACCTCAAACTTCCCTCAAGACTCTGGCCCATGATCCTAGATATGCCCTGCCCCAAGGGCTGCTGCAGAGGGGGCGGGAAGCTGGTGCAGTCACTTGAGTGACTAGCATAGTGGCCCATTCAGCTACCAATATAGAATCATAGGCCAGGTTAACACTATGGGGGAAGGCATGCAATTCCAGCTATGTAAAAAAGTACCATAAGTACCATAAGGTAAGATTCAGTACTGTCCACAAAGTGGGAGGCCAGTGTGAGCAATGCTTCCGTCAACTTCCTTTACTCCTCAGTAGTAGGAATAGTGGCATTGATGGGGTGCCCTCAGCATTTGATTTAGGAGGTCTTTACTAGACCCGCTAAATCAAACACCAGAAGATTGACCGCCTTAGTGTCAATCTTCCCACAAGTGGAGATGTGGTGATAGAATCATACAACTGAAAGGGTAAGCAAAGAAAGAGAAGAGATTTGTTGCAATGTAAAATGAATACAAACAGCTGCTAACATGAAGGGAAAAGTGGAACCTCATGGAAATCATAATTTTGCTTGTGTCCCTCCTCAATGGAATATACCCCTTACACACATATCCTGCACCCTTCCAATCAAAGGAAGCAAGAGCCCCTAAAAGAGATTATACTGTGATTGATTTTTGGATCTATCCAGCCATAGTCTATAGAACCTTGATGCCTTCAATAATTCATTGTTTCTTGTCTTAATTTCCTTCCTTGATATGAACATGCAGAGTTCCGTTTATGCTCAAGGTTTCATGGAAGGTGATTCTGTTTATGCAGTTGTAAAACATGGCCTCTTCCTTTTTAATTTTAATGCCATGTTTTAAGAGTTCAGGCTGAAAAAGCTTGATATCTCTTTTGTGAAGCATAAGTAAAGCATGAAAAGCAATGACTAAGGAAAATTGAGATATTCTGGTTAAGCGTGAGTGCATTTTATAAAATGCTTTGGCTTCCTACCAACAGGAAATGATAAGACAATCATCTGTGGCAATTTTATGAAACACATCTTTTCTGAATTGCATTAGATATTTTTTCCTATTTATCTAGGGATCAGTCAGAACCAGAATTATTTATCTAAATATTCTTGTTCACCCTCCACCCCCCAAAAAAATCTTTGTATTGTAGTTTTTTGGGAGGTCATCTTCAATCTGATGCACCTGTTGGATTGTTTAAGTGGGCTCTTACCATCTGTTTGCCAGACTGTCACCTTGACATTCTTCAGAAGCTTGTCTAGATGTTTTATGAGAGGAATCACCTAGACCAGAGGTGAGCAATAGGTTTTTGGGGGTGGGGGGCGGGGGGCCCTCCAAGATTTTGGAAAGTGATGAAGGGCTGCATGTTTCTGTGGAGGAGGTGCAGGGTCTAGGATGGAGGTTGGGTGCAGAAGGGCACACAGGGTAAGGGACAAGGGTCCACGAGACTGTGAGAGCTCTGAAAGGGAGTTTGGGTGAAGGAGGGGGTTGTGACCCGGGTCAGAGGATTGGGGTGTAGGTTCATGAAGCGGGTATGGGTGCAGGAGAGGATTCAGGCCTGGGCAGAGAGACTCTCAGAGGGGGTGCAATGTCCGGGAAGGAGTTGTGACCTGGGAGAAGGGGAAAAGGAGGTGCAGACTGAAGAGGGTTTGGGTGGTGACCTAAGACAGGGGATTGGAGTATAGGGTCAGGAGGGTGTATGGGTGCAGGAGAGGATTCTGGCCTGGGGACAGGTGTAGGAGGGAGTTGTGACCTGAGGCAGGGGGGTGCAGAGGGTTTGGATGGTGACCTGAGGGAAGGAGTTAGGGTGCGGGAGGGGCAGGGGTGCCAGAGGCAGGCTTTGGCTGGGAGGCGCTTACCTAAGAGTCTCCCAGCCAGCAGCCCTGCAACACCCCCAAGGAAGGCTGGGCTCCCTCCTGCTGCAGCCCCAGACCACTTCAAAATGCAGGCTGCTCCGTCCTTGTGGCTCTCAGCTCCGGGAAGAGGGAAAGGCTTGTGCTGCTCCCATCTCCCAGACCAATCTCTCAGTTCCTATTGGCTGGTTGTTTCTGGCCAATAGGAGCTGAGGATTGGGGAAATCACCCAAAGCCTCTCCCTCCCTCCAGAGCAGAGAGTCACATGAAGCATCTCTGCACTTAAAACAGTGGCTGCTGCGTGTCTGAGGGTCCCAGCATGGACCCTTGTGAGCCGGCTTGCGAGAGGTGACTTGCCCACCCTTGACCTAGAAGGTAGGAAATTGAATGCTTCTCATGCCCTCCATATACATGACTGTCTTTATTAGTAATGAACAGGTCCCTTCGCACCGCAAGTTGCTATCTCCCAGCGGCAACCCTGTCTCCAGGAGAGACCACCTCAACAAGCATCCTCTGCCTCTGCTGGATGTTCAGTTTCAGTGTAAGGGAGGGTTTTTCCCTCATGTTCCATCTCTGTTGCCATCATGAAACCAGCTTGTTCCTTTGAAGGACTGGGACAGCCATTTCCTGTGTGTGCTTGACCTACAATGTCCCTATCCTTTGTGTCCACCAGCTCAGCAACTGCAGATGAACAATGTTATATGTATGTTCTGAAGGCCACAAACTGCTTCCACAAGGGGCACAAACTTGCACACATGGCTAGTTACAATACCAGGGAAATATGCAGGCTGTGTGAATACTCAAGTGCAAAAATATTCCATTCATTTAATACTCCTGATGAATAGGTAAATTGCTCTAATCACATTAGCTATTCTATTCATTTATTAGGTGAGAGTGATTAGAAGTGAATAGCTGTAAGAGGATCCTCCAGGTGTGAAAATTAGACGTCTATGGTTTTATGATGTTTATTTTCAGCTGAAGATAATTGTCTCTTTAGCTTCACCAGACACACACACACAATCTCCCTCTCTCTCTCTTTTACCCAGACCTAAAGATAAGAATAAAACAGGGCTGACATGCATATCCTGGGAGATCAGGACATTTTTAGCAAGGCATCTGCAGAATTTAATAGAATTTTTTTTAAATGTAGTGTGATTTCAAAATGAGTCTAACAAAGGCTAAGATCAAGTGTAGTGTCTGTTCTTATCGGTTTAACCACTGGTACGTTTTCCATGTGAGAACTGTGTGTAACATTCAGAGGGAGTTAGGCGTTTTAATGGCTTTTGAAAATCCCACTTGTAAGCAGTTTGCTCTTGTAAATTTACACTAGGTTTCATAGCATGAGAAAGTTGAATCTTCAGTTTATCTGCAGTGTAAATGTAATACAGGTCCTCTGTGCTGGGGTAGAATTTTTCCCTCCCTGGAGCTCTGGTGCTTACTGATTGGGTGACTGGGGTTGTTTTTGTTCTCGGATTGGATTAGTGAGCATGCTCTCCCTGCGAACATTTTAAATGTGACTTTACAACACTGAAACTCCCATTGCATGGGCATTCTTATCAGTGAAACATGATTTCTCCAAGACCTCATGAGAGGGATTCAAAATATAATATAACATAATATAATATAATATATATGGAGATATACCATCTCACAGAACTGGTAGGGACCTTGAGAGGTCATCGAGTCCAGTCCCCTGCCCTCACAGCAGGACCAAGTACCATCCCACAAAGAATGGCTAAAAGTGAATGTGTTATGAACCACTGCAAATATTCATGGGGGGTGCAAATGCGAAGTTTTTATGCAGATCTTTCTGATGCACAGTTGAGCAATTCCAAATCTGTCCAATGGGAGGCAGGGTACATGTGTAGGTCAATACAATGGAGAGAGATAACAGAGATACACTGAAGAGCAATATTAGCTGTGGAAAGAACAAGTGACTGGGAACAAGGAACTGCATTCTAAACTTTGGCTCTGATACTGAATTACCACCCTGGGCTCCATCTTACATGACTAGCCAATTAGCCCGTCATAAAATGGGATTTTCAGGTCTCTCCTCCACGTCCTATTCCCTTTCTATCTCGGTCTTCTCTCCTGAGCCTCCGGTCTCTCGCTCCGTCTCTCTCTCTCTCCCCTCCTCCTACTGCCTCCCCCTCTCTCTCTCTCAGCTCTCCTCCGTCTCCTGCCTCTCTCTCCAGCTCTCTTTCTCTCCTCCCCCTCCTGCCTCTCACTCTCTCTTTCTCTTCTCCTCCTCCTCCTGCACGGGGAGCACGGAGCCCAAACGGTTGTTTGCACCGCTTGCTCCCATGCAGCAGCCCAGCAGAGCGGCTACCTATGAGCTCCAGCTGCCCCCTGCACCGTTTCCCTTCACCCTAGCACTGATCCTGCAGCCTCCCAGTTGTCTTTCCCCTCCCCCTCGTTCCCCCGCCCTGGATCTGTTCACGGCCAGGGGGTGGGGCCTGGAGCCGCTGTCACACCACACATCACCGCCCCACCCCCCTTTGCCTCCTGCCGTGGCGCTTGGCTGACTTCTGCGCTGCTCAGCTGGGCTGCCACGCGAGAGCAAGCGGCGCAAGTGGCCCTTTGGGCCCCGCACTCCCCATGCAGCACAGGGATGCTACATGGGGAGCGCGGACCCCAAACGGCCACTTGCGCCGCTTGATCCTGTGCGGTGGCCCGGCTGAGCGGCGCAGAAGTCAGCCGAGCGCCATGGTGGGAGGCAACAGCCCCCCCCCCCCCCGAGGGAACAGCCAGCATTTCAGTGTTACAGAGTCACAGACATTGGGCTACTATATATATGATAGCGCATGGGTAGACTGACTTCAGTGGGGCTCTTTATCATTTTGCTTCCAGCATGGAATTGCAGGATCAGAGTTGGTCCTGATATTATCCGTAATAGTTGGATAATAAATGCATATGAAAATTTGCTTCACTAATTTAACACTTATTAAGCATTGTCAAGATGGCAAATGTTAAGGCTAGATGATCATTATATGTTTATGAAATCAATAGTTATTTAAACATAAATATTTTTTTCCTACATAATTGACCAAATAGCTCTCATTTTTCCTAGGAAGAAACTGACCCTTTAGTTTGGACTGAATTGTCAGCATTCATTGATGCGATCTGATTGACAGTGGTTGCCACATTAAGAAACGCTGGAAACTTAATCTGTTTTAATCCCATTCTCTGTTTTTAATATAATACTCTTGAAGGGAGATGGAGGCAGTTGCTTATTTTAAACAGCTTAAATATTTGTGTCAAAACATAGTCCGTGAAGATTCAAATCCAGCCCTTGCCATCAGCAGGAAAAAAACCACCCCAACAAGCCAAAGATGTGACCATTTGAAATGATCTAATCCGTGCTTCAAAACCCTTTGTCCTCCTGTTGGCTTGCAGTGCTGCAGAGGGAGAGTTGAACACTATGCATTAGTCTGCCTGAGCGTGTGCTGGGTATTAAGTCTTGTTTCAAAGATTTTCTTCTAAAGGCTGACTTGAGAGATTGTGAGTCTGAAAAAATGCAATTTGCTCTGAGTCTGGGAGTGTGCACCATACCATGAGTAATCTCCTGTGGAGGGGGCTAAGAATCTATCACCACACTGCAGGAAGAGACCCACTCTATTAAGTTTGTGTCTTTCATTTTAGGGGAGAGAGACCCAGTCTTTCTAGGACTTGCAATCCTGCATGGGGGGGGGGGGGGGTTGAAAAAGCCCTTGAGTAATGAGAGTTGTACATTTATCTGGGAAGAATCATTTATCTCTGTGCCAGTTGTTTAGCCTGGTCTCCCAAGCCTGAAAATTTAGATTTATTGGGTGTCAGATGTAGGCATGGACACCATTTAATAGGCTTGTGTTCCATGAAGGAGCAGATGATGATAAGAAGGGAATGTTGGGAGGCCAGCAGGTGGAATCATGGTGGGACGGGGTTGATAATAAAAAGTGTGATATTCGACGGCAGTGATAAGATACAGATTTTAGGTGTGTATGAGACCCAGAATCCTAGAGAAACAGATGGGTAGTACTGATCAGAATTCCAATACTCTGTCACAGGATAGATGGTATTAATTAAGCAGTCAACTAAGTTTTGAACTTGAAAATGCCACCTTCCTCAATACAGCCTAGCTAAATTCACTATGCACAATTAAAAGTAGGACTAAGACAAGACTCTATATTCAGACACTGCCTATCCATAAATCATGGCTTTGGCACAGCTCAGATGAGCCAGGAAGAAATCCTTCCTGCACTTTTATTGCAATGGACTCACTGGATAACCAGTGTTGTTACATGGACTGCTGGAGGGCTGGTTATATGTGTGTGCATTCATGCCCAGAGGCTGTGAGAATCTGCTATGCCCATGTGGATTACACTGGAGGCTGGATTGAAGGTGGTTCCATAGCCAAGAGCAAAGAGACTTCTCCCATCCCCCAATTCCTCTGCTTGTACCTGGCCATCTTACTTAAGCCAGTTGCTAGGCTCAGGATTAGGACCTGTACCATATACACACTTGTTTGTGCGTGTGTTTCACTAGTGATCCTGTTGTTTACGCTGTATGCTAAAACAGGGTTTGCACATAGCAGATGTGAAGCATTAATCTTGGACATTTTCCCAGTTCGCTCTTAGAGAATCTAAGTGTTCAGTATTTCCTGCACGAAGCAGGAGTCTTCAGTCTGACACAATGCCAGCTGCGCTAAATGTGCTTTGAGCAAATGCTCTGTGTCTGGATAGCTGGTAGCTCTTATACAAAACCAGCATTTTTAGTCTGATCCATTCCTGGCTTGCTTGCTTTAGATACGACAGCAGAAGAATCTTAAGCGTCTTCATATTATAATCCTTAAATGGGGCAAATATCAGCAAAGCTCTCATTTACAGTTCCCTGTGTACTAACCAGCAATGCATCATGACCAGAAAATACACTTCCCTTGTCTTGTCATTCTTCTTTGCGCACCTGCTGCTTCATGTGTGTTGCTGCAGCTGCCGTTGTCACTGGATCCTTAATGATCCAGATGACCTGTCAGGCTATATGCAACTATTCTGAAATCTACTGTCCTATGGGAGAAAGAGAGAAGCAGTCAAAGAGGGAGCCAGCTACAAGATGAAGACTACAGGCTCAGTTTACTCCTGAAACATCTGTAGCCCAGGGAAGCACCCTGCTTTATGCTTTTGATCCTGGCTTCAAATTGTGGCGATTTGGGGGGGGGGAGGGGAGAAGATCTTTTAAAATGTCAATTAAGTGAACTAGTAAACATTTTATTCTTTCCTGCCAAGTTTTTCATGCACTAGAGCGAAAGCTCTACAATATGGTCCTTTCTTATGCTTTCATATATTGTTCCCACTTGTTCATCTGAGATGCTTGAGTAAGTGGCAGCATCTGTCTTATGTTTGTATTTTCAACACAGAATTTCCAAATGGTTATTTCAAATGCTCTGCTCTGGCCTGAAAACCAGACATCCGCAGGCTAAGTTTGTAGTGTCAATCTTGATGTGCAATTGAATTAGCAACCTCCAAGGAGAACCAAGGTGGTACTGGAACGTCCGTGGGTAGCATTATTCCCTGTGAACCAGTACCAAATCGATCCCACGAATGAAACAAGGCTGCTAGCAGTACTGTCTCCTAGCTCTGTACCTTTATGGTCAGTAAACAGTCACATGGCACTTTTTTGCAAGCAGTAAGGGTCCCTTGTGTCCTGGCCAGCTCCCAAGTCAGATCATTACATTCTGCTGAGCGAGGAGCCACCCAAAGGTTTCTCTCGTACTAAGTACCTTCTAGTTCTTTACTCCATTTCCTAAAAACTGGTGTGTAGCCTTGTGTAATGAAGCAAAGTGGCTGCCCTGCTCCATTTTATGCCAGCTGAGTGACCTCTGTAGTGGGACCCAGCGTGGGGTATGCAAGGGAGGGAAAGCCCATGGATGGTTTCTCTGTTTTCTACCTCATCAAGTGCAGGGTCCAGCCAAATGCGCTCAGCAGAGTTTAACAACTAATCTTGGCAAGAGCCAACCTTAAACGGATAGCAAGCTGGTGAAGCCATGATCCCTCATTGCCTTGGCTTCACCCTACTACAGGGTAGCAGGTTTGATCTCCCTAGCACCAAGGCCTCTGGAAGGGAGATTGTCCCTGGAGCTTCCACTGAGTGAATCCCTTTCCTTATCACCACCAGAGCAGTAGTATTGTGGCCCATTGCAACAACAGGGAACCTGCAGTCCGAGAGTCGTTATCTACATAGGGATTATTAACTGAAGGAAGCATAACCACACCACCAGCACCCTCCTGCCTGTAGTAAAGTGGCAGCATCAGCACATCCATTTCTGGAATCTCTCAAGTGTGCCATAAGGAGCATTTAATGCACCTGACCCTTTGCGTTTGAGACACTCTTTTCATGCTTGTGTTCCTGAGATAGCTGTGGCAGGTCAGGCGGGTTTGACAGCATCCCAGAAGTTTCTCCATAGCTTTTACATGTCACGTCCAACATGATGACGATGTTGTCATTCTAGTACCATAACTTCAAACTCCTGTTGAAGTGTGGTTGGCCTAACCTATGGTGAGGTCATGACATAATGTAATAAACATGCAGGACTCAGAGATTCTGGCTAAACTACATTCCTTACCAAATTGTTTCTACTGCTATTGTGTTTTCATTCCTAGGATGTCAGTCCACAGTTCCTCTTATTTCTCGGGCCTCCTTTATCAATCTGTTTGCAAATAAGTGTGCCACCTTCCACCCTGTTTTCCTTAGTCAGTAAATATTCTGATGTAACTCATAGTTTGGATACCCGCCCCCCACTCCCTACTTCATGTTTTTCAGTTCTCCTCTGACAGTTTTATCTACTTTTCCTTTTACACATGGGGGGGAATAAAATACAGATAATTGCCGATCCCATACATCACAAACTGTGATCTCTTCTAGGCTTAAACTGTATGAATCACCAGTATCCATCAAGTATCAGAGGGGTAGCCATGTTAGTCTGGATCTGCAAAAGCGACAAGGATTCCTGTGGCACTTTATAGACTAACAGATGTATTGGAGCATAAGCTTTCGTGGGCAAAAACCCACTTCGTCAGATGCAACCAATATCCATCAGTTAGGGTACGTCGAGACCACACGCTTCTTTCGAAAGAATCTTTCGAAAAAGCTTCTTTCAAAAGAGATCATCTAGTCAGACACAACTTTTTTCAAAAAAGCAGTCTGCTTTTTCGAAAGAGAGCACCCAGGCAATCTGGATGCTCTGTTTTGAAAAAGCCCTGTTTGCGGTCAAGAATGCCTTTTTTTGAAAGAGCTCTTTCGAAAAAAAGGTGTTCTTCCTCATAAAATTAGGTTTACCGCTGTCGAAAAAACCGTCACATTTTTTCAATTTAATTTTGAAAGAACGCGGCAGCAGTCTAGACGCAGGTGAAGTTTTTTTGAAAAAAGGCCACTTTTTTCGAAAAAACCCTGTAGTCTAGACATAGCCATAGAGTAAAGGGACATTTTCAGCTCAGTAGAGCAGAGGACTGTGAGTCAAGACTTGTGGGTTTTGTGCTTGGTCCTGCTGCATTTTTGTTGTGATCTGGAGCAAGTCACTTAATGTCTTTCCTCAGTTTCTCCACCTGCAGCATGGGTAGAATAAAATTTATCCACCTTCCAGATGGACTGTGAAAACAATGTAATGTTTCTGATACAGGGCTGTTGATTTTACGTTTGAGTTGTAATGGTTTCAAAGAAGAGTAGCACTCCAACAGCCTTTTCCAACTGCCCTTTTAAAATCAATTCCACAAAAACTAAGAATTTCATTGGCTCCTGGTAAAATGTACATAGGCCTAGATATTAGACATGCAATCGGTCTAATGTGACTTTTAACATACAGCTTCTTAAATATATTAGCAGTCCCTGTGGCATAGGGAACCAGTTTTCAATGGGATACACCACAGTAAGCATACCACACTATTCTGAGCTCATCTCTCTGTTCATAAAAAATCCCACTAGTGCAAGTTTCCATGCTGTGTTCACAAATGCCTGCTACTGGAATGATGTCCCAGCATGCATTGGTAGTAGGATTGGAACACAGGACCTTCAGCATCTAGGATGTACCTGTGACATAGTGGGGGTACCTTGATGGTTGCTATGCTGGGCAGTGGGTTGTCAGTGACCTCCACTGGCTGCTGTCTGCAGCACGGCCCAGCAGGGCAGGGGATGAGTCATTATGCAAGGGGGCTTCGAAACTCGTCAGACAGGTATCTCCCATGGAGCGGAACAATGGAAAGGAAGGGGGCGAGGCCAGACCTGGCTGGGGGCAGGGCTGGAAGTGAGGGAGTTAGTTTCTGTCTGGGATCATGGAGGAGACGGCCTAGGGAAAGGGGCTGGAATTTAGGAGCCCAGTCTCCCCCATCTCAAGGGGGGCTGAGGCATCCTAGGCCCGGTTCCTGTAACCAGATGACATCTGTGCTGTGCTGTATCCTGGAGAAGCAATAAACCCCCTCTATTCTACTGGCTGGTGTAGTCTGTCCGTGCCATTACGGGGGGGCAGGAGTCGGGGGACCCCGATGCGCTGCCACAGTACCAAAGAAAGACATAAGATCACATGACTTAGTTAACCAATGACAGCTGAGCAGCATAGCCTGATTTAATATGCTTTGTCAAATATTGTTTGTAATCCATCTCCATCGAAAAGAAAAAACGAAAAGAAATAATGTAATAAATTCAGATTATGAATAAATCCTTGGGAAACCAGGATCTGCTGGATGAAATGATTTGCTGTCAATTTACTCATCCCACTCTTGTAAATGCTAACAAGGGAGACTGCTCGCCATGCTGCACTAGAAAACCTTGCACAAAGGGAAACCATATCCTCACCTGCTGTGAATCACTGTTGCTCCATTGTCTTTGGAGGCTGGCCCACCATCTGTGAAATGCCTACAATGCTGCCCAGGCAAATCACACATAAAATGAGTAGTACCTGGCAAGGAGATAGGCTATGAGCTGTCTAGTATCTCTTCTGCTTGCCATTACCTGTTGGCAGTGATTGCCTCTTAAAACTTAAGCTCATTCTCAGTGTCTCAGATGCTTATGCATATGAAGTCTCTTTTCCCATGAAGCTAGAGGTCTTGTGACAATCTGTTAGCTGACTTATTTTCACCTCCTACTACACTGTGTTATCACTTTGAGCCAGATATAAACTCTATACAGCCAACTTCCACTTCAGATTCAATGCCCCATTTTGAGATTGCTGCACCATGTCTATGCTAAGGTGCATAAATGTTTCTTTTCCATCTCAGAGATCATGTTCCCCACTTTTCTGCCAAGTACAGGGCTCCTTCCTGGAGACTGGCCAGCTTGGAATATTGCATTCACCTCTGGGCACTCAGAACCGGAAAGATATGAATTTTTACTCCGTGCTTTTTATCCATAAATCTCAAGGACAAGGAGACTTGCCCAAGTTCACTCGGGAAGTCAGTGGCAGAGTCAGGAGTAGACCTGATATAGTCTGAGAGTCCTCACTAGAGGGCAAGAATGTAGAGAGAATTTACAGAATGTAGTTCACTTATGTAAAGTTATTGTAAGAGGGTGAAGATTCAGATCTAGCTATCTCTATATTTATCTATCTAAAATCTCTATTTATATAATGGGCATGGGGAAGTCAGTGGATGTGATATATCTTGACTTTAGCAAAGCTTTTGATACAATCTCCCACAATACTCTTGCCAGAAAGTTAAGGAAGTATGGATTGGATAAATGGACTGTAAGGTGGACAGAAAGCTGGCTAGATTATCAGGCCCAACGGGTAGTGATCAATGGCTCGATGTCTGGTTGACGGTCAGTCTCAAGTGGAGTGCCCCAAGGATCGGTTCTAGGGCCAGTTTTGTTCAACATCTTTATAAATGGCCTGGATGAGGGGATGGATTGCACCCTCAGCATGTTTGCAGATGACACTAAGATAGGGGGAGAGGGTAGGGACAGAGTCCAGAGAGACCTAGACAAATTAGAGGATTGGTCTAAAAGAAATCTGATGAGGTTCAACAAGGACAAGAGCAGAGTCCTGCACTTGGGACGGAAGAATCCCAAGCATTGTTACAGGCTGGGGACCGAATGGCTAAGTAGCAGTTCAGCAGAAAAGATCCTGGGGATTACAGAGGATGAGAAGCTGGATATGAGTCAACAGGGTGCCCTTGTAGCCAAGAAGGCTAATGGCATATTAGGGTGCATTACGAGGAGCATTGCCAGCAGATCTAGAGAAGTGATTGTTCTCCTTTATTCAGCACTAGTGAGGCCACATCTGGAGTATTGCATCAAGTTCTGGGCCCCCACTACAGAAAGGATGTGGACGCACTGAAGAGGGTCCAGCGGAGGGCAACCACAATGATTAGGGGGCTGGAGCACCTGGCTTATGAGGAGAGGCTGAGGGATTTGGGTTTGTTTAGTCTGCAGAAGAGAAGAGTGAGGGGGGATTGGATAGCAGCCTTCAACTTCCTGAAGGGAGGTTCCAAAGAGGATGGAGAGAAGCTGTTCTCAGTGGTGACAGATGGCAGAACAAGGAGCAATGGTCTCAAGTCACAGTGGGTCAGGTCTAGGTTGGATATTAGGAAAAACTATTTCCCTAGGAGGGTAGTGAAGCACCTGGGGAGGTGGTGGAATCTCCATCCGTAGAGGTTTTTAAGTCCTGTCTTGACAAAGCCCTGGCTGGGATGATTTAGTTGGGATTGGTACTGCTTTGGGCAGGAGGCTGGACTCGATGACCTCCTGAGGTCTTTTCCAGCCCTAGGATTCTATGATTCTATCTAATCTCGTTTGGTTAAGGGTGGGAAAATGAGGGCATTTGAGGTGAATCTGCTCCCTCTGTGAATTTCAGTTTTAGGACAAGCTGAGGTAAATGGTTGCTGTATATCAGGTATCATGCTTTGACAGTGGGACAGTAACGCTTTGCACTTCTAAAGCATGTAACATCCAAAGACTTCAAAGCATTTAGAACATAAGAACATAAGAATGGCCGTACTGGGTCAGACCAAAGGTCCATCTAGCCCAGTAGCCTGTCTGCCGACAGTGGCCAGCACCAGGTGCCCCAGAGAGGGTGGACCGAAGACAATGATCAAGCGATTTGTCTCCTGCCATCCCTCTCCAGCCTCTGACAAACAGAGGCCAAGGACACCATTTTATCCCCTGGCTAATAGCCTTTTATGGACCTAACCTCCATGAAATTATCTAGCTTCTCTTTAAACTCTATTATAGTCCTAGCCTTCACAGCCTCCTCTGGCAAGGAGTTCCACAGGCTGACTACACGCTGTGTGAAGAAGAACTTTCTTTTATTAGTTTTAAACCTGCTACCCATTAATTTCATTTGGTGTCCTCTAGTTCTTCTATTTAGGGAACTAATAAATAACTTCTCTTTATCGGCCCTCTCCACACCACTCATGATTTTATATACCTCTATCATATCCCCCCTCAGTCTCCTCTTTTCTAAACTGAAAAGGCCCAGTCGCTTTAACCTCTCCTCATATGGGACCCGTTCCAAACCCCTCATCATTTTAGTTGCCCTTTTCTGAACCCTTTCCAAGGCCAAAATATCTTTTCTGAGGTGAGGAGACCACATCTGTACACAGTATTCAAGATGTGGGCGTACCATAGTTTTATACAGGGGCAGTAAGATATTCTGGGTCTTATTTTCTATCCCTTTCTTAATAATTCCTAGCATCCTATTTGCCTTTTTGACTGCTGCTGCACACTGTGTGGAAGTTTTCAGAGAACTGTCCACGATAACTCCAAGATCTCTTTCCTGATTTGTCGTAGCCAAATTAGCCCCCATCATACTGTACGTATAGTTGGGGTTATTTTTCCCGATGTGCATTACTTTACACTTATCCACATTAAATTTCATTTGCCATTTTGTTGCCCAGTCACTCAGTTTGGTGAGATCTTCTTGGAGTCCCTCACAGTCTGCTTCTGTCTTGACTATCCTAAACAGTTTGGTATCATCTGCAAACTTTACCACCTCACTGCTTACCCCTTTCTCCAGATCATTTATGAATAAGTTGAACAGGATTGGTCCTAGGACTGATCCTTGGGGGACACTACCAGTTACCCCTCTCCATTCTGAAAATTTACCATTTATCCCTACCCTTTGTTTCCTGTCTTTTAACCAGTTCTCAATCCAAGAAAGGACCTTCCCTCTTATCCCATGGCCATGTAATTTACACAAGAGCCTTTGGTGAGGGACCTTGTCAAAGGCTTTCTGAAAATCTAAGTATACTATATCTACTGGATCCCCCTTGTCCGCATGTTTGTTAACCTCTTCGAAGAACTCTAATAGATTAGTAAGACAGGATTTCCCTTTACAGAAACCATGTTGACTTTTGTCCAACAAATTATGTTCTTCTACATGCTTCACAATTTTATTCTTTACTATTGTTTCGACTAATTTGCCCGGTACTGAAGTTAGACTTACCGGTCTGTAATTGCCCGGATTGCCTCTGGAGCCCTTTTTAAATATTGGTGTCACGTTAGCTACCTTCCAGTCATTAGGTACAGAAGCCGATTTAAGGGATAGGTTACAAACCACAGATAATAGTTCAGCAATTTCCCATTTGAGTTCTTTTAGAACCCTTGGATGAATGCCATCCGGTCCCGGAGATTTGTTAACATTAAGTTTTTCTATTTGTTCCAAAACCTCCTCTAATGACACTTCAATCCAGGACAGTTCCTCACATTCATCACCCACAAAGGACGGTGCAGATTTGGGAATCTCCCCAACGTCCTCAGCCGTGAAGACTGAAGCAAAGAAATCATTTAGTTTCTCCGCAATGGCTTTATCGTCCTTGATTGCACCTTTTATAGTTCGATCGTCTAGGGGACCCACAGGTTTTTTAGCAGGCTTCCTGCTTCTAATGTACTTAAAAAACATTGTTATTTCTTTGAGATTTTGGCTAGCTGTTCCTCAAAATCTTTTTTTGCTTTTCTTATTACATTTTTACACTTGATTTGACAGTGTTTATGTTCCTTTCTATTTATCTCACTAGGATTGGACTTTCACTTCTTAAAAGATGCCTTTTTGTCCCTGACTGCTTCTTTTACATGGTGGTTAAGCCACGGTGACACTTTTTTAGGTCTCTTGCTATGTTTTTTAATTTGGGGTATACATTTAAGTTGGGCCTCTATTATGGTGTCTTTAAAAAGTTTCCATGCAGCTTGCAGGGATTTGGCTCTAGTCACTGTGCCTTTTAATTTCTGTTTAACTAGCCTCCTCATTTTTGTGTAATTCCCCTTTTTGAAATTAAATGCCAGGGTGCTGGACTGCTGAGGTGTTCTACCCACCACAGGAATGTTGAATGTTATTATATTATGGTCACTATTCCCAAGCGGTCCTGTAACGCTTATTTCCTGGACCTGATCCTGCGCTCCACTCAGGACTAAATCGAGAATTGCCTCTCCCCTTGTGGGTTCCTGCACCAGCTGCTCCAAGAAGCAGTCATTTAGGCCATTGAGAAATTTTATCTCTGCTTCTCTTCCTGAGGTGACATGTACCCAGTCAATATGGGGATAATTAAAATCCCCCATTATTATAGAGTTCTTTATTTTGGTAGCCTCTCTAATCTCCCTCAGCATTTCAATGTCAGTATCACTGTCCTGGTCAGGTGGTCGGTAATATATCCCTACTGCTAATTTCTTATTATTGGAGCATGGAATTACTATCCATAGCGATTCTATTGAGCATGTTGATTCACTTAATATTTTTATTTCATTTTATTCTGCATTATCTTTCACATACAGTGCCACTCCACCACCCACCCGGCCTGCTCCATCCTTTCGATATATTTTATATCCCGGTATGGTTGCGTCCCACAGATTTTCCTCATTCCACCAGGTTTCAGTGATGCCTATTATGTCAATCTCCTCATTTATTACTAGGTACTCTAGTTCACCCAGCTTATTAGTCAGACTCCTAGCATTTGTGTAGAAGCACTTTAAAAATTTGCCACTGCTTATTTGTCTGCCCTTCCCTGGTGCATTGGATTCCTTTGTATGCGGTTGTTTGTCTGCTCTGGCCCATGGTTTGCCCTCTCCCCTCCTCTCTTTCTGACTACAGCTTAGAGACACTCTATCAATGGATTCTCCTCTAAGAGAAGTCTCCCTCCGATTTACGTGCATCTCCGCACCAATCGGCTTTCCCCCATCTCTTAGTTTAAAAACTGCTCTACAGCCTTTTTAATGTTTAGTGCCAGCAGTCTGGTTCCACCCTGGTTTAGGTGGAGCCCATCCTTTGTATAGGCTCCCCCTCTCCCAAAAGTGTCCCCAGTTCCTAATAAATCCAAACCCCTCTTCCCTACACCATCGTCTCATCCACGCATTGAGACTCTGAAGCTCTGCCTGCCTACCTGGCCCTGCGCGTGGAACTGGAAGCATTTCCAAGAATGCTACCATAGAGGTCCTGGATTTCAGTCTCTTTCCTAGCAGCCTAAATTTGGCCTCCAGGACATCTCTCCTACCCTTCCCTACGTCATTGGTACCTACATGTACCACGACCACCGGCTCCTCCCCAGCACTACGCATAAGTCTATCTCGATGCCTCAAGAGATCGGCAACCTTCGCACCAGGCAGGCAGTGACCATACGGTTCTCCCGGTCATCACAAACCCAACTATCTATGTTTCTAACAATCGAATCACCCATTACTAACACCTGCCTCTTCCTAACTGGCATTCCCTCCCCCTCAGAGGTATCCTCAGTGCGAGAGGATACCGCAACATCCTCTGGGAGGAGCGTCCCAACTACGGGATGGTTTCCCTCTGCTCCCATTGAATGCTCTGTTCCCTTGAGACTTTCATCCTCCTTAAGAGCACTGGGGCTCTCAGACTGGAGGTGGGACAGTACTACAATGTCCCAGAAAGTCTCATCAACATATCTCTCTACCTCCCTTAGCTCCTCCAGTTCAGCCACCCTGGCCTCCAAAGCCCGAACCCGGTCTCTGAGGGTCAGGAGCTCCTTGCAACAGGTGCACACATATGCCACCCGCCCACAGGGCAGGTAATCATACATGTTACACTCGACGCAATAAACAGGATAGCCCCCACTCTGCTGCTGGGCTTCTGTCTCCATTTTTCTAATGAATAAATTTAAGCAGAAACTGGGATTCTTTTTAAACCTCTGGAATATAGATTATTATAAGAGTTGTTTTTAAGAAGGTCAGAAGTCCCTAGTGCTCTCTAACCTCCCCCTCCAAACTCCCTGTTAGCTGTTCCTGTTCGCAAGCTCCCTAGTCGCTGAGTCACAGGCTTATATAGCTCTGGTAGCCCCTCCCCCTGACTGAGGCTCAGCCAATTAACAGAGGCTTCTAGATTTCAAACCTTTTAGAAGCTCCTTCAAGCAAACAAACCAACCAACCAAACACACAAACACAAGCTCAGCACACAGCAAATAACTCCCCCACACACAAACACACACTCCAGACAGCCACTTACCACAAGGGTCCCGCTATTACTCCTCTTTTACCTGGAGAACTCCGTCTCCAAACTCCCTGTTAGCTGTTCCTGTTCGCAAGCCAGGAATTGGCAAATGTGGCAATTGTTAATTAAGCTTCACAAACTTCACCATGAGACAGGGAAATATTTGTGTGCCACACCTCACACATTCCGGCTCTGATAGCTGACTGAGGCCTCTGGCTGCTTCCACAATACAACTAATACATAGATGGCACATCTACACTACAGCGGTATTTTGAAATAACAAGGTGAGTGTCCACACAGCAAGCCCATTATTTTGAAATAACAGGCTTCTTACTCCAGAGAAATAAACCCTCATTTCACAAGGAATAACACCTATTTCAAAATTGGTTTTTCCAACTAGCAGTAGTGTGGATGATCCACTGCAACTATTTCAAAACTAGCCAATTAGCCCGTCATAAGATGGGATTTTCAGGTCTCTCCTCCATGTCCGTCTGCTCTCGTGAGCCTCCGGT
This sequence comes from Pelochelys cantorii, assembly GCA_032595735.1. Lineage (NCBI taxonomy): Eukaryota > Metazoa > Chordata > Testudines > Trionychidae > Pelochelys > Pelochelys cantorii. Next base: position 14,670,403 of record CM064352.1, on the reverse strand, counting down.
CTCTCACTCCATCTCTCTCTCTCTCTCTCTCCTCCTCCTAGTGCCTCCCCCCTTCTCTCTCAGCTCTCCTCTGCCTTCTGCCTCTCTCTCGGGGTATGTCTAGACTGCATCCCTCTGTCGGCAGAGGGATGCAGATTAGGCAGGTCGACATTGCAAATGAGGCAGGGATTTAAATATCCCACGCCTAATTTGCATTAAAATGGCTGTCGTGTTTTGCCGACTCAGCACTTTGTCGGCAAAAAGCGGCAGTCAAAGGGGGATCTGTTGAGAAAGAAAGCCTTTTTCGACAGATCCTGTAAACCTCCTTGCAGGAGGCATAAGGGATCTGTCGAAAAAGGCTTTCTTTCTTGACAGATCCCCCTCTAGACTGCCGCTTTTTGTCAACAAAGTGCTGAGTTGGCAAAATGCAGCAGACATTTTTATGCAAATTAGGCACGGGATATTTAAATCCCTGCCTCATTTGCAATGTCGACCTGCCTAATCTGCATCCCTCTGCTGACAAAGGGATGCAGTCTAGACATAGCCTCGGTCTCTCTCTTTCCCATCTCCCCCTCCTGCCTCTCACTCTCTCTCCGCTCTCCTTTCTCTCTGTTGGGGATGCACGCTCATCCAGGCCCCGCCCCCTGGGCATGGACATCACCGCCCCGCCATTTTTCGCCTCCTGCCGTGGCGCTCGGCAAGGGGGGCGGGGCAGTGATGTTCACAGCCAGGGAGCGGGGCCTGGAGCCGCTGTCACGCCACACGTCACTGCCCTGCCCCCCTTCACCTCCCGCCGTGGCACTTGGCTGAGTTCTGCCCCGCTCAGCTGGGCTGCCGCGGGGGAGCAAGCGGAGCAAGCGGCCGTTTGGGCTCCCCCGCAGTGGCCCAGCTGAGTGGCGCAGAACTCAGCCGAGCGCCACAGTGGGAGGCAAAGGGGCCGGGGCGATGACATATAGGGTTGCCAGGTGTCCGGTTTTCTACCAGACAGTCCGGTTTTTGGGCCCTCTGTCCGGTAAAAAAAATCAGAAAATACCGGACTTGTACAATGTCTGGTATTTTCTGGTTCTCCGGCTGGGCATCACATGGAAGCCTGGCGGGGGCGGGGGAGTGGCTGGGAGGCGGGGCGCGATAGGCGCTGGGAGCCTCTTGTTGCTTCTGGGAAGCAGGGGAAGCTCTGTCCCTGCTCCTGAGTGCTGTTCCAGCGCGTGCTGGAGCCACAGCTGGACTTGCTTCGCTGCGACCATGAGCAGGGCGGGCAGCACCCTGGGATCTGCACATGCCCGGGTGAGTCCGGCTCCCCGCTGGCCAATTTCCTCTCCCCACCCCCCGCCAGCCAGTTCCTCCTTCCGATCTCCCACGGCCAGCCTCGCTGCCCCTGACTGCCACCTTCGACCAGCTTTGCTTCCAGCTGGCCAGCCCTGTGGCCTCCGACCTCCACCCCGACCAGCTTTGCTTCCAGCTGGCCAGCCCTGTGGCCTCCGACCTCCACCCCGACCAGCTTTGCTTCCTGCCAGCCGCCCCTCCCCCGTTCTCCCCTGGCCAGCTACGCTGCCTCTGACCCCCCCCAGCTCTGCTTCCTGCCCCCCCCCCTCCTCCCAGCGAGCCCCGCTCCTCTCCCGGACGGTCCCTCCCACCTCCCACCCCGATCAAGTGTGCCCGTTTTTTTTTTACTCTACCTGGTAACCCTAGTGACGTACATGGCCAGGGGGCGGGGCCATGTATGTCACTGCCCCGCCCCCCTTCCCCTCCCGCCGTGGTGTTTGGCTGAGTTCTGCGCCGCTGAGCCGGGCCACCGTGCGGGAGCCCAAATGACCACTTGCTCCCGCTTGCTCCCCCGTGGCGGCCCAGCTGAGCGGCGCAGAACTCAGCCGAGCACCATGGCGGGAGGGGAAGGGGGGTGGGGCGGTGACGTACATGGCCAGGCTCCGCCCCCTGGCCGTGTATGTCACCGCCCTGCCCCCCTTCCCCTCCCGCCGTGGCACTCGGCTGACTTCTGCGCCGCTCAGCCGGGCCGCCGCGGGGAAGCAAGTGGCGCAAGCGACCGTTTGGGACCCGGGATCCCCATGCAGCACCCCTGTGCTGCATGGGGAGCATGGGGCCCAAATGGCCACTTGTGCGGCTTGCTCCCCCGCGGCGGCCCGGCTGAGCGGCGCAGAAGTCAGCCGAGCACCACAGCGGGAGGCAACAGCGCCCCCCAGAGGCAACTCGTAACGCTACAGCGTTATAGGGTCACAGACATTGGGCTACTATATATATGATAGCTTCTCCCCAGAGCCATTCAAAGTAATTACTCCCCAATGCTTCCTGGGGCTCTAAATCAAGGTAGCGTGTCCACATTAGGGGAGCCTGCCTCCAACTAATTTTGAGGCTTCCCTGTAGTGTGGACATGCTATTTCAAAATAGTTGTTTCAGGAATTATTATTCCAGAATTACTTATTTTGATATACCCTTGTAGTGTAGACATACCCAGAGATTCTGAACATCCTGTATTCCTTCTGTCAATGGGGCTGAGCTGTGGAATGAGTTCCCAGAGGAGGCCAGTTAATTCACAATCCAGTCTCCTTCTGAGCACACTTGTCCTGAGCAAAGAGAAAATCTGAGAACTCCTTGAATTCTAAGGATCCTGTACTTTGCGGGGGGAGGGGCTTTTCAGAAGGAGAACTCAATGATGACTCCTGTAGGAGCAGAGGTGAGGCCGACACTGAGCACTTCAGAAAAGCCCAGTTGTCATCAACATGTCGGCTATTGTGCCGATGGAGGCAACAGAAAACCTGAAAGAAAGAAAGAAAGAAAGAAAGATAGGAATGGGAGGTACAGAGGGGTGAGGTGTCCTGGTCGTAGTTACACAAGCAGATCCCCAAAATAGCTTCCAAATCTTCTCGACCTCTACCTTGCCACAAGGCCATTCTTTCACTCCACCCAGACTGGGGAGGAAATCACTGGGGACTGGCAACAATTTACAGGTGAAGCTTCACATCCTGCACAAGCCAGCATTTTAAAACTTGAGGTGAAAAATAAAATGTTATCACTACAGCAGCATAGAATCATAGAATCACAGAACTGGAAGAGACCTCAGGAGGTCATCGAGTCCAGCCACCTGCCCAAGCAAACCTCTTTCGTCTCCTGCCAGGCCTTTGACTGCAAGATGCCCAGTAAAGATTGTGTCAAGGTGCTTTTCCCTGACCATCTGCCTGATGAGCCCACGTGCTCGGAGTGTTATGATCCAGGACCTCATCACACCCAAGTCTGCTGGTTTATAGGAATCCACTGTGCAGTTAAAACCAAGAATATTTAGGGCTTCTGCCTTCTTCTAAACACACCGGCTAAGTCCTAAGGAGAAAAGTTGGTATGCTAAGGTTTCCCTTTATCTTCTTACAATTGCAAATGTAATAGCAAGAGTAGAGTCTGTATGGGAATGAGAGGGTTATGTACTGTGCTTCCCAAAAATTCAAACAGGGGCTGAAAAATGTATCATGGAATCCCCTGAAAGACAGGGAGGTAAAGAAAAAGTATTTGCTTTGATCTTTCAGGAGCAAGTCATGTCTCCCATCCCCATAGTGGCAAGCAAAGTATAAAAAAACCTAGCTGGCAATGAGACAGTCTGGTGCCCCAAAGTTACTATTTAGGCTTGAGATATCCAACACCTGGGCCACTGGATGTATTGCTGGAGCTCAGCTGGTGGAAGTAGAATTTCCAGAATCAGAGCTTTTGAGGGAGGGTTAAGTAATTTTTTAGATTTGATTTTGGCAAAATGAGTGTAACCAATAAAGATGTTTTCCCGAGTCTGCCGAGAGCCTGCCACAATGGCTGTGAGGGTTGTAAATGTCCCTGCCCCCTATTCAACTCAGTGCAGTGTTAGTTCTGTGGCATATGTTATCATTCACTATTCTTTGCTGATCATTTCATCAGATGGGAGGGGTATGAACAAAGCCAGCATGCTGGGGGAGGGGAGAAATGGAAGTTGCTGCAGGGAAAAGAAACACAGAGGGAAGCAAGGGGAAAGCCTGTGGTAGGGGAGAGGAACAGAGAAGAGGACAGGGAAGGGAGAAAAACAGCAGTCCTGGAGGTCAGCAGGTTTCTGTACTGAGTGATGCTGGAGGCAGCAGCGCTATCACTGATGGTTAATGAAGCTGGGATTTTCAAACTAGCCAATGGGAGTTGGACACCTAAACCCCTTATGCCTCTTTGGAAACCCTAGTCTACAAGGTTTAATTAGACCATATGCTGCTAACCAAGGATCTTAGTGCAAACCCTTCTGCCTTGGACTGAAGGGAGTATGACCTAGATGTAGACCCCAGCCCACAGACCATGGTTAAAATAGAGTTTGACCCTCACCATTACCCAGCTTTAGGCTAATGTGACAGCTCTTACCTGTGAAATGGCTAATTTCAGAACCAGAACTCCAGAGAGGGCAGGGCAATATCTGGTTGGGTACAGCCAGCTCTGATGTTTTGTGTACATGCTCAGCTCTAGGGCTGTGGATAGCTTCAGTGACCAAAGCCATCTTCACTGGGACATAATGCAGGCATTAGAGCTGAGACTTTCAAACCTGGCTAGGGCAGGCAACCCATTTATATTAATGGTACTTGTATATCTCAGCTCAGAGCAGTAGCCCTTCCTGCCCAGTCTTTAACATCTGCCAGGACTTTGGCTTTACTTCTCCTCTGAAATACAGCCCTGTCTGCAGTACAGTACCCTGTATGGATGTGCTGCTGGGTATTAGCTCAGCTCTGACAGATGGACAGAGCAACATCTCTTGAATCACCAAGATGTAAGCTCCTTCTAGCAAGGATCATCTTTTAATGTGTTTGTATAGCACCTAGCATGCCCTAAACCTCACTGTGCCACTAGAATCATAGTAATGAATTCCTGAAGCCCCCTAGTTTCACCATGAAAATATCCCATCCAGTGTCCCCAGGTTTTTTGGATCCCTGGCTTCTATCTTTTCACAAGGCCACACTGCCTATTAATGTAGTTCACGGGCAAAATGCCGTGGAGGATAAAAGCTGGTTAAGCTATACACACCTTCACCTGCCTCATTCTTCTTTAATGAACAGGGAGCACTGCAATAACGAATCCTGATGCAATTACTGCACTGCTGTATATTACAGTGATCATCCTTCAGCTCTCCCAAAGACGCATCTCGGAGGTTTAGGGCTTTCCCAGATGTGCACTCACTCATTGATGTTCTATCGGAAACATGTCAGCAGCTGTAGACAATAGCTACTCCCCCCCTCACACTGTTCTGTGAGGGAATTGTCTTTAAACAGCATATTCTCATGCTGTCTGAAAACCACACCAATCTTCATGAGACTGTTTCTTCTGTGTTCAGTCTGGTGTTTCAGGCTACATACCGGAAACACACACATAGCCCTACCTCCCTAGAGTTCAGCTTACTCTGTTTAAACTGAGTAATGAAAAAAAGATTGTGTGGGACTGCCTCATTTTATTCTAGCAGGGATCTGTCCATCACTTCTATGTGGATAATTTCTACACACACATTCCTTTGTTTCGGAGGACCCCATATTCTGTTGACACAGCAGCATGTGGCACTAGAAAAGGAAATCGAAAAGGCTCTTGAACGCAAACTACTCACTTCAGAAAAACACAGGGGTTTGCTGATAGCTTTGCTGTGTGCCACAAAGAGAAGGCTGATTAAAATATTAGACAGCTGCCACAATTGCAAACTTCACCTCTTTGTCTGGAGCCCTCCAAATATTGTTTCAGCCCAAGGCAGAGAACAGTTGTGAGATCTGGCTCCCAGATGATTATTTCAGTTCCTTGGGTCAAATCTGGATGCGTGTCTGGGTGAATAAGCAATGCACAGGGAACAGTGCGATACATTATATTGGCTGGGTTCTATTTCCTGCTTTGGTACTATCAGGTCAAATGATTTCCCTGCTCTGTGCCTCGATTTCTCAAACTGTAAAATGGGAATAATAGTGTAGGGTGCTGCAATGTTTGGTCCACAAGCTAATCTAATAAAGGAGCAAAATGTTATTTGTTTCCTAGTTAATCAATTCCAAAACTTAAGGGATCACCTCCTCAGAAGATGTAAATCAATATAGGTCTACTGAAGTCCATAGTTACATTAGTTTGCAGCAGCTACAGATCTGCTGCTAGCCCTTTAGCTGCAGTTTATTCAAACTTCTGATTCTACCAAATTTGGACCGAAATCTTTTTGTTTCCCCACATTTGCAGGATAACACTTGAAGAGTGAAATAAGCCTGTCTAACAGTCTTTCCACTTAGGGACTCAGTAAATGTGGAACTTATTCTGTGCTCTGCCACTTAGTCCCCACCTGGCCTTGGGCAAGCCATTTATATATCACTAGAAGTCTTACCCAGCACTGCCCAGGTCTAGGACTGGCCCAGGAGCAGGAGTCATGCAGCCCACCTGCTGGCTGCTCCCTGGGGCTGGCCTGGGGTAGGGGGCATGCAGCCCATTTGCCGGCTGCTCCCTGGGGCCTGTCTGGAGTAGTGGGGAAGTGGGCAGGTTGGCCAGCAGATACTCCCCAGGACTGGGGCACTTGCTGCACCCTGTGGTCATTCATTAGTGTAACTGTCCCCTGTGTTTGCTACCGCCTGGGATCATTTTACAGTATAAGTGTCCCTGTTCTCACACCCCTCCCTTTCCGGTTTGATGTGAAACAATCTCATTTCAGGGACATCCCATTATCCTGGCACAACCAAACCCTGGCCTTGCCTTTAGTTATGATAAGAGGAAGCTGCCTACCAAATTTGGTGGTTCTAGCTCTTACGGATCAGGAGTTCTTGAACAAATGGACTCATAGATGGATGGACTAAGACAGAGTCAGACACACAAACACCCTAAAATATAGAGTAGATATACCCTACGGCCTCTTTACACAGCCAGAAAAGTGTAAAGGGGCCCTAGAGCAAGTGAAATCAGGATTTTAGCCTCTGTGCCCCACTGTCTGTGCCTCCCAGGGAGGCTTCATTGCGGACTCTGCAGTATAAAGCTTATACTGCAGAGCCAGCAGCATGTGTAACCACTATGATTTTTAGTGGTTAAACGGTTACATTTTTAACAAGGTTTTAAATCCCTAGTTCCTTTAGTAAGCTCTAACGGCCAGTTTTTTCTCACCATATTTTGTGCAGTGCCTAGCACAATGAGGCCCTGGTTTCACCTGGCATTTCTAAGCTCTACTGTAACACAAAATATGAATTCCAGAATGCTGCAAGATTGCATTCACAGCCTCCCGCTTCCCCTGTGCCTCCCTTTCACCTCCCAGCTTTGATTTGTTTATCTCCTGGGGGGCCCTTCAGTTTCTAATTCCATTGTTTCTCACCTGGGAATTTCAGGCTATTCTTTCATTTCCTTCCAGATTTCATCCCCCCACTGCTGCCCCTTGTTCCCTCCAAGAAGGCGTCTTACTTTTCTGTCCCTCTGTGCAAGTCAGTTTTCGTTGGCTCTTGCCGAGTCTCCTCTTGTCAAGGCATTATCCAGTGGGGAGTCTGATTATTTAGATTCCTTCGTTTTCCTCCTTTTAATATATCTCGTCTGTGTCCTATAGTCTGACCCCTGCCAAAGGACCTGCCAGGACGGCTGTTTCTTCCCGCCAGAAGCCCTCCTCCGGCTTCCCTTTCATCTGCATTTTCTAAGAGATCTGTGCTTAAGGCAGAGAGTTAGTGAAGGGTTTAGGGCCTCAGGGTCCATTGGCAGATTTTTCCTATCACCTGAGAAAAACGAATGGCAGGGGACAATGGTGGGGGAAGGGGAGCAGAGCCTGACTATGGAATAGAAACAGTTTAATCCTCCAAGCAATCCTTTGCCTTTATTTGACATGTCAGTCCTGAGCTTTAGTTTTAGTTTAATTTTTTTTTAAAGGCACATAGCTACAGAGGGCCAGATTCTACCTTTTGGTCCTCCTCTACAACTCCCATTGAAGGTTACAGGAGCTGTCCTTAAATAAGTGAAGGTCAGCTTCTGCCCCATGGGTGGGCAATAATTTTTGATGGGGGTCCATTCCAAGAAATAGAAAGTGGTCCAGGGCCGCACTCTTTCATGATATTAATGGAGGAGGTACAGGGTCTGGGATGGAGGTTTGGTGCAGAAGGGAGCTTGGAGTAAGGGAGGGAATTTGGGTGAAGGAGGCAGTTGTGACCTGGAGCACTGGACTGAGGTGCAGAGGGCTGGACTGTGATGTAAGGCAGGGAATTGGGGTACAAGAGGGGGTGTGGGGATATGGGTTGTGAGTTAGGGCAAGAGGGAACCGTGATCTGGGACAGGGTTCCCAGGCTCCAGATCTGGGAGGGAATATAGGTACAGGAGTGCAGGAGGGGACAGATGATTTGGGTATGTGGAGTAGGGGGCAGGAGTTGGGGGCAGAGTGTTGAGGAAGGGAGGAACAGGGGCAGGCTCTGGTCAGGAGACTTACCAGCCAGCAGAGGTTCCTGAATCAGTCTCCCTCCCTGCCTGCCAGTGTTCCCTCTAAGCTGTGCAGCAGCACAGCTTCACAGGTGATTAATCAGTCAGCTCCTTGCAGAGAGCCCTGAGCCTCTGACTGGGTGGAGCTGATTAATCACCTGTGAAGCTGGGCTGCCTCACAAGTTTAGAGGCAAGAACAGGGCTGCCTGCTCCGCCCCCACACAGGCTGCAGCCATGTGCTCTGGAGCTCCTTGTGCTTTGTGGCTGCTTGTTATTGAAACAGGCAGCTCCCGTTGGCCAGTGTTTGGCAGAAACTGGACAATGGGATTGTGCTTGGAGAGGGAGCAACTCCTAAAGCTTTCCTCCCTCCCCTCCGGACTCACAATTTTAAAAGAAAAATCGCCTCACAGCCACATTTCTGAGCGGCGTGCGGGTGTGGTGAGGCAAGCAGGGAGCTTGCCTGGGGCTCTCCACAGCATCCGTGGGCTGGATCTGGTGGCTTGGCAGGTCAGATCCAGCCCATGGGCCATATTTTGCCCGAGCCTGTTCTACCCGGTTTTTTAAAATCATCTTACACAACCAGAAAGCAGAAGTATAAAGGCAGTGCCAGCTAGACATGGACACTAGCTGCACATTTTTTAATTGAGTTAGTGGGAGGGGTCAGTTCCCTGGAACAGAGTCTGGATCTAGGTCAAAGCCCAAAGTTTGAGAATGTTTGGATCTGGGATTTTGGTGGTTCTATCGTTATTTATTCATTGTATTGTGGTAGGTCCTCAGAGGCCCAGTCGTGGGTCAGGACCCCACTGTACTAGGCATTGTACAAACACAGAATGAAAAGCCTGTCCCTGCCCCAAGACCTTACAGCACCATCCTTAAGGGACTGCAGGGCCTGGGACAACCCCCACTCCACCCCAGGCACTGCTCCCCCCCTGCCTCTTCCTGCCCTTCCCCCAAAGCCTCCCCCTCACCCTGCCCCTTCCCCCAAACCACACCTCTGCCCCCATTGCCCTCCTTCCCCCAAACCATCTGTCCCTCACTGACATGACCCCGGGGATTATTGGGAGGTCTGGTGCAGGGTGGCAATAGCGGTTGGGCCCCACCTCCACACTCACCACAGTGGCGGAAAGTGAAGTGACCCGGCCCACTGTGCTCACTCAAACCCAGCTCTCAGCCACGTTGCTAAGGAGAGCGGAGTGGGCTGGGGTTGGGGTGCTCTGCTTCCCTTGGCTTCTGCTGCTCTTGGTGAATGTAAGATGGGCCCAGGTCCCTCCTGCTGGTGCTAGTCCCACTGCCAGTGCCAGGCCCCCTCAGTAATCCCCCAGGCCACCCTGGTTCCCACTGGGCCTCATATAGGCTCTGTCTCTGGTGTCTCTACTGCTCATTAAAACCATGAGTTATTGCCTCCCCAGCCTAATGTCCAATGGCTCAGGGATTTGTGCAGTTGAACACTGCAAGAAATGAATACTGATGCATTGCAGTTGAATTCACTGTTGTGGAAGCCCAAATGCAGCAAACCCAGAAGGAGGATGTTAACACCCAGCTCTGATACAGTGCTTTTCATCCACAGAGCTCAAAGTGTGTGGCAAAGGAGGTCATTTTTAATAGCTCTCTCTCAGAGATGGGGAAACTGAGGTACAGAAAGACAGCATGACTCACCTGGGGTCACCCAGAAGGCCAGGGCAGAGGTGGGAATAGCACCCAGGCCTGTTAAGTCCCCATCTGATGAACTACTCATTAGGTCACACAGCCTTTGATTGAAGGCTAGGCAGCAAATCACAAATCCTGAGTGACTGTTTAATTGCCATTTGTTCACCCTAATGTGCAAACCAAGTCACAACTATAACCTCAAAGTTACCAGACTGATGCATACAGCTTTCTGCATTTTGGAGAGTTTCAGCATTCAAGGGAAGTGGGTGATCTAGAACTTCAAACCTTTTATATCTGAGTTGGTGTGATTTTCCTGAAATTCATCAAGATTTGCTGCACTTTCAAAAAGAACACCTGAGACCCCGACATGGACAAGTGACACAAGCCACAATACTAGAGACATGATGATGGAGACTCACATGTGCAGCCTGGGGTCTGTAGGCAAGCAACTATCATATGAAGAACAGAATCATATTTTTCCTAGCTCTTTGCCAGGGAGTTGTTTGTTAAATTCCTAGAAAAGGAGCCCCACTGAAGTCTCAAGGCTCGGAACCCAAAATAAATAACATGCTGCAGTAATACATTTAGCAACCGATAATGGGGATCATAGAAAAACAAAGGGGGGAGGGGGAGAGACTATATCTCCTGGGTGGGACGTTATTGAAAGTTTATAACCAGAGAATTGACCATAGCGATTTGCACAGTATAAATGCCTAGACACACTGGTTGGGGGAATGGCTTTAACCCTGATGATGACCCTGCCATTGGCAATGTCTACACTACAAAGGAAAGTCGGAAAAAGATACTCCAATTGTGAACCACAATTGGCGTATCTTTTTCTGCTTTTCTTCCAAAAGAGGCTTTTCCAACATTTGGCCCATCTACACAGGGCCAAATGTCAGGAGAAAAACCCTCTTTCGGAACATCCCTTCTTCTTTGTAAAACGAGGTTTACAGGGATGCTGACAAAATGCATCTGCTTTTCCAAAAAAATTTTTGGAAGAGCAGATGCATTCCTTGGACATGGCAGAGCTTTTCCGGGATACCTTTGGTATCCCGGAAAAGCTCTGTAGTCTAGACATACCCAGTGTATCAGAGTAAGGGCCAGATCTTCCACTGATGTAAATTGTCACTTCATGGAAACTACCAGTGGCAGATTTGGCTCTTTAAATCCCTTGCGAAGGCCTGCAAAGCCCTATGCAACCCCATCCCATCCAAGTTGCTGCTTGGTCATGTTAGCATTAACCTCTCTGGCTGAGATTCTGCACTGTACGTTCCTGTAGGTGTAGCACCAAACGGATGCAGCACAGGAGGAGAGAAAAGGTGCTTTTACTTATCTTTGTGCCCACTTTCCTGGGTTGCTATAGATGCCTGTGCAACCTCTGATGTAAAATAGAGGTGCCAGGAGCTGCTGTATTTCATGGGGGGCCTCCTTAGGGGTAGCCCATGTGTTGCTCAGTAGCCCACAGCAGCAGAGGACCCCCATAGCAGCTTATGTCATAGGAGACTTTCCTCTCACACCCAGCATGCACCTTTTCCAGGATACATGCAGGTGTAAGCCCAGAACTTCTGGAGGAATTCTCCCCTGGCTGGCTATGCTGAAGATGCCATAGCAGGAGAGAGAATGTCTACATTATGCCTGTATCCCCCTCTGTAAAATGGGCTCAGTAGTCCTGGCCTCGAGGAAGCGTTGCATGGATGTGTGCAGAGTGTTATGAATCTGCAGAGCATTATGGTGGTGCTAAGACTTAGTAGTAAAACCTGTCAATTGTCAGAGGATTGGTTTGTGATTGTTGTTGTTGTTTAAACCACACGCTGCAGAGAGCTGCTTCCTTCTGAATCAGTCACAACTGACCTAATAATTACCACAACTTGTCAGATCCGGTCCTATCCATCACACAGCACAATGTGACACATCAGCTGGGGAAATTCAAAAGAAGCAGTTTTCTGTCTGCTTCAATTTACCAGTAAAAAGAAGGGAAGGCATTGAAAACACGGCTTTAAATCATTGGCTTCCTCTATGAAAATCTCTGAAAACATAAAAGGACAATTTATCAGTGAAGAACATTGGGCCAATTTTGTTCCCTCACAAGTGCCATTTTTGGTTAATTTTTTTTCTTAAATTTTCAGGTGAATTTAGGCCCCAATCCAGCAAAACACTTGTCATTTAGCCCCTGTTAAATTTGAAGCATTTGCATAGTCCCATTGACTGCAGTAATGCTAATTGTGAAGAATGAAGGTAAAGAGCTGCCAGAGGAAGCCCTTTGAAGTGCCCAACAAATTGCGTTGGTCCAACAAAACCTGGGAACTGTGATAAATGATCTTGAGAGCCTTCTACTGGCCCTTTATCTATTAAGTAACTATTTGACTGTAGCACACTCCTGTAATGCTAATCACATGCTTATGTATGTGGAACTTTACTGGATCAGGACCTGAGTGCAAATGAAAGGTATCAACCTGACAGACCAGGGTATTGGTATCGTCTCATCACCCAGTGGAGAGGAACAGCAATGTCCCTGTGCAAGCTTTCCTGAGTGTGTGCTGCCACTGTGGGTACGTCTAAACTACACGGCTCTGTGGACGGAGCCATGTAGATTAGTTTACTCGGCAAAGGGAAATGAAGCGGCGATTTAAATAATCGCCGCTTCATTTAAATCAAAATGGCCGCCGCGCTGTGCCGATTAGCTGATTGTCGGCACAGCGCGGCAGTCTAGACGGGGATCTGCCGACAAAGGGTTCTCGGGTCGGCAGATCCCCGTCTAGACTGCCGCGCTGTGCCACCAATCAACTGATCGGCACAGCATGGTGGCCATTTTGATTTAAATGAAGCGGCGATTATTTAAATCGCCGCTTCATTTCCCTTTGCTGTCCTGCCTAATCTACATGGCTCCGTCGACGGAGCCATGTAGTTTAGACACACCCTGTTTCAACCATTCGGGGTATCTGGACCAAGCCCATCCTTAATCTGTATTCTGAGACTGTAAAGAATGTTAGGACACAAGTAAAAATGGGTTTAATGGGTTTGTCTTAATTTTTTTTTTTTGTAAATGTTGGCCCAGAACATAAAAATAGTAATTGATTGCCCATTATACCCCCCATTTTTCAGGTGTTGAGGATGCAAAGAACCTATATGCCACTGACACACTTATAATAATGACTCTCTTTTTCTGTCCCAACAGTGCTTAGCACATGAAAACTCCATCCTCAATTAACCCCAGGCACTGCCATAATAAACAGAATCAATATTAAATAACGCACTGGGATTAAAACCTTGACAGGCGTATCCAAAAATACAAGTCCCTACTATGTGAACTAAACAAGATGTCCCTGAGTAGAAGTAATCATAGTTTTGTGATCTTGCAAGAGAGCAAGCCATTAATTGTCAGAAACTTCACATGTAAAGCCAGTCAATAAAAGGTGTATTGGCAGAGCTGTTATGTGGAGACCTGCTAGGGGGTAGTAAATGCTGTATACATCTCTCACTTTGAGCACCTCTCTCCCCGCCCCTTATTTGTGTATTGATATTTCTTAGGTATGCTGTTATGTATAGTTAGAGAAGATTAAACATAGCATAGGGTATATCTCATAGCTAAAATCTCATAAATAATTTCCTCCCTTAGGGTATGTCTATACTGCATTCCTCTTTCGAGAGAGGAATGCAAATGCAACTGAGCAAAATTGCAAATGAAGCACGGATTTGAATTTCCCACACTTCAGTTGCATAATCGCGTCCGGGCGCTTTTTTGAAATACCCTATTTTGAAAGAAAAAAGGCAGTGTAGACGGGGTTATTTCGAAAAAAAAACCCCTTCTTTTGAAATAACCCTTACTCCTTAAAAAATGAGGTTTAAGGATTATTTCGAAAGAAGGGTTTTTTCTCAAAATAACTGCATCTAAACAGCATTTTTTTATCTCAAAATAGGGTATTTCGAAAAATCGGCCAGCCGCAATTATGCAAATGAAGTGCGGGAAATTCAAATCCACGCTTCATTTGCAATTTCACTCGCCTGCATTTGCATTCCTCTCTCGAAAGAGGAATGCAGTGAGGCCCATGTTATTTTAAACTGCTGAAGGTAACACAAAGGAGTAGCTAATTCAGTTTCAGTGAACATTTGGATAATAAATATATTGCAACAATAAAATTCCAGTCACCGGTTAATGCAGCTCTATTACGTAATATTACATTTTTAAACATTTGGTTCTAAACCAGTTCTATCATATGGCTTTAAGTAATGCTTCCCAAACCCAAATATTGGAGCTAATCAATAACTCAGGAAATAAAGATATGACATGTGGATCGGAAGTGCAGTACAATTTAATTACCTCCTGGTTTAAAGAACCTCTTAACATTAACTCCGGCTTTGACAAATGCCACCCCATCCCACTTATAGCCATTCAAACACTGAGACAAATGTCATTTTCCAGGCTCTCCACTTCAGTCATGTCATGGTCATGTTCACATCCCTCTATTAACACCCCTTCTCTAACAAACGCGGTGTCTTCCCTCCCGAGGCCTAGCCTCACCTGATGCATTTCTGTCAGCCTCCTGAGACATCGGCTCCTTCCTCTGCACTTCCAACAATGCCAATCTTGTTTGCTCGTGTGTCATATTTTACAGTTTCCTTCAAGTCCCTCACTTGACATGAGTGTCAGTTGGTGTCCTGTGACCGCTGCTTATTACCCTGATCATCTCATTGCTACTTTGTGCTTTCGTGTCGGTTATTTCACCGCTTGTTGTCTTTCATCGTATAGTCAGGTTGTAAACTCATCAGGGCTGGAAGAATCTTGTTATATATTTGTACAAGGTACCTACTAACATGGGGCTGGAGCAGCAGTACAAATAAAAATAATCACAGAAATGAAGGGCTGGAAGGGATCTCAAGAGGTCTCCTAGCCCAGCCCCCTGTGATGAGGTGGGGGGCTAGTACACTTAAATCAACAGATTTTTGTCCAACCTGTTCTTAAAAACTTCCAATCAAGGGGATTTCCAACCTTTCTAGGAAGCCTTTTTCAGAGTATAACTATCCTTACAATTGGAATTTGTTCTAAAATCTAACCCAGGGGTCTCAAATTCTCAGTCCTCAGGCTAGTCCCAGTCAGAACTACTGTGAAATCCAGCTTGGGACTCCTATTGGGCCAGAGGGGCCAAACTCTGCCCCTTCCTTCTATTGCCCCACACTCTTTCCTCCCCGGCACCCTGTCCCCTAAGCACGCAGCTTTTGGGATCACTGGGGGGTGGTCATATGGTGTGGTGGCAGTGGTTGCCCTCCCCCCCACACACACATACACACACACTCCCCGTGGCGGCAGGAGTCACAGGGAAGTGGAGCACTCTGATCTAACCTCAATCTTCCTTGCTGCAGATTAAGCTCCTTTTTCCCTGCCCAGCCTTCTGTGGACATGGAGAACAACTGATCACCACCCTCTTTATAATAGTCCTTAAGGTATTTGAAGACTGTTGTCAGCTCCCCCCTCAATCTTTTATTGTCCAGATTTGTAACCCTTCCTCATATGTGAGGCTTTCTAAAACTTTTATATAATTTCTTTGCTCTCCTCTGGACTTCAAATTGTCCACCACTTTCTTAAAATAATAATGCTGGGAGAGAGGCTGTAATGGATGAGAATATGGGCACAGATCTTCAGCTGGCATAAAGTGATGGAACTCCACTGAGTGTGATGCAGCTATGTAGATTTACTCCACCTGAGCATTTGGCCAATATTAGTTAGAAGTTGTGTTAATTATTTTCTAATATATACAGGATATTTTTTCGCGTTCAGAATATTTCTTTTGAAGAAGTAAGACACAATACAGCAATTATACATAATGTATGAGACAAAAACAAAAAGATACAAACAAAACAAAAGTAAGATCAAATATATATAATGCTCAGAAGTTCAGATTAACACGCCTGTATACTGCTGCTAATGGTAACAATAGCTTGGACTTGTACCACACCTTTCAATAGACGAGCTCAAAATGTTTTACCTACAAAAATCAAATCAATTAGCCTGACAACTCCCATTTGACATAAGGAGAGGACAATATGATCACTCACCTCACCACAGAGACGCAGCTAGATCTGGGGTGAAACACTGCAGTTCTTTAAATGTGCATAGCAATGTTGTAAGAACATAAGAACGGCTATGATGGGTCAGTATCCTGTCTGCCCACAGTGGCCAACACCAGATGCCCCAGAGGGAGAGAACACAACAGGTAATCCTTACATGGCCCCTCCCCTGTCACACATTTCCAGACAAACAGAGGCTAGGGGCTCATCCTGACTAATAACCATTGATGGACCTACCCTCCATGAATCTATTATGTTTTGGACAGTAGCTTTGAAGAAATATACTGTGACCAATTATAGGCAGAAGTTAAAAGACTGAAACTGGAATTTGCTCAGGATACAGAGATTAATATCCTACCTCTAAGGAGAAAGTGACACGATATTTTAAATGATCACAAGTGATAGCATCCAAACCACAATAATCATCTAGATGGATTGGCTTGGATGATATAGGTTGGAAAGTAAGACTGTCTAATCCACATGAGTTTAATAATAGATGCTAGGTAGCAATCTACAACTTTCCCGCATTTTCAGGGTTCCTTGGAATTCTATGTCCCAATTCTATATGTTTCAGTGTGGTCTAGTTGGTGGGGCACAAATTGGGGCTCAAGGGAAATGGGTTTTCTCCCTCGCTCTGCCATTGACTGGCTGTGTTCATTTTGGGTCTTTCTATGCGTCAATTTGCCCAAATGTGGTCAGTGATCATGAGGGTGTAGAGCTCCAGGTAATTGTCAGTTTAAGAGCTGTGAACATCATCAAGACAAATCCTTGGACAGCTTTCAATAACATGAATGTTTCCGACACAGTCTCGAAAGAAAGAATAGGCCTGATTTCAACTGGTGCAAACTGACCTCATGCTGTTGACTCTAGCCTTTACCATCCATACATTTTGTTTAACTACATACTGTTTGTTTGACTATATGTAAATTACACTGTAAACTGTATGTTGAAGATTAATTTGCAGAAAACCACAATCTGTAAGCAGCAAAATAATGGCGCTATCCACCATACTCATCTCAGTGTTTCAACCTTTGCATTTCCTTCTTTGTTTCTCAGCTCCGTGATATTCCCCTCCACATACACATTCACTCCACATACCTGGCCAAGAGGTATGAATTTTATTGGAAAAGGGCTTGGGAATGGGATGCTTACCTTTGTTCCAAGATCTCCTGCAAGAAACAGGAAGGGTAAACATGAAAGATCTGTTTCCTTTAAATTGGGATGGGGGTGGGAACTTGTTATAGTGAAAGGTCCATTTTGAGAAGCCCCACATACTTTTGAATGGAATACACTGAAGTATGAGACACAAGGTTTTAATTTACAGTTCTGGGTCTCCCTACTCGCCCCCTCCCGCATATGAATCCTATAAGTGAGACGTGTTGCTACAATGATTCCCACCGGGAGAGTCTGGACCTAGAGTAAGAACAGCTGTAGAGCTACAATCCACCAAAGTCGGCTTCTGAAACAGATATGAATTATTGGTTCAGTCAGATAAATATGGCTTTGCCTTTCCCCCACAGGCAACCACATATGGCAGTTGGAAAGAATTAAAACTTTTACCTCTGACCAGGTCTGGTTAAATAATGGCTCTTTTTTTATATATACTTCCCCCCTCCCTCCATTTCCTCCCATTCATTCTTTCAATTTTCCTTTCGTGATTTTTTTTTTTTTTGGCACCAGTATCCAAAATGCCAACTACTCCAGGTGACCTTGTCATTTGACAATGTCATCTATTGACTCAAGGGCACAGGGTCATTCAGTGACAGGCAAAGCAATTTCTTTATTTCTCTCTCCTCCTCATTGCTACTCTGTGATAATTGGGAGCTCCCACAGAGTCCAGAAGAACACTGTATATTTTGACCATCCATCTGGCTCCATTTCAGTTGATTTGTTCTCCCTAAGAGGGAGAGGTGGTTGGTGCTGGGGTGAAGGCTGTGGATTGAGACAAGCAAAGAGGGGTTGGCTGCTGGCTCTGCCACTTATGCTTTGTGTAACTTTGTGTGAGATACTCAGCACCCAGCCACTCCCTTTTGTCTCAGTAGAAGCTGCTTGGTACCGCTCTGTCTGGCAAATCTGACCCCAGGTCATGTCGCTGAGCAGTTTTGAAAATCTCACCTTTTAAGCTCCTTCTGCTTCATTTTCCTTGTCTCTCTCTCTCTCTATTTTTAAAAAAGGAACAATTCAACCGGGTCAGATAAGATTGTAAACCACTTGAGGCAGGGACCATTTTTTGTTGGTACAGTGCCCAGCACGGTGGGATCCTGGTCTGTATCTGTCACTGTGGTATGGACACAATATAAAGAATAACAAAGACACAGGCAGTCTAGGCCTCTGCCTAGAGCCCCCTCTCCTGGAGCTTAGTGATTGTATCTGAATCTCAGTTCTGACTTAAAAGCCATGGAGACAGGTGGGATTCATAGATTCCAAGGCTGGAAGGCACCAGGTCAACTAGTCTGACTTCCAGTATAATGTGGGACAGAAGACTTTTAGGGTTGCCAGATGGTTTCAGAAAAAATACAGAAAAAAAATAAAAGTACCCCGAGAGTTGTTAAGCAAAAAACAAAACAAAACACCGTGGTCCCTTTAAAAACCGTGTGGTGAGGCTTTTTGGCCCTAACAGGCTGCAGGCGGCTGCCCACCATCTTGCCTCCCTGTGCCGGGCCAGACAGCTCCCCGGTAAGCACTAGGGTTACCAGACTGCCTCCATATTGACCCGGACAGCCTGGGATTTTTGCTTCCTGGCTGGGAAAAAATCAGAAAGTACCGGACATTTTAGGTATCTGTTATTTTCTGAACTTTTTTATCGGACAGGAGGCGAAAATAATAGACTGTCCATTTCAATACTGGACACATGGCAACCCTAGACTTCCCTGAATCACTTCCTGTTTGAACTAGAGCAGATCTTCATCTAGAAAGTCATCCAATCTTCACTTTAAAATTGCCACTGATGGAAAAGCCTCTATAACTGTTGGCAAATTGTCCTACTTGCTTAGCCTCGCTGGTTAAAATTTGCATCTTATTTCCAGACGTGCATCATGATCTGACCAGTTCTGACACTCACTTGCACTGCCTCTTCTGCCAGAAGATCCCAACCGCCAGTCTGCACACTGGTGCCGGTCCACGAAATGCTGGCTGCTGGGCCGTGGTGGCTGCTGGAGCTCAAGAGGGCTGTTCACAGCAGCTCAGCTCTGGCAGCCGTAGTGGCTGAGGCGGCAGCAGGAGGAGGCGGGGCAGGAGGCGGGAGGGTGGGGGCGCGAAGAAGGTGGGAGCATGCAAGCCACCAATGGCCGCTCTCCATGCCGGCGGCAGTGGGGCTGAGGTGGCGGCAGGAGGAGGCAGGAGGAGGCAGTAATGGCAGCCGACTGGGGCTCCACTCTCTCCCCCTTCTACCCATGTGGGCGCAAGATGCACTTGGGGAGGGAGGGGACACAAAGGAGGAGTAAACATGTGCATGCCAGCCATAACCACTCCACCTGCCCATGCAGCAGTAACAACCACGCTCCCTGGAGGGGGGTGGGACAGCATCCTTCTGGGTAGTGTGGGGATGGGGGCACAAGGGTGTTGGGTGAGAGCATGGCGGGATCACAGGGCAAGAGAGTGTTGGCATAGGCTGTAGGGTTCAGAGGTTAAAGGGTCAAAAGGCATGGGAAATAAGGGTGGGATCAAAGGGTGTTAGGCACTGGGGAGCAAGGGACTGGGTTGGGGCTAGGCGGACAGGTAAAATGTATTTGCATATTTGCATATTCATTATTTAAATATGCGAATAAAATGTTACTGGCCCGCCAAAAGTTTGTGAATGGGTTTAGCAGTCCGCATCATAAAAAAAGTTGGAAACCACTGTCTCATGCTATGGGATTTGAGGGGAAGATTCCATGTCTTCCCTGAGCCCTGAGATGTACAACACCATGACAAAGATGGCTTTTTGCTACCTTAGTAGTTCACTGTCTGCATTCTGGGCTGCTGCAGAGTCCAAGGGGTTCTGAGCACACATTAGAATAATCTAAGAGGCTGCTCTCATTTTCAGCAGCCTATAGAGCTGAGTGCTACGGGCATACTCTCTCCCACCTGTCCCCAATGCAAGGACCCACTTATGTGAGCCCTACACTGCTCCTGAATCTAGGAAATTCTTTCCTGCCCCTTTGCCCCCCTTCATGTTCTCTACACACTGTTGGAGCAACGTAGGGCGTCAAAACCAGCCCTTTGGAATCCAGGATTGCAGATTTAGAGCAGCATCTCTTAGGGAGACCCTCTGCATCATAGGAAATATGTTGCTTTGGTTTTTCTGGGATCATTGGTGTTTTCCCCTTATTCGAACCCTGGTTCATTCCCTGAGGCTTGGAAACTGGGAAGAGTTGCCCAGCAGCCAAATCCTGTGCTAGGTTTTAACTCAGTTCTCTTCCTAAAACAACTTTGCAGCTTTTAAAAATCTGGAATTAAGAAACCTGTAACTTGCTGCTTTATCTCATTATCTCCTGTTTTGCATTTTAATGAGCCTGCTCTAAAAAAGACCTCATTGATATTCTGGTTCGGCTTGTGTTTGTTTGTGTCTCCTGGGAAAATTTGCTACAGATATTACCAAGTCAGAAACACACACAGCAGAGCTTCCTGCATATTTTCCTCCTTTTTTCTTCTTCTTTTAAAGATGATGCTATTTTATTCACTCTCTTAAGGAAAAGTAACAGATACTGCAAACTTTTGAGACAGTCCAGATCACACTAGGTACCTTATCCCCCCCATATGTTTGTCCCTGGATCTGTGATGGTGTCAAACTCCCATTCCCTCCTGTTAGATATCCCAAGGTGGAGTATCCACCAAGAATGTCAGAAGGTGGCGAGCACTGGCCAGAGAGCATGGTTGGAGGATGGGCAGAATCAGCAGAGTCCCCTCAACTACCTTCAGTGGTGGACCCCTTATGGAGAAGATTTAAAGCTGTTGGAAATCCAAGGGCAGATTATATTGTCACCTGCTCCTACCCTGTAAATCAGACCCTTATTTCCTAAGATCTGCCACGTGATATAAAAATAGCAGCCCCTTATGTTCTACACTCACTAACTCGGATTTTAAACCTCTGACATTGAAACTGCAGTCTATGTATAACATCAGAGAAGCCTGAAATTTAACTACCCTCTATGTGGTCTGGTCTGCCCCTCGGGCACAGTTCTCAGTACCAGTGGGGAGTTAATTGTAAGAATGGAGGAGAAAATAAGATGACAGTATCCTATGCATCCAATCAGCAGAATGCTATGATATTAAGGGAAATGGGTCTGAACCCAAGTCTCAGATCTGAACATACTTGAGATATGGGGAAGTTCAGATCTTGCACAAGCTGGTGTCTAATAATTAAGCAGTTCCTAGGGACTGTTATCTTCTTATGTATGCTATGGTGCTCTGTCCTGTGATCCTCTGAGCTCTCACAGTCTGTGCAAGGTCAATGCATGGACAGGAGACATCTCAGCAGCTAGCAATGCTACTGGTGACTTAGTACTGCAGATTCAATTCTTCTCATGCAATTGGTCTAGCACATGCTAGTCCTGCTAAAGAGCTTTCTCTTTCAATTAAGGAGTCAAATCAACTTCCTGTCCAAATACAATCCATAAAGAGCCACAGGGCACTTTTCTTAATGTTGTTAAACCTTATGGTCCTGTTATGTTTCCACTGTGTAAGTATAGCCTGCAACTTAAAATTGCTCTGCAGTGAACAATGTGACCAGCTAATTTGGATTTTAAACCCAATTGTTTTTGTCTACACTCACTGCCCAGTCAAGTTTATCATCAAGTTAGCTGAGCTGTGTTATAACATGATGCAGTTTCCCAGAGTTGACAAGTTCTAAGGGCTGATCCAAAGCCCTTTGGAATAAAATAAATGGAATGTCTCTCGTATTTTGGTTGGGCCTTACAAATGGATATCAGGTTAAAATTTTTCCATATCACACAATGATTGGCTGTGCATTAGGGGCATGACATCCCTGGCTGTGAAGTCATAGTCTTGTACACATTAACCCTTTCATAGATTATTAAAGGTGCAATTAAAAAAAAGTATTTTCAGTAGTCATATGTCTTAAAATATCCTTCACTCCCCATTTCCCTCAAAAGCAATGGAGTTCATGGAGTCCTTAATTATCGCTTCCTGCTTTTTGACATTGTTTTGTATGTTATAGACATGACTAGATAACCAGGTTCTATATAAATTCCCTTTAGGCATTGAATCTTGGCAGCGTGGTTACTTGTGCTTGACAGGAGATAAATTGATGCAGGGATCTGGTGGACTAGATTGGTGGTTCCCAACCTTTTTGATACTGGGGACCAGCAAACCCATTCACCAACTTTTGGCAGACCGGTAACATTTTATTTGCATATTCACATATTCATTATGCAAATTATAAATATGCAAATGTGAAAAATAAAGGTTACCGGTCTACCAAAATCCCAGCCCCAAGTGCCAGCCCTAACTCCTAGAGCCCCCCACCCCTTCATTATCCCCCAGCACCAGCCACGGACAACGGAGTCCCTTGCACCCAACCCCCCCCCCCCCCGTGCCAGCCTCCCACCCTCAGAGCCCCCCAGTGCAGAGCTGGCCCAAGGTACGGGTGAGGTGGGCTACCGCCAGGGGCGCCCCATTGCAGGGGGCGCCACGTGGGGCTGCCAGGCCAGGTGGGGGCGGCACCGCCAATGTTCCACGTGCCCGGGGCAGGGCCACGCATGCGCCCGGCGCCCGGGGGCGGGGCCACACATGTGCTGGGCACCTGGGGCGGGGCCGCGCATGCACCACATGCCGGGAGGAGGGGCCGCGCATGCGCTGGGCACCCGGGGATGAGGGACGCCGGGCGCCCGGGGGCGGGGCCACGCATGCGTCGCACTCCCGGGTGGGGCCACGCATGCGTCGCACTCAGGCCAGCCCTGTCCCAGTGCCAGCACCACATCCCAAACGTTTCAGTGCCAGCTCCCCTGCCTCTTAGAGCCCCGCCCCCCCCCCCCCCCACACACACACGGGATGTTAAATTTAGATTAATAAATTAATCAAATAGTCAATGGGAATTCCGTGGCTGGGCGCTGGTTGGCTGAGAGGAGGTGCAGGACACACCTCTCCCGGCAGTCGCAGCAAGAGCAGTATACCTCAGCCCCAGCCCCCAGAGCTGCAGCAGCCAGAGGTCCCGGCCTGGCAGCAGGCCATGTCCGAGCGGTTGGGAACCACTGGACTAGATCTCCCACTAGACTTCCCAATCCAAAGGACTCGATTTTACATATTGTGTGGCTCAATTGCAAACTAGCTCTGGCCTCATCCAAACTCCATTGAAGGCAGTATTTTAAAAACACCAACACTGACTTTAGATCGGCCCCAAAATGTGCCTCACAGATGCCATTGAATAGTGTATTCCTCGTCACTTCCTGTCCTAAATTAGGTTGGAATGGTGGTACGAGCCATTAGACAGATATTGCGTTTCACCCAAGAGTTTCCTGCATTTCAGCTGTGGATGAAGGGAAAGTTTTCTGAGTTGGGAAAGTGTCTTGGGCACAACAGAACAGGGAGGGATTAGATCTATTATGGCAAACCTGCAAGGAAGCATTTTTTAATTTCTCCCCATTTCTTGAGCATAATTCAGCTGATGTAGGAGAGTCACCTTGGACTTGTCATTTAGATGTTGAGCTCTCAGAGCCAGGTACACATCCACACGGCACCTGGCACAGCAGGGTTCTGATCCTCAATTAGAGTGCTTAGGCACTAAATAATAATGACTTGATCTAGCACCATGAAAGTCACTGGAAGTTTTGCCATGTACTTCAGTGGGAGCAGGATTAGAACCAGAGGGCTCTTTCCTGCTAGGCCAGGGTGGCCAAATTTCAGTCTGCAGGCCAGATCCTATCCACAGTGTTAATCCCTGGCAGGCCCACACCTCTATATTTACCTGCGCCGCTGCAATATTGGATGATTGCAGCTCTCATTGGCTGCGGATCGCCATTTGTGGCCAACGTAAGCGACGGGAAGTGGTGTCCTGGTCCAGGCCACTTCCCGATGCTCCCATTGGCTGCGTGGCCAACAAGAGATGTGGCCATTTAATACCTGCAAAGGGGCAGGTAAACATAACAGTGGCAGCCGGCCAGTCATTTTTTAATTGCCCACCTCTTTGTGAGTCTCTGAACAGCTTTTTCAAGTTGAGGGCACTTAGCAGACAGGAAGGAAGGAGGGTCCAGTAGTTGAGCAGTGGGACACTAGAGACCTGGATTCCATCCCTGCTCCACCACCAGGGAAGCTGACAGCCCATTGCTGGGCCCCGGGCAATGTGGGCAGGGGCCTGGCTCCATGCTCCTGAAGGGGTGGGTCCCCGCCTCCCCAGTCAGCCCTAAGACCTGCCTAGAGCACACTGTGCAGCACTCCAGGGGCGATTTAAAGAGTTCAGGGCTTCAGGTGTCACTACTGCAGTTAAATCACTAGGCCCCAGGGCAGCTGCACTTTTGCACACACACACCCCCATTCACCACAGACATCCTGTGAGACCTTGGGCAAGTCACTTAGGCTATGTCTACACTGGTGGCTCCTTGCGCAAGAACTTCTTGCGCAAGGGTTCTTGTGCAAGGAGTCCTGCGCAAGAACACGTCCACACTGCCATGTGCAAGATGTGCTTTTGCGCAAGATCACCCATGGCAGTGTGGATGCACGGCAAAAAGGGATTCTTGCACAATAAAACTCTATAGCTAAAATAGCTTTCTTGTGCAAGAGAGTGTCCACACTGGTGCTTTTTGCGCAAGAGCTACGCTCTTTTCTTACAAGTGGAAGCTGTCTTGGCAAGAGCTCTTGCGCAAGAAGCCGTCTCTTACCACGCTGTACTCTACATCTTCTTGCACAGGAGCGGGTGGGCAGTGTGGATGCACTGCGGATTATTGTGCAAGAACAGCTGTTCTTGCGCAAGAAGCCGCAAGTGTAGACATAGTCTTAGCCTCTTTGTGACATAAGTCCCTATCTGTCAAATGGGGATATTAGCACTCTCCTACCTTACAGAGGTGTGGTGAGGATTAAATCTTGTGTGGTCCTTCGCTACTGTGGTCATAGGAGCTTGATAAGCACTTCAAATAGACTTAGCACCTATCCAGACCCAGTCCCAAACCTGTATGTGAGTTTTAAGACGACTTCAACAATAGGTGACACTTCAATCAGCCAGTTAAACACTTCACCTTGAGTCCTACATGCCAGGAGCCATTTTAATGCTGGGTTTTACTGTTGGTATTTTCACCACTCATTCATTAATATAGTACAAGGTAAAACAGAAGCACCTTAAAATACTTCTCAATATGCTAATCTTTTTTTACGCTGTCATTCTTATTACCTTTGCCTTTCCAGATGATTGATAGGCTGATTTTCCCAAGCAGCACTCTTTTGCCCCGATGTTGCTGAACTTCAAAGCATGGCGTAGCCTGTCTGACTTACAGCAGCTTGCAGGCTAGGAGCCTGCTATGGCAGTAGTTGCACTGTAGCCAGATGCTCCTGTGAGCAAACATTTCTTTGGATCCCCGGCAATTTACCTTACTATAGTACTGGTGGCTGCCACTGACTGTCTAGAGGGTTCCCAAGAGTACCGCAGCCATGCACTTAGTCCTGACTTTAAAAAGGACTGGGGTGAAGTAACCCTTCTATATTTTTTTTTTCTAATACCCTGTGGTGCCGAACTGAAACTGCAGCCAGCTTCTATTTTCAGAGGCCTTGGTAAGAGAATGTTTTTATCTGGGGATACAATGACTGTCGCCCTGTAGCCTGCAGTTCCCATGCTGGTGCTGCCAGGACCCATGAATGCTTGCTTTATGAGTTGCTCTCGCAGGTGTTCAGGGGGCATGTAATCACTAATGAAACTCTAGGCAGGCTCTGGCACAGTGAGGTAGGCCAGGCTTTTATAATTCTGTGAGAAAAAATTACAGCGCTTTCCCTCTGCTCCTTAGCATATTTTACTGCCGAGAGCTCTGCCTGGGCTGATTAACTACTGGTTTTCTTTATATGGGTTCTGATGGAAATGCTGCTAGGGAATAACTGTCCTGCAGAAATCCTGCAGTCCTTGCTCAAGCAAAATGCCTATTAAAATCAGGAGACTTGCATGAGTCAGATCTGCAGGATTTGGCTCATAATTGGGTCATATTTTATCCATTTCATTCTGCTTGCACCAGGTTTATGTATCAAACAGGTCAATAGTGGTGGATTTAGAACAAATAAACTAATCCATATGTGTGAGTGTGTGGATATTACAGCAAGACTGGTGGCACCCCCTGGTATTAAGGATGCCAGGTAAAGAATAAAGACTGCAAATGAACCTAAAATATTTAGCACAATACATATGTGCCAGGGAGCCAAATTAAGGTTGAATAGGCAGTCTCAATTCTGGCATTTCCTAACTTTGGACCACTTGATTTTGTAACCTTAATAATGATTTTTGAAGTGGGAGGTGGGGTTGTATGTGTAATATATTTATAACTGAAAGCAAAGGAAGCACAGTCCTGTTTTTGCAAGCCTGTGTGTTTAAATGTTCCAATACTGAGGTTCAGCATGACAGAAACAACAGTAAATCTAGTTTCTAAACACTAGAGCTGAAGTCTTTTGGCTTCTGTAGCATCAAGTGATCCTAGCCCTGGCCAAAGTCTTTTGCGCATGGGATGTATTAAAGGTGACTGGGCTGATTACCCACAATTCCATCAGACTCCATGAGAGCTGCAGATCCTTAGCATCCCTGAAAACTGGTCTCAAAACATCAAAGGCTTGATCCAGCTATCTTGCAAGATATTGGTTGGCTTAGCACTTGGAAAGGTTCTTTTGCAATTAATTTTTACGCTCACACACAGAGGAAAAAAATTATATGATATTAAAATTACGGTGATTCGAATCTTTGTGTGATAGGTTGCCATTTGAGTGTAAAACAACATATCACTGAGCATAAATGAAAAGTTATATGTGATAAAATTAAGGAATGCACCAGCATTCAGTATTTTTTTGAGCAGTTCCATTTTTCATTGGCTTTTTTAACACATCAGGGAGTCATGTCTTGAGAAAAACCAGATCTCATATTTTGGCCTCCAGAGCCTTAAAAATATTTGTAGACAATGGAAAGTACTCTTCTCAAATATTTGACGGTGTATATCAGAAAGCCACCATTTTGGACTTTATATCTACAGTACCCAAGTGCACAGCTCTAATATGGAGGCAGAACATTTTTTCTCTTAGAAACAATCTTGGAGCCAAACATTGCATGTCTATCTGACAGCAGTAGCAATGCAAGATTTTATACAGACTGAATCAGTCAAGGGCTAATATCTGAAAATACCAGGAGAAAAAAATCAAGGCATTACACAACGTGAGAAAAATGTTTTAGCTTAAAAAAGATGATTTAGCAGAAAATGAGGATAATTATGGATTAACAATTATAACACCTGACACTTACATAGTATCTTTCATACAAGAATCTCAAAGTGAGGGGCCAGTATTATTGTTATTATATCTATTTTTACAAGATGGGGAAACTGAGGCAGGGGCTATTACAAAACTTGTCCCCAAGATCACATCATGAATTATTGTCATAGTGGGGAAGAAAACTAAGGTCCTCTAACTCCTGAACCTTACCTTAACCAATGGGCAATTCTACATCTATCCATCTGTTTATCAGAGATGCTCTTTTTGCCTGAAATACTATATTATCCAAGCACCTCACAAGCTTTAGCATATTTATCCTCAATGAGACAACTGTTATCCCCATCTGACAGAGGTGGGGTTGAGGCACAAAGAGAGAATAATGTGAGAGTAGAGAGGGTCCACAGAGCTCCCAAGTTAACACCCTAACAACTGGACTGCTCTTTAGATGGACTGCTATAGGCAACATTTTCCCTACATTTCCTGTCTCAAATCTAGCTGGCAATCTCAGCTTTTTGGTATCGCAGTTCTGTAAAACAAACAAAGGAGAACATCCCTTTATTTAATGAAGAATTTTATCGAGCCCAGATGGCAGCACAGAGTCTCATTACGTGCTAGATAAACCTCCTCAGAATTAGCCTGCATGACACTAACTTTCTATCCTTTTGATACAAAGATCTAATGTTATCTCAACTTTCACTTCACTTGTCTTTGTGGTATTCCTTAATTCTAAAATTAATCCTTTGTACCACTCCCCTCATCTCTTGTGCCAAGTTTAACAGCTTGAGGTAAGAGTTAAAATCATAAACTCAATATGTCAGATATGTTTAATTTCTATCAGAGCATAAAAATGATCCTAATCTTGGGCAAGATTTTCAAATGTACCTAAGTGATTTAGGAGTACAAGACCAAATGCATGTCAAGGATACTCAGGCTCTTCGGAAGAGCAGCTCAAACTATTACCTGTTAAGGGATCTGATTTTCAAATAGACCTAAGGGATTTATCTAACCTGAATTTTTTTCATTTTCCTTTATTTTACTGTTGATCTTGTAATTGCATTATGTGTCATTTAAATAGCAGAAATGTAAGCATCTGTTGAAATTAAGGTATCATCTTTTGCTGATCGTTTCTGGTAATACCTTTGGTATAGAATGTAGCTAGAATTAGGTATATGTAATTTATACTGGAAAATCTCTAGCCATAAATGATTGCTAAACTCATGGGTGACTTCAGCTTTATTGTCAGTGCTTCAGCTTACCCCGAATAAGGCCAATTCCAGAAAGTATTGTCTTATTTGTAACATATTTAAATAGTACCATTTCATTTTACACATTGTGGGGTCATGAATTCCTTGCAAACCTCCAGTACCCAGTTGATCTTAAGAGGAATAACAC
Organism: Pelochelys cantorii; assembly: GCA_032595735.1. Classification (NCBI taxonomy): domain Eukaryota; kingdom Metazoa; phylum Chordata; order Testudines; family Trionychidae; genus Pelochelys; species Pelochelys cantorii. Next base: position 14,641,546 of record CM064352.1, on the reverse strand, counting down.
ATCCATAAAAAAAAAATTAGGGTTCACTAATATACGTCCATTTCTAGGATGGAATATATAGCTATTTTCCCACACAGTTTAAATTCACTCAAGAGCACATGATTCATCTAACAGTTGTGCATTTGTACTGTCGGCTTATGAATTCTTATTTGTAATCAGATGCATCCTAACTTGAAGTCATCTCAAATGATAAATTGCTTCCCTAACCAATGTAAAATAAGGCTTCACAATGGCATGATTTGGGCTATAGAGAAATCTTTGGTGCAGTTTGCATGCTCTAAGATGTAATACATGCAGGTGGATGTCTGAAGCATGGAGTAAATGCAGTTGATTAGGTATTTTGTCTAATTCAAGATCCTCTTCTGTTAGCACTAGGCCACTTGATGAAAGTTTAGTAGAGCACAAATGTAGATTGCATCAAGCTGACAGAAGTCAATTAAAAGACTTACTATTGCTTTCAGTGTCCTTTGGGTCGGGACAAAAATGCTTAGTCACATACGCATGACAATATGCCATATGTTGGTGTTACCAGAGACTGTTACTTCTAACTATAACAATGGGTGTTTATGCAATAGTGCACAGAAATATTGTTACTTCTTTGTATTTTTCACTTATGGATCACATGGTGCTTTGCAAATATTATGTAAGTCCCAAAAGAGTTCAGTGAGATAATATCATTCCTAATTTGACCCAGAAGAAACCAAGGCACTGTGAAATCAAGTGACATGACATGACCAGCGTGTAAAAGGGCAACCCACATGCCCTGATGTCTAGTCTCTTGCTCTAACAGTCTCCCCTGTCTGGGGGGGAGGGACCCTACACAGTGTTGAGAACACTTCTCTTAGGGAAACGTCAATAGGTTTCAATATATTACCATCCCACACAGGATGTCCTGTTGCAGAAAAGAAAGATCTTTTCTTTTTATAGGCACTCTGAAGCCCCTTGTGGAAAATGTAAATCCCCTTGTTCCACAACAAATCAGCTTTCTACCTAAACCAGGAGTTCAGAAGCAGGCCGGATGCAGTTCACCAGGGTTAGCCCCTGGCAGGCCTCCAAACATTTTTATTTACTTGAATGTCTGCAAGTATGGCTGTTTGCAGTTTCTGTTGGCCATGGTTTGCCATTCCCAGCCAATGGGCGCTGCAGGAAGCAGGGGGCACCAGAGTTACAGGGCTGATCTTGAGTGGTGGAGGCCTTTTGGGGATTAGATCTTGCGGATGGTCTGTGAGGTGAGGGTTCTGTTTACATGGGCTAAAACATGTTGCCTTAGCAACATTCCCAACCCACAGTTGGGACTATCAGCCGTGGACCAGTTGTGAGACTCTCCAACTCATTCTGCATGTGGCAGCAGCTCTACAAACCTGCTGGTCTCTGACCACAATCGAGAAGTATCAGCTAGAGACCTGAGCATGGGAACTGGGGCTGAGAAATTCTTGCTAGTGCGAATGAGCAAATGTATGGCGGGGAGGGGAGATGAAATGTTCAGCTTGCTTTTTATTGAAATTTGACAACTTGCTGAGAATCCTGCTGTGACCTTGGGTGAGTCACTTTGATTTACCCTCTCTATATAATTGTTTATATTATAGTAGTTCTGTGATGAGGGCCGCATTGTGATAGGCACTGGACATTCCCAGAGTGAGATCAAGTTTCTGCCCCAAGCATCTTACAATCTGAACAGGCAAGCTAGACAAAGGGAGTGGGGAGAAAGGAAGGATTACTATCCCCATTCGACAGACCGGGAACCAAAGCCCAGCAATTAAGTGGCTTGCCCAAATTCACACACAGAGCAACACTCCATGGGAATGAGAATGGGGAGAATAAGAGAGGGAGTGAGGAGAGATGCTGAGATTCAGTATGGGGGGGCAGTGGCTGGCTCCCAGCTGAAGAAGACGGTCCAGGGGTTCCTACCTGACCCCGGGCCTGTTCCAGCCCTCACCCTGGATTCCGCTTTTGTCTCTTCACCCTTCCTCCACCCCCAGACATGAGCAAGTTCATGAAGATGATGGAACTCCCACAATATTTCCATTGCCCTGTTACAGAACCAGGAACTGGACCCAGATCTCCCAAATCCTTTAAAAAGTAAGCCATCTTTCCTATTTGCCTCAGTTTCCCCAGCTCTAAAGCATAGGGTCATAATTCTCACAGTAGGAGAGATGATGGATTCAGGGAGTTAATTCATCTGTAACGTGCTCTGAAGTTAAGTGCAAAGTTCTATTGCTATTCAAGTAGTCCCTGTAATTCACTTGCAACAGGATAGGAAGCCAATTCTATAACCTGAGGCCTTGATTCAAAGTGAAAGTGACAAAAAGATTTAGATTAGTTTCTCTCTTTGCTCCGTTTTCATATTTCTACTCCTAATATTTCTCCTCTTTCTTTGCTCTCCTTCTTCTTCCTCCTCTGGCCTTATATAGTCATGCGGTTATTCAAGTAGCGAGGCAGTACGCCAGAGTCTCCAGCCTCACCCTGCTGCCAGCACTGATTGCTCTTAAGAGCTGAGAATTTAGTCAGGACTCAGACACTAATGTAACTATTTGCTGCATCATGAGATGCTGTTTATGCGAACGCCCGCATAAATAAATAAAGAAAGTGGTGGACACCCACAGCATAATATGAATCTGTCGTTCGAGACACAACCCACCCCATTTCAGCCTTCACCCGAGAGCAATAAATGAAACTTTGTTGCTCAAATGCGTATGGTTTTTTTTTTCCCAGTCAGGAGGCAGAGTGGTGTTAGAGACCTCCAAGTGGTCTGTGAGGGTATTGCGAGCACTTCCAAGTACAGCTACAGTTCTTTGTGCAAGTATTATACTAGCTGTAGAATTTTTTTTCTTCTTTTTCTTCTTTCCCTCCATAAAATGACAAATTCTTCTCAGTGAATGAGTTTTGGTGCAGTGCTAATAAAAAGGTTTTTCTCTGACTTGCAGAAGGAACTGTCTGACTACTGGAATGAACAATTAACATTTAAATTAAATGAATTGAGTCCCCTTCTCTCATTGTCTTTGTCCCTGTTGAATCATCTGCAATTGTATGTTCTGTGCTGTATTTTTTTCTGGCATGCTAAAAAATCTAATTGGTTTGTTGTTAATCATATAAATCTATAGTATCATTCAAATCTTTTCTACCAATTTTCTTTTAAGAACATACAGTACAAAGGAGGGAAGGAGTTTTCTGTTGTACCATATCTGCAGGTATTTCTGCCTTCATGAATTAAAAATGATAGCAAGGAAAGCAAGCAAAAGGTTTTGATCTTCTGTATAGAAAAAACAATGTGCAGCCTATGTTAAACCTTTAAGTAGTAAATTTAAGTATTTCATGCATATAGTGCAGCCTTTATGGAATGCCTGTGTCTGAAAATATATGCGATGCTCTAGACAAAAATTTGCATGAACTGTAAGCAAAGGAAATGTCACGGAAAATATTTTTCTTCTTATCACCCACAGTTATTGATATCTGTGCTTCTCTATTTTGTTTATTTATTAAAAAGCAAGATGTATCTATTTTGTATAGCATTCTATTAGCTTTTCTTTCAATCTTCTTTAATTAATAAGCCCGTCAGTAAAGATGATCAATTCCATGGACATTTTTTGGATGGGGGGAATTTAAATGCATTTTCTGTAAACCACTAGCCAACACGTTTGACTAAGAAAAAAAGAAAAGGAATGCAAAAAGTGCAGCAGAAATTTAGAACGGTGTAGCTTTAAGAATCTAGACTGAAACACCTTAAATGAACTCTGCAGCAGACAGATGAAAAAAAAATTCTTGGCCCTTGTTGCTTCGCTATTATTCATGATGTAATTTTTCAGGTGTCAGTTTGCTAGAGAAAGATTGGAACAGAGCTTGTTGCTAGGACATGAATGGAAAAGCCGCTTGTGATTGGTTCTCTGCAATTTCTTTGCAAGCCAATCAAAGGGGAGAAATAGGAATAGAAATGAGAAGCAGAAAGGCTTCTGGCTGGGACAATTAATGTGTTTGCAGTGTCAAAGCAAATTGTAGAGCAAAGTACTGTACATTTAAAATAATAATAAAAAATTTTAACCAATGTAGATTGGTGCTTCTGCCCTAATGGACTAAAGCAATTAAAAGATATACTGTGATCTGTTTGAGCTTGCAGATCAGAGTAGATGACAATGTAGAAAGGAGACATTTTTTCCTAGTAGAGCACAGCAGATTATATAACATTTTTATTATCTTTTTGCATGCAGAAGTAGATTAGATAGATTCTGATTTCCTATATTTATTATTATTTATTATCCAAAATCATCACTGAAAAATAATTAAAAACTCTAATGGGCTCCTGTGATTGAAAATGATTGATTGCACCGGTTATTTGAAACAGAGAAAGCAGTTAGTTGGCACAGTTTGCTTTGCAGCAGTTCGTGATTCCAGGATGAAGAACAACAATAACAAAAAGTCAAATGGATTCTTCTTCTTGCAAAGATCTTTGTGTAGAAAGTATCAATTTATAAAGTGTAATTGAGCGTGTTTGTTATTTCAGACCCTAGCTATAAAAAGCATTCCCATTTAAGTTGTTATAAAAGTGCTTGCTTGACAGAGGAATAGCCAAGTAGGCAGTTTTGCCTGTCTGTCATCCTTAACTGTTTGATATCAAGACTCTTCTGCAATACACCAGAAGAAGGGATGTGTTTCTTTACATAGCTATGGAGCCTTTCTCTGTGAGCTGTTTTTCACAACCAGGGTTTCAGTCATTGGATCTACACTAGCATACAAATCAAACTTGACAATGAAGGCAGTGGGCTGTAATGTACTAGGGCAGTGAATGGTGAAACAGGACATTTGGGTTCAAATCTGAAGTGTGCTACTGCCTAGATGTGTGACCTTGGGCAAGTTACTTCATCTTCCCATGTCCATGTTTCTTTTGTCTTGCCTATTTAAATGTTAAGGTCTTCAGAGCATGCACTAACTACCTCTAGTGCCTGTCACCATGGAATCCAGTCTTGGTTGAAGCTTCTAGGTGCTACCAAAATAGAAAGCATGCATTTCTCTACACTGGGCTACAGGCACCTTCCTGTAACACACTGGAATCAGTTCAGTTCTGTAATGAAGAAAAAAATCAGTACAGTTACACCAGTTATAAAACCAGCTGTTTTATTTGCACTAGACTCTAACTTTTACAGATCCCAGTTTTAAAGCATTTTTGGCCCATGCCCAAAAAGTAAAAGAACTTCTCCCTTTAACCAAAGCAGGCAGGATAGCCATTTAAGATGTTTTGTCCCAGCCAAAGAAATACTACATCTTTGGTGAGTTTATATAAGGTTTCCTATAGGACTAAAACCCTGGGAACTCACGATTTGTGATTGCTTTTCCATATGTCATGGAGTAGCGTTCTTCATTTCAAACAGGGATCTCAGAGCTGCTAAAGTTCTGAATACCTTGTTTTGCAAGTTACCCTTTCAAAATAAAAGCACATCCTTTGGAGAGAAACAGGGATTTCTGGTAAAGAACTTAACCTGGAGTCTTTACTTCAAGTCAGGGCCAAATTCTGGGTTCATTTACACTGGTGTAAATGAAGAGTAACTACATGGAACTTGGATGCTCTCTTCCACACTGCTGCATCACCAATGGTATATTATTGTCATTACTTACATATATATTCTAGCAGATGAAATAGATGAAATGGTTGTAGGGGACAATCTTGGCTCGAGTGATCATGAGCTAATACAGTTCAAATTAAATGGAAGGATAAACAAAAATAAATCTGAGACTAGGGTTTTTTATTTCAAAAGGGCTAACTTTAATAAATTAAGGAAATTAGTTAGGGAAGTTGATTGGACTAAAGAAATTATGGATCTTGAGGTGGAGGAGGCCTGGGATTATTTTAAGTTAAAGTTGCAGAAGCTGTCAGAAGCCTGTATCCCAAGAAAAGGGAAAAAAAATTATAGGCAGGTGTGTTAGACCAAGCTGGATGAGCAAGCATCTCAGAGAGGTGATTAAGAAAAAGCAGAAAGCATATAAGGAGTGGAAGATGGGAGGGATCAGTAAAGAAAGCTACCTTATTGAGGTTAGAGCATGTAGGGACAAAGTGAGAGAGGCTAAAAGTCAGGTAGAGTTGGACCTTGCAAAGGGAATTAAAACCAATAGTAAAAGGTTTTATAGCCATATAAATAGGAAAAAAAACAAAAAAAGAAGTAGGACCGCTAATTACTAAGGATGGAGTGGAGGTTAAGGATAATCTAGGAATGGCCCAATATCTAAACAAATACTTTGCTTCAGTCTTTAATGAGGCTAATGAAGAGCTTAGGGATAATGGTAACATAACAAATGGGACTAAGGATATGGAGGTAGATATTACCATATCCGAGGTAAAAGCCAAACTTGAACAGCTTAATGGGAGTAAATCGGGGGGGCCAGATAATCTTCATCCAAGAATATTAAAGGAACTGGCACATGAAATTGCAAGTCCATTAGCAAAAATTTTTAATAAATCTCTAAACTCAGGGGTTGTACCATTTGACTGGAGAATTGCTAATATAGTTCCTATTTTTAAGAAAGGAAAAAAAAGCGACCCGGGTAACTATAGGCCTGTTAGTTTGACATCTGTAGTATGCAAGATCTTGGAAAAAATTTTGAAGGAGAAAGTAGTTAGGGACATTGAGGCTAATGGCAATTGGGACAAATTACAACATGGTTTTACAAAAGGTAGATCGTGCCAAACCAACCTGATCTCCTTTTTTGAGAAAGTAACAGATTTTTTAGATAAAGGAAATGCAGTGGATCTAATCTACCTCGACTTTAGTAAGGCATTTGATACAGTACCACATGGGGAATTATTGGCTAAATTGGAAAAAATAGGGATTAATATGAAAGTTGAGAGGTGGATAAGCAACTGGTTAAAGGGGAGACTACAGCGGGTCATATTGAAAGGTGAACTGTCAGGTTGGAGGAAGGTTACTAGCGGAGTTCCTCACGGATCAGTTTTGGGGCCAATTTTATTTAATCTTTTTATTGCTGACCTTGGCACCAAAAGTGGAAGTGTTCTGATAAAATTTGCGGATGACCCAAAGTTGGGAGGTATTGCCAATTCAGAAAAGGATCGGGATATCATACAGGAAGATCTGGATGACCTTGTAAATTGGAGTGATAGCAATAGGATGAAATTTAATAGCGAGAAGCATAAGGTTATGCATTTAGGGATTAATAACAAGAATTTTAGTTATAAGCTGGGGACACATCAGTTGGAAGTAACGGAGGAGGAGAAGGACCTCGGAGTCCTGGTTGATTATAGGATGACTATGAGCCGCCATTGTGACATGGCCGTGAAAAAGGCTAATACGGTCTTGGGATGTATTAGGCGAGGTATTTCCAGTAGGGATAAGGAGGTGTTAGTGCCATTATACAAGGCATTGGTGAGACCCCATTTGGAATACTGTGTGCAGTTCTGGTCTCCCATGTTTCAGAAGGATGAATTCAAACTAGAACAGGTACAAAGAAGGGCCACTGGGATGATCCGAGGAATGGAAAACCTGTCTTATGAAAGGAGACTCAAGGAGCTTGGCTTGTTTACCTTAACCAAAAGAAGGCTGAGGGGGGACATGATTGCATTCTTTAAATATATTAGAGGGATAAATACCAGGGAGGGAGAGGAATTATTTAAGCTTAATATCAATGTGGACACAAGAACAAATGGATATAAGCTGGCTAGTAGGAAGTTTAGACCTGAGATTAGACGAAGGTTTCTAACCATTAGAGGAGCGAGGTTCTGGAACGGCCTTCCAAGGGAAGTAGTGGGGGCAAAAGATCTATCTGGCTTCAAGATTAAACTAGATGGGTTTATGAAGGGGATGGTTTGATGAGATAACATGATCTTGGTAATTAATTGACCATTCATTATCAGTGGTAAATAGGTCAATGGAGGGATGATAGGAGTTACTATAGAGAACTTTCTGGGTGTTTGGCTGGTGAGTCTTGCCCACATGCTCAGGGTTTAGCTGATCGCCATATTTGGGGTCGGGAAGGAATTTTCCTCCAGGGTAGATTGGCAGAGGCCCTGGAGGTTTTTCGCCTTCCTCTGTAGCATGGGGTACAGATCACAGATGGAGGATTCTCTGCATCTTGTGGTCTTTGAACCATTGTTTCAAGGACTTCAGTATCTGAGATATAGGTGAGAGGATTATTCTAGGAGTGGGTGGGTGAGATTCTGTGGCCTGCATTGTGCAGGGGGTCAGACTAGATGATCATAATGGTCCCTTCTGACCTTAAAGTCTATGAGTCTATGAGTGTGAACTGAGATCATGGCACTATTATGGCAGGCAGTGTATATATATTAAACGGTCTTGTCCTGAACAGCCTGTGATCTAGACAGACAAAGGAATTATCACCCTTATTTTACAGAGGGGTGTTGAGATACAGAGATATGAAATCATAGAATCATAGAATACCAGAAAGGGAAGGGACCTTGAAAGGTCATTAAGTCCAGTCCCCTACCCTCACACCCAAGCACCATATAGAGCAGTGGTTCTCAAACTTTTTGGCCCGTGGACCACCTGGCTCAATGCAAACCTTTCCAGGACCACCAGTTGCTAATGGAAGCTCACTGTTAATTACACAATTACACCTGAGCCATTTTGCTAGTGCTGCAGCTCAGGAGAACAGTTTAATTTCAATTATGAAACAGATTAAGTGTTTTAACTTTCTCACGTTAGTTTATCAAACTTCATTTTAAATAAAGTAAAATATTAATTTATGTCCAACACAAAAGGTTCCCATGTTTTCTTTATTTATGGTAGGGGCGGGAAACCTTTTTTGAGTCAGGGCTCACTGACCCACAGAAAAATCAGCTGGGGACCACACAAGTGAGAAGCAAAAAAACCCCTTCCAAAAAACCTCAATCCTCACTGATGTGGCCCCCAACTGAGACACCTCACTCTCTGGCGTTCCAGCCCCATGGGAAGGGACAGGGAGGACTGAGGTTCAGGGCTTCTGTGATGGGGCGTATCCACCCTGCACTGTTCAGGAGGGGGTTAACCCAACCCAAAGGGCAGGGGAGGCCACACCCCTTTTAGCTTACAGAGCATGCTCCAGCTGCACTAGTACAAGAGAGAGCTGCTTAGCTCAACTGAGGCTAGTGGCTGGAGGGGAAGGAGCTCAGGATGGAGCTTTTGAACGGTTGCAGCAGCAGCAGCAGCCACCGCAGAAGCAGCAGCAGCCACCCCAGCAGCAGCAACCCCAGCAGCGGCAGCGGCAGCCACAGCCCCGGTCAGTGAGGCCATCTGGGAGGACCCACTCGCCAAACAACACCCCGAGGATCGCACTGCACATTCAGAACAGTAGGAAGTGGCCCAGGGTGGAGGATTGTCCTCCAGGAGCTCGGCGCGCTTCGGACGGAATTCCTGCTGAGCAGGGAGTGGCATCTGCCACTGCCAACATGGCCCTGGGCTGGGGCCTGGTGGAGTGGGAGGGCCCGAGCCCCTACCTTCCACACCCCATGGTAACTCCGCTCTTTGAGAGGCTTACCTGTGCACTAGGCCTGCAGGGCTGTCCATACCCTGAGGAAGGGAAGTGTGTTTGGGGACTAGGCCAGTGGGGCCGTATTTACCCTAGTAGAAGGAACTGTACTTTGGGACTACCGTCAGGGAGTGCTCTGGGGGACAAGGTCACCCCTGGACAGCTTCCCATAGGCCAGATTTACTTTTCTGGAGTTGGTAGATTTTGTGGACCCCTTTAGGCTCTGGGGTGGGAACAAAAATGAGGGGTTCAGTGTGTGGGACAGGGCTGCCAGCGAGTGGAATAGGGAGGAGGTGCGGGGTCTGTGCAGAAGGTGGGGTGCAGTAGGGAATGAGGGGTAGGGTGCAGGAGCAAGTCAGTGGATTGATATTTCTTGATTTTAGCAAAGCTTTTGATATAGTCTCCCACAGTATTCTTGCCAGGAAGTTAAGGAAGAATGGATTGGATAAATGGACTGAAAGATGGATAGAAAACTGGCTAGATTATTGGGTAGTGACCAACGGCTAGTGATCAATGGCTCGATGTCAGGTTGGTGGTCAGTTTCAAGCAGAGTGCCCCAAGGATGAGTTCTAGGGCTGGTTTTGTTCAACAACTTTATTAATGACCTGGATGAGGGGATGGATTGCACCCTCAGCAAATTTGCAGATGACACTAAGCTAGGGGGAGAGTTAGATATGTTGGAGGGTCATGATAGAGTCCAGAGTGACCTAGACAAATTAGAGGATTGAGCCAAAAGAAATCTGATGAGGTTCAACAAGGACTTGGGACGGAAGAATCCCAAGCATTGTTACAGGCTGGGGATCGACTGGCTAAGCAGCAATTCGGCAGAAAAGGACCTGGGGATTACAGTGGATGAGAAGCTCGATATAAGTCAACATTGTGCCCTTGTAGCCAGGAAGGTTAATGGCATACTAGGGTGCATTAGGAAGAGCATTTCCAGCAGATCTAGAGAAGTGATTATTCCCCTTTATTTGGCTCTGGTGAGGCCACATCTGGAGCACTGTGTCTAGTTCCGGGCCCCCCAACTACAGAAAGGGTGTGGATGCATTGGAGAGGGTCCAGCAGAGGGAAACCGAAATGATTAGGGGGCTGGAGCACATGACCTATGAGGAGAGGCTGAGGAATTTGGGCTTATTTAGTCTGCAGAAGAGAAGGGGGGGATTTGACAGAAGCCTTCAACTAACGGAAGGGGGGGTTCCAAAGAGGAAGGAGAAAGGCTGTTCTCAGTAGAGATGGATGGCAGAACGAGGAGCAATGGTCTCAAGTTGCAGTGGGGGAGGTCTAAGTTGGATATTAGGAAAAACAATTTCACTAGGAGAGTGGTGAAGTACTGGAATGGGTTGGACTCGATGACCTCCTGAGGTCTCTTCCAGCCCTAGGATTCTATGATTCTACTCACTGTGCTTGCCAGAGAAAGGTGAAAGGGCATTGAGAGCCCAGCTAAGTACACACAGCACTCCTGATCTCAGCTTGTGCCTCCTGCATGGCCCAGCCAGGAGTATAGCCCCTTTGCATTTCCCCCTCCCTCACAGTGGCAGGTCCCTTAATGAGGTGATGGGAAGGATCTGAGCTGAGCCCTGCACCACCAAAGTGAAACCCACTGAGCAGTTCAGGGAAATCCTTCTTGCCCCCAACCCCCAGCCTCCCATTGCCCATGCATCTGGAAATACCCCATACTTGGTTCCACTTGGAACCTCTCCCTGTTTGAGCCTCTTCCTCCCCTAACCCCTTTAGGAGAGGGGAAATTCCCCTGCCTTTGCACCAGTGTTCCCTCTAAGCTGCATGGCAGCACAGCTTCACAGGTGCTTAATCAGCCCTGCCCAGTCAATCAGCTCAACTTTTTTTTTTGCTCAACAACTTTGGTTTCCCCCCCCCCTTTTTTTTTGCTCAACCAATTTTTTTCCTGCCATGTTCGGTGTTTTTTGTGAAAGTATCTGGCAACCCTAGCTCCAGGCACTGACTCCAGGCACTGACTGGGTGGGGCTGACTAATCACCTGTGAAACTGTGCTACTGCCCAACTTAGAGGGTGCACTGCTTTGCACTTCCTCCCCTATGCTCATTAAGTGGGAGCAAGCTCCCTGATGCATGGGGGAGGAGGGAGGCTGGGATCACACCAAAGGATCACACTTTGAGAACCACTGATCTAGATCATCCCTGATAGATGTTTATCTAACCTGTTCTTAAATAGCTCCAATGATGGAATTTCCACAACCTCCTTAGGTAACTTATTCCAGTGTTTAACCACCCTGACAGGTAGGAAGTTTTTCCTAATGTCCAACCTAAACCTCCCTTGCTGCAGTTTAAACCCAATGCTTATTGTCCTATCATCAGAGATGAAGAATAATTTTTCTCCCTCCTCCTTTTAACACTTTTTAAGGTACTTGAAAACTGCTATCATGTCCCCTCTCAGTCTTCTCAAACCCAGTTCTTTCAGTTTTCCCTCATAGGGCGTGTTTTCTTTACTCATTTTTGTTCCTCTTCTCTGGATCCTCTCCAATTTCTCCACATCTTTCTTGAAATGTGGTGCTCAGAACTGGGCATAATACTGCAACTGAGGCGTAATCAGTGCAGAGTAAAGCAGAAAAACTACTTGGGTACGTCTAGACTGGCATGATTTTGCGCAAATGCTTTTAACGGAAAAGTTTTCCGTTAAAAGTATTTGCGCAAGAGAGCGTCTAGATTGGCACGGACACTTTTGCGCAAAAGCACTTTTTGCGCAAAAGCGTCCGTGGCCAATCTAGACGCACTTTTGCGCAAGAAAGCCCCGATCGCCATTTTAGCCATCGGGGCTTTTTTTGCGCAAAACAAAACTGAGCTGTCTACACTGGCCCTTTTGCGCAAAAGATTTTGCGCAAAAAGACTTTTGCCTGAACGGGAGCGTCAAAGTATTTGCGCAAGAAGCACTGATTTCTTACATTAGAACGTCAGTGCTCTTGCGCAAATTCAAGCGGCCAGTGTAGACACAGCCCTTGTGTCTTGCTCACAGCTCTCCTGTTAATGCATCCCAGAATGATGTTTGCTTTTTTTGCCACAGTGTCACACTGCTGACTCATATTTAGCGTGCGGTCCATTCTGACCCCTAGGTCCCTTTCTGCAGTACTCCTTCCTAGACAGTCACTTCCCATTCTGTGAGTGAAACTGAATGCCATACTCATGTCACATGGGAAGTGTGTGTCCAGGTTGACGATTGAAATGGTTCTCTTGAGTCCCCATCTAGTTCACTAAGCACAAAACCATCCTGACTCTAGTTTCCCTGTGGTATACCTGACAGAAAAAATACAACATTGGGTCTTGTTTCACACTCCTAGCAACTCAAAGTTGTCTAAACTGCACTTGTTACTGAATTAGTCCCTTGAGAAACTCGAGGGACTAATATTTTTATATGTGAACCATGGAAAGTGGCTCTCAATTGGTGTCAGGGCCTGAAAGAAATTATGCCCTGGAGAACTCTTGCTCCTGAAAGTAAGAACCATGGACATAAAGGAGATGCTGCTTCTATGATACTTCAAAGCTATAAAACAGTGTATAATTCTACAGGGATGTTTGGCATTTTTCCTACAAAACTTTGAACTTGGCTCCTACTCTTTGAAGGGCAAAGAGAAAAGAGACTTGTGGCCAAGAGATAAAACTTGTTTTGTCCGGTAGTAAAGCTTCAGAAAACAAACCATTTTCATCTTTGCATGTTCGCGATGGTCAGCTTCCGTTAGCCTTATTCGTGCTGACTAGCATCTTACTCCATGAATGGTCCTGTCAGCTTGGATGAGGCTGCTCTCAGGCTAGGTCTACACTATAAGGTTTTTGCAGCAGAGAGTATGCTAATGACCAGGCTCAACAAACCGCTGTTTCTACTCGCCCGTGGTGAGTACATTTCAGCTGGTTGCTCTGTGTGCCCCATTCACCGGTGCTGCGTGCATGCACAGTGCCGGTCTGGCGCATGCACGGTGCGGGGCTGGCGAGTAGCTCTCGCCGCAGTTTGTCGAGCCCTGCTAATGATGGACTCATTAGCATATTTTCTGCTGATGTTTTTTGCACAAGAGGTTTTTGCGCAAAAAGAAGCAGTGTAGGCACTTCCGTTTAGCACAAAAAAACCCTGTTGCACAAGATCCTTATGCCTTTCTGGGAGTGACCAGGAGGAGGTGAGTGGAGCACCCAACGACACAGACTATATGAATATCCAAATCTGACCCTTATACATTTAACAAGAGATGTTTAAAGGACCCTAAAGTAACAAGCTGCTCTGAATCCCTCCTGTCACTGTTACTCTCTCTCCTATTCCTGCCCCTGACTGGCGTACCGTATAATTTGTGGTGGAAGGATAAACCGTCTGTGCACAGTATATACTGGACAATTCTCTCTGGCTTTATGATAGGGTAAAAGATCTTTTAATTCATTAACTTTTAATTCCACAAAATAATACTAAACTGAAATGGCTCAATCCTGCAAAATTGTAAGTACTGTACTTATCAGTGCAGTTGAAGGACCAGGCTAGACTAGAGCTTTAACTGGAATTGAGTGGTACCCTCTATACAGGGATGTATTTTACCCCTGCAATTAGTTCTACATTGTGGCAAAATCCTTTAGAATATAATGTAAAGTTCCATATAAATTGAATATGCTTCTTCTCAAATTACACTAAACACCTAGGTTGCGTCTAGACTGGCATGATTTTCCGCAAATGCTTTTAACAGAAAAGTTTTCCGTTAAAAGCATTTGCGGAAAAGAGCGTCTAGATTGGCATGGACGCTTTTCCTCAAAAGCACTTTTTGCGGAAAAGCGTCCCTGGCCAATCTAGATGCGCTTTTGCGCAAGAAAGCCCCGATCGCCATTTTAGCCATCGGGGCTTTTTTGCGCAAAACAATTCTGGGTTGTCTACACTGGCCCTCTTGTGCAAAAGCATTTGCGCAAGAGGGCTTTTGCCCAAAGGGGAGCAGTATAGTATTTGCGCAAGAACACTGACAATCTTAAATGAGATCGTCAGTGTTCTTGCGCAAATGCAAGCGGCCAGTGTAGACAGCTGGCAAGTTTTTCCAGAAAAGCGGCTGATTTTCCGGAAAAACTGGCCAGTCTAGACACAGCCCTATAGTGTTTAATACAGAATAGTGTTTTTTAAAACATCCTGTAGAATTCTATAGTAGGGGTGGGACTGTCTTTGCAATCATACAGGGTGGTTCAGAAAAACCCTTAGATATGGGATCATTTTTAATTAAACTCTGTAGGGTTCTTTTTATTGACTTCAGGCCTTATTGCTACCTCGCCTTTGCTCACGTGGGGTGATTCCTTACTTACATGAGTCACCCTGCTAATTTCAGCAGGACAATTTTCAGAGTAAGGGATCACTTAGCATAACTAAGAGTGGCAGAACTGAGCTCTCTGTCTGACTAGGTGCTGCTCACAAGAAGATTTTATTCTCAAAAAGGAAATAATCAAATAACAAATTCTCCATTCTGTACGATCACATCGTCTCTCATCCTAATCCACAGGTTAAGATTTACAGCTGTGTAACAGAGCAGAATTTCCCCCCTTCACCCCTGTCCCTCAGTTGCACCTGCTGATGGGCAACCATGTAACTGCTTTGCATTTCTCCTTCGCTGTTTCACACTTGGGCCCTGGATGCAGACAGGAAGCGGGAGGGGTGTGAAGGAACTGGTGTGTAAAACACTATGGATTCAGCATTTGATCCATCTGGCTAGAGATGAATTGGAGGATTTCACTCCCAAGCATTCAGATGAAAGGAACAAATAACGCCGATGACTTTCTGAATGGTTCAGTACTTCTGAGATACATTGAGACTTCCCTGAGGACATCCAGGTCAAGTCGGAGTAGGGATTCCCCCCTCCCCCTTCTTGTTTTAGGTTGGAGTAGCAAGAGGGCAAGATGGTTTTCAGCCATGCGTTTAAAAAGGACCATCAGGAAAATTTCTCTGTCTAAAGGTTCTGTGATGCCTATTAACTTGGTATCTCAGTTTCAAGGGAAGGTAGAACAATTATTATTTATTTGTGTTAGGATAGCCCCTAGGTGCCGCTCTCATGATGCCATTGTACTAGGTGCTGCACAAACACAGAAGGGGGAAAATGGTCCCTGCCCTACCCTAGTTACAATCGAAGGGCATGTCTAACTTACTGGAAAATCGAACACAAGGGCAGGCCCCACTGGCGTCTAATCCTTCTCCTTTAGCGAGAAGTAAGGGAAGCCAATGGGAGCATTTGTTCCCATCAGCCTGCCATAGTGTGGACACCGCCAAGGCTCAGCTTAAGGTAAGCCGACTCCAGTTAAGCATTTTGCTAGCTGGAGTTATGTATCTAAGCTGTCCTACCAGGTCTAGTGGAGACTTGGCCTAAGCTCCTCTCTGTGGAAGAACCTCAGGTGTTATCATATGGGGTGAAATCCACTCCTGTGCAAAGGCCAAGCACTAGGCCTCAGCTCTCAGCATAGCGGTCAGACCTTACCTGAGCTCCTTCCATAGAGATTAATTTCATCTGCAGAGGACAGCAGCCGTTTCCAATGTTCTCCTGGCCAAGCTTGTCACTAATTGACAGGTTGTGTTTTCACTCCAGAGACTACTCAGGCATAGCTATGTTGGGGTTAGCTATATCCGTGTAACACCATAGTGTAGGTGCACCCAACACCAGAAGGGTTTGTTCTGTTGGGACAGGCACACCATCTCCCTATCTGTCAGGGCTTTAGTTTTCCATCTCAACTGATGGATGGTACCTGCAACAGCACAGTGCTGACGTAATGTCTCTGTAGTGACTCACCAGGAAAAGTAACACTTGTGCATCAGTTCTAAATGGCACTCTTTAATTCAGTTCTTAATTACTCCCTTCCAATGCAACAATCTAGGCAGAAAAGATGGATTTTGTGTGATTCTGCAATACCTGGGCTAAGTTATTTAATACCTACTTTTTTGTTGCATACAGTAACTGCACAAGAATTAAGAAAACTAAGCTGGAGTCTCTCAAAGCAATTAATTAGACTATTAAAATATGCAGCCATATATATATAGTAGACTACAAAATACATACTGCCAAAATTAAAGCCATTTTCTGGTTCATTAAATATGAGTAGAATTCACACGTTTTAGCTGATTATCCACAGATGATACAGATGAATATTTCACACCTTTTATGGTTATTGTAAAAAATAAGTAAATCCACAGATTTCATTCATTTTCAGTTATATAGTGTGCAGTGGATCTAATGCAGGAGAACTGAGGCTGAGTGAAGGGTAGAGGAAGGATGATTTTGTGATTAGACTTTACCCTGGGAAGCAGGGTCTCTGAAAAGTTCTGGTAGAGTGCTGGTAGAGGTTCAGCTGAACGTGAGCTCCCAATGTGATTCTGTGGCCAAATGAGTTAATGCAATCCTGGGGTGCATAAATGGGGGAATCTTGAGTGGGCATAGAAAGGTTATTTTACCTCTAAATTTCGCATTGGTGCAACCGCAGCTGGAGCAGTGTGGCTAGTTCTGGTGCCCACAATTCAGAAAGGATGTTGAGGGTTCAGAGAAGAGCCATGATAATGATTAAAGGCATGGAAAACTGCCTTATGGGGGCAGACTCAAGGAGCTCTAACTACTTAGCTTAAGTGTAAGGTTAAGGAATGACCTTATCACAGTGAGTAAGTACCTACTTATGGGGAACCAATATTTAGTACTCTTTAATCTAGCAGAGAACGGTAAAACACGATCCAATGGCTAGAATTTTAAACTAAACAAATTCAGACAGGAACTAAGATGTAAATTTTAAAAGTGAGACTAATTAACCATTGGGTCTTGGTGGGCTCTCCCCACTGACTATGGGAGGCTTTTCTAAAAGAGCTGCCCAAGGAATTATTTTAGGGAAGATTTCTGGCCTGTTATATAGGAAATTAGACAAAACAATCACAATGATCCTTTCAATTAGAATTTATAAAAAGTGCAGCTGGAAGGGGTTCGCAATGCTGGCTCTTTCCCCACCTCTGCCCCGGCATCCTGTGTGATCTGGGGTCTGGTCTGTCAAAACTTTCTCTTTCCATTTCACCTTCATCTAAAATGGGGCTCGGTAGCTTTACTAGGAAGAGGCCTGGGCAACTAACTCACTTAAGATTTGTAAGGTGAACTAAGGTGCATGAAAAGAAGAGCAGAAATGCCCAGATCCTGCTGTGATAGGGACTGTTAATACTGTGATGGGGACTGTTAATAATGTCCACCCCTCCTGAAACATTTTTCAGCTCTTTTATTGTAAAAATTATTTGTGCAATTTGTTGACCTTCTGCAATGGGTAGATAGCTTATCCTGCCATTCTTGCTCACTGTATCCCCTTTGTGCGTGAGTAGCCTCATAAACAGCCAGACAGTTGCCCAAAAGAGTAAGAATTGTTTTGTGAGGGTGGGAAATTCAAATCCTAGAAATCCAAATGGGCTTGATGGGCTTTTTTAGAGCTAAAGCTTTTTCTGTCAATTTTTAAGCGAACAATCAGAGTATGCACATTGTGCTACGTTACTTATCATGCCCTAATCGTAACTTAGAAAGGAAAATCCCTCAGGTCTTCAGGTGACATATATTAACACCAGAGACAACTTGTATCTGCTGATGAGGGGGGCCAAGGAGAGGGGGCTGCTCCAGCCCAGCCAGGCCTCTGGTTCACCAGTGATGCTTACCAGTTAACCAGTTGACCCGTGACATCCCTAGATTCCATTTTACCCAGTGTTTGAAGAAAGCCATTTAGCTACCTAAAGGGCTAAGAATAACTTCCCTCTAATTGCAATAGGTAACATTTACATTCCTTTACGGGGACAGGGAGGAGGTTGTATCAATGTGTAACAGGAAATTTTCTGGGCTTTCATATTTTTTTCCTAACTAGCTGACTTTGGAGTGAGCCCCAAGAACATGGTCTAATCATAAGAGTGCCAGGCTAAGAGTCAGGTCTTCTGGGTTCTGCTCCCAGCACTTCCTGTGTGACCTTGGGCAAGTTACTTAACCTCTCTGCCTGAGTTTCTCTCTAAAAGAGAGAGAATGCTAACCTCACAGGAGGGTTTGTAGGCATGCTAGTTTGTAAAGGGCTTTGAGATTGTCACCCAAAGGATGCCATGTAAATTGCAAAGGGATATTTCCCTTAGTTTTTGGCAATGGAGGGTTGCAGTGGAAATCAGTGCTCAGCTGCCAGGCTAAATTCTGGGGTGCCAGAAAGTTGGCTGATGCTGCCAGGGAAAAATCCCATGTGCCAGCATAATCTGGGAGAGTTCCACAGGGGCAGGGAAGGGGGGCACAAAGTGAGAAACCCCTTGTCCACAGCACCTGGGGCCATATCTGCAGCCTCTGGAACCCTGCTGACTCTTCAGATTCATGAACCCCATTTTCAGCTTCCTCCATGCCCACACAGAGACAATAACATGCAGATTGCTGGCATGAGGTTCCCACGCTGGCACCGCACAGCCCCTGGAAGGGAGGCAGGATTTATCCTCATATGCTTGTGCAGCAGGGAGAAGGGAAACCGCATCAACACCTGAAGCAGTGTAATGTGACACATTTCATCAAGCCGGTATATAAATGCCAGAGGGGCAGGTTCCAGTTGGCTGCACTCCTACTGTATATGCAGAACCTTCAAGGCCATGTTGCTTTCTGACAGCAAATCGATGCTACTGTAAACACTAGAACAAAGGAGTTTACAAAGAAGAGGGGGAAGGAACAAGGAAAAGGGAGTGATGGAAATACGATAAGCAGTCAAGGCTAAAACAATGTTGGGAAAAATCTGAATTAGCACCTATTCAGATCTCTGCCAAAGCTAGCTACTTGCATATTCCCAAGGCCATTAAGGAAGCCATGTGGTCTAGTGGATTAGGCATAAGAGCAGGCACTGGGAATCCTCTGTTCCTAATACCAGCTTTGCTTCTGGTAGTCTCAGGCTATCCTCAGTTAAACTCAGTCCTGTGCAAAAGGTCTGCACCCTTTTAATCTCTCCACAGGGGGTCATTTAAATCACCAGATACTGAATAATTTGGGTGTTTTCAATGTATTAATGGCCATACCCAAACATGCCATTGTGGACGCATTGGAGAGGGTCCAGCGGACGGTGACCAAAATGATTAGGGGGCTGGAGCACATGACCTATGAGGAGAGGCTGAGGGATTTGGGTTTGTTTAGTCTGCAGAAGAGAAGAGTGAGGGGGGATTTGATAGCAGCCTTCAACTTCCTGAAGGGAGATTCCAAACAGGCCGGAGAAAGGCTGTTCACAGTAGTGAGGGATGGCAGAACAAGGAGCAATGGTCTCAAGTTACAGTGGGAGAGGTCTAGGTTGGAAATTAGGAAAAACTATTTCACTAGGAGGGTGGTGAAGCACTGGGACGGGTTCCCTAGGAATCTCCATCCCTAGAGGTTTTTAAGTCTCGGCTTGACAAAGCCCTGGCTGGGTTGATTTAGTTGGGATTGGTCCTCCTTTGTCCAGGGGGCTGGACTTGATGACCTCCTGAGCTCTCTTCCAGCCCTATGATTCTGTGCTCTACACTGTTAGAAGTTGAACGTTTAGTGGTATGCAGCTAGAAAGCCACAGACTGGCAGTGTAAGTTCTGATTTTGACCAATGGTTGGGCATGTAAGTGGTTTCCATACAACTTATGTGAGTGTGAACCTTTGCTAGTGGTTGGGAGTTGGGGATTGAGGAGTGCAGATTCTGGTCTTAGTCCCAGCTCTACTACTGACTTGAGTTTGGTCTTGGGCCTGTCACTTACACTGCTGCTAAAGCTATGTCCAGGTTTGGATCCAAAGCATGGGGCCATATTGATCCATGCTTCTGTTTGACCCATGTATATAGTGTCAGAGGCCAGTTGTGTGGGAATTCCTACACAAGTAAAGGCCTATTCCGGCAAAGTCCATCTCTGCCTCTCAGGCCATGCTTACACTGAGAGATAAGTTCCAATTTATTAAAGTGAACTTTTTAGCATTCAATTTTTCATAGTCTAATGTGCATGTCCCCACTGTGTGCAAGAATTTGACATAGTTCAAAATAGCAAGCCCCCAGTAAGGTGGCTACTATCAAGTTTAAGAGCATGATGCATGTATTATTAGGAACTCCTGCCTCTTTGGCAAGCTGCAAGCTGGAATTTTTTCTCCAGACCAGAAAAATCATAATAGGAGAGGTGGAAATGCCAATAGTGATCCTTGGCAACCCAGCCTACCCCTTGTTCCCCAGCTCATAATGCCGTACATGGGCAGCCTGTACTGCAATAAGGAGCACTTCAACTACAGGCTGAGCAAGTGCAGAATGGTGGCAGAATGTGCTTTTGAGCATTTAAAGGGAAGGGTCCGCAGTCTTAGTAGGTTAGACCTCAGCAAATGCAACATTCCCTTTGTGGTGGCAGCCCAGTGGGTGCTCCATAATATTTGTGAGAGTAAGGGGGAGAATTATCTGGCAGGGTGGGGGCTGAGGCACAGTGCCTAGCCAGGTGTTTTGAGCAGCCAGATACCAGGACAATAAAGAGAGCACAGCAAGAGGCAGTGCAGATTAGAGAGGCTTTGAGAGGCAGTTTGATGAATGGCCAGTTTTAAGAGTCATGCATGTTGCTGTCAAAGAGGTGCCCCTGCATTCGGTGTGCTTGTCTGTAACTCTCTTCAATACAAGTAATAAAGAGACTGCTGTTCAGAAATTGTGCATTTTTATTTAGGGAATGCAGCAGGGACAGAAAAGGCATCCAGAGAGGGAGCTTGCGGGGGCGGGGGTGAGTGTGTCTATAATCACAATTGAGAGAAGGATAGCCTTTTGCTTCACAGTGCATCTCTGGGAGTTGAGTGTGAAGCTGGCCGGACTTGCCCCCCTGGGAGTGGGGAGGGAATGATGGTTCACAAGGGCTGGAGGGGACGCCTGTGTATGTAGACATCCTGGGACACTTCCATGTGGTCCATTGCATCCGTCATGGGCAACAAGACTCTCTCCTGGATCTTCACTTCCAGTTCCCTGCACTCTCTCCTGTCCTCACGCTCCATGCACATCTACTCCACTAGCATATTCCACTCGCTTAAGCACTCCCTGTCCAAGCAGATGGATTGCATTTTCTCCTTGAACATATCATCCTGAGTCCATTTTTGCCTGCGGATTTCTGCCAGACAGACAGCTAGCAGCACCGGGGGAGTGTGCAGCAGGCCTATGGCTATTCCTGCTGTAATGAAAAATGAAGGACAGAATTTACAGGAGATACACCGTAGAGTGTAAAACCTAATCTGTTAGAATAAAAGGAAGGTCTGTGTAGAGACAATAGGGATGTGTAATGTGCAAGGACACAGTTATACTTTTAAGCAGCCACTATGCAGCAGGTACACCTCAGAGTTCTTAGGGGAGCAACTGGACTCGGTTTAGTGAGACAGGCCAGGGCATGAGCCAGCTGGAGGGAGGAGGCCGGGCATTGTGGCAGAGTAGGGGTTCATGTGGTGCCTGTGTGTTCAGTACCCCAGGAGTGGGCAGAAGGAGGTAGAGGGTCTGGGCGTGGCAGCAGGTCAGGGCAGAGGCTCACGTGATGTCTGTGTTCAGCTTCATCCAGGTTGCCATGTGAGATCTGGCCTGACTGAATGTGGCCAGAAAACAATGAGGCCAGAATTCTGACTGCTGGCTTGGCATGGAAAGGGGTTCTACCACAGAGGCCAGAATAAGGCAGGCCTCCCCAGAAACCTTGTGAAAAGGATTAACGAGTACATCTACGAGAGCTGGATGGAGAGGGAATCCTCCTTGCATGTCTTCAGACACATTAACAAGCTTTTTCGGGGCACCCTGCTGTGTAGGCACAATGGCCTCCACATAGCACACCTCATTGCCTTAACCCACTTTTAGCAAGATAAATAAAAATGTAATGTCACCCAAAATGCCCTCTCCAAGGTCAATGCCAGATTGAGTCATCCTGGCAGGCGGGGACTGTCTCCAAGGTTATAAAAAGTTACTGACTCTTGGTGACATTGGTGGCCCTGCTCACGTGCTAACCATTTTCCTCCTCTTCCTCATCCATGCTACCCTCCACACTGCTGCCCAAGACTGCCTGAGGAGTGTGTCAGTCGGAATCCATGGACTGGCTAGGGAAGCTAGTCTGGTTCCCCACCCCCGAAGATCGCATGCAGCTGCTCATAGAAGCAGCATGTTTGCACTGATGCTTCAGACTGTCCATTTGCCTCCTTTGTATTTCGGTACAACTGCCTCAGCTCCTTTATTTTCACTCAGCACTGCTGGGCGCCCCTGGCATCTCCTCCGTGCCCTTTGTGATCTTGGCATAGATATCAGTGTTGCTTTTGCTGGTTCATAATCCTGTGAGAACAGATTCCTCTCCCCACACAGCAGTAAGGACCAGGATCTCCTGCAGGCTCCGTGCTGGTGATCATCTGTGACCCTGGGAACTTGTGGAACTCAGTCAGGTGTGCTGCCTGCGCTGAGGTCTGCTCACCACACTGGCCACATGGAATTAAATTCAGAATTTCCCAGGGCTTTTCCTGTTCACCTGGAGATCAGGAGAGTTGAAAGTCGTGGCCAGATTGGTTATTGAGGGCACTGTGGGACACCTCCTGAAGGCCAAGAATGTCAACTTTCACAGTGCAGTATCTGTACTACCGTAAAGTCAACCATGCAAGGTCAAATTTAGCATTACTCCTTGTGAATGGCCCTAAAAGTCAATGGAATGGGCTTGGTGGTGTGGACTCATTGTTTAAAAAATTGGCCTAATGCAGCAAAGTTTGACCTAAACTACCAGTGTAGACCTGGCCTTAGTATCATTGATCGAGAGCCAACTGTAAGCTCTTCATAGTCCAAATATAGAGGAAGGAATTAAGTCAGACTCATGCAAAAGAGTTCATCTGAAGGACAAAATGTAGGCTTGGACAAGGTTTTTTAATTATTATTATTCTTTATAGCTTTAGTTATTGAAGAGGCCATGAGGAAGAACATTAAGGAATGACTTGAAACATGCAAGTTGTTTGGTGCATAAAACATTGGTTGAGTTTACCCATCTGCAAAGAATCAATAAAATACTCAGTCCACTCATCTGAAATGGCAGTTGTGAGGCTTATTTAAAATCTTCACGTGCCTTGATACCCTTAGATTATAGGCTCAGTGTAGTGAGTCATACAGGCAAACAAATGTACAATTTTTAGTATATTTCACTAGGGCTTTCCTTATTTGCAAAGCTTGGGTCAATGAATACAGGTTGGACCTCCCTGGTCCGGTGCCTTGGGGACCTGACAGATCCCAGATGAGACATTTTGCTGGACATGGGGAGGTCATTTCTGGGCCCCTTGCTGCTGGCCACCCCACCCAGCCCACTGGCGTCTTGATCGGCTCCTCACCTCCTGTTGGCCCCGCTGTCCCCCCTGGGCAGCCATTGCTGCCCTGGCTCCAGGTCCCACTGTGCCGTGCTGGGGATCTGGATCCTGTCGGGCAGCCACGCGTGCCGTGCTGGGGATTCGGGTCCCGCAGGCAGCCATGTGCCACAGATTCCTCCCCCCCAAGCTACAGCCCCACTTGGCAGCCATGCGCGTGTTGCCCAACCCTGCTGGGCAGACCTCCTGCCACGCGCTGATGGTGGACTCGCTGCGGGCAGCCCACTGCCTTGCCGGCCCCACAGGAATCCCTGCCACTGGGACTCTCTGGTCCTGCAACAGCCATGCTGGACCATGGATGTTGTCAGAAGAGAGAATCCCGGTTAAGAGCGTCTCAACCTGTCCAACCCTAAAACATAACTTGTATATGAAGAATACACAGATTCCGCTGTCCGAGAGCATTCCACTAGCTTTAATGATGATTTTGGTAGCTGTTAGCTGCATAAGGCATACACATCTCAATTGTGCCAATACTGTAGCACAACCATATCCTATAAAACTAGATAGTCTGTGTAACTTTTTCAAGCCTCTTTTTTCCCTGATCCCCAGGAAATGGGGCACTGATTCTAATGGAATGGAACCCAGGGGAGGTAAATTTAAAATGGTGTACAAATAAAGGTAAGATCCGAAAAAGGCAAGCATGTATCAGTAGAGTCACAGCAAGCAGACAGTGCATGTTTTGTGTCCAACAATAGCAGCATGTGTGACTTGAAAGGCTCTTTCCTTATAAACCAAAAGGCTCATGGGGATGGTTTATTCACACTAATCTTCAAAGAGACACCCAGTCCAGAGGTTCCTGCTCCAATACATAAATTCAGTTCCACTCTAGCAAGAATCATTTGTACAAAGTGCCATTGTTATTGACGACCATGGGTTGACGCCGTGTGTGTGTATATTAACCTTTTATATTTCCCCTTCCACTTGCACAAGGAGCATCTAAAACCCCTCAGCAACATGTGACAATTCTACATTCAAACTTGCACTGAATCAGCTCAGAGTGGAGTGGGTTAAATGGAGTATTACAATCCCAAGAGCTCATCTGGAACTAATAATTTTTGAGGCCACCAAAAGTGAAGAGAGAAGGGAAAAGGAGGTGGAGCATACCTAGTTTGTTTGGTTAGCGGTAAAATAAGGCTTATGCTGCCATCTACTGGACTTATGAATTGCTGTTCAGAGCACTAATTCTTTGAATATTTCCACACACAGAATTGAATATTCATTCTTTAGCCTATTTGTTTTGGAAGTAGCCCACTCAGAACTCTATATGGTCTACTCAGTCACCAACTCAGCATAACCAGAATTGGAGTCAGGCCTGCTCTTTTCTAACTCCACTGTTGGGCATCCAGTGGGCCTGCTGTAAAGGAAATAGACCTGGGAGACTGCCTTGTTCTATATTTCTATCTTAGCTCAGTTTGTTATTGCTGCCCCTTGCATAGGGTTCACCCCCATGGAAGGAGCTTTGCCTTTAATTTGGGAATTGTTAACAAAGCACTAAGATATTGGCTGCAGCACAAGTCACAGGACACAACTAGAGTTGAAGCCCCCCACATCTGTTTCATCTCAGAATGAGGAACTGGTCCAACTCGTTAGCCCCACCTGCTGGAGTTGGCTCTGACATTCCAGAGCTCAATGAACGTGACCTAGTTGTTTACGGTGACTGGAACCTAACAAGTCATTGGTGTATTCTCCAAGGTTAAGGCATTTGAATCTCTTTTCCATTTTTTTCACTTTCATCACCCTAAATTATTTTATATTCTTCAAGCATGTTCAAGCATGTCACCCCGCACCTCATTTGCATAATTAATTCGGCTCCATTTTTGTGCAAGAAGCTTTTGCACAAAAAAGGAGGCCTCTACACGGCTCCTTTTTGCGCAAAACCCCTCTCTTGCGCAAGAGCCGTTCTTCCTGAAAAAAAGAGGAAGAACAGCGCTGGCGCAAGAGGGGGGGTTTGTGCAAAAAGGAGCCATGTAGACGGCTCTTTTTTGCACAAAAGGCTCTTGCACAAAAACTGAGCCTAATTAATTATGCAAATTAGGTGCAGCAATATTGCACGCTTCTCCTCGTTTGCATATTTTTTTGGGGGCAGTGTAGACATAGCCTTGGTGAACTGTGAATTACTCATTTAAACAGGCCTCTAAGGCTGTCTTTGGGTATGTCTACACTACAAAGTTAATTCGAACTAACATCTGTTAGTTCGAATTAACTTTCATAGCGTCTATACATACAAACCGCTAGTTTGAACTTAATTCGAACTAGCGGAGCGCTTAATTCGAACTAGGTAAACCTCATTCTACGAGGACTAATGCCTAGTTCGAATTAAGTAGTTCGAATTAAGGGCTGTGTAGCCACTTAATTCGAACTAGTTGGAGGCTAGCCCTTCCCAGCTTGCCCTGGTGGCCACTCTGGGCCAAACCAGGGAAACTTTTCTGCCCCCCCTCCCGGCCCCGGAGCCCTTAAAGGGGCATGGTCTGGCTACAGTGCTCGTGCCAGTTGCAAGCCTGCCAGCACCGAGCCAGCAGATCCTGTACCTGGCACAGCATGAGCCAGCCACCCGCTGCCACCCAGCCCTCCGCCTCTTCCCAAGGACCAGGCTGGCGGCTCCCAGGAGCCTGCCCGGGGCCGCAAGAGGCAGGTGCCCGCCTGGTCTAGTGCGGAGATCGTGGACCTCATCGAGGTTTGGGGAGAGGCCTCCAACGTCCACGACCTCCGCACTAGGCACAGGAATGTGGCCGTCTAGGGCAGGATAGCTGCCAGCCTGGCCACCAAAGGCCACATGCGAACCCAGGAGCAGGTTTGCATGAAAATCAAGTTGGTCCAGTGAGACCCCCGACCCTGAGCTTAGAACATAAGAACGGCCATACTGGGTCAGACCAAAGGTCCATCTAGCCCAGTAGCCTGTCTGCCAACAGCGGCCAACACCAGGTACCCCAGAGGGGATGGACCGAAGACAATGGCCAAGCGATTTGTCTTGTGCCATCCATCTCCAGCCGTCCACAAACAGAGGCCAGGGACACCATTCCTACCCCCCTGGCTAATAGCACTCCATGGACCCAACCTCCATGAATTTATCTAACTTCTCTTTAAACTCTGTTATAGTTCTAGCCTTCACAGCCTCCTGTGGCAAGGAGTTCCACAGGTTGACTATGTGCTGTGTGAAGAAGAACTTTTGCTTATTAGTTTTAAACCTGCTGTCCATTCATTTCATTTGGTGTCCTCTAGTCCTTCTATTATGGGAACTAATGAAGAACTTTTCTTTATTCACCCTCTCCACACCACTCATGCTTTTATAGACCTCTAACACATCCCCCCTCAGTCTCCTCTTTTCTAAGCTGAAAAGTCCCAGTCTTTTTAGCCTCTCTTCATATGGGACCTGTTCCAAACCCCTAATCATTGTAGTTGCCCTTTTCTAAACCCTTTCCAAGGCCAAAATATCTTTTTTGAGGTCAGGAGACCACATCTGTACACAGTACTGAAGATATGGCGTACCATAATTTTAGACTTCCCCTCCTCCTTCTTCCCCTGGCTTCCCCCTTCCAGCTCCCTCTTCCCAGGTTTCCCCCTCCCCTCTCCCACCCTCTCTCTTCCCCTCTCCCACCTCCTTTTCCCAGTCTCCCCAGAGGTTAATCCCCCCCCCCAGTTTTGTTAAATAAAGAGAGTTTCTATTTTTGAACACGTGTCCTTTATTTTTTTACATCAGGAAGGGGGGCTAGGGAAGGGTAAGTGGAAGGAGGTGAGGGAAGAATGGGGCACGAGCCCCCAATGGGGAGGACTGGGGTGGCTCTGTGGGCTCCTCGGGGTGGAAGCTCTCCTGCAAGGCCTCCTGGATCCTGACAGCCCCCCGATTGACACACCCGGATGGCAGCCTGCGGCAAGTGCAGCCGGGCTGATGGCCGAGTGCTGTGATGTGCCGAGTGTGGGCACTCAGGGCACTCCAAGACAGGACTGCTTTGCTGTCCCTCATCGAGGTAGACAAGCAAGCGAGCCTGAGAACTGTCTGTCCAGGGTGGGGGGTTGGGTCCCTTTAAGCACAGCCCTCGGCTAGCCTGAGGCAGTAGCTCCACGCTCTAAGTCCTAAGCTGATGCCCTGCCGGCACTGGTTCCGGCCAGCCTTAACTTCGGTTCAGGGTCCACTCAATGTGGACATGCTAGTTCGAATTAGCAAAACGCTAATTCGAATTAGTTTTTAGGTCTAGATGCACTAATTCAAATTAGCTTAGTTCGAATTAACTAATTCGAACTAAGTTAGTTCGAATTAGTGCTGTAGTATAGACATACCCTTTGAGATTAAGGCCCAAGAGTGGGACTTTGGCCTCCTGGCTTTTTTTCCTAGTTCTGCTGATGGCTTCCTGTGTGACCTTGAGAAAGCCATTTTGCCTTTCGCTGCCTCAGCTTCCCCACTCTGAAATACACTATCTGCCTCTGAGTGCCATGAGGCTCATCTCAACAATGAGTGTCAAGCCCTTTGAGACTGTGATGGGGTCTGCCCCACACTGGCCCTTTAAGTGTAAAACCCAGCATTGGGAGAGGGCTGAGAGCAAAGCCTGCAGCTGAGGTAGATACAGCCAATTAGGGCCCAGCTGGGGGCTGTATCAATAAGGGCTCCCAAGGGCACAGAAGAGACACTCTTGCTCTCGGTGGGGAGGGAGAGGGACCTGGCTGCTGGGGAATCTTGGGCTATGTCTACACTGGCGGCTTCTTGCGCAAGACCATCTTGCGCAAGGGTTCTTGTGCAAGAAGTCTTGCGCAAGAAAACGTCCACACTGCCATGTGCGAGCTGTGCTTTTGTGCAAGAGCGCCCATGGCAGTGTGGATGCTCTCTTGTGCAAGAAAGCTCTGATGGCCACTTTAGCCACAGGGCTTTCTTGCGCAAGAAATCCCTGCCAAGCGTCCACACTGCCCTCTTGCGTAAGAGGGCTTACACCTGATAAAAAAGAGCGTAGCTCTTGTGCAAGAAGCCCTCTCTTACCACGCCGTACTGTAAATTTCCTTGCGCAAGAGCGGTCGGGCAGTGTGGATGGTCTGCGGATTCTTGCGCAAGAAGCCGCCAGTGTGGACATAGCCTTGGAGGCTTCCCAAGGCAGCGCAGGGCTGGCCTGTTCTCACTCCCAGGGTGCAGGGCCTGAGGCAAAGCCTGAGGGTACTAGGGCTGCCAGGGGGGCAGCCAGGATAGGAAGAGGCAGCAGGTCCACACTCCCTTGCCAATGATGAGTGGCCATTTCAGGTGGCAGTTTGCCACTGTGGCAGGGGCGAGATGAAGACTGGCAGTTGGTCACTGAGGCACGGTTGGTCTAGGCGGATTGGGGGTTCTGTGGGAGGGAAGGACCCCTGAGTGCAGAGACCGATAAACACCCTCCCGGAAGAGGGTTGAGAGAGAACAATTGTGGGCACTGCAGGAGGGCAATGTCCTGCAGACACTGTGGTCTGGGGGGGCGACGTGGGACCAGAACTGACATGGGGAGACATCAGCCAGAGGGAGGCGTCCGGCAGGCCAATGTGAGCTAATTCCCAAAGCTCCCAGCAGGAGGTGTCACGGTGTTGAGTCTGCCCTGTGACAGAGACCTTTGGAGGGAAGATGCTGTATTGATAAGTGTTATGAAGAATAGAACTGCCTCTGAAGTTAGCTCAGGTACATTTTACAACATTAACCAGCAGCCCTGCCCAGACCTGCTTACCGCTGTGTGAGCTACCAGCCTTCTTTTCTTGCTTTGCACTGGCTCTGTGCTCCAGCTCCTTTCCTTGTGACTGATGTGACGTTTCTTCCTTCAACCAACTCCCCACTGGCCTCTATTCAGCCTGACTCGGGTCCAGTATCTCCCACTGCACTTGCAAGCAATACAATCCTGTCTTTTTAGCACCACGGTTAGTGCCGGGCACATTGGCCAGTTGAGTGTAAACCAATGGAATATCAGCTAGACTTGACACTGGAGACTTTGGGGATGTGGGCTTGAGTTTATGGGAAAGAAAGAAACCCCATGTCCTAGAAGAGCCCTGTGCTGCTTTTCTACTGTCTGTGTTTGCCAGGATGCAAGATGTATACCCAGCGTTAGGCTTTGGATCTTCAGAAAAAAAGTTACCTTCTCATAACTGTTCTTTGAGATATGGTGTTCACACTCCTTCCTATCAGGTGTGCATGCTGCATGCACAGTTGTCACAAACGTTTTCCCTTAGCAGTTCCTGTTGGATCATGCTGCCCAATATATGATCCTGCCAACCCGCCCCCCCCCTTCAATCCATAGAATCTTAGGATTGGAAGAGACCTCAGGAGTCATTGAGTCCAACCCCCTGCCAAAGCTGGACCAACCCCAACTAAATCATCCCAGCCAGGGCTTTGTCAAGCCGGGACTTAAAAACCTCTACGGATGGAGATGCCACCACCTCCCTAGGTAATCCATTCCAGTACTTCACTACCCTCTTAGGCTGTGTCTAGACTACACCTCTCTGTCGACAGAAAGATGTAGATTAGGCACATCGAAATTGCTAATGAAGCAGGGATTTAAATATCCCACGCTTCATTAGCATAAACATGGCCACTGCTTTTTTTCTAAACGGAGCTTTTTCGAAAAAAACAGCAGTCTAGAAACGGATCTGTGGAAAATAAATCCTTTTTTGACAGATCCCGTAAACCTCATTTTTTGAGGAATACAGGATCTGTCGAAAAAGGGTTTATTTTCAACAGATCCGCGTCTAGACTGCCGGGTTTTTTTCGAAAAAGCTCCATTTTGAAATAAAGCAGAGGCCATGTTTATGCTAATGAAGCACGGGATATTTAAATCCCTGCTTCATTAGCAATTTTGACATGCCTAATCTACATCTCTCTGTCGACAGAGAGGTGTAGTCTAGATGTAGCCTTAGTGAAATAGTTTTTACCTAATATCCAACCTAAAACTTCCCTACTGCAACTTGAAACCATTGCTCCTTGTTCTGCCATCCGTCACTACTGTGAACAGTCTTTCTCCATCCTCTTTGGAACCCCTCCTTACGGTAGTTGAAGGCTGTTATAAAATCTCCCTCACTCATCTTTTCTGTAGATTAAATAAGCCCAAATCCCTCAGCCTTGCCTCATAAGTCATGTGCTCCAGCCCCCTCATCATTTGTGTTGCCTCCCGCTGCACTTCTCCAACGTGTCCTTTCTGTAATGGGGCGTGGGGACAGAACTGGATGCAATACTTTAGACGTGGCCTCACCAGTGCCAAATAATTGGGAATAATCATTTTCCCTCGATCTGCTGGCAATGCTCCTACTAATGGACCCCAATATGTCGTTAGCCTTCTTGGCTACCGTGACGGCGAGTTGGGGTTTCCCAGACTCCTGCACCCCTGGAGTGGTACGAACAGACTCCGCCAACCGGTAGAATTGGGGGAGTTTATTTGCTTCTCCAAGATTCAGCACAGTGTAGATGTAATCTAGTATGGGAACTAGGCCTAGGAGGCCTCAGGCCCCCTCGAGATGGGGTGTCTGGGGCCTTACAATCCCAGCCCCCCTCCCTAGCCCCTACTTCCCCGGCTTCCCAGACAGCAGCTAACCTCCCCCGGCCCCCCTGAGTCGGTCTCCACCCCTCTCCTATTGTTTCCCTGCCTGCCTCAACCCGTCAGACAGGTTCCAGAACCTTTGCCTACGTGACTCACTGGCTATCCTGCTGGGCTGTGTCACAGACAGGTGTCACCCACAGCCCACCGCCCAGCATAGCAACCAGCAAGGTACCAACGCTACATCACAGCGACAAAGGCACACTGTTGACTCAGTTCCTTCTTGCCAGCTACCCCCACAGAAGGGAAGGAGGATGAGCATTGGAATGGCCATGAGCTGGTTCCAGCCTCACTTCTGTAGTCTGAGGGGGAGGTCTGGAGAGCTCAGTTTCAGCTCCCCAAAGGGCTGATCTATCTCTAGGTGACTGGGAAGAGCAAAGTCCTGAGGTCATAGACCTAGAGTCTCTGGAAGGGGTACCCTGGGCCTGACGGTAAGCCCAGGGTGTCCAAAAGGGCCATTGCATGCCTGACCTGGGCTGACTGCCTCAGACTCTGAAGAGTCCAGGGCAATGACCGTGGTGGTGCCAAAGCCCCCTGCGCCAGTCACAGGTGCCATGTGGAAGAGAAATGGGACCAGTGCCACAATGGTTTCCCCAAGATTGGTGCTGAGTGTCTGGTGCCTGCAATCGGCAGCTGGGCTCCAGTGCAACTTGTCAGTGCCAGTCCTGCGAGGGTGTTGTGGATGAGTGCTGATCTATCCTTGGTGCCAGGGGGGATAGATCATCATGTCCCAGTACCAGGTGTGTTCTCTCTGGACTCGGTGCTGGTGAACGATGTCACAGTGATAGGGAGTCAGACTGGTGCATCAGGGCAGACTTCCCTGTGGATGGCACTGGTCTCATCAATACTGGAGGCTTGTCCCTAATAACCATGGACTGAGCTGCAGTCAGCTCTATGCAATCTCTTGTGGCTTCAAAAGTGTCTGGGGTGGAAGGTGGCTTCAACATCTCCACCTGGCACTGCCCGGCAGGCCAGTTGCTGTGTGCTGGACGTGACGGTGCTTTCCGAGGTGCCAGAGTTGACAGCACCAACTCTTGCTGTCTGGAAGTTGGGCCCTTCCTTGGCTGCAGCAAGGCATTCCCTGTCGGTCCTGCAGCTCTCTGAGGTGAGCACCCTCTGTGTCTGTTCATGCCACCTGCGTGGCACTGGGGAAGTAGAGCAGTACCAGGGATCACAGGTGCCAAGAGTCACTCAGACTAGAGTCCTTCCTCAGCACCAACTAGCAAACCGATGCCGGAGTGCTCCGTACTGACGTGTTCAAGCCCAAGTCCTGGTGGTCTGAAGCCACTGGACGAAGTGCAGATTCCGTGAGCCGCTTTTTCAAACAGCAATCCTGCTCCTTTTTCATTCCTGCAGAATTTGCAGCGCTTGGTCTGGTGTGCCGCCCAGACACTGTGAGCAAGAGTTGTGGGGGTTACTATCTGGCTTGTGCTTGTGCTTCCAGACTTGAAGCCTTGAGCTTGTGCCATAGCCTGGAGGACAAGAGGCGAGGGGATTAGGAATGTGAATGGCTAACCGGTAACCCCCCTCACCCTTATTGGGTGGGGCGTACCAGTTACAGGTAACTGGAGGGAGGGCTGGAGCAGCCCCACTTGCCTCACAGCAGGCACAGAGCAGCCCCCAAGCTGTGATGGGCCCAGCCAAGCCGGAGCAGCATGCCGCAGGCAGGGGCTGTCTAGCCCCCCTCTTCTTTTAAGTGGCTAACACGTTGAACATAGCTGATTAAATGGATTTTACATCCGTAGGGTAGATGGGAAAGATCCTGCTCAGTCACCTACACTAACAGTATTCACAACTATAAAACAAGTACTAGAGGCATTTGCAAAGCAAGAGAGTCCCAGTTCCAAAGGCCCCCATGGATGGTAGGAAGGATTTGATGGTGAGGGTCAGTTTGGTAGGGTCATATATTGAGCACCATGAAGGCGTTGCTCCAGGGGGCTCCCGAGCTGACCCCATGGGAGCTGCTAAGGGAAAAAGTTTGTGACGACTGTGCATGCAGCATGCAAACTGGAATCGTCAAGTACTCAAAGAACCCAATCTTTCTTTTTGCTGACCCTTTTCTTCCCATGGACATCAATGATTGAGACAGTTGGGAGCTACATTCTTAAAACCAAGCTCTAGTCCTGCTTTGGAGAGTTATTTTTTCTTTGCATTTATCTTGCCCAGAGGGGTTAACACAAATACTGGTGCCCAGGACAATACGAGCTTGGGTCACAGAGGGAAAGAACACAGGAACCAAGTCTTCAGCTGTTGTTTTGAGGGCTGAGTTCGTCTGTTTCTTGAAATGCCTAATGCTTTTCAAGAAATACCTTGGCAATTCTAGCTTTGCTGTGCTGACTAGGGATGTGAACGACTAGTCGCTTCCCTCCCACCCCCGGCCTGGCTGCCTCTATCAGAAAGAGGCAGCAAGGCGGGGGGGAGGAAGGGGTGCTTCAAAGCGGCAGCGCCACGTGGAGCCCGGGGTCAGCTGGGGACTCTCCCGCTGACCCCGGGCTCCATGTGGCACTACCACTTTGAAATGCTGTAAGGAGCACAGGGCCAGTGGGGGACTGCTTGAGTCCTCTGCTTGCCCCGTGCTCCCTGAAGCGTTTCACCTTTGAAGTGAACAGGGCTGTTGCTACACTTCAAAGACGGAGGCGCCCTTATCGACTAATCGAATAGTCAATGCAAATCGCATCGACCGTTGGATTAGCCAATTAATCTAAATTTAACATCCCTAGTGCTGACAGCCACTGGTTCTATAGTCATCATGTTTAGTCTGCGGTGTTTGATTCTGGATGGACATAATGGGAATATTATTTATTTGTATTGTAGTAGGAGGCCCAGCTGTGAGCCAAGACCCTATTGTGCTGATTGCGATATAAACCTAGCACAAAAGGCAGTCTCCTGCTTCAAGGAACTTACAATGCAACTATAAGATAAGCATGATAGGAGTGTTAAGGAAAAAATAAGACTGTCTGTGCCTTAGTGTCCTCATCTGTGAAATGGGAGTAATGAGACAGATTTGTAGATCTTCTGATGAAAAGAGCTGGGCAATACAAGTATTATCATGGTAAAAATACAGTGTGAAAAATCTGGAAGTTAGACATCTTAGCCTTTCACCTTGTGTTGCCCCCCACTATAGATGCTCACCTTCTCTATAAGGTGCAATGGCAGCTAAGATGGTTTCCTTGTGGGAGGGGAGGGGAAAAGAGCAAGCCAGTTTGTTAAGCTCCTTGGGATAGGAATATATCTCTGTTTGTACTGTGCTTGGCAGGAGGAAGTATTGCCTGATTGTGCCCTCTAGAGCCATCTTAACATAAATGCCAAAGAGCAAGGATGAGATAATGTGTGATGGGGATTCTGCAGTGCTCCGTTGGCAGGCTAAATGAGTCTGAGCTGTGTGAAAATATTTACCATGAAAATGATCACTATCCACAGAACTTTTTTTTTGATCCTGAAAACATAATAGAAGTTAAACAAGATTCATCACACAAACATGCACATACTTCTGTATCAAAGCTCATTATGGGAGTCATTCAGGCATGTGCACTATATTTTAAGCCCCAATTCAGTCTCGTCAATCCCAATGTTCAAAAACTGTAAGTCAGGTTCTCGCAAAATCTTGAGACTGCCTAGAAAACCATGGTGTTCTTGAGAAATTCATGAATGCTGGGTTCTTTAGAGGTCACATTTACAAATTTCTCTCTCTGACCACAAGGGCTAGAAACTTATTTTTTAGAGGAAAGCTGAGAGTCTTATACAATCATGTGACTCCGGGAGTTGAGGCTTTAAGGAAAACATTAAATATTATGAGGCTTGTGATTAAAGCTGACATCAGTTAAGTGGGATTTGTTGGCACACATGAAAGCTGGCATCAGTTAAGTGGGATTTGTTGGCACACCACAGCAGGTCAATTTCAGACTCTGTCACTGATAAATCTATTTACAAAATACATCCTTTAAATAATAAAAAAAAAAACCCAGTGCTTAGAAATAGCATCAGACATTTTTTATTGTACTCCAAAAAAACAAACAAACAAACAAAAAAACAAATCACCACCTCAGGATACATGTAAAGTGGATTTTTTAAAAACATCTGTTTTCTTGACTCAGTTAATTGTTTTTTATTCAGTGAAAAAAGTTTGACATTGAAAAATAAAAAAAATCCTTCAAAATTGTGCAATAAGACACTTAAAATCAGCAGAAATCAGTGACTGAAAAAAAACAGAGAAAAGCAATCAAAATGATAAATGTCTAAGCATCACGCTAAAGAGCTTACAGAGGTGAAGCTAATGCTGATGAGACTGGTTGTTTATATTATGAGCTGCCAGTTTAGAATGATCACTGTTTGTAGATGTAAACCCCTTGAAGTTGATACTATAAGTGAGGAAGCTTTCTGGTTCCAAGGTTACTAACGCAATTAGGCAAGTCAAATTCTGAAGTCCATTTGAAAAAGATGTGGAATTTATATAGGAAAATATTACTATCATCTTTCTTGAAATACAGTTTCTAAAGTTGTACTGACAAATCAACGACATTTTTCATTAAATCTTTTGAGGTCCCGGTAAACCAGAGAAAACATGCTGATTCTCTGTAAGTGCATTTGTGGCACAAGGGTGTCCTGTTTTGCTAGGGGAATGTTTAGCTTCCTAGAGACTGAAACCCCTTTGTCCACCGAGCATGATCAGTGGTAGAGCAAGCTCTGCCAGCTTCACCAATATTACTTCACACCAGCCCTGGAGCAACCATCTCTAGGCCTGAGAAGAAAGTTCAGTCTCCTGGCCATATGCTTTTGGATTCTGAGTCTGGAAACAGCTTTACTAATTAGTGCTGTGTTGTGGTTAGGTTTTAATGTAATGACCACCTGTCTATTGAGAAATGGGCAGAGATTTTCCAACTCATTTACCAAACACTGATTTGTGCTGGACTCCGTCTGGTGACCTAGAAGTGAAAATTCCATTAATGAGAGTACAGTTTGAACTTCTCTAAACTGGAACTCTCTGGTCTGACAACATTTGTGGTCCAGAAGGACCATGGACGTTCCAGAACCAGAGAGTCCCAGTGGAGGGCTGGCAGCTGGGAGCCCTGCAGACCAACATGGCTGCCCAGCGAGGCTGGGGAGCCTGACGCACGGTGGTGGGGCTGGCAGGGCAGTAGGGCCCGTGGCAGAGGGGAGGTGGCTGGCAGGCCAATGGCCGAGCTAGGACTGTGGGGGGCGGGGGCAGCGGGGGCCAGAAATGACCTCTTCTGGTCTGTCAAAATCCCTCATCTGGAACCAGTCAGGTCCCAAGGGTGCCAGACCAGGGAGGTCCAAACTGTACCATTCCACTAGAAAGCCAAGAAGAGTAAATGTGGGGTTTGGTAGTCAGGATTTTCATGATCCTAAATATTTTTGATCTGTGACTGAGATCAAAACTACTTTCCTGGTAATCATGTGCAAGTACTACATGCAGAATGTATGCTGCAGTTAGGGGCGGTGCTATGTATGAAATCACTGTAGCGCTTTCAATAGACAGCTGAGTATAGGCTATCATTTTATGGACAAGGCTGTTGCTATACAGAGAACTGAAGTAATTTGTTCACAGTGCAGAGAAAAACTGGGCCTGGTTTCATTTTCCTGAAGGGGTCCTCACATTTCAAGTTTAGGAAATGGTACCTTCATGTATATTTCACTATATAAGATCAAAAACCAATGACCCAATATAATTAAAAAGTTCATCCGTTGTCTTTAGTTCAAATGGACTTAAGAGTGCTGGCTTACTTCTAATATGTGTCATGAACAATAAAACAGACTCAAAAGTTCACTCAGGGTTAAATAACTAGAAGAGTCATTTAAAAAACAACCAATAGTCTAGTAGCACCTTAAAGACTAACAAAACATGCAGATCATGAGCTTTCGTGGGCAAAATCCACTTCTTCAGATGACCGGAGTCTGGACATCCAACACTCCGGTCATCTGAAGAAGTGGGCTGTGCCCATGAAAGCTCATGATACCATCTACATGTTTTGTTAGTCTTCAACGTGCTACTAGACTATTGGTTGTTTTTTAAGTTCTTCCTGTTACAGACTAACTTGGCTACCCCTCTGAAGCTAGAAGAGTCAGGTACAATGGATACCCTTTTTGTGGACATATTCAGTATTTTTGTCACAGTGTGGAAAATCCCAGTCTCCTCCCAACATTTAGGGTATGTCTAGACTGTGTTGCTCTTTTGGGATACCAGAAGTATCCCGAAATAGCAATGCCACATCTTTAAAAGCGTTATACCGGCATCCTTGTTCACGAGGGTTAAGGGATTTGTTGGAATAGTGCTTCTTTTGAAATTTGATGCTGTGTAGTGTGACAGGGCAGGTTAAAGGACTTGATGGATGGGGAGAGAGGCAGCTCAAAAAAAACCTCAACAAAGAAAAAAAAAACAGCAACAGCCTTGGCTAATCAGGGAAAGCTGAGACAGGGCTGCTATAAATCAATTAAGGGACAGGTGAGCTGACTTCAGCCTTGCCACTTGACACAGGACCTCTTTAAAAACCCTGCCTGTGAGGGAGGGCAGGGGAGAGGGGAAGATGAGGTTGGAGGAGGTGAAGGGAAGTGAGAGCGGATAAGGAAAAGGAAGGAGAAGCTGAAAAACAGAACATCAGCACTGCCAGAATAGAGGAGGAAGGTAAGGGGCCCTGACAAGCAGTGTTTGGGCTTCCTTCCCCAAGTGGCCTGAGAGCCCAGCCAGTGACGGAGGGGGACTGGTTACTCAGCCCAGGCTGACCAGGGCGTCTGTCCCAGTGCCGTACAGCCAAGGGGCAGAAGCCCAAATGCTGGAAAGGGCTAGTGATACTGTGGGATTGTGGACAGAGCAGGGGTCTAGGACCCAAGAATGGGTCTGACCCTGCCATAGTAGACAGTGCCAAATTTCAAACTAAGCTCTTTCGATTTAGACTCGGAATAAAGCTATGCAATTTGTGTAGCACAAATTGTGTAGCTTATTCTGACAGAAGGGTGCTGTCTAGACGCACCCTTAGGGTGACAATTCGCTTCACATTTCATAACACTACTGCACCAAAACAAAAACAAAGTCTGGATCTATATTGTGTGTACCGTATTTACAACGACCCCTTGCCCATATCTGTGAACAAGATTCTGTGCTTCAAAAGTTCATAAAAATATACAATTTATCCATAACTGCATCGATCTTGCTCATATTCCCTGGAACATACAGTTTTCCATTTATATAAAATACACTAGCCCTGTAAGACTGGTTTGGCAACAGCACAGTGGTTATTTTTGCAGTAGGGGGAAAGTTTTGAGAGTTGAGGCTCTCTTTCGATTATAGTACTAGTCACACAAAGTAAAATTCACACACACACTCCTCTGCATGGAGGAGAGCTTGCCTGAGGCCTATGACCTGCTTCATGACACTTCAACCCTTAAGTGAGCTAAAGCAATGCCCAGGCAAATGTGTAGAGCCAATGCACTGAGCTTTATTTCACCCACATTGCATCAACCAAGGCACTGTTAACCAGGAGTATTTTTCATTTGCAACTAAGTGGTTCACACTGGAAACAGTCACTATTTTGTTCAGCTGAGAAGTGAACTCAGTCTAAGTGACCAGCTATGATCAGTCACCCAGGGGAAGTAGGTTGTCAAGTTCAAAAGTTTGAAAACATCCTACAGGAGAATCGCTACAGTGTATTTTAAGTGGCCATGAGTTATTAATAGTTGGAATTGGTCTTAGTGTGTGTGTCCCTACACAGGAACAAAAGGCAATGGGTTAAATTTTGCTTTGCCTCAGGTGAGTCTTTCCACTGAAGTCAACATGACTGTTTAGGTAAGTAAAGCATACAGGATTTGACCAATATCAGTGTCTAGAGACACACACATACCCCTTTTGAGATGCTATTACACTATTTTTTTTTAGAGATTGTGCAGAAATATCTATTTAATAAAAAAAAAAAACCCTCAACATCCTTGGGTTCGTTCTTTTTTTTTACTTCCCCCTAGCTTCCCAGAAATGTATTCAGTAAATCTAGGGATTTGTCACCCTGGGTCAAATTTTTGATCTTGGATATATTGGTGTAAATCGGAGGTGATTTAATTTCCAACAAACTTTGTTGGAGTTCCTCCAAATGTATATCTCACAATCAGAGCCGGCCCAAGGTACAGGCCAGCCGGGCTACCACCCGGGGTGCCCCATTGTACGGGGCGCCGCGCGGGGCTGCCGGGCCAGGTGGGGGCGACACCGCGCATGCTCTACGTGCCCAGGGCAGCGCCACGCATGCGCCAGCCGCTCGGGGGTGGCGCATGCCCGGGGGCGGGGCCGTGCATGCGTTGTATTCCCGGGGCCGGCGCCGCGCTCCCGGGGCCCAGGCGTGCGAATGGCTCGGGCCGGCCCTGCTCACAATAGCATCTGGCCCTCACACAAAGTAAAAAAAAGGAAGTCATAACTCTAAATAAAGGAGTAGTGTCATTAAAATCCCATTCCATTTTGGTTCCCCCCATTTAAAAAAAAAAGAAAAAGAACTCACTTGTCACTGGGGAATGACACTCTGCCAGCAGCTGATTTAGTATTTCTGTAGTGTACTGAACCATATAGAACTTCTACTGTTTGTACATTTTCTTGCTTGAAATTAATCACTTGTTTATCTAAACATAATTGACCTTTCTGTCCTCACCCTATCCATAGGAAGACTGCAATTATATTTTCAAGTTACACGACAAAGATACTTTTGGTTAAAATATTATATCGTGACAGGACAACACATTGTATTTTACTGGTATTGAGCCAATATGTGTTGCAAATATAAAGTATGTATAAATGTGATCCGTGAACACTCACAATATTTGCTCTTGGGCTGGCAAGTAGTTTTGACTCTGTGGGTTGAAACTCTACCATCACAAAAAGTTAGACAATGGTACCACATGTTTTTAACTGCTAACATTTAGCTTTGTAGCTGATGGTGTGTTTGCAGTAAGTGCATAACAGATAATGATCTGAATATATATATATATTACTTCTGAAGCTGAAATTGAAAACACAACTATTTTTAGGAAACAGTAATGAAGGAATACAATATGCTTTTGTAACCCCAAATAAATTCAGATTTTCAGACAGAGCTTCATAAGACTGTGAAAAACCTGCATTCAAAGCACTTCTCTAGTTTAAGACAGCATGTCTCCACCCCATCCTCCGCCTGCCCATCAATATAATAGCATCCTAAAGAAATTCAATAGAGGAAACATGTTTGTCAAATTGCATTTGACAGCATGTACTGAAATGTGTTTTTAAAGACAGTGACCTCTTTTTCCTATTAGTTTCCAATTTTTATCAATAATGTATTTAATTAAATGATCAGATTAATGTAAATCCACTTTAGGTAACCCTACAGCATGTAGGGCAATGCTGGTGATGCACAGGACTACATGATCTGGAGTTCTGTCAGGCAGAAAAGGTCAGAACTGAAAATTGTGGAGCTTAGAATTAATTATCTAAATCCATATTAAGGGCTAGACCTCTAAACAGTTCCATACAAGTAACTTGCTAGTACTATGGAAGTCAGTGGTACTAACATGTCTAAAGTTACTAATGTGCATTAAATATTTGCACAATCTGGACCTTAATCACCTAAATTAGACTTTGACTCAGCAATATACTTAAGCATGTACATTAACTCTTATGTACATGAGTGGTGACTTGAATGTGAATATTTATGTGAATATAAGCAGGCCCATACTTAAGTACCTTGACTGAATTAGGATCAAAAAGTGGTCTGATTGGTTTCAGGACAGAGTCAATGGGAGCTGTGGGTCCCCTTTCTGAAAATGAGGCCACTTACATATTTAGATCTTTATGCATGTAAGTGTTGCACATTTGGCCCTGAGGTCTGGTTCAGAAAAGTCAAAGAACTGAAGCACATGTGTAAATCCCATTGATTTCACTGGGACTTAAGACATGCTTCAAGGTAAGAAAGTGCTGAAGTGCTTTGCTGAATTTGGCCCCAGAGTTTTAAAATTTTGACTCCATTTTTAACAATGGGAGGGGGTTTAAAATTAACTATTTTTATTATTATGGCAGTAACAATGATTGTGATAGAAAAATCTATTGCCGTGCAAGATAAAATGGTGCACATTCTACACAATGTGTACAATGTTTGACAGTTCTCAAAATCTGATCTAAAGCATGTTTCCCAATAAATTAACACAACAAAAACACTTTCATATAAAACAAAGTCCAAAGGTTGATTTTTTTTAAGTAAATGTAAAACCATCAGGAACTATATTACTTGTCTCCCTCACTATATATAATCTCCTGAATTTTTTAAATAAATTTCTTATTGTCTTAGAAAAATAAAAAAGAGTAGCCAATTTAGTGAAGAGAAAACATCTCACAGACTTAAAAGCATGCCCAGCAAGCACAGCCTTGTAAGACTAAATTAATGTTAAAACAAAGCAATTTGTTTCTAAATCAACCTGGTCTGCAGTTCACAATTGATTACTACAAAGTGTAATTTTTTATTATTTTGGCCCATATAAAAATAATGTATTGCAACTCAAAGTGCATTTTTTAAAATAAACAATCAACTATTTTTATCAAATGAAATATTTACACCATTTGGATTACAGTCAGAAATGCGCTTCATGCAATGACCATCGGAACATCATCTGAGAATCCAGTTATCATAGGGGCTTCATCATCCTCATCGCCTGGAAAGTAAACACAATGTTCTGTCATGTTGCTACAGCAGTTTGATGCATTCTAAGGCCAGAAGGGACCATTACATCATCTAGTCTGACCTCCTGCATAACCTAGGAATAATGTAGTGGAGCAGGCTAAGGAAGCACTTGACCATTTGAGCCAATTTCCTCTCCCTAACTGAAGGTGCAGAGGACAATTTGCTTCATGTGTAGATTTTGGTACAGACATGGCAGTTTGGCATTAAAGAGAGACCTTGGAGTTAACAATAATAAAAAGCAGCTTATATTTATGCAGGGCCCGATTGACCACATGGGATATAATCCTACCAACAGACTTCAACAGGAACAAGAACAAACCCAGAGACTCATTCCAAAGTGTCCCCAAAACAGAAGTTAGGTGCCTGTTCTGCTCCCACATACGTCAATGGAACTTGTACAAGAGTTGGATACAGCCCAACACACACGCACAAGAACTTATTTGCCATTGAAAATACAACAGTCTCTGGGGTGGAGCTGGAACTGGGACAATTTTGGCTGAGGACACTAGAATAAATTTGGATCCTTACGGTGAGTGTAGTATTCTGGAGTATTCTCTCAACACAGACATGGAACTAGATTCTCTTCTGGTTTCAATGGAGTTCAGTGGATTTATTCTAGCAGAGAGTTTGGCCCAGAGATCCTAAACCTTTGAAATGCATGGGAATCTTGTTTCCAATGGGCATAGGACAGAAACTCCAACATGGAGGAGGTGGCTGAGTTGGCCCAATTAGGAGCTGAATCTGTGTTTCCATGTATTGAAAATGCCAAGGGATGGTAGATAAAAAGGAAGAAAGAGGATGTATCTGTCCATTCATGTGGCCCACTCACTAGACTAGTTGCCCATCGCTGCCGTACATCCTTATTGGTCAGTGCTGTGTATGTGTCATGCCATGGTTTGTGCATGGTTGAGAAGGTACGGTCAGTGGCGTATAGACTATACCCTTATAGATGTTGTCTGTGAGGGAGGCTGGGACTAGAGCCAAGGGCAGATGGCACAAGAGCTGCAAATAATGTGCTTCGGAAACATAAAATTGTGCATTGCTTTGAGGAAGCTTGGGACCTGCTCTCTGCAACTGAAATGTGACCAAGAACTACAAAAATTTCAACAGCTTACCAGCTACTCAGATCAGTGCATCAAGAGAGCTTCAGTGGATAGATACACAAACCTCTCATAAAATTTCAGGACAT
The DNA here is from genome assembly GCA_032595735.1 of Pelochelys cantorii. Classification (NCBI taxonomy): domain Eukaryota; kingdom Metazoa; phylum Chordata; order Testudines; family Trionychidae; genus Pelochelys; species Pelochelys cantorii. The sequence continues at coordinate 14,598,348 of CM064352.1, read as the reverse complement.
GGAATAGTGCTACTTACCTAAATCATCACCAGAAGAGAATATGGCTGAGCCAAGGCGGGAGCTGTAGTGGCTATTTGCAAAGGCAGTAAAGCTATTCTGCAGTCTTCTGTGTCTCATGTACAATACAACAAACCCTATCCCCATGGTCACGAGCAATAGGAATAATATTGGGACCACGATGGCCGCTACATCTGTGGATTTACCAGTTTTTGATGCAGAGGCATCTTCACCTATGAATGGAAAAAAAAATGCCATTTGCAATTGCTGCTTTACAGTGTTCGGGTAACTGCTGTCAGTTTAGTTTCCTGAAGATCTTCCAGTGGAATAATGAACCTGCATGGTGTAAAATCACAATGGCATTTAAATCCTGCTAACAGTGGTGATCCCCTCTAGATGCCCTCTAGCAGAACACGTAACTGGAATTTATATATTCTATTTCATTAAGTCCTTGGCTTGAAGAGCACACAGTAAAAAAACCCAACAAAACAGCTTTTGTTTTTGTATTTAAAAGCTAGGCTTTGATCATGTCTAGTTTAAGGCAGAAACACAATGAATGAAAACGTACCAGCTCCTAGTTCATCATACAGAAGAGTAGCAGGCTCCCCACACATCTGTCCACTATAAAGGCATCTGGCCTGAACTGTGAATGTATAGTTGTGTCCTATCTTCAGGTTGGAAATTTTGAAGAAGTTCTCTGTGGTGTTCCCAAGATAAGCTGTGATGTTCATTGTGCTATCGAACATATGTATCTCATAACCCTGAAATGCAAGGAAAAAAATCCAGAGAATAAAACCCAGATCACTTGGTTCTTCAGGGTTTGTTACTTCAGACACCCTTAATTTTTTTTTTTTTTTTTTTTTTTGCTAGTGTATTTAGCCCTCTTGATACCCCCATTGACAGCAATTACACAAATTTTCTTCAGGAATATAAGCATTCACCCTAACCTCAAGGGCCTAGTCTAGTGCTGAGAGATTTCAGCCTCCATTGGTAGAGCCCGGCAAATCCACAGATACCCACAAGTATCCATATCTGCTGACCCTAGCCCTGAGTCCTGAAGGGGGAGTTTCATGAGCAGGCAGGGTTGGCTGGAACTTGCCTCTCCCTTCAGTCTATCCTGGTTCCTGGTGGTTCTAACCAGTGCCTCTCACCTTCAACAACAGAAGAGTAAGACAGGTTGGGTAACGGAGTCCATTGGAACAGCTGTATTGTAGAGCTAGTGTAGGGCAAGGCATGCTGGGAAAGAAGGAAGATTCCTATCTATCTAGCCACAGGCAGACACGCAGGAATGTGCACACACTGACATGCACGTCAGTGCATTGTGTTCTCAAGCTGTTCTGTAAAACGGCACTTAATTCACCTTGAACCATACCAGCTCCTTAATTAACAAAGAAACAAACAAAAAACCCCCAAACCAAAGCAAACGTTGTGACTTACCCGGCTTTCATTAAAATTGCTTTCTTTCAAGGCTAAACTCTTCCAAAAAAGCAGAACATGATCATTTTCTGTTAGAATTTTTAAGGCATCTGGTGCAGATAGTGAGACTGCAAATGGGGAAAATAGGCAAACATGTGACTTAATAGTATTGTCTCTATTTTTAGAAACTGCAATAAACAAGATCACTGAGAGTTTATCTATCTATCTATTTATCTTACATTCACCAGTGTTCTATATACACTGACCTGATATGAAGGACCCTCGCCACTGAAAGCAATGAGAGTTTTGCAACTGGAATCAATGGGAGGAGCAAATGACTAGTAGGCATTCTGCTTCCTGACTACAACAAAGAAGACATTTTTAATGCCTACACTTAAGCAGGTGAAAAATTCCCTGCCTGACATTTTTAGTGACTGCCCTCTTTTAAGAGGTTTTAAGAGGCTTTTTCTGGGAGTTACAGATGCTCAGTATCTCTCAGGATGAGGCCTCAAGTATGGAAAATAGATTGGATAACATAAGAACACCGGCGTCTCATACCAGATCAAATCAATGGTCCATCTAGCCCAGGGATCTCAAACTCATGGCCTAGGGGCCATCTTCAGATTGGAGCATATTTGCAATCCAGCCCATGACATCCTCTCTGAAAACATCCACTCCATGTGCAGTGGCAGTCAAAAAAGTGAACAGAATGTTTGGGAATCATTACGAAATAGATAGATAAGAAGACAGAAAATACCATATTGCCTCTATATAAATCCATGATACGCTCACATCTTGAATACTGCAAGCAAGTGTGGTTGCCCCATCTCAAAAGAGGTATCTTGGAATTGGAAAAGGTTCAGAAAAGAGTAACAAAAATGATTAGTGGTATGGAGCAGCCTTCCGTATGAGGAGAGATTAATAAAACTGGGACTTTTCAGCTTGGAAAAGAGATGACTAAGAGGGGATATGATAGCGGTCTATAAAGTCATTACTGGTATGGAGAATGCAAATAAGAAAGTGCTATTTACTCCTCATAACACAAGAACTAAGGATCACCAAATAAAATTAATAAGCAGCAAGTTGTTAAAACAAACAAAAGGAAATATTTCTTCACACAACATGAAGTCAACCTGTGTGGAACTCTTTGTGAAGGCCATGATTCTAAAAAGAACTACAGGTTGAACCTCTCTAGTCCGGTGCCTTCAGGACCTGACCGGTGCTGAACCAGACAATTTCCCTAGGCAATTTATTCCATTGTTTAACCACCCTGAGTTAGGAATTTTTCCTAACGTCCAACCTATACCTCTGTTGATGCAGTTTAAGCCCATTCTTTCTTGTCCTATCATCAGAGGCCAAGGAGAAATTTTTTTCTCCCTCCTCCTTGTGACACCCTTTTAGATACCTGAAACCCTCCCCTTTTTCGAAAAAACCCTGTAAACCTCATTTTTGAAGGAATAAGGGTTCTTTCAAAAAAGGGGGGGTTTGCGCAAAAACCCCCATCTAGACTGCTTTAAAAAAAAACAAAAACAAAAAAACCCAAAAAAACCTCTTCCGAAAAAGGGATCGGAAGAAGATATGCAAATTCGTGTCGAATTTGCATATGTTCTTTCAGAAGCCGAGGGTAGTCTAGATGTGCCCTCAGTCTTCTCTTTTCCAAACTAAAGAAGCCCAATTTCTTCAGCCTTGCCTCATATCTCATGTTTTCTAGGCCTTTAGTAATTTTTGCTCTTCTCTGGATCTTCTCCAGTTTCTCCACATCTTTCCTGAAATGTGGTGCCCAGAACTGGACACAATACTCCAACTGAGGCCTAATCATTGCAGAGTAGAGCGGAAGAATGACTTCTCGAATCTTGCTCACAACACTTCTGTTAATGCATCCCAGAATCATGTTTGCTTTTTTTTGCAACAGTGTCACACTGTTGACTCATATTTAGCTTGTGGTCCACTATGACCCCTAGATCCATTTCTACAGTATTCCTTCCTAGACAGTCACCTCCCATTCTGTATGTGTGAAACTGATTGTTGCTTCCTAAATGGATATGTAGATTGTACTGGGTTTTTCGCCCTTAGGTATGATGTCCATCTGTTTGCATTTGGAAAGGAAGATGATGTCAGTTTGGATCTGTGCGAGTTTCTTTGTGAAGTTGATGGATTTCCACTCCATACAGCTGAATGCAGTGCCTTGCATGTTCAGAAGCTTCGGGGGTAGCCCAGTTAGTCTATATAGGAAAAACTTAAAAAACAACAAATGGTCTGGTAGCACTTGTATACAAAACATGTAGTTGGTATCATGAGCACAGCCCACTTCTTCAGATGACCGGAGTTTTGAGTTTAGGATGTGAAGACTCAAAATAAATAGGGGAGAAGGAAGAAGGAGGAAGGAAAAAAGGAGGGGGCAGGAAACAAGGAGCAGAGGGTATGAAAATATCAAAGAGAAAAACAAGAAGGCAGAACTGGCAACCTATAAGCACCTAAAGATTGGATAGTTAAAAGAAGCAGATAAAGATCATAGGATAGCAATTAGATAGGAAGAGTACTAATGCAAGAATCTACACAGACAAAGAGCTGTTGGCATCTTCATTGAATGCTAGGTTAATAATGTCCCAGCCATCCGTTATGACATAGATCAAATTACTGGATGTGCAGTTGAATGATCCTCTGATTTGGTAGCTTATGTTGTTGGCTCTAGTAATGAATTCACTTGTATAGATGTGTGGGCAGAGTTGGCACCGCAGCTGATTGCAGGGCTGGGTTCCTGGATGCTTATGATGTAGTTGTGTAGCATGGCTACCGGAAAGAATTTGTTTCAGGTTGGGGGGTTGTCTGTAAGTGAGAATAGGCTTTTCCCACAAGGCCTCTGAGAGTGAGGGATCATTTTCCAAGATGGGTTGCAGGTTGTATATAATGTGTTGGAGGGGTTTGAGTTGTGGACTGTAGGTAATAACAAGTGGAATTCTGTTATTTTCTCTTTTGGGTTTGTCTTGAAGTAGTTCATGTCTGGGTACTTTTTTGGCTCTGTCAATCTGTTTTTTCACTTCTCCAAGTGGGTATTTCAGTTTTAGGAATGCTCTATAAGGATCCTGTAGGTGTTTGTCTCTGTCTGAGAACAGTTATCTAGCCAGTTATGCACCCACCTTATTGTAGCCCCATCTAATTTGTATTTATCTCATTTATTGATAAGGAGGTCATGCGAGACCATATCAAATGCCTTACTAAAGTCAAGGTATACCATGTCCACTGCTTCTTCCTTATCCACAAGACTTGTTATCCTATCAAACAAAGCTATCAGATTGGTTTGACATGATTTGTTCTTTACAAATCCATGCTGGCTGTTACCTATCACCTTAGTTTCTTCTAGATGTTTGCAGATGAATTCCTTAATTACCTGCTCCATTATCTTTCCTGGCACAGAAGTTAAACTGACTGATCTGTAGTTTCCTGGGTTCCTTTTTATAGATGGACACTAGATTTGCCTTTTTCCAGTCTTTTGGAATCTCTCCCGATTTCCATAACTTTTAAAGATGATAGCTAAAGGCTCGGATATAATCTCTATCAGCTTCTTGAGTGTTCTAGGATGCATTTCATCAGGCCCTGGTGACTTGCAGACATCTAACTTTTCTAAGTAATTTTTAACTTGTTCCTTTTTTATGTTACCTTCTAAACCTATCCCATTTCCACTAGCATTCACTATGTTAGGCATCTCTTCACCATCAAACTTCTTGTTGAAGACTGAAACAAAGAAGTCATTAAGCACCTCTGCCATTTCCAAACTTCCTGTTATTGTTTCTCCCTCCTCACTGAGCAGAGGGCCTACCCTGTCCTTGGTCTTCCTGTCCACGGATGCTGCCAGACCAGAGCATGCTGGACTAGAGAGGTTCAACCTGTGGGTAAGTTCATGGAGGACAGGTCAATCAATGGCTATTAGCAAGGCTGAGCACAGATGGTATCCCTAACTTCTGCCAGATGCTGGGAATGGGCAACAGAGGATAGATCACATGATTCTCTCTGGGGCATTTGGCATTCACCAATATCAGAAGACAAGATTCGGGGCTAGATGGACCTTTGGTCTGACCCAGTGTGGCTGTTCGTATGTTTTAGTGAAAAGTGTTAAATTCTCCTACTGGACAACTATGCACTAACCTCCCACAACATCCAAAGGTAATCTTCTTTCCTTACCTGTGGTAATTTTCATACTGGATTCTTTGCTCATATTTCCCAGTTGAACAATTATATGATATTTTCCTCCTGGCTCCAGCTTTTTAATGGTGTATTCCACTGTGCTGTTCCGAGTTTTTACCTTGTAGATTTTATCTGTTTTTTTAATTAAATCTTTCACTGCGACAACGTATAGCTGCAGGGAAGAAAAGGACACAGAGCGAACAACAGAAGCTCCTACTTCCCATTCAGTGGCTGGTGATACAAAATGCTAGTTAGTACACGAGACTCTGGGCTTGAACCACATTTAACAAAATTTTCTATGTGCTGGAAACCTGTGAAGCCAAGTGGGCTTTCCAACTTCTTATAGCACATTATCAGCAGATGGCCCAACACCCCAGAAAGCTATTTACTGACAAACTAAATCTAGCAGCTGGGGAATAAGATGGAAAAAAAAAGTTTGCATTGTGTTGTATTTCAATGTAAAATACAATCTTTTGCTATTTTTACATTCAAATTGAGATTCCAGTTTTACAAGGAGGATTCATAGCTCTTGTATTATTATAGTTACAATAGTATTATCTGGATTTTTATCACACTTTTCATGAGCAGATCAATATTATCTCAAAGAACTTTATAAAGGAGGTTGGCATCATTATTCCCATTTTACAGATAGGTGAAGTCACCCAAAATCACTGAGGCCAGGTCTACACTAAAGGGGAAGGTTGAATAAAGATACACAACTCCAGCTATGTTAATTATGTAGCTGGAGTTGACTTACCATGATTCAAGTTTCCCCACTGTCCCCAAAGCAGGAGGCCAGCAGGAGCAAACACTCCTATTGGCTCCCTTACTCCTCACAGGAACAGGAGTACTGGCTGCCCATGGGGGGTGCCCTCTGAGTTCAATTTTGCGGGTCTTTACTAGACTTGAAAGTTGAACTCCAGTACCATCAATCTTCCATGGAATGAAGATATGCCCTCAGTAGGCCAATGGCATGGGGCGTAATTCTGATCTGAATGCACCTTAGCATACACATTGACTTCAGTGGAGTTAGGTCTGAGTTATCCCAAAGCAAATAAGAATAGAATCAGAACCACTAAAATGCGGATTGCTCTCCATTCATAGAGCATTTGATCTTACAATTAGAGCAGATCTCTCCCAAATGGATCTGTTACTGAGTTGAGTAACATTTTCCACTGGCATGTCACGTGCGCAAAAATATTACCATATCTTGGTCAGGCGAATCGTAGGGCGATTCCCACTTGATGACAGCAAATGTCTTTCTGGTGAGCACTGAATGCAGGTGCCGAGGAGGAAGCCTGTTGTCTGGTATCATCTTCACCACAATGTAGTCGGAAGGTGGTCCTTGGTACGGAGACATTACTCGGACCTTGAAGTGACAACATGCTGGTTAATAGCAAGTCTTAAGGCCTCAGTACCACATGTTAGCCCAAGCTGTAGGTGTGCACAGAATAAATAAAAAACCATCCTACCAGAAACAAGTACTGCTCGTCCTTGTTCACGATCACAGTGATGTTGTGTAAAGCAGTGCTGGTGTTCTGAGGGTTTCTATATAGTTCTAGGAACGATGTAGCATAGAAAACACCATAGACCTGCAAAGTAGAACAAAAAAGAAGCTATTCCGCTGCTCTGTGGCTGTACGGGATATAAGCTACCAAATGACCTAAACTGTGTGATTAAATCTAGGGTCATGCATTACTGTCTAGGACAAAAGAGGTGCTGGAAATGCAGCAGGAGGCCCAACCTCCCTCCCTTTGGATAAGAACATAAGAACGGCCAGACTGGGTCAGACCAAAGGTCCATCCAGCCCAGGGTCATGTCTGCCAACAGCAGACCAATGCCAGATGCCCCAGAGAGTGAACACAACAGGGAATCCTCATGTGATCCCTCTCTTGTCACCCATTTCCAGACAAACAGAGGCTAGGGACACCATTCCTACCCATCCTGGCTAATAGCCACTGATGGACCTAACTTCCATGAATCTATCTAGCTCTTTTTGGAACCCTGTTAAAGTCCTAGTCTTCACCATCTATAACCACCTGAGGTCACAGCATTATGTTGTAGTTTGAGGTGGAGGGGATCCTGTCCTTTGGAGGAGACTTAAAACTTTGGTCCAGACCAACTGGTGTCATGAAAGATGGTATGGAACCTTTCATACATCAGAGGAGTCAAATGTATATATTACAGGTGTCCAAATTACCATGGGTATCCACAGTCTGCCTCAATTCCCTAGCTGCAAGCTGCCTTCTTCACTCCCTGTCTTTAACTGCTTTAATCTGTTCTGCTTCTGGTATCTACCAAAGATGGCCATATACCTTCGCAAAGGTCTCATCCACTTTCACTAATCCTACTCAAGACTGCATGTAATAGTCCAGAAAACCTAATCAAAGCCAGGACTTCTCTCATTCAGGGGACCTAAGCTACAGTAAATGGCACTGGATCATCACAGTTTATTTTTTATTTTGCTTGTATCAAGATAATATCAAGGCCTGGCCCCTATTGTGTTGGGTACAAATATATGAAACAAAGAGAGTGGATACATGATGTGATGTGCATGAATTTTCAGATGTGTTTTGCAGAGTCTGTGGTGCGAATCACTATAAAGGTGCAAAGTTCACCATGTTTTTCATAGGGGGCAGGACTGGATGTCCACACAAACCCATCAAATATTCTGTCTGAATGGCTTATGGCCTGAGGTTCTAAGGCTAAAATGAGGACAAGTTGTGACTGGTAAGAAAGGAAGGAAGACTTACAACATTCCTTGGTCCAGTCCAGGTACACTCCACAGCAGTCTGATTGATGGCTTTGGCTTTGAGGCTTGGCGACGGGGGTCTTGTACCGCTGGTCACAACATGTGCAAAAGACAAAGGGCTGTCACCCAGTGCAGTCTTGGCCCAAGCAGAAATTTCGTATGGTGTGTGTGCCGTCAGATTACCCACTAAACAAGAAGAGAGAGTTGAGCCACTGGACTAAGCAAATTATTTGTAATCACTCAGACAGTAGATAAATATCTAATAAACATTAAGCACTAATACACAGTCACTAGGCTATTTGGTTTTTTTTACTTGCATTCATCAGGAGTCATTTTTAATACAGTCACACCTGGGAATGTCACTTAATTGAAACAGTGGATCCTGACAGTAAAGGGCAAAGATTTCACCTTAACCGATTATCAGGGCCACATCTGATTAGCCTCAGTGGTGCTATGACCCGATGCTGAGAAGGTATCAATTTCTAAGCTGCAGTCTTAATACCACGGTGAAGTGGTCAACCTGATCCAGCCAATCTGGGCTTTAAGACATCTAAGTTGGATAAAATAAATCTGCACATACTCATGAGGTGCAAAATTGCACCTGCTTTGCTCCCTATGTCTAGCCACAACAGGAGCCAGTGTCTGAAAATCTGGATCTTTATTTGGCATTTTCTGTAGATTTTTTTTCTTGTATTTCCACCTTATATATAAGCCTTCCTCCTTCCCAAAGCGATTCAGATGCATATTGTGGGGGAGAACAGGGAGCAGCAGAGGCAGAACTCTGCACATCCGTGGGTGCAGGCTCCTGTTATGGCAGTGCATGGAGGAGGAATGAGGATGCAGGTTCATGACAAACCCATCCCCACCCCAGAATCCTGTGAAAGGAAAGGGGCAGGGATTACATGTGCCAATGTCACCCAGAGTCTGGGGGCTTCATGATCACGAGAATCCCAATTTACTGGAGGTTTTCACAAGTGTCAAGGATCTGTAGCTCAGCCCTGAAATCGTTTGCTTACCAGAGTAATTCATACTCACATGAGTAATCTTCCTAAACTACGGACTATTCAGTTGAGCAATAGTTGCAGGACAAGCCTGAACTACCAGTACCAATCGGCTTATCGGGATGTCCCAGGCAAGCTACAAGTTTTACCTCTTTGTGCTGACTTTTCTCCATCTAGGAACAAAGTCCTTTTTTCCTGCCTATGGGTATCAAACGTCCAGAAGATGTTCACAATATAACCAGTCACCTGTCAAGGACAAACACCGCACAGAATGGATGAGCCATTTGTTATGCTGTTTTAAGCCTTTGGGTGGTATTTCCTGCAACAACTAAGGGAATTGGTACAGTCAAAGAAGGAACTTATTTACCCTCCCCAAGGCACTATCTCTGGGGCTACATCTACTCAGCAGAGCTATCTGAAATAGCTATTCTGCATCTTTAGAGCAAGCCCGTTATATTGAAATATAATGGGCTCGCTAATCTGACATCCCTGTAAACCTCATTGCACGATGGATAAGGGACATTTCAAAATAGCACCTTATTTTGAAATTTGGCACTGTGTAGACAGTGCCAGATTTCGAAATAAGCCATTTAGAAATAACACTGAAATAAGCTAGACAATTTGCGTAGCGCAAATTGCGTAGCTTATTTCGAGGTAAGGGTTTTGTGTAGACGCACCCTGGGTATCTCAATCCATTCCCCATCTCTCCTCCCAAAGGGACAGAGGCACTGTAATGGGATGGGGACATGAGGGAAGCCAGGTTGTAGAAAAAAGTCTGAGTATTTTTAATAGAGCTGGTCAGGAGTTTTAGTCAGAAAATGTTGATTTGTTGAAATTGAAACTTTGCAAGAAGGCATCTGTGTCAACGAATCTCCCAAATTAAAAAACAACAACAAAACTTTCGGAAATGAAATTTTTCACCTTTTTATTCCAAACAGTTTTTGTTTCAAAAATTTTAGTTTAGTTCTAAGAAGCTAAAATAAAAACTTAATACTGAAATAAAAACCATGTGGAATTCTGCAGATACAGACTCACACGGTTACCCCTCTGAGAATTGAAATAAAACCTTTTGAAATCCAGCGTATGAAATATTTTGATTGTCTCCATCTGAAATGTGTTTTTCATATTATCAGTTCCTACTTTTTTTGAGATTTTGACTTTTTTCCCCCCATTTCAAATGGGACAATTCTCCCTTCCCCTCAAAAAATCTCTCTAGTAGGATAGGAAATCTGTTTCCTCAGATTTTCAATGGTAAAGGCATGGGGAAGCTATTCTTTGTTGTTGCTTTACTGGCTGGTTCTTACATAGAATTCCAACACAAACAAATATCTATCAAACAATTTACAGTACATACAGTAAGTACAGGTAACTTTGTTGTATTCTGAGTGAAAACTGATTATTCAGGACAAAAAAAGCCCCACTTCTCAGTCTTCCTTTTGAAACTCTCTAGGAAACATCCACCTCAGGTAGACTTACCTTTCCACATGAGATGGAATGATGTTAGCCCACAGCATAAGGAAGTGTCATTAATTTTCTAAATTACAAGGCAGATATAGTCCTGCCAGCATCCTCTGCCTTTTATATTGGAGCTGGAACCCTCTCATTACATAGTAAATACCAGACTGAGGCAAAGTACTTACAAATTAACAATTAAATAATTCTGTCAACAAAATCCCAAATCCTAGGGGTTGGCCATATATTTGCTTTCAAGCCACATGATTTACTTATCTTGCAGACAAGAAATTTGGCTGAACAAGATTAAGATTGTTGTTCTCTTTTATGTTCACAGTGTTGTTGTAGCCATGTTATATAACAAATGTTTATCCTGTCAAATAGTTATGACTCTCATCTAGCTCTGTTCTGGTTCTAGCCAGGAAGTTCTGCCATTACCTTAATTTTAGTGTCGACTTTCAGGGTGAAACTTATGGAGTTTTCGTTGCAACTTTCAATATGTATGGTTGGCGGCGGAATGACTAAAGGGAAAGGAAGAAATAGACATGAATTCTACATTGAAAACTTAAAACACAATCCTATTTTTATGTAGCTGGATAAATGCAGCTTTTGATTACTACCCTGAAGGTTTTTCCAACTGTTTCCCCATCTATAAAAGTTGCGAGAATCTTTCCAGTACCCATCCCTGCTCCTACAGAAACCGGTTGGAGTAGTGTGTTGAAGCTTGTAAGGTATATCTTGAAGAAAAGTTACTGTTTTAACCCGGGTTGCATAAATGCATGGGATCCTACACACTAGGCCATCCTAAAGGGCAGCCCTATGCTTTCCTGTCTTTCTAACCACAGGGTGAAGGACAGAACGAATCAGATGCAGGTTTTGTGTTGCTTCTCAATTCAAACAAGCAATTATTTGCTCTTGCAACTCCTGAAGTAAATGGCTCAATTTACACTGACTTCAATGAAGCAGAATCAGGGCTGTATTGAGAAAGATACAAGTACAGGTTGGACCTCCCTGGTCTGATACCCTCAGGACCTGAGCTGTCCTGAACTAGTGAGTTTCCAGACCAGGGGAGGTCAGTGCTCCCCTGCTGGCTGCACTGCTCCTGGGCTTTGGCCTGTGCTCCCCACCCTGCTGCCCCAGCATCTCCTGGGGTTCCCAGCAGGACCCTTGGCTGCTGCTGGCCCTGCTGCCACAAAGTGTTCTCCGGGGTTCTGGCTGGGGCCACCCCCAACTGCTGCTGGCCCTGCTGCACCGGGGGTCCCCCAGCCTCGTCACACAGTCACCAGGCCCCACTGCTGGGGATTCCAGCTGCCCGCCTTCGCCAGCCCCGCTTCAGCTGGGGGTTCCCTTCACGTGGTCAAGCTGATGCTGGGGGTTCCCCAGCCAGGAGGCCCCACTAATGCCAGGGGTTCTCCATCCAGGGCAGGGAGGGCTCCGCAGATGCCACCTGGCCCAGCCAGGGCTCCCCAACCCCTGTGTTGCTCCCACCTCTGGGGCTCTTTGGTCCAGCAACATCTGTGGCCTTGCTGGACCATGGATGTTGTCAGACCGGAGAGTCCTGGATTTGGGAGGTTCAACCTGTACTAGTAACTCATTTCTTCCAAGAGGCCCAACTGACTTGGTACTTTGCTTGACGGAAAATGTAATAAATAGCAGGATGCATGAAAAACACCTCAGTTCAGTCTTGTCTTACTTCCCTTCTGCCCCTATCTTTTCTGTTTAGATTGCTATTGTGTCTGCTTGGTGCTGTAAAATAAGCCTTCCCTCCCAGCAGCAGTGGCTAGGCAAACTGTCCTCTCTGCTACAAAAAGGCTCAGTTGTGAAAGGAAAGATACATGTCTGCCTCCAAATGCATTAAGATAAGACTTGTTTTATAGTCAATATTACATGATAGGGCCTGTACTTTAGAATAATGGGTAAGCACAGGAGAATGAGGTTATAGACAGCAGAGCTGGTTGAGAAATTCAGATGAAAATAAAACACAGATGAAAACTGTTGTAATTAATTCCTCCTCCATTTTCCCAACTAGTTCTACTGATTAGTTTACTGGTTGCAGTTTGTGTTACCAAGGATACTGCATTTTCAGTGGCACAGTCTCCTCTTCCCTGTCTTTGTTACGGTGGGGAGAGAGCACTTAGATCTAACAATTTAATGCTGGACTTTAAAAAAGGACACTGTCAGCAATTTAGGGTTGAAAATATAGGTTTGATTTGAAAAAAGTTATTTAAAATCTAATATGTTAAATGATTTCATGATTTTTAAAAACGCAACAGAAACAGGGTTTTGTTATTGTAATCAAACATGACCCTGCAAGGTCTGCATTGAAACATTGTTCTAGTGCATGGGTTCCCAAACTGGGGGGCGTGCCCCTCTGGGGGCGGCGTGCCGAAATTCCAGGGGGGAGGTGCGAGGCAACCCAGCCCCCCTCCTATCAATCCCCCCCCCCCCAAGTTGTGCTGCTATTTTTTGGTTTTTAGCCCCGGTCAGTTCCTTTTTTTTTTTTCTCAACAAGTTTTGCTGCTATTGGGGGTGGAGGTGGGCATGAGGGTTTCTCAAAAATCAAAAAGGGGGTGTGATGCCAAAAAGTTTGGGAACCACTGTTCTAGTGCATGGGAATGTGAATGAAACTGACTAGTCTACGTTTACAATCCAAGCTACTTGAAACGCAGGAGATAAAATCAACAGAACTTAATCTCAACAAACTAGATTTTAAAGTCTTTCAGTATGAATACCCAAAGGTTTTATTAAAACAAAAGGAAAAACTACGTAGCACTTTAAAGACTAGCAAGATGGTTTAATAGGCGATGAGCTTTCGTGGGCCTCCAGCTTCCATCCAGGATACACCGTACGATCCATTGTCTATAGTCAAGCCCTGAGGTACAACCGCATCTGCTCTAATCCCACTGACAGAGACCAGAAACTTCAAGATCTCTACCAAGCATTTGTAAATCTCAAGTGCCCACCGGGGGAAATAAAAAAACAAATTGAAAGAGCCAGACGAATACCCAGAAACCATCTACTTCAAGACAGGCCCAAGAAAACCAACAATAGAACACCACTTGTCATCACCTATAGCCCCCAACTTAAACCCCTCCAATGCATTATCAATAACCTACAACCTATACTGGAACAGGATGCTACACTCTGAGAGGCTCTGGGGACAGACCCACAGTCTCCTATAGACAACCACCTAACCTCAGGAAAATCCTTACCAACAACCACAGGACATACCACGTTAATACCAACCCTGGAACTTTCCCTTGCAACAAACCCCATTGCCAACTTTGTCTACATATTTACTCTAGTGACACCATCACTGGACCTAACCACGTCAGTTATATGATCAAGAACACATATTCCTGTTCATCCAGAAATATAATTTATGCCATCATGTGCCAACAGTGTCTTTCTGCTATGTATATTGGACAGACTTCTTAGATACTTCGCCAAAGAATTAAAGCCCACAAATCAGACATCAGACATCTTCACAAGGAAAAACCAGTTACTTTTCATTTCAACATATCTGGACATAGTCTTAACGACCTTACTACATGCATCTTACTTCAAAGAGACTTTAACACCAGATTACAAAGGGAAACTTCAGAACTTTCATTCATGCTTACATTTGACACTTTATGAATGGGCCTTAACAAAGACGATAATTATCGTACCCATTACAAAGATAGCTTCCCACTTATCACTCCTGATTAGCCATTCATTGACTCATAAATAGCTATTCCTTCCCTCCCTCTCCCTCACCCCACCTTCTGTACTAAATCTGATTTGTCAGTTTAATAATGTGTTCATTTTTTTCATTGTATACCTTTGGTATATATGGTCATGCCAATTCTCTTCCAGAATATGATCTGAGGAAGTGGGTCTGGCCCACGAAAGCTCATCACCTATTAAACCATCTTGTTAGTCTTTAAAGTGCTACATAGTTTTTTCTTCTGTTTTAGCAAGATCAGACTAACACAGCTACCTCTCTATTACTATTCAAATGTTTTATTAGTAACAGGAGTATGGAATTTTGTTGTCTATAGCTATGATTTTTAATTTGAAATACTGTTTTTAAGGTATAAATGCTATAGATCTTGCATTGTCTTGGTTTTTATACACAGTACAGCAAATTCAGTACAAATATTAAATCACCAAGGAAAAGACAGAAAACTACTATTCATATTAATGCTTATGTTCAAGGGTTTTTTTCTATCTTGTCTAAGTTCCTTTTAAATTGAAACATATAAAAATGTTTACCTTTGCCTTTCATGGTGGTTATGGATTTGGAATCACTCCAGTTTCCTACACCCCGACTAGTTACCGCCGCCACCTTTTTCAAATGAGAAGGTTAGTTACAATTTTATAATGAGAACAAAGAATGAGCTTAAAAAGGCTTACTAGTGGAATGGAGCTGATGAGAAATGGACTTTGAAACAAAACAAATTACTTGGTAATATAAACAGAGATAAAGCAGACCTGCTTAGAGTTAATTAAAGTAATCTATTGAGATACATCACAGATAATAGTATATGGCGAGATCTTTACAAAAAGCATGTAAAATAAGGATGGCTAGAAAAATTCTGTTCAGTATAACCTAACACAACTCCCATGAAATCCATGCCTGCAGAGAATTTGGCCCCAATGATTTATTTAGAAAATGTCCTATAGACAGAAGGTATAGAACATATATCAAAAAGCATCTGCTTCTTGCACACACAGGATTCCACAAGCAACAGTAAGAACAACATTGATTCATGAAGATTGAATCCTGCTATCTGAATGGCCATTGCTATCAATGAGAGTTTAGTATGTGGAAAATTGGCAGATTAATCTGTACTCATTGCAGTGTTTGTGTTACAGGCTTACCTCTCAAACTCAATTTCGATCTGATTTTAATTTAGCTTTAAGCCTTCCCTAGCATCTCTCCTGACCCATCCTCAAGAAATAAAGGGCTAAAAGGGATCTTGCAATGTCATCTAGGTGCAGCTGCCTGCATGGAGGCAAGAACAATTAAACCTAGATCATCGCTGGCAAGTGCATGTCCAACCTGTTCTTAAAAATCTCCAGCTGATGGCGATTCCACAACCTCCCTTAGAATCTTGTTCCAGGGTTTAACTATTTCTAGTTCAAATTTTTTTCTGCTATCTAACCTAAATCTCCCTTGCTGCAGATTAATCCCATTCAGTGGACAGAGACAATTGATCACAGTCCACTTTACAACAGCCCTTAACATGTCTGAAGACTGATATCAGGCGCTCTCCCTTTCTTCTTTTTTTCTATTGCCAAATTTGTCTCTGTTCTATATCACATGCAACTGGAGTGACCTCAGAACTGTGACATCTGTGGATAAATTTTAAAACTGCCACCTGTCTTCTTGGATGAGGTGGAAATCCCAGGACAGAATGTAAGCCTTTAGTTTTGCCTTTTCTTCTCAGCGCACAATGAAGGAGTCAGCAAACATGCTGGCCTTCTATATGCTTTAGCTATCTCAACTTGTTCCTGGGGCACTAGCCTGCCATTTAGCTGTGCAGTGCTCAGACCTCCCAGTAAAAGAAAAGTATCTGAGAATGTGTGCAGTGCACCTAGAATCACTGGCTTTTCACATACTCACTCTTAGTGTGTATAATTTGTTGATCTGCAAGTTCTCAATCTCGGTATAGTTCTTGCTGGCTCTAAGTGAGGACCATTCCTTGGAGCCATTTCTACTGTATTCCACCTAACAGAGTGAAAACAAAAGGGTCACAATCAATAATACCATAGCGTAGGATGCTGGATGGATGGTTAGCTTTACAGTACCATGGCATGGACCATTAAAACTCAGCAGGTGCCAGAAGTCTAATCCCAATCTGAATGCTCAGATGAGGGAGGAGACAGAGGACACTGTCCACATCTAATCAAAACCAAACAATTCTACCCCCTCCCCATCTAATCTCAATCCAGAGATGGAGAGAGAATATCTTTATAGCATTTACTATGTGGAACCCTTTCTACTGAGAGATAAAGCCCATAGCTGCATTTTTCCCGAATGAGAGCCTGAGACACACACAAAAATGTATGCCAAGTATCAGAGGGGTAGCCGTGTTAGTCTGAATCTGCAAAAGTGACGAGGCACCTTATAGACTAACAGATTTATTGGAGCATTAGCTTTCGTGGGCAAAGACCCATTTTTAAAGAAATGTATGGAAGATTCCTCTCTGTTCTCCTATATCGTGTGCATCCAAAGGCAGACCCTGGTCTTTATCAATGGTCAACAAGACTATTAGCCACATTAAGCAAATAAAACCTTAATATAATTTATTAAAGAATGAATACAAGCTCCATCTTACCAACTCTGACAAGTATAAAGGTTGGATTTATTATGGGTTGAGGGGGAGAGAGCTACATGTTAAAGTTACCAAGTTTTTTTAACTTTTTAATTCTTTTTAACGCAAAGAGGAATCCACCCCACAGAATTAGGGGCAATCTCTCTCTTTTCATATGTCTCTTCTTACTCCAACTCCTATAACACTCAGTGCCAAAAGCCTAATTATGCTATTTCGACTTCAGCTATGCAACTGACCTAGCTGAAGTTGCGTAGCTGAAGTTGCATAGCTTAATTTGACTTTTTCCCTGCTGTGTAGACGTGCCCTGAGTCTTTAAGGTGTCGCGTTGTTTTTGCAGACACAGACTAACATGGCTCCCCCTCTCAAATTAGTATGTGTAGAGGCACTTATTCATCTTCCTC
This sequence comes from Pelochelys cantorii, assembly GCA_032595735.1. Taxonomy (NCBI): domain Eukaryota; kingdom Metazoa; phylum Chordata; order Testudines; family Trionychidae; genus Pelochelys; species Pelochelys cantorii. The sequence continues at coordinate 14,580,824 of CM064352.1, read as the reverse complement.
ATTACGTTTATGGACCTGAAAAAATATTTACATGATTTTTGCAATAACTGACTGTGTCTTCTGTTCCTGTTTGGGCTCAATCTCTCCTCACTGAGAAAATAGCTAATTTTGTCAAAGGACATGCTCAGACTCTGAATTAGCTGAGCTGAAATTCACTCTCATTTCCAGTTACTTAAATTGTAAGCTCTGTGGGCAGGAACTATCTTTCTGCTCTGTGTTAGTACAGTGCCTACCACAAGAGGAGCTTCGTCCCTGACTATGGCTCCCAGGGGCTACATTAATACAGATAATAACTAACAGTAATAATATAGGAAAACATTGTAGTACATGTTTAAATCTCATTGATTTCCATGAGATTCAAGCATATGTTTATAAGTGAACATGTGAGGAAGTGCTTTGCTGAATCGGGACCTCTGTGCAAAGGGGCTCACATGAGCTATGTTAAGGGCTTGAATAGAGCTGAAACTTCCAGCAGATGGTATGCATGCACTGGGGGCAACTCATACCTCTGGCCACTTCAGTCTCATGTGCACAAAACAGGTTTCTGTGCAACTTAAAGTGGTGCATAGGCCTGGCAAGCAGGTGGCTTTCACCATGAGCAAACAACTGCAGATAGTTTCGTTCAGAAGAATCAAATTCCCAAAGCCCTAAGCTTTAGGCCCTTTGCAGTGAGGAAGGAATCGTAACCTCATGCCCAGCTCCCATTCAGCTTTGACTGAGGAGCACACTGCAGAATAATACTTACGATGTACTCTCGGATCAGGCCATGGGCAGACACGGGTGGAGCCCAGCGGCCGATCACCGCGCCTTCCACCTCTTCCTTTAGAGACAGCTGAAGATGGAGAGGGGGATCTGGTACTTCAAAAGAAACAAGCGTGTCAGTAACAGACTGGGCAGAGAGGTCTGTTCATCAGAATCACAAAGGGAAAAAGTCAAGAGCACAGGCCCAGACATTAGGGTTCATCTACACTACAGAGAAGGTCAAAGCTGCTGCTGTTGATCTTCCAGGGTTCAAATTAGTGGGTCTAGTGAAGACACACTAATTCGAACTGAGAGGGTGCTCTGGTCAATGCCAGTAGTTCTGCTTCCATGAGGAGTAAGGGAAGTTGAAGGGAGAGTCTTCTCCCTTTGACTTCCTGCAGTGTGGACAGAACCAAAAGTTGAGTTAAGGTACTTTGACTTTAGCTACGCAATTAACATAACTGAAGTTGTGTATCTTATTCGACCTTTTCCCGTAGTGTAGACATACCCTTAGTGAGCAGCGGATGCCCTACTGGAGTTTGGTTATTTTTATATCTAACTACCATGGAGCCAATGGGCACAGGGGAATCAGTGTAAGAGTGCAACCCTCCCATGGATCCTCAGCCAGCAGACTGCTCTTGGCAACATCAAGAGGAAAGGGCAACTACCTCTTACTCATGGGAAGTCAGAGATCCACATGTGGGAGGCTGCCTTGTATGTGCAAGTCAGGGGAAGAAGAGAGATTGGAGGAATGATCTAGGCTCTGAATGTGTACTATGCATTCCTTGGAGATGCTGTAACTAGAGACGTCAGGGGGCTCTCCTTGCACCCTCTCCCCTATTCTTATCATGTAGGCAGAGCAGAGCACAAGTCTGAAGTACAGACAATGCAGTGTTTACTGGAGTTAGTTTCCAAGCAAGCATATGCCAAAGCCCTTCACATCAGTCGGGCTTATCTCTCTACACTGACAGGCTGTGTCTAGACTGGCCAGTTTTTCCGGAAAATCAGCTGCTTTTCTGGAAAAACTTGCCAGCTGTATACACTGGCCGCTTGAATTTGCGCAAGAACACTGACAATCTAATGTATGATCATCAGTGTTCTTGCGCAAATACTATGACGCTCCCGTTCGGGCAAAAGCCCTCTTGCGCAAATGCTTTTGCGCAAGAGGGCGAGTGTAGACAACCCAGAATTGTTTTGCGCAAAAAAGCTCCGATGGCTAAAATGGCGATCGGGCCTTTCTTGCACAAAAGAGCGTCTAGATTGGCCAGGGATGCTTTTCCGCAAAAAGTGCTTTTGCAGAAAAGCGTCCGTGCCAATCTAGATGTTCTTTTCTGCAAATGCTTTTAACGGAAAACTTTTCCGTTAAAAGCATTTGCGGAAAATCATGCCAGTCTAGACGCAGCCACAGAGTCTGATCCTGTGTTCCATTCCCAGCTCTGACGCTGCAGAGCCTAAATCCTCATCCCCCTGACATCCCCGAGTGTTGCCTGTGCCGCACCTCTCCATTTGCCTATTCCCAATTCTCCCCTCCTCCTTCTTAGCAAGTCCAGTACTCCTGCAATTCACACTTTATAATCTCACTCCTTATAACTTATGGTCATGTTGTTTGGGGGGAGGCGGGGGGCCGTCATGGGTCTGGGTCTTCATCCACCTCTTTTGTACCTCATGGGAGGGGTAGGGAATGAGATTGTATTCCTGTCAGAGGCAGGCAGGCATTTTTCGGGTCTTTTAGTGTTTTACCTCCTCCCATAGTCCCTCCTCCTTGCCCCTCCCAACTGGTTACTTGACCTTGGCTTGAGAGAGAAGCCAGGCAACCTTCTAGTGTATGCTTGTGTATTACCCTCCCACCACACCCTGCTCCATCTCTCATGTCTTTTCACCCCATCTGCTTTTGGACAAAGGTAACACACTGTCTTTGTTCTTCACACATGTAAGAGGTAAATGTATCAATAGTCAAACCACAAATTAGGGATGCGAAATCCTGGTTAAAAAATTAACTGGCTAAACAGGATCCCATGGCAGGAGATGCTCCAGCCAGGTGAATGCTTATTGGGTATCTGGTTAACCCTTTACATCCCTATGCCAAATTCTATCTCAGACTAATAAACAGGCTCATATGCTACCAAGAGGGTGCAATCTGACCCCCCCGAGTCAACAAGAATTGCTTGATGCAAGGATTTTGCCCAATATAGTCAGTATCAAACTTCATTTTGTACCTTTTACCACCACCCACCCCCAAAAAAGCACAGATGAAATGGAGCAACTTCACTATTCCTTCCACAGAGCCTTTCACAGCACTGTAGAGGAAATGAATTTCCCAACGAGAGGCTTGTGATGGTTAGATACACAAAATTATCTGGAGGAAGAGCCTCAAATCAGTGGAGTTATAGGAATTTACCCCAGCTGAGAATCTGTTCTCTGGCAGTGCTACCTGACAGTTCCAAGAATTAAAAACAGAAGAAGCAAAGGCCACTTACATCCCTCCGGTGTACGTAGCGTGATGAAGTCATTGGTGTTGTACACTTTGCTCAGACACTGGACCTGAACTTTGACCTGATAGGTGCAATCTGGCTTCAGGACTTTTAAGACACTGTTTGTTTTGTTGCTGTGAGTTTCTAAAGTTTTCCAAATGCTTTCACCAACCATCCTGTGAGAGAATATAGCCACTTAACTCAGGAATTATTTTTGAAGCCAGCGGTGTTAGCTTAGCCAAGGAACACCCATCTTCTCTTTACACTTTAAAGGCCTGCTTTTTTTGTTAAAAGGGACACTGTGAACTTAAAGCTAGACAGCTTCAATATAGGAGTTAAAAGCCACTTTCTGATTTTTTTATAACACTGCCTTAGCTTGTTGACACTCTGTCTCTCACTGAAGCTCTGTGCCACACAAAAGGGGAAACTGACTATACACAAATGGCGGGAAGTTGAAGCTAGTCAAATTCAAGGGTAATGGTGGATTCTACATTACCAGCAGTTTTTAATTCACAACTGGCTTTTTAAAAAACAGGTATGATCTAGTTTACACATGAATTATTTTGGAGAAGATCTATGGCATGTGTTATACAGAAGATCCGACTAAACCAGGGGTCTCAAACTCCTGGCTGGCAGGCCATCGTGGGCCAGAGCAGTTGTGCAATCCAGCCTGCGAATCCCAGTGGGCTGAGGGGTAGGGGTAGGGGGGAAACAGGAGTATTTACGGGAGTGCCTACCTTTAAACAGATTTCACTCCACCCTGGTTTAAAGGTAGGTGCTCCCTTAAGCACCTTGTAAAGTCAACTTAAAAATCTCTTTTCTGCTTGAAAAAATGTGTCCCCATTATTGTTACTAGGACTTGAAATGGCTTTACCCAAAAGAGATTAGAGAAAAATTATTTGTCTCTATGCTTTCCAGATTCTTCACCTTGTGCATTTTGCCATACTAAATCAGTTATTTAAATCACCAAGTGGAAAACGCAGTTTAAATCTATTTTAATCAACTTTTCCATTTGTACAGGAGTTATTTTCTAAAGAGCGGTACACCCTCATTAGTTGATATAACCATTAAAACATGCTGATTTACAACTAAATAGAGCATTAAATGAGGTTTGGTACATTTTTACCTTGCAGGGTTCTCTAGAACTATATACATTTGTTTAAGGAATTGTGTAGCTTCACATTTTCATATTCTTATTAATTGTACATATTAGTATGTTAGAAAATTGTAAATGATAAAACTTTTTGTTTATTATTCACATGGTAACTGGAATTAAACTAAACACAAAACAGCATCTACAATTTTTTTATTAGACAAAGCAATCTTATATAATTTGGATGCACACATTTCTTTTATCAAAATGTGTTTCACATTTACCACTACATCATGTATAAAACTGAGGGGTTAACAGTTGATTAAACATTATTTCAGGTTAGCCTGGGAAATGTTTCAAATATGCGTAAATGAAAGTGGTGTTTAAGTGCTTACTCTCAACACCGTCTCTTGAAAATGAGACAGTCTCTTATGTTACTTAGACTGACTTAATGCATTATATTTATTAAGCATGACCTCGAAAATTAGGAATATCTCCCCGATTCTTCTTTACACATAAAAGTAGCCTTTATCTCAATATTTTTGATAGAGGCTCATGGATTGAGCATATTTAAAATTGTATTTAAATTTTATTTGAATATTTTAAGAGATTATAACTTATACTAATACTTAACATATTTGGTATTTAATTCAGATATCATTTTAAGCAATTTTTTAAACTTATATTTTAAATAACAAAATAAAAAAACTAATTTAAATTTAAAAAATCATAGAATTGTATCTACCTCACTTTAAAGAAGAGGAGTCACTATGGAGCTAGTGCTACTCTCACACTTCATCTGATTAAAAAAATAATAAAGATTTGTGCAATTTACCTGTAATATATGTTATACACACAGGATGCTGAGGACATTTTTTTAGGTCGGGCCCACGTTAAAGTGACATCACCAGAAAAATCAGCCATCCACTGAAGATTCTGGACTTTGTACACAATTGTGTCATCTAAGCAAGCAAGAGAAAACATTATTTTATGGAGGAAAATAAAAGCAGTGCTTTACAGAAGTGAGGGGTAAAGGTTACATTGCATAATCAATATAGATGTGAACTGAAGCATACACTTAACCAGCCAATGCTCCTGGACAAAGCACCATCTGAAATTTTTGAGAAGTGTATTGATTGATGGTTCTGGAGTTGCCCTGTTCACTCATTTCACCTTAGAAGTCACTATACTATTTGTGGGACACCTCAAGGTCATGAAGCTCCATGGTCACCAACTGTCCAGGGCATGGACCTTTTCTGCACCCTTTTCTTTATACTGCTTACAATACAAAAGGAGGCTAGGGAAGAAGGCTGGTCTTGGGGGAGCATGGCCATGGGACTTAGGTGATCTGGGTTCCATAGTTCACTTTGCCACAGTCTCCCTTTGTGACCTTGGGCCAGTCATTTACTTTCTCTGTGCCTCGGTTTCCCCACTTGTAAAACGGAGGAAAATTGTACTTTGCTACCACCCAGGCATGTTGGTAGGATTCGTTCACTGATGTTTGTGAGAGGCTTGGATAACACAGAGCACCTACACAGAGACCTGGTGTTAACCAGCAGTGTACAGAATTGGTCATTATTCTTTCAGGTCATCTGCATCTTCCTTCCTTGGGAGGATGTGTGGGAAGCTCAGGGTCACAGGGTAAGTCTGCTCCCTATCAGCTCTACAGGTGTGCTCTGGGGAGGGCAGCATTCACTAGGGGACCTACAATCAGGAGACATAGTTTCTTATTTCTTGCTAGTGCCCAGCCTTTCTCTGTGCTTCTTTTTCTCCATCTGTATGAGTCTTAACTGCCTGCGGTTCATGAAGCACTCTGAGATCTTCAGCTGGAAAGGCCTAGGGGTATTATCATTACTACCCACACTCTCTGGTAGTTCTATGCTCTCCACTCCCTGCTCCTGTATATGACCCCGCTGCTCTACCTGCTGCCCCCTTACTCCTCTTTACTGTGTCCCATTTCCCCCTCTGTTACACTCCTCTGCTGCCAGGCCTCTGAGCGGTAGACTCCAGGTCTGCTCCCAAGGTCTTTCTGAGCTCACTGGTTTCATTTCTAGTTTATTAAGGAAACTAAACTCTGAGCTGTTCCTGCTGAAGTTTCCTAATCAGCTAAAAATTAAACCAATGAGCCTGCCAGTCCCCCAGGGGAGAAAGGAAATCTCCCTGCAGCTGTAGCAGCAAGTCTAGCAGGAAAAAACAATGCTTTTTTGCCTCTCTTCAGCAATCCAGCCCAGCTGTGGGGTTCAGGGGCTCCTTAGCCCCCGGCCTGGCGAATCATTATTTAATTAAAGAACTGCAAACTGATTGATGTTCAGTACCCCGAGCTGTTCACTGGGAAAATGGCTGAATCCCACATCTGGGAAAAGACAGGGATCGATATTGTTATTATCTACCAACAATGGACTGGGGCTCAATTTTTTCCCCAAGCCAAGTGTAACGCATCTGGCTCCAGAGGTAAGGAAAGAGGGCATGTGAGGCACTGTAGGTGCGGGAGCGAGGGAGCTTAGCTCTGTGCCTGTGGTCTCAGCGATACATTTTCAGAGCAAGACACAGCAGGCAGATATTGCAAAAAAGCACCCACTTGTTGACTGTGCTAATCAGGGAACTTCCCATATTTGTGTGACACATGTTATTTGCCTGTATCTACAATTGCTGTAGCTCTACTGAGGGAAATTATGCGTGTGGAAGCAGGAACAGAGGTGTCTGATTGTGAGCAGGAAGGAAGATGGACCATACGACTGCGAGCAGAGGAGGGTCAATCAAGGCAATTGTGAATACAGGACAGGCACCAGTGACACAATCTCTGTATTATAATGTGTTCCATGCTATGGAAAGTGTAGGAACCTCTGTGAAGAGTGTATTTACTTACCGGTGCAGTTTCTCTCATCGCTACTATCTGAACAGTCCAGAAATCCATCACACCGTTCTGTCGTCTTGATACAGGCCTCCCCATCTTCACATTTATAACCATTAGGGCAAGACAGTGTGCTGTGAGTAGCTGGGAGATGAAAAGCATCGCATGATTCAAAGCAGGAGTGCTCATACACAAGTTTCCTGTCCTGAACACGTTCCATAGCGTTGTCAAGCACTGCCAAGCCACAGCCATATTGAAATACAGAGGTGACTGCATCTTGTTCATGGGCAAAGTGACCCCAGTGTAGAATGTGTAATTGCTGTTCCTTCCATATTAGAACACGCTGCTGAGATCTTTTGGGATGAACGCATGACAGCACATCACCCGCTAACAATGCTGGTAACCAGGGTGTGCTAGGGTTTCATTTTGCACTCTGAAGACAAGAGACTGATCTTCAGTTGTGCAAAACAGTCATTTAAAAAAGCAAATGGGGATAATGGTTTTTACTGTGCGTTTTGAGCATAACACCAGAAATGTGGGTCTATCTCTCCACGGATGGAGAGAGTGAGCTTCATTTTCACGTTTGGGAAGGTGATGCAAAATGGCAGTCTGGAGCCTCAACTGGTGCCCAAGTTTCCAACACTGAGTCAGACTTTCAAAGGTGCTCGCTCCCTAGCAGCTCCCATTACATTTGAAAATCTGGTGCTATTTCTTTCACAGCAGGCCCGCAAGAACTTGATGCTGCCCCCAGTGAAGTCAATAGCAAAACTCCCACCAACTTCAATGAGAGCAACATCACACTATGCAGCTACCAACTATTATCACATTGTAATTAATAACAACGAGTAGTCCTGTGGCACCTTAGAGACTAACACAAACATATATGGCATCACGAGCTTGAGTGGTACTCATCACCACAGGACTACTCATTGTTTTTAAAGTTATAACCTAACATGGCTACCCCTCTGAGACACTGTAATTAATGTTTTCTAATCAATAGTGTAATCAGAGATATGATGTTATAAACAGACACAAAGTCTCAGTCAAAACTTGTTTTCCCACAAGGACAGAGGAAAAGACATACAAGTGTTAGTCTTTTCTAACATAAAAATGTTGTTTCTCTGATGCTAAAGCCAGATAGAGAGGGCAACCTTGTCTAATGGTTAGGGCACTGGACTAAGCACCGCACAAACTGGGTTTTACTCCTTATTCTCCCATTGACCTCCTGTGTGAGTTTGCACATTTCCACTTCCACTTTTGTCTGCATTTAAGTTATATATATGTGATATACCTTGGCTTTAGCAAAGCTTTTGGTATGGTCTTCCACAAAATTCTTGGCAGCAAGTTAAGGAAGTATGGATTGGATAAATGGACTGTAAGGTGCATAAATGGACTGTAAGGTGGCTAGATTGTTGGGCTCAACGGGTAGTGATTAACGGCTCAATGTCTGGTTGGAGGTCAGTTTCAAGCAGAGTGCCCCAAGGATCGATTCTAGGGCCGGTTCTGTTCAACATCTTTATGAATGACCTGGATGAGGGGATGGATTGCACCCTCAGCAAATTTGTGGATGACACTGAGCTAGGGGGAGAGGTATATATGTTGGAGGGCAGGGATAGGGTCCAGAGTGACCTAGACAAATTGGAGGATTGGGTCAAAAGAAATCTGATGAGGTTCAACAAGGACAAGTGCAGAATCCTGCACTTGCAATGGAAGAATCCCAAGCATTGTTACAGGCTGGGGACTGACTGGCTAAGCAACAGTTCTGCAGAAAAGGACCTGGGGATTACAGTGGATGAGAACCAACATATGAGTCAACAGTGTGCCCTTGTAGCCAAGAAAGGTAATGGCATATTGGGCTGCATTAGGAGGAGCATTGCCAGCAGATCTAGAGAAGTGATAATTCCTCTTTCTTCAGCACTGGTGAGGCCACATCTGGAGCATTGTGTCCAATTCTGAGCCCCTGTTGTTGAAAGGATGTGGATGCATTGGAGAGAGTCCAGTGGAAGGCAACAAAAATGATTAGGGGGCTGGAGCACATGACTTATTTATATTATTTTATTTTATTCATTATTTATTGTTATTTAAAATATTTTACCCTGCCTCTCTATTTAAACTATTCGAGGCAGCTTATGAGGAAAGTCTGAGGAATTTGGGCTTATTTGGTCTACAGAAGAGAAGAGTGAGGGTGGATTTGATAGTGGCCTTCTTCCAAAGAGAATGGAGAGAGGCTGTTCTCAGTGGTGATGGATGGCAGAATGAGGTGCAATGGTCTCAAGTTGCAGTGGGGGAAGTCTAGGTTGGATATTAGGAAAAAATAGAAGCCCTGGGATGGGTTCCCTAGGGAGGTGGTAGAATCTCAGTTCCTAGAGGTTTTTAAGTCCCACTTGACAAAGCCCTGGCTGGGATAATTTAGTTGAGATTGATCCTGCTTTTAGGAGGGGGGTTGGACTCGATGACAACCTGAGGTCTCTTCCAACTCTAACTCTAAGCTCTATGGGATGAGGATCATATAGAATTTTATATCAGAGAATCAGAGAACTGGAACGGACCTCGAGAGACCATCAAGTCTAGTCCCCTGCCCTCATGGCAGGACCAAAACCATCCAGCTCATCTCTGACAGGTGTTTGCCTGACATGCTCTTAAATATCTCCAGTGATGGAGATTCCACAACCTCCCTAGGCAATTTATTCCAGTGCTTAATCATCTCTCACTTAGCCTATACAGACAGCATCTAGTACCGTGAAGCCCTAATCTAGACACTACCGTAATACTGCTAATAAATATACTTCTGGTTTTACATTGCTACTGTGCCAATTGCTTGACAGTGTCTCATTTCCTAGCACTAGCATGGCTTCCACTAGCACTGTGGTCTTGTCCTTAAAGAGAGCTATGCTCAGAGAGAGCCAAAGCGCCACTCAGCTTGTGGGAAACAAGCACTTACGACAGTTCATTTCATCCGTGCCATCCTGGCAATCTCTCACGCCGTCACATCGCTTCCAGTTAGGGACGCACTTCCTCAGCTGCTGACATTCAAACTCGAACCTGCTGCACCGGCTCAGGGAGGTGGTGGATGTCGCAGTTACGTTGACTACTGGAATCAAGAGGACGAAGAAGAAAATAATCAGCAAACTACACAAGCAATAGAAGAATGACAACCTGTCCCACCCAACTCCCTTCCCCCTCCCCCCGCCCCCGAGCAATGATAGTGGCTGATATACTGAGTTCTTTACTGCTTCAGCTAGTTCAGAATAGGTTTACATCTCCCCACTCCGCTAGATGGCAGCCTCTTCCTGTACAAAGGCATTAAATACACTGCAGCCTCCTTTATCTAAACCCCTGGGGCCTCACTGCTTCACGGGCTGCCGTGCAAAAACACCTCCCCTGTTACTCTAAAGGCAACCTACAAATGGGGATGCTGGCATATGCTCAGGTGTACAGACTTCTAAGTCTGGAAAGCAACCTCCTGCTGCATGCTCCGACCTGACTACTCGAAAGTCTCAGGGAGGGATGTGAAAAGTTAACCAGTTAACCAGTAAAAGCATCACCCATAACGGATGATGCTTACTGGTTCCAATTAACCATTAACTGGTGGGGGCTAGAGCAGCTCCCTGCCTGCCAAGGGCAGGGGCCTGCTCAAGCCCCACAGTGGGGCCACCCCACAGGCCAGGGCTGCTCTGGATGCCCTGCAGGCAGGGGCCACTCCAGCGGAGCAGCCTCTGTCCGTGGGTGCCTCTGGCAGGGAAGCGGCTCCAGCCTGGCCTCCGCAGGCTGGACGGAAGCAGCTCCTCAACTGTGCTCCTTTTGATTAGCTAATTGGTTCAACATAATATTGAAACAGTTAGCCAATTGAAGGGGATTTTCCATCCCGAGTCTCAGGTGTCTCTTCTTGTATACAATCAGAGGATGTTACGGCTGGAAGCACGTACCAACCTAGTTTGAGCTGGGACAGAGATGTATTTTCTAAACAGCCACTGCTGCATGGCAAATACTCCCACTAATTCTCAGAACTCAGGGTGAGTGGGCCAAATTCTCTCCTGATACAAGTGGATGCAACTCCATGTGAGGGAATGGCATGACGCCTTTTAACCCAGTTTGGCCCAACACTTTGAAGTCTTCTAACATTTACATTTGAGGCTTTATTTCTCAGGAACACGTGTGCAGGAAGTAACCAGGGACAGGGGAGGAGACACTCTTACATAAAGTAGGACAGGCGTCCTCGTCTGAACCATCTGTGCAGTCTTGGTATCCATCGCAAACCCAGCTGTTCATAATGCAGGTGCCGCTGTTACACCGGAAATGGTTAGGCAGACATGTTGCTGGGGCTGATGTTGTAAAGGGGAGGATCTGTGACCCTAAAAATAAACCAGCAAGAGGGGATCTGACTGGACATGTTCCAATGTCTGATTATGTGCTAAAAGCTTTTCTGTTCCCAGGAGGCTGAAAGACAAAATCCCAGGGTGTCAGCTGGAAAATGGGGGAGGGTGGGGAATACATCAAAAGTGCATTATTTTTATTCTAGCAGCACAAAGCTGGCTCCCAGAGCCAGACCTAAACATAAAACAAAGCTGAAGTCAAAGAATTGGAACCCAACTCTGCCCAAACAGAGCTGACTGCAGCCTTGGGATCTTAATCTGGAGAACTCAGATGCCCTGTGTGACCAGATAAATCTGTCAGGAAAGGGTGAAGGGCTCACCTATCTGTCACATGACCTAGCATGAGATTTAAGGGAAGGGTGTCATCCTCCGACCTGGAGAACTAGGAAAAGGGAAAGTCTCTAGGGACTGCAGCCCAGATAGAGAAGAGGAATTGAATTGATGTTACCTGAGTTTTCTATTTAACCAATCTTGTACCCGAGGGAAGGGGCAGTAATAGACACAGAGAGCACCAGCTTAGGCTATGTCTACACACAGGGCTAATGCCGAAATAAGCTATGCAATTTGAGCTATGTCAATTGCGTAGTTGAAGTCGAAATAGCTTATTTTGCCTTTTGGCACTGTCTACACAGCAGGAAGTCCAAGTCAGAGCACTCTTCCTCCGACTACCCTTACTCCTCATAAAATGAAGGTTACTGGAGTTGGAGTAAGAAGTTTTCCAGCTCGACATTATTTTGACATTATGTCGAAATAACTGCTTGCTGTGTAGATGCGGTCTATGTTATTTTGGAATAACGTCAGTTATTCCAAATAACCCTGCTGTGTAGACATAGCCTTACAGTGTAGCACATGATCCAAACATCCTGGTCTACATGTGCATGCCCATATTCTTTTAATCTGTTAAGAAACCAATTCCATTAACTCTTGCAGCATCCTGATGTGAACACACTTAAATTGGTGTCAGTACATCCACACTGGGGGACTGCATCAGTTGAATTAGACCTGGTTTCTAAGCAGATCATATGACATAGGTGTATGCAGACCATCCTGAAAGATTCTCTGCTGGACAGGAAGCATCTGTATCATTTATTTAAACAAACCTACTATACATACTGTGCCAAAATTATTTAGGGTGCTTTTGTTTTGAGCTATGATCAATGTAAAAATGGAACTTACTGCTTCTGAATTAAGAAAACCATAATAAAGACTCAGCAGAGAGCAAAGATACTGTGATACATCAGCTATTTTAAAAATGGGTGAGTAGACAGAACATAAAATCACTGCTCAAGTCTCCAGATGACACAGATTCAGGGAGTGGTAAGGAAGGAAGATGATGAGTCGCTATTTCAAAACAATTTAGATTGCTTGGTAAGATGAACACAAGCAAACAATATTTGTCTTAATACAACTAAATGTACAATCATACACTGAGGAGTAAAGAATGTAGGCCATACTTACAAACTGGAGCGGGGTGGGGAGCTCTATTCTGGTAAGCAGTGACTGAAAAAGGCTTGGGGTCATGGTGAATTATCAGATGAACATGAACTCTGGTTGTGAATCTGTGGCCACGAAGGCTAAGGTGATCCTTGGATATATAAACAAGAGAATCTCGAGTAGGAGTAGAGACTGTTTTACCTCAGCATTTGTCCCTGCTGCAACCACTGCTAGAATACAGTGTCCAGTTCTGGTGTCCACAATTGAAGAAGAAGGTTGATAAATTGGAGAAGGTTCAGAGAAGAGCCATGAGAATGATTAAAGGATTGGAAAACATGCCTTCTATGGAGGGAGATTCAAAGAGCTCAATCTATTTAGTTTAACAAAGTGAGAGTAAAAGAGTGACTTGATCGCAGTCTGTAAGTACCTACACGAGGAGCAAAAATTTGATAGTGGACTCTTCAGTCTAACAGATCAAGGTATGACAAGCTCCAATGTCTGGAAGGTGAAACTAGACACATTCAGACCAGAAATATGGTGTAGGTATTTCACAGGGAGTGTTGTTAGCCTTTGGAACCATTTATCTGTAACTGATGGATTATCCATCCCCGGCTATTTTTAATCAAGAGGGGAAGCTTTTTGAAAAGTTGTTCTCTAGTTCATAGAGGAATTAATTCAGGGAAGTCCTAGGGCCTGTGTTATGCAGGAGGTCACACTAGATGATCACACAAAAGTCCTTTCTGGCTTGAGAAGCTAAGCAGCAGATAACGGAGGCAGCAGCTACACTTGCTCTTACCTTCACAGTCCTTCTCATCAGACCAATCACCGCAATCGTTTTCCTCATCACATTTCCACCGCTTAGGGATGCAGTGGCCATTCTGACACTGGAACTGGTAGTAGCGAGAGCAGTTCGGGGCTTCCGTTGGGTTTTCTAACAACGATAGGATATTCCCATGACTCCTCTAGGAAACAGGCTCGGTCCTGGCTACAGCTGAACCCTGACTAATGATGCCCCATAGCTCATCTAAGTCGTGCAGTCAGGCTGTTTTCCTGAGAAGCAAACACCACTCCACTATGGTTTTGTCATTGGTATTTACACAGCACCCAAAGCACACTAGGTGCTTTAAGGACAGATAATAGAAGCAGCCTCTGCTCCACGAAGATCACCAGTGAAAATCAGACATTGCATGATAAGGCAACCGAGGAGGCAGAGGGTAATGGAGTAGAGCAGTGGTTTGCAAACTACGGGTCGTGACTCAGTATTGGGCCATGGAATGTCAGGCACTGGGTCTCATTGCTGCAGGGTGACCAGTGGGGGTGCTAAATCAGGCTGCCTGACTGTTCTGGCACTGCAGACGGTGTTGCGCCCCAAAAGTGGCCGGCAACAGGCCTGGCTCCTAGGTAGAGTGTGGAGAGTGCACAAGGTTCCATCCACTGCCCCGGCCCTGAGCACTAGCTCCATGCTCCCGTGGCTGGGAACCTGTTGCTGGCTGCTTCTGGGGTGCAGCATGGTCTGTAGGGCCAGGAGAGGCAGGAAGCTGCCTTAGCACCACTGCTGACTGGGAGCTGCTTGATGTAAGCCCCTCCTGCCCCAGCCCTGACCTCCCCCAAAGCCAGCGCTCCCTCCTTCACTCCAAAGCTCATCCTCAGCCCCACCTCAGAGCCCACACTCTAGTCCAATTACTTTGGGTCATGGGCATCAACAATTGTCTTCAACTGGGTCATGAAAAAAAAAGTTTGAAAACCACTGGAGTAGAGAACATGACTAACACAGTCCGAATGAACATGTGGTTGCATTGCTTAGCTGGACATGTTTTCCTATGAGTTCCAGGTAATAATTACTAACCCTGCTCTCCAATATAAGACCAGTGTCTACATTGGACTGGGAATCTGTGCAGCAAACACACTCACATATGGCTTCAAGTCAACCAAAACTAGAGAAGGACCTACACGATCACACTGTCAAGAACTCAGTGGGTATGGTCATAGGAGGCAGCATGGTCTGTAGTGGACAGACACAGGATTGGCATTCACAAGATCTGAATTCTGTTTGCAGTTCTGCCACTGGCCTGCAAGCAAGCTACATTACTGTTTTGTGACTCAGTTTCCCTAATGGCAAAATAGTGATAATGATACTGCTCTCCTTTGTTAAAACACTCTGAAATCTACAAACAGAAAATGCTAGCAATCTCTCTTACTATCAAGTGATGGCAGCCCTCCCCATAGGAACCACTCAGCACCCTAGGGGAAGGCAATGCTGTTAAAGACGTGGGATCGGAAGGGTAAATGAGCTTCTCTACTCACCACAGTTTGCTTCATCCGAGTAATCCCCACAGTCATCCATCCCATCACATTTCCACACCAAACTGATACATACGCCATTCTGGCACTGGAAGTTGAACTGGTCACAGGTCCGGTGAAATTCTAGGTCTTGGGCTAAGAGGGACAAAACGCAGTTTATAAAAATAAAAAGCTGAGTCCAGTTGTTCTTTCTGAGAACTTTAGTACAAAGACTCAGAGTATAGCTGAACTGCAGGGACAGGTGGGCAGGGCACCGCCACATTGCAGCATGCACAGATGCAGCCAATTTCCTGGCTCCTTCTGCATCCAGCCTGCAAGGACTGGCACCACTTCACACAGACAATGCCGCTAGCAATCTATAGGAGATGGAGCAGCTTTCTGGCCAGGCTGGTGGCATGGAACTGGTGCACGGGAAGCACTCACCGCACCCTTCCAAAAAGCTGAAGCACATTCCTTATATAGTAGCAAGACAGAGAACAAATTCTGAGTGCTAGAGTTTGGAGGAAACATCCTCTGCAGGCAGAAAAGCCCATAACCAACAGCCCTTGCACCTTCCTCTGAAACCTCTGGCACAGGCCACTGGAAGAGAGAGGATACAGTACAAGATGACGCACTGATCCAGTCTGGAGCCATGTCTATACTTATATGCCAGAGATCGATCTCCTGGCATTTGATTTAGTAGGTGTAGTAAAGACCTGCTAAATCAAATGCTGAGGATACCTCTGTTCAGTGCCAGCACTCCTTTGCTCCTGACGACCTCCCACTGTGAAGATGGCAAAAACCTCGGTTTAAAGTACAGCCTCTCCCCAACTTACGAACCAGTTACGGACCAAGCAGTTGGTCCGTAACTCGGTTTGTTCATAAGTCAGACCCCATAAAGTTACACGCGACCGCACTGTTCGTAAGCACGGATTGTGTTCATAACTCGGGGTCCGCCATTTACGACAGCTTCAGTCATAAATGCGAATGGTCGTAAGTCGACCGTTCACAACTCGTTCACATATCAACTCCATCTACATTATTTATATAGCTGAAGTAGCGTACCTTAAGTTGACCTTCCGGATATAGTGTAGATCACATACAAATGTACACTCCTCCAGCTGCCTTGGGTGGCATTTCACTGACTCAGCTGGAATGGGCTGCGGGAGGGGATGTATGTGCCTACTGGCCCCAAAGCAGCCTCTCGCCATAAAAGCCAGGGAGAGTCCTATGGGCCAAAAGCCCTGCTTTGTCAAACATGCAGGTCCTGTTAAACTTGGTCTATAAGTCTCCCAGGGATAAAATGCAATGGCTTGTGCTTTGGCGACAACCTTCCCGAAACATCAACCAACAGAACCCTGTTTTTTTAATCTCAACAAAATACGACTTAGATCACCAATATCCAAAATGGGGTTTGATTTAAAGAAACATACATGTGGCTTGGCTTGTCATTAACACTGTCCAGAAATGACACTCTAAACCAGGGCTACTCAACATGCGGCCCATGGCCCACATGTGGCCCGCAGCCCATTTGTTTCCGGCCCATGGTGCGGTTTGGGTTTACGCGGAGCTCAACACGCAGCCCAGAGGTGGAATCCTTTGAACATGGCCTCCACGGGGAACACGCTCCACAACGCGAGTCAATATAATGGTCTTCTGTTGATATGCATTTTAGCAGTTAAATTCCTGGACTGTCATTGCTCGTTAAAACTGCTGACATATGGGTGGAAATCGGGTAACTACTGCATTTTATTCATATCAGCAGATCTGACTTAAATGGGACCTGTGTTGTGTAGTCTTGCCTTAATCTTTGTATTCATGTCCATCAGTGTAAAAGAAGCTATTTGCATATATTTGCATGTATATGCAACCACACTTAAGTTGCAGCCCTCAACATGTGCTGTGAGTATCATTGTGGCCCTTGAGGCTTCCAAAGTTAAGTAGCCCTGATCTAAACCCAGCTGTGCTTTCCCTAAAGCTGTTGATTTATTCCCTTCTGGCATCTTTTCAGAGCAGTGCTGCTTAGTGGATGGAGCACTGGACTGGGGCTATGCAGATCAGGGTTCTAGTTCCAGCTTTGCTGCTAGGGGAGGGGAAGCAAGATGTTTCACTGCCCAATGCTGCTGTTCCCACCATGCAGATAGTGGTACTGACCTCCTTTGTAAAGTGTTTTGCCATCTACTGATGAAAAGTGCCTGGTTTTAGGCAGCTGCTAGGTGATTTGTATTACTGTCACACTTACAGCATCCAGCATAGTTGGCATCTTCGTCTGAGCCATCCCGACACTGGACAATGCCGTCACACACCATGGAGTGGAACAAACACTGCTGGCGGTTCTTACATACAAAGTCCATGTAACGCGTGCACAGGGGTTCTGGAGGAATCAAAAGGAAATGACCAGCATTTCAGCGCACAGCGATAAGAAACATTTCTACAGTGCCTAGTGCAATGCAATCCTGCTCCATGACTAAGCTCCTATATGCTAGGGAAATACAAATAATAACAAGACTACTATGTGTGGTTAACCACCCTCTCTGACTCACAGAGAGTCATATATAGTGGCTAGATCTTATCAAGGACTAGATCATTTTGATGAGCAATAATAAAGCTACGTAGATATCCAGGCTTGTGCCCTGTGTTAAGGTGAAAGTTGTTTGCAGTAGGTATCAAGAAGGAATTGCCCACCACCCTGCCAATAGAGCAACATATGTACATTGTGCAAGGAGCCTTTGCTTTCCTTTGAAGCATGAGGAGTTCATTTCTGCTCCAGACAAGGTCTTCTATTTGACTGGCCCCTCTGGGGCTGCAAATCCCAAGTCCTGGTTCGTACTCACCGCAGTGCTGTTCATCAGAGCCATCGGAGCAGTCGTGCAATCCGTCACAGTGCTTGCTATTCGGGATACAGGTTCCATTCGGACACTGGAAACCATTGCACTTTTTTTCTAAAATGTGTTTTAAAAAGCAGCCTTAAGTATGGAATGCAATGAGGGTTTTGTCTTGCTTGTTAGTGCAGAATGGCACAATCCCAAAGGATTCAACAACCTCAGAGAACCCCCAGGATCAGCTGCACCCTTTGACCCTATAGTCTGGTTAGCAAGGAGGTTCTTTAGGGCAGGGACTACACACAGCAAGGGGCCCTGGCCTGGAACGGGTGCCACAACACACTAAATAATAATGATGGCCAGAAGGGTATGTGTTTAGGGCTCCGCGAATTTGCTGCTGTTCTGTTGCATCTGTTTAAGAGGGACAGAGTTGGTTTCCATTCCGTAAAACGATGGTTGTTAGTTTGGAATCACTGGCCCATTATCCCCCCCATTCATCTCTCAGACACGGCAAGGGCTCTTACCACACTTGACAGGATCCTCATCAGAGCCATCTTGGCAGTCAGCATCGCCATCACATGCCCACCTCTGGGGAATGCAATGCCCATTGTGGCACTGGAAACTGGAGGCTTCACACGTATGGTAAACTGCTGAAAACAAATAGAAAAAGGAAAGCACTCGTAGATTCAGAGAGCTTTCAAGAGGCAATGAACTGATAAATAAACCACCCTTCTTTTCTTTTGTTGTTTTTGAGTGACACATTTAAATATATGTTCACATACATACTACTACTACTAATAATAATAATATAATATAATTAATAATGTTTTGTGGTAGCACCTACGAGCCAGAGTCATGGGCCAGGAACTCCATTGTACTAGGCACACTCCATGTTGATTTATTGTCCTGTAATGGACGTCAGGGCTCTATTTGGCTGGGCTACAGACTGAGCAAGTCATCTTGTGCCTCAGTTTCTCCTCTGTAGACTGGGGCAGTACTTACCAACCTATTGTAACACCTAAGATTGACTGTGGAGGTTAACGATTGTTTCCAAAGCTCTCTGAACCTCTGGAGTCAGCCCTTTCTTATCTTGTCAGGCCTTTGGGTCAGCTGGCAAACGAAATGACATCTGACTCTTGCTGGGACAGCAATGGACAAAACTTGGTGAGCTGGCAACCCCCCCATCTATATAGGGGATGATACCATCCAAAAGGTTTTGAGCACTGTTCCCATCTGCTGGCATGGAGGATCTGCACACAAGTGTCGGACCTGGCACTGAGTGTCAAAAAGGGAACATGCTTGTATTTTAGGTTCTCAGAGATATTCTTAACTACAGGTTGGACCTTTCTGGTCCTGCGCCCTCGGGACCTGACCAGTCCCAGAAAAGGGAGTTTGCCAGACCAGGGAAGGTCTGGGATGAGGGGCACCAGCCTCCCAGCTGGGCCCCTCTTCTCAGCCACTTGGGCTCTTCTCTCAAGCCTCCTGGGACTGTGAGCTGCAACAGCCTTGCTGGAGCTCCCAAGACCACCGGCTGTGGGCTCTGCTGACCTGTGAGCTCTGGCAGCCCTGCTGGTTCCAAACCCCCCACTGGCTTCCCTGACCTGCCAGCTGCAAGTTCTGGAGCCCCATGGGCTCCGCCGTCCCCACTGGCCAGTTCTGCTTCGAGCCGCCGACAACCTCTGCCACTGGGGCTTTCTAGTCCAGCAACATCGGTGGTCCAAACGTTGCCAGATCAGAGAGTCCTGGACCACAGAGGTGGGACTTAAGGTGGGATTTTCAAAGCTTCCTAGGAGACTTAGACACCCAACTCCCAGTGGATTTCAATGGAATTTGGGCACCCACCTCTCTTAAGAGTCCACTTTCAAAATTTCAGCCTCAAATTTTTGTAAAAAAATTTAAGTTGTTTTGGAGCCTACTTTATGTGCTGTATCACTTCAAATAAAAAACTAGGTTAACATGAGAGAATACTCTTCATTATCTGGAACAGCAACATATGACTTAATTAAATTCCATGCTACTACATTTTAGCCTGGCTAGTGACATGCCCTTCCAGATATATTAAAATACAATGTCATCTGGCACTAATATTCTATTAGATATTGTGAAATGGAATTATTTTAGATAAGAGCAATAAATGCTGCCAGCAGAGTCAGACAACATGTTTCTCAAATAATAGTGGTTATTATAGATAATTTCAATTGTAAACTTAAAAAAACCAAAATACTTTTTGAAATAGGTTCACTTCTTCCTCTAATAATTCTTGCTCAGAAAGTCATGAGAGATCAGCAATACCAATATATCTCCCTTCACACCCACACAGTTGGAATACCAACTACTGGATTCCCATGCTGAACAGTTTGAACCATACAGACCTGAAGCAAATGGAATTTTGTATGGTTTTATAATTGCATACATCCATATTCTGTGTTTACGGCTTATGCATAACTCCCATTGATATAAAAGGGAGTTCGCTGAAATAAATTCTCCAGAACATGGTCCAGAATCAGGACATTTATGGTTTAAAATATATATGTTTGGAAAACCATATTTAAACATTGAGGAATTTACACTCCATAACTTTAAGGCCAGAAGAGACCATTCTGATTATTTAAGATGACCTCCTGCATAACCAGGCTAGAGACCACCCAGGCAGCCATCCAGGAGAGATTAAAATGCTGCTCAGCTGATTAGCAGAGTGCCCAGAGGCGGCATCATGTGTTTATATTGGTGGTGCACATTGCACATGCCTTGGTGCACATAACAACATTTATTCTGCACATGGGTGGAAAGCATTTGAGGGACCACTGCTAGAGGCTCTCACCCAGTAATTTCTGGATCTAACCCATAGCTTCTATTTGGGTTAGGGTATATCTATTAGAAAGATAGCAAGTCTTGATTTAAATATTTCAAATGATGGAGAATCCACCACATCTCCAGAGAAGTTACTTAGGGCTCGTCTAGACTACGCTGAAGTTTCAAAAGAGGATATGCAAATTCCGCGGGACGCAGGGTTTTTTGGCAACTCCTCCCTTTTTCGAAAAGCCGCTCTTCCTCAAAAAATGAGGTTTACATGGCTTTTTGAAAAAGGGAGGGGTTGCTGAAAATACTGCATCCCGACAACTTTCACTTTCGAAAGGTCTGCCACGTAAACCTCATTTTTTGCATATCCTCTTTTGAAACTTCAGTGTAGTCAAGACATAGCCTTAGCCTCCCTAAAAAATTTCATTTTTTTTCTAGTCTGAATTGGTCTTGCTTCAATTTCCAACCTCCAAATGTGGGTTATGCCTTTTCTGCTAAATTAAATAACCTTCTACAATCAGAATTTTCTTCACCGTGTAGATACTGAAGACTGTTTAACTGAAAATATCAGAGCAGATATAATGTAGGGAAAGCGAGGACTGAATTTTAGAATGTTCTTAGGACTCTTCTCACATCTGTTTTCCATTAATGTAAACTCTGCTGCCATCACTGAAGAAACAGGTCCAGTAACTCAAGGCCTGATGTAACACTGTGTACAATGTCAATCCAGAGTGACTCCATTTTCTCCAGCTGAGTTTCACTGGTATAAATCAGTTGTCAGTGAAAGGGGAATCAAGCTCTTTGTACATGACTTTGGATAAATTAAATCCAGTTTATAGCTCACCAAGCCACACTGGAATGATAGCTAAAGAGGCAAGGCCACGCTGAAGACAGGAACTATTGGAGCAGAGTGCCCCTTCTCTTAGATAAATAGTTTAGAAATTGCAAAAAACAAACAAAAAACCCCACCTTCTTTTCTGCAATGTGTTTTATTGTTACACAATGATCAAAGTCCAAGCTGTAAAATTAGGTCAGTGCACACCCAGACTATTTTCAGTCTATTCTGTTGTAACTACTGAGCACCTTTCGGAGAGATGTATCCTTATTAGCTAACATCTTGACCAATGGTTACAAATACGCCTCCTAATTTTACAGCTCCTCAAGGGCAGGGCAAGCCTGTTTTTATAGCAGACCAGGTGGTAATAAATTTTTAAAGCAGGTTTTGAAGCACTGTCAGATGTAAACAGCACTACAGATGAATGAGCTCAATGTTGATTTGATGCCATCAGTGCAAACTTACAAATAAAACCAAAAATGAATCACTGCGCATATCAAAAAACAGCACTTTCAGAAATGCAGCAATTAAGTTGCTAAATCAAGACTGTAAACTAGCTTATTCACTCAGGAATATGATCTTAATATTTTTCTGGCCTGATTTGTACATGCTGGGTCACCCATAGCTGGCAGGCTGTTCAGCACCTGTGAATAACAGGACATCTAGCAACATGTTTGTGGGGCATTTGCTGGTGAGAGGTTTTTAGTTTTAATAATTTCACAGATCATGTGACCCCCTCACTATTTATAAGCCCACAGAAAGTTAAACCCAAAATTTGTTCCCCTGAAAGTGTTTTTGTTACTGTAGGGTCACTCATAAGCATTGGGCTGCTACCCCGATTTGAATTTTAGACAGTTTCATATACATACAATAAAACATAATTTGCCAATAAATATTAAGAAGATGAAAAGGGGAGACTGATCAACGTTTTCTGTCTGCCAACTAACCTGGGGAATGTTTTAAATACAGGAGAATATTGTACGGGTAGAGTAGGGACTTAAGCTAAGAAGAAAGATGAATCAGAGGAAAGGCTCTCTCTGCATTCTTCATTCATGCTAGAACAAATACTTAAATGCAGCTTATTTTGAAGTCACATTAACTTACTCATCTTTAGAAACCCTTTCAAGGCAGGTGACTATTATCCCATTTTTACAGTTGAGGAAATTGAAGTATAGAAGTTAAACCACTCAGCCAGCGTCTCATGGCAAGTTACTGTCAGCACTGGGATTAGAAATTGGTTCTGGCTCTATGTTCAATCCACTAGCCCATGTTGTTGCTACATTAGGATCTAGTCTAGTGGTTTTCAAACTGTGGGTCATGATCCCAAAATAGGTCGCACGTTCGTTTGAATGGGGTCGCCAGGCCTGGCCTTAGACTGCCCAGGACTTTGTAGGGTCCCCTGTGGCATAAGGTCCTGGGCAACTGCTCTGCTCATTCCCCCTAGCACTGGCCCTAATTCTAGACTCTAGAATCTAGAGGGCACTGGGGTCCAGTGTTCTCTGTAAGCTGTGCACTTGTGCAGCTGCTCAGGAGCAATTCCAATGCCACCCAGCTGATTAGCAGAGCACCCACAGCTAGGTTTGTGTTTCTACTGGTGGTGCACATTCACACACGCCTCAATGCACATAAAAAAATTTATTCTGTACATGGATGGAAAAAAATCTGCGCATGGATGGAAAAGATTAGAGAGAACACTGCTGGGGTTGGGTAATAATTTTGTCGGAAGTGGGTCGCAGTGCAATGAAGTCTGAGAACCGCTGGTCTAGTCCAAAGCCCACAGGTTTCTTTCCCTTGACATCAATCAGCACTGGCTCAGTCCTTTAGACACTGCAGTGTTTCCATCTTAACTTCTACACCGCTGCCAAACAGGATTACCCAGCACTAGCCACTCGCACAAAATACAGTAACGAAAGGGCATTGGAAGAGTCAATCTCATGACACAGAAAGGTTAAACAACACCGTCCTGTGCAGCATATGCTCTTCCACATAGAGCTACCCTGATGCAAACCCTTTAAAAACACAGCAGCTGATAAGCTAGCAAGGAGCAAGTCCGGCAGAAGGTTCTCAATTACATTCCAGCACTTACCAGTGCAGTTTGCTTCATCTGACCAGTCCCTGCAGTCGTTATCACCATCACACATCCAAGAAAGACGAATGCACATCCCCGACCTGCAGCTGAATTCATCACTTCTACATTGGTGAGCTTCTACAAACAAGGCACCCAAAGTTCAGATGGAGCAACTGAACACAAGCTGCTGACTTAGATGGAAGAGCTGACATTTCATAACTGGCAACCTACGCAGCTCAGAACACTTTTTCTGGTCTTGAAAGCAATTTTAGTATATTATCTCTAGCCCTGAAAGATCAAGAGCTACCACCACATCGCCTCTTCTGTTCTTCCCATGGATTTAACAGTCTGACGCTTAGAAACTATCAGCCTTAGAGGCTGACAGACTCACATTCAACAGTGCAGCGCACTTGCACCCTCCATTCAACACGCTGGGAGCTGCAGCTGCTCAGCTGCCTTTCAAAATCAAGCCAGAATAGCACTGAAATAAGGGATTAGGGAAATTAGGAAACTGCCCTGAACTTGCTAGTGTGTACCTATCCTACTACCCTCTACTGGACAGAGGTGGAACTGCTCAACACTGTGCCATGCACTTTAAACTGCACACAATTAATGGAAACTCTCCTTTTGGTTAGATTGTTAATACAGGAGACTGAGTCCTAACCCTGCTATTACTGAGTTTGTGACATGCAGCAGAAGGCCAAGGACTTCTTACAAGTATGAAGCCACTGGACGGAAGGGGGTGATGGGGAACCTAATGCCACAGCACTTGCATTTGTAGCCCCGATGGCTTTAAGAGCTCCTAGAGCTGTCTACCCTGTCTCCGTGTCTCAGGGCACCTGTATTTTCACCCTGCTCCAAGACCAAACACACCAAACCCTGGGAAGCTGCAGAAGTATAATTTGTAATCCCTGCCCCATTATTTTGTTTTATGGCAGATGGGCTTGGCAGGGGAGGGGAACTGGGAACATCTGATACCAGAGCTTCCCTGCCCGCTCAAGGTATGGTGCCTCGGTGTGTAGGGGACATGGGCTGTCTTTGCACTTTAGTGCTCCCGTGTCCTGTGCATCTCATTCCCCCCTTGCACCACGACAGTACTAGCTGCCTAATGGCTGCCAGGGAGGGGCTAACAGGCCCTGGACAGTGCAGAGGACGGGTCCTTGTCAGTGCTCTGCTGAGACACTATTTTGCCCTGCCTCCATCTAGGCAGGCTCACCTCCTGCCTGGTGGAGACAACACAGTGCTATTCTTCCTAGGAGGGGGAAAGGAAAGGACAGCCAACTGAGCCAAACAGCTCGCTCTTTATCACACTCACCGCAGTGGCTTTCATCACTGTTATCCCCACAGTCATCCTCGAGGTCACATTTATAGGACAGCGGGATGCAGGTTCCCGAGCCCTGGCAGCGGAACTGAGTCTCGCTATCACAGACTGTTGTGGCTAAAACAAGGCAGGGGAGAGAGAAAAGAGGTTTCAAGGCCACCAGTTAATCACTCCTCCCACACCCAAACTCACATGCTAAAACAAAAGTAAGCGGAATTCAAGGACGGGAAAGAGCCACCTCAGAGCGGTTCTTGCTAGAGTCTGTGAAGAGAAGGGCACGGCTACATGCTGGATGAATTCCTCCTGGTTCAGGGTAGTAAGGACTTAATGGTCTGATGGGACTAAAACCAGTTCCATGCTGCAAAACCAGGCCTGGAGAAAGTGCCCTCCCGCAGCAGAGAAGAAAAGATGCATAATCTGGCTTTGCAACTGCCTTGGCCTGACAGGGGACCTTGAGTCTACGCAGCCATCAGTTAAGAACCTAAGGAGCTGCGTAGCCGGGGAGACGGTTTGGCCTGGACTTTACCCTCTTATTGTTCAGTTGCTTGACATTGGGGCTGTAACTTCGAACGTGGCCCTGTTTCGGTAATGGGCTGAATCATAGCACTAAAACTTGGTGACAGCTTGGCCGGGTGGCTGTTTCTGCCCTTCATAAGCTCATTGGGTTCTTTGTTTTCATACAGAAGGTGGCGTTCTCCTTGGATGTACCTGAACTAGCTTTATGAGGATATCCCACACCACAAGGGCTTGTAGGAAGGGTGGAAAGACCGTAGTCGTCATTACTGATCCCTTCACTTGTTGAAGCATTTTACCCCCAGCCAGGCTCAATAAACAATCACTGAGCAGGACACATGTACCCAGCGACCACAGAAGGACACTTACGGCAGTTTTTCTCGTCACTCATGTCTCCGCAATCATTATCATTGTCACACTGCCAGATGCTGTTGATGCAGTTCCCGTTGAAGCATCTATACTGGTTAGGCAGACAGGTGTTATCTAGTGCCCAGTGTGTGTTAGAAAACAAACAAACAAACAACAATTAGGCACAGCACCATGGTCTTTGCCAAGTGATCGTAACTCTTTCCAATCTTTATATGGTAGGTAAAAGGTAAAGTCATGCTGATCTATCTCCAAACTAAGGAATTTATTGTTTTTCAGGGTTATATTGCAGCAGGAGTTGAACAGAATTTTACCTTCCTTGATGCAGGTGGTGTTCTTCATCACGTATCCGTGTGGACAATCACACTTCACTTCCCCTGACGGGAGCACACTGCTGGAGACTCCCTCAGGACACTTGCAGCTTCTGCTGTTGTTTGATTTGGGCAAACACAACAAACTGCACGGCCTGGTTATGCAGGCATTCCGCCCTGGTGGGAGGGAACAAAGTAACTACCGGGCACTGCGGTACACAGCAGGGAACCTGACACTACATCTCGGGTTAGCCTCTCAATTCAGGCTGCTATGCAGTCTCTCTGGGCATTTGTGTGTCAGCTGCACTTGGTTACGTTTCGAGTCTGGGCTGCGGAGATGCCAAGAGTCTTCCACTCCCATTTGTCTTCTGTGGGGCTTGAATGCACACTCAGTGCCTCACAGGATCAGGCCCTTGGATCTTAACGAGAGGTGTTTTAGAGATTAATATGTAACCAGGATACACCATGCAGATCCCCCACTTCCTTATATAATCATGAATAATTCAGTTGAGATGGGGAAATCAAACCATGCTCTTTGGGAGAGGAAATATATTTTTATTCTGTGTATATACTGCGCTCAGCACAACAGGGTCTTGGTCTAAAACTGAGGTTTCTAGCCACTGCGACAGTACAAATAAATAATAATTAATAATAAGCCAAAACTGAGAATGCAATGTGCTCTCTCTCTACATCAAGCTTGGAAGTTCCAACTAAGACTCGGGACCACTCTCCTTTCTGAAGAGCTAGGTGGGAAGAGTCCTAGAGCTCAAGGTCAGAAGGGACCATCAAATCATGAAGTCCGACCTGCGGCATATCACTGGCCACTAGAACTACCTGCTGCAAACACACTAAACTCCGCAACCAAAATGAGAGTGAAGGATTACAATCCACAGGCGCCTAGACAGAGAAAAGGAAGGACCGAGATGCACCAATGGCCAAGACCTGGCATGGCAGGATATAAATCCAGATGATTCCAGCAAGTGACCCATGCTCCTTTCTAACCCTGTGATTCTATGACTTGTGCTGGAGAGGGAAGACAAAACACCCTAAAGAGGTCCCAACATTTTTTTGTAGCAACTTGGAAAGTGTTGAGAAGCACTATCCTGGAGAGCGTTCTGAAGGTAACCCCACAAAGCACTGCCTTCCAAAGAGTCACTAATAAATCACACTAATTAATCAGGGAGGAAGGAGGGGCTTCCCATTAGCAGCTTCCATGCTAACGAGCCCCTGAAATCATAACGACCTCAGAGCTAGTTAATTGGCACTTACCAGCCTCCTTCAGATCAGGCTGAGGCTTAAATACACGTTTCAGAGGGATCAGATGGAGCCCACAGCACCTCCTGGAAACTAGAGAGTCAATGACTTTCTGCTCAGGTGGTCTCATTTTAAGATGCTACTTTAACTTCATTCTAAGCCATTTGGAGGCCTCTAAGTCACAGTTTTATTAACTCTATGCTCTGAATTCTAAATATTCATGCCACCGTTTAATTTCAAGACATTTTGCATCTGAAAGGTTTTTACCCATGAAAGCGTACGCCCAAATAAATCTGTTAGGGTATGTCTACACAGCAAAGTTATTTCGAAATAACAGACCTTATTTCGAAATAACTTTCCTAGCGTCTACACAACCAAACCACTATTTCGAAATAAATTCGAAATAGCAGAGCGTTTATTTTGAATTTGGTAAACCTCATTCTGCAAGGAATAACGCCAAATTCAAAATAGCTATTTCGAAATAAGTGCTGTGTAGATACTTATTTAAAAATAGGGAACCTCCAGCCTTCCCAGGGTGCCCTGGTGGCCACTCCAGCCTCAACCAAGAACACTCCACTCCCTCCCCCCCTCATTGGAGCCCTTAAAGGGGTATACTCTGGCCACAGTGCCTGTGCCAGCTCCAAGCCTGCCAGCCCAGAGCCAGCAGTCACTGCCCCTCACCCAGTGGCCCCAAGAAGCAGTCTGCCAGCTCCCAGGAGCCTGCCAGGGCCCAGAGAAGGCGGGCGCCTTCCTGGTCCAGGGTGGAGATCATGGACCTTATTCAGGTTCAGGGGGGGATGCCCCCAAAGTCCATGATCTCCGCAGTAGACGGAGGAACGCAGCTGTCTACGGCAGGATAGCTGCCAGCCTGGCCACCAAAGGCCACAGGCGAACCCAGGAGCAGGTTCGCATGAAAATCAAGTTGGTCTGGCGAGACCCTCCACCCCTGAGCCCTGAGCTTCCCCACCCCCTTCTTCCCCTTGCGTCCCCCTTTCAGCTCCCTCCTTCCAGGTTTCCCCCTCCCCTCTCCCACCTTCTCTTCTCCCCTCTCCCGCTTCCTTTCCCCAGTCTCACCAGAGTTTCATTCCCTCCCCCTCAGTTTTGTTAAATAAAGAGAGTTTGTGTTCATGAAAATACATGTATTTTATTTGATATCAGGAAGGGCGGTTAGGGAGGGGTAAGTGGAAGGACGTGAGGAAGGAATGGGGCACAAGCCCCCAGTGGGGCAGACCAGGGTGGCTCTTAGTGCTCCTCAGGGTGGAAGCTTTCCCGCGGGGCCTCCTGGATACTGACAGCCCCCCGATGGACCTCCCGGATGGCAGCCTGCAGCAAGTGCAGCCAGGCTCGCAGCAACGTGTCCAAGAGAAGCACCAGAGTGCCCAGGGGCAGCTCTGGCTCCATGCTGCAGAGTGCTGTGGTGTCCCAAGTGAGGGCAACCAGAGCACACAGAGACAAAATGCTTTGCTGTCCCTCATCAAGGTAGACAGCAAGCAGGGAAACCTGAGAACTGGCTGTCCGGGGGGGGTTCCTTTAAGCACAGACCTCAGATAGCCTCAGGCAGCAGCCCCACACAGTAAGTTCTGACCTGGTGCCTTGCCTGAACTGGTTCTGGCCAGCCTTAAATGTGACTCAGAGACCACTCAGCGTAGACGCGCTATTTCGAAATAGCAAAATGCTATTTCGAAATGCATTTTGTGTGTAGACGTGTTATTTCGAAATAAGATATTTTGAAATAACACTGTAGTGTAGACATACCCTTAGATTACAAGGTGCCACGGGATTCCACATTGGTGTTAATTTAAAGACAGTTTGCCCTCAGAGTCCATTCAGTCCCTGACCTCTCCACTTGAACTGTCAACATGGTCCCCAGCAGGGAAGGTGTTTTTTTTAAATGAGTGCATAACTTCCCTTTGGCCTGTGAATTAATCCTTTTGCATAGGTCACTAATATGCTATCAGATGGTAACAACTGCTGCCTAACTAGATCTCAACTGGACTCAAACCAGCAACCTAGAGGTGACTGATTTTAGGATGTCAAAAGCTGAGTTGTGATAAAGCATCTATGTGGTGAAATTTACTCACTGCAATCACCATTCACAAAAGACAGACAATGCTTTGTACTATGGCTGACAACGGTAGTCTCCTAAGGCAGTGGTTCACAAACTGCAGTCCAGGGACCTCTAGAGGTCCACAGCCACCTTCCAGGTTGTCTGTGCCTTGAGCTCATGCCACTCTTCTCCCCACAACACAGAGCCCACTGCTGGTGCTTCAGCCCCTCCCCTGCAAGGTTGGAACCAGTGCTGGCTTCGCTCTGGGAGGGGGCAGGGGGCGGGCAGTGAGACCCCGAACCTCCTTGATGGATCTGGCTGGCAGGGAAGAAGCAGAGCCAGAAGCGGCTCCGCGTGCTGCTGCTCCCCTCCCCCGGATGGGGGAACAGCAGCACATGGACACGTTGCCTGGAGGCTTTCCCCATTGCTCCCATGGGCCAGATTCTGGCCCATGGGAGCAGTGGGAGGCCATACCTGGGACATGGTACCTGGGAGCAGCATGGGGCATGAAAGCAACTAAGTTCCCCCCTTCCCCTCATGTCCCCAACCCTTTTGCACCCTCCCCCTGCAGAGACTCCACACCCCCAGCCTGCTCCTGCACCCTCTGCCCGGCCAGACATCCTAATCCCAGCCTGCTCCTGCACCCCACCTCCCACCCAGTTCCTGCACCCCCATCCTTATCCCACTCACTGGCAGCCCTGTCCCACACACTGACCCCTTATTTTTGTCCCCATGCCAGAGCCTGGGAGGGGGGTCCACAAAATCCATTAACCCTGGAACTCCAGAAGAGTAAATCTAGCCTGTGGGAAGCCCTGAACCTCAGTCCTCCCTGTCCCTCTCCCTTGCCCCATAGGGCTGGAGCACCAGAGCAGCAAGGTGTCTCAGTGAGGGCCACATCAGTGAGGGTTGGGGGTTTTTGGAGGGGTTATTTTTTTGCTTCTCACTTGTGTGGTGCCTTACAGATTTTTCTGTGGGTCAGTGACCCTGACCCAAAAAAGGTTCCCCCCCACCATAAATAAAGAAAACAATGAAATCTTTTGCGTTGGACATAAATTAATATTTTACTTTATTTAGAACGATGTTTGATAAACTAACATGAGAAAGTTAAAATGCTTAATCTGTTTAATAATTTAAATTAATATTTCTTTTCTTACTGATTAAATTAAACTGTTCTCCCTACCTGCAGCACTAGCAAAATGTAATTATGTAATTAACAGAGAGTTTCCATTAGCAATTGGTGGTCCATGGAAAGATTTGCATAGAGCCACGTGGACCATAGGCCAAAAAGTTTGAGAACCACTCTCCTAAGGAATCTGGAAGTATTTGGACACAAAAAAATATTGAGGAAGGACAGCCTAATGACTAAGGCATTAGCATAGGCTTTGTAAACCTGGTGCAGTTCCCTGCACTGCCAACCCCCCAGGTCTGTGCCCTACTTCTTCATTTGTAAAATGGGAGAACAGCACTTCCCAGGGATCTCAGAGTGTTCTAGGGATAAAATACGTTACAGATGGTGAGGCACTCAGATACTGATATGGGGCCAAATAAGCAGTTAAGAGAAACAGACTCCCAAATCCCACTCAAGGGGAATTAAGCAGCCAAACACCCTCCTTAGCTTTTTAAAGTCTCAGCCCATACCTCTATAGCCATGGTGTCCAGCATGCTAGCCACTAGCCACATGAGGCTATTTGGCTGGTTGAGTGTGGCTAGTTCACTATAGCAGTAGCCACTACAGTGGCTACTGCTCAAGAACTGGTTGAACACCACGGTTCTATAGCAGGGGTAGGCAATAATTTTTGACTGGGGACCACTTCCGAAATTTTGAAGTGGCTCCGGGCTGCCCTGGAATGGGCGGGGCCTCAGGCAGAAGGGGCAGACCAGGACACTTCTATGCTACCCCACCCACAGACCCTGATTGGTCTTGGGATAAGGGAGTGGGCAAAGTCTTTGTCCCCCCCCCCCAGAGAAAACCACCAGCTATTCCCTCTAGATACCCATATCCCTGGCAGTGAGAGGAGACTTTGCATGCTCCCCCCTGCTGCCCCCAGATCAATCAGGGCCTGGGGAGGGAGAGCGCGCAAAGTCTCCTCCAACCCTGCCCTCGCCCTGCAAGGGAGCGCCACACTTAGAGTCAACCTCCAACTGAGCAGCAGCTGGTGGTTGACTTTAAGCGCTGAGCCCCTTGCAGGGCGAGAGGAGACTTCACACGCTCCCCTCACCCCCAAGCCCAGATTGGCCTGGGGGTAAGGAGAGCGCGCAAAGTCTCCTCCCACCCTGCCCCCATCTTGAAAGGAGTGCGGCGATTAGAAGCACTGTGCACTCCTTGCAGGGTGGGAGGATACTTTGTGCGCTTCCCCTCACCCCCAGGCCCTGATTGGCCTGGGGGCAGGGAGAGTGGCAGGGCCTCCATGGGCCAGATCAATTCGCTTGGTGGGCTGGATCCAGCCCACGGAGGTCCTTTCACCCTCCCCTGCTCTATAGTCTTCTTAGGAAAGGTCTTTACAAACACTCCACATTACCTGTTGTCTTTCCTCGATAGAAGATTTTCATATCCATGATCCCATTTAATCGACCAACTAAAATCTCCATCCTTGACCCACTGTATTTAGATGCTCTAAAAATACTCAGCTGCGACCAGTCATTCCAATAGATTTCATTCTGAAACAGAAACTTAGTTCCTTAGTCCAAGCTTTGGTGGAGACAGGTAAATATAATGAACTCTGCAAATTTTTTTTTTCCAATTCAGGATTTGAAGGAGGATTTACAGATCAGGGACTCACAGTTAATCCTGATTCTTCATCAAACTAGCCAGTAAAGAAGACCAATTTCATAAAGTCAGTTTCAACTGAAAATTGAGGGTAATTTTTTGCATAGATTCTGCCTGTGCCAGCAAGGTTTCATAAACCTCTAATACTTTTTTTGTACTTATATACTTCTCTGAGTTGGTATCATTACCCTCATTTCATAGATGGGGAAAGTAGGATGTATTCAGTGGTTTTTCCCAGTGGAGTCACAAAGTGAGTCAACAGCAGGATTTGGAAAAGAACCCATGTCTTCTGATTTCCAGCCCCTAAATGCTCATGTCTGCTTATATGGACACAGCAGTACAAATGTAATCAAGAATTAGTAAAGCACAAATATGGAGCTGGGTTCAGATAAGCAGACAGACATTTGAGAGATGTTAATCAAAGGCTATCCAGATTACTGCAGCTCTCAAACCTATAAATCTCAGGAGAACAGGTTTTTCATAATGTTTCCTAAGCCCAGAGGAAAGAAGTTAACAAGGGCTTAAAATCAGACCTGTGCACAACCTGAGACAAAAGTCACATGTGTGTTAAGACTGCAAATCTTTGGGTCAACTGGGTTAAAGTTCATGGTGAGCTTGGGGCCACTCAACACTAGGGATGTAATAAGATAACCATTTGCACAGTTAATTGATAAGCCTGGGCATATCTGTTACCGTGAATGGTTACACACAGGCTCCCGCCCTCTGTAGCAGAGGCAGCAGCGCAGGGCGGCAACCGGTTCCCCAGGAGCGGGGTGGCAGGTGGGAGCCGGTACATGCTGGAATCTGGCTTAAAAGCCTACTCTCAATGCGCACCAGCTCCCAGGGAGCTGGCTGCTGCCTCATGCTACAGGTGACCAATTTTCAGTGGTGACACGGTTACCCATTTATCCACTTTTTAACATCCCTACTCAACACAGCTCAGCATTTATCACAGTTTCAGCCAAAACTGGGCATTTTGGGCCGAGCCCCTGTATCTACTATACTTATCTACACACAATATAAATACCTTAAATACAGCAATAGCGTAGGGATGAGGAAGACTATCCAGTATCACAGATCTCTGCATCCCATTGAAATCAATCCTCTCAATTCTATCCATGTAGGCTTCCGTCCAATAGATCCAATGATCATCCACAGAAATGCCATTTGGCCATCTCACTCCCTCAGAGACAATGCAACTGGCTGACGAGCCATCCATATCACTTCTGTAAATGCCAGGTCTAGAGTCTCCCCAGTCTGTCCAGAACATCAACCTAATAATGTCCATAAGCAGAGTTAATTTAAAATAGTAATGAAATGCCTCATCTAAACAGAGGTCCACACAAAACAGACGATAAACACAAGTTCTGAACCCCCTCTTTAAATCCCATCTATTTCACGGAAAGAGTATGTGTTTTTAACAGGAACTCAACAGAATTCAATGGAATGCACCCAGCAGAGGAAATATCAAGGCTCCTGAACCACATGAACCACCAGGAAAGTACCTATTCAGCAGGCCCGCAGTTTCTAAGAGGTCAGCTTCTCACACATTGACACACATCTCCACTGAGGAGACTGGAGTTGTGCCTCCAGTGAGCTATGCAGGATATTATCAAGGCAAAATTATTTGTGAGGGAAATGGAAAATTGCTCTCAGTCAAACTAAAGCCCAGCTAACTGGCCTTCAGGTGAGAAAAAGCCACAGAGGAAAACAGCTTCCACAAGAGCACATGAAGGAATCCACTACTTTTATCTTATATAAATTTAGTACTGATGAGAAGTGCTGGATTCACTTAGTTGGTTTTAACAATACAAATTAACACAACAATTTACAGATAACTTCTACTCACCCTTCTTTAGGCACCAAAGTCAGGGCTCGGGGTCGTTCGAGTATAGAGGCATTCAGAACAGTAAGTCGCAAGTCTCCATCTGGGTTCGCAACCTAGTGCGTGAGCACAAGACACAGGGGCGTGTTTTTTGTTTGCATTATGAAGAGCAATTGCGTTGTTTACAATTAAATGAAATTCTGCAGCATTTAATTACAACCATATAGCAAGTGGCAATTCAATGCATTCATACTTGGCAAGCAGTTATCTTAAGGCAAGTGATAAAATGTTATGAGCTTCATTTACTTATGTGATTTCCACACTGTTGAAAAAAGTGCTTACTGCTGTAATACACTATGTGCAGCTAATTCTATCCCTTCACAATACAGAGAGAAAATTGTTCCATTTAATGCAGCTCAAATAACCTGTTGCAAGTGAATTGCTTGACAAATTTATCCCTTAAGTTCACCAGTCATTCACAACTTGCCCTTAATTTTGATGAATGTGCTTGTTACTGGGTAAATAGTCGAAGAACAGCGTAGGTAAGCAAATCTGTGTCTATGAGCTTTGCTCAAAATTCTTCATTTGAACCATTTGTTGTCTAGAATTTGTCACCAGCCATAAACTGCACAATTCTGTTTCTGCTTTCTGGCAGGATGACTAAGTCTTTTAACTACAATAATGAAGAAGAGTGAGTAATGTAGATTTGGGAAGGATAGCTTTTGTAATAATGTTCATACATCTTTCACGATTCACTGCTGTTTTCCTGAAGGAATCAACAGTTGTCCAAATACAGGTGAACAACCATGGAGCAAACTTGCTACGTTTAATTATGAGCATGCCTGTGAATCCTTTTTTGTACTGTTCAGCCAGCCTTAAAAGTGTCTTATGGATTGGAAGGTGTCAAACTGATTTACAGTGTAAGCTCCTCTTTGACCATCATCACAGCAAATCCTCAAGGGACGTAGACTGCTTGCAGACCGAATACCAAACAGAGCAATCTCATGCTAAATCTGCATGATGGCTTTGTTGGATGTACAACTGTGTTCCCTCGCTATGTATCTTTTGGTGCCTATATGATTGCCAAGTGTGTAGTGCAGTGAGGAACAACCTAGGCTAGTGAGCGGGCCACATAAGTGGCCCTCTATCTCAGTGGGCTGCAAAATTGTCATGACCGAGATGGTCTCCCAGGATAGGGTAGTTTTGCTCACTGCAGTTGTGTACCTAGAATTTGCGGGGTGTGCCAAATGAACCGTAGCAGCACTTTGACTGGATGCAGAGGGAAACACAGCTCTCTCACAGTCTGTGTTGTGTGCAATCAGCATGCACCTCATTTCCATAATAGGAAAAAAAATGGATGAAAGCTAGGAGAATCTGGCAACCTTGCATGTGGGCAACAGTAAACAAAATGTCTTGCGAACCGCACATAGAACCCCAATGCGCCTCGTACAGCCCTCATGTTGCAGGTTGACCACCACTGGTTTAGTGGCATTCCTTGGTAAATGCACTTTGTAATTTACTGAGCTTCCATCTTAAATACAAAAGGCTGAACCCTACTCTACCTTATGCACAAGTAGTCCCAATAAGCCAGAATGCTGCCCCTATTATGTTAATCAGCATTCAGTTGCCACTTCCAAGAATGAGGACTCATGGCTGTACATGGTGCAGCAGACTGAAGGCCTGCTAAACACAAACCAACATGGCTACTGTTACCTGCTATCATGAAGATCAGTTGCAGACATACCTCAATTTTTGGGATACCCGCATTCACCCAGTAAAGCAATTGACTGAGAGGTTCAAAGGCCAACGCTTCCACCGTTTCTAGGCCAGTGCTAATGATTATCTCCTGTCCAGAGCTGCCATTTAGACAAAGACGCTAAAAAAACAAAAAATAAAAATCTTTAGGTTAGGGCATTCAGATGCTTAGGGTAGGGAATTAGCAAAGGAACCACTAACAAGAAAAGCCTAACCACAGTATTGGCATGGCAAAGCACTTTGCAAACCTGTCTATTACAGCTTCTCTGAGACTGAGTGGGGCAAAGAGATAAACAGATGTCCAGGAAAGGAGAAGAAACGGGAGAAATGTTTGGCTAATGGGGAAAATACTCTTGTGACATGTGGCATCCTTCCTTTCCATTCACAGCAGAAGATAGGTGAAAAGCACTGTGTAATGTCTTTCAAGGTCTCACCCAAAAGAACACCACACACTCAATTTAAGGTCTGTGCCTCAGCAGAAAATTCGAATCCTGGGGTTTAAACAATGAAGTATAGCTTAAAACAAACATTACAATTACAATGTTCAGTAGCTGCTATTTTACAAATAAGCTATACAGGGACAGAGCCTCCACTGGTATAAATCAGTGTAAAGTCATCTACATCAGCAGTGGTTCTGGCCCTAAGAACTGAACGGACATTGATGACCAGACTAGCCCTTCTAAGAGGGATAGCCATGTTAGTCTGTATCTGCAAAAACGAGGAGTCCTGCGGCATCTTAAAGACTAACGGATTTGTTTGGGCATAAGCTTCCGTGGGCAAAGACCCACTTTGTCAAATTCATTGGCGCAAAGGATCTCAAAGATAGGAAAATGTACCTCCACGGGCATAGCTCCATGCTGGCTATGGCTGTGTTTTTTATTAATAATAAGAATCCTTAGCTCTTACATGGGGCTTCTTATCAACAGACCTCAAAAAACTCTACAAAGCAGGTCGGGATCATTATTTCCATTTTACAGATGGGGAAACTGAGGCATGGGAAGCGACTTAAGTAAGGTCACCCAGCAGGCCAGTGGCAGGAGTAGTGCTCAGTCATCTGGATCCCAGTCCACTGCTCTATCCACTGGGCAGTTACACCTAGTTACATCACACAAGGTATATGTTTTTCTAGGAAGATGTGCTCAGTGGAAACTGCCCAGAACCCCACTCACCTGTATAATGTCAAGTGTCACATCCGCCCAGTACAAACAGTTGTGGTCATAATCAAAGTCCAGAGCCACTGCCCCTCGTAATCCAGTCAGAGGCAATTCCTCGCTGATTCCAGAAGAGAGATCGTATCGGTGGATGGAGTAGCGCGTGGCATACAGAATAAACTCATTCTCTTCTAGAGGTACAGAAAAATATTGATGTAGATAGAACCCTTTTCCCATGAGATCCCTTAGGGACAAAATGAGTAAATGGGGCCTTCTTCATTTCTGAACAAAATGGTACAGTTAGGACCTTACCATAAATGAGAATCAGGCCCTTGTTTTTGGAAAGAGAAGATTTTAATTAGTGTAAATCAGTAACCATAAATGACTGTCACTCACCCGCAAAAGTGAAAGGAAAGCATTACTTCTATTTATTCAGGTAGGTAAGAAATAGGATGAAAATTGCAAAAGTGGTTTTTGTAATTTCTTTCTTATTTATAATATTATATTTTGTCAATATAAAAAATAAACTACTTAAAACACTGGCAAAAAAAATTTGTCCAGTTACTTTTTCTGAAGACTAAATGTATTTAATGTCTGTGAGCTATAAAAGTGCCTCAGTTGATAGATCCCC
Source organism: Pelochelys cantorii (assembly GCA_032595735.1). NCBI lineage: Eukaryota > Metazoa > Chordata > Testudines > Trionychidae > Pelochelys > Pelochelys cantorii. The sequence continues at coordinate 14,543,116 of CM064352.1, read as the reverse complement.
CAACTGGAGTCTTTGGGTTCTACTCTAAAATAAATAATTATAATGAAAAAGAACGTTGGGACCATCCTGTACAGTATATAGTACTGTGAGGTCCTACTCCAGGACTTGAACTCCTCAGGACTCTATATAAAAAAATCAAATAAGTGAGGTTTCATAGAATTACAGAATACTAGAAGTGGAAGGAACCTCAAGAGGTCATCAAGTTCAATCCCCTGCGCTCATGGCAGGACCAAGCACCATCTAAATCCATGGTGCTAGCCACTAGCCACATGTGGCTATTTGGCCAATTGAGTGTGTCTAGTTGGCTTGAACAATGTGGCTATTTGGTCGGTTGAGTGTGGCTAGTTCAATACACTCAACCGGCCAACTATGGTGATTACTGCTTCAGAACTGGTTGGATACCATGGATCTAGATCATCCCTAACATATGTCTATCTAATGTGCTCTTAAATATCTTCAGTGATGGAGTTTCCACAACCTCCCTAGGTAATTTATTCCAGTGTTTAACCATCCTGACAGGAAGTTTTTCCTAATGTCAAACCTAAACCTCCCTTGCTGCAATTTAAGCCCATGACTTCTTGTCCTAACCTCAGAGGTTTGCTCTTTGATTACTATTCTGCCCTTTCCTAAGACACCAATCCATCTGGGGGGCTGGAGGAAGGGGGAAAGAGTAGGTTATCTTGACTGACACCAAGACAACAACTCTTTATCGATTTTGGCTTGCTTTGGATCATGCCCTACCTTCTCCCTTGCAGATATCTCTCTCCTCTCTCTCTTGCACACTATGCATGCTGCTCATGATGGAAGATTCAATTAAGGCTCTAATGAGCAGAATGCAAATTATGCTGGCAGCACAGGGATAAATGAGATCACTGCAGTGCCCTCAGGTCTGGAAAGAGAAGGGGAGGAGATGATTTCTTTGTGTGTCTTGTCTGGCTCACACTACTGCAGTATTAAGGCAGAGAAAGCCCCAAATGGCTGTCAGACACAATGGGCATGACTGGGAGTCGTGGCTGTATGGGGGCTCTGTAGGATGGGTGAAGGGATGGAGCGGTACGATTCTTTCTCCCTTAGGTTTTAATCTTATTCTAACCCGATTACAGTCTGAGTCAGGAAACTGCAGAGGTGTTTGGTTCCTATTATCACCTATTCCATGTATCAGCTCCCTTCCACTTCAGAGAGCAAAGAGTGTTTATCACATTGTGGAACTCAGCCCCTACTCTCTCATCCAATCCAGTGGACTCAGAGCATCCCAGCGCCTCCTCGTTTATTCAAACCTGCTCCCACACCAGAAAATCTCACTGACTCGAATGAGAGCAAAGTTAAACCCTCCAAACCTGTATAAGGGATGAGAAAAACAAAAAGACTTTTTGCCAGCTACAGTATTTTAGTTGCATGATCCGTCTCAGATTTCTGAGAGCTTCACGGGAATTTGTGGATAGTCCCTCAACAGACAGACAAAGAAACACAGACTTTGCTAGGCAGCCACCAGGGTGGCAGTGCTCCCACAGGAGGCTCACCTGCTAGAGGGCATGGCACCCGCTCCCCTTCTAGCCGTGATTCAATGTCGCCTCCTGCACAGGTGTCCCCAGAGATCTTGCGGTAGCTGGAATATATAAATATATACAAACATGAATTTCTTAAAGGAAGGGTATGTCTACACTTGCACCCTCTTTTGAGAGAGGGATGCTAATGCAGACATTCAAAATTGCAAATGAAGCCGGGATTTAAATATCCCATGTTTCATTTGCATATTCACGTTATAGCGCTATTTCAAAATAGTGCTATTTCAAAATAACAGATGCTTTTAAGACGCGGTTATTTCGAGAGAAAACCCTTCTCTCGAAATAACCCTTATTCCTCATACAATAAGGTTTACCAGTTATTTCGAGAGAAGGATTTTCTCTCGAAATAACCACGTCTTAACAGCGTCTGTTATTTTGAAATAGCGCTTTTTCAGAATAGCGCCATAACACGAATATGCAAAGGAAGCACGGGATATTTAAATCCCGGCTTCATTTGCAATTTCGAATGTCTTCATTTGCATCCCTCTCTCGAAAGAGGGTGCAAGTATAGACATACACGAAAAAAATAGCATTCTCTCATGTGTAGGAATTAAGGTTGTGAAATCATGTTCTACTGTGTAGTCCATGGATACATTCCCTATAAAGGGGAATGCAAAGGACCTGGGGATTACAGTGGATGAGAAGCTGGATATGAATCAACAGGGTGCCCTTATAGCCAAGAAGGCTAATGGCATATTAGGTGCATTAGAAGGAGCATTGCCTGCAGATCTAGAGAAGTGATTATTCCCCTTTATTCGGCACTACTGAGGCCACATCTGGGTATTGCGTCCAGTTCTGGGTTCCCCACTACAGAAAGGATGTGGATGCATTGGAGAGGATCCAGTGGAAGCCAACCAAAATGATTAGGGGGCTGGAGCACATGACCTATGAGGAGAGACTGAGGGATTTGGGTTTGTTTAGTCTGCAGAAGAGAAGAGTGAGGGGGATTTGATAGCAGCCTTCAACTTCCTGAAGGGAGGTTCCAAAGAGGATGGAGAGATGCTGTTCTCAGTAGTGACAGATGGCAGAACAAGGAGCAATGGTCTCAAGTTGCAGTGGGGGAGGTCTAGGTTGGATATTAGGAAAAACTATTTCACCAGGAGGGTGGTGAAGTACTGGAATGGGTTACCTAGGGAGGAGGTGGAATCTCCATCCCTAGAGGTTTTTAAGTCTCGGCTTGACAAAGCCCTGGCTGGGATGATTGAGTTGGGATTGGTCCTGCCTTGGGCAGGGGGCTGGATTTGATGACCTCCTGAGGTCTCTTCCACCCTAGGATTCTATGATTCTGTAATTACTTATTAATCTGATCCTTCTTTTAACACTACTCACAAACTTAGACTGTATACTCCTTAGGGTAGGAACCCTCTTTTTGTTCTGAATTTGTACAGCATCTAGCACAATGAGGGGTCTCACTTGGGGGTCCAAGGAGCTACAGTAATTCAAATAAAGGTTGAACCTCACTAACCTGGTACTCTCTGGTCTGGCAACATCTGTGGTCTGGCATGATTTTAGTGAACTGGAAGCCCACTTCGCATGGGTGTGGCCAAGTTTGTTTACAGTCACCAGTCCTGGTTCTCAGTGTTCTGTACTGTTATTTAGCTCTAATTTACCTCTAAATATCCTCTAAGAGCCCAATAAGCAGTGTTGGTAATGCTGCTAGGACAATACTGACCTCCCATAGGTCGGCAAATTCTCTGGTTCACCACCAGCTAGGTCTTTAGTGTGCTGGACTAGAGAGGTTCAACCTGTACATAGTAATAATTTGAAAAGTCAAGTTTCTTGACCATGGACAATACATACCCTCTAGTCTTCCTGTAAGTTGAGCCAACGGGGCAAGGCACAGGTGGAGAATATGGTTTCCCAGCAAATTCAGGATCAGGGACACAAACTTCTAATGATAAATCATCACTCAGTTTAAAACCAAAATCACTGAGGAGAGAAGTAGGGGAGGAAATGTTATATTGCTACTTTCATGTATTCTTCGCACCAGAGAGTTAGAAACACAAATGTTTGAGAAAACCATTAATTTATTCGTGGTAACATTCAGATTAATAACAATGTTCTTTAGTCAGACAGCAGTTTATATCCAGCACCTCCAAACATTTTACAAGCATTAAATAATGCATTAAATTAAGCCTCACAATCGCCAAGTACATTAGAGCATGAGTGATAGCACAGGGCTGGGACTCCAGTTACCTATATTCCATGCCCAATTCTGCCACAAGACTATTGGGTGACCATGAGCAAATCCCTGTGCCTTGGTTTCCCATCTGTAAAATGGGAATGCAGTAGAATCTCAGATTTACAAAACCAGAGTTAGGAATTGACCAGTCAACCAAACTCCTCATTTGGAACTGGAAATAAGCAATTAGGTAGTAGCTGGGACACCACTCCTCCCCCAAAGAAAGCAAATACAGTACACAAGTGTGTTAACATAAACTCCTCAAAGATAAAAAGAAAGCAGCATTTGTCTTCTGCATAGTGAAATTTCAAAGTTGTAATAAGTACATGTTCAGTTGTAAACTTTTGAAAGAACCATAAAGTTTCGTTCAGAGTTACAAACATTTCAGAATTACGAACCACCTTCATTCCCAAGGGGTCTGTAACTCCAAAATTCTACTGAAATGACATGTACCTTTTTTGCTATGTGTGAGAAAAAAGTAAACCAAGGCATAGACTGGTCAAGTGATCTGCCCAGGTTACACAGTGAGTTAATTGCAAAACTGGAAACCAATTCCACAATCGTTGCATCTAGTCTGACCCTTTCTAACCAAATTCCTCATTATTCCTTATTTAGATATCTAAAAGGGAGCAGAACTCTCTGTAAAAATGTGGCCCTTGCCCACCAATTTACACATTAACTAATAACCATTGCAGGTGATTGTCAAAGCAAACCTCCCTTATCTTGACAGCTGTGTAGTTTCACTGAAGTATAAATTAAAAATAAAATCACATAGCAGTGCCAATCACATCACTAGCTAAATGGTCTTTGAGCTTTTCTACAATAGTTCTCCTGAGCCATTATCCTCAGCCATTTTAAGGACTTTAATTAAGCCTCTTACTCCCTATAATGAAAGGGTGCTTTCAGTCTTAGTCTCCTCGGTGCTATAAAATCAGGCCATAGATACAAAGAGTTAAATAAATGGGAACTGTTGGTTTGCTCACTGTTGTTAGTTACTGATATTTATAACTGAATAATACAACAGACTAAAAGGAAATAATTGGTACTTGCCATTCAAAGTCTTCTCTTGTACACGAGCAATTGGAGACCATAACTGGTCTATCAAAATCTTCCCCATTGAAGCAAGTCGCATGAGGCGTTCTCCGTTTGAAAACTGTCTTATGCCCCAGTAAGCACTCATTACCTCGCTCATCGGAGGGTGACCACAGTTTGTAATCATTTTCTGTGCAAGGGACGCCTATAATAAATGACATGCTTGAGTTAAAAAAAAAAATTATCATGACCCACATACCCAAGACTCAAGATTTAGAAAGAGTGGGCCTGATTTTCCTCTGTCCTTTGCCCTGAGTTGTCCTTCACCCCAGTGCAATGTGGGTGCCAGATGCTGGGGGGCTGAAGATGCTAACCCAGGAAACCAGGCGATCTACTAGCACCCTGCTTTTTGCACTGCTGGCAACAACCACACAAGGTGCAATGTTCTGGAGTATCAGGCTTAGTGCTTTTCAGGAGCCTCAGTTATATCACACTAGAAGATTTACCCAGCGTTGCTCAGGTCCTTAATTAATTTTTGTTTTTTTGGAAAATACAATGAAAATGTACATGCTCTGTACATTCATTGCTCTGGGGTGGAGCTGGGGATGAGGGGCTCAGTGTGCAGGCTGCCCCAGGGAGAACGGACTATCCCAGCCCTCTACTGCAGCAGCTTGGGGCCAGGTGAGAAGCACCTCTCCATGGCCACTGCAGCTCCAGTGGGCACAGCTGGGGGAGGGGCGCATGTCCAGGTTTATCTGCCCCTTGCGCTCCCCAGCCAGAGTGAGGAATGCAGCAAACTCTGCACTTTCCCCTCACTCCCTGATGAAGGGGAACAGCCAGCAATGTTCCGGTACAAATCAGGGGGGAACTTCAGCCTGGAGGGTGGGAGGCTCAAGCCTAGGGCAATTCCAGATGGGGGCGGCCGGGCACCCCCAGACAGCCCCTTTCAGCTGCCTGGTGATTGTCTCCTTTCTGTGTGGTTTTCTGTGAAGCAATCCCATTCTAAGCATATCACAGCTTCCTGGCACAACCAAACCCTAACCTTGCTTTAAGTTATGATAAGAGGAAGCTGCACACAAAATTTGGTGGTCCTGGCTCTTACCATATAGGAGGAGTTCTTGAACAGACAGAGACAAAAACAAATTATCTCAAATATATAGTAGATGAGCATGCACATTCCCTGCACCTCCTATGCCAAGAACAGCACCTCAGGCTAACATTTCTGACTCCCACATTTCCTCCCCTCTCTCGGAGGTGCTGGTTTCACAACATAAGGGCCTCCCAGGAGCCCATGTGGGCATTCGCACCCCTCGTGCACCGCAGAGCAGGCTCCTAGCATGGATTTATGGACCAGAAGATCTATTGCTACGTGGATTTTTCTGAGCCTTCACTCTACAGAGCAGGCGTGCAGGGATTAGGAGGTGATTTCCAGGTCTCAGTGCTCTGGTGGCACTCTGCAGTGTGCAGGGGGGGTCCTCTCCACCATACTCTGAGTTCCCCAAACCAGTTTGCAGACTTGGGGCTGTGAGGAAAAAGTTGCATCGTGATACCTTTGGTGCCTTCGGTTTAACAGGGGAATTGGATGGCTCAGAGGCTTGCTGATGCAACCTTTCCACTTCCTTCAGATTAACTGCTCAGTTCAGGACAAAGTTGGTAGTAGCTGAAATCCTTTTGTGGAGCCATTTCCCCTGTCATTCACAAGGGGGGGATCAGGAGCTGCTCCACAGAAATCAATGGAGTTGGGCCCACATGCCCAAAACAAGTAGAAAAAGAGACACTATTCCAACTCAAGGCACAGAGCTGAGGGATGTTCGGTGACTCCAAAGGGAATGAATGACTCCAAAGCAATGACATTGCATTTGTGACGACCTACCTAACTGAAGTCAGTCTGATTACCAAACAGATCCATTTACAACAAAACATCAAGGGAATCAGTTATAAATTTTAGTCAGGCAAAATTCCTCTGCCAAGTTTAACTGTTCTTTGATTAAAAGGCTGTGGTGCAATCAAAGCTGAAATCGGTTATAAATCATTCATCAGCACGGCTTTCGGAAGTGGGTTGTTGGGGTGGGTTGTGTTGTTGTTGTTTTCCCTTTTTTAAAAATCCTTCAATTACCCAAGAGGAGATTTGAGCTAAAGAGGAAACGTACAAATGTCCTTGGCTGCCATTTCAAACTGGAAACTGTGAATGGGCATCAAGGGACATAGAACCTGACAATGGAATTGTCACGTGGTCTCTGCCCTGCACTGGCCCTGCAAGGGTTAAAACCAGTCTAGGGAGGCTGGGTGTCAGGCAGCCACAGGTGGGGCTGCGGATAATTAGGGCACAGCTGAGCCTGATCAGAGGGCAGCTGCAGACCAGGGAAAGGGAGAGTCTGCTGCAAGAAGTCTCAGGGGGAGGCTGGCTTTCTAGTGGCTGTAGAGCTAGCACTAGGAATGGTCTTGCTGTGTCTGACAGGCTCTGGGGGGAAAGAGCTTGGGGAGGAAGCCACAGCTGGGGCTGTGGGAAAGTGGCCCAGGGAAGCAGGTGATGTTAGGGGTGGAAGAGGGGCAGTGAGAGGCTGCTGCTACAGGATCCCGGGGTTGGGGCCCAGGGTAGTGTGTGGGGCTGGGTTCCCCCTTTTCTGCCTACACTTGCCAATGATGAAGGTGGCCAGATTAGACTGTAGTTTGCCTCTGGAGTGAGAGACTAGACTGAGGACTGCATTGGGCCCCTGACGTGAGAGACAAGATAGTGAGTTGCTGCTCCCCTGGGAGGGGGGAGGGGCAGTAAGGCTGGGACTCAGCCTGAGGGCTGTGCCACAAGGCAGACGGATCAGGACTGACATGGGTCCAGCCAGGGAACAGAAGGGAAGTGATGAGACACCGCTAGCAGAGGGTGCCGTGGGTCGATAGAGTTAATTCCTGGCATGACCAGCAGGAGGTACTGCTGGTTGACCCCATTGCAGGGACATAGTATCACCAAATTTCCCATCATCTGAAGGTTGGGGTTCATCTATACTGCAGTGAAAGACCTGTGGCATGGGTCGCGGCAGGGCTGAGTTAGCTGACTCAGGCTCATGGGACTATAAAACTCCATTGCAGACTTTTGGGCTCAGGCTGCAGTCTGGAATATGAGACCCCACAAAGCGAGGAGGGGACAAATGTCAGCATATTTTTAGTCCTGCAGGTGGTGCCAGGGGCTTTTTATTGTAGTGTAGACATACCGTTAGGCTCTGGGCCTGTGAAAAGGACCATGTGGGTGGAGCGCTTGGACTCTGCAGAGCCCCGTTGAAGAGCTAACTTGCCTTTCAATGAGACTTGGGCTCCTATGTCACTTCTGAAAATGGGACTTAGGCTCCTAAGTCAGGTGTTTTTGAAAATGTTATCAGACAGTTCAGATGACTAGGCTTCCTCTTTCTCCCTCTCTGAAGATAAGTGATGAAAGTACATCAGTCCATGAACTTTCTTAAAGGCCCTGCTTGTCCCCAAATGAATGTCCAATGGGGGAAGTTGTAAGGATCTACTGCTTTTCAGTGAATAGCCACCCCTGTGTTTGAGAAGGGGTTGGGTAAACAGATGCTGTGTGTGCAAAACTCAATGGCTCATGCGTACACTAGTTCCCTTACCAAGTGCGTCAGTGGTGTTTATCTGCAGTATCAGCCAGCTGTGGCCGTTCTCCTTATAGGAGCCGAAGATGGTAAATACAGTGCTCTTCTCTCCTGGCTCAGTGAGAAGCCCATACACAAATACCGGTTTCTCTGAGAAAGTGAATGTTTTCCAGGTCTCCCCTTCATTTGTGCTGTACCTAGAGGGGAAAAGACAAGGACAGTGAGACTGCTGCAAATAAACTATTGGTGGCCTCCTGATGGGGATTTATTTGCTCATTTCTATACTTAAATACAGTCAGGTACTTTCAAAGTGCTACGTGACCATGGTTGTTACTCCTAATACTTGGCTTCTCCATCCATCGATCTCAAAGTGCTTGTCAAAGAAAGGTCAGTGTCATTGGCCCTTTCCACAGGTAGGGAAACTGAGGCACAAAGAGCTGTGACTTTGTTCAAGGTCAGTGGAAGAGCCAGGATTAGAAGATTTCCTGATTCCTGCAGACCATGTTCTTTACGAAGCAGAAACAAGCAGCTGCAAAATTTATCTGGCCAATACCTTGTTTTCTCTCTTTTTCTCTCACAACACACACACACACACACACATACGTGTCATAGGACAGTGACAGCTGCATGTAACCACAGGGATGGAAAGTCTGTCAAAAAGAAAAAGCCAAAGATCATGATAGTCTGTGCACAAAAGGAACAATGCAGTGAAAGGAGATTTGCAGATAGTAGGTCGTTTCCAACCCCAGAGATGCCTCCCACAAGATCTGACAAGTCCCTGTAGGGCTCTCTTACATTTTTCAGAGAGACTGATCCTGAAGGGGGCCAAGGGACATTAGATGAGGCAGCACATGTGCTCCCTTGACACAACAGTGATGCTTGTTTTGGACATGAAAGCTCTGTCAGAGGTCATGCTCCCTTTTAATATGCATCTCTGTTACATATTTAGCTTTTATTGAGAGTCCATGGTCTTAGTCATGTTGAAACCTCTCCTGTGTAATATTTACATTAAGCTCTTGGGTTAGTAGACGTGGCCACTGCAGTGCAAAAAAGGAAAACTAAGCCAAAGCCCAAAATCACAGAACTGGAAGGGACCTCGAAAGGGACTCATTGAGTCCAGTCTCCTGCTCTCACGGCAGGACCAAGCACCGTCTAGACCATCCCTGACAGGAGTTTGTCTAAACTAGGGATGTAAAAAATGGTTTTAAAAAGTAACCGTGTAATCATTAAAAACCCTCGCAGTGACAAGCACTGTGGGCTCAGCTTATACTGCCGAGCCCACAGCACAGGGAGGCACCTGGCTCCTGGGCGTGGGGCCACCTGTCAGGAGCTCGCACGTGCCAGCAGGGCAGAAGAGTTTAACTGCAACTGGAACCGATGAGATCACGCTTTTCAGTTCACTCTTACATCCCTGGTCCATGGAGAATAGGAAAATTCATAGTTCCATAATGTGGGAATATAAATCCCTATGCTTCAGAGACTAAACTAACCACTAAGGCTATGTCTAGACTGAGGGCTTTTCTGGAATACCAGAGTATCCCAGAAAAACTCTGCGGTGTCCAGGGAATACGTCCACTTTTTCAGAACAGTTTCTGGAAAAGCAGGTGCATTCTTTCAGCATCCCTGTATTTCTTCATTGTATGAGGAATAAGGGATCTTCCAAAAGAGGAGGTTTTTCTGACATTTGGCCCCGTGTAGACAGGCCAAATGTCGGAAAAGCCTCTTCCAAAAAAACAAGCGTAAAAAGATACGCAAATTGCAGTTTGCAATTTGCGTATCTTTTTCCAAAAAAACCCTGCAGAGCAGACATAGCCTTGGTGACACAACACCAGGGAAAATCTTCCCCTCTGGGTAAAAGGTCTCTCTAACCACAAGGAAGCCATACTGGCTACGCCATGTGTTTCCTTCTTAGTCATGTGTAGCAATAAGAGATTTGATTTTTCATCATATTTGCCAAGGCTCCTTAGGATGTAGCATTCAAGGAGTAATTGCCAGGACAAGTGGGCTGCTACAGAAAGAAAGTCCAGAACACATTGGCACTGCATTGTCAATAGTGGGTGTTAAATATTTGGGTCTCAGGCACCTTGGGTAAAGAGGAGGGGAGACTGAATTATAGAAGGCAAAAAAGTTGGGAATATGTTTAAAAAAACCTTTCCTCAATTCTGGTGCATAGCTCTGTCCCTGAGAAGTTTGGGACGTGTATTTAAAAATAATACTACAGATCACTTGTAGGAGACTTAGTTGTTCTGTGCCTCAGTTTCCCATCTGTGATATGGGCATAATATCACCTCATCTCATAGAGGCTATGAGGCTAAAGCCAGCAGTGTTGTTCATGAATGCAGTAGGGATGTTAAAGTGTGGGTAATTGGCTAACCCTGTCACTGCTTTAAAGCCGACTCCTGGTGCGCACCCCCTGCTGCCCCGCGCTGCTGCCTCTGTATCAGAGGCAGCAGCATGGGGCAGCAGTCAGTTTCTTGGGAGCTAGTGAGTGCGGGGAGCTGGCTTTTAAGCCATCTCCTGGAGAGTATGGTCTCCCACCTGCCGCCTGCTCATGAGGAGCCAGCTGCTGCCCCTCACTGCTGCCAGTACAGGGTGGCAGCCAGCTCCCTGGGAGCCCCGTGTAGCCATTGGGTAACTGACAAGCTTGTGCTTATTGATTATCCATTTAAATGGCTACATTCCTACATCCCTAGCACACAGACACTACTGCAACACAGCAGCAAGACAAAGAGAACAGTGAAGAATAAGGCACGGAGCCATGGAAATCTAGCATATGCCACAGGCAGATATCCTGTATACCCTCAGCTTATTCCTGTTCTACTAGTGAGATGTGTCTTCTCTTAGAAAGCAGTAGGGGAAAGGGTCATGGACTAGGATATCAAGGATAGGTAAAAGGCCAAATCAAGGGGTCACTTGCTATTCTATCGTTTTCACTGGTTCACATCTCTTGGGAAGTCATCTGCTCCCGTTAGGCAGTTTGAAAGAAAAGTCCTCTGTCCCAGTAACTTACTTGAGCTGGTCTGTCTCTGTGTCCTGTGTTATTGCCACAAGAATACCACCATGGTCTCCCCATGTGTAGTAATGAGGTCCAGACAGCACCTGAGAAAAGAAATATTGACATGGGGAGCTTCATGAGTGACTGTTGAGATGTCTCGGATATGAGGTTATAAAGCATCACCTGAACTATAAAATATAACCACACAAGTATTTAGACATCTGAGCCCGTAAGTACGGTCATCCTGAGCTCAAGTCCCATTGAAGCTCAATTAGGGCTGAAATCCATGCTATGAAACACTTTCTTTAAAAACTGGGTGTTTGAACTGTGCTGACTTTCTGGTCTCCTGGGCTGTAGCAGTGGAACTCCAGCTGAGGTCTGGAGTCAACTGAAATCATAGAACTGGAAGGGACCTGGAGAGGTCATCTAGTCCAGTCACTTCCCTCATGGCAGCACTAAATATCAACTAGAACACAGAAGAGAGAACTCTGAATTTACACCCCTGTAACCAAGAGAAGAATAAGACTCTGGACTCTTAGTCTCCTCTCAAAGTGGCGAAAATCAGGAATAACTTCACCCAAGTGAGAGGAGATGCACTAGTCTAAGGGTGCGCCTACATAGCATCCTAAACTCAAAATAAGATACACAATTTGTGCTATGCAAATTGTGTATCTTATTTCGATTGAATTTCAAAATAGAGTATGGAACGAGGGCTCCAGGGATGCCGAAATAGCGCATCTTGAAATAGCGAGCATGTTTAAAAGACACAGGGTAGCTATTTCGGGATACTTCTGGTATCCCAAAATAGCCCCGCTGTGTAGACATACCCTCAATAAAAGAAGCCCCCTAAAGCTAGAGCAGTTTGTGATGTTTGCAAAGCTTCTGGCAACCTGAGTGGAGATTTGTTGGTTTCCCAGGATTTCACTCAATATTCTGTTTGAATCTGTGAGGTTTCTTCGAACTCAGAAGCTAAGGGGCACTTGGAAACCACACATTAAATGATCCAACAGCCAGTTCACACGTCCACCATGAGGAGAAGAACTGTCGTGTGTCATACCCACCCACAGCTCTGTTCTGAAATAAGACCAGCAATTCGACAGACCATTCAGTTTTCCAGACTGGAGCAGATGACTTTCACACAGCTGCTTGCCAGAACCACAAAGCAGAAGCTGAATCACTCTTGCATGGATACAAACTCAAAAGTGTTCAGTCCTTTCCGTTCTGCTCCTCTCTTTGCACAAAGAGGAAGATTTAAAAATTCACACTGCGTAACTAAGAAGCCAGGGTCTTGTGAACTGACTCTTTCTCTTACTCATCACATTTTTACTTTTACATGCAGCACCACTGTGCCGGGTCAAGGAAAATGTATGTGGCTATCTCGCTTTTTAAGACTAAACGCTTCCATGTCACCCCAGAAGTTCCTAGTATGAATCTTTGATATGTATATGCTTTCAAGGACAGGGGTTCTTTGGACAAAGTAACAAAAACTGTGGCATGTTCCCATTGCTGCCCCAGCTACCCAGACATTAACCAAACCGCACAGCATTTACTGGGAGGAAAAGGAGGCAGTTTTATTCACAGGATTAAACAGTTTACAGATGTTGAAATACCATATTACACTAACAGCAAAATGTACAGACAGACCACAAACCATGCCACAGACCAGAACACCCAGTTAGTAAATAACATTCAACACCCGTAAACTGAGAACAACATCTCATTCCATGCAGGCAGAAAACACTGTGTTTGTCTGAGTTCTGTCTGCATTCTTAGGGGGCAATACTCAAACATAAAGACACATAAATAGGTACATTGAAAGCTTTAATCCAACATGTCTGATACCTCTGAAAATCCAGATGAAAACAGCACTAAGTACAAGAGGAATGTAAACATTATTCTTACTCCCCCAGGTCCCCTGAATTTAATACTCTCCCCTGACAGCAATTCTCACTGATACCCCAGAATGTTCTATTGTTTCCATTACAACAGTATCTAGAGGTGCCAACTGAAATCAAAGCCCCACTATGCTATGTACTGCTCCAAAGAATTTGCAATCTAGAGAGACAAGATAAACAAAGGAAATGTAGATGGGGACTGAAGATTAATCTCTCTTGACTAAGTGACTTGCCAAAATTTGCAAGCATGGAGTCTGTAGCAGAGGTGGGAATGGAAAGCCAATTTTCTCAACTGGAGGTAACACAAGGCCAGCCTTCCTAACCACACACTCTGAAGGTATGTCTACACTACAGAGGGTTTTTTTCGGAAAAATGGCCGTCCACACTGCAATCGTGTTCTTCTGAAAGAAAATTGAAAGAACAGAGGGGTTTTTCCAACATTGGTAATCCTCATTCTACGAGGAAGAAGCCTTTTTCCAAAAGAGCTCTTTTGGAAAAAGGCGTGTGTGGACAGGGAAGAGGGAGTTCTTCAGAAAGAAGAGGAAAGAGGAAAAAGCACAGGTGCCCTTGTGGCCACTCCATCCATAGTAATCACAGCTGAAATGCGAGAGAGCGTCCATTCAATGTGGATGCTATCTTTCGAAAAAGCAGATCACTTTTTCGATGCGCTTTTGCTGTGTGGATGCTCTCTTTCGGAAGAAGTTTTTCTGGAAGATCTCTTCCGGAAAAACTTCTTCCAAAAGAAGCCTGCAGTCTAGACATAGCCTGATGGTCCAGCTGCATTATGCTGGTCTTGATATTTCAGCCACAGAAGGCTCTAGCTGTATGTTGTGCCAATTAGCTCAATGTTGCTTAGTTTTGCCAATTTTTAACTGGTTTTTAATTATTTTAATTCAATGGTCTGCATCCTTTTTAACCACAAGATTGGTTTTTCAATTTAAGTGCAATGTAAGATCTACCTCAAACCCAAATACCCTGGCCCGGCTTCCTTCCCGCCCCTTCTCCGAGGTGTCATCCTGCTCACTCCATCCCCCTTCACCCGAATCTCATTCACTTTCACCAGGCTGGGGTAGGGAGTTGGGGTGCAGGCTCTGGTCTTGGGCCAAGGGGTTCGGAGTGTGGGAGGGGACACCCTGCAGGTAGTGAGGTGGGGTGGGTTCTGGAGTGGCCTGGGGGACAGGGCATTTGCCTGGGGAGTGCAAGATTGGGGGCTTGAGTCCCTCCCCCCACTCGCCACCCACCCTGGGAGCGGCCGGACAGCCAACACAGGCTGCTCCAGGGATGGAGCTGGCGCCTTGCCTTAGGAAGGTAGGATAAGGGACCCACTGAAGAAAGGGAGGTGGGCTAGGGGATAGGCCATTTGCCTGGGGAGCACAGCGTGGTGGGCTTGAGTCCTCTCTACCCACCAGGCAGCCAGCACAGGATAAGGGTCCCTCAGGACCTGGGGTGAGCTCTGGAGTGGCCTAGGGGATAGGGCAACAGTGCCTGGAGCACAGGGTATGGTGGACTAGAGTCTGCGGCCCCCACTCAGGCAGCAGCTAGACAGCCAACACAGGCTGCCCTAGGGATCAAGCTGCCTCCCATATCAGGAAGGCAAGATAAGGGATGCCTTGAATGGGGGGGGGGGAATGGGTTCTTGAATGGACAAGGGCATAGGACATTTGCCTGGGGAGCACAAGGTGGTGGGCTTGAGTCCTGTCCCTGGGGGAGGGTCCAGCCAGCCAACCCAGACTGTCCCTAGGGATGGAGCTGGCTCCTGCATTTATGAAACAAGGTAAGGGACCTCCTGAAGGCAGGGAGGGTGGTGGGATGGGATCTCCAGTAAACTCAGGGGTAGGGCATTGGCCTCTGGAGAACAGGGGGTGGTGGTGGCTTGATCCCTCCACCCACCTAGGCAGTGGCTGGGCAACCAACACAGGCTGCCCCAGAGATGGAGCTGGCTCCTGCAGTAGGAAAGCAGGATAAGGACCCCTCTGAAGGTAGGGTGGTGGAGTGGGTTCTTGAGGTGCATAGGGCTCTTGCCTGGGGAGGGCAGGGTTGTGGGTTCAAGTCCCACCCTGGAAGTGGCCAGACAGCTGTCCCAGGGATGGAGCAGCAGAGCCAAGGCAGGCCCAGCCCTGTACCACCCCTGAAAGCAGCTGCCATGTACAGCAGCAACTCCATGTGCTGCCCCTCATCTACAAGCACCCACCCCACAACCTCCACTGGCCACAGTTCTCCATTATTGATCAATGGGATCTGCAGGCCAGACAGCATGTGGAGACCCTCCCCCCAGCTCTGACCATCACAGGGACATGCCAGCCACCTCCAAGAGCACAGTTGCCACAGGGATAATTACTGCAGCCATGACAGGTTCAGCATTTTAGAACTCACTACTCAATGAATTAAATGTAAGCATAAGGGAGAAATGAAAGTTATGAAATGCACAGACCAGCCAAACACTAAAAAGAACCTACTTTGTAAGCAGTCAAAGTAGTAACAATCCGCCCCCCTCCCCCCCATGTACGTGTTGGGTCAGGAGATGAGAGGGAAGGACAGTGTGTGTTTGTGAGAATGACAGACACACACAGTGTGTGAGTGACAGAGATTTGCATTGCCAAGCTCCCTCCATTCCCTTCTCTCTGTGTGGAGACAGGGTACAGGAGTGGGGGGTGGGGGGACACCCTGACATCAGCATCCCCCTTTCTCCCTCCCACACCCTGCACAGCAAGCAGGAGGCTCCCAAGGAGCAGCTCCAAGGCAGAGGGCAGGAGCAGCAGGACAGTGGGGGCAGGGGCAACTGAAGTGCCAACACTTGATAGCTTCCCAGCCAGACCAGTCACAATCACCTGTCAGAGGCTGCAAGATCAAATGGTAGATATACTGGTTGGTAACCACTGTTTTAATTAAAGATAATGCTTTGCATACCTCTGGACATCTATGTACACTGGCATCTTTAACACACTTGGAAAACTTTTTGCAGAATGATGCAATATACAAACAGAAAACTGGTACTTTCCTTGCTTCCTACTCGTCCAAGCCCTTCTGTGCTTGAAATGCATGAATAACACATCCTGTCGTCTCTGTCAGAATGTATCCTGATTAATCCATGTGTTAGTAGGGCCAGGAAACATTGGTTGTAGGCGCAAAGTCCTTTTGAATTTCATTTCTAGGGTATTCAGCACATTTCAACAAAAGTCACTTCGCTTATGCATGGGGGTTGGAATTAAGGATACCCTGCATACATAACATACTGTTATATAATAGTTATAAACCAATATAGCAATGCTTTCCCCACAGAGATGTCTTCTTAGCTAACCCACCATTTGGGTTCAATGCAAATGGCATCCTTACCTCTCTCCATCTCGCTCCTGCACTGCTTGAAACGTACACGTTCGTTTTGCTTGCCATATTCTTGCCAACTGAGCCTAGGAAAATGACAGCGTCATTTCTCTTGATATTTCTTACTAGGTGTTCTTAAAATATAGTCAGCCACCACTGAAGTATTTTATTTGTAATCAAATGAGAGGTACTGAGAAGTTAACTTTTCATACTATAAATGAGTTACTTTAAATAAGAAATTTTAAAAAATGGTTGCAGGTTTTAGGAAAGCAACATCAAGACAAGTATGGCCAGATGAAATTGGCTGTGTTTTAAATGTTCAATAGAGCAAGCCTTCTGCAATAAAATAGTGGAATCAGATATTAATACGTGTATGCTTTAGAAAAGCCTTCATTTTGAGAGTGGCAAAAATAGACTATAAAACGTGTGATGGGTTTCTACCTCCAGCAATAGGATGGTGAAATGTATATGTATCAATAATTGTATGAGGAGTGCAGAAAACAAAGGATTGCAAAATTCATATTTTAATTGATTTTTGTAACAATGTTTTTAATAGCTGTAATGGCTCCATCCTGCAATGCGCTGAGCGCCCACAAGTCAACAGGAACTGAAGACACTCAGTACTCACAGGATCAAGTTCTTGAGAAAAATATACCTGTGGCAATGATCAGTCCCGGAGCAGATTCTTTGGAGAAAATGGGCATCCTACGCAACTGGAAGTTAAGCAGCTGACTCAGTCGCTGGGCCAGATGAAGAGAGCAGCCTTTAGAAAACTGGAATAGAAAAACATACTAAGCCACTTGCTATTGTAAAAGGCATTCCATGTGCCACGTTCTTTTGTGCTTTTGTGTGAGCATCTCAAAATGCTCCCCAAAGTTTGTAAATTCAACCTTTCAGCACCCCCATAAAGCAAGGAAGAAACCCTGGCCACCTCTCAGCTAGACCACAGCAGTGAGATAAATCTGCACCTAAAGCCTTCAGTGTTTAGGAAACTCCAATGGAAACAGCACTCTGCGGTGTCTCATCTCAGCAACACAAGGTGCCACAGACACATCATACCTGCCCCTTCGCTCCCTACACTGAGGCTCTGTCTACACTAGGGAGTTACTTCAAAATAAGCTTATTCCTCTTCACAAGCAGGAGTTATTATTTCAAAATAACAAGCCCTTTATTTCGAAATAATGGGCATGGCAGTGTGAACACTCACCTTGTTATTTCGAAATAAGGGGAGTTATTTTGAATTAACTCCCCAGTGTAGACATACCCTGAGCTCCTACAGAATATCAAATCAGGTTAAGGATCCAATATGAAGACTGTGATGGAAAATTTTGCTCCTCTGGCACAATGGAAATCTCTTCAATAAGGGTAAAGTCTGTCTGTACAGAAGACTGTGCAATGAATTCCTGCATCACAAACCTCTGTGCCTCAGTTTCCCCATCTAAAAGAAGAATGCTTCCCTATTTCACAGGGGTGCTGTGAGGATAAATTCGCAGGTCTATGTCAGGTGTTCAGATACTACAAAGACTCTGCCGTAGAAAAGCCAAGAAACACATATGATTATATAATGTAAAATCTGCCTATGGTGAACTCTTATCATGAAACTCTGTTTGCAGGGGATGTGGCCTGGATTTTTTCAGTGCCTGCAAAATGCAGCTAAATGTATCATTTGTTTCTTCTGCATCATAAAAAAGTGGACTCCACTGTAATCTGCACAATGCCTAGAAAAACGGTGACCTTCAAAACATTCATTAAAAGCTACTAGGAAGTGGTGCCTCTGCTTGCTACACTCACCAACCACCTTCTCCCGAGGTAGGCAGCTCTGGCTCTCCTTTGGCTGCAGGGGGTTGGGCTGGGCTGAGGCTGCAGCTGGTTCAGCCCTCTTCCTCTGGCAGCGAGGGGGTAGGGGGCAGGGCACCTGGACCTCTCCCTCTGGCCGTGTGGGGGGAGGCCACGTGGCTCTGGCCCCTGCCGGCGAGGGGCAAGGCTGCACAGCTCCTGTGTACCCCCTCCCCCTGGATCACTGGCAACGCCGCACATGTCCTGCACACCCCCTCCCCCAACCCAGGCCTCCTGAGGCTCTGCAGCTCCCGCGTACCCCCACCCAGCCCCCGCACCCAAGCCCCCACAAGGCTGTGTGGCTCCCCGCGCCCCCACCTTCTCCTACCAACCCCCCGTCACTCCTGCACACACCCCTCCCCCTTCCCCCCCACCTGAGCCCCTGCGGCTCCTGCACACCCCCTCCCCCCAAGTCCCTAAGAGGTCACATGGCTCCCATGCTCCCCTGCGGGGAGGAGTTAACCCCCGGCCCATGCGACGCAGAGCCAATAGGGGATCATGGGGGGGCAGGGCACAAAGTAGGGCACCTGGGGAGGGGGAAGCAGCATGCCCCAGGAGCCATGCAGCTGGGGGGGCGCATACAGCTGAGGGCAGAGGAAGGTGCTGCGGGACGCAGAATGATGCATGACGTCACTCTCTCAGCCCACAGGAAAAGCCTTTTTAAAGTATAATAAGGCATTTGGAAGAAGGGAAAAAAATCCTGAATTTCCCTTTCACAAACTTCCACAATGAGGAGGTCTTTAAAATATGTGATGCATGGTCAATGCATCATTTGCATCATCGGTGCAACATTTCATGAAGTCAGCTGGGGATGCCAGGTCCCTATGCCTGGCCCACAACTGGGGGGGTTAGACTTGGCAGTGAAGAAGGCAGGGAGCACGGCTTGAACTCTCCAATAAGACTGTGCACATCTGTATGCAGGATCCACAAAGATAGGATGCTTCTTAAACCCTTCTACCCCACACAAAGCGAAATCTAGCCGTATATTTTTAGCCTCTGTGTGATTTGATATTGAGACAACAGGTGGAATCCTGGCCCGACTGACGTCAATGGAAGCTTTGACACTGACTTCACTAGGGCCTGGAGTTCACCCGCAATGTCTTCAAACTGGTACCTCCTCAGATCCTTTCCACCGACTCCACCAGAACTGACATTTCCTCTTCTGGCAACAGAAACAGAGGAGCTTTGTCAATAATCAAGGCTAATGTTGGCCTTCTCTAGCCAGCTGGCTAGGGAAGTGGGAAGAAAGGCTCTCACCTCAGTACTGACCCAATGCTCCGGGCTGATGCTGGGAGCTGCAGGAGGTACCATCTTTCTGACACAACATCAAACCAAGGTCCTGTCTCTCAAGAGCCTCTGATACTTTTACTGCCGTAGGGAGTTTAAACCTGGTCTCCACCCTCCCTGTTTGTAATCTCAGTCTTGTACCAATCCTTCCAAGGGTGCAAATGGTTAACGACTGACCCAACAATTCTTCACAGAGGAAATGAGGTTAAAAATGCTTCTCTTCTCAAACATCAGTTACCTCGCAATCTATCTTTTCTCCATAACCTGTGTATGCCGGAGCCTGCAGGAACTCCCAGGTTCCACCTTTGTCAAAGGTGATGACAGACCTCATGTTCTCTTCACTGAATGAGCCATTTATCAGGGTGGCGATGTACACTCCTCTCACACCCTCAACACGGTGGAAGTCTGCAAAAGGCTCGTTGGCAAAATACCTGCAATGAAGCGCATGTGTGTGTCATATGGTTAACGGCAGTAAGCACTGCCATTCTGGGGAGAAGGCACAGGTACGATCGGTTCTCAGAGAAATATCCAGATCAAAGCATGGAAAGTCAATTTACCAAACGAGTGTTCCACCGGGGTAGCTAATTTCCTGCTATCATCTATACTGAGTCCTTTCATTGGACACTTTTAGAAAGTCACCTCAAAGCGACCAGTAAGAAACCACCTTCCTCACAGTGTAGGTCCTTCAGACCGAGACAGCGAGAGCAATGCTCTGGCTCCACACCCTCACACTGGTCTTACACCATTACCATAATGGAGTTACATGTAGGAACATAGTCTAGGGCAGTAGTTTTCAAACTTTTTTTCTCATGACGCAGCTGAAGAAAATTGTTGATTCCCATGACCCAACATAATTTGACTAAAATGTGGAGGGGGGGGGGCTGAGGAAGAGAGCTTCAGCTTTGGGGAAGGGTCAGGGCTGGGGCAGGAAGGGCTTGCCTTGAGTGGTTCTCAGACAGCAGTGCAGCAGGGGGGGAGGGGGCTAAGACAGTTTCCTGCCTCTCCTGGCACCACAGACTATGCTGCTCCCCAGAAGCAGCCAGCAGCAGGTTTCCAGTCAATGGGAGTGCGGAGCTAGTGCTTGGGGCAGGGGCAGGGGCAAGGACAGTGTGCGCTCTTCTGCCCCCCGCTCTCACCTAGGAGTTGGGCCTGCTGCTGGCCGCATCTGGGGAGCAGCACAGTCTGCAGTGCCTGGACATGCAGGTATCTGCCTTAGCACCCCACTGATCCCCCTGCAGCAATGAGACTGGGTCACGTCTAAGCATAGGAGTGGGAGCCCAGAATTATTGAGACCTAATCCCAGCTCTACTACCTGCCTTTTCTGTGATCTCGGATGAATCACTTAACAGCTCCATCTCCTCTGTAAAATGGGCATAGTGCCGACCTTTTAGGGGAGTCGTGGGGTTGAGTTGAGGTTTGTCTCTTTATCTGAAGGGTTGCATAAACACTCATTCCCTGATGCCCTCCATGCTCCATCCTCTCCAAGTTTCAGATGAACCTCATCTTGAATCCCTCACGCCACCCAGACACAGGAGGGAGTTCCATCAAGCCAACCCAGCCCTCCTTACCTGACCAGGGTATCGCTGCCGGCCCCTCCAGGGCTGTAGTACAACACATTTTCTAGAGACAGAGAAAACTGTAGGCCTTCTGCGTCGGAGATGTAGAGGTTGGTGCGGTTGTTACTGTGATTGACACACACAAACACCTGGTCCTCAGATGCATCCGCAATGTAGTATTCCTACAATGACATTCATTCACTCAGCCTGTCCGTCACTCTCCTAGACACACCCTGGGGGGTTTTCCACCCTCCATCATTTGTCATTTCCTCTTGGGCACCTAAAAATAAATCCTCGTTCCCCCCACCCATTTTCAGCATTTCAACTTGGCGAACAAATTTCTCCCCTCTGTTTCTTGCACACGAGTGTGTGTCCCTTTCTCCCCCTCCACCAAACCCCATCTCAAAGAGCGGTCCAGCTGCAAAGAAATCCAATAAAGACTAGCACTTGCACCATGCTCACAACTCGCCCAGCTCACACTGGCTTGCCCAGCTGTACCTGTGCCTGCCCATTTCTGTTCAGAGCTGAACAAGACCATCAGCACCTTGAGCACAGAACATGCCCACTTGTTTGCCAAGTGCTGTGCAGACACCCCGCAAGTACCACGAAGGCACCTTGACACTTGTCTGGTGTGCTCCTGCTTTGGGAAGCGGCAGCAGCAGCAGTGCCAGCCTGTGGGTGCTGCGTTTGCTGGGATGATACCACAGGAATCTTTGAAACCGTGAATGATCCCATGGGGTGCCTTCTGTGTGGCAGAGAAAGGAACATTCCAGACCAGAAGGTACTGTCAAAAGCACTGTCCCACAATGAGCGTGGGGCAGCTTTGTGCTGCCCAAGGGGCAGTCTGGGAGGTATGGTGCCTGCAGAGGCACAATCCTTCCCCCAGCTCCATCATGCGCAGGGAACATGCATGCAACTCCTCCCCTCTGCCATCAGCTGCAGAGAAGATGGGGGGGACATGGGATTACTCTATTCTCTGCACTCTTTGGGCTGACTTGTATCCACAGTGATGCAAGCAAAGTGCTCCCACAGTTGCCAGAATTATTGTGCCAGACCCTTACATGAGAGGAGAGAAGGCTCCTTACAACTGCCCAGTGCTTTCACACTAGTACTATATGCAGCCTGGGCTGCACACAGACAATAATTTTCTGGAGCACAGCAGTGCTGACAGTATTTAGAATCCAGAGGCCATTCCCCTCTAGATTACACTACTTTAAAAAATCTGTGCTTAAAAATATTACCAGAACTATTTCACACAGCTCTATCGGGCCCAATTCTGCAAACATGTATGCATGAGTGATTTCACTCTTGTTTGTAGCCCTATTTGTATCAATAGGCATCACACACATGGGTAAAGTTACTCATGTTTAAAAAGCAGGATTTTCATTATACTTTACTTCCATTTCATTCTAAACAAGAGACGGCCAAACTGTTTTGAACTAAGTACAGAATAAAACTGCTCTTGCTACCAATCCAAGTGTTGCAAATACTAGTTAACAAGTAAAACATTCTATTCAGATCCTGTACAAAACTCAGGTGCCTTTTGCTAAGGGAGAAAAAAATAGATGCCATAAATCAAATCCATTTTACCTTAACTGGATGTCTGGTTACAAACTGTGCAGCTCGCATTGGCTTGCGGTTAAAGGAAACCCAGAGCTGAACTGAAGTTTGCTGCTGGCTGCCCAATAAATGCTATGGAAAAGAAGGGAAAATATTAGGAATCTTTTTTTATTCCTAAATACACAATTGCATATAAAACAGGCTAAAGGCAGAGCAGATACAAATTAACAAAATCCACAGTAGAAAAGCAAGCAAATACCTTACCCATTCTCCAAAAAACAAAAGCCCACAACACAGTAACTTGATGGCTAGTTTGGCTGAGATCCTGTGGTACTAGGATACTAAAAACATAAAACTGCCTTAGCAATGTTCCCTGTGATTGTGAAACCTGAAAACTGTATGCCCTATGCCAGCATATGTGATCTTATTAGTGGCAACTTAGCAACCCCTCTGCAATTTATTTATCTATTTGCCCCATATCCTGTTAGTGTTAAGGAAACAGAAGCTTGGATATCCAATCTATGGGATTTATAGCTAGAAAACTAGTTTGAACCTGTTGGGGATTTCCTTGTCCTTTTAAGATATAAGAGTGAGATCCCTTTAAAATGCACAGCACCAAATCTTCAGCTTCTTCATTGTTCTGAGCACACTTTTGGAAGATGAAAACAACCCTTCCTTCTAACTGACTAGCCAGGTTGTCAAAGGCTGATGTTTTCCTCCCACTGCTCTTCCAACCAGGCTGAATGAAATGAACACGCCTGTTTTTATTCATGCCTTTTGCACATTAGCCTCAATGTTTCAATTTAGATTTTTATGGTTTGGAGGATGAGTATCACATGACTCATAAAAATCATGGCCAAAATTTCCAAACAAGGGATGTCCAAGTTAGGCACTTCAATCTGTATCTAGGCTGCAAAATAACTCATCTGATTTTCTGAGGTGCTGAAGACTCACAACTGCCACTGAAATCAATAGAAGCCCTGGCAATGAAGGTGCCTGTGACCAAGTGTATTAATCTTGCACTGAACAAATGAGAGCTACCCAATCACTGTGGGCCCAGAAGATCACAACTCCTCCCTCCTGCTGCATATGCTCCAGGTGGAGGAGACAGATAAAAGGAGGCAGCAATGGGAAGAGAAACATTCTGAAAACCTCTCCCCAAATCTGCAGTATTGGGGGCTGATTCATGGCTCTTCAACAGTGGTTTAGGCACTAGTCTGGGGCTCAAGTTCATTTCCCTGCTCTGCCACAGTCTCACTGTTGTCTTGGACAAGTCGTTTAGATTTTCTGGACCTCAGTTTCCCAGCTGTAAAATGGAGATAACAGAAGTATCCTGCCTCAGAGGGTCACTGTGAGGAAAAATGCAGTAAAGATTATGAGGAGTTTAGATACTAAGGTAATAGGGCAAATATAACAAAGATGTGAGGGACAAAGGCCTGTATCTCACAGAAGAACAAGGAGACAACTCTGAGTGCACATTTGCAATGTCTACTTCATGTCTGGGTTAATTTAGCACAAAAAAGCATGTAGCTCCCAATGACAATAAAGTTACGGAGAATAGCTTAACTCTCTCAGATGAGTCAGGGCCTGATCCCTCTACAGGCTTTGGAGACAGCCCAATGCCAGCTCAATACATACAAAGAGTAAAGGCTTCAGTTTTTGCAGGACGTATCTTTTAGCTACTGAAAGTGTCCCTCAAGCCATTTTCTTCAGACGTGCATTTACCTGCTGAGAGTATTTACGTGGCTAAGAGTAAACTTTACTGCAGATCTGGGTTACACTCGCTACTCACTACTGCAGAATTTACAGGAAACATTTTGGGGGAACCACAGAAAAATGACTAAGGGCTGGCTTGTTAAAAATGCCTTGATGGCAGTGGTAGGCTAAAAACATATTGGCTGTGTCTAGACTGGCAAGTTTTTCCGCAAAAGCAGCTGCTTTTGCGGAAAAACTTGCCAGCTGTCTACACTGGCCACTTGAATTTCCGCGAGAACACTGACGATCTCATGTAAGATTGTCAGTGTTCTTGCGGAAATACTATGCTGCTCCCGTTCGGGCAAAAGCCTTCCTGCACAAATGCTTTTGCGCAAGAGGGCCAGCGTAGACAACACGATATTGTTTTGCGCAAAAAAGCCCCGATGGCTAAAATGGCGATCGGGACTTTCTTGTGCAAAACTGTGTCTAGAGTGGCACGGACGCTTTTCCGCAAAAAGTGCTTTTGCGCAAAAGCGTCCGTGCCAATCTAGATGCTCTTTTCCACAAATGCTTTTAACGGAAAAACTTTTCTGTTAAAAGCATTTGCGGAAAATCATGCCAGTCTAGACGCAGCCAATGTGTTTTATCTTCCAGGGGGAAAGAATAAAGCTTTTTAGATCAGATTAGAATAATTTTGACATCTGTCAATTTAGTGACCTTAATCTATTTGACCTCAGCCCCACCACAGTTGTCAATTTCTGCTTTCCCTTTACTTATAGGCATCTAGTTCTTTCTTGCCACAATTCCAGTCCTTTGCGGCCTGACCTAGTTCTGCCTAACTCACTAAAATCAAATAAATATATAAAAATACTGCTGTTCCAAGCTGATCTCCGTTCAACCCTGCATTGCAAATCACTGAGGAAAAATACTGGCACTTGGTTTATCCGGTCATTTCAGACAGTGCCTTTCCAGCAGAGCCATTTAGCCATTCTTGTTTGTGTGTGCAAAGGTAAAGCACCAGATGAACAGCCCTGGAGACTGGACTCCTGTATTTATCCACACAGCATGGAGATGCTTTTACAGTGAACTACACAAAACATCTCAAGGTACTTTGATGCAGCAGTATACACCGTTTTAGCTTTGCTAAATGTTCTAATCATCTCTCTAGATGACTCATTCATATGTTTCCCAGCTCTCAGCAGAAGTGCTACTGTCATGTCTAGGGTGCTGTATATTAATATTCTGGTGGGGGGAGTCATTTTCACTCCTGGTGTCAGGAGTATTTCTCTTTACAAGCATAAGGCTGAGCATCAGTCCCTAAACGATAATGAAGTCAGTTCACTAACCCCAGCCAATTTTTCCTTCTCAAATTGTCAGTGAGCTTACGCATCTTTTAATGTTTTGCCTCCAGGCTTAAAGTATGTTCCCTTATTTTGTTCTGTCACTAATGGAGCCTGACTAGCTAAGTATTGTCTATTACTGCACTGAATGTACAGAGCCCAATCCAGACCTACTGAAGTCAGAGTCCTTCTGCTGACTTCAAATGGGGGTTGGTATGGGACTCAATGATCCCAATACAATAGAACCTCAGAGTTATGAACACCTCAGGAATGCATGTTCTTTGTAACTCTGAACTCTTCATAACTCTGAACAAAGCGTTATGGTTCTTTCAAAAGTTTACAGCTGAACATTCACTTAATACCATTTTGATACCTTATTATGCAGAAGAAAAATGCTTTGTTTTTTGGGGGAGAGGGATTGAGTTTACATTTAACACAGCACTCTACAAGTCGAACCTCTCTAGTCCTGCACCCTCAAGACCTGTCTAGTGCCAAATCAGAGAATTTGCTGAACCACAGGAGATCAATATTGTCTAGCAGCATTGCCAACACTTCCACTGCTTACTGGGCTCTTAGAAGACTTTTAGGCATAAATTAGAGCTAAATAACAGCACAGAACACTGAGAGCAAAGATTGATGGCTGTAAACAAACTTAATGGGACTTGGCCACACCCACAAAAAGTGGACATCCTGCTAACTAAAATCATGCCGGAACATGGATGTTGCCAGACTGGAGAGTGCCAGACTAGAGAAGTTCAACCTGTCCTTTTTTTTTTTTTTTGTCTGTGCTGCTGCCTGTTTGTATTTCCAGTTCCAAATGAGGTGTGTGATTGACTGATCAGTTTGTAACTCTGGTATTCATAACTCTGAGGTTCTAGTGTACCCAGTTCTTTATACAGCACTATTCATCCATACAGATCAAAGCACTTTGCAAAGCAGGTCAATATCACTAGCACTGTGTTTCAGATGGGGAATCTGAGGCAGTGAAGTGACTTGCCCAAGGTCACCCAGCAGATCAATGTAAAATTTCAGCCCACACAGTGATTTTCTTACAAGCTACTTACCACGGTCTTTGTGGCAAACAGATACTTGTCCCTGAGCTGGAAGTCTTCAACCTCTTCCAGAATTATTTCTTTATTTTCCCTGGTTTGAAAGAAATCTGTGCTGCGAATAATAGTTGAGGACCCTGTAGGTTCATGCCGTTCTATGTAAATTGTATTCAGCTTATCATATGGGTCAATGCCCCTTGGATAGAAAAAAGAAAGAAAGCAGCTATATTATTTCTGAGCTCACCCAGCTATCAAGGTAGTATCAGCTATTTAAAAACAAAGTCATTTAAGAAGAGATGGGCTCAAACTGCAAAACTTGGATCAGGATTGTGAACACCCAGAAGCTGGATAATGAGAACGTGGTCTTTGGTTCACCTCATTATAAAAAAAGAAGTTATCTGCCAAATCTGGATCGAAATTCCAGTTTGAATTTACAGACCACTCACAGAAGAGCTGGTCAAAATAAAGGGGGAGAATTGCAAAAATATTTGACACTTTTCTCCCCGTTGTGTTCCACTGACATTCAAGATCCATTGGTAAGACCAATTAAGCAGCTTAAAGCTGGCTGAAAAACAAGGAAAACTGAAAATGTATGATCCATCTGTCAGAAAGACATTCTCTTCCCAGCCTCCTCATAAGGTATAAGAAGAGTACTTTATTCAGTTTAATAAGTGAAGTGCAAAGGTGTTCAGTGAAATTATTTAAGTTCAGTCCCATGTGCATGTTTCAGAGATTATCAGGGCAAGTTACATTTTATTTATCATTAAAATGAAAAAAAAACCTGCTAGTTAGAAACTCAGATTCCAGCACTGGACAAGAAAAAAGAATCACAGTGAGAAAGCAATCAAGAACTGGATAGCATTTGCTATTTTGTGTTTACTGCTCTGAAATCTATTTATAGTGACCATTCAAAGAACCAGCAAACAAACACCTCCCAATCAGAGATGGGGCTATTACTGCAAGTTTCCCTGCAAACAGATGGCATGGATTGGCTGTGAGTAGCTTTGATCTCAAGAAACTTTTATTAACTTTATTAAGACCAAATCATGTACCATTGATGTTAATAAGAGTTCAATCTCCAACTTCAGTGTGAGCAGGATCAAGTCTTTTGAATGAAAAACTTTTTAAGATTTAGAGTAAAACTGTCCCTTCCCACCCACACAGCAGATCTTGATTCAAATATTCTGCTGCGACTGTTTGACAGTGCACATCAGCACAACTGTTTAGGACTGGAAATGAAGGAGAACACAGTCTCTACCTGAAACTGCAAAAGGAGTTCAGGGAATAACCGCGTGAGTGAGAATTTTGGAAAACATTCCCTGAGTCTTGCTAAAACCGCTACACAATCTTCAGTGAACATTACGTTTTTAAAATAGCCCAGTGCCTCTAATTATTATTTGTTTTCCTGCAGTGCCTAGGCACTCTAGTCCTAGATCGGTGTCCCGCTGTGCTATGTGCTATACAAACCCAGAACAAAAAGATATCCCTTGTCCCTTAGTGTCATGGTTCACAATCAACTGACAGGTCAACCTACTGAATCACCAAGGGTACATCTACACTGCACACTTATTTCAAAATAAGCTATTCCAGAATAATTATGCCAAAATAGCTTATTTCGAAATAGCACATCTACACTGCAGGGAAGCTTCAAAATTAGTCTGAGGCAGGCTCCCCTAATGTGGACGTACTATCTTGATTTAGAGCCCCAGGAGGCACTGGGGAGGAATAACTCAGAATGGCCCTGGGGAGGGGCTATTTCGAAATAGCTATTTTGGAATAGGTGTTATTCCTCATAGAATGAAGTTTACAGATTTTGGAATAATCCGTCTGTTATTTTGAAATTATTTTGAAATAACGGAATGGCTGTGTAGACGTTCCAATTGTTATTTTGAAATAACGCTAGTTATCTCGAAATAACGATGCACTGTAAACGCACCCCAGCACTAGCATTTGCTAAATGCTAGCTTTTCCTTCGCAGATTCTATCCAAATACCTACACAGCTTCATAACGTTTAGCTTGTGGAAGCTATGGAGACACAATATGAGTCAAGCTGAAATTCTCTAAGTACTATGAGCTTTCTGTTGTCCCACTTCTGCCTCATATTCCCATGGCAAACTGCTGTGATCTATAATATCCACTTATTACGGAACTAACTCTGGGGGAGAATACAGTTCTGCATCTCATACTCGCCAGTGTCTTCTGTGCTCAAGTTCTTGGCAAAAAATAGGGGAGACGTAAGGAGGCCTGGAAGGACAAAAAAGGGAAAAGCTTCCACAGTGACCCAAAGATTCAATACGTACCAAGAAAAAGATTTCACGTGTTCCTGAATCATTATCCAGGTCTGTCCAAAATCATCCGATTGCCAGAGCTGCAATACAAAATGTCAGTGACACAGGTGAGACTCAGATAGGGTACATCTAGACTGCAGCGCTATTTCCAGATACCGGAGATATCCTGAAATAGGTATTCCACATCTTTTGAACAAGCCCATTATTTCAAAATAGATTTCAAAATAATGGGCTCGCTATTCTGACGTCCCTATAACCCTCGTGCCACAAGGGTTAAGGAACATTTCGGAATAGCAATTTATTTCAAAATTTGGCACTGTGTAGACAGCGCCAAATTTAGAAATAAGCTATTTTGAAATTAAGTCAAAATAAGATGCGCAATTTGCGTAGCTCAAATTGCGTATCATATTTCGACCTACAGGTGCAGTGTAGATGCACCCATACTCTAGCCACTGGAGCCTAAATCATTCCCCAGACTGAGTAAATTAAAGGGCTAAATTCTGGAAAGCACATTGCTTCCCCAAGCCATAACATACATGAGCAGGGCTGACGCGGACCTGTACTTTGACTCTAAGCAGCTCTGTGCGATACTCCTCTGCAAATGAATGCTGCCAGGAGCAATAGTGATCTACTTGTAGATGTATAGCATGTGCAGGGAACAGATGCCAGGTGGATGCACACTCCTAAAGCCTGGACAGATGCCAAATTACTGCCTGCAGAGATGCCCTTGTGGGGGGCTAATCAGAATTAGGAATAACCTCTCATGTGAAAGCAAAGGTAAGCAGGAGACCTCTGGGAAAGAAGCCGTCTTGATCTCTGTTTCTATCACAACACCAACCACACCGTTAACATTTAAATCATAATTACATTCTTTTGCTGGTTTGCGCATAGAACCAGCCAGATTCCAGACCCAATGTTCAGTGTAAACAGTTTGATTTTAAAAAAGGCAGTGATCACCAATAAATCCAGCATAACTTATAAATGTACCATTGCCTCCCATTAGCAATGTAGTTCAGCGCATACAACGTGGAGAATTAAGCTCTAACTCGGAAACAAGAGGACAAGGCTATAACGGTTGCCTGCGGTCGAGTGACTAAGGACTGGTTATTGCCCTTTCACTGATCTAGCAGAATGGTGTTGTCTGATTGTGTCTGATAGGAGTGATGTGTGAGCATTAATCTTGGTCCTTTCCACTTCAGAAACACAGCATGTTCATTTACTCCTCTAAAATAATATTACTCTGCGCTTCTGTGGCATCTTTCTTCTGCAGCTATACAAAAGCTTTTGCAAACAGTAATGTAGACCCTTACCAAGATGATAACTTTTATATTGGTCTTACAGATAGGTAAATTAGAGCTCAGTGAAATGATCTGCTCAGTCACACATTGAGTCACCTGCAAAAACAGGAATGAGAACCCAAAGGATGACTCAGACAACTGATCTAACCACAAGATTAACCCTGTCCCTGAGGAGGGAGAAAAATTATTCTCTTTAACTTCTGATGATAGGACAAGAAGCAATGGGCTTAAATTACAGCAAGGGAGGTTTAGGTTAAACTTCCTAACTCTCTGGCTACGTCTACATTGCACTTTCTTGTGCAAGAACATATGCAAATGAGGCGCCGCAATGAATATCGCCACACCTCAATTGCATACTTAATAAGCCGTCATTTTTGCGCAAGGGGCTTTTGCGCAAGAAGGAGCAGTCTACACTGCCACTTATTTTCAGGCAGAACAGCTCTTGAGCAAGAGGGGGGTTTTGCACAAGAAGGAGCAGTGATGGGCAACCTAGGCTAGTGAATGGCCCACCTTCATCTCAGTAGGCCGCAGGAGTGTCCTAACCAAGACATTCTCCTGGATAGGGTAGTTCTGCTAAATGTGCTTGCATACCTAGAATTTGCAGAGTTGTGCTGATTGAACCATAGCAATGCTGTGAATGGATGTACAGGGAGCACCCAGTTTTCACAGTCAATGTTGTATGCAATCAGCATGAACCTCACTGCACATGCCCTGGCTTTATGTGCATGTCACTTGAGTAATACCGGTAGGGAAAAAACAATGGGACAGAAACCAGAGGAATCTGGCAAACCTGCACGTGGGCAACAGTAAACAAATATCTCGTGGGCCATGCATATAATCCCGATGGGCCACAGGCTGCCCACCACTTGTCTAGATAGTGCTTGTTCCTGCCATGAATGCAGAGGATTGGACCTGATGACCTCTTGAAGTTCCTTCCAGTTCTACAGGTTGAACCTCTCTAGTCCGGCATCCTCAGGACCTGACCGGTTCTGAACAAGAGAATTTGCCGGACCATGGGAGGTCAATATTGTCTAGCAGCATTACCAACACTTCCACTGAGCACTGGGCTGTTAGAAGATATTCAGGGATAAATTAGCACAGAACGCTGACTAGGACTAGTGGCTGTAAACAAACTTTATGGGACCACGGGAAACTTGGCCACATCCATGAAAAGTGGACATCCAGCTAACTAAAATCATTCTGGACAATGGATGTTTCCAGACCAGAGAGTTCTAAACTAGCAAGGTTCGACCTGTAGTCTTCTATGATTATCAACTAACCTAGCGACAGAAGCTAACAAAATCATAGGGGTCAGTGCTGACGCACATCCTGCCAGTGGTGTGCAGGGAATGCAAATGAACTGTGAAGTCCTGGGGGAAAATTCCTACAGTACAGGAGCACAGCAGAGCTGACCATTGAGAGCACGCCAGGCAAAGGAGGAGACAGATGGGAGTATGCGCAGGAGTAGT
Source organism: Pelochelys cantorii (assembly GCA_032595735.1). Lineage (NCBI taxonomy): Eukaryota > Metazoa > Chordata > Testudines > Trionychidae > Pelochelys > Pelochelys cantorii. The sequence goes on along the minus strand of CM064352.1, from coordinate 14,511,157 downwards.
TGTCGAATTCAGCACTGTGCAGTTGTAAGAAAGAGGTAACCCGAAGAGGCTGCTTTAAGTCAGAAGGATTTGGGGGCTGCTGTATCTTATAGCAGGAATCATTCACAAATGCCAGCAGCACACCAGAATCAACAGAGCACACACAGAGCTGCTTTATCTACCCCCATGCCTTGGCTATCCCATCTCTGCTGTCCCTCTCTGATCAGAAAATCCAGCCCCCTAGAATATAACTTAAAGATCAGACTATCTGTACTTTTGAGGGGAGGTTGTTTTTTTTAACAGATTTTTATTTGTGTTTTCAGGCAGAAAGTCCATGCACGATCCTTTCAAAAGCTGTACACACTACCCCGCCAAAAATACAAAACCTTGTTTTGTGCCAAAGCAGCAATTTGCAGAGCAAGGCCTATTGCAAACATCTGCAATGCGAACCTATGCAATGCAAAGCTGCCAGCCCATGTTAAATGATCCAAAGGTCACTCCTGACCATATTGGCAGTTCTCTGGCATGAGTTACTAATGAGGCAGTCAGTGGATTAGTCGAAGTGGGGAGAAGACTGTCACAGCTTGATTCTGCCAAAAAATATAACCACCACCTTTATCCTTGCTACCAAAGGGAAAAAAGATTTCTGTGTTTAAAAGGAAATGTGCTGGCTAGGTAGAGCTGGGATGGGGTGGATGTTCTGTGTGCTCTGCCCCTGGATGGGAAAAAAATCTACTAATCATGGCAAGAAGATATTAAAGCACAAATCCACATGATACTGGTTTGTGATTTTTCAAGATAAACACTTTGGCCACTGCCAACCATAAAGCCTGCAGAACATGCAATAGTCTAGTGTTTCTGAGCCTACCTATTTCTTCCCATAGCAGAGTATAAATAATAAGGCTCACGTCTTCCTTTAAGGTGCACTGGAGCTCACTTCTACTCTATGGCTGTGTGACAAGGTGGACCAGGCCCCAAAACCCCTGTTGGGGGCAAACCATAGAGACGTCCTCCAGGAAAGTTTGGATACACCTACACTGCACGGCTATTATAGCTACCTACGGCTACACAAGCTGCCCGTTATTTCGAAATACTTTTTGAAATAACGGACGTGCTATTTCAGCATCCCGGTAACCCTCCTTACACAAAGGTTAAGGGATGTCTCGAAATAGCACATTATTTTGAAATTTGGTGCTGTGTAGACGCGCCAAATTTCAAAATAAGCTATTTCGAGTTTAGGGTGCTATGTAAAAGCACCCATTGAGTGGCACAAAGGATGTAATGAATCAGGACTCAGCAAGCCGGTTAAAAGGAAGCTTTTGGGCCAGAGTGAGGCAGTTCCTCTTCAGGGCTCAAGAAACTCAAACAGGGCAGCCACAGCATGGAGTACAGGCTCAGGCACTCGGCCAAAGGGGAGCCACCCACATGAGGGGAGTGACCCCATTGCAGGCCATTCTCAAACGTTAAACGGTTGAGAAGAATCATGAAGGAATGTTACATAGTGCCTGGGGACCAATAAGCCAGAACTCCTGGGTTCATGCTCTGGCTTTGACCCTGACGCATTGTGTGATTGTGGCTGAATCTCTTACTCTTTGTGCCTCAATTTCCCCATGTGGACTGTTTTTACAAGCAGTGTCCATTGGCCTGTATATGTGCAATAGGCATTCCTTGTGCACCCAGCCAAGGGTATCAAAGGTGGTGTGGGCCACTTTCCCATTTTTACTGCAGTACAAACAATTTGCAGCAAAGAGGATGGAAGGCAGGTGGTAGAATACAAATAAAGACAACATCGCTCAGCTACAGGTACAGCTACAGGGAAGCTAACTCCATTACTTCTTTAAGTGGTGGTCCTTGTGTGAATTTCAAAGGTGGGAGATTAACAAGCAGCAGTCACACACAGGCTGGGTGCAGGGACACAGAAGTGATAGCTGACTGCTTTCCCCACAGCTGTATCTACAGATCACCCTGGGCGTATGCAAACAACTCCAAGTAGTGTACTACATATCTCCAGTAGAGAGATGTCTCTCACAGATGCAGCCAAAGCTACTTGCCTTTCCGGCAGAGGAATGTGAGCTAATTGGTAACTCAGTGAGATCCATTTTGGAAAATCTCTGAGCCAATATACCTTGACCTCTTGATCTCTCTGCTATGGGAGAGGGGGGAACAACAGTTCAGGTGGCTTTCTAATGTCCTTTGTGGAGGAAAAAAAATGAAAGCCTTTAGGATATCCAAAGAATCCAGTCTTTTCTCCTCTTTCAAGACTTATGGTTTAAAAAAAAATGGTAAGAGAATGGCCTGACTCACATGGCAAACTTGGAAACTACTTTAGGGATGATTCTGGGGGCAAAGGGCATAACGCAACCTTTTCTTTATAGCAGGTACTATGGGGTGGGTCCACCATGAGCACGACCAGCTCTCTAATTCTTCTGGCTTAGGTTAGAGCTGTGGTCACCAACCAGTAGATGGGGATCTACCAGTAGATCTTGGAGCCTCTGACAGGTGATCCTGACTGGTCTGGCCAGGAAGCTATCAAGCACTGGCCCTTCAGCTGCCTGTCCTGCTGCTCCTGCATCAGAGTTGCCCCCCTGATTGCTATGCAGGGAGTAGGAGGGCACTGATGTCAGGGTGTCCCCCCACCCCCGTACCCCATCTCCACACAGAGAGAAAGGGATGGAGGGAGCTTGGCAATGCAAATCTCTGTCACACGCACACACTGTGAGTGTCTCTGCCATTCTCACAAACACACACTGTCCTTCCCTCTCATCTACTAACCCAACACATACAGGGGGGGTTGTTACTACTTTTACTGCTTGCAAAGTGGGTTATTTTGACTGGCCTATGCATTTCATTACTCTCTTACACTTAAATTTAATTCTTTAAGTAGTGAGCACTGGCTGCTGGGCCACTCCTAGGGCAGGCAAGGCAGGACATGAACCCACCACCTTGTGCTCCCCAGGTGAATGTGCTAGCCCCTAAGCCACCCCAGAACCTTCAGGGCAGCCTTTATCCTGCCAACCTAATGTGGGAGCCAGCTCCATCCCTGGGGTACCTGTTTGGCCTCTCCCACAGTGGGTGAGACTTAAGCCCCCAACCCTGTGCTCCCCAGGCAGATGCTGTATCCCCTAGGCCGACTCTAGAACCCACCCCACTCCCTACTTTCAGGGTGTCCCCTCCCACATGCCGAACCCTTTGGCCCGAGACCAGAGCCTGCACCCCAACCCCCTACTCCAGCCTGGTGAAAGTGAATGCAATTCAGGGAGGAAGGGAAATGGAGTGAGCAGGGCCAGGGCCTCAGAGAAGGGGCAGGAAGGAAGCCAGGCCAGGGGATTTGGGTTGGAGGTAGATCTTACATTGCACTTAAATTGAAAAAGTGCTCTTGTGGTTATAAAGGTTGGAGAGCATTGGGTTAGAGCTACTAGAACAGGGGTGGGCAAAAGGGCCTTCATTAGAGTTGCCAGGTGTCCGATATTCTACCGGACAGTCCGGTTTTTGGGGCCTCTGTCCGGTAAAAAAATCCAGAAAATACCAGATATGTGCAATGTCCGGTATTTCCTGTTTTTCTGGCTGGGCACCGGATGGAAGCCTGCCGGGGTCTGGGGGAGTGGCTGGGAGGCAAGGCGCGATCAGTGCTGGGATCCCAGGCTGCGTCTGATGCCTTGCGGAGGAGGAGAAGCCCTGTCCCTGCTCCTGAGAGTGTGGTGGAGCCGCAGCCGGACTCACTCATGCTTCTCCAGACCGTGCGCGGGACTGACAGCACCCCGGGATCTGCACATGCCCGGGTCAGTCCCGCCCCCTCCCCTCCGCTTCCCCCAACCCTTCCCGACCAGCTCCGCCGCCCCCGACCCCCTCCCAGCCACCCCTGCTTCCTGCCGGCTGGTTCTCCTCCTCCCGATCTCCCCGGCCAGCCGCGCTGCCCCCAACCTCTCCCCCATCTCCCCTGGCCAGGGTGCAGCCCCCGACCCCTCCCCCATCTCCCCGGGCCAGACGCGCTGCCCCGCCCCCCTGCCCGCAAGCCCCGCCCCCCAGTCCCCCCATCTCCCCTGGCCAGCCGCGCTGCCCCGACCCCCTGCCTGCCAGCCCCACCTCCCGGCCTCCCCATCTCCCCTGGCCAGCCGCGCTGCCCCCGACCGCCTGCCCCTGCATCTCCTCCGGCCAGCCGCGCTGCCCCCGACCCCTCCCCCATCTCCCCGGGCCAGACGCGCTGCCCCGCCCCCCCGCCCGCCCACCAGCCCCGCCCCCCAGGCCCTCCATCTCCCCCGGCCAGCTGCGCTGCCCCCGATCCCCCCCATCTCCTCCAGCCAGCCACGCTGTCCCCGCCTCCCCCTCCCGGCGGGTCCCCCCCCCCATCAAGTGTGTCCAGTATTTTTTCTAAACCTACCTGGTAACCCTAGCCTCCATGGGCTGGATCCAGCCCACCAAGCAAGTTGATCTGGCCAGTGGAGGCCCTGTTGTTGCTCCCCCACCCCAGGCCAATCAGGGCCTGGTGGGGGGGAAGCATGTGACGTCTTCTCCCACCCTACCCCCACACTTAGAAGCACTGCACGCTCCTGACAGGGTGGGAGGAGACTTTGCGCTCCCCCTCCCCCCCCGTTCCCAAGCCCTGATTGGCCTGGGGGCAGGGAGGGGGAGTGTGTGAAGTCTCCTCCTGCCCTGCGAGAGGCATGGCGCTTCTAAGCACCACACACCCCTTGCAGGATGGGGGCAGGATGGGAGGAGACTTTGCACACTCCCCCCACCCCCAAGCCAATCAGGGCTTGGGGACAGAGGGAGCACGTGAAGTTTCCTCCCACTGCAAGGGGCCAGCTGGCGGCTGACTCTAAGAGCAGCACTCCCTTGCAGGGCAGGGCAGGGAGCGAGAGACTTCATGTGCTCCCCCTCCCCAGGCCCTGATTCACCTGGGGGCAGCCGGGGGGAGCACACAAAGTCTCCTCCCACTGCTGGTTCTCCTCCTCCCGATCTCCCCGGCCAGCCGCGCTGCCCCCAACCTCTCCCCCATCTCCCCTGGAGACAAAGATGGCTTGTCTATGAGAGTGCCCCTTACTCTCATGGGAAGCTTTCTCCAAAGACTTAACAGCCTTAGCCTCCATTCCCCCGCTAATGCTTGGAGGGTTGCTATCAGTTTAGTGAGTCTGACTTAAGGGGGGAGAGGAGTCCCCAGCCCAGATCTGAGAGGCTTCGTTGCCTTTTCTATCAAATATTTCCTGAGTTTTAGTTCCTGCCCCTGTGAGTTCTGTGAATGTGAAGCTGGAGAGGCATCAGCCCGCATCACCTTGTATGCCCTTCATCGGGAGCATGAGGAAGAGCTAAAACAAATCTTCAGGCCAATGGATTTGGCTTGTAAAAAATCTAAAAATTCCAGACTCGGGTGCATGGTGCACACAGACCGTCACTCCAAGGACTATTGCTTACTCACATTTGACTGCAATGCCAGAGTAAGGATGGAAGATGGATGCCATCCGAATAGCTGACACATCAAAATCGGGGATGGGTAGATACAGGAATGGATAGACAATGCATGTCAAATATTTCTTAACCCCTTTATGCAAAGGACAATGTGTATCAAGAACAGCTCACCCCAAACATCCCAACATGTATGTAACATTTTAGGTACTCAGAAAAGCAACAGAAGCCGTGTTACATGGCATTCCTGTCTGACTGGAGCGCCTCACCTGTTTGTTAGGATGTGACCTATCGAAGCCCAAAACAAGGTCAGGGGTCCTACTGTGCAACAGGAGATCTGCAGCTCTGAATGGAATGGAGAAGCCCTGAATAGTGGTGCAGAAGTCCATGGTGATCCAGAGGTACTGGGTATAGGCATCCACAAAGATGTACTGCAGAACAGGAGGTGGGTTGGGGCAGGGAGGGAGACAAAAAACAAGCAGTCAGCCAATGAGAATGATAAGCAGAAGACGCGTTAACTGTATAGAATAAGGAAGTCACCGGCAGTGGAATATGGTGTACAAAGGCGGTGCAGGAAAGCTTACTATCTAACCTATCTGCAATACTCATGCTAGCAGAACTGGAGCTGAGCCACTGGTGATGTTCAGTCTGACACAGCCTCTACTAAAGACAGCACCTGTAAAAGGCAAGAGCACCCTCTTAGGACCTAGCCACTGCATAAGAAACACGCTAGGGTCAGTTCTACACAGAGAGGAAAAAAGGAAGGCCTGGCTGCTTTTTACTCCTGTAAGTGCCCACTAAGGTGCGCACCTGCGCGGCCACGCACAAAAAATTCTTCCCCACCCACCTCCTCTGGAGAGCTGCGCAGCAGCACTCGCACGGCAGGCAGCTGCTCCAGTGGCCAGGAACGTGTGTGTGTTATTAAATTGGGTGCCACGGTGGAACACATCCAAACCAGCGCACATGACCTCAAAATTAGTGCACAAGCCAAAACTCCCTCCGCTTATGGTTGGAAAATCTTGGAACACTGCCTGTAACCACTGCAGAATCAGAGTCTTTGCCATCCCTCACACCAGCATCGGGACTGTTAACTAAGTTTCAGTTGCAGGGCCAAGGAAAACCTGCGCAACTACACCAGGCCTTGGCAAAATACGGCCCAAGGGCTGGGTTCAGCCTGACAAGCCACTGGATCCAGCCTGTGAATGCTGAAGGGAGCCTCAGACAGGCTCACCGCTTGCCTCACCCCACCCACACGCCACTCAGAAACATGGTTGTGGGGCGGTTTCACTTTAAAAACTGAGACCAGAGGGGAGGGGGAAAAGCATCAAAAGCTGCTCCCATCCCCAGCACAATCCGATTGGCCAGCATCTGGGAGCTGCCTGTTTCGATAAAAGGCAGTGAGGAAGCACAAGGGGCTCCCAGTTATTCACAGAGCACGTGGCTGCAGCCTGTGCAGGAGCAGGGAAGGCAGGGAGGCTGATTCAGGAACTGGCTGCTGGCTGGTAAGTCTCCTGGCCAGAGCCTGCCTCTGGCACCCCAGCCCCTGCCTTCCCCAATCCTCTGCCCCCTACGCCTGCCTCCCTACCCCACATATCCAAATCCTCTGCCCCCTTCCTGCACCGATACCCCCTCCCAGATCCAGCATCCCAATCCCCTGCCCCAAATCACAGTCCACCCCTGCCCTGGCTCACAACCCAAACCCCTGCACCTTCTCCTGTACCCCAATTCTTTGCCCTAGGTCACAATCCCACCCCTGCACCCCAGCCCCTTCCCCTTCACCCAAACTCCCTCCCTTACCCCAAGTTCCCTTCTGCACCCAACCTTCATCCCAGACCCCGCACCTCCTCCATTAATACCATGGAAGAGTGCAGCCCTCGAGCACTTTCCAAATTCTTTGAGTGCCCCCCCCATCAAAAATTATTGCCCACCCCTGAACTACACCAATGCTAACGGGGTTGTACAGGTGCAACTGAAGGAGGAACTTGGAGATGGACATTCTCTTTCTCCGTGTCTCGGATCCTGTATTAGGGCCCTGTCTTGTCCCAAGTGTACACAAGCCAGAAAGGTTCCAGCCTGACTCTCTGACCCCAGGGTGAGTTTTCAGGGTTGGGAGTTAGAAAAAAACCACATTTTTTCCCTTGGAAACTTGGCAAACTTGAGTTGGAGTTACTGGGGCACAATTAAATAGAGTGACACAATGAAGTAACTTCGCAGAAGAAACTATGACATTACGCCCTCCCCCCCCCCCGGGGTGCGGAGTGAGTTGCTGCAGAGGCAGGCAGGAGACTAGGTAGGGATGGGTGCAGACATGCTGACTGATTACCCACTCCAACACTGTGTGCTGGAAAGCTGAACATGAACATTGCTGAGTTTGTGTTCCACTCACAAGAGAGTGTGGAATGCAAGAGAAGCCTTCGGGAGGGGGCTGCACACTACGGCGGGGTCATGGCCCTCACCCAGCACAGAGGAATTACATAGTTTCTGTTGTATCTAGCACCCCCTGTGTACTGGAATTGTTACTCACACACCTATTGAACCCTTCACTGTTCTTGCCTCTAAGCCTTCATCCACACCATCCCATCTCCACCTTCAAGAAATCACTAAACCCGCCTCTCCTAGGAAGCATTGGAGCTCAACTGTCTTGTTTGTGTCACCTGTCACCTTTTGCCTTTAAACTTTAAACTCTGCAGAAGGGGGGGAGGTGGGAATCTGTTATCTGTTTGCACAATTAGCTTTTACAGAGCATACAAATGGCACATAACAATAACGAAACTGCCTCGACTCCTACTAGAGAAACTATGAACAAGTCAATTTTCTTGATTAAATTCAATCTATAACTCTCAAGAGACAAATATTTTCTCTCTGCTGTAAATCTTGGAGCTATTTCCTTCAACACTAAGATAACAGAGAACATTATGTTAAGACAACGATTTCTATTTGCAGTTGCAGGAGCTGAGTGCTTTCCTGACCCATCAGGAAGGTTGTCCCATTAAAAAACACCTAACCAGACAGGTTGGTCTAGTCAACTGCACAGTGAAGTGAGACTCAGGAGACCTGGATTCTATTCACTGGTCTGCTAGGTTACCTTGGACAAATCACTTTAATGCTCCGTACCTCAGTTTCCCCATATGAGGGTAATGATACTGACCCCTCTTTAAAGCACTTTGAGATCTACTGTTTAGCAGTGCTAAATAACAATTGTTATTGTTCCAGCTCACAGACTAAGACCAGAGAGAAGTCAGGGAAGAGTACAATAAAAAGAACATTCTATAATTGACAAGATACACTATAGCTGGCATGGCACACCTGAGCTTTTAAGACAGACTTAAAACACTTTATTTATTTAGACAATTTAGGATCTGTACTAGTGTAACTATTCCAGTTAGGGGTATGAATATTTACCAATATCATTATGCTGGTACCTAAAGAATGGATGAAGTTCTACTGGTTTACAGATGTGTTTATATACCAATCACGTATTCTCCTTCATGTTCGGTCACACAAGTTCTTTATACTGGGGTAGTTGTGTGGTGGGGAAGCCTTATGTACTTCTGCTTGTTCACTTCTTACCCTTTTGTTGTCAGCAGGGCTGTGGTAGAACTGTGAGATGGCCACATCACTGGTGTTTCCTGCCCCAAAGCTGAATTTCTGTGATATCTTTTTAAACGTCTTCCCGTAATCGTCTGACACATAAACCTGCAAAGGAAAACACCCCTGCTGTTATGGAGACACAGGTTTAATTTCCACGATGGCACTCCCTGCCTCTCACATGAGAACAATGGCTTCTTAAAGTTTTATGCAACTATAGGAAAAAAAACAGGCTGCAGAAGGGACAGAATCTACTCTCTTCTCCAGGGGCAATAACAATGTTGGAAACCAAAGGTAATACACACAGGGGATAAAGCACAAAGGCAAAGACAGAGAGGCTATAACATCATGAGATTTGTATGCTCTGCACAGCCTGTGCGCCAAACCCCTAATCCAATATTGTTTATTGTAACCATGTTGGGCCCAGGATATTGGACACACAAGAGACGTGAGGATCATATGGATCATATTCTGTTAGTAAAAAAGACAAGTTTTCAAACTACAAAGACCTGAAGAAGAGCTTTGTGTAGCTTGAAAACTGGTCTTTCACCAACAGAATTTGGGCCAATAGAAGGTATTACTAACTCCAGCTCTACACAAAAGGGGAAAGTCAAATCAAGATACATAACTCTAGCTAGCTATGTTAATTACATAGCTGGAATTGACGTACCTTGATTCAAGTTTCCCTGCCATCCCCACAACAGGAGGCAGACAGGAGCAAACACTCCCATCGGCTTCCCTTACTTCTTGCAGGAGCAGGAATACCAACCCCTCACAGGGGCACCCTCTAAGTTCAGTTGAACAGGTTTTTACTAGACCTGCTAAATCGAACTTAGAAGATTGATCGATTCTCCTTAGTGAAGATATGGCCTCACTCACCTTATCCGACAGACAGAGCTGAAGTAATTTTCTAAGCAGACTATTGCAATTGTTTTTATCCAGCTGGCAGAACAGCCAAGAGGATATCTACTTCCTCTCTCCAGCCAACATCAACACAGGTGCTGAAGTGTTCATGAATATTCTGCATGATCGCAGTATCTAGTACCTCCAGTGATGGACAAGGACCCCATTGTGCTAGGCTCTATACAAATACAGAACCAAAAGACATCCGTGCCTGTGACATGGTGGTCCTCTCACACCCATCTCAGAAAAGAGCCATAAATAAGTCCTCCAAGAGGCTGGAGCAGCTTTGGAGGAACCAGCCAATCAGGGACCAGGGAGGCCTACAAAGGGAGCTGCAAAGCAGAGCAGTAATTAGTGCAGGCAGAGCTCAAGCAGTGCAGACTGTGAGGCTGGCTGGCTGGTTGGGGAAGTGATCTCCAGGAGGGAAAGCCCTGGAGGCACCATTCTCTCCAAGTGGGGAAACAGAATGAGAGAGACTAGACAAGAGGGCACGGAGATGGGTCCCTGTTAAAGGTCTACGCTGAAGGGGTATGTATTTCACACAGGATGTGACTTGGCCAAAGGACTGAGTAGCTGAAGACTTTCTGCATAAGGGAGTGCAGGCAGATGCACACAGCCAGATGGGGGACGCTCACAGGAGGTGAGTGCCACCCTGTTACACTTCCCCAAAACGTGTACAGTTACTTACCTATCTTGAAGAGATGTAAGGAATGGCTTTGTCTAGGTGCCTGGGATGGGATACAGACCTTTTCCCCTCAGCCTTTCTCACCCACAATAGTTGAATTCATCACAGCATTAGGCATTTGCCATTCTGTGGATTGGTACCACAGCAGTGTGTTTGCTCACCCTGCCCTGCACCTGGAGCAGTCATTTATGCCAGTGCAAAATGAACACCAAGCGCTGCTTCTTGACTGGGCAGTGTTTTTACACCTGCTTTCCATAGGTGTCCACAGCTGCCCAAGAGCAGGGCAGTGGTGAATCTGGCCTAAAAACTGTAATTAGTAAATGATGGTTTTTATTGTACTTCACCAATATGAATCAAGCATGAGCCAGAATAAGCCAAAAGTAATCAGCCTGTTTCATGCCCTCTGCAAAAGGGCCTCAGATGAGTTCATTCTGGGCAGGGGTCCACCTTACAATAATTGCCATAACAATTGGCACTCTGCTGCCTCTTCCTGGCAGGCTGAGCTGCCTGGCCAGTGATTTAATGAGGCTGGGAGAATGAATGCCCTTTTCCCTCCAGATCCAGGCTGAAGCACATTGGCAGCTGAGGCCAGACTGGTGAGGCCTGCGTGGCTCTCACTCAGTTTCTAGAGCTATCCATCTGCCACTTTTCGCCAGTCTGAAATTCACTGAAACAGAAATGAACTGTTCTAGCTGTGAAGGAGGTAGTGCCACCACAAACACACCGAGGTTGTCAGATGGCCAGTTAAACACTGTGTGGTGTAAGAGGAAGACTAAATAGTGTTGTCCTACTGCGCTATAGGCTTCTGCATTTTCTCTGCTTTTCTGCTGCAGTGGATGGAACACTTATACCAGATGGCATACTGTCCAAGGTGTGCAGGGAATTTGAATCCCATATAGAGATATGGGGTCTTTGCAGAAATTGGAAGGAAGCACAGGCTTTGAAAGCTGAACCTTGTGACACCTTGATGGGAAAAATATCCCCTCCTCCCTAGAAAAAAGACATCAAGGAAACTCGCCAAGTCAAGGCTTCGTTTCCTATTCCCTATGTCATATTAGCAGCACTAAGTCAAGGAAATTTGCAAGCAATGGAATTCACAGATCACTGGGACTCAATCTGCCTACCTCCACAGGTTCAACCGTTGAGTTGACCCTACCAGAATTTGAATCTATGGAGTCTAAATGCCTTAAAGTCTAGACAAATAAGATATCTTCTTTCAAGCATATAACAGAGCAGCACGCTCTTACCAAGTGGCAAAATAGATAAAAACATGTCACCTCTCATAAAAGTACTTTCAATGCTTTCACCATAATAATAAAAAAATCCACATACTTACATCACTTTTCTTAGGCCGCAATAATCCCAGGCTGTCTCTAGCCAAGGCCACAATCACATTGCTCTTTTCTCCTGCCCAGTGAACGACCATCTGATTGTGAGAATCATTCAGGCTAACCTGAAACACAAATTAAATGTATATAAAATGGTTACCCAAGACAATGGACTTAGAAACACACAGACAGCTCCCACATGAGTCAGTTGCTTTCTTGCCTTCCTATGAACGTGCAAGGTTGGAGAAACGTGTTTGCAGTAGCTGCTTTAATTCATATAAGGAAACGGAACATTCGATGTAACTGAGAAGACACTAACACGCAGATGGTTGGCTTTAGGACTATGTCCTTGAAAGACTGCACAGCTCCAGGACTGGTGCTTTAACAGAGTACAAGGGTTCTCTAGGCCACCTGTTCATATTCAGATCCAGTTAGTGGGGACGGGGAGTTGTAATTCTCAGCTATTTGGATGCCTCTGAGAAATGATTTCAAAGGTGCCTTGCTGCATCACAAAAGAATGTCTTCATAACTGGTTCCCCTCAAAGGACAGGCCCCCAAAAGTACAAGACAGGATTTAAGCACATGGGCAGGTCCACTGATTTCTCTTCCTCATGCTGTGGGGGAAGGCTTCAGTGGCCAGAGGCAAAGAATATTAGCAAGAAGCAATGTTTGGGAAGCTTACACTACAGCTATCTGTCCTATGGATTCAATCAGCAGTGTTGTGTAGCCAGTACCTCTCTTCAGTACTAATGTTCATGCTGTTTTTTCCTAAGAAAAAGAGTTCCTTAGTCAATGCACACAGTACACAAGTTCCCTGACCAAGCATAAAAGAAAAAGCCAAGAGTACTTCATATCTAAAAATCACTACAGGTTGCTTTGACCCAGACCCATCTGATTCAGTCTATGCAATTGTGTATCTCAGATCCATTGTTCTTCTGCTCCCCAAGAGGCTAGGTACAAAAGCTGGCCAACCGCAATTATGTCAGATGGGTGCCAGCAATTGTATCCTGGAGCAACCTAATGCCAATGAAAGGTGAGAACATGACAGATACACATGCTGCCATTCAACCAGAAAGACAGCTTAGAACAGTGGTGAGCTACCTGCAGCTCAATGGTCATATGCAATCCATCAGGGTTCTATGTGTGGCCCAGGAGACATTTTGTTTATCGTTGCTCACACGCAGGATTGCCAAATTCCGCTCGTTTCTGTCCATGACATTTTTTTTCCTACCGGTATTACTAAAATGACATGCACATAAAGCAAGGGCATGTGAAGTGAGGTGTGTGCTGATTGCACACAACGTTGCCTGTAAGAGCCATGCCCTCCCTCTGCATCCAATCAAAGCGCTGCTATGATTCAGTCGGCACACCCCACAAATTCGAGGAAGCCGAGCGCAGTTAGCAAAACTACTCTGTTGCTACACTTCAAAGGCAAAAGCACTGCGGAGAGCACGGGGCCAGAAGGGGCTCAAGCAGTCCCCCACTGGCCCCGTACTCCCTGCGGCATTCAAAGCAGCAGCGCCGCGTGGAGCCCAGGGTCCCCAGGTGACCCCAGGCTCCATGCAGCACTGCCGCTTTGAAATGTTGTGAGGAGACCAGCGTCAGGCTCCATGTGGCATTTCAAAGCAGCAGGACTGCATAGAGCCCGGATTCAGTGGGCGAGTCCCCATCTGACCCCGGGCTCCACACGGCACTGCCGCTTTGAAACGCCACATGCAGCCTAAGCCAGCTGGGGACTTTCAAAGCAGCAGCGCCGTGTGAAGCCTGGGTTCTGACCCCAGCTCCACACTGCGCTGCCACTTTGAAGCACCCCCTCCTTTTCTCCCTCCCCCTTGCCCCCCACTGCCTTTTTCTGATAGAGGCAGCAAGGGGGAAGAGGGGAAGCGACAAGTCACCTGGCATGTCGACTATCCAATAACCATTTGCTTATCGGATAGTCGGCTAGTCGTTCACATTCCTAACTTGAAACAGGCAATTCCTCACCACCCTTAAGTTGCTCTAGCAACTTAAAAATATTTCTAGCCATGGAGGTTAGCACTGAGACCAGGTCTATGCTAGACCTAGCCCCTCGGCTTAAGGTACACAACTCCAACTAAGTAGAATACATAGCTAGAGTCAACTTACCTTAAGCTGAGCTTGGCAGCATTGCCACAGCAGAAGGCTGATGGGAGCAAATACTCCCATTGGTTTCCCTTACTCCTCACAAGAGCAGAAGTACTGGATGCCTGCAGGGGAGCTCTCTGAATTCGATTTAGCAAGTCTTACCCAGACTCGCTAAATTGAACTCTGGAAAATCGATTACTGCAATCTTCCTTTTAGTGTAGACAAGGCCTAAGATCATTACTGGCACTCCAGTTCATAGAATCATAGAACACTTGAACTGGAAGGGACCTCAGAAGATCATCAAGTCCAGTCCCCTGCCTTCATGGCAGGACCAAGCACTGTCTATATCATCCCTGACAGATGTCTATCTAACCTGCTCTTAAATATCTCCAGTGATGGAGCTTCCACAACCTCCCTAGGAAATGTATTCCATTGTTTAACCACCCTGAGTTAGGAAGTTTTTCCTAATGTCCAACCTAAACCTCCCTTGCTGCAGTTTAAGCCCATTGCTTCTTGCCCTATCGTCAGAGGCCAAGGAGAACAATTTCCCCCCTCTCCCACCCTTTGAGATACCTGGAAACCGCTATCATGTCCTCTCTCAGTCTTCTCTTTTCCAAAATAAACAAGCCCAATTCCTTCAGCCTTGCCTCATCGCTCATATTTTCTACCTTTTAATCATTTTTGTTGTTCTTCTCTGGACCTTCTCAATTTCTCCACATCTTTCTTGAAATGTGATGCCTAGAACTGGACACAATACTCCAATTGAGGCCTAATTAGTGCAAAGTAGAGCAGAAGAATGATTTCTCATGTCTTGCTCACAAAGCTCCTGATAATGCATCCCAGAATCATGTTTGCTTTTTTTGCAACAGTGTCAGACTGTTGACTCATATTTAGTTTATGGGCCACTATGACCCCTAGATCTCTTTCTGCAGTACTCCTTCCTTGACAGTCACTTCCCATTCTGTATGTGTGAACAGATTGTTCCTTCCTAAGTGGAGTACTTTGCAATTGTCCTTATTAAACTTCATCCTATTTACCTCAGACCATTTCTCCAGTTTGTCCAGATCTTTTTTAATTATGACCCTATCTTCCAAAGCACTTGCAACCCGTCCCAGCTTGATATCATCTGCAAACTTAATAAGCGTACTCTCTATGCCATCATCTAAATCACTGATGAAGATATTGAACAGAAAAACAGACTACTGCAGAACCCCACTTGTTATGCCCTTTCAGCATGACTGTGAACTGTTAATAACTACTCTCTGAGAACCAGCCAGTTATGCACCCACCTTATAGAAGCCCCATCTAAGTTGTATTTGCCTAGTTTATTGATAAGGAGGTCATGTGAGACCATATCAAATGCCTTACTAAAGTCTAGCTATACCACATCCATTGCTTCTCCCTTATCCACAAGACTTGTTATCCTATCAAACAAAGCTATCAGATTGGTTTGACATGATTTGTTCTTTACAAATCCATGTTGGCTGATACCTAGTACCTTATTTTCTTCCAGATATTTGCAGATGAATTCCTTAATTACCTGCTCCATTATCTTTCTTCACACTGAAATTAAACTGGGTTTCTGTAGTTTCCTGGGTTGTTCTTATTTCCCTTTTTATAGATGGGCACTAGATTTGCCCTTTGTCTTCTGGAATCTCTCCTGACTTCCATGATTTTTCAAAGATGATTGCTAAAGGCTCAGATACCTCCTCCATCAGCTCCTTGGGTATTCTAGGATGCATTTCATCAGGCCCTTCATCATCAAACTTCTTGGTGAAGACTGAAACAAATTCACATATTCTAAGACTAGAAGGGATCATTGTGCCTATCTAGTCTGACATTCTGTATGGCATAAAACACAGACCTTCCCCCCCAGGTAATTCCTAGCACAGCTGTTTAGCAAAACATCCAATCAGCAATTAAACATTGTAACAGACTTCAACTCTACCCTTGGTAATTTGTTTCAACAGTTAATTACAAGCACCAATACAAATGTACACATTGTTGCAGTATTTTGTATAGTAACAGGACCCAATCCAATAAGATACATAAGCATATGCCTAGTGGACCACAGCCATGCTTAATGTTGAAGTGCCTCATTGGACTGGAACCCTAGAGAGATGGAGAGCTTGAGCCCTGATTTGGATAAACTTTGTTATTATTTTAAGATATTATGGTAATTTATATTTCTGATGTGCTGGGAAAGGCGGTTAATTTTTTTTGCATTGCTATTATTTTTCTTTGGATTGGTAGGTTTGGGGTGGGGGCTATAGGTAAAAATTTGAATAAAAACCAACCAATGAAAAGATGTAAAATTTAGCACAAAAGGGAGAAGGGACACTTAAAACTGAACACAGCTTTTGAAAAGCCTTTACTTCCCAAGCTGAAAAGGACAGAGAGAGTTCCATCAGGCAGAAGAAACGTTTAACAATATTGCCATTGAACACCAACAAGTTGCTGTTCACCTGAGAGCACTTTAATACGGCAGATCACAGTCTTTAATGCTATTTTCGGAAGGAAGAAACGGTGACACAGAAGTGACTTGCCTGAAGTCACCAATGAAGCCAGGAAGAGACCCAAGTGTCCTGACCTCTAGGCTAACCACTAGAGAGCTCCGCCTAGTTCTCTCATTTTGGTCTTGTCTACATGCAAAGTTATTCCAGGATGATTTTAAACTGATACAGTAAAAAAGGCTGTGTAGTCACTCTTACTCCACCTTATTTCAGTCTGTCAAGACTAGCCCCAAATAGCCCATATTCTAACTTAAGTAAGAGTACCATTATAGCAGTTTAGTGCAGTTTAACTAAACAGGTACACATGAGTGTAAACGAGGCCACAGACAGACTGAAGGGACCCAGTTCCTCACCATGGGCAGTGATTTACAGCAGTGTAAAGTGAGTGGGAATGACCACCACTCAGATTTGCAATTTACATCCATGCTGCACCTGTGAATATTCACAGAAGCTGCAGAGCACTGGAGAAGCAGACCGACAGATTTAGGGAGTTGGGGGAACTTTAAAAAATATAGGATCAAACTTGCAAACCTTCCTCACACTTTTTAGCATGGAAAGCTCTCCCTGGCCACCACAGGACTGCAGCCTGTGTTAAGAGTTTGGGATAATCTTCTAGCAACTGGAAAATAAGCCTGTAAAAAACAAAGCCATTATCCCGAGAGCTCTGCTGGGGAAAAGAAGAATGGAATAAAAACTCCACTTATGTAATAGCTACATGAAAGAAAAATGAAAATGTTCCTATGGCCTGTCAGCAGCAGCCCATAAAGTCACATGACCAACTTCTTGCTGCACCCTCACTGAGTCACTGCCTGTCAGTAAGAGAAAGCCCCTGATACAGGCGAGCTGAGCCAAAGCGACATGCCAGAAAATGCTGAGGAGATGTAGGTCAGCAAACAGCATCAGCTACAGATAGAGCAAGCACCAGCCTTGCATGGTTTCTAATGAATACAAGAGCTGGGGTGGTCTAGTATGCCGCATGGGAGGCTCAGAATTTGTAAGGTCTAATCCCAGCCATACCAATGATTCAATGTGTGGTCTTGGACTTTAAATTCACTGCTGCTCCATGCCTCAGTGAATTTAAATAGTAATACCTCTCACAGGGTTATTGAACTGATTGGCTATCAACAACAATGAACCCAATTCTGTCACACTGGAATTGTCTATTGCCTCATTCCAAGACTAGCAAAGACAAGGCTACTGTACATGTGAGAGACTACAGTACACGCACCCAGAAGGCAAATCAGACACTCGACAAGTCTGTCAGCAAGCACACCTCTCAACCTGTCCAAACGTGCACAAGAGAACCAAAATCAGAGGCACACAAAGAAATGTATGACTGCAGGAAACTTGAAATGCAAAAGTCCCTCCTTTAGCATAACTAGGTCTCTATGGGCCCTTAGTTCTATGATGCTTTATTTGCAATGGCAATAATATCCAGCAGCAAAAGTGAGGGCACATCAAATCTGACATGCGCAGCATTCTACGGGATGAGGAACATTTCGCAGGCACAGTGGGGTTCTTGCTACCACAGGTTGAGCCTCTCTAGTCCGGCACTCTCAGGTCCAGCAACATGCATGGTCCAGCATGATTTTATTTAGCCAGATGACCACTTATCATGGGTGTGGCCAAGTTTCCTGTGGTCCCATAAAGATTGTTTACAGCCACCAGCCCTGGCTGTCAGTGCTCTGTGCTGTTACTTTGCTCTAATTTACCCCTAAATGTCATCTAAGAGCATCTAAGCAGTGTGCTGCTAGACAATATTGACCTTCCACGGTTCAGCAAATTCTCTTGGTTCGGCACCAGTCAGGTCCTGAGAGTGCTGGACTAGAGAGGTTCAACCTGTACTAAATGATGGCAGGTGGGCTAACAGCTGGGCTCTCATGCACTCCAATGTTATGTTGCTTTAGCCTGCTATGAATTCCTAAAAGCCTCTTCCCCAATGAGATATTATGGAAAACTTTTGGGATTAAACAAAGTATCTGAGGGTATGTCTACACTACAAAGTTAATTCGAACTAACAGCCATTAGTTCGAATTAACTTATATAGCATCTATACATACAAACCGCTAGTTTGAACTTAATTCGAACTAGCGGAGCGCTTAATTCGAACGAGGTAAACCTCATTCTACGAGGACTAACGCCTAGTTCGAATTAAGGGCTGTGTAGCCACTTAATTCGAACTAGTTGGAGGCTAGCCCTTCCCAGCTTGCCCTGGTGGCCACTCTGGGCCAAGCCAGGGAAACTCTTCTCCCGCCCTCCCGGCCCCGGAGCCCTTAAAGGGGCACGGTCTGGCTACAGTGCCCATGCCAGGTGCAAGCCTGCCAGCACCCAGCCAGCAGACCCTGCACCTGGCACGGCATGAGCCAGCTACCCGCTGCCACCCAGCCCTCCGCCTCTTCCCAGGACCAGGCTGGTGGCTCCCAGGAGCCTGCCCGGGGCCGCAAGAGGCGGGCGCCCACCTGGTCTAGTGTGGAGATCGTGGACCTCATCGAGGTTTGCGGGGAGACCTCCAACGTCCACGACCTCCGCACTAGGCACAGGAATGAGGCCGTCTAGGGCAGGATAGCTGCCAGCCTGGCCACCAAAGGCCACATGCGAACCCAGGAGCAGGTTTGCATGAAAATCAAGTTGGTCCAGTGAGACCCCCAACCCTGAGCCCTGAGCTTAGAACATAAGAACGGCCGTACTGGGTCAGACCAAAGGTCCATCTAGCCCAGTAGCCTGTCTGCCGACAGCAGCCAACACCATGTACCCCGGAGGGGATGGACCGAAGACAATGGCCAAGCCATTTGTCTCGTGCCATCCATCTCCAGCCTTCCACAAACAGAGGCCAGGGACACCATTCCTACCCCCTGGCTAATAACACTCCATGGACCCAACCTCCATGACTTTATCTAACTTCTCTTTAAACTCTGTTATAGTTCTAGCCTTCACAGCCTCCTGTGGCAAGGAGTTCCACAGGTTGACTATTTGCTTTGTGAAGAAGAACTTTCTTTTATTAGTTTGAAGCCTGCTACCCATTCATTTCATTTGGTGTCCTCTAGTCCTTATATTACGGGAACTAATGAAGAACTTTTCTTTATGCACCCTCTCCACACCACTCATGATTTTATAGACCTCTATCATATCCCCCCTCAGTCTCCTCTTTTCTAAGCTGAAAAGTCCCTGTCTCTTTAGCCTCTCTTTCTATGGGATCTGTTCCAAACCCCTAATCATTGTAGTTGACCTTTTCTGAACCCTTTCCAAGGCCAAAATATCTTTTTTGAGGTGAGGAGACCACATCTCTACACAATACTGAAGATATGGCGTACCATAGTTTTATACTTCCCCTCCTCCTTCTTCCCCTGGCTTCCCCCTTCCAGCTCCCTCCTCCCAGGTTTCCCCCTCCCCTCTCCCACCCTCTCTCTTCCCCTCTCCCACCTCCTTTTCCCAGTCTCCCCAGAGGTTAATCCCCCCACCCCCAGTTTTGTTAAATAAAGAGAGTTTCTATTTTTGAACACGTGTCCTTTATTTTTTACATCAGGAAGGGGGGCTAGGGAGGGGTAAGTGGAAGGAGGTGAGGGAGGAATGGGGCACGAGCCCCTGATGGGGAGGACTGGGGTGGCTCTGCGGGCTCCTCAGGGTGGAAGCTCTCCTGCAGGGCCTCCTGGATCCTGACAGCCCCCCGATTGACCCCCCCGGATGGCAGCCTGCGGCAAGTGCAGCCGGGATGATGGCCGAGTGCTGTGATGTGCCGAGTGTGGGCACTCAGGGCACTCCAAGACAGGACTGCTTTGCTGTCCCTCATCGAGGTAGACAAGCAAGCGGGGAATCCTGAGAACTGTCTGTCCGGGGTGGGGGTCGGGTCCCTTTAAGCACGGAGCTCAGTTAGCCTCAGGCAGCAGCTCCACACCCTAAGTCCTAACCTAATGCCCTGCCGGCACTGGTTCCGGCCAGCCTTAACTTCGGTTCAGGTTCCACTCAATGTGGACATGCTAGTTCGAATGAGCAAAATGCTCATTCGAATTAGTTTTTAGGTCTAGATGCACTAGTTCGAATTAGCTAAGTTCGAATTAACTAATTCGAATTAAGTTAGTTTGAATTAGTGCTGTAGTGTAGACATACCCTTAGGCTGTGTCTATACTGGTGTGATCTTGCGCCAGAGCTATGCAAATGAGGCTCAGCGTGGAATATCGCCAAGCCTCATTTGCATAACAAATGAGCCACCATTTTTGCGGAAGAGGCTCTTGCACAAGACGGAGCTGTCTACACTGCTCCTTCTTGCGCAAGAAAAACCCTCTTGCGCAAAGCCTTTATGCTGATTATTTTCAGGCATAACAGCTTTGCGCAAGAGGGTTTTTCTTGCACAAGAAGGGGCAGTGTAGACAGCTCCGTCTTGCGCAAGAGCCTCTTCTGCAAAAATGGTGGCTCATTAGTTATGCAAGTGAGGCTTGGCGATATTCCACGCTGAGCCTCATTTGCATAGCTCTGGTGCAAGATCGCGCCAGTATAGACACATCCTTCGAGTTCTTCACCACCACCTATCACTGTAATACCAGGGCACCTGCCACCTAAAACTCAATTGCAACTACTGAAGTCTCTGCCGAATTTCATGGAATTTCTCACATTTCTCCCTTTTTGGGGTCACAGCTTTGCCTGGGGAGTAGGATAGCTGTTTGGGGATAGATTTAATTATTTTAATTTATTTTAATCATTAAATAATTTTATTTTTAATGATTTATTTTTATTGGTTGTTGGAAAGGGTTTAGGAGTGTGTCAATGGTGGTTATTCGTATAGCCAAAAGCCCTTTGGCAGTTTTGCAGTATTTCCTAAAGACAGTCAGAATATTCTAGTCCCAGCTTGATTCTCCTTAATCATATTTTCAGTTGCATGTTGTCTTTCCTGTTCTTTATACTGGGGAAAATTTGGATGAAGACAGGACTGTGATTGGATGCATTACAGACTGCATCCACAACACTTCACCCTGCTTTTTACACACAAGCACAAATAATTCTTGGTTCTTTCAAATAATGCTAGGGCATATACCCTGCCTAGGACACCTGTGTGAGTTAGGTACCTAAATCTCTTCAGCTCTAGGGCAAACTCCTGAGGGAAGGGGAAGGAGAGGGATTGTGTCTGGGGAAGAGTGAAGACAGCTAAGTTTCATTATTAACATCAGCTAATTAGCCCCCAAATGACCCTGTTACCTTTAACAAGACTATTTAAGGGTGAATCTTTATATAGTAGATAAACTGCTGCTTGTCAAAGGTTTTTCCCAAGAAGGTGCATGCACCTGAGTAGGGTGTGAGAATCTGGATTAGCGAGAATGTAGAAATAGCTCGGCTATTAGGTAGGCACTCCCACAAACACGCTTTCCCTTTTTTTCACTCTCAAGCTTCCTGGAGTTTTCTATGCAGCACTGACCCAGGCTTAGGGATTCTCTCTGCTTCTGCTTTTATTACTCCAAGTCCTCTGAGTCTCCAATCTGAAGCTGTATGGTCTTCTTATGATCCTGAGACACTAAGAACCGAATTGTTGCGGGGATTAAGAATGGGCTGTGGAGGCTTGTTTCTCTGTTTTTCTCGTCTCAGCCATACCCCAGGTTAGCACTGTCTTATGCTTATCACCTGAGTATATTATGTGTAAAGTGAACTGTAGAGATACCTGCAAACAAAGGTTTGTTATCCTAGAAGCTAACAATCTAACTCTCTTGGCCTGGGTGCCTTCCTTAGTTAAAACCTTTTAAATCTTGGCAACTCCTCACATGCCAGAGTGCACAGTACTCTGCTTAACTGAGGAACTCTTCCCCAGGAACTGATTCAGCCTAATGAGAGAATGGCAAAGTCTGCTGTTTAACTGAGACACTATTGGCATCAATTCCACTTAATGGGGATGTGTTTTGATCTTTGCCAAATGATTAAGTAGGTATGAAATCTGCATGAAATTATAATTGCTGTCCCTCTAATACAAAAGCTACCAAAAAGTTCAGAAGGGAAAAAAATCAAGTCAAAATGCAATGAAGATCTTACTGTATTTGTAGTTAGTGCAACATTTTGCTCCTGGGTTTCTTCCAGGGTTTTTCCCCCCTATTTAAGTGTCTTAACTGGAACAGCTGCTTAGCTGAAACAAGATGTCCATCCCAACAGCTCCACCTACAAGCACTGTCCCATGCAGATTTACAGCTAATGTAGATGAACAGAAGAGTGGGGGGGGAACAGCCACTGGGCCTCTTTAGTGCTCCCTGGTTGTGTTCCTTTCTGTGACGGGGTAACCTTCTCAGATGCTCCGTGCTTCTGACGCAGCCTCTGGCACCTAGTATTCCAATGCGGAGAGCTGCACAGATGAGCCAAACTGTGGAATGGCTCAGAGATTGGGGGAGGGGAGAATGTTTGTTTGCAGTGATTCAACCTCCCTCTGCATTTGTATTTATTTTAGTGCTTCCAACAACTACAAAAATATTATTGTTTGTGTGCTTGAAAGTCACAACAAGCCCACTTTGCATACAAAGTTGTGCCTAGAACTGAAGTCATTGTTACACAAACATTAGTCAGATGGGGGACAATTTTGTGTGGACGTGGGGCAGGTTGAAGCCATGTGCCCATTACAGAGGGTTGTGCTGGTTTAATGAAAGCAGTGCAGTTCTGAAATAAGCTGATGAACTTAACTTAGGCTTTGTTGACACATTACTGTTTAAAGTGCTGCTGTGGCCCTGCTTAACACATCTGTGCTTTAACATAGCAGTGTAGTCCCAGCAAAACTGCTAGAAGAGGGCTCCCCCAGTGCTCCAGGTATGCCAGCTACTCCCCTTGTGGAGGTAACAGCACTGGGAGCCAGACCTGCACTGGCACTCAATGCACTGTTGGGGGAGGGGGGGGGTTCACACCCCTGAGCAAGAAAGTTATAATGCAATGACCTGCCAGTGTACACAAGCCCCTGTATGTTGAGGGCAAGTGTCCCCAACAGGCTGGCATTGACTTACTAATGACCTAGGCTTAGCAGCAGCACTAAGCACTCCCCTCCTAATGAGGCAAGAGTTTCTCCAGACCACAACTGAGGCAGGGCTGGTAAAATGTCACGAGCACTGAATTTAATTTAAAAAAATACAAACCATCAAGCATAAGAATACTTAAACATACAAATGTAATGATAGCTGAATGCCTGCTATTAAAGCTATTCTTAATGGGCTTAGTCATCTAAATCTGCAGCAGTGCATTCATTTAGCTAAGAATCAGCAAGCTGACTATGACTCTAACAACAGAATGGACCCAAACCCCGCCCCTCCTTCCCCAAGGAACTTCATTAATGAACATCCTGAGAGGAGTGCACTCGGAGGCTGCTGCTATGCACATCATAAAACCAGCTCTGCACAAATGTGTCTTAGTATTTGATCACAGTCTCCCTTCCTTATATGTAGGTCTTTTTAAACGTGTAATTCAACACATTTTGTTACTCCTAGACTTCAAAACAATGCAACAAAACCAATAATTCCTAAGGCTGACAATTCTGTACATTCAAGTTAAATGGATAACAAACTGTCTCAAGTACAAAGTGGTTGTTTATTTGCTTGAATCATTTGGCAACACTCAGTAGAGCAGTGGTCTCCAACCTTTTCAACCACAAGATCACTTTTTCAATTTCAATGCAATGTAAGATCTACCTCAAACCCAAACACCCTCACCCCACTTCCTTCCCGCCCCTTCTCTGAGGTCCTGCCCCTGCTCCCCGCCCCCCCCACTTTCTCTGAGGCCTCACGCTGCTCACCCCCTTCTTCCCTCATCCTCACTTTCACCGGGCTGGGGTAGGGAGTTGAGGTGCAGACTCTGGTCTTGGGCCAAGGGGTTCAGAGTGTGGGAGAGGCTCCAGGATTAGCCCAGGGCAGAGGATTGGGGTCCAGGAGGGGTTTCAGGGTACAAGCTCTAGGAAGGAGTTTGGGCACAGAAGGCTTACGTTTGGAGCAGGAGATGGGGTACAGGAACAGGTTCAGGCCTGGGTCAGGGGTTTAGGATACAGGCTCCGGCTGGGCACCATTTAACTGAGATGGCTTTTAGATGGTGGAGCAGTGGGGTTAAGGCAGGCTTACTCCTGCCCTGGCCCTGCACCACTCCTGAAAGCAGCTGACATGTACAGCAATGGCTCCGTGGCGCTATGTGCTGCCCCTCATCTACAGGCATTGAGCCCACAGCTTCTACTGGCCACGGTTCCCTGTTATCGATCAATGGGAGCTGCAGGAGGGGTGTCAGCAGGCAAGGACAGCATGTGGAGTCCCCCTGCTCTGCCTTTCTCAGGTGCTGCAGGGACATGCCAGCCCCTTGCAGGACCAGCAATTACCACAGGGATAATGACTCTAGCCATGACAGACCTCACTACTCAAAGAATTAAACATAAGCGTAAGAGAAATGAAAATTATGAAATGCACAGACCAGTCAAAAACCAAAACTAACCCACTTTGGCTACGTCTAGACTGCACTACTTTTCCGGGATACCGGGTATCCTGGAAAAGCAATGATGCGTGCGCTTTTTTGGAAAAATTTTCGAAAAAGCGGACGCACTCTTTCGCCATCCTTGTAAACCTTGTTTTATGAGGAATAAGAGATGTGTTGAAAGAGCACTTTTTTCCAAAATTTGGCACCATGTACAAGCGTCAAATTTCAGAAAAGCCTCTTTCAACAGTAAAGCGGAAAAAGATACGCAATTTGCGCATGCAAATTGCATTTCTTTTTCTGACTTACCCTTGCAGTGTAGACCTAGCCTTTGCAAGCAGTAAAAGAAGCAAAAACAACAACCCACCTATGTGTTGGGTCAGGAGAGGAGGGAAGGGCAGTGTGTGTTTGTGAGAATGACAGAGACACTCACAGTGTGTGAGTGAGAGAGATTTGCTTCATCGATCTCCCTTCATCCCCCTCCCTCTGTATGGAGATGGGGTACAGAAGTGTGGGCAGGGGAGACACTCTGACATAAGCATCCCTCCCACAACCTGCACAGCAAGCAGGAGGCTCCCAGGGGGCAGCTCGAAGGCAGAGGGCAGGAGAGTAGGACAGTGGTGCTTGATAGCTTCCTGGTCAAACAGCCAGAATCACCCGTCAGAGGCTCCAAGATCTATTGGTAGATCCCCTTCTACTGGCTGGTAGAACCACTACAGTAGAGTCATCTCATTGTTTCCCATCTCTGTGGACTTTTCATAAGGCAGCATCAGGAGACAGCAGACTGTTGTTTTAGGCTGGGGCAAATACAGGATCTGAAAGTGCCTAGACTTCCAGGTGTCAACTGAAAAGATTTCTGTTTCTTTAAAAATACTCATAAAGTATTTGCTCTGTAATGCTCCTCCACAAGTACCTAAGCAATTGTCCATGATACCTCAAACTTAACTTGTGAAGAAGGAATCGTGCAACTGGAAGGGACAAGAGGTCATCAAGACCAAACCCCTGCACTCATGGCAGGACCAAGCACTATCTAGACTAGTTGTGGGTGGCCTGCAACCCAAGGGCCACATACAGCTCATCAGAGTACTATGTGTGGTCCAGGAGACATTTTGTTAATCATTGCCCAAGGGCAGGGTTGCCAGATTCTGCTAGTTTCTGTCTACGTAGGGTTTTTTTACTGGTTTTACTAAAGTGACACAAATGTAAAGTGAGATGCTGATTGTGTAACCCACACACCTTGGCTATGTCTACACTGCAGAGTTTTTGCGCAAAAATTTGCAGAGCGTCCACACTACAAGCGCATTTTTGCACAAGAAAAAGTACAGAAGATCGTCAGAAGACAAGGGTTTTTGCATAAGAGTTATTCCTCTTTCTACGAGAGGAGAGAGTTATTCCTCTTTCTCTATCGGAAAAAGCACAGGTGCTCTGATGGCCATTCTGTGAATGGCTATCAAAGCTTTCTTGCGCAAGAGTGTCCATGGCAGTGCAGGTCTGGCTCCCAGTGGAGGTGGCACTGGGAGAGCCCTCTCCTGTGCAAAAGCACATGGCAGTGTGGATGCGCTCTTGTACAAGAACTTTCTGTGAAAGATCTCTTCTGCAAAAAGTTCTTGAGCAAGAAACCTGCAGTGTAGATGTAGCGCTAGTGTGGTTCACTGTCCCATGCAACGGCACCTAGACCACAGCAACAGATAACAAAAGACCACTACAGCATGGGCTGAGAGCCCACTGGCTTTAAACTCAAATGGTAGAGGCTCCTATACTGAGCTCCCAGGTTCAAATCCGCCTAGTGGTGGTTACAATTGCACACAATATTGACATGAAGAGCTATGTACTCCCTCTGCATCCAGTGAAATATGGTTCAATCAGCACATCCTGCATACCCTAGGTACAAAAGCACAGTTAGCAAAACTACCCTATCTTGAGAAACCATCTTGGTTGCAACAATCTTGTGGCCCACTGAGGTGAAGAAGTGCCACTCAAGTGGCCCCCTCGCCAGTCTAGGTTGCCCATTACTGATCTAGACCAGGGGCTCGCAAGCCAAATATGGTGCTTTTAAAGCTCAAGCCCAGCCCCTCCTTTGCTCCCCCCACAGCAGGGAGCCTGCACTAGCACAACAGGCCCGGACAAAACAGTCCAAACCACGGACACAGCAGGGAGGCCTCAGGCAGACTCCCCTGCCTGCCCCACCCCCACACGCCGCTCAAAAAAGTGGCTGCGGGGCCATTTGTTTTTCACAAACTGTGATCCCAGAAGGGAGGGGGGAGTGGAGCTTCACGGCTGCTCCTGCCCCCAGCACAATCCCTCTAGCTGGTTTCTGGCCAATGGAAGCTGCCTGGTTCAAGAACCAATTCCCCCTCCCCTCCAGCTCTTATTCACAGAGCACATGGACCTGCAGCCTCTGCGGGGGCAGAGCAGGCTCCTGAGAAATGTGCTGAGCTGCTGGCCTGGATTCTCACTGCTAAGTCTTCTGGCCAAAGTCTGCCCCTACACCCCATCCCCTCCCTACCCCAGCCCTCTGTCCCCCCTACTCCACAGAACCCAAACCCTCTGCCCCGCCCCCCCCCCCCGTCCCCAAGTCCCCTGCCCTAGGTCACAATCCAAACTCCTGCACTCCAATCACAACTGCCTCCTTCACCCAAACTCAGTGGCCCCCCACCCAAAAAAAGATTCCCAGTCCCTCCAATAAATAAAGACAATTTTGAAAGATTTTGTGTTGGACATAATATTTTGCTTTATTTAAAAATGAAGCCTGGCCATCTGGTTGCAGCATCATAACACTCCTGCACCCCCCACACACACCAACCCTGAGCCCCTCATACACCCACATCCCCAATCCCCTGCCATAAAATTCCTACACCCCACACATACCCTAACCTTGTTCCTTGAGACAATCATACACCCAAACCCTCTGTCTTGAGCTCCTCATGACCCCCACATCCTCAGACTCCTGCACCCCCACACTCCCCAATCTTGTGCCCTGAGCCCATCACATACCTGAACCCCCTGCCCTGAGCTCCTCATACCCCCACATCCCCAGTCTCCTGCCATAACACTCCTGTACCCCACACATACCCCAACCCTGTGACCTGAGCCCCTCATACACCTCAGCCCAGACTCCTGCAGCCCCACATCCCCAGCCCCATGCCATAAAATTGACAGAAGACAGCCTGAATGTGTCCATGGAGCTGGATTTGACCAGTTATGATGTAAATTTCAAAGAAATGCGTGAAAAGATTCAGCAGCAGAAGTCCCGTTAAATAAAGTCTGTGAGTACGTTTCATCTATGCTATTATTAATCATTATGTCAATTATCAATAATATTAAGTTGCATATTTTCAGTCGTGCAAATGGGCATTCTTATACAGCTCTTTGTTGACCACTTGTTCTGAACTGTGATGTAGTTTGGCTCTTTGGTTTGAAAAGGTTGCCAACCCCTGATCTAGACCATCCCTGACAGGTATTTGTCTAACCAGTCTTAAAATAAAACCTTCTAGGAAACAAGTCAATGCTTTAAGCAGTTTAGTTATGAGATCTTGAAACAAGCTGTTGAGAAAGGTGTGCAATTTTCTGTGTGCTAGTGGGTCAGAAGTGAAATTATTCTATGGCTCTTGTTAACAAAAGCAAGGGGCGTTAAGGAAAGGCTACTCTAACCCTCTTCTGTGCACTAATATGAAATATGGATGATTCATTTCAAAGCACTAAGTATCAGACGAGCGTAACCCTTTTACAGTGCCAGTCACTTTTTTTCTCCTTGCTCCTTACATCCTATCAAGAAACCTTCCCTTTTGAAGGGGATGGATGTGTGCAATGGTTGGCATTCACAAACACCGGGATAATCTGATTTCCCTGCTCAGCAGATGGGAGTGGCACCCAGTTAGATTTCAGTTCCACCAAACTGAACCAGTGCTCCTGGGGCTCACAGCTACTCAGCATGATTGGAGTCTCCACACATGGAGAAAGAATTCGTGAAATCCCAGGGAATTTAGCTGGGCTTCAGATATGGGAACAGGAAAGTTAAGGCTCTGCTAATATCAGTATATTATAGAGCTAGCTCCACGGAAAACATTAGAGGAACAGCAACCGCACTATGCTGTGACCACTCTGTTGTTTGGACTGTAACTAAACGTGTTATTAAGCACTCCTGCTGAAGGACACAGGGTCAAACTGTGCAACTAGCACAATGTTACTGACTGCACCAGCCCAATTGCTGACTTACCCCAGTGTAACTTTGGAAGAAAAAATGAGAGGACTGGAGGCCCAAGTGTCGACCCTACGCTCGATCAGAGAGGATGAAGCCTTCCTCGATAGAAGGCAGCGGTTAATCCTACAAGCACGGCAGGCGGAAGAGTCAGAGAGGGCAGTACGGGACCAGGAAGAGAACTGGCAGCATGTAACTTCCAGAAGGAGAAAAAGGCCAGCACGGGAATCCCCTAATGCTATAGAGGTAAGTAATCGCTTTCAGGCTCTCTCCACAGGCTCTGTGGTGGTGAATGCTTTGGAAGGGACCTCACGAGGAAGAAACCGCAAGGGAACACCATCTACTGGAAGGCATGGGATGCGTAGTCCTAGGGATGGGGGTTCCATGACCACCACCCCCAAAAGAAGACGACGGGTGGTGGTGGTCGGGGACTCCCTCCTAAGAGGGACTGAGCCATCCATCTGCCGTCCGGACCTGGAATCTTGAGAGGTGTGCTGCTTACCGGGAGCTCGAATTCAGGATGTGACTGAGAGGCTTACCAAGCTGATCAAACCTTCGGATCGCTACCCCTTGCTGCTTCTCCACGTGGGAACTAATGATACGGCCAAGAATGACCTTGAGCCGGTTACTGCGGATTATGTAGCGCTGGGAAGAAGGACCCAAGAATTCAGAGCGCAAGTGGTGTTCTCGTCCATCCTCCCTGTTGAAGGGAAAGGACTGGGCAGGGATCGTCGAATTGAGGAAGTAAATGTGTGGTTGCGCAGGTGGTGTCGCAGAGAGGGCTTTGGTTTCTTCGACCATGGGACTCTGTTCCAGGCACAAGGATTGTTAGGAAGAGATGGGATCCACCTAACGAAGAGAGGAAGGAGCATCTTCGCGGGCAGGCTTGCAAACCTAGTGAGGAGGGCTTTAAACGAGGTTCATTGGGGGACGGTGACCAACACCCTGAGGGGAGTGGGAAAGTCGGATACTGGGAAGGAATGCAAAGAGGAACGAGCAAGAAAGGAGGACCCCTGATTCGAATGGAGAAGATGGGCGATCAACTGGTTATCTGAGGTGTTTGTACACTAATGTGAGGAGCCCAGGCAACAAACAGGAAGAACTGGAGGCCCTGGCCCAGTCCAAGAAATATGATTTCATTGGGATAACAGAGACTTGGTGGGATGACTCGCATGACTGGAGCACTGTCATGGAAGGGTATAGACTGTTCAGGAAAAACAGGCAGGGGAGAAAAGGAGGAGGTGTTGCACTATATGTAAGAGAGCACTATGATTGCTCTGAACTCCAGTATATAGAGGGAGAAAAACCTGTTGAGAGTCTATGGGTTAAGTTTAAAGGTGCAAACAACAGCAGTGATGTTGTGGTTGGTGTCTACTATAGGCCACCAAATCAGGTGGATGAGGTAGATGAGGCTTTCTTCGGACAACTGAGAGAAGCTTCCAGATCGCAGGCCTTGCTTCTCGTAGGGGACTTTAATCACCCTGACATCTGTTGGGAAACCAATACGGCAGTACGCAGGCAATCCAGAAAGTTTTTGGAGAATGTTGGGGATAACTTCTTGGTACAAGTGCTGAAGGATCCGACCAGGGGCCGTGCACAGCTTGACCTTCTGCTCACAAACAGGGAGGAACTAATAGGGGAAGTAGAGGTGGGTGACAACCTGGGAAGCAGTGATCATGAGATGGTAGATTTCAGGATCCTGACCAAAGGAAGAAAAGAGAGTAGTAAAATACACACCTTGGACTTCAGAAAAGCAGATTTTGACTCCCTCAGAGACCTGATGGGCAGAATCACCTGGGATGCTAACAGGAAGGGGAAAGGAGTCCAGGACAGCTGGCAGTATTTTAAAGAAGCCTTATTGAAGGCACAGAAAGAAACCATCCCGATGCGTAGCAAGAGAGGCAAACATGGTAGGAGACCGGATTGGCTTACGGGGGAAATCCTTGGTGAACTAAAGCACAAAAAGGAAGCTTACAAAAAGTGGAAACTTGGACAAATGACCAGGGAGGGGTTTAAATGTATAGCTCGAGAATGCTGGGGGGTTATCAGGAAGGCGAAAGCGCAAATGGAATTGCGACTGGCAAAGGATGTGAAGGATAACAAGAAAGGTTTCTACAGGCATGTTAACAAGAAGAAGGTGATCAGAGAGGGTGTGCGGCCCCTACTGGATGAAGGAGGTAACCTAGTGACAGATGATGTGGGGAAAGCTGAAGTACTCAATGCTTTCTTTGCCTCTGTATTCACGGACAAGGTGGGCTCCCGGACTAATGCGCTAAGTGACGCAAGATGGGATGAAGATCGACAGCCCTTAGTGGGTAAAGAACAGGTTAGGAACTTTAGAAAAGCTAAACGTACACAAATCCATGGGTCCAGACTTAATGCATCCGAGGGTACTGAGGGAGTTGGCAAATGTCATTGAGGAGCCTTTGGCCATTATCTTTGAAAAGTCGTGGAGATCAGGAGAGATCCCGGATGATTGGAAAAAGGCAAATGTAGTGCCCATCTTCAAAAAAGGCAAGAAGGACGATCCAGGGAACTATAGGCCGGTCAGTCTTACCTCGGTTCCTGGTAAAATCATGGAAGGGATCCTTAAGGAATCCATTTTGAGGCACTTGGAGGAGAGGAAAGTGATTAGGAGTAGTCAGCATGGATTCACAAAGGGCAAGTCGTGCCTGACCAATCTGATTAGCTTCTATGATGAGGTAACTGGCTCTGTGGACATGGGAAAGTCAGTGGATGTGATATACCTTGACTTTAGCAAGGCTTTTGATACGGTCTCCCACAATATTCTTGCCAGCAAGTTAAGGGAATATGGATTGGATAAATGGACGGTAAGATGCATAGAAACCTGGCTAGAAGGCCGGGCCCAGTGGGTAGTGATCAACAGCTCGATGTCAGGATGGCGGTCGGTTTCTAGCGGAGTGCCCCAAGGTTCGGTTCTGGGACCGGTTTTGTTCAATATCTTTATTAGTGACCTGGATGAGGGGATGGATTGCACCCTCAGCAAGCTTGCAGATGACACTAAGCTAGAGGGAGAGGTAGATACGCTGGAGGGCAGGGATAGAGTCCAGAGTGACTTAGACAAATTGGAGGATTGGGCCACAAGAAATCTGATGAGGTTCAACAAGGACAAGTGCAGAGTCCTGCACCTGGGACGGAAGAATCTCAAGCATTGTTACAGGCTGGGGACCAACCAGCTAAGTAGTAGCTCTGCAGAAAAGGACCTGGGGGTTACAGTGGATGAGAAGCTGGATATGAGTCAACAGTGTGCCCTTGTAACCAAGAAGGCTAATGGCATATTAGGTTGCATTAAGAGGAGCACTGCCAGCAGATCCAGAGATGTCATTATTCCCCTTTATTCGGCTCTGGTGAGGCCACATCTGGAGTATTGTGTCCAGTTCTGGGCCCCCCACTACAAAAAGGATGTGGACGCATTGGAGAGGGTCCAGCGGAGGGCAACCAAAATGATTAGGGGGCTGGAGCATACAACCTATGAGGAGAGGCTGAGGGATTTGGG
The DNA here is from genome assembly GCA_032595735.1 of Pelochelys cantorii. NCBI lineage: Eukaryota > Metazoa > Chordata > Testudines > Trionychidae > Pelochelys > Pelochelys cantorii. The sequence goes on along the minus strand of CM064352.1, from coordinate 14,478,543 downwards.
TCTGTTTAGTCTGCAGAAGCGAAGAGTGAGGGGGGATTTGATAACAGCCTTCAACTTCCTGAAGGGAGGTTCCAAAGAGGATGGAGAAAGGCTGTTCTCAGTAGTGACGGATGGCAGAACAAGGAGCAATGGTCTCAAGTTGTGGTGGGAGAGGTCCAGGTTGGATATTAGGAAAAACTATTTCACTAGGAGAGTGGTGAAACACTGGAATGGGTTACCTAGGGAAGTAGTGGAGTCTCCATCCCTAGAGGTATTTAAGTCTCGGCTTGACAAAGCCCTGACTGGGTTGATCTAATTGGGATTGGTCCTGCCTAGAGCAGGGGGCTGGACTTGATGACCTCCTGAGGTCTCTTTCAGCTCTATGGTTCTATGATTCTATGAACTAAGAGCAGCATTTGCCCAAATGGCCAGCCAAATGCCAAACACTGAAAACTGCTGTGGCATGACAAAAATACAATGAAACCATGAATACTTCTCCCCACCTGCTTTAACAGGAACAGTGGGCTGTTTCTGAACTGGGCGTCTTGGACCCGGCACAAGCTGGGCTCATGATACCATCTACATGTTTTGTTAGTCTTTAAAGTGCTACCAGACTATTTGCTGTTTTGTAAGCCTAAACACTGTGACCCAACACTGTTCCCAAGTAAATACTTCACCTGCCAAGTTTCAGCCTGAAGCAAGCAGGGGCATAGCCTACTGCTGAGGACAGAATGTAAATGCAGACAGCTATCATTTATACTAGAGAATTTACCCACCATTGCTTGGGTCCTTAACTCAATTCATTATTGTTTTTTTTCATTTAAATCATTTAAATCATTGCTCTGGAATGAGGCTGGGGATGAGGAGCTCAGTGTGCAGGCTGCCCAGGGGAGAGAGGACTATCCCAGCTCTCTCACCGTAGCCGCTTAGGACCAGGTGAGAAACGCCTCTCCATGACCGCAGCAGTTCCAGAGGGCACAGCTGGGGGAGGGGTGCATGTCTGCCCCCTCTGCGATCCCCAACCAGAGCGAGGAATGGCACAAACTGTGCACTTTCCCCTCACTCTCTGACAAAGGGGACCAGCTAGCAAGGTTCCCATATGAATGGGGAGGGATTAGGGACATTAAATTGAGTTTAATCAGCTAACTGAGTAGTCAATGAAAGTTCCATCGACTACTTGATCAGTTGATAAAGAGGGAAACTGCAGAGCCACAGTGGGGTTAGCTCCCGGCCCTGTGAGCTAACCCTTCTGTGGCTCTGCCTTTTAAATGTATTAAGAGCAGGCAGCTCTTAATATATTTAAAAGGCAGAGGAGTAGTGTCTGAGACCACCTGGCAGCTCTTAATACATTTAAAAGGCAGAGGAGTAGTGTCTGAGACCACCTAGCAGCTCTTAATACATTTAAAAGGCAGAGGTGCGGCATCTGGGACCGGGCAGGAGCCGGGAATCAGCTGATTTCTGGCTCCGGCCTGGTCCCCCCACTATGCCTCTGGCTCCCGTGCACTCCTGTGGGTGGGAGGCTTGGTGCTAGGACAGTCCAGGGCAGGGGCAGAGGAGAAACCCCGCAGCCAGCCCCTTTTGCCTACCTGGTGATTCTGTTTATTTTCTGCATTCCTGTATGTATCAGGGCTGGGGAGGGGGGGGGAACTTTCAGCCCTGCCTCCCCCATACAACAGAACCCATACCTTGCTTTAAGTTATGATGTGAAAAAGCTGCATACCAAATGTGGTGGTTCTAGCTCTTACTCTTGAACAGATGGACAGACAGACAGACTCGCTGCTTCACAAACTCTCTCATATATATATATATAGTAGATATTTGCAGACACTGGTTGGCCCACTACTGTGAAACTTACAAGAGGCACTGTTGCCTAGTGGACAGATCAGTGGATTGGGACTTAATAGACTTGGGCTACAGTCCTGTGTTTGCTCCTGGGTGTTATTTGTTATTTTCCGTTTCACACAACACTGAAATCTGGGATCACCTGATGAAATGAATAGGCAGCAAACAAGAACAAACAAGAAGTGCTTCTTCACAGAATTGTTTCCATAGGATGTTGAGAGCCAAAAGTGAAACTGGATTTTAAAAAAGAACTAGGTAAGTTCATGGGAGATAGGTCCATCAATGGCTATTAGTCAAGATGGTCAGGGATGTAACCCTGTGCGTCGGGGGACCCTAAAACAACACCTGACAGCACTAGGAAGGGAAGATGTGGATAGCCCTCTTCAAAATTGCCCTGTTGTCTACATGCCCCCTGCAGCTCTAGTACTGGCTCCTTGATTAGATGTCCCATGGGTCTGACCCACAATGCTTGTTCTTACCTGCCCTTATGTAAATCACTTCACTTCTTTGTGCCTTTATTGCACCATCTGTATAGTGTGTGTCTGGGGATGAGGGGGAGTGATACTGGACATTTTCGTTAACTAACTGATTTATACAGGCTGGGTACTGCTATGATTTTCAACCTGATCTGTTGGGAATAAATAGGAGAAAATGGAGCTTTTGGCTGAGTTTCTGCACTGCTATGAGTAAGCTTGTCTGAAATATACAAAAGGTACATTGACAGTGCAGGCAGGCTGGCTACCTAACAATGCTCAAGAGTTGTTAAATTATTGTTTGTACTAGACTCCGACCAACATGCAGCACAGAAGCCAGATGCTAGAAAGTTAAACTCTGTTCTTGAAAGGCCCATAATTGATGGGCTGGCAAATTAGGTCAAAATTAAGTATGGTTCATTTCAAATGTAGTGAAATTGATTTCGGCTTTCAAATAGTTAGATGGAATTTGCCATGCCAAGCAGATTTCTATACTCTTTCTCCAACCACATCACTATATCTCTTCTCTCCTCCTCCTCCCCCTCACAATCGACTCCCTCCCCAAAAAAGATTTGTACCCACAGCTGTGGGGTAAACAAATCAACAGAATTGATCTGGCAGTTCTCAAATGTAATCAGGTTGAAAACAAAACAGTTACTGGACTGAGCACAGGGTACCAGAATGGAATCAGTGTTCCCTATAAGCTGAGCACTTATGCGGCCACTCAGAAGAGATTCAAATGCTGCCTAGCTGATTAGCAGAGCACCCACAGCTAGGTTTTGTGTTTCTAGTGGTGGTGCACATTCACACATACCTTACAGACTCATAGACTTTAAGGTCAGAAGGGACCATTATGATCATCTAGTCTGACCCCCTGCACAATGCAGGCCACAGAATCTCACCCACCCACTCCTAGAATAATCCTCTCACCTATATCTCAGATACTGAAGTCCTTGAAACAATGGTTCAAAGACCCCAAGATGCAGAGAATCCTCCAGCTGTGATCTGTACCCCATGCTACAGAGGAAGGCGAAAAACCTCCAGGGCCTCTGCCAATCTACCCTGGAGGAAAATTCCTTCCCGACCCCAAATATGGCGATCAGCTGAACCCTGAGCATGTGGGCAAGACTCACCAGCCAGACATCCAGAAAGTTCTCTATAGTAACTCCTATCATCCCTCCATTGACCTATTTACCACTGATAATGAATGGTCAATTAGTTACCAAGATCATGTTATCTCATCAAACCATCCCCTTCATAAACCCATCTAGTTTAATCTTGAAGCCAGATAGATCTTTTGCCCCCACTACTTCCCTTGTAAGGCCGTTCCAGAACCTCGCTCCTCTAATGGTTAGAAACCTTCGTCTAATCTCAGGTCTAAACTTCCTACTAGCCGGCTTATATCCATTTGTTCTTGTGTCCACATTGGTATTAAGCTTAAATAATTCCTCTCCCTCCCTGGTATTTATCCCTCTAATATATTTAAAGAATGCAATCATGTCCCCCCTCAGCCTTCTTTTGGTTAAGGTAAACAAGCCAAGCTCCTTGAGTCTCCTTTCATAAGACAGGTTTTCCATTCCTCGGATCATCCCAGTGGCCCTTCTTTGTACCTGTTCTAGTTTGAATTCATCCTTCTGAAACATGGGAGACCAGAACTGCACACAGTATTCCAAATGGGGTCTCACCAATGCCTTGTATAATGGCACTAACACCTCCTTATCCCTACTGGAAATACCTCGCCTAATACATCCCAAGACCGTATTAGCCTTTTTCACGGCCATGTCACAACGGCGGCTCATAGTCATCCTATAATCAACCAGGACTCCGAGGTCCTTCTCCTCCTCCGTTACTTCCAACTGATGTGTCCCCAGCTTATAACTAAAATTCTTGTTATTAATCCCTAAATGCATAACCTTACGCTTCTCGCTATTAAATTTCATCCTATTGCTATCACTCCAATTTACAAGGTCATCCAGATCTTCCTGTATGATATCCCGATCCTTTTCTGAATTGGCAATACCTCCCAACTTTGGGTCATCCGCAAATTTTATCAGAACACTTCCACTTTTGGTGCCAAGGTCAGCAATAAAAAGATTAAATAAAATTGGCCCCAAAACTGATCCCTGAGGAGCTCCGCTAGTAACCTTCCTCCAACCTGACAGTTCACCTTTCAATATGACCCGCTGTAGTCTCCCCTTTAACCAGTTGCTTATCCACCTCTCAACTTTCATATTAATCCCTATTTTTTCCAATTTAGCCAATAATTCCCCATGTGGTACTGTATCAAATGCCTTACTAAAGTCGAGGTAGATTAGATCCACTGCATTTCCTTTATCTAAAAAATCTGTTACTTTCTCAAAAAAGGAGATCAGGTTGGTTTGGCACGATCTACCTTTTGTAAAACCATGTTGTAATTTGTCCCAATTGTCATTAGCCTCAATGTCTCTAACTACTTTTTCCTTCAAAATTTTTTCCAAGATCTTGCATACTACAGATGTCAAACTAACAGGCCTATAGTTACCCGGGTCGCTTTTTTTTCCTTTCTTAAAAATAGGAACTATATTAGCAATTCTCCAGTCAAATGGTACAACCCCTGAGTTTAAAAATTTTTGCAAATGGACTTGCAATTTCATGTGCCAGTTCCTTTAATATTCTTGGATGAAGATTATCTGGGCCCCCCGATTTACTCCCATTAAGCTGTTCAAGTTTGGCTTTTACCTCGGATATGGTAATATTTACCTCCATATCCTTAGTCCCATTTGTTATGTTACCATTATCCCTAAGCTCTTCATTAGCCTCATTAAAGACTGAAGCAAAGTATTTGTTTAGATATTGGGCCATTCCTAGATTATCCTTAACCTCCACTCCATCCTTAGTAATTAGCGGTCCTACTTCTTTTTTTGTTTTTTTTCCTATTTATATGGCTATAAAACCTTTTACTATTGGTTTTAATTCCCTTTGCAAGGTCCAACTCTACCTGACTTTTAGCCTCTCTCACTTTGTCCTTACATGCTCTAACCTCAATAAGGTAGCTTTCTTTACTGATCCCTCCCATCTTCCACTCCTTATATGCTTTCTGCTTTTTCTTAATCACCTCTCTGAGATGCTTGCTCATCCAGCTTGGTCTAACACACCTGCCTATAATTTTTTTCCCTTTTCTTGGGATACAGGCTTCTGACAGCTTCTGCAACTTTAATTTAAAATAATCCCAGGCCTCCTCCACCTCAAGATCCATAATTTCTTTAGTCCAATCAACTTCCCTAACTAATTTCCTTAATTTATTAAAGTTAGCCCTTTTGAAATAAAAAACCCTAGTCTCAGATTTATTTTGTTTATCTTTCCATTTAATTTGAACTGTATTAGCTCATGATCACTCGAGCCAAGATTGACCCCTACAACCATTTCATCTATGAGGTCCTCGCTACTCACCAAAACCAAATCTAAAATAGCATCCCCCCTTGTTGGTTCAGCAACCCTTGATGAAGGAATTCATCAGCTATCACATCTAGGAAAATCTGAGCCCTATTATTATTACTAGCACTTGTTCTCCAGTCTATATCTGGAAAGTTGAAATCTCCCATGATTACGCAGTTTCCATGAGTATTTACTTCATTAAAAACATTAAAGAGGTCTCTATCCATATCCAAATTGGATCCTGGTGGTCTATAACACACCCCAAGCACTATACCAGGGGAGGAGCTGATAGTTTTCTTCCCCAATGTGATTTTTGCCCAAACAGACTCTGTCTTCTCCATTCCATCACTTTTTATTTCTTTACAATCTACCTCATCTTTGATATACAATGCGACTCCACCACCTTGACCCTTATTTCTGTCTTTCCTAAACAGCACATACCCTTCAATACCTGTACTCCAATCATGCCTAGTATTCCACCATGTCACATATAACAAAAGTTATTCTGTACATGGATGGAAAAGATTAGAGGGAACATTGCTTGGGACTCTTAAAACTTTAACTCTGCATTGCAGCATGGCCTCAGCAAATTATTTCGCCTATTTCCACCCACCCTTGTAAAAACTAGGGATGTAAAATGTGCTGACACTGCATTTAACCATTTAACAGTTAAAAGGGGTGTGAGCAGGGGGACACTCCAGTGGAGCTAGAGTTGCACCTCTGCCCATTGGGGTCAGGCGAGAGAGGCCCCCACTGCAGGCCCCCACTGCTGCTCCAGCCCAGCTGCTCCCAGCCCCACCTTGGGTGCTACCACTGCACCTCCTAGCCCCCACATTTGGGCTGCCAGCTGGGCTGCGGGGAAGTAGATGCTTCCGGGTATCAGTTACCTGTTACCCGGTAAACATCACTTGTTAAGGATGATGCTTACCAAGTAACCGTTTAATCAATGTAGTTGCAGTAGGGCTCAGTGCATGGCATGTTCTATAAACTCCAGAAGAAATCGTTTCTGCCCCCAAAACACGTGCCTTAAAAGGATGGGTCACTGAGAGGATGACAGGCCTAGTTTTAGTGATGTTTCTTTTGTTTAAATTAAATTCCAAAGGGCTTTGCAGATGCCTTTGAGGAATACGCTCCACGCAAACCCTGGGAGTGGGAACAGTGATCAAACTGGATGGGAGGCTGGCATTGTTGGCAGGGTGAAGTTGTAGGGGCATTACAAAAAGGAATGTAGCAAAGTAGTCTTTAAGGGGCAGAATTAAACAGGGTGTTGACAGCCACAACAAACTTGATACAGCAGAGAAAGTCAGTGGCAGGTTTCAAAGCGGATTTAACATGGAATCAGTGAGCAAGACACCTTTTGCTGCTCTATTCTGTCTGAACCGGAGCAGGGAGGACAGCACGGGTGTCACAAGTTACAAAAATTAGTGCAGGAGACAAAGGCCTGGGCGAGAGGTCTCTGTGTGGCCAACAAGGGGTCAAATCATTACATATAGCTCCTTTGACTTTAAGAAGGAACAAGGCTGTTGAAATTGCACTCCTGAACATGTCCATTTCCTTTGTTTCCATCAGAATTGGGAAACAGCCACTGAGATCTCACTTGTACTGGTTCTTCTTCCAAGAGGGATTAAGAGACTGAATTTCACAGTGGTGGAGAAATCTAGTCCAGAGAACAGGCAAGCAACTGAAGAATCTCTCTCTTCTCCCCTCCCCACTAGGGATGTTAAATTAGGGGTAACTGGCTAGTCAATGGGGCCTCTCAGCCTTTAAAGGCGAAAGTGCCACGTAGAGCCCAGGGTCAGCTGGGGACTCCCACTGACCCTGGGCTAAATGTTGTGGAGTCTGGTGTCAAGCTTCTCCCAGCATTTCAAAGCAGCAATGCCGCTGCTGCTTTGAAGTACCCACTTCTGCTTCCTCCTCCCCTCCCACGCTGCCTCTTTCTGATAGAGGCAGCAAACGGGAGGAGAGCAACTAGTCACAAGTTTGTCCACTATCCAGTAAGCATTTGCTTATCGGACAGTCAACTAGTTGACTAGTCCTTCACATCCCTACTCACCACCCCACACACACAGCAATGCACACTACGAATGGAATTCCCCTTACAGAATTGCATGCCTTTCACACCTGAGCTGTCCCAGGAAGTTTATTTCAGATGGCTGCAATGTGCTCCAAACCCCAGCAGAGATCCGTGACAGCGTGCTAGTATGACACTCTTGGGACTCTCTAGGTGTGTGAATGCTATAGATGGAAGGAAGCAAGAAGTTAAAAGCACTTGAACTCTTAGACTGGAGAGGAGCAGCTGCAGGCAGGTTAGCAACAACTGTCTTGAGTCCAATGGCTTGGTGAGGCTTTCAACAGGGAAGATGCTGTCCACAGGCAACCTAAGTGCTCTGGATGCAGGCTTCAGAACTGTTGGGAGGTCTCCCCAGGTTGCACAGAGCTCTGAGTTGCACCCAAAGTTGCACTGTGTTGGCAGATGTATGATTCATCTCTACTGCCCCCATGAACAAAAACACTTATCTTGAAACTGAGTCTCCTAACTCTAGTTTGCAGCTTATGGGGCTGAAACACAGTGACTGATGCCTTAGCACAAGCAAGAGAGAGATGGAGAATAGAGGGTGCAAAGGAAAGAAGTCTGACTTGGGGCACAGCACAAAGTTAAATACGTTGTATGTCTCAAGTGCAGGGCCTGATTTCCAAAGGTGCTGAGCTCCTACAGCTCCTATGGAGTAAAGCTCAAGTTAAGGTGCTCAGGGCTTTTGAAAATTGGCTATCGGAAACCATCCAGAGTACTGTCGCTTAAGGCAGTGGGGGAGAAAAAGAATGGCGTATCTCCTTAAGCCAAGGGACAACTGAGAACAAAAAGTTTCCCATTCTTGCTGCCCTAATTTGTCAGCTTCCCTTCCCCCCGCCCAAATTTAGGTCTTTTCCTTCCTGTTTCTGACTCCCTGATGATCTGCAGATACACAACTAGGAGCCAGGCAGTCTACAAACAATTAATTGCAAGATTCCCTTTGAGGCAGAAAGTACTAACCCCTAGTTACAGATGAGGAAAATCAAAGGATTAGCAATTTGTCCAAGATTTTACAGAGCCAGGATCAGGTTTGCAAAGATCTCTCAAAAGCTGAACAGTGCTTAGTATTGCATTTTTGTTTGAGTTCTCTACTTCCTGTTTGGAGAGGGATGGAGGAGAAGGGGGCTCAGAGCTGGATTTCTTACTGGAGAAACAATGGGCATATGAGAGTTGACATGACCACTAGCAAAGGCCCCAAGTCATGTGTCTGTCACATTGTGCCAGGAATATCGATGTAACCCCCAAGAATCACACTGCCCATCTAGTTTTGTTCACATCAAATGGAAAGCAGGGGTCTAGTAAACTCTGGATGGAGCCTGCATGAGAGTTTGCTAGATATGCATTTCTCAGAGGGTATCATGAATAGAGGACAGAAGCTGAATAGACTGCAGCAGTCTTGGACTGATCAGTCCAAAATCACTCAACTGGAGTCTAAAGTTGACACTGACTCTTTTTAAAACTACCCTTCTATCTGAATCTTTTCCCTGCCATTGTTACAAAAAAAAATGTAACTGAGGGAGAGGTAGTCTAGTTGCTTGAGGTGCAACCAGTTCTAGAGTTTCCCTGTTTGGGTACCTAACAGAGGACAGAACAATTTAATGTCATAGTTAAAATTGCAAGATTGTAGCAGGAACTTCTTTCTGAAATGAAGTTTCAAGCTGACATTCTCCCTCTGATATCTGGAACCTGGGCCTTAGATTTCTCATAGCTTGTTTTGCAGCAGTGGAAGGGTGAGAGGTTAAAACTCAAGTCTCAAACGGTGCATGAGGCTGTTAGTGAGAGTGACTCAGTTCTCCTGGGAAAGCACTCTGAAAATGAAAGCCAACAAGAAAAGGCCAAATAGAGTGGAACTTTGATGTTTAACTCCTACTGCTTCCTATTTGTCCTGGTCTGGTTGGTACTGGAATTACTGTGATTGGTTTCACTCAATGACTGATGTTGCAGACTGATGCAAAAACTTTCTACCTAAGCTGTTCAGGAGGGTTGAAAGAAAGCCACCAGAGACTGAGTGGGAATTGATAAACCAGTGGTATCAAAAGTGAGAGACAGTGTCAGGGTCTTCTAAAATGACCTCATTATGTATCTTAAATTCAGTGTCAGGGAAGCCAACAAGCATCACTTCAAAAGTGCAGGAATTGCTCTCTTCAGAGCAACAAAACCAGATGGCTGCTCCCTCATTTCTCCCTTACCCCAACCTGCTCTCCTCTTGCTTCTACATTAAAGCAGCTCTTACTGTACCAAAGCATCTACATCCCCTACTTCAAAACATCTGTAGGACGTGATGAGCGGAAATGGCATTACATGCTAGATTGTGGGGGGAAACTAGACATTTCTATTTGGCAAAACCCAAGCAGAAGCATGAAGCAATGGCCAGTTACACTTCCCTTTAGCAGTCACAGCTAACGCAGTGTTGAGAAGGGAGCCCAAGGAAAAGTCATCACTCAAATAATTGAATGTAGCAAGGCCTACACTTCTGTAAATTGGACCAACTGCTATGTTAGCTTCAGGGCTGCCTCTTGCAGGCTGCATTGCAACACTCCTTTCCTGTCCCTGCTTAAAGTGACCTCTGCATTTCTCAAAAACGGGTTTCATCAGTCTGTGGCCAGTGCAGTGAAACTTGTTCAATATTAAAACTGGAGCAAGGAGACTACAGTAAAACAATTCTGTGCTCCTGTTCGGTCTCCACACCACTCGCTGTTCAGAAACAAGCCACCTTTCTTTGTCCCCCAGTAGCTGATGGAGGGCAGATCCCAGATCTGTCCCAACGAGGCTTCTGAAATACTCGTAAAAATGCAGCTTAGGGTGGGATTTTTTCTATGGCAGAAGGGTGGGATGATAAGTACTGTGTGCAAATCACTCCTCCACATAATACAAAGTGCAGCTCAGATGTGTGTTCAGTCTGAATAAAATGCCTCCAACCCACCAGGATGTGTATTTATAGTTCTATAGACAGATGCGTGATTTGCTATTGTAATCATCTCTTTTCCCTCAGTCCAGAGGTGAGGAACCTTTTTTGGGTCGAGGGCCACACACAAAAAACCCTCACTGATGTGGTGCCTGAATGAGAAGCAGAAAGACACTCCTCACATTCCCCTTACACATCAGAGCCTAGGGGGTCACAGCCTAGTAGATTTTGTGTGCTCCAGCCCCATGGTGAGGCAGCGAGGGGGCTGGAGCACCAGCACAGGCACCCCAATGCGGGGCGGGGGGCTGTGAACTTTGGGCGCTGCATCCAGGCAAGCTGGGGGCTGCATTCAATTACGAGACCTGAGGTTCCCCACCCCTGCCTTAGTCGTTCCTAAAGAAAGGGCCTACCTTGTTCTAGGAAAATAATTCTGTAGAGGATTATATCCCGTTTTAGAGGGACACAGTATTGTGTATTCAGGGGGGGCGGACAGAATTGCTGGGCCCCGGGGTGAGGTGAGGGGGGAGGGCAGGCTCCATGCTGCAGTATGGGTGGGGCCTTGGGCAAAAGTGTCAGGGCTGGGACATCTAGCCCTCAGCACTGCACAGACCATGCTGCAACCACCCCCACCCCCAGCCAGCTCTTAGCACTGTCCAGAGTGTACTGCACTGGGCTCTGGTGGCAATTTAAAGGACCCAAGACTATGGCCAGCATCGCGGTGACCAGGAGTCCCAGGCCCTTTTGACTCATTGGAACCTGGGGCAACTGCTTCCCCCGCCCCATCCTCCCGTGGGCCTGTGTGTATTTATTTGTTGCTAACATTTAGATAACGCAAGTCCAAAGGTTCCCTTCTGCTGCTATATGTGACTAAAACAGTCTCTAGGCCAATGCCCGGGGAAGGAGTTGGAAGGTTGAAGTGTTGCGGACTACAAACTGAAAGGGAAACATTATTTTGTGTCAAAAATCTGTTGTTAGTTCCTCAAAACTGTAATTTCAGGACACCTTCTAGGCTGAGTAACTTTCAGCACCCAAACTTTCAACCTATAATTCCCTGCACATGTCCTGTCCACAGGAAAAAGGCCACCCAGCCTTTTTTGCTCAAAGCAAAAGGCAAATATTTCACATACAAAATGGGACTGGACACAACTTTCGTGGGCGTGGAAGTTATTTGTACAGCAAGAAGTGTCAGAACAGAGCCCTGCACAGTTGATATTAAACTACTTATAATTTTCAGTCAAATTTGTTTTTTTCATTGTATTGCCCATTATGTCAGTAAATGAATGTCAGATTGTCAATACCACAAACCTACCACCGACCCTGAATTTATGCACTAAAGCAGCAGGTTTAACAACAACATAGGTGTTTTTTTAAAGCTCAAGAGGAAGTTTGATTACTTGACAAGACATTCTGAGAAAGCCACCTACACTATATAAGATTGTTTACAAGATAGCCCAAACTCTGTATTGCAGAGGACAATTTACCCCTTCCTGTTGCAGCATCCTGCTATCCTGAGAGTCCACCAAGTAAAATAGTTCAGACTTTCAATTTCAATTATTTGATAAGGGGGTGCATGCACCATGATTTTAATATTAGTCAATTCTAAGCAGAACAGTGTTTTCTCCCTTGTGCTGGAATGATGCAATGCTCTCTTCTGCTTTGTTTGCTTTTAGCTGTCAAATATTAAAATAAACACTTCTGAGCTCCCCAGCCAGGAAGCAATGCACCAGGTCAGTTGGATCTAACAGGACCTGTGTCTTACCCCAGCTACTTTCCTGAAAAATGGGAAGAGAGCAGTGGTGCCTGTAAACTGGGCGCTTGGATGACCACTCAGGGGAAATGCAAATGCAGCTGATTAGCAGAGCACCCACAGCCAGCACCATGTGTTTCTACTGGTGGTGCACATCCACACGTGCCTCGGTGCACATAACAAAATTTATTACGTATAGGAGTGGGAAAAATTAGATGTAACATTGAAGGAGAGCTCTGGGAATGGGCATGTTGGGTCTGTTCCTCTTTGGGCTAGGAGAGTTGACAGAGGGTGCAAATTTAAGATGCTCTGGTCGTATTAAGAACGGGTGCGTGCCAAAGGAGCGGGAGGGAATGACTCCGCGCATTGCTTTCGCCAACCCTCTATATAAGGGGAGTGCTGCACAGAGCCACTCAACAGCTCCCTGTCCCTTTGCAATTGGAGGGGGATGTGATGCAAGGGGCGAGTGCCCCGGGAGCTGCAAGGCGTGCACACCACGACATGCGCCTAACTGCCCGCGCTGATCCCTTTTTACGAAGGGGGGAGGTTGTATGGCAAGGAAAGCCTCAACCTGGGCTCCTGCCAGGGGACCCCCGCCAGGCAGGCTTGCAGCTGGGGAGTCGGAAGGGTTGCCAAGCTACTCACCTGTCCATACACCTTAATGGGATCTTGCTGCTGCGCAGCGCTCCTCTTCCTCCGCGGCTGGAGCCGCTCGCCTGCCCAACCCGTCCCTCTGTCACCCAGGCTCAGCGCTTCTCCCTGGAGCAGCACGAAGCCCCGGTCCTGAGGCCGGGGCGCAGCCCCCGCGTGCAGCAGCAGGGTCCTGGCGGCGGCCGGCGGAGAGGGGCTCCATGCAAGCAGCAGCAGGGCTGCCAGGCAGGGCAGTCTCAGCTCCCCACAGCTGCTCCCTGTCGCCATGTTCCTCTGCCGGGTGCTGGTGGGGCTGCTGCAAAGTGGGGCGCCGCCGCCAGGAGAGAATGTGCAATAGGAAGGGGAGGCGAGGAAGGGGGGAGAGCAGCAACCGCGGCGGCTGTCTGAGCCCTGCTGCGCCCCAGCTGGCGCGCGCCGCTCCTGAGGTCCGCACGCGCTGCTCCGGGTGCGCTGCGCTTGTGTCCCTTTGCGCTGCGCGCGTGGCGGGGGGCCGGTGGAAACGCCGCGGAGCCCAGAGCGCTGCAGCGGGGCTGCCGCTCGCTCACACTGGCAGTGTGGGTGCAGGCAGCAGCAACTTGCAAGTCACGTGTATTAGCCACACTCTCTCTTTAAGCTTCTTTGCTTCCTCTCTTGACCCAGAAGAAGTAGGGCAGCCCCAGAAGCAAATGCCTTTCCCTCCCCCCGCCTCCGCCGCCACAGAAATCCTAGCTGCGATTCTTCTGAAAAGAAATATTTTGAAGCGACGGGATAGTGTATTTGCTTAACAGGGCCGTGGGACTGCTGGGCTGCATTTGGGGCGGGGATGCAACAGAGCATCCCATGTCTGTGCACCCAAAACTCTGGTGCATGTGTAAAAGGGGTCTGGATGCAGATGGCACATAACATCTGGGCCTTTCGTTTTGGACTTTATACTGCCACCTATCATTGCAATAACTGAGTGCTGCTTCCAAACATAATCTCTCTGTTTACACCAGTGCCAGCTTTTTGCATTGGTGATGAGGAGGTAATTATCTAAATATAGTTATTTTATATATCCTCCAAAAGCCTGCAAGGTGCTTTACCGAGCTAAAATAAGTAGCTTTTCACCACCTTATGCTTACAGTCTCAGCCATCCTGGTTTAATTGACTGGTTTGAGAAGAACATAAGAATGGCCATACTGGGTCATACAAAGGTCCATCTAGCAGTATCCTTCCTGTCTTCCAACAGTGGCCAATGCCAGATGCCCCACAGGGAGTGAACAGAAAAAGTAATCATCACGTGATCCCTCCCCTGTAACCCATTCCCAGCCTCTGACAAACAGAGGCGAGAGACACCATACCTACCTATCCTGATTAGAGGGAGACTCCTATGCTAACTCAAGCAAGGGCACTTGATGGGTTGGTTTGTAGTGATGTCTTAGGTCAAAATGAGCATAGACAGTGTGGGGTACCATCTTTGGGTGGGGGGAGCAAATGAGGCCTGCCTGATTTTCCTAAGCATTGAAAATGCCACAAACTTGGATTTATGGATGCAGAGCATCTCTGAAGATCATGTCCAGGATATTATTCTTGCATGCTTTTGATATCTCTAGTCAGAGACCACTCCAAAGTTTCTGTAGAGCTTTCCATGCATTAATTTTTCCCTGTCTATAAAATGGGGATAACATGCCTATCAAGCAGGGATTTTGTGACGCTTTATTACAGAATGTTTGAAAAGCCCTTTGAGAACTAAATGCCTTATAAATTGCAAGTGTTATTTGCACCAGCAAATGATTGATTATCCATGCAAAACACCAAGGCTACGTCTAGGCTGGCATGATTTTCCGCAAATGCTTTTAATGGAAAAGTTTTTCCGTTAAAAGCATTTGCGGAAAAGAGCGTCTAGATTGGCCCGGACGCTTTTGCGGAAAAGCGTCCGTGCCAATCTAAACGCGGTTTTGCGCAAGAAAGCCCTGATCGCCGTTTTAGCCATCGGGGCTTTTTTGCGCAAAACACTTTTTAGCTGTCTACACTGGCCCTCTTGCGCAAATACATTTGCGCAAGAGGGCTTTTGCCCGAACGGGAGCGTCATTGTATTTGCACAAGAACACCGACGATCATACATTAGATCGTCAGTGTTCTTGCGCAAATTCAAGCGGCCAGTGTAGACAGCAGTCTAGACGCAGCCCAAGTGTTTTTAGATACCACCAAATTATCCCTATCTAATATTTTACCACGTACTACAATCATTTTGGAGGGGAGGAAGGCAAATATTTTAATCTGAGTCAATGTTATGTGAGCAAAGGTAGTGGCCATGTGACAGCTGAAGTTTGTTCATTACATCTATAAACCAAGACACGTAGCAACACGTCAGCTCCCTACCCCCATAATGGGGATGTTTCCAAAGTACCATAAGTAATGCCTAGCTATTCACACTGCACCAGTTCAACAAAAATGATTAGGGGGTTGGCGGTCATGATTTACAAGGAGAGGCTGAGGGGTTTGGGCATATTTGGTCTACAGAAGAGAAGAGGGAGGGGGGATTTGATAGCAGCCTTCAACTTCTTGAACGTGGGTTCCAAAGAGGATGGAGAGAGGCTGTTCTCAGTGGTGATGGATGGCAGAACAAGGAGCAAAGGTCTCAAGTTACAGTGGGGGAGGTCTAGGTTGGACATTAGGAAAAACTATTTCACTGGGAAGGTGGTGAAGCACTGGAATGGATTACCTAGGGAGGTGGTGGAATCTCCATCCCTACAGGTTTTTAAGTCCTGGCTTGACAAAGCCCTGGCTGGGATGATTTATTTGGATTTGATTCTGCTTTTAGCAGGGGGGTGGATTTGATGACCTCCTGAGGTTTATTCCAACCCTATGATTCTAAGGTATATACAGCATAAAGATGCTATGATAAATGTAAGTCGTGAAGCTGGGACTGGAAAGTTTATAGTGTTGGAACTTCAACTGGAGAGTGTCTTATAAGAAGGAGAATAGAAGGAGCTTGAGTTTGGATATATCTGGGGCTAAGGACCAGAATCACCTCTTTGGAAATATCTTTCTTTGGCAATATATTCCTACAGCAATGCACAACTGAAGAAAGTGGAACAGAAGAAATGTGAGAAAAGAAGAAAGCAAGAATCCTTGACATCCGCCCCCAGAACAAATGCAGACTATAAGAAAATTGCTGCTTGGGTTATATTGTGTCCCACCTTTAATTTTTGTAAGGCACATGGGATCCAAAGACTCTGAAAGGCTATTCTGGCCAAATATACTGAGCTCCATCTCTGCCCACTTTGGAAAACATGACCCTTACATCTTTAATGGCAAAATGATTTTTTTTTAACCTTCGGGATAGTTCATTATGGCAGCAGATCTTAAGAAAAAAGTTGTAGTGTGAGGATTTGAATGCTAATTTTTTCAATTAATTCACAGTTCAAACTTCTGGCTGTATTTGGGATGGGGTTTATATCAGTCTACTTCCAATTACAAACAAGGTGTGGGGTCTATGTTATCACCTTTCAACCTTGTCACACATATCACTCCAAACTTGGAATATGGATGTCTACAAGTGATGTGTGCAAAATCTTTGAAGATTTTAAATAATCAAATACTTAATAAGAGCAGATCCCTCTCATCCCAATCACATTTGTCCTCTGTGTGTGTTCATTTGCATCTTCCTACATAGCTGAATAAATGAAGTGGTTTAATTTAATTTTACCAAAGTAGCTTCTTAAGTGTAAGTAGTTAATGAAAAGACTCAGATTATATAAAATGCATAGAGTATTCAATTATGGGCACATTTGAGGTCAAAACTGACTCCTGTTTAGGACCAGAGAATGTACAAACTTTAGCCCTGGTCTTATAAATATATCCTAAATTTTGCTCACACAACTAATGCTAAGAATATGCACGAGCATTTGAAAGCCTGGGTTCATTCTCCATGTTGCCATTTATTTTGTATGTTGATGCTAGTCCAGACAAGATGTGCTTATTATGCAGATTACCTTTTTTTCAGTATAGCCTACATGTATGCTACTCATATAGTCTTCCTCGAACAAATTCATCATACTGCAATTTTTTTGTTTAACTTGTTTTACCAAAGTTCAGTTAAGCTAGCCACAAATTTAACTCAATATTCCTTCTGGAATTTGAGTAGAAATTGTTAATAAGAGAACCCACTCATGGGAAAAATTCTCTTTACTCTAAACCAAATGCATAATAAATTATTGAAATAGCAAGATGTTTGAACTGCACCATCATGAAAGAGATCCTAGATAACGCATTTTCTCAAAGAAGCAAGGGAAAGCAGTGAGTTACAGGCTCTTTAGGGAACAGCACATCTGCTGTATATATGATGAAACTCAGTGGGCTAAATTAAAGTTGCAGTAATAACTAGAAATTTTCTGTCAGTTTTCAAGTCAGTCATATCATGTTATTTTTAGCATAGTTTACTTTATACAGGAATTTTTTTTGTCATTTTTGTGGGTGCATGGTGGGCCAGGAAATATCCATGGGAGTGGATGAGTTAAAATAATTGTTAGAATGCACCTTGTTTCATTGAAAGACTCTATGGCAAAGTAAAAGAGCTATCCGTGTTGATAATAGAAACAGGGCATACAAATTTGCAAGCCTCATTCAGTTCTTAGATCTGGTCCGTGCTTAAAAATTAGCTAGAGCTGGCAGTGCTGCTCTAGGCTGTGAAAAAAATAATGCTCTGATCATTATATTTAGATCAACCTGTAGACATGGCTAAGTCAATGGAGAATTCTTCTCTTGACCTAGCTACCACCTGTTGGAGAGAAAGATTAGTTACATTGATGGAAAACCCTCTGTGCTGCTCTAGATATGCCTCAGCCAAGTTGTTCTCAGCCAGGGCTCTGTAGAAGTCTTCTGGGGGAACATCAGTTCCTCTAGATATTTGCCTAGTTTTCCAACAGGCTACAGAAAAAGTCAGTACAAACTAAAATGTCGTATTTATACTCCTCTCTATACTAGACACCAAAATGCAAGTATAATATTTATATTCAAATTAATTTATTTTATAATTATATGGTAAAAATGAGAAAATAAGCGATTTGTCAATAATACAGTGCTGTGACACTTGTATTTTTATGCCTGATTTTTATAAGCAAGTAGTTTTAAGCGAGGTGAAACTTGAGGGTATGCAAGGCAAAGTGGACTCCTGAAAGGGGTGCAGATACAGTAGTCTGGAAAGGTTAAGAACCACTGCCTGAATCTTTCTAATGAGTCTGCTGGGGAGAGTGCTGAATATAGCTAAAGGAGACCAGAACAGCTAACGGAGACCTACTCTAGGCACTAACCTATTATCACCAGATAATGCCATAGGAATCACTGAATGGCTGTCGGAGGATGAAAGCTTTTACAGCCAAAGCCTCTCTCTGCATGCATGGGGGGAAGGAACCTATTCTCCATCTCCAAACCACAGAGCACAAGATCCATCACGGGTTGGATCTGTCTCTGTGTGTGCAGCTCACCCACATAGGCAAAATGACTGCATGAGTTAAGGCTTTTTTTTTTGTCCATTACTGGTATATAATTTTGAAGGCTAGACCATTTGTAGCAAAATAGAATTAGTCCAAGGCTGCCCAGCATAAATCAATGGGATTTCTGCTTTTGAGTCTTGCTAGCCTGCTGGACTGGCACACATAGAGCCTTTCATCATCATTATTACTGGAGTGCCTCAGCTGAACAGTGGGAGGAAAAGGATGCTGCTGCTCTGGAAGAAATGGAAATGTAGAGGCTGTTGTTGTGCTGCTTGCAAGTGGAATGCTGTGATAGGAAAGTGTTGCTGTGAAGGAGGTAGGGCCTCATCCTTAAAGTTATTGAGGTATCTAACTCCCATTGATTTCAAGGGAGTTAGGACCCTAAATACATCTGAGGATCTGGGCTTACATCTGTCACTGCCCTCTGTTTGCTTTGCGGTGATTTTATTAAGGCAAAATACCCCATTGAATTCCACAGGGGAGTTCTAGATACAGCCTTTTAGCATGCCACTGCATTTAGCAGGTGTAAGGAGTAAAGGAACATATCCCATTCCCAAGGGAAAAGAAACAATCAATGTCTTTCCATGGGCTTCAGTGGGAGCTAGATCAGAACTAAATGCAAATAAGACACATGATTGATGATAATGTAGGAGCAATTCCATCCTGGTGAAGAGATGTCTTTGGTGACCTAAGTGGTTTTTTCCATCCCTCGCTTGTTTGATTAATGGCTGGAGTGAGGTGTTCAAATTCTCCTCCTTTGTTAAGAGGAAGAGAATGTGATTAACTTGGTTGTATGTGCTATATTGATTAACTTTCCCCTTGCATACTATGAGGTTCTATCACTGAATATTAATGTCCATCACAATTTCTTTCCTCATCTGACCATAATATCAGGTAGGAACAGTTGCTGCATGGCTGCTGCTTAACAACCCACGAGAGAGAGTCCTTTAGCAGGGAGGTAAGATCATGAAGAAAAGCTAGCTAGGAGTCCATGCCCCAGCAAGCACAGGCTGGACCTCCCTAGTCCAGCGCCCTCTGGACCTGACTGGTCCTGAATGAGGGAATTTCTGGACCAGGGGAGGTCCCCTACCACGGGTGCCCCAGCCCGCTGCCCCTCAGTGCTCCTGGCCCTGCTACCACCCCCACCTCCAGCCTCACCTCCTGCTAGCCCCGGCCGGGCTGACACCCCGCTGCCACCAACCGCCAGTCCCCGTGGGGCTGCTGGCTCTGCTGCTGCTGACTCACAACCCAGCCAGGCTGCTGGCCCCGCTACCGGTGGCCCCCGGCCCTGCCACTTCTGGGTCACGGGCTCTGACCCTGGCCCCACATTGTCCAGGCTGCTGGGGGCTCTGGTCCTGGCCCCACAGTGCCAGCCCTTCTGCCGTGAGGCTCCCTGAGTCTTCTGCTTCAGGAACACCCATGGTCCTGCTAGATCATAGATGTTACCAGACCAGAGAGTGCTGGTTTTGGGAGGTGCAAGCCATATAGAATATAATTTCTGGCTACAGAAGGGCTCAGATATTATGATACAGTTTATCTTAGCCAAGAGGCAGAGAGGAAATGAAAAAGGCTATTGCCCTTAACAATTAATCATCCTACTGCTACTTTTGTGTTGGCACAATATGCTCATGCATCAGAAACCTAGCCTTTGCCTTCCAGCCTGGCTCATTTTTAAGGTCTATCTTTCATCTGAATTGTACCACTGTACATCCCAGTGCGCTCTCTCCCTCTAATGCAGAGCCGTCCACGAGGCAGTGTGCTGCAGGCACTTACGCCACCACAAAATACTGCATATACTGTAGTAACATGATCCACACAGCCAATGAATTCATCCACCTGCCTTTGGTGAGGGATGGTTTCATTGGTTTAATATAGAAGCATGTTAGACAACGTTTCTTCCACATGTCTTGGCTCAGCAGCAGCATCTTGCACAATCTTGGGGCATGAGGAGACCACAACAACTTAATATAGCTCACATCCCAGCAGTACAGTGTCCATGAGGGATGGTTCTAAAATGTGTACTGCTTGTTTTCATTTATATTGTAGGACTATTGGGGTACATCTAGACTACACACAGGCTTCCGTCGATATAAGTTTTGTCGACAGATTCTGTCAACAAAACTTATGTCAACATAGAGCGTCCAGTCTACATCGCTTTGTCGACAAAGAGCGTCTAGACTGCGGGACGCTCTGTTGGCAGAAGAAGGCACCCAGAAGTGCTTCTGGAAGGTCACAGGGGCAGCCATAGAGCCCAGGCACTGCTGCATGCTCTCTGCAGAGACGCGTGCTTAAAGGGATACTCCTGGACAGCCGTTCCTCTGCTCCTGCTTCTGGCTTGCCAACCTTTACAGGGAAAGCAAAACTGCTGCAGTTTTTCTGGCTCTGGTTGCTCTGCTTTGTCAGACACCACAGCTGTGTATTCTCTGGTTTGTCTGTTTGTTTGTGTGTTTGCTTCTGTGTGTGCTTGTGTGTTTGTTTGTTTGTTTGTTTGTTTGGGTTTTGGCTTTTTTGGTTTTTGGTTTGTTTGTATTTTTGTATTTTTGTTTGTTAGTTTGTATTTTTGTTTGTTTTTTTCTTTTGTTCTTTTGTTTGTGTGTTATTTTGGCATTTTTGGCCATGGAGCCTGAGCTGCCCCTGGGCAGGCGATGGCCCCACACCGTCCTGCTGCATGCTCAGGAGAGCATGATGACCTTGGCGGCAGAGCTGGATTCTGAGCCCAGCTTTGAGCCCCTTGCTCAGGGTACAGCCCTGCTGCCCTTACCCCCCAACTTGTTTTTGGAGAGGCGAGTTTGGAGGCTGGACACCAGTTCGGACTGGTGGGACCGGATAGTGCTGCAGCCGTGGGACGATGACCAATGGCTCCGAAACTTCCGGATGCAGAAGGCCACTTTCCAGGAGCTCTGTAATTGGCTCGCCCATGCCCTGCAATGCCAGGACACCCACTTGTGGCCTGCCATCCCCTGGAGAAGTGTGTCGCCATTGCGCTGTGGAAGCTGGCCACCCCCGACAGCTACTGCTCTGTGGGGCATCAGTTTGGCGTGGGGAAGTCTACCGTCGGGGCCGTCTTGATGGAGGTAAGTCACTCTCAGGGGACAGTCCAGGGGGGCAGTCAGGACCAGGCACAGGGAATTGGGGATGGGGTGGCAGAGGTAGGAGCCCTCTTAGCCTCACTGTGCCATGGTGCGGGGAGCAAAGGTTGGGGGGGTTGTCTGGGGGGGGCTCTTGGGGTCTGGGGAGGAGGGGAGGAGCACCTCTCATCAGCTGAGCCAACCGCTCTAATGTCCTGTTCTGTGTCTTTCCATTTGTCCCTTTGGGTATGTCTACACTACAGCGCTATTTTGAATGAACTTATTTAGAATTAGTTAATTTGAAATAAGCTAATTCGAAATAACGCATCTAGACCCAAAAACTAATTCGAAATAGCGTTTTGCTAATTCGAAATAATGCGTCCACATTGAGTGGACCCTGAATCCGAAGGTAAGGCTGGCCGGAACCAAAAGGGCATCAGGGTCGGACCTAGTGTGTGGGGCTGCTGCCTCAGGCTAGTTGAGGTCTGTGCTTAAAGGGACCCGACCCCCCATCTCAGAGAGACAGTTCTCAGGTTTCTCTGCTTACTGGTCTACCTCGCTGAGGGACAGCAAAGCATTTGTGTCTCGGAGTGCTCTGCTTGCCCTCACTTGGGACACCACGGCACTCTGCAACATGGAACCAGACCTGCCCCCGGGGACTCTGCTGCGTCTCGTGGACACGTTGCCAGCAGCCTGGCTGCACTGTCTGCAGGCTGCCATCCGGGAGGACCATCGAGGGGCTGTCAGGATTCAGGGGGCCCTGCAGGAGAGCTTCCACCCTGAGGAGCGCAAACAGTCTCCCCGGTCTGCCCCACCGGGGGCTTGTGCCCCATTCCTCCCTCTCGTCCTTCCACTTACCCTTCCCTAGCCCCCCCTTCCTGATGTCAGATAAAATACACATATTTTCAAAAATAACAACTCTCTTTATTCAACACAACTGGGGAGGGGGAATGAAACTGTGGGGAGACAGGGGAAAGGAAGCAGGAGAGGGCAGGAGAGAGGTGGGAGAGGGGAGGGGGAAAACTGGGAGGAGGGAGCTGGAAGGGGGAAGCAAGGGGAAGAAGGGGAAGGGGAAGCTCAGGGCTAAGGGCTGGGGGTCTCACTGGGCCAACCGCCTCCCAGCATGGCAGGGGGAGCAGGCCTCGGCGTCCCCGGGGGAATGGGGAGGAGGGTGCGGAGGATGAGGTGGGGGGTGTGGACATTGAGGAGGAGGGTGTGGAGGTTGAGGAGGAAGCAGTGGGAGGGGGGGCAGGAGTGGGAGGAGGGACAGTAGTTGGGGGGGCAGCAGGTGCAGGACCGGCACGGGGCACCATGCTCTGCAGCAGAGCCTGCAGGTTAGAGTTCAGAGCTCGGTCCTGAGCAAGCTGCTCCCGGTGGAGCTGCAGGTCCTCCAGCATCCAGGCCTGGATGGTGCGGTGCAGGGCTCGCAGGGCCCCCAGGTGCTGGTCCCAGTACTCCTCCGTGGTGGTGGTCCGGAGCAGGCCGCGGGTGCGGGACCATGTCCCGGGCGGGGTGGTGCGCCCTGCACGAGCAGCTGGTGCAGCTGTAGAGAAAGAAGAGAAGTGGTCACTTCTCCCTGGGAACACAGTGGATGATGCCCAGCCCGACCCCCCCTCCCCCCCCCGTGACGTGAGGGCGACCGCGCCCTGCACCGTCAGAGCCGCTGTGCTTGCACAGAGGCCATGGTCAGGATGTCTGGCTCTCCCTGGGACTGGGAGCTGCCCCAAGACCGCATCCATGCCGTGTATAGTGTGGCCAGGGCTGGGGAAAGATGTCCCCTGCCTCTGTGTAGAGGGGGCGTGTGAAGGGAGAGCGTCCTGCTGGGTCCCGCCCTGGGGTCAGGAGTGTGTCAGGTCTCTTCACACACGCATGTGCCTATTGGGCCACAGCCCCTGGGTGTCACGCAGCTGGAGCCACCTGCCCAAGGGTGGCATGGCACGTGCTTGCACATGCACAGGTGGCTGCATGATCCGTGGGAGGCATGGCCCATGTGCGCGGTCCCTGGTCTCCCTCTTTGCCTCCCCCCTGGGCAGGGGACAGTGCTGGCACTTACCCGGTATGGCCTCCCTGGACGACCCCGCCGACTCCGGTGCCGGAACAGCTGGCGGTGGCCCCTCTGGTGTGCCCGGGTCAGGGCCCTCCGGTCCCAGCTCGCTGCCTCCCAGGCTGGCGTGGACCACTCTGCCCCCCAGGATTCAGTCGAGGGAGGGGAAGTAGGGGCAGGTGGCAGCCCCTGCTGCGGCACCGCCCTTGGAGGCCCTGGCGTACGCCTGCCGCAGCTCCTTAACTTTCAGGTGCACCTGCTTCTGGGTGCGCCTGTGTCCCTTTCTGGCCATGGTGGCCGTTATGCGGCCATAGACGGTCACTTTCCTCCTCCTAGTGCGGAGATCATGGACGTTGGGAGCCTCCCCCCAAACCTCAATGAGGTCCATGATCTCTGCACTAGTCCACGAGGGCGTGCGCCGTCTACGGCCCCTGGCTGGCCCCTGGGTGCTGGGGGACTGGGCGGGGGAGAGCTGGCTGGCACTGGCTGCCTGGCTCATCCTTGGGCCACTGGGTCAGGGGCAGAGACTGCTGGCAGGGCTGGCTCTGGCAAGTGCCATCTGGCCAGAGTCTACCCCTTTAAGGGCCCCGGGGCTGGGGGAGAGGAGAGGAGTTTTCCTGGTTTGGCCCAGAGTGGCCACCAGGGGGAACTGGGAAGGGCTGGAGGCCCCCTAATTCAAAATAAGTGTCTACACAGCAATTATTTCGAATTAGCTATTTCGAATTAGGCGTTATTCCTCGTAGAATGAGGTTTACCTAATTCGAAATAAGGGCTCCACTATTTCGAATTTATTTCGAAATAGCAGTTTGTATGTGTAGACGCTATTACAGTTAATTTGAAATAATGTCTGTTATTTCGAATTAACGCTGTAGTGTAGACATACCCTTTCTGCAGGTGGTGACGGCCATCAATTCCGAGCTGCTCCATAGGACTGTCCGCCTCGGAGACCGACAGACCATCCTGGCCGGATTTGCAGGGCGGGGGTTCCCAAACTGCGGTGGAGCACTCAACGGGACCCACATCCCCATCTGCGCCCTGCCCCATCGAGCAGCACAGTACATCAACAGGAAGGGCTACTTCTCCATTGTGCTGCAGGCCCTGGTCGACCACAGGGGACAGTTCACCAACGTTTGTGTCAGGTGGTCAGGCCGGGCACACGACACCCGCGTGTTCGGGAACTCCTACCTGTACTGCAGGCTGCAGGCTGGGGCATTCTTCCCAGAGAGGAACCTGGCAGTTGGGGATGTGCAGATGCCTACGTGCATTGTGGCCAGTGCGGCCTACCCTCTCATGCCCTGGCTCATGAAGCCCTACACTGGCCACCTGGATGCGAGCAGGGAACTGTTCAACTCCCGCCTCAATAGGACTCGCCTCCAGGTGGAGTGCGCCTTCGGCCATCTGAAGGGCAGGTTTAGGTGCCTGCTCATGCGGCTGGACATGGGGGAACACAACATCCCCGATGTGGTTGCAGCATG
The DNA here is from genome assembly GCA_032595735.1 of Pelochelys cantorii. NCBI lineage: Eukaryota > Metazoa > Chordata > Testudines > Trionychidae > Pelochelys > Pelochelys cantorii. The sequence continues at coordinate 14,453,418 of CM064352.1, read as the reverse complement.
CTGTGTGCTGCACAACCTCATGGAGAGGAAAGGGGAGGCCTTCCTTCCTGCGTGGGGGATACGGGCTGACATGGAGGGGAGGCACTTCGAGCAGCCCCGGACAGCTGCCACCCAGCAAGCCCACCAGCTGGGCCTGCGCATTCGGGAAGCCCTGAGGGAGCAATTCGCACAGAGCGGCCCCTGATTGTCCCCAGGGCCTTCCACATGTGGGAGTGCCCCATGCCCCCGGTGCCTTCCTTCCCAAAACCCCTCCCGGCCCCACATTCACACATTGTTCTCATTCCCCACTCACTGACAGGTGGTGGTGAAAACTGTTGTGCATTTAATTTCACTGTTGCATTTGGAACAAAATAAAATACATAACTTTCCTGTTCAGAGAAAAATAAAAATGTCTTTCTTAGAAAATAAACTGTTTTGAAAAAAAATTAAGTGCGTCCCTCAGTTTGTGTCACTGGTGGGAAGGGGGAATGTGCACTTGGAAGGGGGGAGCGAGGCTCAGGACTGAAGGGGCTGCGTGGAGGAAGAGCTCCTGGCAATTTGGCTCTGGAGGCCTTGTCGTACTCGGCTGCGCGTACGGGATGCCACAGCAGGGGGCTGGGCAGGAGGTGGGGCTGGGGCTGTGGCTGGGATGGCAGGGGCTGAGGAGGGGGCAGGCTGAGGGGGAGGGGCAGGACCAGGCAAAGGACCGGGGATGGCAACGCAGATGTCCCTGCACTGCTGGGCAAATTCCTGCAGCAACTGGCGACACCACTCAGCCTCTGCCTCCAGCCTCCTGTCCATTGACTCCTGCATCCCTTGTAGGACCGTGATATGCTGGCGCACCAGCTCTAAATAGCTGCACCAGTGCCGACGGGTTCCCTGTGGCTGTCTGGGTGGTGGGGGCAGGTGTGGCACCCCCCTCCTGGTCAGCTGGTCTGGCTGTGGAGGACAAGAGGGAAAAGTCATCAGTCATGCATGCTCACCCTTTCCCTGAGAGGGCATGCCCGCCTTCTTCTCATCAGGCAATGCCTGTGCTAGGGTCAGAGGCTGCTCATGTGCGTCTCAGTAAGGCATGGTGTGGCCTGGCCTGCAGCCACGGCCTCCCTGGAGCCCAGGCGGTGTGCAGGCCACCGTCGTGCCCCCCGTCACACATCCCCCATGGCCAAGCAGCACGGAGGAGTGTCAGGCCGCAGTTGAGGCTCCCGCAGAGTGCTGAGAGGCCTGCAGCTGTGCGGCAATCCCAGCGTCTCCAGCCCATGCCTTCATGTGGCATCCCTGCCTGCAGGAACAGGCGGTCCCTAGCAGCTGTGTGGGTGCAGGGGGGTAGCACAGCCCTCCCTGAGGGCGGCCATGGGTGTGCCCCTCCTTCCCTCCGGGCCGTGCTCAGCATGACATGTCACAGCACTGCACCGTCCCGTTTGCTCCCGCCTGCCCTGCCCTGTGTGTGTTGGACCCTCACAGCACTCACCTGATGTTCCCTCACCGGTGTCCGAGGTGGTCTGGGAGGCCTCCTGTGTCTGTGTGCCTGGCTCCTGGGTGCTCTGGGTGCTGTCCTCCTCCTCTTCTTCCTCCTTCTGGAGCTCCTGGTCCCCCAGCAGGTGTTGCAGCCGCTGTAGTACGGGGGTCTCCAGCCCGGACTCCACGAGCCTCTCAGGAGGCAGGGGTTCCCCTGGCCCCAGGATCCTGTCCAGCTCCTCATAGTGCAGGCAGGCATGTGGTGCCTCCCCGGAGCAGGAGCTGCGCTCACGGGCTCTGACATACCCCTGCCGCAGCTCCTTAACTTTGGCCCTCACCTGCTCCAGTGTGCGGAGGTGGTGACCTTGTTTGGCCAGGCCTTCTGCCATTCTGGCATACGTGTCCGCATTCCTCCTTTTGGTGGAGTGCATGGCCTGGAGGGACTCCTCCTCAGCCCAGAGGCCCAGGAGGGCTTTTATCTCCGGGCCTGACGAGGAGGGTGCCTGGCGCTTGGTGCCCTGGGGTTCCCGGGGGGATGAGTCCCTGGAAGGGCCGGGGGGGGTTTGGGAGCTTGTCCCTGGGACATGGCTCCAACTTGCCTGACTGCAAAGAGCTGCGTGGTCTCAGGTTCCTGGCTGTAGCAGGCTTGCTGCCATAATGGTAATCCTGGGTGCCTGTGCCTTTTAAGGATGGCTGCAGGCAGGAACAATAGAGTTGCAAGCTGTGGCAGGAGTGTCCACCAGGGGTCCTTCCTGGAGGCTTTTTCCATCGACATAACTTTTCCCCTGCGTCCACACTGCCCTTTTGTCAACATAAGTACATAGACGAAGGAGTTGTTCCTCATGGAATGAGGTTTACAACCGTCGACAAAACTCCTGAGTTATGTCGACGTTATGTTGACAGAACTCGAAGGCAGTGTGGACACAGGTTTAGTTTTGTCGACAAAACCCTGTAGTCTAGACACACCCTTGGGGGGCAGGAGTTGGAATCTTCATTGCAAAATACAAGGAAGGGTTCTCCACGCAGTAGATTTTCAGGGAGAATCTTGAGATTCTCAAGAATGTTTGAGATTCAGGGAGAATGTTTAAAGGGAGACACAAGACTTAAATTGTGAGCTCTTTGTGACAGGGAGAAGCTGTCTTTTTCTTTTGTGTTTGTACAATGCCTAGCATGGTGGAGTCCTGGTCCATGCCTGGGACTCTTATGTGCTAGTGCAATACAAATAATCAATGTTATAATAATAAGATGATTACATTATATTCAAATCACCACACTCAAACTGCTGCTTATCATCTTATTAAGGATGTCTTAACCTAGTGAAACCAAGATAGAAAATTTGTATCCCATTTATTTTACCATTCCCCTCCCCAACCCCCAGGGCCGGCCTTAAGCCGATTTGGCCGATTCGGCTGAATCAGGCCCCGCGCCTAAGGGGACCCCGCACCCTGCACCCAGAAGTTGGCTCCCTCGGCTCGGCTCCCCCTTACCTGTGCTGCGCATGCTGCCGGCTGCTACTGCCGTGCATGACGTTTGCAGGTGGGCGGGGAGACGCCCGGGCGTGACATAACGTCACGCCCGGGATTTTAAAACTGAAAAGTGCCACGCCACCGCCGCCTCGGTGCACGCGGTTCACAGTCCGGCCCCGCAGAAGGCAGAGGGTAGGGGAGCGGGAGCGGGAGCGGGAGCAGTGGGAGGGGCAGGGGCAGCGGCTTGGACGGGGTGGGAGAGAAAGGGGCTTGTACGGGGGGGGGTAGAGGAAGAGGCTTGTGCGGAGGGGGAGGGCCTTGTACGGAGGGGAGGGGGGAGAGAGGAAGAGACTTTTGCGGAGGGGGAGGGGGAGATACCAAGAGACAGGCTGGAGGAGAGACAAATGCCAGGGGGCCAAGTGCAGACAATGACGAAAAGGGCAGGAGGGGAGGTGTCAGTGGGAGGGAGGACAGGGTGATGCGGGGAGAGGAGAGGAGAGGGGAAGGGCACTGGGGGCTGGAGGGGAAGGTGCTGGGAGAAAGCTTGAAAGAAGGGGTGGGCATGAGAAAGGTGGGGATGGAGCAAGGCATGTGTGAGGGCACAGGGAGCAGAGAGTGGTGAGGGGGTGGGCAACAGGGAAAAAGAGGGCAAAGGGGGCAGGGACAGTGAGCGAAAGGGGAGGCACGAGGAGGGTGCAGGGCTAAGGGAAGGTGCAGGTGCCAGGGGAGTTTGGGCGTGAAGCAGAAGGGTCAGACACCTGCAGGGGAGGGACCAGCACCAGAGGAGAGAGGCAGGGCAGGTGTGTAGAGGGAAGTGTTAGAAGAGGGGATGAGGAGGGGTAGCTCACATGACCAGAGTGGGGCTATTGGAGGAGTGGGCACAGGGGGAGAGAAGGGCTGGTGGAGGGGGGCAGGTCGCAGGAGGGCTGAGGGCAGTGAGAAGGGCAGGAGTCAGGACAGCAGAGGAGAATGAGGAGTTGGGGGGCATCAGGCACCAGGGGAGATGATGGAGCAAGGAGAGGAGACATGGCAGCAGAGAGAAAAGGTAAAGGTTTATAAAATATTTATTAATAATGTGGTATGCTTCCCACGGCCAGTTTGTTTGCGCCCCTCGGTGCAGTTTGGGTTTATGTGGGGATCAACACGTGGCCGGCGAGTGGGAGCCAAAACAAAAAAGTAGTCAGCAATACAGTAAATTCAGAATTCACTGGTGTGGCATCCTGACAGGTCTCCTGCTCCATCAGTGATGATAAACATTTGGTTGCGTGTGTTTTTGTATGCTCCCTCAATATATCCTGCCAGCTGTGCGCAGGTAGCTAGCACAATAGACTTTACAAGCGGCCCCAAAGAGCACAGACTTAGATAAGATACAAAGGCACCCAAGTCAGGTTTACTGAAGTACATTAAGAGTTGTCAGTAGTCAGATGGCCTCTGAGCCCCTATGCGTTTGTACCCACGACAATGGACATGGCTCAATTAATAGTATGGATTTTACTATTGCCCCCAGGCCAGCCAAAGAGTTAAGTGAGGTACTCCAACATTTATAGACAGAAATGAACAATCTCTGATACACACTGTACAGCTCATCTTACGCATTAATGGTGTGTTTGGTACCTCCCCTTGTACTTTCCTCCAAAGCATTCACTGCCCGCTGTTATGCTTTCACTCTTGTTGTTTCAAACTATTTTATCATGCACTCAGCTGTTGTCCTTGTACTGTCCTGATGGAATGTATTTACATATTTCATGTGCTTTTATCAGTGCTAGCAGGTCCAGTGCCAAGAGACACTGACTTGCAGGCAAACATTTGCTTTTGACAAGGCTTGTCTATTACTCATAGTATAACACTTGAACACTTCAGTTCAATCACCAGGCCCATGCTTTAGGCTCTTTCTTTCTCCTACACCCACAACATCTTTGTGAGGGAGGGCAATCCGCATTTTATGAATGAGGAAGTGAGGCACAAAGAGATGAAGTGACTTCCTCAAGACTTAACAGGATGTTGGTGATGGAGTAGGGAACTTAGTCATAGGCTCTGGATCCCATCCTTCTTCTCCCGTCTTCCTACTCACCATTTTTGGCTAAATGCTCCCATCAGCTTCCCTGACTCCTCGCAGAAGCAAGAGTATTTGCCGCTGATGGGGGTGCCCTCTGAGATCTATTTAGCGAGTCTTTATTAAACCCACTAAATCCAACTCTGGAAGATCGATCACGGCAGTGTCGATCTTCCCTAGAATTAAGACATAGCCTCCGTGCCCTCTTCTGGATTTCAGTTTATCCATGCTCTGGAATAGAGCGATGCCTCAGGGCTCCTTCCTTTAAGGCAATGTCTTCACCCTCTCAGGGTCTTTCTGGCCCCTGCTTTTCAGCTGGGTCACTATAATTCAGCACCCCACACCGGGGTGCCTCACACATGGCTGTGTGAGGGCAGAACGGCATAACCCCCTGCCCCGGGAACGGGCCTTGCCCCCACCCCCACTCCACCCCCCACTCTTCCTCCCCTTTCCCAAGAGTCCCCTTTTTCCAGCCTCCTCCTCCCCCCGTCAGGGAGTGTACCCTGAGAGTGCCTTACCTCCATAAAGATGACCCTGACGACCTTCCCCATGTTGAACTGGTGTCCCACTGAGCAGTAGCTGTCAGGGGTAGTGAGCTTCCACATGGCAATTGCGACCCTCTTCTCCAGGAAGATGGCAGGCCGCAGGTGGGTGTCACATCTCCGAAGGGCAGGAACGAGTCAGGCACACAGCTCCAAGAAGGTGGCCTTCCGTATGCAGAAGTTTTGGAGTCACTGCTGGTGGTCCCATAGCTCCATCACCAGGCGGTCCCACCAGTCGGAACTGGTGTCCCACCTCCAAATCGCCTCTCGACTGCGATGTACAGGGGCAAGGGCATTGCTCCCGCATCCAGGCAGAGGGACTCACAGATGAGCTGGGAGTCAGGCTGGGGCAGGACCGTCAAGACAGTCTGCTGAAATTGCTGCATAACCTGCAGCATGACAGTGTGGGGCCATCGTATGCCCACAGCAACTCTGGCTCCATCACCACAAACAAAATAATGCTGTTGCGTCCAACCAAGCTGGGCAACCAGAGCGCACACTGCAAAAGCTTTGCTGTCCCTCGGAGAGGTAGGCAAGCAAGCAGCAGAACCTGAGAAATGGCTGTCCAGGGGAGTCCCTTTAAGCACGCGACTCAGCTAGCCTTAGGCAACAGCACCTGGAAGTAATTGCTGACCTAATGCCCTGGCTGAAGTGGTCTTTTATGCGGGAGAGCGTCCAGTGAGTGTGGACACTCTTTCAAAAAAGCAGAGTGCTATTTCGATCCGCTTTTGAAGTGTGGACGCTCTCTTTTGAAAGAAGATTTTTCGGAAGATCTCTTCCAAAAAAGCTTCTTTTGAAAGAAGCTTGCAGTCTAGATGTACCCTTGTAGGCTATGTCTATACTGCACAATTATTTTGGAATAATTCTGAAATAGCTTATTTTAAAATAACACTACAGGGAAGCCTCAAAATTAGTCCAAAGGCTATTTTGAAATAGCAGAAGTGGAGTGTCTACACATGCCTTATTTCGAAATAGCTATTTCAGAACAGGTGTTATTCTTCATGTAATGAGGTTAACAGAAGTTGGAAAAAGCCGTCCGTTATTTCAAAATTATTTCAAAATAACGGAATTGCTGTATAGGTGCTCACATAGTTATTTTGGAATAACAGCCATTATCCTGAAATAACTTTGCCATGTAGACACACCCATACTGACCTGCTTACCTCTGATTGGCTGCTTCGCACACAGCCGCTCTAGGTGGCTTGGAGGACCTTTCTACTGCCCTTTTCTGGGGAAGGGTGTGTCAGGACCGCATAGCCTCCACTAGGGGTCCTCACAGCCTAGTTCACCCCATCATTATAAACCATGGATGTCTTGTAGGAATGATAGCTGCCCCACTTGGAGAAGGTCCCAAATATTTCCTATTCATTGTTTTTCAGCTAAGAGATTGAAACCAGGATCGTAGATTTCTCTTCTTGCTTCTCATGCACTAGCTGCTATTTTGGGACTTTCAGCTGCTGAGAAATATATAAAAAGACTCAAACTGGCAGTCAATGTCTGAAAGTCTATAAATCCCATGAACAACCCCTGAGTCATTCAGTCCCTCCTATTTTCATTGATATTAACATCTGAAGGTTTGTCCAGATCTTTCCCTGGAGTACTTTTCTCCTAGAAGCATAGTATATTTCACTTAGTGAGTTAATTCTATTGTAAGCCTTACTAATAAAGCTTTTAGCTATCCTGATTCAGTGTAAATGTCCCTCTGGAGATTAGAGGTCAGGATAGTTAAGGGTAGAGTCGACTGTCAAGCTTATAAGACTTTTATTGTGTAAGAATCCATAAAACTGATCCTTATCAAAAACAAATGTTCAGGACAGATAAGAGAAAGTGGGAGAAAACATGTCATTATTTGGAAACCACTACTAGATTCTGATTCCTTTGGCCATTTCCATGAATTAACAAAAGCCCCCTTTTTAGAAACAAATTTGGCAAAATCATTATAACAGACCCCGCCAAACTAAAATCATGAAATTTTATAAGTTAAAATAGTAATTCCTTTAGATAAAGGTAACTCAGCTTCTTACATGGATCAGACATTATATGGGGACCAAGATCCATATTCTCCATATGCAGGCTAGATCAATTAAGCCTGTAGTAATTGCTTATTATGTATTTCAGCTGAAATGGTTAAAGTCTGGCAAAGGAATGTTTTACTGCATTCTAGCCACGGAGTGGTATGGTAAAATGCATCAGCCATTACAGAGTCTAGAAGAGGCTAAAGGATAAAGCTAATAAGGCAATTGAAACAGCAATCCATTGTGTGGCTGGCAGGCGAGAAATAGAGTAAAAAGGTATGCTGTCAATGGGGCAGTGAGGTGGAATGTGATTCCTTTCCCTGACACAAGCAGTCAGAGGCCAAAAATCCCTGGCATGCTAGAGGGAGATGGAATGTTTAGGGACCAACTACACTGAAATAAAACTCCTATGGCCTGACCACTGCTAGACTGGGTCCAGCATGATTTTAGTTAGCTGGATGCCCACTTATAATGGGTGTGACCAAGTTTCCCGTAGTCCCATAAAGTTTGTTTGCAACCACCAGTCCTGGCTCTCTGTTCTGTGCTGTTATTTAGTTCAAATTTATCCCTAAATGTCTCCTAAGAGCCCAGGAAGCAGTGGAACTGATGGTAATGCTGCTGGATGACAATCTTGACCTCCCATGGTCTGGAAAATTCTCTGATTTCGCTCCGATCAGGTCCTCAGGGTGCCAAACTAGAGAGGTTCAACCTGTAATGAAGCCATTTAACAGGCATTTGCCAACCCCAGGTACCTACTATCAGTTTCTGAATGTATTGTGTTAGTCTACAGGACCTTTGTTTAAAATTTGCTTTAGAAATATTTCATGCATGTGTTACTGAAGATTATAAAATCACATCTCTAAACAATTGCCCTCCCCTGGCTGCTATCAGGCATCACCTCCCCCCTCCCCCCCCCACACAAAGTTTAATAGTATTGCTTAGGGCACCATAAATCCTAAGGATGGCCCCTTGGCTCCTCCCTACCTGAAGTTGTCTCCTGGCCATGCTTATCCTATTTCAGATGAGACAGGAAGAAGGGATTATGATATTACAGAGGATAATACCTCTGTGTGAGAATTTTAGTGTTAGTTCTTTCCCCTGCTTGCTTTTCCTAGATCACTTGTATCCGCGTGTCCTCCTATCAATTTCTAATCTTTGGGGATTGGGAAACAACTGTGTCCATGTTTATATGGCTTTGCTTTGCTTGGTGCCAACACTGGAATTTCCCCTGGAGCCTGAAAGTGTTGGCTGCCCATCTCTCATTGGCATTAATAGGAGTTGAGCCTGATCTATGCAGATTCACGCTAGCTAAATTGAACTTTTGCAATCAATACTGATGTAGTTAAACCAGTACAACAAGCCCCTGTGTGAACATTTATTTCTCTTTGACTAGTTGATTTTGGTTTAGCTTAAACCTGTACCTAATTTATTAAGGGCTTGTCAACAGTGCACCAGCTTGCCATGTACAAAGTCTCTGTGTAGACAGACCCTTAGGCAATGTCTGTCCTACACAGCCTATGCTGGACTGGCATAGCCCCCAGTGTAGATGCTTCACGTGCTAACAGAAGGAGGTGCACTCCTAGCAGAATAACACTTCCTCCCCAAGTGATGTTAGCCAGATAAAGTTCTACTCCTGGCTAGAACCCTGCACCATCATGGTATATGACTGAGCACCCTTGCATATGTACTGTACATAGCTCTGTTCCCCTGCTAGAATCATAGAATTCTAGGGCTGGAAGAGACCTCAGGAGATCATCAAGTCCAGCCCCCTGCCCAAAACAGAACCAACCCAAATTAATCATCTCAGTTAGGACTTTGTCAAGTCAAGACTTAAAAACCTCTAGGGATGGAGATTCCACCACCTCCCTAGGTAACCCATTCTAGTACTTCACCACCCTCCTAGGGAAATAGTTTTTCCTACTATCCAACCTAGACCTCCCGCACTGTAACTTGAGACCATTGCTCCTTGTTCTGCCATCCGTCACCACTGAGAACAGCATCTCTCCATCCTCCTTGGAACCTCCCTTCAGGAAGTTATCTGCTGCTATCAAATCCCCCCTCACTCTTCTCTTCTGCAGACTAAATAAGCCCAAATCCCACAGCCTCTCCTCATAAGTCATGTGCTCAAGCCCCCTAATCATTTTGGTTGCCCTCCGCTGGACCCTCTCCAATGTGTCCACATCCTTTCTATACTGGGGGGACCCAGAACTGGATACAATACTGCAGATGTGGCCTCACCAATGCCGAATAAAATGAAATAATCACTTCTCTAGATCTGATGGCAATGCTTCTCCTAATGCACCCTAATATACCATTAGCCTTCTTGGCTACAAGCCTTGTAGTACAAGGGCACACTGTCGGCTCATATCCAGCTTCTCATCCACTGTAGTTCCCAGGTCATTTTCTGCTGAACTGCTACTTAGCCATTCGGTCCTCAACCTGTAACAATGCTTGGGATTCTTCCATCCCAAGTGCAAGACTCTGCACTTGTTCTTCTTAAACCACATCAGATTTCTTTTGGCCCAATCCTCCAATTTGTCTAGGTCACTCTGGACCCTGTCCCTACCTTCCAACATACCTACCTCTCTCTCTAGCTTAGTGTCATCTGAAAATTTGCTGAGGGTGCAATCCATCCCCTCATCCAGGTCATTAATAAAGATATTGAACAAAACCAGCCCTAGAACCGATCCTTGGGGCACTCTGCTAGAAACCAACCACCAACCAGACATCGAACCATTGATCACCACGCATTGGACCCAACAATCTAGCCAACTTTCTACCCACCTTACAGTCTGTTTATCCAATCTGTGACAGGGCCCGCAGACCCCACACTCCGGATAGGGGAGAGCCTGCCCTATGGGGAGAGTGGGCCACCCCCCCAGCACTGTCACGCATGCTCCTGCCACAAGCCAGCAGATTTAAAAGCTAGCAGGGCTGAAGCGGGGGCAGTGGGGGGGGGGAGAGTAAGAAGCGGAATACCACCAGTGTCGGCGGAAGAGGCACTGACGTCTGCTTCTGGGTAGCGTGGTCTGCTGCCCTTGGCCCAACCCTGGACACCGGAGTTTGAGCCGGCCTCCAGCCCGTCGCCCCGGGAGGCGGGGAGACTGGCTATTCTCACGGGCCCAGCCCCGCTCGAGCCGGAACCTTCAAGCCTCCCCACTGTGGTGGGAGGTTTGCCCAACCCCGGACGCCTCCAGGACTCGGAACCAGGGATTACCCTGGTCCGAGCCCCCAACCCTTGCCGAGGAGTTGTTCCCCCCAGACCAAATATTGGGCCCAGAGGGGGCACAGGACCCATCCCTGAAGGCAGGGCCAGAGACCGCCATGGTGAACGCAGACCTTTCGGGGTGGGATACTGACGACCCCCTGGGTTGGATCTGGCAGCCGCGGGACAAACCTCAGCCTCAGCATGTACTACGCCACGGCACCTGAGCCTGCGAAGGAGGAACCAGCCGCAGGACGACGAAGGGTAGGCTCCTGACGTCGGTAGGAAGTGGCCCAAGGCACGAGAACTGCCCGAGGGGTCGGTGAGTTTCGGTGTCTTCCCCCGCCAACCGGGTAGTGGAGTAGTTCCCTACCCTTAGGGCTCTGGGCTGGGACCCGGTGGAGTCAGAGGGCCTGGGTCCCCCTACCTTCCCCAGGGGTGGAAGGGCGCTCATTCCCCTCCTCAGGGGCCTCATAGGAGTGGCCAGATTGTGAACCCTTGTCATAAACCCATATCCCCCTTTGTACTGGAGGGCCGGGTTGTGAACTCTGGTCATAAGGCCCTATACCCGCCCTGGCATTTCAGGGCCGGGTTGTGGACCCTGGTCATAAGACCCTATACCCGCCCTGGCATTTGAGGGCCGGGTTGTGGACCCTGATCATAAGACCCTATACCTCGCCCTGGCATTTCAGGGCCGGGTTGTGGACCCTAGGCTGTAGATCATATATCCCCTGTGCGTAGACCCTAAGCGGTGAGCGGGACAGAAAGGGGCAGAGAAACTATTAAAGCCCGAGGGAGGGGGACCGCCTGAAGGGCGTTGGTCGCCAAGTCACAGGCGTGCCCACCCCCACACCTCCACGTGGGGCGAGAGTAAAACTAGGAGGCTCTCCACGGGGCAGGGACCCCAGTGGCTCCTGGCCCCCCCTTAGAGCCCTCCTAACATAATCCATACTTCCCTAACTTGCTGGCAAGAATATTGTGGGATACCTATAAAAAGCTTTGCTAAAGTCAAGGTAGATCATATCCACTGACTTCCCCATATCCACAGAGCCAGTTATCTCATCATAGAAGCTAATCAGGCTACATCTAGACTGCTTTCTTCTGCCTAAAGAAGATATGCAAATTCAGAGCACATTTGCATATCTTCTTCCGATCGCATTATCGGAATAGGTTTTGTCAAAAAAGAAAGCAATTTAGACACAGTTCTTTTGGAAAAAAAACCCTTTTTCGAAAGAACCCTGCACACCTAATTTTTTTAGGAAGAAGGGTTCTTTCGAAAAAGGAGGTTTTTTTCAAAAGAACCGCATCTAAACTTCTTTCTTGTTCGACAAAACCTCTTCCGATAATGTAATCAGAAGATGATATGCAAATTAGCTTCAAATTTGCATATCTTCTTTCGGTAGAAAAAAGCCGTATACGTAGCCTCAGACTGGTCAGGCATGACTTACCCTTCGTGAATCCATGTTGACTATTACTGATCACGTACCCCTCTTCCAAGTGCTTCAAAATGGATTCCTTGAGGATCCCTACCATGACTTTTCCAGGGACTGAGGTGAGGCTGACTGGTCTGTAGTTCCCTGGATTGTCCTTCTTCCCTTTTTTAAAGATGGGCACTAAATTTGCCTTTTTCCAATTGTCCGGGACCTCTCCCAATCTCCACGAGTTTTTAAAGATACTGGCCAAAGGCTCTGCAATGACATTTGCCAACTCCCTCAGTATCCTCGGATGCATTAAATCCGGACCCATGTATTTGTGTATGTCTAGCTATTCTAAATAGTTCCTAACCTGTTCTTTCTCCACCAAGGCTGTCCACCTCCTTCCCATACTGCATAGCCTAATGCAGTAGCCTGGGAGCTGACCTCGTCTGTGAAGACAGAGGCAAAGAAAGCATTGAGTACTTCAGCTTTTCCCACATCATCTGTCACTAGGTTACCGCCCTCATCCAGTAAGGGCCCCACACCCTCTCTGATCACCCTCTTATTGCTAACATGTCTGTAGAAACCTTTCTTGTTACCCTTCACATCCCTCTGCTGTCTAATCACATAGGGTGTGTTTCCATAGCAAGCCCTCAGCAGCAAGTGTCAGCCCAGTTCAACAAGTTTAGGCCGGTGGGCATTTGCACTAGCACACTAAAAATATCTGTGTACACATTGAGGACCATACTGGCCCTCAGGCTCTGAAGCCCACCCCTATCACTAGATTTCAGACCCCAAGCTCCAGCTGGAGCCAGGATATCTAGGCAGCTATTTTTAGGGTAGTACCATGAGCCTGAGTCTGTTGACTTGCACTCGAAGGCTGGCCACCATAATCTGTACAGAAACACGCATAGAGATCTCACTGTAATGAGCTAAGAAAACTTTGTAGGTATTGAGCAAATGGCTCAGGCTTTTAGACACCCTCCATCTGTCTTTGATGCCAGAGAAGAAATCTTGACTGATGTCTCAGGTTCCCTCTAGAGCTATTACCAATCTAGTAAGATATAGGAAAGGAAGGGAAAAGATGGTGAATGCTACTCAGTGTTCAAAAGAATGAGTACATGAGAAAATCTACCTACAGTTCCCTAAGGCATGAAAGCTGGATATCTAAATTGAAATATATCAGTTTGGGGAGTTTGGTTTGTTCAACGAAGAGGAACAGCTTTTAGCAGAGAGTAGATCCTTTTCATGTTTAGTTGAAGACTATTTTCCACTAAAAAAAATTTTCATTGGGAATAAAATTGACCAGTCCTAGTCATCTTGGCTGAGAAAGTGGGGGATAATTTGTATGATGAGATGAGACATCTCTTCAGCACTGAGACAATATTCCAAAGGCATTTCAGAAATGTCAGCAAATAGCTTCCAAGTGGCAACAGGTTTTGTGCACCACCACCTTGTGCCTAGATTTGAACCAGCAACCTAGAAACAGCAGGGTTCATAGCCCTGAACCTGCCAGATTCTTGCAGAGTTGCCCTGTGTTGAATTTTGAGAAAACATCTTATACTGGGATGCAGGCACCCAAAGAGCAGAGCTGATTCTTTAAGGCACAGTGAGTATGTGCAAATTCTGGTGTAGATGGAACATGCTACAGCAGTGGTCACCAACCCGTACCTCAGGATCTACCAGTAGATCTTAGAGCCTCTGACAGGTTATCCTGACTGGTTTGTCCAGGAAGCTATCGAGTGCTGGCACTTCAGCTGCCCCTCCCCCCATTGTCATGCTGCTCCTGCCCTCTGCCTTGGAGCTGCCCCCCTGGGAGTCTCCTGCTTGCTGTGCAGGGTGTGGGAGGGAGAAGGGGGGGCGCTGATGTCAGGGTGTCCCTCCTCGCCCCACTTCTGTACTGTATCTCCACACAGAGAGAAGGGGTTGGAGGGAGCTTGGCAATGCAAATCTCTGTCACACACACACTGCGTGTCTCTGTCATTCTCACAAACACACAGGGTATGTCTAGGCTACATGGCTCTGTCGACAGAGCCATGTAGATGAGGCAGGACGACAAAGGGAAACGAGGGTTACAGGATCTGCCGACAAAGGGTTCTGGGGTCGGCAGATCCCCATCTAGACTGCCGCGCTGTGCCGACAAACAGCTGATCGGCACAGCGTGGTGGCCATTTTGATTTAAATGAAGCGGCGATTATTTAAATCACCGATTCATTTCCCTTTGTCTCGTAAACTAATCTACATGGCTCCATTGACGGAGCCATGTAGTCTAGACGTACCCACACTGTCCTTCCCTCTCAGCTCCTAACCCAACACATAGGTGGAGGGTTGTTGTTACTTCTTTTACTGCTTGCAAAGTGTGTTATGTTTTGTTTTTGACTGGTCTGTGCATTTCATAATTTTCATTTCTCTCTTACGCTTACATTTAATTCTTTGAGTAGTGAGTTCTAAAATGCCTGACCTATTGTGGCTGGAGTTATCATCTCTGTGGTGATTGCTGCTCCTGGAAGTGGCTGGCATGTCCCTGCAGCACCTGAGAAAGGCAGAGCAAGGGGACTCCACATGCTGTCCTTGCCTGCAAACACCACTCCTGCAGCTCCCATTGATTAATAACTGGGAACCGTGGCCAGTAGAAGCTGTGGGCTCAGTGCCTGTAGCTGAGTGCTACTACAGAAAGGATGTGGACACATTGGAGGGGATACAGCAGAGGGCAACCAAAATGATTAGGGGGCTGGAGCACATGACCTACGAGGAGCGGCTGAGGGATTTGGGCTTATTTAGTCTGCAGAAGAGAAGACTGAGGGGGGTTTGATAACAGCCTTCAGCTTCCTGAAGGGAGGTTCCAAAGAGGATGGAGAGAGGCTGTTCTCAGTAGTGACAGATGGCAGAACAAGGAGCAAAGGTCTCAAGTTGCAGTGGGGCAGGTCTAGGTTGGATATTAGGAAAAACTATTTCCCTAGGAGGGTGGGGAAGCACTGGAATGGGTTCCCTAGGCAGGTGGTGGAATCCCCATCCCTAGAGGTTTTTAAGTCTCGGCTTGATAAAGCCCTGGCTGGGATGATTTAGTTGGGGTTGGTCCTGCTTTGGGCAGGGGGCTGGACTCGATGACTCCTGAGGTCTCTGCCAGCCCTAGGATTCTGTGATTCTATGAGGGACAGCACATGGCACCATGGAGCAATCACTGTACATGTCAGCTGTTTTCAGGAGTGGTGCAGGGCCAGAGCAGGAGGGGCGAGCATTCGAGCAGCTGAGGACAGCTGCCCCAACAGGCCCATCAGGCCGGGGTGCACATCGGGAGGCCCTGAGGGAGAGGTTCTCTGAAGGAGCCCAGTAACTCTCCCCAGGGCCTCCCCAATAGGGGCCTCTGGCTTGCTGCCCTATCCCTTCCCCACCACAACCCCTTCCTTTGCCCCTTCCCTGACCTCTCAATAAAAACACCTGTTTGATTTTGAATAAAATGAAGTCTGTATTTATATTACATTAAAAAAGGTGTGCAGGGGGAAGGGGGCTCATAACTGGGAGGGGGCTCAGGGCTGGGAGGAGTAAGGGGGGGTGGCTCAATGTATCACCATGGGTGCAGGGTCTCGTTGGAGTTGGGGTTGGGTGGGTCCAGGGACCACAGGGGGGTGCACAGGAACGGGGGCTGGAGTGGGGTCAGGGATGGCAGGGGGGCAGAGAGAGGGGCCATGGGCATCACTTGGGGTGGGGCATAGGTATCACCTGGGGAGGGAGCAGAGGCAATGCTTGGGGAGGGAGCAGCAACATAGCAGGGGGGCAGGCGGAGGGGGAATGGGCATAGCGGGGGGGGCCGGAGGCTGGAAGCCAGGAGCAGTGGCATCAGGCAGGTGTGCCATCATGCACAACATGATGGCACACATGTTGTCACACCGCAGCATCAGCTGGTCCCATGTTCGGTTCCACCACTCCAAGTCCTCACGGACCTTGTGCGCCAGGGTCTGCTGCATGTCACGCAGGACACTGATGTGCTGGCGCATCAGGTCTTCATGGACCCTGACGCACCTTTGAGTCCCCCGGGCTCTGGCAGGTGGCTGCGGTGGCGTGGCTCAGCCCTCCGTCCTGGCTGGTCCGGCTGTGGAGAACACACAGAGGGAGAGGCGGTCAGTCATCCATGCAGACACTGTCCCTGAGGCTGTGCCCTCCTCTGTGAGCAGCGACCAACAGTCCTCGGGGCAGAGGAGGGGGATGTCCCAGGAGCTGCACAGCGGGCTATGCCTCACAGGGGCCCTGACATGCCCAGGGGACCGTGCTGCCTGCTTCCACCCACCCCCTGGCCCGCAGTCAAGCAGGCAAGGGAAGTGTCTGGCCACAGTGGGATCCCCTCCTGGGTGGCAGAGGAGCCGGGAGCAGCCTGGGCCTCTCTGGGGTCCGCATATACAGATGCGGCTCACAGTGCTGTCTACGGGAGCGGCTGCTGTTTCACACGTGCAGGCATGTCCATGTGCTGTGTGCAGCACTCCTCGGTCTGTGTGGGGTCGTGCCTGCGCCTTTGTGGCTAGCCTGCTTCCACCCATGGTGCCCCCACCCACCGTGGCAGGACATGAATGGCCTCCCCTGAGCCTGGCTGCAGGATCCTGGGCACGCTCAGGGGGTGCCTACTGCGTCTGCATGCCGCACGTGGTTGCATGCTGCATGTGGTTGCATGTGCACGGACTGCAGCATGATGTCCAGCCTGAGCAGCCCGAGCGAAACTCACCCTCCACCCCCTGTGCACCCGCCTCCCGCACCCTGTGTGTGTGACAAAGTGAGACCACTCACCTGAAGATCCATCCCAGGCGTCCAAGGAGGCCTGGGAGACATCCTGGGTCACTCTTACCAGTTCCAGGGACAGGGTTACAGTGTCCGTCTCCTCCTCCATCTCCTCCACCTCTGACTGGCCCTGGCCCTCCTCCTCCTCTTCCGTGGAAACCTCCGGCTGGGCGATGATGGGGGTCTCCAGGCCAGAGTCCACCAGGATGGGTGGGCAAGGCTTTTCCCCACTCCACCCCACCCCCCACGATCTGGTGCAGCTCCTGGTAATAGGGGCAGGTGTGGGGTCCTGCCCTTGAGCGCGAGCTGCGCTCTGTGGCCTGGACATATCCCTGGCAGAGCTCCTTTACTTTACTCCAGACCTGTTCCAAGATCCGGGGTGGGTGTCCGCGCTCTGCCAGGGCGTTGGCCATCCAGCCATAAATGTCGGTGTTTCGTCACTTGGACCAGAGATCCTGCAAGGTCCCTCCTCACCCCACAGTTCAAGGAGGGACAGGATCTCCGGTCTGTACCAGGAGGGTGCACGCCTCTTGGTTCCCCTGAGTGGGTTCTGGGACCCCTGGGGCTGCTCCCTGTGAGGGCCAGGAGGGTCGCGGGGGGGCTTGAAGGCTCAGCCATGGCTGACAAGACCTGTGGCAGGGAGAGCCGCACAATGAAGACAAATCGCTTGATCATTGTCTTCGGTCCACTCTCTCTGGGGCACCTGGTGCTGGCCACTGTTGGCAGACAGGCTACTGGGCTAGATGGACCTTTGTTCTGACCCAGTATGGCCGTTCTTATGTTCTTATGAAGCCGACTTCCTGCCACAAGGCTTGTCCAGGGTGCCTGCAGCTTTAAGAGGGGCCAGGAGACAGGAACTGTAGAGTCCTGATTACTTTGTATGGAGTGGCCACCAGGGCACCTGTGCTATTTCCTGGAGGCCTCTTTTAAAAACAAAACAAAACAAAACAAAAAAAAACCTCCTCCCCGTCCACACATGCCTTTTTCTGAAAGAGCTCTTTAGGAAAAAGGCTTCTTCCTCATAGAATGAGGATTACCAACATCGGAAAAACCCCTCTGTTCTTTCGATTTACTTTAGAAAGAATGTGATTGCAGTGTGGACGTTCCGCAAGTTTTGTCAGAAAAACGGCAGTTTTTCTGACAAAACTCTGTAGTGTAGACATACCCACAGTGCCATGGATTTTTGATCACTGTGTAGATGTACTGAGAGCATTTGGCTTTTAAGGAAATGAGATGCTTTGGTCTGGAACACAAATTCTGTGAATCTGCCGCTTTCCCCCTTAAGAATGTGTTTGAAAGGCTAGCAAATTTAATTTTGGTGGGAATGTTATCTCACATAGGATTATGACGATCTAGACACATAAACTAACACCTGAAACCTGCCTATGTCTTGTTTAGTTTGTCCTTTTATATTGTGTTTTACAAGGGTTTCCCATCTTCTGAGAAACTCATTGGCAGGTTCCTCTTCTGTTAGCACATTTCTGTGCAAGGGTTTCTAGAGAATCCTACCAACAGCTGCAGTATAACAGTAATATTTCTGTAAGAAGTCTCCTGCCATGTTATATTCAATCTCATGTTTCCCACTGTTTTGACCTGCAGTGCAATCAGAGTTTGCCAGCTTTGCTGTGTAAAACCACTGCAGAGGAATAGATAATCTTGTGGCTGCCCATTTGACATTGTATCTAGCTTTATTGCTGTTGTGGGACCAATAAGGCATCTGCGTGTGGTTTTTGTAATCTGCAGCATAGCTCTAGATGGAGAGTCATTAATTTACAAAATAAATGTTCTGAAGGAGATAACTAAGAGTTCAAAAACCCTAACATATTAAAATGCAGCATCACGTCTTGGTGTTTGTGGCATTTTTACAAGCCACAAAATATCCCACGCCCTCATCTCCATCTTTAATAAAATGGCATGGCAGGGAGTAGACTGTCAGCTGCTGCTGTTTTGTTGTAAAACACTGAGGATGTGTTTCTGCACTTTACAAGACAAAGATATTTCCTGCTCTGCGGAGCTTGCAGTCTAAAATCATGATCCATGCTCTTGTTGTATAGTAACTTACTCCCAGGGCTGAGGACAGACTTTTCCTGGCCAGGTGTACCGTGGTGGTTCCAGGCCCCTGGAAGGGGAGGAGTCTCACGTGGAAGGGGTGGGGCTGGGGGCTAGCCATCTGGAGCACACCACTATTCACCACCCAGAGCTCCAGCAATGATTTAAAGGGCCTGGGGCTCCAGCTGCTGCTGAAGTAGCAGTGGCAGCAGCTGGGAGCCCTGGGTCTTTTTAAATCACCAGGCCCCCTGTGTCCTCCCTGGTCAGTGGCCCTCATTACTCCTCAAGCAGTCTGAGATGCAGTGTGAGGCTTAACTATTGATCCCAGAGTGCTTTGCGATCTTTAGATGGAAGTCACCATGGAAGCAAAAGAATTATCATTCTTATCAGTGGTTCATCTCTTTGAAGCCATGCACAGGGAATTATTAATTCATTATTATAGCTGAAATTACCCAGATTCCTCAGCCATCTAGGTACATCTGGCAGAATCACAAGAGACAACTATACCATCTGACTGGAGAGGCCTGAGCTTTGAAAGCACAGATCCCAGTTATCAACCTGCTCCCACCTCTCACTATGGCGTATGCTTGGATTTGTTAGGTGAATGTGACAGTGAGGCTTAAGAAAAAAAGAACAGCCAGACTGGGTCAGAACAAAGGTCCATCTAGCCCAGGGTCTTGTCTTCCAACAGTGGCCAATGCCAGGTGCCCAAGAGGAAATGAACAGAACAGGGAATCATCCAGTGGTCCACCCCTTGTCACCCATTCCCAGCCCTGACAAACAGAGGTAGGGTCACTGTCCCTGCCCATGCTGGCTAATAGCCATTGATGGACCTAACCTCCATGAATCTATCTAGCTCTTTTTTGAACCCTGTTAAAGTCCTATCCTTCACCGCATCCTCTGGCAAGGAGTTCCACAGGTTGACTGTGCGCTGAGTGAAGAAAAACTTCCTTCTGTTTGTTTTAAACCTGCTGCCTATTAATTTCATTTGGTGACCCCTAGTTCTTATATTGTGGGAATATGTAAATAACTTTTCCTTACTTACTTTCTCCACACCAGTCATGACTTTATAGACCTCTATCATATCCCTTTCCCCCTTAGTCCTCTCTTTCCCAAACTGAAAAGTCCTAGCCTTATTAACCTCATATGTCTTGTTGCATACTGGCTTGTTCCATATTCACACCTCTGTAACAACCTGAACTTAAATATATTCTGTTACTCACGCTGCTTACGTGGTTCCTTGGCCTTGTTCAGAATGTGTAAGGTTTTTTTGATTGGAGGAAATAATTCTTTCCGAGTAAATATTTGAATAACAATTTCCATCTTTTTTTTTTGTTTTGTTTTGTTTTTTTTTGTTTTCACTGGCTCCAAGGACAAGCCAAGTGATATCTTTGCTGGGAACTTGAATGCAAGGTTTAAAAGGCGTTCTTGAGCCACAGCACTATCTCAAGAACACGGACTGGGGTTTTTCCCTGCATTGTTAGTGTGTCAACATTCTGGAAGTTCTGTGAATGTAGAGACATGATTTGTTTTTTACTTCCCACTCTGATTTGAGGTTGATCGAAATTGTCTTGTTACTGAACCAGTCCACTGGGCATTATAACAACTTCCCCCAGTCCTGAGATTTCCCTGATGAGTCTGACCTGTCTAACTTGGGTTTCTTTAATTGTCAGGACCTTACAGGCCTGATCCAAATCTCATCCAAGACCAAACCTATGGGAGTTTTTCCAGGGACTTTGGATCAGGTGGGAATGAGATAAAATCACCGTAAAAATTGCAAGCCCTGCAAAGAATGGGCTCAATAGCAGTGGCAGTTACTAGGAATGCAAAGATATTATTGCAGCTTAAATATTTATCCCTATTGCATTTGGAAAACAACTTTACTTGGCCATCACTCAGGGCTTTCTGGGTCTCAGCCAAGGTCTTATAGTCTCCAGGGGCCCCTGGAAGTAAAGGAGGGGGAGGGAGATATCAGGCCAGGAGATTCCTTCACATTTGGCCACGCTGCTACAGGGGATTGGGGTGGGCTGGTGTGTGCTTCTCATCTTGCTCCACTGCCAATTTGGATCTCTCTTTGGGTTTGCCTCCCTCTGCTTCTTTTAAAACAGCCGGGTCCCCAGATGTCTGTCTGGCTTCCTTATGCTTAAGGCTCCCCCAGGTGACAGCACTGTTCTTGGGCACAGCGGTGCCAAATGCTTCCTGACATCTGAGAAATGTTATACCCTGAGAACGTGCCTGCATGTAGCAATCTGACCTCCATTCAGAGCAAAGCTTGCTTAGTCCATACCTCAGTGCTCCTAGAGCCCAGACCCATTCTATGAGCAACATGCCTGGTGGGGGCAAGTGGACTGGATTTTACTTGTACAAAGATAGTGTTGCTCAAATTGTTAAAAGCAAATTGTTACAAAGGGAAACAGCAGAGAAAGTGTTTCAGGATTTAGTGCTGCATTAACCCAGTACATATATTACAATCTATCTCTGAGGGAGCTTCTGCATTATCACATGTCCTCCTGACCTGCTCTGATTTTTTGTTCACCTCTACATAAGCAGATCCAGGGCTTGGTTTTGGACCCTGGCAGAAATTCAACAGCCAAGGGCACCTACGTTGTGCCCAGACATTTTTCTTATTTTTATTTAATTGAAATAAAAGCACTTAGGAATCTCCACAAAAGGCTTGTGAGAAATCCTGCAGAATAGAGGGCAAAATATCTTTTGCATAATCACATAGATAAAGCCATGGCAATTCATTGAGCTTAGTAAGCAGGATAAGTCACTGCCCCTTCTTTGGCTAGTCACTAGCTGGAACACAGAGGCACCAAGGCTAAGTCTACACTGCAGAGTTTTTGTGCAAAACCAGGCATTTTTGCGCAAAAACGTGCAGAGCGTCCACACTACAAGCGCGTTCTTGTGCAAAAAATAAGCACAGTAAATCTTAAGAACACAGGGCTTTTGAGCAAGAGTTATTCCTCCACAAGAGCTCTTGTGCAAAAAGGCGTGTGGGTGGGCAACAGGGGTTTCTTGCGCAAGAAATCCCTACGGCTAAAATGGCCATCCGAGCTTTCTTGCACAAGAGAGCGCCCACACCACCATGGACGCTCTTGCGCAAAAGCACATGACAGTGTGGACATGCTCTTGCGCAAGAACTCTTGCGCAAAAAGTTATTGTGCAAGAATCCTACAGTGTAGACGTAGCACAAGAGCTTGCATTGCTTTAATGTGAAGCTTTCAAAATTATACTAGAATCAACAGGGCTGGCCCACATGTAAGGTGAACGAGGCAGTCGCTTGGGATGCCAAATTAGATGGAAGTGAATTTATTTTCTCTATTTTAAAAATATTAATATGTTATCTCTTATAAATGAAAGTGTCAAATACAGTACTCATCAAACAGTGCATCATTGCCATGTCAGAAGCTGAGTTATATTATTTGTTTCACATTGCAGAGAAGGGCTGTTGTAATTCTTCAGAGAGGACCAGTCAGGATTTACTGCCAAGGTGTCCTCACAGGTCTCTGGCTCCACTGATGATGATAACCAGAAGGCTGCTTGCGTGTGTACTCATTGATGTGTGCCGGTTGACTTGTGGACTTAGTTTTCACAGCAGAACCCAAGATAGCCCCCAAAGACCACAAACCAGATAAGGATCAAAGGTGCCAGGCCAGGTTTATTGTAGAGCGAAGTACAGTAATAGTTGTCAGTAGCCTCTGCTGAACCATTACGCATATGTACTTGCCACAATGGAATGACTCCCACTGCCCCCTACGTCATTCAAAGATTGTTCCCCCAAGATACCACCTTATATACAGGTACAACAAATCACACCTCACTGCTGACGTATCAGGTTGCCACCCTCTGACATTGTCAGGTTCCCACCCTCTGACACTACTTAGATACCACCCATCACCCTGTACCTAGTGGTTTGATTAGATCAGGGGTGGCCAACCCAAAGCTCGCGAGCTGCAGGCAGCTCTTCTCCCCCAAAAGTGTGGCTCATGAAGCCACTCCTGCATCCCCCTCGAAACGGCTCCCGCCCCCAGCTCCTCCGTGCTCACTGGGGTGGCGATTAAAAATGGCGCCCAAGATGGCAGCTGTCGATGGGAGCCTGATATGGCCAAAAAGCCTAAGCTTGTTTCTTAAAGGGGCAGCCTCCCTTTTTTTTTTCCTCAACAATTCTAGTGCAGCTCTTCGCATTTTTTCCACCGCTGTTTTGGCTCTCTTTGTTAAATAGGTTGGCCACCCCTGGATTAGATCATCTCTAGCCATTATGCTGTCATTTTAGACCCTTTCCTGAACCTGAGTCTATCTGTGAGGAGCGGGTACCAAGGTCTTTTTTAACGAGCTATTGATGTTATGTGCTTTCCACTTATGACCAATTAGTGTTCTGCACCTGGGCCTATTACCAATTAGTGTTTTGCACTTTCAGCCCTGTTTGTGCCAAGTTCTGTGAGCTGAGGCCTGCCTCTTGCTCACAGCTTAGTTTTGCTTTATGTTAGCCATGTTTTGTCCATTGTTAGCTAGGCTTCAGGCCTGAAACCAGGCCTGTGCTGCATTGGCTTATGTTTTAGGCCTTCATCTTACTACTGCTGTATATGTAAATACAGTTAAAATGTGTCACAGCATAGCTTTAAAAGAGCACTGCCTGGTGGTGGAGCCTGGCAGTTCAGTCATTCTCAGTAGCCCAGTGCTGGTCAGTCGTACAGTCAGTGTTGCTTGCCGCTTAGAGAAGGCCTGTCATCAACCTACAACAGCTGTTCTGTCATGTTACGACTGTGATCCTGAAGATGCTGTGCCCACAAATAATTTGTGTTGTGTTGGACTTGAAAAATGTGGTAAGAGGTTTTAACAAGATTGTAAAAGGAGAGACTCACAAGTCCTTGTAAGATTAAGATTGTGTATTTAGTGTGGACTATTAGTGTTAAAATAACAGTAAAGTACTGTTTTTTGAGAACCTGAGTGCTAGTGTTAACATATACCACTTATCAAATACGTTCCTTTCTGTTCTAATTGCAATAAAGTTTGTAATGATAGAAATTCTGGCCTTCTGTTTAATTTTTAAAATAGCTTTAAATGAACGTCAAAATGATAAAATTTACCAGATTTGTGTTACTGTGATGTCCTTGCATGTGCAGTAACTTCTCATTTTTCTCTATTTTCAATGTGTGGGAGTGGCGCCAAAGTTATAGTTCACCTAGGAAGCCAAAAAACCTTGGGCCCTGATTATGAGTCTAGGGTTTTGCGAGCAATTCCTACTCACCAGCCTACTCTCTGCTGTCTGTGGTTAAAAGTCTGATAGAATTCACTGAGGTAAGGTTTGCAATAAAACTCTGAACCTGAAATCACCCAAACATTGGGAAAGATCAAATCTGCCTCCGAATATTTACAGCCTGAGAGCTGCTGTTTCAGTTCAGACATGTAGTCCATGATCAAAATAATGCACATAAAAGTGGCAGCGTTTGTGTGCTTGGAAATGTATTTTTCTCTTTATGAGGGGGCCTTTTTCCAGGCAGACTTGTGCTTTTCAGAGTCTCTTAGATAAGTGAATACATACCGAAAACTATAGCTATCGTTCTGTATAAAGCCATGGTACACCCACATCTTGAGTACTGCAGGCAGATGTGGTCACCTCCTCTCAAAAAAGATATATTGGCATTGGAAAAAGTTCAGAAAAGGGCAACAAAAATGATTAGGGGTTTGGGACAGGGGCTGCCATACGAGGAGAGATTAGTAAAACTGGGACTTTTCATCTTAGAAAAGAGGAAACTAAGAGGGGGTTATGATAGAAGTCTATAAAATCACGACTGATGTGGAGAAAGTAAATAAGGAAAAGGTATTTACTTGTTCCCATAAGAACTAGGGATCACCACATGAAATTAACAGGTAGCAGGTTTAAAACAAACAAAAGGAAGTATTTTTTCACATAACACACAACCTGTGGAACTCCTTGCCAGAGGATGTTGTGAAGACCAGGACTTTAACGGGGTTCAAAAAAGAGCTAGATAAATTCATGGAGGATAGGTCCATGAAAGGCTGTTAGCCAGGATGGATAGGAATGGTATCCCTAGCCTCTGTCTTTCAGAAGCTGGGAATGGGCATCAGGGCACTTGATGATTACCTGTTCTGTTCATTTCCACTGGGGCATCTGACATTGCTCGCTGTCAGAGGACAGAACATTGGTCTAGGTGGACCTTTGGTCTGACCCAGTATGGCCGCTTTTATCATCCCCAAACTTCTGCTAGTGCAAGAGAAAGTTATTGCTGCCGGAGGAACTTAAGCTAGCCCAACTATTAGCGTGTTTCTAAAAGACAACAGATAAGCCAAATAAAACAGGAACCAGTTCTTGAAGGAATATAGTGTATTTAATCATGTAAATACCAGGGACTATTCATTTTCACCTGGTTTTAGAGAAGTCTCTTATATTCAGCACAGCAGGGATATTGTACCTGGAGGAGAAAAGATACTATATAAAATCAGCCATGTGTTCTTGAAAGGATGAATTAAATATTCCCAGTGCAGATTGTCTGGAGTTATATAAAATCTGAGGTGGATAAACTCCAAATTGCATCCCTCCAGTATCAGAAGCTGGTGAATTGATAGAGGAGGGAGCGAGGTAGATAAGTGATTCTAATAAATCCTGGGAGCATCAGTGCTACATTCAATTTGTGTTCCTTTTCTTCCCATGAGCAAACAAGTACCCTTCCCTCAAATATTCCAGGTTTATCTCCTCTCCATCCCGGCACACAGGCAGCTTGCTTGGTGCACAGGAGATCTGCACTCTGTGCATTGGCTGATCAGATTTATTGCTTAATGCTGTGCAACAAAAGTGCACTGACCATACTGTGTCTGGAGCCTGCTATTTTCAAGGAAGAAAAAGGCAAGGCAGCATTTGTACCTTATGGCACTTAGATTGAGGTGAGAATTTTTACATTTGGCTCTTAGAGAATCCCAATTTGTTTCGTAAAACTGAGAAACCTGAACCAATAAAATCAGTAGAAAGACTTATTAGATCCAGCCCTGCATGTCTTGAGATCTCCCAAATTATTACAGTATGGGGAAATTTTCTCCCTTATTATTTTTAGTGCTCAGGCTTTTGATTTATTTTTACCACTACTGTTTGGCAGGGCATATTTTTGCATCCTTTATTATCATTACCACTTTGCGTCAGGAAGATAAATTTATCCCCATCCCATGCTTTCTATTGTTATGAAATGACAGAGTTAAACGCAACTTATTCACAGATTTCTTATTCAGTGATTAGCACGTCACCTAGAATGGAACATTAACGTTGTAGGATTAGTTCACTCTTGCTATTTATATAACTCTTTATAAGAGCCTTCAATTTTCTTCTGTTTAAAGGGGAGAAATTTGCATAATTTTTCTTTCCCGTGAAATAAAAGCATCTCCTAAAAATTGTCCTTGTTTTTTAAAATATTTCTGAAGATCCCTTTATTCTGAAAGTGGTGTGGAGGCTTTTTAGCTTGAGTTACTTAAAAACCAAACCAAGGAAAGCCCAGAAGAATATAGTGTAGAGCGGAATGTTACACTAGATCCTGATGGGATTAAACAAGTGTGATCTATCGACACTGAAGGAAGAACCTATCATTCCTATTGGATAGTTGTTCAAATGATTCCATTGCTTTTGTTAATCCAGTACATCTCTCTCAGTATAAATGGTATGTCAGGGTTGTAGACAGTTTTTAGCCTCATTGTTTGATTTCCTTAAGTGCAGAGTTAAGACTCATTGACACACAATCATGTTGTCCTTCTAAATATCTATTGCCTTCAAAGTACATCTTTGCTGAGTGAGGCCTTTAGGGTCAGACCTATTAGTCTATAGCAGAGGTGGGCAATAATTTTGGAAGGGGGGCCACTTCACAAATTTCAGAAGTGGCCACGGGCGGACCCAGAAGGGGCGGGGCCTCAGAAGGGCTGGGGTTGAGAACTACCCTGCTGGGTACAGTGACCTTATTTTCTGAACCAGCTGCAGCTAGTAAGAACAGTTTAATTTATTATGTCCAACACAAAAGGTTTTGATATTTTCTTTATTTATGGAAGGGATGGGGAACCCTTTTTGGGTTGGGGGTCACTGACCCACAAAAAATCAGTTGGGGACCACACAAGTGAGAAGCAAAAAAACTCCTCCAAATCCCCCCCCCCCATGCTCACTGATGCGGCCCCAGCTAAGATACCTCACTCCTCTAGTGCCACAACCTCACAGGATGAGGGGAGGGGAGGGGAAGGGAAGGGAACGGGGAAACTGAGGTTCAGGGCTTCCCATAGACCAGATTTACTTTTCTGGAGTTAGTGGATTTTATAGACCTTGAGTATGTCTACACTACAAAGTTAATTCAAACTAACAGCCGTTAGTTCGAATTAACTTTCATAGGCGCTACACATGCAAACCGCTAGTTCGAACTTAATTCGAACTAGCGGAGCGCTTAATTCGAACTAGGTAAACCTCATTCTATGAGGAGTAACGCCTAGTTCGAATTAAGTAGTTCGAATTAAGGGCTGTGTAGCCACTTAATTCGAACTAGTTGGAGGCTAGCCCTTCCCAGCTTGCCCTGGTGGCCACTCTGGGCCAAGCCAGGGAAACTCTTCTGCCCCCCTCCCGGCCCCGGAGCCCTTAAAGGGCCACGGTCTGGCTACACTGCTCGTGCCAGCTGCAAGCCTGCCAGCACCCAGCCAGCAGACCCTGCACCTGGCACGGCATGAGCCAGCCACCCGCTGCCACCCAGCTCTCCGCCTCTTCCCAGGACCAGGCTGGCGGCTCCCAGGAGCCTGCCCGGGGCCGCAAGAGGCGGGCACCCGCCTGGTCTAGTGCGGAGATCGTGGACCTCATCAAGGTTAGGGGGGAAGCCTCCAATGTCCACGATCTCCGCACTAGCCACAGGAACGCGGCCGTCTACAGCTGCATGGCTGCCAGCCTGGCCACCAGAGGCCACATGCGGACCCGGAAGCAGGTCCGCTGCAAAATTAAGGACCGGCGGCAGTCCTACTCCAGGGCCTCCCAGCCAGGGGCCGACCCGGAGGCATGCCCTCATTATGAGGCCCTGGACCGCATCCTGGGGGCTCACACAGTCCATGCCCCCCGGGTGGTGATCGACCCCGGGGCAGAGGGACCCGTCCCTGACACCGAGGAGGAGGAGGAGGACGCTGAGAGCCAGGAGCCTGTATGGAGCCTGCCCAGGAGCCAGGACCCCCGAGGCATCCCACAGAGCACATCGGCTGTGTCGTCCGAGGCCGGGGAGGGCTCCACATGTGAGTGCCATCATGCTCCCCTTATGCGTAAGGAGAGGTGGGGGGGAGAGGGAGCCCAGGGACCGTGCACCTGGGCCTTGCCCACTATGGAGCAGCAGCTGGGTGTCATGCAGGGGCCCTGGCCCGTTCCCCACATGCCGACCTCGCCTTGCAGAGGAGGGCTGGGGGGCTGTGTCCCCAGGGAGAACTGACCACTGCTCTTGTTTCACCACAGCCGCAGCACCTGGGAGTGCAGGGCGCACCACCCCGACTGCAACAGCCACCCGCACCCGGGCCAGCAGGCGCACCCACAACCAGGAGGACAACCACCAGCGGCACCTGCGGCTACTGGAGCACCAGCTCCGCACCCAGGACCACTGGGTCCAGGAGGACCTGCGGCTGCGGCAACAGAGCTTGGAGGCACTGGAGGAGCAGGGCCGTGCCCTCAGAGGCCACCTCCAGACCCTGGTGGACAGGTTCCTGCCTCCTCCTGCTCCGGCCCCTGCGGCCGCCCCAGCTCTCGCTCCTCCTCCCACCCCTGCTCCCCTTCCCGCTTCCTCCACACCCCCTGTCCCTCCTGCCCCACCCTCCACACCCACTCCCCCCCGACACCCCCGCACCCGCAGTGCTGCGAGATGGGAGAGCCAGCAGGACCCCTAACCCTGAGCTTTCCCTTCCCTTCCTCCCCCTTCCAGCTCCCTCCTCCCAGGTTTCCCCCTCCCCTCTGCCACCCTCATTCCTCCCTCCCCCCACCCCAGTTATGTACAATAAAAAGAGGTTGTTGTTTGCAAAACAGGTGTCTTTATTTAACATTAGGAAGGGGGGTTAGGGAGGGGAAAGGGGAAGGAGGGGAGGGTGGAAGAAGGCCCCAATGGGGCATGCAGGGAGAGTTCAGTCCTCCTCCTCCACCAGGAAGGTCTCCCACAGGGCTTCCCGGATCTGGACGGCCTCCCGCTGGGCCTCCCGGACGGTGGTGGTGCGGGGGCTGAGCGTAGTGGCCAGCCATGCGCTCAGCCTCAGCCATCCAGGCTGGCAGGAAAGCCTCCCCCTTCCGCTCACACAAATTGTGCAGTACACAACATGCTGCCACCACGGGAGGGATATTGTGCTCGGCGAGGTCGAGGCGGGCAAGGAGGCACCTAAATCTGGCTTTCAGTCGTCCGAAGGCCCCCTCGACCACAATGCGAGCCCTGGTGAGCCTGGCATTGAAGGCCTGCCGGGAGGGGTTGAGGTGCCCCGTGTACGGCTTCATTAGCCAGGGCTGTAGGGGATAGGCCGCATCCCCCACCAGGCAGACGGGCATGTCCACGTCCCCGACCTTGATGTGGCGGTCGGGGAAGAAGGTCCCGGCGTGCAGCCTCTGGCACACGGAGGAGTTGCGGAACACCCTGGCATCGTGTGCTTTGCCAGACCAGCCCACATTAATGTCCGTGAACTGGCCCCGGTGGTAGGACACGGCCTGCAGGAGGACGGAGAAGTACCCCTTGCGGTTGATGTACTGGGAGGCCTGGTGTTCCGGGGCACGGATGGGGATGTGCGTCCCGTCGATGGCCCCCCCACAGTTGGGGAAGCCGAGGGCGCCGAACCCCTGGATGACGGCGTCCGGATCGGCGAGGTGGACCACCCTGTGGAGCAGCACCCGGTTGATGGCCTTGACCACCTGCAGAGAGACACAGCAAACTGCGAATCACTGGGGTGCCCGGGTGGCTGGGAGTGTTCGTTCCCTGGCACTGCCCCGCGCCCCACTCCCAGAAGCAACCCCCGCTGCAATCCTGGCCGCTGCCGGTGGCCTGTAGTACGGCCAGGACAGACCGAACCCTCCCATGCGGGGCACTGTCGCCTCCTCCCCCGCCCCCATTTTCCCTGGGGCGGCCCATTCCCTCCTTGCAGCCCCCTTCCTCCCCGGCCCAGTGGCCGGTGAGTGCCGTACCTGCATGAGTACTGCTCCAACGGTGGATCTCCCCACACCGAACTGGTTCCCGACGGATCGGTAGCTGTCCGGCGTGGTGAGCTTCCACAGAGTGATGGCCACATGCTTCTGGAAGGGGATGGCGGGCCTCATGCGAGTGTCCCGTCGCCGCAGAGCAGGGGCGAGCCACTCGCAGAGCTCCAGGAAGGTGTCCCTCTTCATCCTGAAGTTCTGGGTCCACTGTCTGTCTCCCCAGCACTCCAGGACGATGCGGTCCTACCAGTCGCTGCTGGTGTCCAGACGTCAGATGCGGCAGGGCACGCTGGCATCCGGGTGCTGCTGCGGCTCCTCTGTGGCCCCCAGGGAGGCCAGGTGGAGAGGCAGGGGGCTGACGTGCACCAGGTGGTGCCAGGCAGCCTCCAGCCATTGCTGGCAGGCTTGCAGCAGCAAGTCCAAAAACTGGACGAGAATGCCCAGGGCGAGCTCTGGCTCCATGGTGCCAACTGCGGCGGCGTCCCCAACGGGAACCACCGACACAGGCAGGCACAGAGGAAAATGCTTTGCTGTCCCTCGGCGAGGTAGGCAAGCAAGCGGAGAAGCTGAGAACCGGCTGTCCAGGGGGGTCCCTTTAAGCACGAGCCTCAGATAGCCTCAGACAGCAGCCACACAAAGCAACTACTGACCTGATGCCCTGCCGGAACCAGTTTCAGCTGCCCTTAAATGCGACCCAGCGTCCAATCAGTGTGGACGCGCTAGTTCGAATTAGCAAAACGCTAATTCGAATTAGTTTTTGGGTCTAGATGCGTTAGTTCGAATTAGCTTAGTTCGAATTAACTAATTCGAACTAAGTTAGTTCGAATTAACTTTGTAGTGTAGACATACCCCTCCTTAGGCTCTGGGGTAGGGAGAGGGGTACAGTGCACAAGACAGAGCTCCCAGCAAGCAGGAGAGGGATGGGGTGCAGGATCTGGGAGGGAGCTGGGGTGCAGAAGCAGGCTGGGAGTAGGGTTTCGGGCCAGGTGGAAGGAGCAGGAACAAGGGAGGGTGCAGTGTGTGGCCAGGAGAGAGGGTATAACAACAAGGGAGGGTGTCAGAGCAAGCTGGGGGTGCTGGGTCTTGGGGGGAAGGGGAAAGTGACGGCATTAGGGTGAGGGGTCTGGGCATGAGAGGGAACCTTACCTGGCTTTGTGCTCCCTTGCAGCAACAGCTGAAGCCACGCTGTCCTGGCCACCCCAGAGGGAGGCCCTGCTGCCACGGCCACGCAGTCCCGGACCGGAGACCCCGCTGCTGTGGCCACGCGATCCTGGACTGGCACTGAGGCACTGAGGCCACAGGCCGCTCCAGAGGCACCACAGCCTGGTGCCGGCCCTGGAGGCACTACTACCATGCCCATGCGGTTTGGGGCCGCCCCAGAGGAGCCACAGTTTGGGGCCGCCCCGAAGGCACCGCAGCCACACAGCTTCAGGTCTCTCTGGAGGCACTGCCGGACCCAGAGCCAGACCCGGAGGTGCTGCTACCATGGCCTCACAGCTTGGGACTGCCCTGCAGCTCCTCCCATCTCGCTCCCCCACCCACCGCCAGTCCTGTAATTAGGGGGCGGGGCCTATAATTGCCGGATCAAAGCCCAAGGTAGACCAGATTCAGCCGGCTGAGAGACTTTTGCCCATTCCTGGTCATAGCTTCAAAAGAGCCTTATGATTTTAGAGTCCTTCATTGCTGAAGTGAGACACTCTAGGCCTGTGTTTCCAAAGCCAGTGCTTAGCCCTTTGTGACCATTAAGCCCATTTAAGTTCTCTTGGGTTGGGTACTCAAAAATTGAGACATTCATAATCACTAGCCTCTTGCAAATTTAAGCCCATAGTTTCTCTCTCTAGAAACTCAGTCTCTATTGCCATAACATCTGAGCATTCATGTAGTATGAGGGTCGGTAACATAAAAACAGCAGGCCTAAAATCTAGTGAGCAAGACTTTGGCTCAGTAGAACTGCAAGCAGGAAAGAGGCTTGGCTAAAGAGAAATGGTATAAGCCAGGTCCAGCATAAAGAATACTAAAAGGTACCAGGCACAGGTATCAGGCACAGGGGACCTCAGGGGGGTCATAACAGAACACCTTGCTGAGAAACATCTTGGTACCAACTGCCTCCTCACAAATAAAATACATACCAACCTAGGTTCAGGACTGGGCTGAATTTGACAGCATGATGGATAGTAAATAAACCCCACTTCTGCGAGGTAAGGGGCATAACCAGGTGCAACCTGATACATCAGGAATGACGTGTAACTTGTTTGTACCTGTGTATAAAAGTGCACCCCAAAGGGTGATTGCTGGCTGACCGTAAGGGGGAACTGGAAATTCATAGTAATTAGTGGGTGTTAATCCATTGCCATGGCTTACATAAGGGGTAGTGGTGCAGTGGCAAGTCTGTTCACTGACAGCTATTATTGTATGTCATTTGGCAATAAACTGCTTGCGTGATTTCGATCCGTATCTCATTTGTGGTCTCTGGGGGCTCTCTCGGAAGCCTGTTGTGTTGACTAATTGTGCATGGTTAATTCACTAGACAGGGGCGCAAATGCATGCATGCATGCATGCAGCCAAAAGTTTATCATCATTGATGGAGTAGAGGACCTGTCAGGAACCCATTGGGATGAATCGCCAAAATAATTTTCTACTTTTGTCATGCTGAACAACTAGAATAATTCCAGTAAGCACTGCAGTAAGATTAGACTAGGTTGCACAAGTGTTCGATGGCACAGCACTATCCAGCTAAATTTCCAGGCACCAGTCCTGTTCTTTTAAGTAAACAGATACTTTCAGGAGCTGCATCCAATCCAACAAAATACTGTGCAGTCTCAACTCTGATTTGATTTCAGAGGAGGATGACTGTACTTCTCATTTCACGGGATGGAGAACTTGCCTGCTTACTCTAGACAGACAAAAGAGTAGGTGGAGCCATATTTGCTGGGCTCTCGTGACACCCCACAGCTCTCTAATTAGAAGTTAGCCAGATGGTCCCTTCTAGTTCCAAACAGACATAAAGCAAATTGGGCCAAAAGGAGCTGGATAACACAGATGGGACAGCAGCAAAAAACTAGCAACCAGCAAGAGATGGATCCCTACAAGCTGCAAAGGACTAACTCACTGCATCAGCTGCTCTATGAAAAATGTCTGTGTGGCAAGTTGGCTCAGACAGTTCTAAACAGAGGTGGACACTAATCAAATGTGTCCTGGGTTATGCAACACACATCAGCTGGACCCCTCTCAATATGTATATAAAAAAACCCACCCCTCTCCAAATGCATCTAGTCACCAAAGCCAGGCATTACTTGCAATTCTGCTCAACTGGTATGTTTTTAAAATATATTCACTGCATTGTCTTGCATTCAAACTTGTATCCCAAAATACTTTGATGTTCTAATATCAGAGGGGTAGCCTTGTTAGTCTGGATCTGCAAAAGCGACAAGGAGTTCTCTGGCACTTTATAGACTAACAGATGTATTGGAGCATAAGCTTTCGTGGACAAAGACCCACTTAGTCACATGCATCTGACAAAGTGGGTCTTTGCCCACGAAAGCTTATGCTCCAATACATCTGTTAGTCTATAAGGTGCCACAGAACTCCTTGTCGCTTTTGATGATCTAAATTCACATACCCAAGGTTTGATGAAGGAGAAAAAATAAAAGATGCAAGCAGGAACTCCCCTTCTCCCCTCCTCCTGTTTTCAGATAAGATTTGAAAACAGATGGGAGAGTCAGTGGAGTGGAAGGAATCTAGAAAGCTGTTCTAGATGGCAGGAGTCGCAGAGAAGAAGACTCTTGCATCAATAGCAGTGAGTAGTGTGAAGGAGTATAGAGGAATTGGAAAGAGAGGCGAGAGGTAACTGTGTACAGATTTTTACATGCTGGTTCATGCATCTCCATACTCACAGGCTACGTCTACACTACAGGCTTCTTGTGCAAGAAGCCTTTTGCGCAAAAACTTCTTGTGCAAGAGCACATCCACACCTCAAAGCGCACCGCAAAAGTGATGTGCTTTTCCACAAGAGAGCGTCCACACTGCATGGACACTCTTGCACAAGAAAGCTCTGATGGCCATTCACAGAATGGCCATCGGAGCACCTGTGCTTTTTCCCATAGGAAAAATGTCTTGAGCAAGAAACCCCTTTGGAGCGTCCACACTTGCCTTTTTGCACAATAGCTGTAGCACAAAAGGGAGTTATGCCTCATAGAAGGAGGTTTGCCTACACCAGCAAAAGCCCTCTGTTCTGCCGTTTTACTGCTGATTTATTTGCGCAAAAGCCCATTTGAGGTGTGGACACTCCGCAGGTTTTTGAGCAAAAACGGCCATCTTTGCACAAAAACCTTGCAGTGTAGACATAGCCACAGAGTGCCAGATCTCAGCTAGTGTACATCAGCAAAACTCCACTGAGGTCAAGAGTTGAAGTGCCAAATTCGGCTAACAGCAAAAATGGGTTCTACAGATGGAACCAAAATGAACAGCTCTGGAGTCTGTCATTTCCAGAAGGGAAACTGAAGACACTTGCTATTAATTTTGTTCTGTTCGTCTAGTACACTCTCATTAATAACCCTCCTTTGCCTCAGATTTCCTGGCATATGAAGCGAGAGCCATTATCAATGTCTGCTGCTGTTTCCTCATTTAAAATACACTACTCAGGCTAATAACAAGCTAAAATCCTCACACCGAAGTACCAACCAATGCATTAGCATTTTCAGAAACAGGGGCTCTTTACTTAATATCCTTATAAACAGCAGTATCAGGAATATATATTAAATTACTCCTCTTCCTCCCTCCCCCCCCAAAAAAAAATTCTGAAGCAATGTTCTGGTTTAGAAACAAGTCATCAAGGATATAATGAAATAATACTTGAGCCAAAGATGCCGCTCCATTTATGGCCTACAAGGAATTTATTATAGTAGTTTCCCTATCTACTGTGGCAGTGGTGGTTGAAGGATACAGCGATAGCCTGGTTGTTGTTAGTGTGTTACAGGAGCATCCAAAGGCTACAGTGAGGATCAGGTGTTCTCAGGGTGCTTACAATCAAATTAAATAACACTCTCTGCATTTCTGTAGTGCCTTTCAGCCCAGGTCCTCAGAGCACCATACAATTAATGAAGTCCATTTCCCAGTTCTACAGGAGGGATAGACAGAAACTCTGATTTGAGGCCACAGAGGGAGGGATAGATGCCAGGAGTTCTAATTCTTCAACCCTGATTTAACCACTTAATGTTTTGTGTCTGAAGTGTCAGCATCTCTAAATCTGTTTTTATTGATAGCATTAAGGGAACACCTAAGAATCTGAGATTGAGACCTTCTCGGGCTCGCCCCACAGTCTCTCCTGGCTCTGACTTGAACACAGTCTAAAGCAAGAAGACAGAGGAAGTGAGAAAGGAAGAGTTATTATCTCCATTTCATAGCAAAGAGGCTCAGTGCAGAGAAATGAACCTTGATCTCCCAAGGCCCAATCCTGTGTCTTTGATGCTAGTTTACAGCTACTCAATCTTATGAGCAATAGGAGAATAATAATCTTCACTGGAGATAGTCCTGAGCTAGGAATTTTTACAGATAGATCTGGCTCAAATTTTTCCAAGCTTCGAGTGGGTTCAGTTTTGATGTGCTCCAGTAATAGAAGTCCCTGAAACAATGTTGCTTACCAAGTTCGGTGCAACTCAGTCCACGCCTGTGGCACCAATGGCTTCTTCCCACTCATCATCCCACACATGGTTTGAATCAGCAGCTCTTGAGACTGACTCCAAATTATAGACTCATAGGGTATGTCTACACTACAGCACTAATTCGAACTAACTTATTTCGAATTAGTTAATTTGAAATAAGCTAATTCGAAATAACGCATCTAGACCTAAAAACTAACTCGAATTAGAGTTTTGCTAATTCGAAATAGCACGTCCACATTGAGTGGACCCTGAATTGAAGGTAAGGCTGGCCGGAACTAGTGCCAAAAGGGCATCGGGTCGGACCTAGTCTGTGGGGCTGCTGCCTCAGGCTAGCCGAGGTCTGTGCTTAAAAGGACCCGACCCCACATCCCGGACAGACAGTTCTCAGGTTTCTCTGCTTGCTGGTCTACCTCGCTGAGGGACAGCAAAGCATTTGTGTCTCGGAGTGCTCTGCTTGCCTTCACTCAGGACACCACGGCACTCTGCAACATGGAACCAGACCTGCCCCCGGGGACTCTGCTGTGTCTCGTGGACACGTTGCCGCAGCCTGGCTGCACTGTCTGCAGGCTGCCATCTGGGAGGACCATTGAGAGGATGTCAGGATCCAGGGGGCCCTGCAGGAGAGCTT
This sequence comes from Pelochelys cantorii, assembly GCA_032595735.1. Lineage (NCBI taxonomy): Eukaryota > Metazoa > Chordata > Testudines > Trionychidae > Pelochelys > Pelochelys cantorii. Next base: position 14,417,008 of record CM064352.1, on the reverse strand, counting down.
CCACCCTGAGGAGCGCTAACAGTCTCCCCGGTCTGCCCCACTGGGGGCTTGTGCCCCATTCCTCCCTCTCGTCCTTCCACTTACCCTTCCCTAGCCCCCCCTTCCTGATGTCAAATAAAAGACCCGTATTTTCAAAAATAACAACTCTCTTTATTCAACACAACTGGGGAGGGGGAATAAAACTGTGGGGAGATGGGGGAAAGGAGGCGGGAGAGGGCGGGAGAGAGGGTGGGAGAGGGGAGGGGGAAAACTGGGAGGAGGGAGCTGGAAGGGGGAAGCAAGGGGAAGAACGGGGAGGGGAAACTCGGGGATCGGGGTGGGGATCTCGCCAGGCCAACTGCCTCCCAGCACGGCGAGGGAGGGGGCCTCGGCATCCCCGGGGGGATGGGGTGGAGGGTGCAGCGGTTGAGGTGGGGGGTGTGGATATTGAGGAGGAGGGTGTGGAGGTTGAGGAGGAAGAGGTGGGAGGGGTGGCAGGAGTGGGAGGAGGGGGGCAGCAGGCGCAGGACCGGCACAGGGCACCATGCTCTGCAGCAAGGCCTGCAGGTTAGCGTTTCTGGCTCGGTCCTCAGCCAGCTGCTCCCGGCGGAGCTGCAGGTCTTCCCGCATCCAGGCCTCCACGGTGCGGTTCGGGGCTCGCAGAGCCCTCAGGTGCTGGTCCCAGTACTCCTGCCGCGTGGTGGTGGTCCGGAGCAGGCCGCGGGTGCGGGACCATGTCCTGGGCGGGGTGGTGCGCCCTGCACGAGCAGCTGGTGCAGCTGTAGAGAAAGAAGAGAAGTGGTCAGTTCTCCCTGGGAACACAGTGGATGATGCCCAGCCCCCCTCTGCGAGGTGAGGATGACCGTGCCCTGCACCGTCAGAACCGCTGTGCTTGCACAGAGGCCATGGTCAGGATGTCTGGCTCTCCCCGGGAGTGGGAGCTGCCCCAAGACCGCACCCATGCCTCTGTGCCGTGTATAGTGTGGCCAGGGCGGGGGGAGATGTCCCCTGCCTCTGTGTAGAGGGGGCGTGTGAAGGGAGGGCATCCTGCTGGGTCCCGCCCTGGGGGTCGGGAGCGTGTCAGGTCTCTTCACACACGCGTGTGGCTATCGGACCACGGCCCCTGGGTGTCACGCAGCTGGAGCCACCTGCCCAAGGGTGGCATGGCATGTACTCACGTGCACAGGTGGCTGCGTGATCCGTGGGAGGCATGGCCCATGTGTGCGGTCCCTGGTCTCCCTTCCTGCCCCCTCCCCCCCCCGGGCAGGGGACAGTGCTGGCACTTACCCGGTATGGCCTCCCCGGACGACCCCGCCGACTCCGGTGCCGGAACAGCTGGTGGTGGCCCCTTCGGTGTGCCCGGGTCAGGGCCCTCCGGTCCTGGCTCGCTGCCTCCCGGGCTGGCGCAGACCACCCCGCCCCCCAAGAGTTGGTCGAGGGCGGGGAAGTAGGGGCAGGTGGCAGCCCCTGCTGCGGCGCCGCCCTGCCGCAGCTCCTTAACTTTCAGGCACACCTGGTCCTGGGTGCGCCTGTGTCCCTTGTGGGCCACGGTGGCTGCTATGCAGCTGTAGACGGTCGCGTTCCTCCTCCTAGTGTGGAGATCATGGACGTTGGGGGCCTGCCCCCAAACCTCAGTGAGGTCCATGACCTCTGCACTAGTCCAGGAGGGCACGCGCCATCTGCGGCCCCTGGCTGGCCCCTGGGTGCTGGGGGACTGGGCAGGGGACGGCTGGCTGTCACTGGCTCCCTGGCTCATCCTGGGGCCACTGGGTCAGGAGCAGAGACTGCTGGCAGGGCTGGCTCTGGCACCTGCCGTCTGGCCAGAGTCTACCCCTTTAAGGGCCCCGGGGCTGGGGGAGAGGAGAGGAGTTTTCCTGGCTTGGCCCAGAGTGGCCACCAGGGGGAACCTGGGAAGGGCTAGCCTCCAGCTAGTTCGAATTAAGTGGCTACACAGCCCTTGATTCGAACTACTTAATTCGAACTAGGCGTTACTCCTCGTAGAATGAGGTTTACGTAGTTCGAATTAAGTGGTCCGCTATTTCAAATTAAATTCAGAATAGCAGTTTGCATGTGTAGCCCCTATTAAAGTTAATTCGAACTAACAGCTGTTAGTTCGAATTAACTTTGTAGTGTAGACATACCCTCAGATAGTCAAAGGGGTCCATCACGATCATCTAGGCTGACCTCCCACATGCTACAGAACTGCTCCCCCCTCACTCCTGCATGAGCCCATATTAGCATTCCCTCTAATATTCCCCACCCCTGAGCAAAATGAATTTTCTTATGTGCACCAGTGTGGAGGGTGCGTGATATAGGGAGGATGTGTGATACGGAGGGGATGTGAACCTGGAATGGGGCTAAGGGATTCTGAGTGTGGGAAGGGGCTCAAGGCAGGGGCAGAAGATTGGGGTGCAGGAGCGTGAGGGCTCTGGCTCAGGCTGCAGACTCTAAGGTGGAGCTGGGATTGAGGGGCTCTGGGTTGGGATGCAAAGGCTCTGGCTGAATGTGCAGGCTCTGGGATGGGGCTGGGGATGAGGGGTTTAGGGTGCAGAGGGGGCTCCAGGTTTGGGGAGAGGCTCAGAGCTGGGGGTTGGTGTGCAGGAGTAACTTACAGTTCCCTCCATCTAGTGTCCTATCTCCAGCCACTTAGGATATTTGCTTCAAGCAAGTGCAGATGGGTCACATGCGGTTGTAGGCAACTCCTCATTCCAACCTCTCCATAAACTTATCAGGAATGCACAGCAGGGAGCCAAGGTGGGATCTGCCTAGCTGTGCGGACAGCATGTAGGTGTTTTCCCTGTCTTAAATAGCATGCCTGGGCCAATCGGGGAACGTGGTTGACTCTGCCGGACAGGACCTCCACGAGCAGAAAATCTAGTGGTGCTTGAACTCCTAAGGCTCCCAGGTTGCTGTTCCACTTCACCAGAGCTGTTGGATGGCAGTGTGGTCATGGCACTCACTCAGCAGCCAGCATATCCAACCCCCACTTCTCCCGCCGCCAGATCCTTAACAAAGTCCGTAGGGCTGCCAGGTGTCTGGTATTCACCCGGACAGTCCGGTATTTTCGCCTCCTATCCAGTAAAAAAATTCAGAGAATACCGGACACCTAAAATGTCCGGTATTTTCTGATTTTTTCCCCGGCCAGGAGGTGAAAATGCTGGGCACCTGGCAACCCTACAAACACTCAGCGCCCAGCCTCCTCCCCACCCAAGCCCCCTCCTGGCTCCCAACATCCCCAGCCCCCCCGACCCCAGCCCCCATGCTTACCTGGTTCTGCAAGGCTGCCAGCACAAAATGGCTGCCGACCTGGATCTTAGTGCTCAACCGCTCCCCTGTTCCTATTCCTGCACTCACTCTTAAAGGGGACGTGCTGTTTTAATGCTGTTTTATTTTATTTTATTTTTTGCTTAATAAATCTTGGAGTCCTTTTTTTTTCTCAACAACTTTGGTCTCCCCCCCCCCCCTTTTTTTTCCTTCAACAGAATTTTTTCCCAGTGTTTTTTTTGGGGGGGGGGGGAGGTTCAGTATTTTTGTTTCAACCATCTGGCAACCCTATCCATATATTATTTATTTGGCTTGTGGTAGAACCAAGGAGCCCTAGTTATAGACTGGAACCCCTTCCTGCTAGGTACTGTACAAACAAAGAACAATTAGACAGTCCTTTCTGGAAAGAGCTTACAGCAGATGGATGCACCATGATAGATGGGCAGGCACAAGGAAACAATAAGGGTATGTCTACACTACAAAGTTAATTCGAACTAACAGCTGTTAGTTCGAATTAACTTTCATAGGCGCTACACACGCAAACCGCTAGTTCAAACTTAATTCGAACTAGCGGAGCGCTTAATTCGAACTAGGTAAACCTCATTCTACGAGGAGTAACGCCTAGTTCGAATTAAGTAGTTCGAATTAAGGGCTGTGTAGCCACTTAATTCGAACTAGTGGGAGGCTAGCCCTTCCCAGGTTGCCCTGGTGGCCACTCTGGGCCAAGCCAGGGAAACTCGTCTGCCCCCATCCCGGCCCCGGAGCCCTTAAAGGGCCACTGTCTGGCTACAGTGCCCGTGCCAGGTGCAAGCCTGCCAGCACCCAGACAGCAGACCCTGCACCTGGCACAGCACGAGCCAGCCACCCGCTGCCACCCAGCCCTCCGCCTCTTCCCAGGACCAGGCTGGCGGCTCCCAGGAGCCTGCCCGGGGCCGCAAGAGGCGGATGCCCGCCTGGTCTAGTGCGGAGATCGTGGACCTCATCCAGGTTTGGGGGGAGACCTCCAACGTCCACGATCTCCACACTAGGCATAGGAAAGTGGCCGTCTAGGGCAGGATAGCTGCCAGCCTGGCCACCAAAGGCCACATGCGAGCCCAGGAGCAGGGTTGCATGAAAATCAAGTTGGTCCAGTGAGACCCCCGACCCTGAGCTTAGAACATAAGAACATAAGAACGGCCGTACTGGGTCAGACCAAAGGTCCATCTCGCCCAGTAGCCTGTCTGCCAACAGCGGCCAACACCAAGTACCCCGGAGGGGATGGACCAAAGACAATGGCCAAGCCATTTGTCTCGTGCCATCCATCTCCAGCCTTCCACAAACAGAGGCCAGGGACACCGTTCCTACCCCCTGGCTAATAGCACTCCATGGACCCAACCTCCATGACTTTATCTAACTTCTCTTTAAACTCTGTTCTAGTTCTCACCTTCACAGCTTCCTGTGGCAAGGAGTTCCACAGGTTGACTATTTGCTTTGTGAAGAAGAACTTTCTTTTATTAGTTTGAAGCCTGCTACCCATTCATTTCATTTGGTATCCTCTAGTCCTTATATTATGGGAACTAATGAAGAACTTTTCTTTATGCACCCTCTCCACACCACTCATGATTTTATAGACCTCTATCATATCCCCCCTCAGTCTCCTCTTTTCTAAGCTGAAAAGTCCCAGTCTCTTTAGCCTCTCTTTCTATGGGATCTGTTCCAAACCCCTAATCATTGTAGTTGCCCTTTTCTGAACCCTTTCCAAGGCCAAAATATCTTTTTGAGGTGAGGAGACCCCATCTCTACACAATACTGAAGATATGGCGTACCATAGTTTTAGACTTCCCCTCGTCCTTCTTCCCCTGGCTTCCCCCTTCCAGCTCCCTCCTCCCGGTTTCCACCTCCCCTCTCCCACTCTCTCTCTTCCCCTCTCCCACCTCCTTTTCCCAGTCTCCCCAGAGGTTAATTCCCCCCCCCCACACCCTCAGTTTTGTTAAATAAAGAGAGTTTCCATTTTTGAACACACGTGTCCTTTATTTTTTACATCAGGAAGTGGGGCTATGGAAGGGTAAGTGGAAGGAGGTGAGGGAGGAATGGGGTACGAGCCCCCGATGGGGAGGACTGAGGTGGCTCTGCGGGCTCCTCGGGGTGGAAGCTCTCCTGCAGGGCCTCCTGGATCCTGACAGCCCCCCGAATGACCCCCCCCGGATGGCAGCCTGCGGCAAGTGCAGCCGGGCTGATGGCCAAGTGCTGTAATGTGCCAAGGGTGGGCACTCAGGGCACTCCAAGACAGGACTGCTTTGCTGTCCCTCATCGAGGTAGACAAGCAAGCGGGGAACCCTGAGAACTATCTGTCCAGGGTGGGGGTCGGGTCCCTTTAAGCACAGCCCTCGGCTAGCCTGAGGCAGCAGCTCCACGCTCTAAGTCCTAACCTGATGCCCTGCCGGCACTGGTTCCGGCCAGCCTTAACTTCGGTTCAGGGTCCACTCAATGTGGACATGCTAGTTCAAATTAGCAAAATGCTAATTCGAACTAGTTTTTAAGTCTAGATGCACTAATTCGAATTAGCTTAGTTCGAATTAACTAATTCGAATTAACTAATTCGAACTAAGTTAGTTCGAATTAGTGCTGTAGTGTAGACATACCCTAAGAGACTATTGAGTCAGCACAACGGGCAGAGGTCTCAGCACTGGTATTGACGTGACTTACCCCATGTCACATGCATTATCCATGTGGGGAATAGACTTGAGGAGTTAAAATCTTTGTCAGATGCCCATGCTATTGCTTAAGTTACTGCAAAGTACAGTGACCTCATAAAATGAGGATAAGTTCCTGCCTGGAATTTGAATAACACAAACTTAGGCTGAAACAGATCCTGTCATAGACCCACTAGAATTATCATTCTGTTCAGAAACATTCAGGCATTTCCAAAGTTTCTCCCACAAATACCACACATGCATTTCACCATCTATAATATTCTCTGCTAAGGGCATCCTAGAGGAGATACAGTGTCATATACGAACATTAGAATGGCCATACTAGGTCAGACCAAAGGTCCATCTAGCCCAGAATCCTGTCTGCTTACAGTGGCCAATGCCAGATGCCCCAGATGGAGGGATCACAACAGGTAATCCTCACGTGATCCCTCCCCTGTCACCCACCTCCAGAGAAACAGAGGCTAGGGACACCATTCCTACCCATCCTGGCTAATAGCCATTGATGGACCTAACCTCCATTAATCTATCTAGCTCTTTTTTGAACCCTGTTAAAGTTCTAGCCTTCACTACATCCTCTGGCAAGGAGTTCCACAGGTTGATTGTATGTTATGTGAAGAAATACTTCCTTTTGTTTGTTTTAAACCTGCTACCTATTAATTTCATGTGGTGACCCCTAGTTCTTTTATTGTGGGAATAAGTAAATAACTTTTCCTTATTCACTTTTTCCACACCAGTCATGATTTTATAGATCTCTATCATATCCCCCCTTAGGGTATGTCTACACAGCAAAGTTATTTCAAAATAACAGTTGTTATTTTGAAATAACTTTCCTAACGTCTACACAGCCAAACCGCTATTTCGAAATTAAATCGAAATAGTGGAGCGCTTATTTCAAATTTGGTGTACCTCATTCCATGAGGAATAACGCCAAATTCGAAATAGCTAAATCGAAATAAGCGCTATGTAGATGCTTATTTCGAAATAGCGGGCCTCCAGCCCTTCCCAGGGTGCCCTGGTGGCCACTCTGGACACAACCAGGAAAACTCTTCTGCTCCCTCCCTCCCCCCACAGCTCCGGAGTCCTTAAAGGGGTAGACTCTGGCCACAGTGCCTGTGCCAGCTGCAAGCCTGCCAGCACAGAGCCAGCAGTCCGTGCACCTGGCCCAGCATGAGCCAGCAACCCAGTGGCACCCAGCCCTCCATCGCTCCCCAGGAGCAGGCTGCCAGCTCCCAGGAGCCTGCCAGGGGCCGCAAAAGGCGGGCTCCTTCCTGGTCTAGTGCAGAGATCGTGGACCTCATTGAGGTTTGGGGGGAGGCCTCCAATGTCCCCGATCTCCACACTAGACACAGGAACGTGGCCATCCACAGCCGCATGGCTGACAGCCCGGCCACCAAAGGCCACATGCGCACCCAGGAGCAGGTGCTCATGAAAATCAAAGAGCTGTGGCAGGCCTATGCCAGGGTCTCAGGGGCAGCCCCAATCAGGGGCTGACCCGGACCTCTGCCCCTATTACAATGCCCTGGACTGCATCCTGGGGGGTCAGATGGTCCGTGCCCCCCAGGTGGTCATCGACCCTGGGGCAGAGGGCCCTGCCCATGACACCCAGGAGGAGGAGGATGGCCAGGAGCCGCAGGAGCCTGGAGGGAGCATGGCCCACACCCAGGACCCCCGAGCCGTCCCAGCAAGTCTGTCACCGGTGCCATCCGAGGCCAGGGAGGCCTCAACATGTGAGTACCATCACTGTCCCCATATGCGGGGCGGGGGGGCGGGGGAGAGAGAGACCAGGGACTGCACCTGTGGGCCTTGCTGACCACGGAGCGCGCAGCAGCCTGTGCATGTGCCGTGCCACCCTGGGCATGTGGCCCTGGCTAGCTGCCACACAGGGGCCCTGGCCTGTTACCCACATGCATGTATGTATGAAGGCACATGACATGCTCCTGACCCCAGGGAGGGACACTGCACGATGCCCTCCCTCCACAAGCCCCCTCTACACAGAGGCAGGGCACATCTCCCCTTCCCCCCCCCCACACACAATATACAGCACAGGGGCCAGCTCATACTCCGGGGATAGCAGGACATGATGGTGTGGACACCTGCCGTCCTCACCTTGGAGAGGGGGGCTGGGCTTCACCCACTATGTCCCCAGGGAGAACTGACCACTTCTCGTGTTTCTCCACAGCCACAGCAGCTGCAAGTGCAGGGCACACCACCCTGCCCAGGACATCCTCCCGCACCCAAGCCCTCAGCAGGCTGACCTGGAACCAGGAGGAGTACCAGCGGCAGCACCTGGGGCTCCTGCGAAGGCAGGTCTGTCAGGGCCAGCCTTAGGCCAATTTGCTCGATTCCCCGGCATGGGGCCCCGCGCCTGAGGGGGCCCCACGCCCAGGTGAGCGACGCATGCGCAGTGCACAGGGAGCACAATGCTTGCACGGGGACTCCCTGGGCGCACGGCGCATGCATCATGACATCCGGGACGCACGGCGCATGCATCGTAATGTTTGGGACACACAGCGCATGCGTTGTGACGTCCCGGGCGCATGGTGCATGCATTGTACCCTGGGAGCACAATGCATGCACAGGGCCCCCCCGGACGCACGGCGCATGTGTCGTGACATCCGGGACGCATGGCACATGCGTCATGATGTCCGGGGCCCCGCGCATGTGCGGCCCCGCCCCCGGAATTGGGCTTCGCACTCTCTAGAGCCGGCCCTGAGGTCTGCTGCCAGGAGCACTGGGTGCAGGAAGACCTGCAGCTGTGGCGGGAGAGCTTGCAGGAGCTGCTTGACTAAGGCCGTGCCGTCTGCGACCACCTGCAGATCCTGATGCACAGATTGGTGCCTGCTGCTGCTCAAACCCCTGCGGCCGCCCCAGCTATCGCTCCTCTTCCCAATCCTGCTCCCCCTCCCGCTTCTTCCTCCCCTGCTCCCCCGCTTCCCCACCTCACCCTCCATACCGACTCCCCCCCGGGGATGCCAAGGCCCCCACACCCACAGTGCTGGGAGACAGGTGGACCATCAAGACCCCCAACCCTGAGCTTCTCCTCCCCGTTCCTCCCCTTGCCTCCCCCTACCAGCTCCCTCCTCCCAGGTTTACCCATCCCCTCTCCCATCCTCATTCCCCCCTCACCCAGGTTTTGTTCAATAAGCAGTTTGTTTTTGTCAACAAGTGTCTTTATTTTACATCAGGAAGGGGGGTTAGGGAGGGGTCTGTGAAAGGATGTGAGGGTGAAATGAGGCACAAGCCCCCAGTGGGGCACACCAGGGAGACTTTAGTCCTCCTCCGGGGGGAAGATCTCCCGCAGGGCCTCCAGATGCGGACAGCCCCCCGATGGGCCTCCTGGCTGGCAGCCGTGCAGGGCTGCGGGTACAGGCCAGCCAAGTGGTCGGCCTCTGCCATCCAGGCTGGCAGGAAAGCCTCCCGCTTCCGCTCACACAAATTGTGCAGCACACAACACGTTGCCACAATGTGCGGAATATTCCGCTCGGAGAGGTCCAGGCGGGTGAGAAGGCATCTAAATTGGGCCTTCAGCCGGCCGAAGGCACGCTCCACCACAATGTGGGCCCTGCCGAGCTTGGCATTAAAGGCCTGTCGGGAGGGGTTGAGGTGTCCCGTGTAGGGCTTCATGAGCCAGGGTGGTAGTGGGTAGGAGGCATCCCCCACCAGGCACACAGGTACATCCACGTCCCCGACCCTGATGTGGTGGTCGGGGAAGAAAGTCCTGACGTGCAGCCTTTGGCACACAGAGGAGTTGCGGTAAACCCGCATGTCATGTGCTTTGCCGGACCAGCCCACGTTAATGTCCACAAACTGGCCCCGGTGGTCAGACACAGCCTGCAGGATGACCGAGAAGTATCCCTTCCGGTTGATGTAGAGGGAAGCCTGGTGTCCGGGGCATGGATGGGGATGTGTGTCCCGTCGATTGCCCCCCCCCGCAGATGGGGAAGCCCAGGACGCCAAACCCCTCGATCACTGCGTCCAAATTGGTGAGGCGGATGACTCTGCGGAGCAGCACTCTGTTGATGGCCTTGGCCACCTGCAGAGGGACACACAAAACCACCAAGAGTCACTGGAGTGCCAGGGTGGCTGAGAGTGCTCCTTCCCCACCACTGCCTCATGCCCCCACTCCCAGGAGCAACCCCCCCTGCAATCCTGGCCACCGCGGGGAGTCCATAGTGCAGGTGGGACAGAACAAATCCTCCCGGGGAGGAGACTTGCACCACCTCCCCCTCTTTTCCCTAGGGCAGCCCATCCCCTCCTCGCACCCCCCCCCCACCCTCCTGCCACAGTGGCCAGAGATTGCCATACGTGCATGAGCACTGCTCCGATGGTGGATCTCCCCGTGCCGAACTGGTTCGCCACAGATTGGTAGCTATCCAGCATGGAGAGCTTCCGGAGGGCGATGGCCACACGCTTGTGGAGGGGAATGGCGGGCCTCATATGCGTGTCCTGTTGCCGCAGAGCAGGGGCGAGCCATTCACAGAGCTCGAGGAAGGTGTCCTTCTTCATCCTGAAGTTCTGGGTCCATTGTTGGTCTCCCCAGAGCTCCAGGACGATGTGGTCCCACCGGCGCTGCTGCTGCTCCTCCCCAGCCCCCAGGGGGTCGGGAAGAGGGTGTGGGGGTAGGGCTGCAGCAGATGCTGCCAGGCAGTCTCCAGCAATGGCAGCCAGGCTTGCAGCAATGTGTCCAAAATGAGCACCAGAGTGCCCAGGGGCAGCTCTGTCTCCATGGTGCCGAGTGCTGTGGTGTCCTGAGTCAGGGCAACCAAAGCAGGCAGAGAGAAAAATGCTTTGCTGTCCCTCAGCGAGGTAAGCAAGCAAGCAGGGAAAGCTGAGAACCAGCTGTCCGGGGGGTCCCTTTAAGCACAAGCCTCAGATAGCCTCAGGCAGCAGCCACACAAAGCAACTACTGACCTGATGCCCTGCTGGAACCGGTTTCAGCTGCCCTTAAATGTGATTCAGCGTCCAATGAGTGTAGATGCGCTATTTCGAAATAGCAAAACACTATTTTGAAATGCATTTTGTATGTAGACGTGTTATTTTGAAATAACTTATTTCGAATTAACTATTTCGAAATAAGATATTTTGAAATAACGCTGTAGTGTAGACATACCCTTAGTCTCTTCTTTTCTAAGCTGAAAAGTTGAAGTCTTTTTTAATCTCTCTTCATACGGGACCTATTCCAAACCCCTAATCATTTTAGTTGCCCTTTTCTGAACCTTTTCCAATGCAAATATATCTTTTTTGAGATGCGGCAATCACGTCTGTACGCAGTATTCAAGATGTGGGTGTACCGTGGTTTTATATAGAGTCAATAAGATATTTTCTGTCTTATTCTCTATCCCTTTTTTAATGACTCCTAACGTTCTATTTGCTTTTTTGACTGCCGCTGCACACTTAATGGATGTTTTCAAAGAACTATCCACAATGACTCCAAGATCTTTCTCTTGAGTAGTTGTAGCCAAATTAGTCCCCATCATATAGTACATATAGTTGGGATTATTTTTTCTAACGTGCATTACTTTACATTTATTGACAAATAAATTTCATTTGCCATTTTGTTGCCCAATCACTTAGTTGGGTGAGATCTTTTTTAAGCTCTTCACAGTCTGCTTTAGTCTTGACTGTCTTGAGCAGTTTGGTATCATCTGTAAATTTTGCCACCTCACTGTTTACCCCTTTCTCTAGATCATTTATAAATAATTTGAATAGTGTGGATCCCAGGTCAGACCCTAGTTACCTCTCTCCACTCGGAAAACTTACCATTTATTCCTACCCTTTGTTTCCTGTCTTTTAACCGGTTATCAATCCATGAAAGGACCTTCCCTCTTATGCTATGACAACTTACTTTACTTAAGAACCTTTGGTGAGGGACCTTGTCAAAGGCTTTCTGGAAATCTAAGTACACTATATCCACTGGGTCCCGCTTATCCACATGTTTGTTGACCAGGGCCGGACCGAGCCATTCCAGTGCCCTGGCCAGACAGGTTAATTGAGCCCCACGTTGGGGGAGGGCACATGCGCGGCCCCACCCCTGCGCCGGCGTGTGGGGGAAGGTGCATGCGCGGCCCCGCCCCTGCGCAAGCGCGTGGGAGAGGGCGCGCGGAGCTGGTGGCGGCAGGACGCACGCGCCCGGCCCGGCCCAGCCCAGCTACCGCGGCTGGCGCACAGCCTAGGGCCGCCCGGGGTGGGCCGAGCCTGGTCGTGCAGGGCCCCGCGGTCGCGGGGGGAAGGGCGCTGCTGGCCGGCGCTGCGGGGGTTAATGTGGCCCCCACCCCGGGCAGCCACTGCAGGGTGGCCGCTGGGAGCTGCTGCAGCCCGCGATCCAGGAGCTGGGCGTGCAGCGCCTGATGGCAGCTATAACGGGCACTGCGCGCCCCTTACAGATGCCATCAGGCGCCCCCCATAGGTTGGCGCCCCAGGCAGCTGCCTAGCTAGCCCATGCCATAATCCAGCCCTGTTGTTGACCCCACTCAAAGAACTCTAGCAATTTAGTAAGGCATGATTTCCCTTTACAGAAACAATGCTGACTTTCCCCCAACAAATTATATTCATCCACATGTCTGACAATTTTATTCTTTACTATAGTTTCAACTAATTTGCCCGGTACTGACATTACACTAACAAATATATAATTGCCAGGATCACCTGAAGAGCCCTTTTTAAATATTGACGTCACGTTAGTTATCTTCTAATCATTAGGTATGGAAGCCAACTTAAAGGACAGGTTACAAACCACACTTAATAGTTCTGCAATTTCCCATTTGAGTTCTTTTAGAATTCTTGGGTGAATGCCATCTGGTCCTGGTGACTTGTTACTGTTAAGTTTATCAATTTGTTCCAAAACCTCCTCTAATGACACCTCAATTTGGGACAATTTCTCAGGGTATGTCTACACTACAGAGCTAATTCGAACTAACTTATTTCGAATTAGTTCATTCAAAATAAGCTAATTCAAAATAACGCATCTAAACCCAAAAACTAATTCGAATTAGCATTTTGCTAATTCGAAATAGCACGTCCACACTGATTGGACACTGAGTCGCATTTAAGGGCAGCTGAAACCGGTTCCAGCAAGGCGTCAGGTCAGTAGTTGCTTTGTGTGGCTGCTGTCTGAGGCTATCTGAAGTTCATGCTTAAAGGGACCCCCCTGGACAGCCGGTTCTCAGCTTTTTCACTTGCTTGCCAACCTTGTCGAGGGAATGCAAAGCATTTTCCTCTCTGCCTGCCTGTGTCGGTGGTTCCCATTGGGGACGCCGCCGCAGTTGGCACCATGGAGCCAGAGCTTGCCCAGGGCATTCTGCTCCAGCCTTTGGACTTGCTGCTGCAAGCCTGCCAGCAATGAGTGGAGGCTGCCTGGCACCATCTGGTGCACGTCAGGCCCCTGCCCCTCCCCCTGGCCTCCCTGGGGGCCGTGGAGGAGCCGCAGCAGCGCCCAGACGCCAGCGTGCCCCGCCGCACCTGGCGTCTGGACACCAGCAGCGACTGGTGGGACTGCATCATCCTGGAGCGCTGGGGAGACAGACAGTGGACCCAGAACTTCAGGATGAAGAGGGACACCTTCCTGGAGCTATGCGAGTGGCTCGCCCCTGCTCTGCGGTGACGGGACACTCGCATGAGGCCCGCCATCCCCCTCCAGAAGCGTGTGGCCATCACTCTGTGGAAGCTCTCCACGCCGGACAGCTACCGATCCGTCGGTAACCAGTTCGGCGTCGGGAAATCCACCGTCGGAGCAGTGCTCATGCAGGTACGGCACTCACTGGCCACTGGGCCGCAGGGGGAGGGGGGCTGCAAGGAGGTGATGGGCCGCCCCAGGGAAAACAGGAGGGGAGGAGGTGAAAGTGCCCTGCATGGGAGGGTTCGGTCTGTCCTGGCCGTACTACATGCCGCCCACGGTGGCCAGGATCGCAGCGGGGGTTGCTTCTGGGAGTGGGGCGCGGGGCAGTGCCAGGGAACGAACACTCCTAGCCACCCGGGCACCCCAGTGATTTGCGGTTTGGTGTGTCTCTCTGCAGGTGGTCAAGGCCATCAACCGGGTGCTGCTCCACAGGGTGGTCCGCCTCACCGACCTGGACGCGGTCAGCCAGGGGTTCGGCGCCCTCGGCTTCCGCAACTGTGGGGGATCATCGATGGGACGTACATCCCCATCCATGCCCCGGAACACCAGGCCTCCCAGTATATCAACTGCAAGGGGTACTTCTCCATCATCCTGCAGGCCATGTCTGACCACCGGGGCCAGTTCACGGACATTAATGTGGGCTGGTCCGGCAAGGCACACGATGCCAGGGTGTTCCACAATTCCTCCATGTGCCAGAGGCTGCACGCCGGGACCTTCTTCCCCGACCGCCACATCAGGGTTGGGGAGGTGGACATGCCCGTCTGCCTGGTGGGGGATGCGGCCTACCCCCTACAGCCCTGGCTAATTAAGCCCTACACGGGATACCTCAACCCCTCCCGCCAGGCCTTCAATGCCAGGCTCACCAGGACCCGCATCGTGGTGGAGGGGGCCTTCGGACACCTGAAAGCCTGATTTAGATGCCTCCTCACCCGCCTCGACCTCGCCGAGCACAATATCCCTCCCGTGGTGGCAGCATGTTGTGTGCTGCACAATTTATGTGAGCGGAAGGGGAAGGCTTTCCTGCCAGCCTGGATGGCTGAGGCGGAACACTTGGCTGGCCCGTACGCGCAGCCCCGCACCACCGCTGTCCGGGAGACCCAGCGAGGGGCTGTCTGGATCCGGGTAGCCCTGCAGGAGAGCTTCCCTGTGGAGGAGGACTGAACTCTCCCTGCATGCCCCATTGGGGCCTTCTTCCCCCCTCCCCTCTTTCCCCTTTCCCCTCCCTAACCCCCCCTTCCTAATGTAAAATAAAAACACCTGTTTTGACAACAAAAATCTCTTTTATTTGACATAACTGGGGTGGGGGGAGGGAGGAATGAGGGTGGGAGAGGAAAGGGGGAAACCTGGGAGGAGGGAGCTGGAAGGGGGAGGAAATGGAGGAAGGGAAGGGAAAGCTCAGGGTTCGGGGTCTTGCAGGCTCTCCCATCTCGCAGCACTGCGGGTGCGGGGGGTCCACGGGGAGTGGGTGTGGAGGGAGGGGCAGGAGGGATGGGGGGGTGGAAGAAGCGGGAGGGGGAACAGGGGTGGGAGGAGGAGTGAGAGCTGGGGTGGCCTCAGGGACTGGAGCAGCAGGAGGCAGGAACCTGTCCACCAGGGTCTGGAGGTGGCCTCTGAGGGCACGGCTCTGCTCCTCCAGTGCCTCCAAGCTCCGCTGCCGCAGCCGCAGCTCCTCCTGGACCCAGTGCTCCTGGTTGCAGAGCTGCTGCCCCAGTAGCCACAGGTGCCGCCGCTGGTAGTCCTCCTGGTTGCGGGTGCGCCTGCTGGCCCGGGTGCAGGTGGCTGTTGCAGGCGGGGTGGTGTGCCCTGCAGGCCCAGGTGCTGCGGCTGTGGTGAAACAAGAGCTGTGGTCAGTTCTCCCTGGGGACACAGTGGGTGAAACCCAGCCCCCCTGTGCAAGGCGAAGTCGGCGTGTGGGGAACGGGCCAGGGCCCCTGCATGACACCCAGCTTCTGCTCCATGGTGGGCAAGGCCCAGGCCCACGGTCCCTGGGCTCCCTCTCCACCACCCGTCTCCCCATACACATAAGGGGAGCATGATGGCACTCACATGTGGAGCCCTCCCCGGCCTTGGACGACACAGCCGATGTGCTCTGTGGGATGACTTGGGGGTCCTGGGTCCTGGGCAGGTTCCCTGCAGGCTCCTGTGGCTCCTGGCTCTTGGCATCCTCCTCTTCCTCCGTTTCTGCCCCAGGGTCGACCACCACCTGGAGGGCATGGACTGCGTGAGCCCCCAGGATGCGGTCCAGGGCCTCAAAGTGAGGGCAGGCCTCTGGGTCGGCCCCTGGTTGGGAGGCCCTGGAGTAGGCCTGCCGCAGGTCCTTAATTTTGTAGCGGACCTGCTCCTGGGTCCGCATGTGGCCTCTGGTAGCCAGGCTGGCAGCCATGCGGCTGTAGACGGCCGCATTCCTGTGCCTAGTGTGGAGATCGTGGACATTGGAGGCCTCCCTCCAAACCTCGATGAGGTCCACGATCTCCTCACTAGACCAGGCGGGCGCCTGTCTTTTTCGGCACCGGGCAGGCTCCTGGGAGCCGCCAGCCTGGTCCTGGGAAGAGGTGGAGGGCTGGGTGGCAGCGGGTAGCTGGCTCATCCTGTGCCAGGTGCAGGGTCTGCTGGCTGGATGCTGGCAGGCTTGCAACTGGCACAGGCACCGTGGGCATACCATGGCCCTTTAAGGGTTCTGGGGCTGGGACGGGGGCAGAAGAGTTTCCCTGGTTTGGCTCAGAGTGGCCACCAGGGCAACCTGGGAAGGGCTAGCCTCCAGCTTGTTCGAATTAAGTGGCTACACAGCCCTTAATTCGAACTATTTAATTCGAACTAGGCATTACTCCTCGTAGAATGAGGTTTACCTAGTTCGAATTAAGCGTTTGCATGTATAGTCGCTATTAAAGTTAATTCGAACTAACGGCTGTTAGTTCGAATTAACTTTGTAGTGTAGACATACCCTAAGTGACTTGCCCAAGGTCACAAAGGAGTCAATGGCAAAGCAGGCAGTTGAAGTGAGATCTCCTGAGTCCTAAACTTGTGCTGTAACCAGTGAACCATTCTTTGTGGGATCAACACTTGCTAGCAGGACGGAGTGTTTCAGGCACCTTAGGGTAAATGTTTCCTGTTTATAGGTAAGCAGTTTGGTTAATAAATCATTGTCTTGTAGGGATTTGACTTTTTTACTTGTTCATTAACATCTTGTCTGAGTAAATGTCTAAATAATGAGCTCAAGTTTCTAAGGAAAAATCTGAGCCACTTCTTGTCCATCCTGTGGAACTTGTTTAAAAGAGGTCAAAGATTCTCAGCATCTAGCCCTCCCCTTCATAAAATATGAAACTCCCTCTTAATAATTAAACAGATTTTCCACATGCTTGGCGATGCAGACGTGTGGAGAGCCAGCCACAAATAACAAACAGTAACGCTATACTGCAGGGGACTCCCCCCAAGCTGTTCAGATTACCGAATCAGTGCAGTCTATCAGCTCACGAGCGTGTTTCTTGGACCCCATCCAAAGGCATTGCTGTTTAAATCTTGTGTTTGTAGTCCTTGGATTGCTGGCTTCATTGTGCTGACCTTGCAGGAAATAAAAAGGACAACATGTGGGACCCTGAGGGAGTCAGACAATGCAATGGGGTCAGCAAGTGCTTACTCATGGGGTTATGGAATGAGGATTTCAACAGTTTTTTGGAAGGGTGGCTATGAGAGCATTCTTCTGCTTGGGATGGGGGTCAGAGGTATAACAGAATGAGGTACTGATGGCTGGGACCCCAGGGATCCATACATCTGGGCATGAATCTAGGGCCAGCCCTGGCAGTGGTGCACAATTTGTGAGCATAAAGGCTCAGAAACAAAACAGCCCCAATTGATTGAAAAATCATAGCTTTTGAAAAAATATGCTCTCATTGTTTATGGGGAGCTTCAGATTGGCACTACGGGTTAAACCTCTCTAGTCCAGCACTCTCCAGTTCAGCAACATCCGTCATCTGGCATGATTTGAGTTAGCGGGATGTCCACTTACCATGGGTGTGGCCAGATTTTCCCCCGATCTCATAAAGTTTGTTTACTGCCACCAGTCCTGGCTGTCCGCCGTTATTTAACTCGAAGGGTATGTCTATACTACAGCACTAATTCGAACTAACTTAGGTCGAATTAGTTAATTCAAACTAAGCTAATTTGAATTAGTGCATCTAGACCGAAAAACTAATTCGAATTAGCGTTTTGCTAATTTGAACTAGCATGTCCACATTGAGTGGACCCTGAACCGAAGTTAAGGCTGGCCGGAACCAGTGCCGGCAGGGCATCAGCTTAGGACTTAGAGTGTGGAGCTGCCGCCTCAGGCTAGCCGAGGGCTGTGCTTAAAGGGACCCGACCCCCACCCCGGACAGACAGTTCTCAGGGTTCCCCGCTTGCTTGTCTACCTCGATGAGGGACAACAAAGCAGTCCTGTCTTGGAGTGCCCTGAGTGCCCTCACTCGGCACATTACAGCACTCGGCCATCAGCCCGGCTGCACTTGCCGCAGGCTGCCATCCGGGGGGGTCAATCGGGGGGCTGTCAGGATCCAGGAGGCCCTGCAGGAGAGCTTCCACCCCGAGGAGCCCGCAGAGCCACCTCAGTCCTCCCCATCGGGGGCTCGTGCCCCATTCCTCCCTCACCTCCTTCCACTTACCCCTCCCTAGCCCCCCTTCCTGATGTAAAAAATAAAGGACACATGTGTCCAAAAATAGAAACTCTCTTTATTTAACAAAACTGGGGGGGGGGATTAACCTCTGGGGAGACTGGGAAAAGGAGGTGGGAGAGGGGAAGAGAGAGGATGGGAGAGGGGAAGTGGAAACTTGGGAGGAGGGAGCTGGAAGGGGGGAAGCCAGGGGAAGAAGGAGGAGGGGAAGTATAAAACTATGGTACGCCATATCTTCAGTACTGTGTACAGATGTGGTCTCCTCACCTCAAAAAAGATATTTTGGCCTTGGAAAGGGTTCAGAAAAGGGCAACTACAATAATTAGGGGTTTGGAACAGGTCCCATAGAAAGAGAGGCTAAAGAGACTGGGACTTTTCAGCTTAGAAAAGAGGAGACTAAGGGGGGATATGATAGAGGTCTATAAAAGCATGAGTGGTGTGGAGAGGGTGAATAAAGAAAAGTTTTTCATTAGTTCCCATAATAGAAGGACTAGAGGACACCAAATGAAATGAATGGACAGCAGGTTTAAAACTAATAAGCGAAAGTTCTTTTTCACACATCACATAGTCAACCTGTGGAACTCCTTGCCACAGGAGGCTGTGAAGGCTAGAGCTATAACAGAGTTTAAAGAGAAGTTAGATAAATTTATGGAGGTTGGGTCCATGGAATGCTATTAGCCAGGGGGTAGGAACGGTGTCCCTGGCCTCTGTTTGTGGAAGGCTGGAGATGGATGGCACGAGACAAATGGCTTGGTCATTGTCTTCGGTCCATACCCTCCGGGGTACCTGGTGTTGGCCACTGTCGGCAGACAGGCTACTGGGCTAGATGGACCTTTGGTCTGACCCAGTACGGCCGTTCTTATGTTCTTATGTTCTAAGCTCAGGGCTCAGGGTTGGGGGTCTCACTGGACCAACTTGATTTTCATGCAACCCTGCTCCTGGGTTCGCATGTGGCCTTTGGTGGCCAGGCTGGCAGCTATCCTGCCCTAGACGGCCGCATTCCTGTGCCTAGTGCGGAGGTCGTGGACGTTGGAGGCCTCCCCCCAAACCTTGATGAGGTCCACGATCTCCGCACTAGACCAGGCGGGTGCCCACCTCTTGCAGCCCTGGGCAGGCTCCTGGGAGCCGCCAGCCTGGTCCTGGGAAGAGGCGGAGGGCTGGGTGGCAGTGGGTGGCTGGCTCATGCCATGCGAGGTGCAGGGTCTGCTGGCTGGGTGCTGGCAGGCTTGCAACTGGCACGAGCACTATAGCCAGACCGTGCCCCTTTAAGGGCTCCGGGGCAGGAGGGGGGCAGAAAAGTTTCCCTGGTTTGGCCCAGAGTGGCCACCAGGGCAAGCTGGGAAGGGCTAGCCTCCAACTAGTTCGAATTAAGTGGCTACACAGCCCTTAATTCGAACTACTTAATTCGAACTAGGCATTAGTCCTCATAGAATGAGGTTTACCTAGTTCGAATTAAGCACTCCGCTAGTTCGAATTAAGTTCGAACTAACGGTTTGTATGTAAAGATGCTATGAAAGTTAATTCCAACTAACGGCTGTTAGTTCAAATTAACTTTGTAGTGTAGACATACCCTAAATGTCTTCTAAAAGCCTAGTAAGCAGTGGAAGTGTTGGTAAAGTTGGTAGACCGGTCATCTGAAGAAGTGGGCTGGGCCTGCAAAAGCTCATGATACCATCTACATGTTTCGTTAGTCTATAAAGTGCTACCAGACCATTTGTTGTTTTTTTCTGTAACAGACTAACTCGGCTACTCCCTGAAGTTCAATAACTCTTGAGGTGAGCAGGTACTTTCTGCAAAGTTTTACTGTCAAAGACTCAGTTTTCTGACGGATAGAAAATTGAGATGCAAAAATTTCCACCAGGCCTGTGTCTTGTCAACATAATAGGAGATTTAGCAACTAATTGCTCATTGGCATACCCCACTCAGTCAACTACTGGCCTGGGACTGTAGAGCCATGGGTTCTAGTCTGGGTTTTCGTTGTGGAAGAGCAGACGCGCTCTTTTGGAAGCCCTGCCGTCCTCCTCCTATGAGGAAGAAGGGCTCTTCCGAAAGAGGGTTTTTTTCCAAAATTTGGCCCAGTGTAGACAGGCCAAATTTTGGAAAAGCCTCTTCCAAAAAAACTATCGGAAAAAGGTACACAAATTGCGGAGCACAGTTTGTGTACCTTTTTCCGATAAAGCCCCATAGTGTAGACATAGCGTTAAAGTGCTACAATGGCACAGCTGCAGGGCTCTTTGGTGGGGCTGCTACTTTTTCTCACAGGAGTAGTTCCATTGAACTCTGACATGGGCCCTGCCCTTCTCACTAGATCCAGAGCAGAAAAAAATCACAAAATTTGATTTCCTTATTGACATTTCAAATAAAAAATGATAACTTTGACCAGCTCTATTGTTTAGTAGAAATTTAATTTTCAGCTCAAGCCATAGGATCTTTTGTGTCTGGATTGGGGTATGTGAGTTCCATCCTCTGTGGTAATATGAAATTCCAAAAGAAGGAGGGAAGTACTGACTGTAAAGGTCTAGAGTCACCAAAGATTTGTTACACAATATTCTTGTGAGGGGTTGGCTTTTTTCACACCCTTCCTCCTGGCAGGCTGAGATGAGGGCATACCCTGGCATGTGATCCTGTAGTAGGCTTGGTTTTTAATCAAGAGCACCATTGTGGAAGCATCAGAAGTGGCTCTGAATAACATCAGTGATGAAACAAATGGCACAGAACACTTCTCTCCTTTTTTCTTAGTACATATTATAGCTGGCATGGTAACAACCAGGCAATCATATGTGTGAGAGAGAATTTAACTTGCCATGCCTAAACTGAGTCAAATAGCCCTGGATAGACATGCCTGCTAAATTCCTTGAATGTTGTCCTGACTTTCTGAGGAATCATGTTGTTGTTGTTCTAAGGAATTTGTTGTTGATTGTTATTTGTTAGGCGCTGTCAAGGAATTGGTCAAGTCATGCTGTGTACTTGACCATTTGGCAGCATAAGAATGCTTTAACATAATGGAGTTGTTCTAGCATTCAGTCTCTTGTGAGAACACCCACACCATGCAGGTTTGATCGCATGGCAGCTACAAGTGTGAAAGGCAGCCATCTGGCAGCGTAGGAGGAAAGGGTTTTAAAATATTCCTGTCCACCCTGTCACAGATTTGGATTTGTGCTTACCTGACTCTTACTGGGGCAAAGGGAGACAAAAAAATGTGCTTGATGGTGAAACTAATTAACCTGACAAGCTACTTAAGATCCCCATCTTTCAACCTTTGCTCATGTGAGTCATCCTCATTCATGCGAGTACCCAGAGCCATCCTTACCAGATGTAGAATACCCAGTTGCGTAGGGCACCCACACACCTCTTCCTATCCCTGGTCTGTGGCTCTGCTTCCTCCGGAGATGATCTAGTTAACTTAAAAGTGAAGAAGGCTGCCAGACCTATCAGCAGACACTGAACCCGTGAAAGAGTCTTTCAAGGTACAGGCTGAACATCTCTAGCCTGGCACTCTCTGGTCCAGCAACGTCCATGGTCCAGCTAGGGATGTAAAAGGCTAGTCGACTAATCGACTATCCAATAAGCGTAACCTTATCCGATAGTCAACTAGACCCTAGTTGCTTCTCCGCCCCCCCCCCGCCCGCGGCCTCTATCAGAGGCAGCAAGGTGGGGGGAGCAGGAGCACGTGCTGGGGGGAGCTGGCTTAAAAGCTGATTCCCCCAGCACTGTCTCCACAGGGGGCAGGGGAGGAAGAGGGGTAGCAGGAACTGGGCGAGAATCACAAATCAGCTGATTCCTGGATCATGCCCAGTCTCAGATGCTGCGCCTCTGCTTTTTAAATGTATTAAGAACCTGGTGGCTTGTGCCGGGTCCCCAGCGCTACTCAGCAGCTTTGTAAATGTATTAAGAGCTGGTAGGTTCTTAATACATTTTAAAAGTTGGTGCGCAGTGGGGGAGGCCCTGCGCGAGTGGGGACAACTGATTCCCAGCTTGCATCAGTCCCTTCCCCCCTCTCCACTTCTGCTTTTCAAATATATTAAGAGCTGGTGGGCTCTTAATACATTTAAAAGGCTGGTGTGCAGTGGGGGGACCAGTACAAGCCAGGAATCAGCTGCCCCAGGAGTTCTTAATACATTTAAAAGGCTGAAGCACAGCATGGGGGACCCAGTGTGAGACAGGACAGCTGATTCCCAGCTTGCATTGGGTCCCCCCCACTGCACCTCTGCTTTTTAAATGCATGAAGAACCTGCCAGCTTTTAATACATTTACAAAGCTGAAGCACAGCATGGGGGACCCGCAGCGAGCCGGGAATTAGCTGTCCTGGCTTGCACCGGGTCCCCAGCACTGAGCACCAGCCTTTTAAATGTATTTAAAAAAATACAGCAGTTTGTGTTAAATCAAAATTTTTGTATTTTTGGTATAATCAAAGAAACTGTGGAGGAGGGGGGCTGAGAACCTGGATGGGGGAGCGGGGCTCAGAGCTGGGGCTGGGAGTGCCACGTGGTGCAGCTGGAAATTCCTTCTTGGGTCCAGGGACCTCAGCGACCTCAGGGTTGTGGTGGCCAGGGTCAACAGGGGGATAGGCAGCAGGGGGGGCTGGAGTGGGGTCACGCATGGCAGGGGGAGGGGGGCAGGGACAGGCATGTCAGGGGGGACAGGGACAGGAGCAGGGACAGGAGCCAGGTATGCCATCATCTCTCATATGGTGGCACACATGCTGTGGCCCTGCTGCACAGCTCGGTCCACATTTGGGTCCACCATTAGGCATCATCCCAGACCTTCTGAGCCAGGATCTGCTGCATGTCCCGGAGGATGGCCACATGCTCTCTCATGAGGTCCTCGTGGACCCTCCAGCGCTTGCAGCTCCCCTGGGGTCGGGCAGCTGGCTTGCCTGCTGGTGATCGCCCCTCAGTCATGGCTGCTCCGGCTGTGGAGAAAAAAGAGAGAGAGGCGGTCAGTCATCCATGCACACACTGTCCCTGAGGCCATGCTCTCCTCTGTGAGCTGTGAGCAACAGTCCTCGGGACATAGGACAGTGATGTCCCGGGAGCAAGGCCATGTGTGGTCTGGGATGCGCAGCGGGGGGACCAGCACAAACCAGGAATCAGCTGTCCCAGGAGCTGTCCAGGAGCCTCACAGGGGCCTAGAGGTGCCCAGGGGACCATACTTCCCACCCTCTACCCCGTCCCATGGACAAGCAGGCAAGGGAAATGTCTGTCCCCAGTGGGATCCCATGGGCGTGAGAGGGGCCTGGAGCAGCCTGGCCTTCCCTAGGGGCCCACACACACACCTGTGCCTGGCAGCGCTGTCCCAGGGCATGGGTGGTGCCTCGAGCGAGCAGGCATGCCCATGTGTGGCACTCCTCAGTCTGTGTGTGGGTGTGCATGTGCCCTTGTCCCCAGCATCCTTCCAGTGGTGGCTGGTGGTGGGAGGGCATCCCCCACAGAGGTCAGACGTGTGTGTGGTCTCCCCAGAGCCTGTGAGCAGGAGCCCGGGGGTGCTCCGGGGCTGCCTCGTGGGGCTGCATGGCACAGACTTGCACTGCACACGCATCCACATGCATAGACTGCAGCATGAGGGTCAGGCTGAGAAGGCTGAGTGACGATCGCATCCCAGTCTCTCAGCACCCACCTCCCCTGCCCTGTGTGTGTGTGAAAAACTGAGAGCACTCACCTGATGATTCCTCCCCGGCCTCAGAGGGTTCCTGGGAGACATCAGGCCCTGGGCTACCGGCTCCAGGGTTAGGGTGACAGTGCTGGCTGTCTCTTCCTCCTCCTCCAGCTCGGCATTCTCCTCCTCATCATCATCAGCAGCAGCAGCTGGGACCCCCAGGTGGGTGATGACGGGTGTCTCCAACCCCGAGACCACAACCAGGGGTGGGAAAGGGGCTGCCCCAGCCCCCAGGATGTGGTGCATCTCATTGAAGTAGGGGCAGGAGTGTCTTTCTGCCCCAGAGCAAGAGCTGTGCTCCTTGGTCCTGGTGTAGCCCTGCCGCAGCTCCTTTACCTTGCTGGGCACCTGATCAAGGCTCCTGGGGTGGTGGTCCCTCGTGGCCAGGGTCTCGGCTATCCAGCCATAGATGTTGGTGTTGCACTGTCTGGAGCAGAGATCCTGGAGGGTCTTCTCCTCACCCCATACCTCCAGGAGGGCCGGGACCTCCGCCCCAGACCATGACAGCGCACGCCTTTTTGTGCCCCTGGCAGGCTCCTGGGAGCCCTTGGCATGCTCCCTGGGAGGGCCAGTGGGCTCTCGGGGGGCTTGAGGCTGGGACATGGGTCCGGAAAAGTGTGGTCGTGGCAGCCGCAGTGAGGTGCAGCTCCCAGGGCTGGCTTCCTGCCACAAGCCTTGTCCTGGGTGTCTGTGGCTTTAAGAGCTGCCGGGGGAAGAGGAACTATAGAGTTGTGATGAGTGTGGACAGCAGGGCACCTGTGTTATTTCCTGGAGGCCTCTTTTTTCGACAGAACTCCCTCTTCCACATCCACACACGTCTTTTTCTGAAAAAGCTTTTTCGGAAAAGGCGTTCCTCCTTGTAGAAAGAGGTTTACCACTGTCAGAAAAACCCCTCCGTTCTTTCACATTTTTGTCAAAAGAATGCAATAGCAGTGTCAATGTAAGTATTGCTTTTCAGGAATAAAGCCCATTATTCTGGAAAAACACTGCAGTGTAGACGTACCCTCCTTTGGCCTGCCCATCTACAACATGGCCAGGAGCAAATGCAGAAATTCCAGTAAAGGAACATCTCCTGCTACAACCTGACTGCATAGCACCTTTAGAAACCTTGCAAGTGTCCCTGTTCTTGCCAGATCCTTGTCAGGACCTATTTGCTGACATTACCATCCTGGGCTCTTTCCTTCCTTTCATTTTTGTAGATGATTCCTCTAGACAGGCCCTTTCATAATAAATCACTGATCTGTAGCCAATGGAGTATCAGTAACTCCTGCCCCACAGGTATATGGATCTCTAGATATTGACCTCTGAACTATTATGCTCAATGTATCCCATGCCCTGTTTGCACCTGCATTAGGCAACACAAGGGTTCAACTGCTAACTGTTCTCCTCACCCAACTTGATGCAAAACAGACCTAGTCCTGAAATCACCATTGGTAGATCTTACAGCAGAATTAATAGCCATTGTTGTTGGATTAGAGCTAGGTGAAAATTTGTGCATGAAATTTTTTCCTGTGTTTAAAAAAATGCAGTTTTAGTGAGGCAAATGTGTTCTGGATTGCTTGGGTCAACAAAACAAAATGAAAAAAAAAGAAACCCAGAAGCCAGCCTGGAAAATCTGAGTGTTTCTCATCTACAATTTCAAAATGAAGCTCCTCCCCCTTCCATTTTTTGGTTAGGAATAGTGTTTCAAAATTTCCTTTAGTTTTATTTTTTAAAATAAAAAATGTTTTAAAAGAACCAAACACAAAATGTTAGGTTTACTAGATCCTTTTTTTTTTATTTCCTGAAAATTTCTAAAAGAAAAAATTGGGTTTTGGTACTATTGGATCTGATTTTTTTTTTCTTTCAGTTTTTTGGAACTCTGTGAACCAAAAAATTCCTTCTTCATCCTGTTTTTTAGTCAGGATTTTTCATTCATCTTTTACTTCTGTTTTTATTGCCATGTGTAGGGTAAAAATTTCTGAGGCAGGCTATTCTGTTAAGAACCCCTATTCTAAGTTTCAAGTCTGGAACTGGCATACAGACACAGTACTACCATCCCCTCCCTCACCTAGCCCATCAGAGGAAGGTCATTATAGAGCTAACGATCCAGACAACGGGTGAGAGATAGGACATAACACATTCAATGGTGCTAGGAACAAATGCTTACTTTAATCCCCAGATGCATCACCAATGGATCACATCCGTGCAGAGATACCTTCCTGAAGCTGACAGACACATCACCACATCACATAATTGATAACTGATGTCTGCTTTGTTTAAATACTTGTTTAACTAGATATAAGGTATTCTGTAAGCTATGGGCAGAAAACACTATGTAACCTTTAGATTATTGCTCTCCTTTTTCCTTACGACTAGCACCTATCCGGGGGTCCAGGATTTCCCTCTCCACCCAACCCTGCCCCATCACTTCATCTGCCCATTAAGCATCCTATATAATTAGTTGTAACCTATTGTCTGGCAGTGCTCACCAAGCCTAACAAGCAAAGTGACACACACCAGCGCTGTGTGTTAATAAACTCTTCTGCTTGCTTCATACACGGTGTCCAGAATCTGTTCCAACACCGTGTTTGATGGCTTTTTGCATATGTGATTTATTTGCATTCAAGAGCGAGGAGTTAGGTGCATGGTGATGCATGGTAATGAACTGAAATAAATCATTACAGCATCACTATAATTTAGTTCAGTCTCCCTCATAGTAGCCATGTTTACCTCTGCTGCAAGGCCTAGAGTTAAACACAAACAAGACCTGGGAACAGGAATATTTGCTACATGGTAGGGTTCTGTGCTCTTGAGACTACCCATTCTGCTATGAGACTTCCTAGGAAAAAAACATGGCCCATGTCAGCTCCCTGCAGGGTGGTGAAGTCTAGGAAAACAGTTGCTATATTCACAGCACATCTCCTCTCTATTGTAGGTCAAAGAGCATCGTAAGCTCTGTCTCCATACCTTGTTCTCAAGCATTTCCCCTGATGGGGAAACGTCCCCAGTGGTGCTGGCCATGCTGCATAGGCTAGGACAGCTTCTGGGAGGAGAGTTCATCTTGAGATTCCTCCCAGATCTCCACTGTCTTTTTGCTATGGAGTGCCCTGGTCCCCAGCCATTTGGAAAGACCTTCCCCCTATCCAGCAAAGGGATGATGTGGCAGGAGACCAGGTTAGAGGATCAGTGTGCTTTTGGCCCTAAAAACTATGACTCGATTAACCTTGTAGGTCCCTGTATTTAAAGGGTGTGTTTCCTTTCTCCATATTGCAGCGTAAGGGGAAATATGTAGATGAAAGGGAGGAAAGGTGGTTTGATGGTAATGGTGCTAACTGGGGGCTCTGAGGCCTGGGGGGAGCAAACACCGGTACTTCCAAGGGTTTTGCACTAGTTCAGAGTTCCATAGGGGCAGCACCAAGGAGCTGTGGCCTAGCTGTTTTTAAGAGATGGCCTCTCACTAAATCAGTTCAGCTAATACCACAGCATCACTCTGGTGGTGGCAGTCACAATGCCACTGGATTAACCACCCAGGCCAGATTTCAGTCAGTGGTGTTGCAACCTAGGGCACACATGGAGTTGCAACACCACTGAAATGTGGCCCACCCACCTCACTGTCTGGAGGGAAGGGCTGAGATAAATGCCGTGACCTGGCCCATAGGGAGTCAGTTCCTGCATGGCAGAGGCTGCCAAGAACCAGACTCCTGGGAATCCTGGCTCATGTGCTATGTGGAAGGGGGGGGGGTCAGTAGCAGGGATTGGACAAGGGGGGACCCGAATTTGCCCACCCCTCCCAAGAAATACTTGAATTAGCACCCTTTTCTGATGAGTTGGACCCTGGACTGGGCTTTGAAAAGCTGAGTGTTAATTCCCAGCTCTGCCACAGACTCCCTGCAGGGCCTTGGGCAAGTCCTGTTATCTCTTTACAGCTCCCCAACTACAGCAGGGATAATCCCCCCAGGTCTGTTGTGAAGCGTTCAGATAGAGAGAAGGGAAGGATATAAAAATGGATAGAGAAGAGGGAGCTTCATGTTATGACAAAGGTCACACACACACAAAAAGGCGCATCAGCTGTTAGTATTTTGTGCTCTTGGAACATGCTGTTCCATCTTCCTACACCCTCCTCAGAGTGCTCTGTGGACATGTCTACACAGTTATTTTGAAATAACAAGGCAAGCGTCCACACTACCAAGCCTGGTATTTTGAAATAATAACTCCTGCTTATTTTGAAATACTTATTTTGGGAGTTATTTAGAAATAACTTGTTTTGAAATTACCTGGTGGTGTAGACAGAGACTGTGTGAGTTGCTGGGGTCTAGATTTCAAGGGGCAGGAGCAGCTTGTCTGCTCTCAGTCCTTGGAGAACAGAAAGTGGCTTTTTAGTTATTCTGGTCTTCTAGGGATATGGTCCTGGGGAATTATTAACTGCACCACCAAGCAGGGTTGCTATCTCAAAGACCTGCCCTCTGAACACTGTCTGCATATTGTGTCTTGTGTTATTTCCCAGAGCTGGATGGAAAGGTCTGCCAGGCAATTACAGTTCAGAGGGACTATAGGAAGCAAAGGTGATATTTAATCATTTAGCCCTGTGTCCTGAAGGTTTCTCTCTGGCCAGAAAAACATCTCTTCATTTAACTATTAGGGTAGCTTGTTCTGTTCTCAGAGCCAGCCAGGACTATGTTTCTTCAGGCATTAATTAGCTATTGTTTAAAGTACTCATAATTGAAATACATACTATGTATACTGTCTGTCTGTCTATCTATCTATGTCTATTTATAATATAGGTTGAACCTTTCTAGTCCAGCACCCTCAGAACCTGACCGGTGCCAAACCAGAGAATTTGTAAGACCACGGGAGGACAATTTTGTCTCGCAGCATTACCAACACTTCCACTGCTCATTGGGTTCGTAGAAGACATTTAGGGGTAAATTAGAGCTAAATAACAGCACAGAACACTGAGAACCAGGGCTGGTGGCTGTAAACAAACTTTATGGGACTGTGGGAAACTTGGCCTCACTCATGCTAAATGGACATCTGGCTAACTGAAATCATACCGGACCAGGGATGTTGCCAGACCAGAGAGTGCTGGGATTAGAGAGGTTCAGCCTGTGTCTTTGAAGCACAGACCATCCTTTCGTTATATGTATGTACAGCTACCAGCTTCTGCACCTTTAGAAGCTTCTATAATAACAATATTTGAACAAACTATATATTTGCACAATATTATAACAGAGTTTAAAAAATAGCTAGATAAATTCATGGAGGTTTGGTCCATCAATGGCTATTAGCCAGGATGGGTAGGACTGGTGTCTCTAGCCTCTATTAGCCAGAAGCTAGGAATGGGTGACAGGGGAGGGATCATTTGATGATTCCCTGTTCTGTTCATTCCCTCTGGGGCACCCAGCATTGGCCACTGTTGGAAGCCAGAATATTGGGCTAGATGGACCTTTGGTTTGACCCAGTGTGACTATCTTCACTGGAATGTGTGAGATGAGAGTGGATTTGGTTAGTGTAGATAAACAGACACACACTTCTTAGGAATGTTGAGTCCAAACAACTCAAAGCTCTATATAATTATTAACAAATTTAGTCTCACAAACCCCTACAAGTATCTTTACTTCATTTTTAAAGATGAGACACAGAGAAATGAAGTGATTTGCCAAAGGACATACAGTAAGGTAGTGACGAGGGGAGATTAGAACAGCACATCTTATCTCTGTTGAGACTTCCAATAAGGGGATTGATTACTATTGTTTTAAAACAAGTCTTCAGAAAATATCCCCAGAAGATCACCATGCATACAGCCATATTATCTTAGATAATGTATTTTGGATGTATTATATAAGTATTTTGCATTATACAATTGCTCCTAAGCTAACTTGTAGCAGCACAGACAATTCAGATGGAAAATGGGAATTTTAATAGAGCATGTATGAACAGCTTGAATCATCTGCGCTTGATGGATAGTAGTTGAATCATTTTGTCTTAAAAAAAAAAAAAAAAAAAAAAAAAAGAAAGCTGAATTAGCTCTGATGTCTGTCCTGACAGGTGATTACAAAAATACTGATTAGCCCCGTCCGATTAAACAGTAAGTGGGGCATGTGCTAAATAGATACAATGATTTGCTTCAGTTAATTTTTCTGATCTTGCTTGGAAGCCAGTGAACACCTGGCTTTAATGCAGGGAGGATCATTTGTTTAACAATATTCCAGGGGATAGTGAGTTATTTTCCTTTTAGTTTTGCTATCCTTCATCTGTAGCTGCCACTATAAAGACAAGAAGGCCAAATTCAGACCTTGTCATTGATTTCACTGAAGCTAACCCATTCACCTTCTCATTTTATTGTAATCTACCACCAAATCTGATAGTCTGCCATTCCTTTAACTGGTTATCTGTTTCAGAGTTGACTGTGGAGTAATATAAAATAAAGTAGGTCACCTGTTAACCTTTAAGGCCCTAGACATACAGGGTGGTCTGGTGGTTTATCCTGGCCTTAACCTCTATGGGTATGTCTACACTGCCACCCTAGTTCGAACTAGGGTGGCTAATGTAGGCATTCGAACTTGCAAATGAAGCCCGGGATTTAAATATCCCGGGCTTTATTTGCATGTTCCCGGGCGCCGCCATTTTTAAATGCCCGGTAGTTCGAACTACCTGCCCGCGGCTACACGGGGCACGGGCTAGGTAGTTCGAATTAAAGCTCCTAATTCGAACTACCGTTACTCCTCCTGCAATGAGGAGTAACGGTAGTTCGAATTAGGAGCTTTAATTCGAACTACCTAGCCCGTGCCCCGTGTAGCCGCGGGCAGGTAGTTCGAACTACCGGGCATTTAAAAATGGCGGCGCCCGGGAACATGCAAATAAAGCCCGGGATATTTAAATCCCGGGCTTCATTTGCAAGTTCGAATGCCTACATTAGCCACCCTAGTTCGAACTAGGGTGGCAGTGTAGACATACCCTCTGAGTCTCTCTCTACTCCTATCTTCTCCCTATGGATTGCTTGTTCTTCTCTCCCCATACTACTTCCCTCGTCTCCTTTGTTAAATTACAATTTATCATGATGACCTTCATCTCTGGAACTGCATCTCTCTTCCTATGTCCTTCCATACGTCTGTTCTAGGCACTAGCATGTTCTCCCCAACCACAGTATCTGAGCACGTCCCATCTTCAATGTATGTGTCACAAGACCCTTGTGAAACAGGACAGGGCTTTAATCCCCATTGTACAGACAGGCAGAAAGAGGCTCCAAGGTTTACCCAAAGTAATAGGGAGCCCTGGTCCCCCAAGTTTGTGGCTGTACCCTAACCACTAGTCATCCCCCTCTCCTGTGAATCTCCCATTTAAAAGCTTTCTTTGAAAATTATGCAAAGATCCATCATACCTCCCAGGCTTCCAAGTGTCAGACATCCAGTGGAACAGCCCTGAAAATCCCACATGTTTGGCTGAGCTGCAGGCAGGACTTTCTTTAGGAGAGGATTTCCCTGTATTCAAAATAAATACAGTGATTCTGCCCACAAAGATCATCTATTTCACAGGGGTTCTGAGTGGTTCTAGATGTCTTTGTCTGGGGCTAAATTCTGGAATACAGGGTTAAAATTTGTAAATATTTATTTGAATATTTCAAATATTTCTTAGAATTTTATTAGCTCAAAAATTCATGGCAATTTTTTTTACATGCAAATTACTCACAGAAAGTAAAATTGTTATCTGTTATTTAGATTGGGTAGCACTAGATGTTCCAGTGATAGACTAGGGTCCTATTGAGTTTTTTTTTTTTTTTAATAAAACCTGTTTGGGTGCTTTTTATTTGCCTTTTGGTGCTGGAGGTTTTAGGGTTTTCCAGATTGTCTGCAACCGTAAAATTCAGTAATTATTTGTTGTTTGATGGATCTGAGGGAATAATTAAATAAATCATGAAACACATTTAATCTCTTTTTCCTTTGGAGAGATGTCTGTAGTAGGCTAGTGATTTGTGCACATTTTAAGTGTTTGCAATTATTCAGTGAAATGTCACAAACTGTATTAAACCAATGGCATGCAGAACCATTGCACCAGTAGTTCAAAATCCATAATTCAAATTGTGCTGCTGAGCTATGATCAGTCACATGGTATTGTTTCTGCTCCCTGGCCAGAGTCATGAAACTCTGGAACAAATGCCCACAAGAGGAAAATATAACATTTCACTTAGGTTTTGAGCAGTTCTCTCTCTTTGTTCTGTTGGGATTTATACAGCCTCAGGCTGACTGGAGAAGTGTTGCACTTTTCATCCACATGATCTTATATAATAAATACACACACAACACTTGATCCACAGGAGTGCTAATAAATCAGTGGTGGGCAACCCACAGCCCAGGAGCCACATGGAGCCTATCAGGGTTCTATGTGTGGCCCATGACACATTTTGTTTGCAGTTGCCCACATGCAGGGTTGCCAGATTCTGTTGGGTTTGTCTGGTTTGTTTTTTTCCTGGCGATATTACTAAAGTGACACACATGTAAGGCCAGGACATGTGAAGTGAGATGCATGCTGATTGCACATGGCATTTCCTGAGAGCTGCGCGCTCCCTCTGCATCCAATCAAAGTGCTGCAATGGTTCAATTGGCACATCCCACAAATTCTAGGTACACAAGCACAATTAGCAGAACTACCCTATCCTAAGAGACCATTTTATGGTGTGTCTAGACTACATCCCTCTTTCAACAGAGGGATGTAAATTAGGCACTTTGAAATTGCAAATGAAGCTGGGATTTGAATTTCCCATGCTTCATTTGCATAATCACGTAATGGCTCTCTTTCAAAAACGCGCTATTTCAAAATTGAAACAGCAGTCTAGATGCAGTTCTTTCGAAAAAATGAGGTTTACAGGATCTTTCGAAAAAGCCTTCCCTTTTCGAAAGAACCACATCTAGACCGTGGTTTTACTTTCGAAATAGCACTTTTTCAAAAGAGCATCATTACGTGATTATGCAAATGAAGCACGGGAAATTCAAATCCTGGCTTCAGTTGCAATTTCGAAATACCTAATTTACATCCCTCTGTCGAAAGATGGATGTAGTCTAGATGTACCCTTGGTTACAATAGTCTTGCAGCCCACTGAGATGAAGGCGGACACTCATGCAGCCCAGTAACTAGCCTAGGTTGCCCATTGCTGTTACAGATAGTTGGAAGAGTTAAAGTGGGATAGGTGATAACTATGGCAGAATGCAGAAAGCAATATCTCCATCTAGTGGTGAAACTATCTCAACATTCAGCTACACCAGTCATGTCAAACATGCGGCCTGATTGAATTTTTTTGTGGCCCACAACTACATCTTCATAAATGATCTAAGTGAGGCCTGCCCGGTTACATTGTTTATAACAGGGGTGGCCCGGCTCTTTGATTAAGGAAATGCAGCTCCTGCTGGTTCTGAGCCTCGTGCCAGGACTGCTCACAGCCGGCCGCTCTGTGCATGCACCCCAGCGTCTGGAGGGAGAAGCGTGTGACGGGGGCGGCTCTGGGACCCTGGCATTAGGTTAGAGTGGGGGAGGGGGGCTGGTGGTGGCTCTTGGGGAGGGGAGGGGAGGGGGATTGGGTTAGAGCGGTGGGGGGGGCTGGGAGTGCCTGGCTCTGAGGGAGAGGAGGCGATTAGGTTAGAGCAGGGAGGCTGGGTGTGCTTGGCTCTGCAGGAAGGGGAGGGCATTGGGTTAAAGCAGGGAGGCTGGGGGTGCCTGGCTCTGCAGGAGGGGGAGGGCATTGGGTTAGAGCAGAGAGGCTAGAGGTGCCTGGCTCTGCAGGAGGGGGAGGGCATTGGGTTAGAGCAGGGTGGGCTGAAGCACCTTAAACTCAGTCTTCATGGATGCAAGTAATAATTTTACACATCAAATTATTGTATTATACTAATTTGGGGGAGGGATAGCTCAGTGGTTTGAGCATTGACACCCCCCCCCAAACCAAAGACTGTGAGTTCAATCCTTGAGGGGGCCATTCAGGGATCTGGTGTAAATCTGTCAGGGATGGTACTTGGTCCTGCCATGAGGGCAGGGGGCTAGACTCAATGACTTCTCAAGGGCCCTTCTAGCTCTATGAGATAGGTATAGCTCCATATAATAAAGAAGACCTGACAAAATATACCTAAAACATAATCTATAATAATAAATAATCACAACTTTCCAAGAGAAGTACATTTTCTTTGGTGGCCCTGAAAGCTATCAGTTTTCATTTGTGCGGCCCTCAGCAGGCTTCAAGTTTGATATGCCTGAGCTACACCATTAACTTCCCTTACTGAAATGCTATCATGAGGCTGGGAACCCAACTGGAATGTGTCAAACACTTTCTGTATCTGTTATCTGAGCACTGTATACCTTCCCTGCGATAGGTACACCAATAATTTTACTCTTTGGGTCCATTAACTCATCTAATAAACTAATTTCTATCACTGTGACAGCTACATAGGGTCTACAGCTACAATCAGGACTGACCATGCACAGGTATGAAAGAAACCTTCTTAGCACCAGGGAAGTGCTGGGATGCAAGTCTCAGGGGTTCTCTTCTGGGCTCTGACACTTGCTCTACTCAAGTCAATTTCATTGCTTCTTGATTCAAGTTCCTTATCTGTGCATTGGAGATGACACTTTATGTACCTTCCCTTCAAGGGGCATTATAAGATGTCTATGAATTTGATTACCCACTATACAATACAGTGCAGTGCACTGTGGCTTTTTTTATTGCTGGATTTGTTGCTGTAGCCCTTGCATTGTTTCAAACCTGAGCTTCCACACATGGTCTACAAGTATCTATAAATATGTACATAAGACCATAAGAACAGCCATACAATTCTTCTCCCCTTTTAGTGCTCGAATGTTTTGCAGACGTGGATCATTTTCACAGTGTTTGGCCTTTGATAGCACTTGCTGCTGAACATTGGCTCTCAGACATGTCAGTCTTACTGAAGACCAATTAAACAGACCTGCAGCTTTCATCTATGTGCCCATCCATTGAGGCATGGATATAGACAGTATGATGCAAAGTTAGTCATAGAATCATAGGGTTGGAAGAGACCTCAGGAGGTCATCGAGTCCATTACCCTGCTAAAAGCAGGACCAACCCCAGGACCAACTAAATCATCCCAGCCAGGGCTTTGTCAAGCTGGGACTTAAAGCCCCTAGGGATGGAGATTCCTCCCTACATAATCTATCCCAGTGCTTCACTACCCTCCTAGTAAAATAGTTTTCCCTACTATCCAATCTAGACTCCCTCCACTGCAACTTGAGACCATTGCTCCTCATTCTGTCATATGCCACCACTGAAAACAGCCTCTCTCTCTCTCTTTGGAACCCCGCTTCAGGTAGTTGAAGGTTGCTATCAAATGCCCCTTCACTCTTCTCTTCTGTAGACTAAATGGCTACGTCTAGACTGGCATGATTTTCCGCAAATGCTTTTAACGGAAAAGTTTTTCCGTTAAAAGCATTTGCGGAAAAGAGCGTCTAGATTGGCACGGACGCTTTTGTGCAAAGTACTTTTTGCGGAAAAGCATCCGTGCCAATCTAGACGCGGTTTTGCTCAAGAAAGCCCCGATCGCCATTTTCGCCATCGGAACTTTTTTGCGCAAAATGGTTCTCAGTTGTCTACACTGGCCCTCTTGCGCAAAAGCATTTGCGCAAGAACACTGACCATCATACATTAGATCGTCAGTGTTCTTGCGCAAATTCAAGTGGCCAGTGTAGACAGCTGGCAAGTTTTTCCGCAAAAGCAGCTGCTTTTGCGGAAAAACTTGCCAGTCTAGACGCAGCCAATAAGTCTCAGTCTTCTCTTCTGTAGACTTGACAGCCCTGGATAAATGAAATCTGAGGTTAGGAGTTATTTGCTCTGTGAATGTGATTTGCATCAGATTCACTTTCAAGCCATATTTCCTGAGTTACCTTGACAGCGCTTGATGACTGTGACTTTGTCGGTTGTTGCAACTCATGACATACCATAATCAAATACATGTAATAAATAATACCTCAAAGAATTCTTTTTCCAACAGAGCTTCAAGTTGACACCAGCTCACCCTTAGTGATTGCATAGATGAACTTCATCAGCTTGGGAATAGTCAGTACCATTGCATCTGTTTGTCCTGAAATGGAGACGGGCATTTCAAGTTGGCAGGGGATTTCAAAAGCACTGAGACCTGAAAAGTCTCTTCCCTTACTCATGCACTTCCTATTCTGTCCCACAGCATCTTCGCCATATTTGTTCTGAAAGTAGCATTGTGTAGGGTTAGAATAGGGGACTGACAGTCAGACCATGGGAACCACCAAACCAGCTCAACTCATCTCCATCTATTCCAGTGTCTTCTCTGTGACTGTGGCTAGTAGAGGAAGGGCGCTAGAAGACAACCCCACAGCCAGTAATTGTGATAAAATCTGCTCTGCAATTAAGATCTCATCCTTATGCCTCATAATTAGAGATTGGATTAAAATCTGGAGCAGATTTTGTCTACCTTCCCAATTTTTTGTGAGCATTTACTATTATAACTCTGGATGTACTTTCTTTGTAAATATTCAGTTGCCATTTGAAACTTTTTAAATTCTTGGCATCAATGACCTCATGTGGCAATGAGTTTCATAGATAATTGTACATTGCATGGAAAAATATTTCCTTGCATAAATTTTGGATTTACTGTTTTTCAGGGGACTCTTAAGGTACTGTCTACACTAGCTCATTAGTTCGAGCTAGGTAGTCTAATGAGGGCAACCGGAGTTGCAAATGAAGCCCGGGATTTAAATATCCCGGGCTTCATTTGCATGTTCCCGGGCGCCGCCATTCTTAAATCCCCCTTAGTCCGAACTCCGTGCCCGCGGCTACACGCGGCACGGACTAGGTAGTTCGAATTAAAGATCCTAATTCGAACTACCCTTACTCCTCGTGGAATGAGGAGTAACGGTAGTTCGAATTAGGAGCTTTAATTCGAACTACCTAGTCCGTGCCGCGTGTAGCCGCGGGCACGGAGTTCGGACTAAGGGGGATTTAAAAATGGCGGCGCCCGGGAACATGCAAATGAAGCCCGGGATATTTAAATCCCGGGCTTCATTTGCAACTCCGGTTGCCCTCATTAGACTACCTAGCTCGAACTAACGAGCTAGTGTAGACGTACCCTTATTTCCTATTCTTCTTCTATAACTAGGGAAAGACATGTTTCTGCTCCATGCCTCAGTTTCCTAGGCTATAAAGGTAGGATCTATATTAAGAACATAAGAAAAGCCATACTGGGTCAGACTAGAGGTCCATCTAGCCCAGTGTCCTATCTTCTGACAGTGGCCAATGCCAGATGCCCCAGAGGTAGTGATCAGAACAGGGAATCATCAAGTGATCCCTCTCCTGTCATCCATTTCCAGGCTCTGACAAACAGAGGGTAGGGACACCATTCCTACCCATCCTGGCTAATAGCCATTGATGGAGCTCCATACATTTATCTAGTATTTTTATAACCCTGTTAAAGTCCTGGTCTTCATAACCCTGTTAAAGTCTCCTCATAACGAGGCAAGGAGTTCCACAGGTTGACTGTGCTCTGTTTGAAAACTTTCTTTTGTTTGTTTTAAATCTGCTACCTATTAATTTCATTTGGTGACCCTCTATTCTTATGTTATGGGAACAAGTAAATAACTTTTCCTTATTCACTTTTTCCACAGCAATCATGATTTTAAAGATCTCTATCATATTTCCCCTTAGTCTCCTCTTTTCTAAGGGTGCATCTAAACTACAGGTTTTTTCCAGAAAGATGGCCATTTTTCTGAAAAAAACGTCACCTATATCCACTTTACAATCGTGTTCTTTTGAAAGAAAATTGAAAGAACACAGAGGTTTTCCCAACATTGGTAAACCTCATTCTATGAGAAAGAAGGCCTTTTCCAAAGAGGGAGGTCTTTCAAAAAAAGTGGCCTCCAGGAAAAAGCACAGGTGCCCTGGTGGACACTCCATCCACAGTAATCACAGCTCTATCATTCCTGTCTCCTGGCATCTCTTAAAGCTGCAGGCTCCCAGGACAAGCCTTGTGACAGGAAGCCGGCCTTGCAGCAGGACCTTGACCATGTGGCTCTGACTGCAACAGGCCTGCTGACAGATGGCAGAGCTGCAAGCCCCCCGAGACTCCCCTGGCCCTTCCAGGGAGCAGCCCCAGGGGTCCCAAGACCCACCCAGAAGCACCAAACGCCAGGCGCCTTCCTGGACTGGCCCAGAGATCTTGTCCCTCCTGGAGCTATGGGGGGAGGAGGAGGAGGCCCTAAAGGATCTCAGCTCCAAGCACCACAACGCAGACATTTGTGGGCGCATGGCCGAAGGTCTGGCCCACAGGGCAGGGCCGACTTTAGCAAGTGCAGGGCCTGATTCCGGGAGCAGGGCCGCGCAGGCGCAGGGCCCAGGGCGGCACGGCGCATGTGCAGGGCCCCGGGCGGCACTGCGCATGCATCATGCGCCTGGGCCCCCGTGCATGCATCGTGTGCCCAGAGCACTGCGCATGCGTCGCACACCCGGGACGGCCCTGCGCATGCACCGTGAGCCCGGGGCGTCGCATACCCGGGGCGGCACTGCATGTGCGCCGTGCGCCTGGGGCCCCGCGCATGCGTCGTGCGTCCCGGATGGTACTGTACATGCACCGCGCGCCTGGGGCCCTGTGCTTGTGTCATGCGCCCGGGTGTCGCGTACCCGGGGCGGCACTGCGCGTGCATCGCGCACCCGGGAGCGGGGCCCCCTTAGGCGCGGGGCCCCATTCCGGGAAATCGGCCGAATCGGCCTAAAGCTGGCCCTGCACAGGGGACACCACCCCCACCCCCTCGACCAAGTCCGGAGCAAGGCCAAAGAGCTCCAGCAAGGGTATGCCCAAGCCAGGGAGCACAGCTCTCGCTCCAGGGAAGGACCACACTCCTGCCCATACTACCAAGAGCTCCACCAGATACTGGGTGGTGGGCAAGCCCTTTCCCCACACGTACTACTGGTGGACTCGGGCTTGGAGACATCCGTGGTCACCCGGCCAGAGCTCTTGGAGGAGGAGGATGATGACGACGATGATGGACATCAGCTGCAGGAGGAGGAGGACACCAGCAGCGTCATCACCCTCAACCTGGAGCCAGTACCCCAGGCCTTGGACATCTCCCAGGCATCATCTGACGCTGGCGAGGGATCATCAGGTGAGTGCTGTCAGGTTGTCACACACAGGGCAGGGGAGGTGGGAGCACAGGGGGTGGGGCGTGATCATTGCTCACACAGACTGAGTGTCGCATATAGCACACGGCCATGCCTGCGTGCACGAGGCACCACCTGCTCCTGCAGACAGCGCTGCCAGGTGCAAGTGTGTGTGTGTGTGTGTGTGTGTGTGTGTGTGTGGGCCCCAGGGAGGGCCAGGCCCCTGTCCTGCCCATGGGATGCCACTGTGGCTGGACGCTTCCCTAGCTTGCTTGTCTATGGCGGGGAGTGGGGGGAGTGGGCAGGATGGTCCCCTGGGCACCTTGGGGCCCCTGTGAGGCTGGGCCTGCTGTGCAGGCCACTCGTGGAACATCACAGTCCCCTGTTCCAAGGACAGTTGCTCGCAGCTCACAGAGGAGGGCACGGCCCCAGGGACAGTGTCTGCAGGGATGACTGACCGCCTCTCTCACTCGTCCTCCACAGCCGGACCAGTCCAGGCAGCCTACCGAAGCCGGGGAAGCCACAAGTGGTGGAGGGTCCACCAGGACCTCATGCGAGAGCCCATGGCAGTCCTGCAAGACATGCAGCAGACCCTGGCTCTAAAGGTCCACGATGATGCCGAGTGGCGCAGTCGCATGTGGGACCAGCTTGTGAGGCAGGGAGAAAACATGCATGCCACCATCCGGGAGGTGATGGCACACCCGGGTCGTGTCCCTACTCCCACTCCTCCTGCTCCCGCTCCCCCCATCCCTGCTCCCCCTGCCATCCCTAACCCCACTGCAGCGCCCCCTCCAGGTTCTCAGCCCCCCTCTGCTTCAGTTACTGTGATTATAAAACACAAAATACAGTTTTTGTGGAAACCAAAACAGGTGTCTTTATTAGTTGCACAGAGAAAGGGGAAAGGAGGGGTTGTGGTGGGAAAGGTATAAGGGGGGGCAAGGAACAAGCCCCCATTGGGGAGGCCCTGGGGAGAGTTACTGGGCTCCTTCAGAGAACCTCCTGATGCGCACCCCAGCCAGATGGGCCTGACAGATGGCAGCTGTCCGCAGCTGTTCAAATACCCTCCCCTTGTGACCAGCCTCTGTCCCCCGCCCCGGCAGGAAGGCCTCCCCTTTGCTCTCCACTAGGTTGTGGAGCACACAACATGTAGAGACCACCTCGGGGTTGTTGTGCTCCCCCACATCGAGTCGTGTCAGAAGGCACCTGAACCTGGCCGTGAGGCGCCCGCAGGCGCATTCCACCTGCATGTGGGCCTGGTTTAGGTGTGCATTGAACTGTTCCCTGCTGGGGTCCAGGTGGCCAGTGCAGGGCTTCATGAGCCATGGCATGAGTGGGTAGGCCGCCTCGCCAATGATACAGAGTGGCATCTGGACATCCCCCATGCGAAAGTCCCGCTAGGGGAAGAATGTTCCAGCCTCCAGCTTGAGGTACAGGCTAGAGTTCCTAAATATGAGAGTATCGTGTGCCCAGCTCGACCACCCTACAAAAATGTCTGAAAACTATTCCCGGTGGTCAACCAAAGCCTGTAGCACCATAGAAAAGTAGATCTTCCTATTAATATACTGGGCCGCTTGATGTTGTGGTGCGCAGATCAGGATGTGTGTCCCATTGATCACTCCTCCACAGTTTGGAAAGCTAAGGGCAGCAAATCCGGCCATGATCAGGTCCAGGTGTCTGAGGCGGATGACCCCGTGCAGCAGGACGGAGTTGATGGCCCTCCCCAGCTGCAGAAGGAGACAGAGAAACACACAAAACAGAGAACGAGAGAGGTGCTTGAGCCCTTGGGAGGTGTCCACCCTGCTCCCCTCCCCCCAAACACCCCAGGAACCATCCCCATTGAGTCTGCCCCCCCCCAGCAGCAAGGCTGTGTGAGGAAGGAACAGCACAACCCCCCAGGGATGGCCCTTCCCCCCACCCCCTCTACACCCCACACTCCCCTTCCCCTTTCCCGAGGGCCCCCCTTTTCTAGGACTCCCCCCTGAAGGGAGTGTACCCCAGGAGTGCCTTACCTCCATAAAGAGGACCTCGACGGTGGACTTTCCCACGCTGAACTGGTGGCCCACCGATCGGTAGCTGTCTGGGGCAGCGAGCTTCCACATGGCAATTGCGACCTGCTTCTCAAGGGGGATGGCAGGCCACAGGTGGATGTCACATCTCTGTAGGGCAGGGACGAGCCAGGCACACAGCTCCAAGAAGGTGGCCTTCCGTATGCAGAAGTTTTGGAGTCACTGCTGGTGGTCCCATAGCTCCATTACCAGGCGGTCCCACCAGTCAGAACTGGTGTCCAGCCTCCAAAATCACCTCTCGACCGCGATGTACGGGGGCAAGGGCATTGCTCCCGCATCCAGGCAGAGGGACTCACAGATGAGCTGGGAGTCAGGCTGGGGCAGGACCGTCAAGACAATCTGCTGAAACTGCTGCATAACCTGCAGCATGACAGTGTGGGGCCATCGCATGCCCTGGGCAATTCTGGCTCCATCACCAAAAACAAAATAATGCTGTTGCGTCCAACCAAGCTGGGCAACCAGAGCGCACACTGCAAAAGCTTTGCTGTCCCTCGGAGAGGTAGGCAAGCAAGCAGCAGAACCTGGGAAACGGCTGTCCAGGGGGGGTCCCTTTAAGCACGCGACTCAGCTAGCCTTAGGCAACAGCACCTGGAAGTAACTGCTGACCTAATGCCCTGGCTGAAGTGGTCTTTTATGAGGGAGAGCGTCCAGTGAGTGTGGACACTCTTTCAAACAAGGAGAGTGCTATTCCAATCCGCTTTTGAAGATAGAAAAACCTTCTTTCGAAAGAAGCCTGCAGTCTAGACGTACCCTCAGATGAAAACTCCGAGTCTTTTTAATCTCTCTTCATATGGGACCCATTCCAAACTCCTAATCATTTTTGTTGCCCTTTTCTGAACCTTTTCCAATGCTAATATTTTTTTTGAGATGAGGCAACCACATCCGTACGCAATATTCAAGATGTGGGCATTGTGACAGACCGGGCCAGGTTTGGGCACCGCTGAGGGCATCCGCTCAGGGCGAATTGCTCAAAACCATGGCTGCTTACAGCCTCAGACTGGAGACCTTTCCCAAACAGGCCACAAACCAGTCACACTGAGCACTCCAGCTGCCAATCTGGCCAGCAGGAAGCCGCACGCGCAAAACCCCTCAGACACCCCAGCTCTCCCTGTGCCACAATCAGCCCTGGGCCTTAAACACAGGTGAGGGGTTATAGTACCCAATCTCACCTACCCTGAACGGGTTCTCCCAGTCCCAAAGAACCAGTCACAGATCCCCGGTCAATGTACACTTTAGATCTTACCCACAAGATTACCTGGGCCAATCCTTTAGAATCTAAAATCTAAAGATTTATTAGCAAAAGAATGAAAAGGTTAAGAGTAAGGTTATTAAGGAGAATACATTACATGCACCAGTCATCAAGTTCTGATGCAGGCTCTGAGCAGAGATGTCACAAACTGCTATCTTAAAAGTTTCTGGTGTACATCCTATGTCAGGATGGGTCAGCAATCCTTCCAAGCTCGCTGTCCCTTGTAAGGCTGCATCTAGGATCAGTAGCAGAATTGAAGACAAAATGGAGTCTGCCTCATGGCACTTTATATCCATTCCTGGTACCTTCCAAGCTGGAGCGGGTCACATGGCCAAGTGACCTATCCCTGTGTCCCCTGCCAGCAGCCATTAGATCTGATGGGTTTGCAGGTTTCCAGATGCATTCCTCAGGTGTGTATTGGCCACCTTGAGAGCCATGGTCCTTGGGGCCATGCTAATTAGCATAGTCATTGACTGAACAATCCTTCTTTACAACAGGCAGCCCAGGCCCATTGCTCTGTCTCAGATGGAGAACATTCACAGTATAAGCACAGAGTACATATTCATAACTCCACATACAGATATCACACAAGTACATGAGTCGCATATATAGAATCAGTAGGACATAAACTTTCATTTGATACCTCACATTGCCCCCTTTGTATAGACTTTGGGGCAACCTCCCCTCCCCCTGTGGGTGCAGCAGTGATCTGGCTGCTCCCCTTAAAATCCAATAACGTGACAGCGTACCATTGTTTTATATAGAGGCAATAAGATATTCTCTGTCTTATTCTCTATCCCTTTTTAATGATTCCTAACATTCTGTTTCCTTTTTTGACTGCTGCTGCAAATTGAGTGGATGTTTTCAGAGAAGTATCCACAATGACTCCAAGATCTCTCTCTTGAGATATATAGTTATAGCTAAATTAGTCCCCATTATTTTGTAAGTATAGTAGGGATTATTTTTTCCAATGTGCATTACTTTACATTTATCAACATTAAATTTCATGTGCCATTTTGTTTCCCAATCACTTAGTTTTGTGAGATCTTCTTGAAGCTCTTCACAGTCTGCTTTGGTCTTAGCTATCTTGGGCAGTTTAGTATCATCTGCAAATTTTGCCACCTCAGTGGAAGGGGAAATTTTACCCCTTTTTCCTGATCATTTATAGATAGGTTGAACAGGATTGGTCCCAGTATGGCTCCTTGGGGGACACCACTAGTTGCCCCTCTCCATTCTGAAAACTTACAATTTATTCCTACCCTTTGTTTCCTGTCTTTTAACCAGTTATCAATCCATGAGAGGACCTTCCCTCTTATCCCATGATAACTTACTTTATTTAAGAGCCTTTGGTGAGGAACCTTGTCAGAGATCTTATACTCCTGCGCATCCCTGGGATGGCTAGTGATGCTTCCTTTCTGCATATTTTCAGGTATATGTATGAAAAACTTTATAAGAGCTCAGAATTCTTATTGATTAAGGAATGGCTTTTTCA
The DNA here is from genome assembly GCA_032595735.1 of Pelochelys cantorii. Lineage (NCBI taxonomy): Eukaryota > Metazoa > Chordata > Testudines > Trionychidae > Pelochelys > Pelochelys cantorii. The sequence goes on along the minus strand of CM064352.1, from coordinate 14,373,216 downwards.
GAAGTCTTCTGCCTTCGTCTCACTCTGCTCCAATGGTAAAGCTCTTACTGATTTCCATGGGGAAAGAGTTTGATCAATGCTGAGCGCTTTTTGAAATCCCAACTTAAGGGCTTGATCCTCCTATTCTGAAGTCAGTGGAAATTTTGGCTTAGTAGACTGCTGCTGCAGAGGAGAGGGACAGAAGGCAGTGCTGCTTTGACATTCCTCAGCACCAGGAGCTCACAGAGCTACTCATGTTGCCACTCCCGAAATCTAAGGAGGCTCTGGGAGAACCTGGAGGGATTAGCCCTGGCTTCCCACAACATTGCACTGTCCCAGAGTGCAATGCTCACATGGTCATGGTGCCCTCATGGTGGACATGATCTGTCAACAGAGAGAGCACGTGTGAAGGATTTGGTGATTTTTGTTCTGTTGACTTTTGGGAGTTAACATAAGAAAACAAACTTGATACAGGTTGAACCTCTCTAGTCTGGCACTCTCTGGTCTGGAAACATCCATGGTCTGGCATGATTTTGGTTAGCCAGACGTCCACTTATCATGGGTGTGGCCATGTTTCCTTACAGCCACCAGTCCTGGCTCTGAGTGTTCTGTGCTGTTAGTTAGCTCTAATTTACCCCTAAATGTTTTCTAAAAGCCTAATGAGCAGTGGAAGTGTTGGTAATGCTGCTAGACCCGTGGTCACCAACCCGTCGATCGCGATTGACTGGTCAATCCTGGAGGCTTGACCAGTCGATCGTGAGGCTTTGGGGACCCCCCCTTGCTGCCCCCCACCCCCAAGATGCAGGCAGCGTTGATCCAGGGACCATGGAGGTAGTGCGGGCTTCCTGCAGGGTTGGGGGGGGAGTTCTGCAGCTGCGCGCCAGGTCCCAGAAGTGCGCGGGCTGCTCCCCCCCCGCCCCAACAGCTGGCACGGTACCTAAAACGCCTGTCCTTCGTGCGCTGGGGACTTTGTTCCCCTGCTGCATTTCTGTGTGCGGGGGTGGTGTGGGGATCCGGGACTGTGCTGGCTCCAGCTGCTCGGGTGGTGCACACTGCTGTGGGGAGCAGAGGAGCAAAGCGCGCACTGCTGGAGCGGTTGGAGCTGGCATGGTCTGGGACTCCACCTCTCCCCTCCCCCCATGCGGTAAGGCAGCAGTGGAATAAAGTCCCCAGCACACCGGCTCCAGCTGCCCAGGCGGCGCGCACTGCCATGGGGAGCGGAGGAACAAGGCGCGCGCTTCCGGAGTGGTTGGGGCTGGTGCAGTCTGGGACTCCCCTTCCCCCCATGTAGGAAGGCATCAAGCGTGTGACAGACCAGCGTTTCAGGTACCACGCTGCTGTTTGGGGGACAGGGGAGCAACCCACACACTTCCTGGGCCTTGGCATGAAGCTGCAGGATCCCCAGGTATCGGTCCCTGGCCCCTCCCCCTGACCCAGACCCCCACCAGTACCCTGCCCCAGCACCCACAAGCACCCTGCCCCAGCAGCCTGTCCCAGCACCCACAAGCACCCTGTCCCCTGCCCCAGCACCCATTGGCACCCTGCCCCAGAACCCTGTCCCAGCACACACAAGCACAGTTGGGGCCACATTAGTGAGGTTTGAGGGATTTGGAGGGGTTGTCTTTTTGTAGCTCAGTTGTGTGGCCCCGACTGACTTTTTTGTGGGTCAGTGACCCCTGACTCAAAACAGGTTCCCTGCCCCTCTCATAAATAAAGACAATGCTGAAACGTTTTGTGTTTGACATAATATTTTATTTAAAAATGAAGCCTGGCCAAAAAGCCCCCAATTGGGGCCACTCCTCATCTGGCCACAGCATCATAACATTCCTATACCCCCCCACCCTGACTCCAAATCTGAGCCTATCACACACTGGAACCCCCTGTCCTGAGCCTCTCACATCCCCAAACTCCTGCACCCCCATATCCTCCATCTTCTGCCACAACACGCTTGCACCATTCACACACTGTAAATCTGTGTCCTGAGCCCATCATACTCCCAGCCTCTCTGCCCTGAGCCCCTCACACCTCCAACCCGAACTCCTGCACCCTCACATCCACAAGCTTGTGGCTTGCTCAGCACCCCAACCCTCCACCTGAGCCCAGCACTCCCCAGCCTGGAGCCCCCTCCCTGAGCCAGCCTCCCCTTCTCCACATCCTCCTGCATCCAAATTCCCTCCCAGAGTTTGCACCTCTCACTCTTTCCCACACCTAAATCCCTCATTCACACCCTAGAGCCCACACCTCCTGTCTCAACCCAGTGAGGGTACGGCTAGACTGCAGGAGTTTTTCCGGCAAACACGCTCTTTTGGCAGCCCCTGTATTCCTTGTTCCACAAGGAATGAGGGGGCTTCCAAAAAAAGGGGGTTTGCCAACATTTGGCCCAGTCTAGATGGGCCAAATGTCGGAAAAATTTCTTCTTGCTTTTTTTCACTGCCGAAAAAAGCGGCAGTGTAGCTGTACCCTGAGAGTGTATAAGGGCCGGGGATAGCAAGTGATGGAGAGAAGGGGAACAGAGAGGACAGGGCCTCAAGGAAGGGGTGGGGTGTTGGGGGAGGGATGGGGTAGATCATGGCTTGTCCTGACATTTAAAAAGTGATCTTGGGTGTAAAAAGGTTGGAGACCACTGTCTAGACAATATTGACCTCCTGTGGTTTGGCAAATTCTCTGGTTTAGCACTGGTCAGGTACCAAGGGTGCTGAATTAGAGAGGTACAAACTGTAGTGTGGACAAGGCCTTAGTTGTCGGGGGGGACCTTAGATCCTGATCCTATATAGGCATATGCTGTGGGGTGCCATGTGGATACACGGGTGAGTTTGCATGGGTCCTTGTCTAGGATCAGGGTCCAAAGCAATGGGTATCTAGAAACTTGCTCATCCAGCACGGCTTTTTTATATTTTTTAAAATTTATAATTTGCAAGAGGTCCCTGGCTTGTGAAGGGCATTCCAGCCTGGCTCCTGCATCCTCAGCAAGTTTGTGGGGAAAGAAAATAAATACTGAGCCCAAACCTGCAATTTTCAATAATATAGTAATTACTGACATTAAGTCTGACTGAACGTTCCCCCGCGTTCTTTTTTACACACGCCTTAATGGCCTTGGATTTTTGAGTGAGTACGGAAGTGATTAATGTGTGCATTTTATTTGACTGGATTCTAAGTCTACCTCCTCAGCTTCTTACTGAACAGTGATTGTTGAAGAGAGGGATTCTGAAGTGCAGCAATAAAAATCATATCAACCCATTTGTAACTACTGCTAACGATTCAACCACTCAGTGAAAAGAAGTCTGTTTTTCTTTCTGCCATCTAAGTAGCAAGCGGGTAGGAGCGACCTCATTTTAACATTGTGTCTTGAGAAAATCTCTCTTGTTTTTCAAATTCACCTTTGAAATATAAAGTGGTGTACAAACAATGAGGAGTCCTGTGGCACCTAAAAGCTAACAGATGTATTTGGGTATAAGGTTTTGTGGGCAAAGACCTGCATCTGATGAAGTGCATCTTTGCCCATGAAAGCTTTGGCCATATAAATCTGTTAGGGTATGTCTACACTACAGCGCTAATTCGAACGAACTTATTTCGAATTAGTTCATTCGAACTAAGCTAATTCGAACTAACGCATCTAGATCCAAAAACTAATTCGAATTAGCGTTTTGCTAATTCGAAATAACACGTCCACACTGATTGGATGCTGGGTCGCATTTAAGGGCAGCTGAAACCGGTTCCGGCAGGGCATCAGGTCAGCAGTTGCTTTGTGTGGCTGCTGTCTGAGGCTCGTGCTTAAAGGGACCCCCCTGGACAGCCGGTTCTCAGCTTTTCCGCTGGTTTGCCTACCTCGCCGAGGGAATGCAAAACGTTTTCCTCTGCGCCTGCCTGTGTCGGTGGTTCCCATTGGGGACGCCGCCGCAGTTGGCACCATGGAGCCAGAGCTCGCCCTGGGCATTCTCGTCCAGTTTTTGGACTTGCTGCTGCAAGCCTGCCAGCAATGGCTGGAGGCTGCCTGGTACCATCTGGTGCACGCCAGCCCCCTGCCCTTCCCCCTGGCCTCCCTGGGGGCCGTGGAGGAGCCGCAGCAGCACCCGGATGCCAGCGTGCCCCGCCGCATCTGGCGTCTGGACACCAGCAGCGACTGGTGGGACCGCATCGTCCTGGAGTGCTGGGGAGACAGACAGTGGACCCAGAACTTCAGGATGAAGAGGGACACCTTCCTGGAGCTCTGCGAGTGGCTCGCCCCTGCTCTGCGGCGATGGGACACTCGCATGAGGCCCGCCATCCCCTTCCAGAAGCGTGTGGCCATCACTCTGTGGAAGCTCACCACGCCGGACAGCTACCGATCCGTCGGGAACCAGTTCGGCGTCGGGAAATCCACCGTCGGAGCAGTACTCATGCAAGTACGGTAGTCACTGGCCACTGGGCAGAGGGGAAGGGGGGCTGCAAGGAGGGGATGGGCCACCCCAGAGAAAATGGGGGGGAGGAGGCGACAGTGCCCCGCACGGGAGGGTTCGGTCTGTCCCGGCCGTACTACATGCCGCCCACGGTGGCCAGGATTGCAGCGGGGATCACTTCTGGGAGTGGGGCGCGGGGCAGTGCCAGGGAACGAACACTCCCAGCCACCCGGGCACCCCAGTGATTCGCGGTTTGGTGTGTCTCTCTGCAGGTGGTCAAGGCCATCAACCGGGTGCTGCTCCACAGAGTGGTCCACCTCGCCAACCCGGACGCGGTCATCCAGGGGTTCGGCGCCCTCGGCTTCCCCAACTGCGGGGAGGGGGCGATCGACGGGACGCACATCCCCATCCGTGCCCCGGAACACCAGGCCTCCCAGTACATCAACTGCAAGGGGTACTTCTCCGTCCTCCTGCAGTCTGTGTCTGACCACCGGGGCCAGTTCACGGACATTAATGTGGGCTGGTCTGGCAAAGCACACGACGCCAGGGTGTTCCGCAACTCCTCCGTGTGCCAGAGGCTGCACGCCGGAACCTTCTTCCCCGACCGCCACATCAGGGTCGGGGACGTGGACATGCCCGTCTGCCTGGTGGCGGATATGGCCTACCCCCTATAGCCCTGGCTGATGAAGCCGTACATGGGGCACCTCAACCTCTCCCGGCAGGCCTTCAATGCCAGGCTCACCAGGGCCCGCATCGTGGTGGAGGGGGCCTTCGGACACCTGAAAGCCCAATTTAGATGCCTCCTCACCCGCCTCGACCTCGCCGAGCACAATATCCCTCCCGTGGTGGCAGCATGTTGTGTGCTGCACAATTTATGTGAGCAGAAGGGGAAGGCTTTCCTGCCAGCCTGGATGGCTGAGGCTGAGCGCATGGCTGGCCAGTACGCGCAGCCCCGCACCACCGCTGTCCGGAAGACCCAGCGGGGGGCTGTCCAGATCCGGGTAGCCCTGCGGGAGAGCTTCCCTGTGGAGGAGGACTGAACTCTCCCTGCATGCCCCACTGGGGCCTTCTTCCACCCTCCCCTCTTTCCCCTTTCCCCTCCCTAACCCCCCTTCCTAATGTAAAATAAAAACACCTGTTTTGCCAAAAAAACCTCTCTTTATTGTACATACTGGGGTGGGGGGAGGGAGGAAAGAGGGTGGGAGAGGGAAGAGAGAAACCTGGGAGGAGGGAGCTGGAAGGGGGAGGAAGGGAAGGGAAAGCTCAGGGTTGGGAGTCCTGCTGGCTCTCCCATCTTGCAGCACTGCGGGTGCGGGGGCGTTGGGAGGGAGTGGGTGTGGAGGGTGGGGCAGGAGAGATGGGGGGTGCAGAGGAAGCGGGAGGGGGAGCAGGAGTGGGAGGAGGAGCGAGAGCTGGGGCAGCCGCAGGGACTGGAGCAGGAGGAGGCAGGAACCTGTCCACCAGGGTCTGGAGGTGGCCTCTGAGGGCACGGCCCTGCTCCTCCAGCACCTCCAAGCTCCGCTGCCACAGCCGCAGGTCCTCCTGGACCCAGTGGTCCTGGGTGCGGAGCTGGTGCTCCAGAAGCCGCAAGTGCTGCCGCTGGTAGTCCTCCAGGTTGCGGGTGCGCCTGTTGGCCCGGGTGCAGGTGGCTGTTGCAGGCGGGGTGGTGCGCCCTGCAGGCCCACGTGCTGCGGCTGTGGTGAAACAAGAGCAGTGGTCAGTTCTCCCTGGGGACACAGTGGGTGAAACCCAGCCCCCCCTCTGCAAGGCGAGGTCAGCGTGTGGGGAAGGGGCCAGGGCCCCTGCATGACACCCAGCTGCTGCTCAATGGTGGGCAAGGCCCAGGTGCATGGTCCCTGGGCTCCCTCTCCACCCCACCCCCCCATACACATAAGGGGAGCATGATGGCACTCACATGTGGAGCCCTCCCCAGCCTCGGACGACACAGCCGATGTGCTCTGTGGGATGATGGGGGTCCTGGGTCCTGGGCAGGCTCCCTGCAGGCTCCGGCTCTCGGCATCCTCCTCCTCCTCCTCCGTGTCAGGGACGGGTCCCTCTTCCCTGGGGTCGATCACCACCTGGGGGGCATGGACTGCGTGAGCCCCCAGGATGCGGTCCAGGGCCTCATAACGAGGGCATGCCTCTGGGTCGGCCCCTGGCTGGGAGGCCCTGGAGTAGGCCTACCGCAGGTCCTTGATTTTGCAGTGGACCTGCTCCTGGGTCCGCATGTGGCCTCTGGTGGCCAGGCTGGCAGCCATGCGGCTGTAGACGGCTGCGTTCCTGTGCCTAGTGCGGAGATCGTGGACATTGGAGGCCTCCCCCCAAACCTCGATGAGGTCCACAATCTCCACACTAGACCAGGCAGGCACCCACCTCTTGCGGCCCCGGGCAGGCTCCTGGGAGCCACCAGCCTGGTCCTGGGAAGAGGTGGAGGGCTGGGTGGCAGTGGGTGGCTGGCTCATGCTGTGCCAGGTGCAGGGTCTCCTGGCTGGGTGCTGGCAGGCTTGCAACTGGCACAAGCACTGTAGCCAGACCGGGCCCGTTTAAGGGCTCCGGGGCCGGGAGGGGGGCAGAAGAGTTTCCCTGGTTTGGCCCAGAGTGGCCACCAGGGCAACCTGGGAAGGGCTAGCCTCCAACTAGTTCGAATTAAGTGGCTACACAGCCCTTAATTCGAACTACTTATTTTGAACTAGGCATTACTCCTCATAGAATGAGGTTTACCTAGTTCGAATTAAGCGCTCTGCTATTTTGAATTAAATTCGAAATAGCGGTTTGCATGTATAGCCCCTATTAAAGTTACTTCAAACTAACGGCTGTTAGTTCGAATTAACTTTTTAGTGTAGACATAGCCTTAGTCTTTAACAGAGGCGTAGCAAGGGTGTTTTGCACCCGGGGGCAAAGGCCAAATTTGTTACTGTGGATCTGTTATTATTTCTAAGTCAGCAAAAAAATAAGAACATAAGAAAAAAAATCACAAACACTACTAATAGCCACAGATCCTTGGATCAGTTAGTAGATCATAGTAGAACTATCTTGATGATAGTGATAGAGATACAGCCATGTTAGTCTGGTCTAGCTGAAACAAAAGACAGGACTATGCAGCACTTTAAATACTAGCAAGATGGTTTATCAGGTGATGAGCTTTCGTGGGCCAGACCCACTTCCTCAGATCAATATGTGGAAGAAAATTGGCACGACCATATATACCAAGTGATACAATCAAAAAAATGTGAACACAAAGATAGCTTCCCCAATTATCACCCCTAATGTCATTACCTCACAGACGCTAACCTTCCCCCCCTCACCCCTCCTCTTTTCTTAAATCTGATTTGTCAGTTTTATATGTGTTCACTTTTTTTTTGATTGTATCACTTTGGTATATATGGTCATGCCAATTTTCTTCCACATATTGATCTGAGGAAGTGCGTCTGGCCCACAGAAGCTCATCGCCTAATAAACCATCTTGTTAGTCTTTAAAGTGCTGCAGAGTCCTGTCTTTTGTTTTATCTTGATGATGTCTGGAGTAAGCTGGATGAAACGTTGGACTGAAAAGTCATATATGCATTCAACACCAGAAGCAACAGGACATTACAATTAAAACCTTTTGTTAAGTAAGTTTAATTTTTCTTGCCTTAGCTACAGCAAACTGATTAATTATGTCATCAAAATCTATTTTTTATGTATATTAATTTTATATCAGGAAATATGTCAATTTTTTCCAATTGCATGAATAATTTATATGTTTATGCAAAATTTCAGACTTACAAAGTATCTGAAATTGTCACAAAAGCCTGTTCTATTTGATTGACCATGGTCTATACCTGCTTTCACTTCAACAAAACAAGTTAAGTATCATATAAAAATTTTTAAAGTACCTTAAATTTATATTTAAATTAAAAATCATTTTATATGAACAAATAATTTTACACATCAAATTATTGTATTATATTAAAACAAGACCTGAAAAATATTATAAAAACATACCTAAAACATAATCTATAATAATAAATCATTACAACTGTCCTATAGAAGTACATTCTCTTTGGTGTCCCTGAAAGCTATCAGTTTTCATTTGTGTGGCCCTCAGAGGGCTTCAAGTTTGACATGCCTGATCTACATGTTTGTTAGTCTTTAAAGTGCTACCAGATTATTGTTTTTTAGGTTTTTCCTTTTGTTATAAAGTATCTTTTATTGAAAAAAAATAAGTAACCCCAATACACTCACCCCTGCCCCAGAGCCAGACACCCCCCATTCCAATACAACACCCCTTCCCCAGACCAGACACCTCAGCTCCCTCCATACCAATGCAACTATAGGTAAATTTCATTAATCTCTGTAGTAATCATTTTCTCATTTTTTTAATTTTAACTTTGTATCAAGTCCTTTTAGTTTTGTAATAAATCTTTAGTTTGTTGTATTATGTCCTTTTATAGAAACTTTGTATACTTTTACAGAACACAGAAACTTTGTATTAAGCCTTCTTACATAGAAACCTTGTATCTTGTAGTCTTTTTACCCCCTCCCCCCCTTTGCTAAACTGATTGTCCTGTTGAGTGAATGAGGTGTGAAGGGATAAGGCATGAAAGAAAAGCATCTCTGGGCACTTGCAATGGTTGGAGAAAGGTGGAAGCCAGATTCAAGAACAATAAGAACAATGGGACCTGTGAAGTGGGCTCATTGAAAGAAGGCTGGACCTATGGATGCCTTGGGAGTAAGCAGCAAGCACCTGCTTTTGGAAGGTCCCTCTTTGAAGGTGAATGAGGGAGCATTAAAAAAAAAGCACCCAGAAGAAGGTGCCATAGATGAATAACTGCATATGCATATGATGATATGATGACTCTGCATGAGAGGGAAGACACTATACATCTCTAAGGCATCTTGCAGTCAACATAGGAGCATTGATCCGGCTCCAACCCTCCCCCACCTAACTAATCTGGCCAGCAGTTAGGTGGAACAGCTATTGGTAAAAACAAGACATGGGGGGGGGGGGTGGTATGTGTGTGTGTGCTGTATTATATGCGTAAGTATTGACTGCTATATGTGTATATTACCAATACATGTGGCATTTTGCCTTTTCCCCCAAAAAAGATCCCATGCAGTACTTTTAAGTACAACACAACCATCCCTGCCCCAGAGACAGCCCCCCCAGTCCTCCCCATCCCAAAGGCACTCATCCCCTTCCCCTGAGCCAGCCCCCCCCCACAGTGCTCCCCATCCCAATACACTCATCTCAGCCCTGCCCCAAAGCCAGCCCCCCCGCCATGCACTCCCCCCAGAGCAAGGCACCCCCAGTGCCGGGGGGAGCACTCCCTGAATCAAATTCTCCCCTCCTCCCCGCCAGGCATGGAGGAACCTACCCTTCTTCAGAGCACTGCTCCTCCCACCCAGCTGGCTGCTTTGGCTTGCACTTTGGAGAGAGCCGGCGCTGGGAGGCGCAGCAGCACTTAGCTGGCAGCTTGCAAGAGCAGCGTGTGCGCCGCTCGGTCCCACACCAATCTGGCATCCCCCTAGCATGGCGCCTGGGGGCAATTGCCCCTCCCTGCCCCCCCTTCGCTATGCCTCTGGTCTTTAAGGAACCACAGGACCTCTTGTTATTTTTGCAGATGCAGACTAACATGACTACTCTTCTCAAAGCCATCCCATCTATAGGATGAATTGGGGTGGCTGCCCTCGGCCCTACACTTTTCGAGCCCCCACAGTGGACACCTCAACCATCCTATGGATGGGAGGACCCAGAGGATATGGAGGCCTGGTGTGGGAGGAAGGATCACACACACCCCATCATACGGCAGCTTCTTTGTAGAGGTAGGAAGCAGAGCGCTCCACTCCAGGGCACTCCAGTTCCCACCTGTGGTGGGAGGTGGGTTGCCACAGGCCTTGCACCTGGGCCATGGTGGGGTAGGGGTTGCCTCAGGCCCTGCACCCCCCTCAAGATGGCCCTGACTCCTCTGACACTTGTCAAAGTACTGTACAGCTTCTTGTAGATGGTGCAATGGTGAGTCACTACCCACAATGGTAGTGTGCAAAACCCAGCTCAATTGGAAGATGTCAGATTAGAATATCCCCTCCCCAGATTTAAGATCCAGACTTTCATTCCAATCCTGAAAACAGCCCATGCTTCACTAATTCCATTGACTGCTCCCCTACCTAGGCCTACGCTTTTTGCAGAATCAGTCCCCAATCCTGCAATCACATTTGTTAGCATCAACCTTGCCTCCCCCACTTTGGAGCCCAATTACAGAATCATCCCCCTTTATGATTCAGGCCTATTCTTTATTTCTCTTTTGGAAAAGCCCTATAGAAAGCATTCATTTTTCCAGAAGATTTAGTCAAACCATCCTATAGAATAGGGGTGGGCAATAAGCTTGATATGGCTCTCCAGGGTTAGTCCTCTGGCAGGCCATCAGCGCTTTATTTACCTATGCCTCCACAGGTACAGCTGCTTGCAGCTCCCATTGGCCACGGATTGCCGCTCCCAGACAATAGGAATGGCAGGAAGTAGTGTCCAGGTCTGTGCCGCTTCCCATTGCCATTGGAAATGGCAGTGTGTAGCGAACAGAAGGTTTAAGTGGCCATACCTGTGGAGGTGCAGGTAAAGAAAGTGCTGGTGGCCCACCAGGAGGTAACCCTGGTGAACTGCATCTGGCCCGACCACTGCTATAGAACGTAATAGAGAATTGTGTCCCAGGCCTACTATTCTCAAGGGTACCTTTGAGTATATCTACACTGCAAAAAGCTCTGCAGCAGCGAGTCTCCAAGCCCAGATCACCTGACTCTTGGGACTTGCCTTACGGGGATAAAAATGATGGTGTAGATGACCTGAGCACAGAAACCCCCAGTGAGGGAGTTGGATCTTAGAGCCTAAGCTCCAGCTTCACCCCATCTACACTGCTACTTTTAGTCCCAGAGAGCCCAAGCCAGTTGGCACAGGCTCTGAGAGGGGCTCCCATGGATCCGTTCTTTTGGTTGTCTTTGTTCGTTTTTGCAGTGTAGAGATACCCTTTATCACAGCCCCCATAAATCTCCCCCAGCTGGATACTCACCTGGCTTCTGTGTTTGGGTTCCATGTTAGATCCATGTGCTTTTAAACATTCTGGCTGCGTCTAGACTGGCATGATTTTTCCCAAAAGCGGCCACTTTTGCGCAAAAACTTGCCAGCTGTCTACACTGGCTGCTTGAATTTGCGCAAGAGCACTGACGTTCTAATGTAAGAAATCAGTGCTTCTTGCGCAAATACTTTGACGCTCCCATTCGGGCAAAAGTCCTTTTGCGCAAAAGCTTTTGCATAAAAGGGCCAGTGTAGACAGCTCAGATTTGTTTTGTGCAAAAAAGCCCCAATCGCGAAAATGGCGATCGGGGCTTTCTTGCGCAAAAACCGCATCTAGATTTGCACGGACGCTTTTGCACAAAAAGTGCTTTTGTGCAAAAGCATCCGTGCCAATCTAGACGCGCTTTTGCGCAAATACTTTTAATGGAAAAACTTTTCTGTTAAAAGTATTTGCGCAAAATCATGCCAGTCTAGACGTAGCCTCTATGTCTAAGCAGAGTCTAGTCACTGCCTCTGGCTTTAGGTCTCTGGGCACACTCCTGGGTGTAGATGCTTTGTCTTGCACCCCCTTCTGGCACTTCCTGACTTTGTGTAGGTCTTTGACTAGTGATGGCTCCTTCAGGCTGCCCAGTAACTTCAGCACGCCTTTTCCCAGAGCTTCAGCCTTTTGAGAGCTCCAGCTTACAGTTCGCCCCCTTTGAGGACACATACTAGTAAAAGCACATGGACCAATCACTCCTTACTTTAGATAGCACAAGAATAGGCAGATCCAAGAAAAACAATAAAATGCCTGCTCACATTTCTCTCTCTCAGTGTCCTCACCACTTTTGAGCATCCTTTGGGCTTGTGTCAGAGTCTTTTAGTGTTTCCAGGATTCTCCCCTCCTACACATGGCTTCTCCTCCCAATCATGGAGTATATATATATATAACCCAATGGTCACCAACCGGAAGATCAGAATCTACTGGTAGATCTTGGAGTCTCTGATAGGTGATCCTGACTGGTTTGGCCAAGAGGCTATCAAGTGCCAGCACTTCAACTGCCCCTCCCCCCATTGCTGCTCATCTCCTGCCCTTTGCCTTGGAGCTGTTCCTCCCCCTGGGGAGCCTCCTGCTTGCTGTGCAGGGCAGGGGCGAGAGAGGAGGGAGCTGATGTCAAGGTGCCCCCTCCCACTCTGTATCCTTTCCCCACAAAGCAGAAAGGGGGCACAACAGGAGTTGGGATGGAGTTTGCTGGCTGCTTTAGGGAGTGGGATGGGGACAGGGCAGGGGTGAGCCTGCCTTAGCCCCACTGTACCACCACACAGGAGCCACCAGCAGTGCCCAGCTGGAGCCCATATCCCAAATTCCTATCCCAGTCATGAATCCCCTCCAGTCCCCAAAGCCCCCGCCCTAGCCCCAAGCACCCATCCAAATGCCATCCCAGAGCCTGCACCTAGAACCCCCTCTGGTACCCCACCAGCCTGCCCCAGGATCAGCTCAGAGCCCCTCTCTCACTCCAAATCCCTTAATCTGAGACCAGAGCCTGCACCCCAACCCTCTGCCCCAGGCTGCTGAAAGTGAGTGAGGATGGGCAAGAGAGGGAGGATGGAGTGAGCAGGGGCGGGGCCTTGGAGAAGGGGCGGGAAGGAGGCGGGATTAGGGTATTTATATTTGAGGTAGATCTTGGATTGCCCTTAAATTCAAAAAGTGATCTCGTGCTCAAAAAGGTTGTAGACCACTGGACTAACCTCTGCAGTCAGTGCTGTTCTGTTCTCCCTCTTATCTGCCTAAGCCTTTATTCCTTTTGCGCATCTCCCATTTCCCCTGAATTTCTTTGGCTCTGCTTTTAAGATCCAGCGCTAGCACCTGATTTTTGTTCTGTTATGGGGACATGCCACTCCTTCCAACCCTAGCCCCCTGCAAAGAAGCTGGAGAAAATTGGTACTCTTAGCTTTAGCCAACCCATTGCCCTAAGGTGCTCCCATTTGAATGGGCTGTCACCCAGGTTTAAGAACCTGACATTGTCCCTGGTTTGGAGAATATGTGACACAGCCCTGGTAGCAGCAGATGGTGCATTCCACAAGCACAGAGACATCCAATGATACAATCTCATAAAATCCAGCAGCCTTCATAAGCTGCACATACAGAGATTCTGCAAATTGTCAGGCTGTCCTGCTGTTGTTCTTATTTGTTGTTAATTTATTTTCCCATAGCACCTAGCAGCCTCAGTCATGGACCAAGATCCTATCCTGCTATGCTCTGTACAAACAAGAACACAGCCTTTTTAATAGAGAATTATATCCCCATCCCAGTCTTCTTGAAGATGACACACACATTTTATAGAAAAGACCTTGCTGTCTGTTGACATTCTGTAGGGTTTTTTTAGAATAATGTCGACAGAACCCTATTAAAGGTCCATTGAACCTTGTTTGTTTCATCTTTATTGAATTCTGTAGGGTTTTTCCATCACAGTTATTTTATTTTGATTTGTTTAAAATCTGATGCAAAGTTTTGATGCATTAGGCCAGCCCAGAGGAAATATTGCTAAATGTAAATTTAATAGAAATTGTTCTGGATTTTTCAAGACACAGGGAGAATTACATTTCATAGAAGCTGCAGCTTCTAAACTAAGATATATGGCAGGCTGCGTATTAACCCATTTGACAGGACATAAAATGCAAAGCAGTTTGGTAAAATGATAATAGAATAAGAACTTTTAAAAATTATTGGAGTACTCAAAATGTATTTGTTTATTGTGCATAAAAATAATATTAAGCAGCAATGATAGATGGAGATTTTCCACTGAGATAACATAGTGAATATTTTTCAATTCTGCAAAAGACTTTTTTTAAACATACAAGAAGGGAAATAGGAAGAGTTCACTGCTTATGTAAACAAAGAAAAGTTGTTCCTAATACAAAATAGATTCAGATTTTAAGGCCAAAAGAGGGACAGTTTGGTAATCTAGCAAGTCAGTGGCAAAGGTGAAAATTCAGCCCATGTCTCTGGCAGCCCAAAAGTGTACTATCCGCTAGGCAGGGGTGGGGAACCTCAGGCCCGGGGCGAAGATGCAGCCCTGGCTTGCCTGGATCCAGTCCACATGGCTCAGGGCCTCCCCCCAGCAATGGGGAGCCCATGCTTGTGCTCCCGCCCCTCCCCCCCGCTATCTCCCATGGGGCTGGCACACGCAAAATCTACTAGGCTGGGCCCCCCTAGGCTCTGATGTGTGAGGGGAATGTGGGGAGCGTCTTTCTCCTCAGTTGGAGCCATGTCAGTAAGGGGTTGTTTTTGTTGTTGTTTTTGGCTTATTTTGCTTCTCACTTGTGTGCTTCCCCCAACTGATTTTTATTTGGGTCAGTGGCCCCTGACCCCAAAAAGGTTCCCCATCCCTTTACTAGACCATACTGCAGACAATCAGGAGCCGAGGTCCAACCAGGGCCATCCTTAAGATTTATAGGGTCCTACATAGTACTATTAAACTGGTGCCCTATGCCCAATGGCAGCCCAGGATAGAGAGAATGATGATTTTTTTAGAGATGTGATTTTATAATCTTCAGCAACACACTCATGAAATGTTTTTAAAGCAAAAGTTAAACTAAGGTCCTGTTGACTAACACAGTAAATTCAGAAACTGACAGCATGTACATGGGGTTGGTAAATGCCTGTGAAATGGCTTCATTACCACTGGAATGGCTCTTTCACAGGTTCAGTGTCTGCTAATAGGTCTGGCAGGCTTCTTGTCTTTTAAGTTAACTAGATCCTCTCTGGAGGAAGCAGAGCCACAGACCAGGGATCGGAAGAGTGGACATTAAGAACCAGTGGTGCCCCAAATTTTCAGGTGCCCTACGCAACTGCAAATTCTGCATATGGGTAAGGACAGCTCTCAGTACAACACCAGGAGATTCAGTAAAAATGGTCCTTGTAGGCAGGCAGTGGAAGGAATGAGGTGAGTAGGATGCACAGACATCCTGCTCACGAGCATTTTGCTATTCTGTTTGTGTAATCCAATCTCTTGAAAATCAACATTTGGTAGCAATTTCATGTGTCAAAAACACTTGCCATTGAGTCTGCATTGGTTATCTTCATCCATCAGACCCTCTGGAGCAGAAGCCCTGGTTCCATTGAGACACACAGCAGAAAAGTGTAGCCAACTCTCTAACTCCAGACCATTGAGCTGGCTAACTTACAAGGACAGAACACTTGTGAGATTGGTGTGCTTCTGCTTACACCGCAAATGTGGTGAGCAGCAAGAACATGAGTCAGGGAGTGAATGATCTCAGTAATTCAGAACATGTAGGGAAGGGATAAAAACAGGCAATGGGTTGGGTTGTTTATTTACACCATTTCTAGATTGCTCCCTCCCCATAGTGCCTGAGACGCTCCCCGATATTCGTGAATGGAGCTTCCCTGCACACCAGTGATTCAGGAAAATTCTGTTCTCCCCATGGAGAATTGGAACACAGAAAGGTTAAATGGCTTTCCCTAGGTCAGAAAGTCCCCAGAAAGTCTATAGCACAATCAGGAATCGTACCCACATCTTTCAAAGTCTAGCTGGCCATCTTAACAACAAGATGGTTCCTCTTCTGGTTCAGGCAGCAGCCAAGGTACAGATGGGTCTGAGCTGCCAGGTTTTGGTTCTGAACTTTCTCTGGGGGCTTTGGTTCAGCCCATTAGCAAAGCAGGAGCCAGTTATAATTTGCAGAATCAGATCCAAGCTTTCCTAAAATCTACAGAAGTTCCAATCTGCTATTTCAACTGGGACCATCTTTTAGTGAAGTCAGTGCAGCTGCTGCTAGGGAGGAAGGATGTCCAGCAGTCTGAAACCTAGGAAAGCAGGGGTTTTGTTGGCTGCTTTGCCACAGACTTCCTGTGAGAATTTGGGAAAGTCACTTTGAGCTTGTCTACATGAACATTTAGCACATGGCAGGCCAGAGCAAGTTACAGTTACAGCCCAGCTTGCTGTGAGCTAACTGTGGACTCTGCTGTTGGGTGCTAAGGATTCTCGAATGTGCTTTGATCTGCTCTGCCTTGAAATAGAACATCAGTGCAGGGCAGTAGAGCCCACATGGCCAGTCAGGGCTTGTCTTCACTTACCCAGAGATCGATGCTATGGCGATTGATAGGCAAGGGTTAGAGTTAGTGGGTCTAGTAAGGACCCGCTAAATCAACTGTGGATGGTACCCCCATTGACCCCAGAACTCCACCAAGTCACGAGGAGTAAGGAAAGTTGATGGGAAAGTTTTTCCTGTCAACCTCCCATGGTAGTCAAGCTAAGGTATGTTGACTCCAGCTAAGCTATTCGCGTAGCTGGAATTGCATATTTTAGGTTGATTTTTCCCAAAGGATAACCCAGCTTGCTGTGATCTCTGTTCACATAGACATTCTCTGAGCTGCTTTGTGCCTCAGTTCCCCATTTGTGACACAGGGATAACAGCACTTCCTACCACAAAGGAGTGTGTTATGAGGATAAATACATTTACAATTGTGACTTGCTGAAGTCCTGTGGTGATGAGAGATCCAGATAGGGACCAGTTGTAGGTGAGATAGCCAAAGAGATAATCAATCCAAAGACAAACTAATTTTTCTTGTAGTCATTGAGTGGCTAACGCCGTGAATAGCCAATCTGTTTGTCTGGCTTTTTTCAAAGGCTTTAATTTCTGTAATCCTGAATGATCTTTTATTTTGCCCGACCTTTGCCGTTGCTATTGATTCAAGTTAATCTTCCAATGACTGTCCAAGGCCAGGCACACGCTTGCAGAGAACAATTAACAGCACTGGAGCAAAACAAAGACAGGCGGCCATAAAGAGATGAGGTCAACGCGGGGGCATGGTAAATAAGGGGTTACTGGCTATTAGATGGTCTCCTAGGCAGCAAATGACTATGTTGCTGCCGTGCAGCCCATCTGGATGTTGTTTTTTGAAATAGAGAAAATAGTAGGCCGGGACATAATAAATATCAATTGTTGTTTTGTAATAGCTTCTCCAGTTGCTGGAAAGATTTTTCTAAAGGTCATTGGACTCGTTTGATGCAAGAAATCTTTAGCCCCATGCAGCGGGTCTATAAAATAAAATGTACTCTCAACTCTTCAAGGCTTTGGGTTAAAAAGCTCAGGGGTCCTAGGATGTCACTAGTGAAAAACAGAGGTTTCTATAACAAAATCTCAGCTTGACGGAGATTTCTGTTGTCGTGTACGACATCTGGATTCTACTCCTGGTTCTGCCACTGACTCATTATGTGTCCTTAGCCAGTTAGGCACAACTTTTCAGATGTGGTTTCTAAGACTGGAATTACAGTCTTTGGCTGTTCAGAGTAAGGATGTTAAGGACTTATTGGATAGTTGACAGGACTGGATTGAAATGCTTATTAGATAGTCGACAGGATAGTTGACTAGTTGCTCCCCCCCTTGCTGCCTCTATCAGATAAAGGCAGCAAAGGGGGGGGTGGTAAGAGGGAGTACTTCAAAGTGGCAGCACCGCATGGAGCCCGGGGTCCCAGGCCCTGTGCAGCGCTGCCACTTTGAAATGCCATCACAGCGTTTCAAAGTGGCAGCGCCGTGTGGAGCCCAGGGTCAGCTGGGGAGTCCCCAGCTGATCCCGGGCTCCGTGTGGTGCTGCCCCTTTGAAATGCCATGGGGATGTTTCCAAGGGTCAGCACCTCCCTATCGATTAATCAAATAGTCGATGCAAAAATGCATCGACTATTCCATTAGTGAATCACACTATACTTAACATCCTTAGCTCAGAGTTAGACACATGGATGGGGTTTATTGAAATCAATGGCAATTTTGCTATTGGTTTCAGCAGCACTAAGGTTTCACCCAAAGAGCCTGATTTTTCAGAGATGTTGCACAGCCACAACTCCAGCTGTTGTCTAGGGCAGATGCTGCTATTCAATACTTCTGAAAATCAGGCCCATGGCATCGAAAATTTCACACTCAGCATTGCAAGCCACTTATGAAAATGCCACCCTTTGTGCCTCCATTTTCCCATTTGTAAATGGGGAATAATAATGTTTCCTTACCCACCTTATGTACAGCTCTTTGAAATAGATGGGTGAACTGTCTGTGTGCCAAGTACTATTATTTATGTGCTACCATATTTGTGGGACATGCGATACTGTAGTTATTCCGATACTGAATTGGTACATCAAGGCTGATGAAAGAGAATTTGTGAACATGTGGACATGATTAATCTTAGTACCACATGAGTGATTTGACTCTCCATAACATTACACATAATGAGATTTTTACTAGGACATTAAGAGAACATATTAAATACTTAATATGCATTTGTGTTAGCCGGCATCTTGAGGAAGCTTATGAAAGATAAGCATAAACACCACTTAGTGTCAGAACAGTAAACAAGTGAGAGCCAATTATCTTGTTGCTAACTAGTAATTTTAGCCAAATTTAATAAATTTAACACTGTTATTGCTCATGTCATTTGCACTTAATTGCATGGCAATTAAAGTGACCATTTACAAATTTAAATCTGTAAGCTAATATAAAGTTACAGAAATCACAACCATTACCATCTCTATGATTATAAAAGGAGAGGTGTACATCACGTCTGTCACAGAGAACATTTGAGAAGACTTGAGAATTTCTAGGGGGAGGCAGGCCCCCCAGCCCCACCTACAGCCCCACCCCTCTGCTGAGGCCCCTCCGCCACCATGGGGAGGGGAGCAGGAGGAGCAGCGTGCCGATTGTGTGCGCCCCCCCCCCCAAACACACACACATGATGGGGAGGGGAAGAGCATGCACCTGCCCCAGCATCCCTGGAGTGTCAGGGAGGGAAGAGGCCCCACAGCCCAAGCCAGCCCAAGCCTCCACATCCCTGGGACCAGCAGGGAGGGAGGAGGCCACATGTACATCTATCATCACAATGGGACGGGTAATGCTAGTAATAATAATTGTAAAAGATAATGTGCTGGTGGAAGGTGCTGGATTGATTACACTTGAAGACCTAAGTCCTCTATTAGGACACAAAACAGATGCAGAATGGCCAGTGACCGGACAAGTTTCCCTCATGTTACCTTGGTAGTATTACTCCATTCTGGAGGTTCTGTCTCTGGGAAAAGTCTCCATGGTTCCCCCAGGAGGAGGGATGGTCCAATGGTTGAGGTGCTGGGCTGAGACTCTAGAGATGCAGTTTCAATTTACTACAGACTTCCTGAGTGACCGAGGTCAAGTCCCTTCTCTCTACACATCATTTCCTGTTGACAGGGGTGTGGTGTAATATACCCCTACAGTAACAGAATATACCCATGTTCACTCTATTGTAATCATTTTTGAAGAAGACATGACTTTTTATCATATGAAAACTATAATTTGCTGGTCAATGTAGTCCTGATAAAATAGGTGTGGCAACATAGTAGGTGTAGTTATACAATTTGCCTGTATGATATTGCACATGTTTCAAACCCCACAGCCCTGCCCAAGTAGAAGTTGGCAAACAGATCTGTCCTAAACAAAGGAATCTGTGCTTGCCTTAATTATCATTTAAGCAGTAAACAGAGTAATCTGGAAGGGAAAACAAAGAAGGATCATATATATAATAGCCCAATGTCTGTGACTCTGTAACGCTGAAACGCTGGCCGTTCCCTCTGGGCGGCGCTGTTGCCTCCTGCCGTGGTGCATGGCTGACTTCTGCACTGCTCAGCCGGGCCACCGTGCGGGAGCAAGCGGCGCAAGTGTCTGTTTGGGGTCCGCACTCCGCATGCAGCACGGGGGGTGCTGCATGGGGAGCGCGGGGCCCAAACGGCTGCTTGTGCTGCTTGCTCCCACGCGGTGGCCCGGCTGAGTGGCGCAGAAGTCAGCCGAGCGCCACGGCAGGAGGCAACAGCGCCGCCCAGATGGAACAGCCGGGGGCGGGGCCTGGACGAGCGTGTGTCTCTGACGTCAGGAAAGGGCACCAGATTCAAAAGGAGGAAAGCGGAGCCGACGCAGAGGACGCGGAGGAGACAGAGAGGAGAACGGAGGAAGCGGAGAGGAGGCGGAGGACAGCAAGAGAGAGAGTGAGAGAGTTGCAGCAGGAGGAGGAGAAGAGAAACGCAGAGGGTATGTCTAGACTACATGGCTCCGTCGACGGAGCCATGTAGATGAGTTTACTAGACATAGGAAAATGAAGCAGCGATTTAAATAATCACCACTTCATTTACATCAAAATGGCCACCGTGCTGTGCCGATCAGCTGTTTGGCAGCACAGCGGGACAGTCTGGACGCGCTGTGGTCGACAAGGGAAGCCTTTGTCGACCGCTCCGGTAAACCTCATTTCACGAGAAGAGAAAGAGAGAGAGACGGAGAGAGAGGCAGGAGGCGGACGAGAGCTGAGAGAGAGAGAGGGCAAGGCAGTAGGAGGAGAAGAGAGAGAGAGGCCGTTTGCGCTGCTTGCTCTCATGCGGCAGCCCAGCTGAGCGGCGCAGAAGTCAGCCAAGCGCCACAGCGGGAGGCGAAGGGGGGGTGGGGCGGTGACGTACACGCCCAGGGGGAAGGGCCTGGACGAGCATGCATCCCCGACGGAGACAGAGGAGAGCGGAGAGAGAGTAAGAGGCAGGAGGGGGAGAAGAGAAAGAGAGAGATGGATCAGAGAGAGAGTGAGGGTACATCTACACTAGCTCGTTAGTTCGAGCTAGGTAGGGTAATGAGGGCAACTGGAGTTGCAAATGAAGCCTGGGACTTAAATATCCCGGGCTTCATTTGTATGTTCCTGGGCGCCACCATTTTTAAATCCCCCTTAGTCCGAACTCCATGCCCGCGGCTACACGTGGCACAGAGTAGGTAGTTCGAATTAAAGATCCTAATTCGAACTACTCCTCGTAGAATGAGGAGTAACGGTAGTTCGAATTAGGAGCTTTAATTCGAACTACCTAGTCCGTGCCACGTGTAGCCGCAGGCATGGAGTTCAGACTAAGGGGGATTTAAAAATGGCGGCGCCTGGGAACATGCAAATGAAGCCCGGGATATTTAAATCCCAGGCTTCATTTGCAACTCCGGTTGCCCTCATTACCCTACCTAGCTCAAACTAATGAGCTAATGTAGATGTACCCTGAGAGGCAGGAGGAGGAGAAGAGAAAGGGAGAATGAGAAGCAGGAGGGGGAGAAGAGAAAAAGAGAGACAGAGAGAGGGGCAGAAGGTGGAGGAGAGCTGAGAGAGAGAGGGGGAGGCAGGAGGAGGAGGAGAGAGAGAGAGAGAGAGAGAGAGAGAGACGGAGCGAGAGACCGGAGGCTCAGGAGAGGAGACCGACGTGGAGGAGAGACCTGAAAATCCCGTCTTATGGTGGGCTTAGTGGCTAGTATTGCTATAATAGGCATCACAGAAACTTGGTGGAATGAGAACAATCAATGGGAAACAGTCATACAAGGGTACAAAATATATTGGAAGGACAGAACAGGTCATGCTGGTGGGGGAATGGTACCTTGCATGAAAGAAAATGTAGAATCAAATGAAGTAAAAATCTTACATGAACCAAAATGTTCCATAGAATCTCTATGGATAGTAATTCCATGCTCTAAGAATAAGAATATGCAGTAGCGATATGTTACCAACCACCTGACCAGGATAGTGATAGTGATTATGAAATGCAAAGGGAAATCAGTGAGGCCCAACAGGCATGGGGAAAGTGTGAGCCCTTTAAACAGAAGCAGTTAAAAGGGCTGATGGGGCTCTAGCTCCCAGGCAACACACCAGAGGGGGGAGCCTGGAACAGCCATGCGGGCTGGATCAAAGCCCTTGGTGGGCCAGATTCTGCCCACTGAGAGGCTTTTGCCCACCCCTATGCTAGATAGAAAGTTTCTCCTAGTATCAAACCTAAATCTCCCTTGCTGCAGACCAACCTGATTAACTTCTTGTCTTCTTGAGGTGCATATGCAGAATAATTGACCCCATCTTCTTTATGACAGCCATTCACATATTATAGGGTCCCTGCTCAGCCTTCTCTTCTGTAGACTAAACATTTCCAATTCTTTCAACCTATCTTCAGATGTCCTATTTTCTAACCTCTCCTCATTTGTTTGGCTCTCCTTTGGAATCCCTCCAGTTAGGTTAACAACTTCTTTTAAGTGTGGTGCCCCAAACTGGACACAGTATTCCAGCTGGGACCTCACCAGTGCTAGGCAGAAGGAAATCGGTATCTGCAACACTCCTGTTGATATGCCCCACAATGACATTTGTCTTTTCCACATCACGCTGTTGTCTCATTCTGTTTATAATTCACTATAACCCAGGCATCCTCATGGGCTTGGGCAACCATGTGTCTGTATTGTGCCTGCCATGCAGTAAAAGATTCAACCAACACCCATTAAAATAAGTGGAAAGATTGCCATTTATTTCAGTGGGCTTTGGATCAGGATCTAATTACACTGGCTGCCAATAAACTGGCAGATTACATCAAAGATGGCTTTGTTCATTAGTCCATGTATGTTGAAGCTAGTGCAATGAAATGACAGGGTACTTAACATGCAGTTATTAAACAATTAACATGTGCATACCCTAATTATACACATTCATGCCATAGAGTGCAGAAAAGCTCCAGCTTTTCTTTACCATCAGATCCCTCCCTCTGACCTTTAGGGCTATTTTCTGGGTCCCTTTCTATTTCTTATGCCTCTGTTGGAACCCCTCCAAAGCACTTTGAATTGGAAAGAGGACATCATCCTTTGTTATCATGTTGTATTGTACAGCATAGCAATATTTCAAACTAGGAGATTTACTGGGTGTTGTTTGGGTCCTTAACTCAATTAAGTTTTCTGTACTTGATTTGGTGATTGTTTGGTTTGGCTTGGATTGTTTCTGTTTGGTTTTATGAGAAGCCAATCCCATTCTCGGCATATCCCATTTTTCTGGCACAACCAAACCCTTATATGGTTTTAAGTTATGATAAGAACAAGCTTTATATCCAATTTGTTGTCCTAGCTCTTACCATTTAATACAGGAGAGGGAAATAATTTTGGAAGGGGGGGCCACTTCACAAATTTCGGAAGTGGCCATGGGTTGACCCAGAAGGGGCGGGGCCTCGGAAGGAGCAGGATTGAGAGCTACCCTGCTGGGTACAGTGACCTTATTTTCTGAACCAGCTGCAGCTAGTAAGAACAGTTTAATTTAAATTACTAAACAAATTGGCTGTGTCTAGACTGGCCACTTGAATTTGCGCAAGAACACTGACGATCTAATGTATGATCGTCAGTGTTCTTGCACAAATACTATGATGCTCCCGTTCGGGAAAAAGCCCTCTTGCGCAAATGTATTTGCGTAAGAGGGCCAGTGTAGACAGGGGAGGACTGTTTTGCGCAAAAAAGCCTTGATGGCAAAAATGGCGATCAGGGCTTTCTTGAGCAAAACCGCATCTAGAGTGGCACGGACGCTTTTCCGCAAAAAGTGGTTTTGCGCAAAAGCATCCGTGCCAATCTAGACGCTCTTTTCCGCAAATGCTTTTAACGGGAAAACTTTTCCGTTAAAAGCATTTGCGGAAAATCATGCCAATCTAGACACAGCCATTAAGTGTTTTAACTTTCTCATTTTAGTTTATCAAACTTCATTTTAACTAAAGTAAAATATTATGTCCAACACAAAAGGTTTCAATGTATTCTTTATTTATGGAAGGGGTGGGGAACCATTTTTGGGTCAGGGGTCACTGACCCACAAAAAAATCAGTTGGCAATAAATGGTGATGTCTGCCTTGTCCAAAGTGTGGATTTCTGGCCTGTCTCAAGTCAGTTGTACCAAATCATTCAGGCAAGGCCCAAAAGTCAGGAAATATTTTGCATAACAATGCAGATTAAGCCTGGTACACAAGACCACGTCAAGAACACATGACAAGCCGCCTTGTACTGTACTTGTTTCTGATAAGCAAAAAGTACAGCTGCAGTTATAAAACTGTTAACTATGCACTTAGCAGTAACATCCTGGATAGTGGGATGCACCCCAAATAGGGGCATTGGGCATTTTATATATCCTACGCAATACATAATCAATTGGTAAATATTATTAGATTGACCAGGTCTCTCTTTGCTATAAATTGGGCTTAGTAAGAATAATCTATGGGAGGGAATGGGCAGGATTGACCCACACATTCTGCTCCAGGTAACTAGAAGTAATTAGGCCCTTCACACCAGCTATGTCAGTGGCAGCATTCCTATGGGTGGGAATAGACGGAACCACGACCTCCTGCCCGGCACTGTAGGTAGCATACGGGTGAAGTGTAAGTGAATTAAGCTTTATTATTGTATATAGTAGATATTTTAGTAATTGCTTTTGCATTGCTTTGCACTGTATTAATTGCTAGAATGTATAGTATTTAAGATTTAAATTGTATATTAATTGTTCTTAAGGCTTGTAACTGTATTAACTGCTTAAAGCTTGCAATAAATAAGAAAGTGGTTAAGTAATCCTGATATGTACTGGTTTCCTTTGGATCTAAAATAAATCGAACCACACGACAGACCACACAAGTGAAAAGCAAAAAAACTCCTCCAAACCCCCACAACACTCATTGATGTAGCCCCAACTGAGACATCTCACTCCTCTAGTGCCACAACCTCACGGGGTGCGGGGAAGGGAAGGGGGAAACTGAGGTTCAGGGCTTCCCATAGACCAGATTTACTTTTCTGGGGTTCTGGAGTTAGTGGATTTTATGGACCTCCTTAGGCTCTGGGGTAGGGACAAAAATGAGGGGTACAGTGCACGCAGCAGGGCTCCCAGCTAGTAGGATAGGGATGGGGTGCAAGATCTGGGAGGGAGCTGGGGTGCAGAAACAGGCTGGGAGTAGGGTTTTGGGCCAGGTGGAGGGAGCAGGAACAAGGGAGGGTGCAGGGCGTGGCCAGGAGAGAGGGTACAAGAACAAGGGAGGGTGTCAGAGCAAGCTGGGGGTGCTGGGTCTTGGAGGGGGAGTGACGGGACTGGGGTGGAGGGTCTGGGCATGATAGGGAACCTTACCTGGCTTTGTGCTGCAGCCACACTGTCCCGGCCGCCCCAGAGGGAGGCCCCATGCAGTCCCAGAGACTGGAGACCCCGCTGCTGTGGCCATGCGATCTGGGGCTGGTCCCGAGGCACTGCAGCCACAGGACGCCCCAGAGGCGCCGCTTCCGCAGCCATGTGGCCAGACCCAAGGCATTGTGGCCACAGGAGGCACTTGAGACTAGCCCTGGAGGTGCCATTGCCGAGCTACACAGCTTGGAGCAGGCCCCAGAGGTGCACGGCCACAGGCCACCCTGGAGGCACCACTGTTATGGCTACACAGCTTGGGGCTGCCCCGGAGGCACCACAGCCACGCAGCCGCGGGCCACTCCGGAGGCACCACAGCCCAGGGCCAGCCCCGAAGGTGCTGTGGCTTGGGGCTGCTCCGGATGTGCTGTAGCCACACGGCTTGGAGCCACCCTGGAGGCGCCGCAGCCACGCAGCCCCAGGCTGCTTCGGAGGTGCCACAGCTCAGGGCCGGCCCCGGAGGCACCGCTACCGTGCCCACGTGGCTTGGGGCCACCCAGGAGGTGCTGTAGCCACACAGCTTGGGGCCGCCCGAGAGGTGCCACACCCACGCGGCCTAGGCCACTCCAGAGGTGCCATGGCCCGGGCACTGTGGCAGCGGTGCCTCCAACCTCTGGGCCAGCCCCGGACCATGTGGCTGTGGTAGCGGCATCTCCAGGATGGCCCTGTTGAGAAGCCTGAGCCTCCTCTCTAGTGGCAGCCTGGGCCGTGGAGTGGCTGAGCTCCTCCCCTCTTCCCCTGCCCCCCACCCCAGTCCTGTAATATAATTGCCTCGCGGGCCAGATCAAGGCCCACGGCTGGCCGGATCCAGCCCGCTCAGAGGCTTTTGCCCACCCCTGGCTTAAGAGGAATTCTTGATCAAACGGACAAACTCTCTAAAATATATACAGGTCGAACCTCTCTAGTCCAATACCCTCAGGACCTGATGGGTGTCAAAACCAGAGAATTTACCAAACCTTGGGAGGTCAAATTGTCTAGAAGCTTTACCAACACTTCCACTGCTGACTGATCTCTTAGAAGACTTTTGGCAGGGCCGGCCCAAAACATTTTGGCACCTGAGGCGGGGAGCTCAAATGACACCCCCATGCCTCCTCGCTTGGGCCAAAACTTTGAAAGGTCTCAATTCTGCCTTCTTCCTGTTCTTTGTGCCCTCCTTCCTCCAGCCCAGCACTCCCCCATCTCTGTGCATCTAGAGCAGAGAGAATACACATGCACCAGCAGCAGACACAATTTTCTACACTCTGGGTCCTACTGGCGCCCCCCCACAGTCTGGCACCTAAGGCAGCCGCCTCAGTTTGCCTCATGGTATGGCCAGCCCTGACTTCTGGGGTAAATTAGAGCTAAATAACAGCACAGAAAACCGAGAGCCAGGATAGGTGGCTATAAACAAACTTTATGGGACTGCGGGAAACTTGGCCACACCCATGCTAAGTGGACATCTGGCTAACTGAAATCATGCTGGAACATGGATGCTGTCGGACCAGAAAGTGCCAGACTAGAGGGGTTCAACCTATAGTAGACACTGCTTCTCAGGGAGGGAGAGAGGTTAGACACAAAAGAGATTTTGAGGCTAATCCTAAAGCTGCTATTATTTTTCAAACCAACCTCCCTCCAGCCTATTCTAAGCACTAGTTAATATGTGGCTTATGAAAAGGATGTAGTCTCAAAGGGTACGTCTACACTAGCCCCCTAGTTTGAACTAGGGAGGCTAATGAGGGAGACCGAAATTGCAAATGTAGCGCGGGATTTAAATATCCCGCGCTTCATTAGCATGTTCCCAGGCAGTCGCCATTTTGGAAACTGACTAGCCCGGAATAACTGCCTGCGTCTACACGCGGCAGTGAAACGGGAGTTCGAAGTAAACCCCTAACTCAAATTAGCTATTACTCCTCGTAGAATGAGGTTTAACAGCTAATTCGAGTTGAGGGCTTTACTTCGAACTCCCTTTTCACTGCCACGTGTAGATGCGGGCAGTTATTCCGGGCTAGTCAGTTTCCAAAATGGCGACCACCCGGGAACATGCTAATGAAGCACGGGATATTTAAATCCAGCACTTCATTTGCAATTTCGGTCGCCCTCATTAGCCTCCCTAGTTCGAACTAGGGGACTGGTGTAGACGTACCCAAAGTGTGTAGGAATTAGAACAGCAAAATAAAACAGTATTCTGGAGGAGAGAGAGCATATGCTTATGATACAGGGTATAACAAAGTGAAGAAAACCCATGACTTGTAATTCCCTAAAGCCTCAGCATGTGCAAAAAACAGAGCTTTAAAGAAGTATGTTTAATTATGAAAGAGAAAGGGAATTGTAGCCTGTGCCGCTCTAGATATATATGAAAGAGAAAGGGAATTGTAGCCTGTGCCGCTCTAGATATATAGGATAAGCTTAAAAATTAACATGATTGATGCATTGACCTTTTCCACATTTTGCTAGTTACAGGTGTACGTCCTAGTTTCAGAGTATCCGGGACAGGCATAAGAATCTTGCACAAAATGGGGGTTTTGTGCAAAACAGAAGCGGCTGCACTGCTTCTTTTTGTGCAAAAACCCCTTATTCGAAAAGAAATGGCAGAAAATATGCTAATGATGTCGCGACTCATGCTAATTAGCATATTAGCTTTAGCATATTTTCTGCCGCAAAATGTGTAGTGTAGACAAAGCCCTAGTGTATCTCTCAGCATACATCTACACTACATGTTTTTTCCGGAAAAACAGCCATTTTTCCAAAAAAACCCCACTTTCACCTACGTCCACACTGCAATTGCGGTCTTTCGAAAGAAAATTGAAAGAACACAGGGGTTTTTCCAACATTGCTTAACTGCATTCTATGAGAAAGAAGGCCTTTTCCAAAAGAGCTCTTCTGGAAAAAGGCGTATGTGGACATGGAAGAGGGAGGTCTTTCGAAAGAAGAGGCCTCCAGGAAAAAGCACAGGTGCCCTGGTGGACACTCTGTCCACAGTAATCACAGCTCTACAGTTCCTGTCTCCTGGCCCCTCTTAAAGCTGCAGGCACCCGGGACAAGCCTTGTGGCAGGAAGCCGGCCTTGCAGCAGGACCTTGACCACACGGCTCTGACTGCAACAGGCCTGCTGACAGACGGCAGAGCCACAAAGCCCCCCAAGACTCCCTTGGCCCTTCCAGAGAGCAGCCCCAGGACCCAGCTAGGGGCACCAAATGCCGGGCACCTTCCTAGACCGGAACAGAGATTCTGTCCCTCCTGCAGCAGTGGGAGGGAGGAGGAGGCCCTGAAGGATGTGCCCTCCAAGCGCCACAATGCAGACATTTATGGGCACATGGCCAAAGCTCTGGCCCAGAGGGGACACCACCCCTACCCCCTTGACCAAGTCCGGAGCAAAGTCAAGGAGCTCCAGCAAGGGTATGCCCAGGCCAGGGAGCGCAGCTCTCGCTCCAGGGCAGGACCACACTCCTGCCCTTACTATACTCCACCAGATACTGGGTGGTCGGCAAGCCCTTTTACCCACACATACTGGTGGACTCGGATTTGGAACACAGGTGGTCGCCCGGCTGGAGCTCCTGGAGGAGGAGGACGATGATGACGACAATGGACATCAGCTGCAGGAGGAGGAGGACACCAGCAGCGTTGTCACCCTTACTCTAGAGCTGGTACCCCAGGCCTTGGACATCTCCAAGGCATCATCTGACACCAGGGAGAGATCATCAGGTGAGTGCTGTCAAGCTGTCACACATACAGGGCCGGGGAGGCAGGGGATGGGGCGCAATCATCGCTCGACATGCTCGGCCTGGACAACGTGCAGCTCACACATGTCTAACAGCTGGGAGGGACGTTCTTCCCTCGCCAGCCACCACCAGAAGCAGGCAGGGCACAAGGGCACAGGCACGACCCCACACAGACCAAGGAGTGTCGCACATAGCACACGGCCATGCCTGCATGCGGAAGGCACCAACTGCTCCCGCAGACAGTGCTGCCAGGTGCAGCAGTGTACGTGGGGGGCCCTCAGGGAGGGCCAGGCCGCTCCAGGCCCCTGTCCCGCTCATGGGATCCCACTGTAGCTGGACACTTCCCTGGCCTGCTTGTCTGGTGCGGGGGAAGCGGGCAGGATGGTCCCCTGGGCACCTCAGGGCCCCTGTGAGGCTGGGCCTGCTGTGCAGGCCACATGTGGCCTTGCTCTCAGGACATCCCCATCCCCTGTTCCAGGGACAGTTGTTCACTGCTCACAGAGGAGGCACGCCCTCAGGGACAGTGTCTGCAGGGATGACTGACCGCCTCTCCCTCTGGTCCTCCACTGCCGGACCATCCGTCCCTGAGGGGCGATCCACACCAGCCCAGGCAGCCGACCGAAGCTGGGGGAGCCGCAAGCATTGGAGGGTCCAACACAACCTCATTCAAGAGCACATAGCAGTCCTGTGAGACATGCAGCAAACCCTGGCCCAAAAGCTCCGGTGATGACGCCGAGTGGTGCAATCACATGTGGAACCAGCTTGTGCAGAAGAGCAAAAACATGCATGCCACCATCTGGGAGGTGATGGCACACATGGGTCCTGTCCCCGCTCCCGCTCCACCCACTCCCGCTTCCCTGTCCCTGCTCCCCCCACCCCTGCTCCCCCTGCTATCCCTAACCCCATTGCACACACCCCCCGCCCACCTCCCTGTTATCCCAGGCCCCACCCAACCCCAAGTTCGTCGAGGTCCCCGGACGCAAGGCGGCACTTACAGGCGCTCCACGTGCCACTGCCAGCCCTGAGCCCCCTGTCCTCCCTCCCCGCTCCAGGTTCTCAGCCCCCCTCCCCCGCACCAGTTATTTTGATTATAAAGATTGTGAGCAAAACAGTTGTCTTTATTATTTGCACAGACAAGGGGGGAAAGGAGGGGTTGTGGTGGGAAAGATGTAAGGGGGGCAGGCACGAGCCCCGCATTGGGAAGGCCCTGGGGAGAGTTACTGGGCTTCTTCAGAGAAACTCTCCCTCAGGGCCTCCTGGATGTGCACCCCGGCCTGATGGGCCTGGCAGATGGCAGCTGTCTGCGGCTGTTCAAATACCCTCCCCTTGTGACCAGCCTCTGTCCCCCACCTTGGCAGGAAGGCCTCCCCTTTGCTCTCCACTAGGATGTGGAGCACACAACACATAGAGACCACCTCGGGGATGTTGTGCTCCCCCACATTGAGGCGTGTCAGAAGACACCTGAACCTGGCTGTGAGGCGCCTGCAGGCACATTCCACCTGCATGCAGGCCTGGTTTAGGTGCACATTGAATTGTTCCCTGCTGGGGTCCAGGTGGCCAGTGCAGGGCTTCATGAGCCATGGCATGAGTGGGTAGGCCGCCTTGCCAACAATACAGAGTGGCATCTGGACATCCCCCATGCGAAAGTCCCACTGGGGGAGGAATGTTCCAGCCTCCAGCTTGCGGTACAGGCTAGAGTTCCTAAATGTGCGAGCATCGTGTGCCCAGCCCGACCACCCTACAAAAATGTCTGAAAACTGTCCCCGGTGGTCAACCAAGGCCTGAAGCACCATAGAAAAGTAGATCTTCCTATTAATATACTGGGCCGCTCGATGCTGTGGTGCGTGGATCCGGATGTGTGTCCCATCGATTGCTCCTCCACAGTTTGGGAATCCAAGGGTGGCAAATCCAGCCACGATCGGGTCCAGGTCTCCGAGGTGGATGACCCTGTGCAGCAGGGCAGAGTTGATGGCCCTCCCCAGCTGCAGAAGGAGACAGAGAAACACACAAAACAGAGAATGAGAGGGGGTGCCTGAGCCCTTGGGAGGTGCCCACCCTACCCCCAAACACCCCAGGAGCCACTCCCATTGAGTCCAGTCCCCTCCCCCCCCCCCCAGAAGCAGGGCTGTGTGAGGGAGGAACAGCACAAACCCCGCAGGGATGGCCCTTCCCCCCACCCCCTCTTCACCCTGCACTCCCCATCCCCTTTCCCGAGGGTTCCCCTCTTCCAGCCTCCCCCCACAGGGAATGCATCCCAAGAGTGCCTTACCTCCATAAAGAGGACCTCAACGGTGGACTTTCCCATGCCAAACTGGTGGCCCACTGATCGGTAGCTGTCTGGGGTGGCGAGCTTCCACACGGCAATTGCGACCTGCTTCTCAAGGAGGATGGCGGGCCGCAGGTGGGTGTCACATCTCCAGAGGGCAGGGACGAGCCAGGCACACAGCCCAAGAAGGTGGCCTTCTGTATGCGGAAGTTGTTGAGTCACTGCTGGTCGTCCCACCACTCCATTACCAGGCGGTCCCACCAGTCAGAACTGGTGTCCAGCCTCCAAAATCACCTCTCGACTGGGAAGTACAGGGGCAAGGGCATTGCTCCTGCATCTAGGCAGAGGGACTGAGCTGAGAGTCAAGCTGGGGCAGGACCATCAAGACAGTCTGCTGAAACTACTGCATCACCTGCAGCATGACAGTGTGGAGCCATTGTATGCCCAGGGGCAGCACCAGCTCCATCGCCAAAAACAAAATAATGCTGTGGCCTCTAACAAAGCTAGGCAACCAGAGCGCACACTGCAAAAGCTTTGCTGTCCCTCAGAGAGGCAGGCAAGCAAGCAGCAGAACCTGAGAACCGGCTATCCAGGGGGGTCCCTTTAAGCACACGACTCAGATAGCCTTTGGCAACAGCACCTGAAGTAGCTGCTGACCTAATGCCCTGGCTGAAGTGGTCTTTTTCCTGAGAGAGCGTCCAGTGAGTGTGGATGCTCTCTTCTGAAAAAGCAGAGCGCTTATTCAATCCGCTTTTGAAGATCTCTTCCAAAAAAGCTTCTTTCTAAAGAAGCCTGCAGTCTAGACGTACCCTCTGCATAACATTAGCCAAAAAATTTCATCTAGTTACCTTGGAATATGATGTAGTTTACCCCAGAATGAAAAATTCTCTAACAAGTAGTGTGTCCCAGTGGCTAGAGCACTGAATTGGAAGTTGGGGGCTGGCTTTTGTTACACGTTTTGTCACTAGGTTGCTGTATGATCTTAGTCATTTCCTTGTCCTCTGTGCTTCTGCATCTCCTCCCTTTGCCTCTCTTGTTTATTTAATCTGTTAGGGCAGCATTCCCCAAACTATGGGCCGTGGCCTGGTACTGGGCCGTGGGAAAAAAATACCGGGCCTCAGCGTGGCTGCTGGGAGGCGAACAGGGCAGGGTGGGCTGGGAGGAGGTGGGGGGGGGCGAACCTGCCGCCGGGAAGCAGGGTTGGGGGCAGAGGGGCTGCCCCACAGAGATTGGGGCGGGGGAGGGGGAGTGGGCGGCCGGCGGAAGCAGGGTTGGGGGCAGCGGGGCTGTCCGGCGGAGATCAAGGCGGGCAGCGGAACCAGGGCTGTTGGGGGGAGGGGGGCTGGCCGGGGGAGATTGGGAGGAGGAGAATGGGAGAACCAGCCGCCGGAAGCAGTGCTGGACGGGGGCAGTGGGGCTGGTCGGGGGGTCGTTGCGGGGAGTGGGGCTGACCGGGGGAGATGGGTGGGGGATGGGGGGTGGGGGTGGGGGAACTGGCTGCCAGAAGCAGGGCTGGACGGGGGCAGCAGAGCTGGATAGGGGAGATCGGGAGGAGAAGCGGGGGGAAGCGAATCGGCTGACGGGAAGCGGGACTAACCTGGGCACAGGAGTGAGTCCGGCACCGGGGATTCCATTTTGCCCCCCCTACCCTATACGCTCCCTTGAGTAGTTGCGAACTGCCTGCCTGGTAGATACACTCACGCAGCGTGAGCACATCTACCAGCCAGGCAGTTTGCAGCTACGGACGGATACACCTAATAATAATAAAGCTTACCTAATTAGAAAATAACAGACATTTTATAAGTCTGGTATTTTCTCAATTTGTTTCCCGGACAGAACCCTCAAATACCGGACTGTCCGGTACAAAACCGGACACCTGGCAACCCTACCC
The DNA here is from genome assembly GCA_032595735.1 of Pelochelys cantorii. Lineage (NCBI taxonomy): Eukaryota > Metazoa > Chordata > Testudines > Trionychidae > Pelochelys > Pelochelys cantorii. The sequence goes on along the minus strand of CM064352.1, from coordinate 14,339,999 downwards.
CTCCTTGCACCTCCCTCCTAGCCAGATACCCTACCCCCAATCTGCTTCTGCTCCTGTCCTCCTGGAGTGCCCATGCAGCACCAGGTCCCCCAAGCCCTGGCCCAGGCTGGGTGGAGGATGCAACCGGGTGAAACACTGAAAATTTATTCATTTTTCTTTTTTTATATGCGTTTATATTTTTGTGCTGCAAAAAACAATACTGAAAAAAAATGGGTTCCAAGTAAAGTAAAAAGTTTGGGAAACCCTGATAGAGCCAGCTTTCTATCCATCTTACAGTCCATTTATCCAATCCATATTCCCTTAACTTGCTGGCAAGAATATTGTGGATGACCATATCAAAACCTTTGCTAACGCTGGCACTAGGGGCTTTGGGAGGACCAGAAACAACTTATTTGAATATTCATTATTTACTTAATGAATATGCAAATATGCAAATGAATGTTACTGGTCCTCCAAAAGCTCACGAATGGATTTACTGCTCCCCGTGTCAAAAAGTTTGGGAACCCCTGTGTTAGGGTATGTCTACACGACAGCGCTAATTCGAACTAACTTATTTTGAATTAACTAATAAGCTAATTTAAAATAATGCATCTAGACCTAAAAACTAATTCAAATTAGCATTTTGCTAATTCGAAATAGCACGTCCACATTGTGTGGACCCTGAATCGAAGGTAAGACTGGCCGGAACCAGTGCCAAAAGGGCAGCAGGGTCGGACTTAGAGTGTGGGGCTGCTGCCTCAGGCTAGCTGAGGGCTGTGCTTAAAGGGACTCGACCCCCCATCTCAGAGAGACAGTTCTCAGGTTTCTCTGCTTGCTGGTCCACCTCGCTGAGGGACAGCAAAGCATTTGTGTCTTGGAGTGCTCTGCTTGCCCTCACTCGGGACACCACGGCACTCTGCAACATGGAACCAGACCTGCCCCCGGGGACTCTGCTGCATCTCGTGGACACGTTGCCGCAGCCTGGCTGCACTGTCTGCAGGCTGCCATCCGGGAGGACCATCGAGGGGCTGTCAGGATCCAGGGGGCCCTGCAGGAGAGCTTCCACCCTGAGGAGTGCAAACAGTCTCCCCGGTCTGCCCCACTGGGGGCTTGTGCCCCATTCCTCCCTCTCGTCCTTCCACTTACCCTTCCCTAGCCCCCCCTTCCTGATGTCAAATAAAATACACATATTTTCAAAAATAACAACTCTCTTTATTCAACACATGGGGAGGGGGAATGAGACTGTGGGGAGACGGGGGAAAGGAGGCAGGAGAGAGGGTGGGAGAGGGGAGGGGGAAAACTGGGAGGAGGGAGCTGGAAGGGGGAAACAAGGGGAAGAACGGGGAGGGGAAACTCAGGGATCGGGGTGGGGATCTCGTCAGGCCAACTGCCTCCCAGCACAGCGAGGGAGGGGGCCTCGGTGTCCCCAGAGGGATGGGGTGGAGAGTGCGAAGGTTGAGGTGGGGGGTGTGGATATTGAGGAGGAGGGTGTGGAGGTTGAAGAGGAAGAGGTGGGAGGGGTGGCAGGAGAGGGAGGAGGGGGGCAGCAGGCGCAGGACCGGCACAGGCACCATGCTCTGCAGCAAGGCCTGCAGGTTAGAGTTCAGAGCTCGGTCCTGAGCAAGCTGCTCCCGGTGGAGCTGCAGGTCTTCCTGCATCCAGGCCTGGATGGTGCGGTGCAGGGCTCGCAGAGCCCTCAGGTGCTGGTCCCAGTACTCCTGCCGCGTGGTGGTGGTCCGGAGCAGGCCGCGGGTGCGGGACCATGTCCCGGGCGGGGTGGTGCGCCCTGCACGAGCAGCTGGTGCAGCTGTAGAGAAAGAAGAGAAGTGGTCAGTTCTCCCTGGGGACACAGTGGATGATGCCCAGCCCCCCCAGTGACATGAGGGCGACCGCGCCCTGCACCGTCAGAGCCGCTGTGCTTGCACAGAGGCCATGGTCGGGATGTCTGGCTCTCCCTGGGACTGGGAGCTGCCCCAAGACCGCACCCATGCACCTGTGCCGTGTATAGTGTGGCGAGGGCGGGGGGAGATGTCCCCTGCCTCTGTGTAGAGGGGGCGTGTGAAGGGAGGGCGTCCTGCTGGGTCCCGCCCTGGGGTCGGGAGCGTGTCAGGTCTCTTCACACACGCGTGTGGCTATCGAGCCATGGCCCCTGGGTGTCACGCAGCTGGAGCCACCTGCCCAAGGGTGGCATGGCATGTGCTCACGTGCACAGGTGGCTGCGTGATCCGTGGGAGGCATGGCCCATGTGCGCAGTCCCTGGTCTCCCTTCCTGCCTCCCCCCCGGGCAGGGGACAGTGCTGGCACTTACCTGGTATGGCCTCCCCGGACAACCCTGCCGACTCCGGTGCCAGGACAGCTGGTGGTGGCCCCTTCGGTGTGCCCGGGTCAGGGCTCTTCGGTCCTGGCTCGCTGCCTCCCGGGATGGCGCAGACCGCCCCGCCCCCCAAGAGTTGGTCGAGGGCGGGGAAGTAGGTGCAGGTGGCAGCCCCTGCTGCGGCGCAGCCCCTGGTGGCCCTGGAGTACGCCTGCCGCAGCTCCTTAACTTTCAGGCACACCTGGTCCTGGGTGCGCCTGTGTCCCTTTCGGGGCATGGTAGCATAGACGGTCATGTTCCTCCTCCTAGTGCGGAAATCATGGACGTTGGGGGCCTGCCCCCAAACCTCAATGAGGTCTATGACCTCTGCACTAGTCCAGGAGGGCGCACGCCATCTACGGCCCCTGGCTGGCCCCTGGGTGCTGGGGGACTGGGCGGGGGACGGCTGGCTGTCACTGGCTCCCTGGCTCATCCTGGGGCCACTGGGTCAGGGGCAGAGACTGCTGGCAGGGCTGGCTCTGGCAAGTGCCGTCTGGACAGAGTCTACCCCTTTAAGGGCCCCAGGGCTGGGGGAGAGGAGAGGAGTTTTCCCGGTCTGGCCCAGAGTGGCCACCAGGGGGAACCTGGGAAGGGCTAGCCTCCAGCTAGTTCGAATTAAGTGGCTACACAGTCCTTAATTCGAACTACTTAATTCGAACTAGGCGTTACTAGGCGTTACTCCTCGTAGAATGAGGTTTACCTAGTTTGAATTAAGTGCTCCGCTATTTCGAATTAGCGGTTTGTATGTGTAGCCCCTATTAAAGTTCGAATTAACTTTGTAGTGTAGACATACCCTAAGCCTTTAAGGACATGGGATCATCTCCTACTATGTGTGTGGTATTCTAGTTATATTGACTGGGTCTTCTAGGTACTGCTCTAAGACAAATAATAACAGTGAGCACAATGTAATTTAAATATTGATCTAGGTTACACAAATACTCCAGTGCACCCTCCGTATTAAAATGAATCATGTCATCTCCCTTCAAATCCATGGTCACAATGGTAGAGTGAACAAAGAAGATGTGTGTATATGGAGCACATAATCCTGTTTGTGCATGCTCCTGAATCTTTCAGCAGAGACATACTTATCTCCCCTCCACCTTTGTTGCCTGGCATTTTGCATTTGTTCTCTTTTGCTCTCAATTCCTTGGCAGAGGAACAAGTCTCCCTGAGTCTCGATTTGGCAGAGAAAGAAGAAGGCAGGGAGAGGAGCAGTTTTCTCAGGCACGAATATCTTTCCAGCAGCAGAGCAGAGCTTAGTTTGGTTTGGAAGTCAAGTTTGGAGGCCATTCATTGTGATTTAACAGCCTTTCATGTTGCTCCATCCTATCTGTATTTGGAAGCTCCCAGTTGAATCCAGTGCAACATAGAAACATGCTGCTCAGAAATCTATTTGCCATGTTCATCAGGTGACATTGGTTACCAACAGAGCACAAGGAAACCGGCTGGCACCATCTACAGTCATTGCTTGGTAGCTACTCAATTTAAATAAATCCAGCCAGAGAAATTGCAAATCCCAAGTCAGTGCAAGAAAACATACAACAGTATTTTTTATTGCAAATGTGCATGCAACCCCTATCCCATTCTGGAATTAAACAGCAAGATTGTAGTATTGCCCACAGCAGACAGGAAAAAGAGTGAGAGGAGCAAGGGAGAAGAGATGTTTTTAGATGAGGCCTGAAATCAGGGAGTCAGAGAAATATAGTTTCAGACAGGAGGCATGTAAAAAAAAGATTTTCTCTATGACCTTGTGAGAAGAGACAGTGACCTTGTGAGAAGAGACAGAAAAGAGACCAGCACTCTCTAAAGATTTTAAATAGCACTGTAGTGCCAAACTGCTGTAGATGAGCAGCTGAGGGGAGAAGAGAGGCCTGTGAATTTGACAGGAGGAAGTCAGTAAAGGTTGATAGCCCTGGAAACCAGAGCTGTCCTTAGGATTTCTGGGGTCCTACACAGTACTATTCAATTGGTGCCCCTATGTCTGACAGTAGGTTGGGGTGGAGGGGAATGATGATTTTTTAGAAATGGGATTGTATAATTTTCAGCAATACACTGATAAAATATTTTAAAGAAAATTGTAAACAGAGGTCCTATAGGGTAACCCAGTCAATTGAAACACTGACAGAATGTACCAGGGGGTTGGCAAATGCCTGTTAAATGGCTTCATTTAGGGATGTTAAATATCGGTTAATGGAATAGTCGATTAACCTCATGAATTCTTATCAGTTACTTTGACTATTCTATAGTCCCGGGGGGGCAGGGAGTGGCAATCAGTGCACTCTGACTCCCAGAGAGCCTCCTGCTACCCCGTGCTGCTGCTTCTGTATCAGAGGCAGCAATGCGGGTGCCAGGCAGGAGCTGATCCCAGAACCATATTGAGGGGGGGGCAGGGAGGGCAGTTGCCCCCAGGCACCACGCTAGGGGGGCACCAGGCTGAGGTGGGAGCAGAGCACACACCATGCAGGCCCACCTGATACTTAGAGCAGTGAGCCGGGAGCTGGGCCACATGCTGCCTCCCTGTACACACTGCGAGCCCAGGCAACAGAGCCTTTAAAAGTAAGATTAACTTATCCGTCCGGTTCCTCCGGTGCCTGGCTCTGCAGAAGGGGGATTTGTTTGTGGGGGGTGCTGGGGGTGCCTGACTCTGGGGGAGGGGGATTTGTTGGGGGAGTGTTGGGAGTGCCTGGCTCTGCAGGAGGGGGATTTGGTTGGGAGGGGGGGCACTGGGGGTGCCTGGCTCTGCAGGAGGGGGATTTGTTGGGGGGGGTGCTGGGGGTGCCTGGCTCTGTGGGAGGGGGATATGTTGGGGGGGGCGCTGGAGGTGCCTGGCTCTCCAGGAGGGGGATTTGGTTGGGAAGGTGCTGGGGGTGCCTGGCTCTCCAGGAGGGGGATTTGGTTGGGGATTTGGTTGGGGGGGCGCTGGGGGTGCCTGGCTCTGGGGGAGGGGGATTTGGTTGGGAAGGTGCTGGGGGTGCCTGGCTCTCCAGGAGGGGGATTTGGTTGGGGATTTGGTTGGGGGGGTGCTGGGAGTGCCTAGCTCTGGAGCAGGGGGATTTGGTTGGGGGGGTGCTGGGGGTGCCTGGCTCTGGGGGAGGGGGATTTGGTTGGGAAAGGTGCTGGGGGGTGCCTGGCTCTGGGGGAGAGGGATTTGGTTGGGGATTTGGTTGGGGGGGTGCTGGAGGTGCCTGGCTCTGGGGGAGGGGTGGTTGTGTTGTACTTAAGAGTACTGAACAGGATCTTTTCAGGGGCGAAAGGCAAAATGCCACATTGATTGGGAATACACATAGAGCAATCAACACTTATCGTATGGATATGATACAGCATGCGTGCACACACACACACACATCTTGTTATAGTGGCTCCCCCTAACGGCACTGGCCAGGTGAGCTAGGTGGGAGAGGGGTGGAGCCAGATCAATGTTCCCATGTTGACAAGAAGAAAGCCGGGGGTCCCTCTGCAAGATGCCTTAGATTTATAGCGTCTTCCCTCTCATGCAGATCTACCCCATAAGTCATCCCATGTATAAGCATCATCTGTGAGAGTCCTCATATGCATATGCAGTTAGTTGTCTCAATGTTGTCCCAGTCACCTTCAAAGAGGGAGCTTCCAAAAGCAGCACTTGCTGCTGACTCCCAAGGCGGCCATAGGTCCAGTCTTCTTTCAATGAGCCCAGTTCACAGGTCCCATTGTTCTTCTCATTGTTTTTGGATCTGGCTTCCACTTTTCTCCAACCATTGCAAGTGCAGGGAGGTGATGGTATTTCATGCCTTATCCATTCACACCTCGTTCACTCGACAGGGCAATCAATTAAGCAAAAGGGGGTACAAAGTTTACAAGATACAAGGTTTCTATGTAAAAAGACTTAATACAAAGTTTCTATGTTCTATATGAAAGTATACAAAGTTTCTATATAAAAGAACCTAGTACAACAAACTAAAGACTTAGTGCAATACTAAAAGGACTTGATACAAAGTTAAAATAAAAAAAATCAATGAGAAAATGATTAATACAGAGATTAATGTGATGTATCTACAGTTGCATTGGGGTGGTGGGGTTTGTGTGCCTGGCTCTGGGTGGGTTCATTGGGGGTACTTATATTTTTTCTTTTAAAAAGGTACTTTATAACAAAAGGAAAAACTTAAAAAACAGTAGTCTAGTAGCTCTTTAAAGACTAACAAAACATGTAGATGATATCATGAGCTTTCCTGGGCAAAACCCACTTCCGCCCATGAAAGCTCATGATACCATCTACATGTTTTGTTAGTCTTTAAAATACTACTAGACTGTTTTGTTGGTTTTTAAGTTTTTCCTGTTACAGACAGACTCGGCTACCCCTCTGAAGCTTAAAAAAAAAAGTTGAGAAACACTGCTCTATACTATACTATTCCTTTTGGCCTCCCTCTTTCCTTTCTCCTTTGGCGAGTTGGGCAGGCAGGAGTTTTGCTAAAAATATATCAGACAAGTGCACACAGTGGCCGCTCTACCTCAGCTGGTGCTGGATAAACAGAGCCTCAATTCTGAAGGAGTTGGCATTACTAAGGTGATAGATCACCCCACGTTTTGGTGCGGATGTTCCATCTCCCAGTCATAGCAGACACTTTGGCTGTGTCTAGACTGGCGCAATCTTGCGCCAGAGCTATGCAAATGAGGCTCAGCATGGAATATCACCGAGCCTCATTTGCATAACTAATGAGCCGCCATTTTGCGGAAGAGGCTCTTGCGCAAGACGGAGCTGTCTACACTGCCCCTTCTTGCGCAAGAAAAACCCTCTTGCACAAAGCCTTTATGCTGATTATTTTCAGGCATAACGGCTTTGCGCAAGAGGGTTTTTCTTGCGCAAGAAGGGGCAGTGTAGACAGCTCCGTCTTGCGCAAGAGCCTCTTCCGCAAAATGGCGGCTCATCAGTTATGCAAATGAGGCTCGGCAATATTCCATGCTGAGCCTCATTTGCATAGCTCTGGCGCAAGATCGCGCCAGTCTAGACACAGCCTTTAGCTATGGCTTTCTCAACTAAAAGTCTTATACATGTTCAGGTGTTGTGATTGGAGAGGCAGTCTGCTCAAGGCAAAGTTGGCCTTGAATCTTGATATCTATGGCTTCATTTGAATGACTTGTGTGAAATTTGGAAAAGCAGCTCAGAGAGAGACCTCTCTCCTTTACTTTCAGATAGAATCTCGCAGCAGTCTGAAGGAAAAAGTCCTTGTGGCAGACAGAAAGCCATGCTTGTAGTTTATCCTCAGCCTTAGGCTACCTATTGCTTCAAGTACCTTCAAGAAATTGAGGGTGATTCTCGTGTTGTGTTAGTTTTATTTAAAAGTTTTTCTGAGTGTTATTTTAACAAGTAAGTTAATCTCTTACATTTATAACTCTCATGTAGTTTATTGCTGTGTGATAGTATGAAAAACAATTAAATTAACTAGGTAAGTAACTAGGCAGTTAGGAAGCATTACAGATTGCTTACAATAAATTTGATATGCTCAAAATCTTTTTTACCTTTTATTCATTAAAGCAATGAGTTACTAATTTGCTGTAACAGTGGTTTTAAATGCTTGATTGAAATATAGTGATTAAATTCATATTTAGGTTGTATAACATTTATTTCTCTTGTGTTTTATAAAACTTACATAGTTTAAGAATTTGACATTTTTTATGTAAAAGTCATGAACCTAATGAGAACGGGATATAAGCAAATTAAAGAGAAAAAATTATTTAACAGAATGTAAACCAGAAAACTTTATAATTTATATTTGTCTGTAGTTAGTAAAATAAGTAATTCATTAAACAATAAATATCCTAAGAGGTGGATTATTTACAGTGGTGTAGTGAGGAGGGCACATGGGGGAAGTTGTCCCTGGGTGCCACGCTAGTGGGATGCCAATATAGTCCCCCTCTACTCCCCCTGTCATCCCTCTGCTTGCCTGCTTCTCTGCTGCCCACCACCACCAGCTGGAGCCACCTCCTCCCCGCCTCTCTGCCCTCAGCCCAACCCCTCTCCACCTCTGCCGGAGGGTTAGTGCATGTGGGGCCCAGCCCCAAACTGGAGGGGGTCGGGTAAGATGCAGTACAACTTCCCCCCCCCCCCCCCCAGGGTCAGGCTCAGCCGTGTGCCAGTTTGGGGCCCCACCATGTGGAGGCGGAGGCTGGGGGGGCGCCAATTTTGCCTTCGCACCTGGGTGCATAACACCCTTGCTATGCCTCTGGCTGGTCCGCAAAGGGAGCCAGTTTAAAAATGAGCATCCCTCATGGACCGGCTGCCTGTCACCCCGCGCTGCTGCCTCTGACACAGAAGCAGCAGCGCAGGGTGGCAGCAGCCCCTGTCCAGGAGAGAGGGGCTGAGTTCCTGGATCTGGCATGAGCCAGAAATAAGCCGGGCTGCCTGCCCACCCACCTGGCTCCTAATACACTTTAAATGCAGAGCTGCAATGCGGGTAGGTCCCAGACCTGGCATGAGCCATGACTGAGCCAGGCTGCTGGCCAGCCTGCTAAAAAAATTTACTGGAAAGGGGGTGGGGAATGCATGCAGTTTATAGCATTGACGTATATGTTTTTTCTTATCAGTTAATCAGTAAATCAACTACAATATTACATCCCTAGTTTCATTACCACTGGAATGGCTCTTTCACAGGTTCAGTGTTCTGGAAGGCTTCTTCACTTTTAAGTTAACTAGCTCGTCTCAGGAGGAAGCAGAGCCACAGGACAGGAATGGGAAGAGGTGGGACAGTAAGACACAGGGGTGCCCCAAATTTTCGGGATCCCAGCAGCAGTGGCATGAGCTTTTCCCACACATTGCACCAATGTGCTTCACCTCTAGAAATAAAGGGATTCATTCTCGCTCACCCATTCATTTCTTGATGCCTGTGCTAAGATTGGCAGCTTGAGTAGTCTGGGAATTGGATGACTACTTCCCTTCAACTATATATATCACTTAACCCAGAGGCTCCCAACTTGGGGGTGGGTGGGTCTCAAACACATGTCAGGAGGTCAGAACCACCCTGCCATTCCAATCTTGTTTATGGAGAGGGAAGTGCCAGCTAGATAAGAGGAGGGATATTCCAAGATACGGGGTGCCCTATATGGAAAAGGCCAAGTACCACCAGAGGCATAGCAAGGGTGTTTTGCGCCTGGGGGCAAAGGCCAAATTTGCGTGCCCCCACCCCTCCGATCATTTGTTACTGTGGATCTGTTATTATTTCTAAGTCAGCAAAAAAATAAGAACATAAGAAAAAAATCACAAACACTACTAATAGCCACAGATCCTTGGATCAGTTAGTAGATCATAGTAGAACTATCTTGATGATAGTGATAGAGATACAGCCGTGTTAGTCTGGTCTAGCTGAAACAAAAGACAGGACTATGCAGCACTTTAAATACTAACAATATGGTTTATTAGGTGATGAGCTTCTGTGGGCCAGACCCACTTCCTCAGATCAATATGTGGAAGAAAATTGGCACGACCACGTATACCAAAGTGATACAATAAAAAAAAAGCGAACACAAAGATAGCTTCCCCAATTATCACCCAGAATGTCATTACCTCACAGACACTAACCTTCCCCCCTCACCCCTCCTCTGTTCTTAAATCTGATTTGTCAATTTTATATGTGTTTATATGTCTTTTGTTTTATCTTGATGATGTCTGGAGTAAGCTGGATGAAACGTTGGATTGAAAAGTCATATATGCATTCAACACCAGAAGCAACAGGACATTACAATTAAAAACTTTTGTTAAGTAAGTTTAATTTTTCTTGCCTTAGCTACAGCAAACTGATTAATTATGTCATCAAAATTTATTTTTGATGTATATTAATTTTATATCAGGAATTATGTCAATTTTTTCCAATTGCATGAATAATTACATGTTTATGCAAAATTTCAGACTTACAAAGTATCTGAAATTGTCACAAAAGCCTGTTCTATTTGATTGACCATGGTCTATACCTGCTTTCATTTCAACAAAACAAGTTAAGTATCATATAAAAATTTTTAAAGTACCTTAAATTTATATTTAAATTAAAAATCATTTTATATGAACAAATAATTTTACACATCAAATTATTGTATTATATTAAAACAAGACCTGAAAAATATTATAAAAACATACCTAAAACATAATCTATAATAATAAATCATTACAACTGTCCTATAGAAGTACATTCTCTTTGGTGTCCCTGAAAGCTATCAGTTTTCATTTGTGTGGCCCTCAGAGGGCTTCAGGTTTGACATGCCTGGTCTACATGTTTGTTAGTCTTTAAAGTGCTACCAAATTATTGTTTTTTAGGTTTTTCCTTTTGTTATAAAGTATCTTTTATTGAAAAAAAATAAGTAACCCCAATACACTCACCCCTGCCCCAGAGCCAGACACCCCCCATTCCAATACAACACCCCTTCCCCAGACCAGACACCTCAGCTCCCTCCATACCAATGCAACTATAGGTAAATTTCATTAATCTCTGTAGTAATCATTTTCTCATTTTTTTAATTTTAACTTTGTATCAAGTCCTTTTAGTTTTGTAATAAATCTTTAGTTTGTTGTATTATGTCCTTTTATAGAAACTTTGTATACTTTTACAGAACACAGAAACTTTGTATTAAGCCTTCTTACATAGAAACCTTGTATCTTGTAGTCTTTTTACCCCCTCCCCCCCTTTGCTAAACTGATTGTCCTGTTGAGTGAATGAGGTGTGAAGGGATAAGGCATGAAAGAAAAGCATCTCTGGGCACTTGCAATGGTTGGAGAAAGGTGGAAGCCAGATTCAAGAACAATAAGAACAATGGGACCTGTGAAGTGGGCTCATTGAAAGAAGGCTGGACCTATGGATGCCTTGGGAGTAAGCAGCAAGCACCTGCTTTTGGAAGGTCCCTCTTTGAAGGTGAATGAGGGAGCATTAAAAAAAAAGCACCCAGAAGAAGGTGCCATAGATGAATAACTGCATATGCATATGATGATATGATGACTCTGCATGAGAGGGAAGACACTATACATCTCTCAGGCATCTTGCAGTCAACATGGGAGCATTGATCTGGCTCCAACCCTCCCCCACCTAACTAATCTGGCCAGCAGTTAGGTGGAACAGCTATTGGTAAAAACAAGACATGGGGGGGGGAGGCGTGGTATGTGTGTGTGTGTGCTGTATTATATGCGTAAGTATTGACTGCTATATGTGTATATTACCAATACATGTGGCATTTTGCCTTTTCCCCCAAAAAAGATCCCATGCAGTACTTTTAAGTACAACACAACCATCCCTGCCCCAGAGACAGCCCCCCCAGTCTTCCCCATCCCAAAGGCACTCATCCCCTTCCCCTGAGCCAGCCCCCCCCCCGACAGTGCTCCCCATCCCAATACACTCACCTCACCCCTGCCCCAAAGCCAGCCCCCCCCCCCGCCATGCACTCCCCCCAGAGCAAGGCACCCCCAGTGCCGGGGGGAGGGGCGGGGGAGCACTCCCTGAATCAAATCCTCCTCCTCCCTCCACCCGCCAGGCACGGAGGAACCTACCCTTCTTCAGAGCACTGCTCCTCCCACCCAGCTGGCTGCTTTGGCTTGCACTTTGGAGAGAGCCGGTGCTGGGAGGCGCAGCAGCACTTAGCTGGCAGCTTGCAAGAGCAGCGTGTGCGCCGCTCGGTCCCACACCAATCCGGCGCCCCCCTAGCATGGCGCCTGGGGGCAATTGCCCCTCCCTGCCCCCCCTTTGCTACGCTTCTGAGTACCACCGATTTAATGGATTGCTAATTAGCTAGTGCACAGCAATCAGTGATCCTTGTGTTGGATGAGAGCTGCCATTGTAGACATGAAAGGCTACAGAGTTTTAATCATTGCTCTGAGGTAGGTGCCAAAGGGGTTTTCATAACAGGATCTTCTATTTTCTTGCAATTCAGTCTCTAAACTGGCCTTTGCTTTGGTGAATTTTTGGGAGCCTTGTTTCAATTTTTCACTTGTCCCACCCTCTTTTCTGTGCCTTGAACATGGCTCTCACTTTAATGGAGGATATGCACATTTGTACTGAGAAGAGCAGACTCTGTAGGGCTCCATTTGGCTCATGGCTCTTCCACTCGTGGCCATAAATAGAATAGGAAGGAAGGGCTTGTGCTCAAGGCACTCAACTAGGACTCTAGAAGTGAGTTTGATTCCAAGCGTTGCTACAAATTCCCTGTGTGACCTGGGCTAAATTGCCTCAGTTTCTCATCTATAACAGGGGGATTGTTATACTACTTTTATCCCACCCTATGGCAATCTCTTCTGTGTAGATTATTAGATTTTTCAGAGCAGTGACACTTAGTCTGTGTAGGTGCAGAACTTAACATGAGCTGGTTCATCTTGGCTGGGCCCACTAGTCCCCTGCGGCATGCAAAATATGAATCCTTCTCCTAATAAGCCTATTCAGCAAACCTCTGTCTGGTCTGGGCAGTCCTGCATTGCTTTTTAATCCAAATGCAGAGCCCAAAGATCATTGGAATTGAGAGTTCATCAATTTGCATCTCACTTGTTTCACCCTAGCCGAGAAAGCCAAATGATACTGAAAGTTCTAGCAGGGGTGTTCACAGAGATGTCTGATATTCATAGAGAGTGCATCAACACTGCAGCACCAGCTCAAAAGAAGCTATGCAAGTTGAGCTATGCTAATTGCATACCTTATTTCAAGCTTATTTCAAGATAGTCTATTTTGAAATTTGGCGCTATCTACACAGCACCAAGTTTCTAAATAGACTGCTATTCCAAAACATCCCTTAATCCTCGTGGAATGAGGTTTACTGGGATGTCAGAATAGCACGCCTGTTATTTCAATTACATTTCAAAATAATGGGCGCACTGTCAAGATGCGGAAAACACGATTTCAGTATTCCAAAAGTATCCCGAAATAGTGCCACAGTGTTGATGTACCCTTACTGTTCCAGGGCTGGCTGCTCTCACACCCCTTTGTTAGGGTGACCTTGTGCCTTCACATCCATTGGGATGCTGGTAGCATCCTTACGCATATTACAATGATGCCCCAAGAATCCAATCACGATTGGAACTCCATTGTGGTCAGTGATATTCAAAAGACAGCTCCAGCTTCAAAGAGCTTACAATCTATTTTAATCAATAGGGCTTGACAAACTGCTGTTTCTACTTGCCCATGGCAAGTAGATTTCAGCTGGTCGCTCCGTGCGCCCCATTCACCGGCGCTGCGCGCATGCGAAGTGCCGGTCTGGCGCATGCACGGTGCAGGGCTGGTGAGTAGCTCTCGCTGAAGTTTGCTGAGCCCTGTTAATCAGAAACAATAAAAGGTGAGGGGCAGGGAGGGAACGCAGGAAGGAGAGAGGAGGAGGATACTAGAAATAGGCGCATGAGTTTGTACAGACTAGTGCAAACAACTAGCATGTTACAAGTCATTCTATTATCTTTCTCTGTACGTGTAGCTATCCAGTAATCAACAGGAATACTCGTGATACCTGTAGTGTTACTGGCCTGGCCACAATCAGGGTTTGTCTAGACTACAGGTTTTTTTTCAAAAAAAGTGTCCTTTTTTCGAAAAAACTTCCCCTGCATCTAGACTGATGCCACGTTCTTTCGAAATTAAATCGAAAGAATGCGGCGGTTTTTTCAACCAGGTAAACCTCTTTTTATGAGGAATAATGCCTTTTTTCGAAAGTGCTCTTTTGAAAAAAGGTGTTATTGAATGCAAACAGGGCTTTTTCGAAAGTGAGCATCCAGACTGCCTGGGTGCTCTCTTTTGAAAAAGCGGCTCGCTTTTTCAAAAGAAGTGGTTGCAGTCTAAATGCTCTCTTTCGAAAGAGGCTTGCAGTCTACACGTAGCCTGAGCTGGTAACTTCTGCAGGTGTCACTATAGACATAGGTGGGAGAAAGGGTGTGAGGAACTGGGAAGCAGTACTGCAAATTAGCTCAAGGGAAAGATGCCTGTGCAAGAAGCAGGCAGACCACAGAAGCAAAAATTCTTGGTCCAGCAGAAGAGACAATATGCAACACCATAAGAACAGACAAAGGTTGTGAGAGGCCTTTAAGGAAAGGATCCTCATTCCACCGTAAGGGCCTTCTCTAGTATCTTCTTTGTGACAGGACTGCTGCAGCAGGCACATATATTTCCTGCTTGTGTCTCTTGATGTGTGTTCAGATCACATCCTGAGCAGCAAAAGCAAAGGTGTCTAGTAGGGATGTTAAGGACTAGTTGACTAGTCGACTTTCCGATAAGCAAATGATTATCGGATAGTCGACAGGCTCAGGGGCGGCAGGTTTGTATAATTTTTGGTGGTGCCCCCCCGCCCCTCTCGCCCGCCCCCTTGCCCTGTAAGCTGATATATATTTTATTAAATAATGGACTAGAAACCATAAGCATTTAACAGTTTCCCTTTATTGCACAATATCACTATCGTAAGAAAAAAATATTTAACTAAGAATATCAACGTTATTAATACTATTTTGAATATGGAATGAACCCATTGTGGATTCCATTGTGCATCAAATATATTCTATTATATTTTGTTGTACCTGTTGTGACGAAGTGGGAATGTTCTTAATGTTTTCTCTGATGGACACATGACCAGAAGTAAAGTCCCCTCTCTAAGGACTTTTCCCACCATCCTCCTACCAATAGGGATTAGTTTGGCCCCCACCAAACCCCCCCCATCATGCAGGTATCCTACAATTGCATTAACCCACTGTGTGTGCCATTAACTCGGGGGCGGAGAGGCTGGGGGAAGTGTTCCCTCTAAGAGTTTCCTCCCATGAGCAGAATGAATTTTGTGTTGTGCACCAGTACTGAGTTCATGGGGCTTGTTTGGATGTGCCACTGTGGCACCCAAGTTATTAATAAATATCTTATAAACCTCTACCTTTCCCCTCTGCTGCCATGTCTCCTCCCCTTGCTCCATCAGCTCCCCTGGTGCCTGCTGCCCCCCCAGCCCCTCACCCTCCTCTGCTGTCCTGACTCGGACTCCTGCCCTTCTCACTGCCCTCAGCCCTCCTGAAACCTGCCCCCTCCACCAGCCCTTCTCTCCCCCCTGTGCCCACTCCTCCAGTAGCCCCACTCTGATCATGTGAGCTACCCCGCCTCATCCCCTCTTCTGAAACCTTCCTCTACACACCTGCCCTGCCTCTCTCCTCTGGTGCTGGTCCCTCCCCTGCAGGTGTCTGCCCTTCTGCTTCACGCCCAGACTCCCCTGGCACCTGCACCTTCCCTTACCCCTGCACCCTCCTGGTGCCCCCCCTTCCCTCACTGCCCCTGCCCCCTTTGCCCTCTTTTTCCCTGATGCCCATCCCCTGCCCCCCATTCCCCTCATGCCCGTGTCCTCACACATGACTTGCTCCATCCCCGCCTTCCTCATGCCCACCCCTTCTTTCAAGCCTTCTCCCAGCACCTCTCCCCTCCCCCCTCTAGCCCCCAATGCCCTTACCCTCTCCTCTCCCAGCATCACCCTGTCCCCCCTCCCACTGACACCTCCCCTCCTGCCCTTTTCCTCAGTCTCCACTTGGCCGCCTGGCATTTGTCTCTCCTCCACCCTGTCCCTTGGTACCTTCCCCTTTCTTCTCCTGACCTGCCCCCCTCCCCTCAGCACAAGCCCCTTCCTCTCCCACCCCTTCCCCCTATTTTTCCCCTTCGCTACCCCACCCTACCCGTCCCCTCCCCTCCCTTCCCCATCTTCTTCCTTCCAGTTTGCAGCACTGGAGTCCGTGATCAGGCCCCAGCTGCTTCCGGGGCTCCAGACCACTTGCCAGGCCTGGAGCTGGGTCACGCAGTTCAACTCTGGACCGCGCGGTTTTAAAGTCCCGGGCTGTGATGTCACGCCACGCCCGGGCATCTCCCTTCTCAGCTGTTGTGCAGCGTTTCAGCATGCTGCGCATGTGCAGTTTTCATTCCGGCAGGGACGCTCCGGGGCTGGGGAGATGCTCTGGGGCCGGGGGGGAGGGCGCCGGGGCCTGCTCCAGGCAGGGCCGGAGGAGAGACCCAGCTCCAAATATTGGTGGAGCAGGGCCCCTGGCTCTGAATATTCCTGGAGCATGGGCACCATGAGCCCATATAACTCGCCGCCTATGGACAGGATAGTCGACTAGTCACTTCCCCCACCCTCTTGCTGCCCCAATCAAATAGAGGCAGCAAGCCGGGGGGAGAACCCGGGCTCTGTGCACTGCTGCCGCTTTGAAACGGCCATGGGATCAGCTGTGTGGTGCTGCCCCTTTGAAATGCCACACTATCAACTAATCAAATAGTTGATACAAAAATTCACTGACTATTTGATTAGTCAATTACATGATACTTAACATCTTTAGTGTCTAGATGCATGGTCAGTGGGTGTCAGAAACAAAGGATGATGATTAATAGCTGAAAAACCTATGTGATAGGATAGAGGCCTGAGTTTGAATCTTCTGTTTAGTGAGGGAACAGGTTTCCAGGAGACTCTGGGCAACCTGAGACTAAGCAATGCTGAAAAGTAATGAAAACAAAACCAGCCCCTCTCCTCACGAGGTGGTATTTGCCATGCAGGCGAGAGGTATGTTGATGTGGCTGGTTGTCATTGCCTATGTAGTCCCACGTGTTTAGATAGCCCTGGAGATTGCAACTGTCTCTATGAGTCTGGCCTCGCTTACAAGCCCTAAATGTCTTACTTCAGCAAAAGGGGCACCGAGGGTATGTCTAGACTACATGCCTCTGGCGACAGAGGCATGTAGATTAGGCTACCCGGCATAGGAAAATGAAGCGGCGATTTAAATAATCGCCGCTTCATTTAAATTAAAATGGCTGCCGCGCTGAGCCGATCAGCTGTTTGTCGGCTCAGCGCGCTAGTCTGGAAGCTCCGCGGTCGACATCAAAGGCATTTGTCAACCGCCCCAGTATGCCTCGTGGGATGAGGTTTACCGGGGAGGTCGACAAATACCTTTGATGTCGACCGCGGAGTGTCCAGACTAGTGCGCTGAGCCGACAAACAGCTGATCGGCTCAGCGCGGCAGCCATTTTAATTTAAATGAAGCGGCGATTATTTAAATCGCCGCTTCATTTTCCTATGCCGGGTAACCTTATCTACATGCCTCTGTCGCCAGAGGCATATAGTCTAGACATACCCCAAGAGGCCAAGCTGAAATTCCTGGTCTTTTATATCTTGTGCTGTGATCTGTAGGCAGACACAGCAGACTGAGGACTCAGTAAAGAATTCTGGGTTTATTGTGTTGTTGCCCCTGATCTAGTGGATGGTGTCTTGCTTTTCCATATTTTATTAGCATCCAGCCACACAGGAGTTAGACATCCACTCTCCAGTTCCTGGTTTTATTCCCTCATGTCTGATACTAGAGCACCAGAGGTGTGCAATGGGGCTTTAAAGACTCAGTGTCCATCACGTGTGCCTCCATCCAACGTCTGAGCCTACTGTAGAGGTCAATTTACCTTACGGCCAGTACCAGTCCTCAAATCTCCTCCAGGGGGCAGGGATCTCTATTCATTCCCTCCCTCATTCAGCTCCTGCCCCATGCAAAGCCCTCTGGTAATCCTCGAAGCTGCATCCCTTGGGGGGAGGGTGTGACGGGGCCTGCCACCCCACACTGAACAAGGGGGAGGGGTGCCCACCTATTGGGTGGAATACGTGCCTCCCCTGCAGCTCTGCTGGGCATGCTCCCAGTGCAGCCCTGGTATAAAAGCCTGCAGAGCAGCCCAGTTGGGGCTGACCTTCTCCAGAGGAGAAGGAGCTACTGCCCAGCCACCAGAGCTACAACCGCAGCAGCCGGAGCAAGAGGCGCCGGACCAGCTGACCCCGCCGCTACCATCCCCGGGCCGAGCTCAACTGCACCACTGACTATAACGTGCAGTCCCCGTAGACGTGGTCGCTGAACCAGTCGCTGCTCCACCAGACGCTGGATCTGCCAACGCCACTGCTGCCGCAAGCCCCACATCTGCAGGTGGGCCCTCCGCCGGCCAGGGCGGGGAGCAGGAAAAGCCCCAGCGGGCTCAGCGCATTTCGGGGAGAACTCCCCGCCGAGCCAGTGGTGGGAACCACCCACCACTGATAGGGCCCTGAGTTGGGGCCTGGTGGAGAGGGCGGGCTCCCCCTCCCCCTTTCTTCCCAGATCCCGGACTAGGAGCGGATCACATGAGAGACTAGGCCTCAGGGCCTGTTTATAAAGGACTAGGCTTCAGGGCCTGTGCATGAGCGACTAGGCCTCAGGGCCTGTGGGTGGAGGTCTCGACCCCAGGGTTGAACGGTGTGGGACTAGGTACCCCACCACAACTGGTGGAGAATGTGGGTATTCTGATCCTGCCCCCTCCCCCCCCCTCCCGGGCTAACAAGAGGGTCGGATAATACCACGTGCATATAGTGAGTTAGAAGACTTCGGGTATTGTGGTTGTTGTTATGGGGCGGCGGGGGGACGTTGCGATTGGGTGGCTGCGTTGGGCTCACGCTCTTACTTGATTCCCCACTCCCGCAGGAGAGAGAGAGGGCAGGGACCTAAGTAGATGGAGGGCCCGGGGCAGGGGAAAGACCCCTGGAGGGCCTGACCCCGGGAGGGGGTACGGAGGAAGACGGCCGCCCAGGTAGACAGAAGAGTGGCTGAGAGACAGCTCTTGAGGGTTTTGCCTGAGGGAGAAAAGGAGTGGGTCCAAAGGCACTGTCCCAGGACATTAGGCCAAGCCGTATCCCTCCTGGAAGGTTACTGGGCCGCCGGCGGAGGCCGGAAGGGGCCCAGCCAGATTGGACATGCTGGGGGCAGCCAGGAGGGCCCTTGCAAACATGAGGGTCCAACCAGGGCCTGCAGCTATGGGCAGGTACTGGTGGCAGGGACACAAACGCAGAAGGAAGATAAAGCAAAAATAGTGGTCACCATTAAGGTGCAAGAGGTGGAGACTACAGCATTGGTGGACACGGGCTGTGGGCAGACCCTGATAGAGGAAGGGCTTGTTGTCAAGCCTGAGCAGTGGGGGCCGCCCGTGCAAGTACAGTGCATTCATGAGGATGTGAGAACGTACCCCACGGCCCAGGTGAAGCTAGTTATCGGATCACACGAAGAGAAGTGTAGGGTGATGGTGGCCCCCCCCAATTGGTATACCACGTGGTTTTGGGGCAGGATTGGCCCTATTTTTCTGACCTCCTGTGGAACGGAGGCCAAAGCGACCCCCGAAGCGAGGGCCCTGGGCAAACCCGAGCGGCGTTGGCGGGGCAGCGGCTAGAGGAGGACGCTGAGGAAGGGACCTCCGGGCTGCCAAAGAGGGGAGCCCAGCGGCCACAAGAAAATGCCCCTCTGGTGGATCCCCAACAAACAGGCATTGACCTGGAGGGAGACTTCCTGGAAGAACAGAGGAATGACCCGACCCTCAGCCGAGCCTGGGAGCAAGCGGGAGTGCTGGGGCAGGGAGATTCGCAGCCCCAGGGAGACCACAGGGCCCGCGGTTCGAGCTACGAAGCGATCTCCTATACCGCCTGACCCAGGACCCTCAAACCCTGGCTGAGATCTGCCAGCTGCTCGTACCCCAACACTTTCAGCTGGCAGTGTTGTGGCTGGCCCATGACGTGCCCTGGGCGGGGCATCTGAGCCGGGAAAAGACACTATACAGACTAGCCCAATGGTTCTTTTGGCCGGGGATACACCACGCGGTGAAAGACTATTGTGAGTCGTGCCCCAAATGCCAGCGTACCAACCCGAGTGGGGTGCCCCTAGCCCCGTTGGTCCCACTACCAGTTGCGGGGACACCATTTGAACGGGTAGGACTAGACCTGGTAGGGCCACTGGAATGGAGTGCCAGCGGGAGTAATTATATTTTAGTCATCGTGGACTACGTCACCCGATATCCAGAGGCGATTCCCCTACAGGTCACGACCGCCCGGGCCATCGCTGATGAACTCTTAAAGGTATTCGCCAGGGTGGGCATCCCGAAAGCAATCCTAACAGACCAGGAAACTAATATAGTGTCAAAACTCATAACGGAATTGTGTCGGCTGTTGAATATTTGCTCCCTAAGAACATCCGTGTACCACCCCCAGACAGATGGGCTGGCGGAGCGGTTCAATAGAATGCTGAAGTCTATACTGTGCAGATTCGTTGAGAACGACCTCTGGCAGCGGGATAAGTGGCTACTAGCTCTTCTCTTCGTGGTACGGGAGGTCACCCAAGCCTCCACCTGGTTCTCTCTGTTTGAATTATTATCCGGGCGCCGACCGCGGAGAATTTTGGACCGAGTGAGAGAGACTGGGGAGGGGCAAGAAGACATGCCCAGGGGTCTGTCCACTACGTCCTTCAACTGAGAGAGTGACTAGAAGAGTTGGGCCGGCTAGCTCGGGAGAACTTACAGAAGGCACAGGAAGCTCAGGCTTCACTACAACCAGAAGGCGAAGGTGCGGACCTTTCAACCCGGGAACCGGGTGCTGCTCTTGCTGCCCTCCACCGAGTCCAAGTTATTAGCAAAATGGCAAGGACCGTTTGAAATCATTCGGAAGGTGGGTTCGGTGGACTATGAGGTGCGGTTACCGGGATGGCGGAAAGAATTATGGATATACCACGTAAACCTCCTAAAGGCCTGGAAGGAGCAGGAGGCAATGATAATCAGACCACTTCCACCTGAGGAAGAGTTGGGGCCACAAGTGGGAGCCTCGCCAGAACGCCCACAGGTGGATCTCAGGCAAGACCTAAAAGGAGGACAACGGCGACAGCTTCAGGATCTTATCACACGGTTCCCACATCTACTGTCAGAGAAACCTGGGAGAGCTCCATTGATCAGTCATCATATCATCACTTTACCAGGGCAGAAAGTATGGGACAATCACTGACCCCTGCCACGGAAAATGTGGGACACGGTGCACAAGGAACTGAAAGAAATGCAGGCCCTAGGGGTAGTGGAGGAGTCTAGGAGTGAATGGGGAGCCCCATTGTGCTGGTCCCCAAGCTGAATGGCTCGGTGAGGTTTTGTGTCGACTTCTGCAACGTGAATGCCATCTCCCAGTTCGAGGCGTACCCCATGCCCCGGGTAGAAGTGCTACTTGAACATATAGGGAGGGCCAAGTACATCTCGACACTGGATCTCACAAAGGGATACTGGCAGATCCCGTTGACACTGACAGCCAAGGCAAAAACGGCGTTTCCGACTCCTTTCGGGCTATACCAATTCACGATGATGCCTTTCGGACTACATGGGGTACAGCCACATTCCAGCGACTTATGAATCAGGTCTTGGCACCTCATGAAGAGTATGCCGCTGCATACATCGATGACATTATCGTGTATAGCGAAGGTTGGGAGGACCATCTAACCCACTTAGAAAAGGTACTAAGGGCCCTGGGAGAAGCCAGACTGATGGCGAATCTGACCAAATGTCACTTAGGGAAAAAAGAGGTAACCTACTTAGGATACATGGTGGGGAAGGGACGGGTGAAACCCTTGACTGACAAAGTACAGGCCCTCCGAGAATATCCCACCCCTACCACAAAGCGGCAGGTGAGGCAATTCTTGGGGTTGGTGGGATATTAATGGCGATTTGTTCCTAACTTTTCTACTATAGCCACCCCCCCTGACGGACCTGACCAAAAACCAGCATCCACGGTGGGTGGAATGGTCAACAGCACGTGAGAGGGCATTTCAGACTTTACGAGACCAACTAACTCGAGAACTGGTATTAGCCCAGCTGGATTTTTCCAAGCCATTCATCCTACAGATGGACGCCTCCGAGGTAGGCCTCAGAGCCGTGTTAGCTCAAGAGGTAGATGGAGCAGAACACCCTATTTTGTATCTTAGCCACAAGCTGTACCCGCGAGAAACCAAATATTCCAACATAGAGAGGGAGGCGCTGGCAGTGAAGTGGGCCATGGAGGCCCTTAGGTACTATTTGCTGGGCGGCTCCTTTTTGATAGTGACCGATCATGCCCCACTAAGATGGTTTCTACAGGTGGGCCCTCTGCCAGCCAGGGGGATGGGGTAGGAAGCAACCCAGGGCGGGGAGCAGGAAAAGCCCTGGCGGGCTCAGCGTGTTTTGGGGAGAACTCTCTGCCGAGCCAGTGGTGGGAACCACCCACCACTGATAGGGCCCTGGGTTGGGGCCCGGTGGAGAGGGTGGGCCCGGGCCACCCTACCCCTTCTTCCCAGATCCCAGACTAGGAGTGGATCATGCGAGAGACTAGGCCTCAGGGCCTGTGCATGAGAGACTAGGGCTCCGGGCCTGTTTATAAAGGACTAGGCCTCAGGGCCTGTTTGAGAAAGACTAGGCCTCAGGGCCTGTGGGTGGAGGTCTCAACCCCAGGGTCGAACGGTGCAGGACTAGGTATCCCACCACAGAGGGGTTTAGGGAAAGAGTGTAGAGCAGGGACAGGAAGAGGTGGGGTGGGGGAGGAGCAGATACTGGGCTTGGGAGAAGGGTATAGACACCCCCACCCTCCCCAGGAGCCACAGGGACTCATAGGCTAGATTGTGGAACTGCTTGGGCTGTAGCGGGCCCCAGGCCACGAGCTTGAGACCCCTGCTTTGACTGTAGAGATAACATGGGAAATGAGTAACAAAACCATTGCACATTTAATTAAAAAGGCAGACTTTTATTACTTGTTCAGAGAACATTAGCATTAAAGACCAACACAGACTGGTCTGCAACAACTCCTTTCAACACGACCTTCATACAGTAACTTCATTCATTATTTACACAACATCCTGTGACCTCTCTTCTTCTGCCTCTCTGCTCCATGGCTCGTTTTCAGGAGGGTAAAGGTCTGTGCAAACCACTTCACTTGTTTACAATAGGAGCCATAGACATTGTTGGAAAACTGCTGGGCATGCATCTCATTTTACTGTGGCACTGGGAGGGACTGGCAAATAGGAGTGCACTTACTTCAGACATTTGAAGTTGAAAATGGTTGACCAATCTGGGCCCACACCAGGGGTGAGCAATAATTTTTAAAAGGGTGCCACTTCATAAATTTCTGAAGTGGCCCTGGGCCACTCTGGAAGAGGCAGGGCCTTGGGGGAAGGGGTGGGCCCAAGATACTTCTCATGCTCCCCCGCCAACAGACCTGATTGGCCTGGGTGTGGAGGAGCACGTGAAGTCTCCCCCAACCCCGAAAGAATTGCCAGCGGTTGTTTTAAAACAGCTCCCTGTTCCCTCTAATGCACCACAGCAGGAGGAGACTTTGTGCACGGCTCCTGCCCCCAGGCCAGTCAGGGCCTGAGGGAGCATACAAAGTTCCTCGCCGTCCTGCCCCTGCCCTGCCAGCTAGAGAGCTGCCAATGGTTCCCTCCAAAAGTGTAACCGAGTATACAGTTAACCGATGAGCCTGGGTTCATCAGTTAATGTGCATGATTACACGCAAGTCCCCCACCCCCTGCCCCCTCCCTCCCCGGGCTGCTATCTCTGTATCAGAGGCAGCAGCATGGGGGGAGGGAAGCAGGAGCTGGTGCTTGCGGAGAGTCAGCTTAAAAGCCAGCTCCCCACACACATCGGTTGCCGGGGAGCGGACTGCCTCCCCACCCCCACGTGTAATTGCTGAAAATTTCAGCAGTTACATGTTTCTTTGAATAAACACATTTTAACATTCCTCACTCCCAGCAACTGGTAGCCAAGACTCCCCCGTCCCTGCTTTACTGTGGGACTTATGAGCTCCAGATGTCTTTCTCTCAGGTAAACTGCACGTGCTTCAACTCCCCGTGCAGTTTGGACACCTTCCACTCATCCTGGCAGGAAGCTACGCCAGAGATGAACAGCAAACTAGGTCGTGTTGCCCAAAGAGATTAGGAACCGGTGTGCTAAAGATTTCTCCCTTCCTTGCTGTTAACAGGAGTCACCTAGAGAGGAACGCCCACCTATCTATGCCAAGCTGCTCTTACCATCTCAACTTACTGCTTCCCACTGCTCTGAAAGGGTTTAGTTAGTTGGCATAGTGAATTTATGGAGAATACACTGTCATAACACTATAGCCAACAAAGCACAGCATTCAGTGAATAAGCTCATGCCAACAGAACAGCCTTCTCAGAAGGAAGGTCACTTTTTCCACTCTGACTATCCATTTATTCTATGAGCTAATGGTTCTAATTGACAATTTCTAACTGCACTGTGTGCACCAGCATCTAACTCATTCAACTCAGCAAGGTAGGTAGGTTTAGGTTGGACGTTAGGAAAAAGTTCCTAACTGTCAGGGTGGTTAAACACTGGAACAAATTGCCCAGGGAGGTTGTGGAATCTCCATCTGTGAAGATATTTAAGAGTAGGTTAGATAAATGTCTATCAGGGATGGTCTAGACCAGGAGTCCCCAACACAGTGCCCGCGGACGCCATGGCGCCCACTGGGGCATTTATGTGCGCCCGCATAGTGACCGGGGCCGGCCTGAGCCATTCTTGCGCCCTGGGCACCTGGCGCATGCGCCGCCCCCGCCCCAGGTGCGCAGTGCATGCGCAGCCCCGTCCCCGGGAACCCCAAAAGGTTGGGGACCACTGGTCTAGACAGTACTGGGTCCTGCCATGAGGGCAGAGGACGGGACTCGATGACCTCTTGAGGTCCCTTCCAGTCCTAGTATTCTATGATTCTATAACTCAGAGCAAGTAATGCCCACAAAAGAAGATACCAATAGGATCTGTAAACTTACTCTGCAGGAAGGGAAAAGGAAAGGAGATGGTTTCTTCACGATCAGACTTAGATTTTACTTCTCAGACAACTCTTTCTAAGTCCCCTCCTGTCAACTGATCTCTGTCTGCACCTCACAACTCCAGCTGTCAGCTCCTTACAGTGAGTTGTGCACCCAAGACCAGACTAAGCCTTCTCCACCTCATGATTTCATGTATTTAATACATGTCATGAACCTAACTCCACATGCTTTCCAATTCTCCCAGGAACCAATGTGTTCCTAGGTAGAGTGGCAGTGATGGGAGCAACTGCTTGGGTGTGTGCCTGCAACCCAGCCATGTGCAGGACAGCCAAAGTCCCACTGAGTAAGCAGCAAGCTTTGACACTCCACTGAAACCGCCTGCCTAAGAATTCAGGGCACAGCCACTCTGCTATTTCTGTCTCCCAGAGCAACATAAATCAAAATCTAATATGCAGTTCCTCGTAATAAGAACGGCCAGACTGGGTCATACCAAAGGTCCATCTAGCCCAGTATCTTGTCTGCCAACAGTGGCCAATGCCAGGTGCCCCAGAAGGAGTGAACAGATCAGGGAATCATCAAGCAATCCCTCTCCCATCATCCATTCCCAGCCTGTGACAGAGGCTAATAGCCACTGATGGACTTAACTTCCAATTTATCTAGTTCTTTCTTGAACCCTGTTTAAAGTCCTGGTCTTCACCACCTCCTCTAGCAAAGAGTTCCACAGGCTGACCATGCACTGTGTGAAGAAAAACTTCCTTTTGTTTTAAACCTGCCACCTCAGAGGTGGGCAAGATAGTCTCTGTGGGCTGGATCCAACCCACCAAGCAAGTGGATCTGGCTCGCAGCCGCCCTGCCACTCCCCTACCCCCAGGCTAATCGAGACCTGAGGATGGGTGAGTGCACAAAGTCTCCTTCCCCTGCCAGGGGCATGCTGCACCAGAGGGATCCGCCAGCTGCTTTAAAACAGCAGGAGGTTCTCTCTAGCCACCACACACCCCTGGCAGGGCAGGGGCAGAGGGCAAAGGACTTTGTGTGTTATCCCCTGAATGGCCTGCTTGCGATTTCTCTCTAGGCGCAGGGGATGAGCAAAGACTTCACGCATGCCC
Source organism: Pelochelys cantorii (assembly GCA_032595735.1). Classification (NCBI taxonomy): domain Eukaryota; kingdom Metazoa; phylum Chordata; order Testudines; family Trionychidae; genus Pelochelys; species Pelochelys cantorii. The sequence goes on along the minus strand of CM064352.1, from coordinate 14,314,027 downwards.
CCACCCCCAGGCGAATCAGGGACTGTGGGCAGGGGAGCACAAGAAGTCTCCTGGTCCCACCCTTTCCACCCAAGGCCCTGCCCCCTCCGGAGCAGCCCGGGGCACTTCAGAAATTTAAAATTATTTTAAATTAAAAACAATTTAAAATTATTGCCCACACCCGTGCTATCAATTTAATTTGGTGGCCCCTACTTCTTATGTTATGGGAACAAGTAAATAACTATTCGTTATTCACTTTTTCCACACAGAGATTTTATAAACCTCTATCATATCCCCTCTTAGTCTCCTCTTTTCTAAGATGAAAAATCCCAGTCTTTTTAATCTCTCTTCATATGGGACCCGTTCCAAATCTCTAATCGTTTTTGTTGCCCTTTACTAAACCTTTTCTAATGCCAACATATCTCTTTTGAGAGGAGGCAACTACATCTGTACACAGTATTCAAGATGTGGGCGTACCATGGTTTTATATAGAGGCAATAAGATGTTCTCTGTCTTATTCTCTATCCCTTTTTAATGATACCTAGCATTCTATTTGCTTTTTTGACTGCCGCTGCACACGGAGTGGATGTTTTCAGAGAACTATCCACAATGACTCCAAGATCTCTCTCTTGAGTAGTTGTAGCTAAATTAATCTCCATCATATTGTATGTATAGTTGGGATTATTTTTTCCAATGTGCGTTACTTTACATTTATCAACATTAAATTTCATTTGCCATTTTGGTGCCCAATCACTTAGTTTGGTGAGATCTTTTTGAAGCTCTTCACAGCCTGCTTTGATCTTAACTATCTTGAGCAGTTTGGTATGATCTGCAAATTTTGCCATCTTAATATTTAGTCCTTTCTCCAGATCACTTATAATTAGTTGAACAGGATTGGTCTAAGTACAGACCTTTGGGGGACACCACTAGTTACTTCTTTCCGTTCTGAAAATTGACCATTTATTCCTACCCTTTGTTTTCCGTCTTTTAACCAGTTATCAATCCATGAGAGGACCTTCCCTCTTATCCCATGACAACTAACTTTACTTAAGAGCCAGACAGTGGAGGGATCAGCCCAGTGGGACTAGTAATCATGCTGTGGATGGGCTGGGAAAGTGGAGAGAACCTTGTGGGGCTGAAACCTCTACCGACTGGTTGCTCTCTTCCATTCTTAACCCCCCCACAAGGGGAGGAAGCTGCTCTTCTACACTGGCACACTTTTTATTATGCAAAGGGGAAAGACAAGACTGCAAGTTTCATAGTGTTTTCCAACTCTTACCAAATGTTGGATATGAGGCAGCTACACAGCTGTTCTGCCGTTAAGACTAGTTCTACCCTACTCCCCATTCTGTTTCACTATAGGTAAAGCAAAATGCAACTCTTACTACTAACAGATTACATACAAACAGATTACACGGTTGATTCCAGGTAATCATTGCTTCCTGAAGAAGGAAAAAAACCATTCACTTCATCTCTCTCCTGCTACTGTTAGGAAATTTTGTAATCTGAGGTAAGCTTTATTACAAGCAGTCAGTCTTTCATTTCCTGTAAGCACTTTTCATAGCCTCATTAAGAAAAACCAATCCACTCACATTTAAACTGTCAAAACGGTAAAATGAAACTGCTCTTTACATTGTCTTCAGGATTTTTTAACTCACCTGTTCTAATTAAAGCTCTGAGATGTAGCGTAGTGCATGTCTGCATGATAAAAATATGTTGCTTAATTAGTCTTAAAAAGTAACCATGTCAGATGCTAAGAGGAGAGGAAAAAAATCATAACAGCAGCAAACAATGGAAAGCCAGTAAGACAATGGGTAACATTCACTTCACAATACTGTTCAGGAAAGCTAATAGCAACCTATACGTATTTCCCACCTCTCTGAAAACAGGAACCAAAACTGAAAGTGTTCCTTCCAAAGGTACAGAATTACTGTAGGATTTCTACCCTCCAGCTAATCACCACAGGAATTATAAATACACTTGTTGAAAGACTTTACAAAAACTCAACCGTAAATAATTTTTTTCACAAGGACAGAGTTCCTGATGCTATAAATCTAAAGCTAGAGAAATGACCCTGTTTGTAAAACACAGAAGGCTTCCTGGAATTATAGCACTCTGTAGGTTCCTATGTTTACTTTGTGAAATATCATTCTGCATGATTTCATTGAGAAAATTAAAGTAAATGCTAAGAAATCTACAACATGCATATACAGTTACACTGTGGTCATGTTGTTCAAAGATGTTCTATTTAACGATTAGAGATATTAGAAATGGGTGCTCATTCTTTCCAATTCATTAAGCCTAAATATAAGGCAATATAAATTTTGTCAGCTCAAAAAAAATCTATATTCTAGTTATCTAAATAATAGCATTGCTTGATCACTAAGGCTACATTTACACTGCTTCCCTCTTGCGGAAAAGAAAATGCAAATAGAGTGCTCATTAGCATATGTCATGCTCTCATTTGCATATCCTCTTCCGATCCTTTTTGTGGAAGAGGTTTTTGTGCAAAAAAACGCAGTGTAGATGGGGCCATTTTGCGCAAAAAAACCCCTTTTGCGCAAGAACCCTGTAAATCTCATTTTTTGAGGGATAAAGGTTCTTGCAAAAAAACCCTTTTGCACACAAAATGGCCCCATCTACACTGGGTTTTTTTGCGCAAAAACCTCTTCCGCAAAAAGGATCGGAAGAGGATATGCAAATGAAAGCGCAACATATGCTAATGCGCACTCTATTTGCATTTCCTCTTCTGCAAGAGGGAAGCAGTGTAGATGTAGCCTAAATGTTGAATTATTTGAATTTTATTTATATATGAACAGCGTAAGATTTTATTTAGAAAATAGTAGGTCTGGTGGATCTTCCTATTTTAAAATATAAAATGTTTCTATTGGAATAACATTAGCTCAGTTTTGATTCAGATGCAAAGCTAATCCTTAAAAAGCTAGATGGGTAAGTAATTTTTTGGAAAATGTGTGTGCCTTCTTTTGTTAAACTCCAGGTAGGTATATGCAGAAAAGTGTACTAGAACATATTCTACATGCAAAGCATTAATTTATATCGACTACAGTGTCTCTTCCTTTTATTCAATCATCAATTTTCCTTTTAAGTACAAGCCAGTATTGCAGCAATACTGTATTATCTGTATAGTGCTGCCAGTAGCATCCTGGCTCAATTAGCACAATCCCCAGTGAGCGATTCACTATGCAGAGAGAATTTGTATCTGGAACAATGGTACTTTCAGGAGAAAGCTTTTGAGTCTACCAAAAAGATATTTTGTTACTGCCGTTATGGCAGAATTTACATGCTGACTGAGGCTTGTATGTATTATCCTAGAAAAGGCACTCACAATTTCAATGCACTGACATTTGCATGAAGCGCCAGGAACAATAATTTCCTTATTGCATCAACATTAAACATTACATAGGTCCTATGCATTTTACCCTCATCATACACAGTCTCCGTTATGGGACTGTATTATGGTTTTTAATGACATAACTCCACCATAATTACCCTACTAAGCACCTACGATGCTTGCATCCCAAGAATGATATAAAATAGGGAAAGGGCTTTCTTTATAAGTAGGTTTTTTCTTTTAAAAAAAGTCAAGGCCTTTTTGCAATCATCTTGGGGAGATCTATTTATCCTTTAGACTGTCTCCATTCACGTGGCTATTTTTAATATTGGCCAATTCTCCGCTCTTTAACATTTTCAAATAATCACGTGGCCCTTTCCCTTCAAAGGACGAGGGACTTTTGTAGGATCCCCCAATTTTATCCCAGAGGGTGAAATACTGACCGTAGTTGTAATCAAAATACAAGTGATGATCGGTGTGATGGGCAGAGCCATTGATAACGTGTTTCAAGAAATTTGGGACGCGGTAATTGCCATCATGAATAGAGATTGTCCAGAGATTGACAGCAACGTAGAGACCCAAATAGGTCACCTTGTGCAAAGGGAAGAGGAAAGGATAGATGTGATAGGGAAGACTCTGCAGGAAGCCATCCAGAGGGTGAAAGGCGTGACTTGCAAATGGCGTAGCAACCTTCCAGCGGTGATGGGGCTTGTGCAGACGCTACAGAAGAACAGAATAGAGTTAGTGTCTAGATTTTGAAATGGCAAAGAAAATCTGGGTTTCAATCTCCTACCTCTACTCTTCCTTCCATATGTCTTGGAATATGTCTAACTACACTTTACTGTAGCTCTATATCGTCCTTGTCCCTCCCTCATCTTGTGAACTGACACACACAGCTTACAGTGGTAGATGGTCACATGAAAATAGCAGGATGGCCACAGAGGCACAGATGGCAGTTTGGGCTAGTGACCCAACTCTGTACCCAGGACACTGGGCAGGCTGCACGAATCTGTGGCCACACCACTATTTTTAGCATGCTAGTTTGAGCAGAGTCCAGTGGCTGTGCAGACATACCTCACCCGCAAACAAGCAACATCTGGAAGCAAGTCCAAACGGCTTATTTGCCCAACCCTGCCATTTGCTGTATTGAAATCACTACTTCCAAGATCAATGTCTGACTGAAAATTACAATTTGCATATAGAGTTTGCTTTCAAGATTTGAACATAGTTAATGAGTCAGATAGGCTAACTCTAATGACTCTACTTGGAAGGACACTACTAAGTGGACACTACTAAGTGGAATCTTTCCCCTGAGGTCAGTGGCCTTCAGATCTGGCCCTAAAAACATAACATAGGAATATATTTTTTTTTAATTTTAAGCTAACAGAAGCGTGGCCCTGGTAGTAGAATAACAGAATACTAGGACAGGAAGGGACCTCGAGAGGTCATCGAGTCCAGTCCTCTGCCATCTAGACAGTACTGGGTCCTGCCATGAAATAGAGCTACAGTAAAATGCAGTTAGACATATTCCAAGACATATGGAAGGAAGAGTAGAGGTAGGAAGTGCCAGATTGAAACCCAGATTTTCTTTGCCATTTCAAAACATTTATCTTATGTTAGCTTAAAATTTTAAAAAATATATATTCCTGTGTTATGCTTTTAGGGCCAGATCTGAAGGCCACTGACCTCAGGGGAAAGATTCCATTTTACTTCAATGGAGTGTATCAGTGACACTGTACTCTTCACCCACAATCTCAGTACAAGCAATCCTAACCAGTTCACTGTGGGTTAAGTTAAGATTGCAGTTTATCAACATGGAAACTGAGGCAGAAAGGGGGTGTGTGATTTATGCTAGGACATAGGGAAATTTTTGGAACTGGATTCAAGCATAAGAGCTCCTGGTGCCTATACCCACGCTCAGACCATGAGCAGAAACCTAAAAGGCTCCCTTACATTATATCACCATTGGGCTATAAAGAATTAAGTATGTGAACAGCCCCAGTTAATCTCATGGGATTACTCATGTGCATGAATTAAGACCTAAAACTTTTATTTTTCTATTGACAATTATGACAGTGTGTTTCAAGATTGACATACTTGACTATAAAGTATTCAACCAAAATACACAGAGGTGTGTGAAGGGAAGCAGAGCAGCCTAAAGGAGTTGGTCCAGCCTAGAGAGGATTTCTCCAGCACAGGAACTGTGGTAGACATCCTCTTTGGACTCCCATTGCAAAGTCCAGCACAGGGAAAGGGCTGGGAAAGATGTGTCCAAGGAAGACTGTAGCACACAGCAGCATGGCCAGAAAGAGGGCAGTGAGGAGAGGCTCCCATGCCTTAGACACATCGGCTGCGTCTAGACTGGCATGATTTTCTGCAAATGCTTTTAACGGAAAACTTTTCTGGTAAAAGCATTTGCGGAAAAGAGCGTCTAGATTGGCACGGACGCTTTTCCGCAAAAGCACTTTTTGCGGAAAAGCGTCCCTGGCCAATCTAGACGCGCTTTTGCGCAAGAAAACCCTGATCGCCATTTTAGCCATCAGGGCTTTTTTGCACAAAACAATTCTGGATTGTCTACACTGGCCCTCTTGCGCAAAAGCATTTGCGCAAGAGGGCTTTTGCCCGAACGGGAGCAGCATAGTATTTCCGCAAGAACACTGACAATCTTACATGAGATCGTCAGTGTTTTTGCGGAAATTCAAGCGGCCAGTGTAGACAGCTGGCAAGTTTTTCCGGAAAAGCGGCTGGTTTTCCGGAAAAACTGGCCAGTCTAGACACAGCCATCTTCATGGCTTCTATCCTCAGAGCAGCCCAGGATCAGGTAGGCAAAAGGTGATTAAAGCCACTTAGCCCTCCTATCTCTAGGCTGCAAATTCTGTGTTACACATCAGAGAATCTAAGGGTATGTCTCCACCTCTGGGAAGATTGACACTGTGGCACTCAATCTTCTGGCATTCGATTTAGTGGGTCTAGTAAAGACCCACTAAATTGAATGCTGAGGGCACCCTCATTAACTTTGGAACTCCTCACAGTTGCAAGGAGTAAGGGAAGCCAACAGGAGTTTCTCCCATTAACTTTGTGCTGTGCAGTTGCCCCAGAAATTTGATGCAATGTACTGTGACTCCAGCTATGCAATTAATGTAGCTGGAATTGCGTATCTTGCATCCATTTTCTCTGCCAGAAAAAACCTGGCCTTAGTATTTAGAGTAAAATCAAGCACCCAGCAAAATGCCATTAAATTAAAGATAGTCTTGCTAAACTGCCATTAAAGTATACTAAACCAGACACAATCTACTTTTCTGTCCTACCTAACGATGACAGATAACGAAAAACAGTATTTTACTCAGACCCTCCTGGCAACTACCTGCCTCTACTTTTACAAAGTTGTTTTGAAGTCTAGCATGCTTTATATCTATATCTAGAGCTTTATCATACCTTGTACACAAGTTTATGATGAAGGAACCTGTGAATCCAGTAAATGCACATGTCAGTGAAGAAAAGGAAAGAGAGCATGCTAAGGATTACGCCAAACCATCCTAGGAAAAATAAGAAACTTAATTAGGATTTTAAGAGATTACAAACAAGTGTCAAGATAGTGAGAAATATGTCTGAGATGGTACAAGGAAAATATGTAAAATCTTTTTGCAAAATGTCTTTAGTTATCCTGAGGCTAAATCATTTAGGTTATATAGAGCAAACTCAGCCAAATGGGATTTGCATTGTACTTGTACAGCAGTTCTTGCTGGTGAAAAGTTCTATGATTTCTTTTAGGCTTTAAAGTGCTGAACTGAACCTAGTGGTGAAAGTTTCAGTGGTTTCTCTCATCCACAAAGTGAAATGATCTTATCACCATCCTCCTAAAAACACATTAGTACTTTAAAGGACACTGTCAAGTACATAAAATTATACCTGCATTCTCTCTTTCTCTATCACCGCCCACCCGCCCACCAGCACATAGAAACATAGGTTAAAAAGACAGGATGTTTTCCCAAAACATGTGAAGACAGGAAGCACCGAAAGACAACATGTTTTGTTTTCACTTTGGAAACAGTACACAGACTAGAGAAAGGCAGCTAAGCAACAGTCTCCTAGTTTATAGATGTTTGATGATATTTAATGCTAAATAAATGCCCTTATACCACTAACACCTTCAAACTGAAAACTATAACTATTTTCTTTATTGCTAGTTTACATTTTGTATTTGTCACCTGGCTAATGAAACATCAGCTTTGTCTACCCTTCTAAGATTCAAATGCTGTTGCAGCAGCAGTTTAATGTGGGAGTGTGGTCACAACAAGAGCACTGGGAGATAGGTAAACCAGCAGATCAACCACCTCCACAAAGGGAGCCTGCTTACATTAGCACTTGACAGAGTTGTTTACTTGCTGCGCCTGGAGAAGGGGTGTTTTTTTCATACCACTGAGCAAGAAAGTTACAGTGCTGTGTAGACAAGCCCATAGTGAAGTCTGTTTCCTTGTGTTCTCTTATCTCTCTGTTGTATCCATCTCATGTGTCTTATCTTATGCTTATGTTGAAAGCTTTTGGGGATGGAACCAGATGTGTGAAAGTACTAGGGATGTGAAAGGTCAACCAGTTAGCATTACCAAGGGGGGCTGGAGCAGCCCCACAGGGGCCCCCTGCAGGAAAAGACTGCTCTGGCGTCCAGAGCAGCCTCTGTCTGCGTGCACAGTCCCTGCCATGGACAGGGACTGCAAGCCGGCAGCCAACATCCGCACCGGGCTAGGAGCAGGAGCTCCACGGGCAAGGGGCTGCTCCAGCGGGGCTGCTCCAGTGGGGCTGGAGTGGTTTCCTTGCCAGATCCCACTTAGTTGGTTAACTGGTTGACTGTTACATTAACCTAACATGTAACTGGTTAACTGATTAACTAGGTGTGACCGCGCCGGGGCGGTCCCAGCAGGTTATCAGCTCTCTTGCCGCCCCGCCAAAGCAATCGGAACATACCCACCACCTCACCCACAGTACAGTCTAAGGCCGGGTTCCCCAGCTCGGCAGTCTTTATCCTTTGAGGGCAATATTCTCGCTCTCCGTCCTGGGTTGGAGAGGGGGGCCCAGGCCCGCCCTCACTCACAGGCCCCAGCCCAGGGCCCTAAGGACTCGGACCAGTCACGGTCCAGTCTGGCTGACAGGGCTTCCCGCCGAAACTCGTCAGCCCACCAACCATATCCTGGTTCTGCCCTGGGCTGCTTCCTCAGTTGCCACCGCCGCGCCCGGGACTGCCTGACGCGCCACGGCTCCAGAGCAGCCGGCAGGGAGCCGGTGCCCCATTCCAGGCCCCCCCGAACAGGACCGGCACGGAGGGGGCTTCAGTGCAGGACTGCGATGTCCCGTCACACTGGGATTTTACATCCTGACCTAGTACAGGAGGGTTCTGGGTCCATGACTAAGGCTCCAAGGCACTGCCATAATAAGATCGGTAGTCAGTTCCTGGTGCTGCACTGTTTAGGTTTCAGGGGAGTGTTTATTTGTATAAATGAAACTTTTTCCATTGGAGGGGAAATAAAATGCATGAAAATGGTTTTGTAAAAATGAACATAAGTAGCGGGCTGTCCTGAAAACTTCCAACTACGCAGAAAGGCACCATGAGCAGCATCTAACCAAGCGTTCTTGCTCTAACTGGAGTCCCATTTTTCTCTATGCAGTAAATTGTGTAGTATATTGTTCATGCAAGAGGTAGCACTCCTTTGGTTATGCCCCTAGGCTTGTACTGCACCCCTAATGAAAAAAGGGAATGTAATTATTATGGGCTTAATTTTGGGCAGATTTTTTGTACATTAATTTATTTAAAGAGATTGTAATGGATGTGAGGAATGCAGACCAGCACCTGGTCACTAAGAGGTTAAACTCGGGTAGCTAGCATGCGTGTAGGCGGGGGGGGGGGGGGGGGGGTGCAGGAGAACCAATCAAGATAGAGGGCTGAAATTGGAATTGGATATAGATTCCCTGCCTGCTTTCTTTGTGTGGGAGACTTAAACCAGGAGTTGAGACACACAGAATGATTTAAACCCCGGCAGAACTACCATGCCTTCAAGGAATTCAGGGCAAAGAAGTGGACTGAACCCAGAAGGGATCGTGAGTAAATAAAGGGAAAAAGTGTATCTAGTCACGATCAGGGTATTTTTCTTTATTTTTGTGGTTTGGTTTGAATTGTTCTGTGTGAATCTATGCCTCCTCTCCCCATTTACCATCTAAGCATTGTTCCCAGAGATTTTCTGTGTATTTTAATTTGTTTTCCTTAGTTGCTCTGTAACATCTATCAATCCAGTGTGCTTTATCAAGTATAACTTTGTTTTGCAATAAAAATCACTTTTTTAAGGTGATTTGATTTGTGTGTCCTGGAAAGTACAAAAGGTCTGTCTGTGTGTGCATGTCTGTCTGCCTGCCTAGACTGAGTGGTCAGCTGCCAAAGACTGCAGTTTGATTATCTCTTCTCTTGTTCTTTCAAGCTCTCTTGTGGTAAAAGAGCTTGGAGTACCCCGGGGGGGGGGGGGGACACTCAAGTGGTCCTCCCTGTTTTTTAGGGATAAAAACCACTTGATGGTGGCAGTCACCCCCAAAATCTGTGTATTTGTGTTTCTGGGGAAAGTTTTTATAATCAGTGCCTGTAGTGGCAAGGTATATTTAAAGTCTTTGCGGGCCCCACCTTCTGCACTTGGAGTGCCAGAGTGGGGAACAGCCCTGACAGAGATGAAAATAGGATGAGCCACTAGAAAGCAGACCTGAGATGCCTTTTATTTTTCATAGAATTGTTTAGGCCATCAGCTTCATTAAAATAGTACAGGTCCTTAAGTTTTAGCTCTTGGATGTGCAAGTAAGAGGAATAAGAAATATAAACAGCAAAGAGCAACTATTTGAGCCAGAACATCTTGTGTCTGCATGTAAAAGAATAAAGGCCAGCTGCTCTTCAGGTGAGGTTTTAAGTGGGCCAGATTCTCCTCTCATTGACAGTGGTATAAATCAGGAGTAACTGCACTGAAGTCAAAGAGGTTACACAGGAATCCTCAGGACTGTAGTCCTTCTACAGGTACCTCTATGTCTATACAGCAAATCAAAGTGTGATTGCAGCCTGACTACACATACCTATTTTAGCTGCAAATCTCAGAGGTGTTGCGAGGGTGTTATGCACCCGGGGGCAAAGGAAAAATCTGCCCCTCCCCCGCCACCACCATGCAGCGGGGCCCCGAACCTGGTGCACAGCTAAGCCCAATCCTGGGGGTGGGGGGGAAGCTTGTACCACGTCTTGCCCCGCTCCCTCCAGTTTGGGGCCAGGCCCACGCATACACTAACCTGCCGGCAGAGATGGAGGAGGGTCGGGCTGGGGTTGGAGAGGCGGGGAGTAGGCTCCAGCTGCCGCCGGTGGGCAGAGGAGCAGGCGAGCTGAGGGATGACAGGGGAAGCAGCCTAAATTGGCACCCCCCTAGCATGGCACCTGGGGACAACTGCCCCCCCCCCCCCCCACTTTGCTACACCACTGGCAAACCAGACTGTCCACAGCCATAATACACTGAGTCTTTGAGCTAAATCATTTGCATTTCTGGTGAATAAGGAACTTTAAGTGGCTCTGGAGCTGCTAGCCCCCAAGCTTGCACTCTCCCTATTATGGTGGTACTCAAGATTAAGGCCCCACTCTGGCCTGGAGCAAAATGTGCCTGGAAACCCCACTAAGGTCAGAGGCTGTGTTGCTTGCACAGAGCTCCCCTGAGAATTGGTGTGTAAAGGACGAGGCTGGTAACATATAGAGATTTTCCTCTCCAGGATGGCAGTTCAAATCCACACATCTGCCACTGAGCTAATATCACACTAAACAGCGGTGGATTTGGCATAGTTCCTACTTCACTACAATTACCACAGACACACTTTGTTGGCTGTCTACACACGGAAACCAAGGAACGATCAGGTATGGAGTCATAGTTCCTACTAAGGTGTGCACCTGCATGCACAAAAAATTCTTCCCCCACCCACCCCTTCTGGAGAGCCGCGTGGGGCTGGCTGTGACGGCATAATAAGGGAACCACAGGGGGCAACTGAGGCCATGTGGCAGGGGGCCAGGATCTGCCACAACCGCATGATGGAAGCCTGCTCCGGTGGCCGGGGCTGCTGTGGGGTGTGGGGGTATAGCCTGTTCTGGTAGCTGGGGCCAGGAATGGGACCTGCCGCTTGGTGGGGAGGGCGGGGTCTGCTCCGGCAGTCGGGAATGGAACATGGCCCATGGGGAGGGAGGGGGTCCTACTCCAGCAGCCAGGAGAGTGAGAGTGTGAGTGGGGCACCCATCAAAACAAGCGCACATGACCTCAATATTGGTGTACAAGACAAAACTCACTCTGCTCATAGTTGGAAAATCTTAGAGGAAACACTGTATGTGGTCAGAACTTTCCCTGCGACTCCTAGCGATGGCTGAGGCATATCAACAGGTTGGTATGAGAAGGGGAATTTGCACTGCTACTGTATTTATTCTGTGGCTAAAAGACTCCAGCTCACATGGCCATCCAGGTGGCAACTTGTACTAAATTCACACAAAAGCTTCTTAAAATCAACAACAAACCCCTAGCATCAGTTCTAATCTCAACTGACTGGTAAAATCTCTTATTTTGCTAGCTGCAAATGCAGGAGGAAAGCAATGCCTTTTCAAAAATGCACAAGCCTCCTAGGACATGTGTACCCTACCTCTGGGAGTGAGCTTCCCAGCCCATGTGAATGAAACTCTGGCTCTGCATCCTTGAAGGGAAATACGGTGGAGAGGCAGGACTTTAAGACCCTGAGTTTCAAAACCTACCCAGCTATTTTTAGAGCGCTAACATGAGCTCTGCTACCCTAAGCAAACATAGCTTAATGGATACAATTTAGTAATAAACCATTTAGGAAACCTTTCAATGTACATAGCATTTCCTACCCTAAGGCATGTTCTCTCTCACTAAAAGCTTAGCCAATAAATAGGGAAGGGCATAGTTAAAGGAAGAGAGAAGAGGCCTTGGTGAGGAGGAAGTAGGTTGTAGAGAGGAAAAGAGGTGAGAAAGAGGGCAATTAGTGGGAGACTAATCTGTACTGGCCCTTTAGCTTGGAATACAGTGTGTAGCCAGAAGGAAAGGGGTGAAAAAATGAAATGAGTTAGCAACTGAAATGATGTAGCTAGGATGCCAAGTATTATTATCTGTGTTATTGTAGGGCCTAGGAGCTCTAGTCATGGACTTAGTACCCTATGACGGTTTCCCCCTCCCCATGCTTTATTAAATTGTCCAAAGCATCTTCATTGTCCATAAGACAAAATGCCTCATGTTACCTATCAATTTTAATGTCTCAATCTGCTGGGTCTGTATATCTTATTTTGGTATATGTATATGGTATATGTATCACTCTTGTATGTAAAGTTAGACATATCGGGTATGAAATGCTTTAAAATATGCAAATGAAACCATCAAGGGTGTTTCCAATGCTAAGACACCTTAATGACTGGGTGATCACCTTAATGACTTGAACAGCTTAGTCCTTTAAGTCTAAGCATGGGTTGGTCTTAGGAAGACATGTGACCACCTCAGGTCTCACCAGATAATTTTCCATGGAAGGTGGGAGAGAGAACAACTGGTTCCTGCCCAAAGTGGAATAAATAAAACTATGGGAAGCTATCAGTCCCTTTGTCTTTGCCTGGCATGACACTCAAGAGAATAGCTGGGGACCTCAGGGAGGAAAAAAGATTTTCCCTGGCTTGAAGATTTGCCCCTTATTAAGAACAGTTTTAGGATAAGTTTGCAATAAGCTTTAGTGTTATTTATGTTAGAACTAGCTATGCATTTTCTTTTATTTTAAATTTGTAATTTCCTTTGCTCTGTCCATTTTCACTTGTAACCACTTAAATCCTACTGTTTGTACTTAATAAAAATTACTTTTATTTATCATCAAGCTCAGTGTAAATAATTGTTACGAGGGGGCAATTAGTACATACATCAGGGGTGGGCAATAATTTTTGCAGTGGGGCCATTTATTTAATTTTGGTACATGGTCACTCCAAAATGAGATGAAAGAATTATCCATGAAATGATGTTTCCTGCCAACTTTGGGCACACAATAAACCCAACTCCCCCACCGTTTCCTTCTGCTGCTCCCAGAAGAATTTGTGCTCCATCCTTCCATTTTTGCCACAACTTTTATATGTGCCAACATATAAATTAATACAAATGGACGGTCTCAATACTGCGAGACTCTTGGTATCCTCTGCTTCCATATCCACCACTCCACTACCATCACTATCACTGTGGAAGTGAGGAGGAACTGCACATTTCATTTCAGAGTACACACAATAAGCGTAGGCAAACGTGCCACAATAAAAATGATTTTAGCCTATATACCAATGTCCACTGCTGAAGACAAAGAAGTGGAAAGGTTCTATGAAGAACCTGATAGGATTCTTCAGACTAAAACAGCATACACTCTGGGGCTTAGCAACTTCTATGCTAAGGTGGGCATAGGGGAAAAAAAAATCAAGAAAACTACAATCAGACAATATGGTTCAGGTATGAGAAATGAAAGAAGTCAAAGGCTGACTGACTACGCAGAAGCCTCACATCTATATATCATGAATACCTTCTTCAAGAAGAGGGTTGGAAGGCAATGGACTTGGCGAGCACCAAATGATGTAATAAGAAATGAAACTGATTATGTCCTGGTGGACAAGAGGCGACTGGTTACAGATATAACAGTCATTTCGGAATTGGCCGTCTGTAGACACAGTCAGATCATCAACTGGTTAGAGCGAAACTCAAAATAAACATCATATGGGAAGAAAGGATCAAGGTGAGAGTTAGGCAATGCATGCGGATACAACAGTTCCATTTAGATCTGTTTAAGGATGCTGTTGACTCTGGGTTGTGGGAAATGGATGAGACCGAAGATATTGATTCCGACTGGTATCACTTTTTAGCGAAGTTCAACAAATGTAAAACTGCTGCCACTGTAAAGAAGCCTAAGGAGTCCAGAAACTCTCTTCCCGGCAAACACTTGGTGTTCTTGCTAAACAGAGAGAGATGACGGCCAAGGGCTATGCCAGCCTGGAATATAAGCTTGTCTGCAAAATGTTTGAGGAGAAAGATGATAGAAGATTATGAGCAGTATCGCCTTGCAAAACAGCAAACGGCAGTTGAAGAGAAAACAAGTTTGCAAAGAGCTCGGCGTGAAATCCAGCTAAGCCAAACTTTTCCAAGCACATTTGTTAATGAAGAAGGTAGAAGAATGACAAACAGACATGAAATAGAATAGATATGCCAGTGCTTTTATAGTGAACTCTTTTTGTCAGCAACAGCAGTAGAGCCATTGTGCCTGGGCTCTGTCACTCCCAAACCTGATGTGCTATGCAAGGAAGTGGCAGCGGCCACTCAGAAGATGAAGTTGGGAAGAGCGGCAGTTTGAGACCAAGTACACATAGAAGAACTTCGTGAGGGAGATGATACACTTTTAAAAGCCCTTAGTGAGAGATTCTCAAGGTACATTAAAGAGGGCAGAATTCCAAAAGACTGGAAGAGATTGCGAACTGTTCTTCTGCTGAACAGAACTGTTCTTCTGCGCAACTATCGACCCATTTACCTGTTTTCTCATCTTTATAAGGTCTTTATGAGAATGATCCTTCCCCTACTGAAGGTGTCCTTGAGAAAAACATGAGATGGGAACAGGCAGGTTTTCGTGGGGGATTCTCCACAATGGACCACATTTTTGTAGTCACATAGATGACCAAAAGGTGTAGAGAGTACAAGATCCCACTATACTTGTTATTCATTGACTTTAAAAAAGCCTTTGACTCAGTGGAACAAAATGCAGCTTTAAGTGCTCTCCTTTCACGAGGCATCTCCCCTGTGTATGTTGGACTCATACAAGACTCCATGAAGGACGCATCTACAGAAATCATGCTTTTTGATGATGCCTTGATCATCGAAGTTAAGCGAGGAGTAAAGCAGGGGGACGTTTGTTCGCCCAAGTTGTTTGCCAGCATCCTGGAAAACATCCTGCAAAAGATCGAAGTGAAAGATGGATTTCTGATTGATGGCGAGGTTCTTCAGATGCTCCTTTTTGCAGATGACATCATCCTAATTGTGTCAAAATACAAAACACTGCAAACCCTCCTCAATGACATCAGTAAGAATGTGAAGGAGATTGCCTTGATCATCCACACTGGAAAAACCAAGTGGATGAAAAATGCATATTGTCCAGAATATGTCATACAGCTAGATTGACAGTCCGTGGAGTTAGTGGATCAATATGTATATCTTGGACAAGTGTTGCAGATGAACAATGAGTTGAGCCCGGAGTTGAGCAGGAGGAGGTTGGGTTGGATTGCCTTTGGGAGTCTGCACAGTGTTTTTGTTGATCCCAAACTTTCTACCACCGTGAAAGCCCACCTCTTTGACACCAGTGTCCTTCCAGGAATTCTGCATGGTTGCAAAACATGGAACATGATGCTTACAGAAGAATTAAAGCTGCAAACCACCCAAAAAGCAATGGAAAGATGCGTGGTGGGTTAAGTAGGCTACAGCATGTTACTATCGATGATCTGTGCGCAAGAAGCGGTGTCAATGCTATCATCCAAGTGATATACGATCAGAAAAGGAGATGGGCTGGCCATGTAGCGAGACAGACACAACAGATGGACAGCGCATATACTTCATTAGTATCCATTAGACATAAAAAGAACAAGAGGAAGGCCTCCAGGATGTTGGGTGGATCCTTTATGGAGGATTCATGGAAGAACATGGATGAGAACCGCATAAAACAGAAGGGTGTGGAAAAGCTGCGATCTGCATCAGTGGCAAGACTATCCGCATTGATGAAATCATGGACCCTCCAAGTATTCCAAGAGCTTCAGGGGGTAGCCGAGTTAGTCTGTGCTGTCCCTCCGCGCCCCCCCCCCCCCGAAGGGACAGGGCCTGCAGCAGAAAGGTGTGGGGCTGGGAACTAGCCTCCCCCCAGTGCTGTCTGGGTTCAGAGGTTTTGAAGTAAAAACACAGCAGAGGGCTTGTTGCTCCTGGCCCTGCTACTAGTGCGTTGGCTGGCAGCCCCCTGGGGTTACTGCCACTATATAAAAGGCTCATGGCTCCAGCCTCTGCTTGGGTAGCACTGCAACTGGAACCCATTTAAATAAGATCCTGCTGCCTGAGCCATTACCTGGATATAAACAGAAAGTGTCCCAATGCAGTCCGCGTGTTAGCCAGGCCAGATCCAGCCATTGGGCCACATCTTGCCAGCCCTGGTATACATCCTCCTTTCATTGTTAAAGAAGTTTTCCCTGAACGTACTTTCAACATGTGAAAAATGTCACACAGTGAAAGATGTATTTATCTGGGGTTCTGATTCCATTCAGGGTTGGTTTCCTGGATGTTGTTTCTGCATTCTCCCAGAGTTGAAATGATTCGGTGTCTGTATTGCTCTTTGGGAGGGGATCTCAGCTCTGTGCCTTGGCTGGAAACCAGGAGAACTGGTCCAGCAGGACAGGGTGGAGAGAAGCCCCAGAGAGCAAGAAGGTGAGTGGCAGTGGCTTCATCAGCACACCAGGAAGCAATCCCAAGGGGTTTTCTGTGACCGCACCCCGCCACATACCTCACTGCATTAGGCTCTGTACAAACAGAAAAGACGACAGTCTCTGACCCAGAGGGCTCACAATTTAATTAATTTCCTTACCATATGGAGAGTCTTCAATGTTGTCATAAAGTCTGCTGTAACCTCTGACCTCTGCAAAGAAGAGTGCTACAGTGGGGATACTGATCCAGGGCAGTGATTGGACAGCATATTTTATCTCGAGCTGCACCTGATTCTAAATATAAAAGCAGACAGGTTTAATTTTACAAGCAAAAACTATAAAATTAGTATGAACCTTCATGAAAATGCCAGCATCTTCCACAGAAAAGGAAGAGCACATGTACTAGCCACTTAATGCTTGCTTCTGCACCAATTAAACTACTCACAATACCTTCCCTACTGTCCACAACACCTAGAGTACCACCTTTCTAATGAGCCTCAAGAATCAATCATGCTCTGTCATGAGAGAGCAATTCATTATCCACTGTCAATTCAGTCCTGCTGATAGTTGTCTTTGCTGAGTCACAAAGTTTCTCATCAAGGAAGCGGCACTCTCTGTCCCTTAATATCTCTGTTCCTCTCCCTGCCTTTAAATACACAAGGCTTCCTTCCCAATGTATTTTTGGCAGAAGTACTGTTGGCCTCATAGAAATGCTGCTCTGGAAGTGGCCTCAAAAGAAAAATTAATTTATAATCATCAGCCTGTCTCTTTCCACCCATCATCATTTGTGCTCCTAAGGTGAAGTTTCATGTTTGCATAATTTAATGTAGCATTGAAGGGTGCTTTATATGTATTTTTGATTATTTGATAGCCAGTAGGTGTTGGAGAAAATGATCACAAGGTTATGAAGCTGCCAGCCCTGAGTTCTAATTTGGGTTTATTCACTGACTTAATATTTAGTTTTGGGGCACTTAAATTCTGCCTCAATTTTCCCAGCTATCATATGGTGACACTTACCTCTCCCAGGGATTTTGTAAGGGTTAACTACAGTATGTTATGAACATCTCAGGGGAATGAATGGAGGTTATTTGTAACTTTGAATAAAACATTGCTCTTTCAAAAGTTTACAGCTGAATTGGCTTAATTCAGCTTTGAAACTTTACTATGCAGGAAAAAATGCTACTTTCAATCACCTTTTAAACACAGAAGCAGTTTCCTTATCAATTTTTTCTTTTTAGACTGCCCTCCCCTTTTTAGAGGTTTATGTTTAACACGGTAACTTTTGTGTTTCCTTTTGGAAGGCGGGGCAGGTCTTTACTACTGTTTGATTGTATATTTCTGGTACCATATGACATGTGTAGTTGATTGGTCCTTTCATACCTTTGAGGTTCTACTGTAGCATATGTGCTGTTGTTTTAAAGCACAATGGAAATTGTTACTTAAGCCCCTAGTCCTCTTTTAGGATGGACTGCATGGATCTCACAAACAAAAGAAGGCAGACTCCATGTGGATCCTCTAAATCCATGGTCACCAACCCGTCGATCGCGATCGACTGGTCGATTGGGAGGGCTCGACCAGTCGATCGCGAAGCGTTCGGGGGCCCCCCCCAATTCCCCCCACCCCCAAGAAGCCCCACTACCTACCTCCAAAAATGGAGGTAGTGCCAGCTTCCCACAGGGTGGAGGGAAGTCCGGCAGCTGCATGCCACTTCCGGGGTTTCCGGAAGTGCGCTGCCTGCTCCCCTCCTCCAGGTCTGTGGTGCGCCGGGAGGAGGTAGAAGTCCCGGAGGAAGGCACGTGCTAGGGCTTCGGGGGGGGGGGAGGTGCGCACGGGGGCTCCCCTCCTCTGCAGGGGAGGAGGTAGGAGTCCCGAGGGCAAGCACGCGCCAGGGAAGGGGGGGAGTCGTCCCGGGGGGAAGCGCGCATTAGGGCTTCCATCCTGGGGTGGGGAGGCGCGCACTAGGGCTCCCCTCCTCTGTGGGGGAGGAGGTAGGAGTCCAGAGGGGAAGCGCGCGCCGGGGAGGGGGGAGGAGTCCCAAGGGGAAGCACGCACCGGGGCTTTCCTCCTTGCGGGGGAGGAGTCCCGGGAGGAGGCTCTTGCTGGAGCTTCCCTCCTCTGGGGGGGGGGGGGGAGCGAGCTTCCCTCCTCCTTCCCCCAGGCCCTTGATCTGAACCTATCATACACTGGAACCCCCTGCCCTGAACCCCTCACATACCCTAACCCAAATTCCTGCACCCTCATATCCACAAGCCTGTGGCTTGCTTAGTACCCTAACCCTACATCTGACCCCAACACTGCCCGGCCTGAAGCCCCCTCCCCGACCCAGCGTCCCCTTCTCCACCTCCTCCTGCATCCAGATTTCCTCCCAGAGCTTGCACCTCTCACCCCTTCCCACACCCAAATCCCTCATTCCCACCCCAGAGCCTACACATCCTGTCTCAACCCAGCAAGGGTACGGCTAGACTGCAGGAGTTTTTCAGGATTCCGGAGATATCCCAGAAAAACTCTTCTGCATCCAGGGATGCGTTTATTCTTCCGCTTTTTTTAGTGGAAGAGCAAACGTGCTCTTTTGGTAACCCCTATATTCCTCTTTCCACGAGGAATAAGGGGGCTTCCAAAAGAAGGGGTTTTTCTGACATTTGGTCCAGTCTAGACAGGTCAAATGTTGGAAAAACCTCTTCCTATAGAAGAATTGGGAAAAAAAGCAGCAGTATAAGGGTTGGGAATAGCAAGTGATGGAGCGGAGGAGAATAGAGGAAGGAACGGGGCTTCAAGGAAGGGGCGGGGCGATAGATCTTGGCTTGTTCTGTCATTTACAAAGTGACCTTGGGTGTAAAAAGGTTGGAGACCACTGCTCTAAATATTTATCACCCTATCCAAATAGTTGAAGTGCTAAGCATAGCTAGCCTTAACTCATCCAGGAATATGCATTCTGGAGAGGTAAATTCAATCTGCCACAAAACTGGCAAGTTGTTAAACTAGGCCAGCGTTTCTCAAACTGTGGGTCGTGACCCCCAGGGGGGTCATGACCAACTTACAGGGGGGTCGCACCTGGATCTGTTGTGTGTGGATTTTGGGGGTGGGGGGGAGTTGGGGTTGGGGTTTTTTCGCAGTTGTGTCTCCCCAGCATCTCCGGAGGACAATCCGGGCTTGGTCTGGTCAATCTTCCCCTGCGACATCTGGCGGGGGAGTGAGGAGCGCTGCAGAATCTAGTGGGGAGGGGCAGGGCAAGAGGGAACAGTTACCCGGCGCCATGCTAGGGGGTTGCTGGGCTGGGTAGGAGTGGAGCACGCACTGCTCTGGCCCACGAGACCAGCAGGGGCTTCCCCTGCAAGCTGCCAGCTGAGGCAGCGGGGCGGCTGCAGAAGCAGACACTTTAACACTTTAAAAGTAAGATTCTTCTTCCGTGCCTGGCTCTGCGGGGCAGGGGAGGGGGGATTTGATTGGAGCTGGGCTCCAGACACTGAGGATGCCTGCCTGGGGGGGGGGGGGGGAGAGAGAGTGCACTGGGACGCGGGGGCTCTAGGGGGGGCCTGGGTCTGACTCGGGGGGAGTGCTGCACTGGGATGGGGGGGGTGCTAGGGGGGCCTGCCTCGGGGGGAGTGCACTGGGATGGGGGTACTGGGGGGGGCTGCCTCAAGGGGTGGGGGGGCGCTGGGGGGGCCTGCCTCAGGGGGAGGGGTGGGTGCAGTCCCAAACTGAACAAAGTGGTGCAACTGTTGCTTAACAACTTTTGCTCCCACCCCACCACTGCCTTTTTTTTTTTTTTAAACAACTTTAATGAGGGTGGGGGGGGGTCACACAAATTCGATTAGCGTTTTAGGGGGTCATGATATGACAAAGTTTGAGAACTCCTGAACTAGGCAATAGATGAAATTCTGCTCACCTCTAGAAACTGGGGGTGTTGCTCCAGAGTGTGATCAAAAACCAAGTAGTAACTCAAAGTTCCAAACAGCAAATAAAGCACAAGTGCACCAAGATTTGTTACAATAAGGAGACTGATGATCTGTCGAAAGGGTTCCTCCTCTGGCCACGTGGCTGGATACACATATGGTGTAAAAAAGTTGTAATCTACGTAGTTCAGGACTAGATCCATTGTTATATCTAAACAACATAAAGAGTGTGTTAATAATCTGCATCACAGTTACATGTTAATAGCATAAAACAAAACAATTCTACCTGTTCCAAACCCATGATAAATGTGTGTCTTTAATCTGCATGTACTTGGATAATCAAAAAACAATGCCATGTGTCTGTTGTAAACAGTAGCATATTTGAATTCTACAGTATTTCAAGTATACCCCTTATAAATAACACACAACATATTCCATGCTTGTGAGAAGTCAGCGTGATAGTTGTAGAGGAATCAGAAGCTCTGTTTATCTTCACAAAACAGGTACAGACAGGCTGCGTCTAGACTGGCATGAATTTGTGCAAATGCTTTTAATGGAAAAGTTTTCCGTTAAAAGTATTTGCGCAAGAGAGCGTCTAGATTGGCACGGACGCTTTTGCACAAAAACACTTTTTGTGCAAAAGCATCTGTGGCCAATCTAGACGCGCTTTTGTGCAAGAAAGCCCCGATCGCCATTTTAGCCATCGGGGCTTTTTTGCGCAAAACAAAACTGAGCTGTCTACACTGGCCCTTTTGCGCAAAAGGTTTTGTGCAAAAGGACTTTTGCCCAAACGGGAGCGTCAAAGTATTTGCGCAAGAAGCACTGATTTCTTACATTAGAACGTCAGTGCTCTTGCGCAAATTCAAGCGGGCAGTGTAGACTGTCTAGACTGCAGGCTTCTTTCAGAAACAGCTTTTCTGGAAGAGATCTTCTGGAAAAGCTTATTTCGAAATAGAGCGTCCACACGCAAAAAGCGCAACAAAATGGTGATGTGCTTTTTCGAAAGACAGCGTCCAGTAAGTGTGGATAAGATCTCACATTTAAGGCCACCTGGAACCAGTTCAGGCAGGACATTAGGTCAGCAGTTGCTGTTACCTAAGGCTAGCTGAGACACTTGCTTAAAGGGACCCCCCAGGACAGCCATTTTTCTGCTTCTGCTGCGTGCTCGCTACCTCTCCGAGGGACAGCAAAGCTTTAGTAATGCGCACTCTGGTTGCCCTGCTTCAGGACACCAGAGCACACTTCTTGCCATGGAACTGGAGCTGCCTCTAGGCATGCGATGGCCCCACACTAACATGCTGCAGCTTCTGCAGCACTTTGTGCAGACTGCCTTCATGGTCCTGCCTGAGCTCAAGTCGGAGCTCATCAGCGAGACCCTCTGCCAGAATGCGGGAGCAATACCCTTGCAACCACACCCTACGGTAGACACACACTTTTGGAGGTTAGACACCACTTCCCACTGGTGGGACCGACTGGTGATGGAGCGGTGGGATGACTAGCAGTGGCACAACCAGCAGTGGCCCTAAAACTTGCACATGAGGAAGGCCACCTGGCTGGCTCGTCCCTCCCCTCCAATGACGGGACACCCAGATGCAACCCGCCACCCCCTGGAGAAGTGGATCACCACCACCATCTGGAAGCTCTCCACCCCAACACTTAGCGGTCTGTGGGCAACGAGTTTGGCGTGGGAAAGTCCACCATTGGGGCCCTCCTCATGGAGGTAAAGCACTCTTGGACTGCAGTCCCTGGAGGGAGGGTGAGAGTCCTGGAAAAGGGGACCTGAGGGAAAGGGGGGAAGCCCCATCCCCGTGAGGTTCTGATGTCCCGCCTTCACACAGCCCTGCTAGGAGGGCAGCCTCAGAGGGAGTGGCTCCTGGGGTGTTTGAAGGATGGGATGGGAAAGGGATGGGCACTTCCCAAGGGCTCAAACACACCCTCTGATTCTCTGTTTTGTGTTTCTTCTTTAGATGGCGAGGGCCGTCAACTCTGTCCTGTTCCGCAGGATCATCCGCCTGGGAGACCTGGACCCTATAATCCCAGGATTTGCCACCCTGGGCTTCCCCAACTGCAGGGGAGTCATTGATGGAACCCACATTCCAATCCATGCACCACATCATCAAGCTGCCCAACACATAAACCGCATGGGCTATTTCTCCATGGTGCTGCATGACCACCATGGACAATGGTGCTGCATGACCACCATAGACAATTAATGGACATTTTTGTCAGGTGGTTGGGCAGGATGTACAACCCCCACATTTTCCAGAACTCCAGCCTCCACCAGAAGCTGCAGGCTGGCACATTCTTCCCCCAGCATGATTCTGGGGTTGGAGACATGTAGATGCTACTGTGCATCATGAGGGACACGGCCTACCCACTCATGCTGTGGCTCAAAGTCCTACACCGGCCACCTGGACCCCAGCAAGGGTAAATACAATGCCCACCTCAGCCGGGCCCAAATGCAGGTGGAATGAGGCTTTGGGCACCTAAAGGCACATTTCAGCTGCCTGCTGACCTACCTGGATGTGGGGGAGCACAACATCCCCGAGGTGATCTCGGCCTGTTGCGTTCTCCACAACATCGTGGGGAGGAAGGGGGAGGCCTTCCTACTGTTCGGGGGTGGGGGCTTGGCACGCAGAGGCCGGCAGAAAGGGAAGGGCCTTCGAGCAGCTGCATACAGCTGCCATCCACCAGGCCCATCAGTTAGGGGTGCACATCCAGGAAGCCCTGAGGGAGAGTTTCTCTCATGGACCCTAGGGCCTCCCCACTAGGGGCCTGTGCCTTGGCTCCTTATGCCTTTCCCATAACAACCCTTCCCTTGCCCTTTTCCCTGTGCAGTCAATAAAGACACCAGTTTTAAGTTGAAAACCAAAAACTTTGTATTTTTTTCATTATAAAAGTAACTGGGAAGGAGTGGGGCTGAGAACCTGGATAGGGGCAGAGAGAAGGGGGAGCTCAGGGCTGGGAGTGGCGCATGGTGCGGCTGGAAGAGCTGCCTCAGGTCCAGGGATCTCAGCAACCTCGGGGGTGGGTGGGGCCTGGGATAACAGGAGGGTGGGCAGGAGGGAGGGCTGGAGCGGGGTCAGGTATGGCAGGCGGCACTGGCATAGCAGGGAGGGCAGGAGCAAGGACAGGAGCCGGGTGTGCCATCATTTCACAGATGGTGGCGCACACGTTTTCACCATGCCGCACAAGCTGATCCCACATGCAGGTCTGCCACTGAGTGTCATCCCAGACCTTCTGGGCCAGGGTTTGCTGCATGTAGCGGATGACGGCCACGTGTTCCCTCATAAGGTCCTTGAGGACCCTCCTGTGCTTGTGGCTACCTCAAATGGCAGTGATTGCCCCTCAGCGATAGCTGGTCCAACTGTGGAGAATAAAGAGGGAGAGGCAGTCAGTCATCCATGCACACGCTGTCCCTAAGGCCTTGCCCTTCTTTGTGAGTAGTGAGCAACAGTCCTCGGGCCAGAAGACGGGGATGTCCCAGGAGCAAGACCATGTCTGGCCTGCATAGCAGGCCTTGCCCAGGGGACCATGCTTCCTGCTCTCCCCCCCGCCTCCCTCCCCGGTCCCACGGACAAGCAGGCAAGGGAAATGTCCAGCCACACTGGGATACCATGGGCAGGAGAGGGGCCTGGAGCTGCCTGGCCTTCCATGGGGTCACACACACACACACACACACACCTGCGCCTGGCAGCACTGTCTGCAGGAGTGGGTGGGGCCTTGCGTGTGCAGGCATGTCTGTGTGCTGTGTGGGGCACTCCTCAGACTGTGTGGGGTCGTGCGTGTGTCCTTGTCCCTAACCTGCTTCCAGGGGTGGCTGGTGGTGGGAGGGCATCCCCCCCCCTTCAGGGATCAGACGTGTGTGTGGCCTCCCCAGAGCCTGTGAGCAGGAGCCCGCGTGGCACAGACTGGCGCTGCATGTGCTTTCACGTGCATGGAGTGTAGCACAACGTCCAGGCCAAGCAGTCCAAGCAACGATCGCACCCATCCCCGCTGAGCCCGCCTCCCCTGCCCTGCGTGTGTGTGAGACAAACTGAGAGCACTCACCTGATGAGCCCTCCCCACCCTCAGAGGATACCTGTGAGACATCCAGGCCCTGGGGCCCAGGGTGAGGATGACGGCGCTGGCTGTCTCCTCCTCCTCCTGCAGCTCGTCCTCCTCCTCACCAGGGAGCCCTGGGCAGGCGACGACGGGTATCTTGAACCCTCAGTCTACCACCATGGGTGGGGAAGGTGCTGTGTCACCCCCCAGGATTTGGTGGAGCTCCTGGTAGGAGGGGCAGGAGCGGTGTCCTGCCCCGGAGCGAGAGCCACGCTCCCTGGCCATGGCGGAGCTCTTTCACTTCGCTCATCACTTTCTCCGGGGGGGGGGGGCCCTCATGGCCAGAGCTTTGGCCATCCAGCCTCCGGGAGCAGAGATCCTCCTCACCCCACAGTTCTAAGAGGGACAGGATCTCCACCCCGGACCATGACGGCGCACACCTTTTTGTGCCCCTGGCTGTATCCTTGGAGGCCTGGTGGTGCTCCCTGTGATTGCCAGAGGGGTTTCGGGGGGCTTGTGGGTGGGCCATAGGTCCAAATGTGGGTGGCAGGGAGAGCTGCGTGGTCTGGGCCGGCTTCCGGTTGTAACCACCACGAGGCAGATTTGAAGCTGGGACCTCGGGAGCTGACTATAAGAGCCTCTACCTTCTGAGCTAAAAGCCAGCTGGCTCCCAGCCCATGCTGTAGAGCAGGGGCTCCCAAACTTTTTGTCACGGGGACCAGTAAATCCATTCACGAGCTTTTGGAGGACCGGTAACATTCATTTGTATATTTGCATATTCATTAAGCAAATGATGAATATTCAAATAAGTTGTTTCGGGTCCTCCCAAAGCCCCCAGTGCCAGCGTTAGCAAAGCTTTTGAAACAGTCACCCACAATATTCTTGCCAGCAAGTTAAGGGAATATGGATTGGATAAATGGACAGTAAGATGGATAGAAAGCTGGCTAGATCAGGGTTTCCCAAACTTTTTACTTTAGTTGGAACCCATTTTTTTTCAGTATTGTTTTTTGCAGCCCAAAAATATAAACGCATATAAAAAAAAAAAAGAATGAAAAATGAATACATTTTCAGTGTTTCACCTGGCTGCATCCTCCGCCCAGCCTGGGCCAGGGCTTGGGGGACCCGGCACCGCATGGGCACTCTAGGAGGCAGGGGCGGGAGCAGGAGCAGGAGCAGATTGGGAGTAGGGTATCTGGCTCGGAGGGAGGGTGCAAGGAGGGGTAGGGTTGCCAGGTGTCCGGTTTTGTACCGGACAGTCTGGTATTTCAGGGTTTTGTCCAGGAAACAAATTGAGAAATTACCAGACATATAAAATGTCTGGTATTTTCTAATTAGGTAAGTTTTATTATAATTAGGTGTATCAGTCCTTAGCTGCGAACTGCCTGGCTGGTAGATGTGCTCACGCTGCCTGAGTGTGTCTACCTGCCAGACAGTTTGCAACTACTACACCGCCCCCCCCCTCACCAGCCACCGCTGCTCCCCTGCCAACCCCGCCCACCAGCCCCGCTTCCAGCAGCTGGTTCTCCCGTCCTCCTCCTCCTGAACTCCCCCACCCAGCCCTGGTTCCACCGCCTACCCTCCCCGATCTCTGCTGGACAGCCCCGCTGCCCCCCAACCCTGCTTCCGCCGCCCACCCGCCCAGATCTCGGCGGGACAGCCCCGCTGCCCCCAACCCTGCATCCCCGCAGCCAGTCCCCCCCCACCCCCCACCCCCACCCCACACCTCTTCCCAACCTGCCCCCGCTCTGCTCTGCTCCCCTTCCAGCAGCCACGCTGAGGCCCGGTATTTTTTTCCTGCGGCCCGATAGCGGGCCACGGCCCATAGTTTGGGAAACTCCACTGTAGAGGTCTCTTGATCTTAACTGTTGCTGTGGTCTAGGTACCACTTGCATTGCTCAGTAACCACACTCGGTGTGTGGGTTATATACTTCCCCCAGGTGAGGAAGCGCATCCCTAGCTTCCGAGACCCAGTTGAGATCCCAGATGAGCCCCCACTTGTAACCGCCACCGGGCGGGTTTGAACCTGGGACCTCTGGAGCTGAGTGTAGGAGCCGCTACCCTCTGAGCTAAAAGCCAGCTGGCTCCCAGCCCCTGCTGTAGAGGTCTCTTGATCTTAACTGTTGCTGTAGTCTAGGTCCCACTTGCATTGCTCAATAACCACACTAGGGCTATGTCTACACTGGCAGCTTCTTGCGCAAGAACATCTTGCGCAAGAAAATGTCCACACTGCCATGTGCAAGCTGTGCTTTTGCACAAGAGCGCCCATGGCAGTGTGATAGTAATAGAGATGTAGCCGTGTTAGTCTAGTCTAGCTGAAACAAAAAACAGGACTATGTAGCACTTTAAAGACTAACAAGATGGTTTATTAGGTGATGAGCTTTTGTGGGCCAGACCCACTTCCTCAGATCAAATGTGGAAGAAAATAGGCATGACCATATATACCAAAGGGATGCAATCAAAAAAAGTGAACACATATAGAAAGGACAAATCAAATTTCAAAACAGAGGGGGGTAAGGAGGGGGGGGAGGTAAATGTCTATGAGCTAATGATATTAATGATATCACTAATGATATTATCACCTCTAATATCACTAATGATATTATCACCTCTAATATCATTAGCTCACAGACATTTACCTCCCCCCCCATCCCCCTCTGTTCTGAAATTTCATTTGTCCTTTCTATATGTGTTCACTTTTTTTGATTGTATCCTAAAGCCCTAAGTTTGTCCTACCTAGGACTTCCAACTTTTTCACAAGTAAGGAAGAAGCACAATTCTTGGCAGCAATAAGCAGCTTAAGAGTCTGAGGTGCACTGATTTTCATTGGCACATAAACCTCTAAAGCAGTGGTCACCAACCAGTAGATTGTGATCTGCTAGTAGATCTTGGAGCCTTTGACAGGTTATCCTGACTCATTTTGCCAAGAGGCTGTCAAGTGCAGGCACTTCAGCTGCCCTTCCCCCCACCTGCTGCACATCACCTGCCCTTTGCCTTGGAGCTCCTTCCACCCACCCCTGGGAGCCTCCTGCTTGCTGTGCAGGGCAGGGAGAAGAGGGGCGCTGATGTTGAGATGCCCCCTCTCTCACTCCATATCCTATCTCCACAGAGCAGAGAGGGGGCACAACAGGACTTGGGATGGAATTTGCTGGCTACTTTTAGGAGTGGTGCAGGGCTAGGGTAGGGGTGAGCCTGCCTTGGTCCCACTGCATCACTACCCAGGAGCCACCTTAGGTAAGCGGTGCCCAACTGGAGCCAGCTCTGCACCCCTGCCCCAGTCATGAACCTTCCCTCCTATACCCCAATCCCCTGCCCTAGTCCTGAACTCCCTGGACCCAAACTCCCTTACAGAGCCGGGGCCCAGAACCCCCTCCTGCACCTCAACTCCTTGTCCCAGGCTTACCTCAGAGCCCCTCTTACACTCCAAATCCCTTAGCCCAAGACTAGAGCCTGTGCCCCAACCCTCTTGCCCTGCCTGGTAAAAGGGAGGGATAATGGGGGAGTGAGCAGGGGACGGGGCCTCAGAGAAGGGGCACAAAGGAGGCGGGACCAGGGTATTTGGGTTTGAGGTATATCTTGGATTGCACTTAAATTCAAAGAGTGATCTCATGCTTTAAAAGGTTGGAGGCCACTGCTCCAGAGTCTAGACCTAGATCCTTGAGGTGTTTAGGCACCTAACACCCATTGATTTAAATGGAAATTAGAAGTTTAAATATCTTTGAGGATCTGTGCCCCAGGCACTGTGCCCCATTTTACCTGTAGTCCTCTCTTTCCAGATTATTGTACCTCTTTCAGGAGTCTAATCTGCCTCACATATACCAAATTTCACTTTATTTAAGCTGCTTAGTTACAAAATTAGACATAAAAACACAAAATATCACAGCACCCTGTTACTGAAGAAAAATTTTTTTTGTCTATGAAATTTTTGTTTCTGCGTGTGCTTTTTACAGTTTCTTGTAAAACAAGGCAAATATCTACATGTGTTCATGTACCCCGTGGAAGACCTCTGCATCCCACCAAGGGCATATGTACCTCTGATTGAAAACCACTGCTGGACAAGATCACAAAAAAAAATAAATTTGGCAGTGTGGCTTTAAACTATAAGTTGTATTATATTAGTAAATGAGTTTAAATAATTGTTTGTGTAAGATTGTAGCTTGAACTTCCTTTCTTCCCAGTCAGTGTGTCTCACAAACTTCCCCTGATAATTCATTTTAAAGGGGCCTAACATCCATAAGCCCCTTTTGAAGTTGCAGCCCCAAATATACACCATGAAGAACTTTCCTCTCTTTTACCAAAATTATGACTCTTCCATGTCTCACTAGGACACACACAAAATTTTAGCTATGGCCTGGACTAGCTCATGATGTCCCTGGCTTCTCTGCTGAGGCTGCTAGTTGTAAAAAGCAGATCCAAAATTTGTTACAGTTCAAAATTTGTTTTTGAACACACAAAATTTCCACCTATTTTTGACCAGCTCTTATAATAAATGCTCCTAATTACTGGAGAGCTGGACTTTTTAATCTTGGGTTGATAGGAAAGTGCTATTTAAGAACTATGCAACGTAGCTGCAGCTGTGTCAATCCCAAAATATTAGAAGAGACAAGGTGGGTAAGAAATGGGCATTATTATTATTTTTATTAGTGGTGTTGGATAGTCTGGTCAAGGATCCCACTGTGCTAGATGCTATATAAAAACAGAACAAAAGAGTTTACAATCTAAATAAGAATGGAGTAAAATCACCAAGTCATTTCGCAGTAGGGACGTAAGTGACTAGTTGCTTCCCCCCACCTTGGTGCCTCTATCAGAGAAAGGCAGCAAGGGCGGGGAGGGGGGGGAGAAGAGGCTGGTTTCTCCCAGCACTATATGGGGGAGAGGGACAGGGAAAGAGAAGGCAGAGACATAGTACGGGACCAGATGCTGCACCTCTGCTTTTTAAATGTATTAAGAGCTGCCAGACGCTTAATACATTTGAAAAGCAGAGGCACATGGGGGAGGGGGGAGCCAAGTATCAGCTGTCCTAGCTTGCTCCAGGTCCCCTCTGCTGCACCTCTGCTTTTTAAATGTATTAAGAGTGTAGCACAGAGCCACAGCAAGGTTAGCTCGCAGGCCAGTCCGGCTCTACAGTTTTCCCCCCTTACCCAACTAATTGAGTAGTCGGTGAAAATTCCATCAACTACTTGATTAGCTGATTACCCACAATTTAACATCCCTATTTCACAGCACAGATGAAACCAAGTAGAAGGGGCCAGCTGTTTACTCTTCAGCAATGACCCATCAAATACAAAGGCACTGCAGGTGTGAGTAACTTTCACCAGTAAGGAGTTTGCAATCTCATGGATGGTAGCTGATCCTTCTCAAGAATGACCCTGGCCAGATTAGAAGAATCACTGATTTAGACGTTTAAAACAAAAACAAGAAAAATCTCTTTCCCTCTTGTGACAAGCTCCTGCAGGACTCACTCTCTAAAACAGAAGACAGCATTACTTTCAAGTGTGTCCCTTGCACAATCTGAAAAAGGACTAAAATGGCAAGTAAAAGTGCTTCAGTCAGAGATCATGCAAACAACAGAGAGCAAGAGGTGGCTGTGGGGATATCTCCCGAAATGGGAAAGGGAGGTAAGAGGAGCTAGCAGGTTGAGGGGGAATGGACAATTTCTGCCCATCTCACTAATGTACATACAGTGGGATGCAGAAGGGGGGGGAGGGCCGACTGGGGGAATGCACCCACCTCACCTTCCCCCCTCCCTTCCTTCTCCAGTTCCCCTCTGCACCCACTTCTGTGCAGCCCCCCCCCCTTTCCTACCTGCACAGGGCGCTCTCTCCCAGTTAGCAACCTGGCCCGAGCCTGCTACGAACGGCCATGAGCTGCGATGGGGGCGTGGTCACTGCAGCTGCACCCGCCCCCATCTTGCCAGGCACGGAGGCAGGGCTTCACAGTAGCCTGATGAAGCGTCAGCGCTGCGCCCGGCTCGCGCGAGGCTGACGAGTGGCGTGACGCAGGAGGCGCGCGGCCGGGTGGCCGCAGCGCTCAGGGATAGGTGAGCGCCGGCCCCACCCCAGCTCGCGCCGCACGCTCCACGTGGGTGTGTCAGGCTTTAGCGGCCCCTGGGGCGCTGTGGGTCCTAGCGCCTGTGCTCAGCCAAAGCGCTGTCCTGGCGCAGGGGGCGTGCGCGCAATTTTTAGACGTGTTATATGTGAATGGGGGCGCTCGGCACCTTATGGCTTAAAGTTCATGCAAAGCCGGCAGCCCCAGACGGAGGAACCAGAGCAGTAAAATATCCCTTTTTTCTGGCATTACATTTCATGCTCTCACCTCACAATGTGCAAATCCTGAGATCACTAACAATATTACAAAATCTCAGAGAGTAGTCATGTTAGTCTGTATCTTCAAAAATAATTTGGGGATAACTGTTAGTCTAACTTGGTCAGATGCATAGCATATTTAAAAAGGAGGTGTGCCTGCAGCTTATGATAAGGAGATATTTGATCCACACAAATATAGGACCAGTAAGTCTAGCTCGCCCCAGCTGGGTCTATCCAAGTAAACCTAGACCTTGCCTGACAGAAGTTTGTGTAACCTGTAGGTAAAAACCTTCTTTGATAGAGATTGCACAACTTCCCTTGGGTTGGAAGCCTATTCCAAAGTTTAATTACCCAGATAGTTATAAAGGACTAAGATCAGTTAATTAGGACTTTATGTCTGGGAATATTTGGTACCAACTGGCATTTCTAAGCAATAGAAGGGAGGAAAACAAGTTTTTTGAAAAGAAACCAAAGACCTATTCAGGGGAGTTCTTACACATGTATATTGGAGAAGAACCCAAGATGCATACAATGTGGCCTGGAGGAAGGGAGGGAAGAACAGATTATGGTCATCTGGGAAATATTGCCTCCTGACTTTCAGAAAGGGCAGTTAAACTCTCCTAAACATGGACCGTTAACTTGTTAAATGCTGTATGCTAGGTATAAATTTTACTTATTATTGGGTCTGTGCCACAATATATCCTGTTTTCATTTTGAATAGCTCACCTACCCTTTGCCAAAATAGATTACTAGGTGTTCTAGTTAGACTTTACCTCTAATGGGTACTCATCCTGCATAATGTTTTATGAGCCCTGAAAGTTATTTTGCAATATTTTAAACGTGAGAAACTAAGCTGGTATGAACACAGGAATTGTAGCAGAGCATATCAGTGATCTGTTTATGGTGTTACAATTCTAGGATGGCCCATATCCATGGTACTGGAAGGAAGGTGTGGAAGTGCCTATAGCAGACAACTGAGTAACCTGACCACAGGAGATGTTTCTTTCTAATTGCTGTATATTGCTAAATCTCCCTAATGATTTCTTTTCAAGCATCCAAATATGTGCTAGGCATCTCTCAATGGAAATAAAGCTACATTACAATTCACAAATGCCCCTATACTGAACCATTAAAGTCAATGGGAGTTTTACCATTGACTTCAATGGGTGCTGAGCTAGTCCCAAAGAAAATACTGCCTAAACTCAACATGACCCAGTAACTGCTGGTCAGAAATGTACCATAATAAATGGTACCAATTGGCATTTCTAAGCTATAGAAGGGAGGAAAATAAGTCTGTTGAAAAGAAACCAAAGACCTATCTTACAGGTGTATCCTGGAGAAAAACCCAAGATCAATACAATGAAGCCTATTAAAAATGATCTCATTAATAAAACAGGACTGGGAACAACTGGTAGGTGTTTCTGTTTTTCTCTCCAAATGTGTAAATGGCTTTGAAATGTTAGCTGGTGTCATTTAGGAAGGATTAAAACTCCTGCAACTTAATGCTTGAAAGGTCCATGCTTTGGAAATCTGAATTTAAATCAACTGACAGCCGGTACCAAATTGTTCCTATAGTGTTTAAATGTTTTGTGTGTTCTAAAAATCTAGCATTTAATATAAGGAATAGAAAATTGTTTATATCTATCCATAAAGCAAAAATACATTACACTTTTGAAGGACTTGAAAGCTATAATGTACATGAGTTCCTTGTTTATTAAGAGAAAATCCGGTATACGGTGTACTTTGAGAGAGGTAGCAACTGATGCTGTTAAAAACTGCGAACACCACAAGCTCAGGGTCTGAGTTTTTTCCAGATTTTGAAGCCTAATTCTGTTTTCTCTCTGCTGGCAGTTTTTATAGACTTCAGGATGTTTGTAGATTTACTAATATTTGTTATTGTTTCTAACCTAGTAATCTTCACAATGTGCATTAACTAGGGTAGACCACAGCATTTTAAAGTCAGTTCTAGCTCAGGTTGGGTTGTGGGTTTTTTTCTCCAATGTTTAAAAATGTAATGAACTTCAGGGTTTTTTTCCTGTTTCATGGCACATGTACATATGACTTTTTATTCCCTCCTGTAAAAATGGTATGATCTTGTTATAAAGATCCATCTTCACATATGACGGTGTGTAGAGCACGTGTCCAACTAGTACGGGTATAAATAGCAGTGTACCTGGTGAGGTGCAGCTTAGGAAAGTAGAGTGCCCTACACTCTTCGGCCCCCTACTTGACATGATCTCTTTGCATCCAAGCAGTGCCTTGTACTACACTGCTGCTTTTTGCAGTGTAATGTCCTGCTGCTCCCCACTTGCTCGTCTTTTCTTATCACAATGAAAGGGTTTGGCATTAGGAAACTTCTGGATTCCCCACTGGCTCTTTTCCCAGCTAGTGCCTTTCACTGCTTTGCGTAGTGACAAACCACAGTGACAAGTGTGGATGCAGCCTGATTTCACTGTGACATGTAGTGACACATGTACTGTCTGTACTCTACCTGCTACTGTTTGGAAACCATGACCTGGGAGGAACAATTAAAATAACTGAATATGCTTAACCTAGAGAAGAGAAGGTGTTATAAAAGTGGTGGGTCAATTGTTCTCCATGTTCACTGAGTCTAAGACAAGAAATAATCAACTGAGTCTGCTGCAAGAGAGATTCAAGTTAGAAACTAGGAATAATATTCTAACACAGGGGTCTCCAACCTTTTTGAGTATGAGATCACTTTTTGAATTTAAGTGCAATCCAAGATCTACCTCAGACATAAATACCTTTGCCCTGCCTCCTTCCCTCCCCTTCTCCGAGGACCTGCCCCTGCTTACTCCATTCTCCCTCTCTTGCCCTTCCTCACTCACTTTCATCAGGCTGGGGCAGAGGGTTGGGGTGCAGGCTCTGTTCGTGGATTAAGGGATCTGGCGTGTGAGAGGGGCTCTGAGCTGCTCTTGGGGCAGGCAATTGGGATGTAGGAAGGGGTTCTAGGTGCAGGCTCTGGGATGGCATTTGGATGCAAGAAGGGGGTTCATGACTGGGGTAGGAGTTCGGGCTCCTGGTTGGTGGTGTAGTGGGACTAAGTCAGGCTCACCCCTGCCCTGGCCATGGGCCACTTCCTAAAGTAGCCAGCAAACTCCCTCCCAAGTCCTGTTGTGCCCCCTCTCTGCTTAGTGGAGATAGGATACAGACTGGGAGGGGGCACCTTAATGTCAGCACCTCTGCTCTCCCTCCCCTGCCCTGCACAGAAAGCAGGAGGTTCCCCAAGGGGAGGGGCAGCTCCAAGGCAAAGGGCAGGAGATGTGCAGCAGTGGGAGGAGGGGCAGCTGAAGTGCCAGCACTTGATAGCCTCTCAGCCAAACCAGTCAGGATCATCTGTCAGAGCAGGGGTGGGCAAAAGGGCCTCCACGGGCCGCATCCGGCCCGCCAAGTGGGTGGATCCGGCCCACGGAGGCCCTGCAGCTCCCCTGCCCTCAGGCCAATTAGGGCCTGAGAGCGGGGGAGCGCACAAAGCTTTTTCTGCTCTGCCCCTGCTCCCAGGCCTTAATTGGCCTGGGGGCAGGGGAGCGCACAAAGCTTCCTCCCGCCCTGCCAGGAGCACGTGGTGCTTTGAAGTGCCACATGATGCTTGCAGGGCAGGGGGGGAGAGCAGAGGAGGCTTCGCGCGCTCCACTGCTCCCCAGGCCAATCAGGGCCTTGGGACGGGGGAGCTGTGTGAAGCTTCCTTCGCCCTACCCCAGCCCTGCGTGGAGCCCGCAGCACTTCAAAGTGTTTCACGTGCTCCTTGCAGGGTGGGAGGAGGCTTCCCACGCTCCCCTGCCCCCAGACTCTGGGGCTACTTGGTCTGGGGGTGGGGTAACCCCACACCTTCCCGTTTAGGCCTCAACCCTTCCGGGGTGGCCCAAGGCTACTTCAAACATTTTTGAAGTGGCCCCTGGGCAAAAATGATTGCCCGCCCCTGTGTCAGAGGCTCCAAAATCTACCAGCAGATTCCGATCTACTGGTTGGTGACCACTGATTTACAGTAATCAAAGGCTACAATAGCTGTTTTTATTGAAAAATTAACACCAACATGGCAACACCACCATGCTGCCTAATATATATGTGCCTCCCAAAGTTACAAACAACACCTAAGATTATTATAACTGCAAGAAATTAGTTGGAAAAAATATTCTATTTTCCCAATGTATGTACAGAGTGCATTTGCCAGCAATTTGTACAGTTCGGTTCCTCTATATAGTCAGCCTGTTTTATTCCCACAATAAACAACAGAAGAGAAGAAAAATTCAAAAAAAAAGTAAGTATTACTGTCCAGGAATTTTAGAAAAAAACATGGCCATATCAAATAGCAGATTTTTTTAAGAAATACATAGTCAAATCAAAGGATTCCAGAGTCCCTTTAAGAATTCTTTAGCCAAAAGTATACATTTAATAGCTTCCATTGACATCCAAGATCAATAAATGTGTTTCCCTTTAAAAATATCCCGATAGTTAAATAAACAGTTTCCTGCAGTGTTTGTACCTTAAACACTGCAGCACGAGGAACCAGAAACTAAACTTGACTAGTGAAATGTCACTGATTGTTTTTTTTTATGCTGAGAAACATAAACACACAGCAACAAATAAACAGAGATAAGTCAAGGGAATGATTAAAAGTCTTAGCATAGTATAATTATTAATCAGATGTAAAAGTAATGAGGAGTACAGGATCTTTCGAAAAAGCCTGTCATTTTTGAAAGAACCGTGTCTAGACCGCGGTTTTATTTTCAAAATGGCGCTTTTTCGAAAGAGCGCTATTATGTGATTATGCAAATGAAGCGTGGGATATTTAAATCCCTGCTTCATTTGCAATTTCGAAGTGTCTAATTTACATCCCTCTGTCAAAAGAGGAATGTAGTCTAGACACAGCCACAGTGTGTGCGCCTCTATCATTCTCACAAACATGCACTGTCCTTCCCTCTCATCTCCTGACCCAACACATAGTGAGGGGTGGTTGTTACTTCTTTTACTGCTTGCAAAGTGTATTATTTTTGGTTTTTGACTGGTCTGTACATTTCATAATTTTCATTTTCATTTCCCTCTTATGCTTAAATTTAATTCTTTGAGTAGTGAGTTCTAAAACACCTAACCATGGTGGCTGGAGTAATTATCCCTGTGGTAATTGCTGTTGCTGGAAGGGGCTGGCATGTCCCTGCAGCCCCTGAGAAAGGCAGAACAGGAGTTCTCCACATGCTGTCCTTGCCTGCTGACACCACTCCTGCAGCTCCCATTGATCAATAACAGGGAACCGTGGCCAACAGAAGCTGTAGGCTCAGTGCCTGTAGATGAGGGGCAGCACATGGCGCCATGGAGCCATTGCTGTACATGTCAGCTGCTTTGAGGAGTGGTGCAGGGCCAGGGCAGGAGTAAGCCTGCCTTAATCTCACTGCTCCACCACCTGGAAGCCATCTCAGTTAAACAGTGCCCAGCCAGAACCTGTTTCCTAAATTCCTGTTCCAGCCCTGGACCTCCTCCTACACCCAGACATGAGTCCCCCTGCACCCAAACTCCTTCCAGAGCTTGCACCCTGAAAACCTCCTGGACCCCAATTCCCCACTCTGGGCTAAGCCCGGAGCCCATCCCACACTAAACCCCTTGGCCCAGGACCACAGCCTGCACCCCAGCCCCAGTCTGGTGAAAGTGAAGGAGGTTTGAACAAGAAGGGGGATAGAATGAACAGGATGAGGCCTCAGAGAAGGAGTGGAGCCGGGCAGGACCTCAGAAAAGGGGCAGGAAGGAAGTGGGCCAAGGGATTTGGGTTTGAGGTAGATCTTACATTGCACTGAAATTGAAGAAGTGATCTTGTGGTTAAAAAGGTTGGAGACCATTGTTTACATCCCTAGTCAGTAGCCAGGGGAAGGTAAGGAAGGACAGTTTTGCCATCAATATATAGAAAAACTAGGTTCAATTCTCAGCTCCAAACACAAAATCTCTGTCACACTACCTCTTTGTGCCTTAGTTTCCCCATTACCAAAATAAGGATCGTTGCTCCATATCTCAGTGAGGGGAGGCTTCAGGGATAATTCAGAAACAGCAGGGATGGGGAACCTCAGGCCCAGAGGCCGGATGCAGCCCCCAGTTTGTCTTGATCTGGCCCTCAAGGCTCAGCCCCTCCCCCCCCATCTACTGCACAGTTGGGAGCAGGGCTGGCCCGAGCCATTCGCGTGACTCAGGCTCCGGGAGTGCGGCACCGCCCCCGGGAGTGCGACACATGCGCGGCCCGGCCCCCGGGCGCGCAGTGCCCCCAGGCACCCGGCGCATGCGTGGCCCCGCCCCAGGCGCGGGGCGCATGCGCAGTGCCACTCCCGCCCGGCCTGGTAGCCCCACGCAGCGCCCTCTACAACAGGGCACCCCGGGCGGTAGCCCGCCTCGCCCGTACCTTGGGCCAGCTCTGGTTGGGAGCACACAAAATCTACCAGCCAGTGCCCCACTAGGCCTTGGTGTGTGAGGATTATGTGGGAGCATCTTTCTTCTCTGTTGGAGGTCACAGCAGTGAGGGTTTGGGGGGTTTGTTTGCTTTTCACTTTTGTGCAGCCCCCAAATGATTTTTATGTGCAGACCCATAAAAGGTTCCCCACCCTGATATACAAGATGGACTCTGAAACAGCTGTAATGAACACCATGGAAAACCATACACCCTCATCTCCCACCCCTGCATCTGCCCCTTTCCTGCTCTGCCTCTGTGACACCCCTCCCACTTGGCGAGCAGAGTGTCCACTTGCTTCCCTCAGGAGCGGGGGCTTGGCTCTCCCCGGAGGTCTGGGTGGGAAGGGGGGATGTAAAATCCTGTTAAGTTAGTTAACTGTAAGTGCTGGGCTGGAGTGCTTCCCCTGCAAGAGCCCCTCACCAGTTAACCAGTCAAACTTCCACATCCCTAGACTGGGAAATGTATTGGAGTTACTGTTATTGGAGTCAGGTCTAGAGGGTGCCGGACCAGGGAGTTCCAACCCCTACCCGCCCAGTCCACTCCTGCACACTCCCCCTTGGCCAGGCACCCTCCCTCCTGGCCAGGCACCCTACCCCCAGTCCGCCCTGGCATCCACTGTTGCTCCTACACCCTCCCTCCTCTCCCTCCTGGTCACACACTGCACCCTTCTTTGCTCTTGCTTCCTCCCCCTAGCCAGACACCCTACTCCCAGCCTGCTTCTGCACCCTATCTGCCACCCAGATCTCTCCTTCTTCTGCCCCCCACCTCCCTCCCAGATCCTGCACCCCATCCCTATCCCATTCTCTGGAAGCCCTGTCACACACACTGAATCCCTCATTTTTGTCCCCATCCCAGAACCTAAGGGGGCTCCATAAAATCTACCAGAAAAGTAAATCTGACCTATGGGAAGCCCTGAACCTCAGTCCGCCTGTCCCTTCCCCTCCCCCCTTGGGGCTGGAACGCCAGAGGAGTGAGGTGTCTCAGTTAGGGGCCACCTCGGTGAGGATAGGAGGGGTTTGGAAGTTCTTTTGCTTCTCACTTGTGTGGTCCCCAACTGATTTTTCTGTGGATCAGTGGCCCCTGACCCAAAAAATGTTCCCCACCCCTGCCATAAATAAAGAAAACATTGAAGTCTTTTGTGTTGGACATAAATTAATATTTTATTTTATTTAAAATGAAATTTGATAAACTAACATGAGAAAGTTAAAACACTTAATCTGTTTAATCATTTAAATTAAACCGTTCTCCCTAGCAGCAGCACTAGAAAAATGGCTCAGGTGTAATGATGTAATTAATGGTGAGTTTCCATTAGCAACTGGTGGTCCGTGGAAAGGTTTACATTGAGCCAGGGGGTCCACAAGCCAACAAGGTTGAGAATCACTGAAACAGAGGTATCCTTGGCCTCTTCCCCTGAGAGACCTCCCCAGGCTTTCTGTTGCTCCAGAAGAGCCCACAGAGAGATTGGGTCTGTTACCACAGTGGTGAAATCACCATGTCACTCTGGTGTGGATGATGGACAGACTTTTTGTGAGTTTTTCCTCCTCCAAGCAGTTGATGATTTAAACAATGTGTTAAGATGCCACGTGAAAACACTTGGGCTACGGCTATGCTGTAGCCTTCTTGCAGAAAAGCTTATGCAAATGAAGCGCAGCATGGAATATCGCTGTGTTTCATTTGCATAATTAATGAGCATCCCCTTTTGCACAAGAGGATTTTGCGTAAAAAGGAGCTGTGTAGACGGCTCCTTTTTATGCAAAAACCACCTGTTGTGCAAGAGCCGTTCTTCCTCAAACCCTCTTCTTGCAGCTCATTAATTATGAAATGAAGCGTGGCGATATTTCACGCCGCACTTCATTTGCATAAGCTTTTCTGCAGGAAGGCTACAGTGTAGCCATAGCCTTGGTGCATCAACGGAGAGGCAGGATGTATCTTTTCTCTCTGGAGAGGGTTGTGTCATGGTAAACAAGCCCTTTGTGAGCTCTGTGAAGAGGTGAGATGGTTTGACTTCCAGCTTCAAGGGATTTGTTCTTCTGTCTTTGGGCTGCACGTTGCCTAGACTCCAATGGAGTTGACATTGACAACACATTCCTGAGTTATTCTGACACAAAGTGAAACCTGTGCAAACGACCCCACATTCAGTGAGAGAAAGAACTGCTGTCAGAAGAAGTAAATTCAAAGTTTCTCCAAATTTCTTCAAAGATCACCTCTACCAGGCAGTGGAGCTTTGACTCATAGACTCATAGACTCATAGACTTTAAGGTCAGAAGGGACCATTATGATCATCTAGTCTGACCCCCCGCACAATGCAGGCCGCAGAATTTCACCCACCCACTCCTAGAATAATCCTCACCCCTATCTCTCAGATATTGAAGCCCTCAAATAGTTTGAAGACCCCAAGATGCAGAGAATCCTCCAGCTGTGATCTGTACCCCATGCTACAGAGGAAGGCGAAAAACCTCCAGGGCCTCTGCCAATCTACCCTGGAGGAAAATTCCTTCCCGACCCCAAATATGGCGATCAGCTAAACCCTGAGCATGTGGGCAAGACTCCCCAGCCAGACACCCAGAAAGTTCTCTATAGTAACCCCTATCATCCCTCCATTGACCTATTTACCACTGATAATGACTAGTCAATTAGTTACCAAGACCATGTTATCTTGTCAAACCATCCCCTTCATAAACCCATCTAGTTTAATTTTGAAGCCAGGTAGATCTTTTGCCCCCACTACTTCCCTTGGAAGGCCATTCCAGAACCTCACTCCTCTAATGGTTAGAAACCTTCGTCTAATCTCAAGTCTAAACTTCCTACTAGCCAGCTTATATCCATTTGTTCTTGTGTCCACATTGGTATTAAGCTTAAATAATTCCTCTCCCTCCCTAGTATTTATCCCTCTAATATATTTAAAGAGTGCAATCAAATCCCCCCTCAGCCTTCTTTTGGTTAAGGTAAACAAGCCAAGCTCCCTGAGTCTCCTTTCATAAGACAGGTTCTCCATTCCTCGAATCATCCTAGTGGCCCTTCTTTGTACCTGTTCTAATTTGAATTCATCCTTCTTAAACATGGGAGACCAGAACTGCACACAGTATTCCAAATGAGGTCTCACCAATGCCTTGTATAATGGCACTAACACCTCCTTATCCCTACTGGAAATACCTCGCCTAATACATCCCAAGACCATATTAGCCTTTTTCACAGCCATGTCACAGTGGCGGCTCATAGTCATCCTATAATCAACCAGGACTCCGAGGTCCTTCTCCTCCTCCGTTACTTCCAACTGATGTGTCCCCAGCTTATAACTAAAATTCTTGTTATTAATCCCTAAATGCATAACCTTACACTTCTCACTGTTAAATTTCATCCTGTTGCTATCACTCCAATTTACAAGGTCATCCAGATCTTTCTGTATGATATCCCGATCCTTTTCTGAATTAGCAATACCTCCCAACTTTGTGTCATCTGCAAATTTTATCAGGACACTTCCACTTTTGGTGCCAAGGTCAGCAATAAAAAGATTAAATAAAATTGGCCCCAAAACTGATCCCTGAGGAACTCCGCTAGTAACCTTCCTCCAACCTGACAGTTCCCCTTTCAATATGACCCGCTGTAGTCTCCCCTTTAACCAGTTGCTTATCCACCTCTCAACTTTCATATTAATCCCTATTTTTTCCAATTTAACCAATAATTCCCCATGTGGTACTGTATCAAATGCCTTACTAAAATCGAGGTAGATTAGATCCACCGCATTTCCTTTATCTAAAAAATCTGTTACTTTCTCAAAAAAAGAGATCAGATTGGTTTGGCACGATCTACCTTTTGTAAAACCATGTTGCAACTTATCCCAATTGCCATTAACCTCAATGTCTCTAACTACTTTCTCCTTCAAAATTTTTTCCAAGATCTTGCATGCTACAGATATCAAACTAACAGGCCTATAGTTACCCGGGTCACTTTTTTTTCCTCTCTTAAAAATAGGAACTATATTAGCAATTCTCCAATCAAATGGTACAACCCCTGAGTTTAGAGATTTATTAAAAATTTTTGCTAATGGACCTGCAATTTCATGTGCCAGTTCCTTTAATATTCTTGGATGAAGATTATCTGGGCCGCCCGATTTACTCCCATTAAGCTGTTCAAGTTTGGCTTTTACCTCAGATATGGTAATATCTACCTCTATATCCTTAGTCCCATTTGTTATATTACCATTATCCCTAAGCTCTTCACTAGCCTCATTAAAGACTGAAGCAAAGTATTTGTTTAGATATTGGGCCATTCCTAGATTATCCTTAACCTCCACTCCATCCTTAGTAATTAGCGGTCCTACTTCTTCTTTTTTTGTTTTTTTCCTATTTATATGGCTATAAAACCTTTTACTATTGATTTTAATTCCCTTTGCAAGGTCCAACTCTACCTGCCTTTTAGCCTCTCTCACTTTGTCCCTACATGCTCTAACCTCAATAAGGTAACTTTCTTTACTTATCCCTCCCATCTTCCACTCCTTATATGCTTTCTGCTTTTTCATAATCACCTCTCTGAGATGCTTGCTCATCCAGCTTGGTCTAACACACCTGCCTATAATTTTTTTCCCTTTTCTTGGGATACAGGCTTCTGACAATTTCTGCAACTTTAACTTAAAATAATCCCAGGCCTCCTCCACCTCAAGATCCATAATTTCTTTAGTCCAATCAACTTCCCTAACTAATTTCCTTAATTTATTAAAGTTAGCCCTTTTGAAATCAAAAACCCTAGTCTCAGATTTATTTTTGTTTATCCTTCCATTCAATTTGAACTGTATTAGCTCATGATCACTCGAGCCAAGATTATCCCCTACAACCATTTCATCTATGAGGTCCTCGCTACTCACCAAAACCAAATCTAAAATAGCATCCCCCCTTGTAGGTTCAGCAACTACTTGATGAAGGAATTCATCAGCTATCACTTCTAGGAATCTCTGAGCCCT
Organism: Pelochelys cantorii; assembly: GCA_032595735.1. NCBI lineage: Eukaryota > Metazoa > Chordata > Testudines > Trionychidae > Pelochelys > Pelochelys cantorii. Next base: position 14,271,539 of record CM064352.1, on the reverse strand, counting down.
ATTATTATTACTAGCACTTATTCTCCAATCTATATCTGGAAAGTTGAAATCTCCCATGATTATGCAGTTTCCACGAGTATTTACTTCATTAAAAACATTAAAGAGGTCTCTATCCATATCCAAAGTGGATCCTGGTGGTCTATAACACACCCCAAGCACTATCCCAGGGGAGGATCTGATAGTTTTCTTCCCCAATGTGATTTTTGCCCAAACAGACTCTGTCTTCTCCATTCCATCACTTTTTATTTCTTTACAATCTACCTCATCTTTGATATACAATGCGACTCCACCACCTTTACCCTTATTTCTGTCTTTCCTAAACAGCACATACCCTTCAATACCTGTACTCCAATCATGCCTAGTATTCCACCATGTTTCTGTTATTCCTATAATATCTGGTTTCACTTCCTGGACCATTAACTCTAGTTCCTCCATTTTGTTACCCAGGCTCCTCGCATTGGTGTACAAACATCTTAATTTTTGCTGTTTGGCCTCACTCACATTCTTTACCCAATTTGGCACGGACGTTGTACCTCCAATATGACCTATTAAACTAGTATCCACCCTACCCTTCCTCATGTACATTCTCCTACCCCCAGCTATATCCTTTACTTCATTTGCCTCCCCCTCAGTGTTCAAATCTGGCGTAGAGATTACCTGAACATCTCTCAACCATCTCCCCCAAATTCCTAGTTTAAAGCTCTCTTTATCAGTTGAGCCAACCTCCATCCTAGAAGTCTATTTCCCTCCCTACTTAGGTGAAGTCCATCCCGAGAGAACAGTCCTCTGTCCATAAATGCCTCCCAGTGGCCATACATCCCAAAGCCCTCCTTATAGCACCACTGCCTAAGCCAACTATTGATCATCATTATCCTGTCACATCTTAGTTGCCCTTCTCTAGGAACAGGCAGGATGCCACTAAAGATCACCTGAGCCTCAATTTCCTTAAGCATCCTCCCTAGCCTAGCATAGTCGCCCTTAATTCGTTCCAGCGAAAATCTAGCCGTATCATTTGTTCCTACATGAAAGATGATCAACGGATTCCTTCCTGCTCCCTTAATAATACTCTTCAACCTCAGTTCCACATCCCGTATCTTAGCACCTGGCAGACAACACACCCTTCTATTCTCTGGGTCAGCTCTGGTTACAGGCCTATCTATTCTTCTCAATAAGGAGTCCCCAATCACATAGACCTGCCTTTTCCTAGTGACAGTGTGATTGTCTGGTCTATCTCTAGCTTCCTCTAGCTGCAAGTCCTTGCCATTCCTGTTTTCCCTTGTAATCCTCTTTAACCCATCCTGTATCCTCCTGATGCTCATTATTGGTGTTGTTTCCATTAACTCTTCCCCTTTATCTATAGGACTAGCCTCTCTTCTCTTCTTCCTTACCCTTCCATCTTCATTATCTGCCTGTTGTACCCCTTCTTCATTCTCCAACTCCACATACCTATTCTTAAGCTCTATTTTTCCTTCACTGACCCATCTTTTCCTCTGCCTGGTTCTCTTAGTCACATGCTTCCACTGTCCATTTTCTTCACCCAGCAGTCCCCCCTCTAAGGGGCTTGATCCTGCTTCCATCTGCATATCTAAACTTTCCCCTTCAGCCACGTCATGCCTTTGCTCCATCATCTGCTCAAACCCCCTTCTAAACTCAACCAAAGTTTCCACCTGCATCTCCAATCCTGAGATTTTTTCCTCCATCAGCTCTATCAGGCGGCACTTCATGCAAACAAAACTCCTTTCGGGTAACCCCTCCAGAATCATGTACATACCGCAGCTACCACATCCAATCATCCTCCTTGTGTTCTCTACTACTTGGGTCATGGCACTACTGTCTCTGTTATATCTACTTTCTCTTCAAAATCCTATTAGTCCGGTGAACACAAAAACAAACCAAAACACCCCCTCCACAGCAAAAACAAACCCCAAACAAGTCCCAATATCCAAACTCCCTTTACAAACTCCCACTCAAACTCCCCTGTTTACAGCTCTGTTTGCTGGCTCCTGTGCTGCTGCAGCTGTCTGTTAGGGTTAGGGTTAGGGTTAGGGTTAGGGTTAGGGACTGATTGGTCCCTTATATTTTTGAAGGATGACTAAATATTAACTGAATCTTCTTAGGTAATATCAACAGATTGCTTTGGGCCCAGTCCTAGCTCAAAATTAAATTGGATCAGGTGCTTTGTAAGCAGGTTGGGAAGTGGTCTCATCTGGCAATTATTATTAGGTATTATTTACATAATATAGGCATTGCCATCATGGCATTGACATATACATTTCTCAGTAGCTTTACATATAAAATAGCCCAGTCCCATTGAGCTCCATGAGCAATGTACCTTTCAAGCAGTGGTGGTGAGGGTTAGTGGCATGGTCTTCTCCATCCTGTGATTGTCATGGTTAGCTCAGTATTGTCATTCTGGCTTGTGGAAATGGAGGACACTTGATAATTTTGCAGTAACTTCAAAAAATGCAGTCGCAGTACATCTTATTAGGGATGCAAATTCCCATTCATCAGTTAGCCGGTTAATATTAGGTCATATTGGGGCTGCCACTGGCTCCCAACCCCCTCCAGAGCAGCCCCTGTCTACAGGAAGCTGGACTCCCCACGGAGAGTTCCTCAGAGACAAAGGCTGACCTGGACAAGAGCAACCCCTGTCTGCAGCAGGCCCTCTGTGGGGCTGGAGCAGCCCCCCTTCCTGAAGCAGGTGGGGAGCTGCTCCAGCCCCCTCTGATTACCAGTTAATTGGAACCAGTAAGTATCATTCATTAAGAGGACTATGGAAGTTGTCCCATGAAATTGTGGGCTAGTTCTGGATGATTCCCAGGCTCTGAGTCAAATGGGGCTGCATCTACATGGCAAAGTAATAGGTCTTAGATCCTGGCTCTCATCCTGAATTGTGATTGGACCCATAGCACTGCAATGTCATGGGACCCTAGGTCTGGACCCTGGGTAATACAATTGCTGTATAGTTGCATGGAGGGCTTCTATGGAGCCCAAACCCATCCCTGTTGGTAGAAGATGATGGGAGGAGTTCTTAGAGGGGGTCACATGACACCAGAAGTACTACCCCAGGGGTGGGACTTCCTATGGCAGGCAGGCAGGGCCTAAGGGGTTAGGGGCATGGCTTGTGTTTCAGGGGGTGTGGCTAAGGTGTCCCAATTTTTGGTTCAGAAAATATGGTCACCATAGCTATGGCATCAATATGGCAGTGTTGATCCTGAGTTTCCAGCTGGATCTATGAGGGGTTGAGACTACATGGAGGGGGGTGGAAAATCTCCTGAGTCCTTCACACAAAGTTCAGTTTCACCTTTTTCAGTCTTAATTGCAGAAGGAGTGCGTAAGTTTTCCAAACTTTCCTCTGACACTTGGGAACAAAGATACTTCATGATCGTTCTGGAGTTTCTTTGGCACAGCCTTTCAAGAGTGATAATATGCTCTGAATTTGCACATCCCAAGGGCCCAGTGCTGCAGACAAATAAAAAGTTGTGTTTTTCTGTAACGTGCTTCTCCAAATCAACCCCCACTTCAATCTGTGGATAGAGAGCTGGGTTCATTGTCCAGCCCTGCAAATCTCACCCCTGTATTGTAAGACAAAATACTGGCCATACAGGGTCAGACCAATGGTCCATCTTGCTCTATATCCGGTCTTCGGACAGTGGCTAATGCCAGATGCTTCAGAAGGAAAGAATAGAACAGAGTGGTTAGTGAGTGATCCACTCTGTCAGCCGGTACAGGCTTCGGGAAGGCAGGATCATTAGCATGCAAATGCATACATCTATGGGAATATTATAATCTTGCTAAAAGACAAAATCTGTTACACAGGGCCTCATATCAAGTATGTCTACACTGTAATCAAACACCCACAGCTGGCCCATGCTGTCAACAGATAGAGCAAAGCAAAGTGGGTCAACAGCCCCCGGTGCAATGTTGTGGGAAGGCAGAACTGATCCCTGCACTTCTTGGGATTTCCTCATAGCTCTGTTTGATCTGAGGAAGTGGGGTCTGGCCCACGGAAGCTCATCACTTAATAAACCATCTTGTTAGTCTTTAAAGTGCTGCATAGTCCTGTCTTTTGTTTCTCATAGCTCTGGGAGCCTTCCGTGCTGAGGAGTGTCAAAGCAGCATGGCAGTCTCTCCAGCCCTCTCCCTGCAGCACCAGTCTGCATGCTTCTGTGTTCCTAGCAGGGCAAAACAGAAGCATTCTAATGATTTGCTCTTTGTTCTCCAAATAGAGCACCTCACTCAGCTGTCATATACTTCCCTGAGCATTGAAAGGGGGATATCAAGGACATAGGTGCTGGAACTAAATGTGCAGCGAGTGCTGCAGTACCCACCAAAAAGAACCATTACAAGGAGTGACACAAAGGCTCATGAGATGGGGGGGGGGGGGGGAGTCAAGCACAAAACACAGTGCTAATAGCACTTCTGAGCACTTACAAGTGTAAGTGCTTGGCTCTGGTGCTTTACGGAACCTGCCTGGGGAACATGCACACTCTTTCTTACAAGAATATTTGATTAGACTGACTGTGCAGGAAAATAAGACTGACTGAGAGGGAAATCCCAGAGGTGGGTCATGTTGACTGGGCAGACACAGCAGAGATGGAAAATCACTGAGGTGTCTCATGCTCATTTGGCAGGTGGGACTCGATGGGAGAAAAAGGAGGTGAGTTTTGCTGACTGGACAGAAGGTGCTAAGGATGAAGTGTGCTGCCTGGCAGGTGGCTTTAGGTGGGAAAACAACTGAGGCAACTCATGCTGATGAAGCAGGAGTGGCTCAGTGGGTGAACCTGGAAGTGCATCCACCTGACAAGTCAGTGGGTGGGAAAGCCCAGAGCTGGGCTGTACAGACAGGGCAGCAGGGGCTGGGTATGAGGACCCAGGACGTGGTTGGTCTGACAGGGCAGGAGGCGCTTGGTGTGAGGAGCCAGGAGGTGGCTGGCACTGACAGAGCAGGAGGGGCTGGATGTGAGGAGCCAGGAGGCGGCTGGCACTGACAGAGCAGGAGGGGCTGGATGTGAGGAGCCAGGAGGCGGCTGGCACTGACAGAGCAGGAGGGGCTGGATGTGAGGAGCCAGGAGGCGGCTGGCACTGACAGAGCAGGAGATGCTGGCTATGAGGAGCCAGGAGGTGGCTGGGCTGACAGGACAGGAGGGGCTGGATGTGACGAGCCAGGAGGTGGCTGGAACTGACAGAGCAGGAGGGCCTAGGTGTTGTAGGAGAAAGAAAAAGCCTGAAGCATGGGCCTGGTGCTTGAACCAAAGTAAGCAAGAGTTATACAATGAGTAATAGACAGGCCATGTCCAAAGCAAATGTTTGCCTGCAAGTCAGTGTCTCTCATCACTAGAACTGCTAGCACCGATAAAAGCACATGAAGTATGTAAATACATTCCATCAGGACAGTACAAGGACAACCATCTAAGTACATGATAAAATAGTTTGAAACAAAAGTGAAAGCTTAACAATATGTAGTGAATGCTTTGAAGGAAAATACAAGGGGAGGTACCAAATGTATCATAGAACACTAGAACTGGAAGGGACCTTGAGAGGTCATCGAGTCCAGTCCCTGCCCTCACAGCAGGACCAACCACTGCCTAGACCATCCCTGATAGATGTCTGTCTAACTGCTCTTAAATATCTCCAGTGATGGAGATTCTACAACCTCCCTAGCCAACTTATTTCAGTGTTTAACTACCCTGACAGTTAGGAAGTTTTTCCTAATGTCAAACCTAAACCTCTCTTGCTTCAGTTTAAGCCCATTGCTTCTTGTCCTATCATCAGAGGCCAAGGAATACAATTTTTCTCCCTCCTCCTTGTGACACCCTTTTAGATACCTGAAAATCGCTATCATGTCTCCTCTCAGTCTTTTCCTTTTCAAACTAAACAAGCCCAATTCTTTCACTCTTCTTTCATAGGTCATGTTCTCTAGACCTTTAATTATTCTTGTTGCTCTTCTCTGGACCTTCTCCAATTTCTCCACATCTTTCTTGAAATGTGGTGCCCAGAACTGAACACAATACTCCAATTGAAGCCTAATCAGTGCAGAGTAGAGCAGAAGAATGACTTCTTGTGTCTTGCTCACAACACTCCTGTTAATGCATCCCAGAATCATGTTTGCTTTTTTTGCAACAGCGTCACACTGTTGACTCATACTTAGCTTGTGGTCCACTATGACCCCTAGATCCCTTTCTGCAGTACTCCTTCCTAGACACTGCATTGTAACCACAATCATATGAGGTCAAGCCCAAAAGAATGAAGTTTAGCATCTCCGTTCTACCCTTGTATAAGGATCTTAAGGGTACATGACAACTAAGACTAAAAATTGCTATTAAAAATAAACTGGGCACATTAGTGCAAAGATTCAGAAGGAGACCCCTCATGAAGAAGAGGAGAGGTTAAGTATATCTTTGGAACAAATATTGCAAAAGTTTAGGCCCATGGTCTGACAATGTCTTAGCTGATATTTATACCATGCAGACCTTGAGAATAAATTGGGTAAATATTTACAGGTTTACAAACCCTTAACCTCAATCAAAAGAGATACTGCCATAGTCTGGCCATCATGAAAAACCTGTAATGACGTGTTTTTAAAAATTAGCTGACTGCAGAAATAAAAATTTGGATTTACCCAGGAAAAGGTACCAGATGGTGTGGAGGCTAGTTAAGGAGCCCATCCTTCTTGCTAAACTGGTAGTGGAACAAAACCTGTGTCCAAAAGGGGCCATTCAGCAAGCAAAGCAGGATCAGTCCCAGACAAGCAGGCAAGCAAGCAAGCAAGACTGGAGAACAGGTTCAGAGCCCTGAGGGTATAGTGACAGGAGTAAGGGAAATCATTAAGTATAGGCACTGGACATTCAAATCATTGGAACAATACTTGGAATGGTAAAATACTTGGAAGTTTTCATTTCAAGGAAAAAGCAAGTGATATAAGGAAAAAGAGTGAGAAATTAACTCTGGAGTTTGGAGGAAATTGAGCAGTTAAAATAATGTAAAAATGTTATAAAGGAAAAGTGTTATGGAAGAAGACTTCTTTGTTTCCTTGAGCCTTTCTAAAGGAAAAATGGGCCCTTTTCCAAAGAAATATTTGTAAGTAATCCAGGCAAAGAGACAATCTAATAATCATTTGACTATGAACACTTTAGTCAGATTTGCTAAAAGAACACAAAGGATTTCTATTGGAACTTAACTACCCCCAAAGGTATAAAAGGGAATGCAATTTTTGTACAGCCATGCAGAAATAATTAAAACCATGTACAAAGCAATGTTAAGAAAATAATATGTATGTATCTGTATGTGCATATATATTATACATTGTGTAAATGTGAGGTTTTTAGGACCTAACCAACAAAACCTCTTGCAAGTTTCTGAAATTCTGTTTTGTAGGCTTAACATACAGTGGTTTGGTTTTATTTTCAATGAGACCATTTCATTCAAAGTTGCAAAACTGACAAGACAATTTTGCCAGATAAGAAAACTAGTGTTATTTGATTTTGGTGGTTAGCATTTAACCCTTAAGGTATTTCAGTGCTTTATAAAGTTCATTATCTTGTTATAGATCAAATTGTGGCCGGTACAAAAGGCAGCCAGAACCAAGAAAATGGGGAGAGATTCTAGATTCTTGATTTTGTTAATAATAGCAAATAAAAGCTAAAAGTAAAGAAAAAAGAGGAATGCTAGTGCAAATGAAACACTGATCTATAAGATGGCTCTAAGTAATCAGAATGTCACTTTAATTAAAGTACATGAAAACTATGAGCATAAAAACACCTTATGTAAAAATGATATGGCTAATGAAGGTGTAGTGAGTCACTATTTGACTCACCCGCCCACTGCTAAAGACCCCTCCCCCCTGCCTTGCGGGGGGGACGGGGGACTATTGGACCTGGAATTCAACTGAACATGGGGGACAAATAATGAATAATGGGATCGGGGTGCAGGTCAAAGGTTTAAAATGAGGGAACCAGATGGGGACACCAAACAGAGAACCTCTGACAGCACTCACTGCTCCTTGAAGCTGGCCAGGGAGCCAGTGGATGCTGCAGAGGAACTCTGCCAGGATGCGTGAGACTAGGGAGGAACAGAAGTAGGCCCCACAATCACAGAGCACCCCTTCGTCCAGCTTTCTCCTTCAGGTATTGTAGATGGCAGCTTTCACTAGGGCCAGGAGAAGGTTGACTTGAAGGTTTCGTGACTTTTTGGGGCCATGGATGGGGTGTGCATAAATGAAAAGGTGCGGGGAAAAGTGCAGCCAGAGCCTCAGCAGGAGGTGCTGGAAGAGCTGGAAAAGGAGCTGCTACCTGGTGCATTCTATGCAGGCATGGGCCAGGTTTTCCCTTGTGCAGATGTTGTTGCAGATGTTGCAGAATGGGCAGATGTTGTTGCACTTCTTCAGACCTCCTGAGAAACAAACCCCGACAAAGGGTGGGCTGGAGCAGTATTGCTTTTGGGGTTGTTTATTGGTACAGATTCTTAAGAGTAAGGTGATACTCACACACATACATCACATTCATGCTGGCAGTTTGGAGGCAGGCTGCAAGTGCCGTGTAGATTATTTTTGATTTTGCAGGTGGCTGGAGTGCTGGCCTGTCATCAGCTTTCGGGAGACTCAGCCATGATGTTCCTTAGGAGATCTCTTCAGATCAGCAGGAGGCTTTACTTTCTCTGGGCCGGTCCCAGGTTTCTGCTGTGATATTGCATCTTGTCTGAGAGAAAGAGATTTTCTGGCTGCTTCTCAGTTAATTTGTCTGCTTGCAGGGTCTTTGCCTTAAAAGATCACAGATCCTAAACTGCCTTGGATTGGGTATTTCTCATTCATATCTCACACACATTCTACAGGTTACATACATATTCATAAGCAATATGGTTTCTAGGTAAAATTCAGCTTTATGACCTGAAGTATCCAGAAACCTACCATAAATTGGATTACTTGACATACTAAAAGGAACTAATGTAAATAATATGGGTTAACATACCAAAGGCATGATACAGAGCTTAACATAAATTGTAACTAAGAGAGGTAGGGTCAAGGGGAAAGCAGAGGAGTATGTCCAGTCAGCTAGATGCCAGTGGGGTGGGGGTAATGCCCGACTAGTTACAGGTGTCGGGGATAGGGATGAACTGCGCCAAGTACACGCCTGTGCTCACGACTCCATGGAGAAACTGCCAACTTATGTCCTTGATGGGCCGTGGGATCAGGGTGAAATACATACTGGTTCACCGGGGTTCCTTACTCTTGACAGCTCTTAGATGGTCCCCCCATTTGGTATCAGGGTTGAGGGTGAGGAAATGCAACATATGGAGCACAAACATGTACAGTTGGTCTCTGGATATGGTTCGGAAACAGACTAGCTGCAAATCCTGCAGCCACCTGGGGGTCCAGGGATGGGAAACCAGGGGGGCCCCACAGAACAGGGGACTGAGAAAGAAGGCTGGAGGGCTTGCAGTGAGGGAGGGATGGGGCCTACTCTCTCTCAGGGTTATCTGCAAGAAATCGAGAGGAAATCCTTCATCTCCTGGAGTATGCACAAGGGGGTTCAGAGGGTGGAGAGCCCCATGCGTTGAGCAAGCACCCAGGGATCCACCCAGTCCCCCCTGTCATAGTCCAGGAGGTCTCCAACCCTCAGTGGCCACAACAGACCTTGTCATTGAGAACAGCTTCCAGGTGTGAAGGAGTTCCTGTTAGAACTCGGCAGCTCTGAAATGTCTCGCAAAGACCAATTGGGTGAAGAAAAAAGAGCTGCCAGTCATATTGGAGCCCTCGGAAGTGGCGGAGGAAAGTGCTCCATGCTGGACTACCTGCACTATAGAGGAGTCTTTGCAAGGCCTGGAGGCGGAAGGTCTGGACCTAGCTGTGCATGCAGACTAGGCCCTGTCCCCACTTCTCCAATGGGAGACACAGGACCCCTGCAGAGACTCAGTGCAATCCTGACCAGAAGAACTCCAGAGCTGTCCTCTGGAGTTGGACCAGGACCTCTGGGGCCAGGCCCAAGGTGTTGAGCTGGTGCCAGAGCATAGACAGGACTAGCTGGTTCAGCACCAGCACCCTCCCTCACAGGGAGAGACACTGGATCAGTCCTCCCCATCCGCAGCCACTCACCCACGCAGGCCTCCAAACCTTGCCAGTTCTCCAGCAGGGAGGAATGTATGGCAGATAGAAAAACACCAAGATAGAGCAGCGGACCCATGTTCCATCTCATCTGATGGCCTGAAGCGCAGGTGGGAGGAAGCCTGCTTGCCACCCATCACCAATCACCATGCCAGAGCTCTTAACCCAGCTGACCCAGGCGGAGGAGGCCACCAAGTAGATGGCTTGGTAGGCCTCCACCCACACTAAGTCGCCTGGGTCCTGGACCACGAGGAGCATGTCATCAGCGTATGTTGTCTGTGATGTATGTTGTATGTCATGTGGCTACTTTTTATGAATTTCAGTTTGTTGCAACAAAAGTCAGTTTTATACTTCTTTACAACTATAAGTGGTACCACACTATTTTCATATTATGTTTAGAGTATAATATTATTAATACCATTTTTGCAAAGTTCAAAAATATTTCATTAGCATATGTACATATATTTCTTCCTCAACACATAATGCAATTGCAAACCAAAGCATCTCTGTTATTAATTACAGTTTTTTTATTAAAAGACAAATGTTAGGGGAAACCTCAAAAGGTAAATGTGATATTAACAAAGTGTTAATTTTTATAAATTTGTTTGCATTTTTAAATATAGTTATAAGAATGCCACAGTTAAATGGTCCAAAAAATAACAATTTATGCATAAATCTAACCAAATTATTTCTACGGGCTTCCCCCTTGTCAACAGGCTTCCACCTTTGTTTCCCAAAACAATCAAGTGTCAGAAAACTGTAAAACTGTCAGGGCTGATCCCCACTCTGGCACTATAGGTATGTCTAGACTACATGGCTCCTTCGAGGGAGCCATGTGGATGAGTTTACTAGACATAGGAAAATGAAGCAGCAATTTAAATAATCGCCGCTTCATTTACATCAAAATGGCCACTGCGCTGTGCCGATCAGCTGTTTGGCAGCACAGCGGGGCTGTCTGGACACGCCGCAGTCAACAAGGGAAGCCTTTGTCGACCGCTCCAGTAAACCTCATTTCACAAGGCATACCGGAGTGGTCGACAAAGGCTTCCCTTGTCGACCGCGGCACGTCCAGACTGCCCTGCTGTGCCGCCAAACAGCTGATCGGCACAGCGCGGCAGCCATTTTTATGTAAATGAAGCGGTGATTATTTAAATCGCCGCTTCATTTTCCTATGTCTAGTAAACTCATCTACATGGCTCCGTCAACGAGCCATGTAGTCTAGACATACCCTATGAGTGCAGAAGGTGGGGGCCCACAAGAGACCTTAAAAATACCTTGCTCTACAGGTTCTGTTTACAAAAACTCACCAGAGTCATAGATTTACTAACTTTGAGGGGATAGCTGCCATCATCAAGTGATTTGCCCTAAAAAACAGGGAGAACCACTTGAATCCCCTCCAGGGTACCCCAAGCTCTTTTACCACAGGAGAGCTTGAAAGAACAAGAGAAGAGAAAATCAAACTGCAGTCTTTGGTATCTGACCACTCAGTCTAGGCAGGCAGACATGCACACACAGACAGACCTTTTGTACTTTCCAGGACACAAGAATCAAATCATCACCTTAAAAAAGTGATTTTTATTACAAAACAAAAATTATACTTGATAAAGCACACTGGGTTGCTAGATGTTACAGAGCAACTAAGGAAAACAAATTAAAATACACAGAAAATCTCTGGGAACAATGCTTAGATGGTAAATGGGGAGGGGAGGCATAGATTCACACAGAGCAGTTCAAACCAAACCACAAAAATAAAGAAAAATACCCTGATTGTGACTAGATACTTTTTCCCTTTATTTACTCACAATCCCTTCTATGTTCAGTCCACTTCTATCCCCCAAATTTCTTGGAAGCATGGTAGTCCTGCCTGGGTTTAAATCATTCGGTGTCTCTCAACTCCTGGTTTAACTCTTCCACACAAAGAAAACAGGCAAGGTATCTTATACAATTCAAATTTCAGCACTCTATCCCCATTAGTTCTTCTGGCTCCCTACCAACACCTTGCTAGCTATCTATAACCCTTTAAACACTGGGTGCTAGCCAGCACTCCTCCTATCCATAACAAATACTCTGAGGCTTTGTCTACACTGCGAGTTTTTGCGGCAGAAAATATGCTAATGAGGGACTCATTAGCATAAGTCGTGATATCATTAGCATATTTTCTGCTGTTTCTTTTTCGCAAACAGGGTTTTTGTGGAAAACGGAAGTGGCTACATTGCTTCTTTTTGCACAAAAACCCCTTGCACAGAAAGAAATGGCAGAAAATATGCTAATGATATCGTGACTTCTGCCACAAAAATTCGCAGTGTAGACAAAGCTTCGAAGTATTTGCATCATCCTGCATTTAAATTTCATGTTGGGTTTTATTGCCTCTATTTAAAATTCATTCTGGTTTATTTTTTATTCTCTTTTAAGTTCTGTTAAAGGGAAGTTTTGTTTGCTAATGTTTGTGCTTCTAAACAGTTAACAAAAGTGAAATAGGTATTTCACAAGAAAAATTTCACAAAAAAATTAACTCTAAAAAGCTTGGTAAAAATATGCTACTAGCTCTCTTTCTAAAACAGAGTGCTCAGAATGGGAAAGTAATACACCTTCTCACAGAAGACTGTAAGCATCTATTTTAACAGTTAAGTATTATATTTAGTATAAAATATTAGTAATGTATCAAGTGAAAATGAATGGCTGTTCAACACTACAAAAGTTATAGTTTGTGTTGTAAAAGGTTTGGTCCTATCACATGGTAACCAAACTAAATTAATCTGTGTATTACATTTTGGGTTTCTAAAAACAAGAGAAATGTAAAACAAGCAAACAAACAAAAATGTTAATTTTGTTAACTAATTTAAACCATTTAAGGTTGCATCCTACAGACCAAAGACACCGAAGATATCTCACCACAAAGACACCGGTATACAGTGAAGAAATGCCCAAGTATCAAGAAAAGAAAAATGAAATGTATTATAAATAAGAGACTGGTGAAATGCACCTAAATCTAGAAATCAGCTAGAAATCACTAATTAACTTAAAGTTGGCTATTGTGTGAAGTGAACAGTTATTGCTGTATTATTGCTGCACATAATTCACAATGTGCATAACATTGCTAAACTGTTAAGCCATCACAAAGGTAAAAAACAAACAACAGCCAACAACAATAAAAAACAAACTAGTAAACAAAAAGTTGCAGAGTAACTATACATTGGATAAACAAATTCACTCTTACCATAATTTACCATTTGAGGTCAGTGACACTGTATTCCAACTGAGGCACATGTTATTCAAAACAATCTTGTTCCATGTCTGGGCACCAATACTAAATCTTGACATAACATTTGATAAATTGGTTACTGTCCATTCCATAGGTTATCTGGAACAGTGGTTCCCAACTACCGGTCTACAAACCAGTAGCAGGCCACAACCCCCTGCCTGCCAGACTGCAGCACAATGCCAGGCCATGCCCCCAGCTACTAATGAGCCCCACCCGCTGGGGAGCTCCAGTAAGGTGTGCATCTGCGTGTGCACTAAAAATTCTCCTTCCACGGTGTGTGGCACTGTGGGCTGCCCCAGTGTGCTGCAGCTGTAGCCAGTCCATGGTGAGACTGTCCCTTCTGGGGCAGCCTCATCACGGACCTGGTTCCAGATCCAGCAGCAGCCAGCCGGCAGGGCTACATGATGGTAGCTGCCATGTCCTTTCTATTGCAGGCAGCCTGGCCTCTATCGATATCACTGAGGAGAATCAGGTTAGAGGCCCCAGGAAGCCACACTGGTGTCCTCAATTTCTGCTCCTCCTCTGGCAGGGCCCAGCTTCTCCTGTGGGGTCTCCCCTGCTGACTCCGTGTGCAACCACTTCCCAACATCCTAGGGCACCAGAGCTGGCAGCACCTGTCAGAGTTGTGGGGGGGAGCCAAGCTCCCTGGCTCAAACCAGCGGGTGTCAGAGGGGCTAGTACTGCCTGGCTGTTGGGTGGGTGCTGTGAGCCCAAGACATGCACAGGCTGAGTGACTCTGTGCCTCTAGGCCCTGATTGTTAATGGCTTGGAGGAAGACCTCGAGCCACCAGAAACATGCACCCACCCCTGTTGGTTGTGCTGCAGACACCGCCGATCCCGGGCATGTGTCAGGGGCCGGGCTATCAACAGGCCTGGCAGGGCAGGGGCAAGGTCTCCTCCCAGACAGGAGGACTGCATGGAGCCCAGCATGGCAGCCATAGAGCAGCCAAGACCTGGGCAGCAGCATTCAGCTGGTGGCTGGGAGGCAGTGTAGAGCTAGGTGAGGGGGGGCAAGGCAGGCACTGGGGGCTCCAGGGGTAGGGCTAGTGCTGGGGGGCTCTGGGGATGGGAGTTCTGGGGGGCTGTCACTAGGGACTTCTGGGGGTGGGGCTAGTAGTGCAGGGCAATGAGGACAGGGCTGGCACTGGGTGGCTCTGGCAATGGGGCTAATATTAGCAGCTGGCACTGGGGGGAGACTGGGGAGTTGATTGCAGTGGGGCTCTGGAAACAGTAGGCTGGTGCTGGGGAGTCTGGTGGGGGGGTTCTAAAGGATAGGGGGCTGAAACTGGGGGGGGACTCTGAAGACAAGACTAGCACTGGAGGGATTGGGTGCAGGGGAATCTGGGGACAGTGGCTGTCACTGGGGAATAGTGGAGGGATGGGGGCTCTAGGAGTTAGGACTGGCACTGGGGGACTTTAGAGGCTGGGGCTTTTGGTGCACCAGTCACATTTTATTTCCATATTTGCATGTACAGGTGGTGGCTGGTACTGACAGGGTACAAGGCTCTGGGTGAGAGGACCTCAGAGGTGCTGGCCTGATAGGGCAGGAGGCACTGGGTGTGAGGCGCCAGATGGTGGCTTGCACTGATAGGGGCAGGAAGCTCTGGGTGAGAGGGGCTCGGAGGTGCCTGGGTTGACAAGGCAGCCGGTGGTGAGTGTGAGGAGCCAGGAGGTGTCTGGGCTGTCAGAGCAGGAGGCACAGAGTGTGTGGGGTGAGGAGGTTGCTGACACTGACAGGGGCAGAAATGGCTGGGTGTGAGGAACCAGCAGATGTTAGGCTGAGAGCACAATAGGCGCTGAGGCGACATTTATACTGGCAGCTTCTTGCGCAAGAACAGCCATTCTTGTGCAAAAACTTGCCTGCTGCTACACTGCACACGCGTTCTTGTGCAAGTAAATTTACAGTGTAGCGTTGTAAAACAGGGCTTCTTCCAGAAGAGTTATTCTTCTCCCCATGAGGAATAAGCCCTCGTGTGCAAGAGCTTTTCCACAAGAGGGCAGTGTAGACAGGCAACATGAATTTCTTGCGCAAGAAGCCCCTATTGTTAAAATGGCCATCGGAGCTTTCTTCCGCAAGAGAGTGTCTACACTGCCATGGATGCGCTTGCGCAAAAGCATATGCCAGTGTAGACGCACTCTTGTGGAAAACTTTTTGCGCAAGAACTCTTCTGCAAAACAGTTCTTACACAAGAAGCTGCCAGTGTAGACGTAGCCGCATGAGAGTGAGGAACCAGGAGGCAGCTGGTTTGACAGCATAGAGGGACTGGGTGTGAGGAATCAGCAGATAGCTGGCACTAACAGGGAAGGAGGGGGCTGGGTGTGAGGAGCCTGGATGTGCTAGCCTGAAAGGGAAGTAGGCAGTGGCTGTGAGGAGCCAGGAGGCAGCTGACACTGACAGGATACAAGACACTGGGTGTGAGGAGCCAGGAGGCGGCTGGCACAGAAAGGAATAGGAAACACTGAGTGTGAGGAGCCAGGAGGTGGCTGGCACTCACAGGGCAGTAGGCAGCTGAGTGTGAGAAGTCAGGAGGCAGCTGGCACTGACAGGGTGTCAAGACTGTTCCCCATTCTGGCATTCTGAGTGCTGAATGTGGGAGCCCGCAAACAGCTCAAAAAGAAACCTTGCCTCTACAGGCACTGTGTACAAAAACTCCCCAAAGTCACAGATTCCTTGGCTCTGAGAAATAAACAAAGAAACAAAACAAGCTGCCACCATCAAGTGATTTTACCCCTAAAACAAGGGGTTAACACTTGAACCCACCCGCAGGGGTACCCTAAGCTCTTTTGCCACAAGAGAGCATGAAAAAAGAAAAGAAAAAAACAAGCTGCAGTCTCTGGTAGTTGACCTCTCAGTCTGAGGCATGCAGACACACACACAGAGACAGACAGACCTCCTCTCCCTTCCAGGACATAAGAATCAAATTGTCACCTTAAAAAAGTGATTTTATTATAAAACAAAAGTTATACTTGATAAAGCACACTGGGTTGCTAGATGTAACAGAGCAACTAAGGAAAACAAATTGAAACACAGAGAAAATCCCTGGGAATAATGCTGATATGGTAAATGGGGAGGGGAGGCATAGATTTACACAGACCAGTTCAAAGCAAACAACGAAAAATACCCTGATCATGACTAGATTCACTTTTTCCCTTTACCCTGAATTCCTTGGAATCATGGCAGTCCTGCCTGGGTTTAAATCATTCTGTGTGCTCACACTCCTGTGTGTCTTAACTCTCCCATGCAAAAGAATAAGCCAGGTACTTTATTTCATCACTTTATTCCTATTGGTTCTCCTGGCTCTCTGCCAACCCCCTTGCTAGTTACCTGAGTTTAACTCCTTAGTCACCAGGCGCTGGCCAGCTATCCATCACGGGGCAGGAGGTGCTAGGTGTGAGGCGCCAGGAGGCAGCTGGAACTGACAGGGCAGGAGGCACTAGGTGTAAGGAGGCAGGATGTGCTGGCCTGAAAGGGCAATAGACAGTGGGTGTGAGGAGCAAGGAGGAGGCTGCCATTAACAGGGCAGGAGGCAGGTGGGTGTGAGGCGCCAGGAGATGCGTAAGCTAACAAGGTAGGAGAGGCTGGGTGTCAGGAGCCAGGAGGTGAATGGCACTGACAAGGGCAGGAGGGGCTGTAGGTGAGGAGCCAGGACGTGCCGTGCTGACAGGGCAGTAGGCGCTGGGTGTGAGGAGTCCCGAGGTGAATGTCACTGACAGGGCAGGGGGGGGCTGGGTGAGAGGAGCTCAGAGGTGCTGACCTCAAAGGGCAAGGAGGGGTTGGATGTGAGGAGCCCTGAGTCAGCTGGCACTGACAGGGCAGGAGACGCTGGGTGTGAGGAACCAGGATGTGCTGTTCTAACAGGGCAGGAGGGGCTAAGTGTGAGGAGCGAGGAGGCAGCTGGCACTGACAGGGCAGGAGGGGCTGGGTATGAGGAATGAGGAGATGATGGGCTAACAGCGCAGTAGGCAATGGCTGTGAGAAACCAGGAGGCTGCTGGCTTTGACAGGCAGGAGGCAACGGGTGTGAGGAGACAGGAGGTGGCTGGCACTGACAGAGCAGTAGGCGCTGTGTGTGAGAAAGCAGGAGGTGCTGGACCAGGGCTCTGCAGGCCAGATCCAGCCCGCCAAGCAAGCTGATCTGTGCCATGGAGGCCCTGCCGCTCTCCCCACCCCCAGGTCAATCAGGACCTTGGGGCGGGGAGAAGCATGCAAAGTCTCCTCCCGCTTTGCCCCTGCCCTGCAAGGGGTTTGCGGCGCTTAGAAATGCTGTGCGCTCCTGACAGGACAAGAGGAGATGTTGCATTCTCCCATCACCCCCAAAGCCCTGATTGGCCTGGGGGCAGGGTGGGGAGTGTGCAATGTGAGCACTGCACACTCCTTCCAGGATGGGGGCAGGGTGGGAGGAGACTTCATGTGCTCCCCCTGCCCCCAGGCCAATCAGTCTTCTCCCACCCTGCAAGTGGCTCAGCACTTAAAGTCAACTGCCAGCTGCTGCCAGGAGGTGCTGTGATGACAGGGAGTTAAGTGCTGGGTGTGATGAGCAAGCAGGCGGCTGGCACTGACAGGGTAAGAGTGGCTGCGTGTGAGGAGCCAGGAGGCTTCTAGCACTCACTGGGTGGAGTTTCTGGATGAAAGGAGCCAGGAAATGCTGGCTTGACAGGGTTTCAGGCACTGGGTGTGAGGAGCCAGGAGGTGAATGGGCTGACAGGGCAGGAGAGACTGGGTGTGTGGAGCCAGGAGGTGGCTGAAACTGACAGGGCAGGAGGCTCTGTGTGAGAGGAGCCAGGGGGTGACTGGGCTGACAGGGTGGAAGGTGTTGTGTGTAAAGACCCAGGAGGTGGATGGGCTGACAGGGGAGGAGGGGCTGGGTGTGAGAAGCTAGGAGGTGGCTTGCACTGACAGGGTAGGAGCACTGGGTGTGTGGAGCGAGGTGGTGGCTGGCACTGACAGGGCAGGAGAGGCTGGGCTTAGGAGCCAGGAGGTGCTGAGCTCACAGGGCAGTAATCACTAGCTTTGGGAAGTGAGGAAATGGCTGGAACTCACAAAGCAGCATGGGCTGGGTGTGAATAGCCAGAAGGTGCTGGGCTGAAAGCACAGCATGCACTGGGTGTGATGAGTGAGGAGACAGCGGGCATGGACAAAGGGAGGAGGCGCTGGGTGTGATGAGCCAGGAGGTCCTGGACTGACAGCATAATAGGTGCTGGAGCCAGGAGGTGGCTGACTAACACAAGCAGGAAGGACTGGATTTGAGTAGGCAGGAGGTGGCTGGCAAAGCCAGGGCAGAGGGGGGCTGGGTGTTAGCAGCCAGGAGGAGGTTGGCACTGACAGGGCAGGAGTCTCTTAGGCTTCGTCTACACTACAGGGTTTTTGCACAAGAAGCCTTTTGCAGAAGAGTTCTTCCTCAAAAACTTCTTGCACAAAAGTGCATCCAAACCTCAAAGCACATCGCAAAAAGCGATGTCCTTTTGTGCAAGTGAGCGGCCACACTGCATGGATGCTCTTGCGCAAGAAAGCGCTGATGGCCATTCACAGAATGGCCATCAGAGAACCTGGGCTTTTTTGGATAGGGGTTTCTTGCGCAAGACACCCCTGCAGAGCAGCTACACTTGCCTTTTTGCACAAGAACTCTTGCACAAAAAGGAGTTATTCCTCGTGGGGCAAGGACTAACTCTACCACCAAAAGCCTTCTTTTCTGCCAATTTACTTACACAAAAGTGTGCTTGAGGTGTGGACGCTCCACTGGTTTTTGTGCAAAAACAGGTGTTTTTGTGCAAAAACCTTGTAGTGTAGACGTAGCCTTAGTGAGAGGAGCCAGGAGGTGACAGAGTAGGAGGCGCTGGGTGTGAGGAGCCAGGAGATGCTGTGCATAATATACCAGGTTGGGTTTGGGCACTGCTGAGAGCATCAGATCAGCGCGAATTGCTTAAAACCAGGGCTACTTAATGCCCACGACTGGAGTCCTTTCCCATTTAGGCAACGAACTAGTCACACAGAGTACTTCAACAGGGGCAAGAGGGGCTGGGTGTGAGGAGTCAGGACTTTCTGGCTGACAGGGCAATAGACAATGGGGCTGTGTCTAGACTGGCGCGATCTTGTGCCAGAGCTATGCAAATGAGGCTCAGCGTGGAATATCACTGAGCCTCATTTGCATAACTAATGAGCCGCCATTTTTGCAGAAGAGGCTCTTGCGCAAGACAGAGCTGTCTACACTGCCCCATCTTGCGCAAGAAAAACCCTCTTGCGCAAAGCCATTATGCTGATTATTTTCAGCACATCAGCTGCTAGAAGTGGGCCTTACCCTCTTTGACTGAATTAACCTCGTTATCTCTAGCCTTATTCTGGCCTGCATATTTATACCTGCCTCTGGAAATTTCCACTACATGCATCTGATGAAGTGGATCTTTGCCCACAAACACTTATGCTCCAATACATCTGTTAGTCTATAAGTTGCCACAGGACTCCTTGTCGCAGGAACCAGGTAGTGGCTGGCACTGACAGCATTAGAGGGGCTGAGTGTAGGAGCCAGGAGGCGGCTGGCACTGACTGGGCAGGAGGCTATGGGTAAGAGGAGCTAAGAGGTGCTGGCCTAACAGGGTAGGATGCACTGAGTATAAGAAGCCAGGAGGTGCCATGCTGACAACATAGTAGGAGCTCCCCACTATGGCACTGACAAGACAGGACAGGCTGGGTGTGAGGAGACAGGAGGCAGTTGGTGTGACAGTTCACCCCCTCAGGCTTTATGAAAAGGAATGATGGACTTAAATGTACATATCTCAAAGGTGCTTTGAGCAAATTACTTTATGTAACCTATCAATCTTCATGTCTTAATCTGCTGGATACATTTATCTTGTTTTGGTCTATGTATCATTCTTGTGTGTAAAATTAGACATGTGAAGTAGGGAATATGGGTTTTAAATGGATGAAAGAAAGTCATCAAGCTGCCAGCCTGGCCACCAAAGGCCACATGCGAACCTAGGAGCAGGTTTGCATGAAAAATCAAGTTGGTCTGGTGAGACCCCCCCAACCCTGGGCTCTGAGCTTCCCCTCCCCTTTCACCTCCTTGCTTCCCCCTTCCAGCTCCCTCCTCCCAGGTTTCCCCCTCCCCCTCACCTTTTCCCAGTCTCCCCAGAGGTTCATCCTCCCCCCCCAGTTTTGTTCAATAAACCCAGTTTCTATTTTTGAACATGTGTCTTTTGTTTGACATCAGGAAGGGGGGCTAGGGAGGGGTAAGTGGAAGGAAGTGAGGGAGGAATGCTCTCCCGCAGGGCCTCCTGGATCCTGACAGCCCCCTGATGTACCCCCCAGATGGCAGCCTGCAGCAAGTTCAACTGGGCTGATGACAACGACCCCATGAGATGCATTCTTGTGTGTAAAATTAGACATGTGGAGTAGGGAATATGGGCTTTAAATGGGTGAATGAAAGTCATCAAGGGCAGCCTCTGTGTCTGGGCAATCATAGCCTTTTGTCCTTAAGTCATAGCAGTGGTTGGTAGGGGCCAGGTGACTCCCCATGCAATAAGGGAATCTTTTAAAACAATAGGAAAGTAGGAGTCTTGTCTTTGGCTGGCACACCCAGGAGAGTGAACCAGAGACCCCCAGGGGAAGTAGAGATTTGCCTGGTTTTGGAAAGCTTGGCTGGGAAAGAAAGAGTTTTAGAGTGAGTTTGTAGTAAGTTTGTGCTGAAGTTTTTGTGCAGAAGTTGTTACCTGTCCCTGGAGCAGCTAAGGAAATAACCCAGACAAACGGTTAGCTGAAGCAGCACTAAAGCTAATTTATTAATACAGATTCTTAAGGATAATGTGATATTCACATCCACATTGCATTCATACTGGCAGTTGAAGGTAGGCTGCAGATGTGGTGTAGATAACTTCTAATTTCACAGGTGGCTTGAGCTGGCAAGGCATCAGCTTCCTGGAGACCAACCAGGAGGCTTACGTCTATCCCTGGAGTCCCTTGAATCCACAGGATGGTTACTGCCTCTTATTCAGTCCCAGGTTTCATATGCTGTTACATGCCTTCTTCGAGCAGTGTCCCTGTGGGTGCTCCACGGTAGGGCCCATCCCGGCTCCACAGATAGGAGACTTTCAATAGCCGTAGTCAGCTGGACTGCGCATGTGTGGTCAGCGTCGCATGATGTTCACGCCCTTTGCCTCATGTGCATGGTCCAGCTCCTCTCAACTGCTCTTGGTTGCAGAGGGAGCTCTCCCTTTTTCCTCAACTTCATCTAGTCAGACAAGCAAAATATAGTAATTAGTTAGTAGTTGTTGTTATTGTTACCAGTTTATAGTTAGTCATAGTTTATAGTTAATTTTTTTTTAAACCCACCTTTTTTTCTTCCTTTTACCAGCCTTTAGGCCACTGACAAAAAAACCCCAACCCAACATTGAACAGATGATGTGGGTTCTCTGCACTTCAAAAAATGCGATGCTTGTCACAAACCCATGCTGGCCTCAGATGGCTATTTATCTTGTATCCGCTGTTTGGGCGAGGCTCATGTGCCTCAGAAATGCGCCCATTGCTCAGAGTTAACAGCGAGAGCAATGGGACAGAGAAATGTGCCTTCAAATGATTTTATTTGACAGGACTCCTCATCCAGAGCTATCCCAGACCTTGCTGTGACAGAAATGCAGGGTGCTCTCTCCAGGGGCAGCCCCAACTAAAAAGAAACAGGCTTCACTGTGACATTCTCTGCCACCGGCCCTGCTGAGCAGGGTGAGCATGGGAGACAAACCTGGAACATCCGGTACTACCTTTTCCTATGCAAAGGCGGTTCTAGGCACAAGACCTAAAAAGGCACCAGCAGCGCTGCCAACTGCATGGGCATTGATGGCACCGAGATCAGCATTGGTACCGGTGGCCTCATCTTCTAAAGCACCGGCAGCGGTATCCACGCTGACCCTAGCACCACGATCAGCACTGGTGGCTACAGAACCCGTGCCGCAATCCAAGCCAGTACCGGAAAGGCCTGGTGCTTTCTTGGCACCAAGGAAAGCATCTGTGAAGATCAACACATAGGAATCCAAGCCCTCTTTCAGCCTCCCTGACATTCTCTCCGGCACCAGCACCATCTCTGCCAGCACCAGGATTGCCAGTGCCACGTATTCCCCGTATGGAACGGGAGGAGCTTTCATACTCACCGCATCACAGGTCTCCATCCCCATACCTGGCAGCACCATGGAGAGACTCTCGATACCATGTCAGGCACCTCTTTCTCTCTCCACCCCCTTCGAGAGGATCTGCAGTCTTTCCCCACTCACCTGCGCTGTCCCCACAGGCGGCGTATGGGGGGCGGGGGGGGAGCACAGGAGTGCCTTTTCTTCTAGGTGTTCCTCGCCTGGAAGATCGTACCATTACAACTACCACCATCGCAACCACATACTGTACTATTCGTCCCATCACCATTACCACCAGTCGCATTCGAGAAATGGTCCCTGTGTTGTTATATGTTGCCCATATACACACCTGTCTCTAACGCCATGTGAACGATACCCCCTGCCACCACCACCTCAAGCACATCACTGGCAACCAGAGGCTAAAGACCAACAACCTAACACTTCACCTATTGACCAGCCCCAGGCCCCCCAACGATCTTAAGCAGTTCCAGGACTTGTTTAAGAGAGTTGCATTGAGCCAGGAGGTCCAACTGGAGGAGGTGCAGGATAAACAATACTGCCTCCTTAAAAATCTCCAGCCCCCACATTGGGCCAAAATAGCACCCCCGATAGATAAGGCAATCATGGAGGCTTCAGAAGAGATTTGGCAGACCCCTGCCTCTGCCCCACCAACAAATAAAAGGGCAGATAAGAAATACTTTGTGCCATTAAAGGGAATGGAATTTTTATTCAACCATCCCCAGCCAAATTCGCTCATTGTAGATGCCGGGCAGCACATGTCTAAGGCCCCTCAGTACAGGAATGCTACAATGGAGGACAGCAAAAGATTAGATCTATTTGGCAGGAAGGTGTACTCCTTGGCTATACTACTACTTTGCATTGCCAACTATGCTGTGCTCTTCTTGAATCATGATTTCGATAATTATACCAAACTTACAACATTGATGGAGCAACTCCGAGACTCCAAGAGACCTATCTTAAAATCCATAGTCCAAGAAGGCTATGCCTCAGCCAGGACAGGTCTTCAGATTGCTCTGGATGTCACGGACACAGCTGCCTGTTCCATGGCTACTGCAGTTGCGATGAGGAGGTCTTCATGGTTGCAAACTGTGGGAGTTCCAAGAGAGTTACAGAGCAAGGTAGAGGACCTCCCTTTTGACAAACAAAAGCTCTTTGCCAAGAAAACAGATGAGGTCCTCCATTTCGGCAAAGATTCACGTATTACCCTCTGGAATCTGTGTAGGTATACGCCTCCATACCACCGTAAATGATATGTACTGTACTAGAGGCACCACGAATGCCCATATAATAGGCAACAGCAGCGTGGTTTCGATCAGTCGCAATCAAGGCAGCGACCTCAAAGAAGGCGCAATCAGACCAACTGCACCCCTAATCAACTGGCCAACAAGCTACAGATTTGACTCCTTGGTCAAGGGCTTGCAACCACTTCCCGTTGTCAACCCAGAACTTCACATCTCACCTCTTTTTCACCACCATCTGAGGCCGTTTTATCGCCAATGAGCTACCATCACATCTGACTTGGGTTTTAGAGATCGTGTCATCCAGTTTCACCATCCCCTTCCTTTCTCTGCCTCCAACTACCCCACCCACCCCGTCCCTCTTCAGGGACACTTCTCATGAGAACTTGTTAAGACAAGAGGTCCATCATCTCCTCTCCATTGAGGCTGTAAAGAAGGTACCAGACAACTTCAGGGGAAAAGGGTTCTATTCTCACTATTTCCTCACGCAGAAGAAAACAGGAGGCTGGAGACCCCTACTTGATCTTCTAAAGTAGAATCGGCATCTCTGAAAATAATGGTTCAAAATGGTGACCCTTGTGCCCATAATACCAGCCTTAGACAATGGGGATTGGTTTGCAGCCCTTGACCTTCAGGATGCCTACTTCCACATCACCATCCAGCACACAGGTGATTTCTTCATTTTACAGTAGGCGGGGAACATTTCCAGTATTAGGTGCTTCCCCTCGGCCTTTCATCCTCCCCCAGAGTATTCTCAAAAACCCTTGCGGTACTGTCTCATTTGCATCAAAGGGGTGTTATAATTTTCCCCTACCTCGATGATTGCCTTATAAAAGGCCGCACCTCAGCGGAGACAGAGCATATGATAACAATAGCCAGACAGGCTTTCGATTCTCTAGGCCTAATCAACGAACAGAAGTCCACGATCAAACTTTCTCAAACTTTGGACTTCATAGGTGCTCGATTTGATTTTACTGCAGCACAGGCCTACTTACCCATCCAACGGTTCGAGTCTATCCAAGGTCTACTTTCTGTGCTGATCACCAGCCCTACTATCTCAATACTCACTTGCCTGCAGCTAATAGGCCATATGGCTATAACAACTTATGTAGTCCACCATGCAAGACTACACTTCTGCTGCCTTAAGCACTGGCTGGAGTCAGTGCATACCTCTGCAAGACATGACCACAGAGCAGTGACTCCTCCTCTCAGCGTTCACACGTCCCTCAAGTGGTGAACCGCTCCGTGCAACCTCTTGTCAGGCATTCCATTCCACTGGCCTCAGCCTTCGGCCCAGTTTACCACGGATGCCTCCTTCATCAGTTGGGGTGCCCATATGAATGGCATATCCATGCAGGGCCGGTGGTCATCAGGAAAGACAGCCCTCCACAAACTTTTTCGAGCTCAGGGCAGTTTTCAACACCTGCAGACACTTCCAGGACAATATCACCACAATGTATTACATAAATCAATAAAGCAGAGCACAGTCTCGCTCCCTTTGTGCAGAGGCAGTCTGCCTCTGGAATTGGTGTATTCACAACAAGATCACTTTAATAGCATCCTACTTACCTGGCACCAACAATGCTGTTGCAGACTCCCTGAGCAGACATTTCACACCCAAGTGGGAAATCCACACTGACATACTTCAACTTACCTTCCGTTGTTGGAGTTTCCCCCTAATAGACCTCTTCGCCACCTACAAGAATGTGAAATGCCAACATTATTGCTCCAGGACAGGCATTGGTCATGGTTCTCTAGGAGATGCCTTTCTCCTCGATTGGGGGGAGGGGTGATTCTCTCCTGTACCCCATCGTGCTTATATCCAGGGTTCTGGACAAAATCAACACAGATGGAGCCAAGCTGATTCTTATAGCCCCTGCCTGGGCACACCAACCATAGTTCCCCTTACTCCATCAAATGTCTCTGTTGCCACCATGTGTGCTTCCCAACCTGCCAGACTGGCTGACCCAGGACTGAGGCTCCCTCTTGTACTCACAGCCCCAGACCCTGCATCTAACTGCCTGGTTCCTAGCTGGTTCTGTGCATCCAAAGATCTCTGCTCGCAGCAGGTCAAAGATGTCCTCATGCACAGCAGGAGGAACACCACTAGAGCTACTTACTTCTCCAAATGGCAGATGTCTGCGGGTCGATCTGGTTAGCAGAACACCAAGAAGCAAACATCACCTCTGCACCAGATCCTTAACTACAGCTGCGAATTCCTTGTTGGCTTCGGCAGTACTTTCAGTTTCAAAGACTCCCTGATTCTAGAGCCCATCATCTGGGCATTTCTGAGTACTGCTATACAGTCACCTACAGTGGAGCACCCATGGGGACACCACTTGAAGAAGAGGAAGTTACTCACCTTGGTGCAGTAACAATGGTTCTTCGAGATGTGTATCCCCGTGGGTGCTCCACCACCTGCCCTCCTCCCCACTCTGGAATCTTGGTTAGAAAATTTCTCGTTTCAGATACTTGAGTGGGTGAGAGGAACTGCCAGGAGCTGGACCGCGCACATGAGGCAAAGGGCGTGAACATCGCGAGATGCCAGTTCATCTCACTCTCGGACATGAATGCACAGTCCAGCTGACTACGGCTATTGAAAGTCTCCGATCTGTGGCACCAGGACGGGCCTGACACCTACAGTGGAGATGATCTTCCTGGTCAGTTAGTTTCTGTACTTTCCAGGGTCTTTGCCTTAAAAGGTCACAGATCCTAAACTGCCTTTGATTGGGTATTTCTCATTCACACCTCACACAGGTTACATACACATTCATAAGCATACATTAAACAATACGGTTTCTAGGTAAAATCCAGCCTAATAGCCTTGAGTAACCAGAAACCTACCATTGGTTTACTTGACATACTAAAAGGACCTAATGTAAATAATGTGGGTTAACATACCAACGGCATGATAAAAGACTTAACATAAATCGTGACTAAGAGAACTGGGGTCAAGGAAAAGGGGAAAGCAGAGGAGTATGGCCAGCCAGCTAGACACCAGTGGACAGGAGGGAGTTGTGTCTGACTAGTTACAGAAGTAGCTAAGAATTTTCTGTTATTTTGAGTTTATAATCTACTTTGCTCTGCCTGTTCTCATCTATTACCACTTAAATCCTACTGCTTTTACTTAATAAAATCACTTTTATTTTCTATCAATCCTAGTGTAAATAATTATTACCATGGGGAGCAATCAGTGTGTACATTTCCCCCTTTCATTTTTAAAGGGGGTTTACCCAAATAATTCATTGAAGGTTTTGATCCCATTTGGGGAGTGGCATCTGAGGATGTTGGGCCCAAAACTGCATTTTCTTTAGACCTGAAGAGATTCAGTGTCTGCATTGCTTCTCAGGGGCAGCATGATTCTTAGCTCTGTGCCTTGGATGAGAGACCAAGGAGCTGGCGCAGCACGACTGGGTGGCAAAGAGTCCCAGAGAGCAAAAAGGAAGGTGGCAGTGATCTTATCAGCACCCTGGGAATCACCCCCAAGGGCTCATCTGTGACCTCACCCCATCATAGTGGCATTGACAGGGAAGGAGGGGGTCGGTGTGAGGAACCAGGTGGTGGCTGGCATTGATAGGGCACGAGGGGCTGGGTGTGAGGAGTCAGGATGTACTGGGCCATCAGCACAGTAAGTACTGGCTGTGAGGAGCTAGGAGATGCTGGCACTGACAGGGGCAGGAGGCGCTGGGTGAGAGGGGCCAGAAGGTGCTGGTTTGACAGGGCAGTAGGTGCTAAGTGTGAGGAGCCTGGATGAGACTGGAACTGACAGGGCAGGAGGGGCTGGATGCAAGGAGCCAGGTGGTAGCTGGCACTGACAGCAGGAGGCTCCATGTGAGAAGAGCCAGGAGGTGCTGACCTCAAAGGGCAGTAGCCAGTGGGTGTGAGGAGCCCTGTGGTGGCTGGCACTAACAGGGGCAGGAGGTGCTGGGTTTGAGAAACCAGGAGGTGCTGGGTTCACAGGGCAATTGGCATTGGGTAGGAGGAGCCAGCTGGCAGATGGCAATGTCAGAGCCGGAGGGCCTGAGTGTGAGGAGCCAGAAGGTGGCTGGCACTGGCAGTGCATGAAAGGCTCAGTATGAGGAGCCAGGTGGGAGCTGGCACTGACAGGGCACTGGGTGTGAGGAGCCAGGCAGAGTCCTGGGCTGATAAGGCAGTAAGCACTAGGTGTGAGGAGCAAGACGGCTGCTGACACTGACAAGACAGGAGGCGCTGGGTGTGATGAGCCAGCAGATGGCTGGCAGTGACAGAGAAGGAGGCTCTTTGTGAGAGGAGTCAGGAGGTGCTGACCAGAAAGGGCAGGAGGTGGTAGGTCTGAGGAGCCAGGTGGTGGCTGGCACTGACAAGGGCAGGAGGGGCTGGGTGTGAGAAGCCAGGTGTTTGGTCACAGAAGACCCTGTGGGGATGCCTCCCGGAGTGCTGACAAGGCGACTGCCACTTGCCTTCCTGATCTCTAGGGCTCCTCACCATCCTGTCCTGCAGGACCAGCTCCCTGGTCTCTCCCAGCCAAGACACTGACCTGAGATCAATGCTCCCCCAAGATGTGAAATCTCTTCAGGTCCTAGGAAAGTGCAGTTTAGGGCCCA
This sequence comes from Pelochelys cantorii, assembly GCA_032595735.1. Taxonomy (NCBI): domain Eukaryota; kingdom Metazoa; phylum Chordata; order Testudines; family Trionychidae; genus Pelochelys; species Pelochelys cantorii. The sequence goes on along the minus strand of CM064352.1, from coordinate 14,243,226 downwards.
GGGTACCAGTCCCCAAATGGAATCAGAACCCCAAAGAAATTATTTAGGTAAGCCCCCTTTAGCAATGAAAGGGGGAAATGGACACACTGATTGCCCCATTTACACTGGGCTTGATGGAAAATAAAATGATTTTATTAAGTACAAGCAATAGGATTTATGTGGTAACAAGTGAGAACAGGCAGAGCAAAGTAGGTTACAAACTCTAAACAGAAAACATAACTAAATTCTACACTAAAACCTCAGTACATAGACTCCTTACAAACTCACCCTAAGCTGTCTCTTTTCCAGCAAAGCATTCCAAACCAGGGTAGTTCCTCAACCTGGGATCTTTGGTTCCTTCCCTCAGGTATGCCTGCCAAAGACAAAGACCTGCTCAGCTTCCCATAGTTTTAAGATTCCATTTTTGCATGGGAAGTTACCTGCCAATTCCTACCAGTTAGGGAGGTCATGTGATTTCCTAAGACCAACCACTGCTAAGATCTGCTTAAAGCCCATGCCCTGATTCCAGAGGCAGTTCTTAATTGCAACAGAATTTGAGCTGCTTGCAGCTTTGCCTCTGGGGCAGGGAGTTTGTTATAAAAAGAGGGAGGCAGGGTGACTAAGAATAACAGAAGGCTGAGCATTCATGTAATTGAAGAATTTTTAGATCATCATGACAGACTAGTTAGCTTAATTTCTGTGCCTGGAAAGAAAATGAAGCAAGTAATTAAGGAATTCATCTGCAAACATCTGGAAGATAAGGCAGTTTTTCTTAAACTGTGTTTTTTTGCTCAATAACTCTTCCCCAACCCTTTTTTTCCCCTCAATTACTTTCCCCACGACCCTTGTTCCCCCCAACCTTTTTTTTTTTTTGGCTCAACAAAAAATCCTTCATGTTTCTCATAAAAAAATATTGTTTGGTGTTCCTCGGTCTTAAAAAGTTTAAGAAACACTGTAATGAAGTGATAGATAGATGTAAAGAACAAATCATGTCAAACCAATCTGATAGCTTTCTTTGATAGGATAAAAAGTCTTGTGGATAAGGGAGAAGCAGTGGACATGGTACAGCAAGACCATGGGTTGGCAACCTTTCCAAAGATTTAACCTCTCTTCACCGTGCACCCCATGAATCACCTGGGTCAATGCAAACCTTTCCACAGACTACCAATTGCTAGTGGAAACTCACCATTAATTACATAATTATGCCCGAGCCATTTTGCTAGTGCTGCACTTGGGGAGAATAGTTTAAATTATTAAACAGATTAAGCGTTTTAACTTTCTCATGTTAGTTTATCAAACTTCATTTTAAATAAAGTAAAATATGTCTAACACAAAAGACTTCATTTTCTTTATTTATGGCAGGAGTGGGGAACCTTTTTTGGTTTGGCGTCACTGACCCACAGAAAAATAAGTTGGGGACCACAAAGAAGCAAAAAAATTCCTCCCAAAACCCCCAACCTCACTGGTGTGGCCCCCAACTGAAACACCTCGCTCTTCTGGTACTCCAGCACCCATGGGGTGAGAGGAAGGGACAGGAAGGACTTAGTTTCAGGGCTTCCCATAAGCCAGATTTACTTTTCTTCTTTGGGTGATGTCCCCATGGGCACTCCACGTAAGGTGTAGGGACGTGCCGGAGCGGAGCTTTTTCCAGCAATGCCTGCAAGCCGTGCATGCGCGAGGAGAGCCTCACGTAGTGCTCAGCTTGGTGCCTCACATGCGCAGTTCACCTCCCTCACCCCCCTCCAGTTCCTCGTCTACCGTCCTCGGTCTCAGACAGAGTTCTTCGTTCTCCTCAGCTTCTCTTGAGGGAGAGTGAGAAACCCTCTGGTTTCACTTTCTCTCTCTCTCTCCTGTTCACGCTTGGCTTCATCCTGTTTAAAAAAAAAAAAAAAAAAAAAAAAAAAAGATTTTCGATCAGCCTCACAGTCCTGGCTTTGGCAGGCGCCTGCCCACAGGCAGCTGCTAACCCAGCTGCTCCCTTCCTTCAACCGCTCCCTCCCTTTATTTTTCCCTTTTTTTTTTTTTTTTTTTTTTAAAAAAGAGGGAAAGGGAGAAAACCAAAGAAACAACTCAGACGTTAGCAGCAGTAACGGCCACAGGGGCAACCCTTAATAGAATGCTCGTTGCGATCCTGGCAGATGGCGCAATGCCAGGCTCATCTGGTCTTAAGAAATACCATTCATGCCAGGAGCCGATGCTGGTCTCAGATAAACATGGGGACTGAATCTGCCGTCTCAGGGAAGCACATGTATTGAAGAAATGCGAGCTCTGCCATTCTTTCACAGTGAGAGAAAGAAAAAAGACGGGGAGTTTCGCTTCCAAATGATCTTATTGGACAAGGCGATGTAGCCTGAATGCTCCCAAGCCTCTTCACCAGCAGCACAGTCTGCTAGAAAGACGGCCGCCTCACCAGCACCACTCAGACGGGCAAAAAGGGGACTAACTCCATCCTCCCAAGTGTTTGGAGGAGACAACATTAGCTCCCTCTGCACTGGGGAATCAAGTATTAGGAATGGCACCATGAGCTCCAAATCACACTTAGCCTCAGTGCCGAAAAGATCAGCCTCAGCACCGGAGAGTGCCGACAAAATCTGGCGAACCCCTGCCTTGATTCAGCCAATGTGTAAAAAAATCTGACAAAGTACTTTGTGCCTCCAAAAGACCTAGACTTCCTTTTCTTGCATCCACAGCCTAACTCTCTGGTTGTCAATGCGGCCAATCAATGTGCACAAGTCCCCCATAGCAAACCAGCGTCCAATGATAAAGAACACAAAAAGCCAGACCTATCTGGGAAGGTGGTCTATTCATTGGCCACCCTTCAATTAAGAATAGCCAACTACACAACCTTACTAGCAAATCACGACTTCAACAACTATTCCAAACTGGCCAGACTGATGGAACACCTCCCTGAATCCAAAAAGTCCATTCTTAGGGGAATTATACATGAGGGTCATATGATTGCTTGTACAGCACTCCTTTCCTCAATAGATGTAGTTGACACAGCAGCCAGGGCAACTGCCACAGCCGTGGTGATGAGAAGAGCTTCTTGGCTTCTAGCGGCTGGGGTGCCAAAAGACCTCCAGTCCAGAGTAGAAGACCTCCCCTTTGATAAGCTCAAGCTTTTTGTGGCAACCATGGACGAAGTCCTACACAGTAGCAAGGAGTCCCACACGACTCTCAGTACGCTTGGAATATACACCCTGCCATATCGTCGAAGGCGTTATACTCCATACAACAAAAGCAGGGATAGTTACTACAACTGTGCCCAGCAAAGACAGTACAATTACAATCACTCGAGATAAGGCCCTCAGAGGAGACACCCACCTCCTGAGAGTTTGGTCGGGGGCCTGCCCGACCTCCCACTTCAACCTCTGCTAATGAGCCAGTACCATCTGTCACCAATGTCATAACATCAGATCAATGGGTCTTGGAGATCATCCATACAGGATATGCCATCCCCTTTATGTTGCTTCCCCCTGCTCATCCCCCTTCCCCGTCCCTCTTCAGGGACCCCTTTCATGAGACGCTCCTCAGACAGAAAATCAACCACCTTCTCCACCTGGAAGCAATAAAGGAGGTTCCCCAGGCCTTTTGAGGGAGAGGATTCTATTCCAAATGTTTCCTGACACAGAAACACATGGGGATGGAGACCCATACTAGATCTACGCAAGTTAAACAAATATCTGTGAAAGCAATGCTTCAGAATGGTAACACTGGCATCGATTATGCCAGCTTTGGATGAAGGGGACTGGTTCACAGCCCTCAACCTACAGGATGCATACTTTCACATCTCCATACATCTGTCACACACGCGTTACCTCCAATTTACTATGGGAGATGATCACTACCAGTACAGAGTACTTCCCTTTGGCCTATCGTCAGCCCCCAGGGTCTTCTCAAAGGTCCTGGCCGTAGTCACAGCCTATCTACAACAGGGCGTCGTCATCTTTCTTATACTGTCTTATAAAAGGCCTCTCTCAGGCAGATACTACTGACATGATCTCCAACACCAGGCAGACCTTCAACCATCTGGACCTTCTAATAAACGAACAAAAATCAACCCTGCTACCCACACAGGGCATAGAATTTAATGGGGCCCACCTCGATTCGTTGACAGCCAGGGCTTATCTCCCACTGCACTGATTCTCAGCACTACTCAACATCGTGACCGTATTGCTAACCACACCTACCACTACAGTTCTTACCTGCCTACAAGCAATGGGACATATGATGGCTACTACCTGTGTCATATAATATGCTCATCTCTACTTCAGAGCCCTGGCTAGTGTCAGTTTACAGGCCAGGCCTCCATTCCCTACACAAACAGGTCGTACTCCCGAAGAGGGTGCTGGACTCACTTACAAGGTGGACAATTCCCACCAACCTTCTAACAGGTGTTCCCTTCCACCAGCCCGAACCATCCAGGCAGATCACCACAGATGCTTCCCTTATCGGCTGGGGTGCACATCTACTTCAACACACAGTTCAGAGCAGGTGGTTGATACACGAGCCCTCACTACATATCAACCTCCTCGAGCTCAGGACCGTGAGGAATGCATGCAACCATTTCCTTCCCCTCATTACCAACCAGACTGTTCACATACTTACCAACATATAAAACATGCTTGTCATGTTGAACAGACAGGGAGGAGCTCGCTCCCCATCACTGTGTGTCGAAGCCATCCGCCTCTGGAATTGGTGCATCCGCCATGGTATAACCGTGAAGGCTTCATACTTACCTGGAATAAACAATGTCCAGGCGGACACCCTGAGCTGAAATTTCAATTCCAACCACGAACGGGAATTACATCTGTCCATATTCACCTCCGTCTTTCGCTGCTGGGGAGTCCCAACTATAGACCTCTTCACAACTCCCGACAATACCAAGAGTCTTTGGTCTAGGCAAGGGATCTCAGGGTGACGCCTTCCTCATCTGTTGGAACAAGCCGCTGCACTATGCCTTTCCGCCCACTCCGCTCACAGCCCAGGTGTTATGCAAGATCCAGATGGACAAGGTTCTGGTCATACTAACAGCACCATTGTGAGCCAGACAGACCTGGTTCCCATTTCTGCACACGATGTCTGCAGCTGTGTCATATCCTCTCCCGCTCCAGCATGACATCCTCTCTCAGGATAGGGGCAGATTACTCCACCCCCCAGCTCACACACTTCACCTACACACGTGGCTCCTTTCTGGTTCCAAGGAACGGAATCCCTATGCTCAGATCGCATGAAGGAAATTCTCCTACAGAGCAGAAGACCATCCACCAGGGCTACCTACATGCAAAAATGGAAAAGATTTTCAGCCTGGTGTCACTTGTCCCGTGCAGTTTCTCGCACTGCACCACTTCACCAGATTCTCGACTATGTACATCACCTCAAAACTGGGGGTATATCAAATCCCTCCGTGAGGGTACACCTTGCAGCAATATCAGCTCTACATGAATGCATAGATGGCTCATTGGTATTTGCGCACCCCACTATGAGAAGATTTCTGAAGGGTCTCCCAAACCTTTACCCTCCTGTCAGGGTGCCTCCCCCTACGTGGGATCTAAACCTTGTCCTAGACTCTCTCATGAGGTCTCCTTTCGAACTCTTGGCCACTTGCTCACTTCAATTTCTGCTAATAAAGGTGCTATTCCTTACAGCCATCACCTCCGCGAGGAGGGTTGGTGAAATAGGGCCTCTCGTGGCGGACCCACTGTATACAATCTTTACTAAGGACAAAGTCATGTTAAGCTCGCATCCAACGTTTTTACCCAACGTGTGCATATCCTTCCACATCAATGAACCTATAGTGCTACCAGCGTTCTTTCCGAAGCTTCACGCATACCCCAGGGAGGCCATGCTCCACACACTCGATATACAATGAGCCTTGACCTTCTATATAGACAGAACACAATCATTCTATAAATCTTCTCGCTTGTCCATATCCATCGAACCACATTCGAGAGGTGCACCTATCTCAGCGCAACGTTTTTCCAAATGGGTATCTTTGTGGATACTACGTTGTCATGCACTCCGCAACAAGCCCTTGCCAACTTCTCCAAAGGCATACTCTGCGGCTGTGTCTAGACTGGCGCGATCTTGCGCCAGAGCTATGCAAATGAGGCTCAGCGTGGAATATTGCCGAGCCTCATTTGCATAACTAATGAGCCGCCATTTTTGCAGAAGAGGCTCTTGCGCAGGACAGAGCTGTCTACACTGCCCCATCTTGCACAAGAAAAACCCTCTTGCGCAAAGCCGCTATGCCTGAAAATAATCAACATAACGGCTTTGCACAAGAGGGTTTTTCTTGCGCAAGAAGGGGCAGTGTAGACAGCTCCGTCTTGCGCAAGAGCCTCTTCCGCAAAAATGGCAGCTCATTAGTTATGCAAATGAGACTCGGCGAAATTCCACGCTGAGCCTCATTTGCATAGCTCTGGCGCAAGATCGCACCAGTCTAGACACAGCCTGCCTGTGCAACTGCTACCTCCATGGCCTTCCTTACCAACGTACCACTCAGAGTCATCTACACCTTATGTGGAGCACCCACAGGGACATCACTCGAAGAAGAAAAGGGAGTTACTCACCTCGTACAGTAACAACTGTTCTTTGAGGTGTGTGTCCACAACCCTCCCTTCCTCCCCTCTATTTGGAGTCACAACTACTCCAATGGAAAAGGAACTGAAGGGGGTGGGAAGGTGAGCCATGTGTGCAAGGCCCCAAGCTGAGCACAGCATGAGACTCTCCTCACACATGCGTGGCTTGCAGGCACTCCTGGAAAATGCTCCACTCCGTAGCTCTGGGATATCCCTACACCTTATGCGGAACACCCACAGGGCCACACACCTCGAAGAACAGTTGTTACTGTACGAGGTAACTAACTCCCTTTTCTGGGGTTCTAGAGTTAGCGGACTTTGTGGACTCTGTGGTGGGAACAAAATGAGGGGTCCAGTGTGTGGGACAGAACTGCCAGCAAGTGGGATAGGGATGCAGGATTTGGTCGGGAGGTGGGGTGCAGGACAGGGTGAGGAGGGTAGGGTCTGGAAAGGAGTTTGGAGGCCAGAGAGGGTGTGGGGTGGGGGTACGAGAGGGAATTTGGGGATAGGAGGAGGTTAGGGCAGTAACACAGAAAAGGTGAGAGGGTGAGAATGCAGCCAAATGGGGAGGGAGGCAATGAAATGGGGAATAAAGGAAAATGCAGTTTCTGCAAAGTAAAATTGTATCCCCCCCTCAAACCTTCTCTCTGCTCCAGACTCGCTCCCTTCTGCCCCATGATCCCCTGTATCGCCCCATGCCCCTCAGTGCAACCCGTGCCCCCTCCCATCCTGCCCCCATCCTCCTTCACCCCCCTCCTACCCTCACATCCCTCTGCCCCCAGCACACTCACTAGCAGGGCAGTAGTGCTGGGACTTGCAGCCCCCTGGGAACAGCACTGGGGTGAGGAGAGGTGGTTGGGGTGGACGCAGAGACTCTTCCCAGCCCGGCCCGGCCCAGCCCAGCCCTTTGCCTGCAGCTCTGGGGCAGGCAGAGCCCGGGGCTGCCCAAGGCTGGCTCCAGCCTGACTGGGCACAGCAGGGTGCTGGGGAAGGGGCTCCCAGCCCCCACACACAGCCTGAAGGGAGTAGCATGGCACAACCTGGGCCCCAGTGTGCCACATGTGTTGGCTGCCCAGCCCCGGCTCTGTGGAGCAGGCCCAGCCCCGCCCCATCCCAAAGCAGGAGGCAGAGGCCAGGACACACATGCATGTGTGCCTCTCCCACCCCCACCTCCCAGCAGGAGACTGGAGCTGGTGCCAAGCCTGCACCTGCACAGTTAAGGCTGGAGACACAGCACTGGCTCCCCACTGCACACGGGGGGGGGGGGGGTAAGAGGCGGGGCTGAGCTCCCACCCCATGTGCGCCAGGGGTTGCTGACCCCTGACCTAGACCTTAGTAAAGCATTTGATATGGTTTTGCATGACCTTCTTATCAATAAACTAGGGAAATACAAGCTAGATGAGGTGGGTGCATAACTGGCTAGATAACCATTCTCAGAGAGTAGTTATTAATGGTTCCCAGTCATATTCGAAGGGTATAACAAGTGGGGTTCTGCAGGGGTCTGTTTTGGGACCAATTCTATTCAATATCTTCATCAATGATTTAGATGATGGCATTGACTTCTTAAGTTTGCATATGATAACCAAGCTGAGAGGGGTTGTAAGTGCTTTGGAGGATAGGGTCAAAGTTCAAAATGACCTTGATAAACTAAAAAAAATGGTCTGAGGTAAATAGGATGGAGTTTAATATAGACAAATGCAAAGTACTGCGCTTAGGAAGGAACAATCTGTTTCACACATACAGAATAGAGATCGGGAGAAATCCCAGATGATTGGAAAAAGGCAAATGTAGTGCCCATCTTTAAAAAAGGGAAGAAGGACAATCGAGGGAACTACAGACCAGTCAGCCTTACCTCAGTGCCCAGAAAAAAAAAAAATCAAGGAATCCATTTTGAGACACTTGGAAGAGGGGAAAGTGATCAGGAATAGTCAACATGGATTCACGAAGGGCTAGTCATGCCTGACCAATCTGATTAGCTTCTATGATGAAGTAACTGGCTCTGTGGATATGGGAAAGTCAGTGGATGTGTGTAGTTGGTTTGCCTGCCTGGAGGGGCTCCTTCTCCTCCGGCTCAGTGGGCGGCCACTCCGGCCCACTGTGCGGCCCCTTTAAGGCCATCCCTGTTAGTTCACAGGGAGCAGTCCGGCCCTTAGTTCAGGGTGTGACAGCGACAAACCACCACCGTCAGTTATAAGGGGTGGCCAGGCCCTCGGTGTCGGGCAGGGCCACAAACAAGCACAGCCAGTTTATAAACAATGGCCAGGCCCTCAGTTCAGGGCATGGCAACAAACAAACCCAGGTAGTTCATAAGCAGCAGCCAGGCCCTTGGTTCAGGGCATGGCAGCAAACATGTGGCTACATCTAGACTGGCATGATTTTCCGCAAATGCTTTTAACGGAAAAGTTTTTCCGTTAAAAACATTTGCAGAAAAGAGCGTCTAGATTGGCACAGACGCTTTTCCGCAAAAGCACTTTTTGCGGAAAAGCGTCCGTGCCAATCCAGACACGGTTTTGTGCAAGAAAGCCCCGATCACCATTTTAGCCATCGGGGCTTTTTTGCTCAAAACAAATCTGAGCTGTCTACACTGGCCCTTTTGCGCAAAAAGACTTTTGCCCGAATGGGAGTGTCAAAGTATTTGCGCAAGAAGCACTGATTTCTTACATTAGCACATCAGTGCTTTTGTGCAAAATCAAGCAGCCAGTGTAGACAGCTGTCAAGTTATTGCACAAAAGCAGCCGCTTTTGTGGAAAAACTTGCCAGTCTAGACACAGCCACACAGTCAGTTTATAAGCAGCGGCCAGGCCCTTGGTTCAGGGCATGGCAGCAAACAAACACAGTCAGTTTGGGAAGGCCCTGGCCCTCAGTCCAGGCGGGCAACAACCAACAGCAGGTTGGGAGCTCCTTGTTCAGGAGGGTTGCAGGCTACCTGCCTGAGGCAATGGCGAGGGGGTGAGACTGCCACCCGGCAGGTGGGTGGCAGGGGGGCACAGGCCCACCCACTTCACTGCACCCCGGCCCAGGGCCCTAGGAGCAGCAATGTGGGCGGCTACGGCTCGGGGGGGGCCCCTCCGGCTTGAAACACACCGGCCTTGGGGCCTTTAACAGCCCCCACCACCCCTGAGCCACTTCCCTTCTCCCCCTCAGCCAGTACCTGGGTGTCAGGTGGTAGAGCCAGGGAGTCCAGGAGGGTCTCATCCCACCGGGGTGGTCCTGTCCAGTCCTTCCCCGCTTGCAGGTCAGTGGGGCTCAGCTGGGCTCCTGGTGCAGGCGGTGTCAGGTGGTTGGGCCAGGCCTCAGGGTCAGGGTCTATGGGAGTCTCGGGTGGCATCTCTGGTCAGGGTAGCTGAGACCGCTTCTCCTGGTTCCAGGGCAGGCGCTGTAGCACAGGCTCAGGCTGGCCTTTTGGCTCCTCTGTTGCTTCTGGGAAGGTAGGCCAACTATGCTGGGCCTCCGCCTCCCAGGCAGGGAGCCAGTAATCTACCTCTCGGCCCTGGCCAAGCCTCAGTCCCCACTCCCCAGGCTGGGAGTCCAGGAGAGACCTCTGGCCTCTTGGCAGGCTCAATCCTAACTGAGGCTGCTGCCTGGGCTTTTATAGTCCTGGGCCCACGCGCGCACGCCCCCCCCCTTAGCTTCTGGTCAGGTGACAGGGCGGGGTTAACCTCAGCCCAACATAGAGGCCGGAGGAGCTCCTCCTCTGGCTCAACAGGTGCCCACTCCACTCCAGAGAGGGAGGAGAGGCAGCAGGGTGCAGTGCTGCTGCTCTTCCTTCTCCCTCCCCTTGCTCCTGCTCCTGCACCAGCTGGGGCTCTCCCTGCTCCACCCAGCCACCACCTGAGGCCTTCGTGCTCCTGGACCTGCTCCCCCTGGACACCGCCGCTTCTCACCACCACCGGCTACTGCTGCTGCTGCTGCCGCCTGAGGGGAGAGGGGGGGCCTGCCGGCTGCCCCCCCTCTCCCCTCCTCCACTCCAGAGGAAGAGGACCCCACCAGCACCCACCACCCAGAGGCCTTCCCCCGCTGACTGCTGCCTGCCCACTGCCACTGCTGCTGCTGCTGCGCCCTGCCAAGGAGGAAAGAGGAGAACCACTATCCAGAACCGTGGAGGGGGTTTGTTCATTAGACTGAACTTTGTTTTTCCACCTGCTCCAGGGGTGGTGGTGAACTGAGCTACTAAGAAGGGGGGCAGGGGGAGGGGCCCAGAGCCCTCCCCCCAAGTCCAGCTGCCCCCCCCCCTTTTTTGCTGCCACCACCCCCAACACCCCCCTCCACCACCCCTTACCATCTGGACTAGCTCCTCTCCCCTTGGTGGGGTTTGCTGCCCCGCCCTCCATCTGGGACTTTGCTGCAGTGGTGGGCGAGGTCGAGCCCTCACAGCGCTCGTGGGTGTGCTCCCTCCCCACCCCCTTGGACTTGGCCCCCCCTCCTCAGCTACATTTGGTTGGGGGGCCTTCCTCACCTCTGGTTACTCACCCTACCCCAGCAGCTTGTTCCTTTCCCCACTGTCTGCCCTCCCCTGCTAGCCTAGGTTGCTTCTCCCTCCCTCCCCAAAGCTACTCACCCGTCACATTTACTCCCAAAGTTTACCTGCCATGCCCCTGCCCCAGCTAGCCTAGTTGTGCGCCCCGCCCCTCTCAGCTGCTGTTTTGTCTCCTCTTCACCCCTCCCCCCAGCCGCCCGCTAGCGCTTGAGCACTACCCCGTTTGCCTTGTGCCCCTCTCGAGCACCTGTGTCCTACCCCCCCCCTTTTAGTTAGTTCCCCTGTACACTGTACCCCCCCCCAATGATCCCATAGCCCCCCTTTTATACCCCAGTGCAGCCGGAGGAGCCGGCCCTTGTCCTGTACCCGTTGCTTTGTCCCTTGCCCATCGTGCCAGCACCCTCCTCCTCTGTTTCCAGCCTTACAGGGAGGAGTGGTTGCTGGCCTCTCGGTTCCCCTCATTTCCATCCTGCCCTTCCTGATTCCCTCCCTCCCTCCCTGCAGTCAGTCGGTGGGAGGGAGTGGTTGTCTCTCCCCTTCCCCTCCTTCCCCAATCGCGCACCCTTTTCCTCACGTTCCTCCCCTTCGCAATAGCGCCCTCCTCCTCTGCCACAGCCTCAGCAGGGAGGAGAGGCTGCAACCCCCCCCCTTTTTTTCAGTTGCCCCTCTCCAAAACCAGTGCCTTCCCTCCTCCCTGCCCTCTCCCTCACGGACACCCTCCTCCCCTGCCTGCTGTTTGGTGGGGAGGAGTGGTTAACCCTTACCCTCCCTTCCTGCCATTTGTGCCTCCCTCCTCCTTCTCCACATGATGGAGGAAAACCCCCCTTCACTTGTCGATCCCACGGTCTCCCCGTTGCCACCGGGCCCAAAGAATGCCGCGGCTGACCTCCCGACCCCAGGCCCGAGCTCCGCCGCTGCCACGACCGATGCTCCCTCAAATCCGGGAGCAGCTTCCACCTCGGCCGGAAAAAAGGGCCGGGGGGGGAAGAAAGGCAAGGGCCCGGCCCCGAAGGCCAAACCCCCCACGGCTGAGGCTGCCCCGCCCGCTGTGGCTCCATCGTCCGCCACAGCCCCTCCTTCCCCTGCCGTTCCCTCCACCAGCTCTGGGGGAAATCCACCCACGGCCTCCAGAGCGTACGCCCAGGTGGCCGCTGCCGCCCCCCCACGTGCCGGGTCATCTGCCCATACCGCCGCCTCCAGCGCCATCCCTGGTGGCCGAGGTCCCTTTCCCACTCTGACCAGGAGGCACGGTGTTCGCTGCCTCCTGGTCGCCGCCTCGCCCCATGTCGAAACCTACGTGCGGGCGTTGGCGAGGGTGGTGGGGGCCTCGGCCGTGGTGGCGGCCTCCAAGATGTACGGCAAGGTGGTGTTCTTCCTTGCCTCGGAGGCCGCCGCCCAGGAGGCGGTGGAGAGGGGCCTGGCCGTGGGGGGCGTGCACGTGCCCCTCGAGCCATTGGAGGACCTGGGCGTACGGGTGGTTCTCACTTCCGTCCCGCCCTTCCTCCCCAATGCCGCCCTGTTGCCTTCCCTCTCCACTCTGGGGAAGCCAATTTCTGTGATCAGCCCTCTCCCGTTGGGCTGTAAGGACCCCGCCCTCCGCCACGTTTTGTCATTCCGCCGGCAGGTGCAACTGCAAATGCCGCCGGCGGCGCGTGGCGGGGTGGCGCTCGAGGGGTCCTTTATGGTGCCCTACCAGGGGGCCCTCTACCGGGTCCATTATTCTTCGGGGGAGGCCCAGTGCTTCCTCTGCCGGGCGGTGGGGCACGTCCGGAGGGACTGTCCCTTGGCCCGGTCGGAGGGGGCGCCCGGGACCCCCGGGGCCCGGGAGGACGCCGGCCTTACCACCGCCGGCCCCCCTGGAAGTCCGACCTCCGCGGCTGCCCCTCCTCCAACCGACGGCTCTGCTCGGCAGCCGAAGGCATCCCCTTCGGCGTGCCCGAGCGAGCAGGCGGGCCCTGACTCCATTCGATCTGTTTCTGCAGGGCCCGAGGAGGAGAGGGTGGCGCGGTTGCCGCCGGGCGAGGGAGAGGGCTCCCCCCAGGTGGAGGTCACCCTACCCTCCTCCTTCCCTCCCTTGCCTCAACGCCCCCCCCGAAAACAAACTGCGCCCCCCGGCCTTGCCCCTGCTGACCAGCCCTCCAGCTCCACCTCGGAGGGCTGGACGCTCGTTCGGGGAAGCGCAAAGCCCGCCCTTCGCGGGCTCAATCCCCCCCCTCCGATGGGGAGGGCGGGAAGGCCCCCCTCCGAAAGATCTCGAGGGGGGCCAGCGCTGCCGAGAGCGCCCCCGACGAGCTTCAGCAGGAGGCGCCGGACGAGGTGGCCGTGGCAGCGAGGGGGGACGATGTCGCCCCCCCCTGTGGAGCCCTTCCAAGAGGAGGCCTCGGGTGGAGCCCCCCCGGCCCCGGCTCCAGCTGAGCCCTCCCCCGCTCCGGCTGAGGTAATTGTTGCCTTGGCGGCCGCGGGGGGGGGCTCCGGGGCCGAGGGGATGGAACTTAGCTCCATCTTCGAGGAGATCGAGGCCCTGGGTCTGACCCCGCTCGCTCAGGGGGAGGACGACCCTCCGCCAGCGGGCCTCGGTCTGGGCGGCGACTCTGCGGCGCCGCCCCCTCCCCCTCCCAATCCCAACTTCCGTGTCCCAGGTGGCCGACCCCGTCCTCACACTTGGGGCGCCCCTGATATTGCCCACTGGCCCGGCCGACTCGAGCGCCAGAGCCGATGCCGCCGAGCCCTTAGGGGCGACGGCTGGTGCCGAGTGGCCGGGTCTTGAGTCTGGGGACGCCCCCTTTCCCGCAACCGAGGCGGGGCGGTCATCTCCCCTTCCCGCTGGGGGCCCAGCAGAAGACACCGCTCTGGCCGACGCCGAGGTATCTATTCCAACCTCGTCACCTGAACCCGGCGTCGGCGTGGGCCCCCTTCCCGTTCCTGCTCCCGATTCCCAGGTCCCCATTCGGGAGGTGCCGCGGCCCGGTGGGATAGCCACCGGAGACCCCTACCCAGACCCTGCCCGGGATTCCGATCCTCTCCCGTGTCCCGATCCTCCCCCCACCCCTGTTTCCGCCCTTTATGAACCCATTTCCAGCCCCGAGTCCTCCCCTGTCCCTGACTCCCATCCAACCCCCACCTCTTCCCTGCTTCCCAACCCCGACCCACCGTCCGGCTCAGAGCCCATTCCTTCTCCCGCCCCTACCGTGAAGAACATTCCTCCGCTGCTCCCCCCGTTCCTTTCCCACCCCGGCCCTTGCCGCAACACCAGATCCACCCCCATCGCCCCCCCAAAGTCCGCTAGTGCCGCTCCCACGGGGGCCGTCTCGTTCCCGCTGGCCGCGGGCGGCCCTCAGGGGGCGGTATTTGTATCCCCGGTCCCCAACCCGTTAGGGGCTGCCTTGTTCCCTCCGCCGCCCCCTCCCTTGCCGGAGTCGGGGACGGGCAGCGCGGCGCCATCGGTGTCGGCGCCGCGTTGGGGATCGGATCCCTGTTTGCCCGCCTCTGTGGCCCGTGAGCTCCACCCGGGGGCCCGGACGGAGAAGAATCCTGGTTCCCCCTTAGCGCTGAGGGGCGAGCTGCGCCAATTCCTCGCGGATAACCGCGGGGTAAAAGGGAAGGTGCAGCTCGCCCTCCAGCGCTGGGGGGACTTCCATCCCATCCTCCAGGCCACTAGAGCCCTGTTGCAGGAGGGGAAAGGGACCGATAGGCAGGGCGACGCGGCCTACCGCCGGACCCGCAGATTTCGAGACGCGCTCCTGACCTTCGGGGCGGAGTGCGGTCTGCTGCGGGACCTGCGGGGGGCCGACGATCGTCCTGCCCGTGAGGATCCACCCCAGCCCTCTCGATGAAGTACACCACTATCGCGACGTTGAATGCCCGGGGCTGTAGGGCGGGTCTCCGCAGGAGCCGGGTGCTCTCCTTCCTTCGGGAGGGGGGGTACTCGGTGGCCTTCCTGCAGGAGACCCACACGACTCCGGCCGTCGAGGCTGGCTGGCGGCTGGAGTGGGGGGACGGGGTATATTTTAGCCACCTCGGCGTCCGCTCGGCCGGGGTGGCCACCCTGTTCTCCCCTGCCCTACGGCCCGAGGTGCTGGGGACGGCCGAGGTTGTCCCGGGCCGCCTGCTGCACGTCCGGGCCCGCGTGGAGGGGCTGACGTTGAACCTGGTCAACGTCTACGCCCCGAACGCGGGCCCGGACCAGGTCACCTTTTATCGGCAGGCGGCCACCTTCCTCGGCACTCTGGATCCTCGCGAGTGTCTGGTCCTGGGCGGGGATTTCAACACCACCCTCGATGACCGGGACCGTGTAGGACTCGCGAACTGCCAGGCCGCAGCAGGCGTCCTCAGGGAGATCGTGGATCACCACTCCCTGGTGGACGTCTGGCGAGACCACCACCCGGACGACAACACCACCTTCACCTACGTCCGGGTGGGGGACCATCGGTCGAGCCACTCCCGGTTGGATCGCATTTACCTCTCCCGCTTCCATCTGGCACGAGCCCACTCCTCCAGCATCCGGCCGGCCCCGTTCACGGACCACCATTTGGTGGCCGTGAAAGCCTCTCTGAATTCGGAGAGGCTGGGGCCGGCCTATTGGCACTTTAATAACAGCTTGCTGGAGGAGTGGGCTTCGTGGCGTCCTTCCGGGAGTTCTGGCTGGCCTGGCGGGGGCAGCGGCCCGCCTTTCCCTCGGCGCGGCGATGGTGGGACGTGGGGAAGGTGCGCGCCCGGCTCTTCTGCCGCGACTACTCCCGGGGCGCCAGCCGGCGGAGGGATGCGGCGATAGAGCAGCTGGAACGGGAGGTCTTGAAGCTTGAGAGGCGTCTGGCATCCGCCCCCGAGGATCCACTCCTCCGCGAGGCGTACCGGGAGAGGCGGGAGGAGCTCCGGGCCCTGGAAGATCACAGGGCCCGGGGCGCCTTCGTTCGATCTCGCATCCAGCTCCTTCGGGAGATGGATCGCGGCTCCCGCTTCTTCTACGCCCTGGAGAAAAAGAGGGGGGCCAAAAAGCACGTCACCTGCCTTTTGGCGGAGGACGGCACCCCCCTCACGGATCCGGCGGAGATGCGTGGAAGGGCCAGGGCCTTCTACGCCAGTTTGTTCTCCCCGGACCCGACCGAAGCCGACGCCTGCAAGGTGCTCTGGACCGAGCTCCCGACGGTCAGCGAGGGCGACCGAGACCGGCTGGAGATGCCTCTCACTCTGGCCGAGTTCTCGGAAGCCCTCCGTCTCATGCCCAACAATAAAAGCCCGGGCATGGACGGGCTGACCGTGGAGTTTTACCGCGTGTTCTGGGACGTCCTCGGCCCGGACCTCGTCACCGTCTGGGCCGAGTCCTTGGAGAGCGGGGTCCTCCCTCTGTCGTGCAGGCGAGCCGTGCTCGCCTTGCTGCCGAAGAGGGGGGACCTCCGCGACCTTCGGAATTGGCGTCCCGTCTCGCTCCTCAGCACGGACTACAAGGTCGTAGCAAAAGCCATCTCGCTGCGACTGCGGTCCGTGCTGGCGGACGTCATCCATCCCGACCAGACCTACACCGTCCCGGGCCGTAGCATTTTTGATAATTTGTATTTGGTCCGGGATCTCTTGGAGCTCGGGTGTAGGGACGGCTTGTCGTTCGCCCTCCTGTCCCTGGACCAGGAGAAGGCGTTCGACAGGATGGATCACGGGTATCTCCTGGGCACCCTGCGGGCCTTCGGCTTCGGGCCCCGTTTTGTGGGTTTTCTCCGGGTGCTGTACGCTCTCGCGGAGTGTTTGGTCAGGCTCAACTGGACCCTGACCGAGCCGGTCAGCTTCGGGCGGGGGGTACGTCAGGGGTGTCCGCTGTCGGGCCAGCTGTACGCTCTGGCGATCGAGCCCTTCCTCCGTCTCCTCCGTCGGAGGTTGACGGGGTTGGTGCTCCGAGAGCCGGAGCTGCGGCTGGTCCTGTCGGCGTACGCCGAGACGTCCTCCTCGTGGTCCAGGACCCGGGCGATCTGGCGCGGGTGGAGGCCTGCCAAGCCGTCTACTCGGCAGCCTCCTCCGCCCGGGTCAACTGGGTCAAGAGCTCTGGCCTGGTGGTCGGGGACGGGTGGCGGGCCGGCTCCCTCCCGCCCGCGCTTCAGGCCATCAGGTGGAGCGCGGGTCCGCTGCTCTATCTGGGCGTTTATTTATCTGCCACGCATCCTTCTCCGCCGGAAAACTGGCAAGGTTTGGACGCCAGGGTGGGTGAGCGGTTGCGGAGATGGGCAGGACTGCTCCGGTGTCTCTCCCTTCGAGGGAGGGCACTGGTGCTGAATCAGCTGGTCCTGTCCATGCTCTGGCACCGGCTCAACACCCTGCGCCCGGCCCCGGAGGTCCTGGCCAAGCTCCAGAGGACAGCTTTGGAGTTTTTTTGGCCAGGACTGCACTGGGTCTCTGCAGGGGTCTTGTCTCTCCCCTTGGAGGAGGGGGGCCAGGGCCTGGTCTGCGTGCGCAGCCAGGTCCGGACCTTCCGCCTCCAGGCCCTGCAGAGACTCCTCTTTAGTGCAGGTAGTCCGGCATGGAGCACTTTGGCGTGCGCCTTCCTCCGCCGCCTCCGAGGGCTCCGATACGACCGGCAGCTCTTTTTTATCCACCCGAGGGGTCTTCCGCGAGACCTCTCCGAGCTGCCGGAATTCTACCAGGACCTCCTCCAGACCTGGAAGCTGTTTTCGGCAACCAGGTCCGTTGTGGCCGCCGAGGGAGGAGACCTCCTCGCGGAGCCCCTGCTCCACAATCCAGCCTTGTGCGTGCAGGTGGCGGAGTCTCCCTCGGTGCGCCGGAGGCTGATCCTGGCAGAAACCACCATGATCGGAGACCTCCTGGACTACGACAGAGGGGACTGGGTGGATCCCCGAGCGCTCGCTCGGCGCATGGGGCTCTCCACCCCCCGAACCCCTCTGCGCCTACTCCAGGAGGTGAAGGCGGCTCTGCCGCGGCCCGCTCTCGACTTCCTGCAGCGGTCCGTGCGAGAGGGTATCCCCCGCCCCTCCCTTCCTGCAAACCCTCCGTCCCTTTTTATCGGGCCCCTGTTCCGCGGGCCCCCCCGGCCTCCCCACCCTTGGACCCCCAGCCGGCTGCAAAAGTTGCAGCCGGTTTGCTTTCGAACCGCGCCTCGAGAACATCTGTACACGCTCGTGCTCCACACCTTGCATTTCCCCACCCTCGTGTCCCGCCCCGATACCAAATGGCGGGACTACTTAAGACCCGTTGAGGGTGGGGAACCCCGATGGGCCAGCCTATATTCCACCTTAATCCCGCGGCCCGTCGGGGATATCAGTTGGCGGCTCCTTCACGGAGCCGTGAGCACGGGCGTGTACCTGGCGCGGTTCACCCCCATCCCGGACACCTGCCCTTTTTGCGGCGTGAGGGAAAACCTGGCGCACGTCTACCTCGAATGCGCCAGGTTGCAGCCCCTATTCCGGCTCCTCCAGAACCTCTTACTGAGGTTCTGGCTGCACTTTTCCCCACACCTTTTCCTTTATGCACACCCAATCCGTGGCCCCACAAAGTCGCGGGACCTCCTCGTCAACCTCCTCCTGGCTCTAGCCAAAGCCGCCATTTATAACACCAGGGAGAGGATGCTAGGCGAGGGGGTTCCCTGCGACTGTGGGGCCTATTTTCGTTCATTCCTAGCATCACGTATCCGGGCAGAGTTCCTCTGGGCGGCGTCCACTGGCTCCATGGACAGTTTCGAGGAGCAGTGGGCGCTGTCCGGGGTTCTCTGCTCGGTGTCCCCATCCGGTCTCCTAGTTATAAACCTTTAACCTGCACTCCTTGCCCCTTTTGTCATTTTTTGTCCCCAGTAATTAGTTGGGCATGGGTCCAGTCGTCCCTCCCGCAAGGCCGGGGGAGGGGCTTTTAGAAGTGGGCAGGCTTTGCCTACCCACTCTCCCGTGTTCCAAATAGACTCCAGAGAGGAAGGAGAGGCAGCAGGGTGCAGTGCTGCTGCTCTTCCTTCTCCCTCCCCTTGCTCCTGCTCCTGCACCAGCTGGGGCTCTCCCTGCTCCACCCAGCCACCACCTGAGGCCTCCGTGCTGCTGGACCTGCTCCCCCTGGACACGGCCGCTTCTCTCCACCACCGGCTACCGCTGCTGCTGCTGCCGCCTGAGGGGAGAGGGGGGGCCTGCCGGCTGCCCCCCCTCTCCCCTCCTCCACTCCAGAGGAAGAGGACCCCACCAGCACCCACCACCCAGAGGCCTTCCCCCGCTGACTGCTGCCTGCCCACTGCCACTGCTGCTGCTGCTGCGCCCTGCCAAGGAGGAAAGAGGAGAACCACTATCCAGAACCGTGGAGGGGGTTTGTTCATTAGACTGAACTTTGTTTTTCCACCTGCTCCAGGGGTGGTGGTGAACTGAGCTACTAAGAAGGGGGGCGGGGGAGGGGCCCAGAGCCCTCCCCCCAAGTCCAGCTGCCCCCCCCCCTTTTTTTTGCTGCCACCACCCCCAACACCCCCCTCCACCACCCCTTACCATCTGGACTGGCTCCTCTCCCCTTGGTGGGGTTTGCTGCCCCGCCCTCCATCTGGGACTTTGCTGCAGTGGTGGGGAGGTCGAGCCCTCACAGCGCTCGTGGGTGTGCTCCCTCCCCACCCCCTTGGACTTGGCCCCCCCTCCTCAGCTACATTTGGTTGGGGGGCCTTCCTCACCTCTGGTTACTCACCCTACCCCAGCAGCTTGTTCCTTTCCCCACTGTCTGCCCTTCCCTGCTAGCCTAGGTTGCTTCTCCCTCCCTCCCCAAAGCTACTCACCCGTCACATTTACTCCCAAAGTTTACCTGCCATGCCCCTGCCCCAGCTAGCCTAGTTGTGCGCCCCGCCCCTCTCAGCTGCTGTTTTGTCTCCTCTTCACCCCTCCCCCCAGCCGCCCGCTAGCGCTTGAGGACTACCCCTTTGCCTTGTGCCCCTCTCGAGCACCTGTGTCCTACCCTCCCCCCTTTTAGTTAGTTCCCCTGTACACTGTACCCCCGATCACCATTTTAGCCATCGGGGCTTTTTTGTCAAAACAAATCTGAGCTGTCTACACTGGCCCTTTTGCGCAAAAAGACTTTTGCCCGAATGGGAGTGTCAAAGTATTTGCGCAAGAAGCACTGATTTCTTACATTAGCACATCAGTGCTTTTGTGCAAAATCAAGCAGCCGTGTAGACAGCTGTCAAGTTATTGCACAAAAGCAGCCGCTTTTGTGGAAAAATTGCCAGTCTAGACACAGCCCACAGCAGTTTATAAGCAGCGGCCAGGCCCTTGGTTCAGGGCATGGCAGCAAACAAAACAGTCAGTTTGGGAAGGCCCTGGCCCTCAGTCCAGGCGGGCAACAACCAACAGCAGGTTGGGAGCTCCTTGTTCAGGGGGGTTGCAGGCTACCTGCCTGAGGCAATGGCGAGGGGGTGAGACTGCCACCCGGAGGTGGGTGGCAGGGGGGCACAGGCCCACCCACTTCACTGCACCCCGGCCCAGGGCCCTAGGAGCAGCAATGTGGGGCGGCTACGGCCTCGGGGGGGGCCCCTCCGGCTTGAAACACACCGGCCTTGGGGCCTTTAACAGCCCCCACCACCCCTGAGCCACTTCCCTTCTCCCCCTCAGCCAGTACCTGGGTGTCAGGTGGTAGAGCCAGGGAGTCCAGGAGGGTCTCATCCCACCGGGGTGGTCCTGTTCCAGTCCTTCCCCCGCTTGCAGGTCAGTGGGGCTCAGCTGGGCTCCTGGTGCAGGCGGGGTGTTCAGGTGGTTGGGCCAGGCCTCAGGGTCAGGGTCTATGGGAGTCTCGGGTTGGCATCTCTGGTCAGGGTAGCTGAGACCGCTTCTCCTGGTTCCAGGGCGGCGCTGTAGCACAGGCTCAGGCTGGCCTTTTGGCTCCTCTGTTGCTTCTGGGAAGGTAGGCCAACTATGCTGGGCCTCCGCCTCCCAGGCAGGGAGCCAGTTAATCTTCCCCTCCGGCCCTGGCCAAGGCCTCAGTCCCCCCTCCCCAGGCTGGGAGTCCAGGAGAGCCTCTGGCCTCCTTGGCAGGCTCAACCCTAACTGAGGGCTGCTGCCTGGGGCTTTTTATTGGCCTTGGCCCACCCCGCACGCCCCCCCCCTTTGCTTTTTGTCAGGTGAAGGGCGGGGTTAACCTCAGCCCAAATAGAGGCCGGAGGAGCTCCTCCTCTGGCTCCAGGTTGCCCACTCCACTCCAGAGAGGGAGGAGAGGCAGCAAGGTGCAGTGCTGCTGCTCTCTTCCTTCTCCCTCCCCTTGCTCCTGCTCCTGCACCGGCTGGGGCTCTCCCTGCTCCACCCAGCCACCACCTGAGGCCTTCGTACTCCTGGACCTGCTCCCCACGGACACCACCGCTTCTCACCACCACCGGCTACTGCTGCTGCTGCTGCCGCCTGAGGGGAGAGGGGGGGCCTGCCGGCTGCCCCCCCTCTCCCCTCCTCCACTCCAGAGGAAGAGGACCCCACCAGCACCCACCACCCAGAGGCCTTCCCCCGCTGACTGCTGCCTGCCCACTGCCACTGCTGCTGCTGCTGCGCCCTGCCAAGGAGGAAAGAGGAGAACCACTATCCAGAACCGTGGAGGGGGTTTGTTCATTAGACTGAACTTTGTTTTTCCACCTGCTCCAGGGGTGGTGGTGAACTGAGCTACTAAGAAGGGGGGCAGGGGGAGGGGCCCAGAGCCCTCCCCCCAAGTCCAGCTGCCCCCCCCCCTTTTTTGCTGCCACCACCCCCAACACCCCCCTCCACCACCCCTTACCATCTGGACTGGCTCCTCTCCCCTTGGTGGGGTTTGCTGCCCCGCCCTCCATCTGGGACTTTGCTGCAGTGGTGGGCGAGGTCGAGCCCTCACAGCGCTCGTGGGTGTGCTCCCTCCCCACCCCCTTGGACTTGGCCCCCCCTCCTCAGCTACATTTGGTTGGGGGGCCTTCCTCACCTCTGGTTACTACCCTACCCCAGCAGCTTGTTCCTTTCCCCACTGTCTGCCCTCCCCTGCTAGCCTAGGTTGCTTCTCCCTCCCTCCCCAAAGCTACTCACCCGTCACATTTACTCCCAAAGTTTACCTGCCATGCCCCTGCCCCAGCTAGCCTAGTTGTGCGCCCCGCCCCTCTCAGCTGCTGTTTTGTCTCCTCTTCACCCCTCCCCCCAGGCCGCCCGCTAGCGCTTGAGGACTACCCCGTTTGCCTTGTGCCCCTCTCGAGCACCTGTGTCCTAACCCCCCCCCTTTTAGTTAGTTCCCCTGTACACTGTACCCCCCCCCAATGATCCCATAGCCCCCCTTTTATACCCCAGTGCAGCCGGAGGAGCCGGCCCTTGTCCTGTACCCGTTGCTTTGTCCCTTGCCCATCGTGCCAGCACCCTCCTCCTCTGTTTCCAGCCTTACAGGGAGGAGTGGTAGCTGGCCTCTCGGTTCCCCTCATTTCCATCCTGCCCTTCCTGATTCCCTCCCTCCCTCCCTGCAGTCAGTCGGTGGGAGGGAGTGGTTGTCTCTCCCCTTCCCCCTCCTTCCCCAATCGCGCACCCTTTTCCTCACGTTCCTCCCCTTCGCAATAGCGCCCTCCTCCTCTGCCACAGCCTCAGCAGGGAGGAGAGGCTGCAACCCCCCCCCCCTTTTTTTCAGTTGCCCCTCTCCAAAACCAGTGCCTTCCCTCCTCCCTGCCCTCTCCCTCACGGACACCCTCCTCCCCTGCCTGCTGTTTGGTGGGGAGGAGTGGTTAACCCTTACCCTCCCTTCCTGCCATTTGTGCCTCCCTCCTCCTTCTCCACATGATGGAGGAAAACCCCCCTTCACTTGTCGATCCCACGGTCTCCCCGTTGCCACCGGGCCCAAAGAATGCCGCGGCTGACCTCCCGACCCCAGGCCCGAGCTCCGCCGCTGCCACGACCGATGCTCCCTCAAATCCGGGAGCAGCTTCCACCTCGGCCGGGAAAAAAGGGCCGGGGGGGGAAGAAAGGCAAGGGCCCGGCCCCGAAGGCCAAACCCCCCACGGCTGAGGCTGCCCCGCCCGCTGTGGCCCCAACGTCCGCCACAGCCCCTCCTTCCCCTGCTGTTCCCTCCACCAGCTCTGGGGGAAATCCACCCACGGCCCCCAGAGCGTACGCCCAGGTGGCCGCTGCCGCCCCCCCCACGTGCCGGGTCATCTGCCCATACCGCCGCCTCCAGCGCCATCCCTGGTGGCCGAGGTCCCTTTCCCACTCTGACCAGGAGGCATGGTGTTCGCTGCCTCCTGGTCGCCGCCTCGCCCCATGTCGAAACCTACGTGCGGGCGTTGGCGAGGGTGGTGGGGGCCTCGGCCGTGGTGGCGGCCTCCAAGATGTACGGCAAGGTGGTGTTCTTCCTTGCCTCGGAGGCCGCCGCCCAGGAGGCGGTGGAGAGGGGCCTGGCCGTGGGGGGCGTGCACGTGCCCCTCGAGCCATTGGAGGACCTGGGCGTACGGGTGGTTCTCACTTCCGTCCCGCCCTTCCTCCCCAATGCCGCCCTGTTGCCTTCCCTCTCCACTCTGGGGAAGCCAATTTCTGTGATCAGCCCTCTCCCGTTGGGCTGTAAGGACCCCGCCCTCCGCCACGTTTTGTCATTCCGCCGGCAGGTGCAACTGCAAATGCCGCCGGCGGCGCGTGGCGGGGTGGCGCTCGAGGGGTCCTTTATGGTGCCCTACCAGGGGGCCCTTACCGGGTCCACTATTCTTCGGGGGAGGCCCGGTGCTTCCTCTGCCGGGCGGTGGGGCACGTCCGGAGGGACTGTCCCTTGGCCCGGTCGGAGGGGGCGCCCGGGACCCCCGGGGCCCGGGAGGACGCCGGCCTTACCACCGCCGGCCCCCCTGGAAGTCCGGCCTCCGCGGCTGCCCCCCTCCTCCAACCGACGGCTCTGCTCGGCAGCCGAAGGCATCCCCTTCGGCGTGCCCGAGCGAGCAGGCGGGCCCTGACTCCATTCGATCTGTTTCTGCAGGGCCCGAGGAGGAGAGGGTGGCGCGGTTGCCGCCGGGCGAGGGAGAGGGCTCCCCCCAGGTGGAGGTCACCCTACCCTCCTCCTTCCCTCCCTTGCCTCAACGCCCCCCCCGAAAACAAACTGCGCCCCCCGGCCTTGCCCCTGCTGACCAGCCCTCCAGCTCCACCTCGGAGGGCTGGACGCTCGTTCGGGGGAAGCGCAAAGCCCGCCCTTCGCGGGCTCAATCCCCCCCCTCCGATGGGGAGGGCGGGAAGGCCCCCCTCCGAAAGATCTCGGAGGGGGGCCAGCGCTGCCGAGAGCGCCCCCGACGAGCTTCAGCAGGAGGCGCCGGACGAGGTGGCCGTGGCAGCGAGGGGGGACGATGTCGCCCCCCCTGTGGAGCCCTTCCAAGAGGAGGCCTCGGGTGGAGCCCCCCCGGCCCCGGCTCCAGCTGAGCCCTCCCCCGCTCCGGCTGAGGTAATTGTCGCCTTGGCGGCCGCGGGGGGGGGCTCCGGGGCCGAGGGGATGGAACTTAGCTCCATCTTCGAGGAGATCGAGGCCCTGGGTCTGACCCCGCTCGCTCAGGGGGAGGACGACCCTCCGCCAGCGGGCCTCGGTCTGGGCGGCGACTCTGCGGCGCCGCCCCCCTCCCCCTCCCAATCCCAACCCTCCGTGTCCCAGGTGGCCGACCCCGTCCTCACACTTGGGGCGCCCCTGATATTGCCCACTGGCCCGGCCGACTCGAGCGCCAGAGCCGATGCCGCCGAGCCCTTAGGGGCGACGGCTGGTGCCGAGTGGCCGGGTCTTGAGTCTGGGGACGCCCCCTTTCCCGCAACCGAGGCGGGGCGGTCATCTCCCCTTCCCGCTGGGGGCCCAGCAGAAGACACCGCTCTGGCCGACGCCGAGGTATCTATTCCAACCTCGTCACCTGAACCCGGCGTCGGCGGGGCCCCCTTCCCGTTCCTGCTCCCGATTCCCAGGTCCCCATTCGGGAGGTGCCGCGGCCCGGTGGGATAGCCACCGGAGACCCCTACCCAGACCCTGCCCGGGATTCCGATCCTCTCCCGTGTCCCGATCCTCCCCCCACCCCTGTTTCCGCCCTTTATGAACCCATCTCCAGCCCCGAGTCCTCCCCTGTCCCTGACTCCCATCCAACCCCCACCTCTTCCCTGCTTCCCAACCCCGACCCACCGTCCGGCTCAGAGCCCATTCCTTCTCCCGCCCCTACCGTGAAGAACATTCCTCCGCTGCCGTCCCCCCGTTCCTTTCCCACCCCGGCCCCTGCCGCAACACCAGATCCACCCCCATCGCCCCCCCAAACGTCCGCTAGTGCCGCTCCCACGGGGGCCGTCTCGTTCCCGCTGGCCGCGGGCGGCCCTCAGGGGGCGGTATTTGTATCCCCGGTCCCCAACCCGTTAGGGGCTGCCTTGTTCCCTCCGCCGCCCCCTCCCTTGCCGGAGTCGGGGACGGGCAGCGCGGCGCCATCGGTGTCGGCGCCGCGTTGGGGATCGGATCCCTGTTTGCCCGCCTCTGTGGCCCGTGAGCTCCACCCGGGGGCCCGGACGGAGAAGAATCCTGGTTCCCCCTTAGCGCTGAGGGGCGAGCTGCGCCAATTCCTCGCGGATAACCGCGGGGTAAAAGGGAAGGTGCAGCTCGCCCTCCAGCGCTGGGGGGACTTCCATCCCATCCTCCAGGCCACTAGAGCCCTGTTGCAGGAGGGGAGAGGGACCGATAGGCAGGGCGACGCGGCCTACCGCCGGACCCGCAGATTTCGAGACGCGCTCCTGACCTTCGGGGCGGAGTGCGGTCTGCTGCGGGACCTGCGGGGGGCCGACGATCGTCCTGCCCGTGAGGATCCACCCCAGCCCTCTCGATGAAGTACACCACTATCGCGACGTTGAATGCCCGGGGCTGTAGGGCGGGTCTCCGCAGGAGCCGGGTGCTCTCCTTCCTTCGGGAGGGGGGGTACTCGGTGGCCTTCCTGCAGGAGACCCACACGACTCCGGCCGTCGAGGCTGGCTGGCGGCTGGAGTGGGGGGACGGGGTATATTTTAGCCACCTCGGCGTCCGCTCGGCCGGGGTGGCCACCCTGTTCTCCCCTGCCCTACGGCCCGAGGTGCTGGGGACGGCCGAGGTTGTCCCGGGCCGCCTGCTGCACGTCCGGGCCCGCGTGGAGGGGCTGACGTTGAACCTGGTCAACGTCTACGCCCCGAACGCGGGCCCGGACCAGGTCACCTTTTATCGGCAGGCGGCCACCTTCCTCGGCACTCTGGATCCTCGCGAGTGTCTGGTCCTGGGCGGGGATTTCAACACCACCCTCGATGACCGGGACCGTGTAGGACTCGCGAACTGCCAGGCCGCAGCAGGCGTCCTCAGGGAGATCGTGGATCACCACTCCCTGGTGGACGTCTGGCGAGACCACCACCCGGACGACAACACCACCTTCACCTACGTCCGGGTGGGGGACCATCGGTCGAGCCACTCCCGGTTGGATCGCATTTACCTCTCCCGCTTCCATCTGGCACGAGCCCACTCCTCCAGCATCCGGCCGGCCCCGTTCACGGACCACCATTTGGTGGCCGTGAAAGCCTCTCTGAATTCGGAGAGGCTGGGGCCGGCCTATTGGCACTTTAATAACAGCTTGCTGGAGGACGTGGGCTTCGTGGCGTCCTTCCGGGAGTTCTGGCTGGCCTGGCGGGGGCAGCGGCCCGCCTTTCCCTCGGCGCGGCGATGGTGGGACGTGGGGAAGGTGCGCGCCCGGCTCTTCTGCCGCGACTACTCCCGGGGCGCCAGCCGGCGGAGGGATGCGGCGATAGAGCAGCTGGAACGGGAGGTCTTGAAGCTTGAGAGGCGTCTGGCATCCGCCCCCGAGGATCCACTCCTCCGCGAGGCGTACCGGGAGAGGCGGGAGGAGCTCCGGGCCCTGGAAGATCACAGGGCCCGGGGCGCCTTCGTTCGATCTCGCATCCAGCTCCTTCGGGAGATGGATCGCGGCTCCCGCTTCTTCTACGCCCTGGAGAAAAAGGAGGGGGGCCAAAAAGCACGTCACCTGCCTTTTGGCGGAGGACGGCACCCCCCTCACGGATCCGGCGGAGATGCGTGGAAGGGCCAGGGCCTTCTACGCCAGTTTGTTCTCCCCGGACCCGACCGAAGCCGACGCCTGCAAGGTGCTCTGGACCGAGCTCCCGACGGTCAGCGAGGGCGACCGAGACCGGCTGGAGATGCCTCTCACTCTGGCCGAGTTCTCGGAAGCCCTCCGTCTCATGCCCAACAATAAAAGCCCGGGCATGGACGGGCTGACCGTGGAGTTTTACCGCGTGTTCTGGGACGTCCTCGGCCCGGACCTCGTCACCGTCTGGGCCGAGTCCTTGGAGAGCGGGGTCCTCCCTCTGTCGTGCAGGCGAGCCGTGCTCGCCTTGCTGCCGAAGAGGGGGGACCTCCGCGACCTTCGGAATTGGCGTCCCGTCTCGCTCCTCAGCACGGACTACAAGGTCGTAGCAAAAGCCATCTCGCTGCGACTGCGGTCCGTGCTGGCGGACGTCATCCATCCCGACCAGACCTACACCGTCCCGGGCCGTAGCATTTTTGATAATTTGTATTTGGTCCGGGATCTCTTGGAGCTCGGGTGTAGGGACGGCTTGTCGTTCGCCCTCCTGTCCCTGGACCAGGAGAAGGCGTTCGACAGGATGGATCACGGGTATCTCCTGGGCACCCTGCGGGCCTTCGGCTTCGGGCCCCGTTTTGTGGGTTTTCTCCGGGTGCTGTATGCCTCTCGCGGAGTGTTTGGTCAGGCTCAACTGGACCCTGACCGAGCCGGTCAGCTTCGGGCGGGGGGTACGTCAGGGGTGTCCGCTGTCGGGCCAGCTGTACGCTCTGGCGATCGAGCCCTTCCTCCGTCTCCTCCGTCGGAGGTTGACGGGGTTGGTGCTCCGAGAGCCGGAGCTGCGGCTGGTCCTGTCGGCGTACGCCGATGACGTGCTCCTCGTGGTCCAGGACCCGGGCGATCTGGCGCGGGTGGAGGCCTGCCAAGCCGTCTACTCGGCAGCCTCCTCCGCCCGGGTCAACTGGGTCAAGAGCTCTGGCCTGGTGGTCGGGGACGGGTGGCGGGCCGGCTCCCTCCCGCCCGCGCTTCAGGCCATCAGGTGGAGCGCGGGTCCGCTGCTCTATCTGGGCGTTTATTTATCTGCCACGCATCCTTCTCCGCCGGGAAAACTGGCAAGGTTTGGACGCCAGGGTGGGTGAGCGGTTGCGGAGATGGGCAGGACTGCTCCGGTGTCTCTCCCTTCGAGGGAGGGCACTGGTGCTGAATCAGCTGGTCCTGTCCATGCTCTGGCACCGGCTCAACACCCTGCGCCCGGCCCCGGAGGTCCTGGCCAAGCTCCAGAGGACAGCTTTGGAGTTTTTTTGGCCAGGACTGCACTGGGTCTCTGCAGGGGTCTTGTCTCTCCCCTTGGAGGAGGGGGGCCAGGGCCTGGTCTGCGTGCGCAGCCAGGTCCGGACCTTCCGCCTCCAGGCCCTGCAGAGACTCCTCTTTAGTGCAGGTAGTCCGGCATGGAGCACTTTGGCGTGCGCCTTCCTCCGCCGCCTCCGAGGGCTCCGATACGACCGGCAGCTCTTTTTTATCCACCCGAGGGGTCTTCCGCGAGACCTCTCCGAGCTGCCGGAATTCTACCAGGACCTCCTCCAGACCTGGAAGCTGTTTTCGGCAACCAGGTCCGTTGTGGCCGCCGAGGGAGGAGACCTCCTCGCGGAGCCCCTGCTCCACAATCCAGCCTTGTGCGTGCAGGTGGCGGAGTCTCCCTCGGTGCGCCGGAGGCTGATCCTGGCAGAAACCACCATGATCGGAGACCTCCTGGACTACGACAGAGGGGACTGGGTGGATCCCCGAGCGCTCGCTCGGCGCATGGGGCTCTCCACCCCCCGAACCCCTCTGCGCCTACTCCAGGAGGTGAAGGCGGCTCTGCCGCGGCCCGCTCTCGACTTCCTGCAGCGGTCCGTGCGAGAGGGTATCCCCCGCCCCTCCCTTCCTGCAAACCCTCCGTCCCTTTTTATCGGGCCCCTGTTCCGCGGGCCCCCCCGGCCTCCCCACCCTTGGACCCCCAGCCGGCTGCAAAAGTTGCAGCCGGTTTGCTTTCGAACCGCGCCTCGAGAACATCTGTACACGCTCGTGCTCCACACCTTGCATTTCCCCACCCTCGTGTCCCGCCCCGATACCAAATGGCGGGACTACTTAAGACCCGTTGAGGGTGGGGAACCCCGATGGGCCAGCCTATATTCCACCTTAATCCCGCGGCCCGTCGGGGATATCAGTTGGCGGCTCCTTCACGGAGCCGTGAGCACGGGCGTGTACCTGGCGCGGTTCACCCCCATCCCGGACACCTGCCCTTTTTGCGGCGTGAGGGAAAACCTGGCGCACGTCTACCTCGAATGCGCCAGGTTGCAGCCCCTATTCCGGCTCCTCCAGAACCTCTTACTGAGGTTCTGGCTGCACTTTTCCCCACACCCTTTTCCTTTATGCACACCCAATCCGTGGCCCCACAAAGTCGCGGGACCTCCTCGTCAACCTCCTCCTGGCTCTAGCCAAAGCCGCCATTTATAACACCAGGGAGAGGATGCTAGGCGAGGGGGTTCCCTGCGACTGTGGGGCCTATTTTCGTTCATTCCTAGCTCACGTATCCGGGCAGAGTTCCTCTGGGCGGCGTCCACTGGCTCCATGGACAGTTTCGAGGAGCAGTGGGCGCTGTCCGGGGTTCTCTGCTCGGTGTCCCCATCCGGTCTCCTAGTTATAAACCTTTAACCTGCACTCCTTGCCCCTTTTGTCATTTTTTGTCCCCAGTAATTAGTTGGGCATGGGTCCAGTCGTCCCTCCCGCAAGGCCGGGGGAGGGGCTTTTAGAAGTGGGCAGGCTTTGCCTACCCACTCTCCCGTGTTCCAAATAGACTCCAGAGAGGGAGGAGAGGCAGCAGGGTGCAGTGCTGCTGCTCTCCTTTCCCTTCCCTCCCTCCCCTTGCTCCTGCTCCTGCACCAGCTGGGGCTCTCCCTGCTCCACCCAGCCACCACCTGAGGCCTCCGTGCTGCTGGACCTGCTCCCCCTGGACACCACCGCTTCTCACCACCACCGGCTACTGCTGCTGCTGCTGCCGCCTGAGGGGAGAGGGGGGGCCTGCCGGCTGCCCCCCCTCTCCCCTCCTCCACTCCAGAGGAAGAGGACCCCACCAGCACCCACCACCCAGAGGCCTTCCCCCGCTGACTGCTGCCTGCCCACTGCCACTGCTGCTGCTGCTGCGCCCTGCCAAGGAGGAAAGAGGAGAACCACTATCCAGAACCGTGGAGGGGGTTTGTTCATTAGACTGAACTTTGTTTTTCCACCTGCTCCAGGGGGTGGTGGTGAACTGAGCTACTAAGAAGGGGGGCAGGGGGAGGGGCCCAGAGCCCTCCCCCCAAGTCCAGCTGCCCCCCCCCCTTTTTTTGCTGCCACCACCCCCAACACCCCCCTCCACCACCCCTTACCATCTGGACTGGCTCCTCTCCCCTTGGTGGGGTTTGCTGCCCCGCCCTCCATCTGGGACTTTGCTGCAGTGGTGGGCGAGGTCGAGCCCTCACAGCGCTCGTGGGTGTGCTCCCTCCCCACCCCCTTGGACTTGGCCCCCCCTCCTCAGCTACATTTGGTTGGGGGGCCTTCCTCACCTCTGGTTACTCACCCTACCCCAGCAGCTTGTTCCTTTCCCCACTGTCTGCCCTCCCCTGCTAGCCTAGGTTGCTTCTCCCTCCCTCCCCAAAGCTACTCACCCGTCACATTTACTCCCAAAGTTTACCTGCCATGCCCCTGCCCCAGCTAGCCTAGTTGTGCGCCCCGCCCCTCTCAGCTGCTGTTTTGTCTCCTCTTCACCCCTCCCCCCAGCCGCCCGCTAGCGCTTGAGGACTACCCCGTTTGCCTTGTGCCCCTCTCGAGCACCTGTGTCCTACCCCCCCCCCTTTTAGTTAGTTCCCCTGTACACTGTACCCCCCCCAATGATCCCATAGCCCCCCCTTTTATACCCCAGTGCAGCCGGAGGAGCCGGCCCTTGTCCTGTACCCGTTGCTTTGTCCCTTGCCCATCGTGCCAGCACCCTCCTCCTCTGTTTCCAGCCTTACAGGGAGGAGTGGTAGCTGGCCTCTTGGTTCCCCTCATTTCCATCCTGCCCTTCCTGATTCCCTCCCTCCCTGCAGTCAGTCGGTGGGAGGGAGTGGTTGTCTCTCCCCTTCCCCCCCTCCCCAATCGCGCACCCTTTTCCTCACGTTCCTCCCCTCCGCAATAGCGCCCTCCTCCTCTGCCACAGCCTCAGCAGGGGGAGAGGCTGCAACCCCCCCCCCCCCTTTTTTTTCAGTTGCCCCTCTCCAAAACCAGAGCCTTCCCTCCTCCCTGCCCTCTCCCTCACGGACACCCTCCTCCCCTGCCTGCTGTTTGGTGGGGAGGAGTGGTTAACCCTTACCCTCCCTTCCTGCCATTTGTGCCTCCCTCCTCCTTCTCCACATGATGGAGGAAAACCCCCCTTCACTTGTCGATCCCACGGTCTCCCCGTTGCCACCGGGCCCAAAGAATGCCGCGGCTGACCTCCCGACCCCAGGCCCGAGCTCCGCCGCTGCCACGACCGATGCTCCCTCAAATCCGGGAGCAGCTTCCACCTCGACCGAAAAAAAGGGCCGGGGGGGGAAGAAAGGCAAGGGCCCGGCCCCGAAGGCCAAACCCCCCACGGCTGAGGCTGCCCCGCCCGCTGTGGCTCCAACGTCCGCCACAGCCCCTCCTTCCCCTGCTGTTCCCTCCACCAGCTCTGGGGGAAATCCACCCACGGCCCCCAGAGCGTACGCCCAGGTGGCCGCTGCCGCCCCCCCACGTGCCGGGTCATCTGCCCATACCGCCGCCTCCAGCGCCATCCCTGGTGGCCGAGGTCCCTTTCCCACTCTGACCAGGAGGCACGGTGTTCGCTGCCTCCTGGTCGCCGCCTCGCCCCATGTCGAAACCTACGTGCGGGCGTTGGCGAGGGTGGTGGGGGCCTCGGCCGTGGTGGCGGCCTCCAAGATGTACGGCAAGGTGGTGTTCTTCCTTGCCTCGGAGGCCGCCGCCCAGGAGGCGGTGGAGAGGGGCCTGGCCGTGGGGGGCGTGCACGTGCCCCTCGAGCCATTGGAGGACCTGGGCGTACGGGTGGTTCTCACTTCCGTCCCGCCCTTCCTCCCCAATGCCGCCCTGTTGCCTTCCCTCTCCACTCTGGGGAAGCCAATTTCTGTGATCAGCCCTCTCCCGTTGGGCTGTAAGGACCCCGCCCTCCGCCACGTTTTGTCATTCCGCCGGCAGGTGCAACTGCAAATGCCGCCGGCGGCGCGTGGCGGGGTGGCGCTCGAGGGGTCCTTTATGGTGCCCTACCAGGGGGCCCTCTACCGGGTCCACTATTCTTCGGGGGAGGCCCGGTGCTTCCTCTGCCGGGCGGTGGGGCACGTCCGGAGGGACTGTCCCTTGGCCCGGTCGGAGGGGGCGCCCGGGACCCCCGGGGCCCGGGAGGACGCCGGCCTTACCACCGCCGGCCCCCCTGGAAGTCCGGCCTCCGCGGCTGCCCCTCCTCCAACCGACGGCTCTGCTCGGCAGCCGAAGGCATCCCCTTCGGCGTGCCCGAGCGAGCAGGCGGGCCCTGACTCCATTCGATCTGTTTCTGCAGGGCCCGAGGAGGAGAGGGTGGCGCGGTTGCCGCCGGGCGAGGGAGAGGGCTCCCCCCAGGTGGAGGTCACCCTACCCTCCTCCTTCCCTCCCTTGCCTCAACGCCCCCCCCGAAAACAAACTGCGCCCCCCGGCCTTGCCCCTGCTGACCAGCCCTCCAGCTCCACCTCGGAGGGCTGGACGCTCGTTCGGGGGAAGCGCAAAGCCCGCCCTTCGCGGGCTCAATCCCCCCCCTCCGATGGGGAGGGCGGGAAGGCCCCCCTCCGAAAGATCTCGAGGGGGGCCAGCGCTGCCGAGAGCGCCCCCGACGAGCTTCAGCAGGAGGCGCCGGACGAGGTGGCCGTGGCAGCGAGGGGGGACGATGTCGCCCCCCCTGTGGAGCCCTTCCAAGAGGAGGCCTCGGGTGGAGCCCCCCCGGCCCCGGCTCCAGCTGAGCCCTCCCCCGCTCCGGCTGAGGTAATTGTCGCCTTGGCGGCCGCGGGGGGGGGCTCCGGGGCCGAGGGGATGGAACTTAGCTCCATCTTCGAGGAGATCGAGGCCCTGGGTCTGACCCCGCTCGCTCAGGGGGAGGACGACCCTCCGCCAGCGGGCCTCGGTCTGGGCGGCGACTCTGCGGCGCCGCCCCCTCCCCCTCCCAATCCCAACTCCGTGTCCCAGGTGGCCGACCCCGTCCTCACACTTGGGGCGCCCCTGATATTGCCCACTGGCCCGGCCGACTCGAGCGCCAGAGCCGATGCCGCCGAGCCCTTAGGGGCGACGGCTGGTGCCGAGTGGCCGGGTCTTGAGTCTGGGGACGCCCCCTTTCCCGCAACCGAGGCGGGGCGGTCATCTCCCCTTCCCGCTGGGGGCCCAGCAGAAGACACCGCTCTGGCCGACGCCGAGGTATCTATTCCAACCTCGTCACCTGAACCCGGCGTCGGCGTGGGCCCCCTTCCCGTTCCTGCTCCCGATTCCCAGGTCCCCATTCGGGAGGTGCCGCGGCCCGGTGGGATAGCCACCGGAGACCCCTACCCAGACCCTGCCCGGGATTCCGATCCTCTCCCGTGTCCCGATCCTCCCCCCACCCCTGTTTCCGCCCTTTATGAACCCATCTCCAGCCCCGAGTCCTCCCCTGTCCCTGACTCCCCTCCAACCCCCACCTCTTCCCTGCTTCCCAACCCCGACCCACCGTCCGGCTCAGAGCCCATTCCTTCTCCCGCCCCTACCGTGAAGAACATTCCTCCGCTGCCGTCCCCCCGTTCCTTTCCCACCCCGGCCCCTGCCGCAACACCAGATCCACCCCCATCGCCCCCCCAAACGTCCGCTAGTGCCGCTCCCACGGGGGCCGTCTCGTTCCCGCTGGCCGCGGGCGGCCCTCAGGGGGCGGTATTTGTATCCCCGGTCCCCAACCCGTTAGGGGCTGCCTTGTTCCCTCCGCCGCCCCCTCCCTTGCCGGAGTCGGGGACGGGCAGCGCGGCGCCATCGGTGTCGGCGCCGCGTTGGGGATCGGATCCCTGTTTGCCCGTCTCTGTGGCCCGTGAGCTCCACCCGGGGGCCCGGACGGAGAAGAATCCTGGTTCCCCCTTAGCGCTGAGGGGCGAGCTGCGCCAATTCCTCGCGGATAACCGCGGGGTAAAAGGGAAGGTGCAGCTCGCCCTCCAGCGCTGGGGGGACTTCCATCCCATCCTCCAGGCCACTAGAGCCCTGTTGCAGGAGGGGAGAGGGACCGATAGGCAGGGCGACGCGGCCTACCGCCGGACCCGCAGATTTCGAGACGCGCTCCTGACCTTCGGGGCGGAGTGCGGTCTGCTGCGGGACCTGCGGGGGGCCGACGATCGTCCTGCCCGTGAGGATCCACCCCAGCCCTCTCGATGAAGTACACCACTATCGCGACGTTGAATGCCCGGGGCTGTAGGGCGGGTCTCCGCAGGAGCCGGGTGCTCTCCTTCCTTCGGGAGGGGGGGTACTCGGTGGCCTTCCTGCAGGAGACCCACACGACTCCGGCCGTCGAGGCTGGCTGGCGGCTGGAGTGGGGGGACGGGGTATATTTTAGCCACCTCGGCGTCCGCTCGGCCGGGGTGGCCACCCTGTTCTCCCCTGCCCTACGGCCCGAGGTGCTGGGGACGGCCGAGGTTGTCCCGGGCCGCCTGCTGCACGTCCGGGCCCGCGTGGAGGGGCTGACGTTGAACCTGGTCAACGTCTACGCCCCGAACGCGGGCCCGGACCAGGTCACCTTTTATCGGCAGGCGGCCACCTTCCTCGGCACTCTGGATCCTCGCGAGTGTCTGGTCCTGGGCGGGGATTTCAACACCACCCTCGATGACCGGGACCGTGTAGGACTCGCGAACTGCCAGGCCGCAGCAGGCGTCCTCAGGGAGATCGTGGATCACCACTCCCTGGTGGACGTCTGGCGAGACCACCACCCGGACGACAACACCACCTTCACCTACGTCCGGGTGGGGGACCATCGGTCGAGCCACTCCCGGTTGGATCGCATTTACCTCTCCCGCTTCCATCTGGCACGAGCCCACTCCTCCAGCATCCGGCCGGCCCCGTTCACGGACCACCATTTGGTGGCCGTGAAAGCCTCTCTGAATTCGGAGAGGCTGGGGCCGGCCTATTGGCACTTTAATAACAGCTTGCTGGAGGACGTGGGCTTCGTGGCGTCCTTCCGGGAGTTCTGGCTGGCCTGGCGGGGGCAGCGGCCCGCCTTTCCCTCGGCGCGGCGATGGTGGGACGTGGGGAAGGTGCGCGCCCGGCTCTTCTGCCGCGACTACTCCCGGGGCGCCAGCCGGCGGAGGGATCCGGCGGAGGGATGCGGCGATAGAGCAGCTGGAACGGGAGGTCTTGAAGCTTGAGAGGCGTCTGGCATCCGCCCCCGAGGATCCACTCCTCCGCGAGGCGTACCGGGAGAGGCGGGAGGAGCTCCGGGCCCTGGAAGATCGCAGGGCCCGGGGCGCCTTCGTTCGATCTCGCATCCAGCTCCTTCGGGAGATGGATCGCGGCTCCCGCTTCTTCTACGCCCTGGAGAAAAGGAGGGGGGCCAAAAAGCACGTCACCTGCCTTTTGGCGGAGGACGGCACCCCCCCTCACGGATCCGGCGGAGATGCGTGGAAGGGCCAGGGCCTTCTACGCCAGTTTGTTCTCCCCGGACCCGACCGAAGCCGACGCCTGCAAGGTGCTCTGGACCGAGCTCCCGACGGTCAGCGAGGGCGACCGAGACCGGCTGGAGATGCCTCTCACTCTGGCCGAGTTCTCGGAAGCCCTCCGTCTCATGCCCAACAATAAAAGCCCGGGCATGGACGGGCTGACCGTGGAGTTTTACCGCGTGTTCTGGGACGTCCTCGGCCCGGACCTCGTCACCGTCTGGGCCGAGTCCTTGGAGAGCGGGGTCCTCCCTCTGTCGTGCAGGCGAGCCGTGCTCGCCTTGCTGCCGAAGAAGGGGGACCTCCGCGACCTTCGGAATTGGCGTCCCGTCTCGCTCCTCAGCACGGACTACAAGGTCGTAGCAAAAGCCATCTCGCTGCGACTGCGGTCCGTGCTGGCGGACGTCATCCATCCCGACCAGACCTACACCGTCCCGGGCCGTAGCATTTTTGATAATTTGTATTTGGTCCGGGATCTCTTGGAGCTCGGGTGTAGGGACGGCTTGTCGTTCGCCCTCCTGTCCCTGGACCAGGAGAAGGCGTTCGACAGGATGGATCACGGGTATCTCCTGGGCACCCTGCGGGCCTTCGGCTTCGGGCCCCGTTTTGTGGGTTTTCTCCGGGTGCTGTATGCTCTCGCGGAGTGTTTTTTTCCGGCCCCCCCTTTTTGGGGCCCTTTTCCCAAAAACCCGGGGCCCTTTTTTTTAAAAAAAATTTTCCCCCGGGGGGAAAAAAAACCCCCCAAAAAGAATTTCCGGGGAAAAAAATTTTTGGGCGTTTTCCAAAAACCCCCTTTTGTAAAATTTTCCCAAAAAACCCCCGCTTTTTAAAAAGGGGCCCTTGGGGCCCCCCCCCCCGGGGGCCCGGGGGCCCCCCCAAAAACCCAAAGGGGGGGCCCCCCCCCCCCCAAAGGGGGGGGGGCCCCCGGGGGGGGGGGGGGCCCCCCCTTCCTAAAGGGGCCCGGGGGTTTGGGGGGGGGGGGCCGGGGGGGGCCCCCGGGCCCCCCCCCGGGGCCCCCAGGGCCCCCCCCCCCCCCCGGGGCCCGGGGGGGTTGGGGGGGGGGCCCCCCCTTTGGCCCCCCCCCCCCCCAACCCGGGGCCCCCCCCCCAGGGGGGGGGGCCCGGGGGGGGGGGGGGGGGGGCCCCCCCCTTTTTTCCGGGGCCCCCCCAGGGGGGGGCCCCTTTGGGCCGGGGGAAAGGGGGGGCCCCCCGGGGGGGCCCCCGGGGCCCCCCCCGGGGGCCCTGGGCCCCCCCCTGGGGGAAAGGGGGGCCCCCAGGTTTTTTCCCTTTTTGGGGGGGCCCCCCCCCCCCCCGGCTTTTTCCCCGGGTTTTTAAAAAAGGGGGGAAAGGGGCCCCCTCCCCTTCCCCCAAAAGGGGGAAAGGGGGCCCCGGGGCCCCCCTTTCCCCCCCCCCCCCGGGCCCCTGGGGTTTTACCCCCCCCAAAGGGGGGCCCCCTTTTTTGGGGGCCCCCCCCCCCCCCCCCCCCTTTTTTTGGGGGGGGGGGGGGCCCCCTTCCCCCCCCAAAAGGGGGGAACCCCCCCAAACCCCCCCCCTTTCCCCGGGGGGGGGCCAAGGGGGGGGGGGGGCCCCCCCCCCGGGGGGGGGGGGTTTTTTTTTTTCCCCCTTTTCCCCCCCCCAAAGGGGGCCCGGGGGGGGGCCCCCCCCCCCCCCCCCCCCCCTTTTTCCCCCCCACCCCCCCCCCCCCCCCCCCCCCCCCCCCCCTTTTTTCCCCCCCCCCGGGGGACCCCCAACCCCCCCCCCCCCGGGTTGGCCCCTCCCCCCCCCTTTGGCCCCCCCCCCCCTTTTTTTTGGGGGGAAAAGGGGAAACTTCCCCAAACCCCCGGGGGGTTTTTTTTCCCCCGGGGTTTTTTTTCCCCAAACCCCCCGGGGGGGAAAAAGGGGGGGGGGGGGCCCCCCGGGGCCCCCCCCCCCCCCCCCCCCCAAACCCCCCCCCCCCCCTTTTTTTTCCCTGGCCCCCCCCCCCCCCCCCCCCCCCCCCCCCTTTCCCCCCCTTTTTGGGGGGCCCCCCCCCCTTGGGGGGGGGGGGGGGGGCCCCCCCCCCCCCTTTTCCCCCCCCACCGGGGGGGGGCCCCCCCCTTCCCCCCCAACCCCTTTCCCCCTTTTTCCCTCCCCCCTCCCCTTTTTCCCCCCCCCCCCCCCCCCCAAACCCCCTTTTTTTTCCCCCCCCCCCCCCCCCCCCAGCCCCCCCCCCCCCCCCCCCCTTTTTTCCCCCCCCTTCCCCCCCCCCCCCCCCCCCCGGTTTTGGGGGATTTTTTTCCCCCCCCCCCCCCCGGGAAAACCCCCCTTAACCCCCCCCCTTTTTTTCCCCGGGCCCAAAACCCCCCCCCCCCCCCCCCTTTTCCCCCGGGGAACCCCCCCCCGGGACCCCCCTTTTTGGCCCCCCCCCCCCCCGGGGGGGGGGGGGGCCCCAAAACCCCCCCGGGGGGGGCCCCGGCCCCGGGGCCCCCCCCCCCCCCTTTTTCCCTTTCCCCCCCCCTGGGGAAACCCAAGGGGGGGGAATTTGGGCCCTTCCCCCCCCCCCCTTTTCCCCCCCCCCCGGCCCCCCCCCTTTCCCCCCCCCCCCCCCCCCCGGGGCCCCTCCCCGGGGGGGGGGGGGGGGGCCCCCCCCCCCCTTTTTTTTTTCCCCCCCCCCCCCCCCTTCCCCCGGGGGGCCCCCCCCCCCCTTTGGGGGGGGTTTTTTTTTGGGGGGGGGGTTTTTTCCCCCCAAAACCCCCCCCTTCCCCCCCCCCCCCCTTTTTTTCCCCCCAAAAAAAACCCCCCCCTTCCTTGGGGCCCCCTTTTCCCCCCCCCCCCCCCCGGGCCCGGGGGGGGGGGGCCCCCCCCCCCCGGTCCGGGGGGCCCCCCCCCCCCGGGGGGCCCGGCCTTCCCCCGGCCGGGGGGGGGGGGGGGGCCCCCCCCCCCGGGCCCCCCCCCCCCCCCCCCGGGGCCCAACGGCCCCGGGGCCCCCCTTCCCCGTTTTTTGGGGCCCGGGGGAAAAGGGGGGGCCCCGGGGGGGAAGGGGCCCCCCCCCCCCCCCCTCCCCCCCCCCCAACGCCCCCCCGGGCCAAACCCCCCCCCCTTGCCCCGGGGCCGGGTTTCCCCCCCCCGGGGGCCCCCCTTTCGGGGCCCGGGGCCCCCGGGGGGGGTTCCCCCCCCCGGGTGGGGGGCCCAAAGGCCCCCCGGGGTTTTTTGGGGGCCCGGGGGCCCCCCGGGGGCCCCGGGGGGGCCGGGGGGGGGGGGGGGCCCCCGGGGGGGGGGGCCCCCGGGGGCCCCCCCGGGGCCCCCTTTTCCCCCCCCCCCGGCCCCCTTCCCCTCCCCGGGGCCCCTTTTTTCCCCTTCCCGGGGGGGGGGCCCCGGGCCCCGGGGAGGTTTTTTCCCCCGGGGAACCCCGGGGGCCGGGCCCCCTGGCCGGGGGGGGGGGTTCCCCAGGGGCCCCCGGGGGGGCCCCCCGGGCCCCCCCTTCCCCCCCCCCCCCCGGGGCCCGGGGGGCCCCCCGGGGGGGGCCCCCTTAAGGGGCCCCGGGGCCCCCCCCGGGGGGGGACCCCCCCACCCCCCCCGGGGGGCCCCGGGGGGCCCCTTTCCCCCCCTTTCCCGGCAACCGAAGGGGGCCCCTTTCCCCCCCCCGGGGGGCCCCAAACCCCCTTTTCCCCCGGGGGGAAAAACCCCCGGGCCCGGCCGGGGGGGGGGCCCCTTCCCCCCTTTGGGGAACCCCCTTCCCCTTCCCCTTTCCCCCCCCCCCAAAACCCCCCCCCCCCCCCGGGCCCGCCCCCCCCCCCGGGGCCCCCCCCCTTTTGGGGGAAAAACCCCCCTTCCCCCCCCCCCCCCCTGGGGGGAAAACCCCCCCCCCGGTTCCCAAAGGGGCCCCCCCGGGGCCCCCCCTTTTCCCCCCCCGGGAAAATTCCCCGGGGCCCGGGGGGTTTTTCCCCCCCCGGGGCCCCCCCAAAAGGGACCCCCCCCCCCCCCCCGGCTTGGCCGGCCCCCCCGGGGCCCCCCCTTTTGGCCGCCGGGGGCCCCGGGGGGGGGGGGCCCCGGGGGAAACCCCCTTCCGGGCCCCGGGCCCCCCCCCCCCGGGGGGGGGGAACCCCCCCCGGGGGCCCGGGGGGGGCCCCCGGGGCCCCCCCCCCTTCCCCCCCCCCCCGGGGGGGCCGGGGCCCCTTTTCCCCCCCGGGGGCCCCTGGCCCCCCCGGGGGGGGGTGGGAAAGGGGCCCCCCGGGGGGGGCCCCCCAACCTGGGGCCCCCCCCGGCCCGGGGGGGGGGGGGGGGGGCCCACCCGGGACCCCCTTTCCCCCGGGTTTTTCCCCCCCCCGGGGGGGGGGCCCCCCCCCCCCCCCCCCCCCCGGGGTGGGGCCCCTTCCCCGGGCCCCCCCCGGGCCCCCCCCTTCCCTTTTCCCCTTCCCCCCCCCGGGGGGGGGCCCTTTTAAAACCCCAACCCCGGCCCCCGGGGGGCCCCCCCCCCCCCCTTTTTTCCCAACCCCGGCCCCCTCCGGCCGGGGGCCCACCCTTTTCCCCCCCCCCGGGGGTTCCTGGGGGGGGTTCCCCCCCCGGCCCCTCCGGGCCCCGGGGGCCCCCCCCCCCCCCGGGGCCCCGCCCCGGGGGGGCCCCCCCTTTTCCGGCGGGCGGCCCCCCCGGGGGTTTTGGATCCCCGGGGGGGGGGGTTTTCCCCCCCCCCCCCCCGGGGGGGCCCGGGCGCCGGGCCCACGGGGGGGGGGGGGAACCCTTTTGGGGCCCGGGGGAAACCCCCCGGGGGCCCCAACCCAAAAGGGGGGGCCCCCCGGGGGCCACCCCGGGCCCCCAAACCCCCGGGTTAAAGGGGGGCCCCCCCCCCCCGGGGGGCCCCCCCCCCAAAGGGGGGGGGGGGGGAAAGGGGGCCGGGCCAGGGCCTTTCCCCCGCGGGGGGGCCCCGGGGGGGGGTTTGGGGCCGGGGGGGGGGGCCCCCCCTCCCCCGGGAGGTCCCCGGGGGGGGGCCCCCCCCCCTTTGGGGGGCCGGGGGGGGGGGGAAAGGGGGCTTTTTTGGGGGGGGGGAAGGGGGGGGGGAAAAACCCCCCCCGGGGGGGGGGCGGGAGGGGGGGGGTTAAATTTCCCCCGGGGGTTTTTTCCCCCCCCTTTTTTCCCCCCGGGCCCCCCTTTTTGGGGCCCGGGGGGGGGGAAAACCCCCCGCCTTTGGGGGGGGGAAACCCCCTTCAAGGGGCCCGGGAAGGGGGGGCCGGGCCCTTTTGGGGGCCCCCCCCCCCCGGGACCCGCAAGGGCTTTGGGGGGGGGCCCCCACCCCCGAAACCCCCGGGGCCCCAAAGGGGGCCCCGGGCCCTCCGGGAATTAAAAAACCCCGGGGGCGGGCCCCCAAACCCCCCCCCCGGCCCGGGGGGCCCCTTGGGCCATCCCGGGGGGGTTTCCCCCCCTTTTCCCGGCCCCCCTTTAAA
This sequence comes from Pelochelys cantorii, assembly GCA_032595735.1. Taxonomy (NCBI): domain Eukaryota; kingdom Metazoa; phylum Chordata; order Testudines; family Trionychidae; genus Pelochelys; species Pelochelys cantorii. The sequence continues at coordinate 14,202,089 of CM064352.1, read as the reverse complement.
GGGGGGCCCCCCCCCCAATTTGGGGCCCCGTTTCCCCCCAAAAAAGGTGGGGCCCCCCTTTTTTGGGGTTTGGGGGGGGCTTCCCCCCCCAAACCCCCGGGCCGGGGGGGGTTTTTTTTTTGGGGGCCTTTGGGGGCCGGGGGAAGGGGGCCCCGGGTTCCCCCCCCCCCGGGGGGGGGAAAAGGGGGGGGAAACCCTGGGGGGGGGGGGGCCCCCGGGGGGGGCCCCCCCTTTTGGGGCGGAGGGGGGGGGAAAAGGGGGGAAACCCAGGGCCGGGGGGGGTTTTCCCGGGGGCCCGGGCCCCGGGGGTCCGGGCCCCCCTTCCCCCTTTGGGGGAGGGGGCCGGGGGTTCCCCCGGGGGGGGCCCCCCCCGGGGGGGGTCCCGGGGGGGGCCCCCCAAGGGGGTTTCCCCCCCCCGGCCCGGCCCCCCCCGGGCCAAAAGGCCGGGGGGGGGGGGGGGGGCCCCCCTCCCCCCCAAAGGCCCTCCGGGACCCCCCCCCGGGGGGGTTTTTCCGGGGTTTTTGGGGGAAACCCCGGGGACCCCCGGGGGGGGGGGGGGGGGGTCCTCCCCCTTTTCCCCGAGGGGGGGTTTGCTGGAAAGGGGGGCCCCCCCCCCCCCCTTCCCCCCCCGGGGCCCCCTTTAAAAACCCTTTGGGTTTTTGGGCCGGCTGGGGGTCCCCCGGGGCCGCCCCCCTTGGGGGGGGCCCCTTTTTTTTTTCCCCGGGCCCCCCCCCCCCCTTTTTTCCCCCCCCCGGGGGGGGGAACCTTTGGGGGCCCCCGGGCCCTCCGGGGCCCCCGGGGCCCCTTTCCCCCCGGGGGGGTTTCTTCCGGGGGCCCCCCCGGGGGTTTTTCCCGGCCCCCCCCAAAAGCCGGTTTTGGGGGGGGTTTGGGGGGGGGGGCCCCCCCCGGGACCCCTGGGCCCCAACCCCCTTTGGGTTCCCCGGGGGGGTTCCCCGGGGTTGGGCCCGGGGGGGGGGCCCCCTGGGGAACCCCGGACCCCCGGGGGCCGGGGGCCCCCGGGGGGGGGGGGCCCCCCCCCCCCCCCCCCCCAAGGGGGGGGGCCCCCGGGGGGGACCCGGGGCGGGGGCCCCCCCGGGGGCCCCCCCCCCCCCCCTTTTCCGGCCCTTTTTTGGGGTTTTTTGGGCCCCCCCCCTCCCCCCCCCCGGGGGAAAAGGGTTGGGGGGTTTTTGGGGAAGGGCCCCCCCCCCTTTCCCCCCTTGGGTTTCCCCCTGGTTTCCCCCCCCCAAAAGGCCAACCCCTTGGCCCGGGGGGGGGCCCCCCCAAAAGGAATTTTTTTTTGGCCCCTTTCCTTGGGGGTCCTTTTCCCCCCTTGGGGGGGGGAGGGGGTTCCCCCACCCGGCCCCCCCCCCGGGGGGAAAACCTTTTTTTGGGGGGGCCGGGGGGTTTTTCCCTTCCTCCCCCCTCCAGGGGTTTTCCCCCCCCCCCCCGGGGCCCCCCCCCCCCGGGCCGGGGCCCCCGGCCCCTCCCCCCCCCGGCCAAAACCCCGGGGGGGGGAGGGATTCCCCCCCCCAATTTTTTTCCTGGGGGGGGCCCCCCGGTTCCCGGGGGGCCCGGGAAAACCCAATTTCGGGACCCGGGGGCCCCGGGGGCCTGGGGGCCCCACCCCCCCAATCCTTTCCCCCCCCCCCCCCTTTTTTTTTAAAGGGGTTTTGGGCCCCCCCCCCCCGGGCCGGGGGAGGGGTTTTGGGGGTTTTCCCAAACCCCCCCCTTTTTTCCCCCCCGGGGGGGGCCCCCGGCCCCCCCGGGGGGCCCCCCCCCCCCCCCCGGTTTTTCCCCCCTGGGGCCCCCCCCCCCCCACCCGGGCCTTTCCCCCCCCTTTCCCCCCCAACCCCGGCCCCCCAAACCCCCGGGGGGGGCCCCGGGGGGGGGGCCCCCCCCCCCCCCCCCTTTTCCCTTGGGGGGGCCCCCCCGGGCCCCCCCCCCCCCCCCCCCCCCCCCCTTTTTTGGGGGGGAGGGGGAAAAAAAAAACCCCTTTTGGGTTTTCCCCTGCCCCCCCCCCAAAAAAAAAGGGGGGGGGGGGGGCCCCCCCCCCCCCCCCCCCCCCCCAAAACCCCCCCCCCCACCCCTTTTTGGGGCTTTCCCCCTTTTTGGGTTTTCCCCCCCCCCGGGAATTTCCCGGGGGGGGTTGGCCCTTTTCGGGGGGGGCCCCCCCCCTTTTTGGGCCCCCCCCCGGCCCTTTTTTTCCCCTCCCTCCCCCCTTTTTTTTCCCCCCCTTTTTTTTTGGGGGCCCCCGGCCCCCGGGGGGGGAAAATTCCACCCTTTCCTTTCCCCCCTTTTCCCCGGCCCCCCCCCTTTTGGGCCCCCCCTTCCTTCCTTTTTTCCCCCCTTTCCCCCCCCCCACCGCCCGGGGCCCCCCCCCCCCCCTTGGGCCCCCCGGGGGTTTCCTCCCCCCCCCCTTTTTTCCCCCCCCTTCCCCCCCCCCCTTTTCCCCCCCCGGGCGCCCCCCCCCCCTTTCCCTTAAGGGGGCCCCCCGCCCCCCCCAGGGCCCCCCCCCCCCCCCAAAATTTGGTTCCCCCGGCCCCCAAAAAAACCCCCCTTTCCCCTTTTTTCATTGGGGAAGGGTTTTTTCCCCTCCCCTTTTTTAAAAAAAGGGGGGGGGCCCCCCCCCCCCGGGCCCCCTTTCCCCCCCCCTTTTTCCCCCCCCCCCCCCCCCCCCCTTTTTTTTTCCCCCCCCCCGGTGGGTTTTCCCCCCCCCCCCCCCGGGAACCCTTTCCCCCCTTGGGGGGGGGGGGCCCCCCTTTCCCCCCCCCCCCTTTTGGCCTTCCCCCCCTTCCCAAATTTGGGGGGGCCCCCCCCTTTTTGGTTACCCCCCCCCCCGGGCCCCCCCCCCCCGGCCCCCGGGCCCCCCCCTCCCCCCCCCCCCCCAAACCCCTTTCCCCCCCCCCGGGGGGGGGGGGGCCCCCCCCCCCCCCCCCCCCCCCCCCCCCCCCTTTTGGGGCCCCCCCCTTTTTCCCCCCCTTTTCCCCCCCCCCCCCCCCGGGGGCCCCCCCGGGGGGCCCCCCCCCCCCCCCCCCCCCCGGCCCAACCGGGGCCCCCCCTTTCCCCCCTTTTTTTTCCCCCCCTTCCCCCCCCCCCCCCTTCCCGGGGGGGCCCCCCCGGGGCCCCCCCGGGGGGGGCCCCCCCTTCCCCCCCAAGGGGGGGGGGGTTTTTCCCCCCTTCCCCCCCCCCCGGGCGGGGGGCCCCCCGGGGGGCCCCCCCAAACCCCCTCCCCCTTAACCCTGGGCCGGGGGGCTTTCCCCCCCCCCCCCTTTTTTTTCCCCCCCCCCCCTTCCCCCCCCCCGGGGCCCCCTTTCCGGAACCCCCCCCCCCGGGGCTGTTTGGGGGGGGAATTTTCCCTTCCCCCCCTTTTTTCCCCCCCCGGGGGGGGGGGCCCCCCTTTTTTTTCCCCCCCCCGGGGCCCCCCCCAAAACCCCGGGGGCCCCCCCCCCGGCCCGGGCCGGGGGGCCCCCCCCCCCGGGGGCCCCCCCGGCCCGGGAAAAGGGGGGGGGGGGGGGCCCCCCCCGGGCCCCCCCCCCCCGGGGGGCCCCCCCCCCCCCCTTCCCCCAGCCCCCCCCCCGGGGCCCCCCCGGGCCGGGGGGAAACCCCCCCCGGGTTTCCCCGGGGGGGGGGGGCCCCCCTTGCCGGGGGGGGGCCCCCCCCCCGGGGGCCCCCTTCCCCCCCCCCCCTTTCCCAAGGGCCCCCCCCCCCCCCCCCTTCCCCCCCAAAACCCCCGGCCCCTTGGGGGGTGGGGGGTTTCGGGGGGGGGCCCCCCCTTGGGGCCTTTTCCCCCTTCCCCGGGGGGGGGGGCCCCCCCGGGGAAGGGGGGGCCGGGGGGCCAACCCCCCCCTTGGGGGGGCCGGACGGGGGCCCCCGGGGGGCCCCCCCCCCCCCCCTTCCCCCCCTGGGGGGCCCCCCGGCCCGGCCCCCCCCCCCCCCCCCCCCTTTTTTTTCCCGCCGGGGGGGGCCCGGGGGGGGGGCCCCCTTTGGGGAGGGGCCCTTTGGGGCCCCCCCGGGGCCCCCGGGGGGCCCCTTTCCCCGGGGGGGGGGGCCCCCCGGGGGGGGCCCCCCCCCAATTCCCCTTTCCCCCGGGGGGGCCCCCCGGGCCCCCCCGGGGGGGGGGCCCCCCCCCGGCCCCCCGGGCCGGCCCCCCCCCCCTTCCCGACGGCTTTCCCGGGGCCGGGCTTTTGGGGGCCCCCCCCCGGGGGGGGCCCTTTCCCTTTTCCCCGGGGGGGGGGAAAAGGGGGGGCCCCCCCCCGGGGGGGAAACCCCCCCCCCCCCCCCCCCCCTTCCCCCCCCCCCCCCAAACCCCTTCGGGGGCCCGGGCCCCCGGGGAACCCCCCAGCCCCCCCCCTGGCCCGGGTTTCCGGGGCCCCCCCCGCCCTTCCCCCCCCTTTCCCCCCCCGGGGGGGAAAAGGCCCCCCTCCCCCCCGGGGGCCCCCCCCCCAACCCCCCGGGCCCCCCCCCCCCCGGGGGGGCCCCCCCGGGGGCCCAGGGCCCCCTTTCCCCCCCCCCGGGGCCCCCCCCCCCCCCCCCCCCCCCCCCCGCCCCCCAAAGGTTTTCCCCCCCCCGGGGGGGGGCCCCCGGGGCCGGGGGGGGCCCCCCAAATCCCGGGCCCCCCCCGGGGCCCCGGGGGCCCCGCCCCCCCCCCGGGCCCGGGGGGGCGGGAGGGGGCCCCCCCCCCCCCCCCGGGGGCCCCCCCCCCTTTCCCTTGGGGCCCCCCGGGGGGGGGCCCCCCCCCCCGGGGGCCCCCCCCGGGGGCCCGGGGGGGGGGTTGGGGGCCCCCCCCCGGGGGGCCCCCCTCCTCCCCCCCGGGGGGGGGGGGGCCGGGCCCGGGGGGTTTTCCCCCCCCGAACCCGGGGGCCCGGGCCCCCCCCTTTTTGCCCCTTCCCGGGCCCCCGGGGGGGGGCCCCCCGGGGGAACCCCCCCCCCCGGAAACCCCCCAATTCCGATTTTTTTCCCCCCCCCCCCCCGGGGCCCTTTTCCCCCCTTCCGGGGGGGCCCCCCCTTCCTCCCCAAACCCCCCCCCCCGGGGCCCCCCGGCCCCGGGGGGGGGGGTTTTTTCCCCCCCCCCCCCCGGGGGGGGCCCCCTTTCCCCCCCCCCCCCCGGGGGGGAAACCCCCCCCCCCCCCCCCCCCCCGGGGGGGGGTTTTCCCCGGGCCCCCCCCCGGGGGCCCCTTTTCCCCTTTTCCCCCGGGGGCCCCTTCCTTGGCCCCCGGCCCCCCCCTTTGGGGTTGGGGGGGGGCCCCCCCTCGGTGCCGGGCCCTTGGGGTCGGCCCCGGGCCCCCGGGGGCCCGGGGGGGGCCCCCCGGGGAACCTGGGGCCCCCCCCGGAGGGGCCCCCCCAACCCCCGGGGGGGGTTGGGGGGCCCCCCTTTCCCCCCCCCCCCCCAGGCCCACTTCCCCCTTTGGGGGGGGGGAAAAAGGGGGGCCCGGAAACCCCCCCGGGGGGGGGGCCCCACCCCCGGGGGGTTTGGGGGGGGGGGGGGGCCCCCGGGGGGGCCCCCCGGGGCCCCGGGCCCCCCCCGCGGCGTTGGGGCCCGGGGGGGGCGGGCCCCCCCCGGGGCCTTCCCCCCGGGAGGGGGGGGGGGCCCCGGGGCCCCAACGGGGGGGGGGGGGGGGGGGGGGGTTTTTCCCCCGGGGGGGCCGGGGGGCCCCCCCCCCCCGGGCCCGGGGGCCCTTGGGCGGCCGGGTTTCCCCCCCCCCCGGGCCCCCTTTTCCCCCAAAAGGGGGGCCAAAACCCCCCCCCCCGGGGGGGAAACCCCCCGGGGCCCCCCGGGGCCCGGGAACCCCGGGGTTCTTCCCGGGGGCCCCCCCCCCCCGGGCCCGGGGCCTGGGGCCCCCCGGCCGGGGGGGCCCGGGGGGGGAAACCCTCCCCGGGGCCCCGGGCCCCCCCGGGAAACCCCCCTTAAAACCCGGGCCGGGGGGGGAACCGGGGCCCCCCGGTTTTGGGGTTTCCCCCCGGCCCTCCCCGGGCCCCCCCGGGCCCGGGGCCCCCCTTTGGGCCAAGGGGGGCCCCGGGCCCCAAAAGGGGGCCCGGGGCCCCAATTGGGTTTTCCCCCGGAGGGTTTTTTCCCCCCCCCGGGGGGGCCCGGGGGGGGCCCCCCCCCCCCAAGGGGCCCGGGGGAAGGGGGGTTTTTTTTTTGGCCCGGGTTTTGGGGGCCCCGGGGGGGGGGAGGGTTTTTTTGGGGGGGGGGGGGAAAAAGGCTTGGAAGGGGGCCCGGGCCCCCCACCCCCCCGGGGGCCCCGGGGGGGGGGGGTTTTCCCTGCCCTTTCTGCGGCCCTTTCCATACTCCCTTAACTTGCTGGCAAGAATATTGTGGGATACTGTATCAAAAAAATTTCATGACAAAACTTGCAGCATTTGCTACAAAATACCCCAAGGATGATGCACAAAAAAAAAGCATGTGAGGAGCTGCAGTGAAAAATGAACATTAGACAAAATAGCGTGCTGGCATGGTCAAAAAAAGGTGGGATCTTAAACTCTGCATGTTTTGTGGGCTCGTACAGCATTATTCAAGAGGGGATTATGTAAAGAGATGCATGCTAAAAATTGGTCATGAACTATTTGACAAGTTTCTCATCAAGGACAAAATCTTACAGAAAATTCAAGACATGCCATTATCAGCAAAAACAGTTCATGATCTGCTGTGAAAATGATCCATCAAATTGACAAAGAACAAATGCAAAATTTGAGTACTGCTACTTATTTTTCATTTGCTTTGGACAAGACAACCAACATATGTGACATTAATGTTGTATCATGCAAGCAAGGTACTAACAAACTTCAATAGAACTTTATTTATGAAAAGTAAACCTCTTTACAAAGCTGCTGCACCCCTCTGTAGCTCTCACTCAGCCCTGGCTAATCTCCTCTCCCCTCCTTCCTGTTTCCTGTGCTTCCAGACTCCCCACAGCCAGTGCTCCCAGTTCTAATAATTGCAAGCAGCATCTAAAACACCACATTCCCTCCTCTCCTTAGAAGGTCTCTCAATTATAAAATAAACATTCTTGTTCTAACCACAGCAACAAATATGGAACAAGACACTATACTGTTGGCAGAAATATTACACTGAAAACACTGTAAATATTACATAAAATAGTCTCTAGTCCAGACAGGTGGTCATCTGGGTCTGACAGACCGTCTCTCAAACCCCGGTTCCAGTGCAATGTCTTGTTGTGTTGGCGCTATGGTGAAGTCATACAACGCAGACTGGGTGTTGGCATCATCTCCTCTTGGTGCACAGGCAGGTGCAAGATAAGAAGCATTCCATGCCTGCCCATCAGAAAGTTGATAGGTGTAAGGTCCTTTCTTCTCTATGATTTTAAGAGGAGATGTGAATTTATGGTCCCCTTTGAGTAAAATTCCAGGTTTTCTTACTCTAACGAAGGAACCACACTCAAACTTCGGTTCCTTAGCACCCCGCCGTTTGTCTGTGAAATCCTTATACGTTTCTTGATTCTGTTCAACTGTTTTTCTCACATCATCCTTGTTTGGTGCATCAGGTCTTACCTTTAACAATCCAGCAATGTGCAGTTTAGTATTCATCTGTTTTCTTGCAAGCATACAGGGTTACACAACATGCCACAATGCAAAGATCACCCGCAGAGTTACTGCATGGAAATCAGTAGTGAAGGTTATCCACAATTGCCATTCCTGTTAAGCCAATGGGGAAATCAAAAGGTTTAACAGAAGCTTGAAAGAGAGTTTGCAAATGGCTAGAGGGTAATACAGGGATGATCTTCTATGTAAAATGTTCCTCACTGCTAGAAAAGTTTCAAATTCCAGGGAAGTAAATTGACTTCCATTATCTGAAACCAGTTCTTTGGGGTTACCTTCCCTGCTAAAAACTGTAGAGAGGAACTTAATTACTGTAGCAGAAGAGATTTGTGATGTAAATGCTACCTCAGGCCATTTACTGAAATAGTCTATTAAAGTGATGTCATAACAAGAACAAGTTAAAAATCACCTAGAAAAGTTAGATGCCTGCAAGTCACCAGGACCTGATGAAATGCATCCTAGAATATTCAAGGAGCTGATAGAGGAGGTATCTGAGTCTCTAGCTATCATCTTTGGAAAATCATGGGAGACAGGAGAGATTCCAGAAGACTGGAAAAGGGCAAATATAGTGCCCATTTATAAAAAGGGAAATAAGAACAACCCAGGAAACTACAGACCAGTTAGTTTAACTTCTGTGCCAGGGAAGATAATGGAGCAAGTAATTAAGGAAATCATCTGTAAATACTTGGAAGGTGGCAAGGTGATAGGGAACAGCCAGCATGGATTTGTAAAGAACAAATCAAGTCAAACCAATCTGATAGCTTTCTTTGATAGGATAACGAGTCTTGTGGATAAGGGAGAAGCAGTAGATGTGATATACCTAGACTTTAGTAAGGCATTTGCCTAGTTTATTGATAAGAATATCATGCAAGACCGTATCAAATACAACTTAGATGGGGCTACTATAAGGTGGGTGCATAACTGGCTGGATAACCGTACTCAGGGAGTAGTTATTAATGGTTCTCAATCCTGCTGGAAAGGTATAACAAGTGGGGTTCCGCAGGGGTCTGTTTTGGGACCGGCTCTGTTCAATATCTTCATCAACGATTTAGATATTGGTATAGAAAGCACGCTTATTAAGTTTGCAGATGATACCAAGTTGGGAGGGGTTGCGACTGCTCTGGAGGATAGGGTCATAATTCAAAATGATCTGGACAAATTGGAGAAATGGTCTGAGGTAAACAGGATGAAGTTTAATAAAGACAAATGCAAAATGCTCCACTTAGGAAGGAACAATCAGTTTCACACATACAGAATGGGAAGTGACTGTCTAAGAAGGAGTACGGCAGAAAGGGATCTAGGGGTTATAGTGGACCACAAGCTGAATGAGTCAGCAGTGTGATGCTGTAGCAAAAAAAGCAAACATGATTCTGGGATGCATTAACAGGTGTGTTGTGAGCAAGCATGAGAAGTCATTCTTCCGCTCTACTCTGCGCTAGTTAGGCCTCAGTTGGAGTATTGTGTCCAAGTCTGGGCACCGCATTTCAAGAAGGATGTGGAGAAATTGGAGAGGGTCCAGAGAAGAGCAACAAGAATGATTAAAGGTCTAGAGAACATGACCTATGAAGAAAGGCTGAAAGAATTGGGTTTCTTTAGTTTAGAAAAGAGAAGATTGAGGGGGGGACATGATAGCCATTTTCAGGTATCTAAAAGGGTGTCATAAGGAGGAGGGAGAAAACTTGTTCATCTTGGCCTCTGAGGACAGAACAAGAAGCAATGGGCTTAAACTGCAGCAAGGGTTGGACATTAGGAAAAAGTTCCTAACTGTCAGGGTAGTCAAACACTGGAATAAATTGCCCAGGGCGGTTGTGGAATCCCCATCTCTGGAGATATTTAAGAGTAGGTTAGATAAATGTCTATCAGGGATGGTCTAGACAGTATTTGGTCCTGCCATGAGGGCAGGGGACTGGACTCGATGACCTCTCGAGGTCCCTTCCAGTCCTAGTATTCTATGATTCTATGATAACAGTCAATTGGAGCAGTATCAAAGGGTTCTATGATGTCAATTGTAACTTTCTCCCATGCACAATCAGGAAGAGGAACAGGCTGTAACAGTGGGGTACATGTCACTGCTGTCTTGCATTTGGCAAGTGACACAGGATTTTGATTGCTTCAGTTTGGGAGTCCATCCCTGGCCACCAATAAAAATCCCGTAGTCGTTGTTTGGTTCTGACAATTCCTTGATGAGTATCGTGTGCCAGGTGTATGAGTTTTGACTGTAGCCGATGTGTACCGCGTAGCACATAGCCAACAAGCAAAGAAAGTTCCTCCCAAACTCTAAAATAAGGCAGCAAAACTGGGTCAAGGTTTTTAGGGTTACTGGGCCATCTCTTTGTCAGAAATTCCCGTAGCTTTTGTTGACCTGGACATGCTGAACAAGCAGCTTGGAATTGCTCTCTTGTAACTGCAGTAAGAGTGCTTGTAATAAGCGCAACTACTTCATCCTCATCCTCCAGTGAACCATCTGGTGAAGACAAAAGCAGGCGAGAAAGGCAATCAGCTATCCCATTTTGGTTTCCAGGCTTATATTCCAGTTCATAATTGAAAGAGAGTAGTCTTGCAGACAATCTAGCAATACGATTTCCTGCTCTTCCCAGTCCTTTCATAGAACCATAGAGCTGGAAGAGACCTCAGAAAGTCATCAAGTCCAGCCCCCTGCTCTAGGCAGGACCAATCCCAACTAAATCAACCCAGCCAGGGCTTGGTCAACCTGAGACTTAAACACCTCTAGGGATGGAGACTCCACTACTTCCCTAGGTAACCCATTCCAGTGCTTCACTACTCTCCTAGTGAAATAGTTTTTCCTAATATCCAACCTGGACCTCTCCCACCACAACTTGAGACCATTGCTCCTTGTTCTGCCATCTGTCACTACTGAGAACAGCCTCTCTCCAGCCTCTTTGGAACCTCCCTTCAGGAAGTTGAAGGCTGCTATCAAATCGCCCCTCACTCTTCGCTTCTGCAGACTACACAGACCCAACTCCCTCAGCCTCTCCTCGTAGGTCATATGCTCCAGCTCCCTAATCATTTTGGTTGCCCTCCGCTGGACCCTCTCCAATGCGTCCACATCCTTTTTGTAGTGGGGGGCCCAGAACTGGACACAATACTCCAGATGTGGCCTCACCAGAGCTGAATAAAGGGGAATAATGACATCTCTGGATCTGCTGGCAATGCTCCTCTTAATGCAACCTAATATGCCATTAGCCTTCTTGGCTACAAGGGCACACTGTTGACTCATATCCAGCTTCTCATCCACTGTAACACCCAGGTCCTTTTCTGCAGAACTACTACTTAGCTGGTTGATCCCCAGCCTGTAACAATGCTTGGGATTCTTCCATCCCAAGTGCAGGACTCTGCACTTGTCCTTGTTGAACCTCATCAGATTTCTTGTGGCCCAATCCTCCAATTTGTCGAAGTCACTCTGGACCCTATCTCTGCCCTCAAGCATATCTACCTCTCCCCCTAGCTTAGTGTCATCTGCAAACTTGCTGAGGGTGCAATCCATCCCCTCATCCAGGTCATTAATAAAGATATTGAACAAAACCAGTCCTAGAACCGAACCTTGGGGCACTCCACTAGAAACCATCCGCCATCTTGACATCGATCACTACCCGCTGGGCCCGGCCTTCTAGCCATCTTTCTATCCATCTTACCGTCCATTTATCCAATCCACATTCCCTTAACTTGCTGGCAAGAATATTGTGGGAGACCATATCAAAAGCCTTGCTAAAGTCAAGGTATATCACATCCACTGACTTTCCCATGTCCACAGAGCCAGTTACCTCATCACAGAAGCTAATCAGATTGGTCAGGCATGACTTGCCCTTTGATTAGGAATAGTCAGCATGGATTCACACTTTCCTCTCTTCCAATTGCCTCAAAATGGATTCCTTAAGGATCCCTTCCATGATTTTTCCAGGAACCGAGGTAAGACTGACCCGCCTATAGTTCCCTGGATCGTCCTTCTTCCCTTTTTTGAAGATGGGCACTACATTTGCCTTTTTCCAATCATCCGGGATTTCTCCCGATCTCCATGACTTTTCAAAGATAATGGCCAAAGGCTCCTCAATGACATTTGCCAACTCCCTCAGTACCCTCGGATGTATTAAGTCCAGACCCATGGATTTGTGTACATTCAGCTTTTCTAAATAGTTCCTAACCTGTTCTTTACCCACCAAGGGCTATCCATCTTCATCCCATCTTGCGTCACTTAGCACATGAGTCCGGGAGCCCACCTTGTCCGTGAATACAGAGGCAAAGAAAGCATTGAGTACTTCAGCTTTCCCCACATCATCTGTCACTAGGTTACCTCCTTCATCCAGTAGGGGCTGCACACCCTCTCTGATCACCTTCTTCTTGTTAACATGCCTGTAGAAACCTTTCTTGTTATCCTTCACATCCTTAGCCAGTCACAATTCCATTTGCGCTTTCGCCTTCCTGATAACCCCCCGGCATTCTCAAGCTATACATTTAAACCCCTCCCTGATCATTTGTCCAAGCTTCCACTTTTTGTCAGCTTCCTTTTTGTGCTTAAGTTCATCAAGGATTTCTCCCGTAAGCCAATCCGGTCTCCTACCATGTTTGCCTCTCTTGCTATGCATTAGGATGATTTCTTTCTGTGCCTTCAATAAGGCTTCTTTAAAATACTGCCAGCTGTCCTGGACTCCTTTCCCCTTCATGTTAGCATCCCAGGGGATTCTGCCCATCAGGTGTCTGAGGGAGTCAAAATCTGCTTTTCTGAAGTCCAAGGTGTGTATTTTACTACTCTCTTTTCTTCCTTTGGTCAGGACCCTGAAATCTACCATCTCATGATCACTGCTTCCCAGGTTGTCACCCACCTCTACTTCCCCTATTAGTTCCTCCCTGTTTGTGAGCAGAAGGTCAAGCTGCGCATGGCCCCTGGTCGGATCCTTCAGCACTTGTACCAAGAAGTTATCCCCAACATTCTCCAAAAACTTCCTGGATTGCCCGTGTACTGCCGTATTGGTTTTCCAACAGATGTCAGGGTGATTAAAGTCCCCTATGAGAAGCAGGGCCTGCGATCTGGAAGCTTCTCTCAGTTGTCTGAAGAAAGCCTCATCTACCTCATCCACCTGATTCGGTGGCCTGTAGCAGACACCAGCCACAACATCACTGCTGTTGTTTGCTCCTCTAAACTTAACCCATTGACTCTCAACGGGTTTTTCTCCCTCTTTATACTGGAGTTCAGAGCAAACATAGTGCTCTCTTACATATAGTGCAACACCTCCTCCTTTTCTCCCCTGCCTGTTCTTCCTGAACAGTCTATACCCTTCCATGACAGCGCTCCAGTCATGCGAGTCATCCCACCAAGTCTCTGTTATCCCAATTAAATCATATTTCTTGGACTGGGCCAGGGCCTCCAGTTCTTCCTGTTTGCTGCCCAGGCTTCTCGCATTAGTGTACAAACACCTCAGATAACCAGTTGATCGCCCCATCTTCTCCATTCGAATCAGGGGTCCTCCTTTGTTGCTCGTTCCTCTTTGCATTTCTTCCCGGTATCCGACTTTCCCGCTCCCCTCAGGGTTTTGGTCACCGTCCCCCAATGAACCTAATTTAAAGCCCTCCTCAGTAGGTTTGCAATCTTGCCCGCGAAGATGCTCCTTCCTCTCTTGGGGTATGTCTACACTACCACCCTAGTTCGAACTAGGGTGGTTAATGTAGGCATTCGAAGTTGCAAATGAAGCCCGGGATTTAAATATCCAGGGCTTCATTTGCATCTTGCCGGGCGGGCGCCATTTTTAAATCCCCTTAGGTCGAACTCCGTGCCCGCAGCTACACGCGGCACGGAGTAGGTAGTTTGAATTGGGATCTCTAATTCAAACTACCGGTACACCTCATTCCACGGTATTAGAGATCCTAATTCGAACTACCTACTCCGTGCCGCGTGTAGCCACGGGCACGGAGTTCGACCTAAGGGGATTTAAAAATGGCGCCCGCCCGGCAAGATGCAAATGAAGCCCGGGATATTTAAATCCCGGGCTTCATTTGCAACTTCAAATGCCTACATTAACCACCCTAGTTCGAACTAGGGTGGTAGTGTAGACATACCCTTGGTTAGGTGGATCCTATCTTTTCCTAACAATCCTTGTGCCCGAAACAGAGTCCCATGGTCGAAGAAACCAAAGCCCTCTCTGTGACACCACCTGTGCAACCACGCATTTACTTCCTCAATTCAACGATCCCTGCCCAGTCCTTTCCCTTCAACAGGGAGGATGGACAAGAACACCACTTGTGCTCTGAATTCTTGGGTCCTTCTTCCCAGTGCTACATAATCTGCAGTAACCCGCTCAAGGTCATTCTTGGCCGTATCGTTAGTTCCCACATGGAGAAGCAGCAAGGGGTAGCGATCCGAAGGTTTGATCAGTTTGGTAAGCCTCTCAGTCGCATCCTGAATTCGAGCTCCCGGTAAGCAGCACACCTCTCAAGATTCCAGGTCCAGACGGCAGCTGGATGGCTCAGTCCCTCTTAGGAAGGAGTCCCCGACCACCACCACCCGTCGTTTTCTTTTGGGAGTGGTGGTCGTGGAACCCCCATCTCTAGGACTACGCATCCCATGCCTTCCAGTAGATGGTGTTCCCTTCCAGTTTCTTCCTTGCGAGGTCCCTTCCAAAGCATTCAGCTCTGCAGAGCCTGTGGAGACAGCCTGAAAGTGATTACTTACCTCTATAGCATTGGGGGATTCCTGTGCTGGCCTTTTTCCCCCTCTAGAAGTTACATGCTGCCAGTTCTCTTCCTGGTCCCGTACTGCCCTCTCTGGCTCTTCCGCCTGCCGTGCTTGCAGGATTAAACGCTGCCTTCTATCAAGGAAGTCTTCATCCTCTCTGATTGAGCATAGGGTCGACACTTGGGCCTCCAGTCCTCTAATTTTTTCTTCCAAAATAGCGACCAGCTTGCACTTAGTGCAGATGAAATCCGTTCTTTCTTCCGGGAGGAAGACAAATATGGCACACACTGTGCAGGTAACAACAGCAGACCTATCACCATCCATCCCTGCTGTCCTGTTCGCAAGCTCCTTGGTCGCTTGCTCACTGCTTTATAAAGACCTGGACTGCCTGAAAGTCCCTCCCCCTACCAAGGCTCAGCCAATCAGCAGAGGCTTCTAGAATTCAAACTTTAATTAGAAGCCAACAGTTTCCACCTGCCAATCACAGCATACACTCCATGAAGGGGAGGGGGAGGGCAAAGGGGAAGTGGAGAGAAAAAAAAAAGCCTCACTCTGAAACACAGGGGAAAAAACAAACAAACAAAACACACACCAACTCTCACTTACAAACACAAGCTCAGCACACAGCAAGAAAGCCCCAAACACAACACACACTTCCCTCAAGAGTCCTGTATCTGCTTCTCCTCTGCCTGGAGAACTCCCTCTCTAAAGCCTGGAGAACTCCCTCTCTGACAACATTGCTAACCACAAACGGTGAGTGCTAATGGAGTTTAAAGGGCTGTGGTCTGTGCGCAACTTGAATGTGGCTACTGAAAAATGGAGAACTTACCTGTGGGGCTGCAGACACAAGCAAGTGCTGCTTTTTCAACTGTAGAATATTTTCTCTCAGCATCACTCAGTGTCCTTGAAGCAAATGCAACAGTCCTCTCTGTGCTGTCCTCATGAAGTTGTGCGAGGACAGCCCCAAGTCCATAATCAGAAGCATCAGTAGTCACAATTGTGGGCAAAGCAAGACTGGAAACTGTGAAAGACTTGATTGTACATAGTCCAGTACTTACACTATTCAAACTACCTTGTCCATCCGTTGTCCACACCAAGGTTGAACTTCTCCGTAGTAATTCTTATAACGGTTCAATGACAGAAGCATAATTGGGAATGAATTTTGCATACCAGGAGGTAAGACCCAAGAAGGAACATAAGGTTTGCAAATCGGTTGGAGGAGGAGCATTTGAAATTGCTAGAATATGATCTGGATCAAGTTTTAGTCCAGCCGGTGAAATTGGATGGCCCAGAAAGGAGAGTTCTGTTTGTCTAAATTTGCATTTAGCACAGCAGGCCTCAAGCTCAATTCGTCTGATGCAGTTTAGTACAGACTGCAGGTTATTGTCATGCTCCTCAGAAGTATTTCCAAACACGATAATATCATCCAAATAGCACTGAACTCCATGTTGATTCTTCAGAATCAATGACATTTTTTGGAAGGCACTTGGGGCAGATGCAAGACCATATGGAACACGTTTAAAACGAAATAGAGACCTCACGGTATTTATTACACATGAAGGACTATCTTCATGCAACATACCCTGGTGGTATGCGCGCTGCAAATCAAGAGTAGAAAACATCTTTGCTGATGGAGTTCTGCAAATAAATCTATGTAAGGACAGCCAGTCTGCCTTACAATAGAAGTATTTGCAGCTCCATGAGCACACAAAGGCGAATGCCTCCATCCTTCTTCTGTGTCACTACTATAAGTGAAACCCATTCCAAGGAGTCAAAAAACTTGTACAGAGGGACATTATTGAAGAGATTAAGTTCCTCTGAAACAGCTTCCCTGACTGAAAATGGTAAGCGCCGTAACTTCTGTTGTACAGGCATCACATTATGTCGCATTTTAACTTTGTGCACAAATCCATAAGCACAGCCAAGTTTCTCCTCAGCCTGGTCTTGGGTCCCAGCTAAAACTGGTGTGTGTACTGCAAGAGTGCTTTGCTGAGGAAGATCAATTTGTCCATTAACTACCCTGAGGTTTAAAGCAGCCAATAAATCTCTGCCAAGGATAGGAGTGCCTTTGCTGTGTAACTGTAGAGTTTTACATTGTCCACAATCACCAAAAGTCACTGTTGCTGGCAGGCAGCCACAAACTGGAATTTGGTTTTTCAAATACTGAACCCAGCTTCACTTGGTGTGCTAAGAGGCACATCTTTAAAGTAATGCAGATAGATGGAATCAGGTATTATAGATACTGCAGAGCCAGTGTCCAACATTAGCTGAATAGGATGTGATTTGCCTGAAGATGCGGCAGAAACATTTACAGTGCACCTTATTTTTCTGGAATATGTGCAGTCGTGATTTTGTCCACACTTAGCAAAATGCCCAATCAACAAGTGCATGCAGTTACAATACCAGATGTTACTGTGCTAAGGTATGCCGCAGTAGCCAGTCCAATCTTTTTGCAGTGATTGCACTGAGCTACTTTTGCAGGACATCTTGGCTGTGTCTAGACTGGCACGATCTTGCGCCAGAGCTATGCAAATGAGGCTCAGCGTGGAATATCACTGAGCCTCATTTGCATAACTAATGAGCCGCCATTTTTGCGGAAGAGGCTCTTGCGCAAGACGGAGCTGTCTCTTGCGCAAGATGGGGCAGTGTAGACAGCTCCGTCTTGCGCAAGAGCCTCTTCTGCAAAAATGGCGGCTCATTAGTTATGCAAATGAGGCTCAGAGCTATGCAAATGAGGCTCAGCGTGGAATATCACCGGCACAAGATCGTGCCAGTCTAGACACAGCCCTTGTGTAGCTTGCGAGGTGTTGTGGGGATCCACAGTGAAAGCATGCTTTTGCTGTGCTTTAATAAAAAAATCACAGAATCAGCAAATTCAGTTTTCTCTTTGTAATTGTCTGCAGTGATAGTGGACTTTTCTGCAAAGGAGTCAGCCTGGACTGGGCCTCCTATATCCATGCTCATTATTTTGGCTTCTGCTATAGCTGACTCATTCTGGGTAGCAATGGTTATTGCTTTTTCCAGTGTAAGTTGTGGGTCTAGAAGCAAACGTTCTCTTACACAAAGCATGGTTGTTTTCTCAATGAGCTGGTCTCTAGGAATATGGCAAACGAGATGATTTTCACAAGTTACAATCAGACTCCTCAGAGAAGCAACATACTACATTATAGTCTCCCCTGGTCTCTGCTATAGATTTCGCCAGCATAGGCAATTAGCTACTACATTCACTTTTGGCACAAAAAAGTTCTTTAATGTAGTGAGTGCAGTCTCATATTTACCATCTGCAAGGGGAAAAGTGTAAAATATACGCTGCCCTTCTGCTCCAAGGCAGTGGATTAGCAGAGCATGCTTTCTTACTTCAGAAATCTCTTTAGCACTGATTGAGACTTATCTGTTTGCAATCAGTGCTTGCAAACATATGGATCCAGGCAGTAAAAGCAATTGGAGCAATTGGAGCAACCTGGGCTTTGCAGAAAGGGTGCAGGTGGGTTCAGAGGCAGAAGATCCAACCTCATCGCCAGAATGTTGTATCATGCAAGCAAGGTACTAACAAACTTCAACAGAACTTTATTTATGAAAAGTAAACCTCTTTACAAAACTGCTGCACCCCTCTGTAGCTCTCACACAGCCCTGGCTAATCTCCTCCCCCCTCCTTCCTGTTTCCTGTGCTTCCAGACTTCCAACAGCCAGTGCTCCCAGTTCTAATAATTGTGGTGTTTTAGATTCTACTTGTAATTAACCAGTTGTGTATTCTGGAATGATATATTTGTCGAAATGCTGTGTATGAAAAAAATGATTGAGATATTACCAATGAAAAATCAGACAAAGGGCAAAGCCATCCTTACAACTGTGATGAACTTTGTATTTCTTTCTCATTTACAGTGTGGCTTCTTCTACACTATAAGGTTTTTGTGCAAAAACCGGCAGAGCATCCACACCTCAAATGTGCTTTTGCACAAGAAAACCGACAGAAAAAAGGCTTTTTGTGGTAGAGTTATTCCTCTCCCTAGGAGGAATAATTCCTTTTTGCACAGAGTTCTTGCACAAAAAGGAAAATGTGGACGCTCCGCAGGGGTTTTTGTGCAAAAACGGGCCTCCAGGGACAACACAGGTGGCTGCTTGGATGCTCCATAGCAGGCAATCACAATTCTCTTGTTCCTATCTGCTGGCCCCTCTTAAAGGTGCAGGCACCTTGCACAGCCATTCTGCCAGGAAGCTTGCCCCCAGCCAGCAGCCTTGCTGCGCGGCTCTCTGTTGGCACAGATGGCAGAGCAAGCAGGTGCCCGAGACCCCTCTGGCCCTGACAGAGAGCAGCCACAGGGCTCCCAGGAACCCCCAGGGTAGCAAGCACCATGCCCCAGCCTGGTCAGGTGCAGAAATCGTGACCCTCCTCAAATTGTGGAGTGAGGAGGAGTCGCTGAAGGAACCCTGGGAAAAACGGTGAAATGCCGAGCTCTTTACTCACATGGCCATGTCCCTGATGGATCTCCTTCACCTTGGCTCAGAACTGTTCCATGGTCCGGGCAGGTTGACCTCTCTCCATCAGGGATATGTCAGGGCGATGGAGCGGAGGGGGGCGCTCAGGGGCAGGACTGCACACCTGCCCCTACTACAAAGAGCTCCACCACATCCTGGGTGGGGGAGGAACCCTCTTCCCCCTCCATCGTGGTGGACTCCGGGCTGGAGCAGCCCATCCTCCAGCATCCAGAGCCTGTCCCCAAGCCGGAGAAGATGGAGGGCCAGGTCCAGCTGCCAATGGAGCAGGAGGAGGAAGATGATGACCAGGACAGCAGGACCATCACCCTGTCCCTGGAGCCAGTCCCTGCCAGCCTGGACATCTCCCAGGCCTCCAAAGAGGCTTGGGAGGGATCCTCAGGTACACTGGCACACACACAAACACACACAGGGTGGGAGAGGTGGCCGCTCATGGGGCACAGTGTCACATGGGCTGCTAGGCCAGCACATGCTGCAGCAGACTGGGCATGTGCACCCACGTGCAGCGGGAGGGTGTGGCACGTGGCCACAGCAGCCAGCCCTTCAACATGACCAGGAGCCTGCTGCCAGCCTCATGCCTGGCCACACAAATCCTGCTCCCAGAGGTAGGGGGAGTGCAGCCAGCTGCAAGCAGGCTAGCTGCAAGGGTGCAGGCACCACCCCACACACACGCCAGAGCACAGCACACAGCACATGGGCATGCCTGTAGATGCGAGGCAGCAGCTGCTCCCACTCGATAACCCAGTGAGCCGCAGGTGTGTGTGCAGACCCCAGGGAGAGGCAGGCTGCTCACGGCTCCTCTGCCGCCCATCCACTGTGGCCGTACACTTCCCTTGCCTGCCCGACTGTGGTGTGTGTGCGGGGGGAGGGCAGCATGGTCCTCTGGCCAACTTGGGGCCCCTGTGACACAGGGCATGCTGTGTAGGCCACACATGGCCTTGCAGCTGGGACATCCCCCTCCTGCGGGCTGCGGACTGGTGCTGTTGCCGCTCACACAGGAGGCCACAGCCACAGGGAATGTGTGTGCAGGGTGGACTGGCCGCCCCCTCTCTTGTGTCTTCTCCACAGCCGGACCAGCTGGGATGGAGCGCCCAGCCACAACACCACCGCAGCCACCAGCGAGTCCGGGGGAGCCGCAGATGAGCCAGGCCTGGGGAAGAGCTGATGCACCAGCACGTGGGGGTGATGCACGACATACATGCACCCTGTCATGCCAGCTGAACGCCGAGCTGGAGTGGCGGCAGCAGGCGTGGAGTGACCTCATGGCACGATGCGACACCCCATGCAGCATCCTGTCCTGCACAGGGGAACAGACGCATGCTGCTGCTGCTCCCTCTTCCACCCTCCTGCCCCCCCCATACCCATGGCCCACCCGTCGGCCCACCATGCCATGCCTCTCCTCCCTCCCTTCCCCATAGCCATGCCTCCTCCCCCAGTCATGCCTACAACCCCTCCTATGGCCCCTCCTCCTGCCCCCCCCCCCCCGCTGACCCTGGCCCCGCTCCAGCCGCCCCTCCTGCCCATTCCATTGGGGCCCCAGAGCCACCTAACCCTGATGCCATCCTCGCACCCGAGGGGGCTCAGCAAGCCATCCCACCACTCCTCTCAGTCCTCATCCCCCATCCCAGTTATGAGCCCCCGCCCACCCTTGTTTCTGATAAAATGACTCTTTTTTTGAAACAAATTTAAAAAAAAGCTGGTGTGTTTATAGGGAGGTCGGGGTAAGGTGGCTCTGGGGGTGAGAGGGGAAAGGGAGAGAGAAGGAAGCGTGGAGGCCCTGGGGAGATTTCCAGTGGTTCCTGAGAGAACCTCTCCCTCAGGGCCTCCTGGACGCACACCCTCATGGCACGATGGGCCTGGCGGGTCACAGCTGTCTGGGGCTGCTCAAAGCCCCGACCCTTGCGAGTGGCCTCTGCCACCTACCCCAGGAAGAAGGCCTCCCCCCTTGCACTCCACCAAGTTGTGGCGCGCACAGCAGGCCGCCACCATCTTGGGGATATTCTGCTCCCTGCCATCCAGGTGGGTGAGGAGGCAGCGGAACTATCCTTTCAGATGCTCAAAGGCGCATCCACCTGCAGGCAGGCTCTGTTCAGGCAGGCATTGAACATGTCTTTGAGCCAATCCAGCTAGCCGGTGTAGGGGCGCATTAGCCAGGGCATTAGCGGGTATGCCGTGTCCCCCACTATGCACACTGGCATAATCTGGTCGCCCACTGGAAAATCCCATCAGGGGAAAAAGGTGCCCACCTCCAGCTGGGCACACAGGCTGCAGCTGCAAAAAACTCAGGTGTCGTGAACCCTGCCTGACCACCCTATATAAATGTTCATGAAGTGGCCCCAGTGGTCCACCAGGGCCTGCAGGACTACCGAGAAGTAGACCTTGCGGTTGACAAAGTGGGCTGCTCGATGGTCCAGGGCCCGGATGGGGATGTGCGTGCCGACAATTGCTCCCGCGCAGTTGGGGAACCCCAGGACAGCAAAGCCGCCCATGGTGGCATCCAGGTCCTGGAGCCGGATGACTCTGCACAGCAGCAGGGAGTTGATAGCCTGGACTACCTGCAGGAGAGACAGGAACACACAAAACAGAGATTGAGAGAGGGTCTGTGTGCTCCCAGTGGGATGTGCCCGGCCCCCCCTCCGCTGCAGGAGCTCCCCCCATGATCCCATCCCCCCCCCCAACCAGCATGAGGGTGAGAAGGCACCAGCCCCCAGGGCCAGAGCTTTCCCCCCCACCCGCAGTCCACCGTGTACAGTGCCCAGCTCCCCTATCCTGAGGGTCCCCCTTATGCAACACCCCTCTCCCCCTGTGCAGGGGCTGCATCCCGTGATCTCCTTACCTGCATGAGGACACCCCGATGGTGGACCTTCCCACCCCAAACTCGTGTGCCACCGAGCGGTAGCTGTCTGGGGTGGCCAACTTCAAAAGCAGGTCACCATCGCCCTCTGGGAGTGGGATAACGGGCCGCAGGTGGGTGTCATGTCGTTGGAGGGTGGGTGCGAGCCAGGCACAGAGCTCCTGGAAGGTGGCCTTCTGCATGTGGAAGTTCTGCACCCATTGCTGGTTGTCCCACTGCTCCATGACCAGTCGGTCCCACCACTCAGAGCTGGTCTCCAGCCTCCAGAATCTTTTGGGTATGGTGGGCTGGGGCAGCCAGAGTGGAGAACCCGCAGCCATGCAGAGGCTGATCAAGACAATCTCAGGGTCCACCTCCAGCTGGAAGAGGACCGCTGCTTGAAGCAGGCGCTGCAGGGAGTGCAGCATGGCCCTGGGGGGGTCCATTGCATGCCCTGGGGCAGCTCCAGCTCCATAGCACAGGGCAGAGTAGGCAAAAGCTGTGTTGTCCCCAAAAAAGCAAAGGGCTGACACAGCAGGTACTGCTGAAGCTTTGCTTTGCCAAAGAGGCTAGCAAGCGGGCAGCAGAGACAGAGAAGCGGCTGTCCGGGGGCGGGGGGGGGGGGTGTCCCTTTAAGCGTGCGTCTCTGGAGGGTTCCGGCAACAGCACTCAAGAGTGACTGGTGACCTCTAGCCCGGCTAGAACCAGTTCTGGGTGGCTTTTATATGTGGGAGAGCATCTAATAGTGTGGACCCTCTCTTGCGCAAAAGTGCATTGCAAAAGTGATGCACTTTGAGGTGTGGACGCGTTTTTGCGGAAGTTTTTGCGCAAAAGGCTTCTTCCGCAAAAACTCTGCAGTGTAGACAAAACCTTGGATTATCTTGTGTCTGGCTACCTCTAGACTGGCATGATTTTCCGCAAATGCTTTTAACGGAAAAGTTTTTCTGTTAAAAGCATTTGTGGAAAAGAGCGTCTAGATTGGCATGGACACTTTTGCGCAAAAGCACTTTTTGCGGAAAAGCATCCGTGCCAATCTAGACGCGTTTTTGCACAAGAAAGTCCCGATCGCCATTTTAGCCATCGGGGCTTTTTTGCGCAAAACAATTCTGGGTTGTCTACACTGGCCCTCTTGTGCAAAAGCATTTGCGCAAGAGGGCTTTTGCCCGAATGGGAGCGTCATAGTATTTGCACAAGAACACTGCGCAAGAACACTGACGATCTAATGTATGATTGTCAAATTCAAGCAGCCAGTCTAGACAGCTGGCAAGACTTGCCAGTCTATACACAGCCTCTGTGTATGGATGTTGCACTTTGCATGGTTGGCAAATACAGGTGATTCCTTACTCGTTAGAACAGCTGAACCATGCTCTTTTGAACTTTCATTGCATTGTGCATCAGGATGTACTTTGTACGCAATCTTGTGGAACCAAACTCAGAAATGTAATGGGACTGGTCATTTGCATTGTCAATTGGATTCTTGCCTAAGCTTTTAATCATCATTAGTTTCAGTCACTGCTTGAGGAAGTAGATTCCGAATACCCTGATCTACTAATGTACAATTTTCACTGGTTATCTCATGCAAAGTTTTGTCTTGTTTTGCATTTATGCAATTAAGTCATTTTTAACTATAAAGGGTGTCCAACACCACGAGCTTTCGGACTGTGATTGGTTGCTCAAGTTTTACTATCTTGTCAACATTACCAATTATTTGAATGAGTTGAACCTTAAGCTACAAGAACAAGCTATTAGATACAGTCTAATTCTGCAGCAGTAGTGTTTGATGAAGATAATCAATTTTGACTCAAATCCAAAGATATTGAGATGGGCAGACTAGCACATTTTGAAAGCTTACAAATGTTTCATGATTCATATCAGAGAAAGAATCCAAATAACAGCCTTGATTTGTAGCAGCTTGCCAGGTTTGTTTCTCAGCTCCTGATTGTAAAAGTCAGCAAAAGGAGACTTGAATACCAACACAGTGTTCTGTTTGAGTTTATGATTTGTCCACATAAAGCATCGGTTGAAGAATTGGATTTGACATTCATTCCAGGCATCTCAATCAACAACTTGGAAATAGCAGTTTTCAAGGAGTTGGATATCTGCATGGAAAAATTCGTCTAGCTGAATTCTGATTTAGAATGCCTTGCTTGACAACGTGCAGAATTGGCAAAACTGCACAAATGGGCTGACGTGAAGAAATTGGAGAACATAAAAACATAAGTACAGCCATACTGGGTCAGACCAAAGGTCCATCTTGTCTGCTGACAGTGGCCAATACCATGATCCCTCTCCTGCCACCCATTTCCAGAGCACGATGATAATCTGATTCTGCAAACTCGAAAGACCTTCCTATTACATACAACACCATACAGAATGTCAACTTGGCCTTACTTTCAGGCTATGTCTACACTTGCAGCTTCTTGCGCAAGAACAGCCATTCTTGCGCAAAAACTTGCCTGCTGTCTACACTGCACAAGCTTTCTTGCGCAAGTAAATTTACAGTATAGCGTCAAAAAAACAGGGCTTCTTCTGGAAGAGTTATTCCTCTCCCCACAAGGAATAAGCCCTCTTGCGCAAGAGCTCTTCCACAAAAGGGCAGTGTAGACAGGCAACATGAATTTCTTGCGCAAGAAGCCCCTATGGTTAAAATGGCCATCAGAGCTTTCTTGCGCAAGAGAGCGTCTACATTGCCATGGATGCTCTTGTGCAAAAGCACATCTCTTGCACAAAAGCACATGCCAGTGTAGACATAGCCTCAATGTTTGGCTCCACCTACATGTGTGAGCAGGCTTTCTCTCATTTGAATCACATCAAAGGTAATTTGCACTCAAGATTGACAGAAGACAGCCTGAGTGTGTGCATGAAGCTAAATTTGACCAGTTATGATATAAACTTCAAAGAAATGTGCAAAAAGATGCAACAGCTGAAGGACTATTAAATAGAGTCCTTGAGTACAATGTTTCATTTATGCTATAATGTATGCTATAATTAATCACGTCAATTATTAGTAAAATTAAGTTATAGACTTTCAGTTAGCCATACCCCTGACCCCATTAGCCACACCACCTGCCACAAAAAAAATCCCACCCCTGAAGGTAGCATTCCCGGGGTCAAGATGGACACATGACCAGAAGTAAAGGGTGTCGTGTGGGTCACTAAGAACTCCTCCCACCATCCTCCTATCAATAGGGATGAGTTAGGACCCCCCCCCCCCATGCAACTATCCGGCAATTGCATTAACCCAATTTGCATTGCATTAGCTCAGGGGGAGAGGCTGGGGGAAGTGGTCCCTCTTAGATTTTCCTCCCATGAGCAGACTGAGTTCTGTCTTGTGCACCAGTATTGATTTCTGTGCGCTTATTTGGATGTGTGCCACTGTGGCACCCAAGTTATTAATAAATATCTTAAAAACTTCTCCCTTTTCCCTCTGCTGCCATGTATCCCACCCTCCCCACACCCCATCTGCTCCCCTGGTGCCTGCTGCCCCTCACCCCTCAACCTCCTCTGCTGGTCTGGCTCCTGCCCTTCTCACTCCTCTCAGCTCTCCTGGGACCTGCCCCCCTCCCCTGCACCAACCCTTCTCTTTCCCCTGTGTCCACTCCTCCTCTAGCCCCACTCTGATCACCAGTAGCTACCCCTCCCCATCCCCTCTCCTAACACCTCCCTCTACCCATCTGCCCTGCCTCTCTCCTCTGGTGCCCGTCCCTCCCCTCCTTGCGTCTGCCTTTCTGCATCACCCCCACAATCCCCTGGCACCTGCACCTTCCTGGTGCCTCCCGCTTCCCTGCCCTCCTTGTCCTCTTTCTCTCTGGTGCCCACTCCCTCTGCCCCAGTTCTCCTCACGACCCTCTGATCCCTCACACGACTTGCTCCATCCCCTGCCTTCCTCATGTGCACCCCTCCTTTCAACTCATCTCCTGGCACCCACTCCTCCCCTCTCCTCTTCCTCCTCTTGCCCCTTTTGTCCCTCCCCTCTCCTTTCCCAGCATAACCTTGTCTCCTCCCCTCTTCCACCCTCACTGACACCTTCCACCCCCTCCCCCTCCTGCCCTTTTCTGCATTGTCTCCTCTTGGCCCCCGTGGAATTTGTCTCTCCTCCACCCTGCCCCTTGGTGCCTGCCCCTTTCTTCTCCTACCCTTCCCTCCCTCCCCTCAGCACAAGTCCCTTCCTTTCCTCACTCCCCATCCCTTAATTCTCCCACTGCCCCTTCCCTTCTGCCTTCCAGTTTGTGAGACTGGAGCCTGTGGCTCAGCTGCAGAAGCCCCTGCAGCCCTGGCCTAAGCTGCTCCAGGGGCAGGACTGCTTGCCGGGACTGGAGCTGGGGCCACCTATGGTGCTATTTTTAGTGCTGCAGTCCAGTCCCTGTGGGTGGCCCCAGCTCCAGCTGGAGTTAAGTGGCAGTCACATGAGGTGGGTTCCGGTGAGGTTGCCCCAGCTGGAACACTTCTCGCACAGCTGCCACTCGACTCCAGCTGGAGCCGGGGCTGCCCGCAGTGCTACTTTTAGTGCTGCAGTCCAGTACCCTCAGGCTGCCTGGCTCCAGCTGGAGTCAAGCGGCAACCACACGAGGCACATTCCAGCCGGGGCAACCTCACCGCAACCCCACCTTTGTCCCTCCCTGTATGGGGGCAAAACCCCTGCACAGGGGCTGGCTGCATCTCCCCCAGCTCCAATCACCCCCTTGCCTGATTTTCCCTTCCAGCCCCCATTCTGCGGCACCGTAAATTTAATTGACCCCCCAGGCCGGTTAATTTCTGCCCCCTGCTCACACCCTGCCCATCCCCTGAGCCCCTTTTTAATGATTGTAAAGAGCTGGGAGCAGCATTTGAATCCACGTAAGGGCAACAGCTACAGCAGCTCTTACTGAGCATGCTCATTTCCAGTGTGCATGCTCAGTATACCCTAAGTATGGAATTCTGAGGGGCAGCTGCACTGGCTCCAGTCCTGGCCCATGGGGCAGCACACTCCGTGTGCCAGGACTTGAGCCGCTGCACTATTTTTACTATGTGATCTTGGCCCCAGCTGCTCCCAGGTGCTGGACCACACTGTGGGCAGCTGCCCAGTGAGCTGGGACTGGAGCCCGGCCATGGTGCTATTTTTAAGTACCACGGCCCAGGCTCTGGCTCCGGCAGCTGCCATGCAGGCTGCGTGGTGACTACCCAGCTGCTACTGGGGTATGCAGTCACCCGCCACATGGCCCTGCCCCAGGAGCAGCTGGGGCCATAGCTGTGCAGATCTGCTGAAGGGGCTGGCGGAGGTGTGCACCTTACAAGGAACCCTGGTCTGTGGTGAGAGAATTTTGCGTCACATTTGTCTTCATTGGCCTCTGTAGAAGACATTGGGCAGATGAAAATGCACGTTAATCTTTCAGACTGTCTTTTAAAAGAGAAATCTGAAATGAGTACCTTAAGTACACATCGTTTTATTTTATGATAAAACATGTCTATATTTTATAAATATACTAGAGGACCTAAACACAATGGATCAGTGTTATGACAGAGATGGGGATTACTGCACAGAGTTTTTTTGGGGGGTTAATTAATAAATCTCTCTCTCTCTCTATAAAAAAATTCCTTTGGGATGACAGTGACATTATCCCATCACTGTGTGTCCACAGGAGCCAAGCCTCACCCACTCCCAACCTGGCCCTCCCCAAGACCCACGTGGAGAGCTGGGGCTGCCTGCAGCCCTCCCTTCCCTTCTCTTCCCCTCCCCAGCG
Organism: Pelochelys cantorii; assembly: GCA_032595735.1. Classification (NCBI taxonomy): domain Eukaryota; kingdom Metazoa; phylum Chordata; order Testudines; family Trionychidae; genus Pelochelys; species Pelochelys cantorii. Next base: position 14,174,800 of record CM064352.1, on the reverse strand, counting down.
GCCATGGGGAGAGCCGCCCAGCCCTGCTCAGCGGTGGAGTGGGGGGAGAAGAGATCTGGTGCTCCAGTCCCGTGGAGCATGGAGAAGGAGCAGGGAGGACTGAGGTTCAGGTCTTCCCATAGGCCAGATTTACTTTTCTGGGGTTCTGAAGTTAGTGGATTTTATGGATCCCCTTAGGCTGTGGGTTGGGGACAAAAATGGGGGGCTCAATGTGCAGGACAGGGCTGCTAGTGAGTGGGACAGGGAGGAGGTGCAGAATGTGGGAGATGGGGTGCAGGAGCAGAATGTGGGAAGTGGGGTGCAGAAGGGGATGAGGGTGGGAGGTCGGGTACAGAAGCAGGCTTGGTAGTAGAGTGTCTGGCTGGGGGGGAGGGAGCAAGAGCAACAATGGATGCAAGAGCAGGATGGGGGTAGGTATCTGGCCAGGGGAGAGGTGCAGGAACAAGGGAGGACACAGTGTGGCCAGGAGGGAAGAAGCAGGAGCAAGGGAGGGTGCCTTGCCTGGAGGGACGGTACAGGACCAAGCTGGGGGCACAGGGTCTTGGTGGGGGAAGGAGGCAGTGAGGGGGATGGGGATGTGGGGGTCAGGGGTGCTCAGCTCCCCTCTTTCCTCAGACAGCAGGGAGCCCATGCTGGCTGGAGCACCAGCTCTGGCTTCCCACTCAGTGGGTGTGAGGGGGAGGGGGGCTGGGAGATGAAGAAAGCCCCAACCTTCCCTGCCAGACCCGGCTTGCGGAGAGCAGCAGAACAAACGACTCCATGCTCTCACCAGTAAGAAACCACCCCAGGTCTCTCAGTAATCCTGCCACATCCTACCACCCCACAATAAGGCTGCGGGAGCAGGTAAACTGCTGCACAGCCCAAGTTAGTGTCACCAGTGATTTGCAATCTCAGCCGCTCTGCTCCAAGTCAGCAGGTCCCAGTGAAGGGAGGAAGAGCAGGTGGCTGGTCCGGGGGTGAGTGCAAGGTTCTAAAAGTCAGACCAGGCTCCCACACATGCCTATGCAGAGCCCATCCACGTGCCAGGTGCTCCTCCCATGTCAAATCTGCAGTAGCCTGACCACAGGGGGCCCCACATCTCAACCAGTGCAGCCTGTGCCAGGCTAAAACTTTACTCGCCCGCTTCTGGGACAAGAGTCTCTGGAGAAGGTGCAGTGGGAGCCCGCTGGGAGCCAAGTGTAGGTTCAGCTTTTAATCACTGGATTTATACCTTTCTCTACTTAACTGAAGAGCTAATTTTTAAATGTAGATACTTTTAAACTACAACCAAGTAATCTTTTAACTTTCTCTTATCCTAAAAAGAAAGAGTTCAGTTACTATTAGGGATGTGAATGGATAACTGGTTAACTGGTAATCACCACCCTTGCTGGGTGATGCTTACAGGGTACCGGTTAACCAGTACCCAGGAGTTGCCCCCCACCCACAGCCTGCTGTAGGCAGAAGGCTGTTCCTGTCCCCTAAGTGTTAGGAGCCAGCCTTCCCACGCTTTGGGGCTGCCAGGAACAGAAGCCAGCCTCCCACACTTGTAGCTGCTGGGGCTGGTAGTGACAGCCCCAAGCATAGAAGGGCTGGCAGCCTAGCGGGGGAAGGGGAGGTGGGAAGAGATGGATCCTGCTTAATCGGTTAACCAGTTAAACCTAAGGTTTACCCAGTTAACTGATTAACCGGGATTTTATTAGGGATGTTAGATAGCGTGTAACTAAATAGCCGTGTAATCGCATAAAAAATTTAGCAGTTACATGGCTATTCGATAGTCCCTGCGCGTGGGCTGGCAGCCAGTGTGTTCCCAGCCTCGCTCCTGGGAAGCCCACGCTGCTGCCTCTCTATTAAAAAACAGCTCCCCGTGCAGACTGGCCCCCACCTGCTGCCCAGCGCTGCTGCCTCTGATAGAGGCAGCAGTGCAGGGTGGCAGCAGCCGCTGTCTGTGGGAAGTCCGAGCTGCCTGCAGATAGAGGCTGCTCCACTGAGTGCCGGAGCTGATAGAGGCAGCAGTACGGGGCAAGGTGGGGATGGGAGAGGGAGGAATGCATGTAGTCGAAAGGATTAACTGGTAAGTCCAAATTTACTGGTTAATTGTGTAGTCATCTACATGTTGACAGCCCTAGGTTTTATATCTCTAGTTACTAAAATGCATATTTTCTAGCCCTTTAATCATTCCTGTGGCTCTTCTCTGAGCCCTTTCCAATTTATCAACATGCTTCCTCAACAATGTTGAGGAACACCAGCTGTAGACATCAGCAGCAGTCCCATTAGTGCCACACAGAAATAATGCCTTCCCTATACTTGAGATTTCTGAATATGCATCTTGGGATCATATCACAATAGAGTCTTATGCAAAACTTAAAAACCAACAGCACCTTAAAGACTAATGAACACGTAGATGGTATTGTGAGCTTTTGTGGGCAAAACCCACTTCTTTAGATGAGGAAGAAGAGTATTTTGTTCAGATGATTATCCACCATGACCTCCAGCTCTCTCTCATAGTCACTGCTTCCCAGCATGGAGTACTCCCAGCCTGTAAGTATGGCTTATAGCTTTTGTTCCTAGCTGCATACATTTATGCACAGTAAAAAACACATGTTGCTGCGTTTATTTCAGAGTGATCTGGAGCCCTTGGTAATGACCTGGCCTCTGCCTTGCTTACCAATTTCTGTGTCACTTGCAAACTTTTGCAGAGATTATTTGTTTTTGTCAGTCATTGATATAAATGCTAAATGGCATAGGACCAAGAACAGATATCCACAGCAACCTATTGGAAACATACCCACTTAATGAATGCTGCCAATTTATAGATACATTTTGAGCGCTACCAGTTACCCAGTTGCTAACCCATCTAATATGTACCATATTCACTTTACACAAGGAGGCCCCCACTTTACGATGGCCCGATTTACAACCTCTTGCACTTACAACCTTTTCTGTAAGTGCAGAAGGGCTGAAATCCCGACTTACATCCTCCGCCCCACATTTACGACAGCGTATGACGCCTGTCGAAAATGCAGGCTCAAGTTACGATGCCCCCGACCTGCAACGCTATCCCCAGAGCCAAACGCATCGCAAGTCGAGGGCAGCCTGTATCATTCTAGCTTTTTAATCAAAAATGCACACGGTACCAAGTCAATCACCTAGCTGGGTTATACATCTCAGTCATTTTTTCCCATTGCTAATGATGTGCGCAGACTGACCCTGCCAAGAGAAAGCATACCGTAGGGTTTAATTAGCTCCTGTTAACCCTGAACCATGTCACTGCTGCATGAGAGGGGGAAGCCTGGAAGAAGGTAGCTCACTCAGATGCTGCTTAAAGTAATACAGGCTACTGAAGATACCTGGCTTGGCTGGCAAGGAAAGGTTTGGGTTTATATGGCAAGGAAGCAGGTGCTGCCTCCATTTCATATTAGTCAATGCATTCGGTGCTCTCCTATATAGGAAACCAGAGGAAGGGCTGCAGCTGCTTATTTGGGTAGGAGAGGTTTCATAGATTTGATCTGAAATTCTAAACGGACAAGGATTCCTGCTTTATAGACTACTCAGAATTGATAAACTGGAAAGGCATCTTGGCCTCTGTCTATCTGGAGACATATAGTCATCTGGATTACTACATCTGGTATTATCACTGGAAGGGAAAACAGAAATGCACACTTTTTTCATTCCCCTTTAATCAACCCATTGTAAAGCCATTATTTCTGATTTGATAACCAGTTCAGATTTATAAAAATCATTCCATCAAAGACAGACTGAATGCACGAGGATGGGCCTTCACAGGCAGTTAAATCCAACTCCTTTCTGCACTTACAAACTATATAAAAAAAAAATCTGCTTCACAGGCAAGGGTTCAGTCAGTGCAGTTTGCATTAAAGCTGAAGGCAAATCTATGTTCTTGATAATCCACGGTTATCCAAGTCCTTTACCTGTAAGACACACAAAATTCTTGCAGTGTAGTGGGATCATCATAAATTAATATTAATTTATACACTTTGTATTGGCACCTCAACATTGAGGGTCACATTTTTTTTCTGTTCATAAATGCTTTTCAGTCTGTAGCTCATGTACTTCTAAACACCTGATAGGCATATCATTTCACTTACTGTTTTCCTGCTTTTTTACAAGCTACCCTATTAAGTGAGGGCTAGATAGAAGAGACAACTGCTTCACGTGTCTGTAATATTCCACAGACATGCTTCCACTGGTTCCAATTCCTAGCTGAAGTAGCAGCATGATAACCTTTAAAACCGTTGTGTCCAACATGCTAGCCATGCTGGCTATTTGGTTGGTTGAGTGTGGCTAGTTCTCTATAGAAGTAGCTACTGCTTCAGAACTGGCTGGTCACCACGGCTTTAAAAGGTGAAATTTAAGATTAAATTAAATGTAAATTCAGCCCAAATTCTTTAGACTGCTGGATGGAAATATAATCCACTGCGTACATAGGCATACATGTATGTAATACTTTGTATTTCTCTAGGCTTCAGTAACATGCTGATGGGAGTCATGTGTGGACTTAGCAAATGCTGTCTAAGATACTTAAGACAGACCATAGTAGAGCAGATCAATGGTCCATCTAGCCCAGGATCCCATCTTCTGACAGCGACTGGTGCTTCAAAGGGTACGTCTACACTAGCCCCCTAGATCGATCTAGGGAGGCTAATGAGGGCGACCGAAATTGCAAATCAAGCCCGGGATTTAAATATCCTGCGCTTGATTTGCATGTTCTCGGCCGATCGCCATTTTAGAAATTGACTAGCCCGAAGTAACTGCCCGCGTCTACACGCGGCAGTGAAACGGGATTCCGATTTAAAGCCCCTAAATCGAATTAGCTGGTAAACCTCATTGCAGGAGGAATATCAGCTAAATTCAAGTTAGGGCTTTAAATCGGAATCCCGTTTCACTGCCGCATGTAGACGTGGGCAGTTACTTCGGGCTAGTCAATTTCTAAAATGGCGACCAGCTGAGAACATGCAAATCAAGCGCAGGATATTTAAATCCTGGGCTTGATTTGCAATTTCGGTTGCCCTCATTAGCCTCCCTAGATCGATCTAGGGGGCTAGTGTAGACGTACCCAAAGGGAACAAACAAAATAGGGCATTTGAGTGATCCCATTCTCCATTATCTAGCCCCAGTTTGTGGTAGCTGGATGTTTAGGGACACCTGCAGCACGGGGTTGCATCCCTGACCGTCTCAGCTAATAGTCATTGATGGACTTACTATAAGGATCAACCTCATTTTACAGATGGAGAAATGGATGCACAGAGGTAAATAGACTTGTTCAAGGTCACAGAACAAATATGTAAATATTTCTATTTATGACTACTCTTGGGCCCTGCTCACTGAACCACTGGTGCCTTTAAGTATTTTAATGGAAAGGGCAAAAACTGTATTGGCTGTTTCAGGGAAGGTATGATGTGATCACATACAATGACCAATCAAATGGCATGGGAACTGGAGACCTGTGCCACTGTCTGCATTATTTGTTTACTTTAGTATAGGGGAAATAAGACCTGTGATCTAATCTTTTCAGCTTCACCTTCATAGTCATTTGGTGGCTTACCTTTCCAATTCCCCTGCTGCACAACTGATAAAATATACCCTCTGAGGCTCCTTTGGGTATACAAGGAATGTTCAAGAATCTGTATAACTACATAGAAAGTGCCCACTATGGAAACAAAGAGCCCTAAAGGAAAGGCAGCATCAGCCCTCATTTAAAGTTTAACTTATTTCTAAATTTAGCAGTCCAATTATTTTGGCATTCTTGGCTTTTTCTAGAGCTTGGAGCCCACAACAGTAGCCGAAACTTGCCTAGAAAGTTGGACTCCATCCTTTGTTTAAAAGAAAAAAAAATCCGTTTCACTTCCAAAAAGGCTGTAAGAAAGGGCCATATCCCAACTCCCCGCACAAGCAAACCTGATACCCAAACTGTTCCCAATCTCCCCCTCCCTTGTAGAGGGACAACAGCACCTGCTGCCTGCTTACTTTGTATATTCGGACTAGCCAGTGCTCTGTGGTATATGCCTCCTCCAGCACATCGAGCTCAAAGTCTTTGTTTCCAATCTCGGCATTTCTCACTCTGTCATAACCTGGGGGGCGTTCTAGAAAGAATGGGGAGGGGAGAAAATGACCAATGGCTTCAGAGTCCACATTTCTGGAAGAAATAATACAGGTCTTTCCAACCCAAATGAAAATCATTTCCAAAGGCCTCTCAAAATCCGGTTGGCACAGAATGCATTCAAGGCATGAGGTGGCCAGGCTCCTCTCTTTTTCTCCGAAGACTCCATTCTGAATATACAGCATAGTGTGAGTTCTAACAGTCTGGCTCCCTATATAAGTTGGATTTGCATCTCTATGAAGTACCAGCTGCCTCAGGACAAGTCAGAACAGGGAAACAAGGTAAGTGGGAGGTATTAGGTTTTGCATTCCTTTTGGACAGGGTCCAATTGCATTCCTAACTTTTTAGAGTCAGGTATCAAGATATTTTCATATGCCAACATCAGTGCAGCAGGGTCAGAGCTGCCAATGTGTTCAAAGACGACCAGATGCATTTTATATTCCAAAACAGAATGGATGGCAATGCATTTTATATTCCAAAACAGAACTTTGCACTGGTGTGTGCTGCTGGAATGACAGCACTACCAAGAGAAGTCCTTGCTCATGCCCCTGAAACAGGTCAATGTCCTATCCACTATACAGAGTGGAGGCAAAAAAAGGAAGGGACTTGCTCAAGTTCACACAGCAAGTCAGTATCATAGCTGGGAAGAGAACTTCAATTATCTGGGCACCCACATTCCCCACTCTAACCCCTAGACAGTGTTCCTTATGCCCTTCTACAATATCCACATAAATAGCATTACTACATACTGGCTTCTGTATAAACCTGCCCGAAGCGGTAGTAGCACATCTTGTACATAAGGCAGTTGAGCAACACAGGGGAACCCTCCCTATCCACACGGAACTCTCCTGTTGGCGTGTAGTAATCATGCTCCTTTATGTGCTTCCCAGTGTCTGTGCTTCCACCAATTCGTACCATCCACAGAAACTTGTTGATATCTAAAGGCGGTAGGAGACAAATGTTCAAGTGTTTTACACATCACACATTTCAAGCAAGCAGTCAAAGCGGCCAAGCATGGCATTCAAAGGGGTCCATCTTCTGGACTTCAGGCTTCCATCATGTAAAAGACCACACACGGGGCATGCCATTAGGGAGAAAAATGCCCACCTGGAGGCACAAGGCTCAAAAGCAGGTGCCCTGAGTCCCTATTCAGAAATGTCAGTAACCACTGGTTCTCTTGAAGAGTCTCAGTTCAGGCTGAAACTAGGGATGTAAAATCCTGTTTAATCAGTTAACTGGTTAAATGTTATGTTTAATTGGTTTACTGCTTAAACAAGGTGGGTGGGGGTCAGCTGCAGCCTGGCTGGAGCAACCCCTGCCTGCAGTTAGGTGGGCTGCTTGGGCCAGGCCAGCCTGCCACACTGCATTGCAAACGGGGGCTGTTCTGGCCCATCGTGGGCATGCAGGAAGCTGCTTCAGCTCAGCTGCCAGTTAACTGGTAAGAATCTTAACCATTGATACACATAGCTGAAACTGTATAAACAGATCTGAGTAAAGAAAGGAGGTGGATGAAGCTACTCTGAATTCTAATCTCCTATAAATGTACATGTTAGAATCTTAACATGGTGGACAACAACAACAACAAAAATCAATTTGAAAAAATAAAATCAGTTGTGATTCTTTAAAATCATCAGTAAATAGTAACTCTCTCATTTAAAAATAAGTTACAATTAAATCTCATCAAAAACATGCTACACCTACATTTACAGTCTCATAATAATGAGTTAATGGCTCTAGTCTCTCCAGCCTAACTACCAGCTCTTGTTTCTTGAAAGTTCTGGGCTTCCAATTTCTGTTTCTCAGTAAATTAAAAGTAACATGTGCAAAGACAGACACAGGCTGGATAGGATTTTTTTGTTCCGTGCTTATGTAGTGGTGGACTTTAACTATCTCCTCTGCTGTGCTTGGTCAAGATATTGACTTCGAGACAGAGACAACATATAGAAAAGGATGGAGAAAACATAGAAAGAAACAGTGGAGTGGACTTGAAAGAAAAAGGGAAGACATTAGTGTGCACACAGCTACCTATATGCCCCCATACTTTTGTCTTAGAAAAACGGTCATGGTTTCTGGGCATAAGAGAGACCTTCTCTGGGAATATTCTGAAGAAATTTGTTCCCTGGGAGAAAAAGGAAACCGTGTCAAGTGTAAGCAGGGCAAGAAGATGTTGTAGAGCCTTGTTGCAAGAATGAAACATCATAAGGAAAGACTGCTTATTGGGAGAAAATGATTTGGATGAAAATGTGGATATGGCTGAGTGGATCAACTGGTTAGTAACTTCAATAATTCCCTGTGAAATGCATCATTCTTCAAGACTTTCTTTATACCTTTTAGTATAAGTGTGTTTAGACAAGCTATTTTTGTGTTGGATGTTGCTAGAAAAAAAAAGTTTTACTTAGCTAATCCTTATGGCTTGTTTAATTAGTTACAGTAATTAGGTTTAGAATTGATCACTCAAGTGCACAATACAGAAAGCTGCAGTAAGAGAAATCTAAAGTTGCCAGTTGCCACTATCATTTTCTCATATTACATAAAACATGCCCCTTATTTTGCAGTATCGTGGCCACAGACCATAATGGTGATGCCCTAAGTCTATTCCCTATTTTACTTCAGCATAACTAAGTTTTTCCAAGAGAACCCTATTCTATACTTGTTCTCTCAAAAAACAGAAGTGCCAGTGAGTTCAATGGGGTTTACTCCAAAATTAAGCGCAATCTAAGTGAAGTCTTAAATTTTGGTAACTCGGAATCAGATCTGCATCCTTGCGGAAAAATGTAAATAAGTAACTGAATGAGAGAGAGAACGACTATTCAAAATCATTTTTCATCATGTTCCCATTTAAGCATAAAGACTTAGACTGTATATCTACAACTTCAGAGTCATCTGTTGGTGCTTTTGCGGCAGTCTTACCAGCAAGATCAGGGAGTCTGGATTGGATAAATGGACTGTAAGATGGATAGAAAGCTGGCTAGACTGTCGGGCCCAACAAATAGTGATCAACAGCTTGATGTCAGGTTGGCGGTGGGTTTCTAGCAGAGTGCCCCAAGGATTGTTTCTAGGACTGGTTTTGTTCAACATCTTTATTAATGACCTGGGTGAGGGGATGCATTGCACCCTCAACAAGTTTGCAAATGACACTAAGCTGGGGGAAAGGTAGATACACTGGAGGGCAGGGATAGGGTCCAGAGTGACCTAGACAGATTATCGGATTGGGCCAAAAGAAATCTGATGAGGTTCAACAAGGACAAGTCTAGAGTCCTGCACTTGGGATGGAAAAATCCCAAGCATTGTTACAGGCTGGGGACCAAATGGCTAAGAAGCAGTTCTGCAGAAAAGGACCTGGGGATCATAGTGGATGAGAAGCTGGATATGAGTTAACAGTGTGCCCTTGTAGCCAAGAAGGCTAATGGCATATTAGGTTGCATTAGAAGGAGCACTGCCAGCAGATCTAGAGAAGTGATTATTCTCCTTTATTCGGCTCTAGTGAGGCCACATCTGGAGCACTGTGTCCAGTTCTGGGTCCCCCACTATAGAAAGGATGTGGATGCACTGGAGAGGGTCCAGCGGAGGGCGACCAAAATGATTAGGGGGCTGGAGTGCATGACCTACGAAGAGAGACTGAGGGATTTCGGTTTGTTTAGTCTGCAGAAGAGAAGAGTGAGGGGGGATTTGATAGCAGCCTTCAACTTTCTGAAGGGAGGTTCCAAAGAGGATGGAGAAAGGCTGTTCACAGTAGTGACGGATGGCAGAACAAGGAACAATGGTCTCAAGTTGCAGTGGAAGAGGTCCAGGTTGGATATTAGGAAACACTATTTCACGAGGAGGGTGGAGAAGCATTGGAATGGGTTACCTAGGGAAGTATTGGAGTATCTATTCCTAGAGGTGTTTAAATCTTGGCTTGACAAAGCCCTGGCCAGGTTGATTTAATTGGGATTGGTCCTGCCTTGGGCAGGGGGCTGGACGTGATGGCCTTCTAAGGTCTCTTCCAGCTCTATAGTTCTATGATTCTATGTACTATTCCCTAAATTGATAAAAATCAAGTTATCTAAAAAAAACCCACACAAAGCATACCCTTTAGATGGGAGTGGGCAATAATTTTTTCAGGGAGCTACTTAATGAATTTTGGTATGTGGTCACAGGCCTGCTCTGCCCGCCCCTAGAAATGGAAGGACCTCGGGCAGAAGAGGTGGGGGGGAGGGGGGAGAGGGTTACAAAGAGAAAGAGTGTGAAAGAAACACTCTGTGTATGAGAGACAGACTTTGAGACACAGATTGAGTGTCTGTGGCAGAGACTGTGTGTGCAGCACAGAGACAGGGACAGTGCACAAACCGTGTGTGTGTTGGCTGCTGCTGGGTAAGTGTCAGAGAGCAAGCGTGGCTTCTCTCAAATACAGGGAAAGCTATACTGCTCTGTGGGCTACTCCATCCCCCATTCTGCAGAGATGGGGTATGTAGGGAAGTGTGTGTGAGAGAGAGAGAAAGAGAGAACACGAGAACAGAAATTTTCGAAATAGTGCATTTAAGACAGTCTCTCCTCTGAGTCACTTAACCATCTATGCCTCAGACTAGAGCCGCTCTGCTGTGCGCCTCCCTCTTTCTGACCCCCGCTCTGCAACTTCAGCACTCGCCTCCACCCCTATGTCTCCATCTCTCTCCTCCCCACTCTGCACAGCTAGCAGGAGAACCCTAGGAGCAGCTCTGCTGCAGGATGGAGCAAGGTGGGGGGAGGGGCAACTGAACACATATTGTCAGCTGCAAGTATGCACGCTCTGCTAATCAGCTGGGAAGGCTGGGAGAAATATTTGGTCAGCTGGATCCAGCCTCTGGGTCTGATTTTGTCCTCCCCAGTCTGCCCCAAAGGTAGCTATTATTGTCCAATTTGATCAGACCTAGCCACCCATAGATTAAACTGTATCGTACAAACAAATACAGGCATCCACCAGCAGGATGGAGCAACTGCAATCAATCAGTCTGGCCTTGTCACAAACTAGGGATGTTAATAGTTAACTGGTGGAGGCTGGAACAGCTCCCCCCAGCCCGAATAACCAACTAAGTAATTGAACAGGATTTTACATTCCTACAACAAACTTGTTCATCCCTACACTAATTATGCATCCCAGAAGCCCATCAGATCTTCCAGCCTAGCTATCCATTGTAGTCTGTGTGTTGGGATTAATGTATATTAGTTTAAAAAAACAACAACAAACCCTTCCATTTAAGAGTAACAAGAGGACAGGTCTCTCCTCCCCCTGCTCTTTGTGCAGAGTACACTCAAAACAACAACTTTTGCCAGCTCTTCAGTGGTCACATGGTGCAGCAGCTGAATGCATAACCTGCTACTGCACATTGTGCAGGCAGAAAATGGGAGCATCATAACATAAAAATAAGGGTTATGCCTCCAAGAAGGGGTAATTGGATTACAGGGAGGAGTTAGCATGCAGGAGTTTACATAGCAAAGCTGTAAGAAAGGAATTTTAGAGTGATGTATGTTACCATCTGAGGAATATCCAGTGAGGCCTCCAAATATTACCAGCACATAACTGACATCCAGTTCCCTCATAATTTCATATGCCTTTTCTTCAGTGGATGCCATTGCCTTGAAGAAAAAACAAAGCCAGAGTCAAGCAACAGCCCTTAAACCAGGGTGCGGAACCTAAGGCCATCTGGTCCCTGGCCCTCAAGGCTCAGGACCTGCCACAGCATTAGGGAGCCAGCGCTGGCACTCCAGCCCCCCTGCTAGAGCACACAAAATCTACTAGCTTGGCCATCCCAGGCTTTGATGTGTGAGGGGAATGTGGGAGTGTCTTTCCGCTTCTCAACAGGGGACTTATTTTTGGCTTCTCACTTGTGTGCGGCCCCCAACTGATTTTTCAGTGGGTCAGAGGCCCCCTCCCCAACCCCCAAAAAGTTCCCCACTCCTGCCTTAAATCCACAGTAACCTCATCACATGGGAGTATAAAATGCATCACAGAGCCATTTTCATCAATAAATAAGAGCATGGGTCACTCAAATGAGAGCTAGAACCTCCATTCAGTGTAGGACCTAAGAAAAATTGAAGTTTTTCTGGTACACTAAAAAGTGGTCCAGGAACACTTACCTGACCAACTCGGGAGATGTGTGTGTTATTCCAGGTGTTATTATCTACAAGAATCGTCCGATTTGCCATGGCAGTTATCTGATACCCATAGTCCCACCAAGACATGACCTTTGCATCCTGCATTCAAATACAAAAGATCCAATTAGTACACCTACTTTCAACCAACACACAGAAAGGATGCTGTCCTATTCTCACAACAATTCACTGTAGTCACAGGCTTGAGTGATCTGCCCATGAGCAGCTTAAACATGTGAGGTTCCCAGAGTAGGGATGTTAGAGGCTAGCCTGCAAACTGTTTAACTGATAATCGATTGCTCAATGGTCCTAGTTAACCTCAACACACACACACACACGAGCTGGTTTTTAAACTGGCTCCCTCCATGGACCAGCTCCTGCCTACTGCCCCGTGCTGCTGCCTCTGTATCAGGGGAGGCGGCAGGCCCTGTCCATGGGGGACCAGAGCAGCCTCTGTCCATGGGGAGCTTGGGCGCCACACAGACAGGGGCTGCTGCCCTGGAGCAGCCTCTGTCCATGGCGGGCTCAGGTGCCCCCTGGGCACTACAGTGTTCATGGAAGTAAGAAGCAGTTTGTGATGGAAAAAAGTTGGGCAGCCACAGAGCCACGTATGCTAGAGGTTCCAAGACAAAACAGATAAAGTAAAAAGCTTGCTTGAACAGCTGAGCCCTGCAGCAAATCAGGCCATCTCTTCACACTAAGACAGCAAACAGTTCTTTTCCAGATCTCTCATTTCCCAGCTGCAAAATACACAGATGGAAATTCTGCAACAAGGAGTTCAATGAAAGCTGCCCGGAAAGGTTTGGTTACCATGGAGAAGTGGCTCAAAGATGCAGTACCTGCAACCATTTCAACATACAGATCACCTCTAGCTTAGGCTGTATTCAGAGGAACTCCCAACTAATTTCCCTCACTCTGTCTCTTCAAGTCTGATGACTAAGACCAAAGGCTTATCTACACAAGCAAACTGTCCCTATCACAGACTGAACCAAGATGCACTGCAGCCATATTACACAGTTATAGCTACGTAAAGACCCCGGGTATAACAATTTTAGAATGTGGAGTTGTGATGCAGTTTGTTCTAGTCTACATAGGCAACATCAAACTGCCTTACATTGCAACCATCTTAAGTGAGTGATTTGCATGGCTAGATATGTCCAACGCAGGCCATGCTCCATGTGTTAGTTATACAATGAGTTGCTAACATGTACCTTCTAGAGCAGGGGTGGGCAAAAGGGCCTCCACGGGCTGGATTCGGCTACCAAGAGGATGGATCTAGCCCGTGGAGGCCCTGCTGCTCCCCCACCCCCAGGCCAATTAGAGCCTGGGTGTGGGGGAGTGCACAAAGCCTCCTCCTGCCCTACCAGGAGCACGTGGTGCTCTGAAGCACCGCATGCTGCTCACAGGGCAGGAGGAGAGCGGAGGAGGCTTCGCGTGCTCCCAGGCCCTATTTGGGCTAGGGGCAAGGGAGCGCAGGAAGTCTCCTTCCATGCCTGAGGCATGGACACCTAGGGAGAACGTGGTAGGGCAAAGGCACTTCCTCACCCCCAGACCATGATTGGTCTGGGGGTGGGGAACCTGGAAGTATATTGGCCCCGCCCCTTCCTGTGTGGCCCAGGGCCACTTAAAAAATTTCCAAAGTGGCTCCCGGCAAAAAATTATCACCCACCCCTGTTCTAGAGCCTGATAGTCTTGCTCCAATTGCGCCAGAGTCCCAGGGGCTGAAGTCATTTCTGAACCCATGTTGTGTGTGACAGAAATATTCACTGCACCTGGACAATTTCAAATTTAAAATGACACACTGTGTCTTGGGAGTCCAAGAGAGACACCTACTTGATTCTCAGAGACAATTCTTCTTGAGAAGTGAGTTGTACTCCCCAGTTCCAGGCCAAAGGGACATAATGGTAAAATTGAACAACTGACCAACATTTGCAACGTTCATCTTGTTCTTTATATTCTCCCTCTCCCTGCAAGTGTATTAGTATTTGCTTCCCACAAGTCTAGGCCAGCAGCCTAGCACAAATGGACCCAAGTAGATCCATGTGCCACATGCAACTCTACAGAAAACAGACCAGCCGATATGCAACAAACTGTATGGTCAAGAACCTTTACTTCCCCAAGAAATTATAAGCAATAGTGCAAAGCAAGTCAATCTGCAAATAACGAAGAGCATTCCATCTGGACCCTTCCTGTATGGACACACTTAGATTTCCACAGTTTTCCATTAGTGTGTGATGCCACCATACAAAATATTAGTATTTTCCAGATAGGGCAGTGTGGCCCCTATCAGGAACATTGGGACCCGGGAATGGAGTAAGTATGTAACTGCATCCTTATCCTCATTGTAATAAAATTCACTCATACCCTGGTATGAAAGGCACTATATCAAAGCCCTTTACAAGCATTAATTAGGCTTCTTCACTGTCTTAAAAGGGAGGCATGCAATTATTATTCATTCTGTAAAATGGAGATAAGGGACATATTGTATAAATGACTTCTCAAGGTCACATACCATGGGAAATTAGAACCCAGGAGTCCAGACTCACAATCACTTGCTTTAAACACCAAACATAGTTGGGCACCATGGAAAAGCACAGCAGTACGGAAATAAACACAAAACCATGCTCAAAAATAGATGTAATACCTTTAAATCAAAAACCATTCACACCCTAAACCTGACCACAGCTTCCTATTTGAGCCTTATTAGGAATAAATCTGATTTAGCCAATTATTCTGGCAACCAAATAGTTGCCCTTTTCTCCTCAGTGACAGTACAGCAGCTCTGTAAGGTGTCTCCCTGCTCCACCCAAAACCAAGTCCAAGGATCATTTTGTGCAGAGGCCCTATGGCAGTTTACCTCTGGTGTATTGTGACGCAGCCAGTAATATGCTTCTCTGAAATCATCAAAGATGATCCTACTGCCATCCCCCCCACGAGCAGAGAGCACTATGGAAGGGGAGGAATAGGCTTCACTGGTTACCCAAGTCGAATGAAAAGTATAGGTGATCAAGAAGAAAGCCATGACCAGGATCATGCCACTGGCAACCTAGGGAAGCAACAGACAGTATCAAAAGCATCTCAGAAGTTTCACTCATTTTGAATCACAGCTCAACCTCCTATCACAGAGCAGGAATTACAAGCACTAATTAGTCTATGCTTAGATAAAAGTCACTCCCACTGATTATCTCTGTGCTACTCAGGAGAAGGGCTAGAGCAGTGGTTCCCAAACTTTTCGGCATCATGCCCCCTTTGAGAAACCCTCATGCCCCCCCCAAAAAAAACAGCAGCAAAACGTGTTGAGGAAAAAAAAAAAAAAAAGGAACTGGCTGGGGCTGAAAAACAAAAATAGCAGCAAAACATGGGGGGGGGGGGGTTGGGTCGCCTTGCGCCCCCCCCCCCGGAATTTCTTCACACACCCCCAGGGGGGCATGCCCCCCCAGTTTGGGAATTCATGGGCTAGAGAATATGCCCACGTCTCCCCTCTCCTTCCCCCAACTCCTTTAATTACATTCTCCCATAAAAGGTTTGGGGTCTTCCTCCAGACCAGTCCCCATGTAGCTTCCCCCTTGAGGCCTGGATTATAATCATACATGAAAACCCACTTCGTTTTTAATAGGATAGGTAGAGTCCTGTTGCTTTTTGGTTTTCTTGTCTGGTCGGCTGATATCCAGGTTCTTCATGTAAGTGGAGAGCACCTGAGAAACACCAATGCCGGACAGAATGCACATAACTGGGGCCAGAACCAGCATAAGACGTACCTATAGAAGACAGCAGGACATTTAGTACCTGGCCACAGAATGATGAGCTCATAGCAGAATGCACAGTGAGCTCAGAAATGAAATACAGACTGTGGGTACGTATAACTCTTCCCATTTCCCACTGATGCAGTGACTGTACAGGCAAACAGTCATTCTGTACTTCGCAAGAACCTTCCCAAGCTGGGACACAAGACTGTTTTCTGGTGGGCATTCATTATGGAGTGAACACTGGTGTTACTCTCACGTCTAGTGCCATGGAGTCTTTGAATTTCACAGAGACAAGGACAGCAGGAGAAATCTTAATTTGTTATTACTTCTAGACCCTAATAGTGCTGGACTGTACTGAAGAATTAACACGCTGAACAGAGGTCAACTCTCACCTGGGGCATAATGTGCTACAGCAAAATCCAAAGCTACTAGTTCACAATCAGCTTCAATAATGGAACCCAGAGCCTACCATCTGGGGAACTCAATGGGCTTTAGAAAGAGCATTCACTAACTCTCCCAAAATTGACTCACCCACCATGATGGCAACAGAAACTAATGACCTTTAACTGCAGCTTCAAAAATCTTCCCAGGTTGCATTCCCTAACAAAGCCTGACAATCACATGTGATTGAAAAAAAAAAAAAAACCAACACACACCAGAAAAATATCATGACTGTTAAACCAGCTCTGTGAGTGAGTAACATTAATCCTGTTTGACAATGGAGAAAAGTTCAGACAGAGGGAGAAATTGGACACTAGCAAGTCAGCAGCAGACTGACTAGGAGCCATCCTAGTTTTCCACTTTACCCATTTCTTCTTTCTACCCATTTTTCCATCCCCCAAATGATCAGTCAGAGACTGCACACACTCAAGCCTCAGCACACAGCAGCTCTCACCATGACAGCAGAGAAATACATGCTGGTCACGCCGTACATGATGATAAAAATGCGGGCGTCCGACAGATTACTGAAACAGTAATACAGACCAACTGTAAGAGAGGGAGATATGGGTCAGCAGCCAACTTGGTAATTTTCTTCCAGGCCAAGAGTTAAAATGCATTATATTAAACAAGGTATAGGACCAAAGCAGAATGTTGTGAATCACATGATTTTAGAATGTGATTTTAGAATGTGATACCAACAATGCATTAAACTGTAGCCATGTAGCTAAAATGTAGCTTTATGCTAAGTAATGTGCCTTAGTATACTTTGCCAGCCACCTTTTCTGAAAGCAGAAAGGACCTTTACCTTACCATTGGTAGAGGTGCAACAGCCAGAATATTGTATTTAAAGCTGAGGTCAAGGCTGGAATAGAGTCTTAAAATTTTGTTTTAAGTTTTAAAATTAGTATTGTGAAATAAGTAAAAGGATATGATGACTATTTTTAAAAATTGTAATCTGACATCCTTGTTTAAATGTGCATATTGCTCCTCTGTAACAAAGAAATCAACCTTGTTATGTATGAGTGAGGGAGGAATATATAATAAATAAGTGCAAAGGCCACTGGAAGAAATATTCTGGGAAGAAGCAGAGAACAGATGTAAAGACGCCGAAGATTACTGTATATCCCCATCGAGATGTAAGCAGTGGGCAAATCGATGGCTCTGAAATAAGACAAGCATTTATCAACTGGAACAAAATATTTGTGATTGAAACCAGCTTAGCATGGTAGAACAAAGAAGATAAGGAGCAAGAAAAACAACTGGAAATAACAAATATCTGTCAGAAATACAGCATGATGATGCAAACACCACTGATCCCGATGGGAAAGAATTATTATAAAAAGGAGAACTGTTTTGCCTTAAGAGCAGGGTCGTCCTGCCAAAGACTGGATCATCAGTCCAGGCTGATAGACTCCGCCCCCGTCCATGATCAATGTGGCTGGCCACAGGGACTGGTAAATATAGGTATCGACCGGTGGGAGACAGAGAGAGAGAGCATGTGTGTGTGTAAGCATATGCTAACTGCTTTGCCATTATATTCTCAATAAACGCAGCGTATTGCCTTTTCCCCCTGAAAAGATCTCCTGTGCTTCTTATAAGCTTAACAAAACCGTTCAAGAGGAATGCCAGGTTAAAACACATTACAATACCGTAGGCGGGGGGCAGCGCTGGTCAGGTATTGCAAGGTTGTCTTGTCATGAATTAGTCCATCAGCATGGGAATAAGAGTTAGAAAACTGAGTGAATGCTAGACTAAATGTGCATAATAAGGCAACCCATGAGCATGTATAGTGTGCTACAGCATTAAGAAACAATGGGCAGGGCATTTCATTGGCACAGTGGTGAATACTTCAGTTGATTTAGTGAGTTTCTGTGTATGAAGCATATTAGGCTGTAGTACTCTGGTCTACATTAGGTGTTTAGACTAAATTTAGCCACACAAAAAAAGGTAAATTTTGTAGATATGTCCACAGTACCAAGCATGTCTGGTCGACCTTAAGCGCTGCTTAAGTCAATGGTCAGGTACTCCTGATTTTACGAGGAGTAACACTATTCCCAACCTTGCCTGGTCAAGTTCATGGTAGTGTAGATGCAGAGTTGGCAAAAGTCAAGCATCCCACAGTGCCCTGCTCTAACCAGAACTTGAGCCTCTACTGCTCTCCAGGTAACAGAAATAGCCCCGGAAAAATCTGAATTTAATTTCCTGTGTGGCCAGTGTTGTGAGCATACCAAGGAGCAGGCAGCACACCTCAGCAACACATGTGGTCATGACTTCCAATATTCCAAGTCCCATGAGCTCCAGTTCCTAGAGGCATGGGGAGAAGAATCCATGGTCTCCAAGCTCCGAACCAGCAAAAGAAATGCCAATATCTATGCAGAGATCTCAAAAGGCAATGGAGGAGAAAGGATATATCAGGTACACACAGCAAAGCAGAGTTAAAATAAGGGAGCTGAGACAGTCCTACCACAAAGCAAAGGAGGCAAATGAACAGTGTGGTGCATAACTGCACACATGCCATTTCTACAAACAGCTGCATGTGATCCTAGCGAGGGGAGAACCAACATCCCAAGCCTGATGGTGGAGTCTGGCCAAGACACTCCTGGCATTGTGAAGGACAGAGTGGTGGCAGAAGGGGCGTGGGGAGTGGAAAAGGAGTGTGAGGACAAGGAGAATGGCCAGACAGCAATTGGCGAGAGCCAAAAACTTATATTGGAGCCAGACCACTCCTCCCAGTACATCTCCCAGCTGAGCACTGATCCTGGGAGGGCACTTCTCGTGAGTTCACAATTTTTTTCTTACTACAAGCAGGTTAAGGCAATTGGGTGTGATATGTGGCGTGCACTGTGCCTACACAGTGTGAGGGGCCCAGCAGAGCATGTTAATGTGTCCGGAGATGGATTGGGAACCCTCTCTGCACATCTCCATGAAGCTCTCAGATAGGACTTCTTTGATCCTTCTCACAAGTTTTCTGGGGAGGTCAGCCTTATTTCATCCTCCACAGTTGGACACCTTTCCACACCAAGCCAGCAGTAAGTGTCACTGAATCACAAAGCACTGCGGCATAAGGCCTAGGTTTGTGGCCACGTTCAGTCAGCATCTGCTCCTTGTCACTCTGCATGATTTGGAGAAGATTGATATCTCACATTGCAACCTGAATGAAGGAGGAGGGGAAGCTATTAGCTGCTGCCTCTGCTGCTAGCATGGCTCCAGCCTCTGGCACCCGCACTCTCCCTCCCAGCTGTAGGCTGCCCTGCCGGCATGACTGGACCCTGTTTCCCACCTCCCAGCCACAGACTCCTGCAGGATGGCAAAGTAGCATTGTGCGGGGAAGCCATGTGTGCTAGACACAGGGAAGCTGGCCCTGTCTCACTGGCATGACCGGACCCCATCTTCCAACTGTAGAAACATGCCCTGGCAGGCTCCTTACCATATCTGCCTGCCTCTGAACTGTGAGAGTTCAGATGTTCCCCTGAGAACTCTGCATACTTGCTGTACAGTTACCTATTTAAAGCAAAACTTTGGCCTTGCACAGAACACATCTCTATTGTCTTTACAGAGAGTTTCACTGTATGTTAACAGATTATGGGTAGGTTTAACACATCTAATTTGTGCCCTTGTAAACTTTTCATTAGTGGAAACAGT
Organism: Pelochelys cantorii; assembly: GCA_032595735.1. Lineage (NCBI taxonomy): Eukaryota > Metazoa > Chordata > Testudines > Trionychidae > Pelochelys > Pelochelys cantorii. Next base: position 14,154,763 of record CM064352.1, on the reverse strand, counting down.
AGTTAGCTCACTGCATACTCCCCCAGCTCTGCCAGCAATCTACCTGGCGCATAGCTGCAGGTGAAAACAGACAAGGGATGATATATTTAAGGAACAAATGGAATGGAGAAACATGCTCCTGCAGGAGATGCAGGCCGAGAGGCAGGAGGGGGTGGTGGAGAGGCAGGACAGAAAAGCCTGCAGGAATGTGCAAGCAAGGCACCAAGAGAAATCTTGGCAGTGATGGAATGCCAGGCGGCTAGCCGGAAAAGAACCCCTCCCAGGACCCCCTCCAACCCAAGTAAAATCACTTTCCCTCCTCTCCTAGTTCCATGGCCTCCACCCTCAGGGGCCTCAGGACACGGGGTGGAGGGGAGGGGGCAGCTCAAGGGCAGCCTCACACACTCAGCCTCCAGGATCTCAGGAGGCAAAAGGCTCTTCTCGCATTTCTGAGAACCTCCCATTTTCAGGTTCCCGCCCTGGACTTTCTCTCTTTCCCTACTGTCTCTCCTACATAAAAATGCATGATCTCTGAACAACAGTCTCTTTATTGCTTGTACTGCAGGGGGGAGGTGCAGGATTATGGGCAAACAACAAGGGGCCCCTGCATTCACTGTATCTCAGAACAGGCCATTCAAAGCCTCTCTGATTTGTGCTCCTCCACACTGTGCTCTCTTTATCACCCTGGTATCTGTCTGCTCAAAATATTTGGCTAGGCGTTCTACCTCAGTCCTCAACCTTGCCAGATAAGTTTCCCTCTTGCTCTCACAAATATTATGGAGCACATAACAGGCTGCCAACACGAAGGAATGTTGTGTTCACCGAGGTCCAACTTAGTCAGGACACTCCTAAACCTTCCCTTTAATGCCTAAAAGCACATTCAACCACAAATCTGCATTTGCTCAGCCTGTAGTTGAACCCCTCCTTATGTGGGTCCAGGCTGCCCATGTATGGCTTCATGCGCCATGGGAGCAAGGGGTAGGCTGGGTCGCCAAGGATTACTATGGGCATTTCCACCTCTCCGATTCTGATTTTTCGGTCCAGGAATAAAGTTCCAGCATGCATTTTTCTGAAGAGGTAGGAGTTCCTAAAGATGCGTGCAACATGCACCTTCCCCAATCATCCCACGCTGACGTCAGTGAAAGGGTCCTTGTGATCTACCAGTGCATGCAGCACCATCGAGAAGTACTTCTTGCAGTTTACACACTGTTTGGCAAGGTGGTCAGAGGCCAAGATGGGGAGGTGTGTTCCATCTATCACCCCACCGCATTTAGGGATCCCCATAGTGGCAAAGCCATCCGCTACAGTATCCATGTTTCCCAGTCACAGCCCTCCATAGCAGAATGGTATTCATTGCCTTGGCTACTTATATAACAGCCATCCCCATTGTAGATTTCTCTATCAAAACTGATCCCCAACAGACTGGCAGCTGTCTGGGGTTGCAAGCTTCCACAGGGCTATTGCCACATGCTTCTCCATTGTCAGAATGGGTCTCATTCTGGTATTCTTGCACGTCAGGACAGGTGAAAGCCATCTGCAAAGTTCCAAGAAAGTGGCTTTGCACATTTGGAAGTCTTGCTGTGACTGCTGATCATCCCATCACATCACAATGTGGTCCCACCAGTCTATGCTTGTTTCACGGCACCAAATCTGGCATTCCACTGTGTCAGTAGATCAAATCCCGGCTGTGGTTCCATTTTGCTCAGTGCAAGGGCTTGTCTGACCAGCATAGGACCCCAAAAAGGAAATTCCTCCTCCTCACTGTCCTCCTCCTGAAGGACTGTGCTAATGCTCTCAAAATACTGCACCATGAGGTGCACCAAGGCAGATATCACCATTATAATGATTTGATGTGGATCCATGCTTGTGCTGCTCTAGTGTCTGTGCGGACAACCAGGGCTAGAGAGTGAGCGAAAATACTCTATCAAAAAAAAAAAATCTCAGTAAATCAGTGAACAGACGAGAGCATTATGGGACGATGATGACAAACTGTGGTTATGGGTTCTGGTCCCAGCATGCACTGGGAGCATAAGCCAGAATGCAAAGTAGGCACATGGGATAGCTACCCATAGTGCATCACTCTCAAAGTCAACGGCAAGCTCTGTAATGGGGACGCACTACTTTGAAGTATGTTGAGTTCTTCCCCGCAGAGGGGACATGGAACTTCGACTTTTCAAAATCAGGTGGTAAGAAATCGACCATAATAGATTCAGCCTCATCTCGTAGTGCAGACATGGTCTCACTAACCAATGCTCTGCAGACTGCACTGGTTTCTTTATTTATGTCTACGTGTAATTCAAAATATTAGCACCAATTAAATAAGATCAAATCTGTTCAGATTCAAAGTCAAGACTGAGAGCAACATTCTTTGGGGGTAACCTTAGAAGTGACAATAGCTCACAATGGGGACTGGCCATCTCTTCAGTAGTAATAATACCTAGCACCTATTGCATATATAGCTTTCCATCCACAGCTCTCAAAGCATTTTACAAGACTGTTAAGTGTTATCTCATTTGACAGAGAAGGGAATGAATTGCTCAGGGTCACATAGCGGCAGAGATAGCAACAGAACCCAGAAGTCCTGACTCCTCCATTCCAATGTTCTGTCTGCTAAACAATGCTCTTTCTTGGTAGTTGAAACCAATAAGATCACCACTCTGAAATGTACCTAGAAGTTCAAGTGCAGGTTTCAGAGTGGATGTAACATGAACAATATGGCTGACAATGCTAAGTAGGGGTCAATCACATGATGTACCAGCTGAAGCTTTTAAATGGCCCTAAAATGTAAAGACCTAATGGAATGTACAATGCAATGCAAGTTCCCACCGATCTTCTGTCAGTCAAGGTTTTTGACTTTCGGTATAAAGCTACTCCACTCTAGGGAGGGTTTTACCCAATGGAGGTGGGCAGGGGCTTGCCTTTAGGATTTCTGCGACAATATTTTCTTCACATGAAGATAATTGGTTTGAGCGCATAAGCAAATGCACTAAACTCACCTGGAAACATGAAAACAAGGAGCTGCAGATCAAAATAATAGGAGGACCAAGTGGTGGGCTGGTGTTCAGAGACTGAAGCAATGATGGGAATGTTATTCTTTGCATAGGAAGGATCCAGCAGAGAGTAGAAACGGCCAGTCCAAGGAGAGATTTTCCCTAGCAGAGAAGGGAGAAATCCACATTAATGCACTGGATTTCTGGGACAATTTACACCAGAAAGTTCTACAGAGGACAAATATGTAGAGCTGTAATTTTTCTCTCAAATATTGATCATGTGAAACTATTAATACACTGAATTTATTACACTTAGAATTACTGGATTTTAAAATAGCTTTAAAAATGCAGCTCTCCTCTGAAAGGCACTCAGCATGGAGCTCCATAGTGCCATTTTTAATAGTCTCTCCTTGACTCCATATCAAATCTGTTCAGATTCCAAGTTAAGTAGCGGCTGTGTAATATGTAAGCTCACCAGATTCAGTCCGGGATCCAAGAGATTTTTCTGACTATCACCAACAATACACATTCTCCCACTGGAGATTAGCCAACTGTTCTGGTTCATGCATCATCAACAGAATATACCCCAGCTCCAGCTCCCAGAGCTGTGCTGGCTCTGCTGGGCCAACAAAAGTACTAAAAACATGCTTTATTGAACAACATAGGAAGATCAGATTTCTGAACACATACACAGGGGGACAGATTTGAGAAAGGAGGAGCTGGAATTACAGTTTGCATGCAGATTTTGGTACAAGAACTAATACAATTACTCAGCAAAGGGCTCCTTCCTGTTTCATTAAAGGAATGAATTATAATGAACCATAGGCCAAGGTAACAGGGAAGTGAAGCAGGAAATTCATGCATTCCATCACCACCATGAGCACAGCTTTTGTCACATAGATCAATCTACCTGTCAGCATCAGCACGGCTCCTATCGTGAGAAGGACAAATCCAACTAGTGAGATCACACTCCTGAAGAGAATTTCAAATTGCTGGGGGTTCAGCTTGCTGCGCAGATAGTCCACAAAGGCATGGATCTGACATAGACCAAAGACCCCCAAGGCAGCCATGTGCTCAGATGACAAGACAGGCTGCAAGGAAAGAGAAGGATTGGATGCAGAGGAGAATGACTATAGCAGAAACATCTCTGCAGACTCAGCCAGGAGTCACTTTCTTTCCCAAATTAAAGCTCTTAAGAAGCCAGAAGGAACATTAAATCCAGGCACAACAATGGGAGTCCTGATCATATCTGTCCCTTTTTCCAAGTTATTCTCTCCCCTAAAGCTTATGAAAACAAAAATGCTGACCTGAACTTCCCTTACTGATACTGTAGGGCATGTCTAAACTACATTCCTCTTCCGAAAGAGGAATGTAACTGAGCCTGATCGAAAATGCAAATGAAGTGTGGATTTACAAATCTCACGCTTCATTTGCATAATCACGTGAGCACTTTTTCGAAAAAGAAACCACAGTCTAATGAAGCATGAGATTTGTAAATCCGCACTTCATTTGCATTTTCGATCAGGCTCAGTTACGTTCCTCTTTCGGAAGTAGAATGTAGTTTAGACATAGCCATATTGTTTAGCATATTGGAGTTGCTCAGATTAAGTCTCCCAAGTCTCAAGCATAAGCCCAAAAGGCCATGTAACTATCACTAGATCCAACTGGATCATTATCTATTTTTTATATATATATGAGAGAGAGAGAGAGAGAGAGAGAGAGAGAGAGAGAGAGAGAGAGAGAGAGAGAGCGAGCATCTGTCTGTGTGTCTTATCTGCAAGTCTCAGTGAACTTCAAGAACTCCTCCAAAATAATTAAGAGCTAGGGCCATTAAATTTAGCAGGCAGCTTCCTCTTCTCCTAACTTAAAGCGAGGTCAGGGATGGGTTTTGCCAGGAAAGCAGAAAGTGCCATGAATGGGACTGTATTCCAGAACAGCAATTCCTAACTGCCAGTCCACAGACTGGCACCAGGCCGCGAAATGCTGGCCGCTGGCCATGGTGGCTCTGGTGGCCGGGACTAGGATACACCACCCAGCACCTCTCTTCCTGACGCAGCTGTTGGGAGAGGTGTGTCCTGCCCTGCCTCTCAGCCAACAAGGGCCAGGAAGGCGCGGGGTCTCCTCCCAGCTGCGGAAGAGGGCTGAGAGCCTTACAGCAGCCGTGACCTGGGCAGCAGCACTCAGGTGGCGGCTGGGAGGCAGCACGGGGTTAGGTGAGAGGGCGAGGCTAGTGCTGGGGGGGCTCTAAGAGGCAGGGGGCTGACACTTGGGTGTCTGGGTGGGGAGCTGGCAGGGGGGAGCTATGCGGGCGGGGTTAGTAGTGGGGGGGCTATGGGGACAGGGTTGGCACTGGGGGGGCTCTAGGGATAGGCCTAATATTGAGGACTGGGGCTGGCTCTGGGAGGGTTGGGTGTACAGGAGCTCTGGAAACAGCAGGCTGGCACTGGAGGGTGTCTGGTGGTAGGGGGCTCTAAGGGGCAGGGGGCTGGCACTGAGGTGTTTGGAACGGGTGGGTTGGCACGGAGTAGAAGCCAGCTGTTTGCGGCAGCTCTGGGAGCTGAACATTTTGGTAGACCGGTAACATTTATTTGCATAATGAGCATGCAAATAAAACGTTACTGGTCCACCAAAAGTTTATGAATGGGTTTACCGGTCTGCAGTATAAAAAAGGCTGGGAACCACTGTTCTAGAACATGGAAAGGGAGGGAGCTGCTGTTTGGAGGAATGTAATACTGCAGAGTGACCACTATGGGCATCCGCACCACCAAGAGCAGGGATGGGCAATAATTTTTGGTGGGGGGCCACTCCAAGATATTGGTAAATGGTCAAGAGCTGCACTTTTCTGTGGAGGGGGTACAGAGTCTAGGTTGGGTGCAGAAGGGTGCTCAGGGTAAGGGACTGGAGTGCAGGAAACGGTGTGGGGCCTGAGAGGGTGTTTGGGTGGAGGGGGGGGGTTGTGACCTAGGTCAGGGGATTGGGGTGTAGGGTCAGGGAGGGGGTGTGGGTGCAGGAAAGTATTCTGACCTGGGGGACAGGTGTGTGTGTGTGGGGGGGGGGGGTACACGGTCTGGGAGGGAATTGTCACCTAGGGCAGGGGGTGCAGAGGGTTTGGATGGTGATCTGGGCTCCCTGCCTGTTGCAGCTCTGGCCCCCTTGAAAATACAGGCTGCTCCCTCCACATGGCTCTCAACTCTGGGTGGGGGAAGAGGCTTACGCTGCCCCAGTCTCTCAGGCCAATCTCTCAGTTCCAGTTGGCTGGCTGTTTCCAACCAATAGGAACTGTGAGTTTGGCTGAAGTCAGTTCTTATTGGCCAGCTGTTTCTGGCCAATAGGAGCTGAGGATTGGACTGGGGCAGGGAGATCACAGGAAGCCTCCCCCTCCCTGCAGAGCAGACTGTATTTTAAGCAGCGGCAGCTGTGTGTGCCTGAGGGTCCTGGCAGGGTGGTTGGTGGGCCAAATCCAGTGTCTTGACAGGCCAGATCCAGCCCCTGGGCTGTATTTTGCCCAGCCCTGACCAAGAGAGTGGAAGTTGATGCTGGGGCTCACCATCCTGTCTGCCACCAGATCAGGAAAGTTGCCTCCCTGCCCATGGCTACAACACAGGAGGGGGGTGGATGGAGAAAGCTCTGCTGGCAGGGGGAAGGAGGAGATGGGGAAGAGAGACTGCTCCTGCTGGCTGGGGGAAGAGAAGGAAGGAAAAAGGTCCCGCCAGCTGGGCAGTTTGGGGAGGGGAAGGGCCTTGCTGGCTTGTTGGGAATGGGGTGGGGTAGGAAAAGGGCCTTGAAGGCCTCATGGCTGGGAACCCCGGCCTGAGTCCCTCCTCACCCCCCCAACCCTCCCTCTCGCACTCCCAGCTTCCTGCCCTGCCCCCATACTCCAAGGCTCTGCCCTGACTCCTGTACCCACCCCCCATACTGTCAGACCCCTGCCCTGAAGGACCTGGGCAATGCCAGGAAAGTGAGAAAACAGGGGTACAAAGACAACAAAGATACTGTAAATAATCTAGTACCTACTGCTATAGAAACCATCCAGCCCTACAAGCTCCCCCAAACATGTAACATTTTTACAAAGGCTGTAAAGCATCTTCCTTCCCACTTCACAGATCTGGAAACAAAGGCACAGGGAGGTTAAATGACTTGCCCAAGGCCAGAGTCAGCATGGTTCTACTTCCAGCTCTACCAATGCTCCACTGGAACACTTTGCTTTACATAATTAGCACTAGGACTAGTATAACCCATAATAAGAAACTATGGTGTTTTTCACAACGGCTTAATCAAGTCATGTTTCTAACCAATAGGATACGAAGTGGTTTGAAGATCAGGCAAATCTAAATTATTCCAGACTTACAGCTATTTCAGAATAATGGATTTTATAACAACTGAAAATATCCAGAACACAGCAGGTCAGGATATTTTCTAGGACTGTTGGAGCATAAGCTTTCGTGGGCAAAGACCCACTTCGTCAGATGCATGTAGTGGAAATTTCCAGAGGCAGGTATAAATATGCAGGCCAGAATAAGGCTAGAGATAACGAGGTTAATTCAGTCAAAGAGGGTGAGGCCCACTTCTAGCAGCTGATGTGGAGGTGTGAACACCAAGAGAGGAGAAACTGCTTTTGTACTTGGCTAGCCATTCACAGTCTTCATTTAATCCTAAACTGATGGTGTCAAATTTGCAGAAGAACTGTAGCTCAGCAGTTTCTCTTTGAAGTCTGGTCTTGAAGTTTTTTGCTGCAGGATGGCTACCTTTAAATCTGCTACTGTGTGTCCAGGGAGATTGAATATCATTGTCCAGGATTGTCTAGCTACGCTACATTGATGACATCTTCATCATCTGGACCCATGGGAAGGAGACTCTGGAAGAATTCCACCATGATTTCAACAGCTTCCACCCCACCATCAACCTCAGCCTGGACCAGTCTACACAGGAAATCCACTTCCTGGACATCACGGTGCAAATAAGTGACGGTCACATAACCACCACCCTATACCGGAAACCTACCGACCGCTATGCCTACCTTCATGCCTCCAGCTTCTATCCCGGACACGCCACACGATCCATCGTCGACAACCAAGCACTAAGGTACAACCGCATCTGCTCCAACCCCTCAGACAGAGACCAACACCTACAAGATCTTCACCAAGCATTCTTGAAACCACAATACCCGCACGAGGAAGTGAGGAAACAGATTAACAGAGCCAGACATGTACCCAGAAGCCTCCTACTACAAGACAAGCCCAAGAAAGAAACCAACAGAACACCTCTGGCCATCACCTACAATCTTCAGCTAAAACCTCTTCAACGCATCATCAGTGACCTACAACCCATCCTGGACAATGATCCCTCGCTTTCGCAGGCCAGTCCTCGCCCACAGACAACCTGAAGCTAATTCTCACCAGCAGCTATATACCGCATCACAGTAACTCTAACTCAGGAGCCAAGCCATGCAACAAGCCTCGATGCCAACTCTGCCCTCGTACCTACACCAGTGACACCATCACAGGACCGAACCAGATCAGCCACACCACCACTGGTTCATTCACCTGCACATCTACCAATATAATATACGCCATCATGCGCCAGCAATGCCCCTCTGCTATATACATCAGCCAAACTGGACAGTCCCTACGTAAAAGAATAAATGAACACAAATCAGATATTAGGAATGACAAAATACAAAAACCTGTAGGAGAACACTTCAATCTCCCTGGACACACAGTAGCAGATTTAAAGGTAATCATCCTGCAGCAAAAAAGCTTCAAGACCAGACTCCAAAGAGAAACTGCTGAGCTACAGTTCATCTGCAAATTTGACACCATCAGTTTAGGATTAAACAAAGACTGTGAATGGCTAGCCAAGTACAAAAGCAGTTTCTCCTCTCCTCACCTCCACATCAGCTGCTAGAAGTGGGCCTCACCCTCCTTGACTGAATTAACCTCATTATCTCTAGCCTTATTCTGGCCGGCAGATTTATACCTGCCTCTGGAAATTTCCACTACATGCATCTGACGAAGTGGGTCTTTGCCAACGAAAGCTTATGCTCCAATACATCTGTTAGTCTATAAGGTGCCACAGGACTCCTTGTCGCTTTTGCGGATCCAGACTAACACGGCTACCCCTCTGATATCTAGCACTGTTAACAGTCTACAGCCCTCTGAGGAACAGTGCAAAGAGCTTTACCAAAGTTCATGAAGCCCTGCACACTTCTGGGAGGAAGTTAAGGCTTATCATCCCCCTAGCACAGATGAAGAAACTGAGTGACTGAGAGGCATAATTTCTCCCTTATAGTCATACAGCAAGTTAATGGCACAGCCAGAAGAAGGACTCAAATGTCAACCTGTAGCTAGGGATGTAAAAATTTACATTTGAAAAATGTAACTAACTGCAAAATAGAATAGTCCCTGCCTGTGGAGAGGGGCCTAAGCTGGATCTGCCACAGACAGGGGCAGGAGCAGACCCCACTCAGGGTGGGCAGGGAACTGCTCCAGTTTCTACCGGGTAACCAGAACGAGTAAGCCTCACTCCTTAAGGGCATTTACATCCCTACCTATGGCTTCCCTACTCTAACTGCTAGAGAGTACTACATTCCATTGCTTCGTCTGATTCCCTTACCTGGAAGCCAACGAAGGAAATCTGCATAGACAAGATGGTTCCTAAGCAGTACACCGTGCAATAGGCTACATAGATTCTGTGGGAGAAGCGTCCTGTCAGCATCAGCACAAGGACATGCAGGGGGATCAGGTTAATCAGAAACACATAGCCACCCCATGAAGAGACCTGGGTAAGAAAAGAACAATTATGTGCTCAGAACGACTTGCGCTGCGTTGATGAAAAAGAGGTTAATATGCTATAGACCATTTCCAAAAAAATATTCTACAGACCATTTCCAAAACCGCAAGTGAAAACTGAGTTTTGCTAGCACAAACAGAAGACAAAGTCACACACATTGAACTTGATCACATTCTTCCAGTGGTTTTTTAACGGTTATCAATTCAAAATATGCTTCAGAATTAACACTGTTCATAAACAAATTGGCTTCAAACAATGCTGAGTTAATGTCCTTCTTTTGGTTTTCTAACACTTAGTTCACTGTTTCTCTCAAAAGGTTTGGGCAAATCTTACTGTTTGTACATTTAGTGCATCACAATAGAGGGAACAGAATATGTGAAGGTCATGGAGCTGCCCCATTCCTAACACCTTTCTTTTTTAATAAATTACTTTCTTTAAAAAAAAAAAAAATCTGCCTTTTTTCAACTAGGTTACATGAGCGCTCCAGCACTGATCTGACAGGAAAATGCACCAAACAAGGACAAATCTAATGCTCTTTGTAGCGACATGGAAAAATTCCAGGATTGCTTACCCCAGATCTCGCACTATCTATATTATTATGAATACACACACAGACTCTCTGATGCTACTACCATGCACAAACATAATTCCCAGTGTTACGTACAATATTACAAGTTAATCTGGCATAGGGTTCATAAAAGCATAGTATTTGGCTCCATTCAAAACAGCCAAATAAAAACCAAGTGAAAGAAAAGAGCATCTAAGTGGACTACTTGGTCTTAAATGACAACATCCAGGCAAGCTTAGATTACTGGACAAAATGAAACCCACTACAAGGGAAAACAAGGAGAGAAAGCTTTGCCCCTCATTTAATTTCAACAGACCAGGATGAATGTTCCACGGGAGGGGGAAAAACATGCCATTCTGGCTCCAAAATGAAATTATGGGTTTTTTTTTTTTTTTTTGCACCTCAAACTCTTTATGCTAGAGTTGCTCGGCGAGGCTGCTCTGGAATTCTGGAACAGCAGACAAAAAGCTAGGTAGGTCTGTTTATTATTTGCTTTGATCAGATCCACACGTTAAAATCCTTGTGTAGGTAAGGCAAGTTGCAGTTTTAACATGTCAGTCTGTCAAGGGAAATCCTAGGCTTTACTTTGATCAGCTAACATGTTGAAATACACCTTTTCTCCTAGTCCTCCGGACATGTCTACATTACTGAGAAGATCGATGTTGGTCGATCTTTCTGCGTTCAATTTAGCAGGTCCACTGAGGACCTGCTACATTGAACAATAAGGATGCCCCAGCGATGCCAGTAATCGTCACTGTCACAAGGAGTAAGGGAAGTTGATGGGAGCCTCTCTCCCATTGGCCTCCAACAGTGAGGTCCGTGCTCCAGCTTGGCTTAAGGTATGTGTACTCCAACTATGTTATTAACGTAGCTGAACTGCATACCATAAGCCAACCTTTCCCCATAGTGTAGACCTGCCCTCAGACACGTGGACTCTGCAACATCACCCCTTGTAATAAAAAGACTCAATGGTTAATAAAGCTCAATCAGGAGAGAGTCACTCCAAGGGCTCATTACAATAGGCCCCATTAGCAACCAAAAAGGAACTAGACAAAGCAGATTGTGCCCACAAAAGCTCATGGTACTATATGTTTTTTGTTAGTCTCAAAGGCTATGTCTACACTAGCTCGTTAGTTCGAGCTAGGTAAGCAAATCAGGGAACCGGGGTTGCAAATGAAGCCCGGGATCTAAATATCCCGGGCTTTATTTGCATGTTCCCGTCCGGCAGCCATTTTTAAATCCCCCTTAGTCCAAACTAACTGCCCGCGGCTACATGCAGCAGTTTAAAGTTAATCCGAACTAAGTCCTTAGTTCGGATTAACTGTTACTCCTTCCACGAGAAGGAAGCCACAAGCCACACACCCCGCCCATAGTCCTGGGGGGTGGGGTGAGTGTGGAAACCATGCAGCACTGGGAGCCGTGCAGCCCTTCCCCTCCCCAGTGCTGGGGGGGGAAGGGAGGGGGGAAAGAGAGAGAGGAAGAGAGCTGTTGTGGCTGGGGGAGGAGTGCAGGGCCTGGTGAGGCCTCATAGTGCCCACCACACCCCATGGCTGGGCATGGAGGGCCAAGTCTGGCTAGGCCACACCACAGTTTCGGCCCAGTCCAACCCCAAGAGGCCGGGAGGGAGAGGGCCAGGCCTGGCATGGCCTTGGCCAGGAGAATGGGGGTTAGGCTTAGGCCATGGCAGGGTAATAGCTGGGGGAAAGAAAAGGCTCAGGTGGGTGGGGAAACAGGCCTGGATTGGCGCAGCTGTAGCCTGATCCTCCCGGTTGGGGGGGGAGGGGGGGAAAGAGGGAGAAAGCGGGATTGCCTACTCCACGTAAGGGGGGGGTTGGCAAGTGTAGTGAGCAGGGGGCACCCTACTATTGTTTAAACCAGTTAACTCAAAGGGAGAGGTGGGCAGGAGGGCTAGAGTAGCCCACCTCACCTGAGATGGGGGCTGCTGAGTCCTGGGTGCAGCAGCCCCTGCCTGAGGGGCGCCTGGGCCTACTGCAAAGGGAGACTGTTCCTGCTGGGATGCCATCACAGCCCATCCTGTGGGGCTGGAACATCCCCCTGCCTATAGCAGGCAAGGAGCTGCTCTAGCCCCCACTGGTTAATCAGTTAAACATTCACACCCATTTAACACGGACACAAAGATAACTATAGGCCACATTTGACACCTAGGCTGTATTTCGGTTACTTCTGATCAACAGGCTCATCTGAAGTGAAGTGATTGTGAGCAGAAACAGAACTTACCATGTAGAAGTAGGCAAGGGCACACATGGCTGCCCAGTAGATGGAGCCAGTCTTCACTGCTTTGATCCACATGTAGTATGTTAGCAACATACAGAATATTGCAATACCTGAGCAAAATAATGTACAGGAATACATGGAAATACTACTGACACAAAAATAAACATCTACCCTAAAGTGCCCAGGACCACCTCTCCATGGCAAAAAATGACAAACCCTTTAAGTCAATGGGGATTAGATGCCTAACTTACTTAGGCACTTTTGTAAATCTCACTAGACATCCATCTGCACCTTTAGGCACCTAAAAACCTTAGTAAGCCTGACCCTAGGTTCACCTTGTTGTAATGTAATCCCCTGTGAAAGTTACAGCCTTATGACAAAACAGCCTTCCCTAAAGTTCAGCTATGTGATTAGGGCACAGAACATGCAGTCCAAATCATGACAACCCCACTGCTTTGGGAACCACTTCTGTAGTGACAGCACCTTCCTAGATTTCAATGTACCACAAGGTGAGTGTATACATTGTGCACCTGTCACAGAGGGAACCCCAGAAATCCTTTTCACAAGGAGTAGAGCTCTACAGAATTACTGTCTTAACATGTATGTTGCTTTGGGCCCTTGAAAGAAACATTTATCCCTTATGTAAATTTAAATTAAATTAAAATTGGAAGCGCCATTAAAGGCTTTAAAAAGGTAAAAATACAATGCATGAAAAAGTGGTCCTTTCTTACTCTACACATTTGCTTCTGAGGCCTTTCCAAGTCACACCTACTAACTTTACTGACAAGTTGATTCTTGGTCGCCCATGTAATATCAATATAGTTATAAAAGAGCCACCTGGATTCTATTCTATTTTAGGTATCAAGAGCAAACGTCTCTCTGTCTCAGTTGCAAAACTGTTGCTACTTTCAGGTGGTACAGGACAGAAAGAGTTTTGATGCCTACAAGAGTTTATGGAATTGGTAGAATCACTTGTTTTGGAATTGACGATATTACTATTAGAGCATATTCCTATGTCACTATTAGCACATGCTCATTTTGTACAAGAGAGAAACAAATATTTTCCATCCTGAGAGGTCAGCAGCATCAACTAGACAGGCAAAACATGCTTAATGAGCAAGAGAAAAGCCACATCTCATCGCAATGCAGGTTTTGTCTGTAGATCATTACTGATTGGGAATTATCTGCTTGCATTGCTCTAGGAGCAGATGCAGAGGAATCACACACTGCTATTTTTATAATTGGTTTTCAGAAAACATTGGCTCTTTTGGGGGTTACCTTTTATTTTGGAGCCCCACCGATCTTACCTTCATTGTCATAGGAACCAGCCACAGAACGAGAAATGTAACCAGGCACCACAGCGATCATGGCAGCAGCCAGGAGACCTGCCCCTGCATCCTGGGAACCATATATGGTCAGAGGGAAAGAGATTCAACTTCAGTCTTTAAAGAGATTTACATGTTCTGCTGGCAAAAGTAAACGTATCAAAAGGCAGAGTACCCACTTAGGGCATGTCTACAATATGGAGAAGATCGACCCTCCGGAGGTTGATCTTTTAGCATTGAATTTGGTGGGTCTATCTTTGGTGGGTCGATCTTTTAGCATTGAATTTGGTGGAACCTCCAATTGAATACTGAGGACCACACCTGCCAGCATCTGGCACTCCTCAATCTGCAAAGAGTAAGGAACGCTGATAGGAGCATATGCTCCCGTCAGCCTCCTGAAGTGCAGACTCCGCCGCAGCTCAACTTAAGGTAAGTCGATTCCAGCTACGCATTTTGCATGATGGATGGCATACCTTAAACCGACCTGCCTAGTTTAGTATAGACCAGGCCTTAGTGACTTAGTGAAATAATAAATTCTCTCAGTTGCAGGGGCCATAAAAAAAAATTCCCTACACCCCTTCCTCTCTGGCTCCTGTGTCAGAGCTTTCCTTCAGCCAAGGACAGCTGGACGAGGATCCCCTTGGAGGCCCATATATGTTGCTCTCCTCTGCTAGAAGGATCAGTGCAGAGACTGATCACTGCAGAAAGCTGGCAAAAGGAACTAACTACACTGTATCTAAACTGATTCCTGAAGCTACCTTCATTATTGGCTACAAAATTCTGACAGTAAGGCTGAAACTCCCAGTTGGACTGACTGGTGTGGTGAACAAGAACATAGGAGACTGAATTAGGAAGGATCTCTGGGCAGTAGCCCAAGCTCCAATACCAAGATCACTCTCTCCAACTCAAACATCTTTTTAAAAGCCATCAGGGAGAACTAAGCAAATATGAATGACTTTGTTCCAAGTAGCACCAATGAAAAAATAAAAGTTATGCACTTGGGACCGAACTGTAAGTGGACATGAATGTGACAGGGAAATGTCTCTGGGCACAAATTGTTGAACAAGTACAAGCCTTGCGCATCATTCAAAAGAAATCTCCAGGCAGCAGAGAATTCCACAGGGCACAAGATAAACTCTGGCTCAGATGTCCCAACTAGGTAAAGAGCTTTTATCAACTCTCAGAGCTGCCTGTGTGTCAAGCTGAGGCAACACATTTAGGTGCAACACATCCTACTAAGGATGTTAAATATCAACTAATTGAATAGTCGATGCATTTGGCATCGACTATTTGATTAGTAGGTAGGGCGATTCCGCCTTTGAGGTGTAGCAACAGCCCTAAGCAGTTCCCAGCTGATCCTGGGCTCCACACGGTGCTGCTGCTTTGAAATGCCGGGAGGAGCTTGACACCATCCCTAATTTGTAGCACTCACAAAGCTATGGACTCTAAACATAACAGAAGGAGAGTGCTGCTATTTCCTCCTAATCTATAAAAATCAAGTATAGTTGCTATCCTGCTGGCCTTCCCATCAAAGTCAGTCAGTGCCAACACAGAGTGAAATAGAGAATAGAAAAGAACCTACTGGATAGAAGCCAATAAAAACCCCTGCCAATAATATACAGGTCTCATAAATGTTCAAGGCCAGATGAATAAACTTATCTGGCGACAAACAGCAAATAAATCAACAGTCAAAGCAATAGAAACATTAAGGATCACAATCACAGCTCCCCCTGCAATTATCAATACTTCTGCTCTGACTGACAGGTACACAAGACAACAAATATCATGCTCTCTACTGAAAGCTACACAATTCAGCAGGTATGCACAGATCTGCTCTTTACCTTGAGTTCTTTGGTGAGGTGATAAGTTACTATGGTGGTAAAGGAAGAGAAGAGAGGAGCCAGGAACACACAGACATTTCGGATATCAATGGTAATGTGGAAGAAGTGCAGAACATGGTAAATTGCTGCTGATGTGATCATTAAACCTAAATGACAGAGACAATCCTGTTACCAAGGGGTCACTAATTCACCAGCAATACATTAATTTGCTGTACTTCATTTAGAACAGAAAGTACCTGAGGATGCTGTTTAAGTTAAGAAAGGGATGACCTTGCTGTAAAGAGAACTTAGAGGGACACTGTCAAACTAATGTATCTAAACTAGTTAATTAAGTTTGTTATGAATACCTATAGAATAGTAATAGACATGTAGCCGTGTTAGTCTGATCTTGCTGAAACAAAAGACAGTCTTTAAAGTGCTGCATAGTCCTAACAAGATGGTTTATTAGGTAATGAGCTTTCATGCGACAGATCCATTTCCTCAGATCAAATTGTGGAAGAAAATTGGCATGACCATATATACCAAAGGGATACAATCAAAAAAATGTGAACACATATAAAATTGACAAATCAGATTTTAGAGCAGAGGGAGGGTGTGGGGGGGAGGTTAGTGTCTATGAGATAATGATATTAGGGGTGATAATTAGGGAAGCTATCTTTGTAAGGGGTAAAGTAGTTAGCATCTTTGTTAAGGCCTATTCGTAAAGTGTCAAATTTAAGCATGAATGATACTTTACGAATGGGCCTTAACAAAGATGCTAACTACCTTACACATTACAAAGATAATTGGGGAAGCTATCACCCCTAATATCATTATCTCATAGACACTAACCTCCCCCCCACACCCTCCCTCTGCTCTAAAATCTGATTTGTCAATTTTATATGTGTTCACATTTTTTTGATTGTATCCCTTTGGTATATATGGTCATGCCAATTTTCTTCCACAATTTGATCTGAGGAAGTGGGTCTGGCCCACGGAAGCTCATCACCTAATAAACCATTTTGTTAGTCTTTAAAGTGCTGCATAGTCCTGTCTTTTGTTTATGAATACCTAGATACTTATGTTGTCCTTAATACTTTAATATCTGAAGGTCTTAGGGATTCCCACCCAAACCCCTAATTCTAGGAAGGTTTGGGTGAGGATATAAAAACAGGGGATGTTGAGCCAGTGCCTCGGATCCAGGATGATGCTAGTCAGATTTAAAGGGACAGCCATAAAAATACTTGAGACCCTTTAGAAGACATCTAGCATCTGACTTAACTGGAGTCTGAACATGGAATAAGGTGCAAACTTCCTCCTCCAGCTGACCTTGAGTAACTATGTTTTACCTTTGGAGAATGTGTAACAACGTGCAACCCTGCAGGATACAATTGGACTGAATTTAAATAGAGTCTTATTTCAAGGCTGTATTCGAATTATGAAGGTCCAGATCATGTGTGAGTTCAGAGAATTTCACTTCTCTATTAATCTGATACCATCACGCAAGTACAATCAATAATATAGTTCACAATAGCATGCTACTGTCCAAAATCAAACCAAGGGAGAATGGGGAGGGAGGAAAGACATAGGCATGTACAGATCCAATCACATTCTCTTAAATGAAGAATCCCTAAATTTTTCCCAGCAAGGATTATCTAAACTACCACAATCAGTGCTGGCCCAGTGAGCTACCAAATAATCAATTTGTTTTTCCAGAATTATTCCCAAGTACCCAAGTTTGATTGCCCTACCATAATGATCTTGGAACTAGTGAACAGGTGAAAAGATTAAGGGAGAAGTCTCTTGAACCAATATAGGAATCCAGAATCTGCACCATCTGAACTTCCTTTACCTTAAAGTGAGGTTTAGCACACAAAAAACACCCTGGCTTTACCTGGGTAAATGGTTCCACCAATGATCCTCCCCAGGGGATACCAGGCTCTGTCATCAAACCAGTTGTGGAATTTATAGAAGCCCTCTTCTGCCAGGAAGCGGGTTGTGCGGTAATTAAAGTACCTGTGATATCATAAGATATTGAGGGTCTCTGCAGTGTGGACACAGGAAATGTTGTTTACTCCTCCTCAAGTTCCAATACCAGACTTTAAATAATCAGTGCATGAGTAAGTGCTGTCTCCATGACAGATGGCACCAGCCCAGATGCTGAGCAGTATACCATCTTGAAATAAAATCCTTAGGAGCACTGGCCATTTTTTTACTATGCATTCTGAGTTTTAGCAGGTATCATGTGATCATCTGCATCTCTCTCCAGTTATAAATATTTATGACTAAAGATACCCTGACAAACACAACACCATCTTGGCATACTCACAAGGAAAAAGACTGATAGGAGACCACCAAGACACAAGCAAAGTACTTACGGGTCAAATTCATGGATGACACTTTCAAATCTTAACACTGAGAAGAGTCTAGTGGAGAAAGCTGCAATACATAGGTAGAAGAGAGCATCAACATACAGCATTCACACAGCAAGGGAAACTTGGATTTATTTTCAGTATCTTTGCTAGATGAAAGCTTAAAGCCTGTGAAAAGTAGAAGGGCCAATGGAGAAGTTGTGCATGGCTTGCTATCCAGGACTGGCTCAAACTGCCCCCTGGTGAGTTAAGGTAAGGAGATATTATTTTCAATATATTAATAATAATGGCAAGGTTTATTAAAGCTATTTTAAAAGTAGCTGAGTCCCATTACTCTAAGAAATGCAGAACATGGAGCAGGGCTAGCAGCATTATGGAAGCTGCACATAGTTAAATTATCAAGGCTCAGACTTACATAGCACAGCTGCCATTGACAGGATAAGAAGCTTGAGCAGCGTGTCCTGTTTTTCATAGGACAGACGGAGAAACCCTAACTTGGTCATTTTCACATCAAAGGCTGTGATGAATGATACTTGAACACCTGAAAGGGAACAGGATAGAAGGGATGAGCCAAGAACAATGCAGTCTTCATCCCAAAAACAGTATCCTGGATTCCTGTTAGAATGTTTACTTGAAAGCTCTCTAAATAAGGAATAACATGTCACTATTCCCTAGAATGGGACTATTCCCCATGCCTCATTGCAGTCCATTTCTGCCCCAAAAACCATTCTCCCCTCCTGTCATTCTCAGGGTGTCACCACAACTAGATACGTTCGATAGCTCTCTTATGGAATCTGATTTAAACTTCTCAAGTAATCTCCGCCCTGCTTAGGTCTCTGATCTCATTCCCTCTCCCCTTACTTCACCATTCCTCATTTCCATTCACTCATGCCTTCTACTATTCTGCCCATAGGGCTAGGACACTCTTCCTACCCTCACCAGCCAGACATCCTTTACGCCCTTCAAATTCATTTTGAAATAGCTCTTCAATCAACCCCATCTCAGCAATAACCCTCTCACCTGATCAGTTGTCCTCAGTCTTATGTGTTTGTCTTGCCTTGTTCTTTGGGGCAGAGGATGCGTCTCCTTCTCTCTGTGTAAAGTGCCATGTAAATATATATAAACAATTAACAATAATACTTCAAAAGCATTCTTAGGCCTGACACCCCTTCTGAAACAAAATAGCACAGTTTGTACCTTTTTTACTCCCATGTGATACATAAGAAAGCCTGAAAAAATCTTTTCCCCCCACAATCACTTCAATTTGTTTACACTAGAAATTCAAGAGACTTTGATAGTGTAAAAAAATTACACAAGTCTAAATCAATTTAAAATCGACCTGATTAAACTGTTGCAACTTTTCTAATCCTGAAAAGCTCAAAGACTCAGAATCAATAGGATTATAATTATCAGGCAAGAAGGAAGTAAAACCTAGTTAAAGAGAGAAGGGATTTTAAAAATTCAGAATACGTAATTTTTATTTTGCTGACATCTTTAACAAACACATTTCGGACATAGATTCTCTTTATTGATTTAGATTCCAAGATCTAAGAAAGCTCCATTTTAATTTGTTTGGGACGTCTAATGAGCCTTTCATTTAAGTTAGGCGAGACCAGATTTGACAATCCTGGGATTTGTCAAATAAAACAAATACACATGCAGAAACCCTTCCAGATCTACTTTACAGGTTACAAATTCATCCAAAAATAATATCCAAGACTGAATCACTGATGCTATATTTTTAATAGTTTCCCAATTTCAGGGAACACAAAGACCTTCATTATTATATTCGAGAGCAAAAGAATTCAAATGACCATGAAGCATCTGGCACTGGCTCTGGAGACTGTCCAGATAACAGATAATCCAGCTCCAAGGTAGGGATATCAAAGTTAACCCATGGGGACTGGAGCAGCTCCCTGCCTGCAGAGGGCAGGGAGCTGCAGGCAGGGCGCTACTCCAACCCCGCAGGGCCTGCTGCAGACAGTGCACATCGCAGGAAGAGACTGCTCCAGCTAGGCTGAAGTGGCCCATCTCTGCTGGTGCCCCTTCAATCCATTAACCAGTTAAATACCATGTTTAACCAGTGAACCGATTAAACGGGATTTTCCATCTCTACTCCGAGTTTGGTAGCAGCCCCAGGAACTTCAGGGCAACGAAGAATATAGTGCTGGAGCCTACAGATTGTGTGTGTCGCCATATGGCGACACACACAATCATTCTGCATGACAGGTCACTCTACTGAATGGTAAAGTTGATTCTAAGGGGCTCTGTCCAGTAGGGATGTAATAGCGTAGTCGATTAATGGATAAGCAAAAGATTGAGGGCTCATCTAGACTACGCTAAAGTACTGAAAGAAGATATGCAAATTCCGCAGTAATTTGCATATCTTTTTCCAATCTCACTTTCAAAAGCAGACTTTCGAAAGTGAAAGTAGTTTAGACGTGTTTTTCCCAGCAACCCCCCTCCGCTTTTCGAAAAGCCGCGTAATCCTCATTTTTCGAGGAAAAGCGGCTTTTCAAAAAAGGGGGGGTTGCCGGAAAAAAACGCGTCTTGACTAGAAAGCTCCACTTTCGAAAGTGAGATCAGAAGAATATATGCAAATTCCTGTGGAATTTGCATATCCTCTTTCGACACTTTAGCATAGTCTAGATGAGCCCTGAAGGTTAATGCTATAGACCAGTGGTCCCCAACGTCATGCCCGTGGGTTCCATGGCGCCCGCCGAGGCATTTATGTGCACCTGCTGAGTGACCAGGGCCGGCCCAAGCCATTCTTGCGCCCCGGGCTCGCGGCGCGTGCGCAGCTCCTGCCCCAGGCGCGCGGCGCATTGCGCGGCCGCCGCCCCTGGCATACAGCACAAGAGTGGCCCCGCTCCCGGGCACCCAGCAGCCCCAAAAGGTTGGAGACCACTGCTATAGACTACACACATTTCCACCCCCTGCAAGTAAATTTGTTAGCAGGCTGGCCAGCAGCTGGGTCCAGAACCCACCTCTGCGGCAGCTCTGCATTGAAAGTGTATTAGGAACGAGGCGGGCAGGCAGCTCAGCTCAGTTCTGGTTTGTGCTGGGTCCGGGAACTCAGATCCTCTCCCTGGATAGGGGCTGCTGCCAGCCTATATCAGAGGCAGCAGTGAGGGGTGACAGGCAGCCAGTCCGGGAGGAGAGGTAGTTTTTAAACTGACTCCCCTCGCAGAGCAGCTACCGTCTGGCACCCCACGCTGCTGCCTCTGATATAGAGGCAGCAGTGCAGAGTGGCAGGGGGCTCTTTGGAAGTGGGGCCAGAGAGCACTGGCTGCCGGCCCCACCCCTGGATACTATAGAATAGTCAAGTAACCAATAAGAATTCATGAGGGTAATCAATTATTCAGTTAACTGATATTTAGCGTCCCTATTGTCCAGCCATCGTTTTGTCATCAGTATGGGGCAACCTGCTCTCAGTAAGAGGAATAAGCAAAAGGATAGGGCTCAGGGCCATGTCACATCTTCTCCTTCCTCTCAGACTATCAAGAATGAGCAGAGAGTTATTACAGATAACTAACTGTTCCCTCACCTGTAGTTCCCAGAGACCCAATATTCTCCCCCATATTACTCAACAACTCTATGAAGCCTTTGGGAGGGCTATAGAATTAATATAGGTTAAAATGACAGCAAACACAGCTGAAACCCATAGATATCTTCTTTATATTCAATATATGCAGCAATATCTCCAGGCTCTAGCAGAATCCAGCCAAAGTCAGCACCTGGATGAAGAGCAATTCTCTAAGGCTGAACTCAGGCAAGATTAAGGATGAGGGAAAGTCCTTCAAAGAAACTGGCTCCTCTACAGCAACCTCCACTCGTGAGGTCAGGTCAGTCAGTCAGCAGCCTAGAAGTCCTTTTTAAACTCCTCCAAGCCACTAGATGTCAAAAAAATGCCCACTTCCATCTATGATTGGCCAGAAGATTGCATTCCTCCTATCAGACAGTGCTCCTCATGGTAATCAATGTAATAAATGTAACTTTTGACTTCTGGAGTTTGATTATTCCCTCTCATATTGCTGAAAGAAGCCATATGCCCTGAAAAAGCTTCAGCTGGTACAAAATAAAGCAGCCCATCAATTTAGCACCATAAATCATTTATCCCACTTCTCCACTTGCTTTCTCTGGAGGGCTTTAACTAATGGACTAAAGATGAGGAGCATCTTCCGCAGCCTAGCATGACTTCTTACAACAGCTGCCTTTCACTGGGGCTATGAAACTCTCATTCTGTACTCAGTGCAGGTGACAGAAACTTCACGAGAGCTGACCCTGGAGTATGGAATTCCCTGCCACAAAAGCTAAGTCTTCAAGGCTACCCACATTCTCAACTGCTCCACTTGGCTATCCCCCATCAACCCCTACACACCTGCTGCCATGTGCACCCACCGCACCAATTGCTCAGCACTGTGGCGGTAGCGACCAGCAGCCGCAGTCAGGAATGGGGATGTGAACAGGTAACCCAGTTAGCAGCTCCCTTCCCAGTGATGCCCTCCGCCCACGGGCTCCTGCTTCATCCCTTCAGCAATCAAACATAAGTGCAACGGATTAGCTGACTGGCCGCGGCTTCGCAGCCCCAGCCAGGAGCGCCTCGTGCTAGGCGCTGTACAGAACGCGAGACAACGGACCAGCCAGACCCCGGTGGCGGGCAGCGCTGCCAGGGGCGGGCGTTTGCGGGGAACTCCCGAAGCCGGAGGGGCTGGGCAGGAACGAACAGCTAAAAGCAGAGTCCAAAGGGGAGGACAAGACAGCCCAGCACACAGCCCCTCGCCCCAGCTCCGGTCCGCCCCGCAGCCACTCAGGGCGGGACGGGACCCGACGCTGCACACGCGCATGACCCGCAAACCCTCACCTGGGCGCTGCTCTTCGCCCCGCTCCCTCAGCCATCCATCCACCCCGCGCACCCACCCCTGCCTGCTGCCCTCAGCTCACTGCCCCGCCTCCTGGAAACACCCATTGACACGCACCGCTGTCCCTCACCGCGCCATTGGGATACGACCTGTTACACCAAAGCTGATTGGATAATGAGCCTGCCACTCAGTGCGGAAACGGCTAAGACTGACGTTCCAGGCGTGACTTGTGATAGGTCAAAAAGTGAAAGGAGGAGCGGAGTCTCAGAAGCAGCGTAGTTTGGTTGAGGTGCGAGTAGTTACGTGTCCGTCTCGGCGAGAGGCGCCCGGAAGGGGCCACCGCAGTAGGGTGTCACGTGACCGGATCCGGATGTGGTGTTGGCTACGTGGGATGATGGTCCCCTAAGGCAATTTCCTGAACTCAGCCGGCTTCAGCAGACTTCGCCCCCACGGCTGAGCCACGTGAGCTAGAGTGGCCTGCGGTGCCCCCAGTCGGGCACCGCAGCCGAGTCGCACCCCCTAGGGACAAGCCCAATAGTGGGGCTTTGGCTTAAGAGGCGCCTACTGCCCCTTCCGGTTCTTCCCGCTTGCTCTCTCCTCGCCCTTCTCTCCACCATGGAGTTCATCTGCTGGGTCCCTGTGGGACAGGGCCCGGCACCTGGGGTCACTTCCCCTCCCGGTGATCTTGTGTGTATCCATATAGGTAGGAAATATATTCTGCTGTAACTGTGTAGGCAAAAATCACTCCCTGCTCCAAATAGTTATATCGGTACAAAACCTGCATGTGGCCCACATGTACAGTTTCATGCGACTACCCAGCTTTATGCTCACTCAACCCTTCCCAGTAAATCTACAGTCTTTAGTGGATTTCGGGGGGAGGGGCACTTCTCAGGGCAAAAGCTGTCCATGATGTTCTTGGGTTTGGGTGGATTCTTTTTGGATTTATGAGGGTTTGGGAAAGAAATGGTGGCTCTTAAGGGGATTCCTTCCTCTAGGTTCAGGTTTCCTGCTGCAGAGGGAGCTGGCTCTAGTTGTATGTGCCAGGGTTTGCTCTCACTAGCTTGAAATCAACATTTCTAAGGGCTTGCCTTCATGGCAACAACTAGCTCAGGTTAGGACACTCAATTTACTGCACTTGAACTAGGCTAGTTGAAAGTAAGAGACCACACTTCAAAATAACAGTGGACACCTCTACGCTAAAAAACAAAACATGACAGTGAGTCTGGGAGCTGAGTCAATCGACTCAAGTTCATATTGTGGGGCTAAATATAACAGCATAGATATTGGATTGCAGCCTGAAGAGGGGGCCTTGGCTTTGAGACTTAGCAAGGAAATGGTCATGGAAGCTCAGGCTCCAGCTAGAGCCCCAATATCTACACAGCTATTTTTGAGCATAGCATGAGCCCAAGTCAGTTGATCCAGGCTTGGAAACTTGCTGCTGTGTTTTGGTTTTTTTTTCACTATAAGAATATAAGAACAGCCATACTGGGTCAGACCAAAGGACCATCTAGCCCAGTATCCTGTCTGCTGACAGTGGCCAATACCAGATGCCCCAGAAGGAGGGATCACAACAGGTAATCCTCATGTGATCCCTCACCTGTCACCCACCACCAGAGAAATGAGGCTAAGGACACCATTCCTACCCATCCTGGCTAATAGCCATTGATGGACCTAACCTCCATGAATCTATCTAGCTCTTTTTTGAACCCTGTTAAAGTTCTAGCCTTCACCACATCCTCTGGCAAGGAATGCCACAGGTTGACTGTGCGCTGAGTGAAGAAAAACTTCCTTTTGTTTGTTTTAAACCTGCTGCCTATTAATTTCACTTGGTGACCTCTAGTTCTTATATTGTGGGAATATGTAAATAACTTTTCCTTATTCATGTTTTCCATACCAGTCATGATTTTATAGACCTCTATCATATCCCCCCCTTAGTCTCCTCTTTTCTAAGATGAAAAGTCCAAGGCTATGTCTACACTCGCGGTTTCTTGCGCAAGTACAGCCGTTCTTGCGCAAGAATCTGCAGAGCGTCCACACTGCCCACCCGCTCTTGCGCAAGGAAATTTACAGTACGGCGTGGTAAGAGAGGGCTTCTTGCGCAAGCGTTACACTCTTTTTTATCAGGTGTAAGCCCTCCTGCGAAGGAGCTCTTGCGCAAGAGGGCAGTGTGGACGCTCAGCAGGGATTTCTTGTGGAAGAAAGCCCTATGGCTAAAATGGCCATCAGAGCTTTCTTGCGCAAGAGAGCGTCCACACTGCCATGGGCGCTCTTGCACAAAAGCACAGCTCACACATGGCAGTGTGGACACTTTCTTGCGCAAGACTTCTTGCACAAGAACCCTTGCGCAAGATGTTCTTGCGCAAGAAGCCTCCAGTGTAGCCATAGCCCAAGTGTTTTTAATCTCTCTTCATATGGGACCCGTTCCAAACCACTAATCATTGTTGTTGCCCTTTTCTGAAACTTTTCCAATGCCATTTTTTGAAATGAGGCGACCACATCTGTACGCAGTATTCAAGTGGCCATGGTTTTATATAGAGGCAATAAGATATTTTCTGTCTTATTCTCTATCCCTTTTTTAATGACTCCTAACATTCTATTTGCTTTTTTGACTGGCGCTACACATTTAATGGATGTTTTCAGAGAACTATCCACAATGACTCCAAGATCTCTCCCTTGATTAGTTGCAGGCAAATTAGTCCCTATCATATTGTACATATAGTTGGGATTATTTTTTCCAATGTGCATTACTTTACATTTATCAACATTAAATTTCATTTGCCATTTTGGTGCCCAATCACTTAGTTTGGTGAGATCTTTTTGAAGCTCTTCACAGTCTGCTTTGGTCTTAACTATCTTGAGCAGTTTGGTATGATCTGCAAATTTTGCCATCTTAATATTTAGTCCTTCCTCCAGATCACTTATAATCAGTTGAACAGGATTGGTCTAAGTACAGACCTTTGGGGGACACTACTAGTTACTTCTCTCTGTTCTGAAAATTGACCATTTATTTCTACCCTTTGTTTCCTGTCTTTTAACCAGTTATCAGTCTATGAAAGAACCTTCCCTCTTATCCCAGGGCAACTAACTTTACTTAAGAGCCTTTGGTGAGGGACCTTGTCAAAGGCTTTCTGGAAATCTAAGTACACTATATCCACTGGATCCTCCTTGTCTACATATTTGTTGACCCCCCTCAAAGAACTTTAGCAGATTAGTAAGGCATGATTTCCCTTTACAGAAACTATGCTGACTTTCCCCCCAACAAATTATATTCATCCACATGTCTGACAATTTTATTCTTTACTATAGTTTCAATTAATTTGCCCAGTACTGATGTTAGACTTACCAGTCTGTAATTGCCAGGATCACCTCTAGAGCCCTTTTTAAATGTTGGCATCACATTAGCTATCTTCCAATCATTAGGTACGCAAGCTGATTTAAAGGATAGGTTACAAACCACAGTTAATAGATCTGCAATTTCCCAATTGAGTTCTTTCAGAACTCTTGGGTGAATGCCATATGGTCCTGGTGACTTGTTACTGTTAAGTTTATCAATTTGTTCCAAAACCTCCTCTAATGACACCTCAATCTGGGATAATTCCTCAGATTTGTCACCTAAAAAGAATGGCTTAGGTTTGGGAATCTCCCCAATATCCTGAGCCGTGAAGACTGAAGCAAAGAATTCAGTTAGCTTCTCTGCTATGACTTTATCATCTTTGAGTGCTCCTTAAGAATTTCGATCATCCATGGGCCCCACTGGTTGTTTAGCTGGCGTCCTGCTTCTGATGTACTTAAAAAAACATTTTACTATTACTTTTTGGCTAGCTGTTCTTCAAACTCCTTTTTGGCTTTTCTTATTATATTTTTACACTTAATTTGACAAAGTTTATGGTCCTTTCTATTTTCCTCACTAGGATTTGACTTCCACTTTTTAAAAGATCTTTGTATCTGTCACTGCTTCTTTTACCTGGTTGTTAAGTCATGGTGGCACTTCTTTGGTTCTCTCACTGTGTTTTTCAATTTGGGATATACATATGCTGACCATATGCCCCATAAAATCTGAGACAGTCTCAAATTTTAATCTCTTGTCCTGGTGCCTCCATAAACACTGAAAATGTCCCAGAAACAGCTGCTGCAGCCTGAAGCGGCTGTGCGCTGCTGTTTCCCCTCTCCCTCCAGGGGGTAAGGGCTGGGCAGGGAGCTCAGCTGGGAGGGGGGAGGTGCTGGGAACTGGGCACATTGCTCAGCTGGGCTGTGGGAGGGTGGAAGTATGGGGCACTTGGCTCAGCTGGGCTCGGGGACAGGGGAGATGCTAGGAATTGGGTGTTGTGTTCAGCTGGGCTGTGGAAGGTGGGAGGGGCCAGGTGCAAAGCTCAGCTGGGCTGCGGGAGGGAGGAGGTGCCAGGAACCCAGAGAATGGTCTCAAGGGAGGGAAGAGAAGGAAACCTGGCTCTGCAGGTCTGTGGGGTTTGGGGGGAGGTGCAGAGAAACAGAGCTCAGCTGTGCTGTGGGGGAGGCATACAGGGAACCAGTGTGGGGCTCAACTGGGCTGAGGTGCTTGGGGGAGGAGGCATAGGGAACAGATGGGCAGCTCAGGTGGGCTGCAAGTGGGGGTGCAGGGAACTGGTGCTGGGCTCTGCTGGGTTGTGGACGATGGCCTTTGGGGGAGGTACAGGGAACTAGCGGGGGTGGGGAAAGCTCAGCTAGGTTGCAGGGGAGGGAGATACAAAGAAGCCTAGTGGGGAGGGGATGGCAGCAGGAGGCCTGAAATGACCTCCCCTGGTCCAAAAAAATTCCTCATCTGGGATTTTTTTTTCAGGTCCAGAGGGTGCCAACCAGGGAGGTCCAACCCCTACCCAAGTCCCCTCCTTGCACCCTCCCTCCTGGCCAGACACCTAACCTCAGTCCACTCCTGCTCCCTCCTCCTGGCCAGACACCCTACTCCCAGCCTGCTTCTGCACCCTACCTCCCACCCAGACCATGCAACCTCTCCCCCTTCTGTCCCCCACCTCCCTCTCAGATCCTGCACCACATCCCTATCCCACTCACTGGTAGCCCTCTCACACACACTGAACCCATTATTTTTGTCCCCACCTTATAACCTAAGGGGGGTCCATAAAATTCTTCAGAAAAGCAAATCTGGCCTATGGGAAGCCCTGAACCTCAGTCCTCCCTCTCCCTTCCTCTCACCCTGTGGTGCACCAGAGGAGTGAGGTGTCTCAGTTGGGGGCCACCTTGGTGAGGGTTGGGGTTTTGGGAGGAGTTTTTTTGTTTGTCACTTGTGTGGTCCCCATCTGATTTTTCTATGGATCAGTGGCCCCAACCCAAAAAAGGTTGCCTACCCCTCCCATATATAAAGAAAACATTGAAACCTTTTGTATTGGACAAAAATTAATATTTTATTCTATTTAAAATGAAATGTGAAACTAACATGAGAAAGTTAAAACATTTAGTCTGTTTAATAATTGAAATTAAACCATTCTCCCTAGCTGCAGCACTAGCAAAATGGCTTCGGCATAATTGTGTAATTAAAGGTGAGTTTCCATTAGCAACTGGTGGTCTGTGGAAAGATTTACATTGAGACACGTGGTCATGGGCCAAAAAGTTAGAGGACCAGTGAAATAGAGGCACCCCCAGGCTCTCCCCCCGAGAGACCACTGCAGACTCCCTGCTGCTCCACAAGAGCCCACAGAGTGATCAGGTCGGTTACCATGGCAGTGAAATCACCATGCTGCTCCACTGTGGATGATGGACAGACTCTTTGTGAGTCTTCCTCATCCAAGCAATGGATTTAAACAGCATGGTAAGATGCCACGTGAAAACACTTGGTGCATCCACAGAGAGGCAGGATGTATTGTCTCTTTCCAGAGAGAGTTGTCATGACTCATGTCTCTGAGTGAACAAGACCCTTGGTGAGCTCTGAAGAGGTGAGATGTTTTCACTTCCAGTTTTGAGGGATTTGTTCTGTCTTTGGGCTGCATGTTGCTTTGACCTGAATGGAGTTAGCTGGGACAACGCGTTTCTGAGTTATTCTGACACAAAGTGAAACCTGTGCTGAAGATTCCACATTCAGTGAGAGAAAGCGCTGCTCTCAGTAGTAGTAAATTCAAAGTCTCTCCAATTTTCTTCAAAGATCGCCTCTAACAGACAGATTGATTGGTCCCTTATATGTTTGACTAAATGATATGTGGATCTTTTTGGGTAATAACAGATTGCTTTGGGCTCAATCCTAGCTTAAAATTTAAATTAGATCAGGCCCTTTGTAAGCAGGTTGGGAAGTGGTCTCATTTGGCAATTATTATTTGGTATTATTTACATAATATCGACATTGCCATCATGGTATTGACATATACGTTTCTCAGTGGCTTTACATATAAAACAGCCCAATCCCATTGACCTTCATGGGCAATGTACCATGCAAGCAGTGATGGGGAGGTTTAATGACATGATCTTCTCCACCCTGTAGTTGTCATGGTTAGTTCAGTATTGTCATTCTGGCTTGTGGAAACGGAGGACACTTGATAATTTTGCAGTAACTTCAAAAAATGCAGTTGCAGTCCATCTCCTTAGGTATGTAAATTCCCATTCATCAGTTAACTGGTTAATGTTAGGTCACACTGGGGCTGCCTCCGGCTCCCAGCCTCCTCTGGATCAGCCCCTGTCTACAGCAAGCTGGACTCCCCAGGGAGAGAGGCTGCTCTGGACACTGGTGCAATCCCTGCTAGCTGGGACCCCAGGTTCCCCACAGACAGGGGCTGCTCCAGACAAGAGCAGTGCCTGTCTGCAGCAGGCCCTCTGTGGGGGTGGAGCAGCCCCCTGCCCACAGCAGCTGGGAAGCTGTTCCAGCCCCCTCTGATTACCTGTTAATTGGAACTGGTAAGCATCATCCATTAAGAGGACATTGAAAGTTGTCCCATGAAGTTGTGGGATAGTTCTGGATGACTCCCAGGCCCTGACTCATATGGGGCTGCATCTACATTACAAAATAATAGGTCTGAGATCCTGGATCTCATCTTGAATTGAGATTGGACCCCTAGTGCTGCAATGTCCCGAGACCCTTGGTCAGGGTTAATGCGATTGCAGTATAATTGCATGGGAGCGGGGGGGCTCATATAGTTCCAAAACCCATCCCTATTGGTAGAGGACAGTGGGAGGAGTTTTTAGAGGGGTCACATGACACCATTTACTTCCAGTCATGTGTACCTCTTGACCCTGGAAGTATTACCCCAGGGGAGGGACTTCCTGTGGGTGGGGCCTAAGGGGCATGGCTAGTGGTGTTAGGAGACATGGCTAAGGTGTTCCTATTTTTGGTTCAGAAAATATGGTCACCATAAGTATACATTTAAGGTGGACCGCTATTATGGTATCTTTGAAAAGTTTCCGTGCAGCTTGCAGAAATTTTACTTTTGTCACTGTACCTTTTAATTTCTGTTTAACTTCCTCATGTTTGTGCAGTTCCCCTTTCTGAAATTAAATGCCACACTGCTGAGGTGTTTTTCCCACCACAGGGAAGTTAAACTTTATTACATTATGGTCACTATTTCCAAGTGGTCCAGTGTTATATTTATCTCTTGAACCAGATCCTGTGCTCCACTTAGGACTAAATCAAAAACAGCCTCTCCCCTTGTGGGTTCCAGAACCAGCTACCCCAAGAAGCAGTCATTTAAGTATGACTATGTAAATACCCTGTTGTTAGAGTGATTTTATTAGCATAAAACTACTCAGCAGCAGCTAATCCAATTTAACTGGAGTTTTAACCCTCTTGCCTAGGTTGGCCAGTAAGTCAGGTGGGAGGAAAGGCCCAGACTGTATTTACATGAAAACATCTGTTCTGCCTAGGTACACAAGAGAGAGAACTGCATTGCCCAAGTGATCAACTTTGGCTGTTGTTAGGTTACTGTGATGGATAGGAGGAGTTCTGGCCAGCACTCAGTGACTAAAGGGTTAAACTCAGGTAGCTAAGGCTGTTGGCAGGGAGCCAGAAGAACCAATGGGATACAGTGCTGAAATTTAAATTGTAAACTCCTGCTGCTGTTCCTTTATGAGTTCTTAGTAGCTGGAGCAAGCAAGATGAAGTAATCAAACAGAATTACCATGCCTACAAGGAATATTGGACATGGGAATGGACTGGGCCTTGAAGTACAGATAGTGAGTAGATAGAGAAATGTATGTTTAGTCACAGGAGTCAGGGTATTTCTTTGTTTTGTTGTTTGGTTAAACTTCTCTGTATGTTCCTCTCTCCCCCCCATTCACTATACCTAAGGGCTGCGTCTAGACTGGCATGATTTTTCAAAAAAGTTTTCCGTTAAAAGCATTTGCGGAAAAGAGCATCTAGATTGGCACGGACGCTTTTCCACAAAAGCACTTTTTGCAGAAAAGCGTCCCTGGCCAATCTAGACGCGCTTTTCCGCAAGAAAGCATTTGCGCAAGAGGGCTTTTGCCCAAACGGGAGCAGCATAGTATTTCCGCAAGAACACTGACAATCTTACATGACATTGTCAGTGTTCTTGAAGAAATTCAAGTGGCCAGTGTAGACAGCTGGCAAGTTTTTCCGGAAAAGCGGCTGATTTTCCGGAAAAACTGGCCAGTCTAGACACAGCCAAGCTGTGCCAGAGATACCATTTTTTGTGTTTTAAACTGCTCTTCTCTTAGTTCCTCTAACACCTAGCAACCAAATATACTTTATCAAGTATATCTTTTTGGTTTGTTAAAATCACTTTTAAGGCAATGATTTGATTCTTGTGTCCTGGAAAGTAACAGATCTGTGTCTGTGTGCCTGCCTAGGCTGAGAGGTCAGCTAATAGAGATTGCAGTTTGTTTTCTGTGGGGGGTTTTCAAGCTCACTTGTGAAAAAAGAGCTTCTGCTACTCCTCTGGAAGAAGTTCAAGTGATTCTTCCTAGGTTTTAAAAGAAGGAGTTGGGCTGCCACCATCCAGTGTCCATCTCCCAAGGGAAGAAACTCTAATCTTGAGGAGTTTTTGTGAGCAGAACCTATAGAGGCAAGGCATTTAAAATCTTTTGCGGGCCCCCACTTTCTGCACTCAGAGGGCTAGAATGGGGAACAGCCTTGACAGTTACAAATCATGTTAGCATTGAATGTGGGGGTAATTACTGATTTTATGAATAAAGATTAGCAGAACCTTTATTGCCCTTCTGAGTAAAGGGCAGCAGAACTGTATTTAGAGTGTCCTGATTAAGGAAGTCAACCTCTGTGCTTAATTTGTGTCAGGGCTAAGTCCTGGCATATCTAGGCTTGATAGTTCATAGCCCTGGGATCTCTGGGCTTACCACATCAGTTATGAAAGTAAAAACCTGCTTGAGGCCCTGTACTTTACAAATAAAGCACTGATAATGTTCCACTTAACCGTATATGCAGGAGAACTGGATGGCAGATCCCAGTGAAAGGAGAGAGAGTCTGGTGTTTTGCTTGGTGGGATGGGCTTTGCCTAAGAGTTACAGGCACTATTTGAACTGCCTATTTAAAGATAGAAGTGATTAGACTCCATGGAGAGCCTTTTGTTTTATTAAGTGATTACTACAGCTGAAATCACTGATAATCAGATCTAAGTGCTTAGACCTACTTCAGGACAGAATTTCTGTGGAAGACACTGCCCAACCTACCATGAACAGTGAGGGTCCCCCACTTAGAGCTGGGTGGAACCTCAAGAGACCCAACTCACATAGGTTACAGTGGGAGGTGGTAGCAGGTGATGGCACAGGGCCATTGGCAAGAAAGTGGTGGAATGAACAGTGGCCAGAGTGAGTGGCAAATGGCTTGAGGAACAAGCAAGATGCCTTCCTATCTCAGGACAGGAAGGTAAACTCACATCGAACCACTTCTGAACTCTCATTCTCACTGACCAAGGAAAATGAATGTGTGGGGTGCAGTGGTAGGAGATGGGAGAAACATGTTAAAGGAATATTTGTTGGACTAAGTTTAGTGACTTTGTTCCAGAATGCTAGATTTGTGACAGACTTTTATAAATATACTGGCATTATTTGCCAAGGTCACATCATTACTATCTCAAGAGGCTCTCTCTTGGGGAGTTTCTACACTAAATGAAATTTTACATAAGAACAGCCTTATTGGAACAGACCAAAGGTCCATCTAGCCAGTATCTTGTCTTCTGACGGTGGCTAATGCAAAATGTTAATTCACAAGGAATTACCAAAATGGTGTCAAGACTGTTCCCCACTCTGACACTTCAAGTGCAGAAGGCACAAGAGGCTTTAAAATACTCTGCCACTAAAGGCTGCTGCTTAAAACCTCCCCAAGATCACAAAATGCCTGATGCTGCCACCAACCAAATTCAAAATGCCCTCCAAGAACCCAGGAAGATGCACTTAGGAATTTCTTCCTGTGGGGTACCCTCAAAGCTCTTTAATCCTCTCTCTGGAGAGAGCATGAAAACAAACAAATTCCTAATAGCTGACCTTGAAATTTTAGGCATGTGCACAAACACGTCAGACCCTGCCCTCCCTCCTCCAGGGGAAGATGGAGAACCTCTGCAGAGACCCAATGCAGTCCTGGCCAGAAGAACCGCAGCATCAGCTGCTGGATCTGATCCAGGAAACCCGGGGTTGGGAACAGGGTGCTGAAATGCTGCCAGAGCATGGACAGGACTAGTTGGTTAAGCACCAGTGCCCTCCCATGCAGGGAGAGGCATCGGAGCAGTCCCATCCATCTCCACAACCGCTCAGCCACCCTGGACTCTGAACCTTGCCAGTTCTCTGGCGGAGAGGGATGCATGGCAGAGAGAAAAACGCTGAGATACAGCAGCGGACCCGCGCTCCACCTGATGGCCTGAAGTGCGAGTGGGAGGGAGCTTGCCTGCCACCAGGCTCCTACCGCCAGGCCAGAGCTCTTGACCCAGTTGACCTGGGTGGAGGAGGCCGCCAAGTAGACTGCTTGGCAGGCCTTCACCTGCACCAGGTCTCCCGGATCCTGGACCACGAGGAGCACGTCGTCGGCATATGCCAACAAGACCAGCCACATGTCCGGCTCACGGAGCACCAACCCCGTCAACCTCTTGCGAAGGAGACGGAGGAAGGGCTCAATGGCCAGAGTATACAGCTGGCCTGACAATGGGCAGCCTTGACATACTCCCCGCCCAAAGCTGACCGGTGTGGTCAGGGTCCAGTTAGAGCTTGACCAAATGCTCTGCAGAAGCGTACAGCACCTGGAGAAACCCCACAAAGCGGGGCCCAAAGCTGAGTACCCAGGAGGTACCCGTGGTCCATCTGGTCGTACGCCTTCTCCCGATCCAAGGACAGGAGGGTGAACGACAGCCCATCCCTACACCCGAGCTCTTGGAGATCCCGGACCAAATAAAGGTTGTCAAAGATGGTAAGGCCCGAGACAGTGTAGATCTGGTCTGAATGGATCACGACCACCAGCATGGACTTGAGTCTCAGGGGCGACGATTTTATAGTCCGTGCTGAGGAGCGAGATGGGATGCCAGTTCCTCAGATCACAGAGGTCCCCCTACTTTGGCAGCAAGGCGAGCGGTGCTTGCCTGCACGATAAAGGGAGGATGCCGGTTTCCAAGGACTCGGCCCACACACTGGCAAGATCCGGGCAGAGGATATCCCAGAACACGTGGTAGAACTCCAGTTAGCTCGTCCATGCCCGGGGATTTATTGGTGGGCATGAGACGGAGGGCTTCCGAGAACTCGACCAGAGAGAAAGGCAGCTCTAGCAGTCCTGGTCACCCGCGCTGACTGTGGGGAGTTTGTTCCAGAGAACTCTGCGGGCGTCGGTGTCGGTCAGATCCAGCGAGAAAAGGGAGCGGTAGAAGGCACAAGCCTTCTTGCACATCTCCACCGGATCCATGAGGGGGTGCCATCCTCCGCCAGAAGGCAGACGATGTGCCAGGGCATAGAAGCGGGAGCCACAATCCATCTCCCTGAGGAGGTGGATGCAAGAACAAACAAAGGCACTCCGGGCCCAGAGGTCGTCGAGGGCCCAAAGTTCCTCCTGCTTCTCCCAGTATGTTCCACAGAGGGGTGGATCTCTGGGGCCAGTGGCCAGCTGCGCCTCTAGCTCTAAAACCTCCCGTTCCAGGTGCTCTATCGCCGCATCCCTCCTCTGGCTGG
The DNA here is from genome assembly GCA_032595735.1 of Pelochelys cantorii. NCBI lineage: Eukaryota > Metazoa > Chordata > Testudines > Trionychidae > Pelochelys > Pelochelys cantorii. Next base: position 14,119,730 of record CM064352.1, on the reverse strand, counting down.
CCCCCCAGGTGTAGTCACAACAGAAGAGCCGCGTGCGTACCTTCCCCATGTCCCACCACTGCCATGCTAAGGGAAAGGCACCCCGCCGCTCATGCCAGGCCAACCAGAACTCCTGGAAGGACGCTACAAAGCCCACATTCTCCAGCAGGCTGTTCAAATGCCAGTAGGCCGGCCCCAGCCCCTGTGAGGAGGGAGAGGCCATCACAGCCACCAAGTGGTGGTCTGAGAAGGTGCTGACCGAATGCTAGAGGAGTGGGCTCGAAAGAGACGACGACATGAGAGATAGATGTGGTCCAACCAGGAGTGAAACAACTATTGACCCTCCACCCGGATGAAGGTAAATGCTTTATCCTCGCCCGGGTGGTGGTCACGCCAGACATCCACCAGGGAATGTCGGTCTATTATCTCCCTGAGGACATCCCCATGTGGTCCCATTCCTCAAGGGTGCAGTTGAAATCCCCACCCAGGACCAAGCACTCACAAGGATCCAAAGAGCTAAGGAAGGCGGATGCCTGCTGGTAGAAGCGAAGCCTCTCCGGGCCGGATGTCGGGGCGTAGGTGTTAATGAGATTTAATGTCAGCCCCTCCATCTGAACCCGGAGGTGCAGCAAGCGGCCCTGCACAATCTCGGCAGTCCCCAGCACCTCAGGCTGCAGGTTCGGGGAGAACAGGGTCGCCACCCCAGCTTGATTGGCCGATAGGTGGCTGAAGTACACCCTATCCCCCCACTTCAGCCGCCAGCTAGCTTCAGCGGCCGGAGCAGTGTGCGTCTCCTGCAGGAAGATGACAGAGTATCCCCCCTCCCGAAGGAAGGAGAGCACCCAACACCTGCGGAGGCCCAGCCTGCAGCCCCGGGTGTTCAGAGTGGCAACAATTAACGGCGGCATCGAGAAGGCAGGGGAAGATCCTCGCTGGCTGGAGGGCTGGCAGTCCCCATTGGGCCCCGCAGCAAACCGTGACCATACCCAAATGTAAACAGGGCATCACAGAAGTTGCGGGCCCACTGGTAGGCCGCAGCCTCCCACTGCCTAGTCCCTTTACCCTCCCCCAAAATGACCCTTACAGTCTGGAGAATGAGATGTAAATCTCCCCCAGCGCTGAAGGGCCAGAGCCACTTTGTTCTTGGAGCCACAAATGTCCTCCAAGAAGTCGCGCATCTTGCCCCTCAGCACGTCGGGTGTCGGGGCCTTGCCACTCCGTGTGCCCTGCAATCAATTGATGCGGGAAAACAGGGACTCTGAAGTCCCTGCTGGGATTACAGCGGGGTAGTGGCGAAGAACAGCTCCAGACGTGCTGGGAGTGGGAGAAACAAAAACTGCCTCCCGGGGGACAACATCTGAGATGAACGTGGCAGCCCCGGGGGTGGCAGTAACAGTATAAGGGGAGGAAAAGATGTCAGGGAAGGGATCGGGGAAAGCAGGGAATAGGGGGAGGAAGTGGTGGGGGATTAGGAAAAAGACAAGGAGGGAGAGCAGGAAAAGGAGTGGGAAATTTGGCTGAGAGAGGGGCTGAACAGGGAACAGGAGTGGGGCAAGGGTTAGGAGCCTCAGGGCACTGGGACGTGGTGCCTCCTCACAGGGCGGGAGATCGGTGACACTGGTGGGGGAAGTTAATATCTCCCCAGCGCCACACTCCAGCACTGCCGAGAGTGCAGCGCCAGAGACCACAGTGCCAGGGGTGATTGGGAATGATGGGAACTCCTGCCTGCTAAGATCCCCCAGGGGTTCGGTGGCCAAAGTGCTGCCAGTGGCTGGGAAGTTGGTTACACCCTGGGGCAACCCAAAGACAGGGAAAAGGGAGAGCACAGGGCTAGAAGGGGAAGGAGAGGCCAACTGTTGTCTCTCCAGGGCATGTTGATCCCCCTCTGAGCCAGCCGGGATTAACCCTAAAGCCTCCACCTCTTGGGAGAGGAAGGTGAGCCTGCTGCCACGTGGTTGCCCTTGTCGGTGGCAGGGTCAGCGGTCACCCTCACAGCAGAGGTGGGAATGGTGGGAGCATCCCCCCTGGACACTCCCACTTGCAGGGACTCCGGGAGGGAGGCATTTACCCCTTCCACAACCACCATGGCCACTTCAGCTTCCCCATGGCACTGTGAAGCTTCTGGGGGCTCAGAGGGAGGGATGGCTCCGACGTCCACCCCTAGAGGCACAAGGAGGGTATCCTCCCCTTCAGTGGGTGGGGTGGAACGCCGGTCTCGCTTGTGGTGCCTCCCCATGGCAACCTCCCAGCCCTTGGAGGAGGAGGGCTGGGCCCAAATGGGGGGAAGAGCCAGGGGACAAGGGCAGTGGTGGGAAGGTGAGGGAAGACAGGGGCTGGGTAGCTGGGGAAGGGGAAACCTCCTCCTGAGGTAGGCCCTGTCCAAGTCCTGTCGCCGACCTTGCTGCCCTCTCCTCCGCAGGCCTGGCCTTGCCGCTTTTGGTGGTGGCAACGGCACCCATCGCCCTACAGAGAAAACACAAGGCCTTCCCCAAGATGTAATATACCCGGTACTGGGCCCCTTGATAGGGCACCAGAAATGACCCTTCTAGAGCTTCTCTACCACGCCCCGCCGGCAGTAGTTGGATTTGCACCTGCTGGCAGAAGGAGAGAATGTGGCGGAGGTTAGGGTCCTTGCAGCCCAAAGGAAGGGGACTTAGGATTGACAAAGGCCTCCCCAGGATGGAGAGGAAAGGCAATAGGGCAGCATTGGGGAAGAAGGGAGGAAAATACCACCCATACAACCACCAAGTCCTCCAAAGGCTCGAGTGGGACAGACGACCCCCCCACCCCCTCCCCAGTGCCAAACCCTTCTCCACTGCCTCCTGGGCAGCAGCTTCGGATGCCAGGAAGAAAACCACCTTCCCGAACATCTTGGAGGCTGCCACCACGGCCGTGGGCCCTACTATGCGTGCCGACGCCCACACGTAGGTCTCCATGCGGGGCAAGGCTGGCACCAGGAGGCAACGGACCCTGTGCCTCCTGGTCAGGATGGGGAAGGGGCCACGGCCACTGGGGATGGAATTCCGGGAGGCGGCTTGAGTGGATCGGGAGGCAGCGGGCGGGGGGGGGGGGGGGCGGGAGGTGGTGGCTATCTGGGCGTACGTCCTGGGGGCCAGGACACTGTCGCCCCCAGAGCTGGTAGAAGGAACAAGGGGACAGGAGAGAGGGGAACCCGAGGCTGTGGCAGGGGGGTGAGCCTTCGCCACAGGAGGTTTTGCCTTCCGGGCAGGGCTCTTACCCTTCTTGGTCCCCTGGCCCTTCAGGGAGGCTTTCCTGATGGTGACACTGGTGGCAGAAGGTGCCGCGGCAGGAGCGGTTGGGGTCCCGGAATCCCCGTCCATGTCCATCACCTCCGCTGCATGAGCAGGTGGCCCGGCAGCCTCAGAGGGTTCAGCGTTCATAGAGGCAGTGGGGGGGGGCAAGGGGCAGCAGGAGCATCATATGACTGCCCCTCCATTAAGTTAATGGATGGGGGGAGGACAGGAATAGACAATTAGGAGAGACCAATAGTGCCAGGGGGTGGAGCATAGGGGAGGAAGAGGAAGGCTCACCACTCCCCCCACTAGGCTGGAAGCGGGGTGGGAGGGCAGCAACGCACATAGGAGGAAGGGGGTAGAGGAACAAGAGGTATAGTTCCCAGCACAGGGTTGTAAGAGCAGCTCCTCCAGCTGCACTGGGAAGGTGAGGGGGTAAATTATTTGAAAGACATGGGGGGGAGGTGAACTAAAGAAGAAAGGGAGGCTCAGGTGCCAAACAAGATGACAGGCGGGCATGAGCACACGGGAAGAGGGGAGGGGAATGCAGGCTGTGAGGAGGAGCCTGCTCAAGAAAGCAGGGAGGCAGCAAGATACTGCTGGGGGGGAAACTAGTGGGCCCAAGGGCACCTGAGAGGCAGGCCCGCAGCACCTGCTGCAGGACCCAACAGAGTAAAGGAGGGGTGGGGAGGCAAGCAGTGGGGCCAAGGATGGAAATGGCCCCTGTGGCATCTGGGGCTGGGGAGGGAGCGGCGGCAGCGGCAGCAGAGATGCAGGGGAGCCAGCGGGGGGCAGAGGGAGCCATCCCCAATGCCCCACAAAAGCTGTACCAGCTGCCACCTAGGGACCCAGATGGCGGGAGGGCCCCTTTCAAACACTCCCCCCACACACACAAACTTGTGGAGGGGAAGGAAGAACCCCAGGAACTACTCTAAAGCAGCCCCCTTACCTTCTCTACTCCAGAGGGTGTAGCAGCCGCAGGAACGGTGAAGTCCAAGCCTGCAGCAGTGAAGAAAGGGGCCAGGCAGTTCCCAAAAAGATGGAAAATGGGGGTCCTCCTTCCCCCACCCAGGGTGAGGGCAGCAGAGGCCCCCCCTTACCCACCACCACACACCCAGCAGCTCCTGCCAGCCAGCTGGGGGGTGGGTGGGGGAGGAAGCTGCCTGCAAACAGAGCAGGCAGAGAGAAGAGGGGGACCTAGCCCTCAATGCAGCCAGGGCGTGCCTGCCACAACCCCAGTAATCCCCTACACACCCCTTCCAAAAAAGGGGAGGGGTGCAGGGGGGAAAAAGCACAAGCCCAGACTAGCAGCCTGCTGTGGTCAGTGGAAGAGTGGTTCCCCTCTCCACCTCAAGGTCACATGATGGGGAGGTTAGAGGGCTTGATAGAAGGGGGGAGAGGCAGTTCTTGAAAAAGGAACAGCAAGGGCCCTGGCTAATCAGGCAGCTGAGACAGGGTTGCTATAAAGCAATTAAGGGCCAAGTGAGCTGATTCAGGCTGCCACAGTTCTTTAAAACCTTCCCTGTGGGGGGAGGGCCAGGGGAGAGTGGAGCAAACAACGAGGAGCTGAGCAGACCAACACCAGCACTGCTAAAGGCTGCAGGGGGAGGTGAGGGAGTGTTTGGAGACTCCCTTTCTCCAAGTGGCCAGAGGACGACTGTTTACTCAGCCCCAGCACTCCGTCATTTTGCCAAGGGACAGAAGGCCAAACACTGAAACCAGGTGAGTGAGACTTGTACCGTGGCCCCAAGACTGTGGGATAGCGGGCAGAACAGGGGTCCGGGACCCAGGAGCGGGACTGCCACATAAGTTTCTTAGTGAATTAGAACTAGGTATATGTTTTCTATTCATTTTAATTTAGTAACTTACTTTGATCTGTCTGTTTTCACTTGCAACCACTTACATCCTACTATTTGTACTTAGTAAACAAAAGTGTATTTATTATCAGGCCCAGTGTAAGTAATTACCTGGGGTGAGCAACCATTTATCTCTTTCATTGACAAAGGGGGCTTACTTGATGAACTTCACTGTGTAAAATTTTGCAGAGAAAAAATGGATTTATTTTTTGTGTGTGTGTCATATTTGGGGGTTAGCTTCCTGAGTGCTGTGGCCTAGAACCATATCATCCCAGAGCTGAAGTGGTTCAGTGTCTGCATTGCTCTGCAAGGGAGGGATGACCCTCCCAACTCTGGACATTGCCTGGGAGAGACTAGAAGATCTGGCCCAGCAGGACAGGGTGGTACAGATCCCCAGAGAGCAAGAAGGTGGGTGTCAGTGGCATGATCAGCACAGTGCGGGAACAATCCCAAGGGGACTACTGTGACTGCACCCCATCACAGTGAAGCAAGCAGGGTGATGTGCAGAGCTGGTTGCTGTGGATGCTAACAGAGGTAAGTGTGTTCTAAAGGCCTTGTCTACACTACATACGGTTAAATTTATTAAGGTTGATTTTTAGCACCTGATTTTGTAATGTCAATGATGCCTGTCCCCACTGTGCACAAGAATTCGACATAATTCGAAGTAGTGCATCCTCAGTAGAGTGGCTACAGTCAACTTTGAGAGCAATGCACTGTGGGTAGCTATCCCACAGTTCCTGCCACCCCTTTGCATTCTAGGTTATGTTCTCAGTGCATGCTGGGACCAAAACTGTGCAGTGGGTGGTCCTGGGTACATGTCGTCATTATCCCATAATGCACTTGTCTCCTCCCTTTACCTCCCCCCACTTGAAAGCAACAGAAAACAGTCCCTTTTTCCCTCTGGCTATCCAGGCATATGCCAGTCACAGGGTAAGCATGGAACCCATCATAGAACCTGTTCAGCAGCAAAGAAGAGGTTACTTACCTCGTAACTGTTGTTCTGCGAGATGTGTTGCTCATGTCCATTCTGATTAGGTGTGCTCCAGAGGCCGCATGCACGGCCTCTGGAGCTTTTTTCTCTTAGCAGTATCCATAGGGCTAGCAGGGAGCCCCCTGGAGTGGCGCCGGTATACCAGTGCTTATATACCTCTGCTGGCCCCTCCACCCCTTCAGTTCCTTCTTGCTGGTTCTTTCCAACAAGGGGAGGTGGGTGGGATGTAGAATGTACATGAGCAACACATCTCTAAGAACAACAGTTACGAGGTAAGTAACTTCTTCTTCGAGTGCTTACTCATGTCCATTCTGATTGGGTGACTACCTAGCCATTCCCTCGGAGGCGGGGGCGGAAGGTGACTCATGACTGTATTCTTGCAGATTCCAGCACTGCAGCACCCACTGCTGCGTCATCCCTGGCCATCTGCGCGATTGCGTAATGCTGCGCAAACGTATGCATGGATGACCACTTGGCTGCCCTGCATATCTCTAAGATCGGCCTGGGCTCTCGTGGAGTGGGCAGTCAGCCTAGGCGCCTGCCTGCCAGCACCCTTGTAGCACCCCCGAATGCATGAAGTGATCCAAGAGAATAAGCGCTGCGCTGATATCGGTGACACTTTCTTCCTTGCCACTCAAATAAATAACTGAGCTGATTTGCGAAATTCTCGTGTCCTCTCCATTTAAAACGCAAGTGCCCTCCTGACATCCAGGCAGTGCAAGGCCTGTTCCCTGGGTGTGGCTTAGGGCAAAACACTGGCAGGTAAATGTCTTGAGACATGTGGAAGTGTGAGACCACCTTGGGTAGGAACCCCGGGTGGGGACGCAATCTCACCTTATCCTTAAAGAAGACTGTGTAAGGGGGCTCAGATGTTAATGCCCTAAGTTCTGACACCGTCCTTGCCGACATTATGGCGACCAGGAAAGCCACCTTATATGACAGGTGTTTCAGGGAGCACGAGGCTAGAGGTTCGAAAGGGGCCTTCATAAGACCAGTCAATACCAGATTGAGGTCCCATGTAGGGACTGGCAGTCGCTCGCACAGGAACTGCCTGTCTATCCCTTTCAGAAATCTCTTAACTGTTGGTTAAGAGATTCGTGAATATAGACCTGTGTCCCCCCATAGGGTGACAGGCTGCTATTGCCACCAGGTGGACTCTGAGCGAGGATGTGGCTAGGCCTTGCTCACGCAGGTGGAGGAGGTATTCCAGAATAGGAACAGCTGTCTCCCCTGGAGTAAGCACTCTATCCCCCAGCCACGACATGAACCTCCTCCACTTGGCCTCATACAGAGCCCTAGTGGATGACTTCCTACTCTCTAACAGCACTTCCCTCACTCCTCTCGAGCAAGCCTGCTCTAGCCTTGACAGCCACTCAGCACCACGCCACCAGGTGCAACGATGGTAGGTTCGGGTGGATGGCCATCCTGTTCTCTTACTTCTGTGTGATCAGGTCCGACACTAGGGGCAGCATGAGCGGTCCCTCTACAGCCAGCTCTAGGAGAGTTGTGAACCAGTGTTGACGAGGTCACACCGGCGCTAATAGAATTATCTATGCCCCGAATTTCACCACTCTGATCAGTGCCTCGTGAATCAGAGGAAATGGGGGAAACGCATACAGTAGACCCTTGGGCCACGTTATCTGCAGTGCATCCCCTTTTGACCTCATTCCGTGACCAATGTACGAACAATACGCCCGGCATTTTGCATTGTCCTCCGTGGCAAACAGGTCTAGTAGGGAATACCCCCACCTGTGGAAGATTCCCTGTAATAAATCCTGTCTTACAGTCCACTGCATCTGAATCGAGCGACTGAGTCTGTCTGCTAACCCATTTCTGGAGCCCGGTAGGTGCGACGCCTCCAGGTGAATATTGTGAGATACACATCTCCCACAGCTCCAGGGCCTCCTGACAGAGGGGAGAGGAACGCGCCCGTGCCCCCCTCTCCCCCCCACTTGTTGATATAGTACATGGCAGTTGTGTTGTCTGTCAGCACTGCCACTATGTTGTTCCCTAGCTGAGGGAGGAACGCCCTGCATGCCCATCTGACTGCCCTGAGCTCCTTGATATTGATATGGAGTTGTGCCTCCCCTAGTAACCACGTACCTTGTGTCCTGAGGTTGCCCAGGTGCGCCCCCCCATCCTGTGTCTGACGCGTCCGTGACCAGCCGCACCGAGGGGGATTGTCTGGTAAATTGGACTCCCGCACATACTGTGTTCTCGTCTTTCCACCAATTCAGGGAGCGTAGTATTCTCTCCAGAATGGTGACCACCGTATCCAGGGGCAACCTTATAGGATTGTGCACTGACTTGAGCCATCCCTGTAGTGGCCTCATGCGTAATCTGGCATAGCAGACTACATATGTGCACGCCACCATATGGCCTAAAAGCCTCATGCAGGTTCTTGCCGTGGTGGTAGGGAATCTCTGCAGTTCCATTATCAGTGAGTGCATTGTGAGGAACCTTTCCCTCGGCAACAAGGCTTTTTCCATGATCGAGTTCAAATGGGCCCCCAGAAAGTCTATCACCTGCGTGGGGTTCGGGGACAATTTGATGTTGTTTACTATGAGTCCTAGGCTGTTGAACAGAGACCTTGTCCTTTCGACATGGTCTCGTGCTTGGTTCTGTGATGTGCCCCTTATCAACCAATCGTCCAGATAGGGGTATACCTGAATCCTGTGGCGTCGCATGAATGCAGCCACTACCACCATACACTTGGTGAACACCCGTGGGGCCGTACATAACCCGAACGGAAGTACTGTAAACTGGAAGTGGTCCTGGCCCACCACAAATCTGAGGAACTTCCTGTGAACTGGGATCACCGAGATATGGCAGTAGGCATCCTTTAGGTCGAGAGCAGCGTACCAGTCTCCCTTGTGGAGGGATGGGATGATGCAACCCAACGTGACCATTCTGAACTTCTTTTTTATATATGTGTTCAGATTTCTTAGGTCCAGGATAGGTCGTAATCCTCCCTTTGCCTTGGGGATGAGAAAATAACGGGAGTAGAATCCCCTCCCCCTGAACTCCTGCAGAACCGGTTCTATGGCCCCAAGAGACAGAAGATTGGAGACCTCCTGCCTGAGCAGGGTCTCGTGAGAGGTGTCCCTCAAAAGGGACGGGGAGAGGGGGTGGGAAGGAGGGGTACTGGTGAAGGGTATGGTATAACCCTGTGCCACCAGGTCGAGCACCCATCTGTCCGATGTAATGTGTGCCCAAGCCTAATGGTAGAGGGAAAAGCGGTACCCAAAAGAGGGCTGGGGGGGGGGCCGACTAGTGCTCTGCTCCCAAGCGTACCCTCAAAATGATGGTTTAGTCTGCTGCCCATGTGAAGGGCCGGATCCTCTTTTGGACTCCATTCTAGGGCCCCTGCGTCTATTTCTAAATTGATCAGGGCAGCCATTGTTACGCCCCCTGCACCACCCTCTGTCCTGACCAAACCCCCTCTGGAATGGCCTTTGGTATGGCTAGGGTTGAGGGGCCGCCGCAGAGGTGCCGGGGTACGTACGCCAAGGGATTTTAGGATTGCCTTTGAATCTTGAGGCTATGGAGTTTCGCGTCCGTCTGTTCAGAAAACAGGGTCGGCCCTTAGAACGGAAGGTCCTGTATGGTCATTTGCACCTCTGACGGTATGCCTGATACCTGGAGCCACGCGCTGTGTTTCATTACCACCGCTGTGGCCATGGTACAGGCTGCGGAGTCCGCTGCGTCTAAGGCTGCCTGCAGGGTAGTGTGTGCCACAGCTTTACCTTCCTGCGTCAGTGCTCCGAACTCTTGACAGGACTCCGGGGAAAGGCCCTCTGCAAACTTCTGGACTACCGTCCAGGTGTTAAAAGCATAGCGCCCCAGCAGTGCCTGCTGATTCGCTATTCAAAGCTGTAGGCCTCCCATGGCGTATGTCTTACTACCCATGAGGTCCAGCTTCTTAGGGCCCTTAGCTTTTGGCCCGGAGGTCCCTGATGCTCTTTCTGCGCTGCTGCCTGCACTACTATGGATCCTGGGGTCGGTGGGGTGAACAAATGCTCGTGTCCCGCTTGGGGCACGTAATATCGTCTTTCGGCTCCCTTTTGAGTTGGCGGGATAGATGCTGGTGTCTGCCAGAGCAATTTAGACAGTTTGTCCAGTGTTCTGTTCAATGGCAGTGCCACTCTACCAGGGCCCGAGGGCAACAAAATGTCCACCACAGGGTCCAGTTCCTCCTGGACTTCTTCAACCTGTACTGCTAGGTTGGCAGCCAGTTTCCTCAAGAGATCTTGATGGGCTCTGGCGTCCATCGATGGGAGCTGGGGAGCCGGATCTGCCAATGCCTCGTCAGGGGATGAAGAGGATGACTCCCGGAGCGGTACTTGATCTTCCCCACCCTCGGGTGCCCCCGTCACCTCATGTGCTATGGGGGCCTCCGGATGTGGGGCCGCTAATTGAGTTGTTGTTCCTTGAATCTGACCCACTGCAGGTGGCCTGGTCAATGTGACTGGGTCCGGCGTTGGGGCTTGCAAGGGGGTAGCGGAGGGGACACTGCCCTTCCCGGATGACCCCGGTACTGACGCCGGTGGGGGTGGGCCCTGGGCCTGGTGGTATGCCCATGGAGTCCAAAACGGCCACTGGGGCTGGTATTGCCACTGTGTCTGCCACTGCTGTTGACCAGTGGGCTCACTATGCCCAGATCTAATGGTGGACCTTGAACGGCACCGAGACCACGATCTATATGATGATCTGACTGATCTGGTAGATTCAGCCTCGGACTCAGACGAGTAGTCTGATGCCGACCACGGGGGGGGGGGCGCGGATGGGGCTGTCAGACTTTGCTCCCTCCAGTGGGTAGCCATGGCAGAGGGCTTGCCCCTATGCCCTGGGGGCGGTGCCGGTGGAGGCATTTGCTGGGATTGCTGAGGGTCCAGCTGTAACTGGTAAGCTGGGAGATATCCCTGTGGCACCGTAGATGATTGTGGTACCCTCAGTGGCTGCACTGATGGGGCCCCTTGAAATTGGCCCGGCCTCACAATAGGCTGTGGGAGGGGCAGAAGTGCTGGTGTCCCATATGTTGCTAAGTGCACCAGTGCCAACTGCTGCGGCATATAGCCTGGTACCGCGGCTGTTCCCATTGGCGGATTCAGCGGTGCCGGCTCGCCCGGCATGTAAAACAGCGCCCCTGGTGCCGCTGGTGCGGTTTGCTGCTGCTGCGCTAACTGCGCCTGCGCCCTGTGTCCCGGTGCCGGGAAAACCACCGGGGGAGCAAGCGCCGGTGCCGTGAAAGGCATCCGGCTTAGTTCTGATGCCGGTACTGCTTGCAGCTGCGTCGGCGCCGTTTGCAGTGGTGCCAGGGCCAGGGCCGACGCCGGTACCATCACTGGTGCTGGGGTTGAGGTAGGTGCAGGGGTTGGTGCCCATGCTGAGATAGGCGGAGGTGTCGTTATAGGTGCGCGCACCGGTGCTGGGGCTTGAAACTGCTGCAGAGCCCTGTATCCATTGTCCCCCCTGGAGTCAGGATTGTGCCCGTGCCTTGAGAGGGTGTGCTCTGCGCTTGTGGAGCCCGACCCTCCTCAGCTGTGGATGTTAACTCGATGAGCTGCATCAAATGTCTCGGGTGGAGGGACGTTGTATATCCGCCATCCCCAGTTCTTGCCTTGGGCTCTTGACTGTACCTCCGCTGCTCTTCTTCCTAGGTGCTTTTGAGGTCAAGTGCCCCTCCTTAGGTCACACTTTATGACCGCGCCTCTCCGGCGACCGGCCCCTGGAGGCTTTGGAACCCCTCTGCACCGGTGACTGCGATCTATGCCTCAGAGCCTGAGGGGCGACTGCTTGATGTCTGCCCAGTACCGTAGATGTCTCCAGTGCACTACGGGCGGACTGCGGCCCTTCCTCACTCTCAGGTTGCAGTGCTGCCTCCATGAGTAATAGTTTTAAGTGAAAGTCCCTTTCTTTTTTTGTCCTAGGCTTAAAACTCCTGCAGATAGAGCAACTTTCAGCTCTGTGGGCTTCACCCAAGCACTTTAGGCAGGTGAGGGTCGCCACAGGGCATAGGCTTCGAGCAAGAACTGCAGGGCTTGAAGCCTTGGGGCCCTGGCATCCCCTCCCCTAACGGGGAGAGTCCTGTTGGGGTCTTCACGCAACTATGTACACTACTATAACTATTTACAATCAAATCTAACTATACTACACTAAAAAGGAGATAATGAACTACTATGGGGCAGGCTGATAGCCTAAACCACACGCTCCAGCTACCGTCACTGGCGGTAAGAAGGAACTGAAGAGGTGGAGGGGCCAGCAGAGGTATATAAGCACTGGTATACCGGCACCACTCCAGGGGGCTCCCTGCTAGCCCTATGGATACTGTTAAGGGAAAAAAGCTCCGGAGACCGTGCACACGGCGCGCACACACCTAATCGGAATGGACATGAGCAAGCACTCGAAGAAGAGGTATTATGACAATCATATTAATCATGGTGCATCTTATGCTGAAGTATATTCAGAGCATTATCTGGGGCTTGTTGGAACAAAGAAGAATCCTGGGAGGCCAAGAACATACTCTTCTGCAAAGCACTTAATTGGAGCAACTAGCAAATGCTGCTGGCATTCAATCCTCTTGACACAGTGGAACGTTGGTAAGAGAAGCACATACTGGTGGGACTGCATTGTGATGCAGCTATGGGACAATCAGCAGTGGCTGCAAGACTTTCGCACGTTTAAGGCCACTTCCATGGAAGTTTGCAAATTTCTTTCCCCCTCCATGAAGTGCCCTGACAGTTAAGAAGCGAGTGGCAATAACCCTGTGGAAGCTTGTGATGCCAGACAGCTACTGGTCAGCTGAGAATCATTTCAGAGTAGGGAAATCTACAGTGGGCGCTATTGTGATCGAAGTAGCCAAAGCAATCAATACCCTTCTGAAAAGGAGCCTCATGTTATCACTACAGAAATTTCTGCCCCAGTAGCCCTCCAGGTAGGGATGTCCTGGCTATTCAACCTGACAAGACTTCATGTGTTTGCAGCCTGGCTTGGAATTAGACAGGTTTATAAACCCTGTGTACAAAGTAGCCAGTGTCTGGGAAATAGCACTTTCAATTAGGTACTTGCTGCTTAGTTCCCCCCAGCAATAGGCATTTGTTCCTTTAGTTGCCCTTTTCTACACCTTTTCCAACTCCAATATATCTTTTTTGAGATGGGACAACCACAACTGGACACAGTATTCAAGATGTGGGCGTACCATGGATTTTACAGTAAAAGTGGAGAAGTTTGGTTTGCCCGAGTGATCAGTAAAGTCAATGCAGACAAACTACATGAAAAGGCCACAAAACGTCAAGCCTCAAGATTGCATCAACATAAAGACAGCCTTATGAGCCATTGCCAAAGCCAATTTCAGAGGTATTTAATGAGGCTGTTAAGAATGCTAGAGACATAAGTTTACATGAACCAACATGGTGGTCACATCATACTTTCTATTTAAACAAGAGATACTAAATACTCCAAACTAGAAGCCAATGCTAAGTGCATTATCACTTGTTAATCCTGAAGTTAAATACTGGCTCTGACCAAGACCAGTAAATGCACACAATCTTTCTGCCCCAAACCCACCTACCTAGTGAGAAGTTTGTGGTGCAACAGTGAAAAGCAGTTGAAAAAGTTAAGTACACTCTGACCGTATTCAGAACATGAGCATAACAGGGCTAATAAATGTACAGATGAAAATAGGTGTCAAATATTAAGTCATTTCATATGTTAACTTGATGTCAGTGCTTGGCCATTACATGCCTAGATCTTCAGATTATAGAGACATCAGCTGCATCTGTGGCAACCCACATCTTAGAGTTAAATGTCTGTAAATTGAACTCCAAAGAGATGGTTTCATGCCTTTGATGGATCTACAAATTTCCCTGAAAGACAGTCATGTACAATCTTTGCTCAGAGAAAAGTGTAACCCTAATATCTGCTATGCAGCAGCCATCTATTCCAATCGCATAATCTCCAAAATACATTGCAGTCAAATATGTTGTTTTTTTCAACAAGAGTCCAAAATGACTGAATATATTGGGGGGGAGGGGGGGAAGGGGAAGATGATACCCTGGAAGTTAAGTTCACATTAGTTCAACTTAGAACTGGCTTTCTCATCAGCAGTCATAGGCTGTTGTCTTAAAATTATAGGAACAATTATTATTATTAGCTTTGGAAAGCATCTACTGAGATGGGACAGATTTAAGTAGTGAGGCTCAGACTACTTTTGCTACTGCATTCAGAGAAGACTATTGCCATTCTCTGACTTGTAAGTCTAATGTTGAAATCACTTGGGTCATCAAACAATGCCATTCATGCATCTGCTACAACAGTTGTAAATTTTTGTCGATCAATAGAAGCTGCATTTGGATCAATCGGAGATATCCATTGAAAACCATACTGGAAGAAGCAAAGACTTCAGTTCAGAAGATGACTAAATAAGGCACTTTATATTGAATCCTTACGTGAAAAGGACAAGAAATGCTCATTAAGCCAGACTTGATTCTTATAATGCTACAACAAAAAATTTTGGATTCTCCTCAACCTTTACTTTTACAGATGCCTGGCTTATAAAACACCCATGGTTGAATGAAGTGAGGCACTGCCAGCAATGGGGCTGCTATTGGACCAAGACAGAACAAAGAATTTGAACACAGTAGAATATAATGACGAACAAATGAAGAATTGACTTAAAGGTCTTAATCTTCACTAGCTTGCCACTGGAATGAAGAATTCCTTCTTTCATTCCAGGAAATATATCTCTTTTTACTCCTAGTCACAACAGCTACAGTTGAGTGTTCTTTTCCATCATTGAATATTTTGTTTTTTGAAAGTCACTGAGACAGACCTCTCTCCCTCCCCCCATGCTTTATGAAATGGACTTATGGACATGAATATACATAACTCAAAGGTGCTTTGAGCAATTTATTTTACATAACCTATCAATCTTCATGTCATGATCTGCTGGTTCTGTTTATCTTACTTTGATGTATGTATCATATTTTTGTGTAAAATTGGACATATGGAGCAGGGAATATTTTGTGGGTTTTAAATGCATGAATGAGAAGCATCCAGGGTGTTAACTTCCATGTCTTGATGAGCAACTGTTAATCTCTTTTTGTTCTTAAATCTCAGCAGTGGTTGGTAGGGAGTGGCGTCAATTCTTTAAAAAAGAATAGGAAAGCAGGGGCCTGGGTCTTTTGGCTGGGGCTGTACCTGAAGGAAGGACTCAAAGACCCCAGGGTGGGGAGACAACCCTCATTTGGAGGGGCAGCTGGAAAAGAGGTTTTAGGGTGAGTCTGAAAAGTTTGTACTGAGGTTTCAGTGTAGAATTAGCTAAGTGGTTTTGTTTCTTTTGATTTGTAACCTACTTTGCTCTGCCTATTCTCACTTATTACCACTTAAATCCTACTGCTTGTACTTAATAAAATCACTTATTTCTATTAAACCAGTATAAATTGTTAGCTAGAGGGGCAACTACTGTGTACATTCTCCCTTTCATTGCTAAAAGGAGCTTACCCAAGTAATTCACTGGGGGGGGGGGGGGGGGGAGGTTGATCCTATTTGGCGAGTGGTATCCGAGGAAGCTGGCCCCAAAACTGCACTCTCCTTGGAACTGAAGAGTTTCAGTGTCTGTACTGCTTCTCAGGGGGCAGGGATCTCAGCTTGGGGTCTTGGCTGGGGGAAACCAGCAAAGTTGGCCCAGCAGGACTGGGTGGTGAGAAGCCCCAGAGAGCAGGAAGGCCAGTGGCTGTGTCGGCACACCGGGAAGCACTCCCAAGAGGTCTTCTGTGACCTCACCCCGTCAGTCACCTTTTGCCTGACCATGAACTAATAATGAAGGATCGGGATTACCAGATATATGAGAGGCCACCAAAAATGAACCAACTGCATTCCAGAAGTTCATGAACAGTGTTGTACAAAACCAAGAAAGACTGTAGATGTAGTTCGTCATAATTGGCTTGAGTAGCCAACTTTAATTTCTCTGATTATTTTAAAACACGAGTTAAATCTAAAAATGGTCATGAAGCATTTTTCAGTTTTTACTGTGGTGCCATATAGCCCATTTTCAACCTTATGTATACCTGACCTGCCTCCCAGTTTCAATTCCTCAGGAAAACACTGCAAAGGAGAGAAGTTTCTACTCCCTTTTTCTAGATAGGCAAAAACTGGCAATCAACAAGGTCACACAGAGGCAGAAGAATCCTACCCACAGTACTGGGTTTGTAGCCTTTTGTACCTAGGCAGGGAGGGAACGCCTGGTAATGAGCTTGTCTGCTGAACTCCACAGCATTACTGCTGCCTGCCTCTTGTGTGCGCTATAGCTCGCTATAGAGTGTGGCTTCCTTAGCTAATCAGCAAACCAGAGCTGAGAGCAGTTCAAGCACCACTGGTCATTTGCTGGTACATAACTGACTAGGAAACAGCAGACCCTCTCTGGAACAGAGGTCTTTGTCCAGAAAACAGAAAGTGCTTGCTATTACAGGTAGAGGGAGGGAGCTGGCTAGCACACTTGCAAATAAAGCAGCAATACCTCCACCTATTCTATGTTTCTTTAACTCTTGGAAACCCAGTACTCACAAAACCAAGACCACAATGAGTATATTAGAACATGAAGTTTCCCTCAAATGGCTATCATTTTCATAACTTTCAAATCACTATCGAGCTAATGGTGACCATACTTCAGCCTAGTCCCATTGGCCAGGAAAGTTTTGCTAGCATTCTTCTAGCATGAAGTGTGTTTAGTACGATAAACTAGAAAAGATACTAGGTTATATGCCAAGTGTCACTCTTCTCCAGGCTATTTATTTCAGTTAAGGTCACATTAATTTATCAAGTTGGCCTAAACAAGGAGCTCCTTATAGCCATGTTAATCTATGTATGTATGATCAAACAATAGATGTGTATAACCGATAGCATACTGGAGAAAGGCAGTTACTCCATCACAGTTAAATATTGAACTAGCTTCCATTCTATTGCTCATATTTAGCCTCAATAAAATTTTGAATTAGAAAAGCAGTTTGGTCTGAAAATTGCCACATTTACTCAGGCCAGGTCCACACTGGCAAACAAAATCAATGCAAGATATGCAACTGCAGCTATGTGAATTGTGTAACTGGAGTTGATGTACCTTGCATTGATTTTTTTCTAGGGTGACTCCACAGCGGGAGGTCAGACAGGAGAAACTCTCCCATAGACTTCCCTTAGTCCTTGCGACAGTGTATCAGTGCCAATGAGGGCGTTCTCAGCATTCTATTTAGTAAGTCTTTACTAGACCCGCTAAATGGACTGCTGGAAGATCGACTGCCACAGCATCAATCTTCCCACAAGTGGAGACATGGCCTCAGAAAGCAACAAAGGAAGTTTTTGCAAAGTTTGTCAAAACTTTTTAATTACAGGCCATTAAAGCTATCCTGAACTGAATGTTGAATAGTCTATCATTTGTCTCTCTCCTTTCTGACTTAAATTAGCTCATTACCATCCCTTCAAACTTTCCATAAGTTAAATCTCCCTGAAAACTCATGCACTTGTTAAAGATGTGCAGATCTTTGAATTCCTGATAAGAACAATATGGTTGCTTATTAAGTGGGCAGCATCAGGTGTACAGTCTTAAACTATTTACTTGCTTTGAAATACTTGGTGTGTTAATAATGTAATAGGTTAATATATTGTCATTTAGTAAATTTAACTCGCTGTTAAACAAAGTTTGTTTTTACAGTATAATACGATTGTATATAATAGCTTTCATATATGTTACTTTTCAAAATACTCTAATTAATCTGCCCCTTCTCTTTCCTGTAGCTTGCTAGAAGAGAGTACGTAACAGCCAGAAGTGCCTGAGGTGCTTTGTAGGAAGGCAAGAATTATTTACATTATTTAGAGACGCTTACGGGAAGTTCAGATTCTTTCATTTGCCTCCAGGATCAAGCTGTATTGACCTATTTCCCAAATCTTCCCCCTCCCCTTCCCTGGGTTGCAATTTAGACTTTAAGAATAACCCAGCCACAGTAAAATGACATTTTTCTTTTTAACATTAACTTCAGTGTTCAGACAGAACCCAATGCAATTTTTGATTTTTTTCTCATTTTCATTTAATATTTCAGTGTGAAAATATCAGAGAAAAGTTTCTGTAGACCAACCTCACTTCTGAAAAACCAAGCGCTTCTTGAATTTCACAGATTTTTTTTCTGCCAAACAGAAATTTTACATGCAAGAAGAACACTGTGTAGAAGCAAGATTGCTCACCCTCCCTTTGTGTATACAGAATACACACACACACACAAATTCATATTTCCTGAGCTGACAAAGCAGTTTCACTGCAGCAACAACCAACTAGGTGTACTTAGGCCAATACCATTCCACCGAGGCTGGGACAACAATTGCAGTAGAGATAGTGCGCCTTGGTAACAGACTTGGAGCCTTTCATGTTAAACTTTCTGTTCTCTAATACAAGAGGCCCCCGACTTGCGACTGCCTGAGTTCTGACCACCCACACTTACAACCATTTTTGTAAGTGCAGAAGGGGCCAGAAACCCCTGACTTACGTCCTCGGCCCGTATTTACGATGGTGCACAGCGCCTATCGTAAATGAGGGTTTGAGTTACGATGCTCCTGACTTGCGACACTTCCCACAGAAGTGGTTCCCAACATTTTTTTTTTATACCACGGACCAGCAAACCCATTCACAAACTTTTGGCTGACTGGTAACATTTTATTTACATATTTGCATATTCATTATGCAAATACGCAAATAAAATGTTACTGGTCCGCCAAATGCCCCAGCCCCCAGAGCCACTGTAAACAGCTAGCTTCAGCTCCAGCAGTTGCCATGTGGGAGCCAGGACTGGAACTGTGGGAGCCAGGACTGGGAGCCAGTATACCCCAACCCCAGAGCCCCCCAGTGCCAGCCATAATCCCTAGAGTTCCCCCTCCCCTCCACTACCTCCAAGCGCCAGCCACTGACCTGAGTCTCCTGCACCCATCCCCCCATAAAGTCTACCCCAGTGCCAGCCTCCAACAATAGCCCCCGTCCCCAGAGCTCCCCAGCACTAGCCCAGCCCCTGGAGCTCCCCAGTGTCTGCCCTGCCCCCTCAACTAGCCCTGCACTGCTTCCCAGCCGCCAACTGAGTGCTGCTCCCCCGGCTGCAGCTGCTCTAAAGCTGCCGTGCCAAGCTGCACACAGCCCTTCTGCTGTGCAGCGAACCACTTTTCCACATCCAGGAGCAGATCCCATTGCTGCCTGGCACTGGTTGGTTAAGAGGCAGGGCATGACACACCTCTCCCAACAGCCACGGCGGGAGGGGAGGCACTAAGAAGTGTACCCAGGCCCCGAGAGCTGCTGCGGCCCAGCAGCCAGCAGTTCATGGATTGGCACCAGGCCGTGGAACAGTGGTGGGGAACTGCTGCTCTAAGACCACGCTATTTACTTTAAGTAGGGCAATAGTGCAGCCCAGGTCTGTGTGTTCTCCCATAAGTTCAGCAGAAACTGATTGTTCTCTCTTGTGTTGCTAGATACAATTTGGAACCTTCATAATTTTGATTTTTTTTTAAATACCATCAATATGCATGGTGTCTCCACGGAAAACTGGCAGGCAATTTTCAAAAGCATCTGATTGCTGAGACAAAAAGATACATTAAAAAAAATCTTACAACCCAACTACACAGTTAAAAAGTGTTTCAATAAGTTTCCATTTCAGTTCCTGATCTTGTTTATACAATTTCCCTTTGAAATTTCAGGAGCCTTCACTAGCTCCACACAGGATTTAAAAACAAAACAAAACAC
Source organism: Pelochelys cantorii (assembly GCA_032595735.1). Lineage (NCBI taxonomy): Eukaryota > Metazoa > Chordata > Testudines > Trionychidae > Pelochelys > Pelochelys cantorii. The sequence goes on along the minus strand of CM064352.1, from coordinate 14,099,885 downwards.
ATTCTGCTGTTTAAGTTAGAATTTGCTTCATCCTGATGAAAGCTGATGCACTCCAGTATATATACTGGATACAGAAAGGTGGCACTTGTACTAACAAACCCAAAGTTTGCCAGTTGACAAAATGAGTTTGACTAAATCTCACTGACTATTGGGCTGGGGGAGTCCCCTCTCTATATAAATTGATCTTGCCCCTAGATCAGCATGATCCAGTTTGTCTTCCAATTTTGCTTTTCAGCACAGCAGGAATTACAAAACCCTGACCTGAGATACAATATACAAAAAACTATGATCATAGTTGTGATGCAATCTACTGAAAAAACTCCCATCAGCTTCACAAAGCTACAACAAAATGTGGATTACAAAACCATTTTTCCTGGGGAATGGAGGGAAATGGCACAGGAAAAGAGCGTATACAAAACAGTACAGGCACAGGTCTGTTACACTCTATAAAACAGCACAGAGAACCTGGCTTTTTAAAACTCACAAAGGGATTAAAAATCCAGACTTTTCCGGAGATTTCCATTCATGCTCTCAATGTGACACAAAACTTATGTCCAAGTGGTGCTTAAAAAGGTGATGGGGGGAGGGGGAATGCACAAGCCCCTTGGCAGAATGGGTCCTGCCCTTCCCTGGGGCACATGTAGCAGCCAAGGATGACACACCCCTTTGGTTGTGGTTCAGTGTCTCAAAGCAGCCTTCTGTTTGGCAGGAGAGGGGTAAGGAGAGGGCACTCTATCCACCAAGGAGGAGCTGCTCAGGGTGGACTGAAGGTAAACAGTCTTGTGAAAGAGTCTGTTGCTGAGGAAAACCACCAAGGAGAAGAGACGCAGCTGGAAATGGCTGAAACACAGAAGAAATGCTGTGAGCTCCCATCCCAGCATGGGTGCATCTTGCACACAAACATGCTAATTTAATAGTGCAGCAAGGAGCTCCCTTTGTCTGTTTTTATATTTTGCTCAGTATATTCAGATAATGAGCTTATTCACAGCACAAATTAGTAGATACATTCTACAGTAACAAAGAGTAGAGGCCCAATGCAAGCACATTTGTCATACCCCCTGGAAACGCAGAATGCCTCCCTTCCAGACCCAATTATTTCAACTTTGGGGTTAAGTCGGTCTTGAAAAGCCTGAAGTTGCCAATAAGAGCTGAGTTAATGGCTGCCCAGGAATCCCAAGGTTTTGGCATGCCTCTCCTCCACTCAGGGAGTGCAACATATTTGCAAAAACAAGGAGTCGTGTGGCACTTTAAAGACTCAAAGATTTATTTGGAAATAAACTTTCCTGGGTAAAACCCACTTCATCAGATGAACTAGAGTGGAAATTACAGAGGCTAGCACTTGTGTGTCTATGTATTTTTTACACACTAATAACAAAAAAGTGAGTTACTTATCAAGCATAGGACCAGTGTTGACAAAGCCAATTCAGTCAGTCAGGATGGATGTGGCTCACTCACAGCAGCTGATGGGTAGGTGTGAATACCAAGAGAATTCACACTTTTCCATCAGCTGCTGTGAGTGAGCCACATCCATCCTGACTGACTGAATTGGCTTTATTAGCATTAGTCCTCTGAATAGTAATGTAACACTCCCATCTTTGCATGTGTGTATATCCCTGCCAAACTGAAGATTCCACTTCATGCATCTGAAGTGTGTTCCAGACCACTGAAGCTCATGCTCAAATAAACTGGTTAGTCTTTAAGGTGCCACAAGACTCCAGGTTGTTTTTGCTAAAACAGACTGACACTGCTGCCCTTCTGAAACTAAGGAAAAGACTTACTATGCTTTCACAGGTGTCTTTGCTTCATTGGCGCTGATAATAAACAGAGGGAAAAGAATGGAGAACAGGCAGCCACTGCAAAGGAAAAGGCAACACATTGAACAAAAGGTCAATTACTACAGGTATGTGTCCTAATAAAATTACACAGGAAAATGATCTCCCATGCCACCGAACCTTATTTCAGAACATCCCTATGCAAAGTGAAGACTTTCAAACAAAGGAGAAATCAAACAGCACAAACAAGGGCCATAGTGAATTGGTAATAAATGGAGCAGATGGCATCTGTCACAATATTTAATAGGGAAACACATTGTGCAGAGACTACATTTTGCAGCAGCTCAGCTCAGAGAGAGTATCGTGTGCTGGGACTTGTAGCTTGAATAGGCTGCACCTGCAAATAGAGATTGCTGTGGGCTTCATGGGACTAGTCTATTGCAACCATCACCAGTTCACTGCAGTTTTAAATGAAAATCTCAGTCACCTGGACAATGAGTAAAAAGTGTGAAACTGACCATGTAACTAAAGGACAAATAACTACAGTAGAAACTGGTTACATTTAATTCTTTTCCTGCTGAGATCCACTGGAGTAGTCTTTTAAGTGCAAATATTCAGTGAATTTTAGGAAGACGACAGAGGCACTGGGTTTTACCTCCCAAATATATGCTCAGTGTTAACTTAGGCAAGACTGAAATAATTAGAAATGCAACTCAGAGAAGCGTGTCTGTATCAATAAATCGTGGCCCATGCTCGCACTGCTTACTGCTATGCATTATTAAAAAGAAATATGCCACTAACATTGGCTCCATCTGTAAGCTTTTTTCAACTGTATGGGAGAAGGTTGCAGCAGAGTCACAGCAGGATGAGAAATCATAAAGCAAATAAAAATGACATCTCAGCAGAGAGGGGATTTCTGAGCTTTTCCCAGCCAATGTGCCTCCAGAATGATCAATACAGTGGGGCAAGAAGTAAGGGAAAGCCTACTATCCAAATATGTCTCATAGGTGTATGGAAGTTCTGTGGAAGAACCTGCACTACATCTCCGATTTTAATGGAAAAACCTTCCTTATTCCTCAATGCAGTTTCCCCATTTTATTCTCCTCCAACTACTTATTAGCAAGAGCTATTTTCTTATGGTACTGTTGTGGAAGCAGATATACTCCTCTGATTTGAAGAAGTTGGAGACATTCACATTTCTCTGGTGGTGTCTTGGAGAGTAGAAATTTTGGGTGGTGTCTGGGTGACATGTTACCTCTGCATTTATCACCCTCAAAGCACGACTGCCCCAGTACTCCCCATTCACACTGAAATTCACCTGATGATGTAAGATGACTGCATTGCAGTAAGAAAAGCCAGAGGTAAACCAAATCCAAAGTAATAGGGCCAGTTCCTCTCAATGTTGGATAACCGTTGATGCATTTCAATTCCTAATGAAAACACAAATTAGCGTACAGAAATGTATGGAACTAAGGCAGGAGAGTTTTGGGTACAGAACATTTGTTGTCACTAAATCTCACATTTCTAGAATGCCAAGCATCCTTAATGATCCCAAAACAATTTACAAATTACAAAAGAGAGCTGTAGTGCCCATTCCATAGTTAAGGTTGCAAATAAGTTTCCATATAAATTAGATTTTGGCTCTACCCTTTAAAATCAACAAACCAAAAGAATATTAGCCTCAAAAGCGGTATGTGAAGTATGAGGTGACAGAATTTTTCTATCATGCTTCAATAAAATCTAACAAGGGATCCCCATAGAATCTGAAGCTTTCAGTAAAATCTGAGAAGGGAACTCCACAGAAATAGAGATGTTCTTCAGAGTCTAAAAATCTAAGTTTTTTATTTATCTGTAGTAAAACAACAGATTATAAACTGGTTTACTGGACCCACTGAGTTGATAAAGGCAAAAGGCACAAGACAAAAAGCAGTTGCTTAAACTCCAATATTAGATAACATCAATACTTGTAAGTGTAACCTCAGAAAAGCTGGTGAGCTCAGTTACAATATGGAAGACTACAGAATTTCATAGAATACTAGAACTGGAAGGGCCCTTGAGAGGTCATCAAGTCCAATCCCCTGCCCTCATGGCAGGACCAAGCTACGTCTAGGTCAGGGCTGGCAAAATACAGCCCGGGGGCAAGATCCAGCCCATGGATCACCCTGCTGGAACCCTCAGGCACACAGCTGCGCGGTTTAAAGCGCAGTCCATGCGGCTCTCTGTTCTGCAGGGTGGGGGAAGCTTCCTGCAATCTCCCTGACCCCAGCCCAGTCCTCAGCTCCTATTGGCTGGAAACTACCAGCCAATAGGAGCTGAACAATTGGTCTGGGGGATGGGAGCAGTGCAAATCTCTTTTCCCTCCCAGAGCTGACAGCCAAGTGCAGGGAGTAGCCTGCTCAGGCGGGGCTAAAGCAGGAAGGGAGTCCAGCCTGACTTGGAGTGCTGGGCTTAGATAAGCGCCTCCCAGCCAGAGCCTGCCTCTGGCACCCCAACTCCCTCCCCCAGGTCACCATCCAAACCCTTTGCATCCCCATGCCCCAGGTCACAACTCCCTCCGGGACCTTGAATCCCCTCCTACAACACTCCCCCAGCACAGAATCCTCTCCTGCACCCAAACACCCTCCCAGACCCTGCATCCCATTCCCCTGTCCCAAGTCACCATCCCTCTGCAGTCTGCACCCCCTTTTCTCAATGTCACAGCTCCCTCCCAGACTTTACACCCTCCTAGTGCCCCTCCTCCAGGCCAGAATCCTCTCTTGCACCCATACCTCCTCCCTGACCATACACCCCAATCCCCTGACCCAGGTCACAACCCCATCTTTTGCCCAAAATCCCCCTCAGACCTCACACCATCTCCTGCACCCCAGTCCCTTATCCTGTGCGCCCTTCTGCGCCCAATCTCCATCCTAGACCCCACACCCCTTCCACAGAAAAGTGTGGCCCTTGACCACTTTCCAAAATCTTGGAGTGGACCCCTCCTGCCAGAAATTATTGCCCACCCCTCGTCTAGATCATCCTGGATAGATGTTTATCCAACCTGCTCTTAAATATCTCCAGTGATGGAGACTCCACAACCTCCCTAGGCAACTTATTCCAGTGTTTAACCACCCTGACAGTTGGGAAGTTTTCCTAATGTTCAACCTAAACCTCCCTTGCTGCAATTTAAGACCATTTAAGACTATTATCAGAAGCCAAGGAGAACAATTTTTCTCCCTCCTCCTTGTAACACCCTTTTAGATACTTGAAAACTGCTATCATGTCCCCTCTCAGACTTCTCTTTTCTAAACAAGCCCAATTCTTTCAGTCTTCCCTCACAGGTCATGTTTTCTAGACCTTTAATCCTTTGTGTTGCTCTTCTCTGGACCTTCTCCAATTTCTTTCTTGAAATGTGGTGCCCAGAACTGGACACAATACTCCAACTGAGGCCTAGTCAGTGCAGAGTAGAGCGGAAGAATGTCTTCTTGGTTATGTCTACACTGGCGGGTTCTTGCACAAGAACACGTCCACACAGCCATGTGCTTTTGCGCAAGAGATGTGTTTTTGCGCAAGAGCATCCATGGCAGTGTGGACACTCTCTTGCGCAAGAAAGCTCTGATAGCCATTTTAGCCATAGGGCTTGCTTGCGCAAGAAACCCCTGCCACGCATCCACACTGCCCTCTTGCGCAAGAGAGCGTACAATTGTTAGAAAAAAGTGTAGTTCTTGTGCAAGAAGCCCTCTCTTACCACGCTTTACTGTAAATCTTCTTGCGCAAGAGTGGGCGGGCAGTGTGGATGCTCTGCAGAAGAACGGCCGTTCTTGCGCAAGAACCCACGCCAGTGTAGACGTACCCTTGTGTCTTGCTCACACCACTCCTGTTAATACATCCCCGAATCACTTTTGCCTTTTTTTGCGACAGTGTCACACTGCTGACTCCTATTTAGCTTGTGGTCCACTATGGCTCCTAGATCCCTTTCTGCAGTACTCCTCCTTCGACAGTCACTTCCCATTCTGTATGTGTGAAACAGATTGTTCCTTCCTAAGTGGAATACTTTGCATTTGTCCTTATTAAACTTCACCCTATTTACCTTAGACCATTTCTCTAGTTTGTCCAGATCATTTTGAATTATGACCCTATCCTCCAAAGCACTTGCAACCCCTCCCAGCTTGGTTATCATCTGCAAATTTAAGAATCATACTCTGTATGCCATCATCTAAATCGCTGAAGAAGATATTGAACAGAACCGGTCCCAAAACAGATCCCAGCGGAACCCCACTTGTTATATCTTTCCAGCATGACTGTGAACCATTAATAACCACTCTCTGAGGCTATGTCTACACTGCAAAGTTAATTCGAAATAACAGCAGTTATTTCGAATTAACTTCAATAGCATCTATACATGCAAACTGCTACTTCGAATTTAATTTAATTCAAAATAGCGGAACCCTTAATTCGAATTTGGTAAACCTCATTCTACGAGGAGTAGCGCCAAATTCAAAATAGCTATTTCGAATTCAGTGCTGTGTAGACACTTAATTCAAAATAGGGGGCCTCCAGCCCTTCCCAGAGAGCCCTGGTGGCCACTCTGGGCACAACCAGGAAAACTTACTCTCCTCTCCCCCAGCCCCAGAGCCATTAAAGGGGTAGCCCCTGGCCACAGTGCCTGTGCCAGCTCCAAGCCTGCCAGCCCAGAGCCAGCAGTGGCCACCGGGGTCCCTGACCCAGTGGCCCCAAAACATGAGCCAAGCCACTGGCAGCCAGCCCTCCACCACTCCCCAGGAGCAGTCTGCCAGCTCCCAGGAGCCTGACAGGGGCTGGAGAAGGCGGGCGGCTTCCTGGTCCAGGGTGGAGATCATGGACCTTATTCAGGTGGGGGGGGGGATGCCCCCAATGTCCATGATCTCCGCACTAGACGGAGGAACGCGGCCGTCTATGGCAGGATAGCTGCCAGCCTGGCCACCAAAGGCCACATGAGAACCCAGGAGCAGGTTTGCATGAAAATACCAAGTCTACCTCTTCTTCCTTATCCACAAGTCTTGCTATCCTATCAAAGAAAGATATGAGATTGGTTTGACATGATTTGTTCTTTACAAATCTATGCTTTTTCAAAAAAAATGTAGTCTGTTGGGTCCCTCTTTCCTTGCCCAGGCTGGGTCTTCAGCGCCTTGGGTGCACCAGTTCTTAGGCCAAGGCTGGATAGGTGTATTAGGCCCAATTGCCAAAAGAAAATCTTCAGTAGGCTGGACTGCAGCAGCCAGCGAGTCTGGGTTACCCTGTTGCACCCAGATCTGAACTGGAATGGGCAAAATCACCAGATATTGCTCCAGGATTATGGAGTCCATGATCTTGCAGGCAGTGCAGCTCTCAGGCCAAAGCCAACGGGAGACCCAGTCCTTCAGGAGTTGGGCCACCACTCAGGGCTGGGCACGCACAGGAAAAGGTTCGGTACAAAACCGGTGTTGGTATGTCTCAGGGCACACTCCCAGGTGATCCAGTATGGCCATTTCACTGTCCCACAGCTGGTTGCAGCCCCATCGTCCAATGTGTGATAAGCTGCCTGAGCTTCCCCAGATAGGAATGGTGCCAGGCGAGCAGCCCAGGTGGTTTGGTCCCAACCAGTGATCATGTCTACTCGCTCAAAGGTTACTATGTATGCTTCTGGATCATCATGTGGCCCGAGCTTGGCTAGAGGTATCCCAAGTCCTGAGTTTACCGGATTAGCAGGAAGTGGGGTCACTAGTTGTTGGAGTACTGCCTCATGAAACTGGTGTTCTTGTTGCTGCCTCTGTTGCTGGAGCTGGAGCACCTCCAGGAGTATGTTCTGTTGCTGTAGGGCTACTTGCTGAGCCTCTTGCTGAGCTTCCTGCAGGGTCCTCTGAGCCTCTGCAGCACTATGCTGCTCACCAGCTTTTCCATTACCCCTTGGATACAGGGGTGGCTCGACGCCCCACTCCTGGTACAGTGTAACGGGGTCCACCCACTTGTGAGCGCCCTTCTGTGGCAAAAGGGTGCTGCATAAGGTCTCTGCCTGGTCATCTTCAAGGTTCTGAGGCTAGGATCTGACTAGCCCTGTCCACGGTGCTGTCGGTTCTTGTAGTAGGCTTGTGGCCAGTCTTCAGCCACTGGACCTGGGCCTTACCCAGGTCTAAGTTCAGCTCGCACTCGGAGCTGTCCATATTGCTGCTGATCTCCCAGTTAGCATACAGACCTGCCTGGGTTGAGCTCCTGTGAGGAACTGTCAGGCCCTAGCCCAGCAGCTTCTTTTATACTGGACTGCTGGGTCCTGATTGGCTGCTGCCGCAGAGACAACCACTCTATCCTGCCTGGAGGACCTCTTTTCTGTTTCTCTCTGAGATGGGGTATGGCAAATACTCTGGCCTCCTGTAGGGGGCGTCAGTGCTTAGTCCACCCCATCACAGGCGTAGAGCACTTCCTTTGATCTGGGGTTAGTCTGCACTGTGAGAGGATGGTTGGAGTTTGCCCTGTCTTTTCTCGGCGCTGGAGGTGAAAGCCATGCCGGGGTCTCGCAGGGTGCCAGGGATAGCGCTGGTGGTGCCTTTGTTGATTAGGGGCCCTTAGTAGGTGCCCTTTTTGATGGCTGGGGAGCTGGTTTCCCAAACTGTTTAGAGAGTGTTTTTGAGCCTGTTAGTGAGGATTTTTCGATGCCTGAGGTGCTTAGTTCATCTTCCTTACTAATCCATGATGGGAGGGGGCGGGCTGATGAGGACTTCATTTTTTAACGTGCTTTTTGCAGTGAAAAGCTTGAAGGGTTCCCAAGGGGACATCGCATCCAAGTCCTTATTGCCCCCATCATGCAGATGGGGGTCTACAGCTTTATCAATTCTGAGTTCTCTATCCTTGCAAGCTCTCGCTGTCAGACTACGACAATGAATGCATTTTTGTGAAACATGCCTCTCTCCCAAACAACATATGCATTCTCTGTGCCATTAGAGACTGGCATAGAATCCTAGCATTTCTCACATTTTTTGAAGCCGTGAGAGCTCAGCATTTTGTCAGGTGGCAGACTATGCCGCTTGCTGCTGTGACTCTTATTTAGGAGTAAAAGCTCCCTCTTTCTTTTTTGGGGGGTGGTTTGTAGTTCGCCGCAGCTGTAAACTGTTATTCTAACTAACGATATACAAGTGGAAGTAAAAGAACTGTTTTTTTTAACTATTAACTGTTTAACAAAAGAAAAACAAACAGAAACAGATAAGTCTATAACATCTATCTAAATTTCTTCATTTTTCTTCACAAAAGTGACATGAAAAGGAGAAAAGTTGGAGCTCCATCTGTAGCCGAGGGCCGCAAAGAAGGAATTGAGAGAAGTTGGGCTGAGCGCGCTAACTTCAAAGGTGGGAACACCACACACCTCTCATGCATACACAGCCTGACTGGACACTGCTGTAAAAGTCACCGATCTGTGGCACCGGGACAATCCCAACGCCAACAGTGGAGTATCCTGGGGACATCACTCAAAGAAGAACACTGTTCAATTGAAATTTAACTAATAGGTGGCAGAATTAAGTTATTCCAACTGGGATAACTGAACTAACACTCCTCTTGTGAAAAGTAACATGGAATCCAGAGCCATCTACAGTGTAACCGACAGCTTGAAGGCACTTGAAGTATTACGGGGGCCTGGCACAGGGTAGCAATGCCCTCCTACACTCACCACAGAGGGGGTAGTTTGGCATGGCACAGCAGCCTGCTCCACTCCACCCTCTCCCAGCTGGCTGCACTCCACTCCCCTGTGACAGGTGAAGCAGAGCGCTCAAGCCTCTGGATGCTCTGCTTCCCAGGAAGAGGTGGAGGGCAGAAGGCTAGTAGTCAGCAGCAGGGCAGACCCCTGTTGCTGCCCTGTGCCAGGCCCCCCACATTACTCAGGGATGCGGGCACAGGCAGAGCAGATGCTGGGCTTGAGGAAGGGGTGGACCAGAGGCCGGGTAGGGAGGTTGCCCTGGGCCCGATGCCTGCCTGGGGCACTGTGGGGTGTTGCCCCAGCCCCCATGGCCCCCTAGGGATAGCCCTGGTGGGATCTTTTGTCAGGACAAGTTGTCAAAGCATCTTGCTCTAATCTGAAAGACGATACCATCATTTCTTTCTTCTTCTATTATCTTTGCTGGAAAAGGTTAAACAGTTATGACAATTTTACCATATCTCTGAGAGACAAATGTTTATGTTCTGCATATCTAGATATGTGCGAAACAGGACAAGAGATAGCCTGGGCTTACCTGACAGTCATCATCAGGACCTTTCCCAATCCAGAGCTCTAGCATTAGAAATGAAAGTTCTCTTTTCTTCTGGTAGATTTTTTCCCCTCAAACTGAATTTAGAATTCAAATGGTTCCTATAGGGGTAAAACTGCCTCTTTGGATTTAGTTCCTGTATGACTTAATTGCATGGAGTGAAAAAGATTTGGAGCTGAAATAATGTGACAGAAGAGAACCTTGTTTTCTCCCTCGAATTGAGAATTCCATGGTATACCTGCAAACCAAGTCAGAAGGATGCTAAATACAAAGTTTTCAAGTGAGAACCACCAGGAGAATTTCAGACTGCATCTGGCCCTCAAACAAATGTTTATTATTCTACACATCTTCCCTGCCCTGCTTCAAACACCATGTGGCTATTTCTCATCTCTGCTACAGCCTCAATGAATAAGCAAGCAAGAGACTTGACATAGCACAACCAAGAGTGCTCAGCCACAGAAAAACAGAGAAGGGCAGAAAATCATCTATAGTGGCCCCTTATCAGCCAATGTTAAATGGACTGTGAAATGTATTCAGCCTCCTGTACTGCTCTATGGTTGCACTCACACCTTGATGCCAGAAAGGTGTGGACTCAAGATCCTTATCAGGATTTGGATTCACATTGCAATGGAGCATGGGCCAGTGAAAGGGCTGTGATGTCAGAGTTCACCTCTAAGTCCCATCTGCCCATATCTAGTGACTATGAGATGGGAATGTTCCTATAGCGCAGTGGTTCCTATAGCAACCTTTTCAAGCATACGGACCCCTTTTCAATATTAAAATTTCACAGACCCCCCCCCCCAAGTGGAGCAGCAGGAAGCGGCGGCCAGCACATCCCTTGGCCCGCGTTGCTTCCTCAGCTCCTGCCCCCTCCATCTCCTGCCCATCCATGGAGGATATGATGAGGGGGCTCTCATGGCCAAAGGCAGCTCCTGCCCTGGCACTCCGCCCTGGTCTGGGCACGGAGTCCTGAGGGAGGAAAAAAAAAAAGAAAAGGAAAAGAAAAGTAAGGATCAGTCCCACTGGGATGGGGGAGAGGGCTAGACCATAAACGGCAGCACAGCTGGCAGTGGGAAGACAGATGGTGCCTCTCAGGGTATCAAGATCCCATCCCGAGGGTGGGAGGCAGTGTAATTGCGGCCGATTGTGAACGGCGAGGCCCAAGCGAGAATCGCCTAATGTAAAGTCCCAGTCCCTCGGTGGACCCGATCCTAACTTTTCCTTTCCTTTCCTAAACTTTACGCGGCCCCCCCTACACTACTGTTGTGGACCACCAGGGGTCCGCGGACCACAGCTTGGGAACCATTGCCATAGCACCTTCAGAAGAAAGTCAGGGATAGCATCCCAGTGTTGCAGCCAACATTCCTCTCTCTCGATAGAACAGTCTCTTGGACCAGTAGCAGTATGATCCATTGCCTATGCAGACACCATAACACTAGGATCTCACTACCAACTATGAGGTACTGCTCCAGTAAGTAAGCTCATCTGTTTCATTTATCTTATTGATGTATTTCACCCTTCGGCAACACCTCAGCTTCTATGTACAGACCCATTACTGAGACTTTAACATCCAAAGGTGGATAAACAGCCAAGATCATATATTAGAGTAGTACAAGTTAAAATCATCCCCTAGTTATATCCCTCTTACGTAAGCTGCACAATAAATCGACCAGCCTAACAAGGTTTAATGCCCTGAAAGAACAAATGTGAAAATACAGCACAAATTCATTCTCAAAAGAGAGGAGGATAGAGGGGACAGATCATTTGGCAACATCCAAAATTATTTGCCGGGTTAGAGAGTTTTTTAAACCAATCATCGTCTTACTAGGGATCTTATGCATTTAAATATTCCCAGCAGTGCAGAATGTCACCAGATACATGCTGTTAGCACTGGAAATAAAGGTAGCACTCACCTTTATTAAACCAGCGATACTCAAAGCAATACAGGGAGTACAGCAGCGACATGTGCAGGAGGCTAACCAACTGGCCAATGATATCAATTGGGAAGAGGCTCACAATCATCCCCTGCAGAGGAAGAGAATAAATTGAGTTTGCTTTCTACAGTAGAGGATTCATCTTCACCCTAGAGAGTGATATGAGAGCATGTGACAGGGTGTGCCAACCCCGCACTGGTAGTGAAGGAGTTAACCAGGCTTGCCAGGCTGAGAAGGCCCCTCCCCCGCAGCCCTGCTGGGCATGCTCCAGCTGCAGGGTGAGTATAAAGGCCAGTTGGGGCTGACCATGGAAGGGGAAAGAGCTCCTGCCAGAGCTGAGGAGCAACCACCTCCGCAGAATCAGCCGGAGCCGCAGCTGCCGCCAGAGCCCCCATGCCACCTGGAGCCCCAGCCGCCACAGCCTCCCCTGCGGCCACCACACTTGCCATGAGCTACCACCACAGCTGCGACACCAACCGTTATGGCACCAGCCACAGCCGTCCCGGTCACTGATGCCGTGCCAAGCGCAGCCACTGGTACATTCACCGGGCCAGGTGGGGACGGGGCCAGGCAGCAGGCGGGGGTAGGAAGCAGCCCGGGGCAGGAGATAACCCGGAGAGCTCGGCGTGCTTCGGGGATGACCCCCGCCGAGCCAGTGGTGGGAGACACCCACCACTCATAGGGCCCTGGGCAGGGGCCCGGTGGAGAAGGAGGGCCCGGGCCCCCCCTACCCTGACACCCCAGAGAGGGGAGCCATTTTGGGAGCAAGAGAGACTTGGCCGGTAGGCCACCTTAATCCCCAGGCAGGGGGGCAGTATGGACTAAGGTGCTGGGCCACACTGACCTCCCCCTCTCCCCCCCAACAAGGGGGCAGTATAGACTAGGCCGTTGGGCCATATTGACCCTCAGACAGGGTGCAGTACAGATTCAGCCACTAGGCTACATTTACCCCCCCAGCCAGGGGGCAGTAGAGGCTCAGCTGCTAGGCCACATTTACCGCCTCCCGCCAGGGGGCAGTACAGACTCGGCTGCTAGGCCACATTTACCCCCCAGCTAAGGGGCAGTACGGACTTGGCCGCTGGGCCATATTTCCCCCTCCTAAAGGGGGCGGGGCGTGCAACCCCGTGACACAGCACAACTAGAGATGACCTTGCTTTCTTGTAGTTTTAATTTTATTTCCTCACCCTCCAAACCCAACCTCCCTTCTAGCACAGCTCATCCTGTCACTGTGGGAATATCAATCAATTTGGTCACAATTCTCTTCATGTAACAGTCTCTTGATCACAGCTCACTCCTCCAGCCAAGAGGCTCTCTCTCTTTCAAGGCTGCTGCTAATGCCAACAGCTGCATTTGAACAGCAGAATGGTTTGGCATCTCCCTTAAAGCATTTCACAACTAGTAAACACTTTTTTCTCTACTGACTCAAGAAAGGTCTAATCTCACCTGGATGAGAAATAGTGCTTGCAGTAAGAGGTTAAACAACATGTCAGCAATGATTTTACTGACACTGGAAAAGGGCTGGGGCTTTCTTCCGGAAACTTCAAATGCCAAATCTGCAATGTCCTGAAATAGAGAAAGCTATTTCAGGAAAAATAATTTACAAAGACAATTAACACAAGTGTGTGCATTACTGATCTATATTATCATGCAGATTCTACTGAGTACACTTTCAGTATGCAGTAATAGCTTTAGCTTAGCAGCTTATTGTATGTAGTAAGAAGGGTTTGCACTTTTCATTCAAGGGGCTCAGAGAACTTTGAAAACCTATGTATTGTTAATCCCATTGCCACAAATGGAGAAACTGAGGCACAGAATCCAAAGTCATACAGTAAGCCACTGGCAGAACAGAGTAGAACTCAGGTCTCCCAACTCTCAGTCCTTTTCTGTAATCAAAACCGCATGCAGTTTTGATCTCCCTGAAAACTATCTCCCAATCAACATGAAACACAATGCATACATTCCATAGTGGACCTGCCATCATAAGCAACTATCACAATGCCAGGTCAATCACCACATCTAGAACAATAACCTCTGTGTAATAAAGTTCCTTTCTTGGAATTATTCATATTAGAGCACATGGCTGTCAACACTCTGTCCAAATAAGGGCCACACTAGCAGCTTGTTTGAGCCAGAAGGCTTTATCAAATACACATGAAAGAAAGCAGGTTACAGCTCATTTATAACAGAGGTGCCAATCTGTGGAGACAACATGTTCCAGCATGCAATGTCTCATCTCAGTCTGACTGGTCACCTTCCATACTAAAAAATAAAGGAGGCTATGTGGTGTACTCTTGCTTTATGGTCTTAAGTAAGCCACCCGTAACACAGCATATACTATGTCACTGGTTTAATGTGAACTTCTGCTCCCATAGTAATGAGGGTTGTTTCTCATCATCCTCACCTACCTGAAACCAGATGGCATTGACAACTTTACTGAGCACAAATAGAGGAAGGACCCAAAGGGCACTGAAAATAGAGGTGAGGATAAATTCCAGCCAAGACCAGACATCACCATGTAGTGAGGGATCACCTTTAAAATAAGAACAAAGTTTCCAATCAGCAACATGCACACAAGATTCTCTGAATTTCAGACCGCACTATCGATAGTTTTAATGGAAAAATAGCCAATAATAGTCTCCTTAGTACAGATGTGATATTCTGGTCTTACTAAAAAGGGAGTCAGGCCTTGTCTACTCAACAAGATACGGTTCAATTTGTTAAGGTCAATTTCTTACCACCTGATTTTGTCATGTCGAAGGTCCATGTCCCTGCTGTGTACAAGAATTCAACGTATTTGAAATAGCGCATCCCCTGTAGGGAGAATGCCATCAACTTTGAAAGCGTTTCACTGTAGGTAGCTATCCCAGTGCCTGTGCCATTTTGCATTCTGGATTATGCTCCCAGTGCACACTGGGACCAAAACAGTGTAGCGGATGGTTCTGGGTTCATGTCTTCAGCATCCCATAATGCACTCATCTATTCTCCCCTCCCCCTTGCCTTAGATCAATGGGAAACAATGTTTTTGCACCCTTTTTGGCCTTGATTACCCACGTAGATGCCATAGCAGCACGAACTTCCCCTTCTTCCTCCCCCTCCCCACAAATCCTGATTAAGGATGTTAAGGACTAGTTGACTAGTCGAGTAGTCGATTTCCCCTCCCCTCGCTACCTCTATCAGATAGAGGCAGCAAAGGGGGGGGGAGGAAAGAAGGGGTACTTCAAAGTGGCAGCGCCTCGCAACTGAGCTGAGGATCAGCTGTGTGGTGCTGCCACTTTGAAACTCCAAGGTGGCGTTTCAAAGGGGCAGCCGCCACAGCTGATCCGCGGCACAGTTGTGCAGCGCTACTCCTTTAAAATACTGAAGCACCGTGGAGCATGGGGCAGCTGGGGACTCCCCAGCTAACCCCGTGTTCTGGGGAAATGCCACGTGGAACCCGAGGTCAGCTGGGGACTCCCCAGCTGATCCCAGGTTCTGGGGAAATGCTGTGCGGAACCCGGGGTCAGACGTGGAGTCCCCAGTCCTCAACAAAGGAATGCGGAAGTGCCTATCAATTAGTCAAGTAGCTGATGGAAATTCCATCAACTACTTGACTAGTCAATTAACCGCAATTTAACATCCTTAATCCAGATGTGCATCAAAGCATTGTGATGTTAATGTCTACCTTGGTGTACCTAATGGTGGAGTATGTCAAGAGTGTATGCACAGCACTCCAGAAAGAGGATAAGGACAAATCTCTGGATGCCATGGCCATGTTGTTCAGACAAATTTAGAAAATTGGAAACGTTGGCAGCATTCAATTCTCTAGAAGCAGCTGAATGCTAATTCTGGTGCTGCCAGACAAGCACAGACTGATGGGACCGCATAGTGCTGCGGATACGTGATGATCAGCAGTGGCTGCAAAACTTTTGAAAGCACAAGACCACTTTCATGGAAATCTGCAAATGGCCTTCCCTGGCCCTGAAGCACAAGGACACCCAAATGAGACCCACTCTGACAGTGGAGAGGCATGTGACAATTGCCCCATGGAAACTTGCAACCCCAGACAGCTACCAGCAGTTGGGAATCAATTTGGAGTGGGGAAATCTACAGTACAGGCTACTGTTACACAATTAGCCAAAGTAATCAGAGAGCAGCAGAATGGGAAAAGTACATGCCACAGTGGAAGGCTTTGCCATGATGGGGTTACCTAACTACAGTGGGGCAATAGACAAAATGCACATCCCCATCTTGGCACCTTGCCAAGGAGTACATAATATGCAAGGGATACTTCTTGATGGTGCTGCAGGTGCTGGTGGAACACAAGGGCCATTTCACTGACATCAAGGTAAGATAGTCAGGAAAGTTGCATTACACGCACATCTTTAGGAACTCCTGTCTCTTCAGAAAGATGCAAGCTGGAACTTTTTTCCCAGACTGGAAGATTAAAACTGGAGTGGTGGAAATGCCAATAATGATCCTTGGGGACCCAACCTGCCCCTTGCTCCTATGGCTCATGAAGCCATACATGGGCAGCCTGGACCACAGTAAGGAGCAGTTCAACTACAGGCTAAGCAAGTGCAGAATGGTGATTGAATGTGCTTTTGGGCATTTAAAGGGAAAGTTTAGGAATCTGCCGACGAGGTCAGACCTCAGTGAATGCAACAGTCCCTTTGTGGTGTCAGCCTGCTGTGTGCTCCATAATATTTGTGATAGCAAGGGGCAAAGTTATCTGGCAGGGTTGAGGCAGAGCACCTAGCCAGATATTTTGAACAGTACATATCAGGGAAATAAGGAGAGCACAGCACAGGGCAGTACATAACAGGGAGACTTTGAAAAAAGTTTTATGAATGGCCAATTTTGAGAGTCATGCACCTTGCTCTCAATGAGGTACCCCTGCATTCAGTATGTTTGCCTGAAATCCCCCACTCCTCCCCTGCAATACAAACAATAAAGAAACTGTTGTTCAGAATTCATGCATATTTATTTAGGGAAGATATCAGGGACACAAAAGGGGACCTCAAGTCGGGGGATAAGAAATGCGAGGACAACCTTTCGCTTCACAATGCCCCAGAGGTTGAATGTGAGAGGCTGTCTTTGAGTCCCCTGCCCCCATGTCGTACAGCTCCTGGGGGTGGAGGCTATGGAACTGGGTGAGGAGGGAAAGTTGTTCTACAAGGGGAGGGGTGCTCTCCAGACATATTGCTATGTGCCCCATCATAGCCATCAGGGACAGAAAGACATTCTCCTGGTGCTTTAATTGCAGTTCTCTGCATACTCTCTTCTCCTGGTGCTCCACTGTCCTCTCTTCCAGCAGCGTATTCCTATACTCCATTTGCTCTTTAAACATGTCCATTTTTGCCTGCAGATTTGTGCAAGCCAGATAGCTGATGGACCTGAAGGAATATGCAGCGAACTCCCTGCTATTCCCACTGCAATGAAAAGTAAAGGCCATACATTACAGGAGATATATTGTGGAGCCTAAAACCTAATCTGTTAACATTCAGCAAAGGTCTCTCTAAAGACAATTGGCAATGTGTTCTGTGCAAGGCCAAAGTTATGCTTTAGAGCAGCCACTGTATACCAGGACACAGCAGAATTCTCAAAGGAACATCTGGACTCTCATAGTTTGAAGGCAGGCATGGTAAGGGGCCTGCCAGCCCACGGTCCTGCAGCTGGGAGGGAGGGAATGGGGTCTAGTTGTGATGGTGGGGAGGCAGAGTGGCAGCTCACGCAGTTTCCCTCCTCTGTGTCCATCATACCCCATTTCCTGGGAGAGTGCTACTTTCCCATATTGCAGGAGGGTGGACAGTCAGTTCATGTCAGCAGGGCAGGGTGGTGGGTCACATGGCTTCCCTCCTCTGTGTCCACCACATCCCACTTCCCAGGAGAGTGCTACTTTCCCATCCCACAGGAGCCTGTGGGGTGGAGGGCAGAAGGGAAAGAAGGAGTGCCAGAGGCTGAAGCCATGCTAGCAGCAAAGGCAGCAGTTAATAGCTTCCCCTCCTCCTTCATCCAGGTTGCCATGCGAGACATCAGTCTTCTCTCAATCACAAAAAGTGATTGCGAGCAGATACTGACTGAATGTGGCCAGAAACATGGTCCTTATGCTACAATGCTTTGTGCTGCAATGATGCCAGACCACTTACTGGTGGCTTGGTGTGGGAAGGTGTCCTATCATGGAGGACCAAATAAGGTAGGCCTCCCCAGAAACCCTGTGACAGGATCAAAGACTTCCTATATGAGAGCTTCATGGAGATATGCAGGGAGGATTCCCGCTCCATCTCCAGACACGTTAAACTGTTCTGAGCCTCCCGCACTCTGTACACGCAGAGTGTGCCACACATCACACTCAATTGCCTTAACCCTCTTGTAGCAAGAAAAAAAAAGTGAACTCACCAGAAGTGCCCTTCCTGGGATCAGTACCCAACTGTGAGAGGAGGGGACTGACACCAAGGTTATAAAAAGTTCTTGGCTCTTGCTGCTCACTGGCTGGCCATTCTCCTCATCGTCCGCCTCCTCCTCCACCCCTATGTTGTCCTCCATGTTGCCGCCCTGAGTGTCTTGGGAGGATTCCATGGTCTGGCTTAGGAAGCTCGTTGGGTCACCCATAGGATAGCATGCTGCTGGTCGTAGAAGCAGCATGCTGCTGGTCGTAGAAGCAGCATGCTGGCAGCGATGCACCAGACCGTCTGTTTGTCTCCTTTGTCTTGTGACAGGACTGCCTCAGCTCCTTTATTTTAACATGGCTCTGCTGGATGTCCCCGGTATATCCTTTCTCTACCATGGCTTTTGCCATCTTTTGCTCGTTCGGAGCTCCGAGAGAATGGATTCCTCTCCCCATGCCTTGATGGAGGTCCAAGGTTTCCTTCACACTCTATGCTGGTGCTCTTCTGCACCCTTGGGAACTGAAGATCATGGAACCTGAACTCATGGCCACGTGTGCTGCTCAGGTGTCCTCACAACGCTGGCCACAGGAAATGAAATTCAAACTTTCTTGGAGCTCTTCCTGTTCACCTGGAGAGCAGTAGTCACAAGTTCTGTCCAGAGTGGTCACAGCCTCCCGGAGGTCAAGAACACTGACTTTCTCAATGCTGGATCAACACTACTGTAAATTCAGCCATGCATTGTTGAATTTTGCATTACTCCTTATGAAAACCAGGAGTACCAAAATCAACTTCAGCAGCTCTTTAAGTCAATGGAATGGGCTTAGTAGAGTGGACTCATTGTTTAGAAAATTGACTTTATGTGGCTAAATTCGACCTAAACTCCTAGTGTAGACCAGGCCATATATAAAACCAGGAAGGGCCATTTCCTCCTACCCTTCTTTACAGACCCCTTTTCATGCACCTGATAATTAGCTAATAATACCCTAGCAGCAGTACTTCCATAAGAAACCAGTGGTTAATCCTAAGGGAACATATGCTTTGAGGCTGCTAGTTCAAAAGCAATGGCTTTCAATTTCTTGTGTTATAAGCAAGAATATAGTTGCTTCTTCCAACATTAGGAATAAGGTTTCTGGATTTGTCATTTATTTGTGGAAAACGTAAGTGGATGGGAAGAGAAAGCATTTAATAATTAAAATGTTGTACAATAGACACATGGGAAGATCTTGCCTATACCTCAATACTATTTTGAACGGATATTATCAAAGCTGTATGGTTTGGCTTTGAAGAGATGCAAGTCCCAGAAAAAAAGATGGGGTTCTCTTTCATTTTGATGGATAACTCTCTGGGTTTCTGATACTTATAGTGAGATTCCTGGACTTATCTGCTCCTCAAGTGCTCATTCTCATCAGTATTCTATTCCTTGCTCTGCCTGAACTTTAAGAAATAACAGTTACAGCATATATATCATGAGAGATCAGACACCTGAACAGTGGATAAGAGTGCACCCAGTAGCAGGAAGAAAAGGACAGACATAAGAATACAATGACAGAATGGAATAAGGCAAGAGACAGTGACAGCAAAAGGGAAAGAAGATGAACAAAGACCGGGGGGGGGGGGGGGGAGAGAGGGGAGAAAGCAAGAAAAAAGAAGGTAGGATAGTATTAAACAGAAGAGAACTAGAGGATGGGAAAGACAGGTCAGAAGACATAGGGTAAAGGTAAACGATTTTCCTGGGTAAGTACTGTGGCAGGACACCTCTTTTCTCACACCAGCCGTAGCGCTTTCCCCCCAGGCAATGGCAGACCTGAAGTAATCAGCCCTACTCAAGCAGAGTTTGCTTTCCCCCTTCTGTGTTCTCTTGGTTGTATTTTCAGGGTAGGCCTGGGGGTCAGCCTAAGGGGTGATCCTCCACCAAACAAAAAAAGGAAAGAGCCTCAAACAACCACCCAGCTGGGTACAAAGGTGTGTGTGTGTCCCCATGGGTGCTCCACTGTAGGTGACAGGTCGCCTGGAGTTGCAGATCAGAGCCTTACAAAGCAGTTCCCCTCACTGAGCCACACATGCACAGGAGGCGTCTCCCATCGCTCCCGCCCAAGTGTGTTGCTCGCTCTCAGTTCTTCGTCTATGCCCGAGTAAATAAGACACCAAGCAGAGGGGAGGAAGGGAGGGTTGTGGAGCACCCACATCTTGAAGAACAGTTGTTACTGTACAAAGTGAGTAACTCCCTTTTCTTCTTTGAGTGATGTCCCCACGGGTACTCCACTGTAGGTAACTATAGAGCAGTATTCAATCTGGATGAAGGGAGTTGGAGTCTCAGTCTGGCAGTGGTGGATAAAACTGTGGTAGCCACCGCTGAATCAGAAGCGAGTTGAAGTAATATGGCATAATGTTTAGCAAAAGTGTGGTCTGATGACCATGTCACAGCTTGATAAATGTCTATTAGCGGAACGTTGTTCAAGAAAGCCATGGAAGCAGCTGTAGCCCAAGTAGAATGTGCTTGTGATGGATGCTGTAATGGCCAACAGGGTATGACACTTAACTATGCATGTCGATATCTACGTTGAGATACGCTGGGATGAAATGGGTGTCCATTTTGAGCATTCCGCGATGGATATAAAAAGTCTTCGAGATTTACGAAATGCTCGTGTTCTTTCCAGAAAGAAGGCCAATGCTTGTCAGATATTAAGAGTCTGTAGGGTAGCATCTTGCGGTGAGGCGTGGGGCTTTAGGAAAAAGGTAGGTAACACAATGGGTTCATTCACACGGAATGGTGTACAGACTTTTGGTAAAAATGCTGGATGAGGTCTCAGTGTGACACTGTCTTTTGTAAAAACTGAGTATGGGGGTTCCGCCATAAGGGCCCCAAGTTTTCCTACTCTCCTTACTGAAGTGACAGCTAGTAAAAAGCAGACTTTCATAAAGAGGAAGGGTAGTGCAACAGTGGCCAACTGTTCAAAAGGTCAAATAATCCAGAACAAGATTCAAGTCCCATAAGGGAGGTGGGGTCCTATGAGGTGGGAATATGTTGTGGAGGTCCTTAAGGAACCTTTTAGTGATAGGATATGCAGATATGGAGAAACCATCAAATGGGGTGTGAAAGACTGTTACTGTGGAAAGATGGACCCTTAGAGATGAGAGTGAAAGCCCCAACGTCCTAAGATTTAGGATGTAGTCTAGGATGGTGTTCAGTGGGGACATCCATGGTTCTCTCTCAGTCCTCTGAAACCACTGAGAGAAGCGGACTTACATTTTTGCATGTAAGTCTTTCGTGTAGATGGTCTCCTGCTATGAAGGAGAACGTCTTTCACCCTCTGAGAACACTGGTCTTCTAATTCTGTGAACCATAGAGTAGCGACGCCTGGAGATGAAGAGTACTGAGTTGTGGATGCAACATCGTCCCATAGTTCTGGGAGAGAAGGTTGCATCAGCGTGGCAGTCAGTAAGGAGGTTGAATCGCTAGCTTGTGGAGGTATGGAGACCAGATCTGGCACGACCATGACGGGGCTATGAGGATGACATGCACGCAGTCTGTGCAGAGCTTGTGTAGGACTCTGGGAATAAGCGGTATGGAGGAAAAAGCATAATGCAGAGGAGCTGTTCATTTGATCAGAAATGCATCTCCTAGGGAGTGTCTGCCAAGTCCCACTCAGGAACAGAATTGGGGGCATTTTGTATTTTGGGGAGAAGCGAAGAGGTCTATTGATGGCCTCCCTCATTTGTAGAATATTGAGTTGGTGACCTCTAGATGTAGTTCCCATTCGTGGTCCACGGAGAAGATGCAGCTCATGGAGTCCACTGTGATGCTGCTGGCCCCAGGTAGGTAAGATGCTGTGAGTGAAACCTGGTTGCAGATGCATCAATTCCATAGGCCGATGGCCTCTGCACATAGGGAACAGGAGCAGGCACCGCCTTGCCTGTTTATATAAAACATAGTGCAGATGTTGTCTGTAAGGATTCAAACTGTACGGCTGACAATTTTGGGCGCAAAATGTGCACATGCATTTCTTACTGCCCTCAGCTCCAGTAGGTTGATGTGCAATGATGTCTCATGAGGAGACCATTTGCCTTGGACCAATTGGTCGTTCATGTGGGCTGCACAGCCTAGGAGAGATGCATCTGTGGTAATCTGTACCATGGGATTGGCTTGATGGAATGGGACCCCTGCCAGGAGACTGCCCGCTAATGTCCACCATCGTAGAGATGTGAGAATGTCTGGAGGTACGGTAACTCTTGTTTCGAGAGTGTCGAGATGGAATGTACACGGTTGCTATCCATAGTTGAAAGCAATGGAAGTGCAGACTTATATGACAGACCACGTAAGTCATTGCAACCATATGCCCCATCAGTCGGAGGCACATGAGTATCGTGGTAGAAGGGGTCATGGATATTGTGTTTATGAGGTCTTGTATAGCTATGAAGCGTTGTTGAGGTAAGTATGCACAGGCCAAGATCGAGTCTAGGCGGGCGCCTATAAATTCTATGCCTTGGACTGTGTGCAGTATTGATTTCTGTTCATTGATTAGTAGGCCTAGACAAGTAAGGAGAGCTCTGGTTATATTTATCATGGAGGTGGTTTCTTCACATGACACCCCTTTTATCAGGCAGTTGTCGAGGTATGAGCGTGACCCTGTTGGTGATGCATGTCGTGAGGAAAATGTGGTCATCTGGTCATCATCAGGTAAAGGACCATGGTGAGACTGTTCTGGAGATTTTAGTATTTGAGGAGAGCCACGAGCTGAGGACATTGCAGGCGATAGAGCTGCAGAAGGGGGACATGTGTGCTGGTGCCTGCTAAGATCATCAGCCACTGACTGTGGTGTCTCTGCTGCTTCCCGCCTCAGTTATGGGTCAGTGTGCACCGTTGGCATGGGTGTGGGGGCATGTGGCACTGCTGGAGCCGGTGCTGCTTTAACTGAGCAAGCCGACTTTCCTTGCAGCACCACGACTTTTTGTGGTGCCAGCTTTTCATGCGGTGCCACATGCATGGAATGCTCTCGGGCTTCTCTAGGCACCAAGGAAGCGCACACCAGTCCCGGCGTTAGCACTGAGGTTCTGCCAGCCACTTTGGTAGTGGAGGTCCCCTCTCTCTCTCTCTCTCTCTCCCCTGATTGAAGAGGAGGAAGGTGGAAGAGAGCATGACTGAGAGGCTCTATTTTTGGAAGTTTTTCCAAGGAGTGAGGAGGCTGCTGTCTTTTGCGGTGGGTCTTCCCGCGATCGGGAGGCATTCTGTGCCTTATCAAATAATATCATCCTGAGGTGGAGCTATCTTTCCTAGCTCTCGCAGTGAGGGATGAACAATGATCACATTTCTGTCGTGCATGGGTTTCCGCCAAGCACCATATGCATAGTGAGTGGCTATCTGATACTGGCATAGGCTTTGCACTCCTCGCATTTTTGAAGCTCAAGGAGCCCGACATATTAAATTGTCTGTGATACTTATTTATTTCCTTGTTGTTTTAGTTTGTTTTCCTTCTTTCTTTCTTTCTTTCGAGAACAGGGAAGAGCCGGTAGAAATCCGAAACATGCTGCCCCTGAGCAGCAAAGCCGCATTCAGGTCTCTTTTTGGTAAATTAAACTATTATTAAACTATTGAGCTAACTATTATAAAAGTAATAAAGATAACTGTCTAAGTGTAATGTACTGTGAAGCACTAAATGAGGTAATAGGCTGAGAGGGCAGATGTTGAAGCTCTGTCCGCTGACGAGGGCGGTTAAAGAGGAACTGAAATGGAGGGGTTGAGCCACGCAAGCAACACACTCAGGCAGGAGCGGCGCAAGAAGCCTCCTGCGCATGTGCAGCTCAATGGGGGAAACTGTTTTGCAAGGCTCCGATCTGCAACTCCGGGCGACCCGTCACCTATAGTGGAGCACCTACAGGGACATCACTCAAAGAAGAATTTTCACTTCCCCCCTTGCTGGGGCAAGGTATCGTCCTCTTGGTTGCCGTGGGGTATCAGCCGTTCCCTTAGCAGGCACTCTAGTGTAGTTGTCTCCCCTATGGGAAGGAGCACAACCTCTCACCCTGGAGCAACTTATTTCCCTGCTTCCAATAGCCTGTTAGCAGCTTGTCTTTTTCTCTCTCCACCTTGAGAGGAGTGGTTTTTGAAGGCCACAAGCAGCCCTTAATTGAATTCAGGTATTGATCTGAGGTAACCCCTTCTCAGCTGCTATGAAAAAGGCCCTTTAACATTCTAGGGCTAATATAGCCATCTTCCAGGACCTTCCTGCAGCTGTATGGCCTGTCACAATACTTTTATGGCAATCATCACTGTAACATTAGAAGATCTCCCAAAAATTAAAAACAGTCAATATCATGCACTATATCTCCCTTTCTTCCCCAAAAGGTAGAAATACATTATTTGATCAGACAGTCGGAGAGTTTGTGCGTTTGTGTTACTGGAGAACAACTCACTCAGGGAAAAGCAACTCACTCAGTTTTTCCTGAATTTTCAGTGTTCTCTGAAACCAAAAACACTTGGAAGTATTGCTTCTAGCTTGCCACAAGTCAGCAATTATTGGACATGTCTGTGGCTGTTCTGGATCTATGCTGAAGCTCCTCCTCATATGACAGAAAACTGGAAGCAATGTGACTGTGTCAAACTGCTAACAAACAGCACAGTCAGAAGCAGATCCCTGCTCCTGTTGGCATTCATCCCCAAGGTTCAATACATATTACTATTCCCATGCACTGAGTTTTAACATGTTGGATTCTACATTTGTTTTCAATATTAAGACTTAATTTCTATGGGTTTAAGAAGAATCTGAGGACTATGAAAATGAGCAGAGACTGTTCCTGTTACTGTAAATAGTAACACTTAGCATTTGCAGTCCAGGCCACTTAACATAGAAGCACTCTGCATTTAAATATAAAATGAATTGTCTGAGGTAAGAAGTGTTAACAACTTTAGACTTCACTGTCTGGGCAAGAGAACACGCCAATTAAGAAACAACTCATCCCATATCTAATGATAACTTTCTACGTTACATACTGCAAATGCTATGAAGCTAGATCCCTAATAAAGAGAAGGGTGTACAGTTTGTGATGAGCTTCACTGTGAAGAGTATTTAAATGAAGAGTAATTACAAACAGAAGCAGGATTTCTATATGGAGAAAAAATAACTGGGAATCTGGAAATGGATCACTTGATTAACTGTTCTGTTCATTCCTTCTGGGGCACCCGGCACTGGCCACTGTCAGAAGACAGGATACTGAGCTAGATGAACCTTTTGTCTGATCCAATATGGATGTTCTTATGTTCTTATGGAGCATAAGCTTATTGGAGCAGATGCATCTGACGAAGTGGGTCTTTGCCCACGAAAGCTTATGCTCAAATAAATCTGTTAGTCTATAAGGTGCCACAGGACTTCTCGTTATTCTTATATAACTAGTTTCTAAAACATAGGGTTAAAAAATGTCTTCTCCACTTCTCCATCTGTTAGCAAAACTGTTCATCAATCTTTCTGATACACAGTTGGGCTAAGGAAGTCTTTGGAACATTGTTTAACTTTGTCCAGGTATGCTTTTATAGGCTGATATATCCGTTTTCATAATAGAAAAACAAGAAAGAAAATCTGGCTAAGATTTTCAAAGCATCTTAAGTAATATGGATGCTAAGTAATATGGATGTCCAATTCCCATTAATTTTATGGGGACATGAGCATCCAAATCCCTTTCAATTCAACTCAGGATTCGGTCTGTACTGAGCTCTCATATCCCTCACTCAATTCAATGGGATTTGCACCTGCTCAGTATCTTCAGGCATTTAATTGAGGGCAAAAACTCAAGGATGGAGAGGCAGGATGTGGGAGCAGTCTCCTTAGTCTGCTACAAAGATGCTGAAACATGTCACAGACTGTGAAATCAGCCCTCATCCATGAAATCTGTTCTCCCTTACTGCTGAGAGTGGGGCTCCTAGCTGTTAGTCCAGCTGTGCAGTTGTTCCTCCCTTGCATGACCATGACTGGAGGGAAAAATCAGACCCACCTCATGAGGTAGTGCAGAAATTAGGATGGCACACCCTCACTGCTGCACTGCAGCAGGCTGGGAGTTAGGCTCCAGGCTGCCATTCCTTCCTTTTCCCCCACAGCGACTCCTGCTGCAGCCCCAGGCACTGAGCTTGTGGATTCTTCCCACAGCAGATCCCAGCTGCTGCAGCAGCAGGGGCAGTCTGGAATCTGGGCTTCAGCCCTCTGCAGTACTAGTTGAACTTGGGGCAGCCTAGGCTTGGGGCTTCCCCGCTGCAGCCACTCCAGCCAGACTTGGGGCTTCTCCACCACTGCCACTTACAGCCAGGACTCAGCAGCCCAGACTCTGGGTTTTTGCCCCTTCCTGTTCCAGCTGGGACTCGAGGTAGCCTAGGTCAGGGCTTCTACTCCTTTCCACTCAAGCAGGGGCTCAGGGCTTCTACCTCTCCCCTCACCTGCTGCTCCAGCCAGAGTTTGGGGCAGCTCTGCTGCTCCAGCCAGAGTTTGGGGCAGCCCAGGCTCGGGGTTTCCATCCCCCACTCTTCTCCAGCGAGGGCTTGGGGCTTCCACTCCCCTTCCCGTTACTCCAGCTGGAGTTCAGGGCAGTCCCTACACCTACCTCCACCTCCAGAAACCAACTAACTGCAGGAAGCTGTGAGGGTGGCCATGTTGTGATTCGCTGAGAAGAGCAGATCCCAATCTTTTCCATATGGGGACCCATTTTGACAATTCAGAAGACTTGGTGACCAAGGGCAATTCAAAAAAATGTGTGAATGGCTCCTTAAGAGCCACCTGGGGAGACACCTGGCGACCCTTTTGAAATGTAATGGAGACCCATAGGTTGGGAAACCCTGCCTTAGAACAATTCTGCAATCCCTCAACAATCGCATTTTGGGTCGGGACTCCCACGATCACACAAAACCATGAAATTTCAGATGTTTATATCTGAAATTATGAAATTGACCAATTTCAAAACTCTCAGGCCAGACTGACCAGAATGAACCATGGATTTAGTAGGGCCCTGCAGATAATTATTTGCTGAAGAGATCTGGTGTCCTAGCACTCTTGAGAGAAACAAATTATATACTTACCAATTATCTGTGCTGTGACTGACTGAAGTACAGGCATAAATACTCGGTAAAACAAGAGGAGACTTAGCTAAAGGAAAAGGAAAAAGTCAGTAAGGATACCATAAAAGGGTTTTTGTTAATGACATTTACATGTTCATTTCTATTACTCTTATCCCTATCTATCAGCTCAATATGCACGCACTTTACAGAGATTAAATATGAGACAATCAATTGCCTCAATACATACACCTCCTGCAAGAACCCTACTAAAAGGATCATTTAGTCTGACTGCACTGCCATTGTTACGCTGAATGGCTTTGGCAAACGGAGAGGCTGTTGCATATTTGTCACCTAAACACCTCAACTTCAGATAGGACTCATCAACAGCAACGAAGATCCATAAAAAGGTGACTTAAAGGTGTATTTCATGCAGGCATTGTACATTCTCTATTTAATAGCAAAATGTTTGCTAGCCATATGTTAAACATTAAACAACATGATCCATCAATGCAGAGCACTGAACAATAGCTTCTCTACTTAAATACAGCCAGAATATATAACTGAACTGCTTCCTTTCAACATTTCCATGTTGATTCATCACCCACCATGACAAAGTCTAATGGACAATGAAAAGAGACAAGTGATTATTAGGCTACAAAGCACCCATTACAATCATGAATAAACCCTACTTAAACACATTAACAACTACAGTGTTAGGAAAGGTGACATGAATTGTAGTGCTCATCTTTAAAAAAGGGAAGAAGGAGAATCCGGGGAACTACAGATCAGTCAGCCTCGTCTTAGTCCCCAGAAAAGTCATGGAAGAGATCTTCAAGGAATCCATTTTGAATCACTTGAAGGACAGGAAAGTGATCAGGAATAGTCAACACGAATTCACCAAGGGCAAATCATTCCTGACCAACCCGATTGCCTTTTATGACGAGGTAAGTGGCTCTGGGGATATGGGGAAGGCAGTGAACGTAATATACCTTGACTTTAGCAAAGCTTTTGATACCGTCTCCCACAGTATTCTTGCCAAAGAGTTAAGATGTATGGATTGGATAAATGGACTATAAGGTAGATAGAAAACAAGCTAGATCAAGGCTACTCAACTTTGGAAGCCCTGAGGGCCACAATGATACTCACAGCACATGCCGAGGGCCACAACTTAAGTGTGGTTGCATATACAAATATATGCAAATAGCTTCTTTCACACTGATGGGCATGAATACAAAGATTAAGACAAGACTACACAACACACACGCCCCATTTAAGTCAGTTCTGCTGATATTAATAAAATGCAATATTTACCTGATTTCCACCCATAATGACAGCACTTTTAATGAGCAATGACAGTCCAGGAATTTAACTTCTAAAAACACATATCAACAGAAAACCATTATATTGACTACTTTTTTGTTTTGGCTCCGCGTAAACCCAAACCACACTATGGGCCGCAACAAACAGGCCACGGGCCACATGTTAAGTAGCCTTGGGCTAGATGGTCAGGCTTAATGGGTAGTGATCAATGGCTTGATGTCTGGTTGGCGATCAGTATCAAGCACAGTATCCCAAGAATCAGTTCTAGGGCCAGATTTGTTCAACATCTTTATTAATGACCTGAAGAAGGGAATGGATTGCATCCTCAGCAAGTTCACAGATGATAGATACTAAGCTATGGAGAGAGGTAGATATGCTGGAGGGTAGGGATAGGACCCAGACTGACCTAAACAAATTGGAGGATTGGGCCAAAAGAAATCTGATGAAGTTCAACAAGGTCAAGTGCAGAGTCCTGCAGTTGGGACAGAAGATTCCCAAGCACTGCTACAGTCTAGCAGTAGATAGTAAAGCAGCAGATAGTAAAAAATAGACCTGGGGATCATAGTGGATGAGAAGTTGGATATGAGTAAACAGTATGCCCTTGTAACCAAGAAGGCGAACTGGCATATTGGGATGCATTAGTAGGAGCACTGCCAGCAGATCAAGGGAAATGACTATTCCCCGGTATTCAGCTCTGGTGAGGCCACATGTGGAGTAAAGCATACAATTCTGCCCCCATTACAGAAAGGATGTGGATGCACTGTAGAAAGCCCAGCAGAGGGCAACAAAAATGATTAGGGGGCTGGAGCACATGATTTATGAAAAGAGGCTGAGGGATTTGGGCTTATTTAGTCTACAGAAGAGTGAGGGAGGATTTTATAGCAGCCTTCAACTATCTTAAGGGAGGGTTCCAAAGAGGATGGGGAGAGGCTGTTCTCAGTGGTGACAGAATGTGGAGCAATGGTCTCATGTTGCAGTGGGAGAGGCCCAGGATGGATATTAGGAAAAACTTTCATTAAGAGGGTGGTGGAGCACTAGAATGAGTTACCAAGGGAAAAGGTGGAATCTCCATCCCTAGAGGTTTTTAAATTCCATCTTGACAAAGCCCTGGCTGGTATGATTTAGTTGTGATTGGTCCTGCTTTTAGCAGGGGCTTGGACTCAATGACCTCTTGAGGTCTCTTCCAACCCTATGATTCTATAAATTTAATATTCGATTCAGTGGAGCAGCACTGCAGACTTCATTTAATCAGCAAACAAGCAGATTAGGAACTTGAGAAACAGATTCCAGATTAATATAGTGATTTGCTCGGGCAATGCAGTGGTTCTATTATCTATTTTTAGGCGGGTATCCCCTTAATATAAAATTGCAAAACTTAGGAAACCTTCTGGTTTCTCTCAATTCATAGTGCCTTCCAACTTAGAAGGGCAAGCAAGCTGACATAGCATCTTTGAAATCATAAAAGCATTGAAGCAGTGCCCTGGTTTACTTTTTAAGTTAGGGAAAATAAACCACTTACCCAGAATACGCCTCCATTCCATGCACAACACTGAAAAATCCGGCTTACTATCCGAGGTTCACTGGAGAGTGATAACACACATACACACACGTGAGATTATATCACTGTAGCTACTTCTCTTTCAGCAAATTACCCCCAGCCTCCTAGATCACTGAGAACCACTTTTATACAGTATCTTAAATAAGAATCTGCTAGAGGCCTCCAAAAAACCAGTATAACACCAACCTAATTCTAATATTTATTACGAGAGGATTAACCCAGTGCTGCTCAGGTCCTTCTGGGGGCTCAAGAATCAGGGTAGAGTGTTGGGAGGCATGGGGGAAGAAGGGAGCTCAGAGCAAGGCATGGTGGGTGCAGGAGTCATGGTAGGGTGTGGGGGAAGCAGGATTCAGGGCAGAGGGTTAAGGAGGTCGGGGGGGGGGCTCAGAGTAGAATATGGTGGGTGCAGGAGTCAGGGCAGGGGGTTGGAAGCTATGGGGAGCTCAGGGCAGAGGACTGGGTTGGGTTGGGGGGGGGGGTGTCGCCACCAAGCTGGCCGGGCAGTGGCTCCCCAAGGTTGGCCAAAGGCCATGCTGGCTGGGCAGAGGCTTCTCGGGGCTGGCTGAGGCAGCATGACCTGTGGTGCCCAGCCCGCCACCCCCTGGAGACAGTGTTAACTGGCCAGGCTGCAGCTTCCCAGGGCTGGCTGGGGCAGTGGCTCTACAGTAGGGATATAAGCGAATAGTCGAGTAGTCACTTATCCAATAAGTCTTGGCTTATTGGGTAGTTGAGTTGACTACTAGCTCCACCCCACACCTTGCTGCCTCTGTACTGGCAGGGGGGAAGGAGGAGCCAGTACTGGGGGGAGCTGTCTCCACGGTGCTGCCTGCCCCACCTCCCCACACTGCTGCCTCTAATAGACAGTGGCCGTCCGGCAGATTCCCTGGGGCTGGTGGGGGCCAGCCACTCTGTTCCCAGTGCAGCTGCCCTCCTGTGGTCATTCAACAGCTTGACTGTCGCTGCTAGAAGATCCTTCCCCTTTCATTTGATTAGAAATAATCAAATGCCAGGTACATCCCATCGTCTTGACAAAACCAAAATCTGACCTTGCTTTAAG
This sequence comes from Pelochelys cantorii, assembly GCA_032595735.1. Lineage (NCBI taxonomy): Eukaryota > Metazoa > Chordata > Testudines > Trionychidae > Pelochelys > Pelochelys cantorii. The sequence goes on along the minus strand of CM064352.1, from coordinate 14,068,620 downwards.
TTATAAGAAGCGGCAGCTGTATATCAAATTTGGTATATATCATCCTAGCATTTAGGAGGAGTTCTTGGACAGACACGCACACAGGGTACGTCTAGACTACATGGCTCCGTCGATGGAGCCATGTAAAGTAGTTTACTCGGCATAGTCAAAGAAGCGGGGATTTAAATAATCCCCGCTTCATTAAAATAAAAATGGCCGCTGCGCTGTGCCGACAATTAGCTGATCCAGCACAGCGCGGCAGTCTAGACGCGGCGCGGTCGACAAGGGAAGCCTTTGTCCACCGCTCTGGTATGCCTCACAGCGGTTGACAAAGGCTTCCCTTGTAGACTGCGCCGTGTCTAGACTGCCGCGCTGTGCCGGATCAGCTGATCGTCAGCACAGCGCGGCGGCCATTTTTATTTTAATGAAGCAGGGATTATTTAAATCCCCGCTTCTTTGACTATGCCGAGTAAACTACTTTACATGACTCCGTCGATGGAGCCATGTAGTCTAGACGTACCCACACACGCAAACACACACAAACTCTTAAATATATAGCAAAAGTCAGCAGCACTGTACTTCTCCAACAATTCACCACATAAATTCATGACATATGCTCTCTGCAACACATGTTAATTAACTCTGATAGAAAACTAATCACGTCCATCAGAAAGTCCATTTCAAATTAATGTTAACTCCTAGCAGAAATTATATTAAAATTAAGATTATATAGTAGTAAATTAGAGTAAAAGACTTTACAAAGATGCTGTAATTATTCATAAAACAAGCATTAGAAATCCAGGAAATTTAAAACTAAAGGTTCACTCTAAAAATCTAAACCTGTAAAGGCACAGAAATGCACAGTTAAGACATCCATAGAGTTATACAATTACTGCATAATTTATCTGCAGGCCCAGGTTACACTGAACTGATTTTTAAAGATGCATTCAATAATTAAAACTTTAACTAAACAACGCTTGTGGTCTGTGACATTCAATTTTCAATATGAACATGCGCCCAATGTGGTGTTTGCTCCAAATTTTGTATAAAGTGTGTCAAGTGACGTGTCTATTGAAAGATTATGGTTTCCTGATTTTTTATACTATTCATATACTTGTATGATTTTTGTATTTACATTTATGAGTATAGGCTATGTACTTGTATTTCAAATGTCTGCTTCTGGAAGATCAATAGGCCTCACCCACCTATTTGTGGGAGGGTAGAGAGTCGGGTGAATAGCAGTACAATCTGCATCTGAGGAATTTTCTGTGAACATTTAGACTGGGAGGTAGGTAATGGCAACTTGCCTAAAAAGGACATGGACAGGTGACTTGCCCATTTGACAAACTCCATCTTTAGAAGGTACTTTCACACAAGGGGAACAGTGGAATTCCATCCACATGGGCAAGATTATAAAAAGGGCCCTCCGGGTTCCTCTTCTTTGTCTTTATTCCAGATCATTTCAAAAACATCTTTACTATTAATTGGGCCCAAAAGGACTGATAACTCATTCTAGCAAAGGATGTATTCCAGATACTTTTAAAACAGCAGTTTATTTCAACTCTGCTATGAGCCTGCACCAGGAATTTGGTCACTGGTGTATGTGATTTGTTCCCTTTAACAATTTTACTCTGAACTTTTTTATTTATTGATAAAAACTTTAAATTTTAGATTCTCAACAACTGGCACAGTGTGCTCTTTTGGGTAAGTTGACCTAGGAACATGGATGGTCCTTCAGGATTGGAAGAACCTGTTCAGATTTGGTGAGATTGGTTTTCATAACCTGTCATCTATGGTACTGGTTTTGGCATAGGAAAAACTGGATTGTCTGAGGGGATTGCTTGTGTGACTTCTAACTGGACAGTGTGGCAAACAGAAGCGCTCTTTGTAACTGGTTTGGTGTGCCTTATAGTGGATGACCCCCAGTCTTGGGCTATAAGTAGCCCTGTTTCTAAGCAATTTACTCTTAACTCATCATATTACATGGTCCCATTTAACATAAGAATGGCCATACTAGATCAGACCAAAGGTGCATCTAGCCCCATCTTCCAATAGTGGCCAATGCCAGGTGCCCCAGAGGGAATGAACAGAACAGGTAGTTATCAAGTGAGCCATCCTCTGAAGAAAAAATAACCAGGAAGCTGGGGGCACCTGGCATTGGCCATTGTCAGAAGACAGAATAATGGGGTAGAAAGACCTTTGAGCTAACCCAGTATGGACATTCTTACAATACAAAAACAGTGTTTAAAAAAAAAAGTCCTCCCTGCTTCCCAATCTGCTAGCAGAACTGTCCATCAATTTTTCTATCAAGTCATTGGAACTTTTTAAAACTTTATTCAGATGCGCTTTTTAAGGCCCATTCCCAGCTTCTAGCAACAAAGGTCAACCCTGCCCATCCTCGCTCACAGCCACTGATGAACGTATCTTCCATGAATTGACCTTATTATTTGAACCCTGTTATAGGATATAAGATATTTTGGCCTTGGAAAGGGTTCAGAAAAGGGCAACTAAAATGATTAGGGGTTTGGAACGGGTCCCATATGAGGAGAGGTTAAAGCGACTGGGACTTTTCAGTTTAGAAAAGAGGAGACTGAGGGGGGATATGATAGAGGTATATAAAATCATGAGTGGTGTGGAGAGGGCCGATAAAGAGAAGTTATTTATTAGTTCCCTAAATAGAAGAACTAGAGGACACCAAATGAAATTAATGGGTAGCAGGTTTAAAACTAATAAAAGAAAGTTCTTCTTCACACAGCGTGTAGTCAGCCTGTGGAACTCCTTGCCAGAGGAGGCTGTGAAGGCTAGGACTATAATAGAGTTTAAAGAGAAGCTAGATAATTTCATGGAGGTTAGGTCCATAAAAGGCTATTAGCCAGGGGATAAAATGGTGTCCTTGGCCTCTGTTTGTCAGAGGCTGGAGAGGGATGGCAGGAGACAAATCGCTTGATCATTGTCTTCGGTCCACCCTCTCTGGGGCACCTGGTGCTGGTCACTGTCGGCAGACAGGCTACTGGGCTAGATGGACCTTTGGTCTGACCCAGTACGGCCATTCTTATGTTCTTATAGTGGTGACACCCTTTTTCAAAGAGTTTCCACTGGTTGACGAATATGCTGTATGAAGAAATACTTTTGGTTTCAAACCTGCTGCCTATTAATGTAATTTGGTGACCCCCTAGTTCTTATGTGATGAGAAGTAAATTGCACATCCATATCTACTTTCTCTATAAGTGTCATGCTTTTATAGACCTCAATCATATCTCCCCTAGACCATGTCTACACTTACTGGAGAATCAATGCTACGGAGGTCGATCTTTTGGCGTTTGACTAATAAGTAGGTCTAATAAGGACCCGTGAAATCAAATACCGAGGGTGTCCCCATCAACTCTGGTACATCTCAAATTTGCAAGGAGTAAGGGAAGTCAACAGGAGAGTTTTTCCAGTCAACCTCCCACTGTGAGGACACTTGAGAAATATGGTTTAAGATACATCTTCTCCAGCTATGTTAAAAACAGGTAGGCCTGTGGCACCTTAGAGACTAAACAAAATATATAGAATCATGAGCTTTCATGGGCAAAACCAATTTCATCAGATGAATATATTCATCTGTATTTTATGTAGCTAGAGTTGCGTATCTTAAGCCAACCTTCTCCTTTACGGAAGATATGGCTTTAGTTGTCTCTTTACCAAGCTGAAAAGACCCAGTCTTATTAATCTCTCCTCATAAGGAAGCTATTCCATACCTCGAAGGGCATAGCATATCCCTTTTCTACCAGGCCAAGAACCCAACGATCCAAGGTAATTTTGGACCAGGCCGGGAGGAAATGGGAGAGCCGTGACTCAAAAGGTGGCTTTATAATGGAGGCTGGGATGCAGTCCTCGAGCATGTTTTCAAAACAACGCCTTTGGTTGTTGATTAGAGGGCTGGGTGGGCCCTCTTTCTGGGTCCAACCTAGACCTCCTATGCCTATTTCTGTTGGAGTTGCCATTGAAGATGCTTCCCCTCCTCCTACCTCGGTCTGGTCTAAAGGGTTGTTGGAAGGGTCTCTGGGCCATCCTAGGGAGCAGAGGCCTACGTTGGGGGCCAGGGTATGAATCCCCAGAGATTTAAGAGTGGCCCTAGAATCTTTTAAGGTGTGCAGCCATGAATCAGTGTGCTCCAAAAATAGTCCTGTGCCCTCAAAGGGTAGGTCCTGTAGGGTGGTCTGGACTTCGGATGGTATCCCTGATACCTGCAGCCAAGCACTGCACCTCATGACCACCCACGTGGCCACTGTCCAGGCAGCTGAATTGGCAGCATCCAGTGCGGTCTGGAGTGCTGTGTGGGATACCACTCTACCCTCTTCCAGCAAGGCCCCAAATTCTTGCCTCTCCTCCTGAGGAAGGCAGTCCCTGAACTTGTCCATTGTTGATAGCGTGTTATACGTGTATCTGCTTAGCATAACCTGCTGATTCGCAATGTGGAGTTGGAGCCCCCCTGCTGTGTAAGCTTTCCTGCCCAGTAGGTCTAACTTTTTTGGTTCCTTGCTCTTCAGCGTAGGACCTGGGGGGCCTTGTCTCTCCTTTTGGCCAGCTGCCTGGATCACAAGTGAACCTGGTGTTGGATGGGAATAGAGATGTTCATGATTTAACTGCGGGAAGAATTATCGCTTCTCCACCCCTTTTGGGGTGGGAGGGATTGAGGCCAGGGTGTGCCACAGTCTCTTAGCTAACTTGGACACCGTCTTATTCAGCGGCAGTGTCACCTTGGCTGGAGTGTCTGCTGTAAGAATGTCTGCCATGGGGTCCAGGTCCTCAGTCACCTCCTCCACCTGCCCCCCCTAGGTTAGTTGCCATCCAGTGGAGTAGGTCTTGATGCACCCTGGCATCCACGGCTGGCATCGCAGGGGCTGGGTCGACTAGTGCTTCGTCTGGTGACGACAATGAGGACTCCCCTTGAGGGGGAAGGACCTATTGTTGCTCGGTGGTTACCGGCAGGAGGACTTGTGGAGCCCCTTGTTGGCATTGCACTGACCTGGCCACCTTGTGGAGCCCCTTGTTGGCATTGCACCGACCTGGCCCCCTCTGTGCAGGTCAAACGACCTGCTTCCAATTCTGGTGGTCTGGTTAGACGGGGGGCACCCTTGGGCTGTGTTGGGACTGAAACGTGTCCTAATTGTTGTGGCCCCTGGGCCTTGTGGTATGCCCAGGGTATCCAGAAGGGCCACTATTGGTTAGGTTGCCATTGTGGCGGCAGGATTGGAGGGAAGTAGGGCTGTGACGCCTGGACCGGTATGATGATCGAGACCGGTGCCAGGATCTTGACCTGTAGGACGAGTGCCCTGAACATGCTGATTCAGCCTCCAACTCAGAAGAGTAGTCTGAAGCCGATCAGGGCAGTGCCATAGATGTTATCCCGCCGCTCTCCGGTACCATGTGCCTTGTCAGTGCAGCTGGCTTGCCCCAATGTGTCCGCACCGGACCTAGACCTGGTGGTGCCGGTGGCGACATCAGTATCGGTTGCATTAGTGGCACTGCGGAATAAGGCGCTCCCATAGTGATCGGTGCCAGGACAAGCAGAGCCTCCATCAGTGATGCCAAGGTCAGTAATGTTCCTGGTACTGGCAGGGTTGGTGCCGGTTGGACCTGCGGTACCATGTACACAGGTGGCACTGATGTGAACAGTGCCGATGACAGAAGTGGTACACCGCAAGTGTAACCCAAGGTCGGTGCTGGTACCAGTGTCGGTATCAGTGTCAGAGCCAGTGCCAATACCAGTGCTGTCATCAAAGACAGTGTCGGTGCCAGTGCTAGTATTAGCATCAGCACCACGGACCAATGCGGCACCATGGTGGGAGGCGGGACCGGACCCAAGCTCAGTACGGACGCTGCACCCAGGGCTGGCCTTGGTTGTCCTGACGGTGCATTTGACTCTGGTGCCGGAAGTGGGGGATGGTGACCTTCACCCACGATCAATCCGGGCCCCTGGGCCGCAGCGAGCTCCATCAGCTCCTGTGCCACGTCAAAAGCCCCTGGTGTCAACGGTTGATGGAGCTCCACAATTTCCGGCTCGGACACTGGACCCTCCGTATGCTTCGTGCTCAACCGGTGCCGATGCAGCTCGGAAGCATCATGGTGAGGGCCCTCGGCCAGGTGACCATCCTTATGGCGCACCTTTGGTCGCATCTTGCTGGGGACCTTCCCCTATGCTTCTTCCTTGAGTGTACCGGTGATTGAGATCGGTGCCTCGATGATGAAGGCCTCGCTGGTGCCGGTTGTCTCAGTGCCACCAATGGCTCTCTAACAGACCCTGGTGCACTATGGACACTCGGCGCCGCATCCAGTACTGATGGTTGGAGAGCTGACTCCATTAAGAGGAGCTTCAGGCAGGAGTCATGTTCCCGGTTCGTTCTGGGCTTGAAGCTCCTACAGATCTGGCATCTGTCCATGCGGTGACCCTCTCCCAAGCATTTCAGACAGGCATCATGTGGGTCACCACAGGGCATCGGCTTTGTGCACTTCAAATAAGGTTTGAAGCCATGCATTACCTCCCCCGGAGAGGAGAAAAGAGAAAAAAAGAGGGAATTCCCACTGAGAGAAACACTAATCACAACAAACTATTTACAAGTACTAAACTAAGAGTTATGCAAACACTAAGGGAAGAACAAATAGAGAAGCACTCCAGCTACTGTCACGTGCAGTAAGAAGGAACTGAGAGGGTGGAGGGCCACCAGGGGTATATGTATACCGACGCCACTCCAGGGGGCTCCCTGGCCGGCCCAATGGGTACTGCTAAGGAAAAAAACCTCCAGAAATCCGTGCACGCAGCACGCACGCACACCTAAATGGAATGGACATGAGCAAGCACTCAAAGAAGCAGGGCTTTGGAGCGGAGCCCGGAGCTGGAGCGCAGAGCAGTGGAGCTGCAGGTTTTTGCCCGGAGCTGGAACAGAGCCGGAGCACAGAAAATCTTGACTGCTCCACTGCTCCAGGGCTTTTTTTTTTTTCCCCATTTTCAATCCAAAATGAATGATATTTTAGCAAGAAAGTCCTAAAGGTGCAAAAAGCTTTCAGATTGTATAACCATTGATATTAACATTTACTTTACCACTTTACATAATATGTCACAGTTATTCTCACTTCAGCTGAAATCAAGATTTAATGTACAGATACAAAATTACAAAGTTTTTTGGAGATATGTTTTATTAAAGAATCAGATAATTATCAGACATCCGTCAACACTGCAGACTGCTCCCACCCGTGTGCCAAGGTTAGGCGAGTACGTACACGCATAAATTAGTCAGATAGTTAGATTAGTATGTGTTTATTTTCAACCTTGTAACGTGTAGCCTTGTTACTTCCCAACAATTAATGTTGTAGAACAGCGATAGTACGTACTAACGCTACAGCACATACCAAATTTCATTGATATATCTATATTAAAGCGTTTTTGAGATACTAGTTAAAAACTTGGAAAATATTTCAAATATGAGGCAAAATAGAAAACTGACGCAGCTAAACGACATTCATCTGGCTCTTTGAAAACTCCTGGAGAAAAGATTTTTTGTGGCGCTTCATCTGAAAAGAAACCCAAAATTGAGCAAGCAAAACTTGACTCATATTTGAAGTCCTCAAAGGTTACAGTCTCCATGGATGCCAATACTTTCCATGAAGGGCTGATGGAAATTGTTTGCTTGAGTTCAACACCACTCATTACCTTCAGGCTAAAGAACAAAGGATTCGACAGGGCACGATGCGGTTCATCATTTAGCTGTCAGCACAGCTGAGTCTGGTCGCGAAGAGCTCATGAAAGCTTTGGAGCAAAAACTGTGCTACCTGAAAATGGATGTGGCAACCCGTGGAAACAGAAATTTCCTTGAAATCAATGCTCAGTACTACGAAGAAGGAAAAGATAAAGCTGTGGTAAAAACCTTGGACATAATTGACACTAAAGGGCGTCACAATTTTTCCTATGTGAAAAGTCAAGTAAAAGCTATTTTAGAAAAATTTGGGATCAGTGAAATGCAAGTGCTGAGCATCTGCGTTGACAATGCAGCAAACATGACGTGTACCATCAAAAATTTCAGTGAGGACAATGAAACCATTTCTACCTCTGAGAACAGGGATGTGGACAGAACTGAAGCTATTTTGCCTAATGAAAGAACTAAAGGAATGGATGAAATCGAACTCAACATGGATGCTGCTATGCAATGGGTTAATGACCCTAGCCTCATACTTCCAACATGGCTTCATGAGGACGACTCAAAAGTCCAACTGATGAGGTGTGGTATTCACACTCTTCAGTTGGCAATCTGGGATGGACTGAACAAAGAACATGCAAAGAAATTTCTGGCAAAAATTCGACAAGTCACTATCAAACTACGAACCCCAAATATTCAAAGTGTTCTGCTTGATCTACATGGGGTAACTCAATCATTGGATACTGTGACTCGCTGGGGTTCAACATTTGCGATGATTGATCGGCTCCTTGTTTTTCAATCTTACTGTGAACAAGTGGCTGCTGCTGGAACAAGAAACACAAGTTAACAAAAGCTGAATGGGACGAAGTGAAGAACCTGTGACACCTCTTGGCAAAGCCAAACCAAACAACCGTGAATCTTCAAGCTGTTGATGTAACCCTGGGAGTTTTAATGAAGGAATGGTGAAAACTGTCAAAATTCTTGCAAGAAAATGGTGGACAAATTGCAGAAGGAATTCTATCCTCCATGCAGAAACGCGAAGAGAAGCTTTTTGACAATATTCATTTCCTTGCTGGAGTTTATGTTGACCCACGGTATCGGATTCTTACCTCACCTCAAGGGAAATACCACAGGCAAAGGAAGGGCTCCTTGATATTGCTCAACGACTCGAAAAACAAAATCTATTGCTACATTTGAACTTGGCGAAAGAGGTTGAAGAAAACGAAACACAACAAAAGGAGTCATCAACAATCGAAATTGCGGTTTTGGAAAGTTCACATCCTTCAGAAATAGCAGGCTATTCTCAAACTTCTGTCTCCACTCTGAACTTGTTCGAACGTCCATCCCTGAGACGTCTTCAACCATCACAGGGAAATGGAGATAATTCAAGCACCAATTCTTCAGAAGATGACGACTTCAAAAAGGAATTGGATAAACAAGACAGATGCCAGCGAGTTTCTGCGATTCATAGTTGTAATGAAGCATTATTTGAGAGAAACTTTCCAGAAGATTGTGAGGCGATGGAGTCTATTGGTAGGCTAAAAGTTAAGTCTGTTTTTGAGGCCATTCACAGCTACCCACGCTGCATTCAGGCAGCCTGTAGAATTACTTCGAGCATGCCAACAACTCAAGCTAGTGTAGAGTGACTGTTTTCGGCTTTAAAGTTAATTTTAAATGATTTGCAAGAGGCTATGAAAGACGACTTGATTGCTGCAATAATTTTTTACAGATTGAATTATGAATGATTGTAGTCTGTATCACTGTTGATGACATTTAAATTGTTTTAAAACACTGAATAAAAATAATGTTCTCTCAAAATTACAGTATGCACTTTTGTATTTAGTTAAAAATTAATTTAAGTCGGAGCGCGGAGAGGAGTCGGAGCAGAGCTGGAGCAGTCACTATTGGTGCCGGAGAGGAGCAATTCAAAAATTTGATTGCTCCAAATCCCTGCAAAGAAGAACTGTTTATTCCAAAGAAAGTAGCAATGTAGTATACAGGCTACCATCAACTTTGAAATACACTGCATTGAAATTGGAATGCCCTTGGAGTAGTTTGCAAGGGACAAGAAGAGACATGAGGATTTGTGGAACTGTTGTGATTTGTCAACGTAAAATGCTAGAGCCTGAACGGCCAAGTTATGAACCATAGCATCTATGGGATGCATGAGGCTTCAAGTAGAATGTAAGCAGATCTATGGGCTCATTAATATGGAAGGAGGTGCTGACTTTGGGCACAAATGATGGGTGTGGTCTTAAAGTAACTTTGTCCTTAGCGAATATAGTACAGTAAAACTCCAATTGTCCAGCATCCAGTGGTCCGGCACTCCTGATAGTCCGGCACCAACTGGAACCCGGAAGTACTCCGGCCAGCTGGACAATTGGAGCTGCTCTGCCCCCGGCTTCCCCAAGTCAGCCGCTGCTGAAACTGACCAGCAGCTGACTTGGAGAAGCCGGGGGCAGAGCAGCGGGGGTGCTGCAGGGTTTGTCCCGCAGCACCACTCAGGTGAGGGTCGGCGCTGCGGGACCAACCCGGCAGCACCCCAGCTGCTCTGCCCCCGGCTTCACCAAGTCAGCCGCTGGTCAGTTTCAGCAGCAGCTGACTTGGGAAAGCCGGGGGCAGAGCAGCTGCGGTGCTGCCGGGTTGGTCCCGCAGCGCCGCCCTCTCCCACGCTGCACAGTTCCCCGCCGACCCCCCCACCCCCACCCCAGACCTCTCATAGCCCCCCTTCCAGTACTCCGGCAGATCTGATAATCTGGCACCCCCTGGGTCCTAAAGGTGCCGGATTATCAGAAGTTTACTGTATATGGTGGGCCCACCATGAGGGACCCTATCTCACTAACCCTCCTCGCAAAGGTATTAGCCACTAAGAAGAGCACCTTCATAGTCAGGAGCAGGAGTGAACAGGTGGCCATAGGTTCGAAAGGAGGCCTCATGAGGCAGTCCAGGACTAGATTTAGATCCCAAGAAGGTACTGGGGTCCTGCGAGGGGGATAGAGGTTGTGGAGACCTTTGAGGAATCTCTTCGTGATTGGGTGGGCAAACACAAATGATCCGTCAATGTGCTCATGGAACACCATGATCACTGCTAAGTGCACTTTGATGGATGAGATGGATAGGCCATCATTCTTGAGATAGTATAGGTAGTCTGGAGAGGAGTCACATGAGGATCGACCTGTGTCCGTTGGCACCAGGATGTGAACCGTTTCCATTTGTGTAGGTAAATCTTTCTAGTGGATGGCCTCCTGCTTTGGAGAAGGATGGTTCTCACTTGTTCTAAACAGTGGGATTCAGCCTGTTGGAACCAGAGGTGGAGGGTGTAGGGTTGAGGTGAAGTAGTTTGCCTCTGTTTTGAGAAAGGAGGTCACGTCGATATGGTAGCAGGAGAGGTGGCTCGACTGACATGTGCTGAAGCTATGGGAATCAAATCTGCCTGGACCATGATGGAGCTATTAAGATGACTTAAGCTGAGTCCAATTGAATTTTCTGCAGGATCCTGGGGATCAACGGGACGGGGGGAAATGCCCAATGTAGAGGTTTGTTCCAGATGATTAGGAATGTATTGCCCATGGATCCCTTGCCCAGTCCTACTTGAGAGCAAAACCGGAGACATTTGGAATTGTCCATGGTTGAGAAGAGAACTATTATTGGGTAGCCCCACCTGTGGAAGATGGATTCCGTAACCATTGGATGCAGCTCCCAGTCATGGTCTGTGGAAAAACTGTGACTCAAAGCATCCGCCATTACGTTGTTGACTCCTGGTAGGTATGATGCTTTGAGGATAACCCCATGCTGGATGCACCAGTTCCAGAAGCAGATAGCCTCCACACAAAGGGATTGAGAACGAGCACCGCCCTGCCTGTTTATGTAGAAGTGTTTCCCAATTTTATTTGCCCATGGAACTCTTTTAAACTCGAAAGAATTTCGAGGAACCCCTAATACAGTGGTGCACCAGCCGAGTAGCTAGGGGAAATTATATATATTTTTTATGCTTGACAAAAGGAGGCCTGGGGGCCAAAATGCAGTCACACACGTCCCAAGTGGGCTTCCGGATCAAAGCGCCACAACACCCCAGGAAGACAGCTGCTTGAGCACCACTGCCCTAATAACAGTCTGGTATATGGAGCTGAAAAAGTCGACCACGAATAAGTAAGGATAATAATGCCAGGAGGGAGGGTAGAGGAAAGGACCTGGGGCATGAGGGTGACGCTTACCTGGCTTGGCACCCTGCTGCAGCAGGGAAAGCCTCCAGGCAGCGCACTCTTGTTCCTGGAGTGGGGGAGGGAGAATGGGGGGGGGGGGAGGAGCTCAGTCCCCCTACCCCCCATGTAGCGGGGATCCCAGCGCAGCTGCAGCACCAGGTCAGGCTTCCCACTGGCAGGGCATGGGGGGGAGGGGGGAGGGGTAGAAACCCCGACTTTCCCTGCCAAACCAAACTCTGCCTCTTTCCCAGAAAGCTGGGGAGGGGCGTGAGGGAGAGAGCACGGCAGTGCATGGGGGGGGCAGCAGAGCCCGAGCACGCCCGGGGGGGGGGGGGACGGACAGCAGAGCCTGAGTGCGCCCCGGGCGGGGGAGGAGGGGGGAGAAACAGAGCCCGAGCAGAGTTCCACGCAGGCAGCAGTTTAAAAATGCTGAGATCCGGGAGCAGCTACTCGGCGCCTCAGACCGGGCCACCCCTCCCGCTCCCAGCAGCAGCGGCCACTGTAAAAGCTGCCACCAGCACACGTGGAGGAGGAGGAGGAGGAGCAGGAGCAGGCTGTGCAGCACTAGAGGCCCTGTGGGACAGGGGCAGTCCTACAGGGTGGGGAAGGGGCCACGCCGTGTGCGGGGGTGGGACAGCCAAAACCATGCGCTCCCAGAAACCCGCCCCCGCCAGCAAAGCTCCAATGGGAGCTGCCTACGAGCTCTGCAGGGGGCGGACGAGTAGATTTTTTTCATGGAACCCTGAGTTCCACTTTGTGGAACCCCAGGGTTCCGCGGAGCACCATTTGGGAAATACTGATGTAGAACATGGTAGTTGTATTGTCCGTTAGGACATGAACAGTGCAGTTGGTAATAGAGGGAGTGAAGTGTCTGCATGCGTTCCTGACCACTCAGAGCTTGAGAAGGTTGGTGTGCAACAGAGCCTCATGTGGTAACCACCTTCCCTGCAGTGTCTGGTGGTGCATGTGTGCGCCCCATCCTATTAATGAGGCATCCACGGTGATCTGTACCAATGGCTCGGATTGAAGGAAGGGAACCCCCGCAAGGAGGTTGTGATGGGAAGTCCACCATTTAAGAGTCTAGTACATGTGCCAGGATGATGATTCACTTCCCGAAAGTATGCTGAGATAGTCTGTAGACCGAAGTTAGCCAGTGCTGCATAGCGCGGAAATGGAGATGTGCATAGTAGACAACATATGTAGTAGCTGCCATATAGCCCAACAACTGGAAGCAGGTATGGACGGTAGATGACAGGTTCATGGACAGGGTAGTCACTAAGTCCTGAAGTGCACTGAATCATTGGTTTGGTAGGTAGGCCCAGGCTGATATAGAATTGAGGCGAGCCCAGATAAATTTGATGTCTTGAACAGGATTGAGAGTCGACTTCTGTTCATTTATAATGAGTCTGAGATAATCGAATAGATGTCTAGTCTTGGAGACCATCTTGGACATCTCTGCCTGTGATCAGCCTTTGATTAGGCAATCATCGAGGTATGGGAAGATGATGACCCCCTGTTGTTGAAGATAAGTTGCCACTACGGTGAGTACCTTAGAGAAGACGCCGGGGAGGGGGGGGGAAAGAAGAGGCGAGGAAAGGCCGAAGGGGAGAAGCGTGCACTAAAAATGATCATCCCCCCACCGTGAAACGGAGGTAATGTCTGTGGGAAGGATGTATTGTGACATGAAAGTATGCAAACTTGTAGGTCAAGGGCTACAAACCAGTGCTAGAATTATTGAAGCCAGTGTGACCATTCTGAAGAGCTGTTTGTGCAGGAACTTCTTTAGCTTGCGAAGATCCAAAATTGGCCTCCAAACCTCCTCCCCCCTCCCCATACGCTTTTCGGTAAGGAAGTAGGTTGAATAGAACCCTCTTCCCCATAGAGGTTGGGTACCCTCTCTATTGCCCTATTTGGAAGAGGTGATCGATCTCTTGCCCGAGAAGGATCTCATGAGAGGGGTCCCTGAAGAGGGACGGGGAAGGAGGGGAGGTAGGAGGAAGCGACGTGAAGGGTATAGAGCAGGGGTGGTCAATAATTTTTGGTGAGGGGCCATTCCAAGATTTTGATAAGTGGTGAAGGGCTGCACTTTTCTGTGGAGGGGGGTGCAGGGTCTAGGGTAGAGGTTGGGTGCAGAAGGGCGCACAGGGTAAGGGACTGGGGTGCAGGAGACAGCATGAGGTCTCAGAGAGTGTTTGGGTGGAGGAGGGACTTGTGACCTGGGTCAGGGGATTCGGGTGTAGGGTCAGGGAAGGGATGTGGGTGCAGGAGTGGATTCTGGCCTGGGGGAGGAGTGTTGGAGGGGGTACAGAATCTGGGAGGGACTTGTCACCTGGGGCAGGGGGTACAGAGGGTTTGGATGGTGTTCTAGGGGAGGGAGTTGGGGTGCAGGAGGGGTTGGGGTGCCAGAGGCAGGTGCTGGCTGGGAGAAGTTTACCTAATTGTCTCCTGGCCGACAGACCCATCCTGCCTGAAAACAGAGACTGCTCCGTCCATGTGGCTCTCAACTCCAGCTGCCCCAGTCTCTCAAGCCAATCTCTCAGCTCCGATTGTCCGGCTGTTTCCAGCCAATAAGAGCTGAGAGACTGGCTGAGGTCAGTTCTTATTGGCTGGTTGTTTCTGGCCAATAAGAGCTAAGGATTGGGCTAGAGGCGGGGAGATTGCATGAAGCCTCCCCCCCGGCAAAGCAGAGAAATGTAGGGTCTGTGTTAAACGCGGCAGCTACGTGTGCCTGAGGGTCCCGGCAGGGTGGTCCACGGGCTGGATCCAGCCCCTGGGCCGCATTTTGCCCAGCCCTGGTATACACTGATGATTTCGAGCACCCATCAGTCTGATGTTATCGAGTCCCAATGATGGAAAAAGGGACGTAATCTGTGGGCAAACAGGTGTTTCTGGCTTGTTGTCACTGGATGGTTGGGGAGGTCGGCAGACCCTCGACCAAGTTTTCAAATTTGCTGTTTGTCAGTCTAGGAGCCGAAGGAGCGTGCTTGAGGTGGACCCTTTCTCTGGGGCCGCTGCCTGGATTGATTATACTCAGACAGTCTTTGCTGGGGACGGTTGTAATAGTTGTTCTTATTCCTGTTAAAAGGAGCGTGTCTCTTTCTCCAGTATGATGATGTGTACGTGCCAAGGGTGCAGAGAATGGTACGAGTCTTTACTGTTGAGATCCTGCACATCTGTGTTAGTAGACACAAACAGCTTTTGTTTGTTGAAAGGGAGATCCTCTACTTTAGTCTGTAGATCTCTGGGCACCCTTGCTGCATGTAACCAGGAGGCTCTCCTCATCACCACAGCTGTGGCAGTTGCTCTAGCCGCTGTGTCAGCAACATCTATGGCTGCTAGTAAAGCAGTACGGGTGATGGTGTGTCCCTCGTGAATGACTGCCCTGAGAATGGGCCTCTTGGAATTGGGTAGATGTTCCATGAATTCAACCAGTTTGGAGTAATTATCGAAATCATGATTAGCCAACAGCATGGAGTAGTTTGCTATTCTAAGCTGCAAAGTGGCTGAGGAATAGGTCTTCCTACCACAGAGGTCTAGTTTCTTGTACTCCTCACTTCTTGAAGATTTGAGCTGGGGAGCTTTAGAGTGTTGATTTGCTGCATCCACCACCAATGAGTTTGGCTAGGGATGGGAAAAGAGAAAGTCTAGGTCTTTGGGACGGACAAAGTACTTCCTCTTCGTTTTTTTGCAGGTTGGATGGACGGAGGCGGGTATCCACCAAACAGATACTTCCATTATTGCCTCATCAGTAGGTAATGCAATCTTTCCTTGAGAGAATGGACGAATATTCTTTAAGAGACGATGCTGCTTCTCTTTTACCTCCTGGAGCTGAACCTCTTGGCTGGTGGCTACTCTTTTAAAAAGCTCTTGGAACTGTTTCAAGTCGTCTGTAGAATGAGTGACTTCTGGTATTACAGCCTAATCGAGACATGGAGATGGATTATCCTCAAAGGCCTGTTGGGCTTGTGTGATGCTATTCTCAGCAGGAATTTGGCTCTCTTCCGCTTCTTCTGATTCTGCTGAAGTCAGCGGGGTTTGGGGTGGAGAGGCTGGTGGAAGCTTCCTCGGTGATGCAGATGTGCTCATGGAGCAGTGTCTCCGGGGTCCCCAGTAGTCCTACAGTGCCCCCCGGGGAGGGTAATATCTAGAGGGGGATATTGCCAGTCCGGGTACCACTGCGAATAGTGCAGTCTTTCATGATAGTGTTGAAGTTGACAAGATGTAGCTGGAGAGGAATGCTGCCAAGAAAAAACACTCCTCTGCTCATATTCAGTAACTGCAGCAATTTCATGTGTCAATAGAGGTCTAGTGCAGCGTGAAGATAGACATGGGGAACAAGCTGACAGAGGGGGAACCTCCAATGGAAGGAGGGGGGAGTTTGGCTGAGTGCTATAGGTTTCAGCTGTTACTGTGCAATTGGCTTCTGTTTGCACTAAGTAATTAGCCTGCTGCGCCTGTGCTGCAGCCTCCAGTGGGGAGGGACCTCCTTGTAGGTGTCGGATTGGCAGGAGGCGGTGCCGAGGACTTGCAGGGCAGTTTGGCAGGAGGTTCTGTGCTCCTTCCCGGCACCAGGTGATAAACACGGCAGCTGCATGTGCCTGAGGGTCCAGGCAGGGTGGTCCACCGGCTGGATCCTGTGGCTTGGCGGGCTTGGGTTCCGGTGGTGCCATGGTCTGTCAGCATGGTCTCTCTGGTGCCACTGATGAATGTGCCAACCCTGAGACAGTGCAGGGTGTGGCTGTGGCAGTGCCTGATAAAGGTCTCGTCGCCAGCTTAGCTGATGTACTCAGCACATCCCCGGTGGCCAATCTGAGGGACGGCTTTACAGGTAGTGATCTCACCGGAGAGGCTTTTGCCCTACGGTGTTTATGGAGCAAGGCAGACACGGATTTGTGTTTCCAGTCTCCCTGAGTTTAAAGTGAGTTGGGGCTCTTCGGAAGGCCACAGCGCCCTTTCAAATAGTATCACACTGGAGCCACAGTTCTCGGTCCTTCCTAGCAATGGTCAAATTTTGGGGGGGGGAGGGGCTATGTGCCTCCCCCAAGCATCTTAATCAAGAATTGTGCCCATCCAAAACTAGCATGGTATTACACTGGAGACATTTTTCAAAGCCCTGAGAGCCAGGCATGGTAGAGTACTGATGAAGCTCAGACTGTCTCCTCTCTTCTTCTCTTTTTTTTTTTTTTTTTTAATGGGGAAGCAAAGGGAGAGAATGAATGAAGCGGGGCATGAGGGAAATCAGAGCTGCTGCCACTGAAGCGGTCCATCAGGACCGGACCAGGGAAAAACTTTTTTTTAAAGAAATAAAGTTGTAACAAGGAATCAATTAACAACGATGAAACAGTAACAAAAAAAACAAGCTTAGTGAAGGGAACGAGCTCCTGAGGCAAGAGAGATAGGAGCTCCGTCCGCAACTGAGGGCTGTTAGAGAGGAACTGGGGTGGGGGGGGACACGGCTGAGCACACAAGGCACCAAACAGTCAATGGGGCGAAGCACTTCCTCCGCGTGTGCAGCCCAACGGTCATCTGCTAGGAAAAAGCTCTGAACTGCAGGTCCAGGAATCACTCGTCACCAACAGTGGAGCACTCACGGGGACATCAACTGAAGAAGAATCAGGAGGCCCTTCATGCATTCCACAACAGAGATGAAAAGCTGCACTGACCAGTGATGACGCCACCTGCTCAGCTGCTGCTCAGCTGCAGGGTCTCCAACTGTCTCTAGGGCCCGTAAATATTCCCTTGTCTCAGGGTAACACCGAGTCCATAAGCAGCCCTGGTTACAGGGTAGTATGGCCCAATGTGCGGCAGCTGCCCCTTTAAAACACTGCCTCTGGCGTTTCAAAGGGGCAGCGCTGTGGTGCCCGGGGTCAGCTGGGGACTGCCCAGCTGATCCCGGGCTCCCCGCAGCATTTCCCCAGAATCCGAGATCAGCTAGAGAGACTTCCTGCTCACCCCAGGCTGTATGCGGAGTTCTGCATTCCTCCTTCGAAATGTACAAGAGCCCCAGTAGTACATTTCAAAGGAGGAATGCAGAAGTGCCTACCGACTAGTCAATTAACCACATTTTAACATCCCTAGTCTCAACCCCACGTGCTTCATTGCAGGGTATGCACACCCAGTCACACCAGCAGAATGGTTTAGTGCACGCAATATAGAAAGCGGGCATGCCTTACATCCAGGGAGTGTAGTTCCCTATCTCTGTCCTGGCATGGGGTTGAGGGAAGAAGACAGGGAGAAAAAGATCCTGATTGATGTGAAAAGGCAACACTATCTTGGGCAAAAAGAATGGATGGGGGCACAACTGCACCTAATCCTTATAGAAAACAGTATAAGGAGGCTTGGAGGTAAGGGCTTGTACCCTGGTAGAAGCAATACCTACCAGGAAGGCCACTTTATAAGAGGCTGACTAGTCAGGGTCCCAGTGGGGGGCCATGACTCAAGAGAGCATCAAATTCAAGTTCATTGGTTATAATGGCTGCTTAACCTGAGGGCAGAGCCAATCCAAACCCTTAAGGTGACAACCCACCACCAGGTCCCTGAAGAGGGAACTTCACTCCTGAACTGGGTGGAAAACTGAGATAGCTGCTAGGTGTATTTTAATGGGTGAGACAGACAGATCTTAGCAAAGGAGGTAGTCCAGAAGCAAGGGAAACATGGCCTGCTGGGAGAGACTACCTTATCAAGGCACCACAAAGAGAACCTCTTCCATTTGGCAAGGTAAGTAGCCCTGGTAGAGGGCTTGCGGCTGCCCATTAAAACTTCTCTGACCGTGTCTGAGCCTTGGAGTTCAAGGTGGCTTGGCGTTCAGGTTCACGTAGCACAGTTGATTGAACTCCTGCGTCCGCTCTGTCCTGCCGAATTTTGAGGAGAACCCTAGGTATTAACAGCACTGGTGGGGAGATGTAGATACTGCTCCACCCATGACAGGTGGAAAGTATTTGACAGGGACTGTGGCCCTGAAAGGAGCAGAACCGCAGGAACTTTTTGTTTAGGCAGGTCACAAACAGGTCCACATGGGGATGACCCACTCTTGGAAATTGAAGAGGTACATCTGCCCTGAGGAACCAGTCGAGGAATTGAATGGGGCCAGCTGAGGTGATCCAGGATCACTCGTGGGATTGGAAGGACCAGCTGAGGTGATCTGCAAGGTTGTTTTACGTGCCCAGAAGATACAAGGTTTGCAGATGAACATCATGAGAAATGCAAAGATCCCAGAGGGCGATGGACTCCAGGTACAGGTGAGAGAAACAAGCACCACCCTGTCAATTGATATAAAACATCAATGTGGTCTTGTCACTCATCACAATGACATACTTGCCCTGCAGGTGAGGCAGATACATAAATTGAAATTGATATGCAACATTTCCATGTAAGACCACAGTCTTTGTGTTTGCAAATCGTTTAGGTGTCCCCCCGTGTCTAAGCATCCATCACCAGGGTGATCTCTCTCTGGGCCTGCAAACAGGACCCCAGTACACACTATCTGGGGCTGCATCCACCAGACAAAGGATGGCAGCATTGCCAGCAGCATGGTAACCAAGTGGTCGAGACCATCCCTGGAGTTGAGAAGGGCCCCAATGAACTCGATTCTTTGCATAAGAACGAGCGTGGCACAATGAGGAGCGGCCCAGATGGGAAGCCTTGACCAGTTCCATATACTCAAGCACCTAATGCAGTGACCGGCCCTTGATCAGCCAATTGTCCAGGTACAGGAAGACCTGCACCCAGTTCCTGTGCAGGAACATGGCCACCACAGCCATGCACTTTGCAAAAACCCTAGGCACCTTGGCCAGGCCAAAAGGGTAGCACTGAACTGGTAACGATGGTCTGTCACCATAAAACAGAGGAAATGGCGGTGGACCAGGATAATGGAGATATGGAAATGTGCATTCTTGATATCGAGGGCTATGTACCAATCCCCTGGATCCAGCGAGGAGATGAGTGAGGCCAGGGATACAAGGCGAAACTCGAGCTTTCGTATGAACACATTCAGGTTTCTGAAATCCAGTATGGAGCAGAGACCCCCTTTGACCTTTGAGATAAGGAAGTGCCAGTAGTAAAATCCCTTGCCCCTGAATTCCTGCTGGACCTCCTCTATCACCACCCTATGTGAGAAGTGACGTCACCTCCTGGATAAGGAGTTGCTTGTAAGAAGGGTCTCTGACGAGGGACAGGTAAGGGGGCAGGAGGAGGAGAGGATACAGAATTGGACAGAATATCCCACTCCCACTGTGCTCAGAACATAGCAGTCTGGCGTCATCTGGGCCCAGGCACAGTAGAAGTGGGATAGATGGTTCTCAAAAGGAGCAGACAGATAGGTTTTGGTGCTCTGCCCTCAGATGCACCCTCAAAAATTAGTCTTGGGCCCCAGTGGTTGCTTGGAGATAGAGACTAGTATCAAGACAAACGGGTGCGGACACTCACAGCAGTGGGCTTCTCACAGTGCCAAAGATGACACCGGTGCGGGGGCAAGCTGTGGAGCCATAGTCTGTGCCTAAGGCAGAGCCACTGGTGCCTGACAGGGCCCATGCATTGACGCTAATGGTACCATGAATGCGGATGTAGACCAGTGCCATTGAGGGAAGGTGCTGCGCCTCAAATGTTGCTATCACCATCAGTTCAATGAGGTCCTGTGCGGCCGCAAACATGTCCAGCATGGAGTCCTCCTCCACTACCACTCGCACTGGGGAATCCTCCAATACCAGACTCGGTGGACCAGCCTGTAGGGCCAGAGTCAACAGTGCTAGGAAAGAAGCATTCTGCCCTGGTAGGCTGGGCGCAGTACAGGCCGACTCCAGAGTCTTACTAGACCTCCTGGAGGGGAATCAGCACCATCCGTTGTCCTCTTCTTGCATGGTACTAGGGAATGGGACTGGTGCGGAGAGGACGACCCCATTTTTAGTGCCGGGGAACAGTGCCAATTCTGCTCTTCAGGGCATGGCGCCAACGAGGCTGGCGCAATGCGCACTATGGCGCTGGAGTTGCTGGCTGAGGTCTAAGTGCCAACTCCACAAGGATCACTAAGCCGCTGGTCCCTCTCCATTTTGGTTGGCAGCTTCAGTATAGTGTATCTGCAGGGGATTTATCAGACAGGTGACCCTCTCCAAGACACTTCAAAAGCAGGTGGAGAGAAGATCTCCTCTGGGCATATGCTTGCCACACCTTGCACATTGTTTGAAACCCTTGGGCCACTGCATGCCCCAGGAGCACGAACAATAGGAGAGGGAAACACACATCCCAAGCTAACTACTTTAAGTAACTTGAACAAACTTATCTAGAAACAACAAAACCAACACAAGTATGCTATTCTAGGAACTGACTATTTGTGAAGCAAGAAATCAGAAGCCCCAACGACTGTCACTTGCAGAAAAAAGGAACTGAAGTGGGAGTTGGGTTGGCAAAGGTATACATACAACATTGCAAGGCATCACCACAGGGGGCACCAAAACCGACCCAAAGGGTCCCACTAGGGAAAAGTCTTGACGATTGTGCACACCATGTATGCATATTGGAATATGCATAAGCAATCACTTGAAGAACCCTTTTATTTTCAATCCTGTCTCATTAACCATGTACGTTTGTTTGAATCTTGCTATGCTCTTGGCCTCAATGACATCCTGATGATATCTTGTGGAAGTGACTGTTACTGGTGTCTTGTGTAGAGTGTATTTTCTTTAACACATTTTACATTTGTTACCAGTCTGTTTCAATGAAAGTTGGCTCATAAATCCAATTTTAATCGCAAAGTATTTCAGAGAAATTCTTACTACATTGTCTTTCAGTTAGTAAATCCCTGCTATTAAGGAGTGTATTTTCATCTCAATATATGGAGAGGCAAGTATGAAAATTTGCATATGTGTAGAGGGAAATAGCAGTCTAATGTCAAATACCCATTCTCCTCAAATTCCCTCCTACCTGGATTACTCTGAAATATCACATATACAGACAAATCTTCTTGCAGACTGGCCTTAATTCAGTGTGATTTTCAATGTTTCCAGTCATTTAGGACCTCCATAGTCCTAGTCAGAACCATTCTGCTTATAAATGATTTTTTTTGTCTCCTAGCCTGATGGTGGTCTGAGAGGGCATAAACAAATTTGCTAGTCTTTAACACTTAAGCTCCTTTACTCACTTCTCTAGTTTCCTCTCTTCACTCTGAGCTCTCCTTTGGGCAAGCACACTGCTTGCTCTCCTTCTTCTCTGCTCTTCCCTTTTCTGTTGGATCCTGGCATCCAGCTTGGAGATTGTGCATATCCCCCAGATGGAGTCCTTAATTCCCTGCAGGCACAAGAAAACAGCACATCTGAATTCAACATACTTTCAGCAAAGTAAATGTTAAAAGTGACATAGTTAGTTGAAAAATCATCTTCATAAAATTACCCATATTATCTAACCCCCTACATGATAGAAACTGAAGGAATTTTACAAATAATTTCATTATGATAATTGATTCAGTTTACTTTTGTGCATGTCAGTTAGCTTGAACCAATAAAAAATAGCTTGGACAGTTTCACTTTCTGGTGCATGCACTGGCCTAATTTTCTGTCTTTCATCTATAATCTCATATCTTTCCCTGGAGAAGTATAAAGATTTTCCTTTATAGAGGTCTATAAAATCATGACTGTTGTGGAAAAAGTGAATAAGGAAAAGTTATTTACTTATTCCCACAATATAAGAACTAGGGGTCACCAAATGAAATCAATAGACAGCAGGTTTAAAACAAACAAAAGGAAGTTTTTCTTCACTAGGTGCACAGTCAATCTCTGGAACTCCTTGCCAGAGGATGCAGTGAAGGATAGGACTTTAACAGGGTTCAAAAAAGAGCTAGATAAATTCATGGAGGTTAGGTCCATCAATGGCTATTAGCCAGGATGGGTAGGAATGGTGTCCCTAGCCTCTGTTTCTCTGGAGGTGGGTGACAAGAAAGGGATCACGTGAGGATTATCTGTTGTGCTCCCTTCCTCTGGGGCATCTGGTATTGGCCACTGTCAGCAAACAGGATACTGGGCTGGATGGACCATTGGTCTGACCCAGTATGGCCATTTTATGTTCTTATGTTCCTTGCATTTTGTGTCAACATTTCCATTAATGTTAGCCTTTCAAAAAAATTGTAAACAAGGCCTATATTTTGGGCATACTAAATTTGTGCAGTGGTTTCCCATTCAATGAAAATCTCATTGTCTAGGTGGGTCTGATATATAAAAACTGAAGACCATAACATCACAGATGTGCATGGTATTTTAAAAGACAAGGTCCCAGCCCCAAGGAGTTTATAGTCTAGTGTAGACAGATAATTAGTGAGAACTAGTGAAAATAACATGTCACAGTAGCAGGATAACAAAACAAGGAAGTGGGAGACTCCTGGGACTGCAATTATTTTTATGTAATCTTGACCATGCTTGAACGTGGCAACAGAGAGAACCTGTGGCAAGATCAATGGTGGAAGTACACACAAACTCATGAGTTTCTTAGGTGGAATTCAAAGGGGGATAGCGAGGCTGTTAGGAGTAGCAAAGAAGGGAGAGGTTGACCACTGTTTTCCTCAGCTCCCATTATTCCCTCAGACTGGAATTTGGATGAAAGCCAGCAACGGTCATCAGTCAGGAGGGGAAGCCAACACTGATTGTAGCCAAGGTTCAGTTCAATAATTACAGCAGGGGCCCAGTGACCTAAGTCAGAACCATTTTAGGTATTTGTAGAAGTGACATTATAATGTAATCTGCTTTTTTAAAGGTGTAATTTCTTATTGACTTCCTATTACCTATAGCCTCTCAAAGCCAGAGAATCATTTATTTCTTTGTCTATTTTATCCTATTAGGCAAAAAGTGTATTTCCCCCCCTGTCAATTTGTGTATCAAGGTAGAATTAACCTAGCTGGGTTTCTTTACTGCTTTGTTTGTAACACAAGCTGACAAACAAGACTGTCATAGCCATTTGAAGAGTCATGCTTACTGCTATACTATCAACAGAAGTATCAACCACAAACACAAAACAAGAATCTCCTGAGAACTGGTTCATTTTATTTGTAATTTCTCTCCAAGAGCGAGCAATTATTAGTGCAATTTATGATGTATCTTTATACAAAATCATCTATTCTCTTGTTAGCTTTTTTAATCCATGGAGGCAAAAAATATAAGGCTAATAATAGTTACACACACATTTAGGATATGTAAGGCATTTCTGTTCGAACACAAATAAAAATCTGTTATTTACATTTACCTCATTATGTCCTATAGTTACAAAACCAAGGCAATTTGCTCTTCCTGGTTACAAAAAAAAAAAAAAAAATCAGCTCCATGTTGCTTAAACTCAAAACTAGTGTTAAATCAACAGAGGGCTCCAAAAAAGCACTTGAGAGATTTCAAAACTTTTTTTAAAACTGTGGGGGGGAAGCATCATTCTTTTAATCCAGTGGGAATCAGCCTTTCACCTGTGGGCCATCTTTTGCAACCCCATCTAAATTGACCATGAACAAATGTCATTTGTACCTGAAAGGTGGCAAGTGTCCTCTGAGAAGTAAGCTGGTGAGCTCAGTCAAGCATTCCCATCACAAAAAATACATAACCGGCCCCTTTCTTGACAGTCTGAGTGGCAAAGTTCAATTAAGATTATGGCTCAATACTGCACGGCATTCTGCAGCACACACAGCTATTTGGGGGTTTACTGCAAGCTCAACATTTGCCCAGATCATGCTCAGCAAGGTGAATCTGTAGGGGTATCATGTTGAACAAAAGTAGCTCCCTCTTATTTCCGTGCACACAAATCCAAAAGAATGCTGAGTGACCAAAAATGGAAATGTTACTGGGTAAAACTGGATAGAGATTAAAATCCTGGTACTTGTGTGTGATCTGAAATATTTAAGTTAGGTACACAACCACTATACAGCTCCATATTTAAAAAAAGAAAAAGGTAACCAGGGTATGAAATCTGAGATTACTCATGGGGGAGGGGGTATATTTTTAATCCACCATTGGCTAGATGGAAGAAAAGGCATCCAAGCATTGAGGAACAAGATACAATCAAGAAATATACTGATCGCTCTAAGTCAATTTTGCCTATAAATTATGCCACCTATGAAAGGAAATTAAAGTTCCTTAAGAGATTCTGGAATCAAGACAAACTGAGAGACTTACCCTGATAAGATCATGAAAGAAAGTTTTCACACTGTCTGCCATCTCTATGCCAGCATCACCTGATTCCAAAACTATCAACTACAGGGAGAAGGAAAGAGAAGAGTCCAAACCTCTGTCATTGTGTAAATATGGGAATCTGAGGGAGCCTGTGGCAAAGAGAAAAGGAAACATTACCATGGTAGACATAAACAAAGAATTCCTCATTTACACACTTCTGTTTGTAATAAAACTGTAAGTTCAACAGCACCTCAGCCATTTAAACAGAAGGCAGATTTCTCCAGGCTATGAGAGTCACTTAACACTTACTACTACTTACCACTTACTACTAATTTGCAGCATTTCTGAAGAAAAGGCATGACATTTGGAAAACACATCAATAACTTTTCCCCTCTCTCCCACCCTCCCCCCCCAAAAAAAAGATGGACACAGGGCCTCTAATGATTTGAAAACTGTAAAATTCAGACTTTTGCACTAATGAAATAAAGTTTAACAAAAACCCCAGATTTTACTGTTGCAATCCATATCAAGGAATGTCAGCCATCTCTACGTCAACATCATCAGTTGATTCCAAAATTATCAACTACAGGGAGAAGGAAAGAGAAGAGCCCAAACCGCTGTCATTGCATAGATATGGGAATCTGAGGGAGCCTGGCAGAGAGAAAAAGCTCTAGATAGCTGCATTTTGTACTATCTCCTTTACAACGTAAGTCACCATGAGCACATTACCCTAATGCACAACCCCCTAAAATGCTAATCGAATTTGTGTGACACCCCCCCTCACCAAAGTTGTTAAGCAAAAAAAAAAAAAACCACACCGGTGATGGGGTGGGAGCAAAAGTTGTTAAGCAGAAGTTGCATCACTTTGTTCAGTTTGGGACTGCAATATACCATCAGAAATGCTTAGTTTTCAGTTCTCAAACTGTGGATTTGGATCTCCAGAAATAACATGTGAATAGAAAAATGGTTTTTAAATAAATATATATGGAGGTGAGAAATAGCAAATCTCAACCCTATTGTCCCTCTGCAAATTTGTTTCTCAAAGAGCAAAGTTTCAAAATGTTCAGATTGTTGTTGGGGGTGCAACAGATCTAGAGCAGAAGTCTGGAGATAAATGTGAAAAGGGAGGGACAGGCACTAAAAACAAAAGTGAAACTGAGCAGCATATTCCAGAAGTCTTGAGGTCTTTCTGAGTGTAGCCTTCATTGATCTGAGATCTACTATACCATTCCCTCACTAGAAGAGAACACCTATAAGGGCACCAGGCCATAAGAGAGACCCAGTTTGGGAATATTTTCATAAAGTTTCTTTATCTCTGGGTAAGACAGCCATGATTGCAAAATGCAAACAATGCAACAAAGATATGCAAGTCTGGTTGTCCAAATGAAATATCATGAGAAGTGTTCCTTCTCAGGAAGAAGCTGTGTTGAAGATGATGAAAAGAACATGTCTGAACATGCAGGATTTTCAGGTTGGTAATTTTTTTTTATTTCATATTTCTTCCTTAAGGATTGCCTGTCTTCCTTCTGGACTAATCCCATGTTTGAGCAAAAAATATAGTTGGTACACTATGGTACTATCATTTTTGATGCAGTTGTGATAAAAAAATAAATGGCTGAAATAGGCAGATCTTCCTTTTACAGTTTCACCTTTAAATTAGCACAGAGTGTCAGTGAATGGAATGAATAAAACTAAATGAGCAGTATGGTAATAATTAAACAACTGCACTGACATTTTATTTAGGAGAATCCATCCTCAACATACAGGCTTCTGAAGACTATCCACCTTCAAGATCACCATCATTTTCTATCGTTTCAGAATTATCTGCTAATGATAGGGTTTCAGTTACATCATGTACATCACATGGCCACAGTATATCATCTGCAGCAAAAAGTAAAAAAATCTCCATCATCCTGAAACAACTATAGATAAGTTTATAAGAACCAGCAGATTACAAAAAGAGGTAATTGATGAAAAAATTACCCAGTTTGCTTATGCAACAAATTCTCCTTTCCCTATGATTGAGAACCCACACTTAATTAACATGGTTCAGTTTTTAAGATCAGGGGACAGTCCACCCAACAGAGCAAATGTCAGAGGCAAATTGCTGGATAAAGTGTATGAAAGAGAAATTGAACACTATACAAAAAGTCGAGAGTAAAATTGTTAACCTGTTTCTTGATGGGTGGAGCAATGTCCACATATGACCCTATTGTATGTGCTTGTGTGACAACAGAAGAAGAGAATGTCTTCCCTTACAGAAACAACTGATGCATCAGAAAATGCACACGCTGCAGAATACTTACAATAGCAGCAAATGCTACAACAAACTGAAAAAAAAAAAATCAAATGTCTAGTATGCAGTTTGGTCACAATGCTGCAAATGTATCCAAGACAAGAAGAAATTTAGGAGTGAAGAGAGTCCCAAGCTAATAAGAGTTGCAATGCTTCTTTAACGCAAAGACTTCAGTGTTCCAGAAATAAAGGCTAATGTTGAAGTTGCAAAAATACTTCTGTAACAACCACTTTGCAGCAGCTGCTCTGAAAAAAGTGGGAGGGAACTTAGTAGTGGACTGTTTTGAGCACTATATCAAGAACTGGCCTAATCTGATGACAGTTTGTAAAAAAACAAAAAAAAGTGAAAAAATAGATGGCACTGTCACAGCCAAAGATCTCAACATAATTAGGCTTAAAAGAAATGTTGAACACATGCTGAGTATCCTGAAGCCTAACTCTGTAGCCTCGAACAAAATGCAGGGAAATAACTGTTTTATTGTTGTTGCTGAAAATTTGGAATGAACTGAGTGAGACAGAGCTTAATTACAAGCGATAAAAAAACGAATGGGACAAGCACTATCTCCAGCTCATTTTAAGAACATAAGAAGGGCCGTAGTGGGTCAGACCAAAGGTCCATCTAGCCCAATATCCCATCTTCCCAACAGGGGCCAATACCAGATGTCCCAGAGGAACAGAACAGGTAATCATCACGTGATCCCTCTCCTGTCATCAATCTCCAGCCTCTGACAAACAGAAGCTAGGGACACCATTCCTACCCATCCTGGCTAATAGCCATTGATGGACCTATCCTCTGTGAATTTTTTGAACCCTGTTAAAGTCCTGATCTTCACAACATCCTCTGGCAAGGAGTGCCACACGTTGATCGTGCTCGGTGTGAAGAAAAACTTCCTTTCGTTTGCTTTAAAATTTTCTTGCAAACATTCTCAATGGGCATGTTAAATATTGGTTAATTAAACAGTCGATTAACCTCATGAATTATTGGACTATTATATAGTCCCCGGGGGTGGAGCCAGCAGCCAGTACGCTCCAGCCCCACTGCCAAGGAGCCCCCTGCCACTCTGCACTGCTGCCTCTGTATCAGAGGCAGCTGCGTGGGATGCCAGTCAGGAGCTGGTCCATGAGGGAAGCCAGTTTAAAAACCAGCTCCCCTCACAGACTGGCAGTCACCCTGCGCTGCTGCTTCTGATACAAAGACAGCAGCGCAGGGTGGCAGCAGCCCATCTGCGGTAAGGGTCTGAGCTCCCAGACCCGGCATGAGCCAGAACTGAACCAGGCTGCCTGCTCACCTAGCTCCTAATACACTTTAAATGCAGAGCTGCAGCACAGGTAGGTCCTGGATCCGGCGCAAGCTGGGATTGAGCTAGGCTGCTGGCCAGACTGCTAAAAAATTTACTGGCGGGAGTAGGGGGTGAATGAGTCTAGTCTATAGCATTAACCATAAGCAAAAATGTATCGGTTAATCTACTACACTATTACATCCCTAATTCTCAATACTCGGTATCAGGGTAAAACCTTAACTGCTAAAGAAGGGAAGTTAGCTATGACACAGGCATCCAGCAATCATCCCTCCATAATGCCAACTAGAATAGAATTCAAAGCTAAGGATGAACCATTCAGGAAATATAGGTTTGCTGATGATGTTTTAAAGAAAGTTACACCAGAGAACTGGTGGAAGTCACTTAAGCACTTGGAATCAGAGACTGTTGAAATGATAATTTCAATTTTAACAGCAGTAGAGTCTTCTGCCCACGCAGAAGGAATATTTTCTTCCTTTGGAATAATTCATTCCCAAGTGAGAAATCGTTTGGGACCTGAAAAAGCAAGCCTCGTGAATAGGAGCTGCAAGGGAGAGTTTGACTTACCTGGAGAGCAAAGAAAGGGTTAAGCTAACTGAGGCTCTGCACCTGAAGGAGGGGGCTATGGGTATTCAGCCAATGAAATGCAGAAAAGGAATATCAAACGAGAGAAAGGTTTTTCTTCCTTTGTTGTGAGTCAGAGCAGTTTTTCCCCAGGTATGGAGCTGGGGAGATGGACTCTCCCAGGAACAGACTCCTTAAATTCATTAACATGTGTAAGTAAGAAAAAGTTTAGATAGTCCATCTGATTTTATTGTTTTCTTTGTTTGGGGGTTTGGAAATCATGTCTGAGCTGGTTAATTGTTTTTCTAACGATTACAGCCCAGGGAGAATCCCTGAGTCTATTTCAATTCATGGCTTTTAACACCTAGTCATCTACTATGCTTGCAACAGTAGTTTTGTTTTAATAATAAAAGTGTTTTCTTTTTGTTTTGGTTAACCGGTATTGGTTGATTTTGGGTCTCTAAACCTACGTGCCTGAGGCTATGTCTACACTACAGAGTTTATTT
This sequence comes from Pelochelys cantorii, assembly GCA_032595735.1. Lineage (NCBI taxonomy): Eukaryota > Metazoa > Chordata > Testudines > Trionychidae > Pelochelys > Pelochelys cantorii. Next base: position 14,038,970 of record CM064352.1, on the reverse strand, counting down.
GGAAAAACGGCCGTTTTTCTGAAAAAACTTCACTTACATTCACACTGCAGTCGCATTTTAGAAAAAAATCAGGTTTTTCTGACATTGGTAAATCTCTTTCTACAAGGAAGCCTTTTTCCAAAAGAGCTCTTTTGAAAAAAGGCATGTGTGGATGGGGAAGAGGGAGTTCTTTTGAAAGAAGAGGAAAGAGGAAAAAGCACAGGTGCCCTGCTGGCCATTCTGTCCATAGTAATCACAGCTTAAATGCGAGATAGCATCCATTCAGTGTGAACACTATCTTTCGAAAAAGCAGATTGCTTTTTCGATGCACTTTGAATGTGGACGCTCTCTTTTGGAAGAAGTTTTTTCAGAAGATCTCTTCCGGAAAAGCTTCTTCCGAAAGAAACCTGCAGTCCGGGAGAAGCAGAGCCCCATTGTTCTGTGCAGATTATCTCTGTGTTCCCAACTCCAAGCAAAACAGAGGTTGGGGCAGAGGAGAGAACTTTGCCTCAGGGAAGGGATTCCAAGTGGTTTCTTCCCTGGAAAGGGTATATTTTATATTTTTAGAGATACTTGGTGGAGGCAGCGATCAATTTTTTTTTTTTTTATCTCAGGGAAACTGAGACTGGACAAGTTTGTCTCTGGGATACAGATACAGGTTCTTATAGGAAAGAACGGTTACTTACCTGTAACTGTTCTTCTTCGAGATGTGTTGCTCATGTCCATTCGAATTAGGTGTGCGCACCGCGTCTTCCGGAGTGTTTTCCCTAGTGGTACCCAAATCGCCAGCAGGGCGCCCCCGGAGTGGCGCTGCCATGGCGGGGCATAAGTACCCCTGCCGGCGCTCCCCCACCTCAGTTCCTTCTTGCCGGACGCTCCGACAAAGGGGAGATAGCGGGGGAATCGAATGGACATGAGCAACACATCTCAAAGAACAACAGTTACAGGTAAGTAACCGTTCTTTTCTTCTTCGAGTGGTTGCTCATGTCCATTCGAATTAGGTGACTTCCAAGCCAACCCCACTTCAAGGAGGAGGGGTCAAAGCACTCAGAAAGAAAAGTCCACGAAAGTTGAACAACCAAACATATTTATTCAACTAACCGAACACAGAAAAAACTGTAGAAAAGTGCAATGTGATACACATAAAACATACATATTTACAACACAGAGCTGAGGACTGCAGAGCCCAACCGTGCGTCCTCCCTAGCCTGCTGTGCCAGCGCATAGTGCGCCGTAAAGGTATGGAGCAACGACCACGTGGCTGCCCTGCAGATTTCAGTGATTGGAACCTGCACCCCAAAAGCTACAGAGGACGCCTGCGCCCTGGTGGAATGTGCTGTAACCCGGGGCGGGACCTTCCCAGCCAAGGCATAACACTCCCTAATACACCCTGCGACCCAACTGGACAACCTCTGGGTCGATATGGGAAGCCCTTTCATTCTGTCAGCGACAGCAATAAACAATTGTGTGGATTTGCGAAAGGGTTTAGTCCTATCAATATAAAAAGCTAGCGCACGTCTAGCATTCAGGGAATGGAGCACTTGCTCCTTAGGGGAGGCGTGGGGCTTTGGAAAGAAAACCTGGAGGTAAATTTCTTGGGACAAGTGGAACGGTGATACCACCTTGGGGAGAAAGGCCGGGTGAGGGCGGAGCCTCACATTGTCAGAAAACACTAGGTAGGGCGGGTTTACAGTTAATGCCCTCAGCTCGGAGACCCTGCGAGCCGACGTAATAGCCACAATGAACGCAACCTTCATAGAAAGGTGCTTCAAAGAACATGTGGCCAGCGGCTCAAAGGGGGGGGCGACACAAGTCTAGACAACACGAGGTTAAGGTCCCAAGCGGGGAGAGGGGGTCTAACCGAGGGATACAACTTATCCAAACCCTTAAGGAACCTTTTGACCATAGGGTAAGAAAACAGAGAGACTCCTGCCCAACCAACATGGAAGGCAGAGAAAGATGCCACATTGACTTTGATAGAGGAGGTAGAGAGGCCACTGGACCTAAGTTCAAAGAGGTAGTCCAGAATGGACGGGACAGGTGCACAGGACGGGTGCACTCCCCTTCTGGACGCCCAAGACGAGAACCGCTGCCACTTGGCTGCGTACAACCGCCTGGTAGACGGTTTCCTGCTACTTAGGAGCACCATCTGTACCTCCTGGGGACATTCCCTTTCCAGTTGGGTCAGCCACGGATAAACCAGGCCGTCAGGTGGAGAGAGCTGAGATTCGGGTGAACCATGGTCCCCCCGTCCCAAGGTTGGGTCAGGAGATCCCGAACCGGCGGGAGCGTTATAGCCTCCTTGCTGAGCATGTCCACCAGGATAGGGAACCAGAATTGCCTGGGCCACCGAGGGGCTATCAGGATGACCATGGACCTGAAGGTCTTGACCCTGGTCAGAACCCTGGGGATTAGGGGAAACGGAGGGAAAGCATAGAGGATGCCCGCCGGCCATGGCACGGTCATGGCATCCCCCCTGGAGTGTTCCCCCAGCCCCAACGGGGAGCAGTAACTCCCGCACTTGGTGTTGCGTGCCGAGGCAAACAGGTCTACTAGGGGACAACCCCACCTGTGGAAGACCTGACGAAGGGCCGAATCCTTGAGACACCATTTGTGGGCTCCAAAGGACCTGCTCAGAGCATCGGCCAACAAGTTTTTGCACCCTGGAAGGTACTCTGCCTGCAAAACAATGTTGTGCTCTACGCACAGGTCCCAGAGGCACAGAGCCTCGCAGCAGATGGGAGGCAACCAGGCTCCCCCCGCCTGTTGAGGTAAAACACAGCCGCCATGTTGTCCAGGTGGACCAGGACAGAGCGGCGAGACACCTTCGACAGGAAGGTCTCGCAGGCTCTCCTGACTGTCCTGAGCTCCCGGACATTTATGTGCAGAGCCCGCTCTGCAGGGGACCATAAACCCTGGGTTCTGTGACACCTCAGGTTTGCTCCCCAACCCAGGTCGGAAGAATCTGTGACCAGTGTAAGCGAGGGGGGAGGTACAGTGAACGGAACCCCGCTGCACACCACCGCCTCCTGGGTCCACCATTGTAAGGAGGCTATCACCTCCGGAGGCACTGTGAGAACCGTGTCCCAGAGACCCCTGGACTGGTTGAATGCCCTTGCCCACCAGGCCTGCAGAGGCCTGAGCCTCATTCGAGCATGGCGTACCACATACGTACATGCCGCCATGTGTCCCAGCAACCTCGAGCAGACCCGGGCAGTCGTGATGGGGAACCGGGTTAACTCGGAGGCCAGCTCCACTATGGACAGAAACCTGGATCTGGAGAGGAGTGCTCTCGCCAGCCTGGCGTCCAGGAGAGCATCTACGAATTCGAGGTGCTGGGAGGGAGTCAGCGATGACTTTTCCTCGTTTAGCATGAGTCCCAGCCTTACGAAGAGGGCCTTTGTGAGGGAAACATGGGCCTCCACTTGTTCGTAGGAACGACCAAGAATCAGCCAGTCGTCCAGGTACGGAAAGACGCGTACCCCTTTTCTGCGGAGGAACGCCGCTACGACCGCCATGCATTTTGTAAAGACCCTGGGTGCTGTTGAAAGGCCAAATGGGAGCACCGTAAATTGGAAGTGGCATTTGGAAACAATAAAACGGAGAGAACTCCTGTGGCTGGGTCTTATAGCCACATGGAAGTAAGCATCCTTGAGATCGAGAGTTGCGTACCAGTCTCCTAACCGTAAAACCGGGATGACGGAAGCCAGGTTTACCATTCTGAACTTGGATTTCACCAGCATCTCGTTGAGGTCCCTGAGATCTAAGATGGGACGAACCCCGCCCTTGGGTTTTGGGACAATGAAATACAGGGAATAAAACCCCTTGCCCTTCAGATGTGAGGGGACCCTCTCCACGGCTTCCTTTTCGAGGAGCGCTAACACCTCCTGACGGAGGATGCCTTCGTGAGAGGTGTCCCTGAAAAGGGACAGGGCGGGAGGTTTGGAAGGGGGCGAGCCCAGGAAGGGGATGGTATAGCCATTTGTGACTATTTTTAGAACCCAGGCGTCGGTGGTGATTTCTGCCCAGGCGTGGGCAAACTGGGATAACCTGGCCCCAAACGGGAGGCCAGGGTGGGAGCTGGTGCGCAACTCTCTAGCAGACCATCAAAACTGGTGCTTGGGCTGCTGGGAGGAGCCTTGACCAACCCCACGAGGGTTGTCCCCTCTCGGGCGACGTCGACGACCCCTTGCGGACGAGGGCCCGCAGCCGCCCCTGTACCTCCACTGGGGGCATGAGGACGGCGTCTCCAGTAATCCCCACGGGGGACCTGGGACTGTGTTCTCCCCTGCTGTCTCTAGGGCAGCTGACAACGCTGCGGGGCCGGCATATGGATCCCCAAGGACCGGAGAGTAGACCTCGTGTCCTTGAGCGTATGGAGCCTGGAGTCCGTGTGCTCTGAAAACAACGCTTTGCCGTCAAAAAGCAGGTCCTGGATCGTAGTTTGGACGTCCGGAGGTATTCCATACACCTGCAGCCAGGCACCATGGCGCATAACTACACCCGAGACCATGGTGCGGGCTGCAGAGTCAACAGCGTCCAGGGAAGCCTGAAGGGCCGTGCGGGCGATGGTTCTGCCCTCCGAAGTCATGGCCGCAAACTCCTGATGGCCTCGGCAGGGAGCTTATCCTTAAACTTATCCACCGCCTGCCATGGATCATAAGCATAACGACTCAGCATCGCTTGCTGGTTAGCAATGCGGAGTTGCACTCCACCAGTGGCATACACCTTATGGCCCATCAAGTCAAGGCATGTGGGCTCCCTAGCCTTCGGGGACGGCCCCAGCTGGGGAAGCCTCTCCTTTAGAGCCGCAGCCTGAACAACCAAGGACCCCGGAACAGGTTGGGAGTACAAGTGTTCGTGCCCCGACTGGGGAACATAATAGCGCCTCTCGACTCCCTTTAAGGTAGGGGTCACGGACGCCGGGGTCTGCCACAGGGCATTCATAATCTTGGCCACGGTTTTATTAAGTGGCAAAGCCAAGTGGGCGGGGGCATCGTCAGAGAGGATATCAACCATGGGGTCCGGGTCCTCCACTACTGGCTCCACTGGGACGCTCAGATTGGAGGCTAGACGCCTAAGCAGATCCTGATGCGCTCGAGCATCCATAGTAGGCAACGCCGGTGCGGGATCCGCCAAGGCTTCATCAGAAGATGAAGATGAGGATGACTCCTGGATTGGTACCGGATCCAGCACAGGACCCGGCTGAGGAGCCGGCTGGGCAGGCAGCACCATTTGCGGAAGTGGCTCCAGCACCGGGGCTTGTGGCTCAGTAGCGGCATCTGCAGTAACCAAGCTCTGGAGGGAAGGAGGGGGTCGTGACAGCGACGCCGACGGTTGCGCTCGGTGCCCCGAGACACTGGACACTACAGAGGAGGGCACAGGCCCCTGCCACTGGTGGTAAGCCCACGGCGTCCAGAAAGGCCATTGCAGTTGAGGCGGCCATGTCTGCTACAGACGCGAACAATCACGCCAGTGCCGGGAACGGGATCTATGACTCGAGGAAGCTCCCGAGGACTCTGACCTGAACAAGGCCGCATCAGAATCCGACGAGTAGTCAGACTCAGGCCAAGGAGGCGCAGACGACGAATGCCCTGCCACCAAGGGGGGGGGGCAAACCTAGCCACAGACTCAGGTTTGCCTGAGTGCGTGTGAAGAGGGCATGCCGGTGCCAGGAAGACAGGTCCCGGTGCCGGTTGTGGAATCAGGAGGAGAGGCCCTGGTGCCGGGAGTAGAATCGATGCCGGGAGGGCAGGTGCCGGTTGCGGTGCTTGGCTGCACTGTCGGAGTCGGTATCGATTGCGAGACGAACCTTGAAGAGACCAATGTTACCGGCTCCGGCATGGCCCACGCGGTCGATGTCGGTGCCTGTAACAGTGCTGAAACTTGCATCAGTGCCGAAGAGGCTGATGCTGAAGGGTCCAGTGCTGAAGACTGGAGCTGCACCCCGGTACCGATGATGGTGTCGTAGACGGTGCCGGTGCAGCCAAGACGGGGTCTGGAAGAGGTCCCAGCACTGGGGGAGGTCGAGCGCCGAGTGAAGCCTGGCTGCCTGCGTCGAGGCCGGCACCAATGTGGAGGCAAGCAGTACTGGTCCCACAGGGGATGGTCCCGCTGCACAAGCGACCAGTGCCGTCCGGTCACGACGGTGCGGCGGTGAAGCCGGTGCCAATACGGCCTCCGGCGTAGGTGACCGTGACCTCTCCGCCTCAACCGACGACAGAGGGGAGGTAGTGAGGCTAATACGGTCATGCGCCACCTCAAAAGTGTCCGGTGTGGAGGGGCGGTGCGAGGGCAACTGCCCTGGACTGGATGGCTGTCCCGCTCGCTTACACCGTACAGTGGTTGATGAGGAGATGCACACCGGAGACTCAACACTGCGGTGTAGGCGTGACTTGGACTTCTGGCACAGAGACCTTCCACAGGACGTTCTTGATCTCTTCGGTGCTGGAGAATGAGAATGGTGCCTAGCCCTCGACACAGAGGCCCGCTCTCGAGATGGAGCATCGTGCGTGGACGCTGGTGCGCTGCGCACCGCAGAGTGTCCAGCTGGTGCCGGCTGTAAAGCCGCCTCCATAAGGAGAAGTTTTAAACAAGAGACTCTCTCCCTCTTAGTGTAGGGCTTAAACGACTTACAGATCGTACAGGCTGTAAGGTGGCCCTCACCCAGACACTTCAGACAACTGTCGTGAGGGTCTCCTTTGGGCATAAACTTTGTGCAGACAGTGCACACCTTAAAGCCTTGCAGCCCTGGCATTCCTCACCCCTGAAGGGGGAGAAGAAAAACAAAGAAATACTAACTATCTAACTAATTGAACTATTTAGAACTATTTACAACACTAAGAGAAACAGGAACCATTAACTGCTCTGAGAGAGAGACACGCTCCAACGACCGTCACGGGCGGTAAGAAGGAGCTGAGGTGGGGGAGCACCAGCAGGGGTACTTATGCCCCGCCATGGTGGCGCCACTCCAGGGGGCGCCCTACCGGCGCTAGGGGTACCGCTAGGGAAAACGCTCTGGAAGATGCAGTGCACATGGTGCGCACACCTAATTCGAATGGACATGAGCAACCACTCGAAGAAGAATTTATTCTACTAATTGGCCCACATCATATACACTGAAAGTGCCATGTTGGGGAATTGAGCCATGACAGCAAGAAAGCTTGTTTTTCTTTTCCAGATTATGAACAAACAGGAAAATGAAGGTGAAGATGACTGAGTTAGCTGCAGAAGCCAATATTTTAAGTTTTTTGTGATGACCTGACAGTCGATTTAATTTGTTTTTTTAAAAATTATTTCATTTAACTATTTTAGTTAAAAACAATTTTAACAAAACCAAACCTGATTTTAAAAAATGTGAATATTTAACTAAATTCAAAAATTCATATGCTTGTTTTGTTAAAAGAGTATATGTTTGCTGTTGAAGAAAAGATTCAGAATACCTAACGTTGTTTTAATTAAATAAAACAATTTAAATCTGTCTCTGCTGATGTTCTCCTAATACAGCATAGCAAGAAAATCCTCCAAGTATTAATGATTAATCTCTTGAATTGAAGATAATTCGCCTCCCAATGACTTCATAAATATCTGCTTCAATTACCTTTGGTAAATGAAATAACGAATCATTCATTTTCTGATATAGCTATAAAACTACTCTGAAAAGTTTTCAAAATAAATCACTGTAATAGTATGTACCTTCTAAAAATAAAACCTACATCTATCTCTGAGTTGTAAAGAATATATAACTAACAAGAATGCACTCTTATGTAGATAACCACGATTATATCGAGTCTTGACTAGTGATTTAAATCATGATTTACACCATGATTTAAATCAAATCCACCCTGCAACCGATGGAAGAATGCTTCCAGCGACCTAGCTCCCATTGTTCGGGAAGTGGCATTCCCACAGTGATGGAAGAAACTCCTTCCATCTCTGCACTCTGTATCTACACTATAGAGTGTAGATACCCTTAGGGGTACTCGAGAGAAGTCTGGGGGGTACATCAATACAACTGAAACTTGGAGAAAACTGAATTTTTGTTTTAAGTTTTACAGCGCTTTATTATTTTTGTACTTTTTACACCCAAAAATGTCATCACGTGCCCAGCTACAATTAAGTTGTTTAAATAAATCTGTTGCAATGGTAGAAAAAAATTGTGTATCTGAACACTGTAGGTACTGGGGGTACAGGCGAACCCCAACTTATGCCCGCCTGACCTGCAACCCCCCGCATTTACGGCCGCCCTGCTCTGGGAGCCGTGGGGCCGCCTACCGTTCACCGCCCAGCACAGCCCTCGACCGGCTCAGGGTGCCATTCGCACCGCGGGGCCACCTACCACCCGGCACAGCCCCCAGTTGGCTCTGGGCACCGTCTGCACTGCGTGGCGGAGCCACCTACCGCCCAGCACAGCTCCTGGCTGGCTCTGGGTGCCGTTCACGCCTCTGGCTCAAGGAAAAGCCACATAGAGGAAAAGCACACAAAAGACCAGATTTCATGGTCCGTGATGCATTCTGCATGGCTGTGAGTTTGACCAGGCTCTAGCTATATTGTTTTAACGGTCTCTAAGGTGCCACAGGACTCATCAATGACACACATTTATTGTTACAAGTCAACGTGGGTTTTTTGGCAAGTAAACCAATAGACAACAGAAGCCCCTCAAGTGGGATAGGCCAAAAGACAGTATCATCCCAATTAAGAATTCCAGGAATAAAGTTTTAAAAAATTTAAGTGCGAAAAATCCTGGACTGAATAAATTTCCAGGAATAAAAGGGATGACAGCTATGTGGAAAGAACAGTAGGGCAGGACTGGGCACCTGGGGCAGGGAGCAAGGCAGATTGTGGTACTGGAGCAGTGGAACTGGGGAGGATCAGGAAGGGGGAGCAAAGCTCGGTGTCTGGGGCTGGAAGAAGGGCACCAAAGGCAAAAAGCAGAATCAGTGCCTGTACATGTCAGAGCAGAGTGGGGGACAGAGCACAGTGCTTGGAGAAGGGAGCAATGTACCCAGGGCAGAGCAGGGTGGCAGGGACAGGAGCAGAGCACAGTGCCTGGGGCACACTGTGACGACCGGGACAGAGAATGGGGTACCCAGGGCAAAAAAAAAGCAGCATAACAAGGGGCAAGGAGCAGAACCAGTGCCCAGAGGTTGTCTACAATAGGGCAAAAAAAAACAGCATAACAAGGGGCAAGGAGCAGAACCAGTGCTACAATAGGGCACCCTGGGTGGGGCAGGGAACAGGAAGTGGGAAGGCAGAGCATAGTACTGGGGCAAGGAATGAGATACCCAGGGCAAAATAGGGAGCAGAGCTGGTGCCCAGGGATGTCTGGATTAGGGCACCCCGTGCAGAGAATGGGGGACAGAATGTGGTGCCTCGGACAGGGGAGGGGTACTCCTGGGGTTTTCTGGGATACAGCAACCACGGCGGGGAGCAGAGCACGGTGCCCAGGACAAGGGATGGGTTACCCAGGGCAAAGTAGGGGACAAGACAGGGTGCAAGGAGAAGAACCGGTGCCTGGGAATGACTGGGATAGGGCAGAAGGGGCACCTTGGAACGGGAGCAGAGTGCAGTGTTTCTGGGATAGGGCAGGAGGACAGGAGAGCACAGCGCAGTGCCTAGGGTGTGTCTGGGATGAGGCAGGATGACAGGAAAGCACAGCGCAGTGCCCGGGGTGTGCCTGGGCTGGGGCAGTACAGGGGAGCAAAGCGCAGTGCCAAGGGTGTGTCTGAGATGAAGCAGGAGACCACGGGAGAAGAGCGCAGTACATGGGGTGTGTCTGGGAGGGGGCACGAGGACAGGGGAGCAGAGCATGGTGCCTGGTGTGTGTGGGAGGAGGCAGGAGGACACAGAAGCAGAGCGTAGTGCCTACGGTGTGTCTGGGATGGAGCAGGAGAACATGGGAATGGAGCGCAATGCCCGGGGTGTGTCTGGGAGGGGGCAGGAGGACAGGGGAGCAGAGCACGGTGCCTGGGGGTGTCAGCGAGAGAAGGGGTTCCTGGGATGGTGGGATATGGGACAGAGTGCGGTGCAGGGGGGGGGGCTATGGGGCAGAGCGCGGTGCCGGGGGGGGGGGCGGGGTCCCTGGGCTATGGGGCAGAGCATGGTGCCGGGGGGGGGAGGGGGCGGGGTCCCTGGGCTATGGGGCAGAGCGCGGTGCCGGGGGGGGGCGGGGTCCCTGGGATATGGGGCAGAGCATGGTGCCGGGGGGGGGGGCGGGGTCCCCGGGCTATGGGGCAGAGCGCGGTGCCGGGGGGGGGAGGGGGCGGGGTCCCCGGGCTATGGGGCAGAGCGCGGTGCCGGGGGGGGGGGCGGGGTCCCCGGGCTATGGGGCAGAGCGCGGTGCCGGGGGGGGGCGGGGTCCCCGGGCTATGGGGCAGAGCGCCGGTGCCGGGGGGGGGGGGGGGGGTCCCCGGGCTATGGGGCAGAGCGCCGTGCCGGGGGGGGGGGCGGGGTCCCCGGGCTATGGGGCAGAGCGCCGTGCCGGGGGGGGGGGGCGGGGTCCCCGGGCTATGGGGCAGAGCGCCGTGCCGGGGGGGGGGGGGGCGGGGTCCCCGGGCTATGGGGCAGAGCGCCGTGCCGGGGGGGGGGAGGGGGCGGGGTCCCCGGGCTATGGGGCAGAGCGCCGGTGCCGGGGGGGGGGAGGGGGCGCGGGGTCCCCGGGCTATGGGGCAGAGCGCGGTGCCGGGGGGGGGGAGGGGGCGGGGTCCCCGGGCTATGGGGCAGAGCGCGGTGCCGGGGGGGGGGGGGGGGGGGGGGGGGGGGCGGGGTCCCCGGGCTATGGGGCAGAGCGCGGTGCCGGGGGGGGGGGGGCGGGGCCCCGGGTGGGGCAGAGCGCCGGGCCGGGGGGGGGGGGGGGGGGGGTCCCCGGGCTATGGGGCAGAGCGCCGGCCGGGGGGGGGGGGGGGCGGGGTCCCCGGGCTATGGGGCAGAGCGCGTGCGCGGGGGGGGGGGGGGGGGTCCCCGGGCTATGGGGCAGAGCGCCGTGCCGGGGGGGGGGGGGGGCGGGGTCCCCGGGCTATGGGGCAGAGGCCGGTGCCGGGGGGGGGGGGGGGGGTCCCCGGGCTATGGGGCAGAGGCGCCGGGGGGGGCGGCGGGGGGGGGGGGGGGGGGGGGGGGGGGGGTCCCCGGGCTATGGGGCAGAGCGCGTGCCGGGGGGGGGGGGGCGGGGTCCCGGGCTATGGGGCAGAGCGCGGGGGGGGGGGGGGGGGGGTCCCCGGGCTATGGGGCAGGCGCGGGGGCCGGGGGGGGGGGGGGGGGGGCCCGGGCTATGGGGCAGAGCGCGTGCCGGGGGGGGGGGGGGGGTCCCCGGGCTATGGGGCAGAGCGCGTGCCGGGGGGGGGGGGGGGCGGGGTCGGGGGGGGGCGGGGTCCCGGGCTATGGGGCAGAGCGGTGCCGGGGGGGGGGGCGGGGTCCCCGGGCTATGGGGCAGAGCGCCGTGCCGGGGGGGGGGGGGGCGGGGTCCCCGGGCTATGGGGCAGAGCGCCGTGCCGGGGGGGGGGGCGGGGTCCCCGGGCTATGGGGCAGAGCGCCGTGCCGGGGGGGGGGCGGGGTCCCCGGGCTATGGGGCAGAGCGCCGTGCGGGGGGGGGGGGGCGGGGTCCCCGGGCTATGGGGCAGAGCGCCGTGCCGGGGGGGGGGGGGGCGGGGTCCCCGGGCTATGGGGCAGAGCGCCGTGCCGGGGGGGGGAGGGGCGGGGTCCCCGGGCTATGGGGCAGAGCGCCGTGCCGGGGGGGGGGGGGGCGGGGTCCCCGGGCTATGGGGCAGAGCGCGGTGCCGGGGGGGGGGGGGGCGGGGTCCCCGGGCTATGGGGCAGAGGCGGTGCCGGGGGGGGGGGGGGGCGGGGTCCCCGGGCTATGGGGCAGAGCGCGGTGCCGGGGGGGGGGGGGGGCGGGGTCCCCGGGCTATGGGGCAGAGCGCGGTGCCGGGGGGGGGGGGGCGGGGTCCCCGGGCTATGGGGCAGAGCGCGTGCCGGGGGGGGGGGGGCGGGGTCCCCGGGCTATGGGGCAGAGCGCGTGCCGGGGGGGGGGGGCGGGGTCCCCGGGCTATGGGGCAGAGCGCCGTGCCGGGGGGGGGGGGGCGGGGCCCCGGGCTATGGGGCAGAGCGCCGTGCCGGGGGGGGGGGGGGGTCCCCGGGCTATGGGGCAGAGCGCGTGCCGGGGGGGGGGGGGGCGGGGTCCCCGGGCTATGGGGCAGAGCGCGTGCCGGGGGGGGGGGGGGGGGGGTCCCGGGCTATGGGGCAGAGCGCCGTGCCGGGGGGGGGGGGGGCGGGGTCCCCGGGCTATGGGGCAGAGCGCCGTGCCGGGGGGGGGGGGCGCGGGGTCCCCGGGCTATGGGGCAGAGCGCCGTGCCGGGGGGGGGGGGGGCGGGGTCCCCGGGCTATGGGGCAGAGCGCCGTGCCGGGGGGGGGGGGGGCGGGGTCCCCGGGCTATGGGGCAGAGCGCCGTGCCGGGGGGGGGGGGGCGGGGTCCCCGGGCTATGGGGCAGAGCGCCGTGCCGGGTTGGGTGGGGGGGGGGCGGGGTCGCCCGGGCTATGGGGCAGAGCGCCGTGCCGGGGGGAGGGGGGGCGGCGGGTCCCCGGGCTATGGGGCAGCAGCGCCGTGCCGGGGGGGGGGGGGGCGGGGTCCCCGGGCTATGGGGCAGAGCGCCGTGCCGGGGGGGGGGGGGGCGGGGTCCCCGGGCTATGGGGCAGAGCGCCGTGCCGGGGGGGGGGGCGCGGGGTCCCCGGGCTATGGGGCAGAGCGCCGTGCCGGGGGGGGGGGGCGGGGTCCCCGGGCTATGGGGCAGAGCGCCGTGCCGGGGGGGGGGCGGGGTCCCTGGGCTATGGGGCAGAGCGCAGCGCCCGGGTGGTTTGGGTTGTGGCGGAGAGGGGGCAGGAGCAGAGTGCGGTGCCCGGCGCACGGGGGCGGCAGCGGGGCGGAAGGGGGGGCTCACCGGCGGTTCCGCGGCCGCGGCGACAGGCCAGGCCCCAGACCACTCTGAGGCCGAACTCCCGATTCCTCACGCCTAGCGCGCCGGCCGGCCCAGACACACTGCGCATGCGCCCAGAACGGCCTCAGGCGGGCGGTGTTTCTGGTGGCCGCCAAGGAAGCCCGCTGGGTGGCGGCGTCCTGAGACTGAGCATGCGCACGCCGTTCTCCCCAGGGCTGCAGTGCATGCGGCAGCCGCAGAGGGAGCTCGCAGTCTTCAACTCCCCCAGCTGAAGCAACCCTGAAGCTACCCAATTGGGAGGCTGGGGAGCAGTGGCTGGGAGCACCGGGGACTGGGCCTGTTGCCAGGTTCCAGGGCCACCCTTCTTCAGCCTCGTGCTGGGGCTGCCCAGGGTGGAGTGCACACAACAGCTGAACTTGTCTTGGTGCCCTGCATGCCACACTCCCTCCAGAGCCCTGCACTCATCACAGTTCAAGGTCAGAACTCCTGGGTTCTATTTCACCCACTCTTCTGACTCACTATCACCTCAAGCATCACTAGACTTGTTTCCCTTCCCTGTCTCATAGATGAATGATCTTTTTTTTCTATACTGCTCTTCCTCAGATTCATAATTGTAGTCATATTTGTGGAGATGGGCCCAGTTTCTTGCTCTAGTTTTGCACCAGATAACTTTGCTGCTTTTGAATTATGATGGTACAACTCACAGGAGAACCAGGCCCAGTATTTTTAGATTTTAGGAACTCTTCTGATCCTGCCCTTATTCCCCACCTGAAGATGTGAAACCCACTGTGACATCAGAACCCCAGCATCTCATTGTGGTGATACAGAGAGGATTATGCTTATGTCTTCACTGCAAAAAAATAGGTGTGTTTTTACATTAAGATAGCAATTGCAATATATAATCCTAATGGAGAAAAGACACAGGGGCTGTGTTTAGACTGGCCAGTTTTTCTGGAAAATCAGCCGCTTTTCCAGAAAAACTTGCCAGCTGTCTACACTGGCCACTTGAATTTCCACAAGAACACTGACGATCTCATGTATGATCGTCAGTGTTCTTGCAGAAATACTATGCTGCTCCCGTTCGGGCAAAAGCCCTCTTGCGCAAATGCTTTTGCGCAAGAGGGCCAGCGTAGACAACGTAGTATTGTTTTGCGCAAAAAAGCCCGGATGGCTAAAATGGCGATCGGGGCTTTCTTGCACAAAAGCGCGTCTAGATTGGCCAGGGACGCTTTTCCGCAAAAAGTGCTCTTGCAGAAAAGCGTCCGTGCCAATCTAGACGCTCTTTTCCACAAATGCTTTTAACGGAAAACTTTTCCGTTAAAAGCATTTGCGGAAAATCATGCTAGTGTAGACGCAACCAGGTAGTTTTTACCTTGATGTAGTTATCTGGAGCCAACCATCTAATCCCAACCTGATGTTTACTTTGGTTACATTGATGAGGTAAAGATACAAGACAGGGAAGAAAAATTCAATAAATGACACGAGTAGATCTGTCTGTAATTTGAATAGGCAACTGTTTCCCACAGAGTGGCAGTGCATGTCTCTGAGTGACAATGAGACATGTGTTTCTGCTCATATAGGCAGAGACATTCTCTGTACCTCAAAACTACCGTCTCCTATGATGACTTTGGAGCAGATAAGCCAATTTGTATGAATGTCAGCAGTTCTACATACAATGCTTTCTCCTTCCAGCTATTAATGCACCATAACTTTAATTAGTGTTGGGAGGGTTGTGACAGCTTTATGAAGAATATTGTTACATTATAAAGGGACGTACAGGGGGGTATGACACAAATGAGCATCTTTCAGTGCAACAGATGATTTTTCCTCTTAACTGAATGATGTGTGCGCCCTGGTTAATAAACATCTCAAGTTATCAGTCCAGGATGTAGTTATTACCTTGTTAACAATAGGTATCCTGCAATTATCTAATTATAACTACAAGCCAATGCTCTGCACTAGTCAGAACATTCTGAAGTCAATGGCTGCGTCTAGACTGGCATGATTTTCCGCAGATGCTTTTAATGGAAAAGTTTTTCCGTTAAAAGCATTTGCGGAAAAGAGCATCTAGAGTGGCACGGACGCTTTTCTGCAAAAGCACTTTTTGCAGAAAAGCGTCCGTGCCAATCTAGACGCGGTTTTGCGCAAGAAAGCCCCGATTGCCATTTTCGCGATCGGGGCTTTTTTGCACAAAACAAATCTGAGCTGTCTACACTGGCCCTTTTGTGCAAAAGGACTTTTGCCCGAACGGGAGCGTCAAAGTATTTGCGCAAGAAGCACTGATTTCTTACATTAGAACGTCAGTGCTTTTGTGCAAAATCAAGCGGCCAGTGTAGACAGCTGTCAAGTTTTTGCGCAAAAGCGGCTGCTTTTGCGGAAAAGCTTGCCAGTCTAGACACAGCCAATGAGTATGGAGTAACTGTGTAAGAGTGTAATGCTGAAAGGCGGAACTGAAACTGGGATTTATGAAGCTTAGTGCATGAACTTCTACCACAGGAACTAAAACCCATCTGACTATTAGCTAAGGCTATAGAGCAGACTCATTATTCTCTCTGTAAGTGTCTAAGTGTCACTAGATGGGACAGTAGGTGTGTAGGTGACAAGAGGACATCACGCAACACATCCCTTTCTCCTACTTCAGAGTTTAGAATGGCAACTAGTTTTAAAAAATATGATACTTAGCAGCACAGTTACAGTGATCCACCTGTACCTCTATAGTGCCATAGTGTTAATGCTTCCTGCATAAACAAATGAGGGATTTCCATTGCTATAGTTTAGATACTGCTCCATATATAGGTTTCCATCAACTCAGCCATGTCTACAAAAGGTATTAGGTTGTCCTAACCAGTGTTCCCTCTAAGATTTTCCATCCTTGCGTGGGTTGAATTTTCTTTTGGGTGGGTTGAAATTTCCTATGTGCAACACTAATATTGAGGTAGTGTGTGGATGTGCACCCACTAATACAAACAAAAACTGTAAATATAAGTATACATTTTAAATAGTCCATAGGTGTGGAAGAAAATATATTAAAAACATGGGATAATTAACAAGGAGCAATGCTTATGATTATTTAATATGAAATCAAATAAAAAGAAAATTAACACTACCGTTGGCTGAAGTGGGTTGTGCCCACGAAAGCTCATTTCTTTCTCTCTTTCTTTCTTTATTTAATTTAAATATTTTTACCCATGAAAGCTCATGATACTATTTATATATTTTTGTTACAGCTAAGGTGCTACAGGACCATTGTTGGTTTTTAAAGGTTTTTTTTTAGTTACAGACTAACACAGCTACCCCTCTGAGACCTTAGAGTACATGTATCATCATCCTTTCTAACAGACAGATGCATGTTTCAAAGATCTTGCAAACAAGATGTCAGCCTACAGAACAGCTAATATCCCACCTAGTACTTGCTACTCATAAGAGCCAGACTCATAAGAGCCAGAACTCTGCCAGATAATAAAGATCTAACCTTAATGCAATACAGTTTACCATGTATTAATTAGTAACACAGGATTTTTTTAAATAATTAAAATCGGAGTTTTAGATATCTACAACACAAAAAAGTTCTGTTAAAATAATCTTTTTCTTTCTTACTTTAAGCCTGTGGTCACCAACCCGTCGATCGCGATTGACTGGTCGATCAGTAGGGCTCAACCAGTCAATCGCGAGGCGTTCTGGCCCCCCCCATTCCCCCCTCACCCCCAAGAAGCCCCACTACCTACCTCCGAAAATGGAGGTAGTGCCGGCTTCCCGCGAGGTGGAGGGAAGTCCGGCAGCTGCGCGCCACTTCCGGGGTTTCCGAAAGTGAGCTGCCTGCTCCCCTCTTCCAGGTCTGTGGCGTGCCAGGAGGAGGTAGGAGTCCCAGAGGAAGGTGCGTGCTGGGGCTTCTGGGAGGGGGGAAGAAAGGAGGGGAGGCGCTCACCGGGGCTCCCCTCCTCTGCAGGGGAGGAGGTAGGAGTCCCGAGGGCAAGCACGCGCTGGGAAGGGGGGAGGAGTCCCAGGGGGAAGCGCGCGCCGGGGAGGAGGTAGGAGTCCTGGGGGGAAGCACGCGCTGGGGCTCCCCTCCTCTGCGGGGGAGAGGGCAGGAGTCCCGGGGGGAAGTGCACACTAGGGCTTCCCTCCTGGCGGGGGGAGAGGGGAAGGGAGGCGCGTACCAGGGCTCCCCTCCTCTGCGGGGGAGGAGGTAGGAGTCCCAGGGGTAAGCGCGCATCGGGGATGGGGGAGGAGTCCCGGGAGGAAATGCGTGCTGGGGCTTCCCTCCTTTGCAGGGGAGGGCGGAGGAGTTCCAGGAGGAGGCTCTTGCCAGAGCTTCCCTCCTCTGGTGGGGGGGAAGGCGCATGCAAAGGATTCCCTGCCCCAGCCAACACCTTGCCCCCTGTTCCCACTGGCACTCTGCTCCCACTAGCATCCTGGCCCTTGGCCCCGCCGGCACCTTGTCCCCACCCCAGCACCCTGTCCCTTGCCTCCACTGACACACTGACCTCTGCCCCAGTACCCACTAGCACCCTTCCCCACTACCATGTCCTCTGCTCCCACCAGCACAGTTGGAGCCACATTAGTGAGGCTTTGGAGGAGGGTTTGTTTTTGGTTTTTTTTGCATCTCACTTGTGTGGCCCCAACTGACTTTTCAGTGACCCCTGAATCAAAACAGCTTCTCATAAAAACAATGCTGAAACTTTTTGTGTTTGACATATTTTATTTAAAAATGAAGCCTGGCCAACAAACCCCCATCTGTCAGCAGCATCATAACACTCCTGCACCACCACCCCCTGACCCTAGATTTGAGCCTATCATACACTGGAACCCCCTGTCCTGAGCCTCTCACATAGCCAAACTGCTGCACCGCCACATCCTCAGTCTTTTGTCACAACACTCCTACAGCATCCACACACCACAAATCTGTGTCCTGAGCCCATTATACTCCTAACCTCCCTGCCCTGAGCCCCTCCCATCCCCCAACCCAAACTCCCGCACCCTCACATCCACAAGCCTGTGGCTTGCTCAGTACCCCAACGCTCCACCTGACCCCAACACTCCCCAGCCTGAAGCCCGCTCCCGGAGCCAGCATCCCCTCCTCCACCTCCTCCTTCATCCAAATTCCCTCCCAGAGCTTGCGCCTCTCACCCCTTCCCACACCCAAACCCCTCATTCCCACCCCAGAGCCCACACATCCTGTCTCAACCCAGTGAGGGTACAGCTAGACTGCAGGAGTTTTTCCAGGATTCCAGAGATATCCCAGAAAAACTCTTCCACATCCAGGGATGCGTTTGTTCTTCCGCTTTTTTTAGCGGAAGAGCAAACATGCTCTTTTGGTAACCCCTATATTCCTCTTTCCACATGGAATAAGGGGGCTTCCAAAAGAAGGGGTTTTTCTGACATTTGGTCCAGTCTAGACAGGCCAAATGTTGGAAAAACCTCTTCCTACAGAAGAATTGGGAAAAAAAGCAGCAGTATAAGGGTTGGGGATAGCAAGTGATGGAGAGGCGGAGAATAGAGAGGGCAGGGTGGGGCTTCAAGGAAGGGGCAGGGCTTCAAGGAAGGGGTGGGGCAGTAGATCTTGGCTTGTTCTGTCACTTAAAAAGTGATCTTGGGTGTAAAAAGGTTGGAGACCACTGCTTTAAGCCATTAACACAGGGGTCGGGATATAATAGTGTAGTCAATTAACCGATTAACCGATAACCAAAAGCTTATAGGTTCAGGGGCGGCCCGTGAGTATAGGCCGACTTGGTGGTTGCCTAGGGCGCTGCCTTCAACAGGGCGCCCGGGGCGCCCGATGATGACATCACACCATTGACAGCTGTGCAGGTGGTTCTGGACTTCCAACACTCTGGTCATTTGAAGAAGTGGGCTGTGCCCACGAAAGCTCATGACACCATCTACATGTTTTGTTAGTCTTTAAAGTGCTACCAGACTATTTGTTGTTTTTTAAGTTTTTCCTGTTACAGACTAACTTGGCTACCCCTCTGAAACAACAAAATATATAATGATTTATAAGTAGCGCTTTCAACAGGCCCTTCTGCAACCAGCCCACTTTCAAGCTATTGTGAAGACTGGACCAGCTTCCCTCAAAAATGTAGTTATTGGTTTACACATTTAGAGAGAAAATTAAGGTAGATATATGGGGAAGAGGGGTTGTTGGTTTTTTTCAGTTTGCTCTCGGCTCCCTTCAGTCCAAGTGCAACACCAAGGTCAAGTTCAAAGCTATTGTCAGAATTTGAGCAAGCAACATTCAGTGACCATTCAGTCACTTCCTCATTCTAAAGGTCATTCACAATTTGGATAGCTGCCTTATAATTTTATAACAACAAGCCCATACTGCCACAATTAGTAAATATCTATCCCACTCTACAAACAGGTTTCCTTTTCATAGCATTCACAGATTGCAAAGATGTTTGGATACTAGGGATGTTAGCATGTAATTAAATGATCATGTAACTTCATACATGATTATTCAATAGTCCCTGGAGGCAGGGCTGGCAGCCAGTGCACTCCCAGCCCCAATCCCAACGAGCTACCTTCCACCCTGTGCTGATACAGAGGCAGCAGCATGGGGTGGCAGCAGTACCTGTGGACAGAGCATTCCATGGAGCAGCCTCTGTCCATGGTGAACCTCTGTGGGAGGCAGCAAGGAGGGCAGGCGGCTCTGCGGCTTTCTGTGTGTACCAGCTCCCACCTGCCCCCCTCACCCTCCCCCCCGATACAGAGGTAGAAAGGGGGGGCAGTGTGTGTAGTCAACAAGATTAACCGATAAGCCCAGGTTTATTGGTTAATTGTGTAGTCGTCTACATGCTGATGTCCCTGTCAGATACCATGGTGATGAGCATGGTATAAAAAGATTAGAAAGTTCCATCCCCCTCACCTAAGTCCCTAATCACAGTTTATTTTTCCTTACTAAACTATTTAGAGGTTTACAGATAATTCAGTTTTATCAGCCGTGCTGTAAGTGGGAAGACTCAGCCACATTTGGCAAGATTGTAGCTATTAAGAGATCAGTCAGCTTGATCAAATGAATGGTTTGTCAGTTAGGCATACAGTAAATATCTAAATTACTGTCGCTACCTGTTGCATGCACTAGCCAACAGATTATTAGATATAGTACAGCACAACTCCTGCCTTCGCAGGGAGAAAAGTTATTAGTGTCCTCCCTGGACACACTCCTAGAGGGAAAGCACTCTGCTGTCCAACCTGGCACATAACTCAAATTGTGGCTCATGTTCAGGGATCCTAGAAATCCATTTGTCACAAAAAACCATGGAATTTGCATTTTTAGATTTTCATTTTGTGAAAAACTAAAAAACATGTACAGCAGAACACCAATTATCTGAGCCTCTGTTATCTGGCTCTCCATATCAACCAACCCAAGGATGACTTCATGAGCCTTGACATTTAAGGCTGAAGCTCTCCAGATTATCCAAATTTTTTATTATCTAATTTTGCCCTGGTTCCAATCAGATTGGATCAATGGGGTTCCACTATATTGTGACTAGGGAAAACAAAATTCAGCATTTCCCTTTAATTGCGAAAAAAATACAGAAATTTGTGGGGTTTTAATCAGATAATTTTGTTGCTTTTTTTTAACATGAAAAACTAGGATCCTCTGCTCATGTTGCAACTAGCATACACCTGCATTCAGAGAGAAGTGTCTTCTAACATATTTCCAACACACAGACATGTGCCCTTGTTCAGCACTTTTTGCGGAAAAGCGTCCGTGCCAGTCTAGATGCGCTTTTGCACAAAAAAGCCCCGATCGCCATTTTCACGATCGGGGCTTTTTTGCGCAAAACAATACTGCGTTGTCTACACTGGCCCTCTTGCGCAAAAGCATTTGCGCAAGAGGGCTTTTGCCCAAACGGGAGCAGCATAGTATTTCCGCAAGAACACTGACAATTTTACATGAGATTGTCAGTGTTCTTGCGGAAATTCAAGCGGCCAGCATAGACAGCTGGCAAGTTTTTACGGAAAAGCGGCTGATTTTCCGGAAAAAACTAGCCAGTCTAGACACAGCCAATCTGGCTATTCTGTCCTCATCAGAGTCCCAGTGTTTTCAGCATCCAGAACTGCCCATTTCCCAGCCCAGTACTCTCTGCCTCCCACTCTCCAGGCTGTGACTTACCTCCTGGAGCTTCCCAGCTAGCCTCCACTGGGGTCTTCATGCCTGTCAGTGTTTAATGCTAGGATTAATTCCTTGTTCAGTTCTAAAACAGAGCGGCTTTCCTATCCCAGGCCCTGGACATCTCTGCACAGAGCATGTCTCTCAAGAGCACACTGGGAAGTGTAGTTCTTAATCTCCCCCAAAATGTAGGACAAAAATATGAGTTAGCTACAGAGCAAGACGGATATGCAGAGCGGTCTGGAAAATGTAGTTTTTGAGAGTCGGGATGGCAGGCTCTTTCACAGCCTCTTCTGAGTTTCTGGGAAATGGAGTTTAATATCTAATTAATAATGACATAGGCAACTCATGATAGCACCCAAGAGGTGCATTGACTGCCTGTGCCCCTGCCAAAATTTTGATTGCTAAACGGGGTATCTCCTCACATCCCCTCTCTGTTCCTCTGTGTATCCCTCCCTGCACCCCTTCCTCTTGAAGGCACCAGTCGCCTCTAATGATTGATGCTATTTTTAAAGCACAAATGTCCTCCTACCTTCCCTGTGTTGCAACATATTTAAAGGGAAAATTTGAATTTGTGCCCAATATTTGCATACTGTAAAAGCACAGTTTTATAAAAGCTAAGGCCAAAAGAAATATTTGCATTTTTTTCCATTCGAAAGAAAACACCATTTTTTAAACAAATGACCCTTCCTCTTTAGGAAAAACTTAAAAAACAATGAATAGCACCTTAAAGACTAACAAAACATGTAAATGGTATGAACTTACGTGGGTACAACCACAGTTGTAACCCACATTCAGCTCTCAGCACCAGAAAGTGAAAAAAGGGAAGCTAATTCAGTTGGTTTCCATTGTGCAAGTTGGAAGACATGCAGAAAGTAAACAGCCCACATAGACTACATCTACACTGCTCATTTATTTCGGAATAAGCTATTCTGGAAGAAATATTCCAAAATAGCTTATTTTGAAATAGCACGTCTACACACCAAAAGTTCATTGAAATAGCGCTGAGTTGTTTCAAAATAGAGCGTCCACACTGATTGGTCACTAACTTGCATTTAAGGCCACCTGGAACCACATCAGATAGGGCTCCAGGTCAGCAGTTATTTCCTGAAGCTGCTGCCTGAGGATCATGCTCAAACAGAAACACCCCTCCCCCCCAATACAGCAGTGTCTCAGGCTTTTTTCCTTTGCCTTCCTCCTTGAGGGACAGCAAAACCTTTTCTTTTGTCTGCTGTGGTTGTCCTTGTGGACACCTCAGCTATCCAGCTATGGAGCAGGAGCTGCCTCTGAGCAGTCAACAGCTATTGCAGCTTGTGCTGTACCTCATGCAAGCAGTTTCTGCAGACTACCTCCCAGGTCCTACAGGAACCCAACCCCTGCTCTACTTGGAGCCCCTCCTTGCCTCTCTGCAGACGCAGCTCATGTTGCGGGATCCTGTCTGCCTTCCCCTGCACACCGTGCATAGCTGCTTCTGGCGTCTGGACACCAGTGCCTACCAGTAGAACCAGCTTATCATGTAGTGGTGGGGCGACCAGCGATGGCTACAGAATTTTTGGATGAGGAAAGACACATTTCTGGAGCTCTGTGAGTTGCTCGCCCCTGCCCTCAAGCAACAGGACATTCACATGAGACCTGCATCCCCCTCCAGAAGCAGGTAGCCATAGCCATATGGAAGCTTGCCACGCCAGACAGCTACCGATCCATCAGGAACCAGTTCGGTCTGGGGAGATGGACCTTCAGGTGAATCATGCAGGTATGGCGCTTTTGGGCTATTGTCCCAGGAGGGTGGTAGACTGCTGGAATGGGGTTCCCTAGGGTAAAGAAGGGCTGTGGATGGTGGTGGTGCAAGCCTCCTCCTTGGGAGGTTTTTCAGTCCCACCCTCACAAATCCCTGCCAAGGGATGGGGTAAGTGGGGAGAGATCTGGGTGGAGGGTGGGGGTTTGCTCCTGGTGGGTGGAGGCAGGGGTTGGGCTCAGAAACCTCCCGAGGGCTCTGGTCACCCTGTGATTATCTATTATTGTTTGTCTCCTTCTATTGGTGGTGCGGGCCATCAACACTATCTTGCTGTGGACGCCATCATCACCGGCTTTGCCAACATGGGCTTCCCCAACTGCGGGGAGGCTATTGACAGCACCCACATCCCCATCCGGATCCCCCTACCACTGGGCTTCTGTCTACATCAATCGGAAGGGATATGTCTCAATGGTCCTGCAGGCCATCATGGACCACTGGGGCCAGTTTATGTGTCTTCCACAACTCCAGCATGTTCCAGAAGCTACACGCTGGAACTTTTTTCCCCAACCACACCATCAGGGACGGGGACAGGGACACGCCCATGTGCATGGTGGGGGGATGTGGCCTACCCTTTCTTGCCCAGGCTCATGAAGCCCTACACCAGGCCACCTTGACCACTCTAGGAAATGGTTCAACACCAGGTTCAGTAGGGCCCGCATGGTCAATGAGGGTGCTTTTGGGTGTCTGAAGACATGGTTCAGATGCCTCCACACCCAGCTAGACATCAAGGAGCAGAAAATCCTACACGTGGTGGCCATGTGTTGTGTGCTCCACAATATTTGTGAGTGGAAGGGGGAGGCATTCCTGCCAGTGTGGGGAGGCAGAGGCAGGGACTTCAAGCAGCTGTGCATGGCTGCCATCCAGCAGGCCCACCAAGGGGCTGTGCGCATCTGGAAGGCCCTGAGAGAGAGTTTCTTGCAAGGACCCCAGTGAAAATCTCCCTTAGCCTCCCCACTAGGGACCTGTGTATCGCCTCTCTCTGCTTCTTCTCCAGCATCTCCTCCTTCCCCCCTTCCCTGCAGAGACAATAAAAAAAGACTTAAAAAAACAAAAAACAAACAAAAAAAATCTCTGTGGTTTTTTATTTGGGGTCAAAGTAACTGGGGAGGGACTGGGGAAGAAACCTGGGACGGGGAAGGAGAGAGGGGGAGAAGGGAAGGTGATGAGCACCTTGGTGGGGTGAGGAGGGAACTGGAAGAGGGAGGAGGGGTGAGGAGAGGCTCAGGGCTGGGGCTGGGAGTGGCACCTGGCCCTGGTGATCCCACTGCCATGGGTGCAGGGGACTTGGTGGCCATGGGAGCAGGGGTTGGGAAGAAGTGGGTGGAGCAGGAGTGAGAGCAGGAGCTAGAGTGGGAGCAGGTGCAGGCAGCATGCTGGCAGCCAGGGATTGCATGGCCACACACATGGTGTGGCCCTACTCCAGCATCTCCCGCCAGGTGTCTCGCAGCAGCTGGATGTCTTTGTGCAGTCTATGGTTTGCTCTATGGATAGCAGTGTTGTGATGTGCTCCCTCTGGAATTCATCCATGGGTCTCAGGCACCTGCAGGTCCCAGGGGTTTGGGAGGCTGCCCGGGGTGGTGTTGACACCACCTCTCGCAGCTGGTCCGGCTGTGGAGAATACAGAGAGATGGTCGGAGACGCTGTGCCTGAAGCCTCGCCCTCATCTCTGAGCTGGGAACAAGAGTTCTCTGCTCCGACAAAGGCGATGTGCTTGAAGCAAGGCCGTGCGCTCTCTAGCCAGTGGGTCCTTGCCTTCAGGGGCCCAGATGTCCCCAGGAGGGAGCCTCTCTACCCAACCCCGCCCCCCCATCCTGGGGACAAGCAGGCATGGGAAGGTGCTGGCCAGACGGGGATCCTGCAGGTGGGAGATGGGGCCATGGGGCAGCTGAGCTTCCCTCCATGCCATGTGCCCGCTGGATCTGGCAGTTACAGTGTCCTGCAGGGAGAGAACGTTGATCCCTGCCTGCTGGAGAAGAGGGGGACAGGGTGTTGGGGTGGGGAGGTGTGTATGAGTGGCAGATGCTCCTGCACCTCGCCGTGCTGTATATGGGAATGGCTGCTGCCCCGCACTGCGGGCATGCCTGTGTGCTGTGTGTAGCACTGCTGAAGGCTGTGCGTGTGTCTGTGTGTCCATGTCCCCAGCCTCCTTCTAGTGGTGGCTGATGGAGGGAGAGTGTCCCACCTTGTGGAGGGGAGGGGGGGAAGGATGTCTTACCCTGGTGTAATGAGTATGGCAAGCCTCTCCAGACTTAGCGGGTGGAAGTACATGCCTTATGAAGAGAGGCTGCGGGATTTGGATTTATTTAGTCTACAGAAGAGAAGAGTGAGGGGGGGATTTGTTAGTTGACTTCAACTACCTGAAGGTGGAGGGCAGGTCCAAAGCGGATGGAGAGGGGCTGTTCTCAGTAGTGATGGATGGCAGAACAAGGAGCAATGGTCTCAAGTTACAGTGGGGAAGGTCTAGGTTGGATATTAGGAAAAACTATTTCAATAGGAGGGTAGTGAAGCACTGGAATGGATTATCTAGGTAGAAAGTGGAATCTCCATCCCTAGCGGTTTTTAAGTCCCAGCTTGACAAAGCCCTGGCTGGGGTGATTTAGTTGGGCTTGGTCCTGCTTTTAGCAGGGGGGTGGACTTGATGGCCTACTGAGCTCTTTTCCAACCTTATGATTCCATGATTCCATTATTCTAAGCTGGCTTCAAGTGGATGGGAATGCTCTCCCCCTGTGTTGCTCATCTGCCCTCACTACCTGGCTTGCTTTCTGCTCCCACGGGTATCTGAGTGTGGAGGTAGGATGGACCTCTCAGCCAGGCAATGACAAGGACAGCAGATGGAGCAGCTCCCCCAATGACAGTGAATATGTCAAGCCCCCCATGCTTTATGAAAATTGTCTTATGAATATGAATAAGCATAACTCAAAGATACTTTTGGCAAAATGAATTATGTAACACATCATTTTTAAAGTTACAATCTGCTGACTGTATATATTTTATTTTTGTACGTGTAGCATTTGTGGCAGATCCAAATCAGCAGGCTGCTGCGGTCTAATGGAGGGCAGGCATACAGGGTATTGGGTATAAGACTTTCTATTCCTCAAATAAGCTCCTAGAGCAGTGTTTCTTAAACTTTTTAAGACCGAGGAACACCAAACAATTTTTTTTAATGAGGAAAACTAAGGATTTTTTTGTTGATCAAAAAAAAAAAAGTCACCTGCCCCTTTAAGGGTGGCCATTTTGAATTCTGTTTTTCTCCGCAGCACACCTCGGACTGCACACCGTCCTAGAGACTGCAGCCACAAAATGAAGGCAGGCAAACATCTGAGGCTAGTTAATTAGCTGCTCCTTCAGGCAACTCATTAAACCCCTGAAGCCAATTAAAACCTGCTGGGCTGTTTTAAAAGTAGGCCATCAAGTCCACCCCCCTGCTAAAAGCAGGACCAAGCCCAACTAAATCACCCCAGCCAGGGCTTTGTCAAGCTGGGACTTAAAAACCGCTAGGGATGGAGATTCCACTTCCTACCTAGATAATCCAAATAAGAAGGGAGGGCTGACAGAGAGTGATAGAGTGGACGAAGAAAGTGTGAAACAGAAGCGCTGTGTAAGCGCTGTGTGTTGGTGAGCTGAGGACTGGCTGGCAGGCACCAGAGGGAAGTCACTTGTAGTAGATCGTTTGAGGAAGTGGTCCAGGGAAAAAGCTGCAAGATTGGAAGCAAAACAACCCTGTTTGTTGCTGTAGCCTTAGGGTCCTGTCAGCCGGTACACCCGAGACTTCAACTGCTAGGACTGGGGTCCCTTAGCAGCGGGCAACCTGGAGGAGGTTGACGGGTACCCCCAGAAGTTTCCCCCCCCCCCCCTGAAAAGAATCATATACAATATTACAGGCTTACTTATGGGGGACAGTGCCCTCCCCCCCTTCCAGAACAGACAGGCAGTTTGCAGATACACACAACCTTGGATCTGAAAGCAAGTCAAAAGTGCTATCAACTCAGCCTTGAACAGAAACACAGTGAAGTTTCTGGGCTTGGATTTTTTAAAACAATAATTAGTTTCCTTGGAAGACACATTTAACCCTTAGGGTGCAGGTTTTACAAATTTACAATGTATAGATTTTATTCTTTTATGCAGTTAACCAATTAAGTTTCAGTAGAATTCCTTATTTTCCCTTTAATAGATTCAATGAAGTATCTGTAGCCAAATGTTTAAACTTGATTGTTTCTTTGGCTAGATGATTAAAAGAGGCTGCAAGAAACGAGTCATTTTTGAAAGCAGTTTTTCCTTCTTACACATTACAATATTGCTTAATTTTTTTTCCTTAGAATTTTGGAGGAACACTTCCCTTAAACTCTTAAACTTATTTTAAACTTGGTGTTTTGCTTTGGATTGGGCAAGTTTGTTACAGGAGCCCGTGTTTCCAAAGGGAAGAGCTAATTCCTTTCAGTTATTTTTCGTGTTTCCTCTTTATCTGTGTATGCGTCATAAAGAGGGGTAGAGGGGTGATGTTGTGCCAAATTCCCCCCCCCCCCCAAGCTTGGTTGATACAGGTGTGCCAACTGAGAAATCCTTTTTTTTCCCCCACTTCTTGTGCCTTTTTTTTTTTTTTTTTTTCCACAGAGGCGCTGCAGCTGCTTGTAAGATACATTTCTTACTGCAGGGCGGATTTTTGCTTTTCTGAGCTTTACTTTCATCCCTTAGGGCTTTAATTTTTCCTCTTTTCCAATTTGTTAAATGCTTACAGGTCCTTGGACCATTATGCACGTACATGTAGTACACAGGGGTGCCTTTCGGCAGTGTGGAGGGGTATGTTTAGACTAACCCCCACCTAAACTAACTTTACACACTCCAAAGAAAGAGTCTGCCGGGTCTAGAGTGTCAGACCTTAGCAGCTCATGAAATAAAGGGAGTTGTCACTCCCTCACATATCTTCTGAGTCTCGAGGTTCAGCTGACCCCCCCTCCCTTTGCATTCAGAACTCCCTCGTGGGAGAGCCCTGGTGCAGCTGGGATCAGCTCAAGTCTCAGACCTATGCAGCGGCATTCATACTTCACTCATTACATTCATACTCATTTTCCACACAATTTTTTCTAGTTTCCACATTTAGATGCATCTTTCTTTATTGTCCAGTTCCCATGGGGTTCTATTAAGTGGCGCTGCCCTAAGACAGCCGGCACTTAATATCAGACTTCATTAGGATCCTATACAGGGAAAACGAGGGCACTGGAATTCCTGTAGACTGACCTACCCACATTTTCTGCGTGCTTTGAAAAATTCTGTAAGACACCGGACCGAGACCGCCTGCTCACACTGATCCCCCCCTTTGTTATGCGAGGCACTGGACTCAAAGTCCACCTGGCTCGCAGGGGTTCCGGCACCTGCCCCAGCCTGGCAGAACACCACGTCCTGGTGCCTGGAGACAGCCTGGCGGAATGGGAAAATACTATGGCATGGGGTTAGCTTCAAAGGTTAGTACTACGTCCATAAGTGACAGAGAGAGTCAACAAAGCTTTCCCACAGTTCCATGTGCCAAGAGAGAGTAATGGCACCACACCAGCTTTTAGTGTCCAAACACAGAGGGTCCAGTGCATGGTTGCCTCACTAGAGACACCAGTGTGCCCTTTTGGAACTGTGACACATAAGACAGGCCTAATAGACAAAGCCAGACACAGACAGACAAAATGTTAGCCGCTCCACAAAATTGGATTCCGTAGCTCCCCTTACCCCAACAGCTGGCCGTCACTCCAAATCCCAAGCCCTCAACCAGGGGATTTCATAACAGGTATCCCCTTACCTTCTATTGAGCGCTCTGAGAGGCTTGGAAGTGGCGTGCCGGTCTGTCCGTAGGGGCAAGTGGCTCATTAGGAATCTTGATGGAACCTCCAAATTGTCGAAGCAAAGGCCTCACTCAGTTTTGTGCGGCTAACCAGACAGTTTTATTGATCAGTAAAGCAAAGTGAGCCAAACGTGGTCCCAGCAGAGCCGGGCCCAGTAAGGCTGCTAATACAATCAATCCTAGTATCTTTATACCCTTAACCAAACAGTCTGACGTCAGGGCATCCAATTACAGAAATCATACATTAAACTTGGAAAAACAAAGCCTTATCAACAAGATGGTGGATAGGTACGAGGGAGTACATCTCTAGTCTCAACCAGCCCAATTAACACATTCCAATAGCCCATCCTGTAGGCCACTTCTCACAGGGTGACAGAAAGTTCACTCTGGTCTACGTGCTAAAGAGAAAAGCTGAAATGGTTTCTGTTATACAAGATGGCTTCTAGCTAAATATGAAATGGTTTCTACAACCATGAAGTGTAAGGTACGGCAGTTCCTTGGGCTCGCCGGTTACTACTGCCTCTTTGTGCCCCAGTTTATGGCCATCACCGCATCCCTAATGGCGCTGTTGACCAACAATAGCCCACAATGAGTATGGTGGTCCCCAGATTGCGAGGAAACCTTCCAGACCCTGAAGGACACGTTGTGTAGGGAACCCCTCCTATTCAGCCCCGACTTCATTGTACAAATGGACGCTTCAGAAGTCAGGCTGGCAGTGGTACTCTCGCAAGACGTAGATAGAGAGAAACACCCCATCCTTTATATTAGTCAAAAACTCTTTTCAAGGGAGCAGAACTATTCCATCATCGAGGAGGCCCTGGCCATTAAGTGGGCAATAGAGGGCCTACGATATTACCTCCTGGGAGACTCTTTTATAGTAGTCACCAACCATGCACCCCTCAAGTGGCTGCACAACACAACAAACTCCAACGCCTGGATAATGTGATGGTATCTCACCTTGCAGCAGTATGCTTTTACTATACAGCACAGACCTGGAAAAGAGAATGCTAATGCCGACTGTCTGTCCCGGGTGGGGGAGGATCAAGTGCCCAGTCCCGTAGACTGGGAGCTGGACTTAAGTGAGGGGGTATGTAGTGAGCAGGAGTGGCCGCTCACTGACCCCGAGGGGGAAGAACCCTTCTCTGAGCCTGGGTGGACCGAGCCAGGTCCTGCCCCTTTAACTCCCCAGAGGCCAAGGGGCAGGGCCAGGAGCATAAAAGCCCAGCTCAGGAGTTCAGTTGGGCCCAAGGTGCCGGAGGAAGCAGAGGTCTGCCCTGAACACTCAAGACAGGAGGGCTCTGAGGATCTGGCAGAGACTGAGGACTGGCCTAGACTGCCGGACCCATGTTCCAAGGAGGAGACTTTCTTTACTTTACCCAGAGCACAGACTATAAGGACCCTGAGAACCCATGGCTGACCAGAAGCCAGGTAGAGACTGAGGGGGAGTTAGGAACTGGCCCAGGGGAAGCCAACAATGGTCAGGATAACCTAATAAACCTTTAGGCTATGTCTACACTGGCACGTTCTTGCACAAGTACTGTTTTGTGCAAGAGTTCTTGTGCAAAAAGTACTTGTGCAAGAGAGCGTCTACATTGGTCACGGCGCATCGTCAGAGCCATGCGCTTTTGCGCAAGACAGCGTCCACACTGGTGGGACACTCTTGCGCAAAAGCTGCAGCCCAGACCTACTTGGCAGAGGGCAAAAGGGCACCAGGACTTTCCGGGGGTGGGGGCTGGAGCTCCTTTGAGACACGTGCTTAAAGGGATCTCCCTGGACACCCATTTCTCTCCTGCTCCATGCTGTGGGATCTCTTGCAGGGACCAAGAGCCGTAGCAGTTTTAGTTGTGGTTGCCCTCAGCCTCTTTGGACACCACAGCTTCTGCCCTAGTGCCTTTGGGGACTTTAGCCTTATTACTGTTGTGCCATGGAGCCAGGGGTGGCCCTGTGCCTGCTCTGGCCCCGCACGGCCATTTTGGAGTGCCTGCAGCTGCTGCTCCATGCTGCTGTGCTACTCCTTCAGGACCTCAAGACTGAGCTCGAGCTGGACTCCCTCTTCACGGATGTGATGGCGTCCCTGGGGCATCCCCACCTGACCGTGGAGCGGCCTTGTGGAGACTGGACACCAGTACCAACTGGTTGGACCGGCTGGTCCTGGAGCAATGGGATGACCAGCAGTGGCTCCAGAACTTCAGGATGTGAAAGCAGACGTTCCTGGAGCTGTGTGCCCGGCTCGCCCCTGTGCTCCAGAGACGTACCACCCGGCTGCGGGCCCCCATCCCGGTCAACAAGAGGATCACCATCGCCCTCTGGAAGCTGGCCACCCTGGACAGCTACCACTCGGTGGCACACAAATTCAGGGTGGGCAGGTCCACTGTCAGTGCCATTGTGATGCAGGTAAGTCCTGGGAGGGTGCTGCACTCCCTGCCCAGGGGAAGGGAAGACTCATGGCTGGGGGGATGGGGAGAGTGGGGGAAGCCCTGTCAACCAGGGGTTTGGGCCATCCCTCCCTCACACAGGCATGCTGGTGGGGGGGGGCTCATGGGCGAGGGGGCCCTGGTGTGTTTGGGGACAGAGGGCATCAGAGGGCTTCACAGGGCGGGCGGGCACCCCCAAGGGATCATGCACTTACCATGCCTCATTTGGTGCATTCCCTGTGTTTCTGTGCACCCTTCTGCAGGTTGTCCGTGCCATCAACGACATCCTGCTCCAGCGAGTCATCTGCCTTCGGGACGTGGATGGAACGGTGGCTGGCTTCGCTGCCCTGGGGTTCCCCAACTGCAGGGGAGCCCTGGATGCGACCCACATCCCCGTCCGTGCCCCAGAGCATCGAGCGGCCCAGTTTATCAATCGCAAGGGGTACTTCTCCGTCATGCTCCAGGCCCTCGTGGACCACCATGGCCGCTTCACTGACATTTACGCAGGGTGGTCCAGCAGGGCACTTGACGCCCACATCCTAAAAAACTCCAGCCTGTTTTACAGGCTGGAGGCAGGCACTTTCTTCTCCCAGCGGGACTTTACTGTTGGGGACGTGCCCATGCCAATCTGTGTTGTAGGAGATGCAGCCTACCCCCTGATGCCCTGGTTGATGCGGCCGTACACAGGACGGACGGAACCCGACCAGGCACGTTTCAACGATCACCTCAACCAGGCTCGCAACCAGGTCGAGTGCGCTCACCCATCTCGAGATGGGTGAGCAGAACATACCAGAAGTAGTGGCCGCGTGTTGTGTGCTCCACAACATCGTGGAGCAGAAGGGTGAAGCCTTCCTCCTGGCGTGGATGGCATCCGAGGGCCAGGCATTCAAACAGCCCTGCACAGCTGCCCTCCGCCAGGCGCACCATGATGGGGTGCGCATCTGGGAGGCCCTGAAGGAGATGTTCTGCCAGGCCCCACAGTAGGGTCGCTTCTGTCTCCCGGTTACATCTCCCTCCCATCCCCAACCCTTCCCTCCCCCACTCCCCTCACCTCCCAATAAACAAAACAGGTTTTTTTCAAACAACCATTAAACTTTTATTTTTATTTACAATTGGGAAGAAGGGTGGGCAGTGGGAGGGGGCTCTGAATTGGGAGGGGGAGGAGGGACGGAGCTCTGAACTAGGACGGGGAGGAGGAAGGGGGCTCTGAACTGGGAGGGGGGGCTAATGGTGGGAGGGGCGGCTCCTGCCAGTGCCTCTGCGGGGGCGGAGGCCTGGATGGCCTTCAGGCCGCATCGGGGCAGGCAGCACAGGGAGGTGGGTAGGACGGGGTGCAGCAGGTGGGGGCATGGTGGCAGCAGGAGGGGCGGCTGGGGGGGCAGCAGGAGGGGGCAAGGGCATGGGCATGGCAGGGAGGACAGGTGCATGAGGCAACGCCATGCCATAGTGCACGGTGTGACCAATGTGCGATGTCAGAGTGGTGATCGCATCGCACATGTGGTCACACTGGTGCAAGAACTGCCCCCATGCCTGCTGGCGCCACTCCAGGTCAGCGTCGATCTTGCGCGTGATCGCTGCCTCAATGTGCCTGGACGTGGTGCCGGAGCAGTTGGTCCCGCTGCCTGACCCGCCAGGCTGGTGCCTGGACCGTTGGGGGTGCTGCCTCTGCCGCAGGGCTGGAGGGTCCCTCGCTCCTGGATGGTCCTGCTGCAGAAAACAGAGGAAATGATGTTTTGGTCAGGCAGCCCTGCCCACACTGTCCCTGCACCCCATGCCCTCCACCCTGAGCCCAGGTGACACCACAATACTGTGGCTTGGTCCCACTCGGTCCCCCTCCTGTGTGTATGTTTGCATACAGGACTCCCCCTGAAGTAAAGTGATCCTCCATGGATTATAACCCCTTGACTGTGTCGTGGCCCCTTGGCATGTGTTGTGTTAACCTGTGGAACTCCTTGCTGGGGGAGGCTGTGAAGGCTTAGGACTATTCACAGAGTTTGAAGAGGAGCAAGATAAATCCCCACATTGCATGAGAGCAAGTATGAGAGATGAGGTCTGGGCTCTCAGACCCTTGTCAAGTGATGTCCTCAGAGCCAGAGCCAGGGGTGACTGGGGAGTGTACCGTCCTTGCAGCAAAACTCAAGTGGCCCTAGGGCTAGGCCAATCACTTCCCCCCTCCCCCCTCCCGCTAGCCCTCAGACAAGTAGCCCAGGGAAGTGCATGGCCATAGTGAGGGGCTTCCCTCGGGGGCCAGCCTAGGGGCCGGGAGCAGGTGAGGGGCTCAGTGGGGGCCGTGCTCACATGGCTGGCTCACTGCGGTTTTCCCAGGAGCAGCTGCTATGTCGCACAGCCAGGCATGGCTGCGTACTGTCTGTGTGCGGCAACCTTCGGGAGGTGTGGGGTCTGGTCTCAGCTCTTGGGGCTTTGGCTGCTTCCAGCCGGCAGCCTCCTTTTCCCCCCAGTCTGGATGTGTGCGAGCTGCACGGTCCCAGGCATGCCCTGCAGCTGCCTGCTGCGTTCACATGCCACACAGTCAGGCTGCACGCGGTTACACGTGCTGCATACTGGTACACAGCGTGCAGCTCGAACTGCCTGAGTGACGCTCCCTCCCCCTCCCCCCTGGGCACCCGGCTCCCCCCGCCCTTGTGAGTGAAAAGCGCAACACTCACCAGAGGATCCTTCCCCGGCCTCCGACGAAGCCTGGGAGACGTCCTGGCTGCTCGGCACCGTCTCAATGTGGAGGGTGACGGTGCTGCCCTGGTCATCCTCGTCCTCCTCCAACCTGGACCCGGTGGGCAGCTCGGCCTCTTCCTCTGCCTCAACTGGTCTGGTGACGGGGGGGTGCATGCCAGTGTCCACGGGCACCGAGGGGCCTTCTGGTGCCGTCTCCCCGACGATGGCGTGGAGCCGGTCATAGTGAGGACAGGTGTCGGCTCCTGCCCCCTGGCCCTCGGTGGCCCAGACATAGCCCAGGCGCAGATCCTTCACCTTTGTTCAAGGGTCCAGGCTGGATGTCCCTGGTGGGAGAGCGCCTGGGCCTGCGGCAGAAGATGTTGGCATTCCGCCGACGGGCACGGGAGTCATGGAGGGCTTCCTCATTGGCCCACAGGTTGAGCAGGGCCTTCACCTCGGCTGGGGATCAGGACGGGGCGTGCCTCTTGGTGCCCCTTGGGGCCTCCTGCGAACCCTGGGATGGCTGCTGGGAGGAGGGTGCAGGTTGCTGGTGTCCCCCAGGAGCAGACATTCTTGGGGCTTGTGGCTGCAGCAGGGCTGAGCCGCGCAGGAGAGCTGGGTGGCAGAGGTGCTGCTGCCACGTGGCCTCTGCAGGCTGTGTGTGCCTTTAAGGGGCCTCTGGTAACCAGGAAGTCTGGTGCTGTGAGTGCGGGTACGGAGCGTCCAAGCAGCCACTAGGCTTTTTTCCTAGGAGGCTGGTTCTTGCGCAAAAACTCTTGGCTGCCTGTCTACACTGGCCTCTTGCACAAGAACACTTGCGCAAGCAGGCTTCTTCCTGAGTGGGAGCGTCAGAGCTCTCGTGCAAGAAGCCCTGATTTCAGACGCTGTACTGTAGATTTACTTGTGCAAGAATGCGCGTGCAGTGTAGACAGGCGGCAAGTTTTTGCACAAGAACAGCTGTTCTTGCGCAAGACCGCACCGGTATAGACATAGCCTTAAAGTCTGTCAACATGTTGTGGATCAGATCCCCGCTGACCCCAGTGGCTGCTAAGGCTGCCACTGCTAGGGCCCTGGGCTGCGACGTGGTGAAGTAGGGAGGACCCACTTCCCCCCTGCCACTTCACATACCGGATGGCAATCTTCCTTCTCTCCGCTTGTGCCTGGGACTGTGTTTGTTTGACTGCCTCACACTGAACCACGGCCTGGGCTACACTGATGCTGGAACTGTTTGTTTGGCCACCCTGCCCTGAACCAGGGCTGGGCTGTACTGGTGTTGGGCTTGCATGTACATTGCTGCCTGCCTTGCTTTCAGGCCCCATGGTCTAAAAGGGCCGCTGGACCATTGGTGATAGGCCTACGCACAGGTCAGGGGCCCAGGACTAAGCCAGCTGGCTCACACACCCTTTTAGGTATTTGAAAGCTGCTATCATGTCCTCTCTCAATCTTCTCTTTTCCAAACTAAACAAACCCAGTTCTTTCAGTCTTCCCTCATAGGTCATGTTTTCTTGTTGTTCTTCTCTGGACCCTCTCCAATTCCTTCACATCTTTCCCAAAATGTTGTGCTCAGAACTGGACACAATACTCAAGAATAAAGAAGAGGAGAAGAAATGTATTCAATCAGTCCTTCAACTCAGTTATTATTTACTCTCTCCCTCTTCCCTCTCGTACTCATTTTGTCTGCTTCCACCTCCAGTTCTTTCTATTCATCTTCATGCAAATTCTGTACTTTTTTTTATTAGCAGAGTCAATAAATTGTTCCAGAAACATTTTTGTTGAGCTAACTTTACAATTCCACCAAGAACAGACATGGTATACATGCATTCCAAGGCATAAGCCAACTAGCATAGCATCAGTTTAACAATTTCCCCCTTCAGTAGTCACAGGGGCTATGTCGACACTGGCCAGTCTTGCGCAAGAACATATGCAAATGAGGTGTGGTGATGAATATCGTCATGCCTCATTTGCATACTTAATGAGCCGCCATTTTTGCACAAGGGGCTTTTGCAAAATAACCAAATTTTTAAACAGGTCCACCATGTATTTAAAAAAAAAAGCCCTGCCTTTTTCATTACAGTCTTTCCAGCATTGTCTGTTGCTGTACCAGAAACACAGTACAAATCACCAAAGGTAAATTAGACACCACTCTCTACAGAAAACCCACTGACTCCTACAGTTCCTACATGCCTCCAGCTCCCATCCAGGACACACCATACGATCCATTGTCTATAACCAAGCCCTTAGATACAATCACATCTGCTCTAATCCCACTGACAGAGACCAGAAACTTCAGGATCTCTACCAAGCATTTATAAACCTCAATTACCCACCCAGAGAAATAAAAAAACAAATTGAAAGAGCCAGACGAATACCCAGAAACCATCTACTTCAAGGCAGACCCAAGAAAACCAACAATAGAACACCACTTGTCATCACCTATAGCCCCCAACTTGAACCCGTCCAATGCATTATCAATAAACTGCAACCTATACTGGAACAGGATACTACCCTCCGAGAGGCTCTGGGAGACAGACCCATAGTCTCCTATAGACAACCACCTAACCTCAGGATGATTCTTACCTACAACTACAGGACATACCACACTAATACCAACCCTGGAACTTTCCCTTGCAACAAACCCCAGTGCCAGCTTTGTCCACATATTTACTCTGCTGACACCATTTGGACCTAACCATGCCTATTACAAGATCAAGAACACATATTCCTGTTCATCCAGAAATATAATTTATGCCATCATGTGCCTAAAGTGTCCGTCTGCCATGTACATTGGACAAACTTCTCAGACACTTCGTCAAAGAATCAATGCACATAAAACAGACATCAGGCTCTCTCACAGAGAGAAAGCTGTTGCTTGCCATTTCAGCCAGACTGACCATTCTCTCAATGACCTTAAAACATGCATATTGCTTCAGAGCGATTTTAACTCCAGACTTCAAAGAGAAGCTTCAGAATTGTCATTCATGCTTAAATTTGACACTTTGGCTGCATCTAGACTGGCACGATTTTGCACAAATACTTTTAACGGAAAAGTTTTTCCATTAAAAGTATTTGTGCAAGAGAGCGTCTACACTGGCATGTGCCTTTGCGCAAAAGATTTGCTTTTGCGCAAAAGCATCCGTGCCAGTGTAGATGCTCTCTTGCGCAAGAAAGCTCAGATGGCCATTTTAGCCATCGGGCTTTCTTGCGCAAGAAATTAATGTTGCTGTCTACACTGGCCTCTTGCGCAAGAATACTTGCGCAAGAGGGCTTATCCCTGAGCGGGAGCATCAGAGTATTTGCTCAGGAAACACTGATTTTGTACATTACCATGTCAGTGTTCTTGCGCAAATACTCGCGGCCAGTGTAGACAGGCGGCAAGATTTTGCGCAAAAGCGGCTGCTTTTGTGCAAAATCTTGCCAATGTAGACACAGCCTTTATGTCTGGGTCTCAACAAAGATGCTAATTATCTCACCCATTACAAAGATAGCTTCCCCAATTATCACCCCAATGTCATTACCTCACAGACACTAACCTTCCCCCACTCACCCCTCCTCTGTTCTTAAACCTGATTCGTCATTTTTATATGTGTTCACTTTTTTTTTTTGATTGTATCACTTTGGTATATATGGTTGTGCCAATTTTCTTCCACATATTGATCTGAGGAAGTGGGTCTGGCCCACGAAAGCTCATCACCTAATAAACCATCTTGTTAGTCTTTAAAGTGCTACACGGTTCTGTCTTTTGTTTCAGCTAGACCAGACTAACACGGCTGCATCTCTATCACTATTTGACTTTAAGGTTGGTTAATTATCACATTTTCAGGCAGAATGGCTCTTGTGCAAAAGGGGGTTTTTGCTCAAGAAGGAGCAGTGTAGACTGCTCCTTCTTGTGCAAAAGCCCCTTGCACAAAAATGGCAGCTCATTTGCATATGTTCTTGTGCACGACTGGCCAGTGTAGATGTAGACAGGAAGTTCTCAATCTCTGAGCTTCAGAGTCAGGGATGATTCTTTCCCAGAAACTCCAGGGAATTTCTTTTTCCTTCTTCCCTATAGAACTCTGGCTTGATGGGTCAGCTTTTGTGATCCCATACTTTTTTAAACCAGTCGATAGATATAGGAGAGTCATATCTCTTCCACATCTCTTAGCAGTTGTGATTCTTGCTGAAAATCACATATGGGTAAATGGTTTTCTGTAGCTTTTATACAGGGCAGAATTTGGGAGAAAATATCCTGCCAGGTTATCTGACAACCGACAACCCATTAACTCAATGAGTGTCCCCAATCTCTTTCCAAAATAACCAGATTTTTAAACAGGTCCACCATGTATTTAAAAAAAAAGCCCTGCCTTTTTCATTACAGTCTTTCCAGCATTGTCTGTTGCTGTACCAGAAACACATTTGACTTCAAGGTTGGTTAATTATCACATAGTTTTCTTTTATGCAGCTTCGTCTACACTGTGGCTGTGTCTAGACTGGCGTGATCTTGCACCAGAGCTATGCAAATGAGGCTCAGCGTGGAATATCGCCGAGCCTCATTTGCATAACTAATGAGCCGCCATTTTGCGGAAGAGGCTCTTGCGCAAGACGGAGCTGTCTACACTGCCCCTTCTTGCGCAAGAAAAACCCTCTTGTGCAACGCCGTTATGCCTGAAAATAATCAGCATAACGGCTTTGCGCAAGAGGGTTTTTCTTGCGCAAGAAGGGGCAGTGTAGACAGCTCCGTCTTGCGCAAGAGCCTCTTCCGCAAAAATGGCGGCTCATTAGTTATGCAAGTGAGGCTCGGCGATATTCCACGCTGCGCCTCATTTGCATAGCTCTGGCGCAAGATCGCGCCAATCTAGACACAGCCTGTGAGTTTTTGCAGAAGAAAATATGCTAATGAGGGATTCATTAGCATGAGTGGTGATATCATTAGCATATTTTCTGCCGGGTTTTTGCACAAAAAGAAGTAGTGTGAATGTTTTCTTTTTGCGCAAAAACCCTGTTTTGCACAAAATGCTTATGCCTCTCCCGGATCTTGCACAAAACAGGGGTTTTGCGCAAAAAGGAAATGTCCACATTGCTTTTTTTTGCGCAAAAACGAACGGCAGAAAATATGCTAATGATATCATGACTCATGCTAATGAGTCCTTCATTAGCATATTTTCTGCTGCAAAAACTCGCAGTGTAGATGAAGCCTGAGTGTGCATACTGAGGTAAAGAAACTATGTTCCACTTTGCCAGTCCTTATCCTTGATCTCAGCACCCAAGTCTGCATTCCACCTTTATGAGCATGTTTTTTTTCCAAAAAATAACATAATATTTATATGAAGTGGAACATAGACCCTCATGTTTTATAGATGTGACAAATCAATCTTCTAATTTTCTGGTTCGGTATGATTTCTAGGGGGGGTTGAAAAATATCTCAATTGCATGTACTGGCCGGACAGCAAAAAGGAGGGTGGTAGTGGCCTTATCAGCACCCCGGGAATCATCCTGAAGGGGTTGTCTGTGACCTCATCCCAACACATGCACATCCCTTTAACAGCCACATTCACAATGAAGACAAATGCTAAGTGGTTTGGGACAAATGGCTGATTCATAGGAATGCGCTCTTCTTTTGATTCATAGGAATGCGCTCTATCTCCAGGGAAGATAATGGAGCAGGTAATTAAGGAAATCATCTGTAAACACCTGGAAGGTGGCAAGGTGATAGGGAACAGCCAGCATGATTTGTAAAGAACAAATCGTGTCAAACCAATCTGTTAGCTTTCTTTGATAGGATAACGAGTCTTGTGGATAAGGGAGAAGCGGTGGATGTGGTATACCTAGACTTTAGTAAGGCGTTTGATACGGTCTCGCATGATATTCTTATCAATAAACTAGGCAAATACAACTTAGATGGGGCTACTATAAGGTGGGTGCATAACTGGCTGGATAACCGTACTCAGAGAGTAGTTATTAATGGTTCACAATCCTGCTGGAAAGGTATAACAAGTGGGATTCCACAGGGGTCTGTTTTGGGACCAGCTCTCTTCAATATCTTCATCAACGATTTAGATATTGGCATAGAAAGTACGCTTATTAAGTTTGCAGACGATACCAAGGTGGGAGGGGTTGCGACTAATCTGGAGGATGGGGTCATAATTCAAAATGATCTGGACAAATTGGAGAAATGGTCTGAGGTAAACAGGATGAAGTTTAATAAAGACAAATGCAAAGTGCTCCACTTAGGAAGGAACAATCAGTTTCACATATACAGAATGGGAAGCGACTGTCTAGGAAGGAGTACAGCAGAAAGGGATCTAGAGGTGATAGGGACCACAAGCTGAATATGAGTCAGTGGTGTGATCCTGTTGCAAAAAAAGCAAACATGATTCTGGGATGCATTAACAGGTGTGTTGTGAGCAAGACACGAGAAGTCATTCTTCCGCTCTACTCTGCGCTAGTTAGGCCTCAGTTGGAGTATTGTGTCCAGGTCTGGGCACTGCATTTCAAGAAGGATGTGGAGAAATTGGAGAGGGTCCAGAGAAGAGCAACAAGAATGATTAAAGGTCTAGAGAACATGACCTATGAAGGAAGGCTGAAAGAATTGGGTTTGTTTAGTTTAGAAAAGAGAAGATTGAGGGGGGACATGATAGCTGTTTTCAGGTATCTAAAAGGGTGTCATAAGGAGGAGGGAGAAAACTTGTTCATCTTGGCCTCTGAGGATAGAACAAGAAGCAATGGGCTTAAACTGCAACAAGGGAGGTTTAGGTTGGACATTAGGAAAAAGTTCCTAACCGTAAGGGTAGTCAAACACTGGAATAAATTGCCCAGGGAGGCTGTGGAATCTCCATCTCTGGAGATATTTAAGAGTAGGTTAGATAAATGTCTATCAGGGATGGTCTAGACAGTATTTGGTCCTGCCATGAGGGCAGGGGACTGGACTCGACCTTTTTGTGAAAGAACTCTTTTGCGAAAGAGCTCTTTTGCAAAAAAGCGTGTGTGGACAGGAAAGAGGGAGTTCTTTCGGAAAAAGAGGAAAGAGGAAAAAGCACAGGTGCCCTGGTGGCCATTCTGTCCATAGCAATCACAGCTTATATGCGAGAGAGTGTCCATTCAGTCTGGACGTTCTCTTTCGAAAAAGCAGATCGCTTTTTCGATGCACTTTTGCAGTGTGGACGCTCTCTTTCAGAAGAAGTTTTTTCGGAAGATCTCCTTGAAAAAAGCTTCATCTAAAAGAAGCCTGCAGTCTAGATGTAGCCTAAGAGGCCACATTCCCTGGGCCAAACCAAACTGTTGGACTCCTTGCTCATTTGTTTTACATATGAGCTATCTGAAGGCAACCAAGCTGGGAATGTGCATATCAAATATGCTAAGCACTGGAGATTATTTGCTCCATTCCATTGGAGTTTACTTGGAAGTTATACTTACTTATGCTAACCATATGATCTGGATAGTCCCGAATTTCAATCTTCTGACCTGGTGCCCTGTAAAACATTGAAAATAGCAGTGCAGCTAGAAGTGACTGCACGCTACTGTTTCCCTTCCCCCTCCCCCTCCATCTTCTGGGGAAATACGCAGATCTTCTAAGATTTAAAAGGCAGAGCCACACAAGAGGGTGACAGCTCAGCTGAGCTGGCATCCTCCTGTGCGGCTCTGCCTTTTAAATCTAAGACCACATGCGTGGCTCTTGCTAGGTTTAAAGGGCAGAGTGGCAGCACAGCAGGAGCTGGGAATCTGCCGATTCCCAGTCTGACTACTGCTCTGCCCTTTAAACTTAGCAAGAGCCATGTGGGTCTTCTTATATTTAAAAAGCAGAACTGCATGGGACAGCTCCAGTTGAAACTCCCAGGTACCGGCCAAGCTGCTCTTGCCCCCTTTACCCTGGCCGGCCCCCCCACCAGCACCCTGCCCCTTGGCCAGACCCCCGACCAGCATCCTGCTCCTGCCCCCTCCCTCTTGGCCACCCAGATTCTGCACCCCCCATTCCTATCCCACTCACTGGCAGCCCTGTCCTGAACACTGAATCCCTCATTTTTGTCCCCACCTCAGAGTGTAGAGAGGCCCACAAAATTCACTAACCCTGGAACCTCAGAAGAGTTAATCTGGGCTCTGGCCTTGAACCTCAGTCCTACCTCCCCTCCCCTCATGGGGCTGGAGTGCCAGAGGAGCGAAGTATCTCAGCTGAGGCCACATCACTGAGGCTTGGGGAGTTTGGAGGGGTTGTTTTTTTGCATTTCACTTGTGGGGTCCCCGACTGATTTTTCTGTGGGTCAGTGGCCCCTGAACCAAAACAGGTTCCCCGCCCCTCCCATAAATAAAGACAATGCTGAAATGTTTTGTGTTGAACATAATATTTTATTTAAAAATGAAGCCTGGCCAACAAGCCCCCAGTTGGAGCCAAGCTCCATCGGGCCACAGCATCATAACACTCCTGCACCTCCCACAAACCCCAATCCTGAGCCAATCATACACCTGAAACCCCTGCCCTGGGCCCTTCACATCCCCACACACCACAAACCTGTGCCCTGAGCGCCTCATATACCCCAACCCTAACTCCTGCACCCTCCCCTCCAACAGCCTGTGGCTTGCTCAGCATCCCAACCCTCCACCTGACCCCAACACTTTCCAGCCTGGAGCCTCCTCCCTGAGCCAGCAGCCCCTTCTCCACATTCTCCTGCACCCAAATTCCCTCCCAGAGCTTGCACCTCTCATTCCTTTCCACAACCAAATCCCTCATTCCCACCCCAGAGTCCACATTTCTTGCCTCAACTCAGTGAGAGCGGGTAAGGGTTGGGGACAGCAAATGTTGGAGAAGAGGGGAATGGAGAGGGCGGGGCTTCAAGGAAGGCAGAGGGTCTTTGGGTAGGGATGGGATAGATCTTGGCTTGCCCTGACATTTAAAAAGTGATCTTGAGTGTAAAAAGGTTGGAGACCACTGCTCTAGATATTTCCTTGTCCACACCCCTAGTCAGTTCACTCACCATCTGCTGAAACCCCGTACCTCCCCTCCCCTCACATACACCCTCCACCAAGACCCCATATTCCTTGCTCACTCCTGCACCCTCCCTTGCTCTTGCACCTCCTTCCTGGCCAGACTCTGCACCCTCACCTCCTCCTACCCAGATTCTGCATCCACATCCCTATCCCACTCATTGGCAGCCACACTGGACTTCCACACACTGGACCCCTTATTTTTAGCCCCACCCCAGAGACATGGGGGCTCACAAAATCCACTAACCCTGCAACCCCAGAAAAGTTAATCTGGCCTGAGGCCTTGAACCTCAGTCCTCCCTGCCCCTCCCCCTACCATGGGGCTGGAGCACCAGGGGAAGAAGGGACTTCAGTTGGGGACCACATAAAAGAAGGTTGGGGTTTTGGGAAGGGTTGGAGAGGCGAATTGGCAAGCGTAGCGGCAGGGGAGATGGGGGGCTAGCAAGCTTAGCGAGCAGGGGGCACAGCCCACTAATGTAATTGTAAAATTTTATTTTAGTGTCAAAATGAATGCAAAGAGCAGGAAAAGAATGTACAGTTTTACAGAGGCTTTTCAAAAGGAATATTCTTTTCTAAAGAAATGTGACAATCCACAAATAACATTTTGCACCCAATGTAGTAGTGAGGTAAGCGTTGCTTATGGCAGGAAATCCGACATCACTGCACATATTCAATCAAAGAAACATCAATTAGCTGTCTGCTCTGTAGCTTCCAGTGCTTCAATGAAGACATTTATTATAAAAGATGATTTTGTTAAAATGGAGCTTGTGGCAAAGGAAGCAGTAATTGCATACCATACTGTAAAACATACTCACAGTTTCAGATCTTTAGATTGCTCCTCTAAGCTAATTTCTACATTGTTTGAACCTAAATTTTCATCAGCACGAACAAAAAGTGAAGCAATTGTGAAAAACGTTCTTGCTCCAGAAGCTCAAAAGATTTTGCAACAGGAATTGGGCGAAACTTCATGTCTCACCATTATGGTAGATTCATCTAACCACAGAGATCAAAAAGTTGTTCCTATTTTAGTAAGATATTTTCATGAAAGCACTGGAGTTAATGTGAAAGTTCTTG
This sequence comes from Pelochelys cantorii, assembly GCA_032595735.1. Classification (NCBI taxonomy): domain Eukaryota; kingdom Metazoa; phylum Chordata; order Testudines; family Trionychidae; genus Pelochelys; species Pelochelys cantorii. The sequence goes on along the minus strand of CM064352.1, from coordinate 13,995,217 downwards.
AACTTGACATCCTGCCGGGTTAGACAAGTGACCAACTAAATGATTATGTTTTCTCTGTTCTGAGCCGTACTCTTTACTTCCGGTCATGTGCTCATCTCAACCTTAGAAGCACTACCCCAGGGGTGGGACTTCCAGTGACAGGTGGGCATGGCTAAATGGGGGTTGGGGTGTGGCTAAAGGTGTTCAGGGGTGTGGCTAATGTGTCCCTATTTTTGGTTCAGAAAATATGGTCACCATATCTCTGGGGCTTCTCGCTGCCCTGTCCTGCTAAGCCAACTCCCTGGTCTCCCCCAGCGCATGCACAGAGCTAAGAATCACAGCCCCCCTTTCCCCTCCCCAAGAAGCAATGCAGACAATGAATCTCTTCAGGTCCAAGGAAAATACAGTTTTGGGCCCAGCTTCCGGGGCTACCACTCCCGAAATGCGATCAAAACCCCAAATGAATTATTTGGGTAAGCCCCCTTTAATAGTGAAAGGGGGAATGTAAACATTGATTGCTCTCCCAGTTAATAATTATTTACACTGGGTTTGATGGAAAGTAAAAGTGATTTTATTGAGTACAAACAGTAGGATTTAAGAGGTAATAAGCGAGAACAGGCAGAGCAAAGTAGATTACAAACTCAAAATAACAGAAAATGCTTAGCTACTTCTACACTAAAACTTCAGTACAAAATTGTACTCACTACAAACTCAACCTAAAACTGTTTTTCTCAGCCAAGCCTTCCAAACCAGGGAAATCTCCCTTTCCCTAGGGGTCTCTGGCTTCCTCCCTTGGGTGTCCCAGCCAAAGACAAAAGACTCCTACTTTCCTATTGTTTTTAAAGATTCCTTTATGCATGGGAAGTCACCGGGCCAGTTGGGGTGGACATGTGACTTTCCCCAGACCAACCACAGCTAAGACTTAAAGGACAAGAGAGAATGTTTAACGGTTAGTCATTAAGACATTGAAGGTAACACCTGTGATGACTTTTATTCACACATTTAAAAAACATAAAGCATTCCACACTTCATGACGGTGTCTAGACTGGCAAGTTTTTCCGGAAAATCAGCCTCTTTTCCGGAAAAACTTGCCATCTGTCTACACTGGCCGCTTGAATTTCCGCAAGAACACTGACGATCTCATGTATGATTGTCAGTGTTCTTGCGGAAATACTATGCTGCTCCCGTTTGGGCAAAAGCCCTCTTGCGCAAATGCTTTTGTGCAAGAGGGCCAGTGTAGACAACGTGGTATATTGTTTTGCGCAAAAAAGCCCCGATGGCTAAAATGGCGATCGGGGCTTTCTTGCGCAAAATCGCGTCTAGATTGGCCAGGGATGCTTTTCCGCAAAAAGTGCTTTTGCGGAAAAGCGTCCGTGCCAATCTAGACGCTCTGTTCCGAAAATGCTTTTAACGGAACACTTTTCCGTTAAAAGCATTTCCGGAAAATCATGCCAATCTAGATGCAGCCCATATGTCTAATTTTACACACAAGAATGATACATACACCAAAATCAGATAAACAGATCGGCTACGTCTACATTGGCAAGATTTTGCGCAAATACTTTTAACGCAAGAGTTTTTGCGTTAAAGTATTTGTGTAAGAGAACGTCTACAGTGGCATGTGCTTTTGCGCAAGAGATGTGCTTTTGCGCAAGAGCATCCGTGCCAGTGTAGACGCTCTCTTGAGCAAGAAAGCTCCGATGGCCATTTTAGACATCGGGCTTTCTTGCACAAGGAATTCATGTTGCCTGTCTACACTGGCCTCTTGCACAAGAACAGTTGCACAAGAGGGCTTATTCCTGAGCAGGAGCATCATAGTTCTTGCACAAGAAGCCCTGATTTCACACATTAGAACATCAGTGTTCTTGCGCAAGAACTCCCCGCCAGTGTAGACAGGCAGCATGTTTTTGCGCAAAATCATGCCAATGTAGACACAGCCATCCAGTGGATTAAGACATTAAGATTGATAGGTTACATGAAGCAATTTGTCCAAAGCGCTTCTGAGTTATGTGAATTCATGTCCATAAGTACGTTTCATAACACATGCGTGTCCATCATACCTTCTCCCTGAAATTTTATACCAGCCAGAGGGTTAGACAATGTCCAATGTGAAGACAATGTATCCACAAATTTACCTGGGCTTTGGTTAGGTCGCCATCCAGAGCTACCAAACCCTGTGCTCTCACTCCTGACAGTTTTTCCAAAATTGTGGTCTCCTGTCTCCCAATGGTCCAAAAACATGTGGGGGTGTAGCCCAGAATGCAGACAGCAATATCTCTCCATGTGTAGTCATCTTGATATTTAGTCACCATTACTGTGAGGCGGTGTGCCTCGGTTTCCCCTTTCATACAGCAGTACAGGTTAGTTGTGCCTTTGCTGCTACGCCTGGCTCTAAGCCTGTGCATGGTCATTAGCTTAGAAACTGCCTGCTCCTGGGATTCTTTTGCTCCTGTCCCCAGAAGGCACAAAAGTTTTTCTAAAATCTTAAACATGTTACACAGTTTCAAGAGGTTTATCGTCCCTTTGTACTAATCCATAAGAGTTGCAGAGAAAGACATAAGATTACCAGCAAGCCAATGCTAGAGTAGTGTTTCCAAGTATGGATCTCATACAACACGCTCTCTTTAGACTATTTTTGTTGTACAGCATCTCTTCCCCCCTTTAAAACCTCTGTACACCAAGGTGTGTGTTCAACAACAGGTTTCTCTCATCAGTGAGGTATGCCATATCAAGCACTACTCGGAGGCTCTGGGAAGGAATGTGCTCCTAATGGCAACATATTCTCACCCCCTTACTGAGGCATCCCTCACCTCTTCCCTCAGGTGTATGGTGACCATATTTTCTGAACCAAAATTAGGGACACATTAGCCACGCCCCTGGAGGTAACACTCTTGTGGTCAAGATGGACACATGACCAGAAATGAAAGGTGTCATGTGACCCCCTCTAAGAACTTGCCCCACCATCCTCCTACCAATAGGGATGAGTTTGGCCCCCACCAACCCCCCCCATGCAACTATCCTGCAATTGCATTAACCCAATTTATGTCACATTAATTTGGGGGTGGGGGAGGCTGGGGGAAGTGTTCCCTCTAAGAGTTTCCTCACATGAGCGGAATTAATTTTGTGTTGTGCACCAGTACTGAGTTCATGTTGCTTGTTTGGATGTGCCACTGTGGCACCCAAGTTATTAATAAATATCTTATAAACCTTTACCTTTTTCTTTTGCTGCTCCGTCTCCTCCCCTTACTCCATAAGCTCCCCCTCTTCTGCTGTCCTGATTCCTGCCCTTCTCACTGCCCTCAGCCCTTGTGGGACCTGCTGCCCTGTACCTGCCCTTCTATCCCACCATGCCCACTCCTCCAGTAGCCCCACTCTGATCATGTGAGCTACCCCTCCTCATCCCCTCTGCTAACACCTCCCTCGCCTCTCTCCTCTGTTTCTGGTCCCTCCCCTCCAAGTGTCTGCCCTTCTGCTTCACCCCCAGAATCCCCTGGCACCTGCACCTTCCCCCTGCCCCTTCCCTCACTGCCCCTGCCCCTTTTGCCTCTTTTCCCCTGATGCCCACCCCCCACCACCCTCTGCCCCAGTTCCCCTCAGGCCCCTCTGTGCTCTCACACATGACTTGCTCCATCCCCACCTTTCTCATGCGTACCCCTTCTTTCAAGCCTTCTCCCAGCACCTCCCCCTCCCGCCTCTAGCCCCCAATGCCCTTTCCCTCTCGTCTCCTCTCCCAGCATCACCCTGTCCCGTCTCCCCCCCCCCCCGACACCTCCCCTCCTGCCCTTTTCCTCATTGTCTGCACTTGGCCCCCTGGCATTTGTCTCTCCTCCACGCTGTCCCTTGGTGCCTTCCACTTTCTTCCCCCTCCCCCTCCGCACAAGCCCCTTCCTCTCCCACTCCTTCCCCTATTTTCCCCCTCCCCCTCTGCACAAGCCCCTTCCTCTCCCACCCCTTTCCCTATTTTCCCCCTCCCCCTCCGCACAAGCCCATTCCTCTCCCACCCCTTCCCCCTAGTTCTCCTCCTCCCCTACCTTCTGCCTTCCATTCTGTGGGGCCGGAGTCTGTGCTCAGGCCCCGGACTCCGAACCCGGAGCTAGGCCGAGTGGTGCGACGTGGCGCTGAGCAGTTTTAAAGCCCCAGGCTGTGACGTGACGTCACGCCCGGGTGTCTCCCTGCTCACCTGGGAATGCCGCGCATGGCAGCAGCAGCAGCCGGCAGCGCGCGCTGGCAAGGGGGAGCCGCAGGGCCTCCGGCTCTGAATATTGGTGGAGCATGGGCACCACGAGCCCACATAACTTGCCGCCCATGGCGCCCGGTACACTTCCAGGTTCAGGGCACGGGGCCCGATTCGGGGGAATCGGGCGAATCGGCCTAAGGCCGGCCCTGCTGGCCAGGGTCTGTCCACGTGCACATGAGCCCCCAGCAAGGCTTGGCTCCTCTGGACCCAGCCGTCCCCACTGCTCACCTGAGCACCATACAGTGCTAACAGCAACTCCGCCTCCCCGGTGTCTGGGAGAGAGGGAGTATAGTTAGACATGAAGCTTGTGCAATGCTAAGCCCTATGCATGACATGGGAATGTGCATTCCTGCCTGGTCTCTACATATGTATTTAGCAGAACTGCCTGTAGGTAAAGATGCTCCTGTATGGAGGAGGTAACCAGATTTAGCCTCAGGAGAGCTTGTTTTTACCTGAAATAACATCAAAGCAAGTACCTGCAACATTTTTCCCTTCCACAAATTAACTTGTGTCCATTTAAGTGTATACAGGAGCAGTGCTGCTTTGCCTCCAAATGGCCAGGAACACTGCAGGGAGCTGCTTCCATCTTCTAGCTCAACAGAGGCATCTACTTCCTCCTAAGAACTTTCTGTCCCAGCATCCTCGAGGGTCCTGCACGGCTCTGCCAGCAGCTCCAAGCTCCAGCCTCCTCCTCCCAGGCGCTTCACAGACACAGATGAGTTCAGTTTCTGGCCACGGGCGTTTGCATCACTCTTCTCCCCTTTGCAAACCAGGACCCTGGGATGGGGGCAAAGACCCACACAAGATCACACAGTGAATTAGAAGCAGAATTAGGAAAGAATCTAGGAGTCTTGCCCCCACCCTTCACGCCCCGGGCTGCGAATGAACCAGGAGCCCCGTTCATCCCCGCCCTGGTCGCGGGAGAAGAAGCTGTTCCCTGCCATAGGGCGGGAGAACGGGCCTAGGCTCCGCCCTGAGCCCGGCCCATGGCGCGCGCGGGGGGCGGGGCGCGGCGCGGCGCGGCGCGGTGTTTGGGCGGGAAAGGCTCTGAGGGGAGGTGAGCGGCTAGCGCTGGGTCACGTCACACTGCGTTTCCCTTCCCCGGCCGGCTGTGGGTCCAGGACTCGGGCCCGGCCGCCCGCCATGGCCGTGCCCTTCGTGGAGGACTGGGACCTGGTGCAGACCCTGGGCGAAGGTGCCTACGGAGAGTGAGTGGAGCTTAGCCGGAGGCCTGCCGCGACAGACCGCGGAGAGGGGAAGGGCGGTAGTTGCCGTGCGCTGCTCCGGCCAGCAGCGGGGTCAGGCCAGGTCTGGCTGGGGGCTCGCGTGCGGGACAAACCCCGGCCAGCCGTGAGGCCCGTGTTAGAGATGTTAAGAGGCAGGTATTTAATCAGGTAGTTAGTAGACTTGTTATACTTGCTTAGTCGATAGGCAGCCAGGCTCAGTTCTGGCTCGCGCCAGGTGCGGGACCAAACCCTGCTATTGCTCGGCAATTTAAAACGCAGTGTGGGTGGAAGGGAAGCTGCCTAGCCGGCGGCAGCCCCTGTCCACTGGAGTGGGGGTGGGGGGTCCCTCAACTCTCTGCTGGAACCCCCTGCAGACAGGGGCTGCTTTGCAGCAGCAGCCCCTGCCTCTGATACAGGCAGCAGCAGGGAAGGAGGGGGATAGGCAGCACCTCAGATATGGTGCTGGGGGGAGCCGGCTTTTAAGCTGGCTCCTCCAGCACTGGCTTCTGCTCCCCACCCCGCTCTGCTGCCTCTGATACAGAGGCAGCCTGGGGGGATGCGAGTAGTTGACTCAACTACCCAGTCAGATAAGATGTACTCCCCTACATCCCTAGCAGGTCTTGCAGGGGAGCCAGGCTTGTCTTTCTGGGCAGCTGCCGGCTGCCACTCACCGGCTGGCTGTGCAGAGATGCTGGACAAAGGCCTGGGAGCCGCTTGGTGGGCAGGGCAGCAGTGGGTCCCACCAGAAGGGACAGGTCTATTCACCTGAATTCCCAAGACACTGGTGGGCCCCCCCACCATACAGTGCAGTGGTCCAGTATTGCCATTATAGCATGTATGTCTCACACCAGCTGTTAGCTGGACAGTTCTTTGGTGCATCTTGTGGCATCACTGATCTTGTTTTCTTTTTTCATATACTTAGGAATATGTTGTAAATTATTAAACAAATGTAAGAATTAATTTAAACACTGACTTTTGTGTTCATTGGCAATTTCATTAACTTTATGTGGCTATTTTTAAAGCTCAGGTATGACACTTCAGTGACACTCATTGGTGTAAGCAAGTTTCAAAACAATGAGGAGTCCTATGGCACCTTAAAGATTAACAAATTGATTTAGGCATTAGCTTTTTGTGGGCTCTGTGGAGGGCTGGGGTCCCATAGGCTGGGGGGCTTGCTCTGGCTGGCCCCACCATGGAGCACTTGCTTCAGCCCTCTAGTTAACTTTTTACATCCCTAATTTACTCTTCAAACATCAAATGCTTATCAGTATTTTTACAACTTGTACAGCTGTAAATCTTCTATGTGTCCAGGTACCTTATTAATTGTCTAGGAACATGAACAGTCTGTGGAGACTGGTTTTAGGCCCTTTTCATCTGTCAGGCTATCTTTAAATTAGGGATGTGAATGGTTAACTAGTTAGCCTCACCCTTAACAGGTGAAGCTGACTGGTTCTGGTTAACCAGTGAGGGCTGGAGCAGTACCCTGCCCAACCAGAGCAGCTCCTGTCCACTGCAGTGGCCTCTCTGGCTTCCCCTCTTTAATCAGTTAACCAGTTAAGCATTATGTTTAATATTACATTACATTTAACCAATTAAACAGGATTTTACATCCCTACTTTACATACCCCATCTCAATATGGGGTTTAAACTCAGACTGTGGGTTAGACCTCATACTAATCCTTGAGAGGTATGTTCCTGCCTTGACAGGAAGTGAAGAGAAACTTTTATATAAATAGGCTAGACCACTGCATACCTGTATTGTTCTCTCTTGCATCCATTACCGTAGTATAAGGATGGGGAACCTATTGGCCCACAGGCTTCATCCAGTCCACCGGCTCTGCCTAGCAAGGAGAGCAAGCAATTCTGGGAAGAGCAACCCAGGGAAGCTATGTCCCTGCACTCCCGTATAGGCTCCATCCCTGTTGCTTCCATTGGCCAGATATCATAGCCAATGGGAGAGGCGAGGAGAGAGGTGCCCCAAACCCCTGTCCAGACACTTCACTCTCACCTCACTTCTGCACCTACCTCCTGCCCAGACCCCCACCCAAGCACATTCCCTGGAAGCTCCCTCCTGCACACTGTACCTTCTCTCCCCCCCCCCCCCTTTTTTTGGCCCCAGCCCAGAGCCTGGGGTGGGAGTCCCACAAAATCTACTAGTCCCAGGCCACTAGAATAGTTAATCCAGCCTTGGGGATAAATACTGAACCTCTGCACATACACATGGCCTGCCAGTGGGGCTAGAGCTTGAAGGGAGTGTGTGTCTCTTTTTTTTCCTCCATGCTTCTAAGTTGCGGGCCACATCTGTGAGGTGGGTTCCCCCCCCCCCCTCACTTGGGGGCCAGGTCAGTGAGATTTTTTTCCTTCTTCTCACTTGTACTGATTTTTCTCAGGTTATTGACTCCTGACCAGTGTTCCCTGTAAGCTGTGTGCTTGGGTGCCCACTCGAGAGAGAATTCAGATGCCTCTTGGCTGATTAGTAGAGTACTCATAGCAGCCCACAGTCAGAAGCATGTGTTTCTATTGGTGGCGCACATCTGTGTATGCCTTGGTGCACATAACAAAATTTGTTCTGCACATGGATGGAAAAAATTAGAAGGAACACATTGTCCTGACCCAGTAAAGGTTCCTACCCCTGCCATAGTGTCAAGCCCCCATCCTTAAAGATGTTAGGTGCTTAGCTCCCATTGACTTTGGTGGCTAACTTCCACTGAGTATATCCATTATAATGCTCTGCATTTGTAGGTTCATAGACTGCTACTTGCTTCGTCCCTTGTAACGTTGCTTTTTTTCCTCCACTTCTACAGAGTTCAGCTTGCTGTGAACAGACGTACAGAAGAAGCTGTTGCAGTAAAGATAGTTGACATGAAACGTGCTGTGGACTGTCCAGAAAACATAAAAAAAGAAATCTGCATTAATAAGATGTTAAATCATGAGAACATTGTAAAATTCTATGGACATCGTAGAGAAGGCAGTATTCAGTATCTCTTCCTGGAGTATTGCAGTGGGGGAGAGCTCTTTGACCGAATAGGTACAGAATTCTGAACATCCTTTGGGGCAAGGGGGCGGGTCTGAAGGCAACTCTGGTGATGGCTGTATAGACTCATTAGAACATCATAGTTGTCTTGTAAGATGAGAGGGATTCCTTACTGTACTCTTCCAGTGCCACTGATCTCAGAAGGAAAGTGTCTGGGATAGGCTGGCTTTTCAGGTGACGATCCTTGTGCATGTTGTGAGTCAGTGACTAAGCCATAGCTAGAAGTAGGATTTCTGTCTTTCAAACCTTAGTTCACCTCACTTCACTTAGCATGGTCCTAAGAGTTCAGAAATTCTATATATTTAATGCTATAGGTTAAATAAGTTGGGGGGAATGGTTTGAGAGCAAATATGGTAAATGGGCTAGAAAATGTAATAGGTGCAGATTTGCATTCCAGTGATTACCAGATCGAAATTCAATGTGTCGTATATTCCCCTTCAAGTGTACACTTCTATTTAATGGGCACTGTGTGCACCCTAAGAAGATAGGCATTGAAGTCTGCAGGAGTTTCTGTGCGTAACTATGGTTATGTTTGCTATTGATAGCATAATCCTAGTAGAACTTCTGTTATAAAACTGTTGACAGCCATCATTTTCACAAGGAAAGATAATTTAAACAAGATAACTTGATGTTTTCCCAGGTCAGTGCTTTCAGTTTCTACAGAATCTATGCCTTCATTACATAAAAATCTAGCTCTTACAGTTACAGAAGTCACCAATATGGATGGAGGCAGTAGTATTTTTCACAATCTGTAGCCAATGCAATAGTGCCTATGCTGTTGGTTGTACTGACTAGTTATGTCAGATTTAACTTCTGTTGATATTCAGAACCTACTATGTAGCAGTGAAGCTGAAAAGAAAGGACAGTTTCATTCTGCTGCTGGTTGAGAGAACTATGAGTAGTATATAGGTAACAAATATTGGTAGTGCTAAGGAGAACACTAAATCATCATAAACATATGAGAAATATTGGAATCAACTCCTCATGTCAGCCAGGAAAGTAATGAAGTGGAAGTGCACCAACTAGTTGAGGTTGGTTTCTCACTTGTGTGCCTTTAGGCTAGACGATTTAATTCTTTGGTATTTAGATGAAACTGACCCTGAGAACGATGCAAGAAGAAATATCTTGTAGGAAAAGAGAAAATGGAATGCAGCCAGGATTTTTAAAAAAGGTATAATACATGCAAAAGATGTCAGCCATCCCCAGCCACAGCAGTTGTGCAATCCAGGTTGAGGGAAGGGGGCTTGACCAATCCCTTCCCACCATCGCCCTGCCCTCTTTATGATACCCCATCCCCCATGAAATGCAGTCTCCAGGATTACCAGGGGACTTGGTACGGGGCACAAGCAGTGGTCCAGCCTCCGTTGCACTTCCTGTGGCAGTGAGAGGCATAGGAAAGTGGAGCAAGTGTGCTCTGCTTCCCCCGAGTTCTGTGGGGAGTGTGTGTGTGTGGGGAAGCGTGTGAGCTCACCACTGTTGCTCCCGCCTCACGCCAGGCCTCTCTAGTAATCCCCAAGGGGGATGGGAGACCATAAAGAGGGCGTGGCAATGGTGGGAAAAGGCAGGGTTTGAGGGATTTGAACAGAGTCTGCACTGGGACTCCTGGGCAAAATTTCTGGCTGGGAATGGCCTGCAGGCTGGAGATTTGCGACCCCTGATATAGAGAGTTACTTTATTTTTAAAAAGCTATTAAATATAGTAGTACACAACTCTTTAATTCCTTTAAAATTTCAGGGGTAGTGGCAGCACAAGCTATTATTCATTCTGGCTGCTAGGCTTAGAATTTGGGCTAGCATGCATCGGGCAATTTTTACAAGCCCGGGACTGGTGTTCGGGCACTTTCAAAGTCCACTGAAGTCCTCACCAGAATCTTCCAGAAGAATGAGAAATATCCTGGCCTGACTTCCAAATATAGACACTTTTGAAAAGAAAGTATTTTGATGTCATCTTTATAAATCATAAAGGATTTAGTGCCATTTCACTGATCCATTAAGTTTTTCTTTGCATTTGATTTTGTAAAAATCGCTTGCTTACAAGTCATGTGACAATGTTTTTGTTGCAAAGAATAAGTCTCTTTAAACAATGTCTTCCGGATATAATATAATTGGTCTCAGATTGGTTTAACTTCAGAGATTGCACTGTTTCAATTATGATTTAGAGAATGTTAATTCTGTAAATCACCTAACCCAGTAGAGCAGAAAAGCAGAAGTGTTGGGGATTCAAATTGCATTTAGCAAATAGATTCATGTGCACAGCAAAAATCCTTCTGAAGTTTTTTTTAACTAAATGTCTGGGCCATAAGTAGATATCTATCTCTTGGAAGTTTTAATTAGCATTTCAAACCACAAAAGTAGCTGGGTGCAAAAAATCTACAATTTTTCTTTAACTTGTTTTTTTCCCTGCCATTGGAATTTTAAAACTGCTGAAGCAGAGCTCTATATGGAATATTCTGATAAAAGTTGTAACAATGCATATTCTTCAGTAGTAATGAATTTCAGTTAAGTACAGGAATATTTTGTATTTATATAGAGAAGCCTTTTTTAACATAACATAATCTCTTCGTTCTTTTTTCAGTGTTCATCTTAATATTAACTTGCCTGTTAGCTTTTTTTAAAGTAGAGAAGCTTTTGGCATTACTGGCATTCCCAATCACTCCTGTTGTTATGGCAGTGGGTCGTGTGGGACCTGAAGGATCCTGGTTCCTCTACATTAGAGGGCTCTACACTACTTCCAAACAGGGCTTTAGACTGGCATTTGAGGCAATTAATTTGCTCCTAGAAAGTGAAAAGACTACAGTTGAATGCTGTATGGACACAAGGAGTCCCAGCCTCTGCAATGTAACTCATTGTAATCATTGCAGTGTAACCATTAATTACATTTTTGCATTGCCTGTAGTTACTGTTTCAAGACCCGTGAAAAATATTGAGCAGAGTATCCCGGAAACTTTGTAAAACAGTTACAAAACTGTAGTGCAGCCTTTCTTTTCCATAATTTGTTTATGATAGAAGAAAAGCGTTTTGGTATGTCTATTCTGAATGACTTTTTATAGAGCCTGATATAGGAATGCCTGAACCAGATGCACAGAAGTTTTTTCATCAGCTTATGGCTGGTGTGGTAAGTGTCATACTTTTATGCATTTATTTCAAGCTCCTTTTTCCAGTTTAACTAAACAGAACATGGTATTAAAGCCTTTATTTTTTCAGGTATATCTCCATAGTATAGGAATAACTCACAGGGACATTAAGCCTGAAAATCTACTGCTAGATGAAAGGGGTAAGTATAAAAACCTCTGACTTCATCTCTTAAATTTAAAGTTATTCTGGATTTCTGCAGAGTGAGTGGCCTTTAAAGAAGCACACTTGAATAAAAGTTGAGTTTTGTTAAAGCTTGTTCTTACAAAATCTTATAATCAATACAATGTTTCCATGAACTCTGAATAACTTTTTGATTGGAACTTTAAGACAATTCAGTGTTTAGAATTGTGGAGGGCAATCTGGAGTGTGTGCACTCCTGCCTGTTCCCCACTGACAAAGTGCGATTTTTGCCCACAGAAGCTTATGTCCAAATATATCTGTTAGGGTATGTCTACATAGCACCCTAAATTCAAAATAAGATATGCAATTTGCACTACACAAATTGCGTATCTGATTTTGATTGAATTTCAAAATAGGTTATTTTGAAATTTGGTTCGCCTACGCAGTGCCAAATTTCAAAATAACATGCTATTTTGAGACATCCCTAATCCTTGTGGAACGAGGGTTACCAGGATGCTGAAATAGGGCACCCATTATTTCAAAAGATATTTTGAAATAGCGGGAGGTTTGTTAAGACATGGGCCAGACCAGAGGTATCCCAAAATAGCCATGCAGTGTAGATGAACCCTTAGTCTTTATGGTGCCACAGGACTCCTCATTATTTAAGGAGAGAACATCTCTGCACAAACTGTCTTAGAGCAGTGGTCACCAACTGGTCGATTGCAATCAGCTGGAAGATCCTGGGTAGTTTCCCAGTCAATAGTGATATCAGGGCTGTCACTAAGGCAGGCTGCCAGCTTGTTCATAAAAGCAGCTAATGCAGCCCAGTTTGTGTGAAGTGAGGGTGTGCGGTAGGATTCCTGACACACTGCTGCTGCCTGCAAGCACGGTCCCTCACAGTGCTCATTGTCCTGGAACAGGCAGCTATGGCCAGTGGAAGCTGAATGGGTGGTGCTGGCAGAGAAAGACAGTGTGTGGAGTAGGGGTGGGCAATAATTTTTTATTTAGGGCCACTTCAAAAATTTTTGAAGAGGTCACCAAGCCACTTGGAAAGGGGCAGGGCCTTGGACTGAAAGGGGAAGGGCCTCAGGCGGAAGGGGCCTTTTAAATAGCAGGGGTTGACCCCTCCCCTGTGGCAGAGGATGGGAGCAGCGAGCCCTTTCAATTCCTGCTATTTAAAGAGCTCGCTGCTCCCAGCCTCGCTGCTCACATGTTGCCTGGGAGCTGGGGACACTAGAGCCCTTTCAACTGCTTCTATTTAAAGGGCTTGCACCTTCCCTGGGCCTGTTGCCTGACAACCATAGGGAAGGTGCAAAGGACTTACGCCTGCCAGGTGGCTGCCAGGCAATGCAGCCACCCGGCAGGTGTGAACCCTTTAAATAGAAGCAGTTAAAAGTGCTCACAGCTCCTGGTGCCGCTAGTGCGTTGCCAGAGAGCTGGGACTTGCAAGCCCTTTTAACTGCTTTTCTTTAAATGGCTTGCACCATTCCCGTGCCTGTTGGGCAACGTGTTGCCTGGCAGCCATGGGGAAGGCACAAGCCCTTTAAATAGAAGCAGTTAAAAGGGCTCCCAGGCAATGTGCTAGGGGGCGGGACCTGGAACTGAGAGGCTTTTGCCCACCCCTGGTATGGAGCCATATGCCTCCTGTCCCACCCCTACTTCCAGGGGCCACAGGCATCTTGACCCCTTCTGGGAGCAGCATGGGAGCCAACTGGGAGCTGCCTGGTAGGAGGCCATGCCCCAGCCCCCTCCCATAGCAAGCACCCCATATCCTCTCCAGCACCCCCAGCCCTGAGCCCCCTCTGAGCTAACACCTCACACCCCCTCCTATACCCCAAGGCTGTGTCTAGACTGGCCAGTTTTTCCGGAAAATCAGCCGCTTTTCCGGAAAAACTTGCCAGCTGTCTACACTGGCCGCTTGAATTTCCGCAAGAACACTGACGATCTCATGTATGATCGTCAATGTTCTTGCGGAAATACTATGCTGTTCCCGTTTGGGCAAAGGTCCTTTTTGCGCAAAGCTTTTGCGCAAAAGGGCCAGTGTAGACAGCTCAGATTTGTTTTCCGCAAAAAAGCCCCAATCGCGAAAATGGCGATCGGGGCTTTTTTGCAGAAAAGCGCGTCTAGATTGGCACGGACGCTTTTCCGCAAAAAGTGCTTTTGTGGAAAAGTGTCTGTGCCAATCTAGATGCTCTGTTTTCCATTAAAAGCATTTCCGGAAAATCATGCCAATCTAGACGCAGCCCAATACTTTTGCTTTAGCTTGGAACCTCTTCCCATACCCGAACTTTCCCAGAGCTTGCACCTGTTACCCTCTCTGGCATCCCAACCCTCTGCCCATTGCTCAGCCCAGAGGCCCCCCACCCCAGAGCCTATGCCCCTCATATCAATTGTATAAATGGCTATGATGTGAAACAAGGAAAAGACTGATTTTCACTTTTATTACTGCCCATTTATACAGCACTGGCAATGTGTAAAGGGGACCTTAGAGTAAGTGTAAATGTGCTTAGGTTTGGTTTTGTCTAGCTTTAACATAAACCTTCTACCAGAGACAATGAAAATACCTTTTTACGCAATATACTTAATGACTTTTCTTTTTTGCTTAGATAATCTCAAAATCTCTGACTTCGGTCTAGCTACTGTATTTAAGCACAATGGTCGTGAGCGACTGTTAAACAAGATGTGTGGCACTCTTCCATATGTTGCCCCAGAACTGTTAAAGAGAAAAGAATTCCATGCAGAGCCAGTTGACGTTTGGTCATGTGGGATAGTACTTACTGCTATGTTAGCAGGAGGTAGGAGCTGGTCAATTTCTTCTCACTACACAAACTATTTTATAACATGCATATTTACTGTAGCTTCACAGTGATTAAGTATTCCAAAAGCTTCAGGGGGTAGCCGAGTTAGTCTGTTACAGAAAAAAAACAGCAAGCAAATGGTCTGGTAGTGTTTTATAGACTAACAAAACATGTAGATGGTATCATGAGCTTTCGTGGGCACAGCCCATTTCAGATCACCGGAGTTATGATTAGAGGATAAGGAAACTCGAAATAAATAGGAGAAGGAAAGGCGGGGGGGAGAAAAGTATTCCAAGTACAAATGCTCATAACCTGTATAGATTTGTAGAGCTGATCCCAAATCATGGGGAAAGTAAATAGGGGTATGTCTACACTATCACCCTAGTTTGAACTAGGGTGGTTAATGTAGGCATTTGAAGTTGCAAATGAAGCCCGGGATTTAAATATCCCGGGCTTCATTTGCATCTTGCCGGGCGGGCGCCATTTTTAAATCCCCTTAGGTCGAACTTCGTGCCCGCGGCTACATGCGGCATGGAGTAGGTAGTTCGAATTAGGATCTCTAATTCGAACTACCGGTACACCTCGTTCCACAAGGAGTAACGGTAGTTCAAATTAGAGATCCTAATTTGAACTACCTACTCCGTGCCGCGTGTAGCCGCGGGCATGGAGTTCGACCTAAGGGGATTTAAAAATGGCGCCCGCCCGGCAAGATGCAAATGAAGCCTGGGATTTAAATATCCCGGGCTTCATTTGCAACTTCGAATGCCTACATTAACCACCCTAGTTCGAACTAGGGTGGTAGTGTAGACATACCCTAGTGTATTTCAAATATTTTCTCAAACTTTCATATCATGGTCAGCTTTTTAATAGATTCTCTTAGGGGTCATCTGCCATGGACTGTCTTGTTCTGTTGTGGCTATAGTATATGCCATTGGCTTTCTTTCTATTTGCCATTGCAGCTCTGGCCTTCTGGCTCTAAGTGGCAGGCTGCATTATGTGCGCTGCATCCATGGAAAAAATATATCTATAGTATATGAACCACTGGTGTACGTTAGGGATGTTAAAATGCATGTATTTATGTAAATATGTAACTGCTGAAACTTTAAGCAGTTACGTGTTTACATGAGGGGGCCAGCTTCCTGAGAGCTGGTGTGTGCAGAGCTGGCTTTTAAGCTCAGAGGGAACTACCTGTCCCCCTCTCCTGCTGCTGCTTTCAGAGGCTGCAGTGTGGGGTCGGGGTGGGAACTGTGTGTAACCCTGTACACTATCACATCGCTAGTATATGCGTAAGTTCCCCCCATTGGGACTTTTCTGGTTATAAATTACCCTGGTGAAATGGGCTCATTAAAGGATTTGAGTCTTCATTCCTGCTTCCTTTACCCAAAGGCCTGCCTGCCCTCAAGGTCTCCCCTTCCATTCTCCTGTGTGGCAGAGTCCTCATAACCTCAACAGGTAGGGCCCAGGATTCCTGAGGGGCTCAATTGCTCACTTAAGACAGGGGCTGAGATGTATCCACTCCAGAGTGCTCTCTCCATATTGGATGCTTCCCTGATCCACTGATCATTACATACAGTTCAAATACAATTGATTAAACTTCATTCAATTTTTAAAAAGGAAACATATGATAATTTTAAAGAAACTCATAATCTCTGTGGCATGGGGACATCACAAATAGCCATCTCTAGAGTGTAAGGGAAGTTCAGTCTTTTCCTCACAAACCCCAGGCCGCCTTCTCAGGGGCTGGCTGAGCTGTAGGAATGCTGTGGGTTGGACACTTTCTCTGGCCTTCTGGCTCTAAGTGGCAGGACCCTTCTTCCCAGCATCAGATCCCCTTTTCTCCCCTTCCCTCAGGCTTATGAACCTCCTCCAAGTCTGATCTGTAACCACAAGGTCTCTTGGCTCAGGGCATGCTGCATGCAGCTCTGAACTGCTCCAGCTCTAGTCCCTGCTCCAGTCCCAGGACTGTTGGTGCTCTGCCTCCATCTCCCTGAGCTGCTTTTCTGGTGCTTCTGGCTCTAATTGTTGCAGCTTTACTCCCAGAATAGATCTTCTCCCTGGGCTGCTTCTGTAGCTCTTCTCCTAGCACTGACCTGCTCCCTGGGCTTCTTCTCTTGATTTTGTTGCTGTCGCTCTGCTCCCAGCTCTGGCTTGCTCCCTGGACTACCGTTTTGGCTTTGGCTGACACAGCTCTGCTCCCCAGCTCAGCTCAGGCTCCTGCACTGTCCTTAGTTTGGTCCCACTCTGTTCCAGGCAGTTACAGCTCACACAGAGGATGGGACTCCCCTGGCCTCTTGACTCATTAGCCTTCCTGCCCTGTCAATCAGGCTGTAGCTGACCTCTCTCCTTGATCCTGGGGACTGTCAGTCCCAGGATCCTGATTTTTTTTTCCCATTCACCCTTCCCCCTTTATTTTGGTACTGGGAGTTAGCCAACTAAAACCCCCCACTGAGTTTTAGCAAGGGGACAACAGTCCGCTTACATATGATCACAAGCAAGTTTTGCTGTGGCTTCTTAGTTACTTCCCTTGTTTTATTTGCTGTTTCTTGCAGTCTCTATTTTCAGGTTTCAGTTAGACAATGATGGAGATTCCACAACATCCCTAAGCAATTTATTCTAGTGCTTAACCACCCTGGCAGGAAGTTTTCCTAATGCCCAATCTAAACATCCCTTGCTGCAATTGAAGCCCATTGCTTCTTGTCCTATTATCAGAGGTTAAATTTTCTCCCTCCTCCTTGTAACAACCTTTTAGGTTCTGTCTTCTCTTTTGTAAACTAAACAAACCCAGTTCTTTCAGTTTTCTTTTACAGGTCATGTTTTCTAGACCTTTAATCATTTTTTTTGTTGCTGTTCTCTAGACCTTCTCCAGTTTGTCCACATCTTTCCTGAAGTGTGGCACCCAGACTTGACACACTACTCCAATTGAGGCCTAATCAGGCCTAATTATTCCTAATCAGTGGAATAATTCTTTTTTGTTTTGTTTATAACACTCTGATTAATATGTCCCAGAATGGTGTTTGGGGTTTTTTGGGGAGCTTTTTTTTCCAGCAGTGTCACACTGATTACTGGTTCATATTTGTTTAACTTGTGCTCCACTATGACCCCTAGACCCTTCCTGCAGTACTCCTTCTTAGACAGACATTTCCCATTTTGTGCATGAAATTTGTTCCTTCCTAAGTGTAGTACTTTGTTTTTTCTCCTTATTAAATTTCATCCTATTTACTTCAGTCAGTTTCTCCAGCTTGTTCAGATCATTCTGAATTATTATCCTATCCTCCAAAGCACTTGTAATCCCTCTCAGGTTGGTATCATCTTTACACTTTATAAGCATATTCTTTATGCCATTATCTAAATCGTTGATGAAGATATTGAACAGAAGTGGTCCCAAAATTAATTCATGTGGAACCCCACTTGTCATGACTGAACCATTGATAACTACTCTCTGGCAACAGTTACCCAACCAGTTATACACCCACCTTATAGCAGCCATATAGGTTGTATTTCCCTAATTTGTTTATAAGAAGCTCGTGCAAGACTATCAAATGCCTTACTAAAGTCTAGGTATACCGCATTAACGCTTCCTCCTTATTCACAAGGCATATTATCCTATCAAAGAAAGCTCTCAGATTGGTTTGACATGATTTGTTCTTCTTCGAGTGGTTGCTCATGTCCATTCGAATCAGGAGTGCGTGCCGCGTGCACCTCGTCTCCGGAGCATTTTCCCTAGCAGTACCCGTAGCGCCAGCAGGTCGCCCCCCTGGAGTGGCGCCGCTATAGCGGAGCATAAGTGCTCCTGCCGGCGCTCCCCCTCCTCAGTTCCTTCTTACTGCCCGTGACGGTCATTGGAGCGTGTCTCTCTCTAAGAGTAGTTAATGGTTCCCATTTCTCTTAGTGTAGTGTTTGTAAATAGTTTTAATTAGTTAGATAGTTAGCAAGTTCTTCTTCGAGTGGTTGCTCATGTCCATTCGAATTAGGTGTGCACACTGCGTGCACCGCGTCTTCTGGACCATTTTCCCTAGCGGTACCTGTAGCGCTGGCAGGGCGCCCCCTGAAGTGGTGCCGCCATGACGGGGCATAAGTACCCCTGCCGGCGCTCCCCCACCTCAGTTCCTTCTTATCACCCGTGATGGTCATTGGAGCGTGTCTCTCTGTTAGAGCAGTTAACAGTTCCCGTTTCTCTTAGTCTTGTAAATAGTTCCAAATAGTTCACTTAGTTAGTCTCCTTGTTTTTCTTCTCCCCCTTCAGGGGTGAGGAATGCCAGGGCCGCAAGGCTTTAAGGCGTGCGCTGTCTGCGCAAAGTTTATACCCAAAGGAGACCCTCACGACAGTTGTCTGAAGTGTCTGGGTGAGGCCCACCTTACAGATGTCTGTAAGATCTGCAAGTCGTTTAAGCCACGCACTAAGAGGGAGAGAGATTCTCGTCTAAAACTTCTCCTCATGGAGGCGGCTTTACAGCCGGCACTGGCTGAACACTCTGCAGTGCGCAGCGCACCGGTGTCCACGCGCGATGCCCCATCTCAGGACCGGGCCTCGGTGTCGAGGGCTCGGCACCGTTCTCATTCTCCAGCACCGAAGAGATCAAGAACGTCCCGTGGTAGGTCTCCGAGCTGGAAGTCCAAGTCACGTCTACACCGCAGTGCCAAGTCTCCGGTGCACACCTCCTCGTCTACCACTGTGCGGCGTAAACAAGTGGGACGACCATCCAGCCCAGGGCAGCTTCCCTCGCACCGCCCCTCCACGCTGGATACTTTTGAAGCGGCGCATGACCTTATTAGCCTCACTACCTCCCCTCCGTTGTTGGTTGAGGCGGAGAGGTCGAGGTCGCCTTCGCCGGAGGCCGTGTTGGCACCGGCTTCCCCGCTGCACCGTCGTGACCAGACGGCACCGGTCGCCTATGCAGCGGGACCGTCCCCTGTGGGACCAGTACCGCTTGCTTCTACATCGGTGCTCGACCTCCCTCGGTGCTGGGACCTCTTCCAGACCGCATCTTGACTGCACCAGTGCCCTATCACCCAGGCCTTGCGGCATCGTCTACAGTACCATCATCGGTGCCAGCGCTGAGCAGCTTTCCCAGGGTGCAGCTCCAGTTTTCGGCACCGGATCATTCAGCATCAGCCTCTTCGGTACCGGCGCAAGTTTCGGCACCGTTACAGGCACAGACATCGACCCCGTGGGCCATGCCAGTGCCACTATCGCTGATAACGTCGGTCTCTTCAGGATTTGTCTCGCAACCGGTACCGACTTCGACAGCGCAGCCATGCACCGTGTCGGCACCGCAAACGCAACTGGCACTGGCACTGGGACCGGTCCTCCCAGTGCCGCAACCAGCCCATGTCTCCACGCCGGGACATGTACTTTCGGCACCGGGAACTGTCCTCCCGGTGCCGCAACCGGCTCTCCTCCGGGCACCGGGGGGCTGTCCTCCCCTTGCTGCAGCCGGCACCGGGACCTGTTTTCCCAGCGCTGGCACGCCCTCATCACTCATATGCGGGCAAACCCGAGTCTATGGCCAGGTTTGCCTCCCCCCCCCCCCCCCTTGGTGGCAGGGCATTCATCATCTGCGCCTCCCTGGCCTGAGTCTGACTACTTGTCGGATTCTGATGCAACCTCCTTCAGGTCAGAGTCCTCAGGAGTTTCCTCGAGTCATAGATCCCATTCCCGGCACTGGAGTGATCGTCCACGTATGCAGCAGACTTGGCCACCTCAACCGCAATGGCTTTCTGGACGCCGTGGGCTTATCACCAGTGGCAGGGGCCTGTGCCCCCCTCTGTAGTGTCCGGTGTCTTGGGGCACCGAGTGCAACCGTCGGCGTTGCTGTCACGACCCCCTCACTCTCCCCAGAGGTCGGTTTCTGCGGATGCCGCTACTGAGCCACAACCCACAGTGCCGGAGCCGCCGCCGCAAACGGTGCCGCCTGCCCAGCTGGCTCCTCGACCGGGCCCAGCGCTGGATCCGGTACTGGTCCAGGAGTCATCCTCATCTTCGTCTCCTGATGAAGCCCTGGCGGATCCCACACCGGCATTGCCTACTATGGATGCTCGAGCGCACCAGGATCTGCTTAGGCGTCTGGCCTCCAACCTGGGTGCCCCAGTGGAACTAGTAGCAGAGGACACGGACCCCATGGTTGACATCCTCTCGGACGATGCCCCTGCTCGCTTGGCTTTGCCACTTAATAAAACCCCATGGCCAAGATTACTAATGCCCTGTGGCAGACCCTGGCGTCCCTGACCCCTACCTTAAAGGGAGTCGAGAGGCGCTATCACGTTCCCCAGTTGGGGCACGAACACTTGTACTCCCAACCTGTTCCGGGGTCCTTGGTCGTTCAGGCTGCGGCTCAAAAGGAGAGGCTTCCCCAGCTGGGGCTGTCCCTGAAGGCTAGGGAGCCCAAACGTCTTGACCTGATGGGCCGGAAGGTGTATGCCACTGGTGGAGTGCAACTCCGCATTGCTAACCAGCAAGCGATGTTGAGTCGTTATCCACCACTTGCCATGTATTATAAGCATAAGTTTAAGGATAAGCTCCGTGCCGAGGACTGTCAGGAGTTTGCGGCCATGACTTCAGAGGGCAGAACCATCGCCCGCACGGCCCTTCAGGCTTCCCTGGACACCGTTGACTCTGCAGCCCACACCATGGTGTCGGGTATAGTTATGCACCATGGTGCCTGGCTGCAGGTGTCTGGAATACCTCCGGACATCCAAACTACAATCCAGGACCTGGCTTTTGATGGTAAAGCGTTGTTTTCGGAGCACACGGACTCCAGGCTCCATACGCTCAAGGACATGAGGTCTACTCTCCGGTCCTTGGGGATCCACACGCTGGCCCTGCAGCGTCATCAGCTGCCCTACAGACAGCAGGGGAGAACACAGTCCCAGGTCCCCCGTGGGGATTACTGGAGACTCCGTCCTCGTGCCCCCAGTGGGGGTGCAGGGGCAGCTGCAGGCCCCTCGTCCACAAGGGGTTGTCGACGTCGCCCGAGAGGGGACAACCCCCATTGGGTTGGTCAAGGCTCCTCCCAGCAGCCCAAGCACCAGTTTTGACGGTCTGTTAGAGAGTCGTGCACCAGCCTCCCACCCTGGCCCCCCGTTTGGGGCCAGGTTATCCTGGTTTGCCCACGCCTGGGCAGAAATCACCACCGACGCCTGGGTTCTAAAAATAGCCACAAATGGCTATACCATCCCCTTCCTGGGCTCGCCCCCTTCCAACCCACTCGCCCCGTCCCTTTTCAGTGACACCTCTCACGAAAGCATCCTCCGTCAGGAGGTGTTAGCGCTCCTCGAAAAGGGAGCCGTGGAGAGGGTCCCCTCACATCTGAAGGGCAAGAGGTTTTATTCCCGCTATTTCATTGTCCCAAAACCCAAGGGCGGGGTTCGTCCCATCTTAGATCTCAGGGACCTCAACAGGACGGTGGTGAAATCCAAGTTCAGAATGGTAATCCTGGCTTCTGTCATCCTGGTTTTACAGTTAGGAGACTGGTACGCAACTCTTGATCTCAAGGACGCTTACTTCCATGTGGCAATAAGACCCAGCCACAGGAGGTTTCTCCGTTTTATTGTTTCCAAATGCCACTTCCAATTTACATTTGGCCTTTCAACAGCACCCAGGGTCTTTACAAAATGCAAGGCAGTCATAGCGGCGTTCCTCCGAAAAAAAGGGGTACACGTCTTTCCGTACCTGGACGACTGGCTGATTCTTGGTCGTTCCTACGAACAAGTAGAGGCCCATGTTTCCCTCACAAGGGCCCTCTTCGTCAGGCTGGGGCTCGTGCTAAACGAGGAAAAGTCATAGTTGACTCCCTCTCAGCACCTCAAATTCGTAGGTGCCCTCCTGGACGCCAGGGTGGCGAGAGCACTCCTCCCCAGATCCAGGTTTCTGTCCGTAGTGGAGCTGGTCTCCCCCTTAACCTGGTTCCCCATCACGACTGCCCAGGTCTGCTCGAGGCTGCTGGGACACATGGTGGCATGTACGTATGTGGTATGCCATGCTCAAATGAGGCTCAGGCCTCTGCAGGCCTGGTTGGCAAGGGCATTCGACCAGTCCAGGGGCCTCTGGGACACGGTTCTCACAGTGCCTCCAGAGGTGATAGCCTCCTTACAATGGTGGACCCAGGAGGCGGTGGTGTGCAGCGGGGTTCTGTTCACTGTACCTCCCCCCTCGCTTACACTGGTCACAGATGCTTCCGACCTGGGTTGGGGAGCACACATGGGGTGTCACAGAACCCAGGGTTTATGGTCCCCTGCAGAGCGGGCTCTGCACATAAATGTCTGGGAGCTCAGGGCAATCAGGAGAGCCTGTGAGACCTTCCTGTCAAAGCTCTCACCGCTCTGTCCTGGTCCGCCTGGACAACACAGCGGCTTGTGTTTTACCTGAACAGGCGGGGGGAGCCCGGTTGCCTCCCCTCTGTCGCGAGGCTCTGTGCCTCTGGGACCTGAGCGTAGAGCACGACATAGTTTTGCAGGCAGAGTACCTGCCGGGGTGCAAAAACTTGCTGGCCGATGCTCTGAGCAGGTCCTTCAGAGCCCACGAATGGTCTCTCAAGGATTCGGCCCTTCGTCAGGTCTTCCACAGTTGGGGTTGTCCCCTAGTAGACCTGTTTGCCTCGGCACGCAACACCAAGTGCCGGAGTTACTGCTCCCTGTTGGGGCTGGGGGAACACTCCAGGGGGGATACCATGACCGTGCCGTGGCCAGCGGCCATCCTCTGTGCTTTCCTTCTGTTTCCCCTAATCCCCAGGGTTCTGACCAGGGTCAAGATTTTCAGGTCCATGGTCATCCTGATAGCCCCTCGACGGCCCAGGCAATTCTGGTTCCCTATCCTAGTGGACATGCTCCCACAAGTTCGGGATCTCCTGACCGAACTGTGGGACGGAGGGACCATGGTTCACCCGAATCTCAGCTCTCTCTACCTGACGGCCTGGTTTATCTGTGGCTGACCCAACCGGAAAGGGAATGTTCCCAGGAGGTACAGATGGTGCTCCTAAGTAGCAGGAAACCATCTACCAGGCGGTTGTACGCAGCCAAGTGGCGGCGGTTCTCGTCTTGGGCGTCCAGAAGGGGAGTGCACCCGTCCTGTGCACCTGTCCCATCCATTCTGGACTACCTCTTTCAACTTAGGTCCAGTGGCCTCTCTACCTCCTCCATCAAAGTCCATGTGGCATCCCTCTCCGCCTTCCATGTTGGTTGGGCAGGAGTCTCTCTGTTTTCTGACCCTATGGTCAAAAGGTTCCTTAAGGGTTTGGATAAGTTGTACCGCTCGGTTAGACCCCCTCTCCCCGCTTGGGAACTTAACCTCGTGTTGTCTACACTTGTTGCCCCCCCTTTGAGCCGCTGGCCACGTGTTCTTTGAAGCACCTCTCTATGAAGGTTGCATTCATTGTGGCCATTACGTCAGCTCGCAGGCCCTCCAAGCTGAGGGCGTTAACTGTAAACCCGCCCTACCTAGTGTTTTCTGACAATAATGTGAGGCTCCGCCCTCACTCGGCTTTTCTTCCAAAGGAGGTGTCACCGTTCCACTTGTCCCAAGAAATTTACCTCCAGGTTTTCTTTCCAAAGCCCCACGCCTCCCCTAAGGAGCAAGTGCTCCATTCCCTGAATGCTAGACGTGCGCTAACCTTTTATATTGATAGGACTGAACCCTTTCGCAAATCCACACAATTGTTTATTGCTGTCGCTGACAGAATGAAAGGGCTTCCCATTTTGACCCAGAGGTTGTCCAATTGGGTCGCAGGGTGTATCAGGGAGTGTTATGCCTTAGCCGGGAAGGTCCCGCCCCAGGTTACAGCACATTCCACCAGGGTGCAGGCATCCTCTGTAGCTTTTGGGGCGCAGGTTCCAATCACTGAAATCTGCAGGGCGGCCACGTGGTCTTCACTCCATACCTTCACAGCGCACTACGCACTGGCACAGCAGGCTAGGGAGGACGCAGGGTTGGGCTCTGCGGTCGTCAGCTCTGTATTGTAAATATGTATGTTTATCTGTACCACGTTGCACTTTTTCTATAGTTTTTTTTCTATGTTTGGTTAGTTGAATAAATATGTTTGGATTGTTCAACTTTCGTGGACTTCTCTTTCTGAGTGCTCCGACCCTTCCTCCTTGAAGTGGGGTTGGCTTGCAAGTCACCTAATCGAATGGACATGAGCAACCACTCGAAGAAGAAAGAACGGTTACTTACCTGTAACTGTTGTTCTTCGAGATGTGTTGCTCATGTCCATTCGATTTCCCCCCCACCTCCCCTTCGTTGGAGCGTCCGGCAAGAAGGAACTGAGGAGGGGGAGCGCCGGCAGGGGTACTTATGCCCCACCGTGGCGGCGCCACTCCAGGGGGCACCCTCCCGGCGCTATGGGTACCGCTAGTGAAAACGCTCCGGAAGACGCGGTGCGCACACCTAATTCCAATGGACATGAGCAACACATCTCGAAGAACAACAGTTACAGGTAAGTAACCATTCTTTCTTTGTTTTCCTTCCCCCCTTGGGGGGTGAGGAATGCCAGGGCCACAAGGCTTTAAGGCTTGTGCAGTACGTGCCAAGTTTATGCCTAAGGGAGACCCTCACAATAGCTGCTTAAAGTGTTTGGGTGAGGGCCACTTAGCAGACGCCTGTAAGATCTGCAGGTCGTTCAAGCCGCGCACAAAGAGGGAGCGAGACTCCCTTTTGAAGCTTCTCATCGTGGAGGCGGCTCTTCATCCGGCACCAACTGGCCACTACGTGGTGCGCCGGCTTCGACGCGGGACGCCCCATCCCGTGCGCGGACTTCGGTACCGAGGGCCCGGCACCGTTCTCACTCCCTGGCACTGAGGAAACTAAAGGCTTCGCGGGGTAGGTCTCCGAGCCGGAAGTCCAGGTCGGGCCTATGCCGTCGCTACGTGTCGCCGGTGCAGACGTCTCCAAGTGCTGCTGTGCGGCGGAAGCAAGCAGACCAACCATCCAGTCCGGGTTAGCTACCCTCACATCATCCCTCGACGCCGGAGACTTTTGAGGCAGCCCAGGACTTGATTAGCCTCACTACTTCCCTTCCGTTGTCTGTTGAGGCAGAGAGGTCGAGGTCTTCTACGCCGGGAGCCATGTTGGCACCAGTTTCTCCTCCGCACCGGTCACGTATGCAGCGGGACCGTCCCCTGTGCGACCAGTACCGTTTGCCACTTTGTCGATGACGGTCTCGGCACAGGCGGCCAGGCCTCACCTGGCGCTCGGCTGGACTCGACCTCCCTCGGTGCTGGGACCTCTCCCGGAGCCAGTCTTAGCTGCGCTGGTGCCGTATTACCCAGGCCACGTGGCACCGTCAACGGCACTGTCAGCAGTACTGGCACCGGGCCTCTTGCCCGGCATGCCGGTACAGTCATCGGCACCGCCCTCTTTCGCACTGCTGCAAGTTTTGGCACCACTGCAAGTGTCGGCACCGACTCTAGTACCGGCATCGGCCCCGTGGGCCATGCCGGTACCACCATTGCCGATGACACCGATCCCTTCTAGGGTGGCCACCACGGCTCCAGCGCCATCAGTTTTGCCCACCATGGTGCCCATGGCGGCACCGGTAGGGGCACCATCTCTGGGGCGCTTGGACTCTGCAGTTCCGCACCTGCAACCGGCACCAACCTCGGCACCGCAGTTGGGCCCGAAACCTGTCTTTCCAGTACTGGCACCGGTATAACCGCACGCACG
This sequence comes from Pelochelys cantorii, assembly GCA_032595735.1. NCBI lineage: Eukaryota > Metazoa > Chordata > Testudines > Trionychidae > Pelochelys > Pelochelys cantorii. Next base: position 13,969,036 of record CM064352.1, on the reverse strand, counting down.
TGGGCAAGCCGGAATCCATGGCCAGGTTCGCCGCCCCCCCCCCCCCCCGATGGTGACGGGATACTCGTCATCAGCACCACCCTGGCCCTAGTCTGATTATTCTTCAGATTCGGGTGTGGGCTCTTTTAGATGGGGGTCCTCAAGGGCTTAGTCGGAGCATGGATCCCATTCCTGGCACCGGCACGATCGTTCACACGTGCAATAGACTTGGCTGCCTTAGCCGCACTGGCCTTTCTGGACGCCATGGGCATACCGTCAGTGGCAAGGGCCTGTGCCCCCATCCGCAGTGTCCAGTGTCTCCGGGCACCGAGTGCCCCCGTCGGCGTCGCTGTCGCAACCCCCCCCCCCTCGCCTCAGAGGACTGCAACCCTAGATGCTGCTTGAGACCTGCAGGCTTCGGTGCCGGAGCCACCTCCGCGCACAGTGGTGCTTGCCCAGCCGGCCCCCCAACCGGGCCCTACGCTGGATCCGGTGCCTATTCAGGAGTCGTCGTCATTGTCGTCTCCTGATGAGGCCTTAGCGGATCCTGCACCAGCGATGCCGACCATGGATGCTCGGTCGCATCAGGATTTGCTCTGGCGTCTGGCCTCCAACCTGGGTGTCCCAGTGGAGCCAGTAGTAGAGGACACGGATCCAATGATAGACATCCTGTCCAACAATGTGCCCGCCCGTTTGGCTTTGCCACTCAACAAAACTGTGACACAGATCACAAACGCCCTGTGGCAGATCCCGGCTTCCTTAACCCCTATCTTAAAGGGAGTCAAGAGGCGCTATTATGTCCTGCAGTCGGGACACGAGCACCTGTATTCCCAACCTGTCCCGGGGTCCTTGGTCATCCAAGCCGCGGTTCAGAAGGAGAGGCTTCCGCAGCCGGGGCCGTCCCCGAAGGCTAGGGAGCCCAAACATCTCGATTTAATGGGGCACAACGTGTATGCCACTGGTGGGGTGCAACTCCGAATCGCTAATCTGCATATCAGCTCAGCATTGCCTGCTTACAACACGTGGCAGGCGATGGATAAGTTCAAAGATAAACTCCCTGCCGAGGCACGTCAAGAGTTTGGGGCTATGACCACGGAGGGCAGAACCATCGCCCGCACGGCTCTTCAGGTTTCCCTGGACGCCGTTGACTCTGCAGCCCGCACCATGGTGTCAGGTGTAGTTATGCGCCATGGTGCCTGGCTGCAGGTGTCTGGAATACCTCCTGATGTCCAGACTACTATACAGGACCTGCCTTTTGACGGCAAAGCGTTGTTCTCCGAGCATACCGACTCGAGGCTCCATACGCTCAAAGACACGAGGTCGACTCTCCGGTCCTTGGGGATCCACACGCCGGCTCCTCAGTGACGTCAGCTTCCCTACAGACAACAGGGGAGAACGCAGTCCCAGGTCCCCCATGGGGATTACTGGAGACGCCGTCCTCGCACTCCCAGTGGGGGTGCAGGGGCTGTTGCGGCCCCGTCTTCGTCCAGAGGTTGTCGTCGCCGCCCGAGAGGGGACAACCCCCGTGGGGTTTGACAGGGCCCCTCTCAACAGTCCAAGCACCCGTTTTGATGGTCCTCGAGAGAGTTGCGCACCAGTTCCCCTTCCCAGCCCCCTGTTTGGGGCCAGGTTATCCCACTATGCCCGCACCTGGGCAGAAATCACCACCGACGCTTGGGTTCTGAGTCAGGGATGGCTATACTATTCCTTTCCTGGGCTCGCCCCCTTCCAACCCACCCGCCCCGTCCCTTTTCAGGGACACCTCTCATGAAGGCATTCTCCGTCAGGAAGTGTTAGTGCTCCTCCAAAAGGGAGTGGTAGAGAGGGTCCTTTCTCACTTACGGGGCAAGGGGTTTTATTCCCGGTATTTTATTGTCCCAAAACCCAAGGGTGGGGTTCGTCCCATTCTAGACCTCAGGGACCACAACAAGACGGTGGTGAAATCCAAATTCAGAATGGTAACCCTGGCCTCCGTCATCCCGCTGTTACAGTTAGGGGACTGGTACGCAACTCTCGATCTCAAGGACGCTTACTTCCACGTGGCAGTAAGATCCAGCCACAGGAGGTTTCTCCGCTTCATAGTGTCCCGCTGTCACTACCAGTTTACGGTTCTCCCCTTTGGACTTTCGACAGCGCCCAGGGTCTTCACAAAATGCATGTTGGTCATAGCGGCATTCCTCCGCAAAAAGGGGGTACACGTCTTTCCGTACCTAGACGACTGGCTAATTCGCGTTCGATCCTACAAACAAGTGGAGGCTTATGTTTCCCTTACAAGGGCTCTCTTCTTAAGATGAATGAGGAAAAGTCATCGTTGACTCCCTCTCAGCACCTAGAATTTGTGGGGACCCTCTTGGATGGCAGGGTGGCGCAAGCATTCCTCCCCAGGAACAGATTTCTGGCTATAGTGGAGCTGGTCTCCGAGTTAACCCGGTTCCCCATTACGACCGCCTGAGTCTGCTTGAGGCTCCTGGGGCATATGGCGGCATGCATTTATGTAGTACGCCACGCTCGAATGAGGCTCAGATCGTTGCAGGCCTGGTTAGCGAAGGCGTTCGACCATCCAGGGGTCTCTGGGACATGGTACTGATGGTGCCTCCAGCAGTAGTTGCCTCCTTACAGTGGTGGACTCAGGAGGCTGTGGTGTGCAGTGGGGTTCCGTTTACTGTACTTGCCCCCTCGGTGACGTTAGTCATAAACGCTTCGGACCGGGGTTGAGGAGTGCACCTGGGGCGTCACAGGACCCAGGGCTTGTGGTCCCCTGCAGAGCGGGCCCTACATATAAATGTCCAGGAGCTCAGGGCAGTCAGGAGAGCTTGCGAGGCCTTCCTGATGAGGCTCTCGCGCCGCTCTGTCCTGGTGCGCCTGGCGGCTTTGTTTTACATCAACAGGCAGGGGGGAGCCCAGTCGCCTCCCCTCTGTCACAAGGCTTTGCTGCTGTGGGACCTGTGTGTAGCGCACAATATACTTTTGAAGGCAGAATATCTACCGGGGTGCAAAAACTTGCTGGCCGATGCTCTGAGCAGGTCCTTCGGAGCCCACGAATGGTACCTCAAGGATTCGGCCCTTCATCAGGTCTTCCACAGTTGGGGTTGTCCCCTAGTAGACCTGTTTGCCTCGGCACGCAACACCAAGTGCCGGAGTTACTGCTCCCTCTTGGGGCTGGGGGAACACTCCAGGGGAGATGCCATGACCATGCTGTAGCCGGCGGGCATCCTCTATGCATTCCCTCCATTTCCCCTAATCCCCAGGGTTCTGACCAGGGTCAAGATTTTCAGGTCCATGGTCATCCTGATAGCCCCTCGATGGCCCAGGCAGTTCTGGTGGATATGCTCAGCGAGGACCCTATAACGCTCCCACCGGATCAGGATCTCCAGACCCAGCCCTGGGATCGGGGGCTTATGGTTCACCCGAATCTCAGCTCTCTCCACCTGACGGCCTGGTTTATCCGTGGCTGGCGCAACCGGAAAGGGAATGTTCCCAGGAGGTGCAGATGGTGCTCCTAGGTAGCAGGAAGCCATCCACCAGGTGGTCCTATGCAGCCAAGTGGCGGCGGTTCTCGTCTTGGGCGTCCAGAAGGGGGGTGCACCCGTGCTGTGCACCTGTCCTGTCCATTCTGGACTACCTCTTTGAACTCAGGTCCGGTGAGCTCTCTGCCTTTTCTATCAAAGTACATGTGGCCTCGCTCTCCGCCTTCCATGTTGGATCAGCAGGAGTGTCTCTGTTCTCCGACCCTGTGGTCAAAAGGTTCCTTAAGGGTTTGGATAAGTTGTACCGCTCGGTTAGACCCCCCTCTCTCCGCTTGGGACCTTAACCTCGTGTTGTCCAGACTTGTGTCGCCCCCCCCCCCTTTGAGCCGCTGGCCACGTGCTCTTTGAAGCACCTTTCTATGAAGGTTGCGTTCATTGTGGCCATTACGTCGGCTCGCAGGGTCTACGAGCTGAGGGCGCTAACTGTAAACCCGCCCTATCTAGCGTTCTCAGAGAATAATGTGAGGCTCCGTCCTCACTCGGCTTTTGTCCCCAAGGTGGTGTCACCGTTCCATCTGTCCCAAAAAATTTACCTCCCGGTTTTCTTTCCAAAGCCCCATGCCTCTCCTAGGGAGCCAGTGCTCCACTCCCTAGATGCTAGGCGGGCGTTAGCCTTTTATGTCGATAGAACGAAACCCTTTCGTAAGTCCGCACAACTGTTCATTGCTTTCACGGACAGAATGAAAGGGCTCCCTATCTCGACCCAGAGGTTGTCCAATTTGGTCACGGGGTATATCAGGGAGTGTTATGTCTTGGCTGGGAAGGTCCCGCCCCAGGTTACAGCACATTCCACCAGGGCGCAGGCGTCCTCTGTTGCATTTGGGGCGCAGGTTCCGATTACCGAAATCTGCAGGGCGGCCACCTGGTCGTCAGTGCATACCTTTATGGCGCACTATGCGCTGACACAAGAAGCCAGGGAGGACTCAGGGTTGGGTTCTGCGGTCCTCAGGTTGGTGTTGTAACTGTGTGTGTTTCTCTGTACCATGTTGCACTTTTTTTCAACAGTTCTCTGTGTTCTGTTACTTGAATAAATATGTTTGGGTTGTTCAACTTTCGTGGACTTGTCTTTCTGGGTGCTCCGACCCCTCCTCCGTGAAGTGGGGTTAGCTTGGAAGTCACCTGATTCGAATGGACATGAGCAACCACTTGAAGAAGAAAAGAATGGTTACTTACCTGTAACTGTTGTTCTTCGAGATGTGTTGCTCATGTCCATTCGATTTCCCCCCTACCTCCCCTTTGTCGGAGTGTCCGGCAAGAAGGAACTGAGGAGGGGGAGCGTCGGCAGGGGTACTTATGCTCCGCTATAGCGGCGCCACTCCAGGGGGCAACCTGCCGGCACTGTGGGTACTGCTAGGGAAAACGCTCCGGAGACGCGGTGCATGTGGCGCGCACACCTGATTCGAATGGACATGAGCAACACATCTCGAAGAACAACAGTTACAGGTAAGTAACCGTTCTTTTCTTTACAAATCCATGCGATTACTTATCACCTTATTGTCTTCCAGATGTTGCTCCATTATCTTACTTGGCACAGAAGTTAAGCTGACTGGTCTGTAGTTTTCATGGGTTGTCCTTAGTTCCCTTTTTATAGATGGTACTATATTTGCCCTTTTCCAGTCTTCTGGAATCTCTCCTATCTTCCATGACTTTTCAAAGATGATCGCTAGTGGCTCAGATATCTCCTCTATCAGCTCCTTGAATATTCTGTGATGCATTTCATTAGACCCTGGTGAATTGAAAGCATCTAATTTTTAACTTGTTCTTTTTAACTTCTGAACCTACCTCCCTTTCATTGGTATTCAGTATGCTAGGTGTCCAATCACCAACCAAGCTTCTTGTTGAAAACCGAAATAAAGCAGTCATTAAGCACCTCTGCAACTTCCACCTTTTCTGTTGTTGTTTTTCCCGCTTCACTGAATAAGGGGCCTACCCTGTCCTTGTTATCCTTCTTGCTTCTAACATATTTATAGAATATTTTCTTGTAACCTTTTATATCCCTAGCTAATTTGAGCTCGTTTTGTGCCTTTGCATTTCTAATTTTGCCCCTACATACTTGTGGTGGTTGTTTATACAGCAGACCCTCACAATTTGCATAACTTCGTGATTTTGCATATTCATGGATTCCCTTCCTGCCATCACCCTGTCAAACGGCCCCCCCTCTTTCCCTCCCCCCTACCCCCCCGCATTGCACCCCATCTACTGGCCTAGAAGGGATGTGCAGGGCAGCAGCAGTGCTCAGGCACTCCCTGCCCCTTGCACACACCACAGTGGCCAGGAGCCTTAGGGAAACGGAGCACTCACTCTGCTTCCCCCTGCTCCCAGTATTTGGATTTTGCCATTTGCAGTGGTGTCCCATTTAATTAATTGATTGGTTAAATATTATGTTTAACCAGTTAACTGATTAAAGAGGGGGCAGGGGCGTGGGGGCTGGAGTGGCTCCCCTGCTGCAGGCAGTTAACCAGTTAACTTTTCACATCCCTAATCAGGAACACATCCACTGAGAATGGTAAGGTTCTCTGTATTCATCCTTTGTCATTTGACCTATTTTCCACTTTTTGTAGGATTCCTGATTGAATTAGCCTCATTAGCACTGATCTTCCACATAGTAATGTCACACTCCCATCTTCGTATGTATAAATCCCTGTCATACTGAAGCTTCCACTTCATGCATCTAAGGAAGTGAGCTGCATCCCACGAAAGCTTATGCCATGATAAATTTGTTAGTCTAAGATACTCCTTGTATTTACGCTATAGGCTGACAGGGTTTACCACCATTGTAGAAGCATTTCAATGGATTACCTGGAACTGTAGAGCAATTCCACTTGAACCAGAGCAGGAAATAATCATTAATGCTTCCTGGTGAAACTTTATAAACTGTTTTGCTTGTATGTGGGGTATTATTACTGGGGACCCCCTTGAATGAAAACTGGGTCCTTGCTTCCAAATGTCCACTTACTCCTGTGATATTTGAAATCTCTTCTGATTTTAATAAAGTACTGGTAAGTTCTGCTTTTGCACCAGTGTAAGCTTCTTCAAGAATGTGAAATACAGAAAAAAACATTCCAAGCTACAGATCTTCGTTTTATTTGGTGTTTATAAAATACTTTATGGATCACTCTAACTTAATAATTCTACTCTTGAACATGACTCTCGTTACCTTATTACAATAAAGTGCTGCATTGTATAGCTATGGGGCTGTTGTCATGCAGGGTCTGGAGGAAAAGGGAGCATTCTGTTCTACTCTTCCCCTCCATTGGACCGTCTCCTTTTTCCCCCTCAGTGGAAGCTTGAGGAATCATTCTTCCTAATTGGTCAGGGCCCAGTTGTACACACCCTATTGGTTTTGTTACTCACCAGTCCTTACCCTGTGTGGACCTAGTGAGTCAGTTAGCTTTTCTGACATTGGCTATAGAAATATCCAATCACGATGATGTTGAATAGGGAGCTACTCTCACCACTTCAAGGAATCAGTCAGTATTGTAGTGATCCTTCTGAAGGCTAGAACCTTGCTGGGTTTTGATAATGCACATTTTATAGGGATTAGTGCTCTTAGCAAGTTTAGTGAATACGCAGACTTGGCTATTAGAGCAAAATTTACCAAGATTTTTGTGGCTCAGTTCTCTGTGGAGCCACTGACAATTTTATGAGGTCAGGATATTTTCTAAACAGATGATTTAATAACATTAAATGGAACTAGTTTGGAGCAAATAAATGACTTTTAGGTATCTTGGCACTTTTATAACTTGTAACCACAATCAAGATGGACCATCATCTTCCATTTTCCTTATCTTGAAAGCCACTTAGTTCAATGGCAGTACTCTTTCCCATCTCTCCTATATGTGTAATCCTTAAACTTGTGTTCAGAAGTATAAAAATAATTTGGTACCTGTCCCTTTTTTTTTTTTTTTTTTTTTTTTTTTTTTTTTTTTTTTAACTTGCAGAATTGCCTTGGGACCAGCCTAGCAATAGTTGCCAAGAATATTGTGATTGGAAGGAAAAGAAAATATACCTTCCACCTTGGAAGAAGATTGATTCTGCACCATTAGGTAAGTTGTCACTGGGTTGACTGACTTATGTATTTGAGTAGGACATTGACATCTTCTCTAGAATAAAATATTGGATTTATGCATGTCTTTATTCAAAAATAATTCTGTCTAAAGGCTAAATCAGGCCTGGGCAAAATACGGCCCATGGGCTGGATCCGACCTGCCAGGCCACCGGATCAGGCCCGTGGATGCTGCAGGGAGTCCCAGGCAGACTCCCTCCTTGCTTCACCCTATCCGCAAGCTGCTCAGAAAAGTGTCTGTGGAGCCATTTCTCTTTAAAAACTGTGATCCCAGAGGGGAGGGAAGGAAGGTTTCATGTGCTGCTCCTGCCACCAGCTCGATCCCATTGGCCGGTTTCTGGCCACAAACCGGCCAATGGGAGCTGCTTGTTTGCTGCCTGTTATTTACACAAAGTGCTACATTCCTCCCATCCCTCCGGCTCATTGTTATTCATACGCGCACATGGTCCTGCAGCCTGTGCAGGGAGGGGCAGGCTTCCTGCCTGCCTGCGAGACATGCTGGGCTGCTGCCACCCCACCTGCCACGAGGCTTTTTGGCTCCCCCTGCAGCCCAGCTGAGCCATGCGCCTGCTCCCGGCTTCTCTCCAGCCCAGCTGAGCCACGCACCAGCTCCCTACCCCCCTCCATCTTAGCCCAGCTGCGCTGTGTGTCGGCTCCTGGCCCCTCCTTGCAGCTGAACTGAGCCGCGCGCCGGCTCCTGAGCCTCCATCCCCCTGTAGTGCTGGGAGACTCTGATCCTGGAACATCCGTGGTCATGCTGCACCACGGATGTTGCCAAGCCAGAGAATCCTGGATTTTAGAGGTGCAACCTGTACCTGAAAATGGGAGGTGGAACAATAGTGTTGTCTTGCTCTTAAGTGAGACTGGTAGGACACCTTTAGTTTATATACCAGCAATGGCAATCGGAAGAGATTATCCAGTCAAACTTCTAAAGATGTGGGGCCTGACTTGGCATTGCCTATGCAGCTGCTTAGGCTTTGTCTACCCATACCAGATTAAAGCACTTACCTGGTAGCACTTTAATGCAACATTCTGGCTGCACTCCAGCGCTGGGAGACAGCTCTCCCAGTTAAAAAAAAATAAAACAACTCAATAAGAGAGAGCTCCCAGTGTTGGGAGCCTGTCTACAATGGTGCTTCATAGCAGTGAAACTTTCTGTGTTCAGGGGATGATTTTTCACACTCCTGAGTGAGAAAATTAAAGTGCAGTAACTTGCCAGTGAGGACAAGCAAATGTGTTGATCTGGTACTATTTTACACCTGCTTTGCACAGCTGCATTGACTTTACAAGCTAATAAAGAATCGGGGCCTGAGATCTTAGACTGAAATAATTTCCAAGGGGAATAGCCAAAAATTCTGTCAATGAAGATGTACAACTAAGCTATGTTTTTATTATTTTTGAATAATGAGTTTAAGGTCATTTGGTAATCCAAGCCTATCAAATTTAACCCACATCCCATGTTTTTGGTCACTACATTTCTTCCTCATCCTGGAGTGATCTAAAATACAGGGTACTAGATTTTGTTTGGTATTGCAGTTTTACCTAAGACCTACAGGAATCTGCTAGAAAGCCTTCGTAAAGGTGGATTTGACATTTGCTATGGCAGGTTTTCTTATTTCAAAGGCTCTGTACACTGGCTACAGTGCATGTATTACACAGTGGACTTTGGTACATACTCAGGCTCCATCCACCCTTAAAACATTAAAATGCTGCCATGGCACTGCTTTAAAGTGAAAGTATGGCCACAGCGCCAGTGCTAGGAGAGAGCTCTTCCAGCACTCTGTGCGAACCACTTAAATGAGAGTTATAGTTCCCAGTGCAGGGAGCCAATTTACACTGGTGCTTTACAGCACTGTAACTTGCTGCACTCAGGGGTGGAGGGTTCGCATCTTGAGTGAAAAACTTGCAGCACTTTAAAATGCCAGTGAAGACACATCCTCAGTCACAAACTTGGGTTTTATGTTAGCCCTCCTAGCTAGTTAACCTTAATTTGGTGTTATTTCATGAGTGATCAAAATGTGGATTTGATTTAATTAAGACTAATAAACTCCAGGACTTTGGGATGAAATTGAAGTGTTATGCTGTGTAATCTGCTGAGGAAAACCTGATTGATGGATCTAGAAATCAGGATATATGACAATTAATTCATTGTTTCTTCCTACGAATGTAACATTTCTAGCTTTGCTCCACAAAATACTAACTGAGAGCCCCATGGCAAGGATTACGATTGCAGACATTAAAAAGGACAGATGGTACACCAAACCTATGAAAAAAGGTAAATGCCTTTAAGTGCTTTGTAAAATGTAGACAGCTTAAGTGAAGGTTAAGAGGATGTGTTGGGGGTAAAAATGCTTGGAACGCTATGGTTCACAGAGACTACAGGAGCCCCTCACGATTCATGGTTCCACATATTTCAGGAGTCTCCTGTCCCAGCTTGGGATGTGGCAGGGACCAGGAGCTGCAGTGAGTTCCTCTTGGCTCCTGACTTCCACAATGATTTCCCCTCCGCTCCCAACTGCCATGGGAGCTGCAGTGAGTTCAGGGCAGGAGCTATGTCTTTCAGTATTCACTAATTTCACCATTCATGGTGGTGCCAGGGACACATCCACTGCAAATGGCAAGGGTTTCCTGTACTTTAAAGGCAAGAAATTTAGAATTAAGGTTAAATTTAAACAACTTAAAGCCTGGGAAGTCACAGTTAGTGTGCAGACTACCTTAATTCATCCTCTGGATATGTTGCTTCCCAACTTCCTTTCTCTGTGAATGGAGTATCAAAAATGTACACTGCACAGTATTGATTTTAAAGCATTCATATGTATGTTTGAGATCGTGTGGTATTTTGGTTACCTCATTAACCTTGGGTCTTCTCTTATAAGTGCTATAATGTCATCATCGGGGCCTGGGAGATTTACGTATGTGGGCATGATAGCTCTATTTAATGATGCTATTATAACTGGTTGTTACACAGAATCATAGGAGAAGGAGCTGAGTGCTGTCAGCACCCCACAAAAGGGGTCTGCCCTTAACAAACAGTGGTGAAAAATTGTTTTCAGGATGAGATCTTAGGAATTTGCAAAGCATTTTTTTTTCCCTGTGGGGACAATCATAAAAAAAAATAATTAAAACCAGAATAGGTTTAAGCAAGGGTTTAAGGGATTCTAGATCCTGTCTTTTCTATTGAGATTATATGTTTTGGATAAAAAAGTAGTTAGTTCTGATTTTATTTAGGATATTGCTATGGGGCGGGATATTCTTTTTAGAAGTAGTTTTGAAAATAATAATGTATTAAGGATATTTATTCTTGCAGCTGTTGAGATTTCTATTTGGTGATGTTTGCCATGATAGTCTCAAATGTTGCAGATACTGGAACACAAATGGGGGGAAAAGATGCAGCTATGTATTTTTAATGGGGGAGTCCAGCATAATTCCAAATGCTTTAAACCCCAGGAGATTCTTAGAATGACTCTTCTGACTCTCTGATTGTTATCTTCTTCTGTTAGGTGTAAAGCGAGCTCGTGTTTCTTCAAGCAGCCTTTCAGACTCACCAGGTGGCTTTTCTAAGCACATTCGGTCTGATATGGATTTTTCACCAATGAAAAGTACACACAGGTCAGAATGCTATATGCTTGTATTTTTGTTTTTTTCAGTGACTAACACATAAAGGACTATTTTTCTAGATGCCTGTGTTTTACACTAGAATGCTATTCAGATGGGGATATGAAAAATGTAGGTCTGTCAAGCAATTAAATAAATGAATTGCAATTAATCATGCTGTTAACAGAATAGCATTTATTTCAACACATTTGGATGTTTTCTATTTTTTCAAATATACTGTTTTCATTTACAGTATGAAATGACATACTGTACAGTGCTGTATGTCAAAGTGTACAGTGCTCGCTTTGTTTTACAGTGCAAATATTTGTAAATACTGTAGTACTCTTGTATGTTCATCTTTCATAATAATGTAGAACTACGCACAAAAGAACTACATTCAAAAATAAAACAATGTAAAACTTTAGAACCTAAAGTCCACTCAGTCCTACTTCTGAGCTAGTGGCTCAGACAAACAAGTTAATTACAATTTTGAGGACATAATGCTGCCTGCTGCTTGTTTACAATGTCACCTGAAAATGAGAATAGGCATTTGATGGCACTTTTATAGCTGGCGTTGCAAGGTATTTACATGCCAGATGAGCTAAAGATTCATATGTCATATTCATATTCATGCTTCAACCACCATTCCAGAAGACATGAGGCCACGCTGCTGCTGATTGTTTCTATGAAATGCATTTATTAAATTTGTGACTGAACTTGATGGAGGAGGGGAGAATTGTATGTCTCCTGTTCTGTTTTACCTGCATTCTGCAACATGGTTTGTTATAGTCTCAGATGATAACATTAAGAATGCTTTCACCATAGATTTGACAAAATACAAAGAACACAATGTGAGATTTCTAAAAATAGCTAACACACTCAGCCTGAGGTTTAAGAATCTGAAGTGCTTTCCAAAATCTGAGAGAGAGAAGGTATAAAGCATGCTCTCTCAGATAGGGCCATCCTTACCCATATGCAGAATACACAGTTGCATAGGGCACCCGAAAATTTGGGGCACCACTGGATCTGAACGTTTACCTACCTGCCTCTCCTGTTCTGTGGCCCTTCTTCCTTTTGGAGATGATCTAGTTAACTTAAAAGTAAAAAAGCCTGCCAGACCTATGAGCAGAACATTAAACCTGTGAAAGAGCCATTCAAGTGGTAATGAAGCCATTTAACAGGCATTTGACAACACCAATAAATTGTCAGCCTCTGAATGTATTGTTAGTCTACAGGACCTTAGTTTAAAATTTGCTTTAAAAACATTTCATTAGTGAGTTGCTGAAGATTATAAAAATCACATCTCTCAAAATATCATAACCCCCAACTACCATTGGGTATACGGGCACCACTTTAAAGTACCACATAGGGCTCTATAAATCCTAAGCCTGTCCCTATTTTCAGAAGTCTTAAGAGTAATACTCTGATGCAGAAACTACAGAACCCAAGCCATGAAAGAAGATGATCAACTTTCTGTTGGTGGCATCTGACTGCATGAATTTGTAGGCTCTAAAGCAGGGCTGCTCAACACGTGGCCTGCAGTGTCATTTGGGTTTGGGGGGGGGGGGGGGCTCAACACATGGCCTGCAGGTGGGATCCTTTGATGGCCTCCACTGGGAACACGCTCCACGATGGCAAGGCGTTTCCCAGGCGTTGGTGAGCATTAAAAGAAGCAAGCAGATGGGCTGGCGGGAACAGACGGGTACAGGGTGTTGACATTTCTAGCCCCCAGGGAGAAGGTGCCGGGGCATTGTGGGAAGCCTGAGAGGTGCTGACTGGCTCTCACTGGCCATATTTGGGTCCGGCACCATGGCTGGGCAGCCCTGCTTTCGTCCCACACGAAGTGACAGACTCCCATGTGAGGACGTCAGCCCTGCTGGGAATCCAGGATGGGGCTCCCAGGCACCTGTCCTTTTTTGCCTCTTGTGTCCGGCCTGACTTACCCAGCTCCCCGCCCACTGCAGGTTGGAGTGCTCTGGCTTGGAAACTTTTTTTTTAACTGTAAAATCACTCCAAGAAATGCACAACCTGAAGCTTCAAGCTAAACACCCAAAACACTGGTATACAATTTTCTTTTTAATAAGAAGCATGAAAAATAGCAACGAAGAAGAGACACTTGTTGAATGATCACAAGGTTTTCAACCCTGTTTGGGAGATGGAATTCACTTTTGCAGCGATAAATGGAAAACCAGTGTGTCGTCTTTGCAAAAGACTATCCCTGCGTTAAAGAAAACAAAGCTGCAATGGCACCATGAATCTTGTCACTCTGTGTTCAAAGACTTGTATCCACCTGACAGCAATTTAAGAAAAACTAAGATACGTTCCTTCCTGGAAGGTTACCATACTCAACAAGATATGTTCCGTTTACTAGTTAAGCAATGCCGTTACAGAAGCCTCCTTCAAAATGGCTTGGCACATAGCAAGATCAAAAAGACCTTTTACCAAAGCAGTGCTTCTTGGACTTTAGCGAATCACTTTTTGTAGAATTTAAAAACAAAGAGGGATATAGTTAAATATCAAAACTGCAAGTGTCTGATTCAACTGTAGAAAGACAAATTGAAAGCATTTCAGGCAATCTGTTTTCCAAATTGCTAAAAGACATTGAAAGCACGGAGTATTTCAGTCTGGCAATGGACTGAATGATATGTCTAATCATTCAGACATATCTCATCTCATAATCTAGGAATTTTTTTCAATGGCAAAAAGTATGTCGAAGAAATTCTTTCTCTGCTACCTTCGACGAGTCAAACTAGGGGAGAGGACATTTATTCTGCTCTGATGCCATTTTTTGAAGGACCAGGAAAATGCATTGATTTGAAGAAGCTTATTTCGGTACCAACTGATGGCTCTTATTTTGGTACCAACTGATAGTTGGAAAAGAGAAGGGGCTAATTTATTTGCTGAAGAAAAATCCAGTTTCCGGATTTCTTTTCATACCATTGCATTCTGCACCAAGAACGGTTATGTAGCAAACTGAAGAGAGGATTTCTCAAGAGCACAATGGATAGTATCACAAAAATTGTCAACTTCATTGTTTCAAATGCCTTGAAACATAGACAATTTCGAGCTTTAGTGGAGGAGTATGAAACACAGTATGGTGACTTGGCAATGCTTGCAGAAGTTAGATGGCTGAGTCAAGGCAAAGTGTTAGATCAGTTTATGGATCTGCTGCCTGCTGTATGAGTGTTTTTTGGAGGCAAAGGATCGCCAGTATTTACTGTCGTGTTTCGACAGACATTCCTGTTAAATATGGCTTTTCTCACTGATATGACATGCTGCTTAAATGCACTTGATCTTAAACTTCAAGGCAAAGGAAAAAAAACTTGCTTTCTCTGATGTGTGATGTTTCTGCATTTGAAACAAAACTGGCCCTTTTTACAGATCAGCTTCATAAGAAAGACTTAACTCACTTTCCCATCCTCAACTCGCAAGTGACGCAGCTGAGTGAACATGTGTCTTTTATGCCTGACTTTTTTTTTTACAATGTACATCTCAGAGATGAAAACCAAATTCTTCTCATTTTCTAGATATCAAATCCCTGAAGACAGTTCTTGAATTAACTGAAAATTGATTTTCAGTTGAGGTAAAGGCAGTCTCACCTTTTAACAGTGAGATTTGTGTTGAGAGGACCACATTTGAAGAAGAGACGATAGAATTGCAAAACAATAGTATTCTAAAAGTTAGACATAAGGAAGAGGACACTGAAACATTTTGGATGACCTATGTATAGGAAGATATGTACACTGCATTACTGAAATGTACCAGAAAAGTGCTAACTTGCTTTGGGTCTACATATGTCTGTGAAAGTTCATTCTCCTCCATGGGAAACATTAAGTCAAAACTGTGCACCTCCCTTACTGACAGACATCTGACTGACTGTCTTCGTCCTGCTACAACAGAATACAAGCCTGAAATGAAAAAGCTGGTGAAAAGTTTGCAGACACAATCTTCACATTGATTATACTTATACTCCCAGTAAATTCCAGTACTGTATTGGCAGTTTGTTTGATTTGTTAAAATTTGTGAGGCTAAAACAAAAAAGTAGTCAATATAATGGTCTTCTGTTGATATGTGCTTTAGTAGTTGAATTCCTGGACTGCCATTGCTCATTAAAAGTGCTGTAATACGGTGGAAATCAGGTAAATATTGCATTTTATTAATATCAGCAGATATTAACTGATTTAACTGATTTAAATGGGGCCTGCATGTTGTGTAGTCTTGCCTTAATCTTTGTATTCATGCCGTGTGAAAGAAGCTATTTGCGTATATATATTTTCATGTATATGCAACCACACTTAAGTTGCAGCCCTCGGCATGTGCTATATCATTGTGGCCCCCAGGAGTTCCAAAGTTGAGTAGCTCTGCTCTAAAGCTTTGCATTGTTTTGTTTTGAGTGCAGTTAAGTAACAAAAAAACCACTACATTTGTAAGAGATGCTTTCACAATAAAGAGATTGCACTACAGTATATGTATTAGAGATGTTACATTTCGATTTATCAGCTAATTGAGTAGTCGATGGAATTTCCATCAACTACTTGATTAGTCAATAAGGTGGGGGGGGCACTCATCCCATTATGCCTCTCCCTTTGAAATGTACAAGAGCGGCTCTTGTCTCTTGTATATTTCAGAGGGAGACACGCAGAAGTTCCCTCTGCTTCTCTCCCTCTGAAATGTACAGGAGCAGCCTGTGGCTCCTGTGCATTTCAAAGGGAGAGAGGTAGCAGGAACCTGCGCAGTGGGGAACAAAGCAGTCCCCATTGGCACAGGTTCCCCTCTGTACATTTCAAAGGAGGATGCACAAGAATCACAGGTGGCTGTTATACATTCCAAAGGGAGAGGAGCAGCAGTGGGACCGGCGCGAGCAGCACTATTTCAATCCCTGCTCACACCGTTTACCCGCTGCCCCCTGCCTTCCCTGCCCCCTGCGGAGATGGTGGTGGACGGGGGGGAACCGGATTTTAAGCCAGCTCCCCCCAGCACCAGCCCGTGCTCCTCCCCTTGCTGCCTCTCTCTGATAGAGGTAGCAAGACAGGAGGAAGCGACTAGTTGAGTGAGCACTAAACTTTGTATTGTGTTGTAATAAAAATATTTGAAGAGAGGAACACACAATATTTAATTTCAGTTACTATTCTATTAACAGTACAATTAAGCACGATCTTTTTTTGTGTTAATTGCATGAGTTAACTCTAATTAAATGATAGCTTTAGTATAACTATATTCTTTTCTGCTACACATGCTTCAAGGTTCTTCCCTACCATACCTTAAAAGATGACTATATCCTCACTTTCCACTTCCCACATGCCTTTACTTGAAAGCCTATATCTTTGTTGGCTTCAAAGTTGCACCCTTCCTGATGCATTTTTTCCAAATTTCCCTCATATGTGAAAACAGGGTGATAATCTGGCAGCTCTTATGTATATTCTGTATTTATAGATTGTGAGGCCAGAATAGTCTTTGTCTAACCTCCTGTATAACAGCCCATAGAACTCCTCCTTCAAGTGATGTCCCCATGGGTGCTCCACTGTGGACAGAGCTAACGCTCTCCTCTTTGGCACACTCTGCAAAACAAACAAGAAGCACTTTGAATAAGATAGATGGTCCTGAAGTACGCAGGACTCCTTTCTCTGTTTAAACAGCCAAAAAAGAAAAAAAACAACAAAACCCACAACAACCAAACCAAGCAGACAGCTCTGCTCATACAACATAGGTGGCATAGTCATCCTCTGTGAGACGTGCCAGGCTCTCTTAAAGACAAAAGATGTGGCAGATGCCGAGACTATGCCAGCCTCTGATGCCCACAGCTAACGTATATGCTATTTGGGGGACCACAAAAATGAATCCATTGCCACAGCCTGTCAGCGAGTGCTCACAAGGAAAGAGAGCTCACAGTGCACACGCTGTCCATTGACAAAGCCCTAGACCCCCATAACTATAAAGGCTCGAGCATGAAGTCTCCTCAGGGCAATCCCTGCAGCCCTTCACCTCAGAAAGCACATTCAAAAACCAGACCCTCACCAGCCCACTCTCTCCCCTCAAGAATGAGTAAAGGAGAACCAGGCACCTTGGACATGGCAAAATCTCAAGTGTCCTCAATAACAGGCTCAAAAGTGCGCTCTAAACAGGCGGTGAAACCAGCTACCCAGCCATCAAAAAGGGCACCTACTAAGGGCCCTGTTGTAACAGAGGCACCACTGGGATTAATGGTATCCCAGGTGCTGTAGACACAGTCAGTATCCCCGCCACAGTGCGAATCCCTTGCAGAGTCTCTGCTGAGCCTTCGGCATGACACCATTTGCACTCTCCATTATCAATAAGGGGCTCGCCATGGTCACCTGCCTTATCACAACTCAGTGCCTACCACGGGAATACAAGGAGTATGTTCTCCTCTCAACACTCCTCCCCAGATAGAGCACTCGCATCTCAGGAGGCATACAGGCTATCACATTATCAATATCCTCCATGGCATCCTGATTGGCAATATTAAGATGGGCACCACAGCCAATTATCTCCCTATCGCTACTGGGCATCATGACATACCTCCACTGTCCCTCCGACACCTGCACAGAGGTCACTACCCTCTATGCATTCAGATCTTTCACATTGCCCCATCCAAGGGCATGGATCTAGAGGAAGGGCAAATGGAGGATGATCCAGCAATCAGACATACCACCTAATGATAACTCCTCTGCTGTGGATTAAGCGGTTATCCCAAATGATCCAACAACCAGTGATGACCTCAAACAATTCAAGGACTTATTTAAAAGAGTGGCTGTTAGTCAAGAGGTATTCTTATCAGAGGTGCAGGAAACACCAAAAGCTTCTAAAGAACCTGCAGCCCTCTGCAAAATCCAAAACTGCCCTGCCTCTAGATAAAGCAATACATGAGGCAGCTGATGAAGTATGGCAAACTCCAGACTGCCCCGCCTTCCACCAATAAAAAGGCTGATAGAAAGTATTTTGTCCCATCAAAAGGCATGAATTTCCTGTACTTAGATCCTCAACTCTTTAGTGGCTGATGCTGCTAATCAAGGACCAAAAACCCTTAACACAAGGCACATACACAGGACAAACACCTGGATATCTTAGGGAGAAAAATGTTCTGCTCCTCAATCCTTCAGCTTCTCAAAGCCAACTTTGTCTAATCTCCTGTATAACACAGCCCATAGAACTACTTCTTCGAGTGATGTCCCCATGGAACAGACTATCCAATAAGTTCTTGGACTACATTGAAGATAATTTTTTATTTCAGAAGATTGAAAAAGTTACTGGGGGGAAGCTGTTCTAGATTTAATTTTAACAAATAGAGAGGAACTGGTTGAGAATTTGAAAGTGGAAGACAACTTGGGTGAAAGTGATCATGAAATCACAGAGTTCATGATTCTAAGGAATAGTAGAAGGGAGAACAACAAAATAGAAACAGTGGATTTCAGGAAGGCAGATTTTGGTAAACTTAGAGAGCTGGTAGGTAAGGTCCCATGGGAAGCAAGACTTAAAGGGAAAACAATTGAAGAGAGTTGGCAGTTTCTCAAAGGGACGTTACTAAGGGCCCAAAAGCAAGCTATTTTGTTGTGTAGGAAAGATAGAAAGTATGGCAAGAGACTGCCTTGGCTTAACCAGGAGATCTTGCATGATCTCAAAATCAAAAAGGAGTCATATAAAAAGTGGATACTAGGGCAAGTTAGAAAGGACTAATATAAGCAAACAATACAGGTATGCAGGGCCAAGATTAGAAAAGTAAGGGCACAAAACGAGCTCAAACTAGCTAGAGGCATAAAGGGTACCAAGAAGACACTCTATAAATATATTAGAAGCAAGAGGAAGACCAAGGACAGGGTAGGCACATTGTCAGTGAGGAGGGAGAATCAATAACAGGAAACTTGGAAATGGCAAAGATGCTTAATGATTTCTTTGTTTCGGTCTTCACTAAGAAGTCTGATGATGAAGGAATGCCTAACATAGTGAATGCTAGTGGAAATGGGGTAGGTTTAGAAGACATAATAGTTAAAAATTACTTAGAAAAGTGAGATGTCTTCAAGTCACCAGGGCCTGATGAAATGCATCCTAGAATGCAACTCAAGGAGCTGATAGGAGGTATTTGAGCCTTTAGCTATCATCTTTGAAAACTCATGAAAGTCAGGAGAGATTCCAGAAGACTGGGAAAGGGCAAATATAGTGCCCGTGTATAAAAAGGGAAATAAGAACAATCCAGGAAACTACAGACTGGTCAGTTGAACTTCTGTGCCAGGAAAGAGAATGGTAATTAAGGAATTCATCTGCAAACATCTGGAAGAAAATAAGGTGATAGGCAGGGCTCGACAGTCTGTTGAATCTACTCGCCCGTGGCAAGTAGATTTCAGCCCGGCGCCCCATTTACCAGTGGCGCACGCATGCACAACGCAGCTCTTGTGCATGTGCAGTGCGGGGCTGGCGAGCGGCTTTCGCCACGGTTCGTCAAGCCCTGGTGATAGGTAACAGCCAAAATGGATTTGTAAAGAACAAATCATGTCAAACCAATCTGATAGCTTTCTTTGATAGGATAACAAATCTTGTGGATAAGGGAGAAGCAATGGATGTGGTATACCTAGACTTTAGTAAGGCATTTGATACAGTCTCTCATGATCTTCTTATCAATAGAATAGGCAAATACAGCTTAGATGGGGCTTCTATAAGGAGAGTGCATAACTGATTGGATAACCATTCTCAGAGTAGTTATTAACGGTTCATAATCATGCTGGGAGGGCATAACAAATGGGGTTCTGCAGGGGTCTGTTTTAGGAACCGGTTCTCTTCAATATCTTCATCAATGAGTTAGATATTGGCATAGAGAGTAGCTTATTAAGTTTGCAGATGATACCAAGCTGGGGGAGGGGTTGCCACTGCTTTGGAGGGTAGGGTAAATTCAAAATTATCTAGGCCAGTGGTCACCAACCAATAGATTGGGATCTACTGGTAGATCTTGGAGTCTCAGACAGGTGAGCCTCACTAGTTTGTCCAAGAGGCTATCAAGTACAGGCACTTCAGCTACCTCTCCTCCCACTGCTGCTCATCTCCTGCCGTTTGCTTTAGAGCTGTCCCTCCTCCTAGGGAGCCTTCTGCTTTCTGGGCAGAGCAGGGGAGGGAGAGCAGGGGTGCTGATGTCAAAGTGCTCCCTCCAACTCTGTATCCTTTCAGACTAGAGAAGGAGCACAACAGGACTTGGGATGGAGTTTGCTGCCTGCTTTAGGGAGTGGGACAGGGATAGGGCAGGAGTGAGCCTGCCTTACCCCCTCAGCACCACCAACCAGGAGCCACCAGCAGTGCCTAGCTGGAGCCTATATCTCAAATTCCTACCCCAGTCATGAGCCCCCTCCTGCACCCCTGCATCCAAATGCAATCCCAGAGCCTACACTTAGAACCCCATCTGGCACCCCAACTGCCTGCCCCAGGCTCAGCTCAGAGCCCCTCTCACACTGCAGATCCCTTAATCCAAGACTAGAGCCTACACCCCAACCCTCTGCCCCAGCCTGATGAAAGTGAGTGAGGATGGGCAGGAGAAGGAGGATGGAGTGATCAGGGGTGGGGCTTGGAGAAAGGGTAGAAAGGAGGTGGGACAAAGGTATTTATATTTACAATCTTGGATTGCACTTAAAGTTCTCATGCTCAAAAAGTTTGGAGACTACTGATCTAGACAAACTGGAGAAATGGTCATACAGAATGGGTAGCAACTGTCTAAAAAGGAGTACTGCGGGAAGGAATCTAGGAGGTCATAGTGGACCACAAGCTAAATATGGCTACATCTACACTATGATTCTCTTCTGCAAGAGAAAATGCAGAGCGCTCCATTTGCATTTCCTCTTCTGGAAGAGGATTGTAGTGTCGATGTAGCCTATGGGTCAACAGTGTGACACTTGCAAAAAAAGCAAACATGATGGGATGCATTAACAGGAGTGTTATGAGCAAGACACAAGAAGCCACTCTTCCACTCTACTCTGTGCTGATTAGGCCTCAGTTGGAGTACAGTTCTGGGCACCACATTTCAAGAAAGATGTGGAGAAATTGGAGAAGGTCCAGAGAAGAGCAACAAGAATGATGAAGGATCTAGAGAACATGACCTGTGAAAGAAGACTGAAAGAATTGGGCTTGTTTAGTTTGGAAAAGAGAAGATTGAGGGGACAGGATAGCCGTTTTCAGGTATCTAAAAGGGTGTCACAAGGAGGAGGGAGGAAAATTGTTCTTCCTGGCCTCTAAGGATAGGACAAGAAGCAATGGGCTTGAATTGCATCAAGGAAAGTTTAGGTTGGACATTAGGAAGAACTTCCTAACTATCAGCGTGTTTAAACACTGGAATAAATTGCCTAGGGAAGTTGTGGAATTTCCATCTCTGAAAATATTTAAGAACAGGTTAGATAGACATCTATCGGGGATGGTCTAGATGGTGCTTGGTCCTGCCATGAGGGCAGGGGACTGGACTATATGACCTCTTGAGGTCTCTTCCAGTTCTAGTGTTCTATGATGCATGGCATTACTTGCAAATCATGACTTTGATAATTATGCGAAACTAATAGAGCTCATGCACAATATTGCAGAGGACAAAAAACCTATCCTCAAAGCAATCAGAGGGATATACTATATCTTGTATAGTGCTACAAATGGCCCTTGAGTCTGCAGATACTGCAGCAAGAGCTACTGCGACATCTGTGATAATGAGATGTGCGTCTTCGTTGCAAGCAGCAGGAGTCCCTAAGGATCTCCTGGCCAAAGTAGAGGACCTGCCATTCGATAAGGCCAAACTGTTTGCAGCAGGTACCGATGAGGCCTTGCACTCTAGCAAAGATTCGCGCACCACTTTGCACACATTGGGGATGTACACTCCCCCTACCAAAGGAAGCGCTACACACCTTACCAAAGACACAGGGATACAGCCTTTACCAGACGACAACAGTACCAGCCCTTTGAACAGAACTGCTTCCAACCATGAAACCAATGCAGAAGAGCCCCCAAACAACCACTCTTCCACGACTTAGGCCTCTAGACAGCACATTTGAGAATTTGGTCGGGGGTTTGCCCGACCTCCCCTCCACTCCAGCACCAGGTGAGTCCAATATATTTCACCACCTCTTGTGCCCCTTTTACAATCAATGGGCAGCAATCACTACAGATTGGTGGGTCCTAGAAGTCATCAGCCATGAATATTCTGTCTCTTTCGCAGCAACCCCCCAACCTCCCCACTCTCTCCCTCCCTCTTCAGGGACCCCTCTCACAAAACATTGCTCCGCCAAGAGGTTCAACACCTCCGCAATATAGGAGCCATAGAACGAGTCCCCAAAAAATACGAAGGGAGAGGTTTTTAGTCAAACTACTTTCTCACCAAAAAGAGACCAAGGTGTTGGAGGCCTATCTTGGACCTATGTCAGTTAAACAAATACCTCCGCAAACGACGATTCAAAATGATTACTCTTGCCACAATAATTCCAGCACTGGACAGAGGGGACTAGTTTGCAGCGCTCGACCTTCAAGATGTACATTTCCATATCACGATACAATCCGCACACAGACTTTTCCTACAATTTATGGTAGCTTCACACCACTTCCAATAGAGTCCGTCCATTCGGACTCTCCTTTGCCCCCAGAGTCTTCTCTAAGATTTTTTTGTTTGCAGCAGCACATCTCAGATGCAATGGTATCACAGTATTCCCTTATCTGGACAGTTGCCTTATCCAAGGTCCCTCACAACTGACCGTGATCTGATTCATAAAGGCCTCTGCAGTCACTAGGCTTCATTATCAGCGAGCAGAAATCCATACTATGCCCCAGCAATCCCTGGAGTTCATAGGGGCTTGCATCGATTCCACAACAGCACGAGCCTATCTCCCCACTCACTGTTTCGACAATATGAGAAGCCTCCTCATCATCATTACCACCAGCCCAACTTACCTCAAACTTATGGGGCACATGGCAGCCACCACATACGTAGTCCTGCATGCCAGGCTACGCTTTCAATATTTCCAACACTGGATTTCTTCAGTGTACACACCAGCCAGCTGCCACATCCACAGGCACATTTCGTCTCCTCCACAAGTCCTTTCCTCCCTACAATGGTGGACCCAGGCACAAAATATCTGCAAAGGGGTGCCTTTCTGTCAAGATCAGCCGTCCAAACATATTACTATGGATGCCTCACTGATAGGCTGGGGTGCACACTTCCAATAACAATTTGCACAAGGGAAGTGGTCCAAAGATAAGTCCAGACTCCACATAAATCTGCTCGAGCTTCAAGTAGTTCACAACGCGTGCAAGCACATCCTCCCAGATACCCAGGACTCTTTGGTGCATATCCTCACTGACAGTATGACCACTATGTTTTACATTAACCGCCAAGGGGGTGCAAGATCCCATTTGTTATGTGCAGAAGTGATCAGGCTCTGGAATTGGTGTATCCATCACAACATAACCATCATGGAGGCATACCTACCTGGGGACAGGAATGTTATGGCCAATCCCCTCAGCCACAACTTCCTCACAGAAGACGAGTGGGAACTACACAATTAGATTACTCACGAGTTGTTCCAACACTGGGATCTACTGCGGATAGATCTCTTTGCAACCAGACAGAACTCCAAATGCCCCCAATACTGTTCGAGAGCAGGCATAGGACGCGGTTCCCTCAGAGATGCAATGCTCCTCACTTGGGGCGGGGGCTCACCTATTATACTCCTTCCCTCTCGTTCCAAAAGTCCTCTGGAAGATGCAGGCAGACAGGTCCTGTGTAATTCTGATAGCCCCATCGTGGCCTTGACAGACGTGGTTTCCATGTCTTTATCAACTGTCTCTACGACCTCCCTGCCCACTACCGAACCACCTTGACCTTCTCTCCCAGAACAAGGGCTCAATACTTCATCCCCAACCACAAACGCTACACCTGACAGCATGGTACCTATCTGGTTCTTGGAAGCGGAGCAAAAGTGCTCCCAATGAGTGAAAAATGTCCTACTTCATAGCAGGAGACAAACGACATGCAGAACTTACCTATACAAATGGCAACGGTTTACATGGTATGCACACACAGGGCAGTCCAACCATCTAGGGCCCCGCTCCACCTAATCCTGGAATACATTATGCACCTGAAACATTTATCGCCTTCATCACTTGAGTGCA
This sequence comes from Pelochelys cantorii, assembly GCA_032595735.1. Lineage (NCBI taxonomy): Eukaryota > Metazoa > Chordata > Testudines > Trionychidae > Pelochelys > Pelochelys cantorii. The sequence goes on along the minus strand of CM064352.1, from coordinate 13,944,736 downwards.
CAAGGCCACCATTTAAAGTCTTCCACCCTCTCATTGATGGGTTCTCCATATTTGCCCACCCCATCTCTAAAAGGTTCTGGAAGGGCCTAGAAAACATTTACCCACTGCAGACACTCATACCCCCTATGTGGGACTTGGAATTGGTCCTCCACTCATTCACAAAACCACCCTTCGAAGCAATGGCAACTTAATCACCTACCTTTCTCACTATGAAAAGGTTGTTCCTTCTGGCAATCACATCCACAAGGAGGGTTAGCGAGCTTGCAGGTCTCATGGCCTCGCCTCCATATGCAGCCTTTCACAGGCATCAGGTTATTCTATGGTCACATCCGTCCTCCTTACCCAAAGTTGATTCTGAATTCCATATCAATGAACCAATAGTCCTTCTCACTTCTACCCAAAACCACACCACTCCAGGGAAGATGCCATATTACACACTTTGGACCTTAGAAGGGCTCTATCTGGATAGGACTTAGTCAACTATCCCAGAGATTGCTGGTATCTCTGGCAGAAAGATCCAAGGGAAAACCACTGTCTTCTCAGCACATATCAAAACTGATAACATTCTGCATTACCACCTGCTACTCACTCCAGAATAGGACATTTCCAGTGACTCCAAAGGCCCATTGCACCGGAGGGATGGTGACATCAACTGCTTTCCTCAAGGAAGTCTCACTCCAGGAAATACGCAGACCAGCAGTGTGGTCAACCAGTCACACCTTCATAAAGCATTACGCGATTTCGCCATGCTCCACAACAGATACTGCAGTAGCCACTGTGGTCAACAACAGTGGAGCATCCATGGGACATCACTCGAAGAAGAAAGAGAAGTTACTCAACTCTGTGCAGTGACGATTGTTCTTCGAGATGTGTGTCCCTGTGGGTGCTTCATTACTCATCTTCCTCTCCCCTTCTTCGGGCGATAATAATAGCCCACGAGGGCGTCAAAGAAGAAACAGGGGAAGAGGGTTGTGTGCACGCTACTTCATAGGCGGGAACGCCGCTCTCTGCATGCGCATGCACAGCCTGCCTGATCACTGCTTGAAAGTCTCTGATCCGTGGCGCAGGGATGAGCCCGATACCAACAGTGGAGTACCCATGGGGACACACATCTCAGAGAACGATCGTTACTGTACAGAGTGAGTAAGTTCTCTTTTCCCCAAATTCTGCAGTACATTAAAACACTGCAGGGAGATCCTTAATAATTTCCATCTGATGAACATGCCATGAATTAGCAAACATATACACAGTAGGGATGTGAACGACTAGTCAACTATCCAATAAGCAAATCCTAGTTGACGAGTTCCTCCTCCTCCCCCTTGCTGCCTCTATAAAAAAGAGGCAGCAAGCGGGGGGGGAAAGGGTAGGGTGCTTTAAAGTGGCAGCGCTGCATGGAGCCTGGGGTCAGCTGGGGACCCTGGGCTCCATGCAGCGCTGCCACTTTGAAATGCTGTGGGGAGCATGGGACCAGCACTTTTGCCTTTGAAGTGCAAATTACATTGACTATTCGATTAGCCCATTGATCTAAATTTAACATCCCTAATACACAGTATTCAACTCTGTCCACACCCATAGGACTGTGTATGTGGTGATAAAGCTCCTCCCTCAACCTTGTGGGTCCCATGCTTTCAGGTGGATTATTTGCCTGAGTGTTTCACAGCAGCCCTCGATTTAGACACCAGCTTGCTGTTTGTTGAGCTACTCTCATCATTGGCCAGCATGGGGGAAAAAAGAGGAGACCAAACTTCATAGTCTCTGTGACCACTTCAAGTGATACAAAGTAGGACAACCCCTTGTCCTAAAACCAATCCCTTTATAGTACTGAAATGGGGAATTGGTGATTGCGGGGAGGACCCTGGCCCATCCTCTACTCTGGTTTCCAGTCTTGGGACACTGTGATAGCAGCTGTCTATAATGCTTCTGGTAACAGCTTTGTGACAACTATGAATCCCTGGGCCACTTCCCCACAGCCTTCCCCAGCACCTTCTTTACACACGTTTTTCCTCGTGGTACCCGCTTGCACTTTCTCCTCACAGACTTTCCACAACACTTTCTCTCGTCAGTTCCTTCCTCTCACACCGAGCAAACAGAAATAAAGCCTTTTTAAAGCAGTCTCAACTGGTTCTTATTTGGCCCCCAGATGTTCTGCTTAGTCTGGCTCCCTTAAGTTTGGAATAGGGATCTAAGGGAGTAATTGACTAGTTGACTACTCAGAGGCAGCAAGTGGGGGGAGGGAAGCAGGAGCCGGTGCTGGGGGGGAGCCAGCTTAAAACCTATTTCCCTCAGTACTGTCTTTGCAGTGCCACCTACTCTTTCCTCCCTCCCCCTCTGCTGCTGCCTCTATGTGGGGGGAGGGGGGTTGCCTGGCTCCTGCTTCCTTTTAAGTTGCAGAGCCGCGGTGGGGTTTAGTCCCACACCTGGCCTATTGACTAACCGAGTAGTCCGATAAAAATTCTATTGACTGCTTGATTAGTTAAAAACCTGCCTTTTAACATCCCTAGTCTGGAAGCCGCCTAATTGGTTCCAGGTGTTGTAATTTGCCTGATTGCTCTGATTCTAAGTGGTTCCTGCTGGTTTTGAATCAGTCTTCCTTAGTCTGCTCTGGGAGTAGGGATTTATTTAATGTAGAGCTTATATATTTCCCTTCTGTTTACTCTCTTGTAGCCCTCTAGCCTGACTGTCAGTGTCTAAACGTTGATTGTAAAGTGGGTCTTTATTAAAAGTTCTGTAATGCAAATTCCTGTTTTTAAATGTGTGTAGGTAATCTAGTGGTTCCCAAACTGTGGGCCATCAGTAGATGACACTGTAAGTCCAACAGGTCAAATATGACCTGTGAGATGATACCCTCTGATCACACATGTATACGGACATGCTCCGTGAACACCGGGCTGGTATGGTGTGTATGAGATCACATTGTGTGGAGGCCACTATTTTGTAGGTCAAAACTGCATTTATGTAGGCGCAGACACATTGGCTATGCAGTTGGCAATTTGCCCATTTGCACTATTCAGCTGTGCAAGCATCTAGCTGAGGGACTTGATTCTTATCTGTGGGCATCAGCTTTATCAGCAGAACATCCTCTCTTATTCAAGCTAATCGGAACCTGTGCTTGCCTCTTCTGAGATGGATAATTTGCAGTGGTTTTATAAGCTCCTTAAGAGCCCATACCACCTTTCAGTGCCTTGTTGGCACTTGGTTAAGAATCATCTTGTCTTGCCTTGTGCCCACACAGAGTTGTCTTCTATCCTGGCCTCATTTGCTTACCTAGTGACTCTCTTTCTGATGTGTGATAAGAGGCACAATGGAACTTGTTTTTACAGAGCCTCTACTTCAACCTCCAGCAATGAGTCAAGTAATGCAGTAGTGAATGAAAAACAAGAGTTCAAGATATGTACTTGCAAATATAATGTTTTCATAGATTATGGTTTCTCCAGTGTTTTGGTCAAGAATGAAGAAAGACTAAACGTCTGCTACATCACACTGGGTTTTCAAGTGAAAGCATCACCCCTAATAAACTTAAACAATACTTTGAAATATTTTGCAAGGAATACAGAGGGAAAACCAAGGTCATTTTCCCAGTGCTAGAAAAAATAACTTTTGCATCAATCACTGCAGTACAAACTCAAAAGTCGTCATTTGAAGTTACAGACCATATTGCACAGGCCAAGAGACCTCACACAATTGGAAAGACTTTGATTTTGCTAGCTATAGTCAATATGCTGAATATAATATGTGAGAAAGTGAGGCCATGTCTTCATTAGAAAAACTTTTGTCACTGAGGGGTGTGAAAAAAAATACCACACCCTGTATTACATAAATTTTGCTGGCATAAGCACTCATACAGCTCTCCTGCCAGCATACCTACTGCTACTTGTAGAGTTGATTTTGTTATGTTTGACACAGGAGAGCTCCTTTTCATTGGCATAATGCAGCTACGCTAGTGATCTTACAGTGGTAATGTATAGTATCAATGCAACTATGCCACTGTATGCATAGCCTGGGGCAAACTTAATGCCACTCTCCAGCAACATAGTGAAGCAAAGGATTGAGACATTAGCAGCAGATAAGGAAAAACAGCCTAGTAGAGCATCTTAAAAATAGTTGCTTATGGTTTGCAAGTTGATATTATCACTGAGGGCTGTGATGCACATTTATTGGCTTTTGTGATATACACATGGTAGGCCGTGGTTTTCAAAGGCATTGTGTTGACTCTTCCTGGACACAAGACAGCACAAAGAATGTTCGATGTAATACATGGCCTAGTCAGCGATTTTTGGTGGCAGTGCTCTCTGGTGTGCTGCACACATGGAGCAGACGGCACATGCAGTGCCGCTACTACGCATGTGCAGCAACCATCCCTTCAGTTCCTTCTCTGCTGCCGCCAGCGTCACTTGGAACTGCTGTGCTCTCCAGCACAGATTTCTATTTTAGAGTAGTATAGCCATAGTTACTTGTTAGTTTTCAGTTTTTGTAGTTGATAGTTACACAGTTAAAGTTCGTTGTTTTAAAAAAAAAATCTTTTCAATTTTTGCTTGGTTAAGGCTATTTTTCATTGCCTTAATAATCCTCCCCTCTGGGATGCCAGGTTCCCCAGGCTTCAAACGATACCTCTCTATTCCTATTTCAGATAGGCACTCACAGTGTGTTTGGTGCCTGGGTCATTGCCAGCACAGCTCACTGCCAGCATTGTAAGCAGTTGACGGGCCGCATGCAGAAGGCCAGGGAGCTACAACTGAAGTTGATCTCCCTGGAAAGTACTGCAAGGCAGGCCTCCGACCCAGAGCACTCTACTCCACCTCGGCAGCCCTCACCAGTGGCTGTGTCTGAGAAGGCAGCCCTATCTACCTCTGCCATTTGAGACTCTTCCCTAGACCTATCCAGAAAGAGGTCTCACACCTTTGGGCAAAGGTGACTCCCCCTCAATAAAAAAGGGTCCAACACCTAAAATACCTCCTGTATCAACCCGCTCTAGGGCCCAGGACAGGGAGGCACCAGGATCATCATGAGCTCATGGCTCCCGAGGATCCAAGGACCTTGCAAAGATGACTGACAGGGCAACGGACAAGTCAAAGTCAGCACTGATGGCACCACACGCCTCCGACTTGGCACCTAAAAAGACCAAATCAAAGATGCATCACAAAGATGCTCTGTCAGCACCAAAACAGACCAAAGCGCCCACCACGCTCTCGGTATGTATGCCGCCTCTGGTACTGAAAGCCTAAAAGAAACCTGCTGCGCGTTTTGGTGCCGTTGGCACCACATGTAGCTGTGGTACTGCCATCTTTAGCTCCGGCAGTACCGTCGCCACCAGCGCCGCTCCTGCTAACAGCAGTTGAGCTCAGAGTGATGTCTGAGCTGACCACTCCATTATTCAGCACTGACGGTACACCTGCTTCTAGCAGGTATATTTTATCCACTCCTGCATGCTCTGCACTGCCTTTGTCAAGCGACAAGGATGAGAAACCCCTTGTTAGAGCTCATGCATCAAGGCACTCTTCACCCAAACAACTTCAGTTGCAACATCAGCACCAGATGCAACCACCAGCACCCCAATGGCAACTACCCCACTGGGTCCCACCTCCAGTCCCTATGCTAGCTAACTGGCCACACTGGGATCCCTGGGTTCCTTACAGGATCCAGCAGCCTCAACATATGCTGCCTTAACCAACCATGATTGTACCATCAACGACACGCTCCATACCATCACTGGACACCTCTCAGTATCAAGAGGAGGATGAGCCTCCTGCACCTGATGACAAGTCTGCAGTTTCTTCGCATCCACCCACACATATATCGTCGTCTTCTCCTGATGATACTCTGATGCCTCCCCCTCCCACAGTGGGGGATGACTTTAAATCCTTTCAAGATCTGTACAGAAGGGTAGCAGAGGTCCTTGAAGTCTCATTGGTTAACCTCCCTGAGGCTTAACATAAACTAATATCCTACATGCCTCTCCAGCAGTTAAGCCAGCACTTCCTATGGACCCAGCCCTCATGGACACAGCTAAAGTGCTTTGACAAACACCAGCTATTATACCGCCTGTCTGCAAAAGGTCAGACTACAAATATTATGTTGCACCCCAAAGCGCTGATTTCTTATTCTCGCATTCCATAGTGGTTGATGCAGTGAACCAAAGGGGCAAACAGGCTGCGACCAGAACCACCCCATATGAAAAAGAATGGAAACACCTTGACTTCATGGGGAGCAAGGCATATTCTTCTGCGGCCCTGCAGCTACACATATCGAACGATACAGCCATGCCGGCCAAGTACACACACCACATCTTCAAGCAAATGACACATTTTATTGAAGTGCTACCTGATGACAAAAGCGACCCATTCAGGGCCAGTATTAACGAGGGCACCTTGATAGCACACACAGCCCTTAAAGCCATACTTAACGCTTCTGACACTGCGTCCTGATCTATTGTGACTGCAGTGGTGATGAGGAGGTTGTCATGGCTATACCTGTCTGGCTTCCCATGTGAGGTTCAGGCCACGGTCGAAGAACTCTCTTTTCAGGGATCTAAACTCTTTGCTGGCACAGTGGATGCCTACCTTCAACTCCCTGAAGGACTCCCGCACTACCTTGAAGACGCTTGGTATTCACGTCCCTGCAGTAAAACATAAACAGGGCAGAAGTTTTACTCGGAGGTACAGACCAACACCTTTCAGCCAAGCGCAGAGACAGTTGGATAACAAAAGGAGGCACCAGACTAGGAGAAGACAAAGTTCTGACCAACCCTCCACCTCCCAACCACTTACTTCAAGACAGACATTTTGAAGGTTATGTTGGAGTTCGGTAACATCTCCTTGCTCAAGGCAGCCTTGCCTGCTTCATCTATTCTGGCAATGTCTAGCACCCTTTTACCACCAATGGTCTTCCATCACTACCGACAGATGGGTACTGGACTTTGAAAAGAATGGGTACTGCATCCCCTTTTCTTCTACTCCTCCACCCCACCCACCTTTCCCGTCCCTCTTCAGGGATCCATATCACGAGACCATCCTCTTCCAGGAGGTCGAACATCATCTCCATCTCGGTGCAGTGGAATACGTACCACAGCAATACAAAGAGAAGAAATTCTACTCCTACTACTTCCTCACTGCAAAGAATTCAGGGGGTGGGTGGGTAGAGACCAATTCTCGACCTCAGGAGACTCAACAGACATATATGACCACAACGATTCAAAATGGTCACCCTATCCACCATAATTCCTGCCTTCACCAAAGATGATTATCGACTCTCAACCTTTAGGATGTGTATTTTCATGTGTCCATTCACCCCGCTCATTGTAAATACCTCAGATTCACAGTTGGTGGGGCACACTTCCAATATACAGTGCTTCCGTTTGGACTTTTCACAGCCCTAAGAGTATTCTCAAAGGTGCTAGTGGTCATTGCTGCACATCTACTCAGGCAAGGGGTCTCCATATTCCCAAAGGTGCTAGTGGTCATTGCTGCACGTCTACTCAGGCAAGGGGTCTCCATATTCCCATACCTGGACGATTGTCTGATAAGAGCAAGCACAAGCTTGGATATGCAAAAAGCAGTCTCTCTGACCAGATCTCTGTTTCACACTCTAGGGTTTACAGATAAAATATCTCCAAATGCAAATTTCAGCCATCTCAGACAATGGAGTTCATTGGAGCTTACTTTGACTGTGTGAGGGCCATAGCTTGTCTACCTCAGCAGTTTCCACACTATCAAGGACCTCATAACAGCTCTCCAGACCACCCCACATACAACTGTGAGGACTTGTCTACAACTACTGGGGCACATGGCTGCAGCCACATCAGTGGTATTACACACCAGGCTTCATGTGAGACAAAATGAAGCACTGGCTCAGGACAGTGTTCAGGCCATGACACAACTCCATTACCAAACTGGTGTCAGTCCCAATCAGAATCAGATGTTCCCTACGTTGGTGGACAGACCCAAGAAATGTGTGCTGGGATGCCTTTTTGCAAACATACCCCATCCACAACCATTATGATGGATGCATCTCTTCTCGGTTGGGGAACTCACTTAGGCCCACTCAAGGTCGATGGTCCCATCAGAAATCCAGTCTGCACATGAAATGTTCTGGAGCTCAGAGCGATATTCTGTGCATGCCAACGCTTCCTACATCGAATACACAGATGCACAGTTCAGACTTTTACGGACAACCAGGCAGCAATGTTTTACATCAATAGAAAAGGGGAGGCCAAATCCTACCATTTATGCAGGGAAGCTGTCTGCCTCTGGACTTGATGCATAGTGCACAACATATACCTGCAGGCCTCATACCTACCAGGCAAAGACAATATCACTGCAGACAACCTCAGCAGGAATTTCAAGGCCAGTCACGAATGGGAAATGGATCCAATGATCATATAGCCGCTGTTTACTTTTTGGGGGTTCCCCACAGTGGACTTTTTTGCAACCAATGCCAACAAGAAGTGTCCAGTGCTGTTCACATGTAGACATTGGCAAGCATTCCCTGGGAGACAATTTACAATACAATGGAACACAACACTTTCCTTTTTTACCCTCCTATCCCCCTCATCTACAGTGTGGACCACAAAATCAGAGCAGAAACAGCCACGGTAATCCTTATAGCCTCAGACTGGCCGAGGCAGACTTGGTATACTTACCTAATTCAAATGTCCATGGAATAACCAAGGTGTGTCCCACTTCTTCCTCATGTCCTGACCCAGGAGTACAGGCGCCTTTGCTATCCCAGCCTACAGGCACTCCACCTCCGTGCATGGTTCCTCCAATGGCTCACCTCCCTAGAAGCAACGTGCTCAGAATAAGTCAAACAGATTTTATTCAGCAGTCTCAGGACATCGAGAAAATCTTACTTTTACAAATAGCAAAAGTTCTTGCGATGGACAGAGCAAAGAATACTTACCCACCTAACAGGCCCCCTATCTGGCATGGGACCTTAACTTGGTTCTGCACGTTCTCATTGCTAAACCATTTGAGCCTATGGCAATGTGCTCCATGCTCCACCTATCCATGAAGGTGGCCTTGTTGGTAGTGCTGGCATCTGCTAGGAGAGTTAATGAGATCATTGCTATCATGGTAGACTCTCCATTCATGATATTCCACAAGGGTAAGATTGTTCTCCATCCTCCTCCAAAGTTCCTCCCAAAGTGTCCACCCCCGTTCACTGTAACAAGCCCATAAACTTACCTGTATTTTTCCTGAAGCCCGATGTCAATGTGAGGGAGGCTATGCGGCACACTCTCCACACCCATCGGGTGATTTCCTTTTATTTGGACAGAACTAAACCATTCTGCAAAACAGACTATTTGTCTCCACCATGGAGAGGTATCTGGGCCTGCCAATTTCAACTCAGAGGATATCTAGGTGGATACTAGACTGCATCAGATTAACTTACTCCACTAGTGGACAACCTTTTCAGCTGTAAGCCCCCCATCTAGAGCCTTCTTGGCCTCCAAGGCCTATATGTTCAGTATCCCACTCATGGACATTTGCAGAGCGGCAACATGGTCCTCTGCTCACACATTCGCAAGGCACTATGCTCTGGACAGTCACCCCTCTCAGGATACCCATTTTGGACACACCATCCTCAATATGGTGCACAATAACACCTAACTGAAGCACTCACCTCCTTCAGGGGTACTGCTTTTTAGTCATCTAAGGTGGAGCGCCTACAGGGACACACCTTGAAGAAGAACCCTCTCTTCTTCGAGTGATGTCCCCATGGGTGCTCCACTGTAGGTGACGGGTTGCCCAGAGCCACAGATCGGAGCCTCACAAAGCAGTTTCCTCCGTTGGGCCACATGTGCGCAGGAGGCATCTCGAGATGATCCCGCCCGAGTGTGCTAGTTGTGTGGCTCAGCCCCTCCTTTTCAGTTCCTCTTTCACTGCCCTCATTAGCGGACAGAGCTCCAATATCTCTCTTACTTTTCCACAAGTTATTAGATAGTTTCCCTTGTTCATTTACACACACACACACACACACACACACACACACACACACACACACACAAATTCTCCCCTCAAGGGATTTGAATGCGGCTTCCCGCTCAGTGCCTCCATGAACCATGCTTCTTCCGGCTCTTCCCCTGTCTCCAAAAAAAAAGAGGAAAGAGAAAGACAAGAAGAAAGGAAATAATGAGATAGCACCTTAAACAACCAAATTATGTTGCGTTCCTCAGGCTTTAAAAACTGTGAGGAGTGCCAGGAGCCCATGCCTGTATCGGATGGCCATTCATTATGTATATGGTGTTTGGGGGAAACCCACACACCACAAAAATGCAACTATTGTTTTTCCCTCACAGTGAGAGCCAGAAAAGATAGAGAGCTCTGCCTCAGGATGATCCTATTTGATAAAGCTTTACAGCCGGCTGAGGCATAAAATGCTTCCCAACCACAGAAAGACTCGCCTCAAAAAAGACCTACTTCCCTGCTCCCCAGGAAAACTTCAAAAAAGAGAGCCTCACCATCATGCTCTCTTCCCCCTTCCTTCTCCCCAAGAATTAGCAGAGGAGAGACCTGGGGCACCATGGAGACCCCTGCTACCAAAGCAGCTGGGAGAGCTTCAGGGCTAGCACCTGGACTGGTGCATGCTTCCTTGGTGCCGGCAGAAGCCCGGGAGCGATCCACGCATGCTGCACCACATGAGAAACCGGCACCGTGGAGCTACAAGGAAAAGTGGCTCACTCAGTTAAAGCGGCACTTGCTCCAACAGCGCCATGTGCTTCTACACCCATGCCAACAGTGCTCATGGACTGAGCCAGGCAGCACTTGAGATGTCGAAATAAAATGTTGAAAAACAGAGCAGGCATCAGTACTCATGTCTTCCTTCTGCAGGTCTGTCACCTGCAAGCTCCTCTGCCAGGGGTTCTCCTCACATGTTAAAATCTCCGCTGTTGTCTCACCACGGTCTTTTACCTGTTGATGATCAGTTGACCGTATTCTCCTCACAGCATACATCGCCGATGAGGTCACGCTTGTACTGTTATAGAGCTGGACCACATCAAAGCCCTTGGCACCAATACTGGGCTTACCCACCTGCACTTTACCCACCACAGTGGGTGCCTTGGGAACACTGGGACCCATATAGATACCGGTCTCAGCTCAATCAACCCCAGCAAAAAGAAGCTTGCCCCCAGCCCAATCCCTGCCTCCTACAGAAGACTCAGAGGAGGAGGAGGAGGGTCAAGTTCCTGACAAAGACACAGACACTCACGCACTCGATGTGCTCCAGTCAGATAACTCTCCATCACAGTCATACCATCTGACACTTGCCCAACAGACAATCTTAAACAATTCCAGGAGTTATTTAAAAGAGTGGTGGCAAACCAACAAGTCTCCCTCTAAGAAGTGCAGAAGAAACAGCACCACTTATTTAAAAATCTACACCCTACATTACACAGGAAGACTGTCTTTACTTATAGATGAGGCAATTATGGAAACGTCGAATGAACTATGGAAAACACCTGCATCTATTCAGCCTACCAGCAAAAGGGGAGGCAGAAAATATTTTGTTCCCCCAAAAGACACAATTTCTGTTCACACACCCCCAAGCGAACTCCTTGGTGGTGGAATCAGCCCAGCAGAGATCTAAATTGCCAGAGTATAGGTCTGGTAACCAAGACAAAGATTGTAAGAAGTTAGATCTCTTTGGCAGAAAAATCTACTCTTTTTTCCACGCTGCAGTTGAGAATTTCAAATTACTCTGCCCTTTTGGCAAACCACAATTTTGATAACTATTCCAAATTGGGAGATCTCATGCAACACCTCCCTGAGTCGAAAAGATCTGTTCTCAAAGCAGTAATCTATGAGGGTCATACAATCGCCTGCACCGCTCTACAAACCGCGTTGGATGTCACTGATACTGCAGCTAGTGCGACAGCTACTGCGGTGGTAATGCGCAGGGCTTCCTGGCTACCGGCCTCTGGTGTTTCCTGTGAACTTCAGTCTAAAGTGGAAGACTTGCCATTTGATAAATTGAAGTTGTTCGCAGCTATGGCAGACTAAGTTCTGCACAATAGTAAAGATTCAAGGACTACGCTCCGCACTTTGGGAATGTATACCCCATCCTACAGGTGAAAACGATACCCCCCCCCCATAACCACAACAGATATAGTCAATATAATGGATTACCACAGAGACCATATGAAAATACCAGCCCGAGACAGCGGGCACAGAGAAGGCATTCTAACCAGAGTCGCCCCTCTACTAACCAAGCTACAAAACAGCAGATTTGAGGGTGTGGTTGAGGGTCTGCAAGACCTCCCTCACGATCTAATGCCAAGACAACATGGCCATCTTTTTACCCACCATTTGCACCCCTTCCTACCACAATGGGAGTCAATAACATCAGACCACTGGGTGCTGGAAATAATTTAAGTAGGATATACTATCCCATTTACTGCTACCCCCCCACACACACACCCTACCACGTACCCTGTCCCTCTTCAGGGACCCTTCTCATGAGGTCCTACTAAAACAAGAGATCAATCGCCTCCTCATGATTGGGGCCATAGAGAGGGTACCCCAGGAATTTTGCAGAAGGGGGTTCTACTCAAATTACTTGACAGAGGAAAAAAACGGGGGGTTGGTGACTGATCCTCGACCTCTGCAAACTGAACAAATTTCTCAAGAAACACCGATTCAAGATGGTCACACTCACGACAATTATTCCGGCATTAGATCAAGGAGACTGGTTTGCAGCCCTCGACCTGCAAGATGCTTACTTTCATGTCGCCATCCATCCAGCACACAGGCGTTAGCTATACTTTACTCTTAGACCAGACCGTTTTCAATACAAAATCCTACCTTTTGGTCTTTCATCGGCTCCCTGGGTATTTTCCAAGGTACTAGCAGTCGTTGCTGCATACCTCAGGCAACAACAGTCATCATCTTTCCATACCTCAACTGCCTGATAAAAGGGGCATCACGGGAGGAAACCACCTCCATGATAAACATAACCAGAACCCTCCTCAGTAGTCTAGGCCTTCTAATCAACTAACAGAAATCAACGCTGCACCCAGTCCAAGACATAGAGTTTATCGGCGCCTGCCTAGATTCAGTCACAGTTCGTACATACTTACTTCGACGGTGATTCATAACTATAGAAGACATGATAAACACGATATCCATGACTACCATGATACTCACCTGCGTCTGGTTCATGGGTCACATGGCTACAACTGCTTACGTGGTCTGTCATGCCTGTCTACACTTCCTCTGCTTTCAACTCTGGATAGCAACCGTGTACATCCCATCTCAACACTCTCGAAACAAAGTTACCATACCACTGAGCTTTCTCACATCTCTGCAATGGTAGACATCACCGTACAGTCGTCTGGCGGGGGTCCCATTCTACCAAACGGAGCCCACTATACAAATTACTACAGACACATCTCTCCTTGGCTGGGGAGCCCATATGAATAACTAGTGGTCCAGGCCAGATGGTCTCTGAATGAGACATCATTGCACGTTGTACAGTCTGCATCCTGACAGACAGCATTTCTATGATGTTTTATATAATAGACAAGGTGGCGCCCGCTCCCTATGCGCAGAAGCTATCCGCCTATGGAACTGGTGCATCCTCAACCAGGTCACACTTGTAGCATCTTACCTACTTGGGGCCAGCAACACCAAAGCGGACTCCCTGAGCTGCAGCTTCACCATGGACCACAAATGGGAATTACAAGGTCACCAACTCAGTATTCAACCAGTGGGGGTGGCCATCAATAGACCTCTTTGCTTCTTCCCAGAATACTAAATGCCCCCAATTCTGTTCCCGAGTGGGACTTGGCAAACACTCCATAGGAGATGTATTTCTGATCAAATGGACAGCCCCCTGCATTATGCTTCCCCCCCATATCGCTTATTCCCAGAGTCCTACACAAACAAAATCCACATGGACGGGGCTCTTGTCATCCTGATAGCTCTGTCATGGTCACGCCAGACTTGGTACCCATACCTGTACAGAGTCGTGGTTCAACCTCCCTAGCCATTACCACGTCAAGCGGATCTTCTTTCTCAGAACAACAGGAAGAGGCTTCACCCACAACTACATACTCTTCATCTCCAGGCGTGGCTTTTCTCTGGTTCACGAAAGTAAAAGACCAATGTTCTCAGCAGGTGAAGAATGTTCTCCGCCATAGCAGGAGACTGTTTACATGAAAAAATGAACTGCAAAAATGGACATGGTTCTCCCAGTGGTGTCAGAGAGCCGACATAGACCCTTGGACGTCCCCACTGAACACCATCCTTGATTATGTGCTAGATCTTAAGACATCGGGGATTTCACTCTCTTCTCTAAGGGTCCACCTTTCCGCAATAACAGCTTTTCACGCCTCTGTGGATGGTTTCTCCATATTTGCTCATCCTGTCACAAAAAGGTTTCTTAAAGGCCTCCACAACATATACGCACCCCACAGGACCCCACCCCCCTTATGGGACTTGAACCTTGTTTTGGGTTATCTGACCAGGCCCCCCTTTGAACCGCTGGCCACAGTGGCACTCCCCTTCCTCTTTATGAAAGTCTGATTTTTGCTAGCCGTCACTTCAGTGAGGAGAGAAGGGGAACTTCCCTTATGGCGGAATCCCCGTACACGGTTTTCACAGAAGACCGAGTCATGCTGAGACTCACCTAGCGTTCTTACCAAAAGTCTGTACAGCATTCCACGTGAATGAACCCATTGTGTTACCTATCTTTTCCCCAAAGCCCCACACCTCACAAGATGCTAGCCTACGTACTCTAGATATCTGAGCATTAGCCTTCTTGGAGAGAACATGACCATTTTGTAAATCTCAATTACTTTATTTCCATCGCTGAACGCTCAATAAGTGCATCTATTTCATCTTAACGTATCTTGAAGTGGATATCAACATGCATAGTTAGATGTCATACTCTGGCCAATGGACCATTACAGCATTCACCATAAGCATATTCTACTGGGGCTACAGTGGCTTCCACGTCCTTTTTTAACAATGTCCCCTTGAGAGACATTTACCAAGCTGCCACATAGTCATCAGACCACACTTCACTAAACACTATGCCATCTTACCACAATTCATTTCCGATTCAGCAGTGGCTACAGCAGTTTTGCCCACCACCGCTAAACAATGACTCCAACTCCCTCCACCCGGATTGAATACTGCTCTGTAGTCACCTACACTGGAGCACCCATGGCGACATCACTCGAAGAAGAAAAGGGAAGTTACTCACTTCATGCAGTAACAGCTGTTCTTTGAGATGTGTATCCCTGTGGGTGCTCCACAACTCTCCCTTCTGCTCGGAGTCTGTCTGTCTTGGGCGTGAAAGGGAGGGGTTGAGCTGTGCAGCTAGCACACTCAGGTGGGAGTGTTTCAAGACGCCTCCTGTGCATGCCCCAACGGGAGAAACTGCTTTTCAAGGCTCTGATCTGCGGCTCCAGGCGACCTGTCTCCCTTTTACTCATCTTATGCTTCCTCCCCCCCGCTTCGAAGTGTTAGGTTCTCCTTCCAGGGCAGAGAAGGAACTGAAGGGACGGTTGCTGCACATGCATAGTAGCAGCCTGCGCAGGCCACCGGAGAGCACTGCTACCAAAAATCTCCACCTAGGCACGCAGCGGCACCCAAACACCTCCGGTGGAGCACCCACAGGGACAACCTTCTTGAAGAACCTCCGTTACTGCACAAGGTAAGTAACCCCCTCTTACTCAGTCTACTTTGTTGACTCACTGCATGATTCACAGAGAGCAACTGGTATTTAAAGGTCTGAATCCAGAGCTAGTTGACATTTATCTTATCTATTGTGATCTACTATGGGACCCAACTTCCCTGCATGTATATTTGCAAAACTATGCAAAGAAATCAAATCTGTTTGTGATATTTGATCACACTGAGCTACTGTTGATGGCACATCAGAGATTGGATGCGCAATTTCTATCATGCTGTTGGACTTTGAGGAACTGTCGCAATATGCAAGCTCATCTGTCACTTGAGAGCATTAAATAACACATGTAAATTCCTTGGATTGCTTAGTTGTTTTTTGTTGCTGTCTGGAGTTAAAGGAAGCCCTTGACAAGTAAGTTTCAAAATTGCAGTCACTCAGGCAAAAAGTTTGGGAACCCCTCGTGTTGTGTGTAAAGTGTGGGGGGGTTACATCAGTGTGAAAATCACAAGAGGAGTGTAACATTACAATGATTGTAATTAATTGTGTTTTCATGTTTCAGTGAAGAAAAAGTGGGGTTCTCCACTTCTCAGCCAGAACCTCGCACTGGCATTTCCTTGTGGGACAGCAGTCCAACCAATATCAACAAACTAGTGCAAGGGATCAGCTTCTCCCAGCCAGCATGCCCTGAGCACATGCTAGTTAATAGTCAATTACTTGGCACCCCAGGCTCATCACAGGTAATATTTGAAAACGCTGTATGTGTTCACAGCAGCTTGGCAATTTTGTTCTTTGGCTCCAGACTGTAAATATTCAGTTTACACCATTTCAGATACATTGTCCTAATTTTAAATCCAAGTAAATTAAAGGAGTGTTATCCAAACTTTCAGCCAAGAAAGGTAGTTGGTTATCTGTAGAATTCATATATCTGATCTCTAATCTGCAGAACCCATGGCAACGTTTGGTGAAGAGAATGACCCGTTTCTTTACAAAGCTAGATGCTGACCACTCCTATAATAGTTTGAAGGAGGTTTGTGAGAAGATGGGTTATGTCTGGAAGAAAAGCTGCACAAACCAGGTAGAGTCCATGGAATTAAACAAATTAATGCTTCTGATTCCATTTGCAAATCCTATAAAATATCCTATAGTCAGATGTAGCATTTTCGGAACCAGCACAAGATCTGTAAATGAAATCCCTATTCAGACGCCTTTAGTGTAGCTATTAGTATACTGCAGTGTTTCTTAAACTGTGTTCCACAGCACACTGATGTGCCGCAAGGCAGTCAGTGGTGTGCCGCATAGAACAACAGAAATCAAAATGGCCACCCTTAAAGGGGCAGGCAACCTCTTTTTTTCTCAATAACTTTCCCCCAACCCTTGTCCCCCCCCCCCCCCCCCGGACCCTTTTTTTTCCCCCCTCAACAAAAAATCCTTGGTGTTCTCATAAAAAAAAAAAAATTGTTTGGTGTTCCTTGGTCTTAAAAAGTTTAACGCTGGTATACTGTGAATATAATATATACATACATGCTCGTAATATGTGAAACCTGTTGTCATAAAAATGTTCTCTCATTTGCTTTCAAGGTTACCATATCAACTACTGATAGAAGGAATAATAAACTGATTTTCAAGGTGAACTTGGTAGAAATGGAGGACAAGATTTTGGTGGATTTCCGCCTGTCTAAGGTATGCAAAATAAGCCAATGGACTTTACCATTAGAGGGGTGAGTGTTTAGAAATAAACTGGATCAGCTTGCATATGACAACAAGCCTATGGAAAAGAGGTTCTTGCATTGGTAGTTTATGTCTAACCAAAGAGAGAACCTACAGAATTGAAACAAAAGACATGACTATGCAGCACTTTAAAGACTAACAAGATGGTTTATTAGGTGATGAGCTTTCATGGGCCAGACCCACTTCCTCAGATCAAATTGTGGAAGAAAATTGGCATGACCATATATACCAAAGGGATACAATAAAAAAAAAGTGAACACACATAAAATAGACAAATCAGATTTTAGAACAGAGGGGGGATGAGGGGGAGAGGTTAATATCTATGAGATATTTGAGGTGATAATTGGGGAAGCTGTCTTTGTAATGGGTGAGATAATTAGCATCTTTAAGGTCCATTTGTATAGTGTCAAATTTAAGCATGAATGACAATTCAGAGGCTTCTCTTTTTGAAGTCTTGTGTTAAAGCCTCTTTGAAGCAGGATGCAGGTAGTAAGGTCGTTGAGACAATGCCCATTCTTGTTGAAATGGCAAGAAACTGTTTTTTCTTTGTGAAACTGTCTGATGTCTGTTTTGTATGCATTGATTCTTTGGTGAAGTATCTGAGAAGTTTGTCCAATATATATAGCAGACGGACACTGTTGGCACATGATGGCATAAATTATATTTCTGGATGAGCAGGAATATGTGTTCTTGATCTTATAACTGAAATGGTTAGGTCCAATGATGGTGTCAGCAGACTAAATATGTGGGCAAAGCTGGCAACGGGGTTTGTTGCAAGGGAAAGTTCCAGGGTTGGTATTAGTGTGGTATGTCCTGTGGTTGTTGGTAAGAATCATCCTGAGGTTAGGTGGTTGTCTATAGGAGACAGACCCATAGTCTCCCAGAGCCTCTTGGAGTGTAGTATCCTGTTCCAGTATAGGTTGCAGTTTATTGATAATGTGTTGGACGGGTTTAAGTTGGGGGCTATAGGTGATGCAAGTGGTGTTCTATTGTTGGTTTTCTTGGGTCTGTCTTGAAGTAGATGGTTTCTGGGTATTCGTCTGGCTCTTTTAATTTGTTTTTTTATTTCTCCGGGTTGGTAATTGAGGTTTATAAATACTTGGTAGAAATCCTGAAGTTTCTGGTCTCTGTCAGCGGGATTAGAGCAGATGCGATTGTATCGAAGGTCTTGGCTATAGACGATGGATCGTACGGTGTGTTTTGTATGGGAGCTGGAGGCATGTAGGTAACTGTATGAGTCAGTGGGTTTTCTGTAGAGAGTGGTATCTAATTTACCATTGGTGATTTGTACTGTGGTGTCCAGGAAATGGATCTCTCGTGTAGAATGGTCCAGGCTGAGATTGATGGTGGGGTGTAGGTTGTTAAAGTTTCTGTGGAATGCATCCAGTGTTTCTTGGCCATGGGTCCAGATCATAAAGATGTCATCAATGTAGCGTAAGTAGAGAAGGCGTAAAAGGGGACGGGATCTGAGGAAACATTGTTCTAAGTCAGCCATAAAGATATTAGCGTACTGTGGAGTCATGCGGGTACCCATGCCTGTGCCGCCGATCTGGAGGTATAAGTTGTCCTCAAATTGGAAATAATTGTGGGTGAGAACAAAGTTACATAGGTCTGCTACCAGATTGGCAGTGGTATCCTCTGGGATAGTGTTTCTAATTGCTTGTAATCAGTCTTCATGTGGGATGTTGGTGTATAGAGCTTCTACATCCATGGTAGCAAGGATGGTGTTATCAGGGAGGTTATCGATGTTTTGTAGTTTTCTCAGGAAGTCAGTAGTATCTCGGAGATAGCTGGGAGTGTTGGTTGCGTAGGGTTTGAGAAGAGAGTCTACATAGCTGGATAATCCAGTAGTGAGCGTGCCGATACCTGAGATGATGGGACGTCCGGGTTGTTCAGGTTTATGGATTTTGGGAAGCAGATAGAACAATCCTGGTCGGGGTTCAGAAGGTGTTTCTGTGTGGATTTGGTCCCAAGTAGATGTAGGGAGTTCTTTAAGGAGACGATGTAGTTTCTTTTGGTGTTCTGAAGTGGGATCAGAGGAGAGAGGTCTGTAAAATGTGGTGTTGGAGAGTTGTCTGGTTGCCTCCTGGTCATAGTCGGACTTATTCATAATGACCACAGCACCCCCTTTGTCAGCTGGTTTAATTATAATGTCCAGGTTGTTTTTGAGACTCTGGATAGCATAGTGTTCAGCACGGCTGAGATTGTATGTCGCTTGTTGTTGTTTGTGAATAATGTCAGTCTGTGCATTGTTGCAGAAGCTTTGTATATAGAAATCCAGATTGTAATTCCGACCGTCAGGGGGAGTCCATATAGAATTATTTTTCTTTTGGTGTTGATAGGGGGGATCTGGTTGGTCAGATGGATGTTCATTGGTAGTTTGGAAATATTGTTGTAGGAGGAGGCAGCGAAAGAAAGCCTCAAGGTCACCACAAAATTGAATCCAGTTCGTGGGGGAGGTGGGGCAGAAAGAGAGACCCCAGGATAAAACGGACTCTTCTGCTGGGTTGAGTTTGTAGCTAGAGAGGTTAACAATATTATCCGGTGGGTTGAGGTAGTTGCTGTTGTAGCCTGTGGTGTGGAGCAGTTTAGAAAGTTTATTGTCTCCTCTTTGTTGTAGGGAATAGAAGTGTGTACAGTAGATTTCTTGTCCAGTGGAACAAAAGTCTCGTAAGGTGTTAGTCAGTGTGGATGTTTGTCTGGCCCACGAAAGCTCATCACCTAATAAACCATCTTGTTAGTCTTTAAAGTGCTGCATAGTCCTGTCTTTTGTTTCAGCAAGACCAGACGAACACGGCTACATCTCTATTACAGAATTGAAGTGAGCAACGCTACTATTTCACTGGCGCCTGAAACTTGGGCTCTGGTACTGAATGCAGCACAAAAGCTGTTACTGCTCACTGTCTGGAAATCCTCTTTCCGGTTAATGATTGTGGATAGCAAACACCTTGAGTCTTCCAAGTACTATGGGAGAAGGCATTGTCATTGTTTAAAGCTGTGGTCACCAACCCGTCGATTGCGATCGACTGGTCGATCCTGGGGGCCCGACCAGTCGATCGCGAGACTTTCGGGGGCCCCCTTCGCTGCCCCTCACCCCCAAGATGAACACCGCGTTGATGCTACCTCCAGGAGCAACGGAGGTAGCGCAGACTTCCGGCAGGGTTTGGGGGAGTTCTGCAGCTGCACCAGGTCCCGTAAGTGCATGGGCTGCTCTTCCTTCTAAATCCCTCATTCCCACCCCAGAGCCCGCACCTCCTGTCTCAACCCAGTGAGGCTAGACTGCAGGAGTTTTTCCAGCAAATACGCTCTTTTTTGCAGCCCCTGTATTCCTTGTTCCACAAGGAATGAGGGGGCTTCCAAAAGAAGGGGTTTTCCGACATTTGGCCCAGTCTAGACAGGCCAAATGTTGGAAAAATTTCTTCCAACAGAAGGATTGAAAAAAAGCAGCAGTGTAGCTGTACCCTGAGAGTGTATAAGGTCCGGGGATAGCAAGTGATGGAAAGAAGAGGAACAGAGAGGGCGGGGCCTCAAGGAAGGGGTGGGGTGTTGGGGAAGGGATGGGATAGATCTTGGCTTGTCCTGACATTTAAAAAGTGATCTTGGGTGTAAAAAGGTTGGAGACCACTGGTCTCAAGCATAATGATTTCTGGGCACTGGGGAAGCATTCTGGGCTGGCGTAATCCTGCTTTCATGGAAATCAGTGGGAAAATAGTTATGAACTCCAGTGGAAGCAGCATCAAGCCCTTGAAGGTGTAGCTAGCTTTATTCCCTTTCTCCAATCAGCTCTGTTTATACTTACTATGGTGGGGGACAAAGCATGACTACAGTTGGGCAACTTTTGTGGAAGCTCAGCAGACACTAGCTGAACTGTCTGCCAAAACTATAGCTGTATTACGATTGATGTGTGCATGGGGCTCCCTGTGCCATAAACTTGGTCCATAGTGTCTCACTGAGAGAGAGCTGGATAATAGATTTCTGAGAAAAGGTTAAGCATCCTGTCTTAAGTGTAGGTGAATGGACTAGATGACCTCATGAGATCCATTCCAGTAGTACATATCTGTGATTCTGTGAAACAGACCTAGCCTAATATTAAAGATGCTCCTCTTATCTAGGCAAATGGTACAGAATAGACTGCTGCAAGTGAGGCAGAGACCTCCAGCTTCTGCCTCTGCTAATGACAATTAACACTAATAGATTAATTTGTTTGCTATTTCAAAGAGAGTTTAAGATTGTTTTGTTTCTATAGAAAATACTTGTCAATGCATTTGGAGAATCTATCAAATATGTATGCATGAAAAATAAATCTGTAAATTGGTTAGGTCATGACTGGAACAAGCTGTTAAGAGCATAATAGTAGAGGTGGAAAGTCTTCTTGCTATGTCATATTTCCTTTCTTGAAAGATAAAATTAAAATATGTTTAAGTCTTAAACAGAAGAATATGTGCTGCACCCTAATTTGGAGAAAATCCACAATGACTGTCTCTGAAGTGGCCAGAATAGAAAACTTTTGTAAAAGGTTATAAAAGTAATACCATGCATATAACAATAGCGGAAGTGGTGGTAGAATTTCTTGCTAACTAATTATAAATAATGAACATAAAGATTGTAAGGAAAAAGAATTAAATCTCTAGAATAGAATCCAATGTCCCTCAGATAGGCAGGAGTTACAACATTCCCATTCTTTTCTTCTATTTGTACATGCATACAGTCCACAAAATAATCTTGTTTTTATTACATAGGGTGATGGGTTGGAGTTCAAGAGGCACTTCCTGAAGATTAAGGGAAAACTAAATGATATTGTGAGCACCCAGAAAGTATGACTTCCTGCCACGTGATCCAGCTGCCCTTGGATTGGATGCTGCTACACTGATCTAATTTTTATTTTTATTCCACATCAAGAAATAAATACCTGTGGCTGCCAGTAACTTGCAATGGAAACTCTTTTTTAGGGATCACTCCTGTCACCAAGGCATTTCATCAAAGGGCACATTTGGTAAATACGTTTTCAGGGCTTCCCAGACAAATAGTGATCATGAGGTGTTCCTGACTGTAGTAAGTTAGCGGTGGCATGCCTTCCTATTGGTAGCTACTGGTAAGAGGCTTATTTTTCCCTTCTGCTCAGTCAGCAACCATTGGGATCATCATTGGGGTGCTGTGTGTTTGTGGGAGCCAGCCTGATGGTTGGTTGTTGACCAACTTCTGGGGAGTATACTTCCAGCCCCAAGGCTGCTGCAGCCATTTACTGTAGGCTTAGGGTTCCTTGGACATGGCTAGAGGGGAAGAGCCTATACCTAATTTAAAAAAAAAATTGGCCCCCGTACTGCATTGTTGTATCTTCAGATTTTAAATCTGTTTGAGCAATAACTTGTTTGTTACCCTTTCTTATAAAATGAGATGACAGAGTAGAGAGGCTTAGAGATAATGTGGCCCTTAGACTTGTAATTTTATTAAATTTTATTATCTTTTTGGCCTTTCCTTTTATTAAGTAAAATGGTTGAACCCAAAGAACTAATTCCACTGTATTGTTCATTTATAGTTTTAAACATTTGCAGGCTAAGAGGTCTGCAGCAGAATAGATACTGTATTAACATTTTTGTCCCTTTTTTAACTCTTTTCCCTTTTCAGTATTTGTAGTTTTCCCTACATTGGAGGGTAAAGTGAAACCTGTTATATATAATAGCTTATGTTGGGAATTTGCTGGAGGGTAGCAGGGTCTCATGGAAAAAAGAAATATCCCTTTCTCTTACCCCTTTCTTGGTACCTAAAATTCAGGCTTATTTAGGCAGTTATTTCTTTTAATGGTACATAGTTTATTTGTATTAACAAGGAACACTTATGAATAATCACAGTCAAATGTACAATGATGTGAAAATACACAATTTGTATAATTTTTTATAAAAACTTACAAAATAAAATATAGTCATAATTTTAAAGAAAGCAAATGGCTGTCGTGGTGCATTCTGGGCAGAATTCCATTTCAGAAGCATTTGCTCCTTCTGGGGATCCTTATTAATCAAGCAAAGGATCCAGATGAAGCCAATGTGTCATTCCCAAAATACCACCTTCCAGCTGCTCCCTCTCCCAACATCCAAGAGAGCCCCCTTTCTAGCTCTATTTCAGGAGAAGGGTACATAAGAACATAAGAATGGCCATACTGGGTCAGAGCAAAGGTCCATAAGAACATAAGAACGGCCGTACTGGGTCAGACCAAAGGTCCATCTAGCCCAGTATCCTGTCTGCCGACAGTGGCCAGCACCAGGTGCCCCAGAGAGGATGGACCGAAGACAATGATCAAGCGATTTGTCTCCTGCCATCCCTCTCCATCCTCTGACAAACAGAGGCCAAAGACACCATTTTATCCCCTGGCCTTTTATGGACCTAACCTCCATGAAATTATCTAGCTTCTCTTTAAACTCTGTTATAGTCCTAGCCTTCACAGCCTCCTCTGGCAAGGAGTTCCACAGGCTGACTACACGCTGTGTGAAGAAGAACTTTCTTTTATTAGTTTTAAACCTGCTACCCATTAATTTCATTTGGTGTCCTCTAGTTCTTCTATTTAGGGAACTAATAAATAACTTCTCTTTATCGGCCCTCTCCACACCACTCATGATTTTATATACCTCTATCATATCCCCCCTCAGTCTCCTCTTTTCTAAACTGAAAAGTCCCAGTCGCTTTAACCTCTCCTCATATGGGACCCGTTCCAAACCCCTCATCATTTTAGTTGCCCTTTTCTGAACCCTTTCCAAGGCCAAAATATCTTTTTTGAGGTGAGGAGACCACATCTGTACACAGTATTCAAGATGTGGGTGTACCATAGTTTTATACAGGGGCAGTAAGATATTCTGGGTCTTATTTTCTATCCCTTTCTTAATAATTCCTAGCATCCTATTTGCCTTTTTGACTGCTGCTGCACACTGCGTGGAAGTTTTCAGAGAACTGTCCACGATAACGCCAAGATCTCTTTCCTGATTTGTCGTAGCCAAATTAGCCCCCATCATACTGTACGTATAGTTGGGGTTATTTTTCCCGATGTGCATTACTTTACACTTATCCACATTAAATTTCATTTGCCATTTTGTTGCCCAATCACTCAGTTTGGTGAGATCTTCTTGGAGTCCCTCACAGTCTGCTTCTGTCTTGACGATCCTAAACAGTTTGGTATCATCTGCAGACTTTACCACCTCACTGCTTACCCCTTTCTCCAGATCATTTATGAATAAGTTGAACAGGATTGGTCCTAGGACTGACCCTTGGGGGACACCACTAGTTACCCCTCTCCATTCTGAAAATTTACCATTTATTCCTACCCTTTGTTTCCTGTCTTTTAACCAGTTCTCAATCCAAGAAAGGACCTTCCCTCTTATCCCATGGCCATGTAATTTACACAAGAGCCTTTGGTGAGGGACCTTGTCAAAGGCTTTCTGAAAATCTAAGTATACTATATCTACTGGATCCCCCTTGTCCGCATGTTTGTTAACCCCTTCAAAGAACTCTAATAGATTAGTAAGACAGGATTTCCCTTTACAGAAACCATGTTGACTTTTGTCCAACAAATTATGTTCTTCTACATGCTTCACAATTTTATTCTTTACTATTGTTTCGACTAATTTGCCCGGTACTGAAGTTAGACTTACCGGTCTGTAATTGCCCGGATCGCCTCTAGAGCCCTTTTTAAATATTGGTGTCACGTTAGCTACCTTCCAGTCATTAGGTACAGAAGCCGATTTAAGGGATAAGTTACAAACCACAGATAATAGTTCAGCAATTTCCCATTTGAGTTCTTTTAGAACCCTTGGATGAATGCCATCCGGTCCCGGAGATTTGTTAACATTAAGTTTTTCTATTTGTTCCAAAACCTCCTCTAATGACACTTCAATCCGGGACAGTTCCTCAGATTCATCACCCACAAAGGATGGTGCAGATTTGGAAATCTCCCCAACGTCCTCAGCCGTGAAGACTGAAGCAAAGAAATCATTTAGTTTCTCCGCAATGGCTTTATCGTCCTTGATTGCACCTTTTATAGTTCGATCGTCTAGGGGACCCACAGGTTTTTTAGCAGGCTTCCTGCTTCTAATGTACTTAAAAAACATTTTGTTATTTCTTTTTGAGTTTTTGGCTAGCTGTTCCTCAAAATCTTTTTTTGCTTTTCTTATTACTTTTTTACACTTGATTTGACAGTGTTTATGTTCCTTTCTATTTATCTCACTAGGATTGGACTTCCACTGCTTAAAAGATGCCTTTTTGTCCCTCACTGCTTCTTTTACATGGTGGTTAAGCCATGGTGACACTTTTTTAGGTCTCTTGCTATGTTTTTTAATTTGGGGGTATACATTTAAGTTGGGCCTCTATTATGGTGTCTTTAAAAAGTTTCCATGCAGCTTGCAGGGATTTGGCTCTAGTCACTGTGCCTTTTAATTTCTGTTTAACTAGCCTCCTCATTTTTGTGTAATTCCCCTTTTTGAAATTAAATGCCAGGGTGCTGGACTGCTGAGGTGTTCTACCCACCACAGGAATGTTGAATGTTATTATATTATGGTCACTATTCCCAAGCGGTCCTGTAACGGTTATTTCCTGGACCTGATCCTGCGCTCCACTCAGGACTAAATTGAGAATTGCCTCTCCCCTTGTGGGTTCCTGCACCAGCTGCTCCAAGAAGCAGTCATTTAGGCCACTGAGAAATTTTATCTCTGCTTCTCTTCCTGAGGTGACATGTACCTAGTCAATATGGGGATAATTAAAATCCCCCATTATTATAGAGTTCTTTAGAGAGGCCACCAAAATAATCTCCCTCAGCATTTCAACGTCAGTATCACTGTCCTGGTCAGGTGGTCGGTAATATATCCCTACTGCTAATTTCTTATTATTGGAGCATGTAATTACTATCCATAGCGATTCTATTGAACATGTTGATTCACTTATTTTTATTTCATTTGATTCTACATTATCTTTCACATACAGTGCCACTCCACCACCCCACCCGGCCTGCTCTATCCTTTCGATATATTTTATATCCCAGTATGATTGTGTCCCACAGATTTTCCTCATTCCACCAGGTTTCAGTGATGCCTATTATGTCAATCTCCTCATTTAATACTAGGTACTCTAGTTCACCCATCTTATTAGTCAGACTCCTAGCATTTGTGTAGAAGCACTTTAAAAATTTGCCACTGCTTATTTGTCTGCCCTTCCCTGGTGCGTTGGATTCCTTTGTATGCGCTTGTTTGTCTGCTCTGGCCCATGGTTTGCCCTCTCCCCTCCTCTCTTTCTGACTACAGCTTAGAGAATCTCTATCAATGGATTCTCCTCTAAGAGAAGTCTCCCTCCGATTTATGTGCATCTCCGCACCAATCGGCTTTCCCCCATTTCTTAGTTTAAAAACTGCTCTACAGCCTTTTTAATGTTTAGTGCCAGCAGTCTGGTTCCACCCTGGTTTAGGTGGAGCCCATCCTTTCTGTATAGGCTCCCCCTCTCCCAAAAGTGTCCCCAGTTCCTAATAAATCCAAACCTCTCTTCCCTACACCATCGTCTCATCCACGCATTGAGACTCTAAAGCTCTGCCTGCCTACCTGGCCCTGCGCGTGGAACTGGAAGCATTTCCGAGAATGCCACCATAGAGGTCCTGGATTTCAGTCTCTTTCCTAGCAACCTAAATTTGGCCTCCAGGACATCTCTCCTACCCTTCCCTATGTCATTGGTACCTACATGTACCACGACCACCGGCTCCTCCCCAGCACTACACATAAGTCTGTCTAGATGCCTCGAGAGATCCGCAACCTTCGCACCAGGCAGGCAAGTGACCATACGGTTCTCCCGGTCATCACAAACCCAACTATCTATGTTTCTAACAATTGAATCACCCACTACTAACACCTGCCTCTTCCTAACTGGCATTCCCTCCCCCTCAGAGGTATCCTCAGTGTGAGAGGATACCGCAACATCCTCTGGGAGGAGGGTCCCAACTACGGGATGGTTTCCTTCTGCTCCCATTGAATGCTCTGTTCCCTTGAGACTTTCATCCTCCTTAAGAGCACTGGGGCTCTCAGACTGGAGGTGGGACAGTACTACAGTGTCCCGGAAAGTCTCATCAACATAATCTCTCTTCCTCCCTTAGCTCCTGCAGTTCAGCCACCCTGGCCTCCAAAGCCCGAACCTAGTCTCTGAGGGTCAGGAGCTCCTTGCAACAGGTGCACACATACGCCACCCGCCCACAGGGCAGGTAATCATACATGTTACACTCGACGCAATAAACAGGATAGCCCCCCACTCTGCTGCTGGGCTTCTGTCTGCATTTTTCTAATGAATAAGTTTAAGCAGAAACCGGGATTCTTTTTAAACCTCTGGAATATAGATTATTATAAGAGTTGTTTTTAAGAAGGTCAGAAGTCCCTAGTGCCCTCTAACCTCCCCCTCCAAACTCCCTGTTAGCTGTTCCTGTTCGCAAGCTCCCTGGTCGCTGAGTCACAGGCTTATATAGCTCTGGTAGCCCCTCCCCCTGACTGAGGCTCAGCCAATTAACAGAGGCTTCTAGATTTCAAACCTTTTAGAAGCTCCTTCAAACAAACCAACCAACCAACCAAACACACAAACACAAGCTCAGCACACAGCAAATAACTCCCCCACACACAAACACACACTCCAGACAGCCACTTACCACAAGGGTCCTGTTTTTACTCCTCTTTTACCTGGAGAACCCCCTCTCCAAACTCCCTGTTAGCTGTTCCTGTTCGCAAGGGTAGGGACTTTTTTCATGGTTTCCACTTTGGGATGAGGGGATGCCCAGTTCTTCTTCGAGTGCTTGCTCATGTCCATTCCAGTTAGGTGTGTGCGCGCCGCGTGCACGGATCTCGGAGCTTTTTCCCTCAGCAGTACCCTTAGGGCCAACAGGGAGCCCCCTGGAGTGGTGCCGGTATAACAGTGCATATAAATCCCTGCTGGCCCTCTACCCCCTCAGTTCTTTCTTCCCACCCGTGCAGCAGTTGGAGCGTTAGACTCTTAGTCTTCCCTTAGCTACTAGTTCTTTACTGTGTTTGTAAATAGTTTGATTCAGTATTTACCCTGTAAATAGCTACCCTGTATATAGTTGAATAGTTGTCATCTTTTCCTCTCCCCGGCTGGGGAGGGGATGCCAGGACCTCAAGGCTTCAAACCATGCGAGTCCTGCCTCAAACCTATGCCCTGCAGAGATCCTCATGTCTCCTGCTTAAAGTGCCTAGGAGAGGCACATTGTACTCAGACCTGCAAGATCTGCAGAGGTTTCAAACCGCGGATGAGGCGATAGAGGGGACTCTCATTTGAAGAGACTGCTAATGGAGTCCTCTCTCCAGCCCCCGGCACCGGACGACAGTCAGTCGGTGCACAGTGCCCCTTCTTCAGCATGGGGAACCTCCTCTGCACCGACCAAGGCTAAGGCTAAGTCTTCCCGGCACCAGTCGCAATCCCCCTCGGAG
Organism: Pelochelys cantorii; assembly: GCA_032595735.1. Classification (NCBI taxonomy): domain Eukaryota; kingdom Metazoa; phylum Chordata; order Testudines; family Trionychidae; genus Pelochelys; species Pelochelys cantorii. The sequence continues at coordinate 13,915,928 of CM064352.1, read as the reverse complement.
AAGGTGTCTAAGGACCGGAGAGGCTGTTCCCCTCACAAAACGAGCTGCAAAGTGCGCCCTAAGGAGGGGCACTCGGCCGCTAAACCCCATAGCCAGTCACCTGTGGAGGTGGGCCAGAGCCATGCTACCGTTACAGCGGAGACAGAGGGAACCCTGTTAGATATATGACCCTCGACCCCGGAGACGTTCCACCCAGTGAGGGACCTTATTGCCTTAACGGCCGCGGACGTGTCAGCATTCCCCCTTCCGGCACCGAGCAGGGCACCAGTGTACTGGCCTCCTCAGCCGCAGGTCCACTTGTCACCAGCACAACTGGCGTGGCATCACCCGTCCGCGGTACCAGGAGTTCCAGCTACTACATTGGTGCTGACTCCACAGGCACTATCTACAGCCCTAACCCCACCCGCAAATCTGACTCCGGCACCAATATTGACTCTAGCCCCTGCACCGGGGCTCCCAGCACCTCCGTGCCGGCAACGGCAATGGCAGTCGCAGCGCATGCGGCGCCGCAAGCGGCAACGACCCTCATGGTACCTCTAGAGCCAACAGAGGCACCAACGACTGAAGCGCCTCCGGCACACACGGCGGCACCGGCACGCGTAGTGCCTCCGGTGCAAGCAGCGGCACCGCAGCTTGGAGCGCCCCTGGTGCAGGCAGCAGCACCGACTCTTGGAGCTCCCCCAGTGCATGCAGCGGAACCGGCTCTTGCAGTGCTTCCAGTGCAGGTAGCAGCACTGGCGCTTGCAGCGCCTCCAACCTCGGCGGCGGCACCTGCGCTTGTAGCGCCTCTGGCACCGGCGGCGTTCGTGCCTTTGACCTCCACACCGCTGCAGACACAGATGTGGACTATGACACAGACGTCTGCACCGGCGCTTCTCCTGGCTTACGCTATTTCAATGGCACCACGTATGGTACCGACGCTGGCACCGACCCCAACACCAATTATGACACCACTGCCGATTCCGAGCCCAGCGCCCACAACACTGGCGCTGTTGGTGTTTTCCAATCAGCCAGAGACGCCATTATCCTGGACATCGGCTGCACCGCTGTGCGGGGCTATGGGTACTCATGGGCAGGCGGTATGGACGCAGCCCTTTCTGCCCCCTGCACCAGCCCCCGCGCTTAGGGGAAAGCCACAAGCCATGGCCCAGCACCAAAGAGACCAGGAGTCCGCTGCCCCCCCGTGGTCAGCATCGGACTATTCCTCCGAGTCGGAGGCGGAGTCCTTGAGGTTGGGAAGGTCCTCTTTCCGTTCTAGATCAAGGCACCGGTCTCGTTCCCAGCACCCACCTGCTGGTGTGGACCTGCAGCAGTATTCCTGGCCTCCCCAGCAATGGCCTTTTTGGACCCCCTGGGACTATCATCAAGCCCAGGGTCCGCCTCCTGCAGCATCCGTCTTGGGCTCCTTAAGACGGGGGACCCCACCATCGGCAACGCCAGTGCATAGAGCTCCCACATCTGAAACAGATAAGTCAATTTCAACGATGACCTCGAGACCCCAGGAGGCTCTGACCGAGGTGGTGTCCAGACCCATTCCCGAGGAACCTCCCCAGGTAGCCCTGCCAACAGTGCCAGAGCCACCAATGGAAGTGCAAATGGAGGATACCGCTGTACCACAGGACTCCTCATCTTCCTCTCCCGATGAGGCCTTAACAGACCCAGCCCCATCTTTGCCATCAATGGACACGAGGGCCCATCAGGACCTCCTACGAAGGCTGGCGAAGAATTTGGCAGTAAAGGCAGAGGAGGTCCAGGAGGATACCAGTCCCATGGTTGACATCCTCTCCACTGCAACCCCGGGCAGGGTGGCCTTACCCTGATAAAGACGGTGGACAAGTTGGCCAAGACCCTCTGGCTGACACCGGCCTCCATCCCTCCTACCCAGAAGGGGTGGAGAGGCAATACTTTGTTCCTCAAGATGGGCATGACTTTTTGTTTTCCCACCCACCCCCGAGCTCCTTGGTTGTTCAGGCAGCAGGAGAAAAGGAAAGACAGGGTCCCCCTGGGTCAACCCCTAAAGCTAGGGACCCAAAAAAATTGGACCTCCAGGGACGTAAGGCCTATTCCACGGGGGGCCTACAACTGCGCATAGCCAACCAGCAGGCTATGCTGGGGCGCTATGCGTATAATACATGGTCCGCTATGGACAAATTTTGGGACCACAGGAAGACTGCCAAGAGTTTAGGGCCTTGGCAGACGAAGGTAGGACAGTGGCCCGTACGGTCTTGCAGGCGGCTTTAGACGCAGCTGATTCAGCTGCCCAGACAATGGCAACAGCTGTTGTTATGCGACAGACTGCGTGGCTAAAGGTGTCGGGCATTCCACCCGATGTGCAAACCTCCCTTCAGGACTTGCCCTTTGAAGGAGCGGGTCTTTTTTCAGATCAAACGGACTCCAAACTACATAGTCTGAAAGATTCTCAGGCACCTCTTAAGTCTCTGGGAATCCACACACCCGGTCCACTTAGGCAACCCCTCAACCCCAAGCCTGCAACAAGGCAATTTCAGCGGGGTTTTACCTCTGACCACGGCAGAAGGCGGGGCCGTAATTTTTTTAGAAATGACCCGCCTAGAAACCGGTGCAGAGCTTCTAGACCAACTCAAGATAAGGGCCCCACTACGTCTGTGGGCCAGTGCCCCAAACCACCGTTTTGAGGGCACGATCAAGGACAGCACACCAGTCACGTCTTCTTTCCCCCCCTTTGGTTTTCGTTTATCCCGTTTCCACCAAGCCTGGGCATCTATAACATCAGACCAGTGGGTTCTCAGCCTGGTGGCATGGGGCTATTCAATCCCCTTTACTTCCCCTCCGCCCCCGTCCCCTCCCCATTCCGCTTCCTCCCTTTTCAGGGACCCCTTTCACGAAACACTGCTGAGGGAGGAGGTTGCGAAGCTCCTGAATCTCGGGGCAGTGGAGCCCGTCCCACACGAGTTCAGGGGGAGGGGGTTTTACTCCCGTTATTTCCTCGTACCAAAGGCAAAAGGGGGACTTCATCCTATTCTAGATCTCAGAGGGCTAAATACATTTATAAAGAAGACAAAGTTCAAAATGGTCACTCTAGCATCAATTATTCCCTCCCTACAAAAAGGAAACTGGTTTGCTGCCCTCGATTTGAAAGATGCATATTTCCACGTCACGGTGTTGCCCTCCCACAGGAATTCTTGCGGTTCATGGTAGCCCACGACCACTTTCAGTTTACGGTCCTGCCCTTCGGACTCACCATAGCGCCAAGGGTCTTTACCAAATGTATGGCCCCGGTGGCAGCTGCATTGAGACGCCACGGGGTACAAGTCTTCCCCTACCTGGACGACTGGTTGATTCGCGGCTCGTCTCAGGACCAGGTAGCCACACACGTTTCCAGGGCCAGGAGCCTATTCCTGCAGTTGGGCCTTATACTGAATGAGGAGAAGTCCATGATGGTCCCCTCCCGGACTGTAGAGTTTGTAGGAGCGTTCCTGGATTCCACCACAGGAACAGCATCCTTGCCCAGGCACAGGTTCCAGACTATGCAGGCAGTGATCAGGGACCTTCACATTTCTCCAATGACCACCGCGCGCAACTGCATGCGCCTGTTGGGCCACGTGGCGGCTTGTACATATGCAGTGGCCCACACCAGGTTGAGGCTACATCCATTACAGGCGTGGCTGAGAACTGCTTACAATCCTGCGCGACACCCACTGGACAGTATAGTTACCCTACCTGCTCCCGTACTTCGTACCTGGTCTGGTGGACTCAGGAGGATGTGGTTTGCACAGGGGTCCCCTTCGAAAAACAGCCCCCGCTGATACAGCTAGTGACGGATGCTTCAGACCCGGGGTGGGGAGCACACTTGGGGTCTATGAGGACTCAAGGTCTATGGTCTGTGAGGGAAAAACCCCTACACATCAATGTCAAGGAACTCCATGCAATCAAATTGGCATGCCAGGCCTTCCTACCGCTGATAGAGAACAAGTCGGTGGAGGTTCTAACCGACAATACCTCGGCCATGTATTATGTCAACAGGCAGTGGGGAGCTCGTTCTTCCCTGCTTTGCAGAGAGGCCACCAACCTCTGGGAACTTTGTATACAGAAAAACATTTTGTTACAAGCTACCTACCTGCCGGGGTCCAGGAACAACTTAGCAGACGAGCTCAGCCGCTCGTTCCAAATCCACGAATGGATGCTGAGGGGAGAGATCCTGGAGGGAGTTTTCCGGAGATGGGGTTATCCCCTTCTGGACCTATTTGCCTCCAGGCACAATGCCCAGTGCAGGAGCTACTGCTCCCTCAGGGGGCAGGGGCCCAACTCCCTAGGGGACGCTCTCCACATTCCCTGGCCCAGTCGTCTGCTGTATGCGTTCCCTCCCCTTCCATTAATACATGACGCGTTGATCAGGGTCAGGAGGTTCAGGGCTGCAGTCATAATGATAGCACCATGGTGGCCGAGACAGCACTGGTTCTCAACCCTCAGGGAGTTGTCCACAGTAGACCCACTACCATTGCCTTTAGTCCCAGACCTGCTGACTCAAGGTCTGGGTCAGGGGACACTATGCCACCTGAACCTAGGCTCTCTCCACCTCATGGCGTGGAACCTGAATGGCTCTCTGCCATAGAGCGTAACTGCTCTCAGGAGGTGCAGAAAGTCCTATTGGAGAGCAGGAAACCTTCTACCAGAGCCCTCTATGAAGCGAAATGGAGGAGGTTCGCACTTTGGGCGCAACAAAGGGGTTCACATCCGCTTACAGCAAGTGTTTCTCTAATATTGGACTACCTGCTGCACCTTAGACAACAAGGCCTTGCCGCATCCTCCCTACAGGTCCTTTAGCAGCAATTTCGGCCTTCCACCCAGGCAAGGGGGAAAGGTCGGTGTTTGCCCATAAAATGACAAAGTGGTTCTTGAAGGGGGTCAATAGACTGATGCCACAGGTGCATCCCCCCATCCCGCCTTGGGACCTGAATTTGGTACTGACAGGACTGATGAAATCACCCTTTGAGGCTCTGGCCTCCTGCTTGCTAAAGCACCTGTCATGGAAAGTGGCATTTTTAGTGGCAATCACATCCGCCAGGAGGGTGTCGGAGTTACGGGCCCTTACTTCAGACCCTCCATACGCTGTTTTTTTCAAGGACAAGGTCAGGCTCCGCCCTCACCCAGCCTTCCTCCCTAAGGTCGTCTCCAATTTCCATATGACATTTATTTACCGGTGTTTTTTCTCAAACCACACTCCACACCTAGGGAGCAGGCTTTGCATTGCCTGGATGTCCGGAGGGCTGTTGCCTTTTACATTGACAGAATGAGAGACTTTCGAAAGTCATCACAGCTCTTTATTTCATTCACGGAACGCATGAGGGGAGTGCCTGTGTCAGCACAGTGTTTATCGTCATGGATCACTGCCTGTATTACTGAATGTTACCATGGCCAGGGAAAACCCCCTCCGCGGTTGAGAGCCCACTCCACGCGGGCACAGGCTGTGTCCATAGCATTTCTGGCTCAAGTACCTATCTACATTTGTAGAGCAGCCATGTGGTCTTCTGTCCATACCTTCTCTGAGCACTACGCCATCACACAACAGGCGAGAGCAGACGCATCGGTGGGTAGAGCAGTGCTGCTGTCTGTGGAGAAATAGGTAAGATTACTTTCCGACCCCACCGCCAGAGGAAACAGCTTGGGAATCACCTAATTGGAATGGACATGAGCAAGCACTCGAAGAAGAAGAAGAGGTTACTTACCTCGTAACTGTAGTTCTTCGAGATGTGTTGCTCATGTCCATTCCAAATCCCACCTGCCTCCCTTTCGTCGGAGAATTTCGGAAAGAAGGAACTGAGGTGGTGGAGGGCCAGCAGGGATTTATATGCGCTGTTATACTGGCGCCACTCCAGGGGGCTCCCTGCTGGCCCTAAGGTACTGCTGAGGAAAAAAGCGCCGAGATCCGTGCATGCGGTGTGCACACACCTTATTGGAACGGACATGAGTAACACATCTCAAAGAACTACAGTTACAAGGTAAGAAACCTCTTCTTTTGGGTCAGCATTCAACTTCCTGTCCTGCTTTAATCCATCTGGCTAGCTTGCTTCTCTAGCAGGCCTGGCAGCATGGGGGCAGCTCAAAACTCACTCCCATAATGACTGAAGCTGCATATGACTGCCAGTTTCCAAGCTTTAGTTTAGCAACACTTTTTTGTTCAATAAACTCTTCATTCTTAGCATTAGCCATAAGTTTTAAAGAAAAATCATTTTTTTCTAATATAGGGCTCTGGGGCCATCTGATGTATCCTGTCAAAACCAACATTGTGGTGAATGGGGGGATACTATCCTTTTCTGGAGATCCCAACTAGTCAGTAAACAAAATTGCCTGTAAGAGTTAAACCGAGAGACAGTGGGTCTTTAGGGGTACATCTACACAGCAACGTTATTTCGGAATAACTGATGTTATAACACAGTGCATGTCTACACTACAAGCCTTTATTTCGAAATAATGTTGAGCTGGAGGACTTCTTACTCTGACTCATGGTAACCCTCATGTCACAAGAAGTAAGGGAAGTTGAAGGAAAAATGTTTTTCCTTCGACTTCCTGCTGTGTAGACAGCGCCAAAAACTGAATTAAGCTATTTTGACTTCAATTATGCAATTGTCATAGCTGAAGTTGCATAGCTTAATTCAACTTTAGCCCCACGGTGTAGACCGTGGGAGTCTCCAAGAAGTGGTGGCAGGGAGCCTATGAAAACGGTGGGTTTTTTTGTGTTTTGTTTTTTAATTAAATAGCAGGACCCTCCTGCTGCAGCCTTTGCATGAGCAGAGGAGAGTTGAGAGACATGAATTGAGCCAGGAACAAGGCATGGAGTTTTCAGCAATATCTATCTGTAAAGGCTGTTTCCCATTCTGGCACTTTGAGTGCAGAAGGTGGAAGCCCACAAGAGACCTTACAAATACCTTGCTGCTAGGTAGAGGCTTCTGTTTCAAAAACTACCCAAGGTCACAGATTCCCTGACCTTGGGACGTATGCTACCACCACCCAAGTGGGGAAGGGAGGCAGACACCTTTCTTCTTAAACCCAGGAAGATTCACTTGGGAACTTCTTCCAAAGGGGTACCCCAAGCTCTTTTACCACAAGAGAGCTTGAAAAAAATCCCAGCAATCTGATAGCTGAGTTATCAGTGTTAGGCATGCATACACAGACCTCCTGTGTCCTTCCAGGACACAAGAATCAGATCAGTCTTTTAAAAGTGATTTTATCAATAAAACAAAAAGATACACTTGGTAAAGCATACTTGATTGCTAGGCGTTAGAATAATTGTGAAAAACCTGATAAAAGCACGGAGACTTGCTTCCCTGGGATTCAGCTTTAGTTACAGTGAAGGGGGTGGTGTGGCACATGGACTCAGCACAGAGTGTAGTAAGATGAGGGCCCAGGTATCAGGCCATTTTCTGGCTGCTGTCTGGCAATATTCTTGCTATCATCTGGCTGCTCTCTGGATATCTTTGAGTGGCTGTCATTCTCACACACACACACACTGTCCTGACCCAACATGGGGAATTAGTACTGCTTGAAAGTGGGTTCTTTTTAGTTATTGACTGGTGTGTGCATTTCATAACTTGCATTTCTCTTATGCTTAAATTTAATTCTTTGAGAACTGAGTTCTAAAATTCCTAACCTGTCATGTCCAGATGGTGGTTGTGGTCCTAGAGGTAGGTGGCTGGCATGTCTCTGCAGCCTCTGGGAGGGTCAGCACAGGGGGGTCTCCATGTGCTGTCCTTGCCTTCAGACAATGCTCCTGCAGCTCCCATTGATCAGTGATGGAGAACTGTGGCCAGTAGAGGCTGTGGGGTCAGGGCCTGTTGTGGACGAGGGGTAGTGCATGGAGCCACTGCTATGCATGCCAGGTGCTTTTGGGAGTGGGGCGGGGCAGGAGTGGGCCTCCCTTGACTGTGTTGCTGGCTGTCCCACTGCTCCCAGGGTTGGTGGGGCTTGAACCCACCACCACCCTGCACTCCCCTATCCCCTGGGCCACTCCAGAACCCACCCTTCCTCTCTTCTGTCAGCAGGTCCCTTATCTTGCCTTCCTAATGCAGGAGCCAGGTGCATCCCTGGGGCAGCTGGTGTTGGCTGTCTGGCCGCTCTCGGGAGGGGTGGGGGTGGAGGGACTCAAGCCCCCACCCCTGTGCTCCTCAAGTAAATGCCCTATTCCCTAGGGCACTCCAGAACCCATCCCTCCTCTCTCTGTTCAGGGAGTCCCCTCCCATACTCTAAACCCCTTGGCCCAAGACCAGAGCCTGCACCCTAACTCCCTACCCCAGCCTGGTGAAAATGAATGAGATCTGGGGAGGAAGGGAAATGGAGTGAGCATGGTGAGGCCTCGGCGAAGGGGTGGAGCAGGGTGAGGCCTCAAAGAAGGGGCAGAAAGGAAGCCAGGCCAGGGTATTTGGAGTTAAGGTAGATCTTAAATTGAAAAACCGATCTTGTGGCTAAAAAGATTGGAGACCACTGCTCTAACCCTAATCCCGCCCCCCCAAACCTAAAACTAACCCTAACACAGTGGACACCAACCAGTAGATCAAGATCAACTGGTAGAACTTGGAGCCTCTGACAGGTTAATCCTAACTGGTTTGGCCAAGAGGCTATCAAGGGCTGGTGCTTCAGCTGCCCCTCCCCTCACTGCTGCACATCTCCTGCCTTGGAACTGTCTCCTCTGGAGCCTCCTGCTTTCTGTACAAGGCAGGGGAGAGAGAAGGGGTGCTGATGTCAAGGGGCCCCCTCTCCCACTCTGCATCCTAGTTTTAAATGGGAACACAGTTGTGCATCTTAGTTAAGCGAAAGAGTTAACAGGGGTGTAGAAGTTCACAGCCTTACAGCTTTTAAAACAACTCTGATGTTGATTGTTGTTTCCAATGTACTAATTGGTCGCTCTAGCTGTCAGCTGGCGCTCTAAACTTCTAGAGGACAAAAATGTGATCCAGTATTGTTTCTGGCATGGACTAGGGGATAGGGCATTCACCTGGGGAGCACAGGGTGGTGGGTTGGAGTCCAGCCCCCCCTTGGAAGCTCAAGTCCTGCCCTGCCCTGTCTCCTTTCTGCTCCCTCCCCTCCCCAGCCCCCCTGGGAGCAGCCAGACAGCCAGCACAGAATAAGGGACTTGCTGAAGGTAGGGAGGGTGGAGTGAGGGCTCCAGTGAGCTCATGGTTAGGGCTTCAGCCTCTGGAGCACAGGGTGGTGGGCTTGATCCTGTCTCCCCTTCATCCACCCTGGAAGTGGCAGGACAGCGGGACACAGCTGCCCCAGGGATGGAGCTGGCTCCCTCATTAAGCAAGCAAGATAAGGGACCATCTGAAGGTTGGTTGGTGGGGTGGGGTCTGTCATGGTTCAGGGGGCTAAAGCATTCCCTGGGGAGCATAGGGAGGTGGGCTCAAGTCCTGTCAACCATGGGAGCAGCGGGACAGCCAACACTGGAGCAGAAGAGCAAAGGCAAGCTTACCCACCACTCCCAAAAGCAGTGGGCATGTACAGCAGAGGCTCCAGGTGCAGCAGCTCTCATTGATCCACAGGCCCCAACCCCACTGGCCATAGTTCTTCATTACCAATCAATGGGAGCTGCAGGCCAGGGAGGGGATGTGGCAGGAATTTGCCTCCTCCTACTTCCTGTGATTCCCTCCACCTGGCTATGTATGAACATGCAAGAAGGTCAAATGCTATTAGGTCAGAATTCTTCACACATGGGTCATTTTTCATGCTCACTTTGCACAGGCACCATAAGTGTAAGTCAGTGAAGCCTCAGGTCCAATGTTTCACCATAAGGTATCATTAGCTACCTTAGCTCACTCACCTCTCCCTGCTGCAGCTGCAATATCTCCCTTCTCAAAGCCTGCTTGAAAATCCTTCCCTACATCAGCGACCCTCCAGGGGAGGAGATGCAGTGATGCATAGGTAGGTATATTTTTCTTTACTCATGTGGGGCCTCAGCCACAAAGTTTGACTCCAGATCTGAATATCTGGAAACGTCAAGAATATTTGGAGCTGGATTGTTGGTTTGGGTTGTCTGCTTTTTATTGTTTCACCTCAGCATATTCCTAGAGCAGTGGTCACCAACCAGTAGATGGGGATTTACCAGTAGATCTTGAGGCCTCTGACAGGTGATCCTGACTGGTTTGGCCGGGAACCTATCAAGTGCTGGAACTTCAGTTGCTCTTCTACCCACTGTCATGCTGCTCCTGCTCTCTGCCTTGAAGTGCCCCTTTGGAGGCCTCCTGCTTGCTGTGCAGGGTGTGGGATGGGAGAAGAGGGGAGGTGCTTATGTCAGGGTGTCCTTCCTCCCTCCACTCCTGTACCCTGTCTCCACACAGAGAGAAGGGAATGGAGGGAGCTTGGCAATGCACATCTCTGTCACTCCCACAAACACATTGTCCTGACCCAAAATGTACATGGGGAATTAGTACTGCTTGCAAAGTGGGTTGTTTTTAGTTTTTAACTGGTGTGTGCATTTCATAATGTGTATTTCTCTTATGCTTAAATTTAATTCTTTGAGAAGTGAGTTCTAAAATGTCTACCCTGTCTTGTTGAGAGTTATTGTCCTGATGGTGGTTGTGGTCCTGGAGGTGGCTGGCATGTCCCAATAGCCCCTGGGAGGGTCAGCACAGGGGGGTCTCCATGTGCTGTCCTTGCCTGCAGATGCTGCTCCCATGGGTGAAGAATTGTAGCCAGTGGAGGCAGAGCCCTGTTGTGGATGGGGGCAACGGGCGCCACTGCTATTCATGCCAGGTACTTTCAGGGGGTGGTGGGGGTAGACCTGCCTTGACTCTGCTGCTGGCTATCCCACTGCTTCCAGGGTTGGTGGGGCTTGAACCTGCCATCCTGCATCCTCAGGGGAGTGCCCTACCCCCAGGCCACTCCAGAACCCACCCTACCTCTCTTCTTTCTGCAGGTCCCTTATCTTGCCTTCCCAATGCACTGGCACTGGTTGGTACAAAACATGCACTATTTTGTGGGTGGGGAGCGTTAAAAAATAATTTGCTTGGATTCAGGGATTTGGCTGAAAGGGGATATGCACACAGTGAGCAGGAACACAGGCTGCGCAGGGAGGAGATGAGAGCAATCGTGGGAAAAGGCTGGGACGCTATTTCCTCCGTAAGTGAAAGCATCGTAGAAGAAGGCCCATTTCCATGACTGAAAATATACAACTTATTATTGTTAAGTGACATGCTGATTAAAAAATAGCATAAATGAACCATTGTACTCACCGACTTCATTTAATGGGACTTTCACATTTCTTTGAAGTTACATCATAACTGGTCAAATCCAGCTTCATCCACGCATTCGGTCAATCTTATGGCTGGGGATGTGAGTCAGGGTTGGAGTGTATGAGGGGCTCAGGGCAGGGTTGTTGGGTATATCATGGACTCGGGGCACAGGCTTGGGGTGGGGGGGGGGCTCAGAAGAGTTATGGCAGGGGGCTGGGGATGTGGGGGTGTGGGAGCCAGGGTTGGGGTGTGTGGGCAGTGCAGAAGTCAGGGCAGAGTGCTGGGGGGGGGGAAATTAAAGATGGAGGGGGCCACTGGGGCTAGATTACTTCACCTGGCCAGTGCTGGGCTGCTGCACCCAGGAAGCAGTGACTGGACAAGGGACCAAGCCAGGATCACCGCAGCCATACCATAGCCCCCCCCCCCTTGGAACCATGCCACAGCAGGAGGGGCGACTGCCACCAGTCTTTCCTGCGGCCAGATTGGGGGGGGGGCTGGACCACAGAACCGACCCCAGGATCAGGGCAGGGGACAGGACGCTGTGTCCAGATGTGGGCTGGGTCTTGTTGGCTAGGCAACCACAGGAACAGCTACACTGCAGCTACAGGCAGCCATCATGTGAATAACCCCGGCCACAGCACCAGCCCTGAGGAATAACTGTGCCTGGGTCCAGGGCCAAATGATGGCTGGGTGATCCTAGCCCTCTGATGGCCACATTCTGGTCATGGACCACTTGATACGTTCCTTTGAAACAGCTGGCATTGGCTGTTTTGGAAGTCAGGCTACAGAGCTACATGTAGTCATTGGCCTAACCCAGTGATCTCCAACGGTTTTAAGCACAAAAATCACTTTTTTAAATTTGTCAGTACAGGATCTACCTCAGCTCCAAATAACCTGCCCGTCTTCGAAGCCCTGCCCCTGCACCACCCCTTTGCCAAAGCCCTGCCCTCCTCACTCTGCAATGATGGGGGTACAGGGGAGAGAGAATGCCCCCCTGCCTCTGTCTCCCCCACCCTGCACAACAAGCAGAAGGCTCCCGGGGGCAGTTCTGAGTGTATGGTCAGGAACAGCAGGACACTGGAAGGGAGGGACAGCTGAAGTGCCTCACAGCCAAACCAGGCAGGATCACCTGTCAGAGGCGCCAAGAGCTACCAGTAGATCCTGATCTACTGGTTGGTGCCCACAGGCCAGTTACATGGCTTTTCCCCCGAACGAGTTCCTGACTGTTTTCGTGACATTTCTCTTTTATCCTGACTTTTTTTCAACTTTTTTTCTGAATTTCTCCCCAACTTTTTTCATGGCTTGTGGCTCAACTTTTCCCCGCCTCCTTACCAACTTTTCCTCACCTATTTCTCAACTGTCAGCAAGTCTTCTAACACTGTCCAGTTTAGGGCTCTGCCACTTTTCTCCATCAAGTGCAACATGCAGGAAATATCCCTTAAAACAAGCATAAGGGCTAAGGACGCGACAAGAAATTGCATAGCTCACGAGCGCTCTAAATTATGATAGACATGCTTTTGTCACCTGTCCGCTCATGTTATACTCAAGTGTAGACTCTGCATATCGTTTCTGTATAGCGTCTGAGACCCAAAATTTAAGTGACTAGTCTTGCTAAGTGCTGATAGTCTGCAGTGATCCGAAAGTCTCCTCACATTTGGTTCACCGTGCCACCACTTTCAGCAAAAATTCATGCTTCATAGCTCCCGTTAACCAATTGTGACATGGTTAAAAGTAATAGTGAATCCTGAGATGTCACATATGAACCATTTTTAAACAGCAAATCTCACCCCCCCGCTTTATATTTCTGGCATTCTTAAATTATGAATTTCCTCACCGTATTTCCGCTAATACATTTTCGAGTAAGACTCCCAGCGCTGTTATAGTACATTTTGGCTTGGAATTAGTGCTCCAAATCTGATTTACAACAATTCCTCTCTTTAAGTGGCGAAGGCAACTAACTCCTATGGGGTAGGATAGCTATGACAGAGAGCGAGATGGAAACCCTATAGTGATAACTGAATGGGGAGCTCGAGCGAGTCTTCTAGAGTGTTGTAGGTTATCTAGCAGGCGTTGAAATTAACTGTGATGCCAGTGAAGCCTTTCTTCAAAAGTAAAGCATATGAGGATTAGAAAGGACTAGCGCAGTGCTGTAACTCAAGTAGGCTAAAATGCTTCTAAACCTTTCGCAATCTATTTTATACAGCCGATTTTTCTTCACGTTCCACAGGCACAGACAATCACAATTACAGATCTGTATAGCGCATTCCTAAACCCATCCAGCTACGAGCTACATCTTTAAGGGGCTACTAGTCGATTTGGGGTTTTTTAATGAATTTTTTTCCCAAACTTTAGATTTGCGCGTGGCGTCTGCTGTAAAATGTGTAGTAGCGGGCGTATCTCAGCGCTGAAACAAGAGAAGTAGTCCTTAAAACAAATTCAAAATGAATGTAACCAAACTTGTCGAGAGTTGTAAAAGATGGCATATCGCTCTAATTCTGATTTAGAAAAGAGCGACAGATTCTGCAATGATCACAACGTTCGCTAATGTCTCCGTTTCAGTTCTCCGCCTCACGCTCTATAGCGCTTATAAACGCTACAATCTCAATTTCAGCTCGCCACCACTTTGTGAAACTGCGCAACAAGTTCAACTCCCCAGTACATTCTGCCTCGTGTCCGGCTATCCGCGCTTTTTCTACCTCTCGGGTGGCTGCTCTACAAAACCAGTTTGGCTTACTGTGAGGGGGTTTTTTTGTTTTTGTTTTTTTTTTTGTAGAGAAAAAGCTAAAATTAATCGTACTGCGCCATTTCTGACCTAGAAACGGAGCCATGTTCGAAAAGTTGCCTCCCATTACAATTTCAGTTATTAGCCTTAATGCTGAATTAGCTGAAATGCCTCTCAAACGCATTCCACAGTAACAGTAACATTGTATTAAAGTTGCTATCCCTTTTCTACAGCAGTATGGCTCCTAATATGAGTTATCATTGACTTATCCGCTTTTTTTGGTGCCGAAGGCTGCTCTTCCCTATGAAGAAGCAATATAATGATAGAGTGAAGTAGCTGCAGCTGTAGGGCTACCCAGCCAAATGCCTGCAGAGAAGTTTTTTTTAGTTTACACTTGTGCGTTATAGAGCCTGTGAAAAGGCTGCAGTTCAGCTCTGGGCCCAGACCCGTCATTTAGATGTGAGTGTATTTTTACTTTGCCAAGAGTTTCTAAAGAGCCATGCAAAGCTAGCTAAGTCAGATGGTTAGCGAACGATACAGACGGAGCGCGTGAGCTAGCGAGGTCTTGTCACCTGTGATGTCAAAAGCAGTGTTGTCAAACATGTCACACTTGTGATGGGAACGATAAAGCATGCTGAGTAGTTGTAGCACTTGGCCGAGAATTGAAAACAAGCTGTCAGAAGAGGTTACAACACCTTTAGCTATCCAGGATATGTCACTGTTCTCTAAATCACCATTGGAGGAATACGCTAGTTTTCCACAAGGCTGGACATTTTTTTAAGGGAACGTCTCTAACCTGAGAACGGTTTTTACCGCCTTCGCCAACTATGCTAATTTACATATAGGCCACAACCGGCTTACAGGAGATAGTCGGCAGTCTGTTGTTCCGCCACACAGTAGTGGTGAACGGAAAGCGAGACGTTCGATGCCGTTCAGATAATTTCAGAACAAGTCACGGTTGTCTAAATAAGCGATAGAGCACTATGACACCGTTAAGTGTTCTCGACCAGTCAGATGGGGTTTTTTTTTTTTTTTTTTTACCTCTATTTGTTATACGCTCTGATACCTGTTATTTAGAACCTAGTCAAATCTAATTTTGACATTAAACCGTGTTTTCCTCTCACCTTCATCACTGAAACGCTGAAACTGGATCAGCATTATTAATGGATAGCGATTTGGCTACCGATAAGTAGTTGAGCCTCTCGCTCACTGAGCTATCGGTCGTTTAGGTCGAACGCGTGATACGCGAAGCGTTGTCAGGATTTTTGCGGCACGTACACAGCGGCGGAGCCATCCCAGCCTTTTAGAACACAGGAGCCCATTTCACGCTTTTCTAAATCAGACTTGGCGCTCTATGACACCATTAAAGTTCGCGACAAGCCACTTCACAGCTCAAACTCAAAGCGGCTCGCGGTAGGTTTTTTTCGTATATGAGGCCCATTCTAACATAAGTTTTTACATCAGTCACCTGTTTCCCTGCCTAGTCGGAGAGATTTGCTGCAGAAAGGGTGATACTGTATTAGAGCGGAGCCAGGACAGCTCTGTGACAACACGCGCCAACAAACGTCACATTTAATTTAGTCGTGCGCAAAAACTCGTTAAAGAAGTGCTGAACTTGGCTCAGACATGAATGAATATGTGACCTGTCCTAGCAAGGTAGCCAGACTACCTTGAAAATGTCAGTGAGCTAACAGCGCGTGACCCTTTTAGGTGCACTGTTACTCATACGCGAAAGAAGCTGGCAGGGTGGTGGCTTGAAACCAACTGTACAAACATTTCACAGTTGATTTGAAGGCATATGTGTGTGGCAGGATGAAAGGTATACGGGGCATAGTGCCGGAGGAGTGACAGCGAGACGTTATATGCCGTCATATCACTTTTTCCTCAGTCAACACTGGAGCAGTATGACATCTATTTCGGTTTCCCCACGTGTCCGCTCACATCTCAAATTCGTTTGTGAGGTCGTTTAAAAAACCCGCTTCAATTTTCGCCGGATTTGAGCTAGATGAGCGGGCTTCGCAGCATTCGGCAAGCTCACCTCTCACTTGACTCAGAGATGAGTTACAACCACTCCGGGGGACGCGTGGTTTAGCAATTGCCACGGAACACTGCACTTGGTCAGACATCAGGGAGCTGCAGGTCACAAATCCTAACGCGCTAGTAAAACATTGTTTAAGATGATCAGTCCGATGCAAGCTGGTGGCTACTTTCTTTAAAATGGCTCATGCGCGAAGGCAGACGTCAGAATTTGTGTCTATTTGGTACACACATGACACTACTGTTTTAAAGTGGACACGTCGACCTTTACGTACGCAGTGATGGAGAAATGAGCGTTGCAGACCATGGCATCGTTTTCTAAATCAGAATTAAAGCAATAGCATACCTTCTACAGGGCTAGACAATTTGGTCACAGCTCAAAGTCAGTTATGAACGCGTCTAAAGTAACATTTTGCTTTTTCAGAGCGGAGTTGCAACGGCTGTGATACTATTTTGCACCCTTCGGCAAGTATGCTCACATCTAGCTTTCCGGTCTGCCGCTTCCTGCAGAATGTTTACTTGACTTGCAACTGCGTTTCTAACAACGCTGTGCCAGACAAGTTGTGCAGCACGCATTAAACTTTGAGTTTTCAAAAGAAAAAAAAATTAAACAAACGCTGCAGATGGGATAGCCACGAATAGTCGCCAAGTGACAAATTTCCTCTAGCTAGCTGACGAGCAACAAGACTCTCAGTGAGCTTTCCTGTAGAAAGTGAGGCAGACTGTGCCATTCACAAATGAGCTATGCAGCACGATCTGTTTTATATAGCCAATGGCGGAAAATTAAATAGCACAAGGTAGAGATGATTGAAGCAAATGTCACGGTTTCTAAATCATGCTTGAACCAATACGCCACCTTTTACAGTTATCGCCATGTACGGGCACAGCTCAAATACGTTTGTGAGGCTGGTTTAAGAAAGGGTTTCAGTTCTTAGGCACACCCGCTATCAAACTTTCGGAACATAGGCTCACCTCTGAACGGCTACAAAATCTAGCGTATAGCTGAGTTACACCAAGGCTGTGACAAGTTGTACAGAGCTCAAGAAGACATAGTCATAACTGTAGTCGCAAATCCTCGTTTACAGAACCGGTGCACGTAGGTCAGACATGAGGGAACTGCAGAGAAAGGCACGCTAAGGTAGCGCACTTGCAAAACTAAGTGTTCTTTTTGCAACTTGGTAGCAAAGCGGTCACAATGGCGGAGAACTGAAACCGAGACGTTAGCGACCTGTGCTACCTTCAGGCCGTCATGTAGGAATTGAAGCATTATGGCATGTGTTACACTTCCCAGGATAGCTGGTCATTGGTCAAATGCCTTCTTTTGCTTTCGGGCAGCGACATTTGCAACCAAACCACTTAGTCACCGATTTACTCTTGCATCAACGCTGAATTGCAAAAGACCTGTGACACGATGCAGAGCACTAAAGTCAAAAGGGCACAAGACTGACGAGCGAGACATGCATAAAATACAACGTCCTAGCTAGCCATAATACTGTCAAAATACTAGTTAGCTAATAGACGAGTGGGCGACAAACGGTGTCAGCAATGCCATAAAAGCATTTTAGCCGCTCTGAGTTACTTCGCTAGGCCTTGCTAAGCCGCATGTACTTTACTTTTTGAAAGCAAGCTTCACTAGCATCACAGTTGAATTATACGCCTGCTAGATTAGCTACAACACTCCGAAAGACTCTATCGCGCTTCCTAGTGTGCCATCAAGATAGGTTTTTCTATTTCGTTCTCTGTCACACCTCTTGGACCTCAAAGCCTAAAAGAGAGGCATGTTTCACTAGTCTAAAAGAGAGAAACGTTTGTTCCTCCATCAGCTATGGCGCACTCGTTCCAAGCCAGAATTTAGCTTAACAGCACTGGTAGCCTTGCAGGAAAATGTATTAGCGGACATATAGTGAGGCCAGGAATCTGATTCCTAGATTAAGAATGCCAGAAATAGAAAGGGGGGGGGGGGGGGGGGGGGAAAACCGAGGTTTGCTGTGGAAAAAAATGGCTCATACGTGAGCATCGGCTCATACGTGAACATCAGGCTTCATTATTACTTTTAACCATGTCTCACTTGGTTAACTGGCGCTATGACGCATGACTTTTGTTGAAATTGGTGGCACGGTGAAACTGAGATATGAAAAGACTTTCGGGTAATTGTAGAACACCAGCCCTAAGCAAGAGTAGTCACAGTTAAATTTTGGCTCTCAGAAGCTATACAGAAATCTCTATGCAGAGTCTGCCCTTGAGTATAACATGAGCGGACAGTGAGAACAGAATGGCGATCATAATGTAGAGCGGTCGTGAGATATGAGCGATCCTTCGACTCACACTTGTTTTAAAGGCTATTTCCGGCATGTTGCGCTTGATGTAGAAAAGTGGCAGCGCCCTAAAATGGAGATTGTTAGACGGTTGTGACAGGTGCTGAACCGTTCACTGTGGGCTAAAGATGAAATCATGCAATAACGACACCTTTAACACCTCATGTCAAATGGGGGAGAGGGAATTCGAATTTCTTTTTCTAAAATCATTTTAAGTCTCTTTTCTTATAGCGGAGCAGTCGACAGGTATCCTCACATGTAAACTCCAGCTTCCATCCCAAACACCTTTCTCGGTTTATTGTATACAGCCAAACGCTAAGATGCAACCGGATTTGCTCAGATTCCACAGACACACACCTACATGCGCTTTATTGAGCATTCCTAAAATTGAACTGCCCAGCTGGAGAAGTTAAAAAAAACCATATTGACAGGGCCAAAAAAAATACCGAGAGAGAGAGAGAGAGAGAGAGAGAGAGAGAGAGAGACCCAAAAGGAAAAATAGCAGCATTTCACCTACAGACCACAACTCAGACTCCTGCAGCGCATTATACACAGTCTACAACCCAACTTGAAAAACGTGCCCTCACTCGCAGAGACCTTGCGAGGAAAGCCTATTCTCGCTACGGACACGCCAGCCCCCCCCCCGGCCAACTTGAAACAAATTCTTGTTTCACACAACTACATCATAAGACTCCAGGACCCCAGCCCTGCAAGCAACCGCGGCGCCAACGGTAACCACATAGCTATACAAGCAAAGTCATCACTGGAGCCAACAACATAAGCTACCAAAGGAAAAGGTCTGCACGTCCAGTAGTTTGCCCTATGCCATCAAATGTGCCACACTGCACCTTTTTACTAGGTGTAAAAAGTGTTAAAATACAAGAAGTTTGATTTTTCTGCGGTTAGCAGAACATCTCAATTTCAGCTCGCCACCACTTTGTGAAACTGCGGAACGTGTTCAAATCTCCCTTACATTCTGCCTCGTGTCCGGCTATCCGCGCTTTTTCTACCTCTCTGGTGGCTGCTCTAAAAAAACCAGTTTGGATTACTGTGAGGTTTTTTTTTTTTAATTTTTGTTTTTGCTTTTTTTTTGTAGAGAAAAAGTTAAAATTAATCGTACTGCTCCATTTCTGACCTAGAAAACGGAGCCATGTTCGAAAAGTTGCCGCCCATTACAATTTCAGTTATTCGCCTTAATGCTGAATTAGCTGAAATGCCTCTCAAAGACATTCCACATTTACAGTAACATTGTATTAAAGTTGCTATCCCTTTTCTACAGCAGTATGGCTCCTAATATGAGTTATCATTGACTTGTCCGCTCTTTTGGTGGCGAAGGCTGCTCTCCCTATGAAGAAGCAATATAATGATAGTGTTGCTGCAGCTGTAGGTCTACCCAGCCAAATGCCTGCAGAGAAGTTTTTTTAAAAAGACACGCTTTGCTTGATTTTTTTTTTTAGTTTACACTTGTGCGTTATAGAACCTGTGAAACGGCTGCAGCTCATCTCTGGGCCCAGACCCGTCATTTAGATGTGAGTGTATTTTCAGATCATGATGGCCACAATGGCGTCAGGTAAAAACGTGTGAGGACCCAAAAATTACTTTGACAAGAGTTTCTAAAGAGCCATGCAAAGAAAGATAGCTGAGAGCTTTCTAGCTAGCTAAGTCGAACAATGCATAGCTAGTCAGATGGTTAGCGAGCGATACAGACGGAGCGCGTGAGCTAGCGAGACCTTGTCACCTGTGATGTCAAAAGTAGTGTTGTCAAACATGTCACACTTGTGATGGGAACGATAAAGCATGCTGAGTAGGTGTAGCACTTGGCCGAGAATTGAAAACAAGCTGTCAGAAGAGGTTACAACACCTTGAGCTATCCAGGACATGTTACTGATGTCTAAATCACCAGTGGAGGAATACGCCACTTCTCCACAAGGCTGGACATTTTTTAAGGGACCGTCTCGAACGTGAGAACGGTTTTTACCGCCTTCGCCAACTATGCTAATTTACATATAGGCCACAACCGGCTTACAGGAGATAGTCGGCAGTCTGTTGTTGCCACACAGTGGTGGTGAACGGAAAGCGAGACGTTTGAAGCCGTTCAGCTAACATCAGAACAAGTTACGGTTGTCTAAATAAGCGTTAGAGCAATATGACACCGTTAAGTGTTCTCGACCAGTCAGTTAGGGGTTTGTTTGTTTTTTTTTTGTACCTCTATTTGTTACACGCTCTGATACCTGTTATTTAGAGCCTAGTCAAATCTAATTTTTTTTTTTTGTTCTAAGACAACGTCTAGAGAAACAGCTTTCTTGGCTCAGCTCTCGATCAAAAAAAAAAAAAAAAAATGGCTTGAACAGGCACTGAGCTATCTGCGAGTGGATCTTTAAGGACGCATATGCGAAACACCGACCGGAGTTGGTTTAAAGAAGAGGTGCGACATGTACCACATTTTGAGCTTAATATAGGCAGTAGCCGAGCTGTTAGCCGTCTTTCTGAGAACTTCGGATCATGGCATTTTTCGTCTAGCTAAGAATTGGAGCGCTAGGACTGACGTATTTCACAGTCTGGTCATGTTGCAGGAGTGCTGCTCTTTTTTTCACGACTGACTTATACGCTCTGATGCACTTTATAGCATTAGGCTCCTAGCTAAATTCGGTCTGCCACACAGAACGATGTTTCATGCATCAGAGCTGAATTACAACAGCTCTGTGACACGTTGTACAGCACACATCGCGACTTATCTGCGCAACATGTGGTACATGTCGCAACTCTTTAAACCAACTCTGGTTGGTGTGTCGCATATGAGTCGTTAAAGATCCACTCGCAGATAGCTCACTGCCTGCTCAAGCTATTTTTTTTTTTTTTTCGCCTATTCGGCAAGCATGCGCACATCTAAATTTTGGTTCTGAGACAATTATCGTGGTTGCTGAGTGTGACGTAGTATGGGTACCTTGCTGGTTGCTATGCTGGGCAGTGGCTTGTCAGTGACCTCCACTGGCTGCTGTCTGCAGCACGACCCAGCAGGGCAGGGGATGTGTCATGCTGCAAGGGGGCTTCGCATCTCGTCAGACAGGTATCGCCCATGGAGCGGAACAATGGAAAGGAAGGGGGCGAGGCCAGACCTAGCTGGGGGCAGGGCTGGAAGTGGGTGAGTTAGTTTTTCTGTCGGGGATCATGGAGGAGACAGCCTAGGCCCGGTTCACGTAACCAGATGACATCTATGCTGTGCTGTATCCTGGAGAAGCAATAAACTCCCTCGATTCTAGTGGTTGGTGGAGTCTGTCCATGCCATTACGGGGGGACCCACTGAGTAACAGCAAGCCTGAGCTAAGTGATACAGTACTCACCCAGAAACGGCCATTAAACCGTGTTTTCCTCACACCTTCATCACAGAAACGCTGAAAGTGGATCAGCATTATTAATGGATAGCGATTTGGCTACCGATAAGTAGTTGAGCCTCTCGCTCACTGAGCTATCGGCCACTGAAACGTTTAGCTCGAAAGCGTGATACGCGAAGCGTTGTCAGGATTTTTGCGGCACGTACACAGCGGCGGCGCAGACCCAGCCTTTAGAACACTGCAGCTCATTTCACGCTTTTCTAAATCAGACTTGGCGCTCTATGACACCAATAAACTTCGCGCCAAGCCACTTAACAGCTCAAACTCAAAGCGGCTCGCGGTAGGTTTTTTCCGTATATGAGGCCCATTCTAGCATAAGTTTCTATATCAGTCACCTGTTTCCCTTCCTAGTCGGAGAGATTTGCTGCAGAAAGGGTGATACTGTATTAGAGCGGAGCCAGGACAGCTCTGTGACAACACGCGCCAACAAACGTCACATTTAATTTAGTCGTGCGCAAAAACTCGTTAAAGAAGTGCTGAACTTGGCTCAGACATGAATGAATATGTGACCTGTCCTAGCAAGGTAGCCAGACTACCTTGAAAATGTCAGTGAGCTAACAGCGCGTGACCCTTTTAGGTGCACTGTTACTCATACGCGAAAGAAGCTGGCAGGGTGGTGGCTTGAAACCAACTGTACAAACATTTCACAGTTGATTTGAAGGCATATGTGTGTGTGGCAGGATGAAAGGTATACGGGGCATAGTGCCGGAGGAGTGACAGCGAGACGTTATATGCCGTCATATCACTTTTTCCTCAGTCAACACTGGAGCAGTATGACATCTATTTCGGTTTCCCCACGTGTCCGCTCACATCTCAAATTCGTTTGTGAGGTCGTTTAAAAAAAACCGCTTCAATTTTCGCCGGATTTGAGCTAGATGAGCGGGCTTCGCAGCATTCGGCAAGCTCACCTCTCACTTGACTCAGAGATGCGTTACAACCACTCTGGGGACGCGTGGTCTAGCAATTGCCACGGAACACTGCACTTGGTCAGACATCAGGGAGCTGCAGATCACAAATCTTAACGCGCTAGTAAAACATTGTTTAAGACGATCAGTCCGATGCAAGCTGGTGGCTACTTTCTTTAAAATGGCTCATGCGCGAAGGCAGACGTCAGAATTTGTGTCTATTTGGTATACACATGACACTACTGTTTTAAAGTTGACACGGCGACCTTTACGTACGCAGTGATGGAGAAATGAGCGTTGCAGACCATGGCATCGTTTTCTAAATCAGAATTAAAGCAATAGCATACCTTCTACAGGGCTAGACAATTTGGTCACAGCTCAAAGTCAGTTATGAACGCGTCTAAAGTAACATTTTGCTTTTTCAGAGCGGAGTTGCAACGGCTGTGATTCTATTTTGCACCCTTCGGCAAGTATGCTCACATCTAGCTTTCCGGTCTGCCGCTTCCTGCAGAATGTTTACTTGACTTGCAACTGCGTTTCTAACAACGCTGTGCCAGACAAGTTGTGCAGCACGCATTAAACTTTGAGTTTTCAAAAGAAAAAAAAAATTAAACAAACGCTGCAGATGGGATAGCCACGAATAGTCGCCAAGTGACAAATTTCCTCTAGCTAGTTGACGAGCAACAAGACTCTCAGTGAGCTTTCCTGTAGAAAGTGAGGCAGACTGTGCCATTCACAAATGAGCTATGCGGCACGTTCTGTTTTATATAGCCAATGGCGGAAAATTAAATAGCACAAGGTAGAGATGATTGTAGCAAACGTCACGGTTTCTAAATCATGCTTGAACCAATACGCCACCTTTTACAGTTATCGCCATGTACGGGCACAGCTCAAATACGTTTGTGAGGCTGGTTTAAGAAAGGGTTTCAGTTCTTAGGCACACCCGCTATGAAACTTTCGGAACATAGGCTCACCTCTGAACGGCTACACAAACTAGAGTATAGCTGAGTTACACCAAGGCTGTGACAAGTTGTACAGCGCTCAAGAAGACATATTCATAACTGTAGTCGCAAATCCTCGTTTACAGAACCGGTGCACGTATGTCAAACATGAGGGAACTGCAGAGAAAAGCACGCTAAGGTAGCGCGCTAGGAAAACTAATATTTCTTTTTGCAACTTGGTAGCAAAGCGGTCACAATGGCGGAGAACTAAAACCGAGACGTTAGCGACCTGTGCCGTCATGTCGGAATTGAAGCATTATGGTATGTGTTACAGTTCCCAGGCTAGCTGGTCATTGGTCAATGCCTTCCTTTGCTTTCGGGCAGCGACATTTGCTACCAAGCCATTTAGTCACCGATCTACTCTTGCATCAGCGCTGAATTGCAAAAGCCCTGTGACACGATGCAGAGAACTAAAGTCTAAACGGCACAAGACTGACGAGCGAGCCATGCATAAAACACCACGTCCTAGCTAGACATAATTCTGTCAAAATATTATTTAGCTACAGACGAGTGGGCGACGAACGGTGTCAGGGTTGGTGTCGATTACGTACCAAAAAGTCACACTTGCATTGACGCTACTCGGCATTCTGATCTTTATGTACACGGTGCAGCCTAGACTTTGTGACGACGGCAGAAAAATGTCACTGTAGTGTGAATTGGCGCAACCTTTCATATAGCTCGACAAGGTTGGACAACGCTCAGTTTCGTTTGTAAGGTAGTTTTTGCTGGGTTTTGTGTCATCTCTTTAACGTCCACCCTGAAGTTTTAGTCAGAATTCGGACGTAGCCTCAAAAAAAATATCTAAAGTTAGTGGCTGAGACACAGTCGCCAGAAACCTTTTGTCATGCATCGGAGGTGAGCTACCGCACTATCGCAATTTTCCAAATAGTCCGCTTTCCCCCTTCCCGCGAATTAGCTAGTTAACGGTCAAGCAAGCGAGCTGTCGGAAAAGTGAAATCCTGCTTGGAGCACTAGTTCTTACGAAATTTCCCTTACTAACGACGGTTCTCTTATTGGCAACTGTATCAGCGAGGACCTACGGTGCGCACGGATTAGTATTGCTCGTTTGCGAATGCCAGTGCTAAAAGAACGAATCCAGCATGTCTGTGGAAAGTAGCTCAGACGCGAGCTATGAGGCGTGTTACTTTTACTTTCAAGCCTAACACATTCGCTTTAAGGGCGAGTTGAACAGGTTGAGCATTTGCACAAAGTGGTGGCGGGCTGAAATTGAGATGCTCTGATAACGGCAGAAAAAAAAAAATCAGACTGCCTGCAATTTGACACATTTGACAGCTAGCGCCAATTTCGTTTGCAGCGTTTATTAGCGCTACAGAGTGCGAGGCGGAGAACTGAAACGGAGACATTAGCGAACGTTGTGAGAACTGCAAAATCTGTCGGTCTTTTCTAAATCACAATTAGAGCCATATGACATCTTTCACAGCTCTCGAGAACTTTGGCCACATTCGTTTGTGAGTTTGTTTTAAGGCGCGCTTCTCTTGTTTCAGCTCTGAGATACGCCCGCTAA
This sequence comes from Pelochelys cantorii, assembly GCA_032595735.1. Lineage (NCBI taxonomy): Eukaryota > Metazoa > Chordata > Testudines > Trionychidae > Pelochelys > Pelochelys cantorii. The sequence goes on along the minus strand of CM064352.1, from coordinate 13,890,827 downwards.
TACACATTTTACAGCAGACGCCATGCGGACATCTACAATTTGGGAAAAAAAATTCCCCAGCTCGACTAGGAGCACCTTAAAGAGTAACACAACTTGTAACTGAATGGGTTTAGGAATGCGCTATACAAGTCCTGTAAGTGTGATTGGCGCTGTCTGTGGAACGTGGAGAAAATCGGCGCTATACAATAGCTTGCGATCGCCATAAAAGCATTTTAGCCGCTCTGATTTACTTCGCTAGGCCTTGCTAAGCCACATGTACTTTACTTTTTGAAGACAAGCTTCACTAGCATCACAGTTGAATTATACGCCTGCTAGGTTAGCTACAACACTCCGAAAGACTCTATCGCGCTCCCTAGTGCGCAATCAAGAGAGGTTTTTCTATTTCGTTCTCTGTCACACTTCTTGTACCTCAAAACCTAAAAGAGAGGCACGTTGCACTAGTCTAAACGAGAGAAACGTTTGTTCCTCCATCAGGAGGACTAGTTCCAAGCCAGAATTTAGCTTAACAGCGCTGGTACCGTTGCAGGAGGTTGGGGAGGGGGGCGGGGGGTGAACCGAGGTTTGCTGTGGAAAGAAATTGGCTCATACATGAGCATCAGGCTTCACTATTACTTTTAACGATGTCTCACGGTTAACTGGCGCTATGACGCATGAGTTTTGTTGAAATTGGTGGCACGGTGAGACTGAGATGTGAAAAGACTTTCGGGTAATTGCAGAAAACCAGCCCTTAGCAAGACTAGTCACACTTAAATTTTGGCTCTCAGAAGCTATACAGAAATTTTATGCAAAGTCTGCACTTGAGTATAACATGAGCGGAGAGGTGACAACAGAATGTAGCTCATAATGTAGAGCGGTCATGAGATATGAGCGATCCTTAGACTTACACTTGTTTTAAAGTCCATTTCCGGCATGTTCCGCTTGATGTAGAAAAGTGGCAGCGCCCTAAAATGGAGGTTGTCAGAAAGCTTGTGACAGCTGCCGAACCGTTCACTGTGGTCTAAAGATGAAGTCCTGCAATAACGACACCTCATGTCAAACGGGGGGGGGAGATTCCAATTTCTTTTTCTAAAATCATTTTAAGTCTCTTTTCTTATCGCGGACCAGTCGACAGGTATGCTCACATGTAAACTGCAGCTTCCATGCCAGACACATTTCTCTGTTTATTGTATACAGCCAAACGCTAAGATACAACCGGATTTGCTCAGATTCCACAGACACACACCTACATGCGCTTTAGTAAACATTCCTAAAATTGAACTGCCCAGCTGGAGAAGTAAAAAAAAAACATATTGACAAGGCCAAAAAAATACCGATACAGACCCATCCTTGAAAAACGATCTCTCACTCGCAGTGACATTGCGACGAAAGCCTATTCTCGCTACGGACACGCCAGCGCCCCCGACCTGAAACAAATTCTTGTTTCACACAACTATATCATAAGACTCCAGGACCCCACCCCTGCAAGCAACCGCGGCGCCAACGCTAACCACATAGCTATACAAGCAAAGTCATCACAGGAGCCAACAACATAAGCTACCAACGCAAAAGGTCTGCACTTCCAGTAATTTGCCTTATCCCATCAAATGCCCCACTGCTCGCTCTCTCTCGCTCTCTCGCTCTCTCTCTCGCTCTCTCTCTCTCTCTCTCTCTCTATATATATATATATATATATATATTATATATATATATATATATATGAGACAAACTCAGCTCTACTTGAACAAACTCAGCTATACCTAAACAGAAACCTGCTGCGGAAAATTTTAATCTTCGTAATCACTGTTTAAAAGCTCTTCATTGGCTGTCTTGTCACAAACCAAACAAACGGTCAAGTCTCACTCCAATGTCTCCGCCTCGCGCTCTGTAGCACTAATAAACGCTGCAAACGAAATTGGCGCTAGCTGTCAAATGTGTCAAATTGCAGGCAGTCTGATTTTTTTTTTTTCCTGCCGTTATCAGAGCATCTCAATTTCAGCCCGCCACCACTTTGTGCAAATGCTCAACCTGTTCAACTCGCCCTTAAAGCGAATGTGTTAGGCTTGAAAGTAAAAGTAACACGCCTCATAGCTCGCGTCTGAGCTACTTTCCACAGACATGCTGGATTCGTTCTTCTAGCACTGGCATTCGCAAACGAGCAATACTAATCCGTGCGCACCGTAGGTCCTCGCTAATTCGCGGGAAGGGGGAAAGCGGACTATTTGGAAAATTGCGATAGTGCGGTAGCTCACCTCCGATGCATGACAAAAGGTTTCTGGCGACTGTGTCTCAGCCACTAACTTTAGATTTTTTTTGAGGCTACGTCCGAATTCTGACTAAAACTTCAGGGTGGACGTTAAAGAGATGACACAAAACCCAGCAAAAACTACCTTACAAACGAAACTGAGCGTTGTCCAACCTTGTCGAGCTATATGAAAGGTTGCGCCAATTCACACTACAGTGACATTTTTCTGCCGTCGTCACAAAATCTAGGCTGCACCGTGTACATAAAGATCAGAATGCCGAGTAGCGTCAATGCAAGTGTGACTTTTTGGTACGTAATCGACACCAACCCTGACACCGTTCGTCGCCCACTCGTCTGTAGCTAAATAATATTTTGACAGAATTATGTCTAGCTAGGACGTGGTGTTTTATGCATGGCTCGCTCGTCAGTCTTGTGCCGTTTAGACTTTAGTTCTCTGCATCGTGTCACAGGGCTTTTGCAATTCAGCGCTGATGCAAGAGTAGATCGGTGACTAAATGGCTTGGTAGCAAATGTCGCTGCCCGAAAGCAAAGGAAGGCATTGACCAATGACCAGCTAGCCTGGGAACTGTAACACATACCATAATGCTTCAATTCCGACATGACGGCACAGGTCGCTAACGTCTCGGTTTTAGTTCTCCGCCATTGTGACCGCTTTGCTACCAAGTTGCAAAAAGAAATATTAGTTTTCCTAGCGCGCTACCTTAGCGTGCTTTTCTCTGCAGTTCCCTCATGTTTGACATACGTGCACCGGTTCTGTAAACGAGGATTTGCGACTACAGTTATGAATATGTCTTCTTGAGCGCTGTACAACTTGTCACAGCCTTGGTGTAACTCAGCTATACTCTAGTTTGTGTAGCCGTTCAGAGGTGAGCCTATGTTCCGAAAGTTTCATAGCGGGTGTGCCTAAGAACTGAAACCCTTTCTTAAACCAGCCTCACAAACGTATTTGAGCTGTGCCCGTACATGGCGATAACTGTAAAAGGTGGCGTATTGGTTCAAGCATGATTTAGAAACCGTGACATTTGCTACAATCATCTCTACCTTGTGCTATTTAATTTTCCGCCATTGGCTATATAAAACAGATCGTGCTGCATAGCTCATTTGTGAATGGCACAGTCTGCCTCACTTTCTACAGGAAAGCTCACTGAGAGTCTTGTTGCTCGTCAGCTAGCTAGAGGAAATTTGTCACTTGGCGACTATTCGTGGCTATCCCATCTGCAGCGTTTGTTTAATTTTTTTTTTTTTTTTGAAAACTCAAAGTTTAATGCGTGCTGCACAACTTGTCTGGCACAGCGTTGTTAGAAACGCAGTTGCAAGTCAAGTAAACATTCTGCAGGAAGCGGCAGACCGGAAAGCTAGATGTGAGCATACTTGCCGAAGGGTGCAAAATAGTATCACAGCCGTTGCAACTCCGCTCTGAAAAAGCAAAATGTTACTTTAGACGCGTTCATAACTGACTTTGAGCTGTGACCAAATTGTCTAGCCCTGTAGAAGGTATGCTATTGCTTTAATTCTGATTTAGAAAACGATGCCATGGTCTGCAACGCTCATTTCTCCATCACTGCGTACGTAAAGGTCGACGTGTCCACTTTAAAACAGTAGTGTCATGTGTGTACCAAATAGACACAAATTCTGACGTCTGCCTTCGCGCATGAGCCATTTTAAAGAAAGTAGCCACCAGCTTGCATCGGACTGATCGTCTTAAACAATGTTTTACTAGCGCGTTAGGATTTGTGACCTGCAGCTCCCTGATGTCTGACCAAGTGCAGTGTTCCGTGGCAATTGCTAAACCACGCGTCCCCAGAGTGGTTGTAACGCATCTCTGAGTCAAGTGAGAGGTGAGCTTGACGAATGCTGCGAAGCCCGCTCATCTAGCTCAAATCCGGCGAAAATTGAAGCGGTTTTTTTTAAACGACCTCACAAACGAATTTGAGATGTGAGCGGACACGTGGGGAAACCGAAATAGATGTCATACTGCTCCAGTGTTGACTGAGGAAAAAGTGATATGAAGGCATATAACGTCTCGCTGTCACTCCTCCGGCACTATGCCCCGTATACCTTTCATCCTGCCACACACATATGCCTTCAAATCAACTGTGAAATGTCTGTACAGTTGGTTTCAAGCCACCACCCTGCCAGCTTCTTTCGCGTATGAGTAACAGTGCACCTAAAAGGGTCACGCGCTGTTAGCTCACTGACATTTTCAAGGTAGTCTGGCTACCTTGCTAGGACAGGTCACATATTCATTCATGTCTGAGCCAAGTTCAGCACTTCTTTAACGAGTTTTTGCGCACGACTAAATTAAATGTGACGTTTGTTGGCGCGTGTTGTCACAGAGCTGTCCTGGCTCCGCTCTAATACAGTATCACCCTTTCTGCAGCAAATCTCTCCGACTAGGAAGGGAAACAGGTGACTGATGTAAAAACTTATGTTAGAATGGGCCTCATATACGAAAAAAACCTACCGCGAGCCGCTTTGAGTTTGAGCTGTGAAGTGGCTTGTCGCGAACTTTAATGGTGTCATAGAGCGCCAAGTCTGATTTAGAAAAGCGTGAAATGAGCTGCAGTGTTCTAAAGGCTGGGTCTGCTCCGCCGCTGTGTACGTGCCGCAAAAATCCTGACAACGCTTCGCGTATCACGCTTTCGAGCTAAACGTTTCAGTGGCCGATAGCTCAGTGAGCGAGAGGCTCAACTACTTATCGGTAGCCAAATCGCTATCCATTAATAATGCTGATCCACTTTCAGCGTTTCTGTGATGAAGGTGTGAGGAAAACACGGTTTAATGGCCGTTTCTGGGTGAGTACTGTATCACTTAGCTCAGGCTTGCTGTTACTCAGTGGGTTCCCCCCGTAATGGCATGGACAGACTCCACCAACCACTAGAATCGAGGGAGTTTATTGCTTCTCCAGGATACAGCACAGCATAGATGTCATCTGGTTACGTGAACCGGGCCTAGGCTGTCTCCTCCATGATCCCCGACAGAAAAACTAACTCACCCACTTCCAGCCCTGCCCCCAGCTAGGTCTGGCCTCGCCCCCTTCCTTTCCATTGTTCCGCTCCATGGGCGATACCTGTCTGACGAGATGCGAAGCCCCCTTGCAGCATGACACATCCCCTGCCCTGCTGGGTCGTGCTGCAGACAGCAGCCAGTGGAGGTCACTGACAAGCCACTGCCCAGCATAGCAACCAGCAAGGTACCCATACTACGTCACACTCAGCAACCACGATAATTGTCTCAGAACCAAAATTTAGATGTGCGCATGCTTGCCGAATAGGCGAAAAAAAAAAAAAAAATAGCTTGAGCAGGCAGTGAGCTATCTGCGAGTGGATCTTTAACGACTCATATGCGACACACCAACCAGAGTTGGTTTAAAGAGTTGCGACATGTACCACATGTTGCGCAGATAAGTCGCGATGTGTGCTGTACAACGTGTCACAGAGCTGTTGTAATTCAGCTCTGATGCATGAAACATCGTTCTGTGTGGCAGACCGAATTTAGCTAGGAGCCTAATGCTACAAAAGTGCATCAGAGCGTATAAGTCAGTCGTGAAAAAAAGAGCAGCACTCCTGCAACATGACCAGACTGTGAAATACGTCAGTCCTAGCGCTCCAATTCTTAGCTAGACGAAAAATGCCATGATCCGAAGTTCTCAGAAAGACGGCTAACAGCTCGGCTACTGCCTATATTAAGCTCAAAATGTGGTACATGTGGCACCTCTTCTTTAAACCAACTCCGGTCGGTGTTTCGCATATGCGTCCTTAAAGAGCCACTCGCAGATAGCTCAGTGCCTGTTCAAGCTATTTTTTTTTTTTTTTTTTTGATCGAGAGCTGAGCCAAGAAAGCTGTTTCTCTAGACGTTGTCTTAGAACAAAAAAAAAAAAAAAAATTAGATTTGACTAGGCTCTAAATAACAGGTATCAGAGCGTGTAACAAATAGAGGTACAAAAAAAAAAAAAAAAACAAACCCCTAACTGACTGGTCGAGAACACTTAATGGTGTCATATTGCTCTAACGCTTATTTAGACAACCGTAACTTGTTCTGATGTTAGCTGAACGGCATCAAACGTCTCGCTTTCCGTTCACCACCACTGTGTGGCGGAACAACAGACTGCCGACTATCTCCTGTAAGCCGGTTGTGGCCTATATGTAAATTAGCATAGTTGGCGAAGGCGGTAAAAACCGTTCTCACGTTCGAGACGGTCCCTTAAAAAATGTCCAGCCTTGTGGAGAAGTGGCGTATTCCTCCACTGGTGATTTAGACATCAGTAACATGTCCTGGATAGCTCAAGGTGTTGTAACCTCTTCTGACAGCTTGTTTTCAATTCTCGGCCAAGTGCTACACCTACTCAGCATGCTTTATCGTTCCCATCACAAGTGTGACATGTTTGACAACACTACTTTTGACATCACAGGTGACAAGGTCTCGCTAGCTCACGCGCTCCGTCTGTATCGCTCGCTAACCATCTGACTAGTTATGCATTGTTCGACTTAGCTAGCTAGAAAGGTCTCATCTATCTTTCTTTGCATGGCTCTTTAGAAACTCTTGTCAAAGTAATTTTTGGGTCCTCACACGTTTTTACCTGACGCCATTGTGGCCATCATGATCTGAAAATACACTCACATCTAAATGACGGGTCTGGGCCCAGAGATGAGCTGCAGCCGTTTCACAGGTTCTATAACGCACAAGTGTAAACTAAAAAAAAAACAAGCAAAGCGTGTCTTTTTAAAAAAACTTCTCTGCAGGCATTTGGCTGGGTAGACCTACAGCTGCAGCAACACTATCATTATATTGCTTCTTCATAGGGAGAGCAGCCTTCGCCACCAAAAGAGCGGACAAGTCAATGATAACTCATATTAGGAGCCATACTGCTGTAGAAAAGGGATAGCAACTTTAATACAATGTTACTGTAAATGTGGAATGTCTTTGAGAGGCATTTCAGCTAATTCAGCATTAAGGCGAATAACTGAAATTGTAATGGGAGGCAACTTTTCGAACATGGCTCCGTTTTCTAGGTCAGAAATGGAGCAGTACGATTAATTTTAGCTTTTTCTCTACAAAAAAAAAGCAAAAACAAAAATTAAAAAAAAAAAACCTCACAGTAATCCAAACTGGTTTTTTTTAGAGCAGCCACCCGAGAGGTAGAAAAAGCGCGGATAGCCGGACACGAGGCAGAATGTAAGGGAGATTTGAACACGTTCCGCAGTTTCACAAAGTGGTGGCGAGCTGAAATTGAGATGTTCTGCTAACCGCAGAAAAATCAAACTTCTTGTATTTTAACACTTTTTACACCTAGTAAAAAGGTGCAGTGTGGCACATTTGATGGCATAGGGCAAACTACTGGACGTGCAGACCTTTTCCTTTGGTAGCTTATGTTGTTGGCTCCAGTGATGACTTTGCTTGTATAGCTATGTGGTTACCGTTGGCGCCGCGGTTGCTTGCAGGGCTGGGGTCCTGGAGTCTTATGATGTAGTTGTGTGAAACAAGAATTTGTTTCAAGTTGGGGGGGCGGGAAGGCGAAGCTCAGATCTACGATGCCTCAGCTGGTACCTTCGCCACAAAGCTTCACGATGGTGATGCTAGCTACTATTGTTCTGGCTTGCGACATCGGGGATTTGTTTGCGTCCCTCGACTTACAGGATGTGGTGGTAGCCTGGTCAGGAATTCCTTGCCGAATCAAGGCATCTCACTCCTTTCTGGCTGCTACCATTGGGGGAAATCATCGCGCGCCATCGCTGCTAACTGGCCATCTGGTTGCCCTTTAGCGATTATCTGTCGCCCATCTAGCTGCTAGCTGGCTAGCATCTGGCGATTATCTGGCTGCTAACTAGCTGCTTTCTGGCAGCTATCATCTGGATCCCATTTTGCGCCCATCTGGGTAGCACGAGGGTACCATCTAGTAGCAAGCTGCCTATACTCTCGCTGCTCGCTTGCGACGTCAAGCTGGCTGCTGTCCGGGTGCTATTTAGCGCTCATCTGGCTGCTGACTATCTGGCGATCATGTAGCTGCTATCCGGATGGCTGGCTGCTAGCTGGCATATGACCAGATGATCGCCAGCTAGTCTGATTACTATGTGGCTCTCATCTGGCAAGCTGGCTACCTTATGTGGCTAGCAGCTGGCTCCCATCTCGCCTCGGGTTCCAGCTGGCTAGTTGGCTGTGAACTGGCGCTCATCAGGCTATGCTTCTGCTGCCGGCTGGCTGCTAGCTGGCTATCATCTAGGTAGCGTCTGGCTACCTTGTAGCGCTTAACTGACTATGCGCTGGGCATCAGCTGCAGATTGGTAACTGGTTAGCAGCTGTCTGCTAGCAGGCTGGCTAGCATCTCGTTACTATCGGTCTCAATCGTGTGGAAACTGGAGAACTGTGCCACGAGGCTGTATCTGAGCTCTGCTGCAAGATAATCGTTTACGTAGAAAGTGGCTCAGAACTGAAATGTGGATAAAAAGCTTTGCGGGGGAGGTGGACCGTGTAACAGGACTGTCGCGCATACCTGGTTAAACAGCTTCCGGGGTAGCCGACTTTGTACTGGATAAACTTAAAAAAACAACCACTAGCCTGGTAGCACTTTATAATACTATTAAAACATGTAGATGGTATTGTGACGTAGTGGGGGGGGGGGTAACCTTGCTGATTGCTATCCTAGGTAGTGGGTTGTCAGTGACTTCCACTGGTTGCTGGCTGCACCACGGCCGGGCAGGGGATGCAAGGGGGCTTCGAAACTTGTCAGACAGGTATCGCCCATGGAGCGGAACAATGGGAAGGAGGGGGGGCGGGGGGTGGAACTGTTGCTCTTAGCGCACAGATGAGGGCGAGGCCTCAGGGACCGTCTCTCCAGGGATTATCACTCTTGTCCCCAGCTGGACGAGAAGTGACTGTGGGGTGATCTGGACCAGCCGAGCCAGCCACATGACCGCAGGTGCCAGAGGGCTCAGCATGACCTGATGTGGCTCTATCCTCTGGGACATGCAGCAGACACTGGCCCAGAAGGTCTGGGACAATATGCACGGTGATGGAGCGAGATGTGGACTGAGCTGCTGCAGCAGGGATGCAACATGTGTGTGAACATCCAGGCTCTCCCGACCCACCCAGCCCCAGTCCCAGTCCCTACTCCTACCCTCCCTCCCCTGCCTGACCCTGCTCCAGCCGCATCTACATGTCCCCCCAGCCACTCTGAAGCCCCCCCCCCCGGTTGCTGAGGTCCCTGCACATGAGGCAGAGCAAGCACCCGAGTCGTGTGGCACTCCCAGCCCCAGCTTTGAGCCTGTCCTCACCCCCTCCAAGTTTCTCGGCCCCCCCCACGCCCCTCCAAGTTTCCTCAGCCCGCCCCCCACTTACTTGTAACCCAAATAAATCAGTTCTGTTTTTATCAACCAAACAAGTTTTTTTTATTGTGTCTGGAGTGACGGGGAGGGAGGGTTGTTGTGGGAAAGGCAGAGAGGGGGCAAGGCACAGGCGCGTACTGGGGAGAGTGTCACTGGGTCCTTGAGAGAAACTCTCCCCGTTGGCAGCTGTGCAAGGCTGCTCCAAGGCCCTTCCCTGCTGGCCAGCCTCTGCACCCCACCCTGGAAGAAAGACGTCCCTCTTCCTCTCCACAATGTTGTGGAGCACACAACATGCCACCACCACCTCGGTGATATTGTGCTCCCCCACATCCGGGCGTGCCAGGAAGCACCGGGACTGCACCGTCAAGCGGCCAAAGATGCATTCAGCCTGCATGCGGGCGCTGTCCAAGCAGCCATTGAATCAGTTCAGTGGAGGGCTTCATTAGCCACGGCATGAGGGTGTAGGCTGCATCTCCCATGATGCGAAATGGTATGTCCACATCCCCGACGCTGATGCTGCGCTTGGGTAAGAAAGTGCTGGCCTCCAGCTCGTGGCACAGGCTGGAGTTGCAGAACAGGCAGATGTCGTGTGCCTTCCCCGAATAGCCTGCGAAGCTGTCCATAAACTGGCCGTGGTGGCCAACCAAGGACTGCAGGACCATCAAAAGATATCCCTCCCAATTATGTACTGCACTGCTCCATGGGTGGGGTGCGGATGGGCATGTGGGTGCCATCACTAGCCCCCCCCCGCCCCCCCCGTTGGGGAAGCTCAGGGCAGCAAAGCTGGTGATGATGTGGTCCAATGTTGCCCAGGCGAATGACCCTGCGCAGCAGTATTGAGGGCCCTTACCTCCCCCCCCATACACCCCATGCAGGGCTGTGGGAGGGTGGATTGCAGACCCCCCCCCCCCCTTGCGGTGGACTTTCCCCCTGCCATTCCCATCCCAACCCGCCCATTCCCTTGGGGCCCAGACGGTCGACTTTCCCATACCAAACTGGTTGCCCATGGATTGGTAACCGTCTGGCCTGGCAAGGTTCCAGGCCGCGAAGGCAAGTTGCATCTGTGTGTCCCATCGTGTAAGGGCAGGAGCAAGCCAGGCACGCAAGTCTAGGAACAGCTCCTTCCTCATACGGAAGTTCTGGAGCCACTGGTCGTTGTCCCGTTGCTTCAGGATGATCTGGTCCCCCCAGTCAGAGCTCGTGTCCAGCTGGCAGAAGCGTTACTCCACAAGGGGGGCGGGGTAGCTGCAAGCACAGCACTCCTACACACATACTGACGTTCTCCTCGTGCAGCTCAGGGTTGTGTTCTTGCAGGGCCAGGAGGGCAGCCTGCGTAAACTGCAGCACGGTTAGGCATTTTTAGAACTCACTACTCGAAGAATTAAATTTAAGCATAAGAGAGAAAGGAAAGTTATGAAAGGCACACACCCTGACAGCAGCACCTCCCTTTCTCCCTCCCACCCCCTGCACAGCGAGCAGGAGACTCCCAAGAAGCAGCTCCAAGGCAGAGAGCAGGCGTAGGTGGAGGGCAAGTATAGTGCCAGCACCTGATAGCTTCCTGGCCAAACCAGTCAGGATCACCTGTCAGAGGCTCCAAGATCTACCAGTAGCTCCAGATCTACTGGTTAGTGACTACTGCTCTAGATGTACCATGAGTCCCAGTTCCACACTTCTCGGCTACGTCTAGAATGGCATGATTTTTCTGCAAATGCTTTTACCGGAAAAGTTTTCCGTTAAAAGCATTTGCAGAAAAAAAGCATCTAGATTGGCATGGATGCTTTTCCGTAAACGCACTTTTTGCGGAAAAGGGTCCCTGGCCAAGCTAGATGCGCTTTTTGCGCAAAACAAATCTGAGCCATCTACACCGGCCCCTTTGCGCAAAAGCTTTGCGCAAAAAGGACTTTTGCCCGAACGGGAGCAGCATAGTATTTCCGCAAGAACACTGACAATCTTACATGAGATTGTCAGTCTTCTTGTGGAAATTCAAGCAGCCAGTGTAGACAGCTGGCAAGTTTTTCTGGAAAAGCAGCTGCTTTTCTGGAAAAACTGGCCAGTCTGGACACAGCCCTCTAGTTTACCAGGCATAATGTAACCCCTATAATCCAATTATTGCAACTGGCCTTTGTTTAATCCATCTCTCTTTTACTCCCTGTCCCATCAACATTTTCTGATATAGTGTATTGTGACACTCTACCCATACTTTCCAGTTGCACTCACAAGGTAAATGTGTCAGCCCAATTATTACAACACCTTCACTGCCACCTCCTGTGCATCAGCCTGTCTGCACAGTGCCCAGCCACAGAATTGAACTAAACCTGAGCAGTTACACCCAATAGGCATTCTCCACCTATATTCACAGGGCCGGCTTTAGGTTGATGCACCCGATTCCCCCGAATCGGGCCCCACACCCTAAAGCTGGAAGTGTGCTGGCGTGCTGTGGGAGGGGGCGTTGGAGGAGGAGCGCAGCAGCTTCCCTGCGCCGCAGGAAGGGGAGTCGAGCGCAGGGGTTTCCCTGCGTTGTGGGAGGGGGAGTAGTCCCCAGGGTGTGGCAGGAAAGTGGGACTCTGCCCTGTAGCTAGGGATTTAAAGGACTGTGACTCTGTGTGTGCTGTTTTTTTCTTTTTTTTGCTCAACAAAAAATTCTGGCTGCCGGGGCCTCATTGAAACTATTCGAATTGAGCCCCGGACTTTGTAAAGCCGGCCCTGAACCTACATGCTACATTCTAGTCACCATGTACCCTTCAAGGACTTGTCTACATGGGGAAACTGACTGAAGTAACTACTGCTGTTTTGCAGTAGATTGCTGTGTAGATGCTCTTATTCTGGCATAAGTGTGTGCATGGGGAACTATCCTGGTCACTTTCTCGGTGGGAAAGACAGCTGAATATTCCAACGGTTATGGCCACCTCTTCATTCATTGCAAAACACAAACCAACCCCTTAACTTCCAAAAAGTATAAGCTCAGTGAACACTGGGCTACTAGACCTAACAAGTCATTGGGGGGGGGGGGGGGCGCAAAAGGGCAGGTGTGTTTCCCTGTGTTTAAGACCCAAACACAAGTACAAGTGAGTCATGCACAGAATATTTGTATTCATGTTTGCAGAGCTAAAAGCCTTAAAATGCCCCTTGCCCAGGGGTGGGCAAAAGCATCTCAGTAGGCCAGACCTGGCCCGGCTTGGACTTCGATGCAGCCTGCGAGGCAGTTCCAGGTGCTAGCATGTTGCCTGGGAGCCAGAGACGCATGAGCCTTTTTAACAGCTTCTATTTAAAGGTCTTGCATCTTCGCTATGCCTTGCCTAGCAGCCCCAGGGACAGTGCAGGCCCTTTTAGTAGAAGCACTTGAAGGGGCTTGCGTGTCTCTGGCTCCTTAGCAAGGTACTAGCTGTACCAAAGCTACAAGCCCTTTTAAATGCTTTTATTTAAAGGGCTCATGCCTGTCGGGTAACGTGTTGCCTGGCAGCCGTGGGGAACATGAGAGCCCTTTAAGTAAAACCAGTTTAGAGGGCTCGCAGCGCCTAGTGCATTGTTAGGGAGCTGGAGAGGCATGAGTCCTTTCAACTGCTTCTATTTAAAGGGCTCATGCCTGCTGGGTGGCTACACTGCCTGACAGTCACCGGGCAGGCACAAGCCCTTTAAACAGAAGCAATTGAAAGGGCTCACAGCTCTCGGTCCCACTGGCCCATTACTTGGGAGCTGCCCAGGAAGATGAGCCCTTTATGCCTGCTGGTTAGCAGTGGGGGCTCAGGAGCTGCAAGCTGTGTTATGTGATTTCTAAGCTTCCACCCAAGACAACTCTGGGAGAAGACTAGCTCCTGCAGTTATTCAGGAGGGAGTCAGGATTTACTGCTGAGGTGTCCTCACGGCTCTCTGATGATAACCACAAGGCTGCTTGCATATGCACTCAGTGATGTAGGCTGCATAGACTCATTACAGCATCATCTCCACAGCAGACCCCAAGAGAGCCCCCAAAGACCACAAACCTGATATAAGAATCAAAGGTGCCAGGCCAGGTTTATTATTAAGCGAAGTAGTCAGTCAGGCATAGCTGGCGGTAGACTCTACTGAGCCACTATATATATGTTCTCCATAACAATGGAATGGAATCCGTGGGAAATTTCTACGGCCCCCTAGGTCACACAAGGACTGTCCCCCCCCCCCCCCCCAAGACACCACTTTGTATACAGGTGCAAACAAATCACACTTCACTGCTGACGTTACCACCCTGAAGCTACTTAGATACCTCTCATCACCTTGTACTTCGTGGTTTGATTGGATCGTCTCTAGCCATCACGCTGTCATTTTAGACCCTTTCCTGAACCTGGGTCGGTATCTGTGAGGAGTGGGTACCAAGGTCTTTAACACGCTAGTGATATTATGTGCTTTCCACTTATGACTAGTACCAATTATTGTTCTGCACCTGGGCCTAGTATCAATTAGTGTTTTACACTCTCAGCCCTGTTCATGCCAAGGTCTGTGAGGAGGGGCCTGCCTCTTGCTCACAGCTTAGCTTTGCTGTGCTAGCCATGTTTTGTCCATTGTTAGCATGGTCTCAACCAGGCCTGTGCTACACGGACCTAAGTTTTAGGCCTTCATCTTACTACAGCTCCTAGCACGCTCCTGTCTGCTCCAGCTCTCTTCCATTGGCCAGAAGTCAGGGGGGAGGGCCCCCAGGCTAAACAAAACTCCCAGTAAGGTAGTCTCAACCCCGCCCTTTCTACTTGAGGCCCTGTGACCACTTCCACAATTTGTGAAGTGACCCCCTTCAAAAGTTATTGCCCATTCCTGCCCTTGCCCATCATGCCAACATGCCAGACAGTGACCATGCCACACAAACCCCAATAGTTTGGGAAAGATTTATCATCATGGAGCACGCAGGAGTAGCATGTGCCCTATTGCCTCCTCATGGGATTAGAACTAGATGCACCCACCAAGCTTTAAAACCAGAGCAGCTTCTTGTCACACTTGAGAGGTGGAGGGGGAAATAAAAGCAAGGGCCACGGGAGTGATGCTTTAGGACCCATCTGCAGGTTCCAGCAGCTAAACTTACCCCAGTCTGATCCAGGGCTTGGCCTTTGGGGGAAGAGTCAGTTTGGATGCACTGAGTCTCTGCCCCATGGTCCCTTCTGGGAGCAAGTGAGGATCCAGACAAGTCAACTCCTGAAAGGAGGAAGGAGGCTGGTGTGAGGCGAGAGCACAGGCATGGTGCTATGGGAAACAAGTGGTGCTGTCCTGACAACTTGCCTCCAATCCAATCACCAATCAAGGCCCTTCTAGGAGATCCTTTTTCTGCACCAGCCCATCCTGTGCCCATAGGCAGGGGTCCTGAGTGCAGAATTCCAGCCATCCCCTTTGGACATCCAGTTCCCATCACCGAGCCTTCCTGTGCATTCCTTACACTGCTGTAGGTGGTTGAGCCAGCCTTTGGCAAGGCTGTCATGTGCCACTAACTAAGGCTGTTTCCTACAGAACATCCTCCCTTCCAGCATGGAAAGGGACAGCGATCACAGGATTCCAGAGGCCATCTGTCCCCAAGCCAGTACACTAGGCAGGCTACTGAATCCAAATACCCTGAGCTTGGATGAGCACGGGTCTGGAGCCCAGTATTATGGCTGGCCCAATGCCCAGGTCTGAGCTCTGGCAACATCAACACTTGGCTTTCCGACCTACCTCTGGGGCCTGCTGCCAGCTCTCCTCAGGATGCTCCTGCAGGAGTTTGAGTGAGTGTCCAAGAGTCACTAGCTAGGCCACCTTTTTTTTCCTTGGCCAAGGATCCCTGCACCTACAGCAGTGATCTCACTTGGCTGTCATGACAATGGAACCTGCCTGTGGCCAACTCCCAGGGAGCAGCATGTGCCAAGGCAGAGGGCAAGTCCGCCTGGTGGTTGTTTCCATGCCTTGTGGTGGACAGATTCAGGAAAATGAAAACCCCACTCCCTGTGAGCCAAGTACAAATTGCCAGCATGCTGCACTGTACGAGGAACAGAGGCTGCTGGGGTGGATACCTGACATTCACAGCGTTACTCACCCAGCTGTAGCTCAGCCATCATCTGTTACATTCAGCCATCTTCTGAAGCTCAGCCCAGAGGCTGCTGCAACAAGGCTGGCTGGCTGTCGGCTTCCTCAGGAGCTCCCCGCAAGCCTCTCTCTCCTGCTGCACAGATTCCTACACTGAGCATCTCTCTGACATACGAAGCTGGCCGCCGCCCCAGAGTATTCAAATGCTGCACGATCTGTAATGGATTGACCCTTACAACTCTCTCTGGATATGTCTACACAGCAAAGTTATTTTGAAATAACAGCCCTTATTTCAAAATAACTTCCCTAGCGTCTACACAGCCAAACCGCTATTTCGAAATAAATTCAAAATAGCGGAGCACTTATTTCAAATTTGGTAAACCTCATTCTACGAGGAATGCCAAATTTGAAATAGCCATTTTGAAATAAGTGCTGTGTAGACACTTATTTCGAAATAGGGGGCCTCCAGCCTTCCCAGGGTGCCCTGCTGGCCACTCTAGCCTCAACCAAGAACACTCCTCTCCCTTCCCCCTCCCCTCTACCTTAAAGGGGTACTCTGGCCACAGTGCCTGTGCCAGCTCCAAGCCTGCCAGCCCAGAGTCAGCAGTCACTGCCCCTGACCCAGTGGCCCCAAAACATGAGCCAGCAAGCCACTGGCAGCCAGCCCTCCACCACTCCCCAGGAGCAGTCTGCCAGCTCCCAGGAGCCTGCCAGGGCCCAGAGAAGGCAGGTGCCTTCCTGGACCAGGGCGGAGATCATGGACTTTATTCAGGTTTGGGGGGGGGGGATGCCCCCAACGTCCATGATCTTCGCACTAGACGGAGGAATGTGGCTGTCTATGGCAGGATAGCTGCCAGCCTGGCCAGCAAAGGCCACATGCGAACCCAGGAGCAGGTTTGCATGAAAATTAGGTTGGTCCACCAAGACCCCCAACCTTGAGCCCTGAGCTTTCCCTCCCCCTTCTTCCCCTTGCTGCTCCCTCCTCCCAGGTTTCCCCCTCCCCTCTCGCACCCTCTCTCTGCCCCTCCCCAGTCTCAGAGTTTCATTCCCCCCCCCCAGTTTTGTTAAATAAAGACAGTTTGTGTTTATGAAAAAAACATATATTTTACATCAAGAAGAGGGATTGGGGGGGAGGGTAAGTGGAAGGACATGAGGGAGGAATGAGGCACAAGCCCCAGTGGGGCACACCAGGGAGACTGTTCGTGCTCCTCAGGGTGGAAGCTTTCCCGCAGGGCCTCCTGGATGCTGACAGCCCCCCGATGGACCTCCCGGATGGCAGCCTGCAGAAAGTGCAGCCAGGCTCGCAGCAACATGTCCAAGAGACGCACCAGAGTGCCCATGGGCAGCTCCGGCTCCATGTTGCAGAGTGCTGTGGTGTCCCGAGTGAGGACAACCAGAGCACGCAGAGACAAAATGCTTTGCTGTTCCTCATCGAGATAGGCAAGCAAGCAGGGAAAGCTGAGAACCGGCTGTCCGGGGGGCGGTCCCTTTAAGCACAGGCCTCAGATAGCCTCAGGCAGCAGCCACATAAAGTAACTCCTGACCTGATGCCCTGCCAGACCTGGTTCCGTCCGGCCTTAAATGCGATTCAGCGTCCACTCAGTGTGGACGCGCTATTTCGAAATAGCAAAACGCTATTTTGAAATGCATTTTGTGTGTAGACGTGTTATTTCGAAATAACTTATTTTGAATTAACTATTTTGAAATAAGATATTTCGAAATAACGCTGTAGTGTAGACATACCCTCTGAGATAGGACAGAGCTGCAATACCACTTTGCGTTGGGAAACCAGTACAGAGAGATTAAGTGACTTGCCCAAGGGCACATAGAAAATTTGTAGCAGAGGAGAGACTTGACCCAGGTCTCCATTCAATACCCCAATCACTGTACCATGCTTCTTTTCTAGGACCCATTATCAGGTTTGGTCTGAAATTCTGCCACCTATTTCCTGCATAATCTTGGGTCAAGTCATTGTTCTGTGCCTTGGCTTCTTCCGCTTTGACACAGGCACAACAATCCCTCCCTTGCAGAGGGTCTTGAGATCAGACAAATGAGGCTTACAAAGAACCTTGAGATCTCTGGGGGCAGCAATGAAGGAAACATTCAGAGTCATACAAAAATCCCCAGTTTAATATGGATTCTCTTCAAGCCTTGCTATTTCATTTAGATCTTTACAAAAATGACTTTACAAACAAAGAAGTGCAGAAGGAAGAGACGACAAGCAGGCTGTCCCTGCTCAGCTTCACTCTGACATATGTACAACACTATCACACGGCGCAGTATATACAGAAGAAAAAATGGATCAATCAGCATATTTGAAATAATTTTGCAACATTCTTTAAAAAAAATAAAACAAAACAAGATTAAAAAGCCTTTCCTTCCCTCAGCCCAGCTCGTCTCAAGGGCCAAAGGCAGGCAGAGGCATTTCCTAAAACGGCAACACTCTCTTTAGGGCTGTGCCAAGCTGTTCAAACAAGCAACTGAGGTTTTACATGCTGATCAGCCCCTCCCAGTCCCAACATAGTGCCCTGGACTCCAGGATTGGGGCCTGGAACTGGCAGAAAGAGGGAAATAGCACACATGTGTAGGGGGCAATTCACAGGCACCTACTCCCACCCAGTCCCCACAGCAATGCTAGCCAATTACCACTACACACACACAGAGCAGGGCTTGCAGTCATGGGTCAGAAAGCCTATTGGAGCCCCCCGTCCATACCCTTCCAATGCCCTGCTCACAGGCACTACCGATACTGGGTTTCATGCTAGAGCCTGCATCACCCAGTATGTCCACTTATCAACATAAGGGCTACAGGGTTGACTCCATGCTCAGCGTGCTGCATGGGGCCAACTTTGGGATAACCTGAAGAGCAACTGCTACATAGGACCTTTCATCTCCATGATCTCATGGGTCACCAAAGGATGCAGCCTCTCGCAAGGACTAAAGAACAGCCAGCTAAAGGACTGACGTCCCACAGATAGGGCAATGGGGTTTCAGACAGTTAACGAGGTTACAATTCACTTCTTACAGTTAAGGCACATTGTGGCAATGCCAATCTGGCCTGTAAACAGGCCAGAAGATGGATAACACACGAACACACACACACACACGCTTTCCAGTGGCTACATTTAAGCTATTCTTGTGAAAAGCAGGGAGAACAGGGGAATGGGGTGAGCTCAGACCACAGCTTAATAGCAACTGGCCCATAGGGAGTTCTGCTATGCAACCCCAGATGCTACAGTGGAGCTGAGTCAGCCACCTCACAGAGGGACAAGTCCCAGAAAGCTGTGCCTTGTGTGATCTGAGCAGTGGGCTGAAATTGGAGGGCCAAATCTCCAGTTTAGGCACAGCCTGCCTCAAAAGGAGCTGCAGGATCTAGATCTATACCCTTCCATGCTGGGTCGGCCTAGTGGTCATCAAGCAGGGTCAGTTGCTGACACTCAGGTATAATTCAACAACAGGCAACCACTCCCGACAGCTAACCTGCTCAAGGCAGCATCATCATCAGGGAGAATTGGGGTCCTCAACAATTAAACCTGCTCCTGAAATTAAAGAATTAGACACAGTTTAAAAAACAAGCCCATCCGAACCTAGGGTTGCCAATTCTTCTAAGTGGGTGCCATTTGCAGCAACAGCATCCAGTCAAGAAAGTTGGCAACCCTATAACCAGAACCAGGGGGCTTCCAAGCAAGTCTAGGAGGATTAATAAGTACTCCTTTTTGGAGAGGAAGTTGCATATCCCTCCCACGCCATCTCAGCAGGTGTCGAGACCCAATAGGCCATCTAGAGCAGATGGGAGATTGAAATTTCTTGTGTCTGTCAAGCATCTCAATTTCAGGGAGGGAGAAAAAGGTGTGATGTCACCTGCCAGGTGTCAGACAGTTCTGACCCTGCCTCTGGAAACACACACACGCACATGCACTCTTATACAGCCCTACTTTAAATACAGAACAGCATGTCTTTTGTGCAGCACCACACTGTGGCTGCCTCCAACCCTGCTCTTTGGGGTAGGATGAGCAGGGGGTTTTCCTACTCCCTCCAGAATGCCTGTCCTTCACAGTTCATGCTGAGGTGAGACAGGGAGGAGGTGGGATTCCTAGGTCTCCCTTAGGTTCACATTAAAGACAGCTCTGAAGAGGAGGCATGAATATGGGGAAGGATTCGAGTTGCTCACTCCTCTCCCCCAAGCCTTCAAACTGGCCAGGTGCCTCACTGGTCCAGTATGATTGGAGAAGGAAGAAAACCACACACACACACACACACACACACACACGGATTTCCTTCACATCAGCTGGGAGCATCTTCAACTGCTGGCTTGAAAGAGACCCAGAGCCGAACTTGAGAGGCGCCGCCTGCCTCGCACGTCCATTGGGCTCCAGAGCCCCTCACTGGAGCCCTCCTAAATCCCGGTCTGCTGCCTGATCCAGTCCCGCAGCTTGGAGACTCGTGTATATACTCCAGGCTTGTTCCGCTGAGCGCAGCCGTCTCCCCAGCTGACCACACCGGCCAGAAACAGCCTGTTGTTTTTCTCCACGCTAACTAATGGCCCGCCTGAGTCCCCCTGCATGGAAACAAGAACAGGTTAGAGCTCCCACCTTGGGATCACTGTCCAACAAATAGGTTCACATTAAGGACAGCTCCCTGAAGAGGAGGCATGAATATGGGGAAGGATTGCTCACACCCCTCTCCCAAGCCTTCGAACCAGCCAGGTGGAAAAGACCAACAGTCATTTGCACTAACACCTTCTCATCGGAAGTACCTATGACCAGTTACTCTGTTCCCCACACATACAACATCGTCTTACTTCCTGGTATGCCATGAGGCAGGATTCTGTCCTGGCTGCGAGGCAATATCAGGGCTTGTTAGGGGGAACAGTAACGTATTTCCTTTGAGTTGCAGGGCTTTGCTCTTTGCCCTACCACCTCATTCTCACCCTCTGTGTAACAGCATATCCACATGCTCATGTACAGTCATTTACCCAGCCAAGGAGTTTGGGAAGGGATGTGGAATGTCTCTAGGAGTTCCACCCACTGGTCATTTCCACACAAGTATGTTTAGGGGTGGGGGTAGGAAGTCTGAGGGTAGCTGACCTTCACTCCACACTACGGAAGTTTTCACATGGGTATTTCCTAGGTTGGCTGGGGTGATGGTGGTATCTTTAAAGCTCCTTAACTTTCTCTTTTGATTTCTCTTCTCTTTGTGACTTTGCAGGTGTTTAGGGAATGGGAATCATGTCTTCCAGTGATGTTTGTGCTGGTGAATTGCGACGAACTGGTAACCCAGGATGTTACCCGCACGCAGCCCAGGCAGTAGCACTGAACACTCTCTTGGCTCTAGCCTGAGGGACCCTTGGCTGAAGCAGGTGGAGACTTGGGTTCTGGGCAGGAAGGTGAGGAGAGCTGGGCAAACAGCAACAGCTTCCCAGCACTAAGGAGCCAGGGCTGGATTGGAACTGACAAGCACATGGTGGGGACTCATGTTTTGGAATTTGGATCCAAAGCCAAATAGCATCTCTGTTCCCACACACCCCATCCAAAGTACCAAGTGTTAAAGCAAAACATCAGCGATTCCCACTGATTAACACAGTAAGGAAATAAAATCTCCACTAGGAGAGAGATGTCCTTCTGCCCCTATGAACCCAGAGTGCACCAAAGCTTATGGAGATATGAAGTAAGCCACCAAGCTGGACCCAGTCTAACCCCCACCTGGAGTTTTAGCGCAACCTGGTATCCCAGAGGCCCCTACCTGGCAGGCATCAGTACCCCCGGTCAAGACTCCTCCACACAGCATGCGTGACGTTATCTGGTCGGTGAGCAGGATGTTGCACTGGGTCTGGTTAATCACTCGGATTTCTGCCTTCTGCAGGATTGTGGCACCAGGGCCTGCAAAGACCAGCAGGGAGGGTAGCATTAAGGCCAGGAGACCCCTCCATGTCTAAAGAGTCTGGGATGGAGAGCACCTGCCCCAACGCCTCCTCAGTGCACACACAATTGTGAGTTGAGAATTGCTCTCCTCCCCAAAAGGCTTCCTTCGCACCCTCCCATAAAGCCAGACCCACATCCCCCTTCCTGTCCCAAACTCCAGCCATCAGAACCTAGCAGTGCCCCACAGACACCCCCTACTTCCCTTCGGACTTGATCCCACCACTGACAGCCAGTGCAGCTACACTTCAACCTCTCCCACAGCTGCGTCCCAGGCTCCTTGTGAGATCTGAAACCAGCTACAAAGGCTGGGGCAGCATGCGTGGCACAGACTGAGGGGGAGACTCTGGCAGCAGACAGAGGACTCGCTCTGAACAGTCCCATGTCACCCTGTCTCTCAGCCACTGGAAATGCCTGCACTCTGAGCATAGGGCCCCCACAAGAGTGGCCTATGGGTTGCGGGAGCTTCCAAAAGGATCTACCAAGATCTTGTAGGGTTTTCCCCCTCCCTGCTTGGGCTACCCTCTGATCAGCCAAGTGGCATCCAGTGCACACAGTGCAAATATAGGCGCCTAACTCCCACCTCCCTTCCCAGATGACCCCTCACCTCCTTCCATGGTGGCCCCCCACCCAGTCACCCAGATTTCCTTGCCAGCAGGGAAGTCATGGGTGGAATCAGGCAGGCAGATGGGCCGGACGGTGGTGGTGAAGGTGACAGGACTCTGTAGCTCCAGCACGGCAATGTCATAGTCGTAAGTGTATTCGCTGAACTGGGTGTGGGCGATGAGGCGTTTGATGCTCCGCTCTTGCACCTTCTTGTTTTTCTGGTTGCCCTGGTCGTGGAGCCCTAGGAAGGCTTTCCACAACGTGGCATTCGAGTAACTGCAAAGAGACATGCCATAGGGTGATGTGGGCACAATGAGATGGCTCTGGGGTAGGGCTCAGATTGGACAAAAGTTTTCCATCAAAAACATTAAAAAAAGGAAATTGGATTTTCAACTAATCACATTTCCACAAAATAGCATCTACTTTCCATGGAAAGTTCTGATTTTTAGTCAAACGAGTGCCTAGAAACTGAACCAGGGCTCTGAGTTATCCTGTCATGATGCCTCCTGGAAGCAGACAAGCCACATCTCCCATCAATACACTACTGCCACTGATTCCCATGATGCAACAGACTGTTCTCATGATGAGGGGTGCAGCATGGGAGATGTAGTCTGATCAAGGAGTCTAGCCTAGAAGAAAAAGGAGCATACGGCAGCCAATCTACAACTTCCATGAAGCATCACTTTCCATTTTGATTTTTTCACCAAAATTGAACTTCTCTATGGGGGAAAAGAGGACCCATTTTCTGACCAATACCATGAAGCACCGTTGGGGTTGTCAGGCTATTCTGTAGAGCATGGAGCTTCCCTGTAAAGCCCCCTATTATATGTACTGTACAATACCAATGCCATATGCTTCCGCAGTATCTCATCCAAAAACTTCACATAGCTTTTCACGCGCGTGAGTAATATCCCCCTTTCCCTGATGGGCACACCCATGTTAAGGGTCAAGTGCAGAGTTGGAAACAGACCCCAGGTGTCCTGACTCCCAGCCCTTTGGCAGGACTAGTTCTTCTTTGAGTTGCTGCTTTCCTGCCATCAACTACTTGGTAGGGAAGACCAAGACTGTTTCAACAGCTGTGATCAGCGACACGATAAACCTCACACACTTCCATTTTTCTAAGTATGGTGGGTAATGTTACCTCTAATTTTTTTATCCATACGTGGAAGAAGTTTTGCTATCTGCTGCAGGCTATGGGCACTCTGCTAATCAGCTGAGTGGCATTTGAACCTCTCCTGGTAGCTGCGCAAGCACTTAGCTTACAGTGAACAGTGGTTGTGGGAGCCCCTACCACACCAATGGCAGAATCACCTCTTGCCAAGAATGACCCACCATAATGGGACACTGGAGAGCAGCCGAGGATCTTGTCACTGAGCACGACTAGCAGCAGTGCACCTATCACCCCCAGTGACCTAGACGGCAGTCCATAGAAACTTCCATCTGAGAACAATAGGGCAGGAGCCATTACTTGGACTCGGCCCAGTCCAGGATGTAAAGTGTCCATTCAATGTTTAGAAAGGAAAAGAAGCATCCCCACCCCAGAGTCAACATCCTAGACCAGCAATGGGAAACCCAGGCTAGTGAGTAGACAACATGAGCATCCCTCCATCTCAATGGGCTGCAAGATTATTTTGCTCACGGAGCTTTGGTACCTAGAATTTGCAGGGTGTGCCAGCTGAACCATAGCAGCGCTGTGAGTGGATGCAAAAGGAGCACATGGCTCTCATAGTCAATGCTGTGTGCAGTCAGCATGCACCTCACTTCACGTGTTCAGGCTTTTAGGTGTCTGTCGCTTTAGTAATACTCATAGGCAGGGCTTGACAAATGGCGGCGAAATCTTCTTGCCAGCCCCACACTGCGCATGCACAAGAGCTGCATTGCTCATGCACGCGCCGCCGGTGAACGGGGCGACCGGCTGAAATCTACTCGCCCCAGGCGAGTAGATTCAATGATTTGTCAAGCCCGGCTCATAGGGGAAAAAACCCTACATGGACGGAGACCAGCAGAATCTGGTCAGTTGTAAACAAAATGTCTCATAAGCCATACATAGAACCCCGAAGGGCTGCATGTGGCCCATGGGCTGCAGGTTGCCTACCACTGACATAAATGGGTAGGTGGCAGCTGCTACTGGCCTCCATCGGTGGAAGGATATTGCCCTGAGAGCCCATTGGTCTGATCCGCCATCATGATTAACATCTTCCCAGCATGTGTCTGACATGGCACCCAGGCTGTCCGACCCTAGACAGCAACAGAGACTCAGTCCCACTGCATCCACCAACCTGATCCTTCCCTCGTTTTTGAAGCAGTGTGCTGCTGACACCAGCCATGTGTCCGATATCAGCGAGGCCCCACAGATGTGCCCCTGGCCTTCCACATGCAGGCTGACCTGCCATGGCCACTCGCCCACTTCGGAGTTCAACCCACCAACGATTCGGGTTTGCTTGCTGTAAGAGCGGATCCCACAGTCTGAGGAGAGAGTGAAAGACCAGAGGAAAAAAAAAAACCCGCTCCTGTTAGTTACCTGCTGCCAATTTCATCCAACTCCCTCCCCATCCCTTGGGGAATCTAATGGGCCAATCAATTTGGCTACTGATCACTGGAGTGATCATTGCAGTAGGAGTTTTTACAAACTGCAATGGCAGAGGCAGCAGTGGGAGAATAAAAGCATTTGTGTAGGTCCTACATGAACTATTTTAAAAAACAAAAACAAACAAAATAAAATCAGTCAAACCCAACATACCAAAATCAGTTCCAAAAGGCACAGTGTACCTGTTTTGGAGCCCAAACTATCCCATGTTTCCTTTCCAACTTCATATAATTGCTAGGAGGTCTCACAGGAGTGAAGCCCTGACTTAGGGGAGTGCAAGAAATGTTGCCCACCCACACTGAGAAGGAGCATCACCTACCACAGTTCTGCTCATCTGAGTTATCGGCACAGTCCTTCTCCCCATCGCACTCAGGGTTCGTCTTGCTCACGCACAGGTTGCTGCGGCACTTGTAGGTGTAATCCTTGCAGGAGACGGCCTCCGCTGCAGGCAGCCGAAGGGAGAGGTGTTAGCTCCGGATTGCACAGTGCGGGGGAACCACCCAGGCACTAGCTCTGGGGGAGGAGGCAAGGCTGGGAGCAATATTGGCTGGGACAGTCCTTTAGGCTCCTTCCCAGGAGAAGGGCCTCAGAATGACATGAGCCCCTCACTTTGTTTCATGGTTTTGCCACACCAATGACAAGCTGCTCCAAAGGGAATCCCACCTCTGGTGCCATATCATGGCTCAGAGAACCCCATCTGGACACACTGTCGTGGTTCTGTAGAACTCACACAAATGGAAGCCCTGTTTGCAGCCCCTTGCTGGGGCCTGCAGGTATCTCATGCAGGTCTTGTGCCCTTCTCATGGGTCTCCTCCTGCACTTAGTCTCACCTTTTCCACAGCTGCCCTCATCACTCCCGTCCCCACAGTCATCCCTGCCATCGCATTTCTGGGTTTCAAGGATGCATTTCCCGTTGCTGCACTTGAAGTGCTTATCTGGACATTCTAGGAGAGAGAGAGGAAGCAGCAGCTCAGAAAAGGCCAGGAAAGTGCCAAGGATCTGGCTTTAAGTGAGCCACATGATGGAGAAGGCAGGACCATGCTTTCAGGAATATAGAGGGGATTTCTTACTGAGGCTGCAGGACTTGCTCAGACCCTGTGGCTCCCTAAAGCTTAGACTAACTCTTCCAACCCAGTGCACCTGTTCTAGTTCCTTCCTGTGTATTTCTTCATCTTCTTCTAGGAATCTGTCTCCAGAAGCTCTTTTTTTCTGCTCTTTTCTACAAAGCATCATGTTATCCTGAGGCTTGGCCAAATTCAATTGTCATTTTTTTTTAAAAAACACATTTCAATGGGTAATAGCCATATTTATTTTTAAGCTTTTTATCAAGTTTGCTTTTCACAGGTGTGCAAAATTACTCATTGAAGCATTTCTTCTTCTATTTTTATCAGCTGAAATTTCCATTGCCTGGAAGCCAGGGATGGACAATAGTTATTTGAATAACAGACTTTGAGATGCAAAAAGATAAAGCTTTATTTAAAAAAAACCCCTAAATTGTCACCATCTCCTGTCAAATTATATACAAAGGAATGCGCCCTTAAATCAAAACTCTAAATTAAAACCATTCTCAAGCACCATTTTTCTTACTTTGCCTCTGTACATTTTGATCACCCTTGATGGAAACAGCTGTTTTTGTTTTGTGTATATGGTGAAATTGACATTAACTGACATTTACAAAAATCAAGTCCTTCCAAGCCTGTTTACTCATTACACAGCACTATATATTACTCCCACTTTGTCCCATATATTTGGCAACTTTCCAGGTGCTCTTGGTTTAAAAGGGTCTCTGAAGAAGGCTGAAGGTGTGCTTCCTAAATCAGAAAGGGCAAGTAACTGGCAGGCAACGAAGTTCCCATAGAACTGATTTTAATACTGCTGGGACTTAATACAATAGTATAAATTATATGAATTAATTACATTAGGACAGCAGATCCCAACAGCCAGGGCACAGACTGGTGCCAGGCTGCGAACTGCTGGCCACTGGGCCACAGCAGCGCCACTGCACAGCAGCTGGCTTCAGCTCCAGCAGCCCTAGTGGCTGATTTTACCTGGTGGCAGTTCTGGGGCTGAGGCTGTGGCAGGAGGGGGCACCTCCCTCCCTCCTCCTCTGTCCCACCCAGGGCTCCATGCTCCCCCTCACCCCCGCCTCTACCCATGGGGGCACGAGATGCACTTGGGAAGGGAGGGAGCAAGGAGGAAGGAGCATGCACGCCACCCATGGCCACTCTCCCTGCCCACGTGGCAGCAACAACCATGATCCCTAAAGGGGGCAGCCTTGCTCTGGGTAGTGCGGGGGTGGGGTGGGGTCACAGGTCAAGAGGGTGTTGGCATAGGCTGTAGGGGTCAGAGGTTAAAGGGTACGGGGCATAGGGATGGGGTTAAAGGGTGTTAGGCACTGGGGAAGCAAGGGGCTAGGTTGAGGCTTAGTTAAGGAAGGAGGGCTGGGGCTGAGAGGGGGCAGGGGTTAGAGGTCAAAGGGCAAAAGGGGGTGGATTGCAGTGGGTCAGTGGATGTGGAGCCAGGTGTGGTGCAGCTGGTGCTTCTGTCTCAGGGGGCAGCAGATCTGAGGGTATTTGAGCAGGGTTGGGGGCCTCAGAGCTTGTGGAACAGGCAGTTGCAGGGTCAGTGGGGCAGGATCAGGGTTTGGCACAACAGGCAGTCATGGAGTTTATGGAGCAAGGGGCACTGCAGGTACTGGGACAGGATTAGGGAGGACGGAGTGGTAGGGCAGGATCCAGGGAAATGGGAGGTTGTCAATTTAAGTCAGGGATCACTGGGACACAGTGTGCCAAGATTGGAAGTGACAACGGATGCAGGACAGGCACCAGGCAGGACAGAGGTGGTTGACAAAAGGAAGTTGGCAGCAGAGGGTGTTGGAAAGCGGGAGATGGCGGACACTGGGGTGACAGGCTTGGCAAGACAGTCCTCTGAGGTAATGGGTTTTGTGGGATATCGGGGATATCAGATGATGGGTTTGGCAGGTTTAATAATAGAGAGACACAGATTACCAGGGTTGGCTGGATGGGGTCCGAGGGTTCTGGGGTTGGAGGCAGAGGGATATGTATGCAGTGACAAGACAGGGTCAGCAGATGAGTGGTTGGCAGATAGGTAACATTTTATTTAATGAATATGCAAATAAAAGTTGCTGGTCCACCAAAAGTTTGTGAATGGGTTTGCTGGTCCATGGTATAAAAAAATGTTGGGAACCACTGTGTTAGGGCACTCAGAACACAGGAAAAGAGACTTTTTTAAATGAAGTAAGTTATTTGTTGGAAAATAATCTATTAATCTAGCTCCAGTCAGTCTCACTAATTTTTGAGGGGTTAGGGGAGCAGGTAAAGCTGATTTTCCCTCTCTTTGTTCAAACTAAAGTCAGTCACCCCAATTTCAGCTCAAGTCACATCAAGGTCTCACCTCATCAGCTCTTGCACTCCGCCCACCAGTGGTTTTCACACATACCCATGTCTCGGTCCTGCCTGTTCTCTGGGGGCACACATGAGTTTTTTCTCCTGAGAGCTGGAATACTTTGGTCTAATTGTGGTTGCTGATTTGTGGGAGGGGGGAGAGGTTAGCAACCTGGGATAGACAGGAAATCAGCCCCACCTTCTGGTGGGGCCTACTGCCCTAATGGATAAGGCATCAGCCTCTAGAACATGGGATTATGGGTCTGAGTCCCACTCACATCCCCTCTCCTCCACCACAGAGGCTGGAGCACCAGTGCTATCTTACTGCTGGTGTGGAGAGAAAGCCCCCAAGGGCACGAACACACTGCCTGGAGGCTCTCCCCACTCCTCCCTCTGGCCAAATTGAGGTCAACGGAAGCATCAGGAGGTGGTGCTCTCTCATTCCTCTCATGCCCAGGCCCTGTACCCCCATCTTCCTCACACACACACCCCGCCAAGACTTCAGCCAGCTCCTGCACCCTCCCTCCTGGCCAGACTCCCCAGCCTGTCTCCAGGGTCACCACCCCAGGTCAAGGTGTGGGGGGGTGGCTCCACACTCTCAGAAAGTGGGGCTGAGGGCAATCGGTTCTCAGTGCTGTGACCCAGTCAGTGCTACTTCCCCCCAGCTGCATGCTGGATCTGGTGGCCTCTGATGTTCTGGTTTAACCTTTTGAGTTTAAATGCTGTGGTTTAATGGCCAGGGCGAAGCAATGGGTGAGTCACTTACGGCACTGCAGTTCGTCGCTGGAGTCCCCACAATCGTTCACACCATCGCAGACCCAGAAGAGTGGCTTGCACCAGCCATTATTGCACTGGAACTGGTTCTCAGTGCAGTCTGAGGAGGGAAGGGGAGAGAAATGATGCATGGATGCCATTGCTCACCTGGAAGACACAGCTACAGACTGGTGTCGGGTTTCAGCCTTTAAGCAGAAGGCTTAAAGGCCTGGAGACACACACAGAACACTTTGGACAAGGCCCTACGTGCTACGGAGTCCTTCCTGTACCTGTATCCATGGGAGTGGAAGATGCTCAGCAACCTCCCATGCTGGGGCCCATCCTGAGAAAGAGAAGAGCCAGAACAACTGACTGTGCAGGAAGCCCCCAGAGCCAGGGAACACCCAGGAGGATAAAGAACCTTAAGAAGGAGCAACAGGAGTCACTGTAACATCAGATAGGGACAAGACTGGCTAAAACATCTGGGGCTGAGAAGGAAAATTCTGCAACACTAGGCCATCCCAGTCAGCTCAGCACCTGGCACCAGCCTCACAGATACCATAGGAAATTGGTGTCCTGAAAATTCCCCAAGGCCTGGCTACCTGCACAGATATATTTTATGTAGCCTGTTCACAACGTCTTAATCTGAGCAAGTTATGAGAAGCAGGACTGAGTGGCACCCAGGATGCAACTTCTTTCACTCAGTTTGGTAATCCTCACCTGCCAAGCGTTTGTCCTAGGGTATTCTGGGAAAAATTCAGAGAGCTATCCCATAGAGCCTCAGCATGGGAACAAGTGCCCAGCGGACACACATACAGACTGGCACCAGAAGCACCAGGAGAAATGCATTCTGGAATGCACTGGAAAAGCTGGGAGGAAGCAAGGCCAACCAAACCCATTATAGAAAGTCAACCCTGTTTCAAACTAAACAAGACTCAGCTGGCCATGGTTCCTGAGAGGAACCATGCAGCACTGCTGTGCCACTAACTGGTCAAGCTCAGCAGCGCAGACAGATCTGTGGGAGGGAGCAGAGAAGAATTGGAGAATGGATTTTTCAACATAAGAAAAAAATTCACCCGAAAAGAGCCTCAGATTGAGAGCGCACCTGAGGGTGACCCAACACCCACTCATCCCCCTCAAGCCAAAGAGAGGGGGCAGTGAGCATCCATGGGCTGGCAGGACCCTACTTGTCTCCCAAGGCAGTGGAATCTAGTCATTTAGCACAATGACACCTGAACCAGGGGCTCCAATCTCCTCTCGTGGACTTTAGGCCATGGCTAATGCCATCATCCATGGGATCGCTATATTAATCCAAGAGAAAAATCAATTAAAAAAAAACACATGCCAGGAAGGAACTATAAATAGCACTGCAGTGCCCTGGGCATGAGGATACGCCATACCCCAGGGCATGCAGATGCCAGGTGACTGGGACCCCCAAAATGGCATCAGTGAGGATTAAATGGCAGGAAGTCACCCAACAGGCAGTGGTGGGAGGGCAGCTAGTGAATGAAAGTCACCTGTCATTAGCTCTTTGCAGGAAGAGTCATGACCATACAAATGGAGGCTCACAAACTTTAAGGGGATTCCAGACTGATCAAACCACTGACTTTTCCTTGTCTGTAGTGGGCTGGAGGGAGGAACTGTTTCCATCAGGAGCTTCCTGATATTTGGTTGGGGCATGGGGTCCTAGCTGACCAGAAGCTAAATATGAGCCCACCGCATAACACTTTCCAAAAACAAAAAAAACACACACCCACAAAACACCAACCAAGAAGCCAACACCATTCTGGGATGCATTAATAGGAGTGTTGGGAGCAAGACATGAGACATGAGAATTAATTCCTCTTCTCTACTCTGTGCTGATTAGGCCTCAACTGGAGTATTGTGTCCAGTCCTGGGCACCATATTTCAGGAAAGATGTAAAGAGCAGAGAGAGCCTGGACAAAGTCAGAGAAGAGCAACTAAAATGATTAAAGGTCTAGAAAATATGACCTATGAGGAAAGACTAAAAGAACCAGGTTTATTTAGTCTGGAAAAAAGACAGAGAGGAGATAAAACCAGATTTCAAGTACTAAAAGGCTGTTACAACCAGGAGGGAGAAAAATTATTTTCCTTAACCTCTTAGGATAGGACAAGGCGGCTTACATTGCAGTAAGGGAGGATTAGGTTGGACATTAACCACCCTGACAGGAAGTTTTTCCTGAACACTGGAATAAATTGCCTAGGTAGGTTGTGGAATCTCTATCGCTGGAGATATCTGTCAGGGATGGTGCTTGGTCCTGCCATGAGTGCAGGGGACTGGACTTGATGACATCTCGAGGTTCCTCCCAGTTCTACAATTCCCCAAGCCAGCAGGGCTTGACTTTTCTTCTTGGAAACAAGACGAGAAGTCTGGCATTCAGACAAGTCTGACCCAAACAAAAAGCCAGGGCTTCTTGGTGCTGTGATCTTTGGACATCCCACATCTGCACTGTTCAAGATGTTCAGATCAACCCACTCAACTGGGTGGTGGGATGAAGGTAGCTGCTCTACAGACTTCAGCACCCAGGTCCATTTTTACTCCTGTCCTGTTGAATTACAGGACCCAGCACCAACACCTCTGCATCAGTTGCTACGCATGTAAAGAGCTGAAGCAGCCTGCGTACATCACTTTAAGACTGCAACAGTGCAATTACCCAAACTCTCAGAAGCCTGGAGGGTCGGATCTGCTGGGGGTGCACTCCATGGGCCACATAATTGGCTGCTGGGGCCATCCAGTCAGCCTTGGACTTGTACCCATGTCTAAATTCACCTCCAGCAAGACAGTGGCTCTGATGAGGTGATTGCTGGCCCTAACAATGAAGAAAGGAATTTTCCCACTAAGATCTCTCTTCCTTAGGCTTTATTCTTGCGGTTTTGGATGCACAGGTGCTAAGAGACACCCCAATCTGGCCAACTTCCAGTCTTGCAGCTGAACTACCAAGCATGGCCATCAGTCCCCAGCCCTGATACATTAACCCATTCTGCTCAGTTGGGGAGCCCTGAGCAAATCAAGAGTTCCCTCCCACCACAGGGCCCTGCAAAGAGAAATCTAAAGGAAGGACTTACTGCAGGAGCGCTCATCGCTGGCGTCCGTACAGTCCACCCAGCCATCACAGCGCATGGCGTTGTCAATGCAGCGGCCAGTTTTGCAGGTGAACTTGCCAGGACAGGCTGCCACAGGGAGGGAAAAAGAAAAAGTACAACATGCATGAGCCTTGCCAGTCACCACCAGCTCTTCTGGCATTTGGTTTTTGGCGTGGCCATTTCTCTAGCCATGCATGCTGCACTGAGGATACGTCTGGACTAACATGGGTGAGTGTTCTAGGGATGTGAACAACAGTTTAAATAGTTAACTGGTTAAACTACTAAAGTTATAACCTTTAACCGGTTAACTGTTTGCCAAGGTTCTGCCAGCCCAGAGTAGTCTAGGTGGGGGCATCACCTGCCAGCCCAGCACAGCCGGGGATGGAGTCCCACTGGCTCACCTTGGCACAGCTGAGACTAGGGTCCCACCTGCCTGTCCCAGTGTAGCCAGGACTGGGGCCCCACCGCGTCATCCAGACTGCACTAGCATGGGAGTCCTGCTTGCCTGCCCCAGCACAGCTGGAGCCAAAGTTCTTCTGACCTGCATGGGCTGAGTCGGAAAGGCTGGGGCTGTGGCATTGTCTGCTAGCCCCAGCATGGCCAGCTGGGTTCAGCCAGGGCTTCTCTTCCCTGCCAGGGCTGGCCATCCAACTGGCTACCTGGTAAGCAGTCCAGTAAGCCTAATGCTTACATTTCATCACATCTATTTCCACCCACTGGACACTTGGCATGAAGAAGCCAAAGCGAGCCATTAGGTGAGAACAATCATTAGAGACAAGGTTCAAACAATAGACTGGATCCTGATTCAGGCTCCCACAAAGCAGAAGCGTATCTGTTCCTCCTGGGCTCAATGAGTCAGTGCACTGAGTGCAGGGGATTGGACCTCTCAAGGTCCCTCACACTCTTACAGTTCCATGATTCTATGTCTCCCACTGGTGCTGGGTGTGGAGACTACAACAATCTGCTAATTAGTCCCAGTGAACAGGGACTATCCTTTCACTGAAATACTGTCAACGCCTGAGGTCTTGTGTTCTAGCCCCACTGGTGACCAGAGGTGATCTCGTTCAATTCCAAGTAGGGTTTCCTTCAGCCCATTCACAGTCACAACACGCAGTCTGGCTCAGTAATTCCCCAGCATTTGGGGCTGTCCAGTTCAAGGTTCTGGCCCATCTTTAACAATAACCTGCATGTACCTCAGAACTGCACTATTTAAAAATGGGACGTGCAAATAGATACATAGAGAATTCCCAGGGCTTTGTCAGCGAACAATCAATGTGTGCTACCCAATGTATAGGACAACTACAGCAATAAGCCAAATCTGTGAAGAGTTGTCCTCCCTGAGGTGTGATAGCCCATCTGCCCCAAAACTCATTTCACTGATGGCCCAAGCAACGATTAAACAGATGCCTGCTAGAGGTCAAAGGGCAGAGCGATAACACAACTGTGTCACTTGCTCCTCAGTAGCTAAGAAAATAAACCAATTCCCCCAAACATTTACATCATGTGGATTTCAACTTACGGTCACTGGAATCGTAAGACAGGAACTCTGCCGAGAAGCCAGTGTCTGTGTATGACTGGTCTGAATGGAACCGGACCGTGATTTTGTTGTTAGTACTTGCCACCACAAACGTGGGGCGCTCTCCACAGTACCTGGGGGTGGGGAGAGTACAGATTTAGGAACTGTTACAGTATGGAAGTGAGAGAGACAGAGAGATACACACACTCACACTCACACTCGTTGGCCTAGGACACCAACAGGGTCTTTTCATTCCCACTTACTCTAAACGCAGGCTGACTGCAGTATGGATTAGCGGGGTGGCCATAGCTCCACACAGGGTGCCAAATTTAGATGCCTCTCCCCCAGCTGCAGAGCTGCAAAGCTGAAACTTTGAATTTCAAAATCTAGATGCTTGCATCAGTGGCAGGTGGGAAGCAGGGCCTGTGTGATATGGCCCATGTGAGATATAAGGGCCTGCAAAAATCTTGAGAACGGTTAGCAGCGGATGTCAGACACACCTCTTCCCCTCCCACTGAACACTATGGTCATCACATTGCTTTCTTGAGGTCCCGCGGCTGCTGGAGCCACCTGTTGTCTCTTTTTTCATATTCAGATTGTAAGCCCCTTGGGGCACAGACTATTTTTCCTGTGTGTATACAGCGCCTGACACAAAGGGCTCCTGGTCCATGGCAGGAACAGCTCAGCAATGCTCTCATTTTTCCATCCATGTGCAGAATAAAATTATTGCATGCACCAATGCATGTGCTATGTGCACCACCAATGTAAATACATGCTGCCATCTGTGAAAGGCTGTGGGCACTCTTCTAATCAGCAGGGCAGCATTTGACTCTCTGCTGGCATGCTCCCACAATATAACTGTTACCAAGGGCTAGCAGTACAATTTAGGTCCAAGTTTAGATTCTGATCCCCCACACATTTCCAAAAGCCTTAGCGAGCTGACCCAAGCATTCAACAGACAGCTCACATCTATTAAAACTTGTATTTTATGCAAAAGTTATGTTGCACTGCAAAGCAGCAAGCAGGTGTTGCTTTCAATTCCATCAGCAAAATAATGGAAAACTAACATAACCAAGCGGTCCTTGTGGCATATGTGGCGGCGTGTCGGGGTCCCCCGACTCCTGCCTCCCCGTAATGGCACGGACAGACTCCACCAGCCAGTAGAATAGAGGGAGTTTATTGCTTCTCTAGGATACAGCACAGTATAGATGTCATCTGGTTACAGGAACCGGGCCTAGGATGCCTCAGCCCCTCTTGAGATGGGGGAGACTGGGCTCCTAAATTCCAGCCCCTTTCCCTAGGCCGTCTCCTCCATGATCCCAGACAGAAACTAACTCACTCACTTCCCGCCCTGCCCTCAGCCAGGGCTCCACCCCCCTCCTTCCCATTGTTCCGCTCCATGGGAGATACCTGTCTGACGAGTTTCGAAGCCCCCTTGCATAATGACTCATCCCCTGCCCTGCTGGGCTGTGCTGCAGACAGCAGCCAGTGGAGGTCACTGACAACCCACTGCCCAGCATAGCAACCAGCAAGGTACCTCCCCTACGTCACAGCATATACAGCTGATCTGGCTTTCGGCGCACTGTGCTTTAAATTTCTATTCATCTACCATTGTGTATTAGTTACAGAAACACAGAGTACACCTCCTCTTCATCATGGCAATGGGCTTTTTCCCTTTTAGAACATTTACTGAGGTTGAAAGCACAGGGCCGTTCATTGAGAGTGATAAAAATCAATCCTATCTGGATCCCTAACTGGCATCTGACAGTCTTAAGCTTTGTAGACAGCATCTGATATTCAAAGTCAACTAGAGTTACCCCAGCTATAGCGACCAGTCAGCGAGCCAGATTTTCACAGCAGCTAGAGTGTAACCCAGGGGTGGGTAATAGTTTGACGGGGGGAGAGGGCACTCTAAGGTTTTTGGAAAGTTATTGAGGACCACACTCTTCCATGGTATTAATGGAGGAGGTGCAGGGTCTGGGATGGAGGTTGGGTGCAGAAGGGAGCTTGGGATAAGGGAGTGGGGTGCAGAAGGGAGAATGGAATCTGGGAAGGAATTTGAGTGAAGGAGGCAGTTGTGGACTTAGGGCTGGGAACTGGGGTGCAGGTTTTGGGATGTGACCTAGGGCAGGAGACTGGGGTGCCAGATCTGGGAGGGGTATGAGTGCATGTGGAGTAGCAGGGCAGGAGTGTGGGGCACAGGGGTTTGGGAAGGGAGGGGCTGGGGTGCGAGAGGTAGGTTCTGCCCAGGAGACATACCAGTTAGCAGCCAAACCAGCCTGCTTGCAGAGTGTTTCTGCCTGCTTGGCCATGCTCCTGAGTGAGTGAGCAGGAGGGTGGCTGCCTGTCATTCAAAGAGGTAGCTCCCATTGGCCAGTTTCTGTACAGAAATTGGCCAATAGGATTGTGCTGGAGGTGGGAGCAGCATCTGAATCTTCCCCCCTCCCCTCCAGATTCAAAGAGAAAGCACCCTGCAGCTGTGTTTCTGAGTGGCTGTGGGGCAAGCAGGGGAACCTGCCTGGGGCTCCCCACTGCCTCTGTGGGCCAGATCCAGTGGCGTGGTGGGCCGGATGCGGCATGCGGGCTGTATTTTGCCCAGGCTTGGTGTAACTCCACCACTCTCCACAGGACATTGGAAAGGCAGGTCCATGCAGTCCAGTATCCCATCTCCAACAGTGGCCAGTGCCAGATGCTTCAGAGGACAATGCAAGAGCCCAACATTAGGAAGATATAAGAACCTGCCCCCAAGAAGGTCTCACCCTAATCCTAAATAGTTACTGGCTTAAGCCCTGAAGTAAAGGTTTTATATCTCTTCTGGAGTCTGCTAGGATCTGCTTGTAACAGCTCTGGATATTCTTGTAAACCAGAGAAATGCCCAATCCCATTTAGAATAATTTTTTACCTCAATAACTCTGTGGCAGAGAGTTCCACTGTCTAATGATGCCTTTCATGAAAAAAATTGTCATTCGACCAGTTTCATTTGCCACCATTAGTTTCATTGACCATCCCCCAACCTGCATCAGTCACACCACATTGCCCAGCACTTACTTTGTACCGCTGATCTCCACATAATCCTTGGTACAGGTATTGACAGGCATGCCAGGTTCCAAGACATAAAACAGGTTGAACCGCACCTTCACATTCTTTGTAGAGGGGACCTGAGGGGGCAAGACAAAAGGCAGTTGAGTCAGCATGGGAACTGGTTTCTCTTCCTTCCTCTTCCAATGACTAAAAAAGGGAGGGAGCAATCAACTTGGGTGGGAGGATGGACAAGATTTGGGGGGTGGAGCATAAGTCCATGACAAAAGGCCAAAGCAGAACATTCTTGGGCATTTGCACAGTGCTCTGGGTCTCAGTGGGGGGCATTCTTTTGCCTCTGCAGGTCTTTGAATTCTTGTGCAAGCTGCCAACTGGGCGTAAGCCAGGATTCTGCCACCAGGCTGCAAACAGTGGCCCTGGCAGGAACGCAACAGCAGAGCTGGGCCATAAGGAAGGTGGGTGGGAGAAAACACTGCACCTGCACGGAAGTGCGGGGGCTTACAAAAGAGGGGAGCGTTTCAGGTATTTATGCACAGAGACCTGGCCAGTCATACAGTCAATCTACCAGCTGTATGCTCTGGATCAGTGGTCCCCGCCATGGCGCCCGCCGGGGCATTTGTGCGCGCCCGCCTAGTGACCAGGGCCGGCCCGAGCCATTCTTGTGCCCCGCGCCCTGGGCGTGCGGCCCCGCCCCCGGGCGCCCAGCAGTCCCAAAAGATTGGGGACCACTGCTCTGGATAGTTCCCACAAGTTGCCAGGTAAGTCGTATCTTTAGTTCTAGCCACACGGAGCCAGGTGCTGCTAAGGAGTTACCCATCATCCAGCTGACCTGCTCAGTTTCAGACAAAAGACACGCATGGTCAGGGAAGCTCCCCCTCACCCTTGAGTCCTTCAGAACAAAGATTGAACAAAGCAAATTAGGAGGACATTGAAGGAAGGAGAAACCAACATAGAAATGGACAAATCAAGTCAGGCCAGGACCCATCTACTTTAGCGTCCCATCCCTGAGGGTGGCCAGTAGCAGATGTGTGGTATAGAAGTACAGGACCATCCACAATGGAAAAATCTACCTAGGGAGAGGTTTTTCTTACCTCCCAAACTCATCAATCAGAGGCTGGCTTGTTCCCCGAAGTCCCTGATGCCCTGTGCAAAGCCACAGCCAATGCTATTGTTCACAAAAAACACAGCGGGGGGATAAGAGTCAACTCATCTTTGCATCTTGCTAACCTCTTGGCCTCAGCCATCACCAGCCGACCTCCCTGCTGTGGCTTAAACAATGGGCTAAGCTGACCCCAGCAGGCCTCCTGCCTCTACCAAGCCTTGACAGGCAGAAGGGTCTGTCCAGCATGCTCACCTCTATGTCCCAGATGCAATCCAAGTTCGGCGGATAGTGGGCCGGAAAATAAGGGGTGGTAAAGTTCCCACTTTCTTCTTTCAAAGTCCCACCGCAGGCTAGAAGAGAAGCGGGAAAAGAAAATCAAGATGCTGGGGCTTCCAAAGGCAGCGATTGGCTATTACCAAGGCAGAAACAGACATGCAGAGCAAACTTTAATGAAATTAAGTTGATCTCTGGAGATTCCAGCTCCACTCTGAGGCCTGGATACGACCCAGGAGACCAATTAGGTGGTCTTCACATCTAATCCAACATAATTCCTTCCCCTCTTTTCCTGAGGGGGTATCACTAAAGAAGCCAAGTGCATTGTGGGTAAGACATGAGCTTTGGAGAGCCAGGAAGGGTCAGGGTCTCACGTGCAGTTGGCAGCATCATGACTAGAGCCTGCCCCTCCCCCCCCATCTTCATGAGATGGACTTTCCCAAGCCCCCCCACTTACTTTTGGTCTTCGGGAGCTGGAAGAACTCTGCCTTGAACCCAGGGTTCCGCCCCTTGGCGTCAGTTGTCAGCGTGACCAGCATGACGTTCTGGGAGGACAGGAAGGTCAGGTTGTAGGATGGAGAGTAACTGCCACACAGTCTGGGAGAAGGAAGCACAGAGAGCGCTGCACAACAGAATGGAGTGGAGACAAGAGCTCCAGCACTACATTATGCCCTTTTCAGAGCTCAGCACTCCCCTTTGTTTAGTCCCAACTCCACCCCAGAAAAAGCAATCCCAGATTTAAAAAGATGCACCATTAGCTCACTCATATAATAATATCCAAAGGAAGGTCGTATTGTAATCCCCATTTTACAGTGGGTGAAACTGAAGCACAAAGCCGGGGCAAAGGGGAGCAATATACCCAAGGTCTGTAGAAGAGGCAGGAAGAGAACCCACAGCTCTTTGGGCCCAGTCCCCAGCTGCGTCCACTAGGCAATACTGCCCCTATCCATTACAGTGGTTCCTAAATTATGGTGTGACAGGGTGTACCAGCCCTGCACTGCTAAAGCTAAGCCTAACCAGGCTCACCTGGCTGAAGAAGCCTTGCCCCCACCATCCTGCTGGGCATGCTCAGACTACAGCCCAGGTATAAAAGTCTGGAGGGAGGCAGAGTCTGGGCTGCCTGCTGAGGAAGAAGGACATACTGCCCAAGCTCCTGCAGGTGAGCCGCCTGATAGGCCAGACCAGGAGGCCAGCCAGAGGAATGGCCAGGAAGGCTTCCAGCCAGGAGGAAGAGCAGCAGACGGATGCTGCCACAGAGGCCAGCCAACAGAGACCCAGCTTGGAAGATGCAGGTGGGGAAGATGCCAGCAATCCTGGACAGGGTAGGAAGTAGCCTAGGGCAGGTAACGGGAATCCCTGAGAGCTTAGCATGTTTTGGGTAGACTCCCCGCTGAGCTAGTGGTGGGACATGCCCACCACTGACAGGGCCATGGGCTGGGACCCTGTGGAGAGGGAGGGGACACCACCCCAGACTACTGATTTGGCTGCTAGGCCACATTGCCCTGGTGAAGGGGGCATTCCTAGAGACTCCGGCCAGTAGGCCGCACTGCCCTGGTGAACAGGGTGTCCACTATAGACTCTGGCCGGGGGGGCTGTACCACTCAGGGAAGAGGCGCTTTGGGGTATAGCAATATCTGTGTTGCAGGAGACGTGGGGTCTGGTACCAGGAGGCCCAGGG
This sequence comes from Pelochelys cantorii, assembly GCA_032595735.1. Lineage (NCBI taxonomy): Eukaryota > Metazoa > Chordata > Testudines > Trionychidae > Pelochelys > Pelochelys cantorii. The sequence goes on along the minus strand of CM064352.1, from coordinate 13,851,266 downwards.
GCTCTCTGCCCCCTGGGTGAGGGACAAGGGAACTACCCCGCAACATATGGAACCCGTTATTGGGGGTGGAAGAGTCCGTTCTTCCTCTGGGTCATCAAATAGCATTGCAAGAAACAGAAACCACTTTCTCTTGTGAGCAACTACAGTTGTCACTGAAGAAGAGCTCAGTAAAAGCCTGAAAGCTTGACTCACCACCCCAAGCTGGACAAATAGAAGCTATCATCTCTCCTACCTTGTCTCTCTCAAACCCTGGGATAACCCAGCTATACCCCCATTGTCCAGCTAGGAGACCCCAAATCACAAGCCAGGACCCCCTGTGCTGGGTGCCCTACAAACAAAACAAAAGCCCCTGCCCTAAGAATCTTGCAGTTTAAGTCAGCTGATGAAATGGTCTTTTGATTTACCCTTTCCATCATTTGGACCATATCTTGAGAGCCCAATCCCCCACCCTGTTGTCTTAGCCTAGGCTACAAACACCTTATGATTATTAAAAGTGATTGTTTCATAAATCCAGGCGCCTGCACATTCATTGCATTATTCTCCTGATGGACCAAAACAAATCAGCCAGTTTTACTTGCAGAGGCTTACAGTGATAATATTCAGGTTGCAAACAACTGCAATGTGATTGTTCAGCAGGCGAAAACCCACTGCTGCCTTTGGAACATGCATTAAAAAGAAGTTTTTCTATCAGCTTGGGGCTGTCTGTTCGTTCTGTTTGTCTAGTGCCTGCCAAGATGGGGCAGAGCCAGAACCGGGGCTTCTAAGTACCACCTCAACACAATTATTATCTTAATCCTCTCAGGAAGGAGGCTTCAAATGATCTATTTATTCAAGAGCTCTCTTGCCACCTTGGTTTCCGCCTTGCAACCCCTCTGCTCCCCCTCCCTTCCCTCACCCCAGTCAGTCAGTATTGGGGCTGAGCCCAACATCCTGTTAAATCAGAACTCCGGACTTATGGGATGACTCATTGTGACAGCAGGACAGCAGCGCCATTGTGTCCCAGACTCACAGGAAGACTCAGTCTCTGCCTTGAAGACTTTGCATTCTACTTTCCTTCAAAGGCTAATTCCAGTATAGCAGTTTGGGCTGTCAGGACAATTCCCTTGTTATTCAGCACAAGATTCCTGTGGTTCAGCATCACTGTTACCTATACCCTTTGCTCCACCCTGAACAACTCCTCTCGCTCCTTGGCATTTAGAATCATAGGGTTGGAAGAGACCTCAGGAGGTCATTGAGTCCAACCTCTGCCCAAAGCAGGACCAACCCCAACTAAATCATCCCAGGACTTAAAAACTTGACTTTGTCAAGCCAGGACTTAAACCTCTAGGGATGGAGATTTCACCATCTCCCTAGGTAACCCATCCCAGTGCATCACTCCCTCCTAGGGAAATAGTTTTTCCTAATGTCCAACATAGACCTCCCCCACTGCAACGTAAGACCATTGCTCCTCATTCTGTCATCAGTCACCACTGAGAACAGCCTCTCTCCTTCCTCCTTGGAACCCCCCTTCAGGTAGTTGAAGGCTGCTATCAACCCCCACTCTCATTCTTCTCTTTTGTAGCCTAAATAATCTCAGATCCCTCAGGCACTCCTCCTAAATCATGTGCTCCAGTCCCCTAATCATTTTTGTTGCCCTCTACTGGACTTTTTCTAGTGCATTTCCTTTCTGTAATGGGGGGCCCAGAAATGGATGCAGTACTCCAGATGTGGCCTCACCAGTGACGAGTAAAGGGGAATAATCACTTCTCTAGATCTGCTGGCAATGCTCCTCCTAATGCAACCTAATATGACATTAGCCTTCTTGGCTACAAGGGCACACTGTTGACTCATATCCAGCTTCTCATCCACTATAATCCCCAGGTCCTTTTCCACAGAGTTGCTGCTTAGCCAGTCAGTCCCCAGCCTGTAACAGTGCTTGGGATTCTTCCGTCTGTTGAACCTTATCAGATTTCTTTTGGCCCAATCCTCCAATTTGTCCAGGTCACTCTGGACTCTATCCCTGCCCTCCAATGTATCTACCTCTCCCCGTAGCTTAGTGTCATCTGTGAACTTGCTGAGGGTGCAACCCATCCCCTCATCAATAAAGATGTTGAACAAAACTGTACCCAGAACCAACCCTTGGGGCACTTCACTTGATTCCAGTCACCAACTAGACACCCTTCAGAAGCCTGTGGATGGGCACCACCTTCCTTCCCTCCTCTGGAAAGAGGCAGCCCCACCAAAGTCACTCACGTCACCAGAGCATGGGGGTCCACAGGGCTCAGGGAGTTGTAGACCTTGACGATATCGATCCCAGCATCACACGGCTCCACATCAAAGGTCTTGAAGGTTAGGCTGATGACAGCATTTGCATCAGCCCTCAGAACCCATGTGCAATGAGCGTTGTTTGGGTATGGGCTGTTGGGGAAGCCTGGGGTGGTGAAGCTGGTGATTTCACCTTCCTTGGCATGGAGGGCAAAGTTGCAGCTATCTGCAGAGAGGAGGGCAGAGGAGAAACATTCACTGACATCTGGGCTATCGCAGAAGGGAAAGCAGAGACACTGTAAGCTGGGAGTTCTTGCTTTAAACTGCAAGAGATGAGAAGCACCAAGGTGCATCAGCATCCTCCTTCTTGCCCCCACTAATTCCAGGGATGGGATAAGAGGCCAGGAAGCTCCAACAACTTTTCTTTGTGCACCTTTACATTTCTAAAAACTCCCTAGCATGTACAGCCCAGTCTCTCTGCAAACTGTTACAGAGGAGATGCCTGTTGTTCTGAGAGAGCACAGTGATGAGTGCAAGTTGTTACTGTTTTAGATAAATAGGAAAAAACTGGGCTACCGATGGCAAAAAACTTGCCACTTAGGGATAGGGCCACTTGCTCCTTCTGGAGAATCCCATGGATTGACTCACAGGGAAAGGGGCGAGGGGGGGAAGGGAGTCATGCATTTGGGATCACGGGCATCTGTAAGTTTCTCCTGGAAGTGAATTAAACCCTTCTAGCAAACACAACCACCATCTTCAGCCCAGACCAGGATGCTCCTAGTGGAAAAGAGGAACACATACAATTCAATACAGGGGCAATATATGCTGGAAAGAATAAGAGTTACACTTACTGTCCCGTGAAGATTTAACTATATCCGGATCAGCAGCTACAGGAGAAAGAAACGTAATTCATTAGTAACACATTCACTGCACAGATGCCAAGCAGGAAGCAGCCAGCCAGCCTGCGTTTGACAGTGGGGGAGTATCTTCCCTGACAGCAAGAGACAGGGAAGGTAGTCCTCGGACCCCAAAACAAGCAACTCTGGCATGGTGCCTTACATCACAGGAGTGAGGCTCAGGTCTGGAGGCTGTAGAATCCAAGTGACATGCTTCAGCGCTGAGATCTTGTACTTCACTGCATGTATGCACCAGATCTTGTCGGGAAGGAGGAACTCCAGCTGTCTCCAGCAGCAGAAGGGAAAGGGCTAGGTTTCCCTGCAAGCAACAACTGCTTCCAGCTGGGGTTCCCCCTTCATAACCTGGAGCCTGCCCTAGGGATGTAAGCAACTAGTTGACTATCCGATAAGCACAAGCTTATCGGACAGTCGAGTAGTGACTCGACTAGTCGCTTCCCCCTCCCTTGCTGCCTCTATCAGAGACGGGGAGGGGGGAGAGAGAGAGAGAGAACAGGAGCTAGTTCCTCCCAGCACCTTCTCCATGGAGGACAGGGGAAGCAGAGGCATAGTGGAGGACCAGGTATGAGCCAGGAATCATGCCTTAACTACCAGGCTCTTAATACAATTGAAAAAGAGAAACACGGGGGAGTGGGGCTGGACATGAGCCGGAATCAGCGGTCCTGGCTCATGCCTGGTCCCCCCACTGCGTTCAGCCTTTTAAATGTATTAAGGGCCAGGCAGCTCTTAATATACTTAAAAGATAGAGCCACAGCAGGATTAGCTCCCAGAGCTAACCCCACTGTGGCTCTGCAGTTTCCCCCCTTATTGACTAGTCGATGGTAATTCTGTCAATTAGTAGATTAAATGCAATTTAACATCCCTAACCTGCCTAGGGCTGGGGAAATCTTACCAGCCAGTCCCAGTACCCAGCCCCATCATACCCAGCCGAGGGAACATGAGCTCTCAAGCCAAAAAATAAACTCCCAGTTAAGAGACCTTCCCCCCACTCCCAGCAAGCTAATGGCAAAGCTCAGAGCAGAACAGGTCCCAGGCCTCTAAGCATGGATCTCTTCCACCTCCCAAAAAAGCCTGCAGAGCTAGAATCCCCAGGGGAATATAGCTGTTCCCTCATCCTGACCCTGGGGAGAAGGGCAATGGAGGCAGTACTCACGGAAAGCAGCAATCGACTTGACTTGCAGCATCGGGTTCCGTGACTTGTACTCCACCGTTTGGATCAGGCTCTGCTTGTCAGCCATGGCCTTGTCGAAGGTCTCAGCCCTGTAGGCCGGGATAATGAACTCTGACCAGTAATAGGCGATGACACTGCCTTCGCTGCAGGGGGAAAGGGAGACAAGATACCGACAGTGTGCAGATGCCAGGGAATAGGGGGACAGGATCCAAAAACTCAGGCTCACTGACTTTAAGGTCAGAAGGGACCCTCATGACCATCTGGTCTGACCACCTGCACGTCACAGGCCACAGAGCCTCACACAACTGCTCCTGTAACAGACCCTCACCTCTGGCTGAGGTACTGATGCCCTCAAATCAAGTTACTGGGAGCCCACCATTTACTCTAATTTAAACACACAAGTGACCCGTGACCCATGCCCCACACTGCGGAGGAAGGTGAAAAAGATCCTCCAGGGTTTCTCAATCTGACCCACAGAAAAATTCCTTCCTCATCCCAAATACAGCAACCAGCATGTGGGGGAGACCCATCAGCCAGACACCTGGGAAAGAATTCCCTGTAGTAACTCCTTATCTCCAGAAGCCAGGGCTATTTGCCAGCAGCAGTTGCAGGTTGGCTACATGCCATCCACCATCCCCTCAAACCCAGCAAGCTCAGTCTTGAGCCTGTTTTCTCTTCTTTGTTCCCCTTGGGACGCTGCTCCAGAACTTGCTTCTCTAATGGTTAGAAACCTTCCTCTAACTTCAAGTCTACACTTGCTGATGGCCAGTTTAAAGCCATTTGTTCTAGTGCTAGTATGGGTGCTCACCTTCAATAATTCCTCACTGGCTTCTGCTGTATTTATGGCGAGTGCTCTTTTAGTTCAGTTAATGCAAACCAAGCTCCTCGTGTCTCCTCTCCTAGGGAGGTTCTCCATTCCCTGATCATCCTGCTCGCCCTTCTCCACACCTGGCCCAGTCTGAATTCAGGGCCCAGGAGTGGAGGCTGCAGGGAAGGAGGGCACTCAGCTCTCACCTCTTGCTTAGCCTGGTTCTATGGCTTCTGGGGCAGGTGGTGAGCTGAACAGACAGGATGAATATGGCCTTGCCAGGAGCTGTGTTCAGGGAAGAGCCCTGCCAGAGTGAGCCACCCATAGAGAGTCTGTCCCTTAATACCACAACTAGGCCCATCGCAGACCAATGCCACTTCATTTTGTCTGGTGCTACATTCCTGGGGCCTCCCATTCAGAAGCAATGTATTACAAAGACGACTTATTGCACTGGGTTACAACCATTCTTGCTCTCAATCTAAAACAAAAGGCAGCTGGACCAGAGAGCTGCTATCTAGGCATGGGGGAAGCCCGGGGTATTGCTGCAGTGAGGTGGGGCTGTCTCACGATACCCTAGGAAAGGTGAGTTTTCACCTCCCCCTAATTTCTAGAGCGTACCAGTTCCCTGCTCCCAGGACGCACCACTAGGGATGCAGCACCCACCTGAATGCTGTTATGACTGTCTCCTTGTGATAAGGGCCAATGTCTTGGTTATTTTTATAAATCTCTTCGATCTAAAAAAAAAAAGGGGGGGGGGGGGAAGGAGACGACAACATTAACATAGAGAAAAGCACTGAAATGAATCAGGAGCAATTCAATTCCCAGCAGGTCTGGATATTAGAAGGACAGAGTCAGTTTAAAAAAAAACCCACAAAAAACAAACCACCTAACCTCACAGCCAAAGTTTGCAAGCCTGGGAACCTACACGAGGCTCCAGAGTCCATATTTAGGCACTTCCAAAGTCACAGAAAGGAACTTCAGTGTGAGGTGATCCTTCAACAATTGGAGGTAGAGGAAGGGGTGTTGGTACCCTAGGAACACCTAGACAGCTGGATCCATGACCCCTTTCCACAGCCCTGAGCTTGGGTGGACACACAGAAGTCTGTTACTGAAGCCAGGCAAAAGGATCAGGGTAGAAAGCACCAAGTGGGCTGCAGGGCAGAGTGCAGGACCCCAGCACCAAAGACAAGCTCTGTGGTGGAAGACAGTGGAGCTGAATGAGTGAGTCCCTTACCGTGTGCTGCACCTTCTTGGAGAGCGCAGCAAACTGTGGGGAGCTGGAGTTCTCATAAGCATCAATGAAGTTCCAGTTCTGAATCACGAGGTGGCCATTGTAAACCTTCTGGATGGGGGCTCTCCGATCTGGGAAATGCCAAGTCAGAAAGAGAAAGGATGTCTGTGCAGCAGTCAGAGCAAGGGAGCCTGGGAGAGGAGTATCCCCCATTTCCTGCACCAAGGAATTTGCAGCCCAGTCACATCAGTGGGTTGAGTTGGTTTTATGAAGTGAGGTTCTTGGGTCTGGCCCAAATTCTAAAGCAGAGCTTACAATGGGCAGGGGCAGAGCTGGGAAGAGAACCCAGGAGTCCTGGTGGCCAGCCTCTGACTCTAACCGCTGGAAAACCACCACATACGAAGCTATGGAGCTTAAGGCCAGAAAGTCACCAGATGATCTAGTCTGATCACAGGCGTTCCGTCACATGCAGCCACATGGGTATCAAACCCAGCCACTGACATCAAAGTGCAGCCCAGAGGAGACTCAAATGCTGCATGCCACAGGCAGGAAAAAGGAGGGGCTGGGATGCTCCAGTGCCAGAGACCCACGCAATGGCCCCCCCACTTTCACATACAGTACCTCATGAGTCAGTCACCAAGGAGCCACCAACAAGGGGCATGCCCGGCAGGACTGGCTGCTGTGCCTGCCCCCCCAGGCAGGGCAATTGAGTTGTGCTGGACAGACCAAGCAGAGAGGTGGCCAGCTTTGATTGCAAGCTCTGATTCTTCCTTGGTGTTTGTGCAGGGGCCGATACTTTTTGGATCCAGGGGCCCCATTGTAGCAGACATCATCTCTGGGCAGCTCATTTAGGAGCAGGCATGGTAATTAAAGCCCTCAGATCCAGGGCTGCCACGCCCCACACTCACATTTGAAGTGCCACACCAGGAGGCCCACCATCAGGGAGACAAGCAGGAAGATGAGCAGCACAGCAGTCACCACCACCCAACGCTTTGGGCCGCGCTTCTCCACCTTCTTGGCATTCATGGTGGGGAGGAACTCCACCACCTCCTCCACGCCATTCATGTCCTGGGAAGGGGAGCAGAAGACACAGGGTGAGAGAGCCCATTGCTACAGGCCCACCACGCCCCATTGCCAGAGCTTCTGAATGCAGGGGGACAGAAGTGGGACTCTAGAGCAATGGGTTCTTGTCCTGGTTCCCCTCAGAAAAAGTGAAGGGCAACCAAAGATAGAGAGTGGGCCCTTGGCCCCCCCCATGTGCTCTTCTTCCCCATGCAGCTCTTGCACTCTGGAGCATTGGAGCCTCACACTTTCTACTCCTCCTGCTTCTTCCCAGTACATTTGGAATGATGCAAATCACCTGATTTGTGCTCCATCCCTGCTGCTCCCCAGAGCTGGAACATTGCGAATCAGCTGTGTGCAGTTGCACAGGCTCTTTAAGGGAGCGGGAGTAGGGCGGATGGAGCATGAATCAGGCAATTCATGTACTTAGATGCTGGGAATAGGGTTGCCAGATGGTTGAAACAAAAATACCAAACACCTGCCCCCTCTCCTCCCCCCCCAAAAAAAAAAACCACCAGGAAAAAATTCTGTTGAAGAAAAAGAGGGGGAGACCAAAGTTGTTGAGCCCAAAAAAGAAAAAAAAAATTTAACATAGAACAGCATTAAAACAGCATGTCCGCTTTAAGACTGAGTGCAGGGATAGGAACAGTGGAGCGGTTGAGCACTAAGACCCAGGGGAGTCATTGCTTCCCCCTTGGTCTTTTGCCAGCAGCCATTTTGTGCCAGCAGCCTTGCGGAACCAGGTAAGCATGCGGTGTTTGTAGGGTTGCCAGGTACCTGGCATTTTTGCCTCCTGGCTGGGGGGGGGGGGAGAAATCAGAAAATACCGGACATCTTAGGTGTCCGGTATTTTCTGAATTTTTTTTTGTTTTAAACTAGACAGGAGGTGAAAATACCGGACTGTATGGGTGAATACCGGACACCTGGCAACCCTAGCTGGGAAGAGGAGAAGTAGGAAGTACAAGACTCCAGTGCCCCAGCGTGAGAAAGGTGCATGGGGGAGGGGGAGCAGACAGGGGGTCCATGGGCCACAGGTTGTCCACCACTGTCTCAGAGCCTCAATGAAGCCCTAGAAGACCCTGTTCTCTAATTTATTTATTAACTAATGTCTTTAATTAGGAAGTTTCAACAGGTCGATAACTTTAATGACACAGAGACCAGACAAAGCATTAATTGTTACAACAGCAAACAATTCTACCTAGGGAAACAATAATATAATTCCTGGATCTCTCTGGTCAATACGGTGTTCTCTCAGACCCTCTCCCCCGACATCTCATTTCAGTAATGATCCCTGGGCGGTGCCAGAGCAGTAGTGGGAAGTGCTCTCTCACCACTGATGGGGGGTATTTTAACCTCCTTTCCTAGCTCAGGTCCTATCCCACCTCAGTGCTGGAAACCTGAGCTCTGTTCTGCACTCAGCACTTTCTCCCCAACATCCTCCATCTTGTCGCAGCAATGGGCTGCGGTGCTACTACTGTGAAGAGTTCAATGACCCCCATGCAATAATACAACATATCATTAAAAAGTCACTCGCTAGCACAGCAGGGTGATCCTTGCTGAAATACACCTACAACCACTAGGGCCCAACAGAACAAGACTACCCTATCAGATCCACTCTGCCAGAAAATCGAGCAGTCAACATTTCATCCAGCACACCACTCCATTATAGCTGTATTAGCAATGCCTGGTAAGTCTTCTATGTCCCAGCTGGCACTCCCTTCCTAGTGTGGTTGCCCTGAGTGGTCACTCTGCAGTATAGCTGTCCCCTGCGCTCACTGCCCCCAGCCATGACTGTGCATTATCGCATCCCTCCTCTCTGCCCCTTCCCTTTCCATGTTATGGAAAACTGTGCTATTCCAGGCACTTCCCATTTTCCTGACAAAGCAAGGTCAGGGTTTGGTTGTAAGTTAGCTGCATACCAAACTGGTGGTCCTAGCTCTTACTGTTTAGGAGGAGTTCTTGAACAAATGGACTCGCAGAGACATAGACAGATGGTTCTAAAATATATACAGAGATGAGAACTTTGTCTTCAAGCTAATGAAACTAATAGGAAGTTATGCAAAACAATTTTGCAATATGCTTGCATCACATACAGCATGGTGCATATTGCAATATGCACCAAACTATAAATAACTTGTAACACTTCCTCGGGAGCAGGAAAGTCAAGGTGCTTCTTGGGTTGCAGAAGCTCCAGAATTCACAAAAATTCAAGTCTATCCAATGCCAATTCAAGGAAATCAAAAGTGAAAACAGAAAAAGTGTATGAACCCATCAGTCAGGAGCTGTGATTGTGCAAAGAAAAGAGACCAGAGAAATGTAGATGGTGTGATACACGTGACCACTAAAACACTCAGAGGGGGATGGAAAAAAGTGAAACTAGTGGTTACCACAGGGAACCAGGAGTAGGATCCCTGGCCTTTGTCACCCGCTTTCTTAGGGTGTGTCTAGACTACAGGGTTTTGTCAACAAAAGTGGACTTTTGTCGACAAAACTATACCTGCGTCTACACTGCCGCTGAGTTCTGTTGACATAACGTTGACAGAACTCAGCAGTTTTGTCGACGGCTGTAAACCTCATTCTACAAGGAATAAGGCCTTTTGTCGACAGAGTTCTGTCGACAGAAGGCATTATTGCATCTATACTGTCCTTTGCGTCTACACTGTCATGTCGACAAAGCGGCGGACAAAGATACTCCATCAGGGTGTGGGTGCCACATGGAGCCTGAGTGGTTCCTTGAGCTCTGTCCATATGAGCAGGCTGCACCGTAATAGCAGGAAGTCAGAGCACCCTCATTCTGTCTCATTCCGGCTTCCAGCCTGCACATAAAATCACCAGCAGCCCGTGCAGAAGACAGAGCTTCCTCAGGGGCCTGACTGAGATGGCAGAACAAACTTCCATGGGCATTAAGGACCACCCCAAACCTCACCATCTCCTGCTTCAAGTTCCAGGCACGCCTCTTTGACCTGCCGCCTCTAATGAGCACAGAGCTGCATGGAGATGAACAAGCCCCAAACAAAACTGGATGAGAGAGACAAGAGACCAGAGGACAGATGCTAGTTATTCACAGCTGGAAGATGGTAGGTTATCAGGAAGACTAAGGATATATAGCAGCAGATACAGAATAGTAGAAGAGCACTAGTAGTAGCAAAATTTGCTAGCATAGATGCAACCTCTCATAGCTGGAGAAACCAAGGCACCGAGGGGCAAAGTGACTTGTCAGGCAATGGCAAGGCTGTGATTTGAGCCCAGCCCTCTCAGTGCCAGCCATTAGACATCACTGTTTCTGCCATTTGCTGGTAGATATTCATACAGGGATATCCTACCCAAGAAGAGGACACCAAGAGTTCAGCTGTGAATTTTTTCAGCCTACATCTAAGCAGAGATTTAATAGTCAAGTCTTTGAGCAACACTCCCCACCCCACAGTGGCTCAGCACACCAGCTGAATCATTCTTGGCTTCACACATACCAAAGGAATGCCACACAGATGCACGCCAGAGCAGGGTCAAGGAGCAGAAAGGTTCCTGTACACGGAAGACCTCTGGGGCCTGACTCAGCTGCAGCATGAATAGTCAGAAACGGAAAGGCTGCAGAGAGGCGTTGCTGAACTTGGTGCCACATACCAGGAGAGTTTCAGTAATACACAGAGCATTTCACTCTCTCACAGTCCCTGCCCCCAGCTCGTCTCACCCACGCACCTGCAGGGAGCAACTTAGCCAGGCCACCAAAGGACCCTGAAACAGCCTGTGAATTTCCTTCTGAGATCACAGAAAGAGGGGGACAGAGAGGAACAAGTGAGCATGGGCTATGTCCTGCATCTTGCTTCGCTTTCTCCTCAGCCCTGGGACAAGTGGAGGTTGCACCCACGCCGTATGCTGAGCCACTGAAGCAAGGAGGAGCCTGGTTTTACTCTTGATGTATTCCCTGTTATATACTGATCTCTACCCAAGCCTGCACAATCCAGAGGGCATGGTAGAGAGATCTAAGCCTTAGCCCTGCAGTCTAGATTGGGGTGGGTATTAATTTTTGATGGGGAGGCCACTCCAAGATTTGTAAATGGTTAAGGACCACACTTTCCTATGGATGGGGTGTGGGGTCTGGGATGGAGGTCAGATGCAGAAGAGAGCTTGGCGTAGGGGACTGGGGTGCAGGAGAGGATGTGGGGTCTCAGAGGAAGTTTGAGTGAAGGAGGGGGTAGTGACTTGAAGCAGGGAGTTGAGGTGCAGGGTCTGGGAGGGGGTTTGGGTGCAGGAGAGGATTCTGGCCTGGGGGAGGGATGTAGCAGGGACTGCAGGGAGTTGGGGTGCAGGAGCAAGTGGGGTGCCAGAGGCATGCTCTGGCCGGGAAATGCTTACCTAAGCAGCTCCTAGCCAGCAGCACTCAAGCAGGCTTCCCTGCCTGCCAGCAGCCACAGACCGCTCTGTTTCATGGCTCTCTGTGCTGCGGGGGGAAGCGTCACATGCTACCCCCACCTCCAGCAAAATCTCTCAGCTCGTATTGCTAGGGGTGGGGACAGCGTGCAAAGCCTCCCCCACTTCCCCTTGCAGCACACAGAGCCACAGGAGCAGCCAGTCCCTTTGAGCGGTGCAGCTCCCTGACACAGGGGTAGGCTGCATTAAAAGGCTTGTGGGGCCAGATCGGACCCATGCACCATCTCTTGCCCACTGTTGGTCTAGACCAGTTTTTCCCAATTTTATTTGGCCATGGAATCCTTTTAACTTCGAGGAACCCCTACTGCCGGGGGGGGGGGGGGGGGGGAAATCTGAAAGCCGGCTGGCTCCTCTCTGTCTCTTTAAGGGGGGGAAGTGATCGGGTTCTTGCAGAACCCTTACTTTCACTTTGCGGAACCCCGGGCCACCATTTGGGAAACACTGGTCTAGGCCAATGGTTCTCCAAGTATGGTGGTCTGTGGCTGCCTCTCAGGTGGTCCGTGGGTCAAGCTCAGCCCTGCCCCCTTCAAGCCCCACTCAGCAAAGAGCCCGCGCTGCCTCTGCAGCCTCGCAGTCGCCGCACAGCCACGAGGTTGCAGCACCAACTCTGGCTTCCTGCTCAGAGGGTGCGGGGGGGCGGTGAAGAAAGCTCTGACCTTCCCTGCCAGACCAGCTCATGGAGAGGCAGAGTGCCGCTCGTGTGCCTGCTGAAAAGTTTCAGATGGATCAGCAAGTGGTGGCTGCCCCACCACCTCCTGCTACTTTGCTCCAGCGAGGTGCCCTGAGCCAGGAGAAGCTCTAGCTCAGCTGTCGCTGGTGACCTCCCATTGCCGCGCTGAGGACACAGGCGGCAGAAGAAAAGGAGCCCACATGGCCATTCTCAGCAAGCAGGTAGCAAGCACAGCTGTTCCTGCTCATTGGCCCCTTAGATCATGGCTGAGAACAGGCTAGGAGAGCTTGGCAGAAGTTGGTACATGTCTACCCCCCCTCTCCTCCCCACACACACCGGAGACATGCCCCTGCTTGCAGGGCTCGCTTGGAAAGGGCACCAGGGTGGGCACCACCAGCCAGCTCCCTGCAGGGGGCAGTAGTTTCTCCTGTTCTTCCTCGCTCAGCTCTTCTCCTGATTGCAGCAGGGACTAGCCTCCTCCAGCTGTCCTGATGCTGTGGGGGAGCAGTGCAGGGTCCCAGGAAACGCTGGCGCTGCCTCAGGCCGCCCGCCTCCCTCCTAGTAAAGAGAGGAGGCAGTTCCACGGCTACAGCGGTGTCAGCTGCCCATGGAGCCTCCAGGCACGTGAACTTCACTCCTGCCCCAGGGAGCAGGGTGCTCCTCCTGCAGTTAGTGCTGCCGCCCCAGCTGAGCTCAGGCGCTTTCAGCCCAGCATCAGCCACAGTCACGAGTTGTCAGAGCTTCCCAGCCGGAGGAGGGCTGGCTTTGAATGGCTCTCTCCCCCAGCCCTTCAAGCCCACTCGTCTGATCAGCTTGCCCTTGGCCTGGGGTGGGGCAGGGAGCACTGGGGTCTCTGCTGCTTTCCCTAGTGGTTGTGAAAAAAGGAACAACTCTGGTAGCTAGCTCTAGCTGCAGGATCATTCTGGGATTTGTTCTTGTCCAGGGTGACAGCTGAACAAGAGGCAGCTACGAGAACGAAACGTCCAAGAGCAGTCTTGCACCTAAGCTGCTAGCTCGTGTATTTCACTGCCCTAAGTTACCTTGCTCTGCTGCTCTTCACAAGCTGGTCTGTCGAGGTAGTTCAGGGTTTTTTCATCTCCCCCCCCCCCCCCAAACAGGAAGCCGGAGCTGGTGCTCCAGCTTCGTGGCTGCACAGTGACCACAAGACTGGAGTGGCAATGCAGGCCCCCCCACTGTGTGGGGGAAGAGGAGACTGAACTCCCCCCCCCATGGGGGGGGGGGGGCGGCGACAGCAGTGCAGTGACACACCGGCCGGCATCTTTCCCCATTGCTGCCATTGGCTGGGCAATGGGAGCAACAGGGGCACGAAGCCAGATAAGCGGCCCCTCCATGCCCAGATCCCTGATTCCCAATCCCCCTCACTCACTCCCTCCCTCTCCCCCCCACACCAAGACCCTGCACCCTCCCTCCTGGTTCACACATTGCACCATCCCTTGCTCTCTCTCCCCCCGTGGCGAGGCACCCTGCTCCCAGCTTGCTTCTGCGCCCTACCTCCTACCCAGATCCTGCACCTCCATCCCTATTCCACACACTGAACCCCTCAGTTTTAGCCCAATCCCGGAGCCTACTTTACTCAGACAGCATGAAGTTACCGTGACACAAAAGAAAAACCCTGTGTCAGACTTGTTGCCCCAAAATGGGCCAATTTATCATGTGCATCAATTAGGATGGACAAACAGAAACCAACAGGATCCAAAACTTTGAGGTTCTGCCGTATTTCTCTTTAGTATCAACAACTGTCCATAACCAGATGCAATAAAATACCTCCATAAAAGGTCATTTTCACAGTATTGCCTGCTCTTCTGATTTTAATCACCATTCATTATAGTGGTTGCTTTTCTTACAATCTTGGCTCCTGGGGTACGTCTAGACTACAGGGGGTTTTTTTGAAAAAAAAGTGACCTTTTTCCAAAAAAAACTTCACCTGCGTCTCGACTGCTGCCATGTTCTTTCGAAATTAAATCGAAAGAACGCAGCAGTTTTTCGACCACAGAAAACCTCATTTTACAAGGAATAACACCTTTTTTCGAAAGTGCTCTTTCGAAAAAAGGTGTTATTGAATGCAAACAGTGCTTTTTCGAAAGAGAGCATCCAGACTGCCTGGGTGCTCTCTTTTGAAAAAGCGGCTCTTTTTCAAAAATACTGGTTGGTGTCTAGACGATCTCTTTCGAAAGAAGCCTTTTCGAAAGAGGCTTGTAGTCTAGATGTAGCCCTGATGTCACATTATCCCCTGAGAATCTCAGCTTTCATTTGAAATAAATGAATAAATGTCTAGCTTCATGGTTGCAAAGAGAAGCTTGAACATGCAAACCCTGAAGACTCAGAAAGATGACAGACAACAAAAAGCCTGTAGTGTTAGCATTGAAAAGCAAAAATCTCATCACCTTCGAGCCCAACTCTTGGGTTTCTAGAGTCTGATTCATGAGCTGCGACTACTCTGGGATAGCAATACTGTTTTTTTTACCAGACTCCTGAATGTGCTTTCAATGCCCCAAGAAACCTCCTTCCTGCCAGGCTTGCGACCCAGTTCTGCTGACCAAGAGGTTCAGAATAAAATGAGGTCACCTACGTGCTTGTCCAAATCCAGCTGTGCCCCTTCTGAGGTCCCCTCCTCTCCAGCTCCAACACAACCCAAAACACACAACTGCATGCAAGTGTCCGATTTTAAGCTAAGCATCCCAAGATTGCTGCTCTTTGGGAGAGAAGAGTGCCCCTTGCATCTCCAGTGGTGGCAAAAATAGCCTTACTGCAGCTGTCACAAGGGAACAACTTTGCATGTTTCAATTCTGTTCCCTTCATGCCTCTCTCAAACTTTGCTCCACATCAGTAGCAGGCAGGAGTGGGAGTAGGAAAGAGAACTCTGCCATTTTTGTTTGTAAAACTGTGAGCTGGTGCTGCTAGTCCCAACTCTGCCCAATTTCACCTGCCCCATAAAGTGAATTCCACTAAGTTGCTGGGAGAAAGGCTTTGCTTTCCTGCAAGGCAGGTGGAATGTGAAAGGACCAAGATGGTAGGTGGCCCAGTTCCATGTTTTCTATTTCCAGGCAGGGAACCCACGTTCTGTTAGCATTCCTGATGTTCTCAGCCCACGGAGAGGACAGAACAGTAATAGGGAGCAGGTTTAAAACAAACAAACAAAAGGAAGTTTTTCTTGATGCAGTGCAGTGTCAACCTGTGGAACTCCTTGCCAGAGGATGTTGTGAAGACCAGGACTTTTAACAGGGTTCAAGAAAGAACTAGATAAATTCATGGAGGTTAGGTCCATCAATACTTATAGCCAGGATAGATAGGAATGGTGTCCCTATCTTGTTTGCCAGAGGCTGGGAATGGATGACAGGAGAAGGATCATTTGATGATGCCCCAGAGGGAGTGAACCAGGCACTGGCCACTGTCAGAGGACAGAATACTGGGCTAGATGGACCTTTGGTCTGACCCAGTCTGGCTGTTCTTATGTAATGGTAAGGCAGGGGGGAAGCAGCTTGCATTTCTGTGCGTCATGTTATAGACACTGTGATGGGGCACTTTCACCAGCTGCCATGCTCCCATGCAATGCTCAAGGAAAGGATTTTAGCCCCCCCAAGTACATTCAGTTCAGGCACCGGAAGCAGATTCTCCTGTTCCGATCTTGGCTTTATAGCTCTCTGCGCTTATGGCCAAAAGTCTGCTGTAGCTATTGTGCAATCTGTGGGCTGGTTTCATCTGATCTGATTTCTTGATTCTACCCAACAACTCAGCTTTTAACGACAGGACTGGGAACGTTCTGCTAGACACACTATAGATGGATTTATCTGCCATTGGTGGGGTGTCATGTCAATCTCTGGGCAGCCTGGCAAGGCACCAAGCCCTATTTACCCTTCACAACACTTCCCTGACATAAGGCTGTCTGTCATTTTAACCCATACTTGGTGCTTCAGGCCTCTTCGTGGAGGCAGAAAACTACAATTTCTTCACCTCAACAGGAAGGAAGAGGTCACACACAATTAAATTTCAACAAGACCAAAGCAAGTTAGTCCAAAAGAGCCCTCACAAGCCAAGTCTTCTAACCCAAGTTTTCCTTTCCCTGAAAAACAGATTTTGTAACAAGGAAAATCATACTGGTATCATGCTAGCTTTCTTCTTGTATGGTAATGGTGGTGTCAATAATACTAAAAGCACCCAAAATTACAGCTGAGAGAATCACTGCTTTTTTGGTTTGGGGGCCAAACTGAAAAATTGGGGGGGGGAGAAGAGACACTCAGTGTGCCAGACCCCAAAGATTCACACAATTCCATAGTAGCAGACATATGGGCTCCATAGTTGCAAAAACGGGGCTTTTGGGCATCAGTGATCCCAGCGCCTCCAAATTTTCACATTCACCCACCTCCCTTCTTTGTCACACTCTCTGTCACACACTCTAACACCCCAGTCCAAATGTAAATCTGATTGCAGACTAACACTAGCGCAATGTGAGATATAAAAATACTTGGTTAGTACTTTACATCCTCCTACTACTGTAGGAATATTAACACAGAGGTCATTGAAAAAACCAGATTTCAGGGGTGGCTATATATCCCATGTCTTGGTGTGAATTAGGAAGTCTCACCCCATCTCCCAGCAGACCTTGGCTCAAGTCAACCCCCTTTATCTGAAGACACCCTCCCCATCCCAAACCCTGAAGAAATTTGAGCTCTTTGGGGGACCACCTTCCCAGCTGGTATTGCCATTTCCAATCCTGCTATTCATTCTGGAGTAACCCATTCAGAGTGCTGACCACCGTTCCTGGGAACACCATTAGTCAGAACCAACCTTTCCTAAACACAGGACAGATGTGAAGACAACTGCTAGATGACAGAGATGGAAAAGGCTCATCTCCTTGATTAAAATTCTCAAAAGACTGTTCCTTACTGTATATTTCATCTTCTCTTTTTTCCTCTAAGGCCATCACTTTTAACACTTTCCAGCTAAATCATATTTGCATTGCAAGGTTTCTAGAGGCCTGCCTAGTCTAGACTAGAAGAGGTGTGCCAGTAGAGAGAGTTCCGCCATCTCTATGGGAACTTTCCCACAAAGTTTTCATATGGCTCATTCCTCTCCCTGGTGCTAACCTCAGAATGAAGGAAATGAGTCACTGAAGGGGCCCAGGAATGCAGTGGGTTCTGGTGGGTAGAGCTCCCAGAGCACTATGAGACTGGAGTAAGTTCCGCTGACTACACCACATATGACAGAGTCCAAACCTCCTGGCTCTGACGGGAGTGGGCTCTTCCAGCCCCTCTCTGTTTTAATCACTAGGAGTCAGGACTCCTGGGTTCTATTTCTTGGTTGATCAGCTCTCTCTGTGGCTTTGGGCAAATCATTTCTTCTGTGCTTAGGCTTCCCCAGGGCCAAGTGGGAGATTAGGGGACTCTCACACTTGGAAAGGGATTGGAGTGTAAACGGTTTGTAATAGTGATTGAAGACCCTCTCTGTGTCTCTTTGGAGAAACCAGCTCTCAAGACCAACCTGCTGCATTAGCTGTCTTGGCCACTATTCTCATCCAGGCAAGCCCAGCCAGCTTTGCAGTTACATTCAGGACACCTGAAAGCAGGGAAACATGATTCCCTGTGCACCCTAGCAGACCATGCTGGACCATGCTGTGGTCTGAAACATCAGCAGGGTAGGGGCTTTCCCCTTCTCCCAGGCACAACTATTCAACTGCTGGTAAAATGAGGCACAAGGAGGAGGAATGTGGTTCCCTTAGTAGTGAGCCTCTCCCCGATCCTGCTGCTCAAGGTATTTTTAGACAGGAATTGTCGACTGTCTAGAAAAACCAGAACTTCAGGGGCAGCAGTGACTCTCACTGCCAGCAGTCAGCCCCGAGCATGCCTGGACAGCAAGCAGAGGGGGTAGGTCCTGGAACTAGGAAGGTTTTATTGAAAAGGAGATGCCCTAGCAGGCAGGGAGGAGCTAACGGGATGCCCCACTCAGGCTGTATTTCTCTATGGTGACTCAGATAAGTACAAGATCAGAGGCATCAGCTCTCTAGCTGGCAGGCCACCCACGCGTGGGCATGCAGCACAGTGCAATGCTCACAGAGCAAGCAGCCACTGCTCAGTGTCAGGGCCAAAACGCTGCTACAATTTGACAAATACCTGACCTAACAGCAAATGGGATTTAAACACAATCCCCCTGCCCTACTCCCTACACAAGGTTTGGGAAATGAACTGGTTCATTTGTTTGCACTCATCACTGCCCTCTGCTAGATGGCATTAAAGTGCTCAACTATGTGACATTAGCCCTATACTGCCAGCAACTAATGGGGAGTTTCTTTAGCTGCGGTAGGTAGAGGGCTGTTTGAGGAAAGGAAGGATCAGAGAGTCCTAGCCTGCTGTTCCTGTACAATTCTGAGCAGCTAGGCCATGTGACATAGCAACAGTAAGAATAGACGCTACACATGCAATAACCTATTCAGCTACCCAGTGTGTGATGTCAGGCTGCTAGGGGACCTGCTCCTGACACCCCCTCACTCCACACTTGGGGAGGAGACAGGTCTTTGCATACTACCCCTCCCCCAGCTCTTCTTACCACAGGAAGATGAGAAGTTGAATGAATATGGATTTTTATACAAGTCCCTCTTCCCCAACCCCAAGCTGGAGCTGAACATGGCATTTCCAAGCCATGAGCCTGGCACCACAGCAGAGCACCCACCAAAGTTCTGATAAGGGCCAGCTACGTGGCTGGTGATGTCCCAAGGGAGGCAGAGAGGCCTGAGGACAGACATGAGATCCATGCTGGCAAAAGGCAAGGAGTGTGTGCAATAAGGAGTTCACTGCAGGCTCTGCTGAAGGGGCAGTAGCTTTGCCTTGCACACCCATTGTCAGCAATGGGTAAGTATTACCAGCGCGGTAACTGTGAGCCACAGTTGTGGCACTGAGCACATCTTCCCCTTTGCAGGAATTCCACTGAGTCCCATCTCTTCACCATCACCGCAGCTTTCAGGGATAAGCAGGACAAAGACATGCTAGGCACTCAGAGTCAACCTGTGATCCAGCCAAACCATCATTTCAACTCCGGGGACCATCTTTTCCGAGGCCTAGCTACCATCTTTTCTGGTCTCTGTACAGATACCTGCAAGCCAGTGTGCCTCTAATCTTTTCCACCCACATGCAGATTTTTCCCATTTTTGTGCACCAAGACATGTGCGAATGTGCACTACCAGTAGATACAAAACCTAGCTGTGGGCACTCTGCTAATCAGCTGGGTGACATTTGAATGTCTCCTGAGTGATTGCACTGATGCTCAGCTTACAGCGAACATGGCTGCAAGCATCTGAGGTGCTAGCAATGCATGTAGCGAGAGAGCCCCTAAAGCAGGGCTACTCGACTTTGGAAGCCCGGGGAGGGGGGGGGGGCACGATACTCACAGCACATGCCAAGGGCCGCAACTTAAGTATGGATGCATATACATGCAAATATATACGCAAATAGCTTCTTTCACACTGATGGGCATGAATGCAAAGATTAAGGCAAGACTACACAACACACAGGCCCCATTTAAGTCAGTTCTGCTGATATTAATAAAATGCAATAGTTACCCCCCAATTTCCACCCAGCACTTTTAATGAGCAATGACAGTCCAAGAATTTAACTTTTAAAACACATTTCAACAGAAGACCATTATATTGACTACTTTTTGTTTTGATTCCCATCTGCAGACCGCGTGTTGAGCCCTGTGTAAACCCAAACTGCACCGCGGGTCGCAAACAAATGGGCCGTGGGCTACGTATTGACCAGCCCTGCCCTAAAGCAAGGGTGTTTGGACAAGAAGAGAGCCCAGGACATATCAGGAGTGGAAAAGCGAAGGCCTGGCTGAAAGCTCTGAAGAAGGCAGGTCTCACCTAACCAAGCAGCACTGCTGGAGTGGAGCTGGCATCTGATTCAGGACCATTTGTTCAAGAAAGATGTGCGTTATCTACAAAATAAGGCTTTCAATTCTAAGCTCCAGTTCTCAGCCAGTGACTCCAAGGGGCCTGCACCCACATCATTCCTGTTTAATAACGGTTAGTAAAATTAACACCAGATATGCAGCCTAGAACCAGATCTACATTTGGAAGGTCTTGGCGGCACAGCTGTGCTAGCATGCTATAATGGCAAAGCTTTCCTAGTGAGGATGCAGCTTGTATAAGCCAAACTGCACAACTCTGACAGTACAATGGTGTCTGCGCTAAGGACTTTGGCTGGTATAGCTGTGTCGGTCAGGGATTGCATCTCCTCATACCCCAGGCCAACATATCAATGTCTGACAGAAGTCTGTAATACAGACCTGACCGGGGGCAAGTGCCAGAAGGGGCAAAAATAGCATTGCATCATTCAACGCTTAGCCATCCAAACCAGGCAGGCTTGGGATGTGCCAAGCCACTAAACAAATGGATCGCACTTGAGCATGTGTGTGTTAATGGGGAATTCAAGAGAAAGTATTTCCAGAAAGACAAATGAGGTCCAACTCCGTGTTTGAAACACAAATGTCTGGTGCTGCTCCGAGTGAAGTCAATAGCAACACTCTCCTGGATTTTACGAGGAATGAGACTTTAGACAACCAGGTCAAAATGTGCAGTAAGAAACTTCCCATAACTTTTAGAGTAACAGATGCATTTTTATCTCTAAGGTTTCTCCCACACAGAGTCAGCAATTCTAATAGAAACAGGCTTTTTTGTCCAATAAGGGCATGATTTTCAAGTTAAACTAGTCATATTAATTTGAAGGAGAAATAGACAGCCCAATCCCTTTGATTGCTTTGAAATAGCTCATCCTCTGCAGCCTATACAGGTGCACTTATAGTGCTACATCCCAGAGCCTGGAAGCGAAGTGATTAGTCAGTAACTAACCACTAAAGCAGGGCTACTCAACTTTGGGGGCCACAATGATACTCACAGCACGAGCTGAGGGCCGCAACTTAAGTGTGGTTGCATGTATGTGCAAATATCTTCTTCACACAATGCCCCAGCACTCCGGAAACCTACTCCCCAGGGGCTAGAAACACCAACACCCTGTACCTGTCTGTTCCAGGTAGGGTTGCCAGGTGTCCGGTTTTGAACCGGACAGTCCAGTATTTGAGCTCTCTGTTCAGGAAACAAGTTGAGAAAATATAAATGAGAAAATATAAATGTCTGGTATTTTCTAAATAAGATGTAATGTAGATTGTGATGTAACGTCAAGTGTGTCTGGTATTTTTGTTGAAACCATCTGGCAACCCTAGTTCCAGCCAGCTTGTCCGCTTGCGTCTTTCACCTGGAAGATGCCTCGCTGTTGTGGAGCATGTTTCCAGTGCTGCATGTTTCCAGTGGAAGTCATGTTCATAGACTCATAGACTTTAAGGTCAGAAGGGACCATTATGATCATCTAGCCTGACCTCCTGCACAATGCAGGCCACAGAATCTCACCCACCCACTCCTGGAATAATCCTCTCACCTATATCTCAGAAATTGAAGTCCTCAAATAATGGTTTAAAGACCCCCAAGATGCAGAGAATCCTCCAGCAAGTGTTCCGTGCCCCATGCTACAGAGGAAGGCAAAAAACCTCCAGGGCCTCTGCCAATCTACCCTGGAGGAAAATTCCTTCCCAACTCCAAATATGGCGATCAGCTGAACCCTGAGCATGTGGGCAAGACTCACCAGCCAGACACCCAGGAAAAAATTCTCTATAATAACGCCTATCATCCTACCATTGGCCTATTTAGCACTGATAGTGAAAGGTCAATTAGTTGCCAAGATCATGTTATCCCATCAAACCATCCCCTTCATAAACTCCTCTAGCTTAATCTCGAAGCCAGATAGGTCTTTTGCCCCCACTACTTCCCTTGGAAGGCTGTTCCAGAACTTCACTCCTCTAATGGTTAGAAATCTTTGTCTAATTTCGAGCCTAAACTTCCTGATAGCCAGTTTATATCCATTTGTTCTTGTGTCCACATTGGTATTGAGCTTAAATAATTCCTCTCCCTCCCTGGTATTTATCCCTCTGATATATTTAAAGAGAGCAATCATGTCTCCCCTCAGCCTTCTTTTGGTTAAGGTAAGGTAAACAAGCCAAGCTCCTCGAGTCTCCTTTCATAAGACAGGTTTTCCATTCCTCGAATCATCCTAGTGGCCCTTAGAATCATAGAGCTGAAAGAGACCTCAGGAGGTCATCAAGTCCAGCCCCCTGCTCTAGGCAGGACCAATCCCAGTTAGATCAACCCAGTCAGGGCTTTGTCAAGCCGAGACTTAAATACCTCTAGGGATGGAGACTCCACTACTTCCCTAGGTAACCCATTCCAGTGTTTCACCACTCTCCTAGTGAAATAGTTTTGCCTAATATCCAACCTGGACCTCTCCCACCACAACTTAAGACCATTGCTCTTTGTTCTGTCATCCATCACTACTGTGAACAGTCTTTCTCCATCCTCTTTGAAACCTCCCTTCAGGAAGTTGAAGGCTGGTATCAAATCCCCCCTCGCTCTTCGCTTCTGCAGACTAAACAGACCCAACTCCCTCAGCCTCTCCTCATAGGTCGTATGCTCCAGCCCCCTAATCATTTTGGTTGCCCTCCGCTGGACCCTCTCCAATGCGTCCACATCCTTTTTGTAGTGGGGGGCCCAGAACTGGACACAATACTCCAGATGTGGCCTCACCAAAGCCGAATAAAGGGGAATAATGACATCTCTGGATCTGCTGGCAATGCTTCTCTTAATGCAACCTAATATGCCATTAGCCTTCTTGGCTACAAGGGCACACTGTTGACTCATATCCAGCTTCTCATCCACTGTAACCACCAGGTCCTTTTCTTCAGAACTACTACTTAACTGGTTGGTCCCCAGCCTGTAACAATGCTTGGGATTCTTCCGTCCCAAGTGCAGGACTCTACATTTGTCCTTGTTGAACTTCATCAGATTTCTTGTGGTCCAATCCTCCAATTTGTCTAAGTCACTCTGGACTCTATCCCTGCCCTCCAGCGTATCTACCTCTCCCTCTAGCTTAGTGTCATCTACAAACTTGCTGAGGGTGCAATCCATCCCCTCATCCAGGTCATTAATAAAGATATTGAACAAAACCGGTCCCAGAACCAAACCTTGGGGCACTCCGCTAGAAACCGACCTCCATCCTGACATCGAGCCGTTGATCACTACCCGCTGGGCCTGGCCTTCTAGCCAGTTTTCTATCCATCTTACAGTCCATTTATCCAATCCACATTCCCTTAACTTGCTGGCAAGAATATTGTGGGAGACCGTATCAAAAGCCTTGCTAAAGTCAAGGTATATATCATCCACTGACTTTCCCATATCCACAGAGCCAGTTACCTCATCATAGAAGCTATTCAGATTGGTCAGGCACGACTTGCCCTTTGTGAATCCATGCTGTCTATTCCTAATCACTTTCCTCTCCTCCAAGTGCCTCAAAATGGATTTCTTAAGGATCCCTTCCATGATTTTACCAGGAACCGAGGTAAGACTGACCGGCCTATAGTTCCCTGGATCATCCTTCTTGCCTTTTTTGAAGATGGGCACTACATTTGCCTTTTTCCAATCATCCGGGATCTCTCCCGATCTCCACGACTTTTCAAAGATAATGGCCAAAGGCTCCTCAATGACATTTGCCAACTCCCTCAGTACCCTCGGATGCATTAAGTCTGGACCCATGGATTTGTGTACGTATAGCTTTCCTAAATAGTTCCTAACCTGTTCTTTACCCACTAAGGGCTGTCGATTTTCATCCCATCTTGCATCACTTAGCGCATTAGTCCGGGAGCCCACCTTGTCCGTGAATACAGAGGCAAAGAAAGCATTGAGTACTTCAGCTTTCCCCACATCATCTGTCACTAGGTTACCTCCTTCATCCAGTAGGGGCTCCACACCCTCTCTGATCACCTTCTTCTTGTTAACATACCTGTAGAAACCTTTGTTATCCTTCACATCCTTTGCCAGTCGCAATTCCATTTGCGCTTTCGCCTTCCTGATAATCCCCCGGCATTCTTGAGCTATACATTTAAACCCCTCCCTGGTCATTTGTCCAAGTTTCCACTTTTTGTAAGCTTCCTTTTTGTGCTTAAGGTCACCAAGGATTTCCCCTGTAAGCCAATCCGGTCTCTTACCATATTTGCCTCTCTTGCTACGCATCGGGATGGTTTCTTTCTGTGCCTTCAATAAGGCTTCTTTAAAATACTGCCAGCTGTCCTGGACTCCTTTCCCCTTCATGTTAGCATCCCAGGGGATTCTGCCCATCAGGTCTCTGAGAGAGTCAAAATCTGCTTTTCTGAAGTTCAAGGTGTGTATTTTACTACTCTCTTTTCTTCCTTTGGTCAGGATCCTGAAATCTACCATCTCATGATCACTGCTTCCCAGGTTGTCACCCACCTCTACTTCCCCTATTAGTTCCTCCCTGTTTGTGAGCAGAAGGTCAAGCTGCGCACGGCCCCTGGTCGGATCCTTCATCACTTGTACCAAGAAGTTATCCCCAACATTCTCCAAAAACTTCCTGGATTGCCTGTGTACTGCCGTATTGGTTTCCCAACAGATGTCAGGGTGATTAAAGTCCCCTATGAGAACCAGGGCCTGCGATCTGGAAGCTTCTCTCAGTTGTCCAAAGAAAGCCTCATCTATCTCATCCACCTGATTCGGTGGCCTGTAGTAGACACCAACCACAACATCACTGCTGTGTTTGCACCTCTAAACTTAACCCATAGACTCAACAGACTTTTCTCCCTCTATATACTGGAGTTCAGAGCAATCATAGTGCTCTCTTACATATAGTGCAACTCCTCCTTTTCTCCCCTGCCTGTTTTTCCTGAACAGTCTATACCCTTCCATGACAGCGCTCCAGTCATGTGAGTCATCCCACCAAGTCTGTTATCCCAATTAAATCATATTTCTTGGACTGGGCCAGGGCCTCCAGTTCTTCCTGTTTGTTGCCCAGCCTTCTCGCATTAGTGTACAAACACCTCAGGTAACCAGTTGATCGCCCCATCTTCTCCATTCGAATCCGGGGTCCTCCTTTCTTACTCATTCCTCTTTGCATTCCTTCCCGGTATCCGACTCTCCCACTCCCCTCAAGGTGTTGGTCACCGTCCCCCGACGAACCTAGTTTAAAGCCCTCCTCACTAGGTTTGCAAGCCTGCCCGCGAAGATGCTCCTTTCTCTCTTCGTTAGGTGGATCCCATCTCTTCCTAACAATCCTTGTGCCCGGAACAGAGTCCCGTGGTCGAAGAAACCAAAGCCCTCTCTGCGACACCACCTGCGCAACCACGCATTTACTTCCTCAATTCGACGATCCCTGCCCAGTTCTTTCCCTTCAACAGGGAGGATGGACAAGAACACCACTTGCGCTCCGAATTCTTGGGTCCTTCTTCCTAGCGCTACATAATCTGCAGTAACCCGCTCAAGGTCATTCTTGGCCATATCGTTAGTTCCCAAGTGGAGAAGCAGGAAGGGGTAGCGATCCAAAGGTTTGATCAGCTTGGTAAGCCTCTCAGTCACATCCTGAATTCGAACTCCTGGTAAGCAGCACACTTCTCGAGATTCCAGGTCCGGACGGCAGATGGATGGCTCAGTCCCTCTTAGGAGGGAGTCCCCGACCACCACCACCACCTGTCATCTTCTTTTGGGGGCGGGGGTTGTGGAACCCCCATCCCTAGGACTACGCATCCCATGCCTTCCAGTAGATGGTGTTCCCTTCCGCTTTCTTCCTTGTGAGGTCCCTTGCAAAGCATTCACCACCGCAGAGCCTGTGGAGAGAGCCTGAAAGCGATTACTTACCTCTATAGCATTAGGGGATTCCCGTGCTGGCCTTTTTCCCCCTTCTAGAAGTTACATGCTGCCAGTTCTCTTCCTGGTCCTGTACTGCCGTCTCTGGCTCTTCCGCCTGCCATGCTTGTAGGATTAACCGCTGCCTTCTATCGAGGAAGTCTTCATCCTCTCTGATTGAGCGTAGGGTCGACACTTGGGCCTCCAGTCCTCTAATTTTTTCTTCCAAAATGGTGACCAGCTTGCACCTCATGCAGATGAAATCCGTTCTTTCTTCCGGGAGGAAGACAAACATGGCACACGTTGTGCAGGTAACAACAGCAGACCTATCACCATCCATCCCTGCTGTCCTGGAAAAAGGATTTAAAAAAACAAAACAAACAAACGCAAGAGAACCTCGCGCCTTCCCAACTCCCTCTCAAAACTCCCTGTTAGTACTCACCTGTTCGCAAGCTCCTTTGTCACTTGCCCACTGCCTTATAAAGACCTGGACTGCCTGAAAGTCCCTCCCCCTACCAAGGCTCAGCCAATCAGCAGAGGCTTCTAGAATTCAAACTTAATTAGAAGCCAACAGTTTCTACCTGCCACTCACAGCACATACTCCATGAAGGACAGGGGAAGTGGAGGGAAAAAAACAAAGAACAAAGAACAAAAACACAAAAACTGTTCCAGTTTGAATTCATCCTTCTTAAACATGGGAGACCAGAACTGCACACAGTATTCCAAATGAGGTCTCACCTTGTATAACAGACCCTTTTCTGAATTGGCAATACCTCCCAACTTTGCGTCATCCGCAAACTTTATTAGCACACTACCACTTTTGGTGCACAGGATCCCACCTGCAGGCCATGTTGAGTCCCATGTAAACCCAAACTGCACCATGGGCCGCCAACAAATGGGTTGTGGGCCGCATGTTGAGTAGCCCTGCACTAAAGTGAAATCAGTATATCTGGTTTCCATGTTCCAGCACAAAAACCTTATCCTGCAGCTTTACAGTCGAAATCAGAAAAACATGAAAACATGATTTAATATTGTAAAGTATAACAGTAATAGTGATTAAGTCACATCAGATTGCATCCCAAAGTGAGTTTTCAGAATTCGCCTTTGAAATCAGAGTTCTGCTTAAAAAATAGTCAAGCCCACAAAAAACAACTTCATGAGTGAGACACCCCAAAATCACGACATTTAAAACAAACTAACGCAATAATACATTGGGGAGGGAGGTTATTTACTCTATGGTTTTTGAGCCTTTGAGGACACATTTTCAAGCTTTTCTCCGTAACTACAGAGGCTAGCATCTCAGCTTTATCATTTTTAAGAACAAAAATTCTCAGACAACTACATGGCTTCAAGAAATGCATTACATATCCTGAGACTTGATAAAAATTCAAAAGCTAACAAAATTTACATGTGCAAAATGGGTGAATAACTTAAAATGGTCTAAATTTCACACACAAGCACTAGTGTTCCCATATTGACTTTAATACAATCTTTCTCAAATTGCGGCCACCAGCGGCTTCTCTAGTGGCGACCGCCCCCTGAATTGTCCTGATAACCCCTGCTATAATGTACAGGTATGAAAGTGAATGGGGAGAACCCTGCACAGGTACAAAATTGGTATCTGCAGCCACACCTGCAAAAATGATTTGTGGCTCTCTGCACCAACAGATATGAAGCGGATATCCACAAATCTAGGTACAAAATTTGTATCCTTATTTGTATCTGCAAAAATGAGCCATGGATATAAAGCAGATACCCATGGATCTGCAGGGCTCTAGAAATGAAGTCAGTTTCCTTTTACAGAGCCCAAACCTAACAGCTGTTAGCACAGAGCAAACTACCGGCTTGATAACAGGGTAGCACCCAGGTCCTTCTAAACTCTGCTTCTGCTGCTATCAAAGGATAACACAAGAGGTTATCTACTGTCCTTTTCATGCAGGGCTAGAATAGGCTTTTGATAAGAACAAACACATTTGAAGATAGGACACCTGAAACTAAACAGCCTCAGGACAGCCACACTTCTCTTCCTTCCCAATTCCTTGTGAAGGCAATTAGTTTATAAAATGGAGATTAACTGAAGGAAGGAATAAACTGCAGGACACAAAAGAGCGCATCCTTGTCCTTCCTGGCAAAGGGAGATAGAATAGTAAGAATCAGTTCAAGTATAAATCTGGTAAGAAGAGCCAAGTGTGCCATGCCTACATGCTGCCTTTTCCCCATATGGCCAGTTGCCCTTCTGAGTCAGATGAGAAACTGCATCCCATCATGTTTCCTGTGGAGGATTTTCATGAAAGAGACTTCAAGGGCAAGGGCTCAGTCTGTGCTGCATAGACATTAAAGATTTGCTCTAGTGCTCCAGGCCACGTTTACCTACTCAACTGCCTTTGGGAAGCATGTTTCATGCCAGCTAGCTGGGGCCCTGCACCCCAGAAGTGGCTGCATTAGCCACGTGGTTCAAACTTCACATAAGGCTTCAGCATTCTTTAGATTAAAAGGTCACTTTATGGTCCTGATTCCAATCTAACTCAGTGAAATGCCCTTAATTTTAAAACTCAAATTTACACCTCTAAGTCTGCAGCAGGCCCAGACACTTGTGTGCACCCTTTTAAAAAAGGCTCTCCTCCAACACTGCTGTACAAATATATATTTGTACAGCAGTGTTGGAGGAGAGCCTTTTTTAAAAAGGGGGCACACAGTGCAGTGTTTCCCAAATAGTCAACCAGTTTTCCCCCCGTGTTTTTATTTATTTATTTATTTTATTTGCTGACAGTTTTTCCACTTTTTTTTTTTTTTGGTTCACCAGTTTCCCCCAGCTTTTTTTCCCCCAAAGGTTCTGTGGCCAAATAAAATTGGGAAACACTGCTCTAATGTAAGCTTCTGGGGGCACCAGCAGCATCCTGGTTGAGACCGCACTAAGCACCCTCTACGAGTTCTTAAGCATAAATATAAATCTTGGTTGTGCCCCACCCCACCCCAAGATAGAATATGTTCATGATATTCCCCCATTAATCACTGGATGCTATTTAACCAGTAACAAAAGGCAACACATGTAGACAACAGCCAATCCGGAATAGGCGTTCAGATTGTTTGGCTGTACAAATTAAGAACAATTCAATCCCTAGAAATGGTCTCCATGAGTAATGAAGGTCAGAGCTAGACTTTGCCAAAGAGATTTTTTTTAAAAGGGTAGTATCCAGGTTCTAGTTCAGGTCCATTAATACAAACAGTGGAAGATTGACGCAAGCACTTTGCAACAGACACCAACCCAGAGAGAGTAGATGGAAATTCTGTCCTTGTGCCATCTGTACCAGCTGTCAGAGATTTACACTTAAGAAATCTGTTCCCACTAAAACTAGCTCAAATGGTAGCTTTCAAAGCAATAGCAAAGTCTCCATTATCATTTGTAGCAGGCTAGCACCAAGGACACAGTTGAGTCCATTTGGTGTCATCCCCCAAGATATTTGTTATTAAAAAAGAATAGCCCCTCAAGGCAGGTAATTTAGCTGATACTCTCTGCTCTATCCTTAAAGGGGATGGGGAGGGGGGAGAATTATAATCCAGCCAGCCTAACTTCAGGAACCTAAAAAGATACTAGAAGAAACTATCAATCAATCTGCAAGTCCCTAAACTGTGGGGCACAACAGAATGTTCGGGGGGGGGGGAGGGGAGGGGGAGGACACAGTGGTGCCTGACCTAGGGCAACACTCATAGGGGGCAGGCAGAGAGCACCATCCTATCCCACTCTGCTCCACTTCCCTCCAGCTTCTGCTACTGCCTCCTGGCCACGGCTCTTGAGGGAGGGTGGGGGAGGAGGAGGAGGAGGAGAGGTATCACTCACAAACAAACAAAAAAAAAAAAAAAAAAAAAAAAAAAAAAAAAAAGTTTGGGGACCACTGACCTAGAGGAGAATAGAATTATAATTCTAGCCAGTACAGATTTATCAAAGACAAATTAGGAATGTAAAAGTGTAACTGGTTACACAGTTAACCAATAAGCATCAGTTTATCGGTTTCCATTATAGCAGTGGTCACCAACCAGTAGACTGGGATCTACTGGTAGATGCTAGAGCCTGACAGGTGATCCTGATGGGTTTGGCCAAAAGGATATCAAGGGCAGCACTTCAGCTGTCCCTCCCCCCACTGCTGCAAATCTCCTGCCCTTTGCCTTGGAGCTGCCCCTCCTTGGGAGCCTCCTGCTTATAGTACAGAGCAGGGAAAAGAGAGGAGGGGGCGCTGATGTATTGATGCTCCTACCCTGTATTGTATCTCCACAGAACGGAGGGTGGCACAACAGGGCTTGGGATGGAGGGGGTTTGCTGGCTGCTGTTGGGAGTAGTGCAGGGCCACAAGGCAGGGGTGAGCCTGCCTTAGCCCCACTGCATCCAGGAGCCACCTGAGGTAAGCAGTGTCCAGCTAGAGCCAGATCTGATCCCCTGTCCCAGTCATGAACCCCCTCCTGCACCCCAAGCCCCTGCCCCAGGTTCAGCTCAGTGCCCCTCTCACACTCCAAATCTCTTAGCCCAAGACCAGAACTTGTGCCCCCATCCTCTGTCCTTGCCTGGTGAAAGGGAGGGAGAATGGGGGAGGGAGGGAGGACTGAGTGAGATGGGGCAGGGCCTCGGAGAAGGGGTAGGAAGGAGGTGGGGCAGGGGTATTTGAGGTAGATCCTGGATTGCAATTAAATTCAAAAAGTGATCTTGTGCTTAAAAAGGCTGGAGACCCCTGCATTACAGTTACACGCTGGCTCATTAACTGCTCACCCCATTCCCAAGGAGCTGGTTGCATTGTGGGCTCTGCAGTATAAAGGCTGTATTTAAGCTTTACAGTGAAGAGCCCATAGCCTGTGTAACCTTGTAACCACTAGGTTTTTTAGCAGTGTTCATGGTTACATTTTGTAATGACTTGATACATCCCTAGAACAATCACCCAAGCCAAATTAATTTCCTTCTTTGTTGGAGTAACTGGCCAGGGAAGCAGCAGATGTGATACAGCTTCATTTTAGCAAGGTTTTTGACACAGACCTACAATGACACACTCATATGCAAATTAGAGAAATGGAGTCTAGATGAGGTCACTATTGTATGGGTACACAACTGGTGGCTTTTCAAACAAATTGTTACCAACGGTTTGCAGTCAAACTGGGAGGGTGCATCTCACGGGGTCCCTTAGAGGTCTGCCTTGCATCTGCTACTACTCAACATTTTTTAACAGTTTGTATAATGGAGAGGGAGTTAGAAAATTTGCAGGAGGCATCAGTGTTGCAGGCACTTTGGGGGACTGGATCAGAATTCAAAAAGACTGTCCAATTGGAGCACTGATGAAGCAAGATGAAATCAGCAAGATGAAATTCAACGAAGTGACAAGTACGACAATGAGGAAGGGAAAACCGAATGCACAGCCACAAAATGAAGAATAGCTGGCAATGTGGTCATCCTGATGAAAAGGATCTGTGGATCACAAATTGAGTCTGAGCCAACAATGTGATGGCAACAAAGCTAAACATTCTGGGATGTGCTAATAGGAGCATTGTATATAAGATATAGGAAGTAATTATACTGCTGTACTTAGCACTGGTACGGCCCCATGTAGACTGTGTCCACTCTGGGTGCCACACTAGGGAAGATGAGGACAAAATGGAGAGCCCAAAGGACAGGTTTGAATCACAGAATCCTAGAAATAGAAGGGATCATGAGAGGTCATGTTTAGGAAACTTGATCTACGAGGAACAGTTTAAAAAAAAAAAAAAAAAAATCAGGCACATTTATTCTTGAGAACAGAGAGCTAAGGAGACACCTGATAACAGTCTTCAACTACGTTAAGGACTGTTAAAAATTGATTATGGTACTTTTTATATCTGCATCCAGTGAAAGTAAGACACAAAGTAACAAGCTTAATCTGCAGCAAGGAAGATTTAGTTTAGATATTAGGAAAAACTGTGTTACTACAAGGGTAGCTAGGCTCTGGAACAGGTTTCCAAGAGAGGATGTGGAATCCCCATCACTGAGATTTCCAAGGACAGGATGGACACACACCTGTCAGGGAAGATCCAGGTTTACTTGGTCCTGCCTCACTGCAGAGGGGCTGAAATTTGAAGACCTCTCATGATCCCTTCTATTTCTAGGATTCTGTGATTCAAACCACCTATTAGAAGACCCCCTTACTGCAGAGGTAAGCTTGAAAGGGAACCTTAAAGTTTTGAAAAAACAGAAAGCTCTCTCTCTCAAAAAAAAAAAAAAAAAGTTTTTTATAATGTTTATGCTAATGGCAAGAAGGGGTCATGTTTCTGAAGCAGATAGGCATGGTAACACCAAAACCAACTGCTCCTGTTGGATAAACATTTTCTCTGTAGCCAAAGGCTGGTAGGCACACAATTTGTGTCAGGCTAGTACTGAAAGGACTCAGGGTTTAGAGTTTCCTGGATGAAAAAGATCCCTTGGGTCTCTACATTTTAAGTTTCCTTCCTGTATCACTCCTGGGTACTTCTTTCACAGTGATCTTTGACAAAAGTGAGCTTTGCAATATAGGGCCAGAGTTAATCAGCATGGAACTTTGTTAACTAAAACTAGTCCTACCCCTAAAAGATCTAGTTTGCACCTTCATTATCCCCTAATTCCTTCACTGAACAGACAACTACTCTTTACCTTGAAAACACAGCCTAACATACCTTGAATTGCTACCAGCCAACACCATTGGCAAACATACACCTTTCAGTCACAAACTTTTCCCTACCTACAAAGAAGAGGGAGGGCAAATGTGTGTGTAGGTTGAACCATCCTGTTGTCTTCATATTAGCTACTTGTCTCCGCTTGATTTTCTTGATCTCATGTTATT
This sequence comes from Pelochelys cantorii, assembly GCA_032595735.1. Lineage (NCBI taxonomy): Eukaryota > Metazoa > Chordata > Testudines > Trionychidae > Pelochelys > Pelochelys cantorii. Next base: position 13,818,161 of record CM064352.1, on the reverse strand, counting down.
GGACAAGACTTCAATCAAAAGGCCAGTGAATATGTGTCTCTATAACCCTCCAATGGATGAAAATCATGCACTTCCCAGATCTGGGTGAATACCAAGTAGTACAGTAGACTTCCGATAATCTGGCACCTTTGGGACCTAGGTGGTGCTGGATTATCCGATATGCTGGAGTATCAGGAGGTACTCCGGTGGGGGGCTGTGACGGGTCTTCCGGGACCTGCACTGCGTCCAGGGGGTGGGCGGGGAAGAGCGCGGTGAGGGGCGAACCCTTCGCCGTTTTGCAGGAAGGCGGGGGAAGCCCTGCGCTGCTGCTGAGAGTTTCCGGGAGGGGAGCGGGCTCCCCACCCCCTAGACTGCAGTAGTTATCGCCAAGCAGGGGGGTGAGGGGCGGCACTGCGGGACCAACCCGGCAGCACCCCAGCTGCTCTGCTCTGCAGCTTCCCCAAGTCTGCCGCTCGTCAGTTTCAGCAGCGGCAGCAGAGGACTTGGGGAAGTGGCGGGGGGGAGCAGAGCAGCTGGGGTGCTGCCGGGCACCGAGCAGGAGGGGGAGGGGCGGTGCTGCAGGACCAACCCGGCAGCACCCCAGCTGCTCTGCTCCGCGCCGCTTCCCCAAGTCCGCCGCTGCTGAAACTGATGAGCAGCGGACTTGGGGAAGCTGCAGAGCAGAGCAACTGGGGTGCTGCCGGGTTGGTCCCGCATCGCCGCCTCTCACCCCCCTGCTCGGCAATAACTACTGCAGTCTGAGGAGCCCGCTCCCCTCCCGGAAACTCCTGGCGGTGGCGCGGGGCTTCCCCCGCCTTCCTGCAAAACAGCGGAGGGTTCGCCCCTCGCCGTGCTGTTCCCCGCCCACCCCCCTGGCTGGTCACAGTGCGGGTCCCGGCAGATCCGTCACAGGGGTCTAATCCCCTTTCCCAGCCGCGAGCACCCATGGGGCTCACAGCAGCTCCAATTGTCTGGCTGGCTGGAGCACTTCCGATAATCCTGCACCAAATGGAACCCGGGAGTGCCAGACCACTGGATGCCGGACAATTGGAGTTTTACTGTATTTGTGAAAATGTGGTCCAATACAATCCATGCATTCACTTCAATACAATTCACAACACTGTCTAGTCATTTCCAGCCATAAACAGAGCAAATTGCCTTTGCATAGCAAAGGCCTCAAATAGTTTGGTTCATGAGTTCTGAAAGCCATATTTGGGGTCAGGAAGGAATCCCCCACACCAAGCTAGATTGGCAGAGACCACAGGAAGGGTCTCACCTTCCTCTGCAACATGGGTCTCTTGCAGAGGAAGGGTCTCACCTTCCTCTGCAACATGGGTCTCTTGCAGGTTTGAACTAGCGAAAATGGTGGATTCAAATCATGATCTGAGAACTCCAGTGATTCAGACAGAGTTCAGGAGTGTACAGGCCACAGAGCCTCACCCACAATGTGCACAAGGGTCAGACAAGATGATCATGATGGTCCTTCTGCCTGTAATGTCTCCGAGTCCATGTGTCCGGTTGGGTCTATCCTCCTGCTCAGAGCAGGTTTAACTATGGCTCTGCATGTTGTCAGCAACAGTAGCCTTACCAAACCTCATGTTGAAATCACACACTGAAGGAGCAGAAACAGCTGCTAATCAGACACAGCAGAAACCTGCAGTGAATTGGTCACCAAACAGCCCAAAGTTCATCGGAATGGAGAGACTGGAATGTTCTACCAACCAGATGCTTGCATGCTGCTGACCCATGAGGATTATTCCGGTGAAGAGCACCCTCAGCTCTGGGATGGACAAACCATACAGCTCACACAAGAGGCAAGGCCACAAAGTTTTGCTCATGAACAGTTTTTCCTACAACGAATTGTAATTGAGGTTGCTAGCTGGAACCCTGATAACCTTTGAACAAGCTGCACAAGAAGCCTAGAAGGGTTAAATGGAATTAGGCCTTGCCATCTCACACAGACTAAGTCTCAAGGGAGCACAATTCACCAGCTGCTAACGCAGCCAGTAGGAGCCTTTGGCACCACTAGCCCTCCAACACTTTCCTACAAGTCCTCCTCACACCGCCTCCCTGACGAAAAACTTGCAGCAATTGTGTTGCTGTGAAAACTGACAACTTCTCTCACGGGAAGAGGCCTGCAAGGGCAAACCAGAACAGCTCAATCCCCACCATCAAATCACACTGAGCTAGATAGAACCGCGACCGCCACTTTCCGCCCCCCTCCTCCACGTCCTATTCGCTACTTACTTACCCCGCCAGCCAGGGAGCAGCGTACGCCCAGTCACTGCTCAGACAACACCCAGGACGCTGGCTGCATGGTGGGAGCAGGCGCCCTTGGAACCGATCCTGCCTGCCTTGGACTCCCTCACCCCCAGGACGCACCCACATGCAGCTCAGCGCTGGCAGACTCACCTCTTTCCTGTTGTTGTACTTCAACCCTGAATCCGAGGCTCTCAGTTTCCCTCCCGGGGAAGACAGAGAATCGTTCATTTGTCTCCCTTCGGAGAGCCGATAGCTCCTCATGCTCCTCACTTTCCTGGAAGCTTGGGAGATAGGGGGTGAAGTTGTCCCCAAACACTTGGAAGTTTTCGGTCCCAACGCAGCTAGTGCTGCGTTCAAAGTCCGTCCTGCGGGCTGCGTTGCTCAGGGCCCAGAGCCCATTGCAGATGGGTTTCAGCTGAAACTCGCAGACCGGGTGCAGCCGGTTGTGGAGAAGCCGCGGTTTGAGTATTTCCTTCCCTCTATGATTATCCCCACCCCTTGGGCCCTGGCGCTCTCTTTCCCCTTTTCGCCTCCCTGCGTTGTTTGTCTGGAGTTTTCCTCTCCTCCTTGGGCTCAGGTAGTTTCAAGGTGTGGCCAGGTCTCTCTCTGTGATCACACGAGATTATCTCGCCTTGGCCCCTCCCCTCTCTCTCCTTCCTCCTGGCAGCAGGTGAAAGCAGCTGGAGAGGCCCTGCCCCTGCGAAAGGTTCATTTCGCAGCTCCCTTCCCTTGCAAACTCGCTACTGGCTCCTCTATCCCTGTGGCACACGTGGAGCTAGTAGCGCCTTGTGGGGTACCCACACAGGTTGGTGGGGAGCGGTGCATATCATTGATTGTCAAGAACTAGAAAAGTTCTAGGTGACTCAATTAATTAGATGTATAGTAACATACCAACCCCCTTCAGCAGCATAGAAGTAAACACATGAGAAAGGAACCCAGCCAGCTAGTAAATCAAAGCATCAGAAAAAACTCCTTTATTTCCACCTTCCCCAAAATCCTATCAAATCTGGGGATATGGTGATCTCTCTCTCAAGTGTGTTTTGTACCAATATCACTTATTTTGGTAAGGAGTAACTTTTTTTAAACCAGACTCATTGCACCCATTTCTTCAGATGAGTGGAGCAAAAAGGAGAAAAACCCCAATTAGACTTGTTTAGCTGACTCCCCTTCATGTATGGGAAGAGCTGTGCCAGCATAAAACAGCTTCATATCACTGCAGCCACAATAGGGAGGTTGTACAGCTTTAACAATAATGGAATTGTTAAAGCAACACCTCTTTTGTGTGCAGCTAAATTCTGATGAGCTGAGGGGAAGGCATTTACTTGGTAACAGTTTCAGGGATCCAAATGCCTTTAGCACCTCCTTTTTTGGTCTCTTAAAATGAATTCATTAAAGGAGGGCATTAAATACAAAAGCAAGAACTGAGAGCCAAAGCCATGATGTTCAGAGTTAAGGTCCTCAAACTATGCTGTGTCCATATAGTCAGAGGTTATGGCTTAACAACACGTGGGTGCAGTGGGATTGACTGAGTCTCTCAACAGACTCTAGGATCCTCAGATCCAAATACTCCAAAACTTTTGGGAAACTCTGATTTGGAGCCAGATTTTAAAATTGTGTCTGGGGCCTATTTATATTGAAACTCTATCCACCGCCATTCACCTCCACTGCTCTTTATTTACAAAGCAAGTGAAAAAAAGGGGACAAATCCCTGAACTTGCTTATTTTTAATCTTTCAAGATGAGGGATGGATTAGGAAAAATGAAACATGGATTACCTACATTTTTCAGCTCCTCTCCCCTAACTCTTTGATCTTCCTCTCCAACCATTCACAGAGCCTCTTCCCTCCCAGCTCTTAGGCCACGTCTACACTACAGAAGCTGCTGTGAGCATAGATAGGTTGGTCAGAGATGTGAGGAGATCTCATCTGTGATCGACATAGAGCTATGTTGGCAAAAGCCACTAGTGCAGATGCAAACCGGTGCATCGATGGGTAGAGACAGTACAGTACTAAATCTGATTTGTCAGTTTAATAATGGGTTCACTTTTTTCATTGTATCCTTTGGTGTATATGGTTGTGCCAATTCTCTTCCAGAATATGATCTGAGGAAGTGGGTCTGGCCCACGAAAGCTCATCACCTATTAAACCTCCTGTTAGTCTTTAAAGTGCTGCATCGTTTCTCCTTTTGTTCTCACAGATCCTGTGCTCTCTCTGCTGTTTTCTAAAGACCTTTCAGATTGCAAGTCTGCCGTTCTTATTCCCCTACTGTGTATGGTTCCTGCAGCCCAGTTGTGGAAGATCTGTTCCTATGATTTATTTTCTGAGTACATGCAAACCACAATGTACATGGGTCCTTCATATAAAAGCCTTAACTCCCTCCCCTGCCTCCTTTACCTGCTCCCTCACAAGCCCCTCACATCCCAGTCCCTTCCAGGAAGGTAGCAAACCAGGAAGTATCCCCAGATAAAGACGTAACCCTTCGAAACCCAGGGGTGTTAGCCTGCTGAAACTGATAGTCTCAGGAGCAGGTCAGACCTGTGTGTGTCAGATGCAGTATCATGGAGGGCTGGCCCAGAGCCAGCTGTTGTGCAATACATGGCTGTGTTTCTACCAGACTCCCTGCCTCGGGAGCCACACCCAAGGGGGTGCCTGCTTGAGAGCAGTTTCTGTATTACATGGGGATAGAAGAAGAAGACCATTTCCTAGCCAGGCAGCAGCCTCCCTAAATTGATCCACTGCCCTCTCCAGCCCCTCTTCAGCACCCACATTGAGCCAAATGACTTTGGTGGAAGCAGAAGATGCTCAACTCTGGGGGCAAAGCCATGTTTATTTGCCTCGATCCCAGGTTACTGTTTCTGAGCCCCTGCAGTGCTTGCTGATGTCACCTGGCGCAGCTTCCTTGTGATGTCAGCTTCCTTGTGCTTATTGGTGAACACTTTCACCTACTGTGTGGAGCAGCTTTCTGCATGGGAGGCAGCAATCTGAAGGATCTGGGGGGGGGGGGGGGAAATGTGACAATGCAAAGGAGTTAAAGAGGAAGGAGTCAGAGGCCCCTGGCTAATTTCGGTTTTCAGTTCTACAGCTCTAGGGGCAGGGAGCTGGCTGGATCTGAACTTCACTGCAGTAATGGTGTCAGGGCCATTCGCCACTCTGGCATTCAGAATGCAGAAGCTGGGGGCCTGCAAAGACTTTAAATATACCTTGCCACTACAGGCACTGGTTACAAAAACTTCCCCCAGAATCACAAATGCACAGATTTTGGGGGGTAGCTGCCACCATCAAGTGATTTTTATCCCTAAAACCTGGCATGAACACTTGAATTCACCCCCAGGAGTACCCCAAGCTCATTTGCCCTACAAAAGCTTGAAAAAAAGAAAAGAGGAAAACAAGCTGCAGTCTGAGGCATGCAGACGCACACACACAGACAGACCTCATGTACCTTCCAGGACACAAGAATCAAATTGTCACCTTAAAAAAGTGATTTTTATTACAAAACAAAATATATACTTAATAAAGCATACTTGGTTGCTAGATGTTACAGAGCAACTAAGGAAAACAAATTAAAACATAGAGAAAATCTCTGGGAACAATGCTTAGAAGATAAATGGGGAGGGGAGGCATAGATTCACACAGAGCAGTTGAAACCAAACCACAAAATAAAGAAAATACCCTGATCACAGCTAGATTCACTTTTTCCCTTTACTTACTCCCAATCTTTTCTGGGTTTAGACCATTTCCATACCCCGAATTCCTTGGAGGCGTAGTAGTCCTGACTGGGTTTAAATCATACTGTGTGTCTCAACTCTCCCACCAAAAAAAAAAAAAAAAAAAAAAGCAGGCAAGGAATCTATATCCAATTCAAATTTCAGCCATCTATCTCAATTGGTTCCCCTGCCCCCCCCCCCCCGCTCGCTAACACCCTTGCTAGCTACCTGCATTTAACTCCTTAGTCACCGGGTGCTGGTCAGCATTCCTCCTATTCATTACGAATGGTATTGGATTTATTATTTGCATTGCAGAAGCAAACAGGAGCCTCAGGCATGGTCTGAGAGTCCACAGTGCTAGATCATTCCAACCCCACTGAGCTGACCATCTGCTATGCATGTGTGCAAGGTTATCCTGCTAGATGCAGCCTGAGTATATTCTTCCAACACCATCTTTTTCATAGATGTTATGTACGTCACTTAAATACCATTTACTAGAGAGAGAAATGAGATGAAAGAGGACAAAATAAATGACCAGACAGAGAATAGAGAGGGATTCCCACTACCCACAATGTTTTAGTTTATCATATTCCTTTGAAGCATCAGAGATGGCCACAGTTGGAGATGGGACACTAGAGTGGGAGAGCTAGTGCTCTGAGGTGACAAAAAATTCTCTCTCTCTCAAGCACTTGGCTGGCTGCTTCTTGCTCACACACTCAGGCTATGTCTACACTGGCATGATCTTGCGCCAGAGATATGCAAATGAGGCTAAGTGTGGAATATCGCTGAGCCTCATTTGCATATCTAATGAGCCACCATTTTTGCAGAAGAGGCTCTTGCGCCAGAAGGACCTGTCTACACTGCCCCTTCTTGCGCAAGAAAAACCCTCTTGCGCAATGTCATTATTCCTGAAAATAATCAGTGCCCATTTTGGGCACTTCACTTTAAGAAAGACATGGGCAAATTAGAAAGAGTCCATAGGAAAGCAGTAGAAACAAGACCTTTAGAAAACCTGGCTGTGAAGTCAGGCTCTTTTTGGCCAGGCCTTGTGCGCATAGCCTTCCTAGCCCAAGATTGCCTTCCCCAAAAACCAAAAAAACAGACATGTAAAGTTCATTTTGGCTGTGCCATGCCTGATAAGGCAGAAAGAGGAAAACAGGAAACCATCTCACCGTCTCCCCTTCCCCCTCACTCCTGTCACGTATCGAACAGGGTCTGCTCGCCTATCACAAAAGCGGGCAAAAAGCTCTCTCTATAAAATAGCCTCCCCTCCTGCATCCAGTTGGGGGTTCCCAAAAATTTGGAAGGCAGAATACGAGCCAGGTGCCAAGGGCTCATCACCCGAGGACCCCCTCCCGCTCACCGAATCAACTGAATCTTCTGCAGAGCGTAACAAATAACGAATATACTGTTTTCTCTGTTGTCCCTTGTGTGTCTGATAAGGGTGAGTACTCTTGTTGTTTTAGTATTAGTTAGAAGTTGTTAAATAATAGTAATAGGAGTAAGTTTGTAAAAGGATTGTTAAGTAGTGTTAAGAGTTAGATAGATGTTAAATCTTATAAGTGAGATTAATGTAAATATAACTGTTAAAAATCCCTGGATTGTTGTTGATAATTACTTAGATTTAGAAAGACCTCAGGGAATTCTCCTTTATTGCATTACATTCTGTTTATTGTTCCTGTTAATAGTTATTTGGCGCCCGTGCCTGTAAAACTATTAAATAGAAAATTATAATTAGAAACATTTTAATAAAAGTTTAAAAGATACTCAGTACAAGGGTGTCTGTTTCTACACCTCCCCGGGACTGGCCACATTCCCGAACCTTGTATTTTTCCCGACATGGCGTCATGAACAGGATGTGGTTCATGTCCCTGGAGATGTGGAAAAGGCACCCAGTCTATGGAGGACTTGTTTCAACACATTGTTTTCCACCAACTCGAGTCAAATAAAAGCCCCCCAAATTTAGTTCAAAAGCTTAACTTAATTATTGGGACTGGTTCAGAAGCAAAAACCTAGCAGGTCTAGGTAACCACAGAGGGCTTGGGATGTTTGCTACTTGGAACCCCCCATCTGTCCTTTTACCCCGTAAATGAAAATGAAGGACCGGAGTTAATAAAAACTGGGGGCAATGAAAATAACCCCAACCCACCTGAAAATATTTTAAGCACCATTGAAAAAATACTAAAGAAAGTAGGACACCCTTCAAAACCTACTGACTTTAGACTGAAAACCCCTTGTGGTACCGCTGGACATAGTATTTTAGTCCATACCCTAGATGAATTGCTGGAGAATAAAAAACAAAAAAAGATAGGTCCTGATAATTACCAACCAGAAAAGGTAATTGGAAAGCTGTAGCATGCTTTAAAACGAACCCTGGACAGACTGGGAAGCGCTGAGGTGGCGCTGCAGACTGCAGCCGTAACGTTAGCCTCAGATCCGCAAAACCAGCCTGGGGCGGCACTGCGGGCTGCGGCCATAGAGTCAGCCTCAGACATGCAAAACCCCGCTGAGGCGCCATTATGTACTGCGGCCGTTATGTTAGCCTCGAGTCCATTGGAGAACCCAGAACACCAAGACTATCAGAAAAACCTATCATTTCAAGGAAAACAACCCCCCCCCCCCCGCCATATCAGTGGGAGGCTGTAACGGAAGCAGATGGTGCAGTAGCCTCCACACCACCTTCAGCAGAACCTCCATTTTTAGAAGGCTTACCCATTTCTGTTACTAAGACAGCTTTAGATGCTGTGACTGGGCGGACGAATTGACAAATAGTGTTCCGCTCACGTAATAAGGCAGAGTTAAAGGAGCTACTCGCTGATACTGAGAGAAAACCTAGCGAACCCCCCGTAGTGTGGTTAGGGAGATTAGTGCTAGAAAATGGGTCAGAATGGCTTGACAAGGATGAATGTATGTTCTTGTCTAGGTCACCTAATTGGGCAAAGGGTACCGGTAACTCATCCATAGTGTCTACCAATTCGGTATACCCACTCTCCGTACCTGGCCTCTGCAGTCTTTTCCTAGGGGGAAGCCTTACAGCCTTAAGTCTACCCCCAGGTAGTATAAAAATGACACAGCAACTGATGCACGCTTGTGTGGGCCTTAGCCTTTTAACCTGGGACCCTGGAACGTATCCCTTGGGTCTCACTCAAGCTCAAACACAGCAACCTAATCCGGTCCGGTTTCTTGCAGACCCTAGCCAAGTTCCAATAAGAGCAATGGCTATTAACTCAGCCGTTGAGGCTACAGGGAGTAAAGATCCAGGGCTGCTTATGTGGCTTCGGACCACAGAAGGACAGCCCATTACTGCCCTTTATCAAGTGATGGATAATGTAGATTTAAAAGAAAAAACACATGAAAATTTCCCGGTAGAAGACCTCAAAAAGCCAAAAAGAAATCAACCACCAGACCGGACAAGGTATGTAAAAGCATTGTTTGGGTTTTTACTAGGACAGGGATTAGCAAGAGAAAAAAATCCGTAGTCTTAATAAGGAACAGCAGGAAACCGTAGCACAAACTTTAGGGTGGAAACAATGGGGAAAAGGTGAAGATGACAGTTCGCAGCCAAAAAATGAGCAAAGGCCAAATGTCATCTGGCCGGCACTGATATAGATACCCGACCATACAAATCCTTACTTGTAAAAGACTCAAAGAAACCCATACGCTTTCTATTAGACACGGGGACACAAATTTCTATTGTTACAAAAGATGTCCCCCACACCAAGTTAGGGTCAAAAGTTTGGGTCCAAGGTTTACATCAAGCCCAACAATCTGAGTTGGTGTTAATTACCGTCCACCACCATGGACATAATTACAAAATAAAAGCCCTGCTTGGAGCTAAAAACTTACTAGGAATGCCTGATTTAAGGCGGCTGGATCTTAAAGCCACAGTATTATCAGCACTACCAACCCAAATCACTCGAACGGTACATCAACCCACACTTGCCAAATCAGGTACTTGGTCATGTAAATCTATTCCAACCTCACCTGAAGGGAAACCGAGCATCCGAGCCTTATTAGATAGACTGTTAATTGAAGGAAAAATTGATTATGCTTCCCCAGGTCCATATGTGTCATCAGGATGGGGAATTAAAAAGCCAAATTCTACCCCAGAATACCCGTTCTACCGATTAGTAATTGATTATAGGAAGGCGAATGAATTCATTACCCCCATACCATTTGCTGCCCCAAAAACCCTGCCAGAAATCGAGGCCATGTTAAAAAATAAACGATGGCAGTGGGGCTGCACACTAGATTTAACAGACATGTTTTATCAAGTACCAATATCCGATAGTAAAGGATTACTCAGTTTTACCTTTGGTGGCCAGCTTTATAAGTGGTTGGTCTGCCCTCAGGGATATCGCAACTCACCAGCAGTGTGCACTCAAGCTTTAACGAACACCCTTAGTAAGTGCACTCTGCCACTCAATTGCGAGATCCTGTCATATGTAGATGACATTTGTGTTATTGGGGAAGATAAAAGTGAGGTGGAATGTGCAACTACACAGGTAATAAATACCCTAGAAGAGGACGGCTAGGTCATTAATAAAAGCAAAAGTTGCCTAAAACCCAGCACAACCTTTTCATTCCTAGGACTAAAGATAACCCCTAATAAAACTGCTATTGAGCAACAGGATACCATAGAGCTCGAAGCATGGTTAAGAAAGTCTCCCACCACCAAAAAGCAAGTACAGCAGATACTGGGAATTTTAACTACCATTGCAATATACTTCCTCCTGCATCAGCCACATCATTAGCTGCCATAAGGTCCTTAATTAAAGGAAAAGGTGTAATGGTCCACTGGACAGACCTACATCAAGAAGCCCTGGCTTGTTTAATAAAACATGTAAAAAAACCCCTACCTTTAACCCGATTCGATCTGGACATAAATCTAACTATTCAAATTAACTTCTCTCTGAGTCATCTTATGTTAGAAGTTTTCCAACATGAATCCTTAATATATCAAGCCATGAGGACTATAAAAGGTCCTGAAGTAAAATATGGCCCCTATGGCATCATGCTATTAGGTTTACAATTTGCTGCAACATGGGGAAAAAAATCATCAAGGAACCCTAAAAGGACCCTTAATAAAGGCTATACAATGGTTAACTTCACATCCCCCACCTTGTTTTAATGGTACCAGTAATACTTGGGAAAAGCTTTTATATTCAGCAAAAACTACCTGGCAGCAGTGGATTTTAACCAATACCCCTCTGTCAAATGAATTTACTCAAGATACACCAATATTCATAAAAACTCAATTGGAGCCATGGATTTTCACTGATGGAAGTACAAAATTAGCACGAACAGCTGGAGTTTATTGTACCCGTTGTGAACAGATTAATATTTTTAACCTCCCTGAAGGTGAAAGTGCACAATTTGCAGAAGCTGTAGCTTTTACAAAAGGCTACATGTAACACAAATACATCCTAAGGGAGAGTCTCCAGTAATAGGTACTGATTCTAATTATAATATTCTCATTGCTACTGGGACTGGAGAGGCTTCTGCACATCCAGGCTTATGGGAGTCAGCACTTGCCATTGCAAAAATGCATTCGAGGCGATGGTTTGTTACCCACTGTCCCTCACATAAACCTGACACTCATTGGGCACATAAATGGTTAGATGAAATTTTACAAAAGGAAGATCCTTCCCTATGGAGCCCCAAGGTAGACGTTAATCAAACCCCACAAAAGCTCGTAGCCCCTAATCCAGACCCCCCTAGCACAATGGTTACATGAGGAATGGGGTCACTGGAGATCAATCAATAACTATAATGAATTTAAACAACGCACACTAACCAAAAAACCAGAAATCACTTTAAAAACATGGCAGAAAATTAGTACTAATTGTATAACGTGCCATAAAATAAAAACCATGAATCGTGTCAAACATGATGTAGGTGCATTCAGGGCTGAACTTTTTGCCCCCGGAACAACTTGGCAAATAGATTTAATGGGTCCGTTAGCTGGAGCAAAACAGTACCCCAAAGGAATTGTAATTGTTGACCTAGGGTCACGCCAAACCTGGTGTCTTCCAACAAAAAAAACTAATAGTTATACAGTGGCTAACGCCATACTTAAATGCATAAGCCACTAGGGCACCCCACATACCATACAATCTGATGGGGGCCCACCATTTATGTCAAAAGAAATAGAACAATTTTGCACAAAACAGTCAATCCATTACCACTTACACCTTAAATATCACCCTGAAAGCAATGGGGTGGTAGAAAGGAAAATAGGAACTTTGAAACAAGCACTCCAATTAAAAAATCCTAATCCGGATTATAAAGGGTGGCATCTTCATTTAGACGCCGCATTAATTGGTGTTAACAAATTTTGCTCCAGATGGCCAGAGCTTAAACCAAAGACCCCAACACCATGGCAACCTAAGTTTGTGCCTAGAGAAAAAGTTTGGATCACAGAACCCAATGACCGTGATACCAAAAATCCCGAGCCTGCTAAAATTACCCAAATTGGACAATATCCCAATACTTACTGGATACAACAAGCTTCCGGTCTAGAAATGTTAGCCCATCATAATTGGCTTTGTAAACGTGACTAACCGCGACCGAGTCGCAATTTGTTTTTTTTAGAGTACAGAAGAATATTCCTTCCTCGAAGATTGGTTACGCGCCTGTGCAGTCCAAGGAAACGTTACCGAATGCTTAGCCTGCACCTTACCTGTAAACTCTGTACTTACCTCTCCGTTCTTAATTCGACCAATATACCTTAACTTTTCAACCCAGTCCAATTATGAGGATTGGAGTTCATACCCCATTCACGGAGCCCCAACTTTAACAAGTTTGGAACTAACCCCTTTTCCTGAAACTAACAAAACTAATTATCCCTGGTTCCCATGTTTTGAATTTTTAGGAGACCCTACCCACAACCAATCACAACCTGTAGGCCCCCTTATTTTAGTAGGGAATCAAAGTGGTTGTTACCTTACCATTACTACTACCGGAGTTCTTAATAGTACAGGCCACGATATAACCTCTCAATTAATTAATAATAACCTCTTAGGCTTAAATCTAACCCGATTATTCATTAACCTTCAATCAAGTGGAGAGTCCTCTGAAGTTGGCCTGTATCCTATCCCTTGCAAAATCCTTATTTAGTGCCCAACGCTATCTAGCTGGTTCCCACCAACTAGTATGGGGAACACCCCTTGAAGCTGTTTATAAATGGAATGTAACTTCTTTTTTTAATAACAAATATTTGAGGCCTGGACACTTTTGGTTGTGTGGCAATCAAGCCCATTCTCATCTGCCAGTTAATTCGTGTGGTCGTTGCACCTTTGGGTACGTGGCTATTGAAGGAGGAGGACTGTTTACCCTTCGCAACCACAAACTCCAACCCCACTTTGTATGTCAAAATGCGTAATAAGGAACTTTTGGGATTCATTAAAGACTTGGTTCGGAAAAACTGCACTTGCTGTTGTCACCTTTAATCCTGTTGGACATTTAATGGTTCGTGAACAGTTGGAGTTACAAGGCCAAGCGATCGAACGTCTTGGCAACAGCACAGCAAAAGGACTCTCATTATTATCAGACAAGCTTGAAGAGATCCAGGTATACGTCATGCAGAATTGTTTAGCTCTCGATTATCTCCTAGCAAAAGAGGGTGGGTTCTGTAAGTGGCTTGATGATCAACCCCAAGCAAAAGAACTGTTTCAAGGAAAATGTTGTACGATAGTCGCTTCTGTGCACCAAAATGTTACTGATATAATTTCTAATATTGATCAGGTTGTTCGGGAGGTGAGAGAAGGGCGGTCATTCTTTGGTCTCACCTGGCTCATAAATTGGTTAGGCTTGGGTCGTTATAAGGATATTATACTTCCCTTTCTATTCAGTGTTCTTTCCTGTCTAGTACTCCTGTGTATCTCATGTGCATGCCTTAAGGACTGTATCTGACGCACAGTAGTGTCATGGTAGCAGAAGCAAAACCCCTTATCAACAACGAGAACGAGGAGGATAATGTGTAACACTGAGCAGGATGGTTCGCTCTCGGCCCTGGCCACGGGGGCATGTGAAGGCAGGCTCTTTTTGGCCAGGCCTCGTGCGCATAGCCTTCCTAGCCCAAGATTGCCTTCCCCAAAAACCAAAAAAACAGACATGTAAAGTTCACTTTGGCTGTGCTATGCCTGATAAGGCAGAAAGAGGAAAACAGGAAACCATCTCACCTCCTGCCCTTCCCCCTCACTCCTGTCACGTATCGAACAGGGTCTGCTCGCCTATCACAAAAGCGGGCAAAAAGCTCTCTCTATAAAATAGCTTCCCCTCCTGCATCCAGTTGAGGGTTCCCAAAAATTTGGAAGGCAGAATACGAGCCAGGTGCCAAGGGCTCATCACCCGAGGACCCTCTCCCGCTCACCGAATCAACTGAATCTTCTGCAGAGCGTAACGAATAACGAATATGCTGTTTTCTCTGTTGTCTCTTGTGTGTCTGATAAGGGTGAGTACTCTTGTTGTTTTAGTATTAATTAGAAGTTGTTAAATAATAGTAATAGGAGTAAATTTGTAAAAGGATTGTTAAGTAGTGTTAAGAGTTAGATAGATGTTAAATCTTATAAGTGAGATTAATGTAAATATAACTGTTAAAAATCCCTGGATTGTTGTTGATAATTACTTAGATTTAGAAAGACCTCAGGGAATTCTCCTTTATTGCATTACATTCTGTTTATTGTTCCTGTTAATAGTTATTTGGCGCCCGCGCCTGTAAAACTATTAAATAGAAAATTATAATTAGAAACATTTTAATAAAAGTTTAAAAGATACTCAGTACAAGGGTGTCTGTTTCTACACCTCCCCGGGACTGGCCACATTCCCAAACCTTGTATCTTCCCCGACACTGGCCTGTGAAGAAAGATTGACAGAATTGGGCATGCTTAGTCTACATAAGAGGAGGATCGGGGGAAAGGAGGGACACAAGAACAGTGTTAAAGAGAGTGGTGATCAATTGTTCTCCTACCCTTGGTGGACATGGAGAACAAGTAATAGGCTTGGTTTGAAGCAAGGGAGATTTAGGCTAGATATTAGGAAAAGTTTTTAACTATAAAACGAGACAAGACCTGGAACAGGCCATGTAAGGAGGTTGTGGAATCCCCATCATCAGAAGTTTTAAGAAGAGGTTAGATAAACACCTATCAGGAATGATCTAGGTTTACCTGCTGAATCCTGCCACAGCATGATGGGCTGGCCTAGATGCCTCTTGAGGTCTCTTCTAATCCTGCATTTCTGTGGTTGTGGCTTAAAAGGCAAAACCTTTTCAGTAGGCTGTGAATTAGGAAAGGCAGCAGTTGCCAACTGCATTTTAACTGCACCCAAGTTGAAGGTCTTGTCTACACGTTTCCAATGTGTTGTGTATTCTGAAACCAGACTAAATTGTCAGGCATGCTCAATAGCGACTGACAGACAGACATAGTTAAGGTCCTGTGTGTGAAATAAGCTAGAACCAGGTGCCCAGACATCTTGACTTGGTTGCAGGTGAAGTACACAGAACCTTGGTACTGTTCATTTTTTTGCCAGTTCATTACAAGCCAATGTACTCAACTGTTACTCAGCTGCATTGCAATTTTCTGCAACAAATCTTGCTCCCATAGAAGAGCTCTGAGGAGGGTTTTCAAGGCAGGATGTCAGGCTTTTTGAGTGCCATAAATCAGTTCACTTTGTGGGTCCATGACAGAGGTTCTGCATTGGAAGTATTTTGATGGAGCAGTTAAATTGGGATGCAGAATACAAGCAGTACAAGTACAAATACATATAATCCATTTCTCAAGCATGCTGAGATAGAAGGCAATCATCCATCTAGTTCTAGTGTATCAATGTGGTACTGCAGCAGGTGCATAAAGTTTAAAGCAGTTGGATTTTTTTTTTTAAGGCAGTGATATACAGAGACAGTCTTTGTATTACTGATGGGCACCTGATACAAAAAGTGTCTGGCACTCTTAGAAAAGAATCTGGATAGTTACCACAGAGGAAGGGGCTTGATCTAGAAAAGAGGACCAGAAACACTGTGGCTACATCTGCATTGCAGGCTTCTTGCGCAATAACTGTTTTGCGCAAGAGCGCGTCCACACAGCCATGTGCTTTTGCGCAAGAGATGTGTTTTTGCTCAAGAGCGTCCATGGTGGTGTAGATGCTCTCTTGCAGAAGAAAGCTCTGATGGCCAGTTTAGCACAAGAAACCCCTGTTGCCCATCCACACTGCAAGAGGGTTTATTCTTCGTGGGGAGAGGAATAACTCTTGCTCAAGAAGCCCTCTTTTCTGATGCTTTACTATAAATTTACTTGCGCAAGAACACGCGTGCAATGTAGATGCTCCACAAGTTTTTGTGCAAGAACAGAGGTTCTTGCGCAAAAAGCCTGCAGTGTAGACATAGCCTGTGAGTAGCATGACAAAGTAAATTTCTTTATACTGCTGTTTCAGTGATACCTCACTCTAGTCAGATTAAAAAGTAATACACATAGGCTGCATCTAGACTGGCACGATTTTCTGGAAATACTTTTAACGGAAAACTTTTCCGTTAAAAGTATTTGTGCAAAAGAGCGTCTAGATTGGTCCCGGAGTTATCGTTAGAATGATGCGCTTTTGCGCAAAAGCGCGTCTTGATTGGCAGTGCGCTTTTGCGCAAAAGCAGAAGCCTGGAACCATTTTGAAGAGGGCAAAAGGGCACCAGCCCTTTCCGGGGGCGGGGCTGGAGCTCCCTTCAGACACGTGCTTAAAGGGGTCTCGCCGGACAGCCGTTTGTCTCCTGCTCCGTGCGTTAGGACCTCTGGCAGGGACTGACAGCCATAGCAGGTTTGGTGGTTGCCTTCTGCCTTTTGGACACCACCCTTTTGCCCCCTAGTGCTTTTTCCTGGTTTTGGTTTCTTGTGCCTTGCTTTGTCTGCCATGGAACCAGGGGTGGCCATGTGCCTGCTCTGGCCCCCGTCGGCCATTTTCGAGTGCCTGCAACTGGTGCTCCAGGCTGGTGCCCTCCTGTTCCAGGACCAGGAGGCGCAGATCGCCTTGGACTCCCTCACCAGGGAGGCCATGGAGTCCCTGTGGCATCCCCACCCCACTGTGAAGAGGCCACTCTGGAGACTGGACACCAGTACAGACTGGTGGGACCGGCTGGTCCTTGGGCAATGGGACGACCAGCAATGGCTCCAGAATTTCCGCATGCGAAAGCGGACGTTCCTGGAGCTGTGTGCCTGGCTCACCCCCGTGCTCCAGAGAGCCACCACCCGGCTGCGTGCGCCCATCCCCGTGAAGAAGAGGGTCGCCATCGTGCTATGGAAGCTGGCCACCCCGGACAGCTACCGATCGGTGGCACACCAATTCAGGGTGGGAAGATCCACAGTCGGTGTGATCATCATGGAGATAAGTCCCAGGGGGAGTGGGGAGTGGGGTGGGTGCTGCACTCCATGCCCAGGGACAGCCAAGACTCCAGGCTGGGTCACCCAGGGGTTTGGGCCGTCCCTCTCTTGCACAGGCCTGCTGGGGGAGCGGGGGGCCGTGGGGCGAGGGGGCCCTGGTGTGTGTGCGCGTGTGCATGTGTGTGTGTGTGTGCACGTGCGTGAGGACAGAGGGAATCACGGGGGGGGGCCCAAAGGAGCACACACTCACCCCTGCCTTATGTGATGTGTTCCCTTGTGTTTCTCTGCACCCTTCTGCAGGTCGTCCATGCCATCAATGATGTCCTGCTCCCGAGAGTGATCCGCCTGCGCGACGTGGACGCTACACTGGCTGGCTTCGCTGCCCTCGAGTTCCCCAACTGCGGGGGAGCCCTGGATGCAACCCACATCCCCATCCGGGCCCCGGAGCATCGAGCAGCCCATTTCACGAACAGGAAGGGGTACTGCTCTATTGTTCTCCAGGCCCTCGTGGACCACCGGGGCCGCTTCCTGGATGTCTATGCGGGCTGGTCTGTCAGGGCACACGACGCCTGCATCCTCCGCAATTCCAGACTGTTTCGCAGGCTGGAGGCGGGCACCTACTTCCCCTGGTGGGAGTTGACTGTCGGGGATGTGCCTATGCCCATCTGTGTCATCGGGGACACGGCCTACCCCCTCCTGCCCTGGCTAATGCGGCCCTACACGGGGCGGTCGGACCAGAACCGGGCCTGGTTCAACGACCGCCTCAACCGGGCCCGAAATCAGGTGGAGTGCACCTTTGGCCACTTAAAAGCCCACTTCCGTTGTTTGCTCACCCGTCTCGAGATGGGTGAGCGGAATACAATGGAGGTACTGGCCGCATGCTGCGTGCTCCACAACATTGTGGAGCGGAGTGGGGAGGCCTTCCTCCCTGCATGGATGGCAGCCGAGGCACAGACGTTTGAACAGCCCCACACAGCTGCCATCCGCCAGGCACACCAGGATGGGGTGCGCATCCGAGAGGCCCTGACGGGCATGTTCGCACAAGCCCCATAGTAGGGTCACCTCGGTCTCCCCATACAACTCCCTCCCATCCCCTACCCTTCCCCCTCCCCTCCCCTTACCTCCCCCAAATTGTAAAGCATCGATTCCAAGCACATCGGCCGTCATCGTGAATGTTCGTCGGGTGCGTCGGATGTAACTAGGGTTTTTCTTTTTAGTTCAGGCGAGGGTTTAGGCCACCATCGCCTAGCTGTCCCGAAGAACAGGAAGAGGATTCGTGGTTCGTGCGGAAGGCTCGAGTCAGTGTACCCGATTCCAGTCGTCTTCAAGGGATCTCCTGGCTGTTCCTCTCCCGAGGCCCGGAAGGACCAAAGGATTGAGGTTGCCAGCTTCGCCGTTGTCTTCCATCGAGGGATCTCCTGGCTGTTCCTCTCCCAAGGCCCAGAAGGACCAAAGGATTGAGGTTGCCAGCAACACTACAATCATCCCTGCATCTATACTATGTACATATTCTTTTGTGTGCATCTTTTAACCTTTCTTGCTTGTTTGTTATCTATGTTAATATAGTTGTGGTTTAAATTTTACTTAAAAGTGTCGGTATTTATTTATGCGCCACAAACCAATGACTACTTAAAGGAACGACCGGTGATAGATACAGAATTTGGTGTCCGCATTTTGTAATCCTCTTAAATTTAGTTGGCTAATTGGCATCTCAAATCATTTATTACAGTTACCTCGAGTAACACAATAACCAACACAGTTTTGTTTTCAACTGAAAAACTTGTATGTTTTTATTTACAAGGGGGAGAGGGGGAGGAGACCTTCAACTGGGAGGGGGAGGGGCTACTCCTGGGAGGGGTGGCCCCTGCGAGCGCTCCTGCGGGGGCGGACCTGGACATGGGGAGCAGGCCGCATCGGGGCAGGCTGCACAGGGAGGTGGGCAGGAGGGGCTATTGCAGGGGCGGCAGGAGGGGGCATTGCAGGAGGGGGCATTGCAGGGGCGGCAGGAGGGGGCATTGCAGGAGGGGGCACTGCAGGGGCAGGAGGGGGCATGGGCAGTGCTCGGGGAGGGATGGCGGGGGCATGGGGTAAAGCCATGCCATAATGGATGGCATGGGCTATGTGGGCAGTGAGGGTGGTGATGGAGTCAGCCATCCTGGTGCACTGGGCCTGGAAGGCGGCCCAGGCCTCCTGGCGCCACTGCAGGTCCCCCTCGATGCGTTGCCTAATCGCAGCCTCAATGTGCTCGATGGCCTGCACATGGCGCCGAAGGAGCTGGTCCCGGTGGCGGAGCCTCTGGCTCCATGGTTGGGCAGCTGGGGGTGCCGCTGCTGCCGGTCTGGAGGGTCCCCGGCTTGTGCTTGGTCCCGCTGCAGGGAAGAGAAGAAAGGATGGGTCAGTCAGGCAGGCTGGCCACTGTTCCCACACCTCATGCTCTCCAGCCCTGAGCCCAGGTGATACCACAGTAGTGTGGCTTGGGCCCACTCGGTTCCCTCCCCTGCCCCCCGTGTTGTATGTTTGCAAGGAGGACCGCCCCTGGAGTAGGGTTCTCCTCCATGTATTGTAACCACCAGTCTGTGTCCTGGCCCCGTGGAGGGCGGGAGGGCGCTTGTGTTGCATTAACCTGTGGAACTCCCTGCCGAGGCTGTGAGGCTTTGGGCTAATCACTGGTGTTTGACAGGGAGCAAGATGCATCCCCACACAGTGCCTGGGAGCACATCTGGCAGAGGTGGTCTGGGCTCTCAGATCCCCATCGCATGGGATATCTCCTGGACGGAACCAGGAGAGTGACTGGGGGGGTGGGGGGTGTCCCATCCTTGCAGCAAAACTCAGGCGGCCCTAGGGGCGGCCCGAGCGCTTCCCCCCCTTCTCCCTCCCACTATCCCTCACACATGTAGCCCAGGGACACGTGTGGCCGCAGTGGGGACTTCCCTCGGGGAGCCAGCCAAGGCACCGGGAGCAGGCGAGGGGCTCAGTGGGGGCCACGTTCACAGGGCTGTGACGCTGTGGTTTACCCAGGAGCAGCTGGCTGTGCCTCACAGCCAGGCATGGGACAGTGTGCCGTTCTCCATGCTGCACCCTTGCGGCGGTGCGGGCTCTGGCCTGAGTCCCTGGGGCCCTGGCTGGTTCCAGCCGGCATCCACCCTTCCCCCTGGTCCCACCGAATGTGTGTGAGCAGCACAGTCCCAGGCGTGCCCTGCAGCTGCCTGCCGCGGCCACATGCTGCTCGGTCACCAGGCTGCACATGGTTTCACGTGCTGCTTCCTGCCTAATGCTACACAGCGTGCAGCTCACGTAGCCTGAGTGACATCCTCTCCCTCTCCCCTCTCTGGGCGCCTGGCTCCCCCACCCCCTCCCGCCCCCCGCCCTTGTGAATGCAAAGTGCAAGACTCACCGGTGGATCCTTTCCCGGCCTGGGAGGATGCGCGGGAGACGTCAGGGCTGCTGGAGGGGGCCTGCTGGGTGGCAGTGCTGGCCTCATCCTCTGATGCACTGCTGTCATCTCCTTCCCCCGCCTCGGTGGTCCTGGTGACGGGGGGGGGGCGCACACTGCTGTCGACGGGCACGTCCAGGGCTTGCGGGGCTGGCTGGCCCAGGATGGCGTGCAGCCGGTCATAGTGGGGGCAGGTGTCTGGTCCTGCCCCCTGGCCCTCGCTGGCCCGCACATAGCCCATGCAAAGTTCTTTGACTTTAGCCCGGACCTGTTGCAGGTTCTGGGCTGGATGGCCCTGCTGGGCTAGCGCCTGGGCCATGCGGCCAAAGATGTCAGCGTTGTGGCACCGGGACCGGGTGTCGTGGAGGCCCTCCTCCTCCTGCCACAGGTCCAGGAGGGTCTCCAGCTCCCCCAAGGACCATGATGGGGCTCTTCTTCTCTGGCCCCTGGGGGCCTCCTGCACTGGGGGTGCAGGTGGCTGAGCACCCGGAGCTGCCATGCTGGGCTGCGAGGTGGCTGCTGGGCATGGCAGGGGCACCGTGGCAGACCTCAGGCCAGAGGTCTGAGGCTCACTCCTGCCATGTGCGCTCAGCAGCCTGCGGCTACTTTAAGAGCTCGGGTTACCAGGAAGTCCGGGGCTACTACGGGGTCTCCCAGCATCCAAACAGCTTTTTTCCGTTTAGCCTGCTTTTGCACAAAAGTCTTAGCTAGCTGTCTACACTGGCCCTTTTGCGCAACAGTTTTTCGCAAAAAGGACTTTTGCCCGAACGGGAGCGTCAAAGCTTTTCCGGAAGAAGCACTGATTTTGTACATGAGAACATCAGTGCTTTTGCGGAAAATCAAGCAGCCAGTGTAGACAGCTGGCAAGTTTTTCCAGAAAAGCGGCTGATTTTCTGGAAAAAGTGGCCAGTCTAGACACAGCCATAGACTGGATGTATAAATAAATGTTGGAATAACTGCGGTGAAAGAAGAGATTTTATACATTGATGCTGGACATGTCCACCCATCAGAAAGTATTGGGATGCAGTTCTTAACCAAAATACCACAAATGGTTGGATATTTGTCACCAAAGGATCCTTTGGTAATCCTCTGGGGGCTTCCAGGCAGAAGCAGTCACATTAATTCTTCATTTCCTTTAATCTCTCATCTGCTAGTAGCTGAAAGGACACAGATAGCTTCTCATTGGAACAAGAAAAATACGAGAGACAGTTGCTATGGAAAAAGTAATGCACCAATTATAAATAGGGGACAGATACATACTTACATATTTGATTACTATTTATTCATAGTATATTCATCTGAAAACAAACCATCATATCTGTCCACATTTTTGAATGTTAACATTTAATAGAAATGGCTAGTTGGTTAAATAGATGCAATCAGGGATTTCACCCAATTTAATGAAATTATTAGTAACAGCAAGTCCTTGGAACTGTAAAGATGGTAACTCTGCAGCATGGTAACACAGGAGATGTGATGACTATTACTGTATAATGTTGCTCTAAACAAAATCTCACTATTGTAATGATTAGTGGTTTGTCATGGCCAGAATTTAAAACCTGTTACAACTTCCAAAGTAACTAAAGAGTTTTTTTAAAAATGCATGGATAGGAACACACCACTACTGGCAATAAAGGAGGAGCAGACTCCATAGAAGAGGATGGGAAGTCCAGCGGTGAGAAGGAATCTCGGTTAATCTGTTTCTATAACTGAGGGTGCCTCTCCACAGCGCCCTACACTTGAAATAAGATATGCAATTTGCGCTATGAAAATTGCATATCTTATTTCAAAACAGCTTATTTTGAAATTTGGCACATCTACACAGCGCCAGATTTCAAAATAACCTCACTATTTCAAGTCATCCCTTATCCCTCATGCAATGAGTTTTACCGGGATGGCGAAATATCATGCCCGTTATTTTGAAAAATATTTTGAAATAATGGGTGGTTTGTGTAGACACAGGGTAGCTATTCCAGGGTACCTCTGGTATCCTGAAATAGCTGAACAGTGTAGATAGATGTACCCTAATATTGAAAGAAAATCCAAAGCTGCATGAAAAGAGCAGGTTAAGACTGTTGTGATCCACATCAGCAGCAGCAGACCATTCAGTTTGCTTATGTCACATTCATTGTTCTCCTAGTCCTGCAAAGGCTCGTTTCAAATTATATTTTGGAAAAAAAAAAGATCTTGGTGAAAACAGGGAAATGTACTGTGTGGAACTGCCCAGTGTGAATGGCACCAGTCAGAGAGCTGTTTTGGAGGGCTTATCCCTACACTGCAGTGCATGACCGTGTTTGTGACTTTGCGGTGCCCCATGCTAACCCATGCCTACATTTAAATGGTCAACCCAGGAACAAGTAACTATGAGAAACAGCAAATCAGGATTTAATGATTTGGGCCTTGTCCAGATTGGGAGTAGGGTGGGGATGGAATTTTGTTAAAAGAAAAAAAATGTGTTAGCTATTATAATCAGGAGGCATTATAAAATTATCGTAATATTATAATTATAATTATAATATTATAAAACATTTCAGCACCTACCACAGTTTTTAACATCTTTAAGATGTAGTGGCTGGGTGTGTGCCCAGGTGAGCTTGCATGGTCACTTGTGTAAAACAGAATTTAATAATCCCCACATGGTGAAACATTTTCTCCCTGGGCAGAGTGAGAGAGAGAATGGATCGTCCCAGGGCAGATGCTAATGCCCTGGAAGGGGCTCAGATGCTACATTGATGAGGGCTGTAAGAACCTAACTAGAGCAGAAATACAGCCCCTCATGGACCCCACAGAGCAGCGTGTATCTGCTATCCCCTTCCACAGGCTGCATCCTCCACCTTCTCCTTTTGCTCCAACTTCCCTGTATGCTTCCCACAAGCACTGTGGCTAGGTCACACAGAGCTAGGCACACGGGGGCCTTCTAGAGGCAGCACTCAGGATCAAGTGGATGCAACAACAGGACTAGCAAACACTGCCGGGGAAAGTAGGGCGCCCAGACACGGCTTTCCAGGCTAGATAGGCCACTGCCTAAACTTCCCTCCCAGTAATGAGCATGTGGGAGAAGGATCTGGCAATCCAACTTAATGCTGAAGTACAGCAAATGCTGCGTGCAGCCAGGGAAACGATATTGGTAAGAGCTATCTATAGTTACCTCTGCTGGAACCGTCTGCATCACACCATGGAAGTGACCCAGGATCTGGGTGGGCAACTGTCAAACACCTGCCTATGTCCTAGAGCAGTGCTTTTCAAACTATGGGTTGCAACCCAGGACTGGGTGGTGCAATGTCAGGCACTAGGTGCAATGTCATTGCTGCAGGGGGATCAGGTGACCAGTGGGGGTGTTAAGGCAGCTACCTGCCTGTCCTGGCACCAGGGGCAGCCCTAGACCACAGACTGGGCTGCGTCCCAGAAATGGCCAGTAGCAGGCCTAGCTCCTAGGTGTGTGTGTGTGTGT
The DNA here is from genome assembly GCA_032595735.1 of Pelochelys cantorii. NCBI lineage: Eukaryota > Metazoa > Chordata > Testudines > Trionychidae > Pelochelys > Pelochelys cantorii. The sequence continues at coordinate 13,793,974 of CM064352.1, read as the reverse complement.
GAGGAACTGCGCACAGGGCTCTGCACCCTGCCCCTGCCCCGAGCACTAGCTCAACACTCCCATTGGCTGGGAACCGGCTGCTGGCTGCTTCTGGGGTGCAGCATGGTAGTGCCAGGAGGGGCAGGTGCCTTAGCACCCCCTGCTGCACTGCTGACTGGGAGCCACTCAAGGTAAGCCCCTCCTGCCCCAGACCTGACTCCCCCCCAAAGCTGGAGCCCTTTCCAACACCCCAAAGCTCTCATCCTCAGCCCCACTCCAGAGCCCACACTCTAATCAAATTATGCTGGGTCACAGATATCAACAATTTTCTTCAACTGGGTCATGAGAAAAAAAGATTTGAAAACCGCTGACCTAGGGGGACAGGGTCCTGTATGGTAGGCTTGCCAACCCCCAGGATTGCCCCGGAGTCTCTAGGATTTAAAAGATTAACCTTTAATTGAAAATTATGGCATGTGATGAAAGCTGCAGGAATCCGTCCAGCCCAAACTGGCAGCCCTACTTCATGCCCAAGCTACAGGAAGCTAATCTACTGTATTAACATCCTGAGGGCAGTTGCTGTTAGGGATGCTAATGAGTAGGGCCAAGATCCTCAAAGGCGCCTACTTCCTATTGATTGCAGTGGAAATCAGGTGCTTAAATACCTTTGAAGATCTGGGCCCAAGGCCCTAGAAAAGAAGCCTGAACTCCTTTCCATTCCCAACTCTGAAATGGATCTACCAGGTGACTTTGGATAGGTCACTTTGTCTCTCTTTGTCTGAGTTTCCCATGTTATGACATAGCACCTAACGCTCTCAGTCAGGCAGCCTGCCTTTCCTTCTGCTTTATTGGAAGGTAGTTATGAAATCAGGATTTAATTCAGGGAGGACAGCCCCTGCAGCAGACACAAGGAACTGGAAAAGCCACTGCTAGGAGTGTTGAAGCCATGTAGCCTGGCTTGGGGTTTGCAACTGGGAGTGTGTTTGGTGCCAATTTTGGGAAGTGCTGAAGGAAAGAGATGGCTTGTAACTGCCACAATGAGAGATGTAAGGAAAAAGCTGCATCAGAGAGTGCCAGGTAGCTGGATGTATGGAAAACAGTTTCTGTGAAGCTATGTCTACACTACAGGGTTTTTCCAGGATATTGGAGGTATCTCGGAAAAAACTCTGCCGAATCCAGGGAATGCGTCTGCTCTTCTGCTTTTTTTTTTTTGCGGAAAAGCAGATGCGCTCTTTGATAAGCCCTGTCTTCCTCCTCCCACAAGGAAGAAGGGCTCTTCCGAAAGAGGGGTTTTATCCGAAATTTGGCCCAGTATAGACAGGCGAAATTTCAGAAAAGCTTCTTCTGAAAAAACTATTGGAAAAAGGTACACAAATTGTAGAGTGCAATTTGCGTACCTTTTTCCAATAAAGCCCCATAGTGTAGACATAGCCTGAGTGCGGAATGTAAATATACAGCAAAGGTGCAATCTGAAAGCCCCATGAATCCACCTGACTCCTTTCCTAAATTCCTAGAGCACTTTCATCCGTAGAAATTTGTTCTGCCATTCTACATTTGTGTTGCCTACTCCCAGTCCCTGTCTGTCACTTAATCTGTCCATCAGCAGTTTCTGAACCAAAGTCTCATTGAACAATTGCCACTAAAACCATCCCTGCATCTCAGGGTACGTCTACACTGCAGTATTGTTCCAGAATAACAGCTGTTATTCCTGAAAAACAATACTTGCATCCACGCTCCAATTGCATTATTTTGACAAAACGTTGTAATAATGGAGGGCTATTTCCAATGGAAGTAAACCTCATTCTATGAGGATTAAGGCTTTTTCCGAAAAAGATTTTTCAGAAAAAGGCGTGTGTGGACGCGGAAGAGGGAGTTCTTTCGATAAAAGAGGCCTCCAGGAAATAACACAGGTGCCCTGCTGGCTACTCCATCCACACTCATCACAACTATATAGTTCCTCTCTCCTGGCAACTCTTAAAACTGCAGACACTGGGGACAGGGCTTGTGGCAGGAAGCAGGTCCTTGGAGCTTCCACACACCAAACGACTGCCACTGCCACACATCTGGGCACCGATGTCCCAGCCACAAGCCCCACAAGAGCCTCCTGCCCATCTCAGGAGCCTGCCAGGGGCCAAAAAAGATGTGCTCCATCCTGGTCTGTGGCGGAGATCCTGACCCTCCTGGAGGTATGAGTTGAAGAGAACACCATCCAAGATCTCTGCTCCTGATGCTGGAAATCTGACATCTATGGCCAGATGGCTGACAGCCTGGCCATGAAAGGCCACACCAGGACTCTTGAGCAAGTCAGGAGTAAGGTGAAGGAGCTGCAGCAGGACTATGCCAGGGCGGGGGAGTGCAGCTCTCGCACCGGGGCAGGACTCCACTCCTGCCCTTATTACATAGAATTGCACCGCATCCTGGGGGTTGGTGCAGCCCCATCTCCACCCATGGTGGTGGACTTGGGGCTGGAGACACCCGTCGTAGCCTGCCTGGGGGTCCCAGCCCAAGATGAGGAGGAGAAGGATGAGGACAAGGAGCTGGAGGAGGAGGAAGAGACAGCCAGCACCATCATCCTGGAGCCGGTACCCCAGCGTCTGGATGTCTCACAGGCATCCTCCAAGGCCAGGGAGGGATCATCAGGAGATCACAGGGCGGGGGTGGCAGGCGCTGAGGGGCTATGGTGCAATCATCACTCAGCCTTCTCTGCCAGGCCCTTGTGCTGCAGTCCGTGAACATGGATGTACATGCAGCACCAGTCTGCGCCATTGTTATGCTTAAAAGAAGCACATGGGATCTTTTTCAGGGGGATAACGCCACATTTATTGATAATATAACAAAGTAGCATATGCATTTACACACACACACACAAAAACACTCTCTCTCTCTCTGATGGAATAGATACCAGTCTGTTGCTCTGCCCAACTTATTGGCCAGATAGGTCGGGTGTGAGAAAGGAGACAGGTTCTTGTCAGTCCGGACTGATGCTCCACTTGCCAGGACAAGAACCCAAAGAACCATACAAGACACCCCATCCTTTACAGGATTTTCTTTCCATCAAGTCTATGCATTTTGCCTTGTCACGCCTTAATGTAGCACTGACTTTCAGGCAGTCCAGGGCTTTATAAAGCAGTGAGCAAGCGACCAAAGAGCTTGCGAACAGGTGAGTGCTAACAGGGAGTTTAGAGAGGGAGTTCTCCAGGTAAAGGAGAAGCAGATACAGGACTCTTGAGGGAAGTGGCTGTCTGCAGTGTGTGTTGTGTTGTGTTTGTGAGTGAGGTTTTTTTTTCCTTCTTCCCCTTCTCCCTCCCCCTCCCCTTCACCGAGTATGTGCTGTGACTGGAAGCTGGAAACTGTTGGTTTCTAATTAAAGTTTGAATTCTAGAAGCCTCTGCTGATTGGCTGAGGCTTGGTAGGGGGTGGGACTTTCAGGCAGTCCAGGGCTTTATAAAGCAATGAGCAAGTGACCAAGGAGCTTGTGAACAGGTGAGTGCTAACAGGGAGTTTAGAGAGGGAGTTTGGAAGGGCGAGGGAAGGGGGCGAGGTTCTCTTGCCTTTCTTTTAAATCATTTTTCCAGGATAGCAGGTATGGATGGTGATAGGTCTGCTATTGTTACCTGCACAGCATGTGCCATATTTGTCTTCCTCCCAGAAGAAAGAAGGGATTTCATCTTCACTAAGTGCAAGCCGGTCACCATTTTGGAAGAAAAAATTAGAGGACTAGAGGCCCAAGTGTTGACCCTACGCTCAATCAGAGAGGATGAAGACTTTCTTGATAGAAGGCAGCGTTTAATCCTGCAAGCACGGCAGGCAGAAGAGCCAGAGAGGGCAGTACAGGACCAGGAAGAGAACTAGCAGCATGTAACTTCTAGAAGGGGAAAAAGGCCAGCACAGGAATCCCCAAATGCTATAGAGGTAAGTAATTGCTTTCAGGCTCTCTCCACAGGCTCTGCGGTGGTGCACGCTTTGGAAAGGACCTCACAAGGAAGAAAGCGGAAGGGAACACCATCTACTGAAAGGCATGGGATACGTAGTCCTAGAGGTGGGGGTTCCATGACCACCATTCCCAAAAGAAGACGATGGGTGGTGGTGGTCAGGAACTCCCTCCTCAGAGGGATTGAGCCATCCATCTGCCGTCCGGACCTGGAATCTCGAGAGGTGTGCTGCTTACTGGGAGCTCAAATTGAGGATGTGACTGAGAGGCTTACAAAACTGATCAAACCTTTGGATCGTTACCCCTTCCTGCTTCTCCATGTGGGAACTAACAATACAGCCAAGAATGACCTTGAGCGGGTTACTGCAGATTATGTAGCTCTGGGAAGAAGAATCAAAGAATTCGGAGCACAAGTGGTGTTCTCATCCATCCTCCCTGTTGAATGGAAAGGTCTGAGCAGGAATCGTCAAATTGAGGAAGTAAATGTGTGGTTGCGCAAGCAGTGTCAGAAAGGGGGCTTTGGTTTCTTCGACCATGGGACTCTGTTCCGGGCACAAGGATTCTTAGGAAGAGATGGTATCCACATAACAAAGAGAGGAAGGAGTATCTTCGCGGGCAGGCTTGCAAACCTAGTGAGGAGGTCTTTAAACTAGGTTCGCTGGGGGATGGTGACCAAAACGCTGAGGTGAGTGGGAAAGTCGGATACCAGGAAGAAATGCAAAGAGGAACAAGCAGCAAAGGAGGACCCCTGATTCGGATGGAGAAGGTAGGGCGATCAACTGGTTATCTGAGGTGTTTGTACACCAATGCGAGAAGCCTGGGCAACAAACAGGAAGAATTGGAGGCCCTGGCCCAGTCCAAGAAATATGATTTAATTGGGATAACAGAGACTTGGTGGGATGACTCTCATGACTGGAGCGCTGTCATGGAAGGGTATAAACTGTTCAGGAAGAACAGGCAGGGGAGAAAAGGAGGAGGCATTGCACTATATGTAAGAGCATGATGATTGCTCAGAACTCCAGTGTATCGAGGGAGAAAAACTGTTGAGAGTCTATGGGTTAAGTTTAGAGGTGCAAACAACAGCAGTGATGTTGTGGTTGGTGTCTACTACAGGCCACCAAATCAGGTGGATGAGGTAGATGAGGCTTTCTTCAGACAACTGAGAGAAGCTTCCAGATCACAGGCCCTCGTTCTCATGGGGAACTTAAATCACCCTGACATCTGTTGGGAGACCAATATGGCAGTACACAGGCAATCCAGGAAGTTTTTGGAGAATGTTGGGGATAACTTTGTGGTACAAGTGATGAAGGATCCGACCAGGGGCTGTGCGCAGCTTGACCTTCTGCTCACAAACAGGGAGGAACTAATAGGGGAAGTAGAGGTGGGTGACAACCTCGGAAGCAGTGATCATGAAATAGTAGATTTCAGGATCCTGACCAAAGGAAGAAAAGAGAGTAGTAAAATACACATCTTGGACTTCAGAAAAGCAGACTTTGACTCCCTCAGAGACCTGATGGGTAGAATCCCCTGGGATGCTCATATGAAGGGGAAAGGAGTCCAGAAGAGCTGGCAGTATTTTAAAGAAGCCTTATTGAAGGCACAGAAAGAAACCATCCCGATGCGTAGCAAGAGAAGCAAACATGGTAAGAGACCGGATTGGCTTACAAGGGAAATCCTTGGTGAACTTAAGCACAAAAAGGGAGCTTACAAAAAGTGGAAACTTGGACAAAATGACCAGGGAGAGCTATAAATGTATAGCTCGAGAATGCCGGGGGTTTATGAGGAAGGCGAAAGCGCAATTGGAATTGCGACTGGCAAAGGATGTGAAGGATAACAAGAAAGGTTTCTACAGGCATGTTAGCAAGAAGAAGGTGATCAGAGAGGGTGTGGGGCCCCTACTGGATGAAGGAGGTAACCTAGTGACAGATGATGTGGGGAAAGCTGAAGTACTCAATGCTTTCTTTGCCTCTGTCTTCACAAACAAGGTCCGCTCCCAGACTAATGCACTAAGTAACGCAAGATGTGATGAAGATGGACAGCCTTTGGTGGGTAAAGAACAGGTTAGGAACTATTTAGAAAAGCTAAACATACACAAATCCATGGGTCCAGACTTAATGCATCCGAGGTTACTGAGGGAGTTGGCAAACGTCATTGAGGAGCCTTTGGCCATTATCTTTGAAAAGTCGTGGAGACTGGGAGAGATCCCGGATGATTGGAAAAAGGCAAATGTAGTGCACATCTTCAATGAAGGGAAGAAGGACAATCCAGGGAACTATAGGCCAGTCAGTCTTACCTCGGTCCCTGGAAAAATCATGGAAGGGATCCTTAAGGAATCTATTTTGAGGCACTTGGAAGAGAGGAAAGTGATCAGGAATAGTCAGCATGTATTCACAAAGGGCAAGTCGTGCCTGACCAATTAGCTTCTATGATGAATTAGCGTCTCTGTAGACATGGGAAAGTCAGTGGATGTGATATACCTTGACTTTAGCAAGGCTTTTGATACGGTCTCCCACAATATTCTTGCCAGCAAGTTCAGGGAATGTGGATTGGATAAATGGATAGTAAGATGGATAGAAAGCTGGCTAGAAGGTCGGGCCAAGTGGGTAGTGATCAATGGCTCTATGTCAGGATGGCAGTCAGTTTCTAGCGGAGTGCACCAAGGTTCGGTTCTAGGACCGGTTTTGTTCAATATCTTTATTTAATGACCTGGATGAGGGGATGGATTGCACCCTCAGCAAGTTTGCAGATGACACTAAGCTAGGGGGAGAGATAGATACACTCGAGGGCAGAGACAGGGTCCAGAGTGACTTAGACAAATTGGAGGATTGGGCCACAAGAAATCTGATGAGGTTCAATAAGGACAAGTGCAGAGTCCTGCACTTGGGACGGAAGAATCCTAAGCATTGTTACAGGCTGGGGACCAACCAGCTAAGTAGTAGTTCTGCAGAAAAGGACCTGGGGATTACAGTGGATGAGAGGCTGGATATGAGTCAACAGCGTGCCCTTGTAGCCAAGAAGGCTAATGGCATATTAGGTTGCACTAGGAGGAGCATTGCCAGCAGATCCAGAGATGTGATTATTCCCCTTTATTCGGCTCTTGTGAGGTCACATCTGGAGTACTGTGTCCAGTTCTGGGCCCCCCACTATAAAAAGGATGTGGATGCATTGGAGAGGGTCCAGCGGAGGGCAACCAAAATGATTAGGGGGCTGGAGCATATGACCTTTGAGGAGAGACTGAGGAGTTTGGGTTTGTTTAGTCTGCAGAAGAGAAGAGTGAGGGGGGATTTGATAGCAGCCTTCAACTTTGTGAAGGGAGATTCCAAAGAGGATGGAGAAAGGCTGTTCTCAGTAGTGACGGATGGCAGAACAAGGAGCAATGGTCTCAAGTTATGGTGGCAGAGGTCCAGGTTGGATATTAGGAAAAACTATTTCACTAGGAGAGTGGTGAAGCACTGGAATGGGTTACCTAGGGAAGTGGTGGAATCTCCATCCCTAGAGGTTTTTAAGCCCCAGGTAGACAAAGCCCTGGCTGGGTTGATTTAGTTGGGATTGGTCCTGCCTAGGGCAGGGGGCTGGACTTGATGACCTTTTGAGGTCTCTTCCAGCTCTATGATTCTATGATCTTACAGAAAATGAATTCTGCAAGCCCCTTGCATTACCAGCATATTTAAATCTACATAAAGGAAAAACAAAGATGAAATAATAAAGCTATTAATTAACTAAAAGAAAGCGAATATCATTTTAGTAGGCCGAAATAAGGCAGATGACAGTTAGAAGGCTACAGAAGCACATCATTGACATATACCAACAGGACCAGCCACAGCTCCAGCTCTTGGAGCACCAACCCCAGCAACCTCCGGCAGAGAAGACAGAGGAAGAGCTTGAACGCCAGAGCATACAGCTGGCCCAAGAGCAGACACCCCTGATGTACTCCCCATCCGAAGCTGACCGGCGTGGACAGGGTCCACTTGTGCCTGACCAAACACTCCACAGAGGCATACTGCACCCGGAGAAAGCCGATGAAATGGGGCCCTAAACTGAAGGCCTACAAAGTGCTCAGGAGATACCTGTGGTCCACCCTGTCAAACGCCTTTTCTTGGTCCAGGGACAGGAGGACAAATGACAGACCATCCCTACACCCGAGGTCCAAGAGATCCCAGACCAGATACAAATTATCAAAGATTGTGCAGCCTAGCACAGTGTAGGTCTTCCTGGAATGACCACATCCACCAGCACAGACCACAGTCTCAGCGAGATGGCTTTTGCTATGACTTTGCAGTCCATGGAGAGGAGCAAGTTCCAAATGTCGCAGAGTTGCCCCTTCTTCAGCAGTAAGGCGAGCACAGCTCATCTGCACAACAGAGGGAGGACTTTGAGCACTGTCCCGCCCTTTGGGGACTGGCCTTAGGGGTGCCCTGGACTTCTTTTGGAGGTGGGATGGGTCCCCATAATTGGGCTGACACTGGATAACGGCAGCCGCCTCTGAGCTAGAGTGCACATGGGGAGTATGGACACCTCTGCCCTCTCAGTCCTGATTGACACAGGGGCAGCAGTATCCCTGACACCGTCCCCTCCCATGGTGGGATGACGCATAGGGAGGACCACCCTGGTGGAGTTTGAGGGATCCTGTGTAGAAGCAGAAAGTTGGCAGGGAATTCTGACATGGGTGGGGCCTCTTGCTATAGAATGGCCATGGCTGCCTCAGAACCTGTCCTGGGCATGGATAATTTACTGAGGGGACAGCTGGTTGTGGATGGGGTCAATATGTGTCTGTGGTGCGTGCCACATGGGTAGGGGAGCAAAGCAGCTCAGGATGGACCTGCCCCAAGTTTGCACCTGGTCCATTGTGACGGGGCGCTGAGGCCCCGCACTAACTCAGGTGGGGCGAGCACCCTATTGACGCCGCCAGAGAGCGCCTACCAGCTGTGCGCCGGCTGCTCCCAGGCCGCGGCACAGACGGGGAGTGCCGCAGCGGCCGCCGGAAGGGGGGAGGGCGGAACGCCCAGCTGGCCGGCACCTGGGGCGAGCCGGGTGCCGGCTGCTCCCAGGCCGTGGCACAGAGGGGGAGTGTCGCGGCGGCCGTCAGAAGGGGGAAGGGCGGAACGCCCAGCTGACCGGCGCCAGGGGTGGGGCGTACGTCAGTGTCCGGGGCGCGGTCCCAAGGTGGGGATTTTAAAACCCGCCAGGCAAGGGGAGAGGGACAGGCCGCCAGGGGTCAAGCAGAAACCCCGAGCCGCCTGCCCCAGAAGAACCAGGGGGGACCTGGTAAGCAGGAACGGGGAGGAAGGAAGTGGCCCAGGGCAGGGCGGTGAATCAGCCCGTGGGCTGGCGTGTTTGGGGGCACGACCCCGTCAGCCAGACTAGGACTGCCATACAGTTCAAGTCCTTAGGGCCCTGGGCTGGGGCCCGTGAGTGAGGGAGGGCGGGCCCGGGCCCCCCTTCCTCCTCCATCTCTGGAGGAGACCAAGCAACGCAACGTTCAGACTCATAATCAAGGTGCGCGGTCAAAAAGGGACTGACCAAGTGGACTTCAGAGGACCAGATGCCCCAGGACTAGATAAGGGACGGGTGGACGAGGGACATGGGACTCGGGACCCACCCCCCTGGCTGGGGCGCGGTCACATCCATGCTAGGGAAAGTGTCCTTGCTTTCACCAGAGGACCACCAGATGTGGAAAGACCTGATACCAGAGGTTTGGATGACCAACAAATATGATTGTGGCCACTATGTGGGGATCCCATTCATATTGATGACCCTCTGGTACCACCCCAAAAGTAACCAAAGCAGTAACATTTTGGATCACCTGCCCTTAGGGGCACAGTGGTTCTCCATGGTAGACTTATCTAACTGCTTTTTTGCTTTACCACTAGCCCTGGAGAGCCAGGACCAATTAGCTTATATATTTGGGAATAAACAAAATTACACGGGTCCTACAGGGGTTTCACTCTTGTCCCACATATGCCTGCTAAGCAATCACTTCAGTTCTTAACAACCTAGATGCTGCAGACAAGGAGTGGGTGTATTCTTACGTGGATGATATTTTAATAATGGGAAAGGAGTGGGAGGAAATGCAGGATCAAACCCTGCAGGTACTGCAACTATTGGCAAATCATGGATTTAAGGCATCCCTAGACAAAGCCCAATTAGTTCAACCTTTGGTGGAATATTTGGGAGCCCAGGGTAGGGGAATTTGCAAGAGCTAAATTGAAGCCCTACGGGCCCTTGCACCCCCAACCAATCGAACACAGGTGAAGGTTATTCTGGGTTCTTTTAATTTTGTTTGTAATCATATTTGGAATTTTGCAGAGCTGGCAGCACCCCGTTAAATTGTTGAAACAGAACCAGGAGTTTAAATGCGGGTCAGGAAGAACAAACAGCATCACAGACATTAAAAGAGGCCATGGAGCAAGTGGTGTGCCTTTACCCAGTGGACTGTAAAGGCCCCTTTTTGATCAGACTCACAGCCTCCACAGAGGCAGTAGCAGTATTTCAGGAACGAGGGTTTAAGGACTTGCCAGTAGGATACTTTTCCAGCATTTTGACACCAGTTGACCAACAGTTTGGCCCTTGAGAGAGAGTGTCTCGCAGTGGTGTGGGCCCTCGAGGCAACCAAGGGCTTGATCAGAGATGCCCCAGTAATTATTCAGTCCTCTCACACCCCTCTGCAATATATCATGTCAGGTCACCTAACAGGGAGGGGAATCAGTTCCCCTGCATGGCACACTGGACTTAGCTTTAGTGAATGAGGGCATGGAGTTTGCTCTACACCCTCACCTTGAGGTGGTCCCAGGGGCGGTTTTGTTTTGTGAAGAAGGAGCCCAACATGTTTGCCCTGAAACCCCGATAGTCCAAGTGCCAGCAGTTTATTCTGTAGCTAAGGCACAAGCAGTAATTCTCCCAGTGAACATTTATTTTGTGGATCGTGCCACCTGGCATGCTGAAGGGGAACTGATGGTCAAAAGTGTGTGTGTTACTCTGATGGATGAGCAAACTGAGAAAATGGGCATCTGGCTCAGCTCAGTTAGCTGAATTGCCAGCTGTGCTGGAGGCCTGCAGGTACTGGAAGAATCACTTGGGCCCCTAGTTATAATCAAAAACTTCAGAGGGGTAGCCGAGTTAGTCTGTAACAGGAAAAATGACGAATACTCTAGGAGCACTTTAGAGACTAACAAAACATGTACATGGTATCATGAGCTTTCATAGGCACAGCCCACTTCTTCAGATGAGCTGAGTGTTGGAAGTCCAGATCCAAGAATAAATAAGTGAAGGAGGGAGTGTGGGGGGGGAGGGGACTGAAGTAATAATCAGTGATTCTCTTCACGTGGTGGAGGGCATCCACAATTAGATGTGGCAGTGGGAACGGGCTGGCTGGTGTTCCACAGATAGTAAAGCGTTAGTTCATGCAGATGAGTGGAAACACATGCACCAGGGGTCACCGAAAATCCTGGACTTATCTATGTCAGTCATATTCCTGGGCAGCAGGACCCGGAGTCCGCTCCTGAGGCTCTCTGGAATTGTAAAGCAGATACTTTGAGCAGGACTAACATTATTAGCGCAGTAAAAACCCGAGGGGCCCTCCGATGGCAGTTAAGATTCAGCTCTCCAGTAATGACCCCAGGCAAATGGGACAGGACAGACCTCCTCTGTTGGGCCCATGGTCCTGCCCATGAAGGAGTAGAAAACACCCGTGGTTGCCTCAAGACTTGCCCAGTGGCCACAGATAAAAAGGGATGTCATACATTGGGCACAGAACGGTTTAGTGTGTGCAGCTAACAACCCCAGAAAGACAGGAGAGTCAGATAAAGCTCTTCCCCTGTTTCATCAGTGGCCAGAAGGCAGGCTCACCTGCAGGCAGAGTTTATAGAGGGCTTGCCTAGGGGTCCCCAGGGACAAACAAGTCTATTTGTGGAAAAACTTAAAAAACAACAAATGGTCTAGCAGCACCTTAAATACTAACAAAACATGTAGATGGTATTGTGAGCTTTTGTGGGTACAGCCTACTTCTTCAGATGACTGGAGTATTAAAAGTCCAGTTCCAAAATAAATGGGGGGGGGGAAGTGAATTAGAGCGTTCATGTTACATGAAGCTGATAGAGAAGGTGCAAATCATTCTTAAGTACCCAGTGTTTAGTTGGTTAAGTCATTAGGATGTGGAAGGTCATGTGCTGGCCAAGTACTATCTTTGTGATGGGTCCCAAACTTGTAAATGGAGTTAAGTTCCAACACTTCCCTGTGGCTTGTGGAATTGGCCTGAAACAACATGGTGACTCTGAGAACCATTAATGAGGGCCTGGGCAGGTTACTGTGTTCTCCAACAGGTTTCTGTGTTGCCTTTTCAGATATCTGATTTGTGTCCATTAATTCTTTCCTATAGAGACAGTGCAGTTTGGTCAATATACATGGCAGAGGGGCACTGCTGGCATTTGATGGCATAGTTCACATCAGTGAATGTGCAGTTCAATGAGCCCCTGAAGTAGTGGCTGATGTGGTTGGGTCCAGTGATGAAATCGCTTGTGTAGATGTGTGGACAGAGTTGGCACTGGGGCTGATTGCAGCAATGGGTTCCCGGCTGATTGTGATGGAGGAGTGTTGTGTGGTTACTGGAAAGAATTTATTTGAGGTTAGGGGTTGTCTGTAGGTGTAGGCTTTTCCCCTAAGGCCTTTGAAAGTGAGGGGTCATTTTCCAGGACAGGTTGTAGATTGTTGATAATGTGTTGACGGGGTTTAAGTTGTGGGCTGTAGATGATTTCATATGGTATTCTGTTTTCTTTTCTTGGCTTGTCTTGGAGTAGTTCATGTCTGGGTACTCTTCTGGCTCTGTCATAAGAACCACCATACTGGTCCGACCAATGGTCCATCTAGCCCATTATCCTGTCTGCTGACAGTGGCCAATGCCAGGGGCCCCAGAGAGAGTAATCACAATAGGTAATCCTCATGTGATCCCTCTCCCATCACCCACCTCCAGAGAAACAGAGGCTAGGACCACCAGTCCTACCCATCCTGGCTAATAGCCATTGGTGGACCTAACCTCCATGAATCTATCTAGCTCTTTTTTGAACCCATACTGTGATTAGAGTGGCATAGGCAGCATAGCTAAGTCCCTCCTTCTCATCCTACAATGGAGACTATAACTAGCAGCTGTATACTAATGTAGGGCTGGGGCTACTCAAACTGGAAACTCCTGATGGATCAGAAAGGGCAGCATCTTTTGGGCCATATGCTGCCTCCATGGCACGTCTAGGTTAATTACCTCTGTTGCAGCTCCAGCTGCCTTGCTGTACCACACCACAAGAGGGCAAAATGTGGGAGGGGGATGGGCTGCACAGGCATAGCTGGAAAGATGGGGGAAGGGGATCCTTGTGCAGCACTTGAATTTTAATCCTTTACTCGCCTATCTGCCAAACCTAGAGTAGAAAAGTGGTTAGACACAAATAGCTGACTCAGTGACTTCGTGCTCCCTTCACCTGCAAGTCTTGCTGGACAGTTTATTCCCAAGGGCCCGATTTGCATCTGTACACCAAGGACCACACCTGGGTGGACCTGCTGACTTGCACACATGGAACTATGTACCTGGCCTATGGCCTGATGGATGTTCTCATCTCCCTCCCACTTGGGCTACCCGCAGGGCTGATTGCTTCATGCTTTCTCAGGTGCTGTTTGTTGAAGGTTAGTAGCAACAGCTCTACTGACAAAAGGCCTAGGTCATATAACTGCCAAGTGCCCAGCACCTGGGATAAAAGAAAGCCACTTACTGATACTGCTGCCCACAATGAACACCATTCAATTGTGGAAACCATTTTATATTTAGCTAGAAGCTATCTTGTATAACAGAAACCATTGTAGCTTCTTGCTTTAGCACGTAGGCCAGAGTGAACTTTCTATCACCCCATGTGCCAGGCCAGACAGATGTGCTATTGGAATGTGTTAATTGAGCTGGTTAAGAAAGGAGCTTCACTCCCTAGTACCTGCCCTCCATCTTGCTGATAAGGCTTTGTTTTTTTAAGTTTAATTGATGATTTCTGTAATTGGATGCCCTGACGTCAGACTGTTTGGTTAAGGGTATAAAGATACTAGGATTGATTGTATTAGCAGCCTAGTATTAGGCCCGGCTCTGCGGGGACCACGTTTGGCTCACTTTGTGCCTTATTGGTCAATAAAGCTGTTTATTAGCCGCCAAAACAGAGAGGAGTGTTTGTTTCCACAAGTTGGAGGTTCCACCGAGATTCCTAATGTGCCACTTGCCCATATGGACAGCCCGGCCCTCCACTTCCAAGCCTCTCAGAGCGCTCAATAGAAGGTAAGGGGATACCTGTTACGAAATCTCCTGGTGAGGGCTTGGGATTTGGAGTGATGGCTAGCCATCAGGGTAAGGGGTGCTACGGAATCCAATTTTGTGGAGCGGCTAACATTTTGTCTGTCTTTGTCTATTAGGCCTGTCTTATGTGTCACAGTTCCAAAAGGGCATACTGGTGTCTCTAGTGAGGCAGCCGTGCGCTGGACCCTCTGTGTTCGGACGCTGAAAGCGGGTGTGGTGCCATTACACTCTCTCGGCACACGGACCTGTGGGAAAGCTTTGTTGTCTCTCTCTGTCACTTACAGAAGTAATACTAACCTTTAAGGCTAACCCCAGGGCCATAGTACTTCCCCGTTCCACCAGGCTGTCTCCAGGCGCCAGGACAAGGTGTCCTGCCGGGCTGGTGCGGGTGCCGGAAACCCCTGCGAGCCAGGTGGACTCTGGGTCCAGTGCCTCGCAGCCACAGGGGGGAAGAGAGGGAAAATCAGTGTGAGCAAGCAAACTCTGGGTTCGGTGTCTTACAGTGTCTTTCAAAGCGTGCAGCAAATGGGGGTAGGTTAGTCTACAGAAATTCCAGTGCCTTTATGATAAGTGCCTTCTGGTATAGGAGCCTAATAAAGTCTGATATTAAGTGCCAGGTGTCTTAGGGCAGTGCCACTTAATAGAAACCCATGGGAACTGGACAATAAAGAAAGATGCATCTAAATGTGGAAACTATAGGAAAAAAAATGTGTGTGGAAAATGAGAATGAATGCAATGAATAAAGTATAAATGCCGCTGCATAGGTCTGAGACTTGAGCTGATCCCAGCTGCACCAGGGCTCTCCCACGAGAGAGTTCTGAATGCAAAGGGGGGGGGGGGAGAAGAGGGCGCCAGCCAAATCTCGAAACTCAGCGGATATATGAGGGAGTGACGACTCCCTTTATTTCATGAGCTGCTAAGGTCTGACACTCTAGACCCGGCAGACTCTTTCTTTGGAGTGTGTAGAGTTAGTTTTGGTGGGGGTTAGTCTAAACATCCCCCCCCCACCCTGCCAAAAGGCACCCCTGCGTACTACATGTATGTGCATAATGGTCCAAGGACCTGTAAGCATTTAACACATTGGAAAAAAGAAAAAAATAAAGCCCTGAAAGATGAAAGTGAAGCTCAGAAAAGCAAAAACCCGCCCTGCAGTGAGAAATGTAACTTACAAGCAGCTGCAGCACCTCTGTACCCCCCCCCCCCAAAAAAGCACAAGAAGTGAGAGAAAAGGCTCTCTCAGTTGGTGCGTCCGTATCAACTGCGCCGCCTCTCCTAAGCTTTGGGGGGGAATTCGGCACAACATCACCCCTCTACCCCTCTTTATGACGCATACACAAATAGAGAGGAAAAACAAAAAATAACAAAGGAATTAGCTCTTCCCTTTTAAGAACACGGGCTCCTGTAACAAACTTGCCCGATCCAAAGCGAAACACCAAGTTTAAAATAAGTTTAACAGCTTAAGGAAAGTGTTCCTCCAAATTCTGAGGAAAAAAAAATTAAGCAACATTGTAATGTGTAAAAAGAAAAACCTGCTTTAAAAATGACTCCTTGTTTCTTGCAGATTCTTTTAATCATCTAGCCCAAGAAACAATCACGTTTAAACATTTGGCTACAGATACTTTGTTAAATCTATCAAAGGGAAAATAAGGAATTCTACTGAAATGTAATTGGCTAACTGCATAAAAAAATAAAATCTATACATTGTAAATTTGTAAAACCTGCACCCTAAGGGCTGAATTTGTCTTCCAAGGAAACAAATTATTGTTTTAAAAATCCAAGCCCAGAAACTTCACTGTGTTTCTGTTCAAGGCTAAATTAATAGCACTTTTGGCTTGCTTTCAAATCCAAGGTCTGCCCGTCTGTTCTGGAGAAGGGGGGGGGCACTGCCCCCCATAAGTAAGCCTGTTACATTGTATATGATTCTTTTCAGGAAAAGAAAACCTTTTTTGCTTGCTGGAATAGTAACTAGCAAGCGCATTGTTCTAAGAGAGTTTCTGTGGCAGTGAATCATTTGAAGCTTCACACATTAAAAAAGCCTGGTCTGCAACACAAGAGGGAAACTGAGGCATGCCACCTTTAACTTAATAATTAAACAATAAAGTAATTTACTCAAACCCTCTAAAGCTGGTGTGCAAAAGAAAAGCATACCATTGGGTAACAGCAGGCTGATCAAAAATTAGCAAGAACATCTGTAAAGAAAAAGTATTTTAACATATAATGTGCCACCCCAATGGGGGTAGAAATGTTTTCTTTGTCTTTCAAATCATCAGAAAGCGCTAATATCAGCTGAAAATTAACTGAAGAAAATCAACTAAAAAAACCCCCATGGTTCTGTCATGACATAATAAGTTTGTGTTCTGTCCAAATTTGTCTTGTGTGTCTTAATTGTAATATATGTATTTCAAACATTGTTGTGTGTACAATATTGTTGTTTTAATAAAAGAATAGTTTAAGTCCCTTAGATAATCCTGACTTTGTGCTTTACACAGATGGTTTTTGCCTTTATAATTCTAGTGAAGTTTTAGTAGCAGGCTATGCAGTTTGTACTGTCTGGGATGTAGTGAAATCTGCCCCTCTACCTGCGGTTTCTTCCGCACAGGTAGCGGAATTAATGGCTCTCACAAGGGCTTATCATATTGATGCGGGAACTTCTGCTACTATTTACACTGACTCCCGGTATACCTTTGGTGTAGTTCATGATTTTGGTACACTCTGGAAGCAGCGAGGTTTTCTTACTTCCTCTGGCCACTCTATAAAGAATGGACCTTATGTAGCCGCTTTACTGGATGCTGTATTGTTACCCTCGGCTCTTGCTATTGTTAAGTGTAAAGTTCATTCCTCTTCCTCTAATGAAGTTGCATTAGGAAATAACATGGCCGATCGGGCTGCTAAGGCAGCCGCCTTATGTCCTCCTCGGGCTGAAGCATTGTACCCTTCTCTCCTACCATCGCCAGCTCCTATGCCATCTCTGTCGGAACTGGCCCTCCTGCAAGAGCAAGCCCCAGAATCAGAAAAGCAGGAGTGGAGACTGGCAGGGTGCACCTTGCACCCAGACCACTTGTGGCGCAGCTCTGATGGCTGCATTGTTGCCCCAGTGGTCTTGCTACCTCACCTTGCCTCCATGCTCCACGGATTGTCGCACGTTGGCAAAGCGGGGATGGTAGCAACCCTAAAACAAAATTGGTTTGCTCCCAAATTCTCCCAAGCAGCCAAAGATTACTGTCTGGCTTGCCCTGTCTGCCAAGCCCACAACGTGGGTAAACCTGTAAAGACAGTTCCGGCAACCAGACCTCCGCCTTTGGGACCGTTTCTGAATTTACAGATGGACTTTATTCAATTGCCTAAATGTCAATCCTTTGAATATGTGCTGGTTATTGTTTGTTTGTTTTCGGGATGGGTAGAAGCTTATCCCTGCAGGAAAGCTGATGCCATCACAGTGGCAAAGAGACTTTTAAATCATTACATCCCATCATGGGGAATACCCCTTGTGATCTCCAGTGATAGAGGTACCCACTTTACTGGACAAATTGTTCAAAGACTGGCAAAGTACTACTCTATCAGACAAGCACTACACTGCCTGCGACACCCGGAAAGCGCAGGAGCAGTAGAGACACGAAACGGGATTTTAAAGAACAAACTTGCTAAAATATGTGAGGACTCTGGCTTAACATGGGTAGAAGCACTCCCAATTGCCCTAATGAGCATGAGAGCCACTCCTAATCAGAAAACTGGACTCAGTCCCCATAAAATTGCGTGTGGCCGACCTATGAGACTGTTAAGCAGCCCGGAAATTGACCTGGCTGATGCCACATTTATTAAAGGAAGCATAGTCAAGTATTGTCAGGAACTTATGAGGTGTGTACAGTCTTATCATTCACAGGTTAAGGACGCCTTCCAGGAGGCCCCGACTGAGCCGTGCCATAACCTGCAACTAGGAGACTGGGTCTGCATAAAGATCCACCAGTGGAAGACTGCCCTGGAACCCAGGTGGAAGGGTCCCTACCAAGTCCTTCTGATCACCCATATTGCTGTAAAGTGCAAGGGATTGCCCACCTGGATCCACGCCTCCCACTGCAAACCGGTTCCAGCGCCTACAGAGGTTGGCCCCAACAAGGAGCACTGCAGACCTGGTACCAAAAACCCAGGTCCAGAAGTAGACGGGGATCAGCGCAGGCCTGGTACCGGCAATCCAGGCCCAGAAGCAGACGATCCTGAGAGACCAAGGCCAAGGTACCAGCTGCGGCCCAGAAGAACCTGCCAGCGATAGGTGAAGCAAACTACGAAGTCCTGAAGAACAGCCAGCATGAGGCTGGACAAACAATTCATGTTAAACTTATGCTTAATCTTGTTTTAAATACGTAGTGGTTATAACCTATATGGTTCAAATGTGTTTATACTTTTAATGAACCAAGTCTCCCAAGAATTTAATTCCACAGATTGATGGATATGTGCTCACAGTCGTGTACATTCAGAAGGAGGCATCCCAAGGATTCCAGTCCCACTGAACAAAACTCAAATGAATGGCCCATTGTTTAGTGAACTGAAGCCAAATGATACTTGGTAGGATAAAGGGTTCACTAACCTAGGGTATATCCGTCTAGCCCTAACCCCAGTTGGAGAGTACTGTTGGACATGTAATGGTTCCGGAGCCAGGGTGGGAAAAAGCAGGTGTGAGATAAGTGTTGTCCTGAACGGGGTATGGTACAGAAACAACACCTGGGAGAAGAACAAAGGCCCTTATGACTTTGGAATCGATGGGTACTATTTACAGTGGATGATGAAACCCCAATGCCATAAAACCTTAACAGCAAAGGTTGGCCATTACTTCATATGTGGCCGTAGGGCATATTAAACACTGCCCAAAGATTGGAGTGGAACCTGATATATTGGAGCAGCCTTCCCAGCCATTCGAATCACTAACCATCGCCCTGGTAGTAGAATCCATAACTACCGAGAGAACAGAAACACAGCAGTTTTGGGGAATTACAATCCCAGGATTGGGTGTGGCCTACGCAGTAAAAGAAATTCGGAGGCTGGAAGTAGCTTTCGAGAAAGTAGCTAGTGCCACAACCAAAGCTCTCCGTGCCATTAATAAGGAGTTAGGAGAAGTGAGACAAATGGTTCTCCAGAACCGGATGGCCCTAGACTACGTCCTAGCTAGTAAGGGAGGGGTTTGTGCCTTAGTGGGAAAAGAATGCTGTGTGTATATCACTGACACCAGCAAGGAAGTGGAGGAAGATGCCTCAGAGATTTAAAAAAACCTGTGGAAAGCCTAAGACAGGAGGAAAGCTGGACCCTCTGGGGTTGGTTGGGAGGCTGGTTTGAACATCTGGAAACTTGGATTTTGCAAGGTGTAGTTTTAGTATTGGCTATATTCTTTTGTGTTTATTTCTGTTTCTTGGTAGTCAAATGCTGTATTTCTTGTATTCTGAAAAACACGAGACAGACCCTTACTAAAGGGAATGTGGAAGTAATGATGTTAAAATACGATGAGCAAAGAAAGGAACAAGAAATGTACATAAATACTTTGATGGAAATGGAGGTATAAAATGGTTTCAAAGTTATTCTTTAAAAGGCTAAAGGGGGGAGTTGTGGAAACCATTTCATATTTAGTTGGAAGCCATCTTATATAACAGAAACCATTTTAGCTTCTTGCTTTAGCATGTAGACCAGAGTGAACTTTCTATCACCCCATGTGCCAGGCCAGACACATGTGCTATTGGAATGCGTTAATTGGGCTGATTAAGAAAGGTGCTTCACTCCCTAGTACCTGCCCTCCATCTTGCTGATAAGGCTTTGTTTTTCTAAGTTTAATTGATGATTTCTGTAATTGGATGCCCTGATGTCAGACTGTTTGGTTAAGGGTATAAAGATACTAGGATTGATTGTATTAGCAGCCTTACTGGGCCCGGCTCTGCTGGGACCACGTTTGGCTCACTTTGTGCCTTATTGATCAATAAAGCTGTTTATTAGCCGCCAAAACAGAGAGGAGCGTTTGTTTCCACACAATTATCTCTTACAGCTTATGCTGGGCATAGCCTTAGTTTCACTCTACAGAGGGACACTGACAGCTAGTGCCAGGTTCATGTTGAGGCATCCAACTTCAGGTAGGGTGCTTACAGAGGGCCTTGTCTTGGGGACAGCAAATATTTGAATGGCTGGACTTTTTACGTTCCACCCTTCTGTGAGGGGGAGACTAAAAGTACTAGTAGAGCAAGTGAGCCTTGCACGCCTCTGCTTCATTCACACCATTCATTGCAGATGAGAGAGGCAATGAAATGAACTGGGAATAGTTAGATTAAGTCTTCCTGGAGCTCTGTTTGAATGTCTCTGTCAGCCTCCATTCATGGCCTCCAGGTCAGTCTCTTTGTCACTTCTTCTTCTATCGCAGTAGGTGAGTCAGAAGTGCTTATGGCAGTGGTCCCCAAACTTACCTGTCTCTGCTCCCTCCCCATGAGTCATGGCTAGGAGTAGGGCCATGGCTCCTGGGGGGAGGGGATGTTAGGGGGCCAAGATTGGGGCTACAGCCTGCAGCTGGGCCAGTGGCCAGATTCAGAGCAGCAGCTAGGCTGTGGTTTGGGGTCACAGGTGGGGATGGGGCTAGACCAGAGCATAGTTGGGTGATGTTCCCTCCCCACCCCTTAGGGGGTTGGCTCAGGCCTTGCTATGCTCCTACCCGCCAAATCTTCTGTGCCTCCCTAAGGAGCATGACCCACACTTGGGGGAATCTCTGTCTTGTCACCAAAATCTTGTTAACTCTTCAGAACCCCTTAGCAACACTATGGCTTTGTCCACACTACAAGCACTACAGGGGCACAATTGCAGCTATGCTGCTGTAACATAGATGGCTCCCACAATCGACAGAAGGGGATGTTCTATCTACGTAGGTAACCCATCTCCCTGAATAGCAGAAGCTAAGTCAATGGAAAATACTTCCAGCAATCTGGCTGCCTCCACACTCTAGATTAGGATTGGCTTTGCTTAACTGTGGTGTTCACAAGTGTGAATTTTTTTCACACTTGAGAGGTATAGCTGAGTCAATCTAAATATTAAGCATACACCAGGCCTCTGTGGTTTAAACAATTACACAATCTCTCTGATTTGTAAATTATTAATTTGTGACTTTCATTTCAGAGGAGGCTCCTGGCTCATTGCTTCCAATCAATGGCTAAGAGAGAAACTTGGAAAACATCTGGGTACACGGGCACAGTTTCAGTGTGAGAAGAAAAAAAGAGGGGGAAACTCAGGTGTCAGTACTCTGTTCCAAAACGGTGCCATTCAGAACGATCACTGATTTACAGGAAGAAAGGTGCTTCACACCATCTGACTTACCTACTGTCACTTGCCTAGTCAGCTGAGGACCCATTGTTCACCTTATAATCATTTGGGCAGTGGGACCTGGCTTTTCCCAGAAATTCTTCCTTTACTTGCTTGTCTCAGGTTTTAAGTGGCAACATCTTCTTTTAGAGCAACAGGTCCTCTGCATAATCTGCACCATTAGACCCAAATACATAGCAGACATCTTTTCTTTTAAAAGCAGTTGCATGTGCACAAATGGAAAAATGTCTTCATCAACTGCTGTCTAGGCTCCAGGGACACTGGTTGGCTCTTCTCGTTCAGTTCCTCACTAACCATTTAACTTGGTTTGCATTTTGGCAGGTTTTCTCTTTCATCTTCATGCTGCACTGCATCAGCACATCCACTTACTGATGCTTATTGCCATATTTGGTTGTGCCCTCTGCTCCCTTCTGGAAGTGTTCATATGAGATCACCCAATCTTCAAGCTCTTTAGGACCAACACGTTCCTTCTCCAAGAATCCTGGTTCTTGCAGGTTAGTAATTCTGATCCTGTACTTTCAGTCTTACTGACTCTACAGTGGAGAGCCCAAAGGGTAAAATATTCAGACTCAAAGGTCAGAAGGCACCATCATGATCTGCAATGGTCAGACTTGGACTTAATTGGAGCAATTGTGTGTTATCGCCCAAGTTCTCTCTCCTGGTTTTGTTGGACCAACTTTTGTTGATGAGACACAAGTTTTTGATTTGACACAGCTCTTCTTCAGACCAAGATCTGAAGTGTAAGCTCAAAAGCCTGTGTTTGTTACCAACAGAAGTTGGTCCTGGGAACCACAGCAGTTCAAGATGACTGCAGATCAGTGGATACCAATATATATCCATGATTGTCCGATGCCACAAATAGAAATTTGTATCTATCCAGGGCTCCACTCACAGGGGTGCTATGAAGATAAAGAAAAATGGGATGATGCCCCCATTACTATACTAATGTTAGTACCTCAGATGGGCTGTCTCTGTAACCAGGACCCAAACCACATAAGGCTTTGGGGATTAAAAATACATTTGAAATGTCACCTGGATGCACACAAGGACCTGGTACAACATGTTCACTGTAGTCTGTTTCTAAGCAAATTCTGCATTCCATGAACAATCTGGTGGTTTCCAATGGCAGTCCCAAGACAGCGAGTTAGAAGAGTTCAATCAGCAGGTTAGGTTGGTGTGCAAAGCTACAGGAATACACAGGTACAAACGGAATGCAAGCTCCTAGCCAGACAATGAGTATGCATAGGGAGCAGTGTTCCCTCTGAGATTTTTCCATCCATGAGCAGAGTGAGTTTTGTCTTGTGCACCAATATTGAGGTCATGTGCACTTGTTCGGACGATTTTTTTTATATATATATATATATATATATATATATATATATATATATAATGTTACAGAAGAAAAAAAATACTAAAACAAGGGATAATTAACAAGGTGCATGACTTTAAATGTTTATTTAATATGAAGTCAAATAAAAAGAAAATACATACTGCAAAGTTTTCAGTAGGTTAGATTAGCCTCAAGGCTGCTCTAAATCTGCACTGTCCACAGTGCCATAGAAGTCATAGGAAGCCAAGAAGAAAGCTACTGCAGCATTGCTCATATTGTGGCAGCAGCAGCCAGAGTCCCAGGCCCTTTAGAATCACTGACTCCCAGGGAAATTTACCTCTTTCCCCCCTCCCCCCACCCTTGATGGGCCTGGCAGGGCACCAGCTCCTGGAATTGGCGGCAACACATGCACACCGCTAAAAGTTGGGTAGCGTAGCTGCCGTTTATCAGCTCTTTTGTTGACAAAATACTTCCACCCCCAACGAGCAGCATTCACATTGTCATCAGGAGAGCGCTCCTGCCCACCACACACTGATCACGCTGGTACTTGCCACCGCAAACTTTTGTCTTGGGAAGCAAAGGGTAACACCTCTGAAGGACATAAATTTTGTCGTTCAGTTGCCAGTATAGCCATAGCCAAGCCTGCTGATGGACAACTAAGCTGCAACAGCCTGAAAACTGCAGCTTTTCAGAAACCTGTGCGCACACGCTGACAATAACAGAATCACGTGTACCTGAGCCATCACTGGGCCAATTCATACTCGATATTTAGACAAATGTTTTCAGTATATAGTTAAGACACTGCTACAGTATCCTAGCTGGATAAATCACCAGCTGAGGAGAACTATTTATTATCCATGTGCATCTACAGTTAATTCATTGGGTCGTCCAAAGGAACATGCAGACTCAAAATTACACTAATGTAACATAGAACTTCTTTTACTTACTATATCTATAGAAGAAAGTGGAATGTGTCTTCTGGACTGTATTGGGAAGAGTAATCAGAAATGGGTTCTATTATGGACACATTTAATTGATGGCAAAAGCACAACTAGTTTATGGTAAGCTGGTAAATAATGTTTGTGCCAGTGCTGGAGATGAAGAATGCATTTGACAATAGTTTTAGTTGCATTTTAGTAGTAAAAAAATGTCACTGTCGGTCATCTCACAGACAGCACCAAGCAAGGAAGCAATAATTTCAGATGATTACTGTTTCAAGGAAGAACACAAAGGAAGAGTTGCACAGCATACCTCCTGCCTGCACTGTTAGTGTTAGTATTAGAAGCATGACCAGCAGCTTCTGGTTTCTGGTTCAAAATCAGACCACCTTTCCCCTCACCCCAACACTCTTGTTAAAGCTAAGAGTAATACAGAGATATCTATTGTAGATGGACCGTGGCTTTGCTTTGTACAATATTGAAGAACGTTTAAATTTTCCATATTCCATTGCTTATGATTACCACAGCAAACCTCTTTTTCCTTCCATTTTTAAAGATTCTTTTAATTTGGTACAAATATGGGAGAATGAAGTCTAATACCAAGTACATTAAGCACACCACTAACAGCTGTAAAAACCCTACATTTGTCTTCAAGGACAGTTCAAAACAGAGTGATTCCATTTCTAATGCATCAGAATATAAATGTACAGAGTAAGCTCCAAAACAAGCACTCTAGTAAAACAGCTCCCAAAATGTTATTTTGTGTTCATCTGTTCTTTATTTTAAAAGAAGTCACACACCTGTTTTCTCACGATTGCTGATTTACAGCTGCAAGAGCAGAATCAGTCCCACTCAAGACAGAAGAAATGCTGGTTTTTCCTCTCACTTTATCTGATTCTGCCCTTTCTATCCCCACCCCAGTGCTTGAGCCACACAGCCCCAGTCCCAGAGCAGCCTCCCGCTCACCTGTTGCCCCAAACCCCGGCGGCAGCCTCCTGCTCACCCGCCCGCTGCCCCAGTGACAGTAATTAGCCCTGGTTTGTATCAGTGACACACAATAGATAATAGCATGGCTTCTATTCAGTGGGCACAGAACTCCCATGAAGTTTGTACTGGGGTAGCACCAAGAGTGAGGGATCAGGAGCACCCCTGTGCACATGCTTAACAAAAAGGTAGCGTCTCTCCGAGTTTACCATCTAAGTATCAAATAAGAGACAGCAGATAGGCACAAAAACAGATGGGAGACAGAGATGATTATGACTAGTATAATAAGCTGGGGTTACAACATTGCTTAGCTGTTGATATCAACGGTGATTATATAGCCCTATTCCAGGGAGAACAAGCCCCTAATGCAGCAACTTAGATGCTCAACCTACAATAAAACAAAATTAATGTTTCCACCTTCTGAATGTATTAAAATATTACAGTAGCAAACAGTGGTGATATTTAACTGCTTCACTGCTGCCAACATGTAAATTCACTCCAGCAGTATGAAGATATTGAACAGAACTAGTCCCAAAATAGACCCCTGCAGAACCCTACTTGTAATGTCCTGCCAGCATAACCGAACCATTAAGAACTACTCTGAGAATGGTCATTCAGCCAGTTATGCACCCACCTTATAGTATGTAACGGCCATACTGGGTCAGACCAAAAGTCCATTTGGCCCAGTATCCTGTCTTCCAACAGTGGCCAATGCCAGATGCCCCAGAGGGAGTGAACAGAACAGGTAACCATCACATGATCCCTCTCCTGTCATTCATTTCCAGCCTCTGACAAACAAGAGGCTAGGGACACCATTCCTACCCATTTTGGCTAATAGCCATCGATGGACCAAACCTCCATGAATTTATCTAATTCTATTTTTAACCATGTTAAAGTCCTGGTCTTCACAACATCCTCTGGCAAGGAGTTCCACAGGTTGACTGTGCACTGCATGAAGAAAAACTTCCTTTTTGTTTATTTTAAACCTGCTACCTATTAATTTCATCTGGTGACCCATAGTTCTCATATTATGGGAACAAGTAAATAATTTTTCCTTATTCACTTTTTCCACATCAGTAATGATTTTATAGACCTCTATCATATCCTCCCTTAGTCTCCTCTTTTCTAAGCTGAAAAGTCCCAGTCTTTTTAATCTCTCTTCATATGGGACCCATTCTAAACCCCTAATCATTTTTGGTTCCTTTTCTGAACCTTTTCCAATGCCAATATATCTTTGAGATGAGCCGACCACGTGTCTATGCAGTATACAAGATGTGGACGTACTATGGTTTTATATAAAGGCAATAAAATGTTCTCTGTCTTATTCTCTATCCCTTTTTTAATGATTCCTAATATTCTGGTTGCTTTTTGACTGCTGCTGCACATTGAGTGGATGTTTTCAGAGAACTATCCACAATGACTCCAAATCATTTTCTTGAGTAGTTGTAGCTAAATTAGTACCCATCATATTGTATGTATAGTTGGGATTATTTTTTCCAATGTGCCCCATCTAGGTTGTACTTCCCTAGTTCATTGATAAGAAGGTCATGAGAGACCATATAAAATGCCTTACTGAAGTCTAGGTATACCACGTCCACCGCTTCTCCCTGATCCACAAGACTTTATTATCCTATCAAAGAAAGCTCATTTTGTGCCTTTGCCTTTCTAATCTTGCCCATGCATACTTGCGTTATTTGCTTATATTCATCTGGAAGATCCAGACTACTGAATTATACATTGGGGACATGCAAGGTGAGCCTAGGTACCCTTGGCTACTTGACTATCCAACCTATAGTAGCCCTCGGTTAAACTAATGGCTCACATGTTGGATCGGCAGTTCAGGACCTGTCTGTGAAGGATTGCCTCTCATTATGCAATGTGACCTTGTTAAAATTTAACCCTGAATGTTAAACATTATGCGAAGATCATAAATCCTAGTTCTCTCACTTGATCCTGAAGTTGGCTCTTTTATAACTAGTTAACTATGTTGGTATCAATATTCATCTGTTACAGTTGCATTAAGAGGTGGAAGAAATATGGCAGATGGGAAAATTGGGATTTCAACATGAGTTTCTATAATCTGCTACTAACAAATGGATAAACAAGGAAAAATTTGACTCCACTTTAATAGAAGCCAGGAGGAATTTCCTGCCCCCCAAACAACATGGGTTGGAGATTTGTCATGGCATTTTTAAAAGAAAACAAAAATCAGGGTGCTTACAGTATATTTAATAAAAGTCAAAGGGGTAGGAAGAAATCTTCAAGTCACCAGAGTGACAGTATCACAGAGGAGTGGTGTTGGGTCTTGCCCCCAGGAGGTGGAAGCCCTCAGGAGAGGATTGGCTCTGCCCCTGAAGGATGGGACATGCTAGGAGAAGGTTGCAGAGTAAGCACACCCCACACTCATTCTGCAGTTTGTCTCCTGTTCCCTCAGACCTCCCAGAAAAGTCATAGCCCAATGGAGAGAAACAAAACCCTACAGTATCTGTGGCTCCCCCACGACAACCGTGCAGGCCCACAAATAACTAACAAGAGAAGAAATGGACAGATCAGTTCCTAGATCCTCCACGACTCTACACAAGCCACTTGACCTTTCTGTGCTTCGATTAATCAGCTGTAAAAAAAATGAACGTAACAATAGTTCCTTTCCAATACTATCTAGTCTATTCTGATTGTAAACTCTCCAGGGCATGGACTGTCTCTTACTCTGTCTGTACAGCACCTAACTCAAAGAGTAGGTGATGTTGGTCCATGTTCAATCTAGATTATAGCTAGGCAAAAAAAAAAAAAAAAATTTTCTGATCAACTCAAAGTCACATGATTTCCCCTCATCCCCCCCAGGCTCAGATGTTATTCACAAAACAGAGGAAAGGAATCACCTCCTCTTCCTCTTCTGGTTGTTTTGTGTACCTAGCCCTTTCAGACCAACCAGAACATTTGTTTTAGGTCACATGACATACTTCAGTCATCTCTCTTCCCCCCCAAAAAAAGTTAATCACCTTGTGCAGTAACGACTGTTCTTCAAGGTGTGTCCCCCTGTAGGTGACGGGTCTTCCCTGGAGCTGCAGGATCAGAGACTATGTCATAGCAGTTAGCAGTCAGCAGTCAGGCCCCACATATGCAGTGAGCCTCTTGCACTGCTGGCAGTTTGACAGTTGAGCGCGGCCCGACTCCCTTCCTTCGTGTATCGCACAGCAATTGGGAGGAAAGGAGGGTCATGGAGCACCCACGGGACACACACCTCAAAGAACAGTCATTACTGCACTAGGTAACATCCTTTTCTTCTTCGGGTGATGTTGAACACCCACGGGGACTGTAGGTGACTACAAAGCAGTGCTTGCTGTGGTTGGTGGGATTCAGTCACTGCTTCATAACGGCAGATAGAACTGCCTTAGCCATTGACGCGTCAGCCGCCAGTCGGGGCATGATGGCATAACCTTTTGAGAACGTGTGGTCCGATGACCACGTAGCTGCCCGATAAATGTCTTGAGGGGAACCCTATTACAGAACGCCATAGATGTTGCTGTAGCATGGGTGGAGTATGCCTTTGGTGCCATCTTTAGCAGTTTGTTACCAAGGGAGTGGCACTGGAGGATGCAGCCCGTTATTAGCTTAGAAATGCGTTGTGTGGAAATTGGGTTGCCCCTGGAGTAGTCTGCAATAGAAACAAACAGACATGGGGACTTGCGAAACGTCTGAGTTCTGTCAATGTAAAAAGCCAAAGCCCTTTTGACAGCGAGGGTGTGAAGCCTGGTATGCGTAGGCGATGTATGTGGCTTCAGAAAGAACGCAGGTAAGACTATGGGTTCATTAATGTGAAAGCAGGTGTTGACTTTCGGTATAAAGGCTGGATGTGGTCTCAAAGTCACTTTATCTCTAGTAAGTACCATGTATGGTGGGCCCATCATTAGGGCGCCTAACTCGCTCACCCTCCTTGCGGATGTGATCGCCACCAGAAAAAGCACCTTCATTGTGAGGAGCAATAGTGGGCATGTGGCCATGGGTTCAAAGTAGGGGGTCTCATAAGGGTCTCCAGAACCAAATTCAGATCCCACAAGGGCGTTGGTGTTCTACAAGGTGGGTAGAGGTTCTGAAGGCCTTTAAGGAATCTCTTCATCACGGGATGTGCAAACACCAATGACTCTTCTATGCGGTCATGAAAGGCTGTAATAGCTGACAAGTGTACTTATATGGAAGACATTGATAGGTCTTCACTCTTTAAGTCATATAAGTAGTCGGGTATCATGTGGATCGGAAATTTGTCTGTACTTAGTTGTCTCTGACAGCACCAAGATGTGAAGTTTCCATTTTTGCCGGTAAGTTGTTCTTGTGGTTTGTCTCCTGCTATGCATGAGGATGTTTCTTACTTGTTCTGAGCAGGCGACTTCTGAGCCCTGAAACCAGATAGGAACCAGGTATGGAGATGAAGAGTGCGTGGATCTGGGTGCAGTAACTTGCCAGCATTCTGAAAAAGGACATCATACCACTGAGGGAGTGAGTGGGGTGGTTCGATGGATATGTGATGTAGATATGGGAACCAGGTCTGTCTGGACCAGGATTGACCCAGGCTGTGTCCAGATGGATCTTGCACAGGATTCTGGGGATCAGTGGTATTGGCAGGAAGGCATAGTAAATCAGTTTGTCCCATGGTATTAGGAATGCATCTCCCCTGGATCCCTTCCCCAGGCCCACCTGGAAGCAAAAGTGAAGGCATTTGCCATTCCTCCCATTTGCGAGAAGGTCCATTGTTGGATAGCCCCACCTGTGAAAGATGGAATCTAACACCTGTGGGTGGAATTTCCACTCGTGATCACTAGCGAAGTTGCAGCTCAGAGCATCTGCCATGGTGTTGTTCGCCCTAGTAAGTATGCTACTTTTAGTGAGACCCCATGTTGGACGCACGAGTTCCAAAGGCAGACCACCTCCGCAGAGAGAGATCGGGAACGTGCTCCTCGCTGTATGTTTATGTAGAACATGGTGGCCCTGTTATCCATAAGGATACGACTGTTCTGTTGGTGATGGATGAGATGAAGTGCTTGCATGCGTTCCTGACAATTCTGAGCTCTAGAAGATGGCTATGGAGTAGAGCTTCGTGTGGTAACCATTTGCCTTGTACTCTGTGGGGCTGTAGATGTGCGCCCCACTCCATGAGTGAGGCATCAGCTGTGATTTGGACTGACGGTTCTGGTTGAAAGAAGGGCATCTCCTCGAGTAGATTGCTGGGGGATGTCCACCACCTGAGATCCCAGGACGTCTCAGTATAACAACTGCCTTGTGCAGAGAATGCTGCGATGGCGTATAGACTGATGTCAGCCAATGGTGCAGGGCTCGGAAGTGTAGGCACGCATACTGGACCACATAGATGGTGGCCGCCATATGGCCCAGGAGCTGAGGGCAGGTATGCACTGTCATATTGGGGCTGACGAGTAGGGTGGGGACAATGTTGAGTAGCCCATCGAATCTTTGCTGAGGCAGGTATGCCCTGGCTGATATTGACTCGAGTCGCACCCCTATGAATTCCAAGTCTTGAACTAGATTGAGAGTCGACTTCTGCTCATTTATTAATAGACCTAAGAGGTTGAAAAGTTGTTTGGTCTTTATTAAAGAGCTGTTCCAGAATGGAAACCAAGGATATGATACGAGACAGTTGTCCAGGTATGGGAAGATGACGACCCCTGATGCTGAAAGTATGCTGCGACCACCGCTAGGACCTTTGAGAAGACCCGTGTTGCCGAGGATAGGCCGAAAGGCAGGATCTTGTATTGGAAGCGTGTGTTCCTAACCACGAATCTCAGATAGCGTCCGTGGGCAGGATGTATCGCAATGTGAAAATATGCATCTTGTAGGTTGAGGACTGCAAACCAGTCCCCTCTGTCCAGCACTGGTATGATTGAAGCCAGTGTGACAACCTTGAATTGCTGCTTCCGCAGGAACTTCTTTAGTTCCAGCCTCCCTGTACATTTCTGGGTTAGGAAATAGGTGGAGTAGAACCCCTTTTCCCAGTATGGTTCGGGTACTGCTTCTAACTCCAAGATGGAGAAGCCGATCAATTTCTTGCTTGAGGAGTATCTCATAAGACGGATTCCTGAAGAGGGGTGGGGTAGGGGAAAGGGTATGTGGGAGGGAGGTGAACGGAATTGAGTAGCCCGTACGGATGATTTCTATGACCCACTGGTCAGATGTTACGGAAGCCCAGTGATGAAGGAATGGGCATAATCTGTGGTCAAATAGGTGTTTCTGGCTTTGTTGTGCTGGATGGTCGGGGAGGTCGGGCATGCCCTCGACCAGTGTTTCAAATTTGCTGCTTTGGGGCCTGGCCACCAGAGGAGTGTGGTTGCTGTTTGCAGTTCCTCTGGATGCACGGTCTAGAGTGATTGAACTCGGTCTATATTGAGTACGGTTATAGTATGAGTCCCTGTTTTTATTGTAGGGGATGTAACGACTGCGCTTGTACGGTGGTGCGTACATTCCTAGGGTACACAAGGTTGTACGCGAATTTTTACTGTTGTGTAGGATCTCATCAGTGTTGGTTACAAACAGCTTGTGCTTGTTGAAGGGGAGATCTTCCATCTTAGATTGAAGTTCTTTTGGGACTCCCGCAGCTTGAAGCCATGATGTTCTTCTCATAACCACGGCTGTAGCGGTTGTTCTCGCTGGAGTATCAGCAACATTAATTACAGAAAGCAGTGCTGTGCGGGCAATTGTGTGATCCTCACATAAGATTGCCCTGAGGATAGGCTTTTTGGTGTCTGGTAGATGCGCCATCAGCTCAGCTAATTTGGAGTAGTTGTCAAAGTCGTGGTTGGCTAGGTGGGCTGAGTAGTTGGCTATCCTAAACTGCAGGATGACAGAGGAGTTCACTTTCTTCCCAAATTGGTCTAACCTCTTGTGTTCTTTATCTCTGTTACTTGGTTTAAGGTGAGGAGATTTTGCCCATTGACTTGCTGCATCAACGACCAGAAAATTTGGCTGAGGAGGGGAGAACAGGAAGTCTAAGTCTTTAGGTGGGACAAAATATTTTCTGTCCACCTTCTTGCAAATTGGCTGGGCCGACGCTGGTGTTTGCCAGATGTCTTCAGACACTTCCATAATCACCTTGTCTATGGGCAATGCGATTCTGCCCTGGGATGACAGGTGAATATTCTTTAGGAGATGGTGTTTTCTCTCCTTAACCTCCTGCAATTTTATTTCTTGGGAGGTAGCGACCCTCTTAAAAAGATCTTGGAACTGTTTCAGGTCAGCTGTAGTATGTTCATCCTCAGGAGGAGAAAGGGGACTATCTTGTGACTGTGCCAGCTAAGAATCATCCTAATTGTCCAGTAATTGACCGTCCTCCTGCTCCGAATCCGGCATGGATCCCATAGTGTGGGATGGTGTAGCTGGCAGTAGCCTTTTCTGTGAGGATGGGGCAGCGGAATGGTATTTAGGCTATGCCCAATAATCCCAGGGTGCCCAATGCGGCTGGTAATGAGGTGGATAGTACCAGCTTGGATGCCACTGAGGGTGGTACAGGCGTGCTGTGTAGCGATGTGCCCCTGCTGAGATGGGGTGGGAGATGAATGCTGTGAGAATGCACTCCACTGGTCGTAATTGATCTCCCTTGAGCACCCATGTCCATATTGTGGTGGTGAATAGGATGGGTACGGTGCCGGAGACTGCTCCCTTGACGGGAGTGGGGAGGGTTGTCTTTGCTCACTAGTCCTCTCACTGAATCCCCTGCAGTTGGTGTTTCCTTTACAACCCACCTGATTTGTTTGCAGGTTGAGAGCCTGTAGTGGGGGAGGCACTGGAGAAGCCGCAGCACCGAGAGGCAGTGCCAAGGATTTGCAGGGCCGCTTTGAAGCTGGTTCCGCTTCTCTAGCTGGTGCCGCATATGTAGGCTCTTGCTTCGGCACCGGAGTTTGCCTGTGCGCTTTCCCCAGGGCAGAGAGAGTGTGCATGGCTCCTGTATGCATGCTCAGTGCCGGGGCGGGTGATTCTGAGGCAGACCTCGGCACCGCGGAGCTGGTTGCCATGTCTCTGCTGGTTATTCTGGGGGCTGGATCAGGCAGCAAGGACCTGGCAGGAGACCCCCTGAGACCTCTCATGTCCCTGAGGCGTCGGGGAGGCTGATCTGCACTTGGAGTTTTGTGCCCTTTGATCTTGCATACTTTCTGCCGGGGGTTGTAACGCCTTCTCCATAAGGGACATAAGGAGCCTAAGCGCCTGGTCCTTTCTTGCTCTGGCAGACAAGTTTTTGCAGTGCTCGCATTTTTGCAGGGTGTGTGACTCCACCAAACATCTGATACAGCAGCTGTGACCATCTGAAGTTGGGATGGATTTGCTGCATCTGCAGCATTTCTTAAACCCCCATGAGCCTGGCATATTAAAGCCGTTGGCATTTGGGGTGGGGCTCTTAATTCAACTGTTGGCGCACTGGTAGGCAGAGGCTGCCGTTTTATGAAATTTGATCTTTTTTTCCTCCCCTCTCAGGGCTCTTTTTTCTTTCTTTTTTTTTAAAGTGAAACCAGCTGGGGCAGAGAGGCACCACTGCAGCAGCTAGCACTGAGGGAACACAGTGTTCCCTGGTTTGTTTTGTTTGTCCCTTTGAAGTGGAAATAAAGCAACAAGGCGATCTGTAAATGAATGAGGTCAAAAGGTTGTGGAGAGAGTAAAACATTTCAGTGAAGAGAGAAGTGACAGAGGGCAGTAGAAGAACTGGGGGAGGGGTGTGTGTGTTGGGCCATGTTCAACTGCCAAACTGCCAGTAGCGTGAGAAGCTCTCTGCGCATGCGCGGCCCATCTGCTATGAAAGTCTTTGATCCTGAGGCTCCGGGGAAGACCCGTCACCTACAGTGGAGCACCCAGGAGGACATTACCTGAAGAAGAATTTTTTTTCCCCAATTTGGAAACATTTTTCCCTTTTTCAAATTTGGTTGAACTGGGCCCCCACTTTTTTTCCTCCAGAATGGCCAAGTGAACTGAAAAATAAGTTATTCACCCAACAATGATCTAGCTATTACCATAAATGTGAATGAGTGCACACTACAGCTGTCATTCAGCAGAATGTAAAAACTTTGGTAAAGAGACCTACACAACTCCTTCAAAAGATGAGTCTGGTAAATTAATGACTTGGCTAGATACTAAAAATCATGGACTAAACAGCAGCAATGGATGTATGGTTTATTATATAATCTGTAATCCATTAACACAATCCCCCACTTCTACTATGACTGAGAAGGTATTAACAGGACACTTTACACTGAATGGGCCCCAGAAATAAGATATGCTACAGTGCACAATCTAATCGATCTTGTGAGACTTTCTGCACATTTCCCAGACATGAAGAATTGTGTAAACTGGGAAACTTCTCTCTCCCAACAGATGTCAGTCCAATTAAAGTTATTACCTCACTTAGCTTGGCTAGGTTTATACTTGTGTGTAGCCAGCACTCTGTGTAAACTACCACGAGGGGAGTAGCTAATGGTGCTGGGA
Organism: Pelochelys cantorii; assembly: GCA_032595735.1. Lineage (NCBI taxonomy): Eukaryota > Metazoa > Chordata > Testudines > Trionychidae > Pelochelys > Pelochelys cantorii. The sequence continues at coordinate 13,759,688 of CM064352.1, read as the reverse complement.
GCCAGTGTTCCCTGTAAGCTGTGCGCTTGTGCAGCCACTCAGGAGAGATTCAAATGCCACTCAGCTGATTAGCAGAGCACCCACTGCTAGGTTTTTGTTTCTACTAGTGGTGCACACTCACACACGCCTCAGTGTACATAAAATAATTTCTGCACATGAATGAAAAAACTCCGTATGTGGACAGGAAATATTAGAGGGAACATTACTGGGAGCCCTTTATACAGACTCTTTACAACATGGAAACTTGCTTGCTGGAGGAGGGGGGGAGGAGAATAGAGTTTCACACCCCTCAACCAGAAAGTTGCAGCAAAATAAAGTGGCAGTGTAAACTTAACCCTTGTCTTGCTAACTTCACTGTACAAACACAAATGACAAAAACAAAATGTCCACTGATAACCCAAGTATGCAGATAGGCCAAGTAAGAAAAAAAACAGTTTAGAGCATATTAAAGTTTGATTTAAGGATACTCACTTTGTGTATTTTAACAGGATATTGGCAATTTACATTTTATTGGTTATAAAGCTTTAACTTTTTGAATCTCACCATCTACTATCATTAAATTATTGTCTGACTCCTCCCTCCCATGATTTCCTGAAACTGTGAAAACTGAAATTGATAAAAATTGAAAAAAATGCTCAAAGATAAAGATAAGCTTTGATTATTCATTAAAATTTAAAAAAAATATGAAAATTGAATTCTGCCAAGCCTAGAAATGGAAAGTGTAACAATTATCTGAACATTTAGAACAGTTCGGCAAAAAACACCACCAAAAAAAAATTGCTGTTGGGTGAAAATAGCTTTCAAACTCCCTGGGCTGGCAGAGTTGATGAATGCTGCATACCCTAAACATGTTGAGTGAATGAGTATGCTTTAAATCAGGGGTCTCACACTCAGTGCCTGTGCCAGTCCTCAAATCCTCCTAAGTGGTACCCCCTCTGGCAGGGCTTGGGGAAGGCGGGGAAGGGTTTCCGTGCATTTCTCCCCCTCCCCCATGACCTCCAGCCCTGTCTGCTGCCCCAGATAATTTGAAACTCACCAGGGGGCTCCTGCCACCACCACTGGAGCACATCAGGACAACAGCGACTTCCAGCTCCTAGCTCCATGTCGCTGCCAGCCTGTCCCTGTGGCCCAGGGGAGGTGTGCACAGAGTCATCCTGTCCACAGGTGTAAGCTTTGAAACTATTAATTCATTTTGTGAAACTGACTAGATATCAGTGATGCCAACTCTCCTGATTTGATCACAAGCCTCCTGCTAATTGGGTTGTTTTTTTTCTGGAAAGCCCCAGCAATGTTATTAGAACGAAGTCAGATCTGAGCACTTCACTACCTGATGCCTCATGCACTGCTAGCAACCAGGGGCGGCCTGTGAGCATAGACAGACTCGGCGGTCGCCTAGGGCGCTGCCGGCCCGGGGCGCCCGATGATTACGTCACGGGGCGCCCGATGATTACCTCTCAGCCATTGACAGCCGTGCAGGCGGGGGCACCGATCGTGCTTTCCACCTGGGATGCCAGCTGCCACAGCTGGCCTCAGGCAGCTCCTGCTAGCAACTGTGATCACGCTGACTTAGTAGATTATGCTTTTGTGTGGTGCATGGTGTTAGAAGAGAACCCCAGATGCCTTTTTCTTTTTTTTCCCCTAAAGGAAGTCTTTCGATCTGTGGAGAAAAGCTTGAAAATGTGCCTCAAATTCAGCTTCAGACACCAAATAAAAAGATTCCCATGTGTATTTTTATGTATAATTTCAAGTCACTCTTTTGAGGGGATAGGGGCTGATTCATGAGTTTTGAACGCTTGGGGTTGACAATACAGAATATGTAAGTTGATAGTTTCAGGCATTTTATAGGATCCTGGTCTGTATCTAGGCTCCTGGACACAGAGGTAGACACTGAGTCCTCACCCTAACACCTCCATGTCCTTGTGCTGGGATCCCTGGCAAACATCCATGCCATCATGATGGGATCCCTCACTGCTGCCTGAAGTAACCAACAGTGAAACCCATGAGCCCTGCCCCACTGTCTGCAGAAGCACATCAGCTTGGGTAGCAACGTGGCCAGGGTGCTGGCCATGGCAGAGGCAGCCAGTGCAGCTTCCCAGACCAAGCGATGCCCTCTACAGTTGGGACTATGTAGGTCCTGGGGGCTTAGGTGCTGCTGGGAGCCATATGCATGGGTGAATTCCCACACACCGCCTCCCTCCCTCTTCCTGCCCCTCAGGCTAGCAGCCTTGCAGGCCTGATTAAATAACTTATACAAACTATTTTGTGGGCAGGACTGGAGAAATGCTCGAGACACAGATCACCCTAGCCAGGAGTTTGAGACCCTTGTTTAAACTGATAGTAAACTCTTTGGGGGAGGAGCCATCTTTTCATTATGTGTTGTGGCAGAGTCAATCCCACTCCTGGGCCCCGAGCCCCTGGTCAGGCCACTGTCCCACAACTTAGGAGTTGCCGTATAAGATTCACTCGCCTTGATCTGGAGTTTGGCATCTCCCTGCAGCCTTTAGCAGGGCTGCTGCTGCTCTACATGGCTCCTCCGGTCTCCTTATCCATTGTCTTTCTCCACACTCCAAATCTCTCCTTCACTCTCCAAACTCCTTCTCAACACTCTCCCCCCTCCACCCACAGAGAGGGTTTTTAAAAGAGGCCTCATGGCAGCCCTAATCAACTTCACCTGGACTTTAATTGATTTGCAGCCACCCTGTCTCAGCTGCCCCTAATTAGCCAGGATTGCTGCCTCTTTCTGCAAGAGCTGCCTCTCTTCCCTTCCACCAAGCCCTTTAACCTGCTCTATCCCACATGCTCTGTCACAGTATGTACAGTGCCCAAAGCAATAGGGATCCTTCATTAGTAGATTCTAGGTGCTACATAGAATCATAGAGCTGGAAGAGACCTCAGGCGGTCATCAAGTCCAGCCCTCTGCCCAAGGCAGGACCAACCCCAATTAAATCAACCCAGCCAGGGATTTGTCAAGCCAAGACTTAAAAACCTCTAAGGATGGAGATTCCACCACCTCCCTAGGTAACCCATTCCAGTACTTCACCACCGTCCTTGTGAAATAGTTTCTCCTAATATCCAACCTAGACCTCCCCCACTGTAACTTGACACCATTGCTCCTTGTTCTGCCATCCATCACTTCTGCGAATAAGCCTGTCTCCATCTTCTTCGGAACCTCCCTTCAGGAAGTTGAAGGCTGCTATCAAATCTCCCCTCACTCTTTTCTTTTGAAGACTAAACAAATGCAACTCCTCAGTCTCTCCTCATACGTCATGTGCTCCAGCCCCCTAATCATTTTGGTCACCATCTGCTGGACCTCATCCTTTCTATAGTGGGGGCCCCAGAACTGCATACAATACTCCAGATGTGGCCTCACCAGAGCTGAATAAAGGGGAATAATCACTTCTCTAGATGTGCTGGCAATGTTCCTCCTAATGCAACCTAACATGCCATTAGCCTTCTTGGCTACAAGGGCACACTGTTGACTCATATCCAGCTTCTCATCCACTGTAATCCCCAGGTCCTTTTCTGCTGGACTGCTACTTAGCCAGTTGGTCCCCAGCCTGTAACAATGCTTGGAATTCTTCAGTCCCGAGTGCACGACTCTACACTTGTCCTTGTTGAACCTCAGACTTCTTTTGGCCAAATCCTCTAATCTGTCCAGGTCACTCTGGACTTTCTCCCTGCCCTCCAGGGTATCTACCTCTCCCCCTAGCCTAGTGTCAGCTGCAAACTTGCTGAGGGTACAATCCATCCCCTCATCCAGGTCATTAAATAAAGATGAACAAAACCAGTCCTAGAATCGATCCTTGGGGCACTCTGCTAGAAACCGACCATCAACCTGACATCGAGCCATTGATCACTACCCGTTGGGCCTGACAGTCTAGCCAGCTTTCTATCCATCTTACAGTCCATTTATCCAATCCATACTCCCTTAACTTGCTGGCAAGAATATTGTGGGAGACCGTATCAAAAGCTTTGCTCAAGTCAAGATATATCACATCCACTGACTTTCCCATATCCACAGAGCCAGTTACCTCATCGTAGAAGCTATTCAGATTGGTCAGGCATGACTTGCCCTTCGTGAATCCATGTTGACTGTTCCCGATCACTTTCCCCTCTTTCAAGTGCTTCAAAATGGATTCCTTGAGGATCCCCTCCATGATTTTTCTGGGGACTGAGGTAAGGCTGACTGGTCTGTAGTTCCCTGGATCGTCTTTCTTCCCTTTTTTAAAGATGGGCACTACATTTGCCTTTTTCCAGTCATCTGGGATCTCTCCCGATCTCTATGAGTTTTCAAAGATAATGGTCAAAGGCTCCACAATGACATTTGCCAACTCCCTCAGTACCCTTGACCCATGGATTTGTGTATGTTTAGCTTTTCTAAATAGTTCCTAACCTGTTCGTCCCCCAGTAAGGGCTGTCCACCTCCTTCCCATACTGTGTTGCCTAGTACTAAAGCACAGATGATAAATATCTGTGGCAACAAGCTAAAAGCCCTCAAAATGATGGGGTTTAGGGTCAAAGAGGGTCCATTTTAATAGCGGCTGGCCAAGACTAAACCTATCCTAAACAGGGGCTCTCAACTCACAGTAATGCACCTGATTAGATGCTGGAGTACACTTTTTCCCCCTGTACATCATCAGAAGACCAGTTACAAACCACATCTAAGTATCTATAAAGGCTACACTAAAGCCACAGTGCTGCACACTATAACAAAGCGGTTCAGCAGATGTGTCTAAGATCCTGAGACATAACTGGACTAGCTAATGGGAATCACCCCATCTGGGGGCATTTTAGGAGTATCGTGGACAGCATCTAAGTTTAGCACTGTATTTGACTAGCTTTGTTTACCTGCCTGAGCTACACCACAATTAAAGAATTCATCCTCAGAACCAGAAACTTTTCTGTTGTCCATCCTGAAAGAAAAGGGACAAAGATACAGGAAGTGACTCAAGAGAAGAGGGGAAAGGCAACTTTATCATTACAGGTCTTGTTTTTTAAGTGCACAAATCCATAATTTGAGAGAGTGTTTTTAAATGCTATATTTACGTATATAGCTCTGCTCAAATGCAGCTGCCTCAAAATATTTTTTGTATCTAACTTTCCCAAGTGGGTTGGATGTAGTTAGAAGAATATACACAACATACAAGGCCTCAACTTGATCAAAAGCCTCATGCTGCCCAGACCAACAGTACCTGAGCCAGCTATTAACGCTTTCATGCAGAATTCAGACTCAAGAACTCAGGTAACCAAAGACAGTGAACAGCAGGGCTTTCTTTTTTAAACAGACTATATTCAATGACAGTATCAAAGGCAAACAGTGGATTAAAAAACAAGAGGAACAATGTTAAAGAAACTCTTATACATGTAGACGAACAGAGTCATTAGCCCTTTGAAGATCAGATAATCCCCCTACACTTCATTTCATTGTGTGAAAGAACAAGTTGCTGTTATACTGGTCAGGCTACATCTACACTGTAGCATTCTGTCGGCAGAGGAAATGCAAATGAAGCATTCATTAGCATTTCTCGCACTCTCATTTGCATAGTTTCTTCTGATCCATTTTGCGGAAGAGGTTTTTGCACAAAAAACCCCATTTGTGCAAGATCCTGTATACCTCCTTTTTTGAGGGAAAAGGGATCTTGCACAAAAGGGGGTTTTTGTGCAAAATGGCCCCGTCTACACTTTTTTTTCCCCGCAAAAATCTCTTCTGCAAAATGGATCGGAAGAGACTATGCGAATGAGTGTGAGAAATGCTAATGAGCGCTTCATATGCATTTCCTCTGCCAACAAAATGCTACAGTGTAGATGTAGCCTCATGGTCTATCTAGAATTGAAGGGAGATGGCAGTCAGAACTACGTGGCAGGTGAATAGATCTCTAGGACACGGGTTGTAAATAAAACTGCTTTCTGCATTGTTGTTCTTTTCCTACCCTGACACTTCCTATGGACTCAGAGAAAAAAAAAAATCCAGTGATGTCAGAGTTGGGAGCAGAAGTCAGTTCATCTCCTGATACTGAACATGCAAAATCTCAACAACTTGTATATCAAGCTAAAAACTGTAGACAGGTAAAAATCAAATAAGGCCCGGCCATCATCAACATGGGTTAAAACACTTCACCTGATTGAGTCAGAGTGAATGCAACTCCAATAGAACAGACGGCTTGTTTTTATTTCCTTTTAAACAGGATTCTGTAATCTTCTCTGGCTGATAACAATTCAGTCACTGAGAAATGCAAGGAGGAAAAATTCCCTGGCAGATTGTTCTTACTGTTCCCTTGCTCTGAACACATTCACAATCAGACTCATGGGGGCAGACTCCCTTCCAATAGTTACTAGCTATTTTACAGCAGAGATCTTCATCAGGCATGCTACAGGAAGGGACTCCTCTATTTGGCCTTTGCAAGGATAACAAAGGGAAAGTTTCTCCAAAAATCTGAAATGGTGATGGCAGTCAATGAATCTGAGCTGGAAAGTGAGAGAAGTTATAAAAATAAATAAATATATGGAATTTGTACTATATGCAGGCTAAGCCCCAACAATAAAATCAGCCACCAACCACATCCATCACTACAGCATATAAAGGGAATAGAAAGCGGGACTCGAAGACCAAGAATGAAGCTTGTCAAAGTCACCCAATCCCTCTTGAAGAAGAGCCTAGACCGACTGCCTACAGTTAACCCAGATCATAATGCAACGGTAGCATTTGCGAAAAAGGTGATCAGAACAAGGAGCAAATAAAGAGGAATAAAATCTCTAATTAGTCACTGCTATCAAAGTTGATTTTACAACTCTGGACTGAGAGGTTTAGCTTCTTAAGTACAGAGTCCTGTGTTGCTCTACTGAGGCTTCCACTGAATACCACAACTCTGACTCCAGGCAAGCAGCATGTTTCGCATTTGGCACAGGTGGGGCTTCAGTACAATCTCTGCCTCTTGCTCTGTATGGTCTGTGTTGGCACCTAAGAAGCCCTGAGTAATGATGGATGGGGTGGACAACAGGGCCAGGGAAGTTCTTGGAAAGTTTTCCCTTTTCACAGCTCATGTTCACTGTTGATCCTGTGTCTGTTTCGGAGATGGCGCTGTTGTCACAACAACAGTGGAGACTGCTTTGGTAGAGCCCGACACTGTTCCCTGCTGGAGATGAGAGGCCGATACGGTTTGAATTCGCACCTGTGCAAAATGAAAAAATATTTAATTCACACCAGAGCACAATATGATGTCACATGAGCACACAGCATCAATCCCAATGGGCCAGGAGCACTAATTCAGGGCATAATTTTCACCTGTTTCAGTCACAGTCAAGATTAAAGTTAGCCCGAAAGTCACGACTGAAGTTTGGCTACAGCAGTGGTCACCAACCAGCAGATCGGGATCTATACGGTAGATCTTGGAGCCTCTGACAGGTGAACCTGACTAGTTTGGCCAAGAGGCTATCAAGTGCCTGCACTTCAGCTGCCCCTCCCCCCACTGCTGCACCTCTCCCACACTTTGCCTTGGAGCTGCCTCCCCCGGCCCCTGGAAGCTTTCTGTGCTGGGCAGGGGAGGGAGAAGAGGGGTGCTGAAGTCAAGGTGCCCCCTCTCCCACCCTGTATCCTATATCCACAGAGCAGTGTGTGTGTGGGGAAAACAACAGGGCTTGAGATGGAGGGAACTAGTTAGCTGCTTTTGGGAATGGTGCAGGGCCAGGGCAGGGGTGAGCACCACCACCCAGGAACCACCTGAGGGAAGCATTGCCCAGTCAGAGCCCACATCCCAAAAACCCTACCCTAATCATGAACCCCCTCCTGCACCCCAAGCTCCTGCCCTAGCCCCAAGTACCCCTGCATCCAAACACCCTCTCAGAGCCTGTACCTAGAACCCCCTCTGGTACCCCAAATGCCTGCCCGATGCTCAGCTCAGAGCCCTCCTGCACTCCAAATCACGCAATCCAAGACCAGAGCCTGCACCCCAACCCTCTTCCCCTGCCTGGTGAAAGCGAGGCAGGATGGAGTGAGCAGGGATGGGGCCTCAGAGAAGGGGCGGGAAGGAAGTGGAGCAATAGTATTTGGGTTTGAGGTAGATCCTGGATTGCACTTAAATTCAAAAAGTGATCTCATGCTTAAAAAGACTGGAGACCACTGGGCTACAGCAAGTTCAGTGCATCCAGTGATGGTGAAGTAGGGGGGAAGGGGAAAGAGAGATCCTGGTGAAAAAGGAACAACCACTCGTTTGAAAAAACCCCCAAATCTCAGCTGCTTTCAGATTTTCCAAAGGAATTTTATCTGTTAGATGCTCTGGATTTCAACAGGCCTTGTATCATAGGCTCTCAAAATATTCTGCAACCCCCAGTTACTATTCTTATATCAAATTTATGAACGGGAAACTGAGGCACAAACACTGATATAAATTGACTCAGGAGAGAGTTGAAGCAGCAGATCTCTGGCTGGAAAGTGCTAGAGAAGTGCAAAGTATCTGTAAGCTTAAGATACAATTCTTTTCGCCCCAAGCAAGGGAGAGGGAGAAAAGCTGCCGGCTTGCCTGATAAGTGTTCTTCTTCTTCATCGTCAATATTCAGCAGCTCATTTCATTAACATTTAAAACAAAGTAAATCCAGATGTTATATAAACAGAAGGAAACGGCAAGGGGGGAGGGGAGGAAATGAACTAAATGTGCCTGGTGCAAACGCCACGGACATACATTTGCAGAATGAGTATCAAAAGTCCATGGACCCTGGTGTCTTCATGGGCAAAACCTTCATGAAAATGCTACTGCAGCAAAGAGTCTTAAAGCGAAGACTTAAAGTCTTGCCAAGTATCCTTACCTGCGTGGCCTGCCCTTGTTGCTGCAGCTGCTGTAACTGTTGTGCTGTCAGGAAGCTCACTGGCTTGTTTCCAGCAATAAGTTTTGTCCCAGCTGGCATTGTAGTCAGGATGATATTCCTCCCCAGTCCACTGATGCTGAAGGCAGAAACCAATTGAAATGTCAATAGTGATGCAAAGGGGCTGAATCAACTGGACTCACTGATGCTCAACCCAGGACTCTCCATATATCCCTACATGCTGCTCCTGATTTAGTTGTGAGCAGGACACTGGGACCATCCTGGCTTTCAAGAGTTACTTATCACTACTAAGCTCTGGGAATTTTCATAAGTACCTGGAAATGCAAATGGTAATATGGTTCTGTCGTCGTGCACCTGCACTTAACTAAATGCAGTAATTGCTGATGTGATATAAAAGCATGTGTGTCTGTATGCAGCTCTGGTCACTGACTTAACTGCTCTTCAGTTGCTAAGAGATGAAAGCCACAAACCTCAGTTAGCAGTGGCATGAAGTTTTTCATTTGACTATATCGACATATGCTAACACCACTCTGCATGGCAAAAGGAACTGCATGACTAACATTGGTAGGTCTGAGGCTCAGCCCTGTTTCTTCTCTGAGGGTTAGTCTAAACCAAACAGCGGGGAATGAAGCACTCTCCTAGCAATCAGCATGTGGAATTTCCTGCCCTGGCCATGCTGGCTTACAGCTGCGCAGGTGCAGAGGGATTCAAAAAATGGGAACGGCCTCTTGCTGATGAGGTCTATGTTGATGCAGTTATAACTGCTGCTAGCTCTCTAATGTTCTCTCACATTACGAGCAGTATTACATACTTCATCAGGGTGTTTTTCTCTTTCATCTGCACAGAGCTGACAGCTAAATTAAGAATAGGGAACAAATTTTTCTCCAGGGCAAAGGCATCAGAGGGGTCATCTAGAGATATCTTCCCCTAGAGCACTGAGCAGGAAACATTCACATCATGCAAGATGGACATATTCCCTGTGATTTTGCTGTGCAGTGGTAGACTTCAGTTTTGTCCAAACTCTCTGTTTCTAGATCTCATGAACCTGATCCTGTGTGGGACTTAGCGAGATGCTGGTAAAAGGAAGTTACTCACTCTGTGCGGCAACAACTGTTCTTTGAGGTGTGTGTCCCCATGGATGCTCCACATAAGGTGTAAATGAGTCACAGAGCAGAGCTTTTTTCAGCAGCTGAGGAGCCTCACGCTGTCTTCAGTTTGGCGCCTCGCACACGTGACCCGACCCCCCCCCCTTAAGTTCCTCTTCTACATCAGAGTAACTAAGACTCCGAGGAGAGGGGAGAAAGGGAGGGTTGTGGAGCACCCACGGGGAGACACACCTCAAAGTACAATCATTTCTGCACCGAGTCAGTAACTTCCTTTTCTTCTTCGGGTGATGTCCCTGTGGGTGTTCCACTTAAGGGGACTACAAAGCAGTACCCAACATGGATGGTAGGAATCAGAATCACTGTTAGCAACTGCAGATAATATTGCAGTAGCCACTGCTGAGTCAGCTGCCAGTTGCAGCATTATGGTGTAGTGCCTAGTGAAGTTATCATCTGAGGACCAGGTGGTTGCTCAGTAAATGTCTTTAAGGGCTACGTTGCTTAGGAAAGCCATGGAAACTGCAGTGGCATGAGGACAGAGGTTGTGGAGGCCCTTCAGAAATCTTGTTATGGGGTGTACAAAGACAGATGAGACATCTATTCATTCGTGAAGAGTTGATTTTGCTGCAAGGTGTACCTTCACGGAGGAGACCAATAGCCCTCCAGTTTTAAGATGACACAGATAATTGAGGATCTGACGGAGCAGTGCACTTTGAGGGTCAGTGTGAGTCTGCTGACACCAGGCAGAGAATCTTTTCCATTTTTTGCAGGTAGGCAGTCCTAGTTGATGGCCTATTTTGTTCTGAGCATAGGGACTCTACCCTGTGGAACCAAACAGGAGCCACGCATGGAGGTGGAGGGTTTGAAGGTGGGGGTGGAGCAGTTTGCCCCAATCCTGCAATAGGATGTCATGACGAAGCGGAAGACGATATGGCGTGGCCTACATCATGTGTAGGCATGGGAACCAAGTTTGTCCGACCCAGGATGGGGCTATCAGTATGACCAGAACTCTGTTCGTTTGAATCTTACGTAGAATTCTGGGAATAAGTAGAATGGGTGGAAAGGTGTAATGCAGCAGCTCATTCCAGCGGATGAGGAATGCATTGCCCTGAGATCCCCTGCCTGCTTTGACTCGAACAGAATTGGAGACACTTGGTGTTGTGGGGAGTCACAAAAAGGTCTGTGGTTGGGATTCCCCAGTGCCGAAAGATGGAGGTACCACAGGATGTAGTTCCCACTCATGCTCGATAGCAAAACTGCGACTCAGAGCATCTGCCCGGAAGTTGTTCAGCCCAGGTAAGTAAGTATGAGACTTTGAGGGTGATCCCATGGTGGATGCACCTGTTCTAGAGGCGGATCATCTTGGCACAGAGTGATGGAGAACAAGCTCCTCCCTGCCTGTTTATATAAAACATGGAGTCATTATCGGTAAGTATACGAACGGTGTGGTTGGCAATGATGGTAAGAAAGTGGCTGCACTCAGTCGTCACAGCCCTGAGCTCAAGCAGGTAGATGTGTAGCGAGAACTCATGTTGCGACCATATGCCCTGGACTGCATGTTGATGCAGGTGTGCTCCCCAGCTCATGAGAGAGGCATCAGTGGTTTAGGCCAATGGAAAGGAGGCCCTACTAGGAGGTTGTCGGGCGCTGTCCACCGTGTAAGTGAGTCTAGTACCTTCTTTGGGACTGACTTATTTGTGCAAGGGATGACAAGTGGGCTTGTAAACTGACACTAGCCCGTGTTGTAGGGCTCTGAAATGGAAGTGCGCATACTGCATGTCATAAGCAGTGGCAGCCATATGGCCCATTACCTGGAGGCAGGTAAGTACCGTAGCGGTAGGAGTTGTGGTCAATATGTTGACAAGATAGCATAGGGCTGTGAATTGGTGAAGTGGGAGTCAACTGGCAGTCAATGAATTGAGGCAGGCCCCAATGAACTCTATGCCTTGTGCAGGCTGAAGGGTTGACTCCTATTCATTTATTAGGAGCCCCAGACGATTGAAGATCCGCCTGGTTTTGGAGACCATAGTGGTAGTCACCGCCTGAGATTGGCCTTTTATAAGGCAGTTGTCTAAGCATAGAAAGATCATGATGCCTTGCTGTCGGAGATAGGCTGTGACTATAGCCAGGACCTTTGAGGAAACCCTGGGGGAGGAAGACAGCCCGAATGGCAGGACTTTGTACTGGTAGTGGTTATCGCCCATAGTAAATCGAAGGTATTGTCTGTGTGATGGGTGTATGGCGATGTGGAAATATACTTCCTGAAGGTCGAGGACTGTGAACCAGTCTGCTTCATCTAGAGCCACTATAATCGAGGCCAGTGTTACCATATTGAATTGTTGCTTCCGCAGGAATTTGTTTAGCTTGCAGAGATCTAATATGGGTCTCCAACCCCTGTGCACTTCTGTGTTAGAAAATACTCGGAATAGAAACTTCTCCCCCAAAAGATGTCCAGGACCTTCTCTATTGCTCCCAAGTGTGGGAGGCAGTTGATTGCTTCTCTGAGAAGAGTCTCATGAGAGGGGTCCCTGAGGGACAGGGAAGGGGGCGGGTAGGGGGAAGTGACGTGACAGGATGACGTATCCTGTGCAGATGATTTCTAAGACCCACTGATCTGATGTTATAACGTTCCATTGATGGTAAAAGGGACTAAGTAAAGAGATGATACTGGCTCTCTGGCAAAGGATGAACTAGGAGGTGGGGCAGGCCCTCGACCAAATCTTCAAATTTGCTGCTTTGCTGTCTGAGTACCGGAGGAGCGGACTTGAAGTAGGTGCTTCCTCTGGGGTCGTTGTCTACAACGATTGTAGTTATACGGCTTTTGTGGAGCGCAGTCATAGTAGCGGCCTCTGTTTTTGTTGTATGGAGTATTATGCTTTCAGTGGTATGGAGGGGTATATATGGGTTTTTTTTGAGTATACAAGAGTAGTGCAGGAGTCCTTGCTGCTATGCAGGACTTTATCAATACTAGCTGCAAAAAGCATGCACTTATCAAGCGGAAGGTCCTCTATCTTTGACTGGAGTTCTTTGGGTACGCTGGCTGATAGGAGCCATGAAGCCCTTCTCATCACCACTGCTGTGGCTGTTGCCCTAGCTGCTGTGTCAGCTACATCTATTGAGGAAAGCAGGGCTGTACAAGCAACAATGTGCCCTTCATGGATGACTGATTTGAGTATAGGCCTTTTGGAATCTGGTAGATGTTCCATAAGCTCAGCCAGCTTGGAACAGTTCTCAAAGTCATGGTTTACTAGCAATGTTGAGTAGTTAGCAATTCTTAGCTGTAGTGTGGCTGAAGAGTACACCTTTCTTCCAAATAGGTCTCATTTTTGTGTTCCCTGTTGGATGCTGATCTGGCCTGAGGGGCCTTTGCACATTGATTGGCACTGTCCATGATGACAGAGTTTGCTTGCGGATGTGAAAAAAGGAAGTCTAAGTCTTTTGGTGGCATGAAATATCTCCTGTTGGCCTTTTTACATGATTGAACTGAGGCAGGGGTTTGCCAAACTTCATTGGAAATCTCCATGATAGACTCATCAATGGGCAGCGTGATTCTTCCCTGCGAAGAAGGGTAGTGTTTTCCAGGAGTTGATGTTATTTCTCCTTGACTTTGTGCAGATGGACATCTTGGCCCTCTTAAACAGGTCTTGGATTTGTTTTAGATTGTCTGTCGGGTGAGTATCATCTGGTATTATAGCTGTGTCAGGATATGATGAGTTATCAGAAGGGAATTCTATGTGGTCCTGTAACTCAGTGAGTTCATCTGGGAACTGACCCTCCTTTACTTCTGAGTCCACAGTGGTTGGCACAGTGCAAGAGGGCAAGGGTGGAGGAAGTCTCCTCACCGGGATAGATGGTGCAGTAGAAAGTCTTCTCCATGGACCACAGTGGTCTCATGGTGACCAGCAGGGTGGTGGGTATGGCCACTCCAAGTACCAAGGAAGGTATTGTGGTTTCTCGTGGTAACAGTAAAGATGACAAGAGGTAGTGGGGGACGAGTACTGAGATAAAAAACACACTGCACTGATCATCTTGGCCAAAGGCAGCACGCTCAGAGCACAGGAGACCTCACATAGCGTGGGGAAACACATGGTGAGAAAGGCAACAGGGAAGCCTCTCTGCAGGGAGGAGGTCAAACACCCTGCCTGCTGCTTGTGTCTGCCTGGCTGTAATGTTCCGGTGCTGGAGCCTCTATGAGGGGTGGCATTGAGCCAGGAGCTCGCATTTGGCAACAGTCCCTTGTGCGAGGACTGCTTGTTCGCTGCTGGCACAGATCTCAGTACTGCGTCTCTCTAACACCAGCACCAGAGTGCAGGCATGCTGGCAAGAACTCTCCAGTGCTAATGTGGCTCTTTTCAGTGCTGGGCTGCGCCCGGTGAGGTGATTGTGGTGCTGGTTCAAGCCCTGGATTCCCCAGTGCCAGGGGTTTTCATCTTGTCCCCTCTAACCACTCTAGGGGATGGAGTTGGGGGCGGGGATTTAGAGGGAGACAGCCCCTTCTTAGCCCACTTGTGAGGCAATGGTGAAGTGGCTGTCTTTCTGGGAGCCTGCCCCAACGGCAGACAGCCTTTAGAGTCCTCAGGCTGAATTGCTATCTCAAAATTATTCGGAGCTGGAGCTCCCTAGCCTTCCAGCTCTTGATGTGAGACCGAGGCACAGTTCTCATCTCTGGGGTACATGAGCTTCCCCCATGCAGTAGATACAATCCACATGTTTGTCTGAGACCAGCACTGGCTCTCGGCATGATTGACATTTTTTAAAGCTGGAGGAACCCAGCATTGCGCCGCCTATGAGGGTTGTAGGGGTGAGAGAGGCACTGCGTATGTTTCACTGTTTGTTTCAGGTCTCCTCTTCAAATGTTGCCTACCTGCTTTTATTTGTTTATTATTTTCGTTATTCTCTCTCTCTCTTTTTTTTTTTTTTTTTTTTTTTTGAGGGAGGGAGGGAGTGAGGCAGGGTGTCTGGCTGCCTGAGGAGCAGGCACCGGCACAAGCGTCAGCTCCATGAGGAGATGACAAGGGGGGGGGGGGGAGAGATAGAGAGATATAGATATATTTTTTTAAAGGAATGAAGCAGCAGTGGTCAAAGAAGAACAAAAACTGACAGAAAAAAGGAAAGCTGACAGATTTTTCTCCCTGAGGAGAACGAAGAGCTCTGTCCATGACCAAGGATGGCAGAAGAGGAACTGAAGAAGGGGCGAGGGGGGCCAGGCCGTGCGTGTGAGGTGCCATACTAAACGCAGCGCGAGATTCGCCTTGCGCCTGTGCAGCCTGCTGACAACTGCTGAAAAAAGCTCCGCTCCGTGGCTCTGGCATGTCCCTACACTTTATGTGGAGCACTCACGGGGACATCACTCGAAGAACTGGAAGTTTGCACATTACTCACTTGGCCCCGAGGTTGCCCTTGATGATGGGGGCTGTCACGACGTTCTTGCCTTTCACTGGCTGGCTGATCACTGACAGAGGCACCGTGATTCGAGCTGGCAGTTTACCCTAGGGAAGTAGAAGAATATTAGACAATACTGGGAGTAATGGGGAATTCAGTGAAGAGCCTACCTGAAAACGTACAGATGCCACTTGAAGTCCTGATGTAGAAATTGACAATTCTCAGCTTTACTGATGAAATCTAACTTCTAAGCACCTCAGCCTACTGCTTGCTCAACCCTACGTCTTCACAATGGCTTTGCTTTAGGTGCACGGCTTTGGGCATTAAACACAAAAGTGCTGATGTTAACTTTTACTGAATCCCCAGCTCAACGCAGGCAGCACCAAATGAAATTCCAAAGCTGACACCAGTCCAGGTGGTAAATGTTCTGGAGAATACTATTACATACAAAAGAGGCTCGTAGAGTTGAGCAACAAGATACAGGAATTTATGCCACTATAGGTTGAACCTCCCTGATCTGGCAACATACATGGTTCAGCAGGATCACGGATGTTGCTGGACCAGAAAGGCCCTGGATCACAGCACCCAGCAGGGACCAGTTGGCCACACAGACCTGTTTAATATGACATGGCCTCCGTAGTAATGATGTTAAGGACTAGTTGACTATCTGATAAGCAAATGCTTATTGGATAGTTGAGTTGACTAGTTGATTCTCCTCCCCCTCCCCTATCAGAGGCAGCAAAAGTGGGGGGGAGGGGGGAAAAGAGGGCAGAGAAGAGAGAGAAAGGGTACTTCAAAGCGGCAGGGCTCCGTGCAGCACTGCTGCTCTGAAACGCCGTGGTGGCATTTCAAAAGGGCAGCGCTGCACAGAGTCTGGGATCAGGTGTGGTGTTGTACCTTTGAAGTGCCGCTGCAGCATTTCAAAGCATCAGCGCCACGCGGAGCCCAGGGTCACTCCCCAGCTGACCCTGGGCTCCGTGCAGCATTTCCACGGAACCCTGGATCAGCTGGGGGAGTCCCCAGCTGATCCCAGGCTCCAGCACAGCATTTCAAAGTGCACAGAGTCCAGGGTCAGCTGGGGAGTCCCCAGCTGATCCCGGGTCCCATGGAAATGCCACGCAGAGCCCAGGGTCAGCTGGGGAGTGACCCCGGGCTCCACGTAGCGCTGCTGCTTTGAAACGCACAAGAGCCCCTGCTGGGGACTCTTGTACATTTCAAAGCTGGCATACTGGCTCTTGTACATTTTAAAGGAGGAATGCAGAAGTGCCTATCGACTACTAAATTATTCATTATTTAACATCCTTACTCTGTAGACGTGGCCTTGGGGCTGCAAAGAAAGCTTTACAAATGTTAACCAAGCATCTACCAAAGCAATGATATCTGCCAATATATGGCGAGCTTGAAACAATGGGATCCGAGAGCTGTAAGCTGGTCTCATTCACCTCAGTAATGAATTAATGCTGAATTTTAAGATGCAAATTCATCTGTCAGTTATACTTATTTCACTGCTTAGCCAGGCTTCAGGAACAGACTTCTTCTCATATGACTCCTGAAGCCCCAAACCCCATATGTACCCTACTCAGCTGCCTAACCTTCAACTTCTGCAACTGCTTCAATAATAGTTGTGCAATTTTTATACAAAATTCTTTAGAATATTAAAAAATTAACTTTGTAGGGCAGCATAAAATATACTGAGCTGCATATCAAATTGAACAGGATGGAAAACCACAGGGATCCAACTATTCTTTTTCATACTGAACTCAATAAACACACACACACACACACACACACACACACACACACACACACGTTTTCAGTGTATTTCAAGCCAACAAAGGGTCTCCAGTCTGTTGTCCTGGTGGCCAGCAGAATCCAGGGTAAGGATGATAAAATGCAGTTAATTAACTAGTTGACAGAATTTCCATCGACTAGTTGATAGGCACTTCTGCATTCCTCCTTTGGAATGTACAAAAGCCCCAGAGGGAGCTCTTGTACATTTCAAAGGAGGAATGTGGAACTCCTTGTACAGCCTAGGGACAGTGGAAAGTCCTGCTGACTCTGGGCTGCACGCGTGTGCGTGCTTTGAAATGCACAAGAGTCCCCAGGGCCTACTGGATAGTCTGTCGAGTACTTGACTGCTCTACTTACATTTCCACCCCCCGCCCCCCACCAAGGACCCGGAATGAGCCAGCTGCTCTGGGGGCAGCTCAGCTGTGATTCTGCTCTCTGCCCATCCCACACGCTGGGCTGGCCCTGCACTCCCAGGAATCCCGCTCACACCTGGCAGGCAGGGAAGGGGCTGGAGCTGCCCAGCATTGGGTCAGGAGCCAAGGACTGAAGCCTGGGCAAGTGCTCCCAGGCTGGGCTCAGGGAAATGCAGACTCGCCTCACTGGCCGAGCTGGTGGCGCTTCACGGGTGGGTCTCCCATGGCAAACCAGGCCAATGCCACTGCCGGTGTTGTGCAGAGCCATGATCTGGGCAGGCAGGGGCAGGGCCTCCGGCCAGGCCGGATGCTTAGGAAGCCCGGCTGGGTCCTGAGGGCACCTGGGAGGAGGCTCTGGCAGCTTAGCCAGTGTGGCAGGGTTTGCTGCTCAGCTGGAGTGACCCCAAGCTACACACTGTGCACCAGCGGCAGCAACCTGCTGGTCTCAGGGGCAGGGACCGGAGCTCACCCTTTGCCAGGGTCTCAGGTGGGCGAGTGCTGTGTGGCTCGGCCTGGGTGCGCTGCAGCCCGAAAAAGCAGAGCAGGGCAAATGGCCAAATGGGGCTCCCGCGGGTGTGGGCAGCACTCAGGTTGTGGCCCGGTGTCCACTGTCCACCTGCCCTGGCCCTGTGATTACTGGGTGGGGTCTGCCCGCCCTGCACAGTACCTGAGTGCCACTGCCAGTCACATCGGCAGCCCAGGGGGAGCTGCTCTCCTGAAATGGCTTCAGCAGTTTGCTCCGCAGGGTTGAAGGCGCGAATAGGCGGATCAAGTGCCCCTCACTTTCTCAGAGCCCGGCCAGCCCACCTGGGGATGCCGCAGCTCTTTGGCTTCCCCTCCTGGCTGTAAGATGTGCGCAGTGGGCAGCACTTGCTGTGCTCGCCACCCCCCAGCCACCAGGGCCCGGATGGGAAGGGGGGAGGTAAATGAGATGTGCTGGGAAGCCCCATCCCAAATCAAACCCATCTATGGGCTGCCCCTTGCTGGGCTTGCCCAGTGCATTTCTCTGCCTTTGGAGCTGGCCGGGGACCCGGTGCGAGCCGGCGCTCAGGACCAACTCGTACCAGGTCCAGGAGCTACACGTGCTGCAGCTCTGCAGTTTAAATGTAGTAGGAGCCTGGCTTCCAACCCTATCGACTAATCATGTAGTCAACAGAAATCCTATCAACTACACGATTAGCTGATTACTCATTTCTTAACATCCCTAAAAGCAACACTGATTGAGACACCCTAACATTAAATAGCTCTTCGTTGAAATGGGAAGAGGAAAGTAATTTCAGTCCCCATTTCCCTCCTTTTCTCCACTTCCCTTACAACAGCTCTGCCAACCTTCTGACCCTTGGTATGGCACTGGGCTCGATAAAAACTCCTCCCATCCCTCTCAGTCTTACTCCATAACCCACACACTTACCAAATCATCAGTAAGATGGACTGGGTTATCTTCCCTGAAGTCACAAAGCCTCACTCTGCTTACATAGCTCGGAACAGTGCAGCTCTAGGATCCATAACACCTTCTTGCTTCTACCCCAGTTCTAATGTGCATTGTCCTGGCCTGAGAGGAGGGCTGGAACCAGTAGAGGGGGGTCAGATGGCCTAATTGAACCTACCTCCTAGTGACCAGAAGCCATTCCTCTTTCTGGCACAGCGCTTCCTAGCGGTCCCACTATAACTCTTATGAGCTGGCTAATTCTAAAATGTTCTATGCTTTAAAGATCAGCTAGTGCCCTGCTTAAAAGGGGTCTGGGATGTTTCAGTAGACTATCCCTTTTCACCCCCCACCACAAGGGATAGCATGAGTCACTTACTGCCTGGGTAGTGGAAACGACTGTGGTGCTCACTGGCACTTGTCGTACCGCAGTGGCTCCTGTTCCTATGGTTATGGGAGCTCCACTTGCTCCGGAGGCCACAGCCACTGCTTTGGACACCGCAGCACTCACGGTGGGTAAAGATACCGCGGACGTATGAACTGTGCCAGGCACGCTCACTGCAGAGGAAGAGGGCACTTGCTTTGCATGAGTGGCTACGGTAATTGTCTGCCCTGCTTTTGGTGGCATAACCCCTAGTCCTTGCACAATTCTTATGGTGGCAGCAGGCTTAGCCTCAGTGGATGCCATTGTGGTAATGGCTTTGCCCTTCTGGTCTGCCATAGTCACTCCCAGAGCGGGCATCAGTCTGAAAGCTGAGCTGGTCGACTCCGCAGTCTTTGCCTCAGGTGTCACTTTAACCACTGGGGTCCCAGTGGGGCTGGGAGAAGCAGAAGTGGCTGTGCTAGTCTTGGCTGGGGAATCAGCAGACTGGACAGGATTGGATGTCACATGCAACGTTGCAGAGATGCCTTTCCCAGTAGCGCTACTTCCCGTGGCAGCTGCGAAGAGGTCCTGAGTCAATTTGACAGTGGTGACTTGGGACTTGGCGAGGGTGGCCATCATGTCTGGGGTGATGCGCAGCACAGTCTGTCCCTTGGCATCCGTGGTGATGGAGGAGGGAGGCAGGCGCAGCACATCCTTGCCTTGGATCCGGAAGTTAGTAGCTGTGAGCGGGATGCCACTTCCAGGCTGGGTCTTCATGCCAAGTTGCCCTGTAATAGCCACCTGAAAGGCCAAAGAGACACAAATATGTTAGTCAATCAGGAAATGGCCCAAGACGTAGCTACACACAATCAAAACTTTCCAACAAGCTGATATTCTCAGCAGATGGCAATCTTCTTTCCTCTTCCCCATCAGAATAGAACCAATTCCCCAACAGGATGCTATAGAGCACCTTGCAGATGGAAATAGTGTCACTACTCATTAGGTGGCACCTCTTACCTCCCTTCACACATCAGAGATTGAGAGCTAATAGATACCAGCTTTCAGTCAAGCTGAGGGGAAGGGAATATCTATGGCTCCTGGGCTGGTAATCAAAGGAGTCAGCAGTTTTTAAACTAAGAGATGGGGGAAAGCTGATTGGTGCGGAGGAGCACGTGGACTTCTCTTAGAGGAGAGTCCACTGATGGAGATTCTCTAGGTTTTAGTCAGAAAGAGAGGAGGGGAAGATGATAAAGTAAAGTATGGGCCAGATCAGATAAACAACAACATATAAAAGAATCTAATACATCAGGGAAGGGAAGACAAATAAACAGTGGCAATTTTTTGCCACAAATGCAAGAAGTCTAACTAATAAGATGAGTGAACTAGAGTACCTCGTATTAAAGGAGAAGATTGACATAGCAGGCATTACAGAAACATGGTGGAATGAGGACAATCAGTGGGACACAATCATACCGGGATATAAAATATATTGGAAGTACAGACTATGTCGTGTGGGTGGCGGAGTGGCACTGTATGTGAAAGATAATGTAGAATCAAATGAAGTAAAAATCTTAAATGAATCAAAACGTTCCATAAAATCACTATGGATAGTAATTGCATGCTCTAATAAGAATATATCAGTAGGGCTATATTATCGACCACCTGACCAGGACAGTGACATTGAAATGCTAAGGGAGATTAGAGAGGCTATCAAAATAAAAAACTCAATAATAATAGGGGATTTCAATTATCCCCATATTGACTGGGTACATGTCAGATGCAGAGATAAAATTTCTCGATGTCTTAAATGACTGATTCTTAGAGAAGCTGGTACAAAAACCTACAAGGGGAGAGGCAATTCTCGATTTAGTACTGAGTGGAGTGCAGGATCTGGTCCAGGAGGTAACTATTACAGGACCGCTTGGGAACAGTGACCATAATATAACAACATTTAACATTCCTATGGTGGGAAGAACACCTCAGCAGTCCAACACTCTGGCATTTAATTTAAAAAAGGGGAATTAAGCAAAAATGAGGAGGTTAGTTAAACAGAAATTAAAAGGTACAGTGACTCGAGTAAAATCCCTGCAAGCTGCATGGAAACTTTTCAAAGACACCATAACAGAGGCCCAGCTTAAATGTATACCCCAAATTTAAAAACATAGTAAAAGACCTAAAAGAGCCACCGTGGCTTACCAACCATGTAAAACAGTGGTCCCCAACGCGGTGCCCGCAGGCGCCATGGCGCCTGCCGGGCCATTTCTGTGCACCAGCCGAGTGAACGGGGCCGGCCCCGCCCCCGGGTGCACGGCAAATGGACAGTGCCGGCCCCCTGGGCGCAGGGCGTATGGGCAGCGTCGGCCCCAGGCGCGGTGCACATGGGCAGCCCCGCCCCCGAGTGTGCAGCGTTTGGGTGGGCCTGCCCCCGGGTGCACGGTGCAAGGGCTGTGCCGGCCCTGGGTGCGTGGCATATGGGCGGTACCAGCCCCGGGCGCATGGCACAGGGGCGGCCCCGGCTGCGGGCATGTGGCACAGGAGCAGCGCCAGCCCTGGGCGTGCAGCACATGGGCAGTGCCGGCCCCGGGCGCGCAGCGTTTGGGCGGCCCCGCCCCCGAGTGTGTGGCGCAAGGGCTGTGCCGGCCCCGGGCACGCGGCATATGGGCGGTGCCGGCTCCTGGGCACGCGGCACAGGGGTGGCACCGGCCCCGGGCGCACAGCACAGGAGCAGCACCGGCCCCGGGCATGCAGCACACAGGCGATGGCGGCCCCGTGCCCGGGCGTACGGCACATGGGCTGTTCTGGCCCCAGTGCACGGCGTATGGGCAGCCCCACCCCTGGGCGCGCGGCACAGGAGCGGCGCTGGCCCTGGGAGTGTGGCACATGGGTGACGCCAGCACTGGGTGCATGCCGTATGGGTGGCCCCACCCCCAGGCACGTGCACGGCCCTGCCCCCGGGTGCGTGCGTGGCCCCGCCCCTGGGTGTCCAGCACATGAGTAGCCCTGCCCCCGGCAGCCCCAAAAGGTTGGGGACCACTGATATAAAACAAGCAGTGAGAGATAAAAAAAGGCATCTTTTAAAAAGTGGAAGTCCAATCCTTGTGAGGTAAATTGAAAAGAACAGACACTGCCAAATTAAGTGTAAAAATGTAATAAGAAAAGCCAAAAAAGATTTTGAGGAACAGTTAGCCAAAAACTCAAAAAGTAATAGCAAAACGTTTTTTAAGTACATTAGAAGCAGGAAGCCTGCTAAAAAACCAGCAGGGCCCCTGGATGATTGAGATACAAAAGGAGCAATCAAGGACGATAAAGCCATTGTGGAGAGACTAAATGATTTCTTTGCTTCAGTCTTCACAGCTGAGGATGTTAGGGAGATTCCCAAACCTGCACCGTCCTTTGTGGGTGATGAATCTGAGGAACTGTCCCAGACTGAAGTGTCAGAGGAGATTTTGGAACAAGTTGAAAAAAACTGAACGGTAACAAATCACCAGGACTGGATGGCATTCACCCAAGGGTTCTGAAAGAACTCAAATGTGAAATTGCAGAACTATTAACTGTGGTTTGTAACCTATCCTTTAAATCGGCTTCTGTACCCAAGGACTGGAAGACAGCTAACATAATGCCAATATTTAAAAAGGGCTCTAGAGGCGACCCTGGCAATTAC
The DNA here is from genome assembly GCA_032595735.1 of Pelochelys cantorii. Classification (NCBI taxonomy): domain Eukaryota; kingdom Metazoa; phylum Chordata; order Testudines; family Trionychidae; genus Pelochelys; species Pelochelys cantorii. Next base: position 13,736,731 of record CM064352.1, on the reverse strand, counting down.
AGACCGGTAAGTCTAACGTCAGTACTGGGCAAATTAGTTGAAACAATAGTAAAGAACAAAATTGTCAGACATGTAGAAGAACATAATTTGTTGGACAAAAGTCAATATGGTTTCTGTAAAGGGAAATCGTGTCTTACTAATCTATTAGAGTTCTTTGAAGGAGTTAACAAACAAGCAGACAAGGGGTATCCAGTAGATAGTGTACTTAGATTTCCAGAAAGCCTTTGACAAGGTCCCTCACTAAAGGCTCTTGTGTAAATTAGGTTGTCATGGGATAAGAGGGAAGATCCTTTCATGGATTGAGAACTGGTTAAAAAAGGCAGGAAACAAAGAGTAGGAAAAAATGGTAAATTTTCAGAATGGAGAGGTGTAACTAGTGGTGTTCCCCAAGGGCCAGTCCTAGGACCAATCCTATTCAACTTATTCATAAATAATCTAGAGGAAGGTGTAAAGCAGTGAGGTGGCAAAGTTTGCGGACGATACTAAACTGTTCAAGATAGTCAAGACCAAAGCAGACTGTGAAGAACTTCAAAAAGATCTCACCAAACTGAGTGATTGGGCAACAAAATGGCAAAAGAAATTTAATGTGGATAAGTGTAAAGTAATACACATTGGAAAAAATAACCCCAACTATACATACAATATGACAGGGGCTAATCTAGCTACAACTAATCAGGAAAGAGATCTTGGAGTTATTGTGGATAGTTCTCTGAAAACGTCCACGCAGTGTGCAGCAGCAGTCAAAAGCAAATAGGATGCTAGGAATTATTAAAAAAGGGATAGAAAATTGTTGTAGAGCAGGCTTTTTCTGACCATGGCCTTCGCATATAGCCCATCCTGCCACACAAGGCCCCTCACTGAAACCCAGACCGTGAGATACTCAGAGGAGCATGGGAAGCACAATGCAGCTTTCTGTGAACGGAATTTAACCTTACAGGCATCCTGGGACTCATAGGCTCCAAAAAACAGGGAGGTGAGCATGACTAGATAATGCCCAGCTGCAGTTACAGATAAGGCTCGTTTGACCGTGGCTCGACCGGTCCTTGAGGAAAGGGAAATAAACATAAAGGTAATAAAGCACAACTGTCTCACACTAACCATGCCCCATCTGGTCCTGTCCATGAGGGGATCACGCATGCATCACGAAAACTCCTATAGGGCAGTATTGTCATACTACTTCATTACTAGCCTATCAGACCCTGCCAAATACAGACCCTAGTATGGCATTAGACATCGAATTTTTGTATAAAAGACCCTCAACCCCTTTGTTTGACGGAGGTTCCGAGTGTTGAGGGCATGTGTCTTTTTTGCCCAGCCGAAGGATTGATCACACTGAGGCTGCCTCCCCACCCTTCGAGTCAAAGATAGGGGTGCGTGAGTCCTGAGCATGCTCTGAGTTTTTGTGTCTCTTTACATTGTTATCATTGCTGGATTTGTAAGTACTGCTTAAATATATTAGTTATTGGTTTAGTTAATAGTTAAATTGTGTTAATTTCACTGTGTAATTCTGTAGAGTGTAACTGAGTTCTATTAACCACACTGTGTAAACTGTATAATCTTGTGTTGTGTAGTGGTGTTGTATTTAGGCTAAATATAAGTGTTAGAAATAGTAACCCAGGAGTTGTTAAGTTGTAAAGGTAGATTTATGACTAACTCCACCAGCTGCCTAAAATAACCATAGAGGGGCTGGCTGTGGATGGAGTTTTTATTATTATTATTTTGGCTTTGTTTTTTGTATTTTTCGTTTGTATGCTGCGCTGCCTTAGGCAAATTAGGGATAGTGATTTAATAAGTGAATTGTAATCAAGGAATTGTAATCAGTTAGGTATAGTTGTGTTCAAGTTTTCTACCCTGTAAAAGCATTGGGCAATTGTTAATTTAAAAAGCCATTTGCTAATTGTTGGTTTTGATAAAAGAATCATTCCACTTAATAAAGATCATTTGTTTCCCCATCATCCAGCAGTTTTCACTGGGTAGTCGGCTTTAACCCTTGAGGCTCCCACCACATCACCGAACCAAGGTGTAACAAAAATAAGATGAAGAATATCTTCTTGCCCCTATATAAAACTATGGTACACCCACATCTTGAATACTGTGTACAGATGTGGTCACCTCACCTCAAAAAAGATACTTTGGCATTAGAAAAGGTTCAGAGAAGGGCAACTAAAATTATTAGGGGTTTGAAACGGGTCTCATGAGGAGATGGTAAAGAGACTGGGACTTTTCAGTTTAGAAAAGAGGAGACTGAGGGGGAATATGATAGAGATATATAAAATCATGAGTGGTATGGAGAGAATGAATAAAGAAAAGTCATTTACTTGTTCCCTAAATAGAAGAACTAGAGGACACCAAATGAAATTAATGGGTAGCAGGTTTAAAACTAATAAAAGAAAGTTCTTCTTCACACAGCGCACAGTCAGCCTGTGGAACTCCTTGCCAGAGGAGGCTGTGAAAGCTAGGACTATAACAGTTTAAAAAAAGAGCTAGATAAATTCATGGAGGTTAGGTCCATAAAAGGCTATTAGCCAGGGGGTAAGGAATGGTGACCCTGGCCTCTGTTTGTCAAAGGCTGGAGATGGATGGCAGGAGACAAATAGCTTGATCATTGTCTTCAGTCCACCTCCTCTGGGGCACTTGGTACTGGCCACTGTCGGCAGACAGGATACTGGGCTAGACAGAACTTTGGTCTGACCCAGTATGGCCGTTCTTATGTCCATTTGGGGTCTGTATGTTGCATACACACAAACACCCCACATCTACACTTGCAGTAGGACCAAGCACACACCCTGGAATTTGAAAAAATGGCCCAAATACAGCAAACAGCCTGAATCTGCCTGGGCAACAAAACCTAGTAGTAAGAAACTTGATGTAGTTTTCTACTAGACCTTGCACATCTGGATGCCTAAGCCCTCTACTAAGCCGCAAGAAATAGAAGAGTGAGTAACAGTCCTGCTCCCCCCATTTGCGCCTCTCACCTGCTTGATGATGTTCTGGCCAGCTACATTCTGAACAACAGTGGTGGAAGAGGAGGCGGCTGGTGCAGAACTGCCTGGAGAGCTAGCTGCTGGCTTTGTAGTGGGGCTGGGTGCTGCAGAGAGTGCCGTCACAGCGATACCTGCCTGTCCTGTTGAAGATGCTCCGGGTCGTTGCAATGGCACTGGGCTTGTTTGGGCTTTCACTGGTACAGTCATTACAGTCTAATGTAAAAAGCGAAGGCAAAAAATACATAGTTGCAAGCAAGATATTCACATCCCCAGTGTGCCTTTATCTCAACCAGCCTCCACGCTGTCTAAGACACCTGGGATCCTTCTCCCTGCCCTGTCCTATGCGCCTCCACTTGCTACATCTCTCCTTGAAACTCTTCTTTAAGAAGGCTGGAAACACAGCAAAGGTGTGCACTGCCAGGTTTATTGGGCCAAAATGCTGTACCCACAACAACAGTTTTGTCTCATTTAAATAAGCTGACAATCTCCATTTCTAAAGCCTGTGTCATCTCTTGCCTTAATCACTTAGTAATAATTTGTATTGCAGTAGCAGCCCCAGCCAGGAGTCAGGACCCTGTTGTGCTCGGTGCTGCACAAGCAGAACAAGGTGACAGTCTCCAAAGATCATAGACATCTCTCATCGCTGTAACCATCCCTTCCTCTGCCATTCAGCACATGTGCCATATTTAATCTGAATCCTTTCACAGGCAGGAAGCCACTCACCCACTAATCTCCAGGGTCTTACATTTTTACTCCACATCCCTACACAATCTTGTCTGTCCTGCTTTTCTCTTCTCATCCATCTACTCCCCTCCATCATTCCGATTCTCAGATCTGTTCTCTTTGTACCATGCTGCCTCTTAACCCTGAAATAGTCTCCTCTAATCTCCACTAAATGCCTCTTAAATCCCTCCTTAAAACCCACTTTTTCCAGGAACCTCTCTCCTCCCAGTGTTGTCTCCTTTCCTGAACTGTTGCTCTATTCTTCCCTTCTTTTGTCTTGTCTGTCTTCAACCATGTTTCTGGCCTTTTATCTCTGTAAACTACCTCACATCTGATTGCTTGTTAGCAGCTGGTGAGTGATTTGTATAGATCACCTCCAGAGCACTATGGGACTCATCAGGATGAACAATACTTGAGCTGTCTCACCATGGCTATTCTCACCTGAGATGGTACTTTTGTTTGCGTGGCCATAGCTGGAGCACGGATCTGAGGCACTGACACAGGTTGCTGCTGCTGAGTTACCGCTGGGGCTTGCTGAGTCACAGATGGAAGGCTGGACTGCGCAGTGACCACTCGGACCTGTGGGAGGCCCGAGGAAGCGGCAGTATGGCTTACCACCCTGGTTAGAGGTGGCTGTGGTGCAGCCTGCGTCTGCGCACTCTGAGCTGTGGAGAGCAGAGTCCCAAGCTGCGGCATGGGAGGAGATGACACCAAGAGAACACTGTGGAGAAATGGAAAGTCAGTAGGTTAAATGAAGCTGTAAGAGAAGACAAGAGTAACCAACAGTTGGGCTTGTTCTCTGCTATCACAGGAACACACAGGAGTGCAGGGGAAGCATTACCTTTGGCTTGGTTTAGCTGGCTCCGGCCCAACACTTTGAATAGTCTTGCTAATCACAGAGACAGGAGGAGGTGAAATGGGTGTTGCTGGCAATGCTGGTGCGGTGGGTGTCACTGGAGTCACAGGAGTGGGTGGCATGCTGGAGTCACTGAGGCTCAGCTGGCTTGGCTCTGAAGTGCTGCTGGGGAACACTTTCACTGAACTCTCTTTGCTACCAGATTTCTGCAACAACAGCACAACTGGGATGATGGTCCGTAGGGAAACAAGCATAGTAGTTCACTGTGCAGGGCGAGACCTTAATAAATGGAGGCACTCTTCTTTGTGCAGATGTAAATGAACCCTTAAAACATCTTCCATAAAGCAGGACCTTGAGGTTACAAACTAATGATTCTCCTCCCCTCCCAATGTGGCACAAGGTGACAGCAACTGCTTTTCAGGGTGACTGCATTTCAGTAGTGGGGGATATATGCAGATTTCTTCATCTCTTATTTCCACGTTAGACATACCTACCATTGCCAGTTGGCTAGTTTGCTAACTGGAAATAATTTTGCTCAAAATTATTTAGTGCTAATCCAAAATGCCGGAGGGACAGCCCTGGAGAACCAAATCCTCTATTTATCCATAGCTAAAGTACACATGGACAGTGGCAGGAGAAATGTTGCATGCATTGGCCAGCCAATGAGCTTTATGAAAGGATGAATAGCTCTATTTCACTGGCCTCCCTGCTGAGCCCACCACTACTGAGAACTATTAGTGCCAACTGTGGTGGGGAGTTTGGAGAATAGACAATTGTCCACTAAGAACTGGACTGAGACTCTGAGATTCATTCTATATGTTTGAATGTAACTCCAACAGACAGAAATGATCTGCAGTTCTGTGAGCCTGGACTAAAATTTGAACCAGTACCATCAAGCTGAAAAGCTCAGTGTTCCATTCCCAAAGCCATCCTATTCCTTGAATCCTGTGTGCCACACACCTGCACAAGGCAACTTACTATCTTGGCTGGAGGTTTTGGCTTCTGCTGGAGGGCTTTCTTTGCCTTAGCTGCAGCAGCTTGAGCTTGGTGAATCCGTTCTGCAAAGAGAGACAATCGGGGGATAATCCTCAAATAAAAGAAGAGCTGAGGTTGCAGAGCTGAATGGCCCTTCATCTGCTTCAGAACTGTCTTCTGATGCATCAAAAGTTGTCAATTACAAATGAACAATAATTGCGTCAGATGGAAAGACTTGAAAAAGTTTGGCTAAGACAATGGAACTCCATGTGAAAGAAATGTGCACGCAAAGACAACTGCATATGCACCCACTGCAGCTGCATGTACACCTGTACACGTCTTGCACATGGATCACACTTTTCAGGAAAAACATTCAAGGCTTACAACCTGATTTATTATTCTGTTGATCAGCACTCAACAGTGAATGGTCACGTGTCAAGCCGACCAGAAAGGAAGTGAAACTGACTAAATGTATTTCATTATCCAAGATGAACAAATAAACCGCATGAAAAGTTAAAATCTTTTTTTTTTTTTAATTTTCTCATAATGTTGAGAGATTTCAGAGACTCAGAGGCCAGAAAGGATCATTGTGATTGTCTAATCCAACCTCTAGTCCAACTGCCCTAAAATAATGCCTAGAGCAGTGTTTCTTCAACTGTGTTCTGTGGCACACTGGTGTGCGGAGAGGCAGTCGGAGGTGTGCCATGGAGAACAGAGTTGAAAATGGCTGCCCTTAAAGGGGCAGATGACCTTTTTTCTTAAGTCCCCCCCCCCCCCAACTTCCCCCAACCCCCCCTTTTTTTGCTCAACAAAAAATCCTTGGTGTTCTGCATTAAAAAAATATTGTTCTGCATTAAAAAAATATTGATTGGTGTTCCTTGGTCTTAAAAAGTTTAAGAAACACTGGCCTAGAGCATCTCTTCTAGAAAAACATGATCTTCATTTAAAGCTTGCCAGGAGTGGAGAATCCACCATGACCTTGGGTAAAATGGTAGGTGATGAGGGCTGCTTACCAGGGAAATCCTTGGCGAACGTAAAAACAAAAAGGAAGCTTACAAGAAGTGGAAGTTGGGATGACTAGGGAGGAGTATAAATATATTGCTTGAGAATGCAGGAAAGCAGTCAGGAAGGCGAAAGTGCAATTGGAATTACAGCTAGCAAGGGACATGAAGGATAACAAGAAAGGTTTCTACAGGCATGTTAGCAATAAGAGGGTGATCAGGGAGGGTGTTACTGGATAAGGGAGGTAACCTACTGACAGATGATGTGGGTAAAGTAGAACTACTCAACGCTTTTTTGGTCTTCACAGACAAGGTCAGCTCCCAGACACTAGGCAACGCAGTACGGGAAGGAGGTAGGCAGCCCTCAGTAGAGAAAGAACAGGTGAAGAACTATTTAGAAAAGCTAGACATGCCTGACCAACCTGATTAGCTTCTATGATGAGGTAACTGGCTCTGTGGACATGGGGAAGTCGGTGAAGGTGATATACCTTGACTTTAGCAAATATTTTGATACAGCCTCCCACAGTATTCTTGACAGCAAGTTAAGGAAGTATGGATTAGATAAATGGACTATAAGGTGGACAGAAAACTGGCTAGATTATCAGGCCCAATTGGTAGTGATCAACGGCTTGATGCTGGTTGGTGGTCAATTTCAAGCAGAGCGCCCCAAAGATTGGTTCTAGGGCTGGTTTTGTTCAACATCATTATTAATGACCTGGATGAGGGGATGGATTGCACCCTCAGCAAGTTCGCAGATGACGCTAAGTTAGGGGGAGAGGTACATACTTTGGAAGATAGGGATAGGGTCCAGAGTGACCTAGACAAATTGGAGGATTGGGCTAAAAGAAGTCTGATGAGGTTCAACAAGTGCAGAGTCCTGCACTTGGGACAGAAAATTCCCAAGCATTGTTATGGGCTGGGGACCGACTGGCTAAGCAGCAGTTCTGCAGAAAAGGACCCGGGGATTACACTGGATGAGAAACTGGATATGAGTCAACACTGTGGCCTTGTAGCCAAGAAGGCTAATTGCATATTAGGGTGCATTAGGAGGAGCATTGCCAGCAGATCCAGAGAAGTTATTATTCCCCTTGATTCAGCTCTGGTGAGGCCACATCTGGAGTACTGCGTCCAGTTCTGGGCCCCCACTATAGAAAGGATTGGGACGCACTGGAAAGGGCCCGGCAGAGGGCAACCAAAATGATTAGGGGACTGGAGCACAGGACCTACGAGGAGAGACTGAGGGATTTGGATCTATTTAGTCTCCAAAAGAGAAAAAAGTGAGGGGGGATTTGATAGCAGCCTACAATTTCCTGAAGGGAGGTTCTAAAGAGGATGGAGAGAGGCTGTTCTCAGTAGTGTCGGATGGCAGAAGGAGCAATGGTCTCAAGGTGCAGTGGGGGAGGTCTTGGTTGGGTATTAGGAAAAGCTATTTTCCTAGGAGAGTGGTGAACTACTGGAAAGCGTTATCTAGGGAGGTGGTAGAATCTCCAGCCCTAGAGGTTTTTAAGTCCCAGCTTGACAAAGCCCTGGCTGGGCTGATTTAGTTGGGGTTGGTCCTGCTTTGGGCAGGGAGTGGACTCAATGACCTCCTGAGGTCTCTTCCAGCCCTAGGATTCTATGAAATGGTCCAATTGTTTCACTGTTAAAAAATTGTGCCTCATTTCCAGTCTGAACTTGGAAGCTGAAGCTAGACAGCCACTGGATTGTGTTTTGCCTTTTTTTTGTCAGGCTGAAGAACCCATTATTAAATATTTATTCCCCATTTAGATATATACAGACTGTGAATAAGTCACCCCATAACCAAAAGTTTCAGAGGGGCAGCTGTGTTAATCTGTTAAGAGTATGTCTAGACAGTGAGGCTGCTCCACTGTCTTAAATGCGCCTGTTATTTCGAAATATTTTTCAAAATAATGGGGGCGCGCGCTGTTTCAAAATAACGGGGGAGCCCTCCTTCTACAAGGTTTAACAGATGTGTTGAAATAGCGCATTATTTCAAAGTTTGGTGCTGTATAGATGTGCCAAATTTCAAAATAAGCTATTTCAAAGTACAATTGAAATAAGATACACAATTTGTGTAGCACAAATTGCATATCTTATTTTGAGTTTAGGGTGTAAATGCACCCTAATTGAAAACAAACAAACAAACAAACAAACAAACAAACAGTCATGTAGCACCTTAGAGACTAACAAAAGACGTAGATGGTATCATGAGCTTTCATGGTTGTGCCTGCAAAAGCTCATGATACCATCTACATTTTTTGTTAGTGTCTAAAGTGCTGCAGGACTATTTGTTGTTTTTTAAAGTTTTTTCACCCCATAACTGTCGCTTTGTTATGCTACAGATAAGACTCAAGGAGCTAAACTGATATCAGCCATATTTTCTAACCCTTTAATCATTCTCAGGGCTCTCCTTTGAACCCTCTTCAAACTATCACCCTATTTCTTGAATCATGGGCACCCATACCGGCCACAGGATTCCAGCAGTGTTCACACCCGTGACCAATATAGAGGTAAAAATCACCTCTCTTCCTACTTGGGATTCTCCTGTTTATGTATCCCAGGATCCCATTAGCTCTTCTAGCCAGGGCATCACATTGGCTCATGTTCAGCTGACTATCCACCATGATTCCTAAATCTTTTTCAGTGCCACTGCTGCCCCACAGCTGTATCAACAGGCCAGGACACTTAAAGATTTGAAAGGGTTGGTGTCAGGTTATCTGGAGACTTTAAACAGAGTCCAATCCAGCTGCTACCCAGCTCTCTACAGTAAGCACCTACCAAACTCCTCTTCGCTCCTGTCCCGGTGCAGATATATCCACAATTTGCGTCCAATATCATATTTCACACAGGGATCTTTTTCATAGTGTAGCCGGTCCAAAGCACCGCTCACAACTGTATTAACCTGGAAAACAGAACACACGGTAAACTTAATGTGTCTACACTTTGCCCAACCAATAGCTGAGTTCAGCAATGGCCAAGAATTTTAAGGCTCGACCTATTTGGCATAAAAATGGAAACAACGATTAGTGAATCTCATTTGAGCAAGGAGGTTCAGGCCTTCGGAGAATACAAACTTCAGCCCTGAAACATGCTGAAACTTCAGTGCCTGTGGGCCACAGCTCTGTAGCCAAGATGAGAGTAGTATTAACCCTGGGGGCCTCATTTGGCCTGCTAGCTGTATTTTGGCCATGTCAAGCTCAAAGAGGCTGCTGTCGTAGCCCAGTGAAATGGTATACAGCTCCCATTTCCACCTCCATGAGCCAGATGTTTCTGGGCCTTATTGTGTTAGTCACCAAATACTGCCTATCCTCAGCAGTGGATTTTTAGGAGGGGATGGTGGTTTCCAAGGCTTAGAAATGGCAACCATCCCGATCTAGAATATTGTCATCCAACTTACTTGGGCACTGGTGACATCGGGAGCCAAGAACTGGGAATCTTTAAGCAGCTCACAGATTTCAGCACGAGTTCCCTCTCCATTAGGAAGGCGGGCTGCAGCATCGCGAACTGGTAACAGGAAAAGACGACTTAGTCAGGCCTGCAGCTATAAATCTAGGCGGCTGTCTTCAAGCCTTTCAGTTTACATATTTGGTTTCCCCATCTCACCCTCATGGGATCTTTACTTTGACTGAGGAGGGCTTCCCAGAGATACCTTCCCAGAACCCACAATACTGATGCTGTCACAGATGGCAAAGGGCAGCTCCAATATAACATGCAGTGTCTTCAACCACTGCAGGCCTGTGTTCAAGATGGACTAACTCAAGGATGCAAGTTCTGACTCTGTCACCCAACTTCAGCTCCCAAATTTTCCAATACAGGAGGCTACTCAAGCAACTGGGTCAGCTTAGGGCTGCTCCTAATCTATAGGTAATGTTCTATAAGGGTTTAAGCAAAATACTTTCACAATTAGCATTTGCTCCTGCTTGAAACTTCTCTCAAATCCACACACATTGTTTCAACAGAAGCCTGCAACTGATAAAGATCAATTTCAAACTGCGGTGACAGGGAAGGAGCAACTATGAGTCATAGCTTTCTCTGCCTCTGCCGTGGACAGCCTTTAGGCCTTCTGCCAGAAAATTTAACACTCCACTTCATGAAGTAGTAGTACCATAATGCATTTATGCATGAGTCACATCCCCATAGCTCTTAGCAGGCACCTTCAAAAATTAAGGGCTGATCGGTAACAGATCCATAGCCCTTTCTTCATTGGACGTAAAAGTGCAGAACAGAAACATTGTCAAAAATGTTATCTATAGGAGTATAAGACAAGAATGAACTTGGATTCCACTCCTCTCCCTGTTCCACACCACGTCTCCCCTCGACTACTGCAGCCTCCCTTCTATCCTGTCTGAGTCCAGCATGTGCGAAGTGTTGACACTCACCTTCTCATACACATACAGCTGTATGAGCATGTTACTCCACACTGCCCAACAACTCCCCTGGGTTCTATTATATATTAGGATCCAATCCAAAGTTACCTCTCCCCATTTCCAAACCATCCATAGTTTGCTCCAACCAGCCTCAAAGACCTCATCTCTCTCCTCCTCTGCTCCCCATTTCCTCTACGGCTCTCGGCTGCACAGTCTTCTCTCCTGCTATCTGGAACAGCCTCCATGAATCTCTCTAGCTCCTTCTCAGCTCATTTCAAACATGTTTTTTCCTTGCCAATGTCACCTACTTCTCTTCTCCTCCTCCTAAGATTTAGCTGTATAAAGCCTCATGTGAGGCAATTTTTATGGAAAATTAAAAAAAAAAAAAAAAAAAAAAAAAAAAAAAAGCTGTATTGCACACAACACTGCCACTTTACCAAGAGACAAGATGGTGACATATGCAGGCCTGTCGGATCGCAGAAGAGAATGCTCCCGGGCTTTATTCAGTGAGGTCTCCTTGTCAAACACCCCCTTCACAGGACCAACCACTGACTCAAAGCCATGCATGCGGAAGGTGAAGGCCTTGTGGGGCTGGCTGTAACGGTAGCGCTCCTGCATGTGGGGAGATGAAGGAGAGGGACAGTTTAGCAGAAGGTATGTGGTGAAAGAAAAGGTCTTAGCACATTTTATGATTAGCCATGTATACAGAGATACGTATACACACTACAAGGTGGGTGAAATGACTTTCATTCTTCATGCTTTAAAGCAGGAGGCTATTACAGTCCAGTCAAGAAGGAATCTCTCAGGGTTCAATATCATGCACTATGAAGTGCATTGGGGGCTTTAAGCTTCTGCCTGAAACATATGATACTAGGTGCCTTTGGGTCATAATTTAATAACATCTCTTCTACAAAGCGCTATTTTTTATTAAAAACAAAGTGTGTTGTACTTGAACTATTTGACCTAATAACCAGTTAGAGTCAAGGGAGAGAAGAATGTGAAGTGTGGCAGAAATTAAGGGACTATCACAAGTATTAAATGATTCAAACATGGCACACATGAAAAGTGAATTTCACCAGCTTATTTTCTGTTTGTGAATAAAGGGAGGCAGCACAGGCGACAGAAACTGTTATATCTAGGTGGTAAAGATCCTCACACAAATATATACACTACCAATCCTTCACAACTGAAGTGACAAAGTAAAGGACATAGTCCACCCCTTTCATGCACATCACACTGTTGAACAAAAGCTGAATATGAGGAATACATATGAAAGAGGTGAAGAGAAATTCTCCTAGGATATAGGCCCTTAATGGACCACCAGCCTGTAATATACATTGAAACCAACATCTTCCACAAATGTCTGCTACGTAGAAACTTCCCAGCATGTGCCTGCATGCTCCATTGCCTTCAGGTGGATGGAATAGACCTGCTCAAGAATACTGATTAGAAGCTACAACCTGTATGTAAGCATTAGTATTAATGACTTGAATAGATTCTCTCCTTTATCCTAAGGGGGGGAGGGGAGGGGAAGCACTGAGGTATTTAGAACTGAAAGTGCTGGGGTCTGTTCTGAATGCAACATGGTTCCACCAGAAGCTGTGAAGCCTGTGTGAAGGCAGTACAGATATATTACAATTGCTTTTTTTTTCCACTGTCAGTGTTATACAGCAGATACTTGACTCCTGTTCTAAATTATCCTACTTGTCAGCTGATTTGGAGGCAGATCTATGTTGAAACAAGAGTGGATCCTCCCTTACCTGCTCCTGGAAAACACGTTTCTCCTCCCCAGTGCTAGGACGGACCACGTAGTCAGTCCTTCTGAAACAAAGATTAGTGTCAGTCCTCAGTGACTAGAGTCAAACTACAGGTCAAAAGGGTATCAGGCTGTGTGTGATTAGTTCTGCCTATCTACTAATGTGCCTCACACAAGAAGAGGAATTACTCACTTTTGGCAGTAACTGATGTTCTTCAAGATAAGAATCTCTGTGGGTGCTCCACAGGAGATGTCGGTGCATCCCAGCACCACAGACCAGATTCTTCATAGCAGTGCATGGGGGCTGTAGAGGTGTGCAGGTGCCATGGGGCCACCCTCCCCACTCAGTTCCTTCTCTATCTGGAACCTAGCCTGATAGAGAAAATGGGTCCAAAGTAGAGGAGAGAACAGTAGGGGGTAGTGGAGCACTCCCAGGGATGCTCATCTTGAAGAACGTCAGTTACTGCCAAAGGTGAGTAACCTCCTCTTCTTTGAGACACATCCCAGAAGGTGCTCCAAAGGAGGTGACTGCAAAGCAATATGTCCTATGGAGATAGGGACTTTGGATCAGGCAGGTAAGCTGCTGTCAGGACCACCTTTTGCTACCCTTGTGAAGTGAAGAGGGCCATTGGATAGCATGTAATGTTTAGCAAATGTTTGGTCTGATGTCCATGAAGCTGAAGCACATATGTCTTTAACAGGACCTTGCACAGGTAAGCGACCGACGTGGCTACAGCCTTGGAAGAATGGGCACAAATTGAGGTAGGTGGTGGCAATTTAAGTGATAGCAAATTTTGATGCAGCTGAGATCCAGTGGGACAGTCTTTGGGATGACACCTGGTGTCCCTTGATGCATTCTGTGATGCAGATGAAGCGTTTGGGGGATGCCCTGAAGGGCCTTGTTCTATGGAGGTAGAAGGAAAGTGCCCCACGTACATCGAGGGTATGCATTTGGGCTGCAAAGGTATTGGTATGAGGTTTGGGGAAGAATACAGGTAAGTGGATAATTTGATTGATGCAGAACGTGGCGTGTACCTTGGGTAGAAATTTGGGATGGGTCTGCAGAGAGACCTTATCCTTAAAGAAGATAGCGTATGGCGGATCGGCCATTAAGGCAGCCATCTCTCCTATTCAATGGGCTGATGTTATCACTACAAGGAATGCTGTTTTTAGAGCTAGGTGAAGAAGTGAGCACGTGGCCATAGGTTCAAATGGAGGTTTAGTGAGTGTGTTTAGCACCAAGTGTATGTCCCACGGTGGCTGTGGGGTAGCTATGTCAGGTTATAACGCTTGTAGGCCTTTTAGGAAGCATTTGATGTGTGAAGACCGCGGTATCATCAATCCTTGTACGGAATGTTGCGATGGTTGCTAAGCGTATCTTACTGGAGCTGATGGAGAGATGGGACTGTTTAAGGTGCAGTAAGTAGTCCAGTACTGCAAATAGTGGGGCTGTCTCCTGAGTTATGTTGCAGGGAGTAACCTAGTGAATGAAACAGGACCATTTGTTCCTATATGTCTTGTGTGTTGAAGGGGCTCTGGTGTGGAGGAGCACATTTTGTATCTGGGCTAAGCATTACAGCTTTATCCCGGAGAACCATCCAGGTACCAAGCTTTCAGGTGCAGTGTTAGAAACTATGGGTGCAGAACTTGGGTCCCAGTTGGAACAGGGTCCTCAGGTTCCATGGGAGCATGATTGGGCAACATAGGGTCGTTCTCTCAGGAAGGGAAGTCACAGTTGCCGAGGCCAGCAAGGGGCTATGAGGATGACCCTTGCCCTGTCCCTCAATATTTTGACAATTGTTCTGCTGAGGAGGGGAATTGGAGGGAATGCATACAGTAGGTGATGATCCCACTTGAAGATAAGGGCATCTCCCAGTAAGTCTTTTCCCATTCCCACCCTGGAACAAGAGGGGACTGAATAATCTGCCACTCGTGGTCCTGTGGTAGGGCTCTGCTTAGCGCGTCGGCAGTGGCCTTTTGGACATCAAGGAGATGGCATGTGCTTATGGAGATGGTGTGGGTCAGGCACCAGTTCCACAGGGCGACAGCATAAGGCATGGGACTGTACCCCACCTTATCTGTTTATATAAAAACATGCAGGCAGTGTTGTCGGCATATATTCTGACATGTCTTCTGAAAATGTGAGGTAGGAAGTGTTGACATGCAAGCCGTACAGCCCTGAGCTCAAGGACATTGATGTGTAGGGTCCTCTCTTTTGGGGTCCATAGGCATTGGGTCATGGCATCTTTCATGTGTGCTCCCCAGGCATAAGCGAGGCATCTGTGGTGATGACCACAGTGGGTTCTGGAGTTTGGAAAAGTTCTTTGCGTGAGTTCTCGGTCCTGGTCCACCATAACACTCCACTTTTTACTGCATGGGGAATGGACGGGTTTTGGTTAGAGGGTGTAGCTTGATCAGAGCCATCCCTGAAGGCATCTCATGAAAATACATATGCTCGGGACCACAGGATTGCAGGTTGCCATGTGGCCTAAAAGTTGGAGACAGTTGTGAGCTGTGACACATGGCATTAAGCGCAGCGCTCAGACTAGCTTGCAAATCTTTAAGAATCTGTCATGAGGCAGGGAAGCTATGGCCGAAGTGGAGTCGAGCTGTGCTCCGATGTACTGTATGGATCGGCTCATAAAATCATATAACACAAGAACTGGAAGGGACCTTGAGAGGTCATCGAGTCCAGTCCTCTGCCCTCATGGCAGGATCCAGTACTGTCTAGAGACTGTCCCTGATAGATGTCTATCTAACCTGCTCTTAAATATCTCCAGAGATGGAGATTCCACAACTCCCTAGGCAACTTATTCCAGTGTTTCACCACCCTGACAGTTAAGAAGTTTTTCCTAATGTCCAACCTAAACCTCCCTTGCTGCAGTTTAAGCCCATTGCTTCTTGTTCTATCCTCAGAGGCCAAGGAAAACAATTTCTCTCTCTCCTCGTGACATCCTTTTAGATACCTGAAAACCCCTCAATCTTCTCCTTTGCAAACTAAACAAGCCCAATTCTTTAAGTCTTCCTTCACAGGTCATGTTCTCTAGACCTTTAATCATTCTTGTTGCTCTTCTCTAGACCTTCTCCACATCTTTCTTGAAATGTGGTGCCCAGAACTGGACACAATACTCCAACTGAGGCCTAATCAGCGCAGAGTAGAGCGGAAGAATGACTTCTCGTGTCTTGCTCACAACACACCCCAGAATGCATCCCAGAATCATGTTTGCTTTTTTTGCAACATCACACTGACGACTCATATTTAAGCTTGTGGTCCACTATGACCCCTAGATCCCTTTCTGAAGTACTCCTTCCTAGACAGTCGCTTCCCATTCTGTAGGTGTGAGACTGATTGTTCCTTCCTAAGTGGGGTACTTTGCATTTGTCCTTATTAAAATTTAGCCTATTTACCTCAGACCATTTCTCCAGATCATTTTGAATTATGACCCTATCCTCCAAAGCAGTTGCAACCCCTCCCAGTTTCATATCATCTGCAAACTTCATAAGCGTACTCTCTATGCCAATATCTAAATCGTTGAAGAAGATATCGAACAGAACCGGTCCCAAAACAGACCCCTGCAAAATCCACTCATTATGACTTTCCAGCAGGATTGTGAACCGTTAATAACTATTCTTTGAGAATGGTTATACAGCCAGTTATGCACCCACCTTACAGTAGCCCAATCTAAATTGTATTTGCCTAGTTTATTGATAAGAATATTATGGGGGACGGTATCAAATGCCTTACTAAACTCTAGGTATACCACGTCCACCACTTCTCCCTTATCCACAAGACTCATCATCCTATCAAAGAAAGCTATCTTTCTATTGGTTTGACATGATTTGTTCTTTACAAATCCATGCTGGCTGTTCCCTATCACCTTATTATCTTCCAGGTGTTTCCAGATGAATTCCTTAATTACTTGCTCCATTATCTTTCCTGGCACAGAAGTTAAACTGAATGGTCTGTAATTTCCTGGGTTGTTCTTATTTCCCTTTTTATAGATGGGCACTATATTTGCCCTTTTCCAGTCTTTTGGACTCTCCCATCTTCCATGATTTTTCAAAGATGATAGCTAAAGGCTCAGATACCTCAATGACTGCCTTATCAAGGCAAGAACCAAGGATGACTCCTGTCATCGCATCTATCTCGTACGACAGTGCTTCCAGTCTCTGGGACTACTAATGAGTGAGAAGAAATCAGTACTGAAACCGACCCTAGAATACTTAAGGAGCTGGTAAAGGAGGTAAGGGTATATAATGACGTCCTGTTTTCTGAGGTGAGCCATAACCACGCCAGCATCTTGGAAAAAACCCTCAGTGAGTGGAAAGTCCGAAAGGTAGGACCGTGTATTGGTAGTGTTGCATACCTAGGGTAAAACAGAGAAACCTTCTATGAGCAGGGTGAAGAGTCACAAGAAAACGTGTCTTGTAAGTCAAAAGACAAAAACCAATCATCCAGCTCCAGAGAAGGAACGATGGTAGACAATGTCACCATTTTGAGCTTTTGTCTTTTCATGAATTTAAGGGCCTTAAGATCCAAAATTGGGATGCCATCCTCCAGTTTTTTTTCCTGTGTAAGGAAGTAATGAGAGTAAACAGTCCTTTGGTATTCTGGGCCGGGGGGGGGGGGAGGGAGAAGAGAAGGGAGGCGGGGCGGAGTGGGGAACCAATTTCTATAGCACCCAACTGGAGAAGGTGTTCGACTGCCTGTTGTAATACAATTTCATGAGAGTGGTCCCTGCAGAGGGAGGGGGTGTGGAAAGGAATGGGATGGTGTATCCTAAGAAGATTTTGACACCCATTTATCAGAAGTTATATCCTGCCATTTTTTATAGAAGGGCAGGTGATGAGTGAATGGTTTGTCAGTGTTTGAGAACTCTGGAGCGGGTAGGATTGTTTTCGGTCTCTCGACGGATGGCTCAAATTTGCTTATTAGGCTGGGGCAGCTGGTTGGTGGTGCTGCCATGATTACGTCTATGTTGCTGCCTGCCGCAATGGCGTTGTTAGTGTGGTGAATGATCCTGCCTTTGGTATTGATAGGTGTGGGGCAGGTACCTTGGTCTTGGGTATGGTTGGTATCTATGTTGCCTCCTCCTTATTACAGGAGCATGAATGCCAAGGGAGCAGAGCGTTGTTCAAGAGTCCTTCATGGAGTCGAGGACCTCATTAGTTTTGGATGAGAAGGGCTTCTCGCCCTCAAATGGTAGATCCTCGACAGTTGGTTGGATTTTACAAGGAATGCTGAGGAATTGAACTAGGAAGCTCTTCTCATCTCAACTGCAGTTGCTGTTGCTCTGGTGGCTGTATCTGTATCTGTAGCATCAAGATCAGCTTGCAGAGCTCTTCATATCACATCACATGACCTTCTGCAATAACCGCCCTGAATTGTTGTTTTGCCTTGGGTATGTCGTCAATAAAGCTATGATGTTTTGTATAATTGTTGAAATCATATTTACTGAGGAGTGCAGTATAAATTGGCCACTCTGAGCTGTAGCATGGATGATGTGTAAACTTTCCTGACAAACATGTCAAGTCTTTTGTTGTCTGTTGGGGTGGAATGGGATTATTGTTGCTTGTTCCTTTGATGGGCAAGGTCCACCACCAATGAGTTTGGGGGAAGAGGGGGTGAATAGGAATTCCGATCCCTTTGGGGGAATGTATTTTCTATCTGCCTTTTTACAAGTCGGGGAATAGTGACAGGGGTCTGCCAGAGTTTCGGCAGGTTCCATGACAGCTGAATTGATAGGCAAGGTGATCTTGGTCGATGGCAAGGCCTGAAGAATACTGGTAAAGCTCCTGCACCTCCTCCACGGAGATGTTAAGATTGGCTGCTACTCTCTTTAAAAGATCCTGAAAGGAAGTGAAGTCATCTGCCACTGTTGGGGGTGGTGGCATGACTGCCTTACCTGGCAGGCAAGATGAATGTGTGTCTAAGGATGTATCAGGACCCGAGTTGCAGAACTGCGGTTTCCTGTTGCTCCCTCTGCAGCAGTATAGGGATTGGGGTGTAGGAGAAAGTGCATGCTGAGTATGTTTCTTCTTTATCTCTTTTTGTAGTCATGAGCCCATGGGCTCCAATATTGCCACTGCACTGGATAAGGCATAGGTGGTAGCATCTACGGGCATGGAGCCCAGGGGGGGCATGCCTGCTGCAATGGGTTGCATAAGGCTGGCTGAGACAAGTTCTGATATCTCAGTGACTGGTGATAACTGGGATGAAAATGACCCCTTCATCACTAGATAATTAAGTAGGCGATGAGATATGCTGAGTAAGCTAACTTGTCTGTATCAAGGAACAGAGAGTTAAAAGTCTGATGTAAGTAACTAGGCATGGGAGCGGACGGTACCGTAGCTTTCAGTATCGTGCTCAGTACCAGAAATTGTGCTGTTGCTGCCACTGCCAGTGTGGCCCAAATTGGTGCAGCATCTTGAGATGGTAGGAGGGGGTTAAAGACTGTGCTGTCAATTGCTGCAGTGCTGTGTTGACCATTCTTGGTGCTGCGAGTTCAGGGGCTGCATCGATCGGCACCTATTAGGTGCCAAGACCGGTGAGAGAGGCACTGAAAGGCCTGTAGCCTCCGTATGTGCACTATGCATGGCGCGTCCGGAAAGGGTCCAGTTGGCACCGGAAGTGCCCAGGGCATCATACATGCTGAGGCACAACAGTTTCTCAGCCCTGTGCATTAATTTTTCAGTTGTGTGCTGCTTGGGCGACTGCCCGTCGTGAGGTAAAGACGAGGCATGTCCCTTTGGGGATTTTTCCCCCCTAATTGATTTTAATGTTGGCAGTCCCTGGGGTACCAGGGTCAAAAAGAGGGGTTTTGTGCCTTTTTGAGCATAATCATTTTCACATGGAGGTACCTATTTCTCCGTGTTTGCACCTTAAATTTGGTACAGTGCTGATGGTTCTGCTGGACATGGGACTCTCCTAGGCATTTTACACATTTAGTATGTCTGTCGGAGATGGGCATTTTGCAGGCTGAACAGCGCTTGAAGCCCATTGACCCCGGCATCTTGCAGTAAACAGTAACCGGCAGAAAAGCAACTTGGAGTAAATGAACAGAGGGTTTGGGGGCTTTTTAAGGGGGAGAACCTGGAGAAGATGTAAACTAGGGAGAAGAACTTGGAACAGGAATTCAACTATTTATCTACTATGCTAATGAGAAATAGAGAACACTGCCGAGGTCTGTCTTGAACCAGTTCCTGGTTCAAGAACTGAGCCAGTAAGAAGGAACTGAGGGGAGGGTGCCTGCACGGCCTCGATGCACTGCTATGAAGAATCTGGTTTGCGGCCCTGGGATACACCGACACCTCCTGTGGAACACCCCTAGGGATGTGTCTCTCGAAGAACAGGTTCTGAATGAACCTACATTAATACCGAGCCTTTCATCTTTAAGGATCTCAAAGAATTTTCTAGATAGTATCTACAGAAAAGCAGCAAAACCTAACTGCTAGAATAGGGAGCCAGGAAGCTTATCCTCAGTTCTATAGGAAAAGTCACTTCATCTCTCTGCACCCCCATTTGTGTGTCACTATTTGTACTTGGCTCAACTGCCGTGTGAGGTAGATTTCTTAAAATACAAAGAGCTCTGAGACTGAGAGAAAAGCTGTTAGAGACACTGTGCGTTATGTAATACAGGAACTATCATGCTGCTGCTAGAAAGGAATGCAGCATCTGTCTAAAAGCACAGTCAGGCTACACACAAATCTACAACAGAAAACAAAGAAGAATCTCCCATCTAACAAACAGTTAGAGGCATGAAACTAAATTGTTGTCCTGACCAAATTCCTTCTGTGGCAAAAAATACCTGGGATCTGAAGCCTAGCTGTGGTTTCCAGTCTATGGTCAGAAATGCACTCAAGCTAGCCTAGAAGTCAGCTCATACTCCTGGGGCTATATTGGCTCTGCAAGACCTAGGGATAAATGCCCGTTTGTCTCATCAGTAATGAAATCAGCACACACCCTGGCTAGGTGGAGAGAGGACACCATGTGGATGCTCCAGAAGCAGAGGCTCATGCCCAGAGGCTTGGTGACTTATCCCCACAGATTTAGCATGCATCATAGGCCCAGCCTTTCAGGCTACCTCACTGCTACATACTTACACCCTGGGAATTGGTGTGGTGGCATCTGAGCTGTCCTCATTTTCCTATAAAAAAAAAAAAAGGAGAAACATCAGCCTCAGTGCTATCTGCACTACAGCCCTGCTAGCATCTGTACTACAAAAAGAGAGACTGCCTCACCTTGAAAAATGTCTGATCTTTGGTCTCCAACCAGAGCTGGAAGAGCGCTGCCAGTTCCTTCTCATGGTCTTGGGAAGAGCCTGGTACTAAAAATCCAAGAGGGAAAACAGTTCAGAGAACTCCATTACTCTTTATGGAGCCAGCACCCTCCTTCCTGCACATTCCAATCAGTTCCCACCCTCTCTCCTACTCTGCATTCATTCAGCTCTAGGTTAAGTTCCACTTACACATAAGTCATTCTCCATACATATCATGATTACGCCAAAGTTGAACACATACGCCCTAGATATGCCATATGTGGGTTCAGTATAGCAATGGAAGACAAGAATGGCCAAGATCCAAATCCCCCAACTTCAGCAATGGCAGGAAAGACTGTGTGGGATAAGTGCACCTGATAGTGACAGATGATCCTCACTCAGTGCCCCAAGTGAACTCCAGGGAAGTGAACCCCAGTCTCCCAATCCCTGAGCAGAAAATTCCCACACCAACATTCTGAGGAATACCTTCCTGAGTCCAAAGCTCACAATCAGTTTAAGCCTGTAAATATGAGCAAGAATCACTGTGGTTAAGGAATAGAAGTTTTGCTTGGTGGCTAGAGCACAGAATTAGATGTCAAAAGATTTGGGGCCCTATTCCTGGTTCTGACATTTACTTACTGATACCCTGGGCCTCTATCAAGCTATGCCTCAGCTCCCCTGTAACACTGACCTGCCTCACAGAGGACTGAGGAGCGTAATTAATTGTCTACAGAATATCTTGAGATCTTTGGGAGGAAGGCACTAGAGAAGTGCAAACATGAAAGAGGTTTTAGCCACACTCAGAAGATGGGCGTAAAGGTCAGCAACACAAAGAAAGATATCCCATCCTCTCTGGCCACTTCCTCTGCATAGTCGTACCATGTATATCTTTGAGTCTTTACTGATGATATCAACAAAACTGCCCTTTTATAAGGGCAAGTTATAGATCCCTTTGCATAGCTAACAGTAGACAGAGTACCTGATGACTGAAATAGCTGATCTTCTCATTTCTCCAAGCTGCAGCAAATTGGAAAGGAAACGCCTGGAGAAAACAGTTGATCTTAACTATTGATAATGTGGTATGGAACAAGTTACCTACCAAGCAATTTCCACTGCTGAGTTTTCTCCTTGAATTCAACAAAAGGGGAAAAGCTAGAAGGAACATCTGCAATGGAAGAAGAAAAAAAAAGCACTTTATGCTTGTGTTCTACAAAGACCTTACAAAGGCATGCATGCAAACTTCTGTTAAGTCTTCCAAGCTGCAGTTAGTATCACAATGAAAAACAAAGCTCTCTAGCCAATTAAGTCACTACATCTCTAAATATGGAGTTGAAGAAGGGCATGCTGGCAGTTCAAGGTGACAGTGGAAACTTCAACAGCTCAAAACAGAATACTGAGCCTTTTCCTAGAGGTTGCCAGTTTAAATACTGTTCAGAATTAGAGAGACCAGAAGTGACTGTCCGATGGGGTAACGTGCACTGAATCTGGGAGACATAAGCCCAGTTCCCAGAGAAGAATCCACATTGCAAAGACCACCATCCTGAGTGATGGTAACTGCTCCCTTTCTGGAAGCCTGATGGGTCTCTGAGCTTGAACTCTCTTTTGCACCCCAGGTGTTGTGATCTTATGGCAGGGCAGATAATGGAACAGGTGTGTACTGCCACTATCCAGGCGGTACCTCTTCTGTGGCTAAGAGAACTTCAGTTACCAGGCCTTTCAGGCACCTTTCACCAGCACTCAGCTCAACATACAAAAGAGAAAAGGAACCAAGCTGGGTTCCAAGCACTGTGGTATCAGGATACAAAACAACTGCAACAAAGAACATCTACTAGAGGTGCAAGCAACACTGGCAATGAATCAGTGCTTCTGTGAATTAACCGCTGACTGGGGATAAAATACGGACCAGCACAGATTTAAAACAGTAATTTTGTTTGTACTGGAGTTTGAATACAGGAAGTCTTACCTCTACTGTCACCTGTCAGATATTGCAGAGCAGGTAAAACCAGTTCTGACCAGTTAGGGGCAAAGGAGAACCAGCTATTCAAAGTGCTTGCAGGGGAAGACTGCCAATCCAGAACTTTATCTTCAAGCTAAAAAAAGATAAGATTTATTTACAGTATCTTTCCTACACACTATTAAGGTTTAATATACAGGATTAATAATCTACAGCAGAGACAGAAAGGTAGTCAAAGAAAAGAGATGCGAGCAGCTGAGTTGTGAAGAGACACACACAGCTTTGACTAGGCATACATGTCAGACAAAAGAAGCTGCAGAGGAGAAAGCTCTTACACCCCCTCATTTGTAGTTAATATCTGAACAGGAAGAAGACAACAGAAGACGTTTCAGTCAGATAGGTTCAAAATTTCTTATGAATGGTGCAAGAATTCACTTCCCCTGAGTTTATGAACCATGTTTAAAACCAAGACAGGAATCTAAAGGCTTGTACATTTGACTGTGGGGAAATCACTGATGTGTAACTAGCAACAAATTCCTTAATTTTGCTGAGTCTAGAAAGACTTTTAGAAGATCAATAAATTAGTAGAACCTTACCACAGAGAGACTAGCAGGCCCCTCTAAAAGGAGGATCTCCAGAAGGAGAGAGAAGAAGCTAGACGAGATTTCGTTTACTCCAAGGCATGGTTTGATCTCGTCAAGAGGTCTTTGAATTAAGAAACACACAAGACGTTAAATAATTTGGATTTAATAACTTTTTTTTATAAACACACAAAAATGAGAATCAACACTATATAGTTATATAACCTTATGCTCTACAAAGCTGCATGGAGCAGAGGCAAGCAACCTCCTTTCTGGTTCCCAACAAAGCCAGAAGGGGACAAAAGCTCATAATTAAAGGAGACTAAGGATGTAAAATCCTGACTTATTAACAGTTAACCAACTAAACAGGATCCCATAGCTCTGTGATGATCCTCACTCCTGAGCCACAGCACCTGTATCTACCCCACTTCTAGACACTGGATGGAGCTTTGCCAAAGCATCTCAGCAAATCCACTAAAGCCCACCCACCATTTGACAGCAGAAGCTTTGTGACTAGGTGTACCTAAGAATGCTCCTGGTTTGGCTTACCACATGGACTCATCGTATTTCAGACATAAGGTCCCAAGCACCCAATGAACTTAAATTTTCACAGAACCCCATTTCCGAGGCAACTTTTAATCATGTTGTAAGTGGGATCCCCAACTTGACTAGAGTGGAACTGCTATGAAATGCAAATACAGCAGGAGTTGCATTTTCAAACCCTGGTCTATGCTGTACCATCTGCTTTCTTCCTGTAATGGGGTACTTAGGGGATTATTTTGGAGTTTCTGATAAGGCATTTTTTCCACCCCCTTTATCCATTTTCTCTGAACAGTTGTAGTTATATATAAATAGCTTGAAACCGCATCACAGTCAATAGGGTGCATTCTGGATCAAAGTTAAGCACCGCAGATGCCCTCAAAAATAACTGGTGGGTGCACCACCTTCCCTGAGCTGTGGCTACATCTCCACTGTGAAATTAGCCATGACAGTGCAGTCCATGCTACAGTGGCTGTACTACTACTTATACTCCTGCAAGCTCTCAACGAGCTCATGCAAGTGAGAGTTTGTGAGCTGGAAACCATGCCCTTAGCATGTAGTACAGATATAGCCTGTCTCTAACAGACACAACCATATTCCCCTTCCTCCAAACCACTTACTCTTCTTTAACAGCTGACAGAGGAATGGGGGACGGGTCCTGTGATATCGGTGGGATCCCATCAGCATTACTAAGGGAGTCAGCCAAATCTTCCACCTCGGATTTAATCACCTTCAGCTTTTTTCTTTTCTTTTCATCCTTTTCTTTCACCTTCTTTTTCAGAAGGGCAAGGTCAAACAAGGCTTTAGAGAAAAGGAGAAAGAACAAATCTCAGTGAAACATTTCAGAATACAACAGCAGTGTTCAGAAATGAACTAGATAGTCAATTATGTATTTGGAAATACATTTAACATGCATTTAATTCTACAACCAAATTTTTCCACTGCTACCTGGATAACCTTTTTTGGAGACAGTGACTATTTTTATATCTTTATAGGTTTGTATAACACACACCCATATAACAGCAGCTTGTTCAAAATTGCTGCAAGATAAGCAGTCAATACAAATAGGGAATTTATTTAATTTTCTGCCTTACCTGTGTGGGGTTCTATGGGAAATTCCCCTCTTCCTCAATGTACCACTTTTGATTAGAGAAACTCTTCCACTGGGGAAGGGTATTTAAAAAAAAAAAATTCCTGAGACTGGGAGGAATGATGTATTTACCTAGCTATCTAATATGTCAAGTTTACCCTCAGCTTGTCTTGTGCGCATAATCTCCTGTCTACACTATTTAGGATTCACAAGCCTACCAAGTAATCATTAAACTCTGATTATTTCCATGAAGGAAGTTTTTTCCTGGCCCAAATTTACAGATATGTTTATTTTTGCTAATATTTTGAGCTGTTTATTGGTAACAGACAAACTGGAAGGAGGAGGAGTGTAGGTGTCCATCATTTTGAGAGCTGCAGCAACAGAAAGCCTAGGAGGCATATTCCTATGACAACACTTCATCCAACTCACTGACCTGCCAAAGAGCCCTTCCGGCCAGCATTCACACGGGTCATGATGTCATCAAGAGTCAGGTCCCCTACCACTAGATCAGGGTGATCCTACATAGGACAAAGAGGGATGGGGAAAGAGGCACAGGAGAAAAAGGGCAGGGTGTTAAAATAACAAAGAGGTCATGGCAGTCAGACTGAAATACCTAGAATTGATCTGTGGACTGTCTACAAAAACTCAGCTTAAAGGAGAACCAAGGAAATTTCTTAACCATACAGCCCACATACAACATTTAGTCTCCCCATAACACATCACAGATGAGTTCCAAGAGACCACTGCAATATCAGCATAAAAAAACAGAAGGGTAAACTGTAAAGCATGATACAGGTTAAATTGTGCTTACAACTGGATAAGTGACAAAGTCCTCGTGGCTTCCAGATTTATTTTCTCCCTAGCATCTCAAGTCAAACAGTAGTTTAGAACAGTCCTGGCACTTTCAAGTGCAAACCCATGATCATACTTGCAAACCCATGATCTCCCAACATTCTGGGATCTGGAAATCTAGATGAATTCTCTCTCTTCCATCCCCAAAGATTGAGAAATCAAAACCTTGCAGACAGTTTTGCTGAGGGTGCATGAGAAAGAAAAAAACAACAACATTTCCTCTCTTATAACTGGTTGGACTCTGTGGGACTGAAAGGTAAGAACTTCTTGGGGTTGGAGGTAGGAAACAGATGCGACAGATGGAAGGTAGAGGGACTGAAAAAGAAAGCCAGAAGAAATGACAGTAATTTTATTAGCCATAACTGCATTATACCTTACAGCTGACAGACAAGATAAAAAACAAACAGAGGTAATCCCCAGCCCCGTGTCTCCTAGATGTCTTACAGGATGACGTTTCCGTTTCTCACGATGCTTCTTCAGCATCATCTTCAGATCATTGTCCCCAAAATCAAGTTTATCTGGAATGAAATAAATCCAAGAAAACCTATTACCAGAATTCCCTCTCAGGCCATTATACTAACTTGTGTCACTGGATGGTGTATGTGTGGGAGGGAGATGTTTTATACTCCTGAGTGATAAAAGTTATGCCAACATAAATGGTAGGGCAGGGATGGCCTAAGTAGTTCCAAGCACTCCTGACTACTTTATGTGAGCCCTAGCTCAGTTCTTACCTGCTGTTTTCATATCCAGAGTTGACAACGTGGGGACCACCCTGAGGGGAAGAGCTGGACTTGGGCAATGTGCTGGAGAGTTTGGAAGCCAGGAACTTAGATCTGAGAAAATAAAAGTTGTAAATTCAATGTTATTTCTACAGGGAATACTGCCCCAAAACCCTACTGCCTCTGCCAAGCCAATGAAACATGAATCCAATAGCTACTTTCCTATCAAAAAGACCCTCTCCATCCCCTCAATTCCCTGGCAGCTTCCTTTCCAACAACCAGACTGCCAATTTAAACAGGCATTAAAAGCACACCTGAATTAGAGGAACAGTGGCTTAAGAGTTAGTCTGGTAGTTGGGTCTCAACTCTAAGCCCAATAATGACATG
The DNA here is from genome assembly GCA_032595735.1 of Pelochelys cantorii. Taxonomy (NCBI): domain Eukaryota; kingdom Metazoa; phylum Chordata; order Testudines; family Trionychidae; genus Pelochelys; species Pelochelys cantorii. The sequence goes on along the minus strand of CM064352.1, from coordinate 13,709,688 downwards.
GATACAGTGCAAGGTTTGTCCATATCATTTCATCTTTACATGAATATAGATGGGGGAAATTGAAATAAACAGGGATAACAATCCTTATCTCCTAAAAGCAGAGGTTTTGTGAGGCATTATCAATAGAAGTTTGTATAGAGCTCTGAAAAAATAAGATGTCATTGATGCCAGCGACAAACTGTCTAACTACCCACCCCAGCACAAGCAGGAGGATAAGGGTTCACCCATTTCCTGGCCTGCACAAACACAAAGGGAAAAACATAGGAACTTTAAGTGTAAATAAAGAGGATTGTTTCCGTGATGTACACTCCTGTCCACTAGGAACCTGACTCAACTCCCCACCTCATTTCCACCGAAGGGTCAAGTACATCAAAGGTGGTATCCATTGCTTACTATCACACTGGTGAGGACGGGAACCCATAACCACATGCTGGAAGCCTGTATTGTCATTTAGCCATCAGTCTCATGAGCCATCCATTGCCTTATTGAATGCAAGTTGATGTCAGAAAAATATTGGAGGATGGATTTATTAATCTCCAGTAACAAGTAAAATTCCAAGAAAACTGGGAAAGTTACTGTGCCCATTTCTGGCATCAAAGCCAAAAGAGGCTTTCCACTGTGCCAGAATTTGCAGAGAGCTTTTCAGTCCACCACACCCCAAACTCTCATACTATTCTTGTAACAGACTGGATATATTACCTTCTTCATCAGAGGATAACGTGGTATCTCCACATTCCTCCTTCACCTCCCTCAGAATCTTCAGGTAACGCTGATGTGTCCGTCTATCCCGTTCTTCTGGGCCGCATGGAGGAGATGAGTATTTTTTCTTAAGGGTCATATCAGGGCCACCTTTCCTAGCCAGATCCAACACGTGCTGAAGTAAACAGACAGACATGTACAGCACAGGAAAGAACCTAGGGTGCAGAGACCAACTTTGTGGGGATATATGAATGACTTACATTCACCTATAGGTCAATTTAATTAGTTTTAAAAATTATAACATATACCATCATTACAGGGTTGCTGGTATCACCTACCCCGTTCTTTAAAAGCTAACCAACAGCAAGCTAGTATTTAGAAGGGATGTAAAACCTGATTTAATCAGTTAACCATTAAGTTTAACTGGTTAATCACTTAGGGTCTCGTTGGGCAGGGGGCTGTTCCAGCTGGATCGGGCCTGCCACACTACAGGCTGTTTCACTGTGGATGGGGGATGCTCTGGCTGGGCTGGAATGTCATCTCCTCCCCACCCCCACATGGCATGGCAGGCGGGGGATGCTCAAGCCCAGTTCCCTGTCCATGAGATCGCAGTTCACCGGTTAAACTTAACATTTAAACAGTTACATTTTTAGATGGGATTTTACATTTCTATTGTGTAATGCATCAACCACCACACTGCACCCTGGAGGAACTTACGTTGCGAGAGGCAAGGATCTGCTTGAGCAGTCGGTAAAAGTACTGCTGCTGGGAGTTCAGGTAGCGTTTGTACTGGGACTTGAAACAGAGCTGCCGGTATTTCACAACTTCAGGATTGAAGTGTCCATCTGCAGAAAAAAATAAAAATTGTTTTGACTTCCCTTAGCTACTTCCCTTAGATTAAAGCTTTTTTTAAAGTCTGCACTTTATTTTCTTTACATAAATAATCTAGATGCTACAGTAGCCACAAGTTGTTGAAAAATGAAATATAATACCAAAGAGATTACAATTCTCAGAGGAGACACAAGATCTGGAGCTTTGCTGTTTAGGTCAGAAGATCAACCGTTCTTGCCACATTACAGTGTCCTCTAGGAAAGAATTCTGGACATCTCAGCAGACAAGTGTACACATTACAAATAAAAGTACAGCAGGCACTAGCTGATACCTTGTTGAGAGCCTCAGCAGACAGGTCTGAGACTGAATGGGACAAGGAGACAAAACTGCTACCTTTCCCAATTTTTTTTTGGGGTGGGAGAGGAAAGAGTCTTTCCAGGATAGAAGTAAAGCACACTATCAGAGCAACGTGTGGGCAATGTTCCCTCTTTTTTTCCATCCATGTGTGGAATACATTTTGTTACGTGCACTGAGGCATATGCGGATGTGCACCATAACTAGAAACACATGCTACTGGCTGTGCGCACTGTGGGTGCTCTGCTAATCAGCTGGGCGGCACTTGAATCTCTCCTGGGTATCTACCCAAACGCTCAGCTTATAGGAAACATTGCATGTGGGGCTGTTCATGTTATACCAAGACCATGGATAAACAGAGCTTCAAACTCCTTTGCTGTCCACTGGTATCTTTCACCAGCTATATGGTCAATAAAAATAAATTAAAAGTAGAATGAGCTGACACTGACCCCGGAAGAGTTTCTGGGCAATGTGCAGTGGGTTTCCAAAGCGAAAGTTCTCTCCACTGAACAGAGCTGGGATGAGCTTGTTTTGGTGTTCTGTGTTGTTTTCTGGAAAGTGGGGCAGGAACTTTTTTAGGTGGTCCCGCTGGGAGTCTGTCAACACCTCCCTCCATGTAGATAGACTCACAACTTCAAAAAAGATCTCAGGCTAAAGGAGACAAAAATAAGAATGAAGCAAAATGTCTTCCACCACCTTTAACAAATCTTTCTCTCTCAAGACTTTAGAGTTAAATACAAGTCACAAGACACTGTCTTGTACAAACTGTGGAAAATGGTAATCTAAGGATTCCAGTCAGGAGGACTCATAACAGATGGAGAGGGAGAAAGCAGGAGATATAAATGTAACAGAAAGATATTTTAATATTACATGTGAGAAGAGAGTCACTACGGTTACCTAGAGAAAGAACAGACTAGTAACATAAAAAGGGGGGCTTTTAAAATAGATTTGGCTACATGACTTGAAACGCCACTCAACACCTTTAAAATTATGTTTAGCTAGTTATGTTGTTATCTAGGATGGAACCTGAGCACAACACAATCAGATAACTTAATTGCTACCTGTTATAAGTCCTTCTATACAGTTGGTGGGAGAAGGGGGAATTCCAGTTGTGTTAAGATAACCAGACTGAGCCTAGTGGATTTCAAACTCCACCTTTTTCAGCAGGGCCTGGATCATCTGGAGATATTGCCCCTCCCCTCCCCCCAACTACTTTGGCTTTCCTCCTTGAAAGAGTGAGATTGACACCCACAACCTCCTTTTGTGGTGAGTAAGTAGTTATGTTTATCAAATACTCTAGAAATGGAAAGCGTTCTTAATTACTACTTACATCCTCTAGGAGGTCCTCTGGCAAGCTAACTCTTGTTGCTCCCAGCATGCAGTCTTCCATGATCCGTGTGCCATTTCCTTCCCCACATGGTCCCAGTTCCAATGGGTCTGTCAGCATGTGGTCCAGCGAATCCATTCTTTACCGTACTCTAAAGTCCCTGAACAAAAGAAATGATCATTTACTGCCATAAACTTGCCAACAAAATTTAAAATTCTCCAAGTACAACTGATGGTGTCTTAACTTAGGCTAAGTCTAGACTACGATCCTCTTCCACAAGAGGAAATGCAAATGGAGCGCTTATCTGCATAGGTCGTGCTCTCATTTGCATTTCCTCCTCAGATCCCTTTTGCGAAAGAGGCTTTTGCGCAAAAAAGCACTGTGTAGATGGCTCCTTTTTGCGCAAAACCTCCCCTTTTTTCTTCTTTGAGGAAGAACAGCTCTTGCGCAAAAGGAGGTTTTTGTGCAAAAAGGAGCCGTCTACACAGTGCTTTTTTGAGCAAAAGCCTCTTTTGCAAAAGGGATCCGAGGAGGAAATGCAAATGAGAGTGCGACCTATGCAAATAAGCACTCCATTTGCATTTCCTCTTGTGGAAGAGGATCGTAGTCTAGACATAGCCTTACTGTTTTAGAAGGTACAACTAGTAAATTGCTTAAATAGAATCAATTTAATTGACACAGTAAATTCACACAGCACAGCTATACATTCTAAATCATGAAATAGATAATGCAGCTCTGATAAAACTACTAGGGAGTATTAATCTTTCAGGTGACATACCTGCACGCATACACTGAAAGAACACTTGGGAAACAAATAAGAACGGCAACACTAACCTACTCAGCTTCACTTTGAGTCTCATGCACTACATCATTGCTGCAGTATTTGGATTGAAATATTGTTGAGCAATGCTTAAATCTAAATTTTTAAAAAATGTTTTCACACTCATAAGTAGAGTAGTGCAAACTACAAGGGATAGAAAACCCCCAAGAAATGGGGATAGGTAGCATGTGCATAAAGAATCATGAAGTAAGAGTTACTGAAATTAGAGGGTGTTGCCTGCTAAACAGACCTGACCTTAGGCTACAGCTCTGCAAAGATACTTCATGGCTCTGACCAGATGCGAGCCCTGTAAAAATACTCCCTTTATTTTCCATAGCACTCTGAACCTCACAGAAGCTTACAAATTGTTAGGAACATTTCTTAGGGTATGTCTACACTTTTAGGGGCAGGTTGTGTGGAGACAGCTCTTTTGCTAAAAGTCAGTGTGTGTGAATGCTGTTTGCCACACATTTGCCAATGGAATACATCTACCCCCAACAAGACCGGGGGTTTTGCTTTGTTGGCTCATGCTGACAAATTAGCATTCACACTTTCACTTGCAGTGACAAAATTTTGTTGTTGGGGGAGAGAATTGTTGAGCACCCATGAATGACAAAAATTTTATAGAATAAACCTAAGCGTAGACAGAGCCTTACAAGTGAATTAAATATTACTCTCTGTGCATCCTCCATTGCGCTTTCTGCCACCATGCAAAACATGCCATAAGTAGTAGATGTAGGCATTAAAGAACTCATGACTTTTTTCTGTGGTTGTGATTTCAATACTCCATCTACAGAGAGCCAACTACTTAGCAGCACTAGGGTTGCCCAAACAGTAAACATTAAGCTTCAGAGGGGTAGCCAAGTTAGTCTGTAAGGTTATGGATACACTATGAGTTTTGCCACAAAAGCCTATGCAAATGAAGCGCAGATTAGCGTTTTTCCATGCTTCATTTGCATACTCTTTCATTCCGTTTTTGCGCTAGGGGTTTTTGCGCAAAAACAGGGAGTGTGGCCGTGGCCGTCTTGTGCAAAAACCCCTTTTTCCGCAAGATCCTTATGCCTCTCTGGGATGAATTAATGAGAGTAGAAAAATGGAATTACATGTTTACTTTTTTTAAAAATTAAAATGCAAGTTCTAGAGATTTTAGCCACATAAATAATCTTATAAAGACATGCAAATTCATCATAAAATGATGAAACAGGAAACTAATTGAAATTGAAGACAATTATAAATCCAACATTGTAAATTAGCATTTCATTGGGGTTTACAAAATATGGTCTACAAACTTTGTGAGATATGGGAAGTCTTACTAGTTCTACTACATAGAAAGGAACTGAGGCACAGAGGTTAAGGAACTTGCCTGCAGTTCAGTGCAGAGTCAGGAATAAATCTCAGCAATCCTTGTTCTTACAGCACAAAAGACTATCTATGCACCAGAATCAATACCCAACCTACCATTTTCTATTAAAAATATTACAATCATAATACTCTACACTAGTTACTATATTATGCAGAGTAAATTTCTCTTCCAGATCACCCTAACTTATTTTAAAAGTTGTTTTCCACATTTATTTAGATTTAGTGGCCTATTCTAAGATCAAGGCAATAACACCAACTATTGATTAAAAAAAAGGCAAATGCAAACTACAGAGATTATGACAATATATAGTAACATACAATAAAATTAACTCCTCCAGCCTTGAGAAAAAGGGATGAGCTCTGTTGGCAAAGTCCTGTATTTCTTCAGGGAGCGCTCATCCCCCAAAACAATTCAGTGCTTTGTCTGCGAACAACAAAAGTTGATAAAACCAATGTCAGCAGCAACGCTACAATAAAAATACATCAACTGCACAGGATGGAAAAGCCTGGCTGAGGATACAAGTTCACTCAAGAGATAAGAACTAGGGATGTAATAGTATAGTCGATTAACCGATAAGTAAAAGCTTATAAGTTAATGCTATAGACTGCACACATTTCCCCTCCCACCACCTCTTGCCAGTAAATTTTTTTAGCACGCTGGCTAACAGCCCAGCTCAGTGCCAGCTTGCCCTGGGTTCTGGACCTACCCCCCGCTTCAGCTATGCATTTAAAGTGTATTAGGAACAAGGTAGGCAGGCAGCGACAGGGGCTGCCCAGGGACCATAGAATAGTCAACTAACTGATAAAAATTCATGAGGTTAATTGACTATTCAATTAACTGATATTTAACATCCCTAATAAGAACCAGTTAGAAAAAAAAAGGTTATTCACAGTGACTTGACAGAACGGCCAAACACCCTCAGCAAAAAGCCCCACTCACAGGGGACTAAAGGTAGGATCTGGGAGGTGCACCACCCCCCTATAACTCTGCCAAAATTGTAAATGCTAAATGCGGTGCCCCATATGCCTCCTCCCTAGCCCTCTCCCCACAACCACCTGCTGCCACTGGCCCCGCCCCCACCCTCTCCAAGCATCATCGGGCCCTGGAAACACTCACACCATCAAGCCGCCACCCCCATAGTCTTCCTCCCCCAGACCCCATCACTCCCGGGCTCCCCCAGGCCCCACTGCCCCCCACTCCCGGGCTCCCTCACCCTAAGTCTCCCCACAGGCCCAGGCCCCCTCACCTGCCCCCAGCCTGCTCCACGCCGCACGCGGTCACTCAGGTGCCAAACCTTTGGGAGGGAGGACGCAACCCAGGTAGTTTACGGGGGACGGCGAAGAGACGCGTGCGTGCGCGCGCAACCCCACCTAGAACGCGAGCACGAGCTCAGCCGGATGGACCTTTCTTACGCATGCGCACTTCCCCTCCCGGCGACAGCCCTGTGTGCGCAGCAGCCTCACACACATGCGCACCGTCATGGAGTGGCTGAGCCCTCTCGGCGGTCTGCGGCCGCTCCGCGAAGCGCGCTGGCCCGGGTCCCTCTGCTGGGCGGGCGGGGTTAGCGCAGTGCAGGAAAGAAGGGGTGGAGTAAGTTGTTTAGCAGGGTGCATAATGGGTGTGGCTGGAGGTACAGGAGGTGCACGGAAGATGTATTATAAATGTGGAGGCAAGTGCATTGGAGGCGAGGGGTGTGGAGATGAAGAAGGAAGTCGTGGAGGGATGTATCTAGCTGGTGGTGAATAGGGGTGTGTATAGTTGGGGGAGTTGAAATTAGGGTTGCCAGATGGTTTAACCAAAAATACCACACACCAACCCCCCCCCCCAAAAAACGAGAAAAAATTCTGTTGAGGGGAAAAAAAAGGGGGAGACCAAAGTTGTTGAGAGAAAAAAAAAGGACCCCTGAGAGTTGTTAAGCAAAAATAATACTAAAAAAAAGGGGGGCCCCTTTAAGAAACGCTTTTGAGGCTTTTTGGCCCTAACAGGCTGCCGGTGGCCACTGTCATCTTGGCTCCCTGCACCAGGCTGGACAGCTCCCGTGCGGAAGCTGGTAAGCACCTGGGATTTTCACCTCCTGGCCAGGAAAAAATCAGAAAATACCAGACATTTTAGGTGTCTGGTATTTTCTGAATTTTTTTACTGGACAGGAGGCGAAAGTACCGAACTGTCTGGTTTGATACCGGACACCTGGCAACACTAGTTGAAATAGGTGGGGGCGTACAGATGGGGGGATGCTCTAGGGTTACCATACATCTGGTTTTTCCCACACATGTCCTTGTCTGGGAGTTTCCCTGCTCATTCTTTTTCAAACAAATTTAGATGTTTAATTTGCAGTGGCTGAAAAAAAAACGTTCCCTATGCCAGCTGCCACTCCCCCCACCCACCATGCCGCTGCCCTAAGGACCCGCCTATCTCTCTGCAGCCAAACTTTCAGCCAATGGGAGCCTAGCTTTTTCCATCCAGCTGCTGCATGCTCTGCCCAGTGGCTGCTGGAAACCTGCAGCTGCCTGACTCCTTCCCTCTCCTTGGATAGGGTTGCCACCTGTCTGGTTTTGAACTGGACAGTCCAGTATTTGAGCTTGCTGTTCGGCAAACAAATTGAGAAAATATAAATGAGAAAATATAAATATCCGGTATTTTCTAAATAAGATGTAATGTAGATTGTGATGGAATGTCAAGTGTGCCCGGTATTTTTGTTGAAACCAGCTGGCAACCCTATCCTTGGGGGACTCCTGAAACTGGCCCCTCGCAGTCTCCTCCCCCATTTCCTGCCCTTTGCAATGAAAGCCCCCATGAATTCTTCTCCTCTGGAGGAGGCGGCAGCCCGCATCAGTGCAAAATGCTGGGCATGTACGTGCCCGACAGGTTTGCCCTGAAGTCATCTCAAGTTCAGATGGGATGGGGCTCTTCAGGGCCCACAGAGTGAAAAAGGTAGGTGATCTTGCTGTATCTCCCTGGCACCCCTGCGGTAGGCATGACGGGGAGAGCAGGATGCCTCGGGGCTGTGCACAGGCTCGAAGCAGGGGGGGGGTTACATTGCGGAAGGGAGAGGTGCATTTGCAAGCCACTCCTGCTGCTTCCCACATGCTGAGTTTCCAAAATGCTGGCTTCTCCTGCGAGCACCTGCCACGTAGGACAGAAGTTCATGGCAGTGCGCACCGTCTCCTCTCGGTGCCTGCAGTGATTTCGTGCCAGCGCTCCCTTCACTTCCATCTGTCTGGTTGCAATGAAGAAACCCTCCAGCGTTGCATGTCTTTCATAGAACCAGCAGGCTAGGACTGAAACCATGATCAGTAACAAAAAAGGCACCGTCCCCTAGCGGAGTGGATGGCATAAAGTGGTTAGGTCAGCTAGGCAGCCACCTGTACATACACAAGTGAAGCATAGGCTAATCATATGTATAGGATGGAGTTGTAGGAGGTTTTAATTTTGAGGGGTTTTAAAATTTTAAAAATCCATATAGTCCCTGTCCTAAAAATTGCAGACAAGACTTAGATAATAAGCAATAAATCATGGATTTATTGACGCCCAAGCCCTATCAACCAGCACTGAATTATTGGAATTTTGAAGAAATCACAGATGTCTCCAAATCACAGAATCTATGACAGATTTGTAGCCTTACTTATAGTGTCTGTTGCCAAGTGCTTTGGTACCTACATGCCTCCAGCTTCCATCCAGGACACACCATACGATCCATCGTCTATAGTCAAGCCCTTAGGTACAACCACATCTGCTCTAATCCCACTGACAGAGACCAGAAACTTCAAGATCTCTACCAAGCATTTGTAAATCTCAATTACCCACCGGGGGAAATAAAAAAACAAACTGAAAGAGCCAGACGAATACTCAGAAACCATCTACTTCAAGATAGGCCCAAGAAAACCAACAATAGAACACCACTTGTCATCACATACGGTATGTCTAGACTACATGGCTCCGTCGACGGAGCCATGTAGATGAGTTTACTAGACATAGCAAAATGAAGCGGCGATTTAAATAATCGCTGCTTCATTTACATCAAAATGGCCGCCGCGCTGTGCCGACGATCAGCTGATCGGCACAGCGGGGCAGTCTAGACGTGCTGCGGTCGACAAGGGAAGCCTTTGTCAACCGCTCCGGTATGCCTCGTGAAACGAGGACAAAGGCTTCCCTTGTCGACCGCGGCGCGTCTAGACTGCCCCGCTGTGCCGATCAGCTGATTGTCGGCACAGCGCGGCGGCCATTTTGATATAAATGAAGCGGCGATTATTTAAATCGCCACTTCATTTTGCTATGTCTAGTAAACTCATCTACATGGCTCCGTCGACGGAGCCATGTAGTCTAGACATACCCCTATAGCCCCCAACTTAAATCCCTCTACCGCATTATCAATAACCTACAACCTATACTGGAAAAGGATACTATACTCCAAAAGGCTCTGGGGGACAGACCCATAGTCAACCACCTAACCTCAGGAAGATTCTTACCAACAACCACAGGACATACCACATTAATACCAACCCTGGAACTTTCCCTTGCAACAAACCCCATTGCCAACTTTGTCCACATATTTACTCTGGTGACACCATCACTGGACCTAACCATGTCAGTTATATGATCAAGAACACATATTCCTGTTTATCCAGAAATATCATTTATGCCATCATGTGCCAACAGTGTCCTTCTGCTATATATATTCTCAGACACTTCGCCAAAGAATTAATGCCCACAAATCAGACATCTTCACAAGGAAAAACCAGTTGCTTTTCATTTCAACCTACCTGGACGTAGTCTTAACGACCTTACTACATGCATCTTACTTCAAAGAGACTTTAACACCAGATTACAGAGGGAAACTTCAGAACTTTCTTTCATGCTTAAATTTGACACTTTACAAATGGGCCTTAACAAAGATGCCAATTATCTTAACCATTACAAAGATAGCTTGCGCACTTATCACCCCTGATTAGCCATTAATTGACTCATAAATAGCTATTCCCTCCCTCCCGCTCTCTCACCCCACCTTCTGTACTAAATCTGATTTGTCAGTTTAATAATGTTCACTTTTTTCATTGTATTCTTTTGGTATATATGGTCATGCCAATTCTCTTCCAGAATATGATCTGAGGAAGTGGGTCTGGCCCACGAAAGCTCATCACCTATTAAACCATCTTGTTAGTCTTTAAAGTGCTACATAGTTTTTCCTTTTGTTTTAGTAAGATCAGACTAACACGGCTACCTCTCTATTACTATTCAGAAATTACTCTGACACTCAAGTTTGTCAGCAGGAGAGTGTCTCCCACTAACATACCTATTACTGCTCATTCGGAATGATTTAATTATGTTGACTGGAGAGGTCTCTCCCATAAGGAGAGAGCGACTACATGCAGTTGCATCGATTCAGTTGTGCAGCTATAAGGTCTCTAGTGTAGACATGGCCTGGGTGGTGACCAAAGTTTAATGACTCAGGAGTTAGCTGTAGAAGTAAAGACAATCCCTCAAATTACTCTGCTAGCAGGGGAGGTCTTAGGGAAAATGGCACCCTATTTTGGTGCCCCCCCCCATTTCCCTTAGCTGCCATGGGCTTCCCCACCCCATGCCCCCTTTGCCATTATCTCCTGCCCCCTAACTTCTACACTGTGCCCCTAACCCCAACATTTTGCAACCTCCATCCCAACCTCTGCACTTCCCTCCCACCTGCACCTCCAAACCTAGCTCTCAGTTGCCAGTGTGCCTACTGCACTGCCTCCCTGCCAGTATCACGCAACATCTTATGCCTAGTAACCCCCATTCCCAGTTGCCTCATCCAGAGATCACCACAAATCCCTGTGCCCAGTGCCCTCCCACCCACAGACCCTCCATACTGCCCAGCACCCTATACTCCTGAGGGCATTTGGCACCAAAAAATTAATATTCTGGGCACAATATTTTAAAATTCTTCACATTTCATTGTCAATAAGTAAATGTGGAGACTCCAGCATGGGAGTGGCAAACGCAGGCCACTGGCTGCATGAAGGTAGAAAATCACACTACACATCCCCCCCACACTGCACTCTCCTAGGACAGGGACTTGGCAGTGAGATAGGGCTGGGTGCATGGCAAAAGGCCACATGGAAGAATTTTATATGATGGTGGAGATATCAGCCATGACCCAAACCCATTTGAATGACAAAACAGAACTAGCTAATGCTAATGACTGAGTCCAGCCCTCATCCAGGCTCTGGGCTGTCAGCCTGAAGTGCAGAGAGGGGCTTGGAATGGGCAGTTGAGTAAGAGCACCAGCCCCAAGAAAAAGCAACATCTCTTTTCCCTAAATAAAAGTTTTCAAAAGCAAGTCCATCTTCCCGCCTAGACTGATAACAGCTCACTCCCTCCCTTGCTTTCCACAGCCCTGATTGCTGCTTTTCTGCTCCCAGTATCGCCCTCCCCCCATTGTTTTAGGCTTCGTCTTCACTGCCAGTTTTTTCCAGGAAATATGCTAATGAGGGACTCATTAGCATAAGTCACAAATCTCATTAGCATATTTTCTGCCATTTCTTTTTGCGCTGGGGTTTTTGTGCAAAAACAAGCAGTGTGGACATTTTCTTTTTGCGCAAAACCCCGTTTTTCCGCAAGATCCTTATGCCCCAAAAAAGGAGGTATACCGATCTTGCGGAAATAGGGGGTTTTGCACAAAAAGAAAACATCCACACTGCTTGTTTTTACACAAAAACCCTAGCACAAAAACGGATTAGCAGAAAATATGCAAATGAGATCGCGACTCATGCAAATGACTCCCTCATTAGCATATTTTTTGCTGAGAAAATTCATAGTGTAGACGTAGCTTTAGTGTCCATTTCTGTCGACACAGGCATATTGTTAATCATGGACAGGAACAGTCACCTTTTATTTTCTTTTAACTTCCCCTCCTCTGAAGCCAGGCTGTGTGCGCATCTCCCTCCCCCTAGCCCACATCTGCTGCTGATTCCTGTTGCCAGATGCTTTAACCAAAAATACCGAATACCTCCCCCCCCCAAAAAAAAACACCAGGGAAAAAATTCTGTTGAGAAAAAAGAGACCAAAGTTGTTGAGCAAAAATAAATAAATAAACGGACCCTGAGAGTTGTTAAGCAAAAAAAATTTAATTCTTGACCCTAACAGGCTGCCAGCAGCCACCTGCCATCTTGTCTCCCTGCGCAGGGCCGAACAGTTCCCCTGCCGAACCCGTTAAGCACCCGGGATTTTCACCTCCTGGCTGGGAAAAAAATCAGAAAATACCGGACATTTTAGGTGTCTGGTATTTTTATTTTTTTACCGGACAGGAGGCGAAAATACCAAACTGTCCACTTCAATACTGGACACCTGGCAACCCTACTGATTCCTGCTGGGGAAGGGAGGAGAGGGGATCCTTGGCATCTGGGCTTAAATTTCAGAGCAGAGGGAGACAGAGTGAAAAGGAGATTAGAGTGACTGCAAGAAGTTGTGGGCAGGGCGGGGGAGGGGCAAGGCATGTGGGCAGAAGAGGGGAGAGGGACAGGTGTAGTGCTAGAGCAGGCTGGAACAGCTGCTGTCCGTAGAGGCACCAGACTGCTCCTGAGGCGGCCTTAGTCCATTCACTTCTAGCTCACTGAGCCACACAATGCCCCTCCTCCTTTCCCTTCCCAGCCTTACTCCTGTCGCAGCCATCCCTAGCCTGGCTCCCCCACCCGCCACACACACACTCTTCCCTGAAGTCTGGGTGCCTGGCTCTACTCCCTAAGCTCGGCTCCCCCTCTCTCCAGCCTTGCCCAGCCCCCACCTGTTCACTCTCATGCTGCAAAACTTTTGTTTCTGTCAGAGAAGGACGTGGTCACAGCACTAGGCTCCCCATGAGGGAGGGATTGGGTGGAATTGAGCCCTCTGCTGGCCAGAGGAGAGGGGAAAGAGAAAAGCCAGCCTGCAGTCAAAAAAGGGAACCAAAGGGGAGAGGTGGGGTCCGAGCTCTTTGCGGCTCCTTGGGCCCAGATCACCCAGCCCTAAGGCCCGCTCTGCCTGCTAGCATCAAGTTGGGTCTTGAGGATTTGAGTTTAGAATGGACATTCCATCCAGGGGAAGTGCATGGAAGATGAGGAGGTGTTTATTGCAGAATTACGAGCCATCAGTATACAACAAGTGGAGGGTGATACAAAAAGCTGCAAGGGCAGAAGTATGGAGGGGCAGAATCATGCAGCGTCTTGAATGCAAAAAGTAGAAGTTAGGTCTTGAAAACATCAGACAAGTAACTTACAGGTATTAGCGGAATCATATTTGACAACAGCAGCTGCAGTGATTGTAAATGCACAAATCATAATCAGTATTTAAAAAAGAAGAAAAATTTATTACCTTTTTTTACAGCTGCCAGGTAGCACAAGACTATTAACACTATAACAGTCACTGAATGTACAATAAACATACACATTTAAATAACAGAACAGGGTCAGAATGATGCAACTAGTATGTCAGCTTCAGTGTCTCACAAAACATCCAGATTTAGTCCCAGGTGTCTTAATAGTTCTTGGAAAGAAGCAAGTAAGTTTATTTTGGAGCGTATGGAATCAGGGTCAACTTCTATGCTCAGATGCATGAGCTGGGGGCCCCAATGGAAGCCTAAGGGAGCACCCAGCGTGCACTTCTTATGGCAGACTTTAGTTCTCAATAACCAATCAAGGGTACTCCAGAATTAACCTCTAATGGGACATTATTTAGGAGACAGGTTTGGGCTGAATCCAGCAAAAGAAAAGAAATTCATGTTTTCTGCACTGCAGATCTGCACACAGCCGTGGAAACTGATTTTCATTTTTAAAAGTGGCCCTGCACTGTAGGACTATTTTTGGCTACCAAATTTTTGCTCTTTCTCCAAATCTATTTAATCATTATAATTCAATTCATTACCTTGGAATGAATATGCATGATGCTTAATTCCCAGAGAAGATTATGTTCTCTTTGTAAATACTGTATTCTCATCCATCCATTCATTTGGGACACAAAAGTGAACCACCACTTCAGTTTCTGGCTGGTTGTGCCTCTGTGAGACACAGGACAAAATCCTTGATAAACTGCATACAAATTCAAAAAGGCCATTTTCAAGGCATTCCATAACTACTGGCTAATTTTCAACTTGAAATAGCAGGTACCAGAACAAATGCCCCATTTAGTGATGTTTTCTAAACAGAGCTCAAGAAAACATTACTTTTTAAAGTCTACATTTGCAATGCTTTTTTAAAGGCTTATTCTTCAGATCAGGAAAGTGGACCTTAAAAGACTTTAAAAATGCCTGTAAACAATAACTATTTACCATGTGACATTTTCAAACCCCCCTACTTCTCATTATCTGTAGAACCACATATCTGACTTTAAATGTGTAAGACAGTGTACAGGAAAATGTATATCTTCATTTTTAGTCAGCAGATCATCTGGCAATCTGAGAAAAGCCCCTTTTGTTGAACAAGAAGCTATGAGGCAAAGTCAGGGCAGAGAGCTTTCTTCTTTTCTCCTACACAAACAACATACCAAGGGCCTGATTTTCAAAAGTGTTCAGCATTCAGAACTCCAGCAGAAATCAGTAGGAATGACCATTGCTCGGCACCTCTGCAAAGAAAGGGTCTGATCAATGAAATCAACTGAATGATGCTCATACATGTTAATGGGCTTTGGAGGAGGATCCAAGCCTTTAAAAAGTTAATGCCCAAGCATTTTGGAACAGTCAAAGCAAGATTCCAGGTACAAATTTAGTCTATATTTTGGCCAATCATTTCAAGACTACCCTAAAGCAGTGCTGAGAAGGCCAGTATTTTGAAAGGGTTTATCTCATCATGCGGAGTCATTGTTTCCACTCCATAAGAACAGATACATTATTTACCATAGCAACATATGTCATGAGACTTTGTCAGCAAGGAGTTGTCCAATTATGGTTTTAAACTGTAACTTCAGTTTAAGGCTTGGCATCATCATATTTGGCACTGCAACTCCTACACAGGTTATGTCTAGACTGCAGAGAAAAGTCAGAAAACGATACGCAAATTGCAAACCACAATTTGCTTATCTTTTTCCAAAAGAGGCTTTTCCAAAATTTGGCCCGTCCACATAGGGCCAAATTTCGGAAAAAACCTCCTCTTTCGGAACATCCCTTGTTCCTCTCACTGAGAGGAATACAGGGATGCAGAAAGAACACGTCTGCTTTTTCAGAAACTATTCCGAAAAAGCGGATGTGTTCCTTGGATGCAGCAGAGCTTTTCCGGGATACCTCCGGTATCCCGGAAAAGCTCTGCAGTCTAGACATAATCACACACCTGTAGTTCTCACGCATAAGCAGTGATCAGTGAGGACACTTGTGTGAGCAAGGGCTCTTCAGTGCAGTAGTACCCCAAAAGTGGTTCAAATATAGATTTCATCTGTTAATTATTATGTCACAAAAGGCCATTAAGCCCAAAATTTAACAACTGATCCTATTAGACTCTGACACTCTGGGGTAGCTTTTCAAGTAGTCAGTAGAAATTTAGGCATATTTAGTATTTCCCATTAACAGTTAGTGGAGTGATAGTCATATTCTCCTAAGTACCAGATTAAAATTGGTGCCCTTCACCTTGCTTTAAAACAAACATACAAACAAACAGACCCCTTAACAGGGAGCCAGGTAAGAAAAATAAACTGCTTTAAAGATACAACTTCCCTTTCTCCTGGTCCCAAACCATAACACAAGCTCTATAAAAGACCAAGTCTGCCAGATCAGGAGATCCTTTGAGATGGCTTTCATTGTCCTAGAAGAGTGATCCACTAGTGTTCTTTTTTTGTTTCCTGAGTCCAAGACTGGTCATTTTATGAAACAGTCCACAGGAATTACAGCATGTTATTAACAAGATAAATGGAAAATCAGAGCAACCGATTTTCCGTTCAACCTTCATGGGGAAAAGAAATTAAAGAAATTTTGAGGCAGCCCTAGCGGTAAGTATAGCACATCTGTAAAAAGAATGTATATGGGGAGCAGGTTAGAAAGGTTCTCTTCTGACACTGTAGGTTAAAGTGAGTCTCAAATAGCAATTGTAAGGCACAGAGTTCTGAGTGCCTTTTTACTTAAAAACTACCAAAGAAACGTTTAAAAATTCAATTTCTTTATCCTACCCTCTGTTCTCTTCTTACAACCATCATGGGGGGGGGGGTGGAGGGTCACAGCACAAAGCTGGTAGGCAGGTTTAAATATTACTGAGTCTTTTATTGGTTTACAAGGGAAGAGTTCCCTGTGAGTGCAGGGGAAACAAATTCAGTATAGGCTCAATGTTACCATCATGGGCTATTATTATTTCAATTCCAAACACTGAGGTTTCAATACTACACCTTTCTCTCTCCCCAGAACTTCTTGAGAGGGCAGCACAGACAGCATGTAAACAGTTCTGAAAGGTTGCTAAAATAATAATTTAATTGACTGCTTCTGCACAGCTTCACAGCTTCATTGTTAAATCTCTCTCTCTCTCTCTCACACACACACACACACACACCCCTCTCCCCCCCCGCACCCCCGAGTCACCAATTTACTGCTGCTCCTTCTTTCCAGGCGGTCTGCTCTTTACCTAGCCAATGTATTCCTTTTCTTCGTGGCCATTTAAAAATAAAGACACAGGGAGCAGTGCTGACATACAGCGAATACCACAGACAGTTTATATAATGTCTTTTTGTTTAACTGTAGATGGTAGAAATGTACCTGGGGCATAATCTGCCCTTAGCTATTTGGCAAGTATTTCCCCCACCTTTACAATAAATGTTGTATACCGTTAAACTTCCACAAAGGAAATATAAGGTCATCAGATATGCCGAAAAGTAAAGTTCTGGCAAGCACAGTTTCCGCTTCTTATTTTTTCCTTTTCCTTAAAGATTTGCATAAGATGGCAGCATCCCCAAAGGATTCTGAGGGTGTTTTTAGGCTCTGCTGTGATCTAAACACCCTTATAATGTATCAGCAAGAGCTCCAAGATTTTAGCTGAAGTTAAGTGAATTGAACACTTTAAAACATAACGAGCTCCAGATGTTTTGGGGGAGAGGTTGTCATTGAAGTCAGATGACACAATGGGATTTCTTCATTCATGCTCATCAGAGAAAGTTCTCGGTTTAGTGATGTGCACTTCACTGCCCCCATTCCCATTGGTGGTTGTAGTGATGATGTACTGTGTGGTTTGCTGTTGATTGGTTGTTTGTGATTCCAAGGGTTCAGAGTGTGCTGATGGCTGAGACACACCCACCTGGACTCCACTGGAGAGTGAAGAGTTCTGTTTTACATCCAGATCAGATTGACCTTCAGATATCACATAATGAGTCTGCATAGATAATAAAAGCACTGGTTACACTGATGTTTCAGAGCAGCTGAATAGTTGTCTTTCACTTACCTTATTATAATTTTTCTGTTTCAGCACTAGGAAATATTTTCTATATGCATAAAACGTTTACAGCAAGAAAATTAACACATTCAAAATTGTAAGGCACATTTGACTACACTAAAAAGGACTAATTTAACATTGGCTAAACCCAACCATATAATTAACCACTGATGCAAAAAATTAAAATAACTAATTTATTCTTCCATCAGTCTGAAACTCTCCTATTTTGCCATGCATTCTAACAGGAGCTTCATTTTCTGTATTGTATATCAGTATGCTGGATCTCCTGCGAGGGAGTATGAGAATCACGGCAGCTTCCACCGAGACCATTCACACCATTAAGTTACACAAAGAGTTTAACAATGATAGAAGTTTCTAAAACTGTTTTGAAAATTCATTCCTATGTCTAAATACTTACCTGTCTGAAGTATTATAATTAATAAATACTACTAATCTGGGTCCTGCTCTTGCAGTAATTTATGCAAGAGAATAGTTTTATTGGACTCATTTTGACAAACTAAATGGAGCTACTTGCTCAGATATAAAATCTCAGAGGGGCAGCCATGTTAGACTGTAACTGTAAAAACAATGAGCAGTATGGTGGCACCTTAGAGATTAACAAGTTTATTAGGTCATGAGCTTTCATGGGTAAAACCCACTTCATAAAACCATGCATAAGAGTAAACATCTAGCACATCGTGCCATCAGACTGTAAATGCTTTGGTACACGGCTCTGTTTTTACCCATGTGTAGCAGGGTGAGCTGCCCCTTTCTCCTTAGGCCAGGGTTTGCCTCTCTCTGGGTTTGTAGCCCACTTCATAGGGATTGTGAAACTATATAAACAATTAACTATGTTTTCCCTTGAAGTAGATTACTGACACCATTCCATCAAATAGATCATTTCTTGTCTCCATGATCAAATAGATCATGTCACATTGCTCCTCAGCCTTGGCCCTCTTGAGCCCCAGCATGTTATGTAACAAATTCTGGGTTGCCAGCCTAGCTATGGATATTGCCCCATATAGTACTTGATATGAGTGTTGCAGAAGGCTTTTTACCTTTTAGGTCACAGAATTCTCTCTCTCTCTCTCTCTCTCAGTTTTTACCAGTTTTGAGGCCTGTTAGCTCCTAATTTCAGAAAATACCTTTACAAGTACCCCAGTATGACACCCCCATACTTCCTAATTTGGTGTTTTCCCTTACATTTCTTTTGGTGTTCCTTTAATGTGTTTAAGCTGAAAGTTTTATGTCTAATTCATCCTCCCAGTACAAAGACTGCTATCCTTCCGCTTACCTGGGTGACTGCTTTCACTTGCCCGGTGTTCACGGTTGTGACAGGGGTACCTACAGCGGTCTCTGCAATCACATACTGACCCTGTGGGATGGCCATCATCTGAATTTCAGATGCTAGAAGAGAGGACCAAGAACTAGTTAACCACGCTCTGAGGTTAGTATGGAAGACTATCATAAGGGTGGCCTTAGGGTCAAATGAAACTGGTGACTGTCCTTGTTCTAAAGCAGAAGGAAGGATGACTGACAACCAGCATGCAATGCAGCGTGGCTGCTTAAATCAAGATGGAAGTTACATGCAGGCACACAGTCTTTATTGAATGTATGATTAGGGTGGACTCAGCTGACACCAGTTCATACAATTTAAGTGCTGAGCTTCTGGTGAATTACAGCCTCCATCTGGGCAAAGTTTGAGCTCCTTTGGAAAGAAGAATCAGACACTTAGGGCCAGATCCTCAGGTGGTGAAAATCAGCATAGCCCTACTGACTTCAGTGGAGCGACACCAACTGATACCTTCTCAGGATCTGGCGATTAGTGTGTAGTCATCGTATCTGGTTGTTGCCATATATGAAAGTATTACTAAAGGATTGTTGCTCCAGGATTCTTGGGGCTCATCTAGACTACAGGGAACGGTCGAAAGAAGATATGCAAATTCCACGGAATGAACCTTTTCAGAATGTGTATTAGGGCTTTCCTCTGAATGTAAACGATCCATTCTTAAAGACAGAATTATTCTTGCCAAATGCACTCTCCCTGAGAAAAAGAAGCTAGCTTGCTAGAACAGACCTCTTAAAACACAAGGGTGTGAGTCCAATCTGGAAAGGGAAAAGCTCAGTAATAATAGTTTGCCTTTATATGGCCCAGTTCCTCTTCAAATGAATCTTCACCACTCTCTGTGAAGTAGGGAGGCAATACTGTTTGCATTTTACAGCTGGGAAAATGGAGGAAAAGGGGCTAAATGATTTGAATCCACTCCCAAAAACGATTAATTGTCTTTCTGACCGTCTTACATTTCTGATACTTACGGTAACTACGAAATGAGTTCCATGTGCTGGGCAGATATGTATGTTGGACTGAGGATCCTTGCTGTTGCTGGAGGGTTTGGCTGGGTGCTGGTGTGGTTGTTTGCATTTGGGAAGGGCTGAGTTCTTGTTGAGACTGCTGTGATGAGGGACTCAACGGCTGCGTGCCCACCTAGAACACCAACATGAAAATAGACACAATTATTTATCTGCCAGCATGGTAAGTAAGAGCATTTGTACTGCTGGAGGTACATTCCTCTTAGTACTAGGATAACAACACACTATTTTCTAGTCAGTAGTGCAAACCTCAATCCAGGTGGTCAATAGTTATTGTACACATGCAGCTGTCTGGTAGCTTGTGGTACAGAATCTGAATTCCCAGAGCCATTCCTAGTTGAAAACATGTCTGTATCACAACAACTCCCACAACCAGCAGTCTCATAAGAAGCCAAGCTCTGAATGAATGACCTTGGAGCCTGAATTCCTTTCTCATCCCTAGGTCTGTCTCATACCAGATCCAGGGTGGCAGGACAGTGTAAGAGAACTGGAGCTGCCGCCGCCCTTGTTGCACCTGTTCTATGGGTAACTCTAATTGGTATGTTAACAATGAAGTCCTACTGGATCACTGCTACAGTGCATTGACCTTCTATAACACCTTCCAATCCAGGCACTCAAGACTCTTTACCAGATTGAGCTTCACCACCTCTCTGTGTGGCCAGTCAGTATTATTAGACCTAGTTCAGAGACAGGTGAATGGAGGTACAGAGATGTGATTTGCCCAAAGTCACATAGCAGATTTGTGGCGGGAAGCAGGGATCAAAACCAGAAATAGTACAAGTTCTTAACCAATTAGAAAAGACTGGTAATGCAAACTTAACAGGCTCTTGGGCAAGAAGAGTTGAATTTTGAACTTTCTGATGCTTAAGAAAAGGGCTTTAATTCTTCTTTAGATCATTTCAGTGTGTAACAGAAGTAATTCACTATTGATCTCAGGCTTGACTTTGTGAACTTTTTTGCTTGCTGTCCTGCCCCGAACTGAGGCTTGGGCCGCTGAACTCTGTGCTTGCTGCCCTGCCCCGAAATGAGGCTGGGCCACTGAACTCTGTGCTTGCTGCCCCGCCCTAAACCGAGTCTTGGACCACAGAATTATTGACCTGTTTATCGCTCATGGCAGGGGCTTGGGCTCTGGACTGCTTATTGACCAGCCACCAGCCCTGAAGAGCTGAACGCCACAGCTAAGTTCCCCGAGAGACTAAGTAGGGGGTAGTGGGGCGCGGTGGCCACCCACTGATCCCAAGGGGGAGGTTCCCCTCCCCGAGCCCTGCAGGCTTACAGTGCCAGACGAGGTAGGTCCAACTTGTAGTATGTTCAGTTCTGTACACACATGAAGAGATTTGCATTTTTTAAAAGAGATTTGCATTTTTGCCCATTTAAACAAATCTAAATAAATGAAACGTCACGGGGTAGAATGAATGAGTACATAAATACGTTATCCATAACTCTCATACAGTTGTCTCTGCATTTCTAAAACACCTACCACCATTGCACATAGGCACTTTATATTTTCAAGTATGCATTGTATAGACATAGATCCTCTAATAAGTACAATAGTACAATAGATCCTCTAATTATCATTCGCCCTATTATACAGATGGGAAAACTGAGGCACAGATTGCTGGTTAATGGCACACCAGGATTAGAACTCAGGACTTCCTAATCCCATGATGAAGCCACAATACCTCTCTATGATGCATATCTTCCCATGAGCTCCCTCTGATGATGGCCAGTATTCACAGATCTATTAATGTGTTTTATCCCTTTAACCATATGTTCACCCTTGCCTTTACATCCCTTCCTTGAATCATCTGTGATAAATGGGAATGCCAGGGAACTATCAAATAATCTTAGTGTTCCAATGCTGCCACTGCTCCATGTGCGTACACTTAAGGATTTCAATGAGAGTCCTACAAACAGAGCATCGGATGCATCCAGCCATGTTAGACTTCAGCTTGAGCACAGAGAATGATTTTTACACAGAAAGTGGGGGATACCTGTGATGATGATTGAGTTGTTGGGGCTGGCTCTGTGACCTGGATATGCTGCACCTGTATGGCATGCTGGGTGTACGTCTGGGGATCATGAAGCTGTCCGACATCCACCGTGGAATGCTGGGACTGGTGAGGTGAGGTAGCCTGGGAAAATCAAACCAGAGCTGTAAATTGTGTACTCTCTGGGGCAGGGACTGTGTCCACCTTTGTGTTTGCCATAGTGCTTAGAGCAATGGGGTCATGATCCTGATGGGGACCTCTGCGCATTATCACACCACACATATTAAACAATAAACATCAATTGGAAAATTATAATTTGCCTGCATTACAACAGGGGATATTACTAACTGGTAAACAGGGCTAAAAAATTATTTTGTAATGGAAGATAAATGAGAAATGTAGTGGTGTGAAAAGACAATTCTCCAATTATTAAATTAACTGATTTAATGGTCCCAATTATCACAGCATCTGAATGCCTCACAAATCTATTCACACAACGCTCAGGTGAGGTAGGGAAGTACATTTTACAGATGGGGATCCCTGGCACAGAGAGACGAAGAGAAACCTACACTACGAAATTAAATCGACCTACATTAGGTTGATGTATTGCCACCACAGTAATTAAATTGCTTTTGCATGTCTACACTACACTCATTATGTCAGCGGTGCACATCATCACTAGCAGCATCTGCACCAATTGAACTGGCACAGCAGGTTTTCATGGGATGGCTTCTGAAAGGCGGCACTGGTCAATGTAAGCAATGCATTGTCTACACTGACACTGCATCAATCTAACTATATCAACTTACATGCTGTGTCTCTCACGGAAGTGAGGTTATTAAGTCGGTGCAGTGGGCAAGTTACGTTGGTGGGAGTGACATAATTGCAGACGCTTACAGAGGTAGGTTGACACAAGCTACTTTACATTGACCCACTCTGAAGTGTCGAATTGGGCTATTGATCTGTCCAAAATTACACTGAAACCTGTGATAAATCAGAGACTTAAACTTTCAAGTCCAAGGCTAGTGCCCTAACCACTAGACCATCCTTCCTCTCTGTAAAAGTATGTGTTCATATATTCCAGAACTGCATATACATGCTCTGACTGGATATAGATCTATAGTAGGGGAAAGAAAAGTGAAATTTCCAGTGCCTTACTTATTAAAGACTCATAAGGTCCCTGCCTTCTACTTAATTATAGTAATTTAATTAGAGACATCACATCTTGTTAAAACCTATGCAAAGCTGCAGGCATCAGAATTTCTGTAGCTGAATCATTAAAACTTCATCAGTTCATGTCAAATAGTGCTATTATTTAAACCATTGTTAACAAGAGGTGTAGTTCAAAACGAACAACAAATGGACACCAAATAGCTCCCCATTTCAGGCTTAAATATAAGCTGTGTGCCAGGTACTTTCAGATCCACCCAAGCAATCAGAGGTTGAAGGGTTTAAAGGAGCTGCTCTAATGACTACGGAAGCTATTTGAAATCCATTTCCCTAGCTTCATTAATCCAGTTATGCTCTTTATTTATATTTAAGGGGGTTACTGAATGTCACAGAGGACGAATACCGTAAGAGTTAATACAAAAGGAAAGCAAACACTTTCCAAATTTTCAGATTTGGGCTCCAGCTCTCAAAGGAAAAAAGAAGTTCGAATTGCTCCTCCCTACCGCAGAAGTGGGTCAGCCATTGGCCCATTTTGTAAACTCCTGAGGGGGAGTCCCACAAGCAGCACCAGCTATTTAGCATGCAAATCAGTCTCCAGTGACATTTAGCTCTAACTTTTTGCGACTGCAACATTTTTTTTCACGTCTTCAAAACTGTGGTGTCTCTCAAGCTTGGGGAGAGATATAAGATACATCCTCACTAGATCACCTACCTGGGCCACTTGCACAACCTGCAGCTGTATGTGCTGGGGTTGCTGCAGGCCAGCTGTGGGTTGTGACACAGGGATGTACTGGATTCGTTGATAATCTCCCTGTGGGGTTCGATAGTCTGTCGTCAGGGTCTGGGACAGTTCTGTCATTGCTTGCGTCAACAGATCTGTTGTCTGAGGGAGAAAGGCAGATCAAGCATCATGCAGCGTTATCTCTTGGGCTGAACACTTTGCATGTTTGTACTTAACCTGATCTAAACCACTGAAGCCTAGTTAATAATTTACAAGACCTTACTGAGTATGGAGCTCTGCTTCATAAGATTCTGTCAGCTATCAGGACCAGTGGGAGTACTCTGTCCTGAATCGTGGGGGACCCATATTTTCACACTCACTCTCTTCCCTTACCACTGGCAAGAAGGACAAGGTATTGATATGGGAAGGAACTGTATTGTCTCCCAGGCTGAGTTACTCTCCTATTATTTCGTGCAGTGGTGCTCAGCTTTTAACTGCTGGTGGACCACCTTACCAAAGAACGACATTTCAGACAACCACAAAATAATCACATCTTGTAATGGTGAGTAAATGTGCGATAACAATTCATAGATACATAGAGTCTAAGGCCAGAAGGGACAATTATCATCATCCAGTCTGAAATCCTATCTAATACAGGCCAGAAACCTGCCAGAATTATTCTTAGAGCAGTTCTCATAGAAAAACTTCCGGAGTTGATCTAAAAATTGCCCTTGATAAAGAATCTACCATGGCCCTTGGTAAGTTGCTCAAATGGCTAATTATGCTCACTGTTAAAAATGTATGCTTTATTTCATGTCTGAATTTGTCTAACTTCAGCCTCTAGCCATTGGACTGTATTATTCCGTTCCCTGCTAGACTGAACAGCCTGTTATTAACATTTTGTTCCCCACACAGCTACTTACAGACTGTGATCAAGTCACCTAAACCTTCTCTTTATTCAGCTAAATCAGGGATCTCAAACTCCCGGCCTGCGCAAGCCATCTATTTACAATAAAGCCTGGGAGTCTTCCTCTAACCCTGCACATTCCTGCCACCACCCTCCATGGGATATGGCCTCAGGGATTACTTGGGGGGGGGGGAGGGGACTGGTGCAGGGCAACAGCAACAGTGGGACCCCTAAGTCCTCCCCACAGTGGTGAGAGCTGTGGGGAAATGGAGTGCACTCGGCACGTGCATGCACATATTATTTGTTTGCACCCAGTTTACCAAGCATTGACCTATTCTCTTCATTATCAACCACTGACTCAATTTTAGTGTCTCTAATGAAGTATGTGTGATGGACACCCCCCATGCTTTATGAAAAATGGACTCATGGACATAAATATACATAACTCAAAGTGCTTTGAGCAAATTATTTCATGTAACCTATCAACCTTCATGTCATAATCCACTGGGTCTGTTTATCTTATTTTGGTGTATGTATCACTCTTGTGTATTAAATTAGACATGTGGAGTAGGGAATACTTTATGATTTTTGAATGTGTAAATGGAAAGCCATCAAGGGTAATTCTACTGCTGGGAGACCTCAATGTCTGGGCAATCATATGCAGATGGTCTTTTGTCCTTAAGTCTTAGCAGTGGTTAGCAGGGAGAGGCCAGGGGACTCCCTCTACCACAGCTACTCAACACTGGCTATGGGCCACATGTGGCCCGCGGCCTGTTTGCGGCTCAAGGTGTGGTTTGGGTTTATGCAGGGCTCAACAGGTGGCCCACAGGTGGGATCCTTTGAACATGACCTCCACTGGGAACCCACTCCACTATGGTGAGGCGTCTCCCAGGTGGGGTGAGCACTGAAAGACGCAAGCAGATGGGCTGGCTGGAACAGATGGGTACAGGGTGTCAGCGTTTCTAGCCCCCAGAGAGGAGGTGCCAGGAGCACTGTGTGAAAGAAGCTATTTGCATATATATTTGCATGTCTATGCAACCACACTTAAGTTGCGGCCCTTAGCAGGTGCTGTGAGAATCATTGTGGCCCCCGGGGCTTCCAAAGTTGAGTAGCCCTACCCTATACAATAAGGGAATTCTTTAAAAAGAATAGGAAGGTAGGAGTCTTTTGTCTTTGGCTGGCTGGACACACCCGAGGAGGGTGAACCAGAGGCCCCAGGGGGAAGGGAGATGACCCTGGTTTGGAAGGCAGATGGAATAGAATCAGTTTTTTTAGGGTGAGTTTATAATAAGTTTGTGCTGAGGATTTAGTGTTAGAATTAGCGAAGCATTTTTTGGAGCTTCAGGGGGTAGCCGAGTTAGTCTGTTACAGAAAAAAAACAATAAATGGTCCAGTAGCACTTTATAGACTAATGAAACATGTAGATGGTATCATGAGCTTTCGTGGGCACAGCCCACTTCTTCAGATGACCAGAGTTATGAGTTGGGGATATGAATTTGTGGATGAACTGGGATTCCAGGGCTTCTCTGAATTCAATTTACATGCCAATGGACTCAATCGTGATATGGGCTGGTGGGGACTCTACCTACTTAATAACCACTGAAGGTGCTAACAGCTCCCTGAGTGGTATCCTTCCTGTTTTAGTAATCTATCTATTGACTTTGATTTTTATCTGCTTAGGTTTAAGTACCCATTCTCCAGATACTTAATGATGCGCTGTCTCTCATCCCCCTCCCTTTTTCTTTCTCTCCCCCCTCCCCTTCCCCTCCTATTTATTTCGAGTTTTCATATCCCCAACTCATAACTCCAGTCATCTGAAGAAGTGGGCTGTGCCCACGAAAGCTCATGATACCACCATCTACATGTTTCCTTAGTCTATAAAGTGCTACCAGAC
Source organism: Pelochelys cantorii (assembly GCA_032595735.1). NCBI lineage: Eukaryota > Metazoa > Chordata > Testudines > Trionychidae > Pelochelys > Pelochelys cantorii. The sequence goes on along the minus strand of CM064352.1, from coordinate 13,682,900 downwards.
CATTTGTTGTTTTTTTAAGCATTTTTTGTTACTTTTCACTTGTAATCTATTTTGCTCTGCCTGTTCTCACTTATTACCACATAAATCCTACTACTTGTACCTAATAAAATCACTTTTACTTATTATCAAGCCCAGTGTAAACAATTATTTACAAGCAATTGGTGTGCACATGCCCCCTTTCATTGTTAAAGAGGGCTTACCTAACTAATTCTTTGGGGTTTGATCCCATTTGGGAAGTGGTACCCCAGGAAGCTGGGCCCTACGATGCACTCTCCTTGGACCTGAAGAGATTCAGTGTCTGCATTGCTTCTCGGTGCAGTCTGTGATTCTCAGCTCTGTGCCTTGGCTGGGGGAGACCAGGGAGCTGGCTGGGGGGAGACCAGGGAGCTGGCCCAGCAGGACAGGGCGGTGAGAAACCCCAGAAAGCAGGAAGACAAGTGTCAGTGGCCTTGTCAGCACCCCAGGAATCATCCCTAAGGGGTCTCCTGTGATCTCACCCCGTCATAGTATGCAGATGACAATTTTATGTTGTCTTTCAAGTAATTGATAAAGATGTTAAATAGCGTAGGGCCAAGAATGATCCCTGTGGGACACCACTGGAAACAGACATAACTGATGACAATTCTCCATTTACACATTTTGAGACCTATCAGCCAGTTTTTAATCTATGTAATGTGTCCAAATAGTTCTGCTATTTTGTACAGCTGTAATGTCACAAGATGGTCACTACCTCTCTACTCCTTTTCCACTTTTGGTTTCTGGGAGTAAAGGCCCATCTCCCTTCTCTCTTCCCTACCTGATTTAATCCTTGCCTTGCAATAGGCTGAGGACCCAAACATTTTATTCTTCCCTCTGCATGGGAGGGAAGCAGAGGAATTCAGTAGCTTTGAAACACTCGTCAATATTCCTCATGCTGCCTGGCACTGTGGAGAGTGCCTCTGTGACTGGCTTCATGCCCATCCTGTGCTATATCAAATAATGCTGACCAGGTATGCAAAACCAAAAAGCCTCCTGCTTCTGCTGAAGCTCAACACTGACTCTCGCTGGTTCCAAACAGGACCTATTTTTGGTGATCCTCAGCACTACGTTTAATTCAGCCTTACCCTCTCTCAGCCATGAACAGAGAAACCCCACATGTCAACATCATATTCTTACTATCTTCATTCACTAGCCAAAATAGACCTGTGGATTTGCAGCTGGGAAATGTAACCTTTCATCTTTGGAACATACTGAAACACTTCCTGTTGGTATAACTCAGGGGTGAGGAACCTAAATCCTGGGGGCCAGATGTGGTCTCTGGCTTGCCTGGATCTGGCCCTTGAGGCTCAGGGCTCCCCCTCAGCATTGGGGAGCCCATGCTGGCATACTAGTCACATTGCTGCTGTTCCCCAGTGGGGCTGGAGCACACAAAACATACTAGCCTGGGCCCACCTAGGCTCTGGTGTGCAAGGAGAATGTAGGGAGTGTCTTCTCTCTTTCTCAGTTGGGGGCCATCTCAGTGAGGATTTTGTTGTTGTTGTTTTTTGTTTGTTTCACTTTTGTGTGGCCCCTAACTGATTCTTCTGTGTATCATTGGCCCCTGACCCAAAAAAGGTTCTCCACCCCTGATATAACTGAGCTGAATGGTAAGTGTCATCCTTATGATCTACAGGACTGCCAAGCAAGAGAGGGTCATAAGCAGCCAGAGATGAGTTTATTCCCACTCTGTTCCCACTGCTGAAGAAGCACATAAGGCTGCTACATGAATTACAAATCTTGCCTGGGATTCATATTCCTCCAAAGAGAAGGGAGCTAAGTGGCTGTTTGTTTTTTTTATTTTGCTTGTACCAGCCCTGTCAACAAGAAAATGATTTCTACAATAGTATTTTAAGGCAACACAAAAATAAAGAGGAAGTTCTGCTCATTGTGATTGTAGCATTTTTGTTCCTGTATAGCAGCAAATGCACAGACAAAAAGATGTATCTACAAAGTCCTATTCCAGCATGTGAGCACTTCAAGTGGGCATATAAATGCACAATTTACACATCTTAGTGCACATTTAGGGTACATCTAAAAAGCAACATTATTTCGAAATAATTAGTGTTATTTTGAAATTACTTAGCCTGCATTTACACAGCAGACAATTATGTTGAAATACTGTCAAGCTGGAGGACTTCTTACTCTAACTCCTGTCACCCTCACTGTACAAGGAGTAGGGGAAGTTGGAGGAAGAGTGCGCTATTTCAAAATAACTGCTATGTAGATGCTCCCGATTTTGAAATAAGCTATTTCAAATAAGATACGCAATTGACATAGCTCAATTTGCGTAGCTTATTTTGAGTTAAACCCTGCTGTGTAGATGCACCTTTAAATGCCCAAATACCAGAATGTGACATTATAATGAAACTGAAAAATGCTCTTTGGTCTGAGGTTATACAGCATTCAATACAAGGGACCATCTTGTTTGGTATTCTTAGGTGTTATCATAACAGAATGAATAATTTAAAGTAAATCAATTGTATCAATGAGCTCTGAAATATTCTTTAAAGCAGCAGAAATTCTGTCCTTCCAAGAGCCTGATCTGTGTTTCCAGGTTGAATAATCATTTCTCCAAACATGTTCCAGTTACCCTATCTACCTGACAGAAGCAGTCCTGCTCTGTGCCACTAATTTACTAAACATGAAGAAACAATTAACACTTGGATAATCTGATGAATCAAGCCAGAAGCATCAGGGTCACTGACTGTGTTTGTACAGTGCCTAATACAATACAGTCCTGGTCTCTGACTATGGCCTCTAACTCTATGATAATATAAATAATAACAGTAATAATGGATGAGTTTGCTCTCTCTCAAGCACATTATAGTCACTGTTACTTACTGTTTCCCTGAACAGTCTTGAAAAAAAGTTTAAAGTGTGGATGCCCATTTTTTAAAATGCTGCAGGAGAGTGGTCCTTTTCCAGTCAGCACCAAAAAGGAAACACAAGAACAATTTTCTGGTCTCTGCCATTTGCACCTTTGACAGCTGGAAGTGTTGTGGTGGAGGGGAGCTTATCTCTCTCAAAAACAGCCCACCCAAATGATTAAGGCATGACACTAACTAGCTCAAACAAGATGGACAATGAGATTTTTTTTCCAAGTGCTAAAATGATTTAGGAGCCCAAGCCCCATTCACTTTTCATTGGAACTTGTGTTCCTAAACCACTTAGGTGCTTTTGAAAATACCAGCTGGACAGAAACAGGAGAGGGTGGTATAAGGCTAGTTGGCATATCTTCAGATCTTCAAAACAGAGAAAAACAGAATCTCTAGGGGAATGAAAGTAAAGTGCACAGATTCATCTATAGAAGTGACCTATGAGAATGTCTCGACATAAGCCTTGTAATACCAAAGTGATGGGAGCCAAGCAAATGTTAATAATCATTATAATACAGGATACCTGACTGTTTCACTTAGGCGGACTGATTTACCATTCTTTGCATTCTTACCACAACGGTCTCTCCAGTAGCGCTGTCCGTAGTTAAAACTGCAGGGGTGGAACTGATGACGGTTGCTGCCAAGGGCGTGTGTATCGTGTTGGGCAGCTGAGCAAACTCAGGGTGCTTCTTGCGAATGTGTTGTACCATCTTGGTCTGTGGAGGGGTGCAGAGAATAGGGTTACAGATATGGCCACCGTGAAAAGATCAGTTCCTTTCAGCTCTTTGCTTAGCCTGAATGGTAAGCAATAAACCTCAGACCATGCGACACTCAGGTCACCAGTGAGATAACACAAAGACCAGGGTGTTCATATTAATTAGACCTGCCTCATGCTGAGCTTTTGCCTTTTAAACTTCATGGCCCCATAGACTAACCTTCCTGTCACTGTAAAATGTTGTGAGTACCCATTCAGAAGAAAGCAGAAAGTCTCTACTGTGTCTGACTTCTTCCTTCCTCTCTGGTAGTAAGTCAGGTCATAAAAAAACCGAGCAAAATGAACTTCAGGGCACAGGTTTGAAAAACCTATGGGCAAAATTCTCAGTAGTAGTCCTGATTTTGGATGCCTCAGAGTTTGGTTGTCCAGCTTGGGACCCCTTGTGCCTGATTTTAACAGATGCTGAGCACCTGCAACAACCATTGTCTTCAAGTGGAGCTGTGAATGCTGTGAATGGAGGCGTGACCTCTGAAAGTCACATCCAACGTGTCCCACGTGAGCATCTGAAATCTGCATCATGCAAAATGAGAGGCTACTCTGGATAATCTGGCTGCCAGTGTTTAAAAAGCAGGAAATACTGTGAGAGCTTGTACCATGTGAAGCCTGCTCCCAGAAAACCAGGAATTCATAAGGACTCAACCGTGGAAAAGGAAAAAGTCCATTCCTTTCAACTCAGGCACCCAGGAGGAGTGCAAGTATGATCTTCTTTGGCTAAGGGCTTGTCCAGATGGGGATGTTTTTCTGGAATATGGTAAGGTATGAATGTAATGTGCTAAGCTATTCTGGAATAACACCCCATGTCAACACTTTTCTTTTATACTAGCGATGTAAAAGAGTAGTCGATATAGAAGAATAGTCCAACAGCCTAGGCTTATCGGGTAGTCAAGTCAACTACTTGCATTCCCCTCCACACTGCTGCCTTTATATCAGAGGCAGTAAGGGCGTGGAGCAGGAGCCAGTGCTGGGGGGAGCTGGCTTAAAAGCTGGTTCCCCACAGCATTGTCTCCGCAGTGTGGGGGAGAGCCACTTGCTACATTTAAAAGGCAGAGGTGCAGCAGTCGGAACCCGGCAGAAATGGGGACGGAAGCAGTCCCTGCTCACGCCGGGTTCCCCGCTGCACCTCCCCGGCTTATCAACTAATCGAGTAGTCAACAGGAATTCCATTGACTAACCGATTAGCTGATTAATCAAAATTTAACATCCCTATTCTGTACTAAGAGTGTCTACATGAGAAGGTTTTCTCGAACAGTTTATTCCACAATAGCTATTCTGTTCAATGTCTTCACGTAGACAAGCCCTGACACACAGGCAGATAAAGCAGCTTCCCCAACATCACACAGCAGATCAATGACAGAGCTTGGAACTGAACCCAGGAATCCTGACAGCCAGTTCCCTAATCTAACCACTAAACACTTCCTTTTTTTGTACATTAAGTAAACTATGTGCACATTGTTAATGCTCAGTTAGCTTCAAACCAGGAGTCTGATTCATGATGACCACGCTGTCCCCCGATGGACAGACTGCAAGTTCTGTGATGGAACACCACCACTGGGGAGGGACTCTGCTCTTAGGCAAGGAGGCATGCACAGTACCTTGCTACTGTACTGCTTGGAACAGTGAGGACAACAGACTGGTGGAGTAGCTATTGTGCCTGTAAGCTGGGTGTGAGTACTCAGCATGGGATCTGGCTCTCCAGGTCCTGCTGGGCGCAGTTTCCGGATACTTGGAGGTAGCTCTGCACCGGGATGGTTCTTCAGGATATGGGCTTTGCGCTTGCTGGCACTCTTGTATACCTGTGAGGTAAAAAATGTGAATGACAGCAGAATAACACCAATGGCAGTGCCCAAAACAGATAGTGTTTGCATGTCTCCATCCACAAAGTTCATGTGCCTCTTTTAACAGGTATTTGGACAACAGTTTTATAGGATATTTGTTTCTTTCTCTCTCTCTTCCTGCCCCATGCATATCACTTTACCAGCCAGTGAATTAACTATTTCCAGGAATGTACTAACTATTTGACACCGCACAGAAACCCAAGCTACTTAGGTCAGGAATTGAGGAGGAAAGCCCTATTAAATTGACACTCTGAGGGGAAATGTCATCAGAGACAGAATGTAATCTCCCAGACTGGAATTTGCCTGGGCTAGAAGCATTAACATCCCAACTGCTCAAGCATCAATGGATAACTACAAGGGATCAACAAGTCTGTTTTAAGTCTACTTTCTTTAGACACATCATAGGAGCTACACTTAGAGAAATAAAACAAAGTAATCTTGTATAATAAAACAAAAAAGAAGCAAGCTAAGCAAAATTCAAGAAGCATTCAGCAAGGAGTGGGATGTTCTTCTAAACCACAGGTAGGAGGCATCAGTGAACCACATCATGTAGGCAAGAAAAGTTGGTGCAGCCTTTCCAAAGTAAATAAAAGTCCATATCAGAAACAGAGGTCAAGCAGTAGATCACTCTCAGAAAAAGCAGCATCCACCAAAGGCAAAGGAAAAGAGGTTGTAGGCTATACAGAACAATGGAAATCACTGGGACGTGGCTAAGAAATGGACAGGTCATTATGGTCTTGTCTGAACTAACCTCCTTCCCCCTCAACCATCTAACCTACACAACTTTAGCTATGCAACTGGCGTAGCTGAAGTTGATGTACTTACCTATCAACTGACTACTCTTCTCATCCTGGTGGAGTACTGCAGTCGATGGAAGAGCGCTCGGAGAGTGATTTATTGCGTCTAAGTAGACATGATAAATCAACTGCCAGTGGAGCAACTGCTGCTGCATCGATCCACTGCACATGAAAACAAGCCCAATAAAATGGCTTCGGTCCAGATCCTTCAAGGCGAATGGGTGCATAATTCCCTTTGAGGATCTGGGCCTCAGAGCCTGCCTTTTACAAGTGCTGAGCACCCACATCTCCAGCAGAAGTCAAAAGAAGCAGTGGATGCTCAGCACATCTGAAATCCAGACCTTTAGTCACGTGGGCTCCAACAGTGCAAGGAGCTTGTGATGTGTGAAACAAGCTGAGCCTATGGAAGCTACAAAATGTGCAACCCCCCTAATGCAGAGATAAGACACTGAGTCCTCAGAACAGGATCCAAACCAAAGCGGAGAAAAGCAGAATTAAAATGTTCAGTTTGCATTTAGTTGCCTTAGCTTCTTAATTTCTGCATGGAAAGAGCTGGTATGAATGCAGGTAGCCAGCTCAGATAGGTATTGTCTCAAGAAAATTACAAATCCTGCCACATGTTTATAAACACATATTGGTTACAGGAAGGTACAGGGCTGTGCTTTAATTGATGACTTTCTTACATACCTTATCACAGTACTGACAGAAGTAATCTCTGTTGGGTTTGATGATGGGCAGTGTTAGCTCTGGCACTTCCTCTATTTTCATGTCTGGATGTCTCTTTGATAAATGATTCACCTAAGAGAAAGAAGCAAATCAGAATAAGAGACTGTTACAGCTTGAAGCTAAATGATGGAACCTTCCCTTGGTTATGAGGGTATGGATTCCCCAGTGCAGTGTCCCTGCACAAAAATGCAATGTTGCTACCTCGCAGCACCAGGTCCATCTGATGGCACTGGAGGTTAATGTCCATTTGTGGTCAGTTGCTGAAGGTTAACTTAGTCACTCTGCATCCCATTTCCAATTTCCTTGGCTGAAAGACCTGCTGGGAGCAAGGTGTTATCACCAGAAATCCTGCCTCCTGCCCCCAGCTATGTAACTCTTTATTAATAGACTTCATAACCAACCTGAGCCCCTGTGGTGTGCAATACAGATGTGTTTGCACAAGCTTTCCCTCCGTGGCAAAGGCTGGTGAGGTCTCTCACAGAAAGGAAAAAAAAGGAGAAAAGAGAGAGAAATAAGAGCAGGGACGGAAGAACAAAACAAACTTTCTGGTAAATAATTAAGAAACATCTGGAAACTGAGTGGTGGATCCTCCCTGTCCTGTCTGGACTATGCAATTGTGTTACTCATCTCAGACTTGGTGCCCAGACAGCACTGTGTATTGTAAATCACAATGCTTATTTTCCATGGGCACAGGCAAAAAAGAGGACCCACTGTAAGAACTGCAGTTCCTTTTCAGAATACCTCTGGTCTAATGACCTGAAGTATGCAGGCATTTCTTTATATTCACTAAAGCTCAATACAAGAACTATCTTAAGTCGTAAAAATCAACAAAAGTTCATCAGCAGAAATCTCAAGAAAATCTAGGGCATCAGGACACTAACCAGCATGCCTCTCCTCCGGAAGCCCATCATGCACAGTCGGCACTTGAACATGAAGCTCTCGTAGTCAGTTGAAGCTATCCGAGGCTTGAAGGTTTTGGAGCGGCTGATTCGATCAGCTTTCTTAGCCTCTCTTTCTGGATTATGCATCCTTTGCATGTGCTCCCGGAGCTTGTCTTTCCTCTATTTAAGGCAAGAGTCAGAGAGGAAGAAAAATCAACATTATAGCATTTGTTTGTTAAAAGAGTGGCCAAAACGCATACCTGAGAGAGGTCTGTCTTAGAACTGTCATCTCTAGCGTGGAGCAGACTGCCAAGATTGGATGGAGCATGGCATGTTCTTCTGCTTCTGTGGGCTGCACTTCATTATTACAGAAGCTGACTGGAGAACTGGATCAGTAAGAAGCTACAGAATCTTTCATTTCTAGGTTTATGACTGGCAGGCACTGAAAGCTGTTACTTGGCTAATTCAATGGCCTTTGTGAGATGAGCTGGTGGGTCTCAGTCTAATTCCAGTGGCAAAGGGTTCCCATGACTACAAGTTGGCTCAAAATGTAACCCTTGATGGCAGAGCCCAATTGCTGACTCAGTTGTAAAGACCCAGCCTTCCCCACTCTAGTAATAGTCCCTCTAAGGCAGAGACCTTGCACCTCCACTGGCTTTATCTGGGTAGAGATCTCACGGTGCTTCTTATAAACACATGCAAAATAAGGGAAAAATACAGATGGCAGCTCTGTGCAATGCAAAGATGCACATATATCCATTTTTAGTTATCTCCCTGTCTTCAGTGTTGCTGTACATTTGTTCCACCCAACACTTTCCATTTAAGTACCTTTGACCTGCACTTTGCATTATGGTAACAATAGCTTCTAGGGCTGATGTTATCCATACTGTGAAAATCTTTATAATAATAGCAATGTACTAATACATTGCACGTTTACACCCCGTCATTAAGTTACCCTGACGTATCATAGGTTCTATATTATTACACCTATTTTACAGATGGGGAAATTGAGGCCCCAAAATATTAAAATAACCTGCCAAAAGCCACACAGTAAGCCAAGATCACAGCTTGCAATGGAAACCTGGAGTCCCTCCCAATTCCTGGGCACAGCCCATTATACAATACAGCCACCCATAAACAGAGTGTTTCTGTCATTTTTCCTCTAAAATAACCTTTTCTCTAGGCAGCACGAATGCCATTGTTTTATTTGTCCTTCTAGTTTGATACTATGAACATGTTTTGCTACTCTTCTTAACTTTTCAGAAGCTGAGTCATCTTAATATTTTCATGCAGTGGGAACCAAACTCAGAACATTATTGTAGTTTGTATATTACCTGAAATCTGACAAGTGTTTATTAGACTTTTGCTCTCACTTTCATACTGTCCCTTTAAAAAGCTCTACAGCAGTTTAATTCCGTCTATTCTGTACTTAGAGTTGTAATTTTAGGATGAGATATCCATAGCCTCTCATTATAACTTATTTTTCCTGGTTTGCAGGAGATATTTGTTCATTGCTATCAGTAAAAAAGATTTCCTAAACCAAGTCATTGGGGGCACTTTGCATGGATCGGTGCATGCAATTAGCATGCAAGCCTACTAAGCCTACAGGTGCTGGCTGCTTCTGTTTCTGGGAGGACAATCTTGCTGACAAAGAAGGGAGAAAATGCTGATCTGGTATTGCTCTCGGAACACCACAGCTCATTAGATATGTTACCTTGAACTGCTTGCCACAGGTGGAGCACAGGAAGTCCTTGCGGTCTGAGTGTCTCAGCATGTGGAGCCGCAGCTTATCAGGACGGCAGAAAGCCTTGTCACATTCCGTACACTGGTAAATCTTTTCCGAATGGAAGCTACGCACATGCTTCTTCACCTGGCAGTGAAGACCACAGAGAAAACTCAGAGCACTCAGGATATGATCACAGAACCATCGCAGCTGCTCTAGGCAACTCTAGGGGGAGACTTGGTTACTACTGAAGCTCTTTTCTTTGGATAGAATCCATCAGCACAAGAAACCTTGCATAACAGTTTCCAAGAGAACATTAACAAAGCAGTTCTCTTGTGGTGATTTGGAATCCTATTCTTGTGCACATCTGGGAGATGAGCCAAAAGAGTTTTTTAGAGTTCTCTAGTCTGTTCTAGAGAAACCTCAATTCTTGCATGAGAGCAGTTAACCAGAATACTCAGGGTGCTGATAATAGCTTAACAGATGACAACAGCATAATGAATGAATCTTCATATCTTTGTTACACATCTGTGTGGACATTTTGATCTCCCTAGGAATTGTTCTTGACATCACCTGCAATTGCATGATTGGGTATTTTAAAGACAATTAAAAAAGGATGGCTGATGTAGTGGCAATGGTTTTATTAAACCAGCATCTTCAAGTTACATAGCTGATACTCATTCCCTCTGTTTCTTTGAAGGAAAGCCAAGAACACATTCTTTTGATCAGAAAGAATTGGGTGGCAGTCACAGTATGGATGGGACGTAGGGAACAATTCATTTTGAACACCTTCCTGTGTGGCTTCCTTTGCATGTTTTAGGAATGTCCTTTGCCTCATCAGGTGCACAGCAAGTTGTTTAATAAAACAGCTAATAAGGCTCGGAATTCCACATCCCAGCACTGAAGAGAACAGGACCTCTGATGCAATCCTTGTTTTCCTCCTGCACCACTGGAGCTACTTGGTAACTATATCTGCTCCACAATAATTACTCCAGGAAGTAGATCATGATTTCTGATGCTTAATTCCCAGAGTGCCTGGACTTAATTGTTCATATAGCAGCATATGAAACAAAGTGGGAAGAATCTGGGAATCTTTCCCTTTCTAGATCAGCTTTGCTGGAAAATGGATGAGGGAGATGCTAGCTTGTTGCTTGTTAACTAGCTTGTTGTTTTCTTTCTGCTCCATGTTAAGGGAGGCTGGATTATTTTCGGTGGAGGGGGCTGCATTAATAATCATCTCCATCTTTTCTTCTTTGGACTTTTAGATAATGCCTATCAGTTTCTGGATTTAGCACTTGACTGGAAACTGTATTTCCATGTGTATACTCTGGTTCACAATAGTTTACTGAGATATATGGCATCTTCTTTATTTGTGTTAAGTGTAATGAATATATATAAAGCAAGTTTACATTCTTCTCACCAAACAAGAAAACAGTACTCTAAAATTTCTATAATGACTTTCATCTAGAACAGGGGCGGGCAATAATTTTTGAAGGGGGGGCCACTTCGGGAATTTCTGAAGTGGTTGCAGGCTACCTTGGAAGGGGCGGGGCCAGGAGACTTCACACACACACACTTCATACTGATTGGCCTAGGGATGGGGGAGCACGTGAAGTCTTAGAGGGAACTGCTAGCTGTTTTGAACACCTGGTGTTTCCCACTGGTGCCTTATGCCCCTGGCAGGGGCAGGAGACTTTGAATTCCCCGTCCCCAGGTCTTAATTGGCCAGGGAGCAGGGGAGCGGCAGGGCAGCTGCGGGCCAGGAGCCTTTTCAATTTCTGATGTTTAAAGGGCTCCAGCTCCAGGAGCTGTGAGTCCTTTAAATAGCAGAAATTGAAAGGGCTTGTGCCTCCTGGGCAGCTGCTATCCAGTGGCCTGATAGCTGCCCAGAAGGCATGAGCCCTTTTAATAGCAGTAATTGAAAGGGCTTGCACCTCCCTTGTGGTTCTCAGGCAATGCATTCGTGGCGGAGCTGGGAGCTGCCATGGGCCAGATCGAAGTGCTTGGCAGGCCGGATCCAGCCCACTGACAGCCTTTTGCCCAGCACTGATCTAGAAGGGCCCCACAAATTGCACAAAGAGGTTACATCACCCACCACTCAAATGCAGCTGCTTTTTGTTTGGAATGTGGGAATAAAGAGGAATATTGTACTCGACTGAATCTACAAGAGGAATTTAGGGAAGTGGAACATAGTGAAATGCTTTGGAATTACCACCCTGGAGTCAACAGCATTACTCCTGAAAAAAAGACCATAGGATTTAAATACATAAAACAGTTTAATAGGTAAGTTTAGCAGCTGGAGACAAGTATACATTCTGATGTGTACTGCATCAAGCAAGAGGGAAAAACCTGTTGTGCCATGCATCTTGAACAATCATATGCAATCAAGAATTCTGCTTCATGTTGTCCAAAAGACTGTACCAACAACACTGTGCCATGCTGGGGTATTGGCTCACTACTGACTCTGAGGGACAAGTGCCATCTACAAAAGAATGTTACCACTTCCTGCCCTGCTGTCAGTTTTCCCCTCCAAGAACTGATCCCACTCAGCTTGTAATCTGGCATACATTGGCCTGAATGGAAACAGTACTGAGAAGCATTACATGTGCCAAAGGCCTGGAAGCCACTGCTTGTGATCACCATGGCACTCACCTGGATAAAATCGGGAAAGCGCTTTTTACAGGTAGGGCAGGTGAAATAACCATCACTGATGTGGATTGCCACGTGATCTTTGAGCAGGTCCAAGCGGTCAAAAGATTCAGGACAGAAAATGCAGGAATATGTTTTCTGGTCCAAGTGGAACTTCATGTGACTTTCAAGAGCACCGCTGTTGATAAAGCCCTTATTGCAGATGTCACAGGTCAGAGGGCAGTTCCCCTCCCGCCCATGGAACCGCAAGTGTTGATCCAGCTTGTCCTTCTCCCGGAACGCCTTCCCACACTGCAGGCATTTGAAGGGACGGAAGGATTTTCGGATAAACAGATGCTGAAGAGCTGCATTCTGAAAGACACACCCAAGGAAAAACATCAGTGTTTATTATCACACACAGACTTTACAGACAAGTAATATCAAAGGCCAGTGAGCCAGGATATTGAGCAGTTAGATCTCAAAAAAACCCTTTGGGGTGGAAATATATTATCTCCATTATACAGAAGAGACTGAGGCATAGAGCAGTTACAAGATTTGCCTCATGTCACAGAGTGAGACAGTAGCAGCGCCAGGAACAAAACTCAGGAGTCCTGAGTCCCCGTCCCCTGCTCCAAACACATTTGGACATTTAATTTTTCTCTAACACAAACTCACTCTCCCCTCTCAAGGGTGGACTTGAGCATGAGATGTGCTAGACATCTACAACTAATCTCTGTATTTATATTTCTAGATTAGCCAACACATCGAGGCATCTCACAATTACTCATGTGCATTTGTCTGTTAGCAGAGCCTCTGGAAATCTGCAGCCTTTCAGTTTTTGCAACAAGAAGCATCAGAGAGCTCCTCAGCAGTGGTTTAGCCTGACATCAAAATAACAACGCTGGATGTAGATACTCAAGTGGATCTCTGTGCTAACTTAAACCATCACAGTATTAGTAAAAAAGAGGAATGGGGGGTCTCAAAGACATGAGAGCAGGGCGAGGGAGGTAGCTTCAACAGCAACATGTAATATCTTGTAAGGTTCACACACAATTCTCCCATTAAATGCATATGTGTACAGATTTGAGAGAGATGTAGACAAGTGAACACACACAGAGTATTGGAAAGCTAAGAGCGTTGGTAGAATTTTGTGGGCCAATCATAGGTATTTGATTATACCTAATCAAGCATTAATTGCCTTTTTATTTATTACAACATTTAGACATTAAACTCAAGTATACATTTTTAAATTAACTTACTATGTATTTCTTTCTTTCTTCTTTCTTTCTTTCTTTCTTTCTTTCTCCTTATAACATGCAACAACTGCTGTTTCCTTCCTTTTCCTCCTACCTTATACATTAGACCAGTGGTCTCCGACCTTTTTAAGCACAAGATCACTTTTTGAATTTAAGTGCAATCCAGGATCTACCTCAAACCCAAATGCTTTTGCCCCACCTCCTTCTCCAAAGCCCCACCCCCGCTCACTCCATCTTTCCTCCCTCCCCCATTCTTCCTCCCTTTCATCAGGCAGGGGCAGAGGGTTGGGGTGCAGTCTCTGGTCTTGGGCTAAGGCAGGGGTTCTCAAACTTTTTGATACCATGACCCCCTAAAATGCTCATTGAATTTGTGTGAGCCCCCCCACCCCTCCTGCAGTCACTGTGCTACAGGGAAGCCGCCGGCGCCGCGCTCCTCCTCCGGGGCTGACACCCCCTCCCGCAGCGTGCCCGGCACGCTATGCAGCTGTTGGAGGGGAGCGCACTTCCGGAATCCCCGGAAGTGGCGCGAAGGACCCTGGGGAAGCCGGCAGCTACGACCCCCCTGTAAGTTAGTCACGACCCTTTAAGAAACGCTGGGCTAAGGGATATGGAGTGTGAGAAGGGATCTGAGCTGAGCCTGGGGCAGAAGTTGGGCTGTAGGAGGGGGTTCAGGGTAAGGCTCTGTAAGGGAGTTTGGGTCTAGGAGCGCTCAGGGCTAGGGCAGGGGCTTGGGATGCAAGAGGGGGGCCAGGTATTCAGGATGCAGGCTCCAGCTGGACACTGCTTACCACAGGTGGCTCTTGTGTGGTCGTGCAGTGGGGTTAAGCTGGCCCTGCACCACTCTCAAAAGCAGCCAGCAAACTCCCTACATCCCAAACCCTGTTGTGACCCTCACCCCTATTCTGTGGAGATAAAATACAGGGTAGGAGAGGGGAACAGCTCCAAGGCAAAGCGCAAGAGTTGCGCAGCAGTGAGGGGTGGGGGAGGGCAGCTGAAGTGCCAGCACTTGATAGCCTCTTGGCCAAACCAGTCAAGATCACCTGTCAGAGGCTTCAAGATCTATCAGTAGATCCCGATCTACTGGTTGGTGACCACTGTATTAGACACATCCAATGAAGCCTTTCTCAGCTCCTGACCATTTTTGTGGCAGCTGTAAGAGCAATCACAGCTGGATTTGCAACCTGAGGAAATAGTTTGTTGCTCTGTGGCCCTGCATTTCAGTAGTGGTCAAAGACCTTTTATGCTGGCTAACAGTGCATATGGGAGCGGACTACACTGACAAATATGAAATCCAATATTACAGAGCAGAAGATTGAAATGGCTTGGGAACTCTGCAATTTCTCTTGTGGTGATATAGAAATTTTTACACTCCTTCAGGACAGGGATCTTCCTTTCAATGTTAACTGTTGTCTCCTTTCCACTCAGCTTCTCTGATTTTTGTTTTTTATATCCACATCCATGCTAGTCAGTGCTACAACACTGCTAGTCACTGTGCTTGAACGTGCTTGTTACTAGCATGCTTTACAATAAACAGAGTCTTAGAGAACAAAATTTCCTGGTTAAAACCATCTCCACTCTTCTTTCTTAATGAGGCGTCTTGGCTGGCATGTACTTCTACTCCTGAGTAAGTGTCAAACAGCAGATACTGATGAAGCAAGTTTCAAAGCTGCTGTCAGAATTCAAAGCACCTCAGAAGTTATTCTGGAGTACTGGGCTACAAACACATGAAGACAAGCTGAATGATTCTCTCCACTGTCTAATCAGTAAAGAGGAAACCCATCCATTCTTTCCAGTAAAAGAGAAACATAACAGCAATTGTATATAGAAAACTACAAAATGCTCATATATATATTATATATACAGATATGTGAACATAAGAACGGCCATACTGGGTCAGACCAATGGCCCACCTAGCCCAGTATCCTGTCTGCCAACAGTGGCCAATACCAGATGCCACTGGGAGGGAACACAACAGGTAATCCTCACATGATCCCTCCCCTGTCATCCATTTCTAGACAGAGGCTAGGGACACCATTCCTACCCATCCTGGCTAATAGCCATTGATGGACCTAACCTCTACGAATCTATCTATGCGCGCACACACATACACATTTCCCTTTTCCCATGTAATTTCAGACACCATCCCATGGTATATGGAAGATTTCTAGTCTCAGACAGAGGACTTGTAATGTTCAGTGACACCAGTCATTAATTTAGCTGAAGTCCAGAGTGCCACTGGAATTGGGAGTTATGCTTATAATAGGGGCATATTGTTCTATTACAGAATCAAATTTTGAGGTGTTTGGTCTCTATTTTAAGACACAACAATATCTCAAAATTCTACAGCACTTTTCATAGGTTCATAGAAATGTAGGGCTTGAAGGGATCTCAAGAAGTCTTCAAATCCAGTGGCTGGCACTGGGTCAGGACGAAGTACACCTAGACCATCCCTGATAGGTGTTTGTTCAACATGTTCTTTAAAACCTCCAGAGATGGGGATTCTGCAACCTCCCTTGGAAGCCTATTTCAGAGCTTAACTACTTGCAGTGTGTGTGCTGGTGGAGGCGGTTAGGCTGGATATTAGGGAAAACTATTTCACAAGGAGGATGGTGAAGCACTGGAATGCATTACCTAGGGAGACAGTGGAATCGTTAGAAGGTTTTAAGTCCTAGCCTGACAAAGCCCTGGCTGGGATGATTTAGTTGGGTTTGGTCCTGCTTCGAGCAGGGGGTTGAACTCGATGACCTCCTGAGATCTCTTCCAACCCCAATTTTCTTTGATGATTCTATACCCTTGTGGTTAGAAAGTTTTCCCCCAAGGTTTAACCTTAATCACCCTTGCTGCAATTGAAGCCCATTACTTCTTGTGGACATAAAGAACTGATCACAGTCTTCTTTCTAACAACTCTTAACATATTTGAAGTTTGTTAATCAGATCCTCCCCTCAGTTTTCTTTGTCCAATTCTTTTAACCTTCCCCATAGGTCAGGTTTTCTAAACCTCATATCATTTTTGTTGCTCTCCTCTGTATTCTCTCAAATTTTTTCCTTCTCTTTCCTAACATGGCATGCAGAGCTAGACACATACTCCAGGGTTGATCTCACCAACGTCAAATACAGCAGGACAATTACCTCCCATGTCTTACATATATCGCACCACAGAGTGATATTAGTCTTTTTCACAACTGAATCACATTGTTGGTTCACATACAATTTGTGATGCACTATAGATTCAGCAATGGTACCACCTAGCCAGTCATTCCCCCTTTCATCATTATACATTTCCATTTTCTTTTCTAAGTGAAGTACTTTGTACTTGTTTTTACTGAATTTCATCATCTTGTTGATTTCAGATCAATTCTCCAATTTATCAGTCATTTTTAATACTAACCCTGTCCTCCAAAGTGCTTGCAACACCTCCAAGCTTGGTATCATCTGCAAATTTTATAAAATCCTCTCCACTCCATTATCCGCAACATTAATGAAAATACTGAACAGTGCTAGACCCACAACTGACCCCTGAGGAACCCCACTAGATATACCCTCTCAGTCTGATAGCGAATGATTGATTGCAGTCTTTCAACAAGTTGTGCACCCACCTTTTAGTAATTTCATCTAGATCACATTTCCCTAGTTTGCTTATGAGCAGGTAATGTGGGACTGTGTCAAAAGCCATAATAAAATCAAGATATATCACCTCTACAGTTTCTCTCTACCCAGTAGGGCTATAGCCCTCTCAAAGAAGGAAATGAGGTTAGTTTGGAATGTGTTCTTGACAACTCCATGCATATAACCTTCTTAATCTCCAGATGCTTAGAAACTGAATATTTACTAATTTGTTCCAGTCTCTTTCCAGGTATCAAAATTATACTGTCTGGTCTGTAATCCCCTAGTCCTCTTTTCAGACAAGGATCTCCAGGCACTTTGCACTGAGAAATTTCAGCTCATGGTGTCCCCAGGAGGTGCTATTATCTCTACTTTGCAGACAGAGGAAGGTGAAGTGATTTGCCCAAAGCCACAAAGTGAGTCAGGGGCAGAAACAGAACCCAGAATTGCTGACTCACAGTGCTGATATCTGATTTGTGTCCATTAATCTTTTGTTGCAGAGACTGTCAGACAACAGAAATGGTAACACACATACGCCTGTAGGGGAACATTTTAATCTACCTGGTCATTCAGTCATGGATTTAAAAGTAGCCATTCTTCTACAAAGGAATTTCACCACCCAACTACAGAGAGAGACTGAAGAACTGGAATTAAAAGAACTAGACAGGAAGCTTTAAAATAAATTGTTGTGGTGCCTGCACTACCAAACTACTAATGTCACTGAAGACTAACATATACCACTAGAAGAGCACCAGACAGACTTGAATCAGGCTGCAGAGGGATAGTACTTTATCCACAAGATCTGCCCATTGAATACCCAGCTTAAAGTTTTGGATGATTCACTTAAATATCTTTTAAAGAATTAATTGTTATTAGTTGCCTGCACTGGATCAGTCCCTCTGAAGGGGACGAAGAGAAACTATGCCAGCACATAGTTATTGGGTGACACTCAGGTTTGTACACATTCTGTATACAAAAGAACAAGCACAAGACCATCAACAAGGTAGATTCCATCTAGTGATAGTAAGCAGAAGTTGTACAAAATGGCATGGCAGGCAATTTCATTTTGTTCTGTTAGACACAGGAAAAAAAACAAACCTACCTGCAGCTCCAACTGAGCAGGCAGCATTGGGGGAGAGAAAAATATTTATGTTATGAAATGGACCATAAAACAGAAGACTTGACTTTGGCAGTAATCAGTCTTCTGTGGGTCATTGTCAGTCAGGGCCAGATCTGGAAGTCCTAGCTCAGTCTGTACTCAAGCAAAACTCCCCCAAATGACAGCTTTGCCTCAGTAAGGACCAAGCAGGGATTTCAGGATTTGTCCTTCAGCTAATAAGTTAGACAGGGAGTTAAAAGGCAAAGATGGAAATCACAGATAATCTTTGAGATATATTGCCTTTCATCTTTCCTCAGAAGGTGTGTTTATTAAAAATTATATAATGAATCCCGTAGAGTCTCAGTGAGAATGAAATATGCATAGCAAAAGACGGCAGCTATGGGAAAATAAAGAAGTTATGGATGCAAGAATCAGATTACTGGGAAGTAAGGGACAGTGATTTATTTAAGTGCTGTCTTACGGGTCGGTACACCTGAGAATTTAATAATCTCTTACATTTCTGTTGTGCCTTTCAGCCTGCAAGATTCCACCGCACTTTACAAACTGCACCTCTGTCCTACATGCTGCTCTGCATTGAGTGCATGGCTCCACATGAAGCAACTTTCAGGATCAGGCCTATCTAAATACAGCATTTTTGAAATGCGGCCAGACAGTGACAACTGACAAACACAATGCTATGCAACACAGGGTAGAAAGCATTTATTCTGGCTAAGGGTGATGATGTAATCTCCTATGTCACAGTTGAGGGAAACTGCACCTCTATTCTCCCCCTATGCTTCAGAAGGGCACCACTGGCTCCTCTGGCTGCCACTTCTCTCAAATGGAGGCACATATCTGACTTCCATTTCCAAGCTGAAAAGTTCCCTGCCTTCAGCGTGTTATTTCCAGCAGAGATAGGCTGCTCAAGCTGGCCTACTGGTTTTCTCACTGGAAATGATTAACAATGTGATACCACAAAAGCTCCTTTTTGGCAAGCCTCTTTTCTTAAGGGAAGAGCACTATAATAGACAAATCACATTAAAAACAATAACTTACACATGTGCTAATAGGTTTACCAGAGACCACCAAGACTCTAAAATGGCCTCTGGCAGGACCACTGCTTTAACCCCACCAGGTTTTAGGTTGCTCACAGCTTCATCTCAGGACAAGCACCCAAGCTTATGGTGCCCCAGTCAGCCCAATTCTTCCAGCCCTTCCCTGAGGACAGGGACCCACCATGGGTCCTATGTGGTTGTAGGATCAGGAAGAAAGCCCTGGGCCTTCGTAAAACCAGGCCAATTATCCACCAATCATTTGTCTGTTGATCCCTAGAGAATCCAATCTGAACTAGGGATGTAAGTGACTACTTGAGTAGTAGACTACCCAATAAGTTTAGGCTTATTGGGTAGTCGAGTCACTATTTGACTACTCGCTTCCACCTCCCTTGGCTGCCTCTGATACAAAGGCAACAAGGAGGGGAAGCAGGAGCCAGTTCCTCCTAGCATCATCTTTATGGAGGCAGAGCTGCAGCGGTCCCGGAGCTGGTGCGAACCCAGTGGGCTCTTACTACATTTAAAATGCAAAGCCAGCGTGAGCCAGGAATGCTTAGTCCCGGCTCCTGCCACCCCCAGGAGCTACCCCCACTGAGGCTCTGCAGTTTAAGGCTATGTCTAGACTGCATTCCTCTCTCGAAAGAGGAATGTAAATGAAGCAGATCAAAAATACAAATGAAGTGCAGATTTACAAATCTCGTGCTTCATTTGCATAATCGCATCTGAGCATTTTTTTCGAAAAAAGGTTTTTCGAAAAAAAAACAAACAAACCCGCAGTCTAGACGGGAGTTCTTTCGAAAAAAATCCCCTTTTTCAAAAGAACCCGTACACCTCATTTTTTTCAGGAGTACGGGTTCTGTCAGAAAAGGGTTTTTTTCCCCGAAAGAACCCCGTCTAGACTGCGGGGTTTTTTTTTTTTCCCAAAAACCCTTTTTCAAAAAAGCGCTCGGACACGATTATGCAAATGAAATGTGAGATTTGTAAATCTGCCCTTCATTTGAATTTTCGATCTGCTTCATTTGCATTCCTCTTTTGAGAGAGGAATGCAGTCTAGATGAGCCCTAAATGTAGTAGGAGCCAGGCTGCCTGAGTGCCCAGCTCCTACTACATTTAAACTGCAAAGCCGGAGCTGGGGTAGCGAGTGCCCCCCACCATCGACTATTCGAGTAGTCAATGGAAAATTCCATCAACTACTCAATTAGTTAATTAACCGCTACTTAACATCCCTAGTTTGAACTAGTATATCCTAATCTTTCCACAGGGTGGCTTCAAAGGGCTGATAACTGGAGGAATTACATTTGCATCCTCCTTCTCCTCCAGCAGTTATATAACTCCATAATAACCCATACACAAATGCATCTTTCATACAATGGACCCCAAAGATATTATATAACAAGATTTAAATTCACTCACAAATGTTTATCTTAATTCCATAAGGTTTATCGAGGATATTGTCAGTCTGTCAAACCCTACTCTTACAAAAAGTGTCCCATGGACTCTTATGTCCACACAAAACAGGCAGGATCTCAGTATTTTAAGTTTTGGTGTCAAGTCTTTCATAGAGTAAAAACTCCATGAACTCTATAGAAGAAGACTGAAGGGATGTGTTGACCTTATCAGGATCGGACCCAGTGAGTCTGAGTGTTCCCAACTAGAAATTTAAACTATTAAACCATTCCCTATAACTTGTAGTCGAAGCATTGTAGCCTTCTTGGTAAGCAGATTTGTACCTTCTGAAAATATGCAGGATGGTCCTGATTTTGACAAGTGCTTTCCAAATGGAAGCCCTACATTTATATTGGCTGATGTAACACTGTTCTGACAGTTTTCAATCTTCAACATGTGATACTGCACAAGTTAAAACAATAACAAATGTCTCAAGAAAATTATTTACTTCATGGAACAGGTTCAAAAAGGAGATGTCTCTCCACATGTATACTTCTGGCAACAGGTTCTAGAACTACAAAGGCAAACCAATGCCAAAAGCTGTAAACAAGAAACCCAACAGAAGAGTGACAGATATATCTAAGTACTTCCTTCAGTGTGGACCTGATCCAACACTCATTGAAGCCGATGTAAATCTTTCCAGTCATAACCAATTGGATAGCTTTCTTTGATAGGCTAACGAGTTGTGGATAAGGCAGAAGCGGTGGACATGGTACACCTAGACTTTAGTAAGGCATTTGATATGGTCTCGCATGATATTCTTATCAATAAACTAGGCAAATACAACTTAGATGGGGCTCCTATAAGGTGGGTGCATAACTGGCTGGATAACCACTCTCAGAGATTAGTTATTAATGGTTCACAATCCTGCTGGAAAGGCATAACAAGTGGGGTTCCGCAGGGATCTGTTTTGGGACTGGTTCTGTTCAATATCTTCATCAACGATTTAGATATTGGCATAGAGAGTATGCTTATTAAGTGTGCAGATGATACGAAGCTGGGAGGGGTTGCAACTGCTTTGGAGGACAGGGTCATAATTTAAAATGATCTGGACAAACTGGAGAAATGGTCTGAGGTAAATAGGATTAATTTTAATAAGGACAAATGCAAAGTACTCCACTTAGGAAGGAACAATCAGTCTCACAAGTACAGAATGGGAAACCACTGTCTAGGGAGGAGTACTGCAGAAAGGGATCTGGGGGTCATAGTGGACCCCAAGCTAAATATGAGTCAACAGTGTGACGCTGTTGCAAAAAAAACCAAACATGATTCTGGGATGCATTAACAGGTGTGTTGTGAGCAAGACACAAGAAGTCATTCTTCTGCTCTACACTGCGCTGATTAGGCTTCAGTTGGGAGTATTGTGTCCAGTTCTGGGCACCACATTTCAAGAAAGATGTGGAGAAATTGAAGAAGGTCCAGAGAAAAGCAACAAAAATGATTAAAATTCTAGAGAAGCGGTGCGCGCCTGGGGGGTGGGGAATATCACCATTTTTTTCAAGGCTCGGCATACACACAGTGGGGGCAGGGGAAGTAGCAGGCGAGCAGGGTGGCATTTAAAAGGTCCACACTTTTTTTGTTTAATCAAAATTTTCCCGGGGGTTGCGCCGAGAAAAAGGTTGCGCACCACTGGTCTAGAGAACATGACCTGTGAAGGAAGACTGAAAGAATTGGGCTTGTTTAATTTGGAAAGGGAAAGATTGAGAGGGGTTTTCAGGTATCTAAAAGGGTGTCACAAGGAGGAGAGAGAAAAATTGTTCTCCTTGGCCTTTGAGGATAGCTCAAGAAGCAATGGGCTTAAACTGCAGCAAGGGAGATTTAGGTTGGACATTAGGAAAAACTTCCTAACTGTCAGGGTCGTGAAACATTGGAATAAGTTGCCTAGGGAGGTTGTGGAATCTCCATCTCTGGAGATATTTAAGAGCAGGTTAGATAGACATCTATCAGGGATGGTCTAGACAGTACTGGGTCCTGCCATGAGGGCAGGGGACTGGACTCGATGACCCTTTGAGGTCTCCTTCCAGTTCTAGTGTTCTGTGATTATAACAGGGGCTGAATCAAGCCCTACGTGTGCATTGTCTTCTCCTGGACACAGCCGTGCACATCTATGCGTTTATTACTATATTCTTTTCAAGAGTCTGCATCCTACAGGATGATATACACCCTAATGCAATGGTGCAAGTGTCCATTATAAGCTAGTTTATCATTTGCTGGGTATTGTAATGCATAAGTCATATTCTATAAAAGAACTGCCTATCATTTCAAAAGAATGTCTATTCATTGAACAAGGTGCCCTCAATTAAAGTTAATACACTGAGGATGCAAATGACTGATTATTGTAGAAGTTTTATTTTTTAATATTGCTCATACACCCATGGTACCTGATTATATGTTTAATTTCAGAGTGTAACAGAAGGAGACATAGTAAAACTGAGGTTTGTGCCTAATAAGGGTTTGTAATAATCATGCAAAGCCTCTTCATGATAATTATTTCTTTTACATCTTTGACTGGAATTGTTTGCTTGAAGATGAGCAGTTCTACCATAACCTCATGCTTTATTCCTTTCTTAGAAAGGTAGAAGAGGTTCTATAAATTTACTTTCATGTCTCTTACATAGCTTCTCAATAGTCAGGTCAGGGTATGTGCTAAGTTTGAATAAGAAATCCTAACTAAGAAACGGTGGTGACTTAGAGCACCCTAGGTCCAAGGTTCCAATTGGTAGCTACAAATTTTGTACCTGTTATTTAAAAATAAATGACAGTTTACACATCTGAAACCATAACTTTAGCTTCCCTTTGCTGGTTTATGACATTTCCTATTGCGTGCTGTGATGAAAAAAAGTGTAGTGAATTGCACACAAACATTGGAAGACTAAGAGCAGACAAATTGTCACGGTTAAATTTTCATGGTTAAAATCTAGTGTTGAATGATAGCATTGGTCACAGTCTAACTGCCTAGGCATGCTTTATGCAACCATCCCTCATGCAATTCTTCCAAAGCCCCTTAAGTTGAGGAACCTCTGCTTTCAAGAACCATACGTCTCTAGGGCTCTGCTAATCAAGGGTTGCCAAATGTGCCAATCTGCAAGTGAGCTGAGGGAGGAGATATGTGATACAAACATGTGACTGAGGAATAAATAACCACCACACTCATCTCACTTGTGACCCAAACTCAAGCTTCCAGGAAACAAAGGCTAATGCATGAGAAACAACCAATTCAATCTCCTCCCTGCTACCTCCAAACCAAGAGTGAGACCTTCAGACCTTTTCAAATCCAGTAATTATAATGAAACTACCTCTCTCCATATATCCAAGGCTGCAACTTGTAGGACAGAAGTTATACCATCATATGCAAATGAATCAATACACACTTGAGAACAGGTGCAATGCTATTTATTGGAAGAGCTTCAGCATCTGAAATTCAGACATCACACCACTGTCTGCTCCTACCAGCCATGTTCCCAGTGTTCTTCGGTTACAGCTGTTTGATGGCCTTACATAAACCCTCACTTACATGTCTAGTGTTTTCAACAGAGAGGAAGATCAAAAAAAAGACCACTTCACAAAACACTGACTCCCAGATGCCAATCATTTTATAAGCTTCACACTCATGCATTTTTAATGTGACTGGGCCAAATTCTACACTTAGTTAAGTCACCGTATCTGTTAAATAACACCATCAATGCTGACACATATCTGGTTCAGGATTGCCCTATAATAATCATTCATTGTCTCTTCCTTTAATCCTCTCTTTCTTTCTCTCATCCCCTAAAAATGAAGTCTCAACTTGTTTGCAGCTGTTTTCTGTTATAATCACAATTTTACACATAGAGGAGGGGAAAAAAGATTTTAGGCTGAATAAACCAATCATACAATTACATGGCTTCGAGGATTATTTGCCTAAATCATTTTCCTCCCACACATGGTGGAAAAAAACTGTTTTCTCAGCTGCCACAGAGCACAGGTTCAAAGTGTTTACTGTTGGTATGCAAAGTTCTCAGCACAGGCCTCCTGAAGGAAGGCTTCCTTCTCCAAGAAAGAATTTTATCATTAAAAAATCTTTATCATCATCATCATCGGGATGAATGGACATAATGCCTCTTTGGCAATGACTTCTAAAGCCAACTGATCTGCAAGACAGACAGATGGTGTTCTGAACAGGCCATTAGTTCATGCCCCAGCACCATGATTTGGATGGCTGTTCGGAGCACTGCTGCCTGCCAACTTGAATGGATTATGTTTCTATGAAAGAATTACTGTGTTGGAATTGAACCAGATCCAATTAGTGACCAAATCACAGTAGTATTTCACGTGACACTAACTCATGCATTAGGTTTGTCTTACTTTCTGAGCGAGGGAATTCTCTGAGCTAGAGATGCTGTGTTTGGGGTTTGAAGACAGACATCACACTGGAGCAAAAGACCAGCCATTGCCTAAGTGGCCAACCAAACCTTCCACTGGCTAAAGCAAAGTGAGAGGATGGGAGAGGGCATAAGCCACCATCATCTTCACTTACTCGAATGCGCTTTGCTCGCCTCATGTCGTCTGCGGTCATGGTACTCTGCGTAGGCATCGGGCTCTCATCATGCTGCTGCTGAAGTTGCAGTGGATGGCCTTCTGGCTGTTGATCCAGTGCTGACTGGGTCTCTGGTGGCACTGACGTCTGCTCCTGCTGTTCCAGCCCATTCAGTGTGGCTTGTCCAGCCTCATCAAACTGCCCCTTGCTGGAAAAATGCAGCAAGTCCTGAAATGGCAAATCACACAGGCAGTGATTATTTCCCTCACACAGTGAGAAAGGCTCTAATAATACTCAATTGGCAGGTGACTGGATTTTTTCATGTTTTAAAATGATCAAACTCATTACACTGGTCCATACCAGCCTTTTTCCTCTAAAACATCCCATTACTGACAGCAGTTCACCTCCACCACTGGTAGCATCATTGGGAGCAGCAGGGTTGATGGTGCTGCAAGTGGAAGCCCATGTGCTAACCACCGTGTTACCCTAGCCTGCTACTAACATAGCTAGGCCTAACAATACGTGGCCTAGCTACATTAATACCCTACCACTGCTATCACCAAGGGAGGTGAACCCGTTAGTGATGGTGGGAAGGAAAATTTTAAGAACAAATCCCTAGTGTAGTTGAAGCCTCAGGGGAATAGAAGGTCTCTCCCTCTCTCGTGCAAATTAACTGTTAAGTTAATTGGCATATTATGTTTCCACATTCAAAGTTTGCCCTAACCAGCACACTAATGGGAGTGGTGAAGCTGCGAGTAAAACACTAGGACATGCAATTATGCCCTATTTATTTTCCTATCCCACTCTCACTCTCCACCTCTCCAGGCAGCAGTAGAAACAACCAGTATGTGTAGTTTACATTTGTTTCACAGCAGAGCTGCTTTTCTGTTTATCTGAATCAGTTAAGAAGAGGGTGCCCCCTAGGGAGTCAGAAGCAGAATTCTCCAAACTGCACACTCTCCTCCAACAGATTCCAATAAATATTCTAGGACAGAAGATTCCAATAAACTACAGAAAAATAATTGATTGTTACATCAACTGCTTACAAAATAAATAAGATAAGATGAAAGACATGAAGTAGAGCGCCAAGGGCATCTAATCTCAAGCAGTGTCCTGGCAAATCACAGCTGGAGGAGGAGGAGGAGAAAAAGAAAGATGCAAGGAGGAATGATGCATCCAGTTATGAGCCCTGAATGCTCAGTTGAGTACACACTGTTAATCTGAGGATCCAGGGTTCAAATCTTGGTTTGGTTGGTAAATTCCCACAAATTGCTGAACTTGATGAGGAATTCCTGGTTGAAGTTCTGCGCAGAAGGTCAGATTAGATGAGGATGATAGCCCCTTCTGAATTTAAAATCTATGAAAAGCTGGGCAAGATAATTTGTTTAAGCAATGGATAACTCATAGCACTGAGCAGAGTTCATGTGAGACAGGAGAGCATCAGGTCTTTCTCTTTGTGCTCCACAGTGTAATGGGAACTCTCCAACTCTACCACAGAGATAGTGGCTGCAGAGTTTGAGAGCCTCCTGAATGAGATGCTCTGCTACACCACATCCATCCCTTCTCCCTAGCAATGGTGTACACAGTACTTTGCTATGGCACTCAGAGTTGACATGGAGCAGTGTTTACTTCTCTCTTTTGGACCTACTTAATGATATTCATCTGTGGCCAGACAACCATGAGCCCAGTCTGCTAGGATAACTAGCACTATGCCTAATCAGTACTCAGATGGGAGACTTAGACTCATAGACTTTTAGTCGAAAAGGGACCATTATGATTATCTAAAGCTGCCCTCCTGAAATCGCAGGTGATAGAATCTCACCTACTGGTTGAACTACTGAAGTCCTCAAACCTTGATTTAAAGACTTCAAGTTACACAGCATCCACCATTTACTCTAGTGCAGGGGTGGGCAATAATTTTTGGCCGGGGCGGGGCCTAAAATGGAAGAGGCGGAACCAGGATGCTTCCAGGCTTCCCCATCCACAAACCATGTTTAGTCTGGGAGTGGGGGAGCCCCTTTGCCCCCTCTTTCCCACTAAGCACCCATGTCCCTGGCAGGGCGGGAAGAGGCTTCACACGCTCCCCCAACCCCAGGCCAATTAGGACCAATTAGGGCTTGGGGGTGGAGGAAGCACATAGCACTTTGAAGTGCCACACACTTCTGGCAGGGCAGGAGGAGACGTCACACGCACGCTCCCCCACCCCCAAGCTCTGATTGGCCTGGGGGTGGGAGCAGCACACAAAGTTTCCTTCAAAGTGCTGCGTGCTCCTCGCAGGGTGGGGGCAGGGCAGAGGAAACTTCATGCGCACCCCTGCCTCCAAGCTCTGATTGGCCTGGGGACAGGGGAGCGTGCGAAGTCTCCTCCTGCCCTGCGAGGAGCGTGTGGCACTTTGAAGTGCTGCGTGCTCCTCACAGGACAGGGGTAGGGCGGACAAAACTTCGTGTGCTCCTCTCGCCCCCAGGCCAATCAGGGGTTGGGGGCAAGGGACAGCGTGAAGTCTCCTCCCGCCGTGCCAGGAGCATGTACTTCAAAGTGCTACGTGCGCCTGGCAGGGCGGAGGAAACTTCGTGTGCTTCCCCTGCCCCCAGGCCCTAACTGGCCTGGGGGTAGGGGAGCAACAGGGCCTCCGCAGGCCGTATCAACCCGCTTGGTGGGCTAGATCCAGCCTGCAGAGGCCCTTTTGCCAAGCCCTGCTCTAGTGCAAAGCAGAAAGTGTCCCATGCCCCATGCTGCAGAGGAAAGAAAAAAGCCTCCAGTCTGACATAGGTAGAAATTCCTTCCTGACCCCAAATACTATGATCAGTTAGACCAGGGGTCTCCTTTTTAAGCACAAGATCACTTTTTGAATTTAAATGCAATCCAGGATCTACCTCAGACCCAAACACCCTTGCCCCGCTTCTTTCATGTCTCTTTTCTGAGGCTACCTGCCTCTGTTCGCTCCGTCCTCCCTTCCTCCCCCATCCTCTGTCTTTTTGACCAGGCAGGGGCAGAGGGTTGGGGCACAGGATCTGTCCTTGGGCTAAAGGATTTGGAGTGGTAGCGGGAATCTGAGCTAAGCCTAGGGCAGGGAATTGGAGTGCAGGAGAGGGTTCAGAGTGCAGGCTCTGGGAAGGAGTTTGGGTCCAGGGCCATCGGAGGGGTACCTGACTGAGGCAGGGATTCGGAGCTGGCTCCAGGTGGGCACTGCTTACCTCAGGTGGCTCGTGGGTGGTGGTGCAGTGGGGCTAAGGCAGGCCCACCCCTACCCTGGCCCTGCCCCACTCTCCAAAGCAGCCAGCAAACTCCCTCTATCCCAAGCCCTGTTGTCCCCCCATCCGTTCTGTGGAGACAGAATACAGGGTGGGAGGGGGGCACCTGACATCAGTGCCCCCTACAGACTCCCTTCTTTGCTTTGCACAAAAAGCAGGAGGCTCTGGGGGGAGAGGCAGCTCCAAGGCAAAGGGCGGGAGATGCGCAGCAGTGGAGAGAGGGGGCAGGTGCCATGCTGCGCTTGATAGCCTCTTGGCCAAACCAGTCAAGATCACCTGACAGAGGCTCCAAGATCTACCAGTAGATCCTGATCTACTGGTTGGTGACCAATGAGTTAGACCCTGTGCATATGGGCAAGATTCACCAGACACCTGGGAAAGAATTCTCTGTAGTGTATCAGAGCCCTCCTTATCTAGTGTCCCATGTCCAGCTGTTGGAGATACAGCAGAACCCTGTTGATCTGATCTAACTGGGATCAGGGCCAGGTTGAATAATCAAAAATTCAGATAATCTGGATAAGGGGAAAGTGTGAAGCTGCAGTGCCATCTAGTGGCCACAGGAGAGACTGCTCACTTTTGGACCCATGTCCGCTGCTTGTTTGGTTTAATAGGGAAAGCTGGATAATAAAGGTCAGAGTTCTATGGGATGTGCTAATAGTGATTGTGGATAAGCCATATGCCTTTATAGGCAACCTCACTGTACCATTTCCTCCATACATTTATCACACTCAGTCACTCTACTTCCTCTACTTTGTTACCCAGGCTTCTTGCACTGCTGAACAGACATCCTTATTTTTTCTGCTTGACCTCGCACAGATTTCTTGCCAAATTAGGTATACTCATTTTTCTGCCAGAATCACCTGACTGTTACTGTCAGTGGGAATGTTGTCCATTCTCAAACCCTCTCTTGTTCTTTTCTCCACTGCGTATCCACCTTTGCTTTTCTTCCCACTCAATATTACAATCTGGCATGGAGCTGTCTCCCTTGAATTCCTTGTTTAAAGCTCTTTTGATCAGTTGTGCCAGCCTCCACCCTTGAAGTCTGTTATTATCCGTGAGCAGGTGGAATTCTTCCCATGAGAATGGTTTTCCCATGGACAAACCCTCCTTGTAGCACCATTGCCTGAACCATATTAGTCATCTTAATCTTGGCTCACTTCTGCTCTCCTTTTCTAAGGATGGTCAGAATCCCACTAAAGATCACCTGAGCCTCCATTTCTTTACGCATCTTTCCCAGCCTAGCATAGTCTTCCTTAACACATTCCAGTGAGAATCTAGCTCCTCCGTTCATTAGAATCCTCAGGTCCACATCCCATACTGCAACTCCCTTCTGTTCTCTGGATCAGTTCTGATGATATGCCTCTCTGTTCTTCTGAGTCAGGGAGTCCCCAATTATGTAGACCTGGCTCTTCCAAAGCATTGCATTAAAATTTGTATGCAGCATATGCAATCTTCCCTCTGAGTCAGTACTGAACAAATGCTTTGGCATGACTCCAAAGGGCTCCAGATGTCGCTTTTCAACTGAGACATAAAACTGAATCACTAATCACTTCTGACGCCTTTCATAAAAGTAAGGGCATTAACTCTAGGCCTGGTTTGCACTAGAAAGAGTTTGTTGGCACAGCTATATTAGTAACACCCCCCCCACCTCCGAAATGAGGTGCACCTCATTCTGGCAAAAAAGAGGGTTTTTTGCAGGGATAGCTTATATCAGTTCCCCAAATGAATAAACGGTATCAGAAAAAGGACTTCTATGCTGGTATAAATACATCCAAGGCATTTTGCTGTATAAAAATACTGTAAAAAATCACACCCATAACCAACATTATTATATAGCAAAAGTTTCTAGTGTAGACCTGACCCTAGTATCCCAGCCAAATTCCACTGCAGTTTCAACTGGAGTGGACTTTTTCATTGTCCCCCCATAACAGCTGTTTATGCCGCCATGGAACTGTTAAATGGGTCCTATCCCATAACTGTTTCTCAATAAGCAGTGAATTGCTTTGAGATAACAAGTACTGTAGAAGTGCAAGTTACCAATAAATTACTGTGCTTTCCCCAGGCTCAGGTGCCACTGCCAGAAAATAAAAACTAGCAGCCACATTCTGTCCTCAAATAACACAGGTTTAAATCACGAGATTACATCACATATGACCTTTTTTCCCACCACTCCCCCAAGTATACCTGTGTTCCTTCTTCACATTTTTCCCCATTTTCATTGGTTACTTCCAAGCGCATGAATTTTGGGGGACGCCCTGGCCGTCTGCCTGGCCCAAACCTCCTCTTTCCTCTCCCGCGACCTCTGCCTCTTGCTCTGCAGAACAGACAGTGCTCCGAGTTAGAGAAAGAGGACATGGATTTGGAATCTACTCTTTTCCTGCATCTTTTCTAAGCAATCACCACTAAACTAACTAATTGAGTAATAATGGCCTCAAGTAAATGAGAAAATGTGAAGAAATCTTGGGAGCAAAAACTGGGTCTCTGGTTGGTGCATACGTCTATCCCACCCCAATGGGAATAAAATGCCATGACAAACAAATACATGTGAGGTTAAGTAGTGAAGCTACTGGCTCCTATCAAATCTTCTACAGTGACAGCCACTAGCTGCCCTTCAGGCATCCTAGAAAACATTAAAACCTGAAAGCATAACATCTGTCCCAAGAAAGATGTTTCTCTACTAGTGTCAGACAGCAAGCTGAGGGGTTCAATTTCTTGTGTGGATGTTTTAGCAGCCATTTGCTAATAAGCAACTGGCAATCGGGTTTGGAAAAAATAAGGGATATTTTCCCTTGCCCCTGCTGAACTGCTACCCATTTATAGATTCAAACCTTTTGTGCTTTAAAATGTTTGTGGCTACTTTTCTCACTTGTAATTTTTGGATATTTGTGTACTTTCTATTTCTGACCCAACTGAAAACTGATGCATCGAAAATATCATTAGAAAGTTGATTCTCTTGAGATTTCAAGCTGAATTCTGTAGACTCAAGAGGCCAGGGTAATTTTTATAAGTATCCAAATGGCTAAAATCCTGACCTTGTTGAGGTTAATGGCAAAACATTAACTGACTTCAATGGGACAGGATTGTACCCCTTCTTCCCATATAATAAGTGCCCTTCTGTTCCTCCTTTAAACCATTTCTTATACAAAATCACCTATGTCAATCCCATCCCCACTGATACTTCCCTACATTCTTGTCCCAGGTTTGTCTGAGTACATCTGTCAACTCCTCAGGGCAGCGACCCTTTCTTTTTCTAATTCTGTAAAACACCACGCATATCTACAGTGCTATATAAATAATAATAGTAAAGCTAGACCTTTTCAGATTCACCTTTCACTGCTGGGAGTTGGGATACCCAGTTTCTGTGTAATGATAAATACCTGCTAAAGAAATCCAGCTTCTCATCATGGGTGTTGAGGTGTTGTTGGAGCTGCTCTGAGCTCATGAAGCGACGATTGCATTCATAACATGGCCAGTTCTTCTCTTGGTCTCGGAGAACTATATCAAGTTGGAAGTATCAGTGACAGCATCTCAGTCAGCAACAATTAAACATCTCAAGTTTTCTCCAAGCCCTTTTGTCCCCAGTCGTCTCTGTAGGCCACATTTACATACTGAAGATTGTGTCTTGCCATCAATCTACTCTATTGCTCTACGTGGCTTGCAGGCTGCACTCTGAGCACCCCTGGTCTACAAGCTGATATCAGCTGATAGCAGAAAAATGCAGAAGGTAGTGAATAGGGCTGAGGAATATTTATGTTGAAGATCCGGAGAAATTAAATATTTACACTGCCCCCAATTCCACCTCCTAACAAATTACCTATATGAAGTTGCATTTCTAAACAACACATAAAACTTTCAAATACATAATTACTAAAATACAGTCCAAAAATACCTAGAAATTTAAGCTTGGCTTAAAAGACAGCAAAAATCATTTCGTTTGTATAAGTGGTTAAACCTCTTTGAGACTTTGAAGCAATTATTTGAGCCAGGAGGTTGCCTACTGGGGATGTTTTCCTTACCATAGGTTATGTTTTGTTGTATTTTACATTGTCCAACAAAACTTCCCAGAAAAACAACTGGAACAAACAATAGATCATACTGGATTCTTCCACTGTACTCCAAGTACAGGACTCTACCACCATCAGTCACCTGATGCTTCAGAGAAAAGCAACCTCCGCTTCTGCAGCCCCTAGTAATATAGTCCTATATGTGGGAGAAATCTCTTGCCCACCCTTCTGGTAATTATCTGAAGCCCTTAAACATGAAGCTAAATTACCATGATTTTAGCATCTATAACAGCAAATGGAGGGTCCATAACTGTAGCTCTTACATAGGTAAAATTCCTATTTGAATTTTTGCCTGAAGGATCAGGACCACTATTATAAAGTCAGACACCTCTTTTTAATACAGCAGCCACAGAGAAGAAGGAAAGAGAAAAAAACAAATTACCTTTCCTTTCCTCCTCAGATATGTCATGGATCTTCTGGTTCACGAACTCTGCATAGGAGGCAGCATACCACACCTGGAGCAGACAACAGGCAAAAAGGCATCTTCTTAGATTAACCCCAAATTGAGGGGAGAAGGTTTTCTAAAGCATCATGTTTAGTCCCCTCCTCTGATCCAATAACTCATATTGCTCCTCAAGCCCTCGATAAAGCACATTGAGGAATGTGCCCCCCATTGAGGAATAAAACAGCATTGTTCACAAACTGTATCCATTTAGTTTTCAGGTACTGTTTCCTAATCTGAATTTTCATCTCACCCATTGTAACTACAACTTGGAAAAGAAATGAGGTTGACAGACCTGACTATATGATCCTAAAAGACGGAATACATGTTTAGGGGGGATTCTTCCAGAAAGAACGGTTACTTACCTTGTAACTGTGATTCTTCAAGATGTGTTGCTCATGTCCATTCCAATTAGGTGTGTGCGCGCAGCATGCACGTGTCATCAGAAGTCTTTCCCTCAGCAGTACCCTTAGGGCCAGTGGGGAGCCCCCTGGAGTACGCCGGTATATCAGCCCATATATACCCCTGCTGGCCCCCTCACCCACTCAGTTCCTTCTTACCGGAATACTCCAGAGAAAGGGTGGCGGGCAGGGATTTGGAATGGACATGAGCAATACATCTCGAAGAATCAGTTACGAGGTAAGTAACCGTACTTTCTTCTTCGAGTGATTGCTCATGTGCATTCCAATTAGGTGACGCCAAAGCAGAATCTATGGAGGAGGGCCAGATGTTGAAGCTACAGAGGAGTGGAGGACCGCCTGCCCAGGGCAGCATCTTCCCTGGCTTGACGCATTCGCACATAGTGATTGGCGAAGGTATGGACAGAGGACCATATCGTGGCTCTGCAGATGTCCAGGATGGGAACCTGCACCATGAAAGCGGTGGAGGCTGCCACAGCTCTCGTGGCGTGCGCTCTAAGGGGTGGAGCCGGTACCCCCGCTAGGGCATAGCATTTCTTGATACAAGCGGTTATCCAAGAGGAGATCCACTGGGAGGACACAGGTTGACCCCCTCACCTGTTCAGCAATGGCCACAAAGATATGTGGTGACTTCCTGAATGGTTTTGTCCTGTCTAAGTAAAAAGCTAACACCCTGCGCACATCTAAAGTGTGTAAAGCCTGTTCTTTCCCAGACGCGTGAGGCTTGGGGTAAAAGACTGGCAGGAAAATATCCTGGGAGGTGTGGAAAGAAGACACTACCTTGGACAGAAAAGCTGGGTGGAGGCAGAGCCTAACCTTGTCTTTGAAAAACACCGTGTATGGGGGATCCGAGGTGAGCACCCTGAGTTCAGATACCCACCTGGCAGATGTGAGTGTCACCAGGAGAGACACCGTATAGGACAGGTATAGAAGGGAATATGTTGCTAAAGGTTCGAACGGGGATCCCATAAGTTTGGAAAGGACTAGGTTTAGGTCCCACTGGGGGACGGACTGGCGGACATGTGGGTAGAGCCTGTCCAACCCTTTCAGAAACCTGTTGACCACTGGGTTAGCAAACAGAGTTTTCCCCCCTTCCCCCGGGCGGAAGGCCAAAATGGCCACCAAGTGAACCTTGATGGAGGAGGAAGAGAGGTCCTGGAGCCTGAGGTCTAACAGGTAATCCAGGATCAAGGGGATGGCAGCTCACTGTGGGTGTACCCTCTTCTGGGCAGCCCAGATACAGAACCGCTTCCACTTAGCCAGGTACGTGGTCCTAGTGGAGGGCTTTCTGCTACCCAGTAGGACTTCCTGGACCCATTCTGAGCACTGAAGTTCCTCGGCCGTTAGCCACGGAGCTTCCACGCTGTCAAATGCAGCGACTGCAGGTCCGGGTGGTGGAGCCTGCCTGAGTCCTGAGTAATCAGGTCCGGGAGCAGTGGGAGGGTCATGGGTCTCTTGCATGACAGATTGAGGGGGGTTGAGAACCAGTGCTGCCTGGGCCAAGCCAGGGCGATTAAAATCAGGAACGCCCTGAACTCCTGCACCCTGAGTAAGACCTTGTGGATTAGCGGGAATGGTGGGAAGGCGTACAGTAGGCCCTGCGGCCAGGGGAGAAGGAGAGCATCTCCCAGTGAGCCCTGACCCTGTCCCATGAGGGAGCAGAATCGGTGGCACTTCCTGTTCTGCCCTGTGGCGAAGAGGTCCAGATGGGGAGACCCCCCCACGCATGGAAGATAGATTGGGCTACATTCCACCTCAAAGACCATTCATGTCCTACAAAGGACCTGCTCAGTTTGTCCGCCAGGACTTTTTGGGAGCCCAAGGTGGTACGAGGCCGTCGGGTGGATATCCGCCCCGATGCAAAGTTCCCCACAGGTGAATCGCCTCCAAGCACAGGTGAGGGGAACGGGCCTCACCTTGCTTGTTTATATACGCCACCGCTGTCATGTTGTCTGATAAGATGAGGACAGACTTGTCCCTGAGGTGGGGAAGGAAAACCGCACAAGCCAGTCAGACTGCCCGGAGCTCCCTGATCTTGATATGCAGGGAGATCTCATCCGCAGATCACATACCTTGTGTGTGAAGGTCTCCCAGGTGGGCTCCCCAGCCAGTGTCCAACACATCCGTGACAAGGCAGGTGAACAGTACCGGCCTGGAAAATGGTACCCCCGCGGAGACTTCTGCCTGATTGGTCCACTAGTTCAGCGCAAGAAGGATGGGGGCGGGGAACGTCACCACCCTGTCCCATGAATGGACAAGCGGGTTGTGGACTCGCGATAGCCACATCTGTAGCAGGCGCATGCGCAGCCTGGCGTGTTGCACTACATAAGTGCAGGTGGCCATGAGACCTGGAGGCGCATGTAAGTCTGTGCGGTGGTCACTGGAAAGTTCTGGAGTTCCCTGACTGTTGCCTCTATTGTGAGAAACCGGGAATTGGGTAGGGAGGCTCTCGCTGAGGTAGAGTCCAGGGTGGCTCCCACGAACTCTGTTATCGGAGTGGGCATTAGGGATGACTTGTCCAAGTTTAACAAAAGACCTAGATCATCGAAAAGTGCGCGCACTATGGTGATGTGGGTTCGCACATGCGACTCCAAGTTCCCCCTTCAGGAGCCAGTCGTCTATATAGGGGAACACCTGGATACCCCTTTTCCTAAGCGCAGCAGCTACCACCACCATACATTTGGTGAAGACCCGAGGGGCCATGGAAATACCAAATGGGAGGGACGTGAATTGGTAGTGGTTCGGGCCCAAAGTAATTCTGAGGAATTTGCAGTGGTGGGGGGTGATGGAAATGTGGAAGTAAGCGTCTTTTAAGTTGAGGGCAGCGTACCAGTCTCCGGGGGCTAGTGAGGGAATTATGGACGCCAATGTTACCATTTTGAATTTTGCTTTGGCGATGAAGGAGTTGAGGGCTCTTAGGTCCAGGATAGGACACAGGCCCCCTTTGGCCTTCAGGACCAGAAAGTAACAGGAATAGAACCCCCTCCCCCGAAACTCGGGGGGAACACGTTCTACCGCCCCTATTGTAAGGAGATGTTGGACCTCCTCTTGAAGCAGAGGCTCGTGAGAGGTGTCCCTGAAAAGGGATGAGGTAGGAAGTTGGGAAGAGGGAGGGGAGTAGAAAGGGATTACATAACCCCTTTCCACTATCTCGGGCACCCAGCGGTCTAAAGTGACAGACCGCCAGACTGGGGTAAAGTGGGATAAACGGTCCCGGAAGAGAAATGGGGAGACTGGAAGGTTGCCCTCGTAGGTCCCATCAAAACCCGACGTGGACCGGAGGGTTTGTTGGGGAGCCCCTGGTAGTGATCTGGGGTCGGGCGAGGGCGGCGCCTATTGTTCCTGCCATTACCGCTTCTGCTCCTACGGCAGGAGAAGTCAGTACGTGGACCCTGGGGAGGTGCTCTAGGAATATTCCTAATGGGGAAGGAGCGCTTCTGGATATTTGGGGTGTGCATGCCCAATGATTTTAGGGTAGCACAGGTGTCTTTCAGGCCATGGAGACTCTGATCAGTTTGCTCAGAAAAGAGCGAGGGGCCTTCAAAAGGGAGGTCTTGTATGGTGTTCTAGAGCTCTAGGGCAACCCCAGAACCCTGTAGCCAGAAACTGTGGCGTAAGACCACCCCGGAGGCCATTACTCGGGCAGCAGCGTCTGCCACGTCTAGAGCCGCCTGGAGAGCTGCCCTGGAAATCGCTCTCTCCTCTTCGTGGAGAGCTTTGAATTCTGCATGGGAATCACGGGGAAGTAGGTACGTGAATTTGTCCATCAAGGCCCAGGTGTTAAATGCATACCATGACAAGAGGACCTGTTGGTTTGCAATGCGGTACTAGATACCACCAGACGCATAGACTTTCCGGCCTAGCAGGTCAGTTTTCTTGGCCTCCCTGTTCTTAGGGACAACGGCGGGCTGACCTTGCCTCTCTCTTTGGTTCACGGCTTGCACCACGAGAGAGCCCGGTGGAGGGTGGGGAAAAAAGATGCTCATTACCTTCCTGGGGGACAAAGTATCTCCTTTCGGCCCGCTTATCCACAGGAGGGATGGACGCGGGAGTCTGCCACAAGGCTTTGGAGATCTTGGCCACCATTTTGTTAATCGGGAGGGCCACTCTAGAGGGGG
Source organism: Pelochelys cantorii (assembly GCA_032595735.1). Classification (NCBI taxonomy): domain Eukaryota; kingdom Metazoa; phylum Chordata; order Testudines; family Trionychidae; genus Pelochelys; species Pelochelys cantorii. Next base: position 13,645,375 of record CM064352.1, on the reverse strand, counting down.
CGTCTGCATAGAGGATGTCCACTGTGGGATCGGAGTCATCGGACACCCTATCTGTCTGGACTCCCAAACTTTGGCCCAGACATCGGAGGAGGTCCTGATGGGCCCTGGTGTCCATAGAGGCCATGGATGGTCCAGGGTCTCTCAGAGCCTCGTCAGGGGAGGAGGAGGATGATCCCTTTCGGACTTCTCTGACAGATATCCCTGAAAGTACCGGATCCTGTGGTGTGCCAGCAGATGAGGGTGGGGGAGGTTGGCTCACCGGAGCCGCACTCCCCGAAGGACCCAGTGACTGCTGGCCGGGGGGCAACGACTGGCCAGAGGTTGGCGATCTGACCAGTGGGATCACCGAAAGAGGGGCCCGAGGACCCGATGTGACCGAAGCCGACCTGGAAGGGGGGTTTCCCTGGGCTTGGTGATATGCCCAAGGAGTCCAGAATGGCCACGGGGCTGGAGGTTGAGGAGACCATGATTGCTGGAGCACTGGTACCGGGACTGGTTGTGTCCATTGCTGCTGGTATAGCCAAGGCGGACTATGATGCCGGGAGTGGTGCCATGAGCCGGAGCAGTGCCATGACTGGGACTGGGAGCCCCAAAAAGACCAGGTGGATTCCGCCTCAGAGTCAGACGTGTACTCCGAGGCAGACCAGGGAGGAGCTGATGCAGACACCTGAGGAGCAGCTGCGTGCCTAGTCATAGATTCTGGCTTCCTACGGTGCCGAGGCGAAGGTGGTGGCATGGTGGTATGGACATATGGTGCAGAAGTAGGTGCCGGAATGGTGTGAGCTGGTACCAGGGCATGGTACTGCGGTGTATCTGGTGCCACATCCTGATGAGGCACCGTGGGTAGGGGTGCACCGCTGGTCAGTGCTGGGGGGGGGGGGGCAGCGGCCCTGGGCCTCCGGTGCCATTGTCTCAGGTTGTTTCGACAGCCGGTGCCGGGATGTCCCGTGTTGCCTGGAGGGCACTGGAGTGGGGGGCGGCAAGGGGGAAGAGTCTATAAGCACCCTTGCTGCTTCTAAGGCCTCCAGTGTGGGGGGTTCAGGGAAGTCCTCCAAGGGGCTTGGCTCCCTATGCTGGGAGGAAGGTCCGCCTGACATGGAAGGTCTGGGCTCTGGACTTGCCAGCGCCACATGCCCCACTGGAGGGCGCATGGTGGGCGCATGTCTAGCAGGGGACCATCCGCTGTTAGGCCTCCTCTTCTTCTGCAATGCCGGAGTCTGAGATCGGTGTCGATGTCTCTGGTGCTGGTGAGGCACGGTGCAGGGGGGAGTCCCGCACCAACGCCGGTGCGCTTTGAGGAGCCGGTGCCAACTCCAACGCCGGTACCAGCTGGACAGCCACCTCCATAAGGATGATCTTAAGACGTGACTCTCTCGCACGTTTCGTGCATGACTTAAACACCTTGCAGATTTTGCAGGCTTCTGTGAGGTGCCCCAAGCACTTTAAGCACGAGGAATGAGGGTCGCCACGGGGCATAAGCTTGTGGCACTTTTTGCAGGACTTAAAGCCTTGCGGGCCGGGCATGCCCTGCCATGGGCACACGGCACACGGCACACCGCAGCGGGGAGCAGCAACGAAAACAACAAACAACAAAAGAGCCTTTAACTTAACTGCAGGTACTTAAGCTAACTGAAGAAACAAAGAACAATACTGAAGACAACTATCGTTAGACGAGCTGAGGGTTGTTCCAACGACCGTCATGGCGGTAAGAAGGAACTGAGTGGGTGAGGGGGCCAGCGGGGTATATATGGGCCAATATACCGGCGCCACTCCAGGGGGCTCCCCGCTGGCCCTGAGGATACTGCTGCGGGAAAAACTTCTGATGACGTGTGCGTGCTGCGCACACACACCTAACTGGAATGCACATGAGCAATCACTCGAAGAAGATGAGATGGTTGTTCTTCTCTTTACAGACAATACGCAGCAGGGCATGCTGAGATTCATTTTAAAATGCATCTGAGGTAATAGTAGATTAGAGCATCATGCCCCTGTTTCGTAAAGAAAAACCTGGACTCCCTGTAATTTAGAGAATAGGGATTTAGGAAACCTAATCAAGAGAGAAGAGAAGAAAGCAAGACAGAAACTACATCTTGGAGAAGGATTTCAGCAGAGACAATCACGGTCAGGGTTCTAGTGATGTTTCAGAGGTTACCAACCCATCTCATTAAAAAGACTGAACTTACAAATGTTTTTTTTAAGATGAGCCTTAAACGGGATTTTAGGCTATGACTACACTAGACAGCTTACAGCGACATAGCTGCACCGATGCTGTGCCACTGTAAGATCTCTCGTGTAGCTGCACTATGTCAATGAAAAGAGTTCTTCCATTGACATAATTAATCCACCCCCAATATTGGGGAGGGCAGCTCTCTTACCAACAGTGCTGTTCACACTGGTGCTTGTGTCTCTCTCTGAGGTAGGGGTCAGTTATTCACAACTCTTAGCGACATAAGTTCTGCAACATAAGCTGTAGTGTAGACCAGTGTTTCTCAACCTGTTTTTATAAAGTACCCCTTTAAAAAAAATTATAAGTACCCCCAGTACCTACAGTTTTCAGACACACACAATTTTTTTCTACCGTTGCAACGCATTTGTTTAAACAACTTAATCGTAGCTGGGCGGGCAATGAAATTTTTGGGTGTTAAAAAGTACAAAAATAATAAAATGCTGTAAAACTTAAAACAAAAATTCAATTTTCTCCAAATTTCGATTGTGTTGATGTACCTCCCCAGACTTCTCTCGAGTACCCCTGGGGTACTCATATCACTGGTTGAGAAACACTGCTGTAGACAAAGCCTTTCCAGTGACAGATTTAGGATACATTTGTGTGTTTCACTTTTGGGAGGGCCGAATCTTATTTCTATGCAGAAGCCTAAAACGATATTCATGCTGGAGTCATTAGAAGGTATTTGTTCTTTCCCAGGCACCGCACTGAGAGGACAAACATTTCTGGAAAACAGAAACTAACAGCTCATTAATAACAAAGGTCTATGAGTCTGACAAGCAATGTGAGCCTCTGCTTTAATGACCCTCCTGGCTCCATTCCCACACACAACTTACCGTTTCATGAATATCTAATTAGAGAAAAGAAAATATACAATGAAGCTGTTTTAACTCGCATTTATCAGCCTGTTTTTTACTCCCAAATGACACTGCTAAAGCACAAAACAAGATTAAAGGCTTCTCTACATGCAAATATGTGCTGATATACCCAAAGTGTGATTTCACATTGGTTTAGTGAAACAGGAACAAAAGGCCATATGGACACTCTTAAACTGGTACAAACCAGGTTTATATTAATTCAGCTTAAACCATTTTGGAACAGAAAAAATGTCACTCCATCAAAATAAAAGTGTCTACACCAGGTTTTGCACTAATTTAACTACACGGGTTTAAAAGAAATGTTTGTTAAACTCTTGAAACAAGTATGTAGAGAAGGCCTGAGAGAGAGAGAGAAGAAACAGAACATCACGAAAATTTCTGACAACAGCAATCAGCTTTCGACCTGCCCCCTAGTTCTCAAGATGTATATTTGAAATTAAAGCAGCTTCTCCCAATCATTCCATGCTAATCTACATTAGGGATGCAATAGTATAGTTAATTAACCAATTAACTAATAAGCAAAAGCTTATCAGTTAATGCTATAGACTACATGCCTTTGCCCGCCCCCTGTAAATTTTTTAGCAGGCTGGTCAGCAGCTCGGCTCAGTCCTGGCTACCCCTGCTGCAACTCTGCATTTAAAGTGTATTTGGAGCTGGGCAGGCTGGCAGCCTGGCTCATTTCTGGCTCGCGCCGGGTCTGGGAGCTCAGACCCCGCACTGGACAGAGGCTGTCATCACCACGCACTGCTGCCTCTGTATCAGAGGCAGCAGCACGGGGCGACAGGCAGCCGGTCTGCAAGGAGAGCTGGTTTTTAAACTGACTCCCCTCGCAGACCAGCTCCTGCCTGGCACCCTGTGCCACTGCCTCTGATATAGACTACAGAACTATAGAATAGTTGAGTAACCAATAAGAATTAACCAATTAGGTTAATCAACTATTCAATTAACTGATATTTAACATCCCTAACTTACACGCAATTAAAATGTTTTCAATCTAGGAAAAAAGTAACTTCATGTTGTTTTTAACTAGAAATATAAAAATTAAATTCCATGTGTGGAGTATAAGCTTCGAAAGTCACAGGAAAGTTGGGTGAAGCAAGAGACCTCATTACTTTAAAGAAAAGTAGAACACCAACAACCAGTGACATACATGTGGCAGATGGGACAAAGAGGAAGAGAAAAAGAGAGATAAGAAGCCCCAAGTTGCTGCAGTACTGGTTATAATCAGTCGAGTACAAGCCAAGACGACTGCTAGGAGTAGTGTGTTAAATTTAGTTTAACCAACTAATCAACTAGTTGACGGAATTTCCATCAACTAGTTGATTAGTCGATAAGCAAGGGAGCCGCAGCCAGGTTAGCTCATACATTAGCTTAATACATTTAAAAAGCAGAGGTGCAGCACCTGAGACTGGACGTGAGCCGGGAATCAGCTGATTCCTGGCTTGCGCCTGATCCCTACTACCTCTCTGCGTCCCCTGCCTCCTGTGGAGACAACTCCCCCCCAGCACTGGCTCCTGCTCCCCCCACTTGCTGCCTCTGATAGAGGCAGCAAGAGCGGGAAGAAGTGACTAGTCGAGGGCCTAGTCGACTAGTCGCTTACATCCCAGCTAGGAGTACACTAGTAAAGAGGGAGAGCTAGAGAGAGGGAGAAAGTTCATTTGTACACCTTTATTTTAAGCTTCCTCACTCAGGGTCTGATCCAAAGCCAATTGAAATCAATGACAGGTTTTCTCCTGACTGCAGTGGGCTGTGGATCAGGCCCCCATATGCTTTGGCTAGCTAAATAAGTTAAGAAATTGCTCCGACTATTTTAGAGCAATAAGCCCTTGAGTTAACCAGGTCCAGGGACCTGGCAATAATAGGGTTTCAATTTGTAGCATAGGTGGAACATAAATGAGTTGGGTATTTGGGATATTTTTATACGATTCGATTCACTTTCTTTCCCAATATAAAGGAGAGTTATGAAGGGTGAACAGTCTCATACCTTCAGTTCCTGTTTGGGCTCCACATTCTTAATTGTTGTATAATAAATATGGTGGCCATATTGGTATGCCACCAGGTTCTGCTCCAGGTGGTTCTGGGCTGGACGCACAAACATCATCCAATTACAAAGTGCCTCACTAGACAGTTCAAACCACAGGTCCTCTTGTAGATCCCTGTCTTTTCTGTCACCCTTCTCAAGAGACACCTGAGTCAAAAATCAAAATACACAGAGTGGTCAATGTTCCATAGTGATCACATAATACAAAGGAATGGGAGCCCTTGAAAATCTGTTCTGGTAACCACAGCTTCTCCGTGAGGAAGGTAATGCAGCCAGAGCTGAGATTTTCACTTTGCCCACAGGACTCTGGCAACAGATGGAACTTAAGAAGGTGCTTAAAAGTAGACACCGGTGGAATCTAGGATCATCTGGGATATGCAAAGCCAGTGAAGCCACTCACAGATGGTGACTGGAAGCATTATGTTCATTGCACTGACCATATTTCTATACCTGGTGTACCACTGTAAATAGGCCACAGAAGCCAGAGATGGGAAAGACCTAATGTATTAGTTTAGATGGACCAGTAATCTTCAGTCTGTGCCTCTACAGATTCTTAAGGATCTTTGTGGCCTCTCCTCCACTGAATAAAGGAGTACTTCTTACTCACAAATCAGTGAGCAAAAAGATCAGAGCCATTCAACCGCTCCTCTTCCATCCAAACAGACTTGAAAAAGGAAAAAAATCCCCCTTCCCTCTAGAAGTCAGGGGAGAAGGAGGCAGAAAGAAGAAAAGTTGCCAACTAAAGTCACAGCATGCCACAAAGCAATGCCTGCAAAATGTCCTGAGATGGATTTGCAAAGTTTGTGCTGGTACTTGAAATTAGCCTGTACTAAAAGTGAAACATAACACTCAGTGTCATGAGACACATGTGTCACAGCACAGTAGTATAACTGGATGACAAGTAGCTCTCTGGCTGTATGAGGTTGGGAACAGTTGCACTGCAGTGATATGAAGGTGTCAGGAGAATATCTGTGATAAAGTCAGAACAACAGATTCTAGGGCATGAGAAACAAGGAGTGTAAGCTCTCTCTCTCTCTCTCTCTCTCTCTCTCTCTCTCTCTCTCTCTCACACACACACACACACACACACACACACACACACACACACACACACACACACACACACACACACACACACACACACACACACACACACACACACACACACACACACACACACACACACACACACACACACACACACACACACAGTGTTACCTTTAAATGGATGTAGCAGTCTTTCAGTTCAGTTTGTCTGACCAATGGTCCCTCCACTGGGCCAAACTGTGTGCGCTTGGGAATGCGTCTTTTGGAGAACACTCCCCCTAAAAATCTGTCTATATAAAGTACTAAGGGGAGGCTGGCTCTTGCTCTGGTCAGCACTGGCCGGTTTGGGATTGGATGCAAAGGTCCATGTTTCGGACACACCGAGGGATGTGCGTTGTTACACTCTTCACACCCTACAAAACACACAGAGAGGACATAAATAATGGACATGAGTTCCCATGCATGGGCATAAAGAAAGGCCCTTACACACAAGATATAATCTCCCTTTAAGCACCTCTGACTTGACTATTTGTCAGAAACTTCTTTAGGTGCCACACCAGTCAGGCGAGTGGTCTGTTTATGCTTTAAGAAGGGTGTCATCTTACAATGAAACAGAAGAGAAGTCTCCAGATTTACTTATGGCAAACTGTGCCCTCACTCCTTGAGAGCTTCTCATAGGCTCCAGCTAGAGGAGAATGCAGCTGTCCATGGGCTCCAGCTGGAGGAGAGTGTGGCTGTCGGGGTCGGGGGCGGGGGGGTGGAGTGGGACTTGAGCTCATCCCCCTGCCCTCCCCAGGCGAGTGCCCTACCCCTAGGCCACCCCACCTCCTTAGCTTCAGGGCATCCCTTATTCCGCCTTCCACCGGGCCAGCCTGAGTGTTGGCTGTCCTGTCCCGTCCCTCCCCGGGGGGGAGGGGGTGAGGGGGGGAGGGGCAGGACTTGAACCCACCACCCTGCCCTCCCCAGGCGAAAGTCAGATAGGCTGGTGTGAGTATATTTACTGAAGGTGCAATCCAAAGATGTTGGCTATGATTTCTAAATCACTGCATGGTCTTTGACTTCACTACCAAATGGCAGAGAAAAAAAAACTACCAACCAGGGAAGCATGAAGGGGCAATAAATTAAATACTTCCTCTTATATTTACATAAATCATGGGGGTCAAAGGGTCGAGGTGGATCTGGGTCCCATTCATCCAAATCAGTATCTTCCCCATCTTCATCTTCATCTTCATCTTCATCGTCATCATCATCATCTTCCTCTTTTGTTTCCATGGTACCCATTGGATTCTGCAGAGATGCTAAAGGATCAGAACCATCCACTGCATCCATAGGAGGTAATACCTGGTTATGCACTGGTAATGATGCCTGAGGAAGGAATTCACATCACTGAGTTAGATGGCTCTTCTATCCACAGGGGATCAAAGCTCACAACAAGATCATCATCTCTATCACAAAGGCAAGAAATCAAGATTATTGCTCATCTACCTCTTTGCTTCCTTTGGTAACCAGAGAATGAGGGATCGTGAAATCATGTGTATATGACTGCTGAAGCTGTGTCCTGAAATTCTTTGCTATATTGAGGCCCTTGCTGGGTAGGTGCTTTGTGAAAATATCTACCCGACTCCATTAAATAGTGACATGCAGGAGGATGCACCAAATGAGAGGAGAATTTTGGATCTTAGCAACTGAACAAAACCCATTCCCCATCCATGCTTGAAGAAAGTACCTTGGGTCTCTAACAATCTCTCTCCTACCACAAAAGCAAATGAAAACAACCCCTACACAGAGGCAGAATTCACAGTCTCACTCTCTCACACATACACACGCGTACATACACACAGGCAGAGTTCAATGAGGCAGCAGATAATTAAGAACTAAAAGCCGAACAATATAAGACAAGGAGGCTGATTCTTTATAGCTAAATGGTATTTGGTTTTAGTTCTGATTTTAATGAAGATTTTCTTTCTCTTCTCTCACACAGAAAGCAAAGGTAAATTCTACACAATGTACAAAAATATCCCAACTTCAAAATAGGTATCTCATAACAAAAAGATTATATAAACTGTCTTAATAGACTACCAAAAAGAGAACAGCAGACACTGGTCAAATAGAATAATAGAGATTTCTAAATTTGATATTCAAAGCCTTGGGAAAATATTTTAAAGTGATTGCTTCAGAGAGAACAGTCCGTAGGCCATGTTTCAATGATACATTAAACAAATATCCCCTGCTCCCTCAAAAAACCCTCCACGTTGCATGATAAGACTGTGAAGTGCTCTAGAAGCCTTCACACACACACACGCACACACACAAAAAATAGTTTTTTGCATCATTTCCCGCGTCACTCAGACGTATTTAATCATCTCTTTCCATGGAGCAGTAAAATCAGAGTACCTTTACATTTAAAAGAAACAGGGTTCTGGCAACTTACTCTGTCTGTTTGTGGCCCTTGCTCCAGAGCCATTTGCTGAGGGGATTCAGCAACGTTGCCGAGCACGGAGAGGTTTGTGGGATTCATGCTCTGAGCAGCAGCAGGCAAGAGCACAGTTACCTAAAATCATAGGCACTCATTTTAGCACTGCATCACTTCATCATCACTTACAGATGGGCAGTGCCCTGCATGCACAGCTTCTTTGCAACATGAAAAAAATGCAGACTTCAAAAGGTGTTTTTGGTGATGGGCCTGAACCAAGCACCTGGACCCATATATTCCTGAATTTGAGGAAAACGGGTTCTGAATTTCGCAGCTTTGGAATATTCTATCTCCAGCTTTCAGCTTTAATTTAAGATCCTTTCCAGTCTTAGATTAAAACCATGCTAGCTGCAAGTGTCTTCAAATGCCCTTTAGCTAGCTGGTTTCTGTTAAAAGTAGGGTACTGGGGACTTTGTTTTTCCTTTTGTTCTTCCCATATACACATATTTCCCACCATTTTCCATTCCCTTGTGACAAAGGAAATAGCTCCTTAATTTCTTCTCTGTTTATTTTCCTTAAACAAACCAACGGACATTAAAGAAACTAATAATAATGAGATTAAACTGAGAGATGGAGCACTCAAAACTTAGAAGATTCCAAAAGTTAGCATTGTTTTCTGCTTTCCACTTATCTATGCCGTTATTTTACATAATGCTCATCACAGTGCTGTCTGAACTTTCACTTTTCCTAACCATTAACACTGCACTAGTGCTAGAGTTGCCTATAATTATATAAGCAATCTTTCAATTGAGACACAAACCTTCACCCATCTATAGAGAGACCTTGAGAGAACTAAAACCAGAACAAAAGCTGTGCAGTCAAGAATAGAAAGGGAGAAAGTCCCTCTTATAGATATATACATATAGAGGTAGTATACATTTTCTAGTTCTAATTCTGCTCTAAAAGAAATAATATTAGAACCTAGACTTTACTGTGGCACAACAGAATGGATTTATTGGCCAGTATATCAGGGAGCTGTAAATTAGTGCAATTCCCTAAAAGCCTGCAAATTATTCTCTCGGGGCACTTCTACACAGCAGGGCTAAAGCTGAAATAAGCTATGCAACTTGAGTTATGTCAATCGCGTAGCTTAAGTCGAAATAGCTTATTTCGGCTTTTGGCGCTGTCTACACAGCAGGAAGTCCGACAAAAGAGCACTCTTCCTCCAACTTCCCTTACACCTCGTAAAATAGGGGTTACAGGAGATGGAGTAAGAAGTCGTCCAGCTCGACATGATTTCAATATTATGTTGAAATAACGGCTTGTAGTGTTGATGTAGATTATAACACTGCTGTGTAGACGAACCCTCAGGGAACAGATAATACCCCCTCAAAATATACATGGATACTCAAGTTCCTAGTTCCTTGGAGTTTGTTGTTGTTTTAACTGGTCTAATTTATAAAACAGCTTCAAAATTATGGCTGCAAAGAACAGTGTGAAAATTATCAGGATGCTGCCAAGAAGACAGCTGAAATTAACTGTCTGGCATTGACATTTCCTGGTGCCGAATGGCAATGCAATAGGCAGCATTATTCAGTGGCATGACTCCAGACCTGCCAGCAATGAGGATTTAAACAAAGCTTGTGTCTGTGCAGATATCATATTAGTGCCTCCATATATATCACACTTCAAACACAATGTTACATTCATCTCCATGAAATGCATTGTAAGGAATCAACATTACTTTTAACAAAAGTCTTGGAATGGCTCTTTCAAATCAAGTTCCTTTGAAAGACAAAGGAGCCTTCATTATTATTTTAACTGTGATGATTAGTTCAGATTTCACACAGGAAATGTGTATGCATAATACTCGCTGAAGCAGCAGCTGCCCTAATGATATGATAACAGTTCACAAACAAATGGAAGTCCTAGCCTGGGAAAGTTATGACATAAAAGATGTTGGTGTATGGGTGGGACCTTGGTGGGAGGTTAGGGGATATAAAAATAAAATGCTTAGGTCCCATGTAGTATATCCTATCATTATCAGGAGATACCACACGTGTTGGGATGGGAGCCAGTATCTTTGCTGTGTTTTAAGTGCTTTGTGTATATAAGGTTTCTGGTTTGACGTTTGATCATATATTAACAGCTAAAAGCCTGCTGAAAAAACAGATTATACGGACAATAATATGGGTGGGGTTTGTTTGTTATTTTTCAATGTGAATCCAGACTGGTAAAAAATGCCAGAATGGCAACTATGCCTCTATTCACAGAACAGGCAGAGCACAGACAACAGTGCAGTAAGCTTCCTTCACACTGTTGTCTACCAATGTGCCTCAATCCAGATTTGGAGGGTCACTTCCTAGCAGTGAGAAAGGAGCTTGTTCTCCATGTCTGTTCATTCCTTCAAATCTGTTCCCCGACTACCCATAAGATTGCAGGCTCGAATAAATTGTAATGGTAGCTTTTATAATGTGGAACTGATTGAAACCCACCATCTTACTTCATATAGGCCATTAAATATCTATCAAATGATTTTTAAGTCAGAAATTACTTTGAACCAATAATCTAGAAGTGAAAGTACCTTATCTTATTATCATTTCCTTGAACTTTCCAATTGCTAGGTACATATTAGATAAAATGAAAAATAATCCTTCCTCACTGACCTAGAAAAAATATCTTACATCATCCAGCTTTTACAACCACAGCCCTCAATTTCATTCTACTTCTAGTCAATTTCAAACTGGTGAGCACACCAAGCAGAAAGCCTGGAATAGACATATCAGACATGGACCAAACAACTTCAGTATTTAGCCTTTACAATCACTTTCCTAGGAAATACCTGAAAAATGTTTGGCAAATTAAGAATTTGATCCATAGTCCACTGAGATCAGCAGAAAAACTCCATTGACTTCAATGGTCCTTGGCTCAAACCCTAGAGGAGGAAACCTAGAAGTCTTAGCTACCTAAAAACCAAAAGTATTAGCTGAAACAAAAATCATCACAGCTCTATTCTCCCATTTGAAAGGACACTGTCGAACAATTTTCATAATATTAAGGAGGAAAAAACCAGTGTAGTAGCAATAATACCCCTTTAAAGTTTAAAACTGAATTCTCCAATAATCTTTCTACTCATTTATACATACATTGGTCAACACAGCCCTGGCTTGTTATTGTAAGGCTTCCTGCTCATGATCACCAAAAGGCTTGTATTGAATGATTAAAAGAGAACATGATTTGTTTTGGACATAACTCCAAGATCCACAATAGCATACACAATCCACAACAGAGCCCCTTTAGGCTCTGACAGCTGTTTCACTGTGTTATTCAGGATCCAGCAGAAAAAAAAGTGCTTCTCACCTGCTGCGTTGTGGAATCCTGCTGGACATAAGCCACTTGGGATGGGTCTGTAAACAGAGTCTAAACAAAGCGAAAAAGGCTTATCAAGCAGGTCTCCATATACTGCCAAATCACAGAAGAAGAGTTACCCTCGTTAAGAAGCAATCTATATAGAATTATTTATTTTATTGAAGTTCAGAAGTGCATATTACTGTGGGTAGCACCTGTATTCAACTTATCCCAAGTAACAGTACATATGTAGGAAGTAAACTTAAACTAGCAGGAGCTCCATAAAAGGATAGTAATTTTACATTTATATAGCACCTTTCATTCAAATACCCAAAAAGGTCTTTACAGACCTTACTGATGGAATATATGAAATAATCATTTTCTCCATTGCTAAAGGGTAACAACTTCTAGGATGAAATACAGCATCTGTTTAACAGTACATAGCAACACTACAATACAATTTACAGCAACAATTTAGACATAATGGATTCAACTGAAATTACAGGAAGCGTTAAGGAAAATGTTTACCCAAAATGGAATTGAGTGAGGAGCAAAGAAGCTGGAGATGGAAGACGGTTAGACTACTAATTCCATCCTTCTGTAAGTGTGGGGGAACGCTCCTTAAAAGAAAATGTATCCAACAACTCTTATATTTGAACTTGGCATGGAATCTTTAATGGGTACAAGTGGTCAGGAAGTTAGTTTTTAATTTCTTGTGAGACATGACACCTCCAGTATTGTTTCAGGAATAAGGGGTGCCACCTAGTGAACCAGCATCATCACCTCTCACACCACTTCTCTGGGAAGAGAAAATCTCAGGAAAACAAAGTGATGACAAAGGTCAACTCTGCTTGGCTTCTGAGATTTGAGAATATCACAGTTTGAAGGGTTCTAGATGCATGCTGAATAAACATGATACTGTAAAAATTCAATCAGTACTTTACAATGCACTGTGCTCAAATGTAAGTTAATGTTCTATTTATACACTCTACAGCATATTTAGTTTTTTAAATATTTGATTAGTAACTTTCTAGGCAACTACCACTCATGAGCCATCTCCTTTCACAACACCTCAGTCTCTCACCACTTTTTTCTCAAATAGCATGGGATCTGCAGACTGCTGGCAGTCCATGCATGATAGTATGAGAAAGTTTGCATATACTAGTTCAGAGTTGTACGATGTAGGTAGAAATTTAGGCAAAAGGCAACTCCGGTGTTGCCCATATGCCAAACACAGTTCTTTTACAATGTTAATATTAATGCTGCCATATCAACAAAGGGATTAATTGTTCTTGACAATGTCTCTCTCCCTTTAAATATATATACACAAGGAAATATACATACATATATAGCGTATATTTTATGTGATATCAGAAGCAGCAGTTATTAGATATTTATTTAATCTAATAAAAATGCAGGACAGACATCAGGCCTCTGAAATCAATAGTTTTGCCTAAATAAGGACTACAGGGTTAGATCCTCAGACAAAAAGTGCTATACAAGTACAGAATCTCTTGTTATTATTAATTACCAGAACAGCACTGTGTAAAATAAGGAGACTGTTTCCAAGAAAAACCCTGGATTAAGCAGCACTTCTTCCCTCTTCTGTGTATTCACATCCTTCTACAGCTTTTATCATTTTATGGAATATTGTGTGGGCACAATTTCTGCAGGGATTACATGTGTTTTAAAAAAATACCTTTGTTTTAATTACAATCCAATCTTACTGAAGTGAAATAGCCAGTACTTTGTGATTAATAGCCCCAGCATGATTACCACATATGTTGTTGATTGGAATGAACAGTACATATTCCCTCTTCACCAGTGGTTCAAGAGAGGTAGTTGTGCATAGCTGATGGCCATTATACAAATCACATAACTTTGTAGGTAGCTGGCTTTAACCCTGAATTAAATTATTACTCTGTATAGCCCTCAGGTGGCAGAAAGGGGATGGATGTGGAACAACACATGCCTGCGTAGCCTCCACAGGATGGATGTAAACCAATGTGTGCTCTGAGGTGTCCACTGAAGTATAAGAGGTTCCATCTGCTGTGTAGACGACCTGCTGAGGGGGCCGGTCCTGATCATCACTGTACACAATTTGTGCCACTGCTCCACCTTCAGGGACAAAGTGCACCTAGAGGAGAAATGAAGATGATATACAATAAATGCCTATGTGAAAGTATCCACAAACACACTCATAATAGCCATCTTCAACATGTAAAGATCTCCTAAGCCCAATCTACATAGCTAATTATTTATGGACATAACACAAAAAACATTGTATAATTTAGATGAAGCAGTCTAATCTAATGCCAGCCAGGCCAAAACCTGGACATAAAAAGCACTATACACTTTCTTTTTTCCTCTGCATTTTAATTAGAGACATAAATGTTCATACATAGTCCTTCCTAACATTCTTCACCCTTCTGCTTTTTGCAAAAAGAAGTTGATGTGACACAGAACAAGGCTTGTTCATACTTTTTCAATTCATTTTAATATGGTTTGTGGATTTATATTATTTCATTCATTCAGTTCTGTATTTGGATAGTAAATACTGAGTTCTTATTTGAATAACTAAAATAATTAATTAATTTACTGATGGCATAAAGCAACAAAAATGATTAAAGGTGTAGAAAACATGACATGAGGGAAGACTGAAAGAACTGAGCTTGTTTAGATTAGAAAAGAGAAGACTGAGAGGGGGCATGACAGCGGTTTTCAAATATCTAAAAGTGTGTTATAAAGAGGAGGGAGAAAAATTGTTCTCCTTGGCCGCTAAGGATAGGACAAGAAGCAATGGGCTTAAATTGCAGCAAAGGAAATTTAGGTTGGACATCAGGAAAAACTTCCTGCCTGTCAGGGTGGTTAAACACTGAAATAAATTGCCTAGGGGGGTTGTAGAATCTCAATCACTGGAGATATTTAAGAGCAGGTTAGATAGACACCTCTCAGGGATGATCTGTACAGTGCTTGGTCCTGCCATTAGGGTAGCAGACTTGACTCGATGACCTCTTGAGGTCCCTTTCAGTTCTCGTGTTCTATGATTCTATGATGCTTCTGCAAGTGATACTACTATATACTATAATGTTGGAATGTGATATGTGGAACTATTTCCCTGTAAGATGTACATGCAGAAAGCTATTGAAAAAATTATTTGATAGCTCCTAACGCTAATGAGATACAGAGATTCCACCTCCAGGCCAGCAGTTCATATATCGCAGATTGTGATTGAAATTGTTGTCCACACTTGTCCAATTGTTTGGTCGCCTGTCTGAAATGAGTTGGTGTACTCCATCTTGTTGCCAGCAGGCAAATGGTCTCTTCTTTGCAACTTTGAGCTGAGTTCTCAGCATTTTTGAAAACTGGGCCACTTATTTAAGTACCTAAATATGGAATTAGGAATCTTATTTTAGGTATCCATTTCCAAAGTATCTTAGTTAGACTGCAGGTACTAAACTTTCAGAGAGTCTGAAATAAAATTCATATAATTTTATTAAAGCTTGTTATAAATTAATCGATTTTGTTTGCCCTTTTCAGATTTTTTCCCAAGAAAATACCTGTCCATCTTAATTTAGGCACTAAGTGTAGATCTTGTAAAATAAAATACCGTTTACAAACAATAAACAAACAAAAATAAATAATTATGAGAATAATACTTAGCATGCATTCAGTGCCTTTCATTTCCAGAATGCTGTGAAAATAGTAATGAATCTGCACTACACTCCTTTGCAAAAGCCAGAGAAAGTATTGTTATTCCCATTTTACAGCTGGAGGTGTTGAGCTACAGAGAAATGCAATTTCTTGCAAAGTCCAGAGAGCAAGTTATTCAGACAACCAGGATTCCAAGGCCTTACTCACAATCCTGTGCAAATTCAGCCAGAATTTGTTTTTAATATATATTTTAATCATTCTTTACATTGCTGACACCCTGAGCAACAGTTTCTTCTTTAGTTCTTAAATTTTAGTAAGAAACTGATTTGAAATTAATGTGAAACTGATCAATCTTAGTTTTGCTGTCCAAACTGAGTGGAATGCAAAGAATGAAAAATGAGCAATGTTGAGTAAATGAGATTTTTATAAATCTAAGAGCCGGTAATAACCACAATTTAAAAACATTTCTGCAAACGTATTACACTTGACAGTGATGCTTTGAACTGATCCACATCAGTGCTAAAAAATTAAAGAAAAGATGTGTGATGATGTGAATATCTGTTACACTTACAGTGAAAAAATGGTAGTAGGAATTTACTACACAAAGTATTATGGGCTTCATGTGATTAATCATACTGACATCAGTTAAACTAATTCAATGAATTCTTACACAAAAAAGAAGGAATGGGCTGTAGTGGTCAGTGGAAATTACATATTTCCTTTTCACATTACTCCTTCTGCATTTTAAACTTTAACCAAAGGTCTGATGATAAAATCAGTGGTAGATTCCAAAGATCATGCCCCTCAAAATGAAAAGTGATAGTTCATATCTCTCAGAGCTATTGTTTCAGACTGTCTGCAAATTCAGTCTTCATAGCATTGGTTCACACTCAGTTCAACTGCTAAAACTTTACTTTGCAAACACAGTGAGCGGCTAGGATATGATTTCTTCTCATTTCTTTTGAAGCACAAGATGGTAGCTTTCAGGTAATTACGTACAAGCGTGTTGGGCAAGCAAGCCCAGCCCAGTCCCTGACTCTACAAAATAATTAGAGAAATTTCTAGGAGCAGCTAGTCACCTGAGCAGTATTCTGTTCCTGTTCAGCAGATTCAGACCATGCTTGTGGACTTTCCTCTTTCGAGTTCATCTCATCCCTGCTGTGATGCTCCATTGTGCTAGCTAATTACTGGAACAATGCTTGGCTGAACAGATTTCATCTGCTCACTACGTCTCTACTCACACAAAACAAGGTGATCTTCTGTAACATGACTATAACAAGAGAAAAGAGACCAAAGATATTAAATAGTAGAGTACATTGCAATCAATTTCAACTGAAACAGAAAGCCAGCTCCAGCTGAAAGGTGTTGCTATCTATCACATGCAGGGATGTGCTGTTATGGCAGAAGTCTTAATTTTATGAATAACTGTACTCTGTTCTTTTTCCCAATTCCTTCTGTATTTTCTATCACAACAGATGAGGAAATAAGCCAACAACTGCAACTGGCAGAGCTCCTGCCAGAAACAGAGACCCAGGGAGGAAGCCTCCCATCCTGCAGCACTGAATGTGACAAGTATTGCATAGTGGAAAGAGGAGTTTTTAAAAAATCATTTTGTGACACTGTACCCCCCCATATTTTTATACAAATGTGTTTTAATAGGAATATTCATAATTCAAATATGTTTTATGCAAAATAAGGCATGTGAGTTCTTATCATTGGAGTTCTTATAATCTCCTCAATGTGTATATTATATTTGTGTGCATGTATCATTCTTGTATTTGAAGTTAGAAATACGCAGTATAAACATGTTTATTAATCTAGGTGTGCTAGTAAAAATCATTAGTGGTACTTTAGAAACCTAACAGCCTGGTACTCAAGACTATTACCTGTGAATGGTCTTGTTTTTCCTGTGAACCTGGGCTATGGTTGGTCCTACAAAGACATGTGACCATAACACCTGATGTTGGAATCCATCTTGAATTTTGCACTTTTCCATGGGGGTAGGGGGAATTAAGCAAAGATTTCCCACCCTGGGGAAATTCTATTTAAGAAATGGGAAGCAAACAATGATTGTCTTTAGCAGGCTTCACAGACTGCTCCCCACCCTAAGGGTATGTCTAGACTACATGCCTCTGGCGACAGAGGCATGTAGATTAGGCTACCCGGCATAGAAAAATGAAGCGGCGATTTAAATAATCGCCGCTTCATTTAAATTTAAATGGCTGCCACGCTGAGCCGATCAGCTGTTTGTCGGCTCAGCGCGCTAGTCTGGATGCTCCGCGGTCGACATCAAAGGCATTTGTCGACCTCCCCGGTATGCCTCGTGGGATGAGGTTTACCCAGGGAGGTCGACAAATGCCTTTGATGTCGACTGCGGAGCATCCAGACTAGCGCGCTGAGCCGACAAACAGCTGATCGGCTCAGCGCGGCAGCCATTTAAATTTAAATGAAGTGGCGATTATTTAAATCGCCACTTCATTTTTCTATGCCGGGTAGCCTAATCTACATGCCTCTGTCGCCAGAGGCATGTAGTCTAGACATACCCCAACAGTATACATGAAAACACCTAGAAATAGAAGATTTGTAAGTACAGGGGATGGAGAGAAGCTGCTGGACCCAGAACAGAAAAAAGATAAACCCAAGAAGGGCTTTACCTGAAATAAGTAGAACAAGGGTGAAAAATTAAGATATATAACAATTTCTCTTTGTGTATTAGGCTTAGCTGGAGTGTTTTATTTTGCTTAGTAGCTTACTTTGATCTGTTATCATTTGCAACCACTTAAATCCTATTTTCTACAGGTAACTCAATGTAAATAATTGTTACCTGGGTGGTGGGGGGAACAACAGCTTGCGTATCTCTCTTTCACTTTATGAGCTTGCTCTGTGTAAAACTTTTATGCACAGTAAGAGAGATTTATCTGGGCTTTTGATCCCACCGGGGCTGTACACCAGGGAGTTGTGAAAAGTCCCTGTGACTGAGCCTTCCCAGAGCTGAGCTATTCTCAATGTCTGTGCTATGCTGTTGTGAGCAGTAACCTGAACTCTGTGCCGTGCTGGGGGAGACCAGAGCTACTGGCTCAGCAAGATCACATGGTGGGGCGCCTCAGAGAACAGGGAGGTGGGCGCAGTAGTATGAACAGCCTATCAGGTGACCGTCTCAAGGGGAACTCTGGGACCCAACCTGTCACACCTTCCATTTCCCCTCCCTGAAGGTAATCACAATATAGTGGCCACCTGTCAATTTAGGGTTCGACTGGATTTACTTTGAAGCTCATAACTGCTGCTCCTGAACTGGTCAGAAGGGGTTTGCTTCTTCCTGGAAACAAGGTGATTCTTCTACAGCTTTCTCAGCTTCTAATGGCTTAGGGATCAAGAGACAGGGCTAGGAATTGAACCTTAGTCTTTCACAAAAATAATTGTCATGTTCAGAGGCAAGCACTGGTTTCTCAATTGATTTTTTTAATTTTGAGTGCAACACTAAAGTGATTCTGAGTTTAGAGGCAACTCTGCATGTGCACAGATCTGCAATCCCTGATGGTATTTCAGATACTACTATTAAACTAGACCTTTTTTAACAGAGAGAGAAAGAACAATGAAGCTTAAATTCTAATCGATGGAAGCCTGGAAATCTTGACAAATTGCTTCCATGCTGTTCACCCCTTGCGATTTTATTGGAGCCTCTCAAGCTGCCATTGGGAATCTCTGAAGTGTAATTTACTGCTTTGTTGATTGGTTTAGTCAGTCATTCTGCACCTACCCAGCTTCGTCTCCAATGTCATATTAAATCATAGACTCAGGAATTAACATGAGGGTGAGCCCAATTGATTTTTCAGCAAGTCCAATTAACTTTATTTTACACTGGCAGTCTAGTGAGGCTGATCTGATGCCAGCACTTGCTTGTGCACCAATAAGAAAACAGAAAGTCTCTCACTGATGCTATCATGTATATATATTTTAAATGCAAATTATTATAATCATAATTTATTCCCATAAATACTGGCATTTGGTTTGTCACTCACAAGCTAAAAAAAGAAAAGGAGAAAAAAGTAGGCACTTTCTGCCTTCTGTTAATCTCACAAACAATGAATAAGCCTTACAGGACTTGAGTGCATGCATCTTACACAGGCCGTCCCTAGAATGCATTAAATAATTCTGGAAAGCTTTACTCTAATATCACCCTGGGCAGTGATGGAAAAATTAATACTATCGCTTACTGAAAAACAACAAATGGAGGAAAGAGGCTTTTGTGTATTACTATGAATCTATGATACTAGACCAGGGGTGGCAATAATTCTTGAGGGGGGGGCCACTTCACAAATTTCGGAAGTGGCCGCGGGCCTTGGGCGGAAGGGGCGGGGTTGAGAACTACCCTGCCCGGAGCTTTGCTTGGCCTGGAGTCCCTGCCCTGACTTCTAGACAATGGAAGAGACCTAGAGCAGATGGGAGGGTGCTGGAGGCTAGCCTCCTTCCAGAGTTGTTTGGGGTGGAGGCTTAGAATTCACATAACAAGCTGGCAGCTCCTGGCCCCACTGCTAACCTGTTTCCTGGGAGCTGCTCCGCAGGCACAAGCCCTTTGAACAGAAGCAGCTGAAAGGCCTCATACCTCCCGGGCAGCTCCCAGGCAATGGGCCAGTAGAACCAAAAGCTGTAAGCCCTTTCAATTGCTTTTGTTTAAAAGGCTTGTGCCTGCCGGGTGGCTGCCAACCAACGCAGCCGCCCAGCAAGCGCGAGCCCTTTAAATAAAAGCAGTTGAAAGGGCTCACGCATCTCTGGCTCCCAGGCAACACAAAGGGGTCAGCAACCTTTCAGAGGTGGAGTGCCGAGATCTGACTTATTCACCTCTATGTAGGGGTCCGAGCACTGGGGATACTTTTTAAAGTCAACAATAGTCCTACTTATAGCCGCTTCATTAATAAGTTAGATCTTACCTTTTAGTTGCAGGGTCGGCAACCTTTCAGAAGTGGCATACTGAGATTTAACTTATTCACAGATCTGTGTGCCGGGGGAAGGAGGGAGCAGGGGAGGTAAGGGGGGCTGGGTACGGTGACCTTATTTTCTGAACTAGCTGCAGCTACGGAGAATGGTTTAATTTAAATTATGAAACAGATTAAGCATTTTAACTTTCTCATGTTTGTTTAAAAAGAAGTTTGATAAACTAAATAAAATATTATGTCCAACACAAAAGGTTTCAATGTTTTCTTTATTTATGGCAGGGGTGGGGAACCTTTTTTGGGTCAGGGGTCACTGACCCACAGAAAAATCAGTTGGGGACCACACAAGTGAGAAGCAGAAAAACTCCTCCAAAAACCCTGATGTGGCCCCAACTGAGACACCTCACTCCTCTGGTGCCCCAGCCTGACAGGGTGAGGGAAAAGAAAGGTGGGGACTGAGGTTCAGGGCTTCCCATAAGCCAAATTTACTTTTCTCAGGTTCTGGAGTTAGTGGATTTTATGGACCTCCTTAGGCTCTGGGGTAGGGACAAAAATGAGGGGTTTAGTGCATGAGACAGGGCTGCCAGCAAGTAGGATAGAGATGGGGTGCAGGATCTGGGAGGGAGTTAGGGTGCAGAAACAGGCTGGGAGTAGGGTGTCTGGCCAGGTGGAGGGAGCAGAAGCAAGGGAGGGTTCAGTGTGCGGCCAGGAGAGAGGGTTCAGGAGCAATGTGGACGAAGGAGCAGGATTGGATGTCTGGCCAAGAGAGAGGGTGCAGGAACAAGGGAGCGTGTCGGAGGAAGTTGGGGGTGCCGGGTCTTGGGGAGGGAGGGAAGTGAGGGGGTTGCGGTGGGGGGGGTGGGCTGGGCATGAGGGGGAACCTTACCTGGCTTCGTTCCCCCTTGCAGCAATGGCCGCAGCCACGCTGTCCTGGCCGCCCTGGAGGAAGGCCCCGCTGCCAAGGCCCACATGGTCCAGCCCCGGCCCCGGAGCTCCACTGATGCTGTTGAGACAGTCCGGAGCTGCCTCAGAGGCCCCACTGCTGCTGTGGTCTGGGGCCAGCCCCAAGGCTGTGACTCACATGATCCAAGGCTGGCCACGGAGGGCAGAGATACCACTGCCATGGCCATACAGCCCCGGACTGCGTGGCAACAGCAGCAGCGCATCCAGCCTCTGGGGCCAGCCCCAGACTACGTGGCCGCAGCAGCGGAGCCTCCAGTCCTGGCTGAAGTGCCACAGAGGAGCCTCAGCTCCAGCTCTGACTCCTCCCACTGCAGCCTAACCCACTGCAGGGAGGAGGGAGCACTCACCAGCGGCTATGCATGGGAGGAAGGATGGGGCTGAGCTCACTCCTGCGTGCTGCTGAAAATTGGCTTGTGTGCCGTAAGTGGCATGTGTGCCATAGGTTGCCGACTCCTGCGCTAGGAGGCAGGGCCTGGAACTGCCTGATGGGCCAGATTCAGCCCACTGAGAGGATTTTGCCCACCTCTGTACTAGGCAGTATGTTGTGCTATCATCCACTGGCTCTCTTATGCTAAGAAACACAGTGCACACGTGTTGCTCAACCCAAGAAGTGATGGAAGAAAGTAGGGTATGAGATGTAACTTCATATACATTAAACTCTGGGGAAAAGAAAACAGAAATGTTACACTGATGAGCGATGGTACATATACACATCACATAGTACTCAATCCTAAAATCTGTGCAAAGAGCAGAAGAGGTAAGAAAAAATGCAGCCTTAGCAAGAGATCCAACTAGTAAGGAAAAAAACACTATTAGCTGCATTGAACAATGGTCAGGGCTGAGAATCATCAGATTTTGTGACCCCTTGGTTCGAACTAACGCGTCCCGGCACGCACTTCCTGGTTCAAATCAGCTGTTGAGCGGAGTAACGCGCCGGCGAGATCATGCTAATGAAGTGCGGGATATTTAAATCCCTGCTTCATTAGCAATTTCGGTTGCCTACGTTTGCATCGCTAGGTCGAACTAGGGAGCAAGTGTAGACATACTCTATGGGACTTTTAAAGGGCAGTGACAGATGGATCAATGAAAACCCTTGACATGACTCCAGTCTCCTTCTGACTCTTTACACCCAACAGAAATGTTGCATGCAGATTAGCTGTTGAGGAAGGGTGGTAATTGGGTGAGCTGACAGATTTCGGTGGCTCAATTTAAGGATTATATGAACTGTTTATCCAGGCTATAGCCTATATAACCATAAAAACAAGATACAAGTCTTATTAATATTGAGCTTAATTACAACCTATTTTCTTCAAATATAGTCTATGCACAAGATTGCAATTAATTTTAATTATGTGGAAAGTTTGTTGAGTTTTTGTTAATCCTATAATGATATGGTTTTTCTGTAGCATATTGGAAGGCCTAAACTAAAGCCTCTTCTGCAGCCAGACTGAAGAGCAGCAGCCATTAGCTGTAAAGCCTGGAGTCACATTCTCACATTCTATCTAAATTGCATTAAAATAGTGTCACACTAGGCTGTGAGGAGACCTTGTCCTAATAGCACCCATTGTCACCAGATAAAGAAATAGGTATCGAGATGGGTTGAGAAAACTTAGTTAACAGCATTTTGTCTGGCAAGAAACTGCTTATCAATAGTTGAGGTTGTGGAATCCGCATTCTATGATTATTGTCCTCACTTTCCTATTGTTTGTCTGTGTGATCTCTGTCTGGTTTGTAACTGTTTCTGTCTGCTGTATAATTAATTTTGCTAGGTGTAAATCAACTAAGGTGGTGGGGTATGATTGGTTAGATAATTGTTACAGCATGGTATGATTGGTCAGTAAAATTATACAAAAATAACTGGTTACGGTATAGCTAAGCAGGACTCAAGTTTCACTATATAAACTGGGGTCCAAGAAGAAGAAAGATGGAAAAGGGAAAGGAAAGGAAGAAAGAAAGATCAAGAAGAAGGAGGGAAGACCTGGAAGAACTCACCTCCAAGATACAGCCTAAGACCAAAGCTGCCAGAACTCCTCCACACAACCATGACGTGCAGCAGCTAAGATCAAAAGAGACTGACCTTGCCTGGCCAACAGGGGAAGTCTGCCCGCCTTTAT
Organism: Pelochelys cantorii; assembly: GCA_032595735.1. Taxonomy (NCBI): domain Eukaryota; kingdom Metazoa; phylum Chordata; order Testudines; family Trionychidae; genus Pelochelys; species Pelochelys cantorii. The sequence goes on along the minus strand of CM064352.1, from coordinate 13,621,762 downwards.
CAGAATTGGTGAGCATGACACTGTATGCCAGTGGTCACCAACCAGTAGATCGGGCTCTACCAGTAGATCTTGGAGCCTCTGACAGGTGATCCTGACTGGTTTGGCCAGGAAGCTATCAAGCACTGGCACTTCAGTTGCCCCTCCACCCACTGTCATGCTGCTCCTGTCCTCTGCCTTGAAGCTTCCCCCCAGGAGCCTCCTGCTTGCCATGCAAGGTGTGGGAGGGAAAAGGGGGGGCTGCTGATGTCAGGGTGTCCCTCCTCCCCCCACTTCTGTACCCTATCTCCACATAGAGAGAAGGGGATGGAGGGAGCTTGGCAATGCAAATCTCTGTCACTCTCACACACTGTGTGTGTCTCTGTCATTCTCACAAACACGCACTGTCCTTCATGCTCATCTCCCAACCAACACATATCGGGGAGGGGAGGGGAGTTGTTGGTACTTCTGTTACTGCTTGCAAAGTGTGGTATTTTTGGTTTTTGACTGGTCTGTGCATTTCATAATTTTCATTTTTCTCTTATTTAAATTTAATTATTTAACTAGTGAGTTCTAAAATGCCTAACCTGTTGCGGCTGGAGTAATTATCCCTGTGGTAATTGTTGCTCCTGGAAGTGGCTAACATGTCCCTGCAGTCCCTGAGAACGGCAGAGCAGAGGGGTCTCCACATGCTGTCCTTGCCTGCAGACACCACTCCTGCAGCTCCCATTGATCAATAACGGGGATCCATGGCCAGTAGAAGCTGTGGGCTCAGTGCCTGTAGATAAGGGGCAGCACATGGCGCCATGGAACCATTGCTGTACATGTCAGCTACTTTCAGGAGTGATGCAGGTCCACGGCAGGAGTAAGCCTGCTTTAACCCCACTGCTCCACCTGGAAGCCATCTCAGTTAAATGGGGCCCAGACAGAGCCTGCTTCCTGAACTCCTCTCCCTGCCCTGAACCTCCTCCTGCCCCAGAAGTGAGTCCCCCTATACCCAAACTCTTTCCCAGAGCTTGCACCCTGAAACCCCTCCTGGATCCCAACCCCCCACCCCCTCCCACACTCCAAACCCCTTGGCCCAAAACTAGAGCATGTACCCAACCCCTTACCCCAGTCTGGTGAAAGTGAGTGGGGATGGGAGAGAAAGGAGGATGGAGTGAGCAGGGTGAAGCCTTGGAGAAGGGTAGAGCAGGGGCAGGGCCTCAAAAAAGGGGTGGGAAGGAAGTGGGACAAGGGTATTTGGGTTGAGGTTGATCTTACATTGCACATATATTGAAAAAGTGATCTTGTGCTTAAAAAGGTTGGAGATCACTGCTGTACGCTTAGCATGTGTATTCTGCTTGCTTGGGAATTGTCAATAAATAGAGAATAAGAATATTACTGTGTAAGGCTCTTTCAGTGGCAAAACATCCTGCAAACCTGCAGGAAGTTATGCCCTGAGCCCTAGGAATTGGGTAAGGGTGGATGTATAAATGAACAGGGTTGCACCTTGAGCCCTAGGAATAGGATAAAGGTTTGTGTCCCTAAAGTGTGGAAGGGATAGAGAAATTTGTGTGGGTAACAGTCCATCGTTCTGACTGGTGCCTCCATTACATTATACATAAAAGATCTTTTCTTGGGCGTCTACATTTTTAGATGTCAGGGCCTTCCATTTATCTGGGATACTTCAAAATCTGGCATAATGAGGGAATACTCTCTGCACTGTATCCATGCTACATGTCCATGGATCATTTTCTACATGTATACATTTCTCCTTCCAAATATTGTGTTCTTCCTCACCATGTGTAGAAGTTGAACACCTTAGGACGGGACGAAGAATCTGTTTTTGGTCAGGGGCTGTTGATCCACAGAAAAATCAAGACGGGGGCTGCACACAAGTGAGAAAAATAATCCTCTGATGTGGCCCCCAACTGAGGAGAAAAACATTCTCCACATTCCCTTTGCACACCAGAGCCTTGTGGGGGGCACAGGCTAGTAGATTTTATGTGTTCCAGACCTATGGAGGGACAGCAGGGGGAGGGGTCTGGAGCACCAGCACAGGCTCCCCAATGCTGGGGGGCGGGGAGCGCCAAGCCTCGAGGGCTTGATCCAGGCAGGCTGGGAACTACATCTGGCTCCCAGGCCTTAGGTTCACCACCCCTACTTTAGGAATAAAGGAATATCAGTGCAAATATGCCAATGGGAGATTCTACTGTCAGAAGTGGTGCATGCAGATGCAATATGAACCCAATGTAAATCAATTTCTGTAGCATCCCTGAGACATATATACAGCATAAGCAGCATGTGAAGCAGTGCTGAAAGCAATGTGCAGTGTGCTAAACCATTTACAGCACCCATGAAGAAAGCATTTTCCTTCTTAAAACAGCAGGCGTGCCTCACTCAGCATGGAATCAGGTGAAGACATAAGAGCTGCAATGACAATGGATATAAGTAAATCATATCATCATCTTGGAATGTGAAAGAAACAGGATACCATAGAATGCAACATAAATAACACAGCAGGATATGATGTGAGGAGAAACGCACACATCTCCATTTATTTGTAGTTCCTATTTAAATTCAACACAATATTGCCTTCTGAGCATGCACCCAGATTCCTGGGAGCATTCTCTAACAAGAGCTATTTAGATCATTTTATCTCATCCATTCTTCAGACTCCTGTCATAATGATACCTAGCTCTTTAACTCCATCCTCTCTGGCATCCCAGGGACCAGTTGTCCAGATGTTAGCACACGTAGAATGCAGCTGCCTGCCTTTTCAAATCTATAAAAAGTAAAATCACAACAGCAAACTCCTCTACTGGCTTCTCATTCATTTCAGGATACAGTTTAAATTGCCCTACTTCTGTTAAAATCCTCTGGGGACTGATCCTGCCTACCTCACAGACCCTGTCCCTCTACTCTTCCAGCACTTGCCTCCTGTTTGACATTTCCAAAATCTCATCAGTATTGGTTCAAATACTAGGGTACAAAATCTATGAGAAGGACAGAACAGGTCATGCTGTGGGGAAGTGGCATTACATATGAAAGAAAGTACAGAATCAAATGAGGTAAAAACCTTCAATGAACCAAACCGTACCATAGAATCTCTATGGATAGTAATTCCATGTTCTAATAAGAATATAACAGTAGAGATATATTACCGACCACCTGACCAGGATGGTAATAGTGACTTTAAAATGTTCAGGGAAATTAGAGAGTAGGGAGGATGAGGTAGACTAGCTTTTCTTTCGACAACTAACAGAAGTCTCCAGAGGCAACAGTGCAGGGTGGCAGCAGCCCAAGCCCTCTGTGGACAGCGGCTATATCAGAGGCAGGAGCACAGGGTGGCAGGCAGCTCCCCTGCAATCTCTTCATTGAAAACTTGGACCGGCGGGCTAGAACTAAGCCAGTCTGCCAGTTCAAGCTTTAAATGCAGAGCACGCAGGAGAGAGGATATTGCGGTTCACTGGGACCATTAACCGATAAGCATACACAAAATACTGTACAAGAGTGTTTTCTCTTTATAGTCTAGCTGTTCATAGAATCATACAACCATAGAGCTGGAAGAGACCTTAGAAGGCCATCAAGTCCAGCCCCCTGCCCAAGGCAGGACCAATCCCAATTAAATCAACCTAGCCAGGGCTTTGTCAAGCCGAGACTTAAACACCTCTAGGGATGGAGACTCCACTACTTCCCTAGGTAACCCATTCCAGTGCTTCACCACTCTCCTAGTGAAATAGTTTTTCCTAATATCCAACCTGGACCTCTCTCACCACAACTTGAGACCATTGTTCCTTGTTCTGCCATCCATCACTACTGTGAACAGCCTTTCTCCATCCTCTTTGGAACCTCCCTTCAGGAAGCTGAACGCTGCTATCAAATCCCCCCTCACTCTTCTCTTCTGCAGACTAAATAGACCCAACTCCCTCAGCCTCTCCTCATAGGTCATATGCTCCAGCCCCCTAATCATTTTGGTTGCCCTCCACTGGACCCTCTCCAATGCATCCACATCCTTCCTATAATTGGGGGCCCAGAACCGGACACAATACTCCAGATGTGGCCTGACCAGAGCCAAGTAAAGAGGAATAATCACATCTCTGGATCGACTGGCAATGCTCCTCTGAATGCAACTGAATATGCCATTAGCCTTCTTGGCTACAAGGGCACAGTGTTGACTCACGTCCAGCTTCTCATCCACTGTAATCCCCAGTCCTTTTCTACAGAACTGCTACTTAGCCAGTTTGTCCCCAGCCTGTAACAATGCTTGGGATTCTTCCGTCCCAAGTGCAGGACTCTACATTTGTCCTTGTTGAATCTCATCAGATTTCTTGTGGCCCAATCCTTCAATTTGTCTAAGTCACTCTGGACTCTTTCCCTGCCCTCCAGCGTATCTACCTCTCCCCCTAGCTTAGTGTCATCTGCAAACTTGCTGAGGGTTCAATCCATCCCCTCATCCAGGACATTAATAAATGTGTTGAACAAAACAGGTCCCAGAACCGAACCTTGGGGCACTCCGCGAGAAACCGACCGCCATCCTGACATTGAGCCGTTGATCACTACCCGATGGGCCCGACCTTCCAGCCAGCTTTCTATCCATCTTACAGTCCATTTATCCAATCCACATTCCCTTAACTTGCTGGCAAGAATATTGTGGGAGACCGTATCAAAAGGCTTTGTAAAGTCAAGGTATATCACATCCACTGACTTCCCCATATCCACAGAGCCAGTTACCGCATCATAGAAGCTAATCAGATTGGTCAGGCATGACTTGCCCTTCATGAATCCATGCTGACTATTCTTGATCACCTGCCCCTCTTCCAAGTGCTTTAAAATGGATTCCTTGAGGATCCCCTCCATGATTTTTCCAGGGACTGAGGTAAGACTGACCGGCCTATAGTTCCCTGGATTGTCCTTCTTCCCTTTCTTAAAGATGGGCACTACAATTGCCTTTTTCCAATCACCCAGGATCTCTCCCGATCTCCACGACTTTTCAAAGATAATGGCCAAAGAATGACATTTGCCAACTCCCTCAGTACCCTCGGATGTATTAAGTCCAGACCCATGGATTTATGTTGGAGAAAGGGCACCTTTCTTCAAACATGAGAAATGCAAAGGACAGATTCTGCAGCAGGACCTTTGCAGTTATGGTGGTACCTGCTATGAGCCCAGCTAAGGAGATCCCATAGAGAAACCTACATCCAGGGGATTCTGAACATTCGCTGTTGCCCTTGCTCTCATAGGATAAACACGGGAGAAGACTGGTGTTATGCAAATGAAATTGTCCACCTCTCAGCTCAGAAAGTCATAAAGCCATGGCAATATCTCAAATAAGAATCCCCTTACAATACTGGTGCATAAAAGGGCTGGTTTGATCTACTTCAGGTTACAGAAGAGGTCTGCATGCTGACTCAGGTTCCTTGCTGCAAAAACCGCAATGGTTATTAGCTGAATACAAAATCATCATGCAAAGTGGGTATAATACTAAACTATGCTGTGAATTGTCATTCAGCTTTTAATATCAAAATGGCTTATTATACTTAAAAGTAGCATCACGTGTCTGCAAAAAGCTGTATCCTACACTTAACTTAAATATCCCAGCACACATGGGAGGTAAGTCAGTGATTTTTCTGAGACCCTTTAAAAGAATATGTTGTCATGGCAGCAAGAAAGCTGGAAAGTGCAATATTGTTTAACCTCATTGACTACTGAGTCCTGACTGTTGTCTTTTTTCTGAATTCTCATTTCATCAAACACACACATTATTCCAAGGAACTCTGGCTTCAGTGCATTCTGGTTGGATATTAGTAATCAAGTAGAGTATGGCCACAAGATTTATATTTCACTGGAAGAAGAGAGATGGAAATCACACACAAAGCTAAGACATTACTCACGAGCAGAGTAATGGTTGCAATTTATTTCTCTCTCTCTATATATAAAAAACTTTTCCTGCGGGACTACAGAGTGATGTCATGTGTCACTGTGTCCCACCACCACTCCCCGCCCCCCTCAGCTGTGTGGCCTCTCCCTTCCATGGGGGGGCAGAGCCACATGGTTTCCAGGGCATGAGGCCTCCCCCTCCCCAGGGCTCCAGAAGTGGGGAAGGAGCTGCACAGCCTCCCACCTTGCTGGTGCTCCAGCAGGGGGACAGGAGCTGTGTGGCCTCCCTCCCCTGGTGCTCAAGGCATGCATCTCTCCTGGCAGCCCACTGCAGAGCAGGTGGGCTTGGCACTAGTGGTGACTCCTGGCTGCCCTGGCAGGACTCTGAACTGCAACATTCGGGATGGGGATGAGGAGCGCGGGGGCCCAGTTCCCAGCAGCAGCAGCAGCACGGCATCACCAGCATGTCTTGCAGCAGTGCCACAGCCTGGTTCTCTCCCACCCAAGATGGGGGAGAGCCTTCCCAAGCATGAGCAGATTGCAGGAGTTGGGGGGCCTGTGGTGAGGGTCTGGAGGTCTGCAGATGGCAACACCCAGGGGCTGGGCAGGGGCCCCTGCACTAACAGCTCTCCCTCCCCTCCCTGAGACACCCAAGCTCTGGTGAATGCTGTGGAAGCGCAGCCCTTTGAAGGTTTGCCCCCACGAAGCCTCGAGGCCCTTTGGGCTCCGTCAAAAAGGCCTTGCCCTCTGGGGACGCCTTGTCCACCTCTCTGTCCACAAAGCACTGTCCTCTTCTGCGGAGCCCTATCTCCCCGCTTCCCCCCTCTGGCTCCCAGCCGGGGCCTGCTCACAGTGCTGCACCCTGGCCTTGCAGGGAAGAGGTACACCCACTGGAGCATCAAGGCCAAGCCCTTGGCTCAAGCGGGCTCTCCTGGGCCTGCCACAAGCTGGGCAGGTTTTGGCCACACCGCATCCCCTTTGGGGATGGCCTAGCTATGCTACACCCTGGCCACTTCCCCAACTCTCCAGGACAGCCACTCTGGGCTCACCATAGAGCAAAGCTGCCCCAAAGGCCATTCACACAGTGTTACACAAACCCCAACAGGCCCTTTAGGAAAAGCTGGGCTGAGCCGAAGTGTGCAGCTCGATGAATTCATGGGAGGGAGCAGGGTGTGTGTAGGGAGGGAGGAAAGGGGATAGAGTGTATGTGGGAGTGGGCGGTAAGGGGTGATGGAGATGAGGGGGGTATAGGAATGGAGGCAGGGGGATGGGCAGTGTGGGGGTGCAGAGGGGAGGGGTTAGGGAAGGACGGGGGTGTAGGAACGGAGGAAGGAGATGAAGGCGGGATAGTCAGCTGGGGGGTAGGGATAGGCAGTGTGGGTTAGGGAAGGATGGGTCGGTGGGTGTAGGAACGGAGGTGGCAGTAGGGATGAAAGGAGGGAGGTAGGCTGTGGGCCATGCAGCTCCAGTATAAGGACTAGCAGCCCAGCTTACCCCACAGGGCTCTTTTCCCGCATGACCCAAATCTGGTTCTCAGTAGGGTGCAGGCGCTTAAAGCTGGGGGCTCTCCCATGGTTCCATGTCTCTCTGTTACGCCATCTGCATGGAACATATCCCAGCCTCACGGCAGGCGCTCGCTTGCCAGCTGGAGTTGGGCCCCGTTTTACTGATGGTGTTTGGTTTTCAGTTACACATGAGGCCCACAAGCCCACAGAGCATACCCCTTCCCCGTACTAGCTGCCCAGGAGACGTTCCAAACTCTGCACACAGACAAACTATTTTATTGGTAGGTGAGACAGGAATGGGAAGGATGTGGGGGGAGGGGTTGGCTGGCGATTGAAGGGCCTGAGCGGGTAGGATGGGCCAAGACAGTTTGAATACAGGGGCCTGTCCAGGGGTGTGGTGGGGCGGGAACAGATGCAAATCTTAACTCGAATTGTATGGAAATGGACCCATCTAGGTTCTTATATTATCTGATCACCTAAAATCACATCATTATGTTCCTAAATAGTTTCTCACAGTTTATTAGAATTATCTGTTAAAAATCGATTTAATTTCACTGAATATAACAAAGAACCATACACTCTGAATGACTCCGATAACAGTGGAAGATCTTGCTGATGATAATGCGTATTTTTCAAAAAGCAGATCAATACCCAACTGACCATGGGCTACAGATTGTAACAGGAATCTTCCATGTTGAGAAATGTAATTGCCTTTAAAAACCTCTCTAAGAAATAGTCCTAGTCTTTTTTATTGGATTTCATCAAACTCCTACCTAAATTTGTGTCCTCATTTCATCCTCCACATCCTTTAGTCAGCTAAACTACTACAGATCAACTTCTCTAATTACCCTTTGTCTTTCTCCCATTCTTGACTTGCTAATCTTTATGCTACCTCTAAATTTGGTACAGTTTCCTTCAAACTTTATTTTTCACAAAGATTTCTTGCTCTAATTTCACTAAGATACCACTTTGCTTTCTGGTATTAAAACTGATGTCCTACACATCAAACTACTCAGACTTAGGGCATGTCTACATGTATAGTGCTGCAGCAGTGTCTGATGTAGATGCTCTATTCCCACAGGAAAGAGCTATCCCATCAGCATAACGACACCACCTCCACAAGTGGCAGAATCTATGGTGGCAGTGGAAGCTCTCCCACGGACATAGCGCTATCCGCACTACCGCTTATGTAGGTGTAACTTATGTCGCTCACGGGAGTGGTTTACTCTAGGGATGTAACATTTCAATTAATTGGCTAATCGAATAGTCGATGCAAATGGGCGCAATAAGGGCGCCTCTGCCTTTGAAGTGTAGCAACAGCCCCGGCAAAAGCGCTGCAGGAAACACAGGGCCAGTGGGGGACTCAAGGGCTATGTCTACACTTTCGGCTTCTTGCGCAAGTATGGCCGTTCTTGCGCAAGAATCCGCAGAGCATCTACACGGCCCATCCGCTCTTGCACAAGTAAATGTACAGTACGGCGTGATAAGAGACGGCTTCTTGCGCAAGAGCTACGCTCTTTTTTAACAGGTGTAAGCCCTCTTGCGCAGGAGCTCTTGCGCAAGAGGGCAGTGTGGACGCTCAGCAGGGATTTCTTGTGCAAGAAAGCCCTATGGCTAAAATGGCCATCAGAGCTTTCTTGCGCAAGAGAGCGTCCACACTGCCATGGGCACTCTTGCACAAAAGCACAGCTTGCACATGGCAGTGTGGATGTTTTCTTGCGCAAGACTTCTTGCACAAGAACACTTGCGCAAGATGTTCTTGCGCAAGAAGCCGCTAGCCTAGACAAAGCCAAGTAGTCCTCCACTGGCCCCTGGCTCCCCGCAGTGTTTCAAAGCGGCAGCGCTGCATGGAGCCTGGAGTTAGCAGGGAAATCTGCTAAACAGCATTGCATTTGCTTATCGGATAGTCAACTAGTCGTTCACATCCCTAGTTTACTCACACCCCTGAGCAACTTAAATGCTACCTACATAAGTGTAGACATAGCCTTAGGACATTGATAGGCAACCCATGGGCAACCGCATGAGTGGCCCTCCTTCACCTCAGTGGTCTGTAAGATTGTCATAACAAGACAGTTTCCTAGGACAGGGTAGATTTACCTACTGTGCTTGCATTCCTAAAATTTGCAGGATGTGCCAACTGAACCCTGGAAGTGTTTTGACTGGATGCAGACACAGTGCATGGCTCCCACAGTCAAGAATGTGTGCAATCCCCATGCACCTCACCTCACATGCGAGTAGATTACAAGCCAGCACAGGCGCGCAGCGCGATCAGCGCATGAGCAGCATGCCGAACCGCGCGGCTGGCGAGCGGGGCCCGCCGCTGCTTGGCGAGCCCTGTACATGTTTATCACTTTAGTAATACCAGCAGGAAAAACACTGGCAACTCTGTACATGGGCAATGGTAAACAAAATGTCTAGCAAGTCACACATAAAATCCCAATGGGCATGGGCCACAGATTGACCACCACTCACTTAGATACTAAGAAATTTGAGTCAGGGCTCTTGTCTATAAAACTGTTTGGGAAACAGCAATGTAGCTTTGCAGTGTTATATAAGCGATATGTGTAGTAGGGATGTTGAACTGCAGATCATCAGCTAATCAAGTAGTCAATGGAATTTCCATCAGCTACTCAATTAGTTGATGGAGGGGTGCTCGCTACCTACATTTAAATTGCTGAGCCACAGTGGGGTTGGCTCCCGGGGGGGGGATGGAAACGAGCCAGGACTAAGCAGTCCAGGCTTGCGCCACCCCCGCGAGCCAACCCTGCAGCAGCTCTGCCTTTTAAATGTAGTAAGAGACACTTTGCTCTTACTACATTTAAAAGGCAGAGGCACAGCACGGGACCCAGCACAAGCTCATACTGAAGCAGTTCCAGCTCCTGCCAGGTCCCCTGCTATGGCTCTCCTTTTAAATGTAGTATGAGTCACCTGGCTTACTACATTTAAAAGGAGAGCCACAGCTCTGCTGCACCTTTGCCTCCCCACCACTGCAGAGATTGTGCAGGGGAGAGCCAGCTCCCCCAGCACTGGCTCCTGCCTCTCCCCCCGCTCTTGCTGCCTCTGATACAGAGGCAGCGAGGGGGAAAACACAAGTAGTCAACTCAACTACTCTTTTACATCCCTAATGTGTAGAAGTAAAACAAAGTTACCTAGTGAAAAAAAATGCAGATCTCTCAGAAACTGAAAAAGATAAGCAAAATAAGGACTTTTGACAAAGTTACATGTACCACAAGTTGGCATGCATAGAACATCCAGGTATAGAGCGTTCTTAAATTTCCATAAAAGGAGGTGACAGAAAAATATGAACACTGCTCAGTTTTGTCCCACTCTACATTTATCATTTGGTTGTATTCCTCCTCTTACTCATGACACTCATCCCAATGTTATCTCCCAATTGCACCAATTCTCTATTTTTTCTTTTTTCCTCTAGTAGTGTTTCTATTTTTATTCTAAATCTCTAGATTGAAGCATCCTGCCATTTTAAATTTCTCATAAGATTTGGAAGACAAATCCTGGCTCTATACATAACAGAGATGACAAACTGCCAGCACATCTCAACATACTGGCATTTCACAGCCTTCCTCCCCCCCCCCCCCCCCCCGGGCCCAAAACCACGCGATTAAAGGCCATATTAATGGCCCATGAGCTAGGGAGGATCATCCCCAACAAAAACAAGCACAGTCCCCAACATGCTGGGACTGGAGAAATCCTGAAACTTCCCTGAACCCCAAAGTTAACATTGCTGCATTGCAATTGGCTCTCGTGATATGGGGTAGGACCATGACCTTGAGGTGCCCTGGTACCTCCTAGGTACCTGCCATGCCTCAGGTTGTTCCTGCACCCTCCAGGTGGGAGTGCAGAGAAAGCCCCTCGAAGGCCTCAGTTCTTAGCCCCCAGCACAAGGCACCAGCCAATCAGGGGCGGGGGCCAATAGACAGCCCCACCAATAGAAGCCGGCTCTAGCAACCCAATGGTCTCCCCCATTCCTCTCCCCCAGTCCAATCAGAGAAGGGGGACAAAACATCATCTTCGCCCCGCCCTGGAGCCTAACGGTCTCCCCAACATACACACAAAGGCACCCCGACACCAACCAGAGGCGGGGGCGTGATCTCCCCCTCCTCCCGGGCCAGAGAGAGAAAGGGTGAGAAGCCTCCGGCCAATCAAAACAAGGGAGCCCTCGCCGCCGCGCGCACAGACTACTCCTGTCCCCCCCGAGAAAGCATGAGGCGGAACAGCCCCCAACCACGGCTGGCACTCAACGGTCACTCAGCCCCAACCACTCTGGGCCATGGAGGGAGGAGGAGGCAGCGAGATTGCGCCGTAAGGGCTGGGAGAGGAACAAGGCTGAAACTGGGGGGTGGGAGGACGATCCAACCATGGGGGCAGGGGAAGAAGGGCCACACGGGGGGCGAAATACCCAGCGTGATGGGGGGAGTAAGATGGCTCTGACACCCCCCCCCGTCAATGTAGTGACGGGGTCCGGACTGTACCATCCGGGAGGGGGGAACACGGGTGGGGGCAGCCCCTTGCCCCCCTGTCCGGAGCGGGTGGGGGATCCCGATCGAGGAAGGGGGGGAGAAGCGGACTGTACCTTTCCTGCGGGGGGGGAAGGGAATGACAGCGCCCTACTTCCCCCCCACCCGCAGGAGCGAACGGTTTGTCCCGGCCCCAGCGCTAAGGAGCCACCAGCTCCGGCGCCATCTTGGGTGCGACTAAAACAACAAGCCCCAAACCCCTGGCAGGTTTCTGCGGTGCCCCTGGGCCAGACTCCCCTCCCGGACCGTCCCATCGCGTTACCTGAGGGGGTCCCGTGCGGGTGCCGCGTCCCGGCCGCCGCCGCAGGGCCCGCCGTCGCCCCAAACCCCCCCACCTGTCCTCACCTCACAATGGTAGCTGCAGAGCAGGAGGGGGGGCGGCCGCCCTTACCTCATTACCATAGTCTACCTGGCAACAGCCACCAGTGCTGTACGTTGATTGGCCAGGAGTCACTTGCCTGTGGGGACCGGGCAAACGCACCCCACCCCGAAAAAAAGTACAAAGCGACTGGGTCGGGGGGGGAGTAAAGCAAAGCCCCCCCATCTACAAAAAGGGGGGAAACCCCGCCAGGGCCTCCACACACAAACACCCCCGCAAGCACCACGCACCAATCACAATGGCGCTCTCATTCAAGCGAAGCTCCGCTGGGGCCTGCTTGCCAATCACAGCGTGTTTCTCAGTACCAGGCTCCGCCCTCCTGCTGTGGGGCGGAGGTATGAGGAATCGAGCAGTGCCCCCTGTTGGGAGGCCGGGGAGAAGGGAAGCCCAGCAGCACCCCCTGCTGGTAGGGGGAATGACCCAAGGCTGGGGAAGCAAATAGATGAGCCCTGACACCCAACTCCTCATCTCATGCTCCAGGACTCAGCCAGCCCCAGATATATGTAATAGGTTTTCGGCCTCTTTGAGATGCAGGGTGCTATATACATGTAAGAATTGTTATTTTATTAATAGACATAATAAAGCACTTTTGTAAATGCTACTGTAGGGATTCTTTATGGAAGGAGGAGCTATATGACATAATTGATCCTTCTTCACTATATGATTCTGATTTTTATTTAAAATGTAACCTAAACTCACTTTTTGAATAAGAATGTTGATTGTCTTTTTGTTGTCACTTTTCTGGCAGTCACTTTGTTTCTGTTTTATAATAAGGAAACTGATCCTGGTCCATTTACACTTTATCTATTTGTATAGCATCTTCAGCACACACCTGAACCTACAGTATTTATAAAAACATGTAAATAAATACAAAATTATTAATCTAAAGTACATTTTACTCTGAATTTTGCCTAACCTGCCTAAAAAGGGTGGGTTTTTAAAAATATGAACACTATCTGCAGTCTCCCAAGATTCTTTGGGAAAGGATATTTGCAAATTATAAAAGAAACAGAATTTGCTTAGTAGCTATAACTTCAGTATACAAGGAAATGCAAATTCAGCTGAGGCACTACTACCTGACTATTCTATGATGCCTGATATATTTTGGATACTCCTGCATCATTTTCTCATGTACTATTTCTTTCAGCTCATGTGTTACATAATAAATTGAAGTTTTAAATGTCATGTAAAATAAATCAAGGGTAGTAATTGACATAGTTCAGAAACTTGACCTATCTACCCCGGCCTCTGGGGGTTACCACTGTTCTTTTTAAGGAACGGAGGAGGATTTGTATTGGTATGGCACAGAAAAATACTTTTTTGCTAATTATCTTAGTGTTTGTTTACTACATACCCAGAAAATTATTTTATTTGGCAAGTTCTTTTTACAAAAAAATTGCTTTACAAAACACACCTACCTACCCACCACTGAAAGGCACCCATCTTATTAAATTTAATCAGCTAATCAAATAGTCAATGTAATTTGCATTGACTATTCGATTAGTCGATAAGGGCGTCTCCGGCTTTGAAATGTAGCAAGAGCCCTGCCTCCTTTTGCTACATTTCAAAGGTGGAAGCACCACAGGGAGCACAGCCAGCAGGGGACTCAAGCAATCGCCCGCTGGCCCCACACTCCCTGTTTTTGAAATGTACAAGAGCCCCAGGAGGGCTGTTTGAGTCCCTCACCGGCCTTGCGCTCCCTGCAGTGCTTTGCTTTTGAAATGTAGCAGGAGCCCTGCCCCTTCTCCCCACAGAGATGGTGCTGGGGAGAACTTGATAGAGGCAGCAAGGGGAAGGGAAGTGACTAGCCAAATCACTAGTCAACTAGCCGATAAGCATTTGCTTATTGGATAGTTAACTAGTCGATTACATCCCTAATCTCCTGTGAGCAGTTGTCTCCCAGCGGAATGTAGCAGGGCAGTGAGAGTGGGGAAATTTTGATCAAAGACACAAAGGCAAAGCACTACTTACAAAAAGTGGCACAGAAATGCAAGAGCATAGAGAGGACTAGATCACTATCAGACATAAATTGAGGTAGCACTGTTGATTCAATAGAACTGATTTTCAGGTAAGGATTTAGTCCAGAACCTCTATTTTTAAGATGCATGATACTCAGTTTTTCTATACTGGAAGGGCCAATAGGTGTATACTGAAATAGTCTCCTCAAATGTTGACTGTTTACTAGATTATTTAAATAGTTTAAAAATCATATATGCACATTGTCTTACCTGTTCCACTAATTTCACCTGAGATTATTTCAGCTAAATTAGTTTTTAAAATTGAAGACAATACTATTACTTGCTAGAGTAAAGGGAATAAGATTTGACTCTGTTTTGCTTTTCTTCACTGATATTGTATGCTTGGTTAGACAAAACAGTCAATATTTTTTTTGTTTTTTATTAGTAGTAGTAGTAGTAGTAGTAGTCAGTGCTTTTTTTGTTAAAAAAAAAAAAAAAGGTGTCAGTACTAGGGCAAAATTGTTGAGCAAAAAAACCCGCTGGGGCCGCAATGCAGTTGCGGTCCCTTTAATTGCCGCATGTCCCGAGCAGGCTTCCATCTGGCACAGCACAAGTACTCCTTGCATCGGCTAGGGGCTGTGCCGGGGGAAAGCAGCGAATGCTCCCAAAAGAAGTGACGGTATACCATACCGGTGCATACCGTCACAAAAAAAGCACTGGTAGTATTAGTATTTATTATTCTAGTCAGTTTCATACTTTCACATTGACATGATGAAATGTTTGAGTGGGAAACACAGCAAGGGAATGTTTAACAACAAAAAAAAGGTCCATTTTCCATTTTATTTTATCTTCATGAAAACTTAAATCATATTGGTTTGTAAAGAAAACAAATATTTTAAGCAAATCTGCATTTTAGGTCTATGGTACCTGATAGTGCCTTTTTAATTTTCTGGAGAATAGGAAAGTTGTTACATTTGCTTAAATACAAATACACTACTGCATTATAGTTTCATGTAGACATGTCTTGAGTTATAACTTGGCACATAAGAATACGTGGCATTGGCTCCATTCTTTCCCTTCCTCCTGTACTGCCCACAATCCAAGGTTTATTTATGAGTATATGCTTCCCTCTTTAGCAGATGAGAATTATTGGACCTAAGCGTGCAGTACATCATGTGATATAAAGGACTGCCAATACAGAAGACCATGAGTCATCAACTCTTGTGTTTGAAATAAGATGTAAAGCCTACATTTCCCTTCTTTTAATCCTTTTTGTTTCTGGTGTTTTGATGGAAAGCCCATTTATCTATTGTCCTCTTGTTACCACACAGATCCCTAAAAGAAAGGCTTCCATTGTCAAACCAATGTATTTTTCTAGGCACCCAGAATAAACTATTCCCTGTTTGCCTTCGTTGTATGGAACACTGGTGTAATTCTTGATTCTGAATTTTTCCCCACATCTTTTAGGTCTGCAAATCTCCATAGTCACTTATGCATTATCATCTTGATATACTGCTGCATTAATAGTATTTCAGTTGATTTTCTGATCCATTCTTTCATCTTCTCCTGTCTTACCTATTGCAATTCCCTTTGCTGTGGCCTCTGCAAGTCTCTCAGATGCCTGGAGCATGGCACCGTCTGTCTTCTCAGATGTACACCCATATCTTTCCAGCAATTCTGCTCCTTTCTCATTCATTTAAAAATCCAGTTAGAAATTGACTTCTTTGTAGCCTATTGATTTGTATCAGCCTACTTCACAAAACTTGTGTGGCTGAACCCTGCCTGCTTATTGGCATACTGCTTAAGCAACAAACCCTTTGTTAGTATAGTTTCCTCTTCAACTCCAGCCATCTGGAACAGCCTTTTAAAAAAATGCCTTCACCTCATCAACTCTCCACCTCATTTCAAATCTAAACTAAAGATACCTCTGTCCTCCTCTGAATTCCCTTCTTTGCTATTATGTATTTGATTCCTTTTTGTGGTATTGTTTAATTCTGTAAGGTATCATGCGATACAGATTATAATCTGTATGGAGAACATTGATCTAATCTTGTAAATCCGTATGAATTGTTACGTTAAGTAATCTCTACATTAGTAGCCTCATTGACGTCACTGGCACTACTCATATGTGTGATAAGGGTTGCAAACTGAACCATAAATTAGATTGTCCATTCCATCATTAGATTGTCACTCCCCTGCTGCTCCTCGGTGTCTGTCTATAATCTAAATAACTGGAAGACTGGAAAATTTTCACTCTGTCTTGACCATGTTTTTGTCAGAATTATTGACATACTAGAAGAAAGCAGTCCAATGTCTGTGACTCTGTAATGCTGAAACGCTGTCTGTTCCCTCTGGGCGGCGCTGTTGCCTCCTGCTGTAGCGCTCGGCTGACTTCTGCGCCACTCAGCCGGGCCGCTGTGCGGGAGCAAGCGGCGCAAGCGGCTGTTTGCGGTCCGCGCTCCCCATGCAGCACGGGGTCAGTCGAACATGTAGAAATATTGAAATTTTTTTCATAATTATAAGTTCTGAAAAATTCCAATTCAAAAATATTATCTTGGAAAATGACATGATTCAAAAGGAAATGTTTTGTTTTGGAGTGGTTCTTCAGATTTATTTTTCTTTTCCACTTCTTTTCAAGAATTGAGAATTTCCCTTGGACATTTTTTGACCAGCTCTACTTTTCAGCCATGAAGAACCTGATCCTCTGAAAAGCAGTTCATCCTTACCTCCCATTAACTACAGTGGAAGCTGAAGGTGTTTGGCACCTTACCAGATCAGATCTTAATATAGTTAAGTGCAGCTGCACTGGTGCAACCCCCTAGCATAGATATGATTTGTATTGCAACAACATATTCCAATCTCAGACTAGGGATGTAAGTGATTAGTCGACTATTCAATGAGCAAATGCTCAACTAGTCGCTTCCCCCACCCCCTTGCTGCCTCTGTCAGGGACTGTTTGAGTCCCCTGCCAGCCCCCTGTTTCCAGTGGCGCTTTGCTTTTGAAATGTACAAGAACCCTCCCAGGGCTCTTGTACATTTCAAAATCAGGGAGTGCGGGGCCAGGGAGGGACTGTTTGAGTCCCCTGCTGGCCCTGCACTCCCAGTGGTGCTTCTGCCTTTGAAATGTAGCCAGCAGAACTCTTGCTACATTTCAAAGGTGGAGGCGCCCTTACAACTAATTGAATAGTCGATGTAAATTATATCGACTATTTGACTAGTTGATTAATCTAAATTTAACATCCTTATCTCAGACCAGTGTAAACCATGCACCAGTGTAGCTACACTGAGGGCTAAAACCAACAACAACAACAAAAAAAACCAAAATAAGAAAATGCTTTATTCACATAAAAATCCAGTTTTGAGGCAATAGCTTTTTGAATAAAAGATGTCAGAATTGGACCATATGTGATACTGCCGTCACTAAGCATTCAAGCATCGTGAGTCAGGCCCTAAAAATCATGAGGTTGACTTAAAGATCATGAGACTGAAAACAAATGGGGTTCCCTTTATTTGCCTTTTGGTTTCTGAGCCTTTAGGGATCATGTTTTCATATTTTTCTCTACAAGGAGGAGGGCTGGAAACTTACTATTTTTAAGTGAAAGCTAAGATTCTCTCCTCAGGAACTGGGGTTTTAAGAAGCACAACAATTATTGCAAAAGTTGGCAGCACTGCATAGCTTATGGTATCCAGATTGCAGCTTCTTGTGTGAACTAACTGATCCTGCAGTGAATTCCACAGAGACAAACACCTGCATCAGCAAAAAAAGCCTTACTGATTTAGGCTATCTTCTGGATTATCATCAAAACACTTTTACTCTTTGCACTTTAGATGTATTTGATACTTGTCTTGATAAAAGAGAATCTAATCATGATGAGTAGTCTGAGGCAAAACGATAGTTTGAAACATCTGAATTTGGGAATTCAGTGTATTCCACCCTACATGCTGACACCAAAATGTGTTTGAAATCAAGCGCCGTAGAAATATACTAACTGGATTGAATTTATAACAAATAAATAAATAAGACAGCGAATATCGTCTTGTTAGGAATTATTAAGAAAGGAATAGAAAATAAGACACAGGATATCTTACTGCCCTTGTATAAAACTATGGTATGCCCACATCTTGAATACTGTGTACAGATGTGGTCTCCTCACCTCAAAAAAGATATTTTGGCCTTAGAAAGGGTTCAGAAAAGGGCAACTAAAATGATTAGGGGTTTGGAATGGGTCCCATATGAAGAGAGGTTAAAGCTACTGGGCCTTTTCAGTTTAGAAAAGAGGAGACTGAGGGGGGATATGATAGAGGTATATAAAATCATGAGTGGTGTGGAGAGGGCGGATAAAGAAAAGTTATTTATTAGTTCCCATAATAGAAGAACTAGAGGACACCAAATGAAGTTAATGGGTAGCAGGTTTAAAACTAATAGAAGAAAGTTCTTCACACAGCGCGTAGTCAACCTGTGGAACTCCTTGCCAGAGGAGGCTGTGAAGGCTAGGACTATAACAGAGTTGAAAGAGAAGCTAGATAATTTCATGGAGGTTAGGTCCATAAAAGGCTATTAGCCAGGGGATAGAAATGGTGTCCCTGGCCTCTGTTTGTCAGAGGCTGGAGAAGGATGGCAGGAGACAAATCGCTTGATCATTGTCTTCGGTCCACCCCCTCAGGGGCACCTGGTGCTGGCCACTGTCGGCAGACAGGCTACTGGGCTAGATGGACCTTTGGTCTGACCCAGTATGGCCATTCTTATGTTCTTATGTTATGTTCTCATCTCAAAAAATATATACTGGCATTAGAAAAGGTTCAAAGAAGGGCAACTAAAATGATTAGGGGTTTGGAATGGGTCCCATATGAGGAGAGATTAAAGAGACTAGGACTTTTCAGCTTGGAAAAGAGAAGACTAAGGTGGGATATGATAGAGGTATATAAAAATATGAGTGGTGTGGAGAAAGTGAATAAGGAAAAGTTATTTACTTGTTCCATAATACAAGAACTAGGGGCTACCAAATGAAACTAATGGGCAGCAGGTTTAAAACAAATAAAGGGAAGTTCTTCTTCACACAGCGCATAGTCAATCTGTGGAACTCCTTGCCTGAGGAGGTTGTGAAGGCTAGGACTATAACAGAGTTTAAAAGAGAACTAGATAAATTCATGGAGGTTAAGTCCATTAATGGCTATTAGCCAGTATGGGTGAGGAATGGTGACCCTAGCTTCTGTTTGTCAGAAGGTGGAGATGGATGGCAGGAGAGAGATTGCTTGATCAGTACCTGTTCAGTTCACTCCCTCTGGGACACCTGGCATTGTCCACTGTCAGCAGACAGGGTACTGGGCTGGATGGACCTTTGGTCTGACCATGTTCTTATGGCCATTCTTATGTTCGTATGTTCAGATCCCAAGATCCATCTGAGATCAGCAACCCCTTATTTCTAAAGATGTCCAGAAAAGAAGATGGGAATATTTGGGACATGTGTAGATAACAAAACTGAAGTGACTGCTGTGGCAGGTGTGCCACTGGACAACAAACGAAATGTAGAAGGGGCTGATAGAAAGACTCCCTTCTTTGAACACTACTCAGAGAGGGAAAATCTATAGGACTTGTCACTTAATACAGAGGAGATGCAAAGAGCAGCCCAGGAGAGACAGGGCTCCCGGAGCCTTGTTCTATCTAAGCAATATCTGATGGCAAAGTGAAAGTGTCCTACAGCATAGATCATGGCATACAACATGGACTTTAGGAATATTTTTGACATCTCAGTGAAGCTGATTGCCTCCATCTCTAACTATGACACAAAGGCCCATTAGTGCCTGTAATGAATAGGAGTGCTGACCAGCACCTGGTGACTGAGTTAAACTCAGATAGCTAGCAAGGGTGTTAGCCAAGGGGCCAGGAGAACCAATGAAGATGGAGGGTTGAAATCTGAATTGGATATAAATACCTTGCCTGCTTTCTTTGTGGGAGGGAGTTAAACCAGGAATTGAGAAATACAGAATGATTTAAACTCAGGCAGGACTACCATGCCTGCAAGGAATTTGGGGCATGGAAGTGGACTGAACCAAGAAAAGATTGGAAATAAGTAAAGGGGAAAAGTGAATCTAGTTGTGATCAGGGTATTTTCTTTATTTTGTGGTTTGGTTTGAACTGCTCTGTGTGAATCTATGCCTCTCCTCCCCATTTACCATCTAAACATTATTCCCAGAGATTTTGTCTGTGTTTTAATATGTTTTCCTTAGTTGCTCTGTAACATCTAGCAATCAAGTATGCTTTATCAAGTATATCTTTTGTTTTGTAAAAAAAATTACTTTTTTTAAGGTGATGATTTGATTCTTGTGTCCTGGAAGGTACAGGAGGTTTGTCTGTCTGTGTGTGTCTGCATGCCTCAGACTGAGAGGTCAGCCAGCAGAGACTGCAGCTTGTTTTTCTCTTTTCTTTTTTCAAGCTCTCTTGTGGCAGAAGAGCTTGGGTACCCCTGGGGAAGAATTCAAGTGTTCACCCCAGTTTTAGGGTAAAAATCATTTGATGGTGGCAGCTACCCCCCAAAAATCTGTGCATTTGTGATTCTGGAGGAAGTTTTTGTAACCAGTGCCTGTAGTGGCAAGGTATATTTAAAGTCTTTACAGGCCCCCACTTTCTGCACTCTGAGAGCCAGAGTGGGGAACAGCCTTGCCAGTGCCAATTGGCTAAGGGTTCACTACTTTGTTTCAGCAACTCCTAGCAGCGCTGGTGAAGTCACTACAGACACCCTTAGGACCTGAGTGGTCCTGAACAATAGAGTTTGCCAGACAAGGGGAGGTCAAGGCTCCCTACCTGGCTGTAGGCTCTGCTTCCTGGTGGGGCTGTGCTCCCTGCCGCTGCCTCCAGCCCTGCCACTGCATCCCTCACTGCACCAGCCCCAGACAGGGGCTGGCCCCACTGCCTCCAGCCCTGGCAGTGGCTTCATCCTCTCTGCCCCCAGCCACGGTGCCGATCTGGGCTGTGTGCCCAGCTGACTTCCCGCTGAGCTTCCTGCTGCTAGCTCCAGCTGGGACTGCACTTCTGCACCGCACCAGTCCCAACTGAGGCTGTGCTTCTCACAGTACCAGCCCCAACTGGTGCTACACTCCTGGCCACCAGCCCTGCTACCTCCAGCCCTGGCTGGGGCTGCTCTCCTTGCTGCCAGACCAGGCCCAGGCTGTGCTCTCCCCTTCACTGGCTCTGTTTGGGCTGGGTACCCATCACCAGCCCAACCCATGCTATGATTCTGAACCCAGCCATTTGGGACTCTTTGGTCCAGCAATATCCATGGTCCAGCAGGACCACAGATGCTACCATACCAGAACGTCCCAGATTTTAGATGTTCACCCTGTACATCTAGAGCATCATTTTCATAGTATCTATCCACAGAGAAAATCATGCAAGGTATCTAATTGAAGCTTCTGTCAGATTGATATTCATAATCATTGCAAGATATATGTATGGATACATTTCAGAAGTTGTATATATGTTCTGAAAGCTGGGTGGACCAACAGGTTCTGCCAGCAAGACAAAAGGAAGTAGATTCACATGTCTGCCTAGGTTCATATGTAGACTAAGCACTGGAAGTTGGAACCATGTTTACATACAAGTGAACAGGGGCATGGGAAAACAACAGAAAGAGAACAGCAGCCAGGATGAAAAACAGAGCTTTAAAGGTTCACTTCAAGGGTTTATTAACCTGTGTTGTCCTGCTCTGAGGGAGGAAAAAGGTTAGCACTTTATGCATCCATGAACAGTGGTTTCCAGGTATGTAGATTGATGATGCTGGGAGACTGTTTTAGGTAAGAAACTACTCTATATAAGGATTGTGGCCTGTTACAATAAATGTAGACTATAAGACTATTGTACTTTTTGTTTCTGTGTAGCCATTTTTGTTTCCTTTATCTTTAGTATATCTTACATCTGAATCTTTCATCATCAACTCACAATTGTTTCACTATAAATATATCTCTGTGCTGTTATGTTATAAAGGACCTAATTCTGAGATGTACCAATCAAGCGTTGAGTCTACTGTTCCCCAGGGGGAACAGTAATTACTGTGTGTCCAGTGATGGGGGTGGATATTACAGAAGGATTCTTTCAGAGGGGCTCAGGGATTAGGGCACCGTGACAGGGCATCTGTCCTGCACTGGCCCTTTAAGGACAAAACCCAGACCTGAGTGAGGGCTGAAAGCAAAGCCCCAGCTGAGGCGGTTAGGGCCCAGGTGAGGGCTATATAAAGAAGGGTGCTGGGAGAAAGGAGGATTTATTCTTGCTGGAGTGTAGGAGGGAGCTGGTTGTCTGGGAAGCAGGGGGTTTCCCTAGAGGTAGAACAGTGTTCAGGCAGGCAGAGCAGTGGGAGCTCTGGCCAGGCAAACTCCCAGGTTGCTGAGCCTGAGGCCAGATCTGAGTGCAGGAGGGCTGCAGAGAGCCAGCCAGGATAGGCAAAGGTGGCAGGTCTACACCCCCTTGCCAATGATGAGTGGTCATTACAGATTGCAGTTTGCCCTGAGGCAGGGGCTAGATGGAGACTAGAAGTGGGCCACTGAGGCTAAGAGAGTATAGGGAGCTGGGGGTTCCCTGGGAGGGGAGGACCCTGGAGTGCAGAGAATGATAAATGCCTCCTTCCCAGAAGGAGGTCGAGAGACATTGGAGTGGCCACTGCTGGAGGACAGTGTCCTGAAGAGGACACCATGGTCCAAGAGTAAGGTGGTCTGCACTGGGAGAGTGAAGCAAGGACATGGGGAGACCCTAGCCCAGCGTTTCTGAAAGTGTGGGTTGCGACCCCTGGGAGGGGGTTGCAGCTGCTGGCTTCCCCGGGGTCCTTCATGCCACTTCCAGGGATTCTGGAAGTGTGCTCCCCTCCCACAGCTGTGTAGCAGGCATGCTGCCGGAGGGGGTGTCAGCCCCGGAGGAGGAGCGCGGTGCCGGCAGCTTCCCTGCAGCACAGTGACTGCAGGAGGGGTGAGTCAAGCGCGAGTGAGGCTTTTTTTTTTTTCTTTTTTCTTAACAACTTTGGTGGGGAGGGGGGTCACACAAATTCAATGAGCACTTTAGGGGGTCGTGGTATCAAAAAGTTTGAGAACCCCTGCCCTAGCCAGAGGGAGGCATCGAGTGAGCAGACAGATGCTAATCTCCAGTGCTAACAGCTGGAGGCACTGTGGCAGTGAGTCCACCCTGTCACAGGCATGTCTATTGTTATGCTGGCAGAGGTGTGAGAAGACTGTCTGGGTGGCTGACACACTACTGGTGTCAGGGAGCTGACACCTGCACCTGCAGGTCTTTTTCTCAGTGAAGTGGCAGGGGGGTAGGGGTGGGGAGGAGATGTAACAGGGTTTTGGTTACTTTGTAGTTTCTGTCAAATGAATCCAGATGCTTCACACTTTTTGGATCACACATAACAATGCCACAAGAAATTCCTAATTACACTTCTAATGCAGTATTGCTTAGATAGACTTTTCTTAATTAGCATGGAGCAATAGCATCACTGAGATCAAGGTTAAAACTAGCTTACTGTTTAACAACCAGTTTTTTTAAATGCTCTACAATCCACATACCTAGTCAGATTTTTTTTTTTTAATTGCTGTTCCACATAGGAATCTGGGGTAAGATTGGTGGTCCTAATTTGAGCAGGGGGTTCTTAAGATCTAGCCCGCAATCATGTGACAGCAACATCATATAACTCTTGTAACATTTTTGTTTGTGCACATCTGTAGCTTAAACTGTCTCTATTCATCCCCAGACTTATCACCTATTTCAGCTAATATACTAGGGCTGCGTCTAGACTGGCCAGTTTTTCCCGAAAATCAGCCACTTTTCCGGAAAAACTTGCCAGCTGTCTAGACTGGCCGCTTGAATTTCCGCAAGAACACTGACGATCTCATGTATGATCGTCAGTGTTCTTGCGCAAATACTATGCTGCTCCCGTTCGGGCAAAAGCCCTCTTGCGCAAATGCTTTTGCGCAAGAGGGCCAGTGTAGACAACGTGGTATTGTTTTGCGCAAAAAAGCCCCGATGGCTAAAATGGCGATTGGGGCTTTCTTGCGCAAAAGCGCGTCTAGATTGGCCAGGGACGCTTTTCCGCAAAAAGTGCTTTTGCGGAAAAGCGTCCGTGCCAATCTAGACGCTCTGTTCCGAAAATGCTTTTAACGGAAAACTTTTCTGTTAAAAGCATTTCCGGAAAATCATGCCAATCTAGATGCAGCCTACGAGTGGGCAGTAACTTTAACGGGAAGCCACTTTGGTAAGGGGTCAAGGGCAGCACTTCTGTGGAGGGGTCTGGAATGGTGGGTGCGGTGTAGAAAGGAGCTTGGGGTGCAGGCAGGAGTGTGGGCTCTGAGGGAATTTGTGTGAAGGAGAGGGTTATGATGTGGGGCAGGAGTTTGGGGTGCAGGAGGGTTTGTGTGTGCAAGAGGGGATTCTGGCCTAAGGGAGGGATGCAGGAAGGGGTGCAGGGTCTAGGAAGGAGTTGTGACCTGGGAGAAGGGGGAAGAGGAGTGCAGAGGGTTTGGGTGGTAATGTGGGGCAGGGGAATGGGGTGCAGGGGCAGGGAGGGATATGTGTGCAGGAAAGGATTCTGGCTTGGGGGAGGAGTGCAGGGTGTGAGAGAGTGTTGTGGCCTGCCTGAGGTGGGTAGAGGGATAGAGGGTTTGGGTGGTGGCCTGGGGCAGGTAGTAGGGCGGCTAGAGGAGGTGGGGTACCAGAGACAGGCTCTGCTAGGGAGTGGGGAAAGCATGTGAAGCTTTCTCTTCTCGGCCCAGATAGTACAGCAATGAGTAGCCTGCTGTTTAAAGTGGCTGCAACTGCTCCTTTGTATGGGTGTTTGCATGGAGGCTGCAGGCCAGATCCAGGGACTTGGAGGGCCAGATTTGACCTGATAGCCACCTCTTGCCTGCCCCCTGTAATATACTATCACCCAGCATTTAAATAACAATTCAAGTTAAAAGTTGCATGGGTTTTGAGTCAAATTAACAGCCCAGAGAAAGTTACTTAGGCATGAGTAGTAAGGTTGGGCCTCTATTGCAAGTCGGAGGGTTTGCAAACAATGAATAGTCCTGTGGCGCATCAAAGACTCTCTCTCTCTATCTATCATGAGCTTTCATAGGCAAAACCCACTTCTTCAGATGAGCTTGAGTGGAAAAAACAGGAATCTAGAATTTATAACAAAAAGAAGGCGGGGGGGGAGAAAGTGTCTGTCAGTTGTAGTGCTGGGCTGTGTCTATACTTGTGCTGGAAGTATCCCATACTTACAGGGTTTTCAATTAGCCTCATTAACACCAGGGCTGTGTCTAGACTGGTGCGATCTTGCACCAGAGCTATGCAAATGAGGCTCAGCGTGGAATATCGCCTAGCCTCATTTGCATAACTAATGAGCTGCCATTTTTGTGGAAGAGGCTCTTGCGCAAGACAGAGCTGTCTACACTGCCCCTTCTTGCACAAGAAAAACCCTCTTGCGCAAAGCCGTTATGCTGATTATTTTCAGGCATTATTTCACTCATTTCCTGTGGACACCACTCCTGCAGTTCCCATTGATAACTGAGAACTATGGCCAGTAGAAGCTGGGGGGGGGGGGGGTCAGGGCCTGGAGATGAGGGACAGCACATAAAACCATAGAGCCACTGCTGTACATACCAGCTGCATTCAGGAGTGGTGCAGGGCCAGGGCAGGAGGAGGCCTGCCTTAACTCTGCTGTTCCACTCCCAGGGTCATACTGGAGCCCACAACCCTGTCCTCCCTAGGCAAATGCCCTATCCCCTCAGCCACTCCAGAACCTGTTCCACAACTCTACCTTCAGCAGGTCCTTTATCCTGCCTTCCTAACATGGGAGTCAGCTCCATACCTGGCATAGCTTGAGTTGGCTGTCTGGATGCTCCCAGAATGAGGGGGACTTGAGCCCACCACCCTTTGCTCCCCAGGGGAATGCCCTAGCCCCCTAGTCCACTCCAGAACCCATACCAGTGCCCTACCTTCAGAGAGTCCCTTATCCTGTGTCTGCCGTCTGGTTGCTCCCAGAGTGGGTAGAGGTTGGGTGGCCTTGAGGGGAGGGGTGCAGGACTCAACATAAGAATGGCCGTACTGGGTCAGACCAAAGGTCCATCTAGCCCCGTAGCCTGTCTGCCGACAGTGGCCAGCACCAGGTGCCCCAGAGGGGGTGGACCGAAGACAATGATCAAGCGATTTGTCTCCTGCCATCCTTCCCTGGCCTCTGTTTGTCAGAGGCTGGAGACACCATTTCTATCCCCTGGCTAATAGCCTTTTATGGACCTAACCTCCATGAAATTATCTAGCTTCTCTTTCAACTCTGTTATAGTCCTAGCTTTCACAGCCCCCTCTGGCAAGGAGTTCCACAGGTTGACTACGCACTGTGTGAAGAAGAACTTTCTTCTATTAGTTTTAAACCTGCTACCCATTAACTTCATTTGGTGTCCTCTAGTTCTTCTATTATGGGAACTAATAAATAACTTTTCTTTATCTGCCCTCTCCACACCACTCATGATTTTATATACCTCTATCATATCCCCCCTCAGTCTCCTCTTTTCTAAACTGAAAAGGCCCAGTCGCTTTAACCTCTCTTCATATGGGACCCATTCCAAACCCCTAATCATTTTAGTTGCCCTTTTCTGAACCCTTTCTAAGGCCAAAATATCTTTTTTGAGGTGAGGAGACCACATCTGTACACCGTTTCAAGATGTGGGCGTACCATAGTTTTATACAGGGGCAGTAAGATATTCTGTCTTATTTTCTATCCCTTTCTTAATAATTCCTAACATCCTATTTGCCTTTTTGACTGCCGCTGCACACTGTGTGGAAGTTTTCAGAGAACTATCCACGATAACGCCAAGATCTCTTGCCTGATTTGTCATAGCCAAATTAGCCCCCATCATACTGTATGTATAGTTGGGGTTATTTTTTCCAACGTCCATTACTCAAGCCCACCACCCTGTGCTCCCAGGTAAATGCCCTATTCCCTAGTTCACTCCAGAACCCAGCCCACCTCCCTACCTTCAGCAGGTCCCTTATACTGCTTTCCTACTGCAGGAACCAGCTCTATCCCTGGGGCAGCCTGTGTTTGCTGTCCAGCTGCTCCCAGGGTGGGTGGAGGGCAGGTGGGACTTGAGCGCCAATGGGTGGAAGGGCAGGACTCGAGTCCACCACCCTATGCTCCAGATGCTCATGCCCTATCACAGGTCACTCCAGAACCCAACCCACTCCACCTCCCTACCTTCAGAGTGTCCCCTCTCATGCTCTTGGCCCAAGAGCAGAGCCTGCACCTCAATCCCCTACCCTAGCCTGGTGAAAGTGAATGAAATTCAGGGAGGAAGGGGGATGGAGTGAGCAGGATGAGGCCTTGGAGAAGGGGTAGAGCAGGGGTGGGGCCTCAGAAGGGGGGGGGAAGAAAGTGGGGCAAGGGTATTTGGGTTTGAGGTAGATCTTACATTGCACTTAAATTGAAAGAGTGATCTTGTGGTTAAAAAGGTTGGAGATGACTGGTCTACACCATGCCTGATAGATGTCTATCTAACCTGCTCTTAAATATCTCCACAGATGGAGATTCCACAACCTCCTAGGCAACTTATTCCAGTGTTTAACCACCCTGACAGTTAGGTTGGACATTAGGTAAAACTTCTTAAACCTCCCTTGCTGCAGTTTTAGCTTCTTGAACTATCCTCAGAGGCCAAAGAGAACTATTTTTCTCCCTCCTCCCTTGTGACACCCTTTTAGATACCTGACAACTGCGCTCATGTCCTGAGGTAGAGAATGTTTTGGTAACTCGTACTCTTTGCTTAATGCATACAGTTGTTCCTGCGATGGGAACTTGGCAAACTGACTCTGTTTTGTTTGTTTGGCTTACTGGTTTGTCAGTCAACAGTGTTGTATATCTGAAAAGCTGAGACAAAATATAGTCCTAATAGCTGTAGTACCTAGCCAGATTTGGAAAAGCAATTTTTACTTTCCTTATAGTCCCATATATACTGTGTACAATAATGTGGTGAGCAGTGCACTCTATAGGTTCTAATTCCATTTAAACAAGCAAGTAAACAATCTTGAGCTTTCATCCTACACAAGAATTTACAATGGGCCTGATGGTCACGTCACATTGAATCATGGGAAATATCACAGAGAATGTCTTCACTACAGACTTAGCCCAGGTTATTAGCTGGATGTTGCCCCTAAGCATCCCTCCCATCTATACACACAAACCTCTCACTTGAGTTGGGAGATGCCTTCAACCCAGTCTAGCGTGCACACTCTTTTCAAAATGCTTTTACCATTGTGTAACGGGGCTGCCCTTACCTCGTGCATGTGCCTCCTTTTGGTCAAATGTGTTTGGTGGGCAAAAGGGCCTCAGTGGGGTGGATCCAGCCCACAAGAGGCCCTGCTGCTTCCCTGCCCCCAAGCCAGTTAGGGCCTGGGGGCAGGGAAGCGCACGAAGCTTCCTTCGCCCGGCCCTGTGGCACTTCAAAGTGCCACGTGCTCCTTGCAGGGTGGGAGGAGGCTTCCCACACTCTTTTTTCCCCCCTCCCCCTCCCAGCCCTGATTGGCCTGGAGGTGGGGGAGCGTGCCAAGCCTCTTCCAGGGCATGGGTGTCTAGTGGGAAAGGGGGGCAAAGGGGCTCCCACACCTTGAGACCAATCATGGTCTGGGGTAGCTCTGCCCCTTCTGGTGTGGCCCAGGGCTACTTAAAATTTTTTTGAAGTGGCCCCTGGGCAAAAATTATTGTCCACCCCGGCCTGCACTGTCTGTCTTTCAGAACTTTGTCTTCAGCGCTCCAGCTGAGTCACACAGCCTTGTGTGCTGTCACAAACCCATTCTGGGGTACATTACCAGGGGCCCACCCCAATACCCTCTGTAGTCTCTAAATTTAACCCATTTCCCCACTCAGTATAAGAGTGGTGCCTCCAGGGCTTCTCCTCCTGGATACAATGATCACAACAGCATCCCACACTGAACTGTCCTTGGTTTTTGCCTGTCCGCCACCACTAACCTCCTTTCCAGGTCTGGGCTGCAACTGAGCTGCCTCGAGTCCTGCAGCTTTTTATATAGTAATAGAGATGTAGCAATGTTAGTCTGGTCTTGCTGAAACAAACCATCTTGTTAGTCTTTAAAGTGCTGCACAGTCCTGTCTTTTATTAGGTGATGAGCTTTCGTGGGCCAGACCCACTTTCTCAGATCAAATTGTGGAAGAAAATTGGCATGACCATATATACCAAAGGGATACAATCAAAAAAATGTGAACACATATTAAATTGACAAATCAGATTTTAGAGCAGAGGGAGGGTGTGGGGGGGAGGTTAGTATCTATGAGATAATGATATTAGGGGTGATAATCGGGGAAGCTATCTTTTTGTAATGTGTAAGGTAGGTAGCTAACCTCCCCCCCCACACCCTCCCTCTGCTCTAAAATCTGATTTGTCAATTTTATGTGTTCACATTTGTTGATTGTATCCCTTTGGTATATATGGTCATGCCAATTTTCTTCCACAATTTGATCTGAGGAAGTGGGTCTGGCCCACGAAAGCTCTTCACCTAATAAACCATCCTGTTAGTCTTTAAAGTGCTGCATAGTCCTGTCTTTTTTGTTTCAGCTTTTTATATAGTCCCTCCTGGCCCCTGATTGGCCGGTTTCTTCATAGCCACTCTAGCTGCCTAAGGGATTTCTCTATGGCCCTATTGGCCTTAGGGCCTAGCCTGGTTTCACACTGTTGCTAATAATTCTTGATTATTAAAACTGAAAGCCTTTTTAAAAAAAATTTACTTTTCACCTGGTCGTGTTTTGCTCTGCTGTTTACATTTTATTTAGCTTTGAAAATGAAATTCTGGTTTTGTTTCTTGTTTATTCTCAGATTCTCGGGCACTTTCTGCAGGGAAATTTAATACCTCATGTCACCCAGGTGTGGGCAGTCACCAGGCCTTTCATCCTCACCCACAGTGAGATGTTACTAGAAGGAACAGAAAATGTATGAATCAGCAGGGATACAGCATAGAACAGATTTATCAGCATGGTAACCAGAAGTAGTTAGTACAATCCATCTTGGGGAGAGCGGGGCCCAGAGCTAAGACTCTTCTCTCCCCCTCCCACCCTCAAGCCATCTGAGGCAGACCCATTCACAGAAACCTGGTCCAAGCCCCTCCTTCAGCTTTTATGCCGCTTCCAGGACAAAATGCTTCACCTGGCTGCACTCCTTCCCTGCTCAGGTTGTGAAGGGCATCAACCATTGTGTAGGTGCTGGGGTAGCACTTCCTCAGCAGGGCTATGTCTACGTTATGAGTTTTTGCCAGACGAGGCAATGCAACTGAAGTGCTGATTAGCATATTGTTGCACTTCATTTGCATAATCTCCTCCGATGCCTTTTGCACAAAAACAGGCACTGTGAACGTGTCCGTTTTGCGCAAAAACCCCTTTCCGGGAGAGGGATAAGGATCGTGCACAAAAAGGGGTGGGTTTTTTTTGCACAAAACAGATGCGTTGACACTGCCTGTTTTTGCGCAAAAACCTCTTGCGCAAAAGGCATTGGAGGAGATTATGCAAATGAAGTGCAATAATATGCTAATCAGGGCCTCAGTTGCATTGCCTCGTCTGGCAAAAACTCTTTGTGTAGACAAAGCTTGGGCCTCACACCCAAAATTCCCATCACCATCTACATATTGGTGCCCTAGGAAACTGAAGCACACACAGACAGAGTTACTACAGGACAGAAGAACTCACATACTGGGGCTTTTTTTCACCTTGTTACGTTGTATGTTACACCACAACAAAATGCTGTTTTCACTGAAATAAAAAAACTCCAACATGGTAAAAGCATATCAACAGCATAATTTAGAGCACAACAACTTTACAGCAGTCCTTTAACATGCGCTAAATGGCTTTATTCACCTTGAAATCATTATAAATTTGTTTCTTTTTTTTTTTTTTTTCAGGCTTTTCAACATCTGGCTGCTTGATTGATCTCAATAAAATAACTCTCTGGCAGGCAGAAGGTGGGGGTGCTGTGAATATGCATTACCAACCACTGAATCATATCATTATTGAAAATCCATAGGCAAATATTTGAGATGCAGTAAATAGACTGGCACACTAAATTGTCCTATTTTCTTCATCTGTGTTTAAAGAAGAAATTTCAAGCTCGAATGAAGAGAAACCATTTATACAAAAAATAAACTAACTTGGTCTTTCTGCTATGTCTGCACTAGAGATCTTACAGTAGCACAGCTGCTGTAAGATCTCCCATGGAGCCAACATAGACATAATTAAACCACCCTGAACAAGTGGGGGTAGCTATATTGTTGAAAGTGTGTCCTGCTGACATAGTGATGTCCACGCCAGCACTTCTGTTAGGGTAACTGTCTCAGAGGGGTGTTTTTTATACTTCTCTGAACAATATAAGCCAGGGGTCTCCAACCTTTTTAACCACACGATCACTTTTTCAATTTAAGTGCAATGTAAGAACTATCTCCAACCCAAATACCCTTGCCTGGCTTCCTTCCCCCTTCTCTAGGGCCTTGCCCCTACTCCACCCCTTCACTAAGGCCTTACCCTGCTCACTCTGTTGCTCTTCCTCCCTGACTCTCATTCACTTTTGCCAGGCTGGGGTAGGGGTGCAGGCTCTAATCTTGGACATATGGCAAATGCCCTATACCCTAGGCTAGTGTTTTTCAACCTTTTTTTAGAAAATACCCCTTTTTCAAAACAATTTTATAAGTACCCCCAGTACCTACAGTTATCACACTTTTTTTTTTTTTTTTTTTTTTTTTTACTGTTGCAACACATTTGTTTAAACAACTTAATTGAAGCTGGGTGGGTGATGAAATATTTGGGTGTAAAAAGTACAAAAATAATACAAATGCTGTAAAACTTAAAACAAAAATTGACCAGCTTTTAGTTGTGGTGATATACCCCTACACTTCTCTTGGGTGCCTGTGGAGGTTGAGGAACACTGCCTAGGCCACTCCACAGTCTACTCTGCTGCCTTCCTAATGCAGGAATCTGGTCTCTCTGTGGGGAGTCCAGCTACTCTGAGGACTTGAATCCACAAACCTGTACTCTCCAGGTGCATGTGCTATCCCCTAGGGCACTCCAGAGCTAAGCCTATTTATCTCTGATGGGTTCTGTATCCTGTGATGGTTGGCCAGTTGCTCCAAGGATAGGCAGAGCTTAGGCTGTAACTCCAACCCACAACCCTGTCCTCTTTGGGCAAGTGCTGTATCTTCTGGTCCACTAAAGAACCCACCCTGCCTTCAGGGGGTGCCTTGTCCTGTGTCACAAGAGCTTGGGCTGTCTAAAGGGTACAGGGCTTGAGCCTGCTATGATCTATTCCCCAGGCAAACATGCTGGCTCCTAAGCCACTCTAGAACCTATCCCACCCCTCTTACCTTCAGCAGGTCCCTTATCCTGCCTTCCTAATACGGGCGCCAGGTCCATCCCTGGGGCAGCTGGTGTTAGCAGCCTAGCCATTCTCTGAGTGGTTGGAGGGGGGTGGGATTGAGCCCACCATCCTGTGCTCCGGAGGCTGATGCCCATCCCCAAGTTCACTGGAGATCCCACTCCACCACTCTACCTTCAAGTCCACCCCCTCCACTCACCCTGGGACTGACCAGACACAGGATAAGGGACTCACTGAAAGTAGAAAGCTGGGGTGGACTAGGAAATAAGGCAGTTGTACAGACAGTGGTGGGTTCAAGTCCTACCTACCCCCTTGCCTGTGGGAATGGCCAGACAACTATCACAGGGATAGAGCAGCGGAATCAAAACACCCCTGGCCCTATCCCATCCCCAAAAGCAGCTGGCCTGTACAGCAATGGCTCCATGTGCTACCCTGCCTCCACTGGCCACAGTTCTCTGTTATCAATCAATGGCAGTTGCAGGAGTGGTGCCTACTGGAAAGGATAGCATGTGGAGAATCCCTGCTCTGACCTTCTCAGGGGGCTACAGGGTCATGCCAGCCACCTCCAGGAGCACAACTAACCACAGCAATAATTACTCCAGACATGACAGGTTAGGCATTTTAGTACTCAAAGAATTAAATTTAAGCATAAGAGAGAAATGAACATTATGAAATGCACAGTCCAGTCAAAAACTAAAAAAGAACCCACTTTGCCAGCAGTAAAAGTAGTGACAACCCCCCATGTACGTGTTGGGTCAGGAGATCAGAGGGAAGGACAGTGCGTGTTTGTGAGAATGACAGAGGCACACACAATGTGTGAGTGACAGAGATTTGCATTGCCAAGCTTCCTCCATCCCCTTCTCTCTGTGTGCAGATGGGGTACAGGATTGGGGGGAGAAGAGACACCCTGATATCAGCACCCTCCCCCCGTTCTCTGTCCCACACCCTGAACAGCAAGCAGGAGGCCTCGAAGGGGCAGCTCCAAGGCAAGAGGACAGGAACAGCATGGAGGGGCAACTGAAGTGCCAGAACGTGAGAGATTCCTGGCCAAACCAGTCAGGATCCCCTGTCAGAGGCTCCAAGATCTACCGGTGGATCCTGATCGACTGGTTGGTGACCACTGATATAAGCTATGCTGAAAAAAGTGTTAGTGCAGATGTAAGCAAGGAATGACCTGTGAGGAGATGGATGTATGGTTTGCAGTAGGGATGTGAATGGTTAACCAGTGAGCATCACGCTTACCCTAACTGGTTACAGCTCACCAGAAACCTGGCCAGGCTGGAGCAGTCCCTTGCACAATGGAGGTAAGGGACTGCTCCCGCACAGGGGATCATGCAGTGGCAGTAGGGGGAGCGGGAAGGCCCAGCACACCACACTGTGTGTAGAGGGCTTCTCTAACCCAGCTGTTCTGAAGTGCCTTCCCCTCCCATTAAAGCAGTTAACAGGTCAAACTTTGTTTAACCAGTTAAATAATTAAATGGGATTTTATACCCCTAGCTTGCAGCACACTCAAAGGTCAGCTGTTGGATGCTCCAACTTAACAATGGATCATGAAGGCTTCAAAAAAATCTGCTTTGATGGCACTCATGTTCAGTTAATCAATAAATGGATTTGCTTGCTTGCTTATTATGACTTCCCAAATTCTCATTACAGGCTAAATCCTTGCTATGGGTTCTCTGTATGTATATGCCTGAAAAGCCTCAGCCAGAAGCAGAATACAGAGTGCAAGTGTCAACTCCCTGTTCTGGAAGTCAGAATCCTGGAAACCTGCAGAGAGGGTGCTCTGGGGGACCCTTAGCAAGAGTCAGGAGGGCGGTATCCACAGATTTTAGCCCTGCCTCAGATTCATCTTGCAATCCATGTCAATTATTCCCACTCCTGGCAGGAATATCTGACTGGGAATTGGGGATGCATAACACATTACACCAACCCAGTTGAGGCTTCACTGCAGAATCAGACACAAGTGGATGGGCTGAGAGCACAAGATATTGCAGCCCATAGTCAGTGGGAGTTAAACACATAGCAACTAGAGATGGATTCAGGATGTGACCAAGAGTCTTCAGAGACTGATCAAACCGTCAGATCACTACCCCTTCCCTGTAGGCTGGAGCACATGACCTACGAGGAGAGGCTGAAGGATTTGGGTTTATTTAGTCTGCAGAAGAGAAGAGTGAGGGGAGCTTTGATAGCAGCCTTCAGCTTCCTGAAGGGAGGTTCCAAAGAGGATGGAGAAAGGCTGTTCTCAGTAGTGACGGGATGGCAGAACAAAGAGCAATGGTCTCAAGTTACAGTGGGGGAGGTCTAGGTTGGATATTAGGAAAAACGCTTTCACCAGGAGGGTGGTGAAGCACTGGAATGGGTTACCTAGGGAAGTGGTGGCATCTCCATCCCTAGAGATATTTAAGTCCTGGCTTGACAAAGCCCTGGCTGGGATGATTTAGTTGGAGTTAATCCTGCTTTGGGCAGGGGGCTGGACTCGATGACCTTCCTCTTCCAGCCTTAGGAATCTATGATTCTATGGACGCAAACTGTACATTTTAGATGCAGATATGGATTTCAAATACACCAAAGCTGTGGCTTTTTTAGATGTTTTATTCAAGCTAGTCTCTAGCACTAAAGAGAGAAAAGACCCTCAATAGCTGTAGCAGTAAGCAAATAGATTCAGAAAAAAAAAAAACCTGAGAAAATAGATGAAAGGCACAAAGTTCTGTTTGTTTCTTATATTCAATTCCCTCTTTCCCCCTTCCCCCTCTCCCCCCCCCCCAACGTGTAAGTACCTCTTTGAGAAATATGTTCCCTTGTTCAGGTTTTGGGATCTGCATATAAATTGGTCTTAAAACTGCCTTCCCTTGCCTCCCTCCAATATATTGGAATCTTCAGGTGGGTGGAGTGTTACTGCAGTAGCTCTTAGACCACCACCATTTAGGGCTGTTAGTGTGGGGAGCAGGGAAATAGCTGGGAAAGGAGACATGGCAAGAGCATCCTGGCAAATCCTCCACTGACAAAATGACGCATTGGCAGCAGCCATCATGATTTAAGTAGCCAATACGCTCCTGTAGTTTATCCTCTGATCTGTGCAAATGTTCTCTAACCACTGCTAAGGATCTGTGCTCTGCCTATAAAGTGCCATCTTAAGCTATCCAAATAATGTATATTTTTGTAACTAGATATTATTTGTTAACATTAAACTGCAATGATCTAGCTTTATAATTCGTTTTTAGACAAAATTTCATTGATGCCAGGCTATCCTATTTTACATGAAAGAGATTAAAACTGAGTTTTAAAGTGAATGAAATTTCACTTTCTGTTCGTCGTTGGACAGCCTTTTTCTCATTTTTGAAGCTGAAAATAAGTGACTAATAATTTGAAGGAGGCAAACAACTCTTCTGTTAGCTGGGCCTATTTTCAGGAAATACATGATGATTTTTTAAGTTCTCAGAAAAACGGTGGTTAAGTGTGACTTTTTTAATGAGGGAAAATTATTGTCCTAATATATTTAGATGTGCTGATGTATAATTTGTTTACAGTATTTTACAGAGGAGACAACATGATCAAATTTCACCCTCATATACACTTCAGAGAGGTTGCATCAAAGCATACGTAGGGGCAGAATTTGGCCAAAAACAATGATTAGGAGGTGTTTCAACATATGACCACCTGTTGGTGAAGGTGTTTAAAATGCAGGGTTATGTCTACACTGCCCCCGTTTTGCGCAAAAAGTATGCAAATGAGGTGAAGCGTGGAATATCACCACCCCTTATTTGCATAATTAATGAGGCTCCATTTTTGTGCAAGAGGCTTTGTGCAAGAACTGTTCTTCCTCATTTTTTACAGGAAGAACGGCTCTTGCACAAGAGGGGGTTTTTGCGCAAAAAGGAGCCGTGTACACACTCTTTTTTGCCCAAAAGCCTCTTGCGCAAAAATGGAGTCTCATTAATTATGCAAATGAGGCATGGTGATATTCCACACTTCGCCTCATTTGCAAATTTTTTGTGCAAAATGGGGGCAGTGTAGACATAGCCTAGATGAATAAAGATCTGACTAACCAGAAGAAAATGTACTCATGTAACAATGTTTCTTTGTGTACACTACAGGGCTTTCTGAAATATATTTTTCTATCACAGCTGTATTTTAAATTCAGTTGTTAAATCCCAAATGGGGAATTAATTACCAGCTATTTGCATTTTAAAGGGAAAAAACCAAACCCCAATAAGGCTGTACTTAAGATGTCCTTTTGAATAACTTACTAGATAGCTACATCTCAGCATGACTTTTGGGATTCAGACAGATGACTGAGACAAGTCAGGAAAATTTAGAATCAGAATAATCCTTGTAAGTCTGTTTTAAAATTGTAGGTCTTATTGATATCAGTGTTAAAAATGCCTGGTCTCTCTACACCATTGCACAGAGAGGCTATTCCTCTAGTGCGGGGAAACAAGGTCCCCAATCTCAAGTGAAATGATGCTGTTGGAGGCATGGGTCTGCTGTATCTCTTCTTATACACTGAGGAACAATATTACAAGTTGCAAAATAACAACATCAGCAAAGAACTCAGCCACCAAAACCAGATAAATTTTACATTCACTTCTCTTCCAGGGAAGTGAAATAATAAGCAAACTATAGCAGAAGGTGCTTGGGCTTTGGAGAAGCAAAGATCACCATGGGAGCGACCCTTTTTCTGAGACACCAGAAGACTTCAGGAAAGAAACTAAGTTATCTGATCTCCCTTTAAGGTCCTAAGTTTGTGGATGTAAGCTGCTGCAGGTAAATCACTTTTTCCCCTGGAGACACCAGAAATCATATCTTGGGCTATGTCTAGACTACATCCCTCTTTTGAAAGAGGGATGTAAATTAGACAGATAGAAATTGCAAATGAAGCCGGGATTTGAATTTCCTGTGCTTCATTTGCATAATGGCGGCCGCGCGTTCTTTTGAAAACGGGTATTTCGAAAGTGAAACCGCTGTCTAGACATTTTTTGAGGAGTTCAGGATCTTTTGAAAAAGGGTTTTTTTCCCAAAAGAACCGTGTCTAGACAGCGGTTTTGCTTTCGAAAAGCCCTTTTTCGAAAGAATGTGTGGCCGTCATTATGCAAATGAAGCGCAGGAAATTCAAATCCTGGCTTCGTTTGCAATTTCGATCTGTCTAATTTACATCCCTCTTTCGAAAGAGGAATGTAGGTTAGACATGCCCTTGGTCAGATTTCCTTTAATTCCTTCAACATGAAACACTTCTTCTCATCTTGTGTCATTCAACTGACAAACTCAAAACAATTGCGTTTCCTGTGATTACTAAGTTCTGATTTCTTTCAGCATTTAACATTTACAGAATGTTAAAGTGCAACTTCTTCTAAGATATCATTTGGAAGGCCACTATGCAAGAGGTGGAAGAATCCCCACATGAGATGGCCCTATTTTCTAGGAAGAGAGAGAGAGAAGGAAACCTGCTATCCTGCAATCAGACCCACTCCTGCAGATTCCTGTACCTGTTGGGAGCCCTATTGACTTAACTGGGCTCTATGCTAATGATCCAGTTTCAAGACTGGGGCCTACAGTAATACAAAACACTTGGCTCCTGCCAGAAATGTGATATGTGGCTATTTCAAAGGACTGAAACCCAGGATTTCTGGGTTCTGTTCTTTGCATTGCCACTAACTCATGGTATACCTTAAGCAGATCATTTAATGTTGTAGATTCCCCATGAGAGAAATATTAATATGGCTGCAGTATGAATGAATTTCAATTGGGAAGCACCAGAATCCCATCAAGGCTGCCACTTTAATGATTATTTTAACAGAAAAAACAGTTTGTTGATGACTCAAAACAGGGCAGTCAGAGATGCAGGCACTGACTCAGATCTCAAACCAGTGTAAATTGGGAGTAACTCCACTGATGGAACAAAAGACAAGACTATGCAGCACTTTAAAGACTAACAGGATGGTTTATTAGGTGATGAGCTTTCGTGGGCCAGACCCACTTCCTCAGATCAATTGTGAAAGAAAATTGGCATGACCATATATACCAAAGGGATACAATAA
Source organism: Pelochelys cantorii (assembly GCA_032595735.1). Classification (NCBI taxonomy): domain Eukaryota; kingdom Metazoa; phylum Chordata; order Testudines; family Trionychidae; genus Pelochelys; species Pelochelys cantorii. The sequence goes on along the minus strand of CM064352.1, from coordinate 13,583,140 downwards.
AAAAAAAAGTGTATCCCTTTGGTATATATGGTCATGCCAATTTTCTTCCACAATTGATTTGAGAAAGTGGGTCTGGCCCACGAAAGCTCATCACCTAATAAACCATCTTGTTAGTCTTTAAAGTGCTGCATAGTCTTGTCTTTTGTTTCAGCAAGACCAGATTAACATGGCTACATCTCTATTACTATTCCACTGTTGGAGGTACACTGATGTAAAACCAGAATGAGAGAAAAATTAGCTCTGAATAATTAGGTGTTTGTGCAACTGATTCAGAGAACAGGACCTGTTAACAAAGGCTTTGCAGTGTCATGATATAATTTCTGCTGCACTTTTAAAAATGACTACTCCAGTCATCTGAAGAAGTGGGTTGTGCCCAGGAAAGCTCATGATACCACCTTCATGTTTTGTTAGTCTTTAAGGTGCTACTAGACTATTCGTTGTTTTTAAGTTTTTCTAGTTACAGACTAACTCAGCTATCCCTCTGAAGCTCTTAAGTTCCTGTATGATGTCATTGATACTTAACGCTGCTGCTTATGAACTGAGAAACTACACAAACAAATGATGAGGAAGAATAAAAGGGCAACCTCGGTGAGCTTGTTAGCACAAGTTAGTTCCATGATGTCTGAAAATGCACTGAATCAGACCGTTTGTTTTTATTGTGCTGACCTGCAGAGCTATTGCAGACAATCTGGCATCTTTAGCAAGAGGACAAGATCTGAGGTTTTTCGTATTTGATGTTGCTCATTTGCCAGGTCATTTGTTAAAATGATTTCACTTTTAATCCATCAGTGAATACCGAATGAAGAACTCGGTTATGATTCAGATCACTATCTTTGCTTCTAAGTAGTACAAACCATTTTTTGTTTCCATTTTCTGGTTTTTTGCTGAAGAGGGCAACTAAATGTAGATTAATAAAGTTCAAATCTCTCCCATGAAATAATTATTCTATATCAATGCTCACCTTCCCGTCATGTGTGAAATAATTAACTAATTGTAATATTTTCTATTAATATAGAATATTTGGGCCAAATTCCAATCTGGGATAAATAGGTGCAATTTCACAACTGAGTTACCTCTGTTTATACCAAGTCTGAATTTAGCTCTTCCATCCCAAATAAAGTAATGACATTCAGTACTACTGAAATAAAATCTTCATCCTCTTTGCACTTCTGCCTATGCCCAAGGGCACCAGGGAAAGCCCCTTTTGTGGAAGTGTCTATGAGATCTTTAATGTCCATTGAAAATAGACTGGACTTGATTTTTAGAGTTTCATAGGAAAGACCTCTATACAATAAACTGCTGCTTATTCAATTTATCTAGCTTGGAAAGATGAACAGTTAAATTGACCCTTCTGATATCTAGAATCTTTGTTCAAAGTAGTCTAGGGCCTAATGATGTCTGCTCTTCACAAGTAAACTAGAAGGGTCCAATGATCAGTATGGTTAGTTTCCTGATTATGAAACCCACACACCTTATAGATGTGCTGTACTGTCCCATCTAGTGGCTCAGAGAGTAGGGATATTAGCAAACAGTTATTTTTGTAAATATGTAACCACTGAATTTTTTAGCAATTACATGTTTACATGCATGGGGGCAGGCAGGAGCTGGTGCTTGCACCTGTTTCCTCCCCCCCGTTCCTCCAGCTGCCTCTCATACAGAGGCAGTAGCATGGGGAAGAAAAGGGACAGATGGCTCTGCAGGAGCTGGTACACACAGGGAGCTGTCATAAGAGACATCAGAATTGGAGGAAGGCAACAAAAATAAGTAGGGTGGTATGGAACATATGAGGAGAGATTAAAAAGACAGACGCTTCAGCTTAAAAAAATACAATTAAGGGGCGGCTATGATCGAGACCTATGAATGGTGTGGAGAAAGTGAATAGGGAAGTGTTAGTTACCTTTCACATAACAGATGAAATGAGGTCACCTAATAAAATTAATAGGCAGAAGGTTTAAAAAAAATGAAAGGAAATATTTCTTTACACAACTCATAGTCAACCTATGGAACTCATTGCCAAGGAATATTGTGAGGGCCAAAAGTATAACTGGGTTCATAAAAGAAATAAGTTCATGAAGGATAATAGCCAGAATGGGCTGGGATGTAGCCCCATGCTCTGGATGTCCCTAAACCTTCAACTGCCAGAATCTGGGAGTGGATAATAGCAGATGGCTCACTCCATAACTGCCCTGTTCTGCATGTTCCCTCTGAAGCATGCAGCATTGGGTCACTGTTGGAAGACAAGATACTGGACTAGATGGACCATTGTTCTGACCCAGTGTGGCCATCTTTACGTTCACAGTGTATCTCCAAGCAGGCAGTCCTCCGTGCACTAGTCAACAAGGGAATATGGAAGGCTAGCACAACCTGCAGTGCAGACTGATCCCAGAGGCACTATTTATAGACCAGGATATGTTCTGCTGCATACTGGGAAGAGTACTTTGCATAGCTTTTTGAAACTCTGATCCTCCAAGTTTGCAGAAAGCATAATTTCTTTCAGGCTTTCTTCATCACTTTTGCAGTATGGAGCTCTAGGCCTCCTGTGATGCAGAGGGGATTGTGTTTGCTCTGTTTGCTTGTTATATTGTATATGATTCCTACTGTCTTGTGCTGCTCTGTTGTAACTGTGTGGGGGTGTGTGCATGCGTGTACTCCCTCAGTTTCCCTGGGCATGCACTGGTGCCCAGCTGGAGATGGGAGTTTTGGGTGTGACTCTCACTGAGGGAAGGCTGCCCAGCCCAGCACTACACAGAGGCTCAGACTCTCTTGTAACCTGAGCCTACATGGGAAATGCAATCAGGTTAACACCTCTCGCCCTGCCCCTCCTCTCCCCGCCAAGATGGACAAAGGCGGAGGCGGGGCTGCCTGCAGGGCTGGGACGGGTTGCTGGGTTGCTGAGTGTGTGAGTTAGTCTCAGATGGCTTAGGATTCAGTGAGTCTAGCTGGCTTGGGGAGCAGGGAGGGAGCCCAGAGCCCTGGTTCTGGGCCCCTCTATCTCCAAGATGGATTGCACTGACTGTTCCTGGTTTCTGTGTTAACAACAGGACTATGCTACGCTGTCTCCCTGTGAACCAATAAGCCTTCTGTTCTACCTGCTGGCTGAGAGTCAAGTCTGGCTGCAGATGGGGGTGCAGGGCCTTGTGGTTCCCCACACTTCATGACACCTCCACACATGGAATTGTCTTTACTCCAGTGATGTGACTTTTTCAATGTATTCTGGACTCTATTTATGAAAGGGTCAGTATAACATGGTGGTCACTTGGTATGAGTCTGTTCTATGATGTGAGACAGGATCTGACTATAAGCCATCACCATAACAGATAACATAAGGCAGAATGTAAATCTTACAAAAAGATTTTAATTAAAACACCTCCCTAACATTAATGTGCGCAGGCTAGATTAAAAATACTTGTTTATGTGCAGAGTACAGAGCAGTAGAAATCTTCAAATGCTAGTGATCCTATGAAATAACTCAGGGTAGAGTCCATGACCCTTAAAGATTTGCAGACCATTGGACTGCATCACCAGCTCAGGAGAAACTCAGTGCCACACCCACGGGCATGGTTTATTTATGCCAACACAAGACAGGCAAGACATCAAAATAAAGCAGTTCCTCTGCCCACCCTGGGCTACATCTCCCAGAGGCTCTTCCTCCTGCCTCTCTCACGGCTAGGACTTTAACAGTGTTCAAAAAAGAGATAGATAAATTCATGGAGGTTAGGTCCATCAATGGCTGTTAGCCAGGATGTGTGGAATGGTGTCCCTAGTCTCTGTTTGTCTGGAAATGACCAACACCCTGAGGGGAGTGGGAAAGTCGGATACCGGGAAGGAATGAAAAGAGGAACGAGCAAGAAAGGAGGACCCCTGATTCGAATGGAGAAGATGGGGCGATCAACTGGTTATCTGAGGTGTTTGTACACTAATGCAAGATGCCTGGCCAACAAACAGGAAGAACTGGAGGCCCTGGCCCAGTCCAAGAAATATGATTTAATTGGGATAACAGAGACTTGGTGGGATGACTCGCGTGACTAGAGCACTGTCATGGAAGGGTATAGACTGTTCAGGAAGAACAGGCAGGGGAGAAAAGGAGGAGGAGTTGCACTATATGTAAGAGAGCACTATGATTGCTCTGAACTCCAGTATATAGAGGGAGAAAAACCTGTTGAGAGTCTATGGGTTAAGTTTAGAGGTGCAAACAACAGCAGTGATGTTGTGGTTGGTGTCTACTACAGGCCACCGAATCAGGTGGATGAGGTAGATGAGGCTTTCTTTGGACAACTAAGAGAAGCTTCCAGATTGCAGGCCCTGGTTCTCATAGGGGACTTTAATCACCCTGACATCTGTTGGGAAACCAATACGGCAGTACACAGGCAATCCAGGAAGTTTTTGGAGAAAGTTGGGGATAACTTCTTGGTACAAGTGATGAAGGATCCGACCAGGGGCCGTGCGCAGCTTGACCTTCTGCTCACAAACAGGGAGGAACTAATAGGGGAAGTAGAGGTGGGTGACAACCTGGGAAGCAGTGATCATGAGATGGTAGATTTCAGGATCCTGACCAAAGGAAGAAAAGAGAGTAGTAAAATACACATCTTGAACTTCAGAAAACAGATTTAAACTCCCTCAGAGACCTGATGGGCAGAATCCCCTGGGATGCTAACATGAAGGAGAAAGGAGTCCAGGACAGCTGGCAGTATTTTAAAGAAGCCTTATTGAAGGCACAGAAAGAAACCATCCTGATGCATAGCAAGAGAAGCAAACATGGTAGGAGACCAGACTGGCTTACGGGGGAAATCCTTGGTGAACTTAAGCACAAAAAGGAAGCTTACAAAAAGTGGGAACTTGGACAATGACCAGGGAGGGGTTTAAATGTATAGCTCAAGAATGCCAGGGAGTTATCAGGAAGGCGAAAGCGCAAATGGAATTGCGACTGGCTAAGGATGTGAAGGATAACAAGAAAGGTTTCTACAGGCATGTTAACAAGAAGAAGGTGATCAGAGAGGGTGTGCGGCCCCTACTGGATGAAGGAGGTAACCTAGTGACAGATGATGTGGGGAAAGCTGAAGTACTCAATGCTTTCTTTGCCTCTGCATTCATGGACAAGGTGGGCTCCCGGACTAATGCGCTAAGTGATGCAAGATGGGATGAAGATTGACAGCCCTTAGTGGGTAAAGAACAGGTTAGGAACTATTTAGAAAAGCTAAACGTACACAAATCCATGGGTCTGGACTTAATGCATCCGAGGGTACTGAAGGAGTTGGCAAATGTCATTGAGGAGCCTTTGGCCATTATCTTTGAAAAGTCGTGGAGATTGGGAGAGATCCTGGATGATTGGAAAAAGGCAAATGTAGTGCCCATCTTCAAAAAAGGGAAGAAGGATGATCCAGGGAACCTGGAAAAATCATGGAAGGAATCCTTAAGGAATCCATTTTGAGGCACTTGGAGGAGAGGAAAGTGATTAGGAGTAGTCAGCATGGATTCACAAAGGGCAAGTCGTGCCTGACCAATCTGATTAGCTTCTATGATGAAGTAACTGGCTCTGTGGACATGGGAAAGTCAGTGGATGTGATATACCTTGACTTTAGCAAGGCTTTTGATACGGTCTCCCACAATATTCTTACCAGCAAGTTAAGGAAATGTGGATTGGATAAATGGACGGTAAGATGGATAGAAAGCTGGCTAGAAGGCCGGGCCCATCGGGTAGTGATCAACGGCTCAATGTCAGGATGGCGGTCGGTTTCTAGCGGAGTGCCCCAAGGTTCGGTTCTGGGACCGGTTTTGTTCAACATATTTATTAATGACCTGGATGAGGGGATGGATTGCACCCTCAGCAAGTTTGCAGATGACACTAAGCTAGGGGGAGAGGTAGATACGCTGGAGGGTAGGGATAGAGTCTAGAGTGACTTAGACAAATTGGAGGATTGGGCCACAAGAAATCTGATGAGGTTCAACAAGGACAAGTGCAGAGTCCTGCACTTGGGACGGAAGAATCCCAAACATTGTTACAGGCTGGGGACCAACCAGCTAAGTAGTAGTTCTGCAGAAAAGAACCTGGGGGTTACAGTGGATGAGAAGCTGGATCTGAGTCAACAGTGTGCCCTTGTAGCCAAGAAGGCTAATGGCATATTAGGTTGCATTAAGAGGAATATTGCCAGCAGATCCAGAGATGTGATTATTCCCTTTTCTTCGGCTCTGGTGAGGCCACATCTGGAGTATTGTGTCCAGTTCTGAGCCCCCCACTACAAAAAGGATGTGGACGCATTGGAGAGGGTCCAGTGGAGGGCAACCAAAATGATTAGGGGGCTGGAGCATATGACCTATGAGGAGAGGCTGAGGGAGTTGGGTCTGTTTAGTCTGCAGAAGCGAAGAGTGACGGGGGATTTGATAGCAGCCTTCAACTTCCTGAAGGGAGGTTCCAAAGAGGATGGAGGAAGGCTGTCCTCAGTAGTGACGGATGGCAGAACAAGGAGCAATGGTCTTAAATTGTGGTGGGAGAGATCCAGGTTGGATATTAGGCAAAACTATTTCACTAGGAGAGTGGTGAAACACTGGAATGGGTTACCTAGGGAAGTAGTGGAGTCTCCATCCCTCGAGGTATTTAAGTCTCGGCTTGACAAAGGCCTGGCTGGGTTGATCTAGTTGGGATTGGTCCTGCCTAGAGCAGGGGGCTGGACTTGATGACCTCCTGAGGTCTCTTTCAGCTCTATGGTTCTATGATTCTATGAAATGGATGACAGGGGAGGGATCATGTGAGGATTCCCTGTTCTGTTCACTCCCTCTGGGGCATCTGGCATTGACCACTGTCAGCAGATAGGATACTGGCTAGATGGACCTTTGGTCTGACCCAGTATGGCCATTCTTATGTTCTTATACCTGACCCTTTCCCAGCCGAGTTTGGTATTCAGACAGGACTGGCTCTTCCCCGACTCCTGGCATTGAAAAAGTTAGACCACCCTGTCGCAATATGCATCTGTGTAGGGACAGAAGGAGTTACTGTAACCCACAAATTCAGCAATCTCTCACCATTCTACTATATTTTATTATTTCTCTTCCTCAGATCCCTGCATTGGCTCCCCTCCTGCTTGCAGCATCATCTTGAATGTCTTTATCCTTGTCTTGCAAGCACAAGTACATCCCCATTTACAATACATATCTATTCACATTTCCTCCCACTTCCCCCCTCATTCCCTAGGTTTCTTCTTAGCTTCTCTCCTTCTCACTCTGTCAGAATTGCACCATTTTTCATGCTCCTCTGTCCTTGGACAGCATCTTACTCTTCAGGAGCCCTCTCCTTCATAGTTTAAAACCCAGCACTTCTTCGAGTGAGGTCTCTGTGGGTGCTCCACTCTGGGTACTGGTGCGTCCTCGCACCGGCGACTGGAGATTTTTCTTGCAGTATCCTGCAGCGCCATGCATGCGCAGCAGTGTCTCCTCGTGCCATTGGTGTCCGTTAGGCATGCATGTGGCGTGGCTCCTCAGTTCCTTTTCTACAGTCCTCAGCAGCTGGCCTTACTCACCCTTTCTTCACATGAAACAACATAAAATTCCTTTAAATTTCTTCAGTTTTTCCTCAGATCCAAATTTTTGACTCCTATCCTTCCCTTTTCAACCCCCCCCCAACCCTTTTTTCCTAAAACAAACAAAAAAAATCATTCTTGTTCAATATGCCTGGTTCCCCAGACTTTAAGCTCTGTGACGCTTGCTGAGAGTCTCCGGTGCTGTCTTCTGTGCTGATTTATGATGTTTGGTCAGCACGGGGGGGTGGAGGTACTGTTGGTGCCGACAGTTCCAATGACTTCTGCCTGGACTTAGGATGAGCTCTCTTATGCGGCGCCGAGTGCTTAGGCAGTGCCGTGCCTGAGGTGCCAGGCTTGTCACCTACACTCACCCTGGAAGAGCTCAGTGCCGGAGGCAGCGATTTTGCCAGAGAAACCCGGATTTTTGCTTTTGCCTTATGAGAAGAAGTAGAGGGGCAACTTTTGTCCATGCCCCTGGGCTTGTCTGTGTCCTTGACTCTGGGAGGCAAGTCATTGCGCAAAGGTTGAAGTGACTTTTCATATAGATATGTCTTGAGACTGGTGCGATCATGCTGAAGGAGCTGACAATGGAGTGTCAGTGCCTGAGGTGGAGGCATCTTGGTGTGGGGTCTTTTGGGTGCCACATCCAGTGCTGTCTCCAGTGCCAACTTATGATGTTTGGTCAGCACGGTGAATGGCGGTGCTGTCGATGCTGATGACTTCTGCCTGGGCTCGGAATGAGCTTTCTTATGCAGTGTCAAGTGTGGCAGCCAAGTGACCCCGCACTGAGATGCCTCCACTGATGCCAACTCCATTGTCAGCACCGCTGATGGCACACCCTGTTTTGACATCGTTGCATGACCGTGCTAGGCATCGTACATCATCGATAGCCCATGCTTCCTTGGCACCGCCCTCACCAGCATCGTCGGTGCACTCTATACATTTGCCTAGATCACCAGCTCCATCACTCTCTCTTAGTGAGGCAGACAGTGGTCAACATAGTCGCTTCTCCTCTTATCACTCCAGTCCCACTCAGTGGCATCCCCCATGGGAGCACCGCTCCACAAAACCATCACACGGTCCACTGCAACCACACTGGTATTCTCAGCATTGGCCGTATCCACCACCTCCATACCCAAGCCAATGGCATCCTTAGGACACTTGGTCCTCTCACAGGAGCCACCACACTGCTCCTTCTACACCAGCCAAGAGACCACCACATTCTCATCAACCTACACCTAGAGACACGGCACCGAATTCTCCTGAACATCCACAGTCAGTGGAGAAGGACTCCCTCTCCATAGGATAGGAGAGATCCCCACTCCACAATTCTTCCTCGTTGCCGGACAAGGCCATCATTCCGACTACTTCACCTCCAACAGATGACACTAAGAAATTTCAAGAACTGTTTAAGAGGGTGGCTTTAGCACAGGAACTCCATCTACAGGAGGTGCAGGAGAAACAGTATAAGCTCTTGCATATGTTACAACCTCTTACCTCTTCCAGTATTGCACTTCCAATGGACGAGGCCATTGTGGACTCTGCCAACAATATCTAGCAGATACCAGCATCAGTCACACCCACCAACAAAATGGCTGACCGAAAATATTCTGTCCCAGCCAAAAGGATGGCCTTTCTGTTTTCTCACCCACCACCTAATTCCTTATTTGTGGACTCAGTCCAACACAAGACAAAGCAACCAACTATGAGGTCTGCCCCCCATGATAAAAATAATTTGCGTCTAGACATCCTGGGCAGGAAAGCGTACTCGTTGGGCAATGCTACAGCTGAGAGTGACCCACTACTCTACCATGCTTGCGGACTATGACTACACCAATTACACTAAGCTACAGGAGCTCTCTGTTTCTTCTGGAGCAGAAAAGACCCCAGCTCCATAGCATTATTCTAGAGGGACACCCCATTCCCACACCTCTTCACAGACTGCAATGGACATGGCAGACACTGCAGCTCACACTACCGCAATGGCTATTGTTATGTGCAGAGCCTCATGGCTCTAAGCATCCAGAATACCTAGGGAGCTGCAGCAAAAGGTAGAAGACCTCCCATTCGACAAAACCAACCTGTTCACAGCCAAAACTGATGAAATCCTACATTCTATGAAAGACTCCCGGATGACCTTACGAACCCTAGGCCTGTATACACCGCCTAACAAGAGGCTCAAATACAATAACTATTCTAGACTAAGAGAGTTGTACAGGCAACCATCCCGATATGACTTCAGAGGTTCTGCTCCAACAGGAGGTCCAACACCTCCTGCAAATAGGAGTGATAGAGCCAGTGCCATCGGCTTTCCAGGGAAGGGAGTTCTATTCAAAGTATTTCCTAACACAGAAGAAAACAGGCAGATGGAGGGCCATTTTAGACCTAAGGAAACTCAGCAAGTACATACCATACAGAAGGTTTAAGATGGTGATGCTAGCAGCATTTACACCTACATTGGATCACAGGGATTGGCTCTTGGCCCTCAACCTTCAGGATGTGTATTTCCACATCATGATTCATCCTACGCACAGACACTTTTTACATTTCACAGTGGGTAACCAGCACTATCAGTACCACATCCTCTCATCTGGCCTCTCAACAGCACCCAGAGTTTTTATGAAGACTCTGGCTGTAGTCATACCCGCTGTCTGGGAGTAATAATATTCCCATACCTCGACGACTCATAGGGTATATCATTCCAGGAAACCGAGGACATGGTCAACACAACCATTTCACTCCTACTCTTCCTTGGCCTTCACATAAACTATCAAAAATCCACACTCCAGCCTACACAAACTCTGGAATTTATAGGAGTGCGCCTTGATTCCATGTCAGCCATGGCAACACTACCCAGACACAGATTCGAGGCCCTTCAAGGCCTAATAGCCACAGCCCACACAACATCAACCAGCGGAGTGTGCAAATGCCTCAAAATTCTGGGTCATATGGCAGCAACCACGTATGTGATGAGACTGGCCAGACTGCACATGAGGTGCTTACAAGCATGGCTTGCTACGGTCTATACCCTCTCCATAGTTGTCACTATGCCACCACATATCCTCACTTCCCTATATTGGTGGAATTAGCCTCACAACATGTTACAGGAGGTGCCCTTTCAGCAACCTGCTCCCACTGTGTCTATTAAGACAGACGCATCTCTCATGCGATGGGGAGCCCATCTTGGTCCCCATACAGTGCAAGGCAAGTGGTCCTACAAAAAACACTCCACATCAACCTTCTCGAGCTCAGGGTGGTCCATTATGCATGCCGTAACTTTCTCTCATACATAGTGCACAAAACAGTCAATACCATGACAGAGAATACAATGTGCACGTACTACATCAATTGGTGGGGTGGCGCTTGATCCATTTCACTCTGTACAGAATCCTTGAGACTGTGGAAATGGTGCATCACACACCTGGTCACCCCCACTCCCACGTACCTCTTGGGGGCACTCAATGTGATGGTGGACAACCTCAGCCACATTTTTTCAGACCACCATGAGTGGGAACTAGACTCTTGAGCCCTGCAAGAGGTCTTTCACAAATGGAGACAACCAGACATAGACCTGTTTGCAACCAGGACCAATCAAAAGTGCCACCTATTCTGTTCCAGAACAACACTTGGCAGGGAGTCTCTTGGAGACTCTTTCTTCCTGAAATGGGACGCACCTCTCCTATACATGTTCCCACCACTTCCTCTAATTCACAGGATAACAAAAATCAGACAAGACCGAGCACGAGTAATTCTCATTGCACCAGCTTGGTTAAGACAAACCTGGTTCCCTTACCTGCACAGGTTAGTGGCAGTGGATCCTCATACATTTCTTCTGAAATGTAACCTCTTTGCTCAACACCACAGCAGGCTCCTCCATCCCAATCCAGAGAGACTACACCTGAAGGCGTGGCTCCTTCATGACTCCGGGATGCCAAAAATTTCTGCTCAGAGTAAAACATACTCATCAATAATAGGAGAGAATCCACCAGAAGAACTTATATATACAAGTGGATGAGGTTCTCCCAATGGGTCAAACAGAGCTACCTTATGTCACTTGACACCACGCCCATTCCAATCAGACTAGACTACTTTTTGGAGCTAGAGAAAGTGGGGCTCTCTTCTAACACAGTAAAAGTTCATGTGCTGGCGAGAGCAACCTTCCAAAAAACAAGTGATGGCAGTTCGATTTTTTTTCGCATCTGGTCACAAAATGTTTCCTTCCGGGTCTCCAGAATACTTTCCCATTGGTATGACTGCCAACCCTCATTTGGGAGCTGAATCATGTCCTGAAGAGCTTAACTAAACCTCCCTTCGAACCACTAGCCACCTGTTCCTGGTTACGTCTCTCCATGAAGGTGGCCTTTTTGGTAGCCATAACCTCAAGCAGGAGAGTCAGTGAGCTAGTGGCACTAATTGCTGACCCACCGTATACAATATTCACCAAGTACAGAGTAACCCTTCGACCCCATAAGGATGTTGTGAAGACTAGAACTTTAACAGGGTTAAAAAAAACCCCAGATAAATTCATGGAGGTTAGGTCCATCAACGGATATTAGCCAGGATGGGTAGGAATGGCGTCCTTAGCTTCTGTTTGTCTGGAAATGGATGACAGGAGAGGGATCACATGACGATTACATCACTCCCTCTGGGACATCTGGCACTGGCCACTGTTGAAAGACAGGATACTGGGCTAGATGGACCTTTGGTCTAACCCACTATGGTCATTCTTATGTACCTGTGTTAGAACATAAGAACATAAGAATGGCCATACTGGGTCAGACCAAAGGTCCATCGAGCCCAGCATCCCATCTGCCGACGGTGGCCAATGCCAGGTGCCCCAGAGAAGGAGAACAGAAGACAATGATCAAGTGATTTATCTCCTGCCATCCATCTCCTGCCCTTGTTATGAAGGCTAGGGCACCATACTTTATCCCTGGCTAATAGCCATTTATGGACCTAACCTGCAAAAATTTATCAAGCTCTTTTTTAAACCCTAATAGAGTCCTGGCCTTCACAGCCTCCTCGGGCAACGAGTTCCACAGGTTGACTGTGCGCTGTGTGAAGAAAAATTTCCTTTTATTAGTTTTGAACCTACTACCCATCAATTTCATTTGGTGTCCCCTAGTTCTTGTATTATGGGAAAAGGTAAATAATTTTTCTATAATCACTTTCTCCACACCATTCATGATTTTATATACCTCTATCATATCGCCCCTCAATCGCCTTTTTTCCAAACTGAAAAGTCCCAGTCTCTCTAGCCTCTCCCCATATGGGACCCTTTCCAAGCCCCTAATCATCTTAGTCGCCCTTTTCTGAACCTTTTCTAATGCCAATATATCTTTTTTGAGGTGAGGAGACCACATCTGCACGCAGTACTCGAGATGTGGGCGTACCATAGTTTTATATAGGGGAAGTATGATATCTTTTGTCTTATTATCTATCCCTTTTTTAATAATTCCTAACATCCTATTTGCCTTACTAACTGCCGCTGCACACTGCGTGGATGTCTTCATAGAACTATCCACTATAACTCCAAGATCCCTTTCCTGATCTGTCGTAGCTAAATTTGACCCCATCATGTAGTACGTGTAATTTGGGTTATTTTTTCCAACATGCATTACCTTACACTGACCCACATTAAATTTCATTTGCCATTTTGCTGCCCAATCACTCAGTTTGCTGAGATCTTTTTGTAGTTCTTCACAATCCCTTTTGCTTTTGACTGTCCTGAACAACTTTGTGTCATCTGCAAACTTGGCCACCTCACTGCTTACCTCATTTTCTAGATCATTGATGAACAAGTTGAACAGGATTGGTCCCAGTACTGACCCCTGGGGAACACCACTAGTTACCCTCCTCCATTGTGAAAATTTACCATTTATTCCCACCCTTTGTTTTCTGTCTTTTAACCAATTCTTGATCCATGAAAGGACCTTTCCTCCTATCCCATGACCACCTAATTTACGTAAAAGCCTTTGGTGTGGGACCGTGTCAAAGGCTTTCTGGAAATCTAGGTATATTATATCCACTGGGTGCCCCTTGTCCGCATGTTTATTAACCCCTTCAAAGAATTCTAACAGATTAGTTAGACACGACTTCCCTCTGCAGAAACCATGCTGACTTTTGCCCAACAATTCGTGCTCTTCTGTGTGCCTTGCAATTTTACTCTTTACTAGTGTTTCTACTAATTTGCCTGGTACTGATGTTAAACTTATCGGTCTATAATTGCCAGGATCTCCTCTAGAGCCTTTTTTAAATATTGGTGTTATATTGGCCATCTTCCAGTCATTTGGTACCAAAGTGGATTTAAAGGATAGGTTACAAACCACTGTTAATAACTCCGCAATTTCACATTTGAGTTCTTTCAGAACCCTTGGGTGAATGCCGTCTGGTCCCGGAGACTTGTTACTATTCAGCTTATCAATTAATTCCATAACCTCCTCTAATGTCACTTCAATCTGAGTGAGTTCCTCAGATTTGTCACCTAAAAAGGCTGGCTCAGATTTAGGAACCTCTGTAACATCCTCAGCCGTGAAGACTGAAGCAAAGAAATCATTTAATCGCTCCGCAATGGCACTGTCTTCCTTGATCGCTCCTTTTATATCTTTATCATCCAAGGGCCCCACTGCTTTTTTAGCGGGCTTCCTGCTTCTAATGTATTTAAAAAACATTTTACTATCATTTTTTGAATTTTTGGCTAGCTGTTCCTCAAACTCTTTTTTGGCTTTTCTCACTACATTATGACACTTAATTTGGGAGTGTTTATGTTCCTTTCTATTTTCCTCACTAGGATTTGACTTCCACTTTTTAAAAGCTGCCCTTTTCTCTCTCACTGCCTTTTTAACATGGCTGTTTAGCCATGGTGGTTCTTTGTTAGGTCTCTTACTGTGTTTTTTTATTTGGGGTATACATTTAAGTTGGGCCTCTAGTATGGTGTCTTTAAACAGTTCCCATGCAGCTTCCAGGGATTTTAGTTTAATTACTCTCCCTTTTAGTTTCTGTTTAACTAGCTTCCTCATTTTAGTGTAATTCCCCTTTTTGAAATTAAATGCCAGAGTGTTTGACCGCTGCGGTGTTCTTCCCAACACAGGAATATTAAAAGTTATTATATTGTGGTCACTATTTCCAAGCAGTCCAGTAACAGTTCCCTCTTGGACCAGATCCTGCGTTCCAGTCAAGACTAGGTCGAGAATTGACTCTCCCCTTGTGGGTTCCTGTACTAGCTGCTCCAAGAAGCAGTCATTTAAGGCATCAAGAAATTTAATCTCTGAATCCCGTCCTGAGGTGACATGCACCCAATCAATATGGGGATAATTGAAATCTCCTATTATTACTGTGTTTTTTATTTTGGTAGCCTCTCTAATCTCCCTTATCATTTCAGCATCACTATCACTGTCCTGGTTAGGTGGTCGGTAATATATTCCTAATGCCATATTCATATTAGAGGAATGAATTGTTATCCATAATGATTCTATGGAACATTTTGATTCCTTTAGGATTTTTACTTCATTTGATTCTATATTATCCTTCACATATAGTACCACTCCGCCACCCGCACGACCTGTTCTGTCTTTCCGATATAATTTATATCCCGGTATGATAGTGTCCCACTGATTGTCCTCATTCCACCATGTTTCTGAGATGCCTATTATGTCAACTTCCTCCTTTGATATGAGGTACTCCAGTTCACCCATCTTATTAGACAGACTCCTAGCATTAGTGTAAAAGCATGTTAGAAAACTACCACTATTTATATGTCCGCCTTTCACAGACACATTGGATTTTTTTATGCACGATTGTTTCACATCTGATCTTGCCCATATATTATTTCCCACGTTCCCTATCTGACTAACTTCTAGGGAATCCCTACCTATGGAGCCTCGTGTAAGAGAAGTCTCCGTCCGATCCAGGTGCTCCCCCGCACCAATCGGCTTTCCCCCACCTCTTAGTTTAAAAACTGCTCTACGACCTTTTTAATGTTTAATGCCAGCAGTCTGGATCCACCTTGATTTCGGTGGAGCCCATCATTCCTGTATAGGCTCCCCCTACCCCAAAAGTGTCCCCAGTTCCTAATAAATCTAAACCCCTCTTCCCTGCACCATCGTCTCATCCACACATTGAGACTCTGAAGTTCTGCCTGTCTATCTGGCCCTGCGCGTGGAACTGGAAGCATTTCAGAGAATGCCACCAAAGATGTTCTGGATTTCAGTCTCTTTCCTAGTAACCTAAATTTGGCCTCCAGAACATCTCTTCTACCCTTCCCTATATCATTGGTACCAACATGTACCACGACGACCGGCTCCTCCCCAGCACTGCCCATAAGTCTGTCTAGATGCCTCGAGAGATCCGCAACCTTCGCACCAGGCAGGCAAGTAACCATACGGTTCTCCCGGTCATCACAAACCCAACTATCTATATTTCTAATGATTGAATCCCCCACTACTAAAACCTGCTTCTTCCTAACAGCTGGAGCTCCCTCCCCCGGAGAAGTATCCTCGGCACGAGAGGATACAACATCACCCTCTGGAAGGAGGTTCCCAACTATGGGATGGTTTCCCTCTGCTCCCATTGACTGCTCTCCTTCCCTGAGCCTTTCATCCTCCGTAACAGCATCAGGACTGTCAGATTGGAGGTGGGACAGCCCTACTATGTCCCGGAAAGTCTCATCCACAAACACCTCTGCCTTCCTTAGCTCCTCCAGTTCAGCCACCCTGGCCTCCAAAGCACGCACTCGGTCTCTGAGGGCCAGGAGCTCCTTGCATCGAGCGCACACATACGCCACCCACCCACAGGGTAGGTAGTCATACATACTGCACTCGACACAATAAACAGGATAGCCCCCACTCTGCTGCTGGGCTTCTGCCTCCATTTCCTACTCTAATTATATATGAGGGTTAATTAAATGTTTCAGATAGAGGTTGTTATAAAGGATTTAGTTAAAGGGCAATAGAAGTCACTGGCTCCCCCTCTAAACTCCCCTCTCAAAACTCCCTCCTGTTAGCACTCACCCTGTTCGCGAGCACCCGGTCGCAAAGCTCCCTGGTCGCTTACCAGCAGGGTTTAAGTGCTCGGCCTCCCTGATAGCTCCTCCCTCTGCCTACAGCTCAGCCAATCAGCACACGGTGTTTCAATTCAAACCTAATCAGCTTCCAACTGCCTGCCTGCCTGCCTGAGCACACGGCCCCAAGGTGCTTTAGTTTGCTCCTTCCTTCTCCTCCTCCAGGAGAGCCTCTCAAAACTCCCTCCTGTTAGCACTCACCCTGTTCGCGAGCACCCAGTCGCAAAGCTGAGATTCTGTCCCAAGCCGCATGCCAAACCATCACAGGCAACACTACATACCTTGGATGTCCAGAAGGCACTCACCATTTACCTTGATTGGACGACACCATGGAGAAAGTCACAGAATCATAGAATCTTAGGGACGGAAGAGACATCAAGAGGTCATCAAGTCCAGCCCCCTGCCCAAAGCAGGACCAACTGCAACTAAATCAACCCATCCAGGGCTTTGTCAAGCTGGGACTTAAAAACCTCTAGGGATGGAGGTTCCACAACCTCCCTAGGTCACCCATTCCAGTGTTTCCCCCCTCCTAGGGAAATAGTTTTTCCTGCTATCCAACCTAGACCTCCCCCACTGTAACTTGAGACCATTCCTCCTTATTCTGCCATCCGTCACTACTGAGAACAGCCTCTCTCCACCCTCTTTGGAATCTCCTTTCAGGAAGTTGAAGGCTGCTATCAAATTCCCCCACCTCCACTCTTCACTTCTGCAAACTAAATAAGCCTAAATCCCTCCTCCTCTCCTCATAGGTCACGTGCTCCAGCCCCCTAATCATTTTGGTCGCCCTCTGCTGGACCCTCTCTAATGCATCCACATCCTTTCTCTACTGGGGGCCATGAATTGGACACAATACTCCAGATGTGGCCTCACCAGTGCCGAATAAAGGGGAATAACAACTTCTCTAGATCTGCTGGGAATGCCCCTCCTAATGCACCCTAATATGCCATTAACCTTCTTGGCTACAAGGACACACTGTTGACTAATATCCAGTTTCTCATCCACTGTAATCCCCAGGTCCTTTTCTGCTGAACTGCTACTTAGCTGGTTGGTCCCCAGCCTGTAACAATGCTTGGGATTCTTCTGTCCCAAGTGCAAGACTGTGCACTTGTCCTTATTGAACCTCATCAGATTTCTTTTGACCCAATCCTCCAATTTGTGTAGGTCACTCTGGACCCTCTCCCTGCCCGCCAACGTATCTACCTCTCCCCTTAGCTTAGTGTCATCTGCAAACTTGCTGAGGGTGCAATCTCCTCATCCAGGACATTAATAAAGATGTTGAACAAAAGCATCCCTAGAACTGATCCTTGGGGCACTCCACTTAAAACCGACCGCCAACCTGACATCAAGCCGTTGATCACTACCCGTTAGGCCCAACAATCTAGCCAGCTTTCTATCCATCTTACAGTCCATTAATCCAATCCATACTTCCTTAACTTGCTGGCAAGAATATTGTGGGAGACCATATCAAAAGCTTTGCTAAAGTCAAGGTATATCACATCCACTGACTTCCCCATGTCAACAGAGCCAGTTACCGCATCATAGAAGCTAATCAGATTGGTCAGGCATGACTTGCCCATGGTGAATCCATGTTGATTATTCCTGATTACTTTCCCCTCTTCCAAGTGCTTCAAAATGGATTCCTTGAGGATCCCCTCTATGATTTTTCCAGGGACTGAGGTAAGGCTGATTGGTCTGTAGTTTCCTGGATTGTCCTTCTTTCCTTTTTTAAAGATGGGCAATACATTTGCCATTTTCCAATCATCCGGTACCTCTCCTGATCTCTGAGTTTTCAAAGATAATGGCCAAAGGCTCTGCAATGACATTTGCCAACTCCCTCAGTACCCTTGGATGCATTAAATCCAGACCCATGGATTTGTGTATGTCTAGCTTTTCTAAATAGTTCTTAATCTGTTCTTATCTCCACCGAAGGCTGCCCATCTCCTTGCCATACTGCGTTGCCTAGTCCAGTAGTCTGGGAGCTGAATTTGTCTGTGATGACAGAGGCAAAAAAAGTATTGGAGTACTTCAGCTTTTCCAACATCATCTGTCACTAGGTTACCTCCCTCATCCAGTAAGGGTCCCACACCCTCCCTGACCACCCTCTTATTGCTAAGATGCCTGTCGAAACCTTTCTTGTTACCCTTCACATCACTTGCCAGCTGCAATTCCAATTGTGCTTTTCCCTTCCTGATTACTCCCCCTGCTTTCTCAAGCAGTATATTTATACTCCTCCGTAGTCATCTGTCCAAGTTTCCACTTCTTGTAAGCTCCTTTTTTGTATTCAAGCTCACCAAGGATTTCCCTAGTAAGCCAATCTAGTTGCCTACCATATTAGTTTTTCTTACTGTGCATTGGGGTGGTTTGTTCCTGTGCTTTCAGTAAGGCTTCTTTAAAATAATGCCAGCTTTCCTGGACTCCTTTCCCCTTCATGTTAGCATCCCAGGGGATCCTGCCCATCAGTTCTCTGAGGGAGTCAAAGTCTGCTTTTCTGAAATCTAGGGTGTGTTTTGCTACTCTCCTTTCTTCCTTTTGTCAGGATCCTGAAGTCAACGATCTCATGATCACTGCTGCCCAGGTCGCAACCCACCTCTACTTCCCCTACTAGTTCCTCCCTGTTTGTGAGCAGAGGTCAAGCTGTGCATAGCCCCATGTTGGTTCCTTCAGCACTTGTACCAGGAAATTATCCCCAACATTCTCCAAAAATGTCCTGGATTGTCTGTGTACTGCTGTATCCCAACAGATGTCAGGGTGATTAAAGTCCCCCATGAGAACCAGGGCCTGTGATCTGGAAGCTTCTCTTAGTTGTCTAAAGAAAGCCTCGCCTACTTCATCCACCTGATCTGGTCATCTATAGCAGACACCAGCCACAACATCACCTCTGTTGCTTCTGCCTCTAAACTTAACCCAAAGACTCTCAAAGGCTTTTCTCCATATATATATATATACTGGAGCTCTGAGGAATCATAGACTATGTCTACACTGGCAGGTTATTGCGCAAGTACCGCTGTTCTTGTGCAAGAATCTGCAGAGCGTCTACACTGCCCGCCCGCTCTTGCGCAAGGAAATTTACAGTACCGCGTGGTAAGAGAGGGCTCCTTGCGCAAGAGCTACACTCTTTTTTAACAGGTGCAAGCCCTCTTGCGCAGGAGGGGGCAGTGTGGACGCTCAGTAGGGATTTCTTGCCCAAGAAAGCCCAAGAAAGCCCTGTGGCTAAAATGGCCATCAGAGCTTTCTTGCGCAAGAGAGTGTCCACACTGCCATGGGCACTCTTGCGCAAAAGCACAGCTCGCACATGGCAGTGTGGACGTTTTCTTGCGCAAGACTTCTTGCACAAGAACCCTTGCGCAAAATGTTCTTGCGCGAGAAGCCGCCAGTGTAGACATAGCCATACTGCTCTCTTACATACAGTGCAACTCCTCCTCCTTTTCTCCCGTGCCTGTTCTTCCTGAACAGTTTATACCCTTCCATGATAGTGCTCCAGTCACGTGAGTCATCCCACCAAGTCTCTGTTATTCCAATCAAATCATAGTTCTTTTACTGTGCCAGGGCTTCTAATTCTTCCTATTTGTGTCCCGGGCTTCTTGCATTCATGCACAAACACCTTAGATAACTAGCTGATTGCCCTACCTTCTCCTTTCGAATCAGGAGTCCTCCTTTGTTGCTCCTTCCTCCTTGTGTTTCTCCCACACAAGGGAAGGATCCCACTTCCCCACTTATCTCAGGGCTTAGATCACCGTCCCCCAACAACCCTAGTTTAAAGCCCTCCTCACTAGGTTTGCAAGCCTGTCTGTGAAGATGCTTTTCTCTCACTTGGTTAGGTGGATCCCATCTCTTCCTAGCAATCCTTGTGCCTGGAACAACATCCCATGGTCAAAGAAACCAAAGCCCTCTCTCCGACACCATTTGCGCAACCACGCATTTACTTCCATGATTCAATGATCCCTACCTGGATCTCTTCCTTCAACAGGGAGGATGGACAAGAACACCACTTGCGCTTCAAATTCCTTGATCCTTCTTCCAAGTGCTACATAATTTGCAGTGACCTGCTCAAGGTCATTCTTGGCCGTATCATTAGCTCCTACATGGAGAAGCAGGAAGGGGTAGTGATCTGAAGGTTTGATCAGTTTTAGACGACTCTTGGTCTCATCCTGAATTCTAGCTCCTAGTAAGCAGCACACTTCTTGAGATTCCAGGTCTGGATGTCAGATGGATGACTCTGTCCCTCTTAGGAGGGAGTCCTCGACCACCACCACCCGTCGTCCTCTCTTAGGGGTGGTGGCTGTGGAACCCCCATCTCTAGTACTACGTATCCCATGCCTTCTGGTTGATGGGGTTTCCTTCTGATTCCTTCCCTGAGACGTCTTTGCCAAAGCATTCTCCATCGTAGTGCCTGTGCAGAGAGCCTGAAAGCGGTTACTTATCTCTACTGGAATTGGGGATACCTGAGTTGGCTTTCCTCTCCTGGAGGTTACATGCTGCCAGTTTTCTTCTTTGTTCTGTTCTGCCCTCCCCGGTTCTTCAGCCTACTGTGCCTGCAGTATTAAATGCTGCCTTCTGTTGAGGAAGTCTTCATCCTCTCTGATGGACTGTCAACAAGACTCTTCTTGCTGTTCGCAGAGCGCTCCAAAGGTCATGCCATCTCCTCTCAGAAAATATCCAAACGGATCTCATCTTGCATTCACTCATGCTATACATTAATTACAAGCAGCCGCCAAGCATCTTAATTGTTCACTCCACAAGAGTGGTGGCCTCCCCAACAACCTTTCTTAACAACGTACCTTTAGAGAACACTTACAAAGCAGCAACTTGGTCATCCGACCACACCTTTGCCAAACACTATGCTGTCACCTCTATTGTCACTCCAGCGATGTCAGTTGGACAAGCGGCGCTGTCTTCAATCTTGGGGGCAGGGCTCCAAATCCGTCTCCACAATACGAACGCTGCGCTGTAGTCACCCAGGGTGGAGCACCCACGGGGAAATCACTCGAAGAAGAAAAGAGAATTACTCACTGTGACGGGGTGGACAGGCCCCGCACTGGAGGGAAGGGGGTAGTCCAGGCTCAGCTGGCTGAGAAGGCCCCGCCCCTCCAGCCCTGCTGGGCATGCTCCCAGCAGAGCCTGGGTATAAAAGCCGAGAGAGCCCTGCAGCCAGGGAGGCCGCAGGGTGAAGGAGTAGCCCAGGCTGGGCTGTTGTTTCTGCAGCAGCTGAGACCACGGTCGCCGCCCATGCCTGACCCGGAGGCAGAGCCAGCAGCTGCCAACCCCAGGGAGGCAGGAGCGCACCCGCAACCCCAGCAAGTACTGACTTGGAGGCAAATAGGCCACAGGGGAACCAGGGCGTGGTAGGAAGCAGCCCAGGGCAAAGGACTAAAAGCGTGGTTTGGCATGTATCGGCCGGAGTCCTCTCCGAGTGGGCAGGAGCCATAGTCCCTGCCTAAAGGGCCCTGGGCTGGGACCTGGTGGAGAGGGAGGGCCCAGATCCCGCCACCACCCATTTTCCTTACCTTGGATAATCAACCCTGGTCCCGGAGAGGCTTCTCTGGGTGGCTCAGCCTCCAAAGCCATATTTCCTCTGATAGAGGATCCTGGACTTTATATTGGGACTGTTAGTGCCGTATTTCCCCTGATAGAGGGGCGTGGACTTTATACTGTTAATACCGTGGATGCCCTGAGCTAGGGGCCCGAGAGGGGCAATGAGACCTTACAAGAGGGGGCGCAAACCACGCCAGGGGCATACCTTGTGACACTCACCCTTTGCAGTAAAGGGGGTGCTTCAAGATGTGTGTCCCCAAAGGTGCTCCACTACCCTCCCTCCATCCCCTATTTTGGAGCCTCTTTAGAGGGCTAGAACCAGGGTAGGAAAGGACTGGAGGAGCAGACAGTAACAGCATGAGAAGATGCTGCTTGCACAAGCACGGCAGGGCGCTGCTAGAAAAGTCACCAGAGAGGAGCACCCATGGGGAAAAACATCTCGAAGAACCCATGTTACTGCACAGGGTGAGTAACTCTCTTTTCCTCAGCAAAGCTGTCCTTGCACCTCTTGTCCTGTGTATTGTCTTTGTGACTTAGAATGCAAACTCCTTGAGGGCAAGTTTGAGTTCAGACGCTATATGAACTCTGGACCTTTTCTGAGCAAGTTCCATTGCCCAAATCAAGTGACCAGTGTCAAGTATAGGTCGTGACTTTCTATGGAATCTACTGTTTTTCAGGTATGTACTCATATCCAAAGGCTGTTGGACCAAGCTGTACAGTTCAGATTCTCAAAGGCATTTAGGTACCTAGCTCCTGTTGATTTAAAATGAAAGATAGGCCCACATGCTCAAAGTTATTTAGGTACCTATTGTTGCATAAAAAAGCCTCCGCCTGAGCTTACTTGATTTATATACATGGATTTTCTGAAACTACACCAAACTGTAAGGTCTAAGGTTTTAAACTGCAACTTATTGTGATCCTTGTCAAACTTGTAATCTGTGTAACTCTCAGAAACTTACTGTAAACTACAATTTTGTAATCTTTGTAATTCTCAGCCACCTTGCTTGTAACTTTCCCTAAGCTGCATTCTCCCCTGGGTGAATGGAGAGAGAGTGTGAGAGTGTGTTTGAAGAAGGCTTGGAACAATGGAGCACATTTCAATTGAGTCATCACAGTCTGGGCATGCTCTCTGCTGGATAAAGGGAAGTCTGGGCATGCTCCCTGATGACGAGGTGAATGAGTCACAGGAGCCATTCAGACACTATATAAAGAGAGGGAGCACATGCGAGACTTTCTTCTTCCTTCCCCTGCTCCTGAAAAGATCCTCCCCAGTGTCTTTCCTCCTGACCAGCTTCCCCAGCCATGATGAGCAGACAGACCCTCCAGGATCCACATGCTTTGGCTCCTTCTGCAACCCGTGAGAATATTTTTGGGGTAACACCAATCTGACTTGTAAAAGCTGTGTCTGCACCACATCTCTCCATCAGCATGGTGACCAGTTAGTTGCATGGTTGACCCTAGATGTAATGCCACCCATGTACAACATAGTTAATATTAAACTGTGGTAGCTGAGGCCCAGAGTTTATCTAAATCCCATATACTGTCAATGGGAGTTGACTCCTAAGTGCCTAAATCCTTTATGAAAATGAGATTTAGGGTTCTAAATCAGATACTTTTGCATTGCAATGCTAAGCACAGCAACAATAGCATATCTTAAAAAATCTGGACTTAAGTGTATTTCATCTTGTCAGGTGATTAGGAAGGCAGATGGTTTCACTGTGTTATATTGCCACACTGTAGAGGACCCTTCCTCTCGCCGCCAGTGTACCTGTGTAGCCATTTTGGCCAGCCTTTTCTCCTCCCAGAGTGCATTGCCCCACATCCTTTTGGTGGTGCCTTGCTTTCATGTCTTCCAAATATTCTATACCCTGTTGAGACATTGTGGGACAGCTGTCTAGATTTTTCCAGAAACACACTGACACAAACACAGGCAGCATAATAGGTGTGCACAGACACATCCAGTTGACTGACTGTGGTGGGGACGCTAGCCCTGCACCCTTCAACCCCGCGGCCTTGTTCATTAAACGCTGGCCCCGCGGCCTAGTCCTTTATGAGATCCCCTCTTCGTCGGGGATCTGGGAGGAAGGGGTAGGGGAGCATGGGCCCCCGCTCTCCACCGGGCCCCAACCCAGGGCCCTATCAGTGGTGGGTGGTTCCCGCAACACATGCTGAGCCCACCAGGGGTTTTCCTGCTCCCCGCCCTGGATTGCTTCCTACCCAGAGATTTTATTTTTGTCACTTTACCTTTTAATTTCTGTTTAACGATCGTCCTCATTTTTGTGTAGTTCCCTTTTCTGAAATTAAATGCTACAGTGTTGGGCTGCTGAGGTGTTTTTCCCACCACAGGGATGTTAAATTTTATTACATTATGGTCACTATTTCCAAGCGATCCAGTTATATCTACTTGAACCAACTCCTGTGCTCCACTTAGGACTAAATCAAGAATAGTCTCTCCCCTTATGGGTTCCAGAAACAGCTGCTCCAAGAAACAGTCATTTAAGATATCAAGAAATTTTATCTCTGTATCCTGTCCTGAAGTGACGTGTAACCAGTCAATATGGGGATAGTTGAAATCCCCCACTATTATTGAGTTTTTTATTTTGATAGCCTCTCTAATCTCCCTTAGCATTTCATAGTCCCTATCACTGTCCTGATCAAGCAGTCAATACTATATCCCTACTACTATTTTCTTATTATTAGAGCATGGAATTACTATCCATAGAGATTCATTTAGGCTCATTTAAGATTTTTACTTCATTTGATTCTACATTTTCTTTCACGTATAGTGCCACTCTCCCACCAGCATGACCTGTTCTATCCTTCTGATATAGTTTGTATCCTGATATGACTGTGTCCCATTTATTGTCCTCATTCCACCAACTTTCTGTGATGCTTATTATATCACTAGCCTCCATTAAAACTTGGCACTCTACTTCACCCATTTTATTATTTAGATTTCTAGCATTTGTGTATAAGCACTTTAAAAAATTCACTGTTTATCTATCTGCCATTTCCTTATGTATTAGACTCCTTTTCATTTGATTGTGTCTCATCTGATCTGACCCATGCTTCCATCCTCTCCTCCTGACTAGAACACAGAGCATCTCTATTAATAGAACCTCCCCTAATAGATGTCTCTGTCCGATCCATGTGCTCCTCCGCACCAGTCTGCTTTCCCCCAGCCCTTAGTTTAAAAACTGCTCTACAACCTTTTTAATGTTAAGTGCCAGCAGTCTGGTTCCATTTTGGTTTGGGGGGAGCCTATCCTTCCTGTATAGGCTCCCCTATACCAGAAGTTTCCCCCATTCCTAATAAATCAAAACCCCTCCTCTCTACACCCTCGTCTCATCCACCCATTGAGACTCTGAAGCTCTGCCTGCCTACCTGGCCCTGCGTGTGGAACTGGAAGCATTTCAGAGAACGCTACCATAGAGGTCATGGATTTCATTCTCTTTCCTAGCAGTCTAAGTTTGGCCTCCAGAACCTCTCTCCTACCCTTCCGTATGTCATTGGTACCTACATGTACCACGACCACCGGCTCCTCCCCAGCACTACACATAAGTCTATCTAGATGTCTTGAGAGATCTGCAACCTTCGCACCAGGCAGGCAAGTCACCATACGGTTCTCCCAGTCATCACAAACCCAGCTATCTATGTTTCTAATGATCGAATCCCCATTACTAACACCTGCCTTTAGTCCTAATGACTGGAGTTCCCTCCCCCGAAGATGTATCCTCCGTGCGAGAGGATACCATAACATCCTCCAGAAGGAGGGTCCGTACTATGGGATCATTTCCCTCTGCTCCAGTTGATACTGTTCTCTTTCCCTGAGTCTTTCATCCTCCTTAACAGCACAGGGGCTGTCTGACCAAAGGTGGGACAGTTCTACAGTGTCCCGGAAAGCCTCATCTACATAAAGCCTCTCGGCCTCCGTTAGCGCCTCCAGTTCAACCACCCTGGCTTCCAAAGCCTGTACATGGTCTTTGAGGGCCAGAAGCTCCTTGCACCGAATGCACACATATATGCCACCCATCATACATGCTGGATTGGGTGCAATAAACAGGATAGCCCCACTCTGCTGCTGAGCTTCTACCTGCATTCTCTCCTACAATTAATTAGGTTATTGATAGGGTTTTTATTTAAATCAGGAAGTTTTGGTTTTAGTTTAAAAGTTTTAAAGAATGGCAAGTGTACCTCACCCCCTTCTAACTCCTCTTCTACATTGCCTCACGCAACTCCCTGTTAGCTGCCCCTGGACGCAAACCACCTGGAAGTTCTTGCTGCATCTCGTCAGCACAAGGAGACAGCTAGAGGCACAGCTCCACAAGCTCCTGCCAGATCTGCTCCTTCAGCCTTTCTGTGTCCTGACACAGCCTGATGTGCAGCTCAGTGGCAAAGGGGACCAGCTTCTTCTGCAGGTCCTCTTCATACACATTGATATTCTGGAGGCTTTCCTGGAAGAGGGTGTTGAGTTGCTTGCTGATTTCAGATTGCTGGATCTGCTCCACTGTCTTCTTGGCATTGTCACTCAGCTGGGTGATGTAATTCCAGACCACACTGGCCACCTGCTCAGCACTGATGTCTGCTTGGGCCTCTGTGATGGTGAGCAACGCCAGGGCGAGGGTGACAGCCTTCAGAGACAACCTGCGCTCTTTGAGCTCAGGGGCCAGCCAGGCAAATTGAGCAACTCTGTACTGCTGCTGCTTCTCAGCTGCTGGCTGTGCCCTGCTGGCCTGTACTTACACTGCAGCCAGCAGCCCCTGCCAGCTTCCATGCAGGCTGGTGACATAGTTTCCAGGGCTTGGACTTTAGTAAGGCCCCAACGTGGAAGCTCCTGATGCATGCGTGGGTGGGGCGTTATCTGCTGGGACACAATGCTGGCTTCCTGGCTCTCCAGGGACTAGGCTGAAGCAGGGACAGAGTATGAACGAGGCTCCACATTGCCTGCTGGGTTTGCAGGCACTGGCTCCTGGGGCAGGCTGTGCTTTCTGAAAATAACTGCTCAGTTTAGACACAACTGGGCAATGGTTCTTGTAATTGGATCAGCTTGAGTGTCATGAACTCTGTTTTTTTTTTTTTTTTTTTTTTTTTTTTTTGAAGGTTCATTGGGACCAAAGTAAGGCAAAAGGTTTTTCACTCAACTTCTGTTGTAATTTTTTTTTTTTTGGAAGAATGTTATGTACAATATTGAAGTAAATTTCAATAAAATTATTTTTACATGGTGTCTTTACAAAGCTGCTTAGAGGAGTGAAATCTGCAAGCATTTTTACACCTGCAATTTTTCCTTGTTCAGGGGGGATGTTGGCTCCTAAAAACAAACTTGGCTCAATTCTATTTCTGCAATTTCTAGTTTGCATGGAACTATCATTCACTACTATTACAAATGACATAATCCCCCATTTAAATCTTTCATCGAGATTTTAATTAAAATCCCCATATAATATTACTATTTGAAGGCTCAATTACAGCCTTTCAATTGCAGAGTTGAGGGGAGCAGAGGGAATATTCAAGGCCTTTCTGATTCTCATAGGCTCAATCCGCAACGATGAGTTTGATTCTGACAAATCTCTTGGCACAGCTTGCTGCTACCAGTGCCTCTTTTGGAACAATCCTCACCCTCTTCTGTTCTCCTTCCTTACCAATTGACTTAACATGCCTTGGGGACAGATCTTTTCAGCTAGGAGTAGCCTCTTTTCTTTTAAACAGTTGTGCAGCCTCACAAGTAGTAGATAACAAAAGGTTCTACAAGAACACTATTTACAGGAGAAACATAAACATACAAGGAATTTTTCATGTAAAAAGGAAGCTAAACAAAGACACCGGGTGAGAGCTACTGCTCTAGCACAAAGTATACAGGGTAAAACAGCCAGTGAAGCAAAAAGGGACTCTAAAAGCCCTGGATCCAGTCAGAGAAAATTCTACAGGCACAGAAATTAAGCAAGACAGTTGCCAGCTGTTTTTCATCTCTGCCTCTCTTTCCCCCCACCCCAAGACCTGGGGATAGAAGGGATGTGGGGCTGCAGTGAATAGTAGTGCATTGATTCTGGGTGGTTTCAAGGCTGTAGGTACCACAAGCAGCTTCCAAGGCTGTCTGCATTTACAATGGAGGTCATTCTGATCTCTGATTGCTGGAGTAACCCCAAATATCAGGTCACAAAGGTGGTTTTCCTCCACCGATCTGTGGGGTGTGAGTTCTGTGGTGTACCCATACCTACAGTACAAAATCTCACCTCTGAGCGACAGAAAATTTCTGCTACTATCACTATTAGTCTCAAACAAAATAAAGAGTTAAGAACTCTTTAGGAACTGTAGACAATAACATAGATAATAACTAATATTTCCACTGAGAGAACCTTTCATCAGAAGGTTGGAATTAATTAAAACTTCACTCACCCCTTTGAGGTAGACAGATATTACTAACTAGCAGGCAAGGCCTGTCACTGACAAGGCAAAGTCATTTTGCATAGATTACAATTTTAGGAAAGTTCAAGAAATTAAATATATGTAATAGAATTTTTTATAAATGTGCTTGCAAAAGGGAAATAAAAACAGTTTTAAATTTGTAGGATTTCAACTTCAAACATCCATTTAATTGAACAATTACCATACATAGTAAATTTGAATCAGACTCATAAAGCTTCCATTACTCTTTCCTTAACTAATTTGAATTATTTTTGATTTGTAACAGTAAAAATTTTCTTTGCACTAAAATGACAGTTGAACAGGCAACTTGATTTTAATTTTGTTAGCAAATATTTTTTATGAACTCTAATCATAATAGTCATGACTTTTCCAATGAAAAACAAAAATAATTATTTAAACCTTTCATTCTGCATATTCCAGTGTAAAAAGTAGTACATTCAGCTAATTTAAGTGGCAGGATTCTTATATAAAATTTGGTATCTGTGGGTAATCACGAAGTATGACTTTATTTTGCACAAACAAATCCACAAACAAACTCTTCAAAATATATAATAGATATTTGATATTACTAATGGGCAAAATGAAACAGAGTGATTATCTCAAGGCCACACAGTGACAGGGCCAAGAATTAGAACTTAGTGTATTGCCCCCCGTCCCTTGTTCTTACCATATTATAGTGCAGCAAATAACAGGAATTTCCAAGTACCTCACTCCAGTACCACCTCACTCATCTATTTTCCACCAGAACTCCCTTTCATTTCCTGTTTTTATGCATTTCCCCTTCCATTTCACAACCTGAACTTTATAAAGTAAATATCCTTCCCCATGGGTGTGTCCTGGTGACAGCAACTATCCCTCTTTGAATTCTGGGAGTGCTGAGAGTACTGTAATACTGAGCTTTAAATAATCATCCTGTGCACACTTACATTTCTTGATACACTGAGCAAAGACACGCAGAAATCTTCACCTCAGCTTTAGCGAAGTAACCCAGAAGATTATAATGCCATCAGACTATTTTTATAGATATCACCTATTAATTTTGTCACAAGTGATTTGGAAACTCCATCCCCAGACTACTCCAGGTTAGTGGAGTTTTTAAAGCAAAAGCTTTATTTAAAAAATTCCTTCTCTCCTAGGAGTTCCAAACACAGGTTTTTGCACTGCATGTCATTTGCAAAATGTTACACTTCATTCCTTTTTAATTAGGCTGCCAGATGGATACCTGATCTTGTGACACTGAAATTTCAATTTATCATACCTACTGTCAATCCGCCATCTTACACTTTTTAATGCATTTTGGGCTAGGCTTGGAGCAAAGAGATTTTGCAGCTGCTGAAGGGAAATTAATCCTCTGTTAGATAAGTAGTCAAATGGCAAACATTATCACAGCCCTTACTAGACCACACCATTTATATACTCCTGTTCTGCAGGAGGCAGTGACTGATGGATCATTGTAGTAGCAGATCTGTTGGTCCTGCTGTTGTGTCTTCCTCAGAACTAATTATGCCAGGACATGTGAAAAAGCTCTATACATCTTGGCTTTTCAATACTAGAGATCACATATCCCTTAAATCTTGTTCCTGTGCAGCAGAACTCCACTAGTTCTGATGCTTCTAAAACCTTCTATTCCTACCCAGGGAAGAGCAGGATTTGCCTGTTACAATGTGTTTTGTTTTTGTTGTACATCTGTTCTAATGGGAAATCTGTGAGAAGCCCAAAATTTGACTTATCTTTCGTTTCCCTGTTTAAATGGGACAATATGGCCAGCTGGGTACTCTTGTTTCGCAGCTACAGGATTATTTGTTCAAGTCTCACACCAGCACTTCACCTCGTTCCCTTTGCTAACACTGCAGCTTTAGTGGTAAGAGGATGCAGTACTACAAGAGGGAAGAAGCTAAAATATGATCCCTTTTGCTTTTCTCTGCTGACCTTCCTGGTGAAAGTTATAGAAGGTGCTTTCCAGAAAAGATAGGATAACCTTAGTGACCAAGACAGTCATGCCTCTCTTAATAACCATATTTCAGATGTGTAAGACTGTGGGTGAGATACAACTAAGAGATACAGATACTGCTTTCTTTATATGTGCAGCTGCTATGCTGCTATAATTTTGAAGAACACTATGGATGATCCAGTGGACAGAGCACGGGCCTGGGAAGTAGAAACACCAGAGTTTTGTTCCAACCTCTGATGCTGACTCTGTGTGACTTCCACAAATCACATAAGCCTAACTTTTCAAAGGGGTCCACCGCTTTTAGGTGCCTCAGCCTTCCAAGGCCTAACTGGAGACATCTGCAGAGTGATTTTCAAAGGTGCTGAGTACCCATGTTCCTGTTGACTTCAATCTCTGCAGCAGCTTTGGAAGTCAAGGCCTAACAGATCCCAAGCTAGAGACTCCAAATCTGTGGACATTTGAAAACTGACACCTGACCTTCTCTTTACCTTCTTTTCACCATTTTGCAAAATTATTTACCTGAAAGGGGGTTTGTAAGGATTAATTAATGCTAATAAAATGCAACATAAATATACAAGCTAAGTATTACTAGCTCGTTAATGTATATAGTAGTTCATGATACCTTTGGTATGAAAAGCAGTACCAAAATTCTTATTATAAACAATGTGTTCTTGTGGAGCTGGGGAGAATGAAAAATATCTTAGTGGTAACTTTGTAAAAGGGAAAAATGTAACTCAGAATGTATTCAAATGAATCAATACACCCATATTCTACATTTTAAAAGTATATCAATTAAAATGTATTATTTTAAGGAATCAGTTAATATTCTAACTGGGTTTGGGTACATTTAAAAGAAGATTACAGATGTCAGAAGACTGCACTTAAAGAGATTTAAAGGTTTTCATGTACAGTTTAAAAAAAAAAGGAGACTGTAGTAAGAGGCTAGTGGACCAGCTGGTCATTTTAATTAAAACTGGGCTGTTTATTGATCTATATTACAGATTGTCTCCATTTACAACACTTCAGCAATCTATCACTTGTGAGTGTATGTAAAAGCTAAAGAATATAAACTGCTTGTAGTTGTATCTAATTGTTGGAAAATCTTGGGATTTTTCTGTTTGCTTTGAGTTTTGGCATAAGCACTCTTGCACATCTGGCTATGAAAATTATGGAAATAAAATGTGTAAATTATACCAGACGCTTCCATAAAATATTCTGTGAAATAATTCTGATGGGTTTTTATATGTAAAAATTGCTTCAGAAGTTACTCAGCTGTATACTAAATTATATCTGTTTTTAATTAATTACAGAAATATTTCTGATTTAAGTAGTGGCATCTTTTACATTTTTGGGGTGAAATACTAGTCCCTTTGAAATGAATGGCTATCCAGTGATTTCAGTGAGAAATGTGATTTTACCCATCACATATTGTGTGACTATCTTCTCTATTTCTGTAAAAGCCAATCAACAAATAATAATTAATAAATGCCTTACAGCTATACAGGCTACATTTACCCTACAAGGTTTTTTGTGCAAAAACGGCTCTTTTTGCACAAAAACCGCTGGCACATCCACACCTCAAGTGCGTTTTTGCACAAGTAAATCGGCAGAAAAGGGGGCTTATTCCTCTTTGGGAGAGGAATAACTCCTTTTTGCGCTGCATCTCTTGCGCAAAAAGGCAGGTGTGGATGCTCTGGAGGGATTTTTGCGCAAGAAACCCCTATCGGCAAAAGCACAGGTGCTCTGAGCTTTCTTGCGCAAGAGTGTGCATGCAGTGTGGACGCTCTCTTGCGCAAAAGCACATCACTTTTGCAATGTGCTCTGAGGTCTGGACGCGCTTTTGCGCAAAAAGTTTTTGCGCAAGAACTCATCAGCAAAAGGCTTCTTGCACAAAAACCCTGCAGTGTAGACGAAGCCACAGTGTTTTTCTTTCTGAAGGACTCAAGTGTTTTATACGTTAAATACATCATGCAATCACTTAAAAGGACATGTCATTTCAATGTGCTACAATTGTTTTTAAACATTTTCTGAACTGCTGCAACTCAAACAACAGTACAGAAATTCTAAATTCACTGACTTTTTCTAAACTGAGAAAAGCAAACACAAATCTGACAAGCAAAATAGGATTTTTTAAATTTCTTAAGTTTTCACAATCTAAGGTTCCAAGTGGCATAGGAAGAGAAATAGTTTTACAACAGTTTACGATAGGTTTTTTTTTTTTAGTTGACAGTGTCCTCTTCTATCATTTGCAATCAAACCATTTCCTGGGGAAAGGACTGAAAAAATACTAGTGTGCAGCACACTACACAAAAGTGGAGGTAGGTTACAGGCACGAGTAAACATTATTTTACAAAAATTGCTCTGAGACCAGTCAAGTAGATATAATTCACTTTAAAATAAAGCAGTTTGCTATACTCTTATCACAAACCCAGATCCTCAGTGGTATTTAGGTACCTAACTCTCATTGATTTCAATGGGTATTAGTTGCCTAAATACTTTGGAGAATTTGGAGCTTAGTGCTTTCATTTTGTTTATACAGCACCTAACACGATGGAGCTCAGATTTTCCATAGGGCTTTACTGCAATCCTCTTACTATTCAGTTTTTTTTCTCTCTCAAAAACATGAAGAGCTGAATTCTCCATCCTGAAATCTGAATCTGTAGTTGTAGAGCATAGCACCATAAACCTGCTGTTAATGTAAAACTGTACTGAGCAGCGAGGGGCAATGGCTGCCTGGGGACCACAGCCAGATGATTTGGCCCATCAAAGTTAAGAAGCTTTTATTTTTGATATTTTTATGTATTAATACCATGTGAAAAATTAGTGAATGGTTTTTAAAATTTATTTTAAGGTTACACTATCAGGGGATTTTACATTTAAGAACACCAGTTTTCACTGTTAATTGTAGGTTAACCTGCCTTGTTAGAGCAAACATTTCAGAGTTATCCAGCACGTAGTCTCTAAAAATAAAATGGTCCACCAAAAGGTTTGAGTAGATTTTGTGGCCCTCTCCTTCTTTACGGGGACATTGCAGTAAAGCAGACTCAATTGTTCTATTTTTTGAAATTACCAATTAACCGACTGTGGGATTGCTGTTTGGCTGTTTCCTATGCTATTTAGCAGAGATTCTTAGTCTCCTAGAGAGCAGCTCCTTTTTACGTTTTTCTCCATACCTATCTTTTTGTTCTTCATTTAAACAAAAGAAAAGCTGCTGAGAAATCCCGTTCAAACGCTGAACACGGAAAGGTTACGCCGCATTCCGAAGCGAGGAGGGCTGACGCCCGCTCGCCCCCGACGCGCTCTCATTGCAGTGCGACAAGGACCAAGCTTCCGCAGGGTTTGAGAAAGCGGCGGCTCGCAGAACATTGTGCTTGGGCCTGGGACTCAGATTAGTGGAACCCTTCCCCGCCCACAGGCCGCCTGCCCCAGCACCAGTCCCCCGCCCACGCCTGGTGGCAGCGCATGGTAGCGGGGGTGCTGCTGGCAGCCTACGGCCTCTCCCCACGCACCGCTGAGGCGCCGAAGCGCGCGTGCTGCACGGATGGGCGCGGCTCTTCCCGGGACACTTGCTCTGATTGGCGGATACTCGGAGGGCTGGGTATGGTTCCCTCCCTCCGCAAGGTCGTTCTTTGGGGGGGAGGGAGTCGAAGCGCGGCGGTGTAAGTCTCTCCTTCGCTGTGATTGGCCGTCGCCTGGCGAGGGGCGTGGTTTCCTGGCCCTGCCCCCGTGATTGGCGTGAGCGTGGGTGTGGCTTTGTGAGGCGGTTCCCCAGTCCGATCGGGCTGTGGGCGCTGAGGCCACAGAAGCTGCTGGGTGGCGGCGCGGACGGTCGGGATGGCGGCGGGTGCAGGGCTGGGGTTGCTGCTGCTCTTGTTTTTCGGGCTCACGGGCCCGGCGGCTACGCTGGCCGGCTACATCGAGGTAAGGCGCGGGGCGCTTCTGCGTGGGCGGCCCGGGGCGCTCCCGCCGCAGAGCCCCCTCCCGCGCGCCTTGGCGCAGTGGCGGAGCCTGGCCTCCGCGAGTCGCCGCAGAGGCCGCGTGAGTCTCCAAGGGCGAGGTAGGAAGGGGGAAGCACGAGCGACTGCTCCGCGATGTCTTTGCGCGGCTTGAGGCCGCGCTTCTGATCGTCTCCCTTGCGCGAGGCTAGGAAGGGGGAAGCACGAGCGACTGCTCCCTTTCTGATCGCCCCCCTTTGCGCGGGCTTGGGGGGAAGGGCCCCCCTTTCTGATCGCCCCCCTTTGCGCGGGCTTGGGGGGAAGGGCCCCCTTTCTGATCGCCCCCCTTTGCGCGGGCTTGGGGGGAAGGGCCCCCCTTTCTGATCGCCCCCCTTTGCGCGGGGTTGGGGGAGAGAGGGATCCCCCTCTTTCCGACCACCCCTCCTTGGCGTAGGGGGTTGATCTCTAAAGCTTGCGTTCTGGGGTTAAACTCTGACGCTTGTTCCACAGACTGTTTTTTCTCTTGCTCCAGTATAGAGTTCTGGGTGCCATTGCCCCCACCCAACCCATCAGCGCCCGCTCTAGTGACAACAAAACGGGGTAAAACGAGACTGGAAAAGGAAGTTACCTCGTCACCACTTCGGTGATAAAAGTCCTCTGGGAGCTGGGGATTGGGAGGTCGGGGTGTAGCTGGTGTCACGTTCTTAGCACATAGCAGCTGAACTTGCCATTTCCAGTCTTGCAACCAGACTTGTTTCTGACAATTTTGTTCGCCTGAATGTATTTTTATCCCTTAATGTCTCTGGCCATAGCCGAGAAATGCTAGTGTACCAGCAGGTATGCTCCGAGTATGTTCACCTATTTGCTATAGCTCTCTCGTATCAACTGAGTGTAATTGCCTTCCTGATTCAGTGGTTTGCAAATTGAGTTTAAGGAAAAGGTGTCTTTGTTTCTTATATGCATGGAAAAGGATCTAGTAGGTTGCAAGAGCAACACTTTTTTTTTTTTAAGAAAGAAATAAAATATTTATTGGATGGCTGATCTAGGTAGGAGATGGTTCAGGAAAGGCGCTATCAGCTCTGAAAAAAGAACATTTCGCCATCTTACCATGTTGTTTCCAAAGCAGCAGCAATTTCTGATCAGAAAAGATAAGAGTAGCCAGTGGTTCTGTGCCAGTGTTGATGGATAGGTAGAATTTCTTTTAAGACAATTTAGGATTCTTGGCTGTATAAAGCTTTTTGTTGCTGTGCTGAAAGAACTGACATTTTGGTCTTGAGTTGGGGTAGGAGATTCTTTTCATTTTGTTTCTACAATAATACTGCAGCATTCGGCTGGCTATGTCTTTCCCCATCTAGTTGCTGATTTCAGGGTTAACTAACTAAATCCTTCTATGGTACCTTTTTCCATGAGAACTGACCTCTGTGTTCACAGTAACAAGAAATGTGAGTTTCTCAGGTCTAGAAGCTTAGACTGTTAGAGGGCAACTTCATAGGGAAAAGCCTCCATTAAATGCATCCATTTGGTCAAGGCTTCATTATCCTCTTAATAGATTCTGAACAAATCTTCAATTTTAAACTATCCATTGCATTCTTTCAGATTAAAGCTTTGTCCAAGTGCAGTAGATTTGCATTTGATGGGGAAATATGTAAATCCCCCCCCACACCCACAAGATTTCCTTCCTTTTTCCTTAAATACAAAACTTTTCTATCTAGTTACATGACAAGGCCGATAGGAAGATATCATGGTAGTTTAAGAGCTGTTTTCAACATAAATCTATCTACCAGGGTGAACTTTCACAATAGGCAGTTAGGCACATGCTGATCACCAAATACAAAGATTTGAATCTAAAACACAGCAATTTAATTTATTTATTACATGTTGCATTGATAGTGTTTTAGAGTGAGTAAATAGGAAGGATAGGCATGTTGCGGATATTTATGAATGGCCTGATTTGATATACTTTCAGTTCACTTACTGGAACTTCAGGAGGTAGCCGAGTTAGTCTGTACAGAAAAAAACAACAAATGGTCTGGTAGCACTTTATCTACAAAACATGTAGATGGTATCATGAGCTTTCGTGGGCAAAGCCCACTTCTTTGTTAGTTTACTGTGAGATTGTACAAACCTTGATTAAGCAAAACAGCTACAACAGCACTACAAAAATCTGGAACCCTGAGTTTTCTGTAATTTCCAGCACAATGTGTTCTTCATAGATGTTATATAGAACCATTATATTAAGTGACTTTCCCTTCCCTGTGTAGATGAAATGCCATTCTATTTTATTTTGCATTAATTATAGTTATCTGTTAAAATTACTAAAGGTGTGATGTAACATAGCGGTAATCTGATGACATTACATGAACCTGAAAAATCTGTCTTGAGGTAGTTCAGTCAGGGAGATGACCAAGGCTGGCCTAAGGAATTACAGCTACAACCTGGATCAGATTACTTGGCATTGACTTGCCAGTGAAGAACCTTTAATATTTTTAAAATGGCTGGTTTAATCTCCTGCACCTGTTAAAAACCTTTGCCAACTCTAGGCCACTTCCTGTGTCATATCCTAGATGAGTTTAGCTGCATATATGCATCCTTCTGAAAGATGGAATTGCTTATGAGCTTGCAATACATGTGGGAAGTGCCACCTGTTTTGTTTGAAAGCAAAAATAGATTTAATTTTATTTAAAGGCCTTGTTTACACTAGGAAAT
This sequence comes from Pelochelys cantorii, assembly GCA_032595735.1. Lineage (NCBI taxonomy): Eukaryota > Metazoa > Chordata > Testudines > Trionychidae > Pelochelys > Pelochelys cantorii. The sequence goes on along the minus strand of CM064352.1, from coordinate 13,546,024 downwards.
TAGGACATGAAATTAGTGGTATGAATGGTGAAGGCTGTAGTTTGTCACTATCACTTAAACCTCTTCTGAGTAAGATTAAACATCTTAGTTTGAATACATTTGACATTCCAACCTCTACTGTTGTCATTGACCTGTGGAGAATTGCAGCTGTGAAACATTAGTATGAACAAAAATGAAAATGGTTCTTCTTGAGATCCTGGTGAAGAATTCTCCACCAAATCACATTTTTATATTGTGCTCAGTGCTGTAATATGGGTGCCTGGTCATTTCCTGGAATTTGCAAAACATCATGATTTTGATATGTGAATTTAAAATGTGTTGATTGAAGTGGGAAAGTGTGTGTGCTTATTAGTCTAGGTGTTTCAGCATCTTCCCATTAGGTGGTTTTTCTACCACTTTAATATTTCGACAGCCATTCAGTTTCTTTAGTGCATCCAGTTATCTGCAAAAAACTTGTTTTCCTTATTTCAGTGTGTACATTTTGTTGGAAAGTGTCTGTATATGAAACGTCATGTTGTACAGTGCAGTCATTAATAACAGTCAAGCTTTCTCCCCTGATCTCTGTCATGTGTTGATGAAAGATACTGCTTGGACCAAGGTCCCTTGCAAATAAATTGGAATATGAACATGTGGCAGAAGAACTGATAGATTGGTTGTGGCAACAAACTCATGGTGATTTCTCTTGCATATTGATGTGTTCCCAGATTATTTAAGTTACTTGAACTCATGCTTCATGCCTCTTGTTTGGGAAGTTTGTCATTGTAATTTGATCTTTATTCCAGCTACCAACTCCTTCATATTCTCAAATCCTTGAAAGACATGAAGCTTCTATTTTATTGACTTGACCTTTTATGTAATTGAGTCTGAAGTAATACAAACGTAGTAAGACTTTTTTAAAAACAAGATTTATTTTAATGACCTTTTCATATAGCTATGGCAAATGATTGTCTGTGGGCCATATCCATCTGAAACAACTAGGATTTTGGGTGAGAGAGAAACCAGGTCACCTTGGGGTTAGTCAGTGTCATTTTTTTTGTACGCTTACATGGGCATTTTAAAATACAAATACCTTGTACCATTGCTGCTAGCCTCCGTGACTTGTTCTTTTGACTCAGTAGATGACCACTCGGGGAAAATTCCACTCCTACGTTAAAGTTCTGAGGAATAACAATTCTGTGAAATTCCAGTTCTGGCAACGTGGTTGTTAAATTTTCAAAACTGAGAGCAAAGTATAGTTTCCTTATTTTATCACAGTTTCCATATGTAACCAATATGAGCATATCTAAAGACTTTCCTAAGTCTTGAAGGTAAGGTCTCTCTATGTATTGACATATAATAGAAAACCTGCATGAGGTGAAGTGCTTTTTTCTAACCATTTAAAATGCTGGAGAGAGAGACCCCCCCCACTCATTAGAGAATGTATTAAGGAGATGTTGCTTACCTGTAGTTGTTTTGAAATGTCCTTTTCTGTGCATGGTATAAAAGAAAATAAATTCTGTATCTGTATTGTCACACATTTGGTCATTGTTCTGTAATCTCTTACAACATGGATTATTCACTTTTAAAAAAACACGGATTGTAATGGTGCTAGAGCTGTATATGGCCCCCTTGTTCCCTTCAAAACCTAGTAGTCCAAGGAAAGTTTAATGTCTTTATCTTTTACTTTTGTAAACCTGTCTAATGTAATCTTGCTATGCAGAGTTCTGTTAAGAGATGTATGGGCTAATATCTCTTTCTGGCAGAATTTACTTTGCCTGCAACATCTTCAACAAATGTTTTATTAAAGGTTTAGACTTTGATCCTAGATTTATGTAAACTGAAAATGTAAGAGGAGTTTCTTATTAAAAATTTCCAGTTTCATATTAATTATATAAATACTGAGTCATTAACTAATTCTCGATACTAGCATTTTAAACTATCTTCATCACTAACTACTAAATACTTTGAACAAAGTATTTATGCTCATTCTTCATTTGTGAGGGAAAACTTGCTTTACTGAAGATTTTAACTACCTTATAGTTTAATGCTTTCTTGATTCATAGTCCACTTGGATCAATTTCATGGAAGTAGAATTTTAAAAATTGTGAATTAAATAACTGAAATTATGAAAATCAGAAACTTTATGACACTGTAACTGTAGGGGTCCTGACCAAAAACGAATTGTGGTATGGTCACTAGGTTATTGTAGGGGAGTTATGATCCTCATTTCTGTGCTGCTTCTGGTGGTGACTGTCTTCAGAGCTGGGCAGCTGGCAAGTTGTGACTGCTGGCTGGGAGCCCAGCTCTAAAGGGAGAGCTGCCACCAGCAGCGCAGAAGTGAGGATGGCATGGTATAGTATTGCTGCCCTCATTTATGTTCTGCTGTCTGCACAACTGGGCTTTCAGTCAGTAACCACCACTCTACAGCCACTCAGCTCTGAAGTTAGCAGTATAGAAGTAAACTTAATCTAGTACACTTACTGCTGTTTTTACTTCTACTGCTGGTTGGGTGCTGCCTTCAAAGCTAGGCACTTGGCCAACAGCTGCCATTCTTTGGCTGCTCCACTCTGAAGGAAGTGCAGAAGTAAGCATAGCAATACCTTGACACTCCCCACTCCATAACATTGCAAGTCCCTGCAATGCCCTTTTGGGTCAGAACTCCTCCCAGTTTGAGAAATATTGATGTTTTCCCCCCCACCCCACCCCAAACCTGTGTGGTATAGGGCAAAAGCACATAAGATCAGATTTCAGAGTCCATGATGTGTGTGTTATGGCTGTGAATTGGGTAGGGCCCTACTCAGTCGAGATGCTTCAGGCACCTGTAGCATTCTGTACATTTTGATAGTTTTACATACTATTCTGTAGCTAAAGGATCCTGAGGTTTCTTCCTGAAATACATACAGTCTGTCAAATTTCTATTAGGAATGTTTGCAAATTTTATTTTTGTAAATGGTGTAACCGCTGAATTTTTCAGCAGTTACACATTTACACACAAGGGGGCAGGGAGAAGCTGGTGTTTAAAAGCCCCTTCCCGGTGAGCACCGGCTCCTGCCTGCACGGCCCCTCCCCCCATTGTCTGTGTCAGACAGCAGCGCAGGAGTGGCAGCCAGCTCCTGGAAGCAGGGTGGCAGGGGGGAGCCAGTGTGCACTGGAAACTGGCTTGTATTCCACTGCGAGTGCGGATAACAGTGTAACTACTATGATTTTCAGTAGTTACGCATTTACCCAGTTGCCCACTTTTTGATTATCAGTTAAAATTAGGAATGTTAAAGAGTAGAGGGGGAAGAAGTAAGAAGTTTTCAGTGTCCCTTTAATAATGGACTAACAGGGGCTTGTGGTGGGAGTGGGAGCAGAATATTCCTCATTGTATTAGGGCTTGCCTATACTAGGATACAAGGTGTGTTGTAACAGGAGACTTGTTTTCAAACTTGGGTATAGATGGAGCAAGTTGTACTTGCACCCAAACCTAGAGGTGAGCTCAAATAAAATGTGTTAATGGATGTAAGAAATTTTTAAAATAGTTTGATTGGACTCAAGACTGTTGGAGAAGGAAAAAACTTTAAGCCTAGTTAATCTCTCCTTGGTATATGTTCTAGTGGAATTCTACTGTGCCTCTGTTAGTGAAAGGGTTTTCATTACTTTAAGATTCAGCAATCTCAGATTTCAAGTAACATGTTTTTAATTGTGTGGAGCAGTAAATCAGTTACATTTTTAAAGCTTGTAAGAGTGGCAGTGTGAGATCAACTGCAATTTTAAAAGAGCAAACAAACCAGAAAACCAAGTGCCTGATATTCCCAAATGTTTGTTTGTAAGTACAGTAGATTGCCGATAATCTGGCACCTTTGGAACCTAGGTGCTGCTGGATTATCAGATATGCCGGAGTATCAGGAGGTACTGCATAGGCCCAACCTAATCTCTTCTTCTCCCCCCCTCCCCCCCCCCCACAACCTTCTGCTCGGGTCCCCGGAGCCGCCGGTACAGCCGCGCGTCTCCCTCCAGGCACTGGGGCATGTTCGCTGAGCGGCTAGCTGTCTGGGACACTGTGCGTAACCCAGTCCCTCTTCTCTCCTCCTCTTCCCCCCCCCCCTTTCCCTAGAGCCAAGCTCCTCCCCTCCCTGCTGTAACCCATGTGAGAGCGGCTGACCTGAACGGTTCCAGGTTCCGTCCCGGTTCCGTCAGGAGCGCTTGCCATTTTGATGCTGGACTATCGAGGGTGCCAGACAATTGGGTGCTGGACTATTGGAGTTTTACTATATTATTACTTAGCCTTACTGTATGTCTACACTGTGCCCGTTTGGTGCAAGAAATATGCAAATGAGGCAAAGCATAAAATATTGCTGCGCCTCTTGCATAATTAATGAGGCTCAGTTTTTGCGCAAGCGGCTTTTGCGCAAAAAGGATCAGTCTATACTGATCCTTTTTGCGCAAAACCCCCCTCTAGTGCAAGAGCCATTCTTCCTGGAAAAAAATGCGGAAGAACGGTTCTTGTGCAAGAGGGGGTGTTTGTGCAAAAAGGAGCCGTGTAGATGGCTCCTTTTTGCGCAAAAGCCTCTTGTGCAAAAATGGAGCCTCATTCATTGCGCAAATGAAGCGCAGCAATATTCCACGCTTTGCCTCATTTGCATATTTCTTGCGCCAAATGGGCACAGTGTAGACATAGCCTAAGTGTAGGATCTGTCCCTAATTGACTAATTCCTATTGTGAGATTTAAATAGTGTCTGCAATGGGACAGCATAACATTGCTGAATATGGTTTATATTCCTAAATATTCAAGTGCTTGTGTTTATAGTCCAACTTCACATAGCTGTACTGGGAAAAGCAGTCTCTCCCTCTCCTTCTCTCCCCCCCCTCCAAAAAAGAAACTAGGCTGAAGTTATTTTAGCTTCATATCTTCTGCCTGGCTTTCTGCAATAGATATAAAATGGCAGCTTAGCTTGTTGAGCTAATGTTTGAGTTAAAAGTATTCTGATCTTCAGTATTGCATTCCAAAAGGAAAGTGTTAGTATTGTGATTACTCACCTGAAGTCAAATCTAATGTTCTGCAAATGAAGCTAAACTAATTTTGGTAGCAACAAAAAGGAGCCTAGAGTAGAGGATTTTATGTAATCAGGAGTCAGCCTGATCAGAAACTCAAGCAACTAAGCTGCTTACCAGCATTTCATTTTCAGTCATTATAGTGGACCTTTGAGATCTGTTTAGGAGGAGGAAAAATAAACACCCATTTGGAAAAGTGGTTATATGCTTTCTATGTAAAAAGTCAAACTAGCACTATTTGCCTGCCAAAATTCATTTACTTGAAATCTATTTTCATGCTGTTGGTGGTGAAATATTTTTTTTTCTCCTTTTGGTTCATTCTGCCTGTTTTTACTTGGGTGCAAAAGTTAAATGTCCCTAGTTAAGAAATATAGCACCTGGACACTGTGGCATCATATTTCCCTTTTCAGCTCTGCTGATTTTAAAATTGGAAATCTAATAGAATTGTGTGATTCTAACTGACGTGCTTTGAGAGAGGCAAATGACCTTGAAACTTCGCTTGTAGTTGGGCCTACTCCCAGGTATGATTCCAATAAGATAAAACAGAGAAGCCAACCATAGTACCTGACGATGAATTTCTTTTGCTTCTCTCGGGAGTAAGATGAAATACTGAATTCGGCTAGCAAAGTGGCAAAAATAGACCACTTAGACTTTTTTAGTTCAGCTACTATGTACTGGATGTGTTGATTGTCAATCAAACTGCTTTACTGTTTGAATCGGTGTTTTCCTTATAAAATCATCTTCTGTTAGAAGCCAGAAGGTTTTGCAGTAACTTATTTTTGGGTGGGGTCAGGAACAAAGAAATAGTTATTTTAGTAGTCTTAACTTTGCATACTGCTGCAAAAGGTAATATTGAGATTAAAAAATGAAAATGAACTCAATCTGTTTGAACTACTAGTAAAGCCTGCCAAGGTTCAAAGATTAAATAGAAAATTATCTACAGACTGCTAGCGCAGCATGTTTGTGATTCATTGTTAAACAAACAAGAGAGATGATAAAATACTGTTGGGTAAAATGCTTTAGCTCATGGAGGACATGTCCAGAGTAGATAACTACAAACTGAGCATAAAACAGAAGTGTACAAAATATCTGATAACTGCATTTCATGGCTTGTGATCAGATGGTCTCTTTCTTGTTTGATTTTAGTTTGAAAAGAGAACATAGGCAGTTAAATTGGACTCCCTTCCCTGTGTTGTAATGACAGGAATTAAGGGTCTAAAAAATCTTGTTTAAAATGTAACAACATAATAAAACAAGAGGGGGGAGGGTATTCTCTTTTCACATTTAAAAACACCATCAGATGTCTAGAAAGCACTTGCTGCTTACAAATAAGTGGACACTTAGGAGACATGTTCACTTGTAGTTTTTCATTTTAAAGTTGGATACAAACTTACTTATCCTACTGACCTCTGGAGTAAAGAACTTGGGTTGTGGTAGATCCTTGCTGACAGGAGCTTTAGGATTCACCTGTGCCTGGTCACAGTGCTGATAGTTACAGTACAGTTTAAATGTATAGGGATGTGAAAGTGTAACTGTAAATAGTTAACCAATGAGTTAAGTCATGATTTCAGACTACAGATGGGAGGGACTCGGCTTAAAAGCCGGCTTCCTGTGTGCACAGGCTCCCAAGGAGCTGACTGCTGCTTTGTGCTGCTTCCTTTGATAGAGAGGCGGCAGCAGGCGGGAGCCGGTATGTGTGGGAAGCCAACTTAAAAACTCATGGGGCGGCAGGTGGGAGCAGATTGTTGTCCCACATGTAACCATGTAACTACTAAAATTTTCAGCAATTACACTGTTACTTAATTGTGTGCATTTTAACATCCTTAGTGTGGATGGTACCCCACCAGTCTTCAGTGTCCTAAGCGTTGGCTCAGTTATTGATGCATGTAATTTTAAGTCCCTCCCATGCTATGAACTTGTTAAAGAGCAACATTTTTTGACATGCTACCTTGGTTACACTCCTTGACAGGACCTAAGTCATTGTTCCTTTTCTTACTTGTGTAGCAGTTGATTTCACCATAATGGGCAATTATAGGAGTTTTTTGCAAGCGGTGGATAGTGCGAAGAGCCACATACCAGGGGGGAGGAGGGAGGAGTTGAGCGCAAAAAACCCCCACTCCAAAGCCCCCCAAGCTGCACTAATGTGTCCCCAACTGTTCTGGTGGGGGCAGGGGACAGCGTGCTAGGGCAGGGTACTTGTGGGGAGGAGGAAGGGGGGAGTCTGGCCAGGGGGAGGGGACAGAGCTGGGGCCAGTACCTGGGGATCCTGGTCTCAGGAAGCACACTGGCTGCTCTTCCCCTCCCCTCACCTCCCTCCCCCAGGCACCTGCCCGCTTTAACTGAATTCCCCATCCCCTTCCCCAGAGCCAGCTTCCCTCTTCCCCCTCTCCCCCCCACTCTAACCCAATCCCCCTCCCCTTCCCCAGAGCCAAGCACTTCCTCTCCTCCCCCCCCCCCCGCCCACTCTAACCTAATCCCCTTCTCTTCCTTTTCCCCAGAACCAGGCACCGCCCCTGCTCTAACCCAATCCCCCTCCAACCTTATGCTCGGGTCCCAGAGCTGCTGCTACCACCATGCGCATCTGGGACACCATGCACACACCCCCCCACACACACCTGATCCTCCTTCTCTGCCCTCCCCTCCCCTTCTCCAGAGCCAGCACCTCCCCCCCGTTCCACCCCCAACCCAATTCCCCTCCTCCACTAACATTATGCCCAGGTGCCGGAGCCAGAGCCAGAGCTGCCGCTGCACCTGGAACCCTCTCCGCTGCTTGTACTCAGCAGCCAGCTGCTAACACGTGCATGCTGGGAAGCTGTGTGTGATGTGGCCTACATGTGCAGGATATGAGGCAGTGCACTGGGGGCTGTGAGCAGAACGGCATGGGCCATGAGTACACATGCGGCTGACCTGAGTGGTTCCGGGTTCTGTCCCGGTTCTGTCAGGAGCTGCAATTTTTTTCGCGAGCTGTGGGTTGGCCACCACTGGTATACAAGGTTAAATCGGAGTCTATTTCCTCTTGTTCTCCCTCCCACTAAAATAGTGATTACTACTTCTGCTTCTGTATTTTTCTCCCTGAGAGCTTATTGGGCCTACTTTTTCCTTCAGTTTCCATATTGCACAATAGAGCAAGGTCTAGCACTCAAAAGTAACTTACTGAGTACATTAATATCTATGTGGCTATTGTACTCCATTGCTTGTATTTAAATTGCTCTATCAGGAACATAGCTAGGGCATAAAACCTAACAATCTGTAACAGTTTTCACAACATTATTCAGAAAATATCTACTGTTTCATTGAGGTGAGTTGAGACAAACATTTTTAAGGATCTGCCCAGCATTAAATTCAGAGCATTAATGCTTAAATCAAAACAAAATTTGTGCATTTTGAGATTAGTCTTAAGGCATTTCCTTATATTCTCTTGGGGTTTTTTTCAGATCTAGCTCCCTACCAAAAGCTTTGTCCCATTTGTTTCAACTCTCTAATGGATGAATCACACTAATTATGTCACTGCCTACTGTGAAGTGACAGAAGCAAACAGAAACCTTGATAATACCATCTGTTACAATAGGTATTATGCATTCATCTAAGAATTGAAACGGATTTGAATTGCATATTTCACAACTGAAGCTAGTCTCTATGTATGTATGGCAGCATTTAGTAAAGCCCTTAATCACCAAATTCTCTGTTCTCTATCTATTTTGGTTTTGGATTCTTTATTGCCAGAACTGAATTGAACAGTAAGCTTCTATCTGAATTTATTAGAAACAATGTGAATAAAAAAAAAGCTTTAGAACTACTTTTTTGGCAAATTAACCTGCTCAAATTAATACAACTGACTATAACTAGCTGTTGATTGCAAACTGGTTACTAGTGTAAGCAGTCAATCTTCCAGTAATTGTGGTTGGAGATATAAGGGTAAATTAAAGTATTCCATTCAAAAGATTAAATGCAATATGTTATGAAGGGGCTGTTTGAGCTCCCAAAGAATATATCAGCATTTGAACATGAGATTTTCTTTGCATAATTTATCAATTCCTGCTGAAGAAATTGAATTTGATGTCTGGTTTCTCATTGGTAGCAAGATCTTTCACATTTTGGAAACTGGAGAGAATGAAACAATGTCAGGATCTAAAATTAAGGACATCAGCTTGTGTAACAAACTCAGCCAAAAACAGATTTGTGTGTGGGGCCTGGCAAGTCCTTTAAGACATATGCTTACCTGCATATTGCTTCCTTCCACTAGAAGGGAAATGGGAAGGTGCTGCATTGCTGCTGTGATTCATAGAATTGTAAGTCTGGAATGGAGCAGGCTGCTGTTGATCTCTCTCCCCACCCTCCTAAATAACTAGAATAATTAAGGGTCAGCTCATCCTACACAGGCTACCAAGTTTGTACTCATGAAAGCTCATGATACCATCTACATGTTTTGTTAGCCTTTAAGGTGCTGCTAGACTATTCGTTGTTTTATAAGCTGCAGTTTCAGAGTTGGAAATAACCACTCAGTAGTGGGGAGTAGAAAAAATTCCCTTGAGATTAGAGTGGGGTGGGCAAAAGCCTCTCAGTGGGCCGGATCCAGCCTGACTAGGGCTTTGATTGGGCTTGCGAGGCAGTTCCAGGCCCCACCTAGCATGTTGCCTCAGAGCAGGAGAAGGACATGAACCTTCCTAACTGCTTCTGTTTAAAGGACTCATCTCTCTGGCTCCCTAGCAATGTGCTAGAGGTGCAGTGAGCCCTTTTAAGAGCTTCTATTTAAAGGGCTCATGCCTTCCCAGTGCCTGTCAGGCAGCGTTGCCTAGCAGTGGTGGGGAACAGCTGAAAGGGCTTGCAGCTCCCTGTGCCTCTAGTGTATTGCTGGAGATGCGCAATCCCTTTCAGCTTTTTCTATTTAAAGGGCTCTCATGTTCCCTGTGGCTGCTAGGCAACACTGCCTGACAGGCACTGGGAAGGTGCCAGCCCTTTAAATAGAAGCTCTTAAAAGGGCTCACTGCTCCCTGAGCCTCTAGTGTGTTGCTATTTAAAGAGCTCACCTGCTGGGTGGCTGTGTTGCCTGGCAGGTACCTGCCAGGTGGTAAGCCCTTTAAACAGAAGCAATTGAAAAGAGCTCATAGCCTGCCCCCACTGGCCCATTGCCTGGGAGCTTCCTGGGAGGCACAAGCCCTTTCAACTGCTTTTTTTCGAAGGGTGGGGCCAGGAGCTGTGAGCCCTGTTATCTGAAATCTAAGCCTCCACCCCAGACTACTCAGGGAGGAGACTAGCCCCTGGCACCCTCCCCTCTGCTTCAGGTCCCTTCCATTGGCTTGAGATCAGGGGGCAGGGACCCCAAACCCAAGCAAAGCGCCTGGTAGTGTAGCTCTCAGCCCCGTCCCTTCTAGGTCGGCCTGTGGCCACTTCTGAAATTTGTGACATGGCTCCCCTTAAAAAATTATTGCCCACACCTGGATTAGAGGGACTTGGGTTCTGCAGAAACCGGTGGTTTAAGCTTTTATTTAAAAAGAATGAGTTTGAGGCCTTGTTTTGAAAATGACCTTACCATATGCTGTCTTCCTGAGTCTGCAAATGGAGTTCTAGCCTCCTGTAATGGCCCTGTCAACCACTAGCAGGTGGCAGAGGCATTTTTTTCAGTAGATGACCCACCACAGTGGAACCTGCTCCTGGAAGGCATCAGTGTGACCAAGATCCTCAATCTTTAGAAGAAAATATACAGCCCCACTAAGTAGGGTAGCAACAAGGCCTAAAGCTTCTGGTCAGTTTAATTATTTTGAATCCCACCCCCACAGGCATTAGCAAAGCTGACCAAAATCCCGTTTATTTCACTTTGCTGCTGTTTGCTGAAGGCATATGCTGTGAAAGAGGACTCAGAATGGATTTGAGGGGAGGGCATAGAGTAGCAGTGTCAGCTGTTGGAAGTATGGGGCAAGTGGTAGAAACCAGGAACAATGAATGGGACATGTTCATGACTGCTTCTACTTTCAGCAGTGAGAAGGTTTTGGAAAAGGCTCTGTGTATCTCATCTCCTTGCCATAGCATATAACAGCTGGGGATCTTGAATGTAATCTAGCATCAGGACACTGCTTGGAACCTTAGCAGCTGGACTTCTCACCAGAGCACTGCCCTGGACAATAAGGGCCCGTACTTGTTGTCAACCTCTGTCTTAGTAGGTGTTGAGCTTTTCAAGCACTGATGTTAATGAGGTTGGTACTTGTAACTTAGTGGCTGTGTGAATGAATTACCCTCTCTTGCTTCCAGTCTGTACCTAGAGGTAAATTATTCTAACCTTTTAGCTAGGAATATGATAGCTAAACTGTTACACGCAAGCCTCCCCCCTCTTCTGCTGCTGCCTCTGTATCATTGATCCCTGTTGCTTGTTCAGATTTCATCAATCTTTGCTCAGCATAGAAGCTAGTTAATAGGCAACTCTATGGGTGGTGAGGTGCGGAAGGCAAAGTCTTCCCAAACTGCCCAGCTGACTTTGTCCACCCCCATTCAGGGCAGCTCCTTCAGTTTCCTGGAGCTGCCTGGGCTTTACCCCGGTGTGGCTGGGGACATGTGGCCAGCCCTCTCGGGGCCAGGGAGGCTTAGGATTGGGTGCCTTTTTGTTCTTTGAGGCCGGGGGGCTGCTCACCACATGTTGCCTGCCCTCCAGGTCTGGGGATTCTCCCCCTCCCTGTGCACCATGAAAGGCTGGGGCTGCATGCTGCTTGCCCCTTTTCCCCATGGTCTCGGGACCAGGGAAGGCTGGGGCCACACACTTCTCACTGTGGGAGGATAGCCTGCTCCTACTGTGTGGGGGCTTGGCTCCCACTGGAACCTTGGGGGCGGGGGCAGGGGCAGGGCTAGAAGCTTGCCTCACCCAGCCCTAGGTTCACTCTGCCCATGAGTGACTCTTCTGTTCAGGAAAAACTTAAATCTTGCAGCACCTTAGAGACACCTTCTACATTTTTGTTTATCACAAACTTGCTTCTTCAGATGAATGGCATTTAAGGGGTCTGTCCAGTTTTCAAATAAATAGCATAGTGACGGGAAGGAGGAAAAAAGGGGAAAAATTGCCAACTAGGCAATGACTAGACTACTGGGAAGATTCGAAAGAATATGCGAATTCCACAGGAATTTGCGTATCTTCTTCCGATCTCACTTTCGAAAGTAGTTTAGACGCGGCTTTTTTTTGGTGAACCGCTCCTTTTGTCGAAAAGTCGCGTAAACCTCATTTTTTGAGGAAAAGCGGCTTTTTGACAAGGGGGGGTTCGCCAAAAAAAGCCGCGTCTAAACTACTTTCAAAAGCCCTGCTTTTGAAAGGGAGGTCAGAAGAAGATATGCAAATTCCTCTTTCCAAGCCTCCTAGTAGTCTAGTCATCGCCTAATTGACAGTTCCCCCCCCTTTTTTTTCTTTTTTCCTGCAGAATTTGCATATCCTCTTTCGAATCTTCCCCATAGTCTAGATGAGCCCTTTGTGTCCATGCTAAATGAAGCTGATAAGAATACTTAGTACCCACTGTGACGTAGTGGGGGGGTACCTTGCTGGTTGCTATGCTGGGCAGTGGGCTGTGGGTGACCTCCACTGGCTGCTGTCTGCATCAGGGCAGGGGATGAGTCATTATACAAAGGGGGCTCTAAACCTGTCCAACGAGTTACCCCCCCCCCCTCAGGGAGCGGAACAATGGGAAGAAGGCGGAGTGGAGCCCTGGCTGGGGGCAGGACTGGAAGGAAGAGTTAGTTGCTGCTTCCTCCATGATTCCAGACAGACTGAGCAAAGGGGGGCTGGGATTTAGGGGCCCAGTCTCCCCCATCCCAAGAGGAGCTGAGGCATCCTAGGCCTGGCCCTGTAACCAGATTACATCTGTGCTGTGCTGTATCCTGGAGAAGCAATAAACTCCCTCTATTCTACTGGCTGGTAGAGTCTGTTTGTGCCACTACAGGGGTGCAGGAGTCGGGGGACCCTGACGTGCTGCCACACCCACTTTAAGTACCGTTTGGTTTTTTATGTCATTAGGATGTGGAATGTAGCGGGCCATCCAGCCAATATCTCTGTTTAGATTTCTGTTGTAGGAATCAAACTTGTAAATTAAGCTCTGTAGTTTCCCTGTTGAGCTGGCTCTTAAAATTGGTTTGAAATAATACGGTGACTTTGAGATCCATTAATGAGTGACCAGGCAAGTTAAAAGGTCCCCTAACAGTTTCTGTGTTGTCGTCTTGGATATCTGATTTGTGTCTAATTCTTTCTGATAGACTGTCCAGTTTGGGCAATATACATGGCAGAGGGTATTGCTGGCACTTGATGGCATAGATGACATTATTGGATGTGCAGTTGTATGAGCCTCTGATGTGGTGGTTTACATGGTTAGGTCCTGTGATGATATCACCTGCATAGATGTGTGGACAGAGTTGACATCGGGGTTGATTACAGGGGTGGGTTACTGGATGATTGATGGAGGTGTGCTGTGTGGTTATTGGGAAGAATTTGTGTGAGGTTAGGGGGTTGTCTGTAGGTGAGGATTGGTCTGTTGCCCAAGGGTTGTGAAAGTGAGGGGGTCATTTTCAAGGATAGGCTGTAGATGGTTGATAATGTGTTGGTGGGTTTAAGTTGGGGGCTGTAGGTGACAAGTGGTGTCCTGTTTTCTTTGTAGGGCCTATCTTGAAGTAGCTAATGTAGAGAAAAGGGTCTCGGGGGCTGGATTTGGCACACTAAGCCAGTGTGCCAATTAGGGCCTGGGTGTGGGGGAGTGTGCGAAGCCTCCTCCCGCCTTGCCAGGAGCTTTGAAGTGCGGTGTGCTGCTCGCAGGGCCGGGGGAGAGTGGAGGAGGCTCCTCAGGCTCCCCCACTCTCAGGTCAGTCAGGGCCTGGGTGCAGGGGAACTGCATGAAACTTCCTTCGCCCTGCCCCGGCCCTGCGAGGAGCCTGCAGCACTTCAAAGTGCCGTGTGCTCCTCGCAGGGCAGGAGGAGGCTTCCCACGCTCCTCCGCCCCCAGGCCCTGATTGGCCTGGGGTGGGGGAGCATGCCAAGCATCTTCCAGGGCATGAGTGCCTAGTGGGAAGAGGGGGCAAAGCAGCTCCCCCACCCCCAGACCAGTCATGGTCTGGGTTAGGCCCCACCCCTTCCGTGGTGGCCCGGGGCAACTTCAGAAATTTTTGAAGAGGCCGCCAGGCAAAAATTATTGCTTGAGCGAATATCTGGGTACTTGTTTGGCTATGCCAGTCTGTTTTTTCACTTATTTGAGTAGGTTTTTCAGTTTTAAGAATGCTTTTTATAAATCCTGTAGGTGTTTGTCTCTGTGGGATTGGAGCAAATCCGGTTGTATCTTAGGGCCTGGCTGTAAACAATTGATTGGAAAAATGTCTTGGAAGCTGGAGGCATGTAGGGAAGTATAACGATTGGTAGGTTTCCAGTATAAGGTGGTGGAAATATGTCCGTATAATTGTACTGTAGTGTCAAGGAAGTGGATCTATTGTGTGGACTGGTCCAGGCTAAGATTGATGGTGGAGTGGAAGTTGTCAAAATTCCTATGAAATTCTTGAAGGGTCTCCTTTCTGTGGGTCCATATAATGGAGGCTGGGCCCTGCCCCAACCCAGCCCTGCCCTGTCCCCCTAGCCAGACACCCTGTCAATGGTGTCCTGTCGCTAGTCCAGCCCCCATCTGGCTGCAGGAGGGCTGATGGCAGCCCCCCTCCTGCTGTGGCATGGGTAAGAGGGGAGCCACGATCCAGCTGCAGTGGATTGGGGGGTGGGGGGGGAGGGTTGATGAGCAGGCTGCACAACCCAGTAGTTCTAGAAAAATAAGTGCATGTACACAGCCTGTTTCATCCTAAATGACTTTGTAAATACCTACATCACTGAAATATGATCAAGTGATTACAGAATACACTGCTTTTTTTCACACCAGCAATTGTGAGAGGAAAAGCTTTTGTTCAGGGTTTATTGGGAAGCAGATAGTTTCAAGTGGAGAGGCATTTGCTATATGGGGATACTAAAGTCACATGCAAAATAGCTACACAAAGTAGAGGTGAAGATTGAGGGCTGAACTGACCTTGCCATAATATGGACAAGTGATTCCTGACCATAGGTATAGATCTTCAGGTTAATTGACTGTTCCCTTTGATGGAAACTCAGAATCTTTGCCTAGCGATCTTACTCTGACTACTTGTGCTGAGGCTGAAAGCTCCTTTAAGTTTTGTGGATGGGTGTGCGTATAGGGGGTTGTGCATCCTCAAAACTTCCCGCAGTTGGGCTTGGGGGAGATCTGGATCAGAAGTTTCTGGGTTAAAAAGAATGTGTCATATAGTTATGTTCAATCAAATGTAAATCTGTGTACCTATTGAGCATATCCGCTTCAGGTAAAAAATGGAGAGGCATTTTCAAAGGAAGCTCAGCCATAATCTGTTATGGCCTTAAATGTTGGCCATAGGACCTTGCTTTTGACCTGTTAAACAGAAGGCTCTTGAAGCAAGCAGGGCACCAAGGTGATGTGCTCCTTTGTCTTGTGGACTGCTTGTAAAACTTCAGCATGGAAATGCCTCCACTGGCAGATCCACTACCATGAAGCATAATATTTAGATACGTTTGAGGGGACTAATTGACTGCAGTTTCACTTGATTTCAGTGAGATTAATCCCTATGGTTGAGACACATAGACATTTATGAATGTGTCTGAAACACAAAAGGCCTCAGTGGACCATGTCTAGAGTCAGTTAATCAAAAAAGTCTCCCTGGGGGCCATAACAGGAAATAAAATTGATTTACGCAATGTTTCCATACTTGGACTTTGGGGAAAAAAAAAATTCTGAAATTGCTCACCGATTTCCTACCCACAGGCTGAAATGCCCTTTTGATTTGAGGGTTGTTTGATTCTAGAATTGATTCAACACGGTATTGATGGGATTTGTGTTAAGTCAGCATTTTTGGCGAGTTAAAGGAAGTTTGGAGCTTGTTTAGTTGTTGCATGTTTAGTTGTTGCGGGGTTTGCCACTTCTTGACGGGGAAAACTCATTCAGTTGCACACTTTTTACACGAAGTGCTTCAATTGTTTTCCCAGCAATCTCATACCCATGTTATCTCTGGTAAGAAGCATTTGAGCATTCTGAATAATCTCAACAGGAAAAAAGTGTTTGCCTGTTTTGGGAAAAGGTCATTTACCAAAACAGTTTGACAGGGTTAATATATACAATCTTTGCATTCAAAACAGTGAATAAACTTCATTAAGTGTTTTGATCTTGAGATTTGTTTCTGTGGTTTGCAAGTACCTGAGCTTTCTGTGCTCCCATAAGACTGACCATGTTTAAAAGCAGGTAAGCAACTTCAAATAGAAGTTCTGTCTCTGGAGCAGAGTTCTTTGGGGCTTAGATCAGTGTTCCCGCTAAACTGGGGGAGAGGGGAGGAGACAGCACCACAGCTGCAGATAAGTGATTAATCAGCCCCACCCAGTCAGAGGCTCAGGGCTCTGTGCATGGAGCTGACTGGGTGAGGCTGATTAATCATCTCTGAAGCTGTTCTGCCTGCAGTTTAGAGGGAACACTGGCTTAGATACTTTGAATCTGGTTTTGAAGGTCACTCTGGATTAGCCCCAAACAAGTTAGTTTCGTATGCTGTTGGAAATTGCTTGTTTTGCATTACTTCAGCCACTTTTTAGCAGAAACTAGCTAACTTTCCACTTTATACCAAAAACTTCAAACCAGTAATATCCCATTCTAAAGTTTAAGGGCTTTACAAAGCTTCATATTTCTTAGTCCAAGTCTTTTGGTAAGGGTTTCTATCAGCAATAAGCGGATGAAGTAACTACTGATGATAAACTACTGTAAAACTTGGGCAGTTGAAGACTGAGTTTGTCCTCCAGATTCTTCCTTCCAAAATAACCTAAAGATGATTGCGTTCCTTTGCATATTGTCCTTTCCTTTTCCTTGAAACAAGAAGTCAAGTGCAAGAGTTTGAAAACTGCTAGAAAGCTCTTCAACAAAGATTAAAGGCAGTTCTCCCATTTTGTTTTGATTTTATTTGGCAATACCACAGTCTAATCTAGTTGAATAAACTAAAGAGCTATATAACCCCAGTGCATTTGAAAAGCAGGTGTGCGTATACAAAGTACAAAAATTAAATAATTTGCTTAGATCAGATGGACATTTCAGTAGTGCTGCAGTAATTACAAGAGCACTTGCTAAAGTCAGTTGAGCTAATTTTTCCCTTTTGGACTTGGTAAAACCAGTTGAGGGCTAGGATCCAATTCCCTTTACTATATGTTGTAAATTACTTAATTTTCTAATAGCATTAAGGTGTTGCTCTAAGTCTAAATAGAGATCTGCAGCTCTTTTTTTAGCAAAACTTTACAAGTCACCACAATTTCAGTATGCTGGTGTAACCACAATATGGCACTTTTAATAATTGCTTCTGAAATGCTTGTTTGTGTGTTCTGTTCAAGTTGTTGCTAAATTTAGTCCTGAAAGTGAAAGTTTGAACTATCTGAAGTTATCTTTTCTCTTTCCCAAGAGGTAGGGTTCTGGGAGAGAGGCTTGAGTTACTGTGATATGTTACTATAATCTTATCTGTTTACCACTTAGGGTACATCTAGACTGAAAGCTTCTTTTGAAAGGGCATTCACACCTCAAAACCAGATAAAAAAAGTGATGTGCTTTTTCAAAAGAGCGTCCAGACTGCATGGACGCTCTCTCGAAAGAAAGCCCTGATTGCTATTCACAGAATGGCCACCAGGGCACCTTGTGCTTTTTTCGATTGCCTCTTCTTTCAAAAAAATGTTCCTGTTCTGCATCCACACATGCCTTTTTTCGAAAGAGCTTGATTGCAGTGTACAGGTGAAGTTTTCTCGAAGAAACTGCCCTTTTTTCGAAAAAAAAAAAAAAAAAAAAAAAAAAAAAAAAAACAAAAAAACAATGTAGTCTGACTAGTAGAGCATTCTGGTTGTTAGTACTCTTTGACTTAGATCATTTGTTTATATTTCTGCAAGGCCAGAGGCTCCAAACTAGACACTAGGGAGGTAAATATTCATCCAAGTAGTTAATGGGTTAAATGATTGAGATGACATCATTTAATCTGTTAACGATTGGTGCGTGCAGGGCATTCAGGGCCAGTGGGTTTTACCCAGTGGGTGGGCAGGCATTGCAGTGAGGATGAGGTCTGGAGCCACTATGGTGTGACCAGGACTAAGGTTCCCTGCTGGTGCTGAGTTTTGTCTGCCCCTGCCAAGGCTGCTGCAGCCATGGTTCTGCCTGCCTCCGCCTGGAGCTGTGGTCCCACCTGGGGCCAGGATTGCTATGGTGCAGCCATGGTCCTCTCTGGGGCCATTGTGGCTGGCAGTCTGGTTAACTGGTTACCAAGTATGCGTTCTGGTAACCATAATGCTTAGTGGGTAACTGGTTAACCTTTTACATCTCTACTAGATGCTGTATGTACACACCTGCAAAGATGAAATCCTTGCCTCAGAGCTTAAGCATGCAAATGTAGTGATTTTAAGACTATAAGACAGTGGTGTCCAACCTTTTTAAGCACGAGATCACTTTTTGAATTTGTGCAATCCAGGATCTACCTCAGACCCAAATATCTTTGCCCCACCCCTTTCTCTGAGGCTGTACCCCTGGTCACTCCATTTTCCCTCCCTTTTACCAGGCAGGCGCAGAGGTTTGGGATACAGGCTCTAGTCTTGGGTTAAGGGATTTGGAGTGTCAGAGGGGCTCTGAGCTGAGCCTGGGGCAGGGAGTTGGGGTGCAGAAGCGGGTCCAGGGGACAGGCTCTGTAGTGGAGCTTGAGTCCAGGGGCTCTGGGCTAGGGCAGGGGCTTGATGTGCAGGCGGGTTTTATGACTGGGGTGGGGGTTTGGAGCTGGCTCCAGCTGGACACTGCTTACCTCAGGTGGCTCCTGGGTGGTGGTGCAGTGGGGCTAAGGCAGGTTCACCCCTGCCCTGACTGTGCTCCACTCTCAAAAGCAGCCAGCAAACTCCCTCCATTCTAAGCCCTGATGTGCCCCCCTTCCATCCTTTCTGTGGAGATGGAATACAGTGTGGGAGGGGGCACCCTGACATCAGTGCCACCTCTTCTCCCTTCCCTGCTCTGCACAGCAAGCAGGAGGCTCCCAAGGAGGGGCAGCTCCAAGGCAAAGGGCAGGAGATGTGCAGCAGTGGGGGGAGAGGCAGCTGAAGTGCTGGGATTTGATAGCCTCTTGGGAAACCAATCAGGATCACCTGTCAGAGGCTCCAGGCTCTACCAGTAGATCCAGATCTACTGGTGGTGACCACTGCTATAAGAACATAACCATTTTTCACCAGCAAGTTCCAGTCAAGATACTAGTCTGGCTAGTTAAATACTAGAATGAATTACCAAGGGAGGTTGTGGATTCTCCCCATCATGGGAGACTTTGGAGAAAAAGTTAGACAGCTGTTAGTCATGGTATAGGTCACGGTGGGAATTAATTTTTAATGCAGGGGCCACTCTAATGTTTGGTAAGTGATCAAGGGCCTCATTTTTCTATGGAGAAGTTGTGCGATCTGGGATGGAGGTCGAGTGCAGAAGGGATCTTGGCAAAGGGGATTGGGATGCAGCGGAGGATATGGGGTCTGAGGGGAAGTTTGGGTGAAGGAGGGGGTTGTGTGGAGAGAGTATGGATTTGGGAGAGGATTCTGGCCTGGAGGAGGGGTGCTGGATCTGGGAGAGAGATTATTTATTTGCTCACACCAAAACAAATTAATGGGTCATCTCCTGCTGGTCTTACTTAGTTATATGCCAGTTATTAACTAATGTTGCTGTACTAAATAGCTTTTAAAGCACAAGGCAATTACAGTTCTTTAGGAATTCAGCTCTCCAGTGATGGAAAGGCAATGTTCACTACAAACACTGGACTATCTCTCAAGTGGATCAATAGATTTTTGAGTCTTGAACATTTGCACAAAATGTATGTGCATTTTTCCTATTGACATATGTGGCTGGTCCTATAAGATGTCATTCTGAATATTTAAAATATGATCAGAGCACCATTCAGTGTTGGATTAGAAAAGCAAGCTTTTGTTGAGCATTCATCTGCTGCCTCTCTTAAGCGTGGGCAGAAGATTGCATCACATCTTGCAACTCAAACTGAAGGAGTGCATTTTTGCACCAGATGAGATTTAATAGATGTATCTCCATTCAGAGAGGAGGGAAAAGCAAAGAGTCTTGTGAGGTATATATTTCTAAGCATGCCTGAAACAGCTCTAGTGGTAGTGCTTCGCATTTGTGTGAACCTCTTGGTTTCACATCTCTTGCCATCAGGTTATATGTGGTGGAAACAGCCTGTTTGTGTCTCTAGTATGAGATCGGTGTGCCTCCTAATGCAATAGCAGTAATGCTTATCTGATTAAGAGGATCATATCCAGTGTCTGTATGGATTGCAGGAATTGTATTCCGTGAGGGGTCTCAGAGGTGCAGAAGCATTTCAGAAACTGCTTTGAATGTGGGCTTGAAAATCGTACCAGGCACCTACTGGCTAATGCAAAAGAAGAAAGGGTAAAGGCCACAGTATCCACCGGTAAGACCTAGGGATGTTAACTGTCAGTTAATTGACTAATCAATGGAATTACTGTCGACTACTCAATTAGTCAATAAGGGGGGGGCACTGCCTCCTCTGCCCCCTGCATGGTGATGGCACGGCTGGCAGGGCCTTGGTGGTGGGGCTGCCACAGCAGGGCTGGCAGGGGCTGGGACTAGGAGGGGCAGAAATGACCACCACCTGTTCTGGCAAAATCCCTCCTTCGGGACCACTTAAGTTCCAAGGGTGCCAGACCAGGGAGGTCTAACCTGTGGTATCATGAACTTTTGTGGGCACAACCCAGAAGAGGGTTGTGCCCATGAAAGCTCATGATGCTATCTATATTTTTTTTTTTAGTCTCTAAGGCCGTGGTCACCAACCTGTCGATCGCGATCGACTGGTCGATCGGGAGGGCTCGACCAGTTGATCATGAGGCATTCGGGGGCCCCCCCAATTCCACCCACCCCCAAGGAGCCCCACTACCTACCTCCGAAAATGGAGGTCGTGCTGGCTTCCCGCGGGGTGGAGGGAAGTCCGGCAGCTGCGCGCCACTTCTGGGGTTTCCGGAAGTGCGCTATGTGCTCCCCTCCTCCGAGTCTGTGGCGCGCCGGGAGGAGGTAGGAGTTCCGGAGGAAGGCGCGTGCTGGGGCTTTGGGAGGGGGAGGCGCGCACCCATGCTCCCCTACTCTGCGGGGCAGGAGGTAGGAGTCCTGGGGGGAAGCGTGTACTACGGCTTCTGTCCTGGGGTGGGGAGGCGGCGCACCGGGGCTCTGCTCCCCTCCTCTGTGGGGCAGGAGGTGGGAGTCCCGGGGGGAAGTGCGCACTCCGGGGAGGGGGGAGGAGTCCCGGGGGGAAATGCATGCTGGGGCTTTCCTCTTCTGCGGGGGAGAGGGGGAGTCCTGGGAGGAGGCTCTTGCTGGAACTTCCCTCCTCGGGAGGCATGTGCCGAGGATTCCCTACCCCAGCCAACACCCTGCCCCCTCCACTGTTCCCACTGGCACTCTGCTCCCACTGGCATCCTGGCCCTTGTCCCCACCCTAGCACCCTGTCCTCTGCCCCAGGCCCTTGCCCTGGAGCCCACTGGCCCTCTGGCCCTTGCCCCAGCACCCATTGGCACCCTGCCCTGGCACCCAGTCTCCTGCCCCAGCACCTACAAGCACCCTGTCCCCTGCCCCAGCACCCATTGGCACCCTACCCAGCACCCTTTCCCCTGTCCCGGTACCCCCTGGCACCCTTCCCAAATACCATGTCCCTTGGGGTCACATTAGTGAGGCTTGTGGGGGTTTTGGAGGAGTTTTTATTTTGTATCTCACTTGTGTGGCCCCAACTGACTTTTCTGTGGGTCAGTGACCCTTGACTCAAAACAGGTTCCCTACCCTTCTCATAAATAAAGACAATGCAGAAACTTTTTGTGTTTGACATAGTATTTTATTTAAAAATGAAGCCTGGCCAACAAACCCCAAAGTAGGGCCAAGCCCCCATCTGCCCACAGCATCATAACACTCCTGCACTCCCCCAGACCCTCGATCTGAACCTATCATACACTGGAACCCCCTGCCCTGAGCCCCTCACATACCCTGATCCAAATTCCTGCACCCTCATATCCATAAGCCTGTGGCTTGCTTAGTACCCTAACCCTACATCTGGCCCCAACATTGCCCAGCCTGAAGCCCCCTCCCCAACCCAGCGTCCCCTTCTCCACCTCCTCCTGCATCCAGATTTCCTCCCAGAGCTTGCACCTCTCACCGCTTCCCACACCCAAATCCCTCATTCCCACCCCAGAGCCTACACATCCTGCCTCAACCCAGCGAGGGTAAGGCTAGACTGCAGGAGTTTTTCAGGATTCCCAGAGAGATCCCAGAAAAACTCTTCTTCATCCAGGGATGTGTTTGTTCTTCTTCTGCTTTTTTTAGTGGAAGAGCAAACGTGCTCTTTCGGTAACCCCTATATTCCTCTTTCCACGAGGAATAAGGGGGCTTCCAAAAGAAGGGGTTTTTCTGACATTTGGTCCAGTCTAGACAGGCCAAATGTTGGAAAAACCTCTTCCTACAGAAGAATTGGGGGGAAAAAGCAGCAGTATAAGGGTTGGGGGATAGCAAGTGATGGAGGAGGAGGAGAATAGAGAGGAAGGGGCGGGGCTGTAGATCTTGGCTTGTTCTGTCATATAAAAAGTGATCTTGGGTGTAAAAAGGTTGGAGACCACTGCTCGAAGGTGCTGCGAGACCATTAGTTATTTGAGTTCTTTCAGTTACAGGCTAACTCAGTTACCCCTCTGAGATGAATAAGGACTGTTAATCTTTCTGCTTTCCCAGCGCCATCTTCACCTCAGTGTCATTGTCCTTTTGCTCATAACTTTTCTGAATAACAGTAGAGGAAAATTTACATGCTTGTTTCACTACTTCCCAGTATGCTCAAAATAGCAGTTCTCACTCAGTTGCAGATGGCTAAAATTTTCATAGAATCATAGAGCTGGAAGAGACCTCAGGAGGTCATCAAGTCCAGCCCCCTGCCCAAGGCAGGACCAATCCCAACTAAATCAACCCAGCCAGGGCTTTGTCAAGCCGAGACTTAAACACTTCTAGGGATGGAGATTCCACCACCTCCCTAGGTAACCCATTCCAGTGCTTCACCTCCCTCCTAGTGAAATATTTTTTCCTAATATCCAACCTCTCCCACTGTAACTTGAGATCATTGCTCCTTGTTCTGCCATCCCTCACTACTGTGAACAGCCTTTCTGCATCCTCTTTGGAACCTCGCTTCAGGAAGTTGAAGGCTGCTATTAAAAGTTGAAGGCAGTAACAGAAGAGCTGAATTTTGAGAGGATTTGGGAAGGTGGTAGGCAGTGGATTCACATTTGTAATGTTATTGTAGCAATGAGTGCTAGGGAACCTTTCTTTATTAAAAGGCTAATTTTAAATGTAGCTGTTGGTTCCCCCTCCTCCAAATTTACAAGGGAAAGTCTTCTCTTCATTTGTCACTGAAATAGGTAAAATGGGTCTCTTCCCCCCCCCCCCCCCCAAGCCCTGTGTTTCACAATGAGAAATAAACACTGTTACTTTCTGTGGCTTCATAAATTCCGGTATGAATCATATTGAACCATCATTATGGCAACCTAGAAATAGTGGATGCATGTATTTCTAAAGCACTTATCGCTATAGCATCTAGTGAATGTGCCTGAAGTCAAAGGGTTTTCTGTGTAAACAGCAACATGAGGTGCTGTGTAAAATGACAGTTTACATCAAGATTAGATGCTGGCTGGAATAAATAGCAGGAGTGGAATTCTGTATTTAGATGTAGTTCTAATTAGCACCATCTCTGAACTCTGTAGAGAATAAACACTAAAAGATTATCACTCTGTGACATCTACCAGCTGCTGGCTATTTTCATAGGCCTGTAATTTATGCAATTAACCTATGCTTTTATAGCATTTTAAAGATTGCAGTACAAATGCTGCAGCAGTTTGGAGAGTTAAAAAGCAAGGCTGTCTCCTGTTTTCGTGTTTTGTTTTGTGAGGAGGGGATGGCAGGGGGAGTAGCATGTTTGTCTGGATGAAGAACATACTTGGGAGAGCCTATGGGCTGAAAGCAAAGAATAAAGTATCCTTATTCTTAAGGGGTGGGCCTTTCTGAGTTCGAGAAGGTCATTAATACAGTATGAAAAGCTGATGCTTTAATCGTATTGCTACCCCTTCAATATCCGCACTAGGGATGAAAGCGACCAGTTGACTATCTGATAAGCATTTGCTTATTGGATAGTTGAGTAGTGACTCAACTATTTGCTTTCCCTCCCCCTTTGCTGCCTCTATTGGAGAGAAGCAGCAAGGGGAGTAGCAGGAACTTAAAAGCTGGTTCTCCCACACTGTCTCTGTAGGGTGGTAGGGGAGGCAGAGGCACAGCAGGGAAATCCCTGCTCGCACTGACTCCTCACTGTTGCGCCTCTACCTTTGAAATGTAGCAAGAGCCCCTTGGCTCTTCAAAGGCAGAAGCAGGGTGGGGAATATGGGGCGAGCAGGTACTCAAGCAGCCCCCGCTCACCCTGTGTTCTCTGCTGCTCTTTTGTCTCAAATATAGTAAGGCAGAGGCTTAAAAGGCAGAGGCGCAGCCGAGCACCCTGCCTCCCCCTTATCTAATTGAAATTTAACACTTAATCTACACGTGCTGATTTAGTTTAGGTGTTTTTCACCTCCAAAGTACTTGAGTGTTTATTTCAAGGATTAACTAGTTTAAAAACCTCTAAGAATCTTGACAATTTTGGAAGAGGGTTTGGAGGAAAGGAAGGGAGTCCTGAAAGAGAAACTTTAATGGCTTACATTACCACATATGGTAGCATCTCTGCATGCCAGAGGAAAACTGATGCTTCAGCTGGCCTTCCATCTTAAACTACTTGCAGAACTTCTAAATGTGTCTCATATTTGCAGTTTGTTAAAATGGTTTTTTTTTTAAGATAAATATGAAACCCCATGAATTTCAGGAGTTACATGTTTACATGGGGGGAGATGATTCCCTGGGAGCCACTTGCCTTTCCCCCCGTGCTGCTGCCTCTGTATCAGAGGGGGTGAGCTTTTAAGTCAGCACCCCACATGCACTGGCTCTAGCCTGCTTGATACAGAGGCAGCAGCATGGGGGATGTGTGGTGTGTGTAACAGTGAAGATAAATCGATGAGCCCAGGCTCATTGGTTAACTGTTTACATGTGTACATTTTTACATCCCTAATTGACAGTCCTGAAATAAGGGTGATACTTAACTGTTAACCAGTTAATTTTTCACATCCCTAACAGGTGGTACTTACTGGCTCCAGTTAACCAGTGAGGGCTGCAGCAACTCCCTGCCAGCTGTGGCAGGGGGCTGCTCCAATGCCCCATGGCCCACTGTGGATGGGCATTGCTCTGGCCATCTGCGCTCTGATGTCCTTAATCAGTTAACCAACATGTTTAACCAGTTAACCAATTAAATGGATTTTGCATCCATATCCTGAAACAGTTGCAATATGCTCACAAAGCTATCCATATAGGTTAGTTTGAACTTCAGATGATTGTGCTGACCTAGACCCTGCCTTCTCCTGTAAACCCTTTCACCTTCTCAGTATCAAAGGCAGCAAGAGAGAACACACTCTAAAAAGCTCTTGAATTTCATGTTTGCCTTCACCTTTTTTTAAGAGGGAAAAAAACTTGTCTGCGGCACTACTCAAGCCACAATATTTGTCTTATCAGTTCATGTGGCTAAAGTGAGTAACCACAAGTTCATATATTGGTACACCCTGTTCTTCCAGTCACTGTTCTTTCTGCCATATTATCCTCACTTGTCTGCAAAGACTGTCATTTTGACTTAACAGGCCCGTGCTTCAAAATGCTATCTTACTTTCTGTAAAGCACCTACCATGTTCATTAGCTCTCCAAAATATATAATATTTTGGTCTGAGTGTTCAGAGGGGGGAGCTAATTATGGTAGAATTGGTAAAACAGTATCCCCTTTCAGCCTTACTAGATGACTAGAACCCTGCATGGGTACAATATTTGTATCTGCATCTGTATCGGTAGAAGTGAACTGCAGATATGTACATCTGCAGATAGGATTATAAAGAGGATAGTCATGGATTTGCAGGGCTCTACTACATACAATTTGAACAAATGTGTCTTACCAAAAATGTTATATTTGTTAGAAGACTTTCACCCAAATATCTTTTGACGTTTGTATGGGTATATGTGTGTGGATTTTAGGGGGGTAGTCTTTTTTAGACTAAGATTTAGCTTTATACATTATCGTTTATCCCTTTTAGGGATGAAATAGTGTAGTTGATAACTGATAAGCAAAAGCTTATAGGTTAAATGCTACAGACTACACACATTTCTCCTCCCCCCCCCCCCCCGGCCAGTAATTTTTTTTTTAGCAGGTTGGCAAGTGGCCCTGCTCAGTTCTGGCTTGTGCTGGGTCTGGGACCTACCTCCGTTGCGGCTCTGCATTTAAAGTGTACTAGGTGCCAGGCGGACAGGCAGTCCGGCTCAGTTCTGCCTCTGTATCAGAGGTAGCAGCATGGGGCAACAGGCAACCAGTCCATGAGGGGAGCTGGTCTTTAAACTAGCTCCCCTCGCAGACTAGTTCCCACCTGGCACCCCATGCTGCTGCTTCTCATACAGAGGTAGCAGCACAGGATGGCAGGGAGCTCCTCAAGAGTGGGGCTGGAGCATACTACCCCCAGGGACTATATAGACTAGTCGAGTAACTGATAAGAATTCATGAGGTCAATCAACTATTCAGTTAACCAAAAGTTAACATCCCTAATCTGTTCTGCTCTCACTTAAAACAGGGAGAGTAAGTATGCACCAGTAAACACATTCACATCAAGCAAGGTGGATTTGATTCAAATCACGAGGCAGGAAGAGACTAATCATGAGTTTCTATATGAGTGCATTCTTGTTGGTGGTTATAACCACCATGCATATTCTTCAATTTAAGATTTTCTTGTCATGCTGTATTAGAAGAACATCACCAGACTGACACAAATTGTTTTATTTAACTAAAATAACATTATGTATTCTGTTTTTTTTCTTCAACAGCAAACATAATAATTTAACACAAGCATATGAATTTTTGAATTTAGTTAAACATTCAACTTTTTAATCCTTTTAAAACTTTTTTTTAAAAATTAGTTAAATTAAAAAAAAAAAACAAATCAGCTGTCAGGTCAAGAAACCTAAAATATTGGCTTCTGCAGCTAACTCAGTCGTTTTCACTTTGATTTTTCCATTTGTTGGTAATCTGGAAAAGAAAAATAAGCTTTCCTGATTTTTCAGGTTCCCAAATGATTTCTCAATTTGGAATGAATTAGTCCAAAGGAAGAAAATACTCTTTCTACACAAAGAGAAGAAGGTACTGCTGTTAAAAGCAAGATGATCACTTCGGCAGTTTCTGAATACAAGTGCTTCCACGAGTTCACGGGTGTGACTTTCTTTTAAAATAACAGCAAACATACTTTTGAATGGTTCACCCTTAGCGCTGAAGTTTATTATAGTTGGCATTATGGAGGGATGATTGCTGGATGCCAAAGTCATAGCCATCTCCTCCTCTTCAGCAGTTAAGGTTTGATTCTGGTACCAAGTATTGAGAATACTTGCTAGAAAATGAGCTGGAGATAGTGCTTGTCCCATTTGGTTTTTTAATGCATGTAATTTGATTCCATCATTACATTTCTCTTTTTTAAGATCTCACTCAGTTCCTTCCAAATTTCAGCAGCATCAGCAATAAAACAGCTACTTCCCTGCATTTTGTTTAAGGCTACTGAAACAGGCTTCAGGGTACTCAGCATGATATAATGTTGAAATCAGTAGTGGACTGTTTTGATCACACATCTTATGGGAGAGTTAGCTTGGTTCCTCTCTCTTTTTTTTCAGAGCAGCTGCTGCAAAGAGGTTCTTACAGAAGTATTTTGCGATTTCAACATTGGCCTTTACTTCTGGAACGCTGAAGTTTTTAGCTAAGGGGTGCATCAAACCAGCACCACAACAGCATATTATTAGCTTGGGACTCTTCACTCCCCAAGATGAGAAGAAATTTGAGATATATTTGCAGCATTGTCTGTGACCAAGTTGTGTAGTAGACATTTGATTTTTGTCACAATTTGTTCTTCAAGTGGAGTCCCTGTGGGTGCTCCACCGTAGGTGCTGGGCTTGCCCCGGCACCGCAGAACGGAGACTTTTGCGTAGCAGTACTCAGCTGGACCGCGCATGCGCGGCGACGTGCCACAGCGTTCGCGCTCTTTTCTGTGCTTGTGTGGTCCGGCCCCCGCCAGTTTCTCTCGACCGTCTCAGGCTGCAGACGGAGTGAACTGCTCTCCTGTGATCTTCTCTCCTATTTGCGTGAGCCTGTTCCATTCCTAGTTCATTCTCCTCACTTTTCTCCTAAATACCTTCTTGTTAATCACCTATCTTCCCCCCCCCCCCAATAATTTTTTCTCCCTTGTTCATAACCCAGTTATAGTCCTGCTATACTTTCCCTCTGGTTACCCCATAGTAGAGCTGTACATAGTTTTGAGTTTTAACAAGTTTAAAAAAAAAAGAGAAAGAAGAGACAAAACATATGTATTATGCCGTCCCCCTCAGGGTTTAAGAAATGCGACACACGTGCCTGCCTCAGACGGCCACTCCCGTTGCATTTGCTGCCTGGGAGAAGCCCATGTCCTGCAGTAATGCTCGCATTGTTTAAAACTGACTACAAGGGCCAGGCAGGACAGAGAGATGAGGCTCTGCATGATTTTGTTTGACAAGGCACTTCAACCAGCCTTTTCTGATAGTGCAGCCTACTCCACTCAGCCTCAAAAACATAGGGCTTCTTCCCCTACCACGGCAGCCCATAAGAAGCATAGGGCATGGCCTACAAGGTCTCTGCCGGTTACAACACAGAGCAGAGTTAGCTCGGGAGATAAGCTGGGGACATCCGGTACCTCAAAACTGTGCCCCAAAGCTCCGGCGGTGCCAGAGACCAAGAAATCGTCTAAACCGACACCAGCTGTGTCCTCGGCACCAAGGGAATCTGCCCCGAGTGTGTCATCGGCACCAGCAGCACCCAACTCACTAACAGCACCGACTGTGCGTGCCGCAATTCCCCCAGCACCGATGCGCCCGGCACCAAGACACTCGGCACTGTTCCGAGTCCATATCGAAGCAGAAGCTACTCACGCTCCCAATCATTGATTCCGGCCCCCCCCTCCCCCCACCGGCACCGTCGCCATCACCACCAGCACCGAGGTCCCCCATGCTACGTGATTCGCATTGGCACTGATCACCAAGGCAAAAGGTTACCTTCACCATTTCTGGCTGCCACCACTCACCATTATCATCGGCACTGTAGTCACCATTCTCTTTCTCCAAGATCTAGAGCCTTGTATACTCGTTCTTGCTCATCCCACTGGGAACAATCTCGACACACCTACTTTGATCGACGTTCGCCCCTTGAGAGACTTTATTATTGTGATGACTACTACCATCGATACTCGCCAAGCCAACACTCATATTACTCCCATTCTAGGTCTCGAGGAAGGTCGTGCTGTGACTGCACATCGACCAGGCAATCCCCAACTCCGGCCCCTCCAACTCCAACAGGCCAACCCGCGTCTCCTCTACGCCACTTGTCGGAACCGGGCGATACATAGTTCTCCACGACAGAGGACCGACCATGAGAGACTTCCTCCATGCACCGGCTCCTCCTCATCACTGGACATCTCCCCACCTGATGACCTTCATCAGTTCCAGGAGCTCTTTGAGAGTAGCCATAAGCCAAGAAATACAGGAGAAGCAACATCGCCTCATAAAAAACCTTCAGCCTCAACATAGAGCAAGGATAGCCATACCACTTGATGAAGTTATCCTTGAAGTTGCTGAAGAAATATGGCAAACCTCGGCTTTTGCTCCACCAACTAGTAAAAGAGCAGACAGAACATATTTTGTGCCACCTAAGGGGATGGAATTCCTTTTTACCCATCCCCAACCAAATTCTCTGGTGGTGGATGCAGCACATCAGAGATCAAAAACCCCTCAATACAGAAACACTTCCGACAAGGACACAAAACGATTGGACTTACTAGGTAGTCTATACGTCCGCGACACTCATGCTCTGCATAGTGAACTACACAGCACACCTTTCCAACTATATTTTTGACAGTTTTACAAAACTTACTCACCCCTACTGGATCATCTGCTGGAAGCAAAGTGGCCCATACTTAAATCTGTGGTCCAAGAAGGCTACACATCAGCCAGAACCGCCCTACAAATAGCCATGGATGTAGCGGACACAGCAGCGAGATCCCCCGCCACAGCGGTAGTGATGCGACGAGCATCTTACCCCCATCGGCCACAGTCCCCAAGGAACTCCAGACTAAAGTTGAGGATTTGCCCTTCGACAGAAGTCGTTTTCTGAAAAAACGGACAGTATACTATACTCCTCCAAAGACTCACTGACAACACTACGCACGCTGGGAATGTATACCCCTCCCTATAGGCACAAACATTACGCTCCATACCAGAGACGTTATGACTACCCTTACCTCCGACAGCAATGGCAGAATCAGCAGAGGACTCTAGATCATCAACAGAATAGACAAAGACCATAGAGGCGTCGAAACCAGCGGAATCGCAACCAGACCCCAATGAATACCAAACAGCAGGTTTGACGCCTCGGTCGAGGGTACGCAGATACCGACATAAGTCACCATGGTCACCAATACATCACCGCCTGAGGCCCTTTTATGACCAATGGGCCTCAATTACCACAGACAGATGGGTGTTGGAAATAGTCGAATCAGGATACTCCATACCCTTCCTCGCCATTCCACCCACTTCTCTTCCCCCCCCCCCCCCTTCAGGACGTAGGTGTGTCGAGATTCTCTCTCAGAACCCTGCTACACACCGAAGTCGATGACCTGTCCATTGGTGCAATAGAACCAGTTCCATCACAGTTCATAGGCAGGGGATTCTACTCCCATTATTTCCTCAGTCAGAAGAAGTCAGGCGGATGGCAACTGATATTAGACCTATGGAACTTGAACAAGTTCTTGCGGAAACAACGTTTCAAAATGGTGACCCTTGCTCTGATAATACCTGCGTTGGACCAACACAACTGATTTGCGGCCCACAATCCACCCTGCGCACAGGTGATTCTTACAGTTCATAGTCGGAGCAAGCCATTTTCAATACAGAGTCCTTCCCTTTGGCCTTTCCACCACTCCGAGGGTATTCTCAAAAATCCTGGTGGTTGTAGTGGCACACCTTCGTCGGCAAGGGGTAAATATTCCCCTATTTAGACGATTGCTTCCTGAAAGGTCATTCCCATTCCGATGTTCTTGACCTGCTCAAAATCACTATACGAACCTTTCGCACCCTCAGGCTGCTCAAACAACCAAAAGTCCATTTTTCAACCAACTCAGCAGTTAGAATTCATCGGTGCACACCTAGATGCCACCACAGCAAGAACATACTTACCTGTTCAGAGATTCCAAGCCATCCAGGACCTCATAGCAGTTGTCCGAGGCAGTCCATCTATCCAGATACTTACTGCCTTAAAGCTCATGGGCCACATGGCGGCCACAACTTATGTCATCCATGTCGCAGCCTTCAGTATTGGTTAGCGACTGTATACAATCATACCAAACACGATCTTCACAGGTCCGTAATCGTTCCACCTTCTGTTATCCAATCTTTCCAGTGGTGGATGAACCGTGCAAACCTTCTTACTGGCATGCCCTTTCACGCACAACAGCCATCTCGTCTCATATCTACGGACACCTCCCTTCTGGGCTGGGGAGCACAAAAGGGCGATATTTCAATCCAAGGCCGTTGGTCGCGCTCCGAGACAAGGCTCCATATAAACCTCTTGGAGCACCGCGCAATCTTCAGCGCATGCAAATCTTTCCTGAATCACATCCGCAATGCCACCGTGAGGATGCTCATGGACAGTGTTGCCTCAATGTATTACGTGAACTGCCAAGGTGGAGCTTGCTCCCTCTCCCTTGTATGGAAGCGATTCACTTTTGGAACTGGTGCATTCACCATGGCATAACACCGGTAGTTTCTTACTTAGCTGGGGTCAGCAACATCCAAGCAGACTTCCGCAGTGTTACCCCAAAAATATTCTCACTGGAGACCACCCAGGCTTACACTAGTATGGGTTTATTTCCACTAGGTAAAACTAAAGAAGACAGCAGCCACCAAAGGTTTAAACTAAAGAAGATAGAACTCTCTCTCACACGCGCGTGCACAGGCACACACCCCTCCATTCATTCATTCACTCATTCACACCCTTTCATTCCTGCCCTCAGGCACTCACACACTTACACAGATATATGGGTTGCAGAAGGAGCCAAGGCATGTGGATCCTGAAGGGTCTGTCTGCTCATCATGGCTGGGGAAGCTGGTCAGGAGGAGACACGCTGGAGAGGAGCTTCTCAGGATCAGTGGAAGGAAAAAGAGAGACTCTCAGATGTGCTCCCTCTCTGTATATAGTGTCTGAATGGCTCCTGTGACTCATTCACCTCGTCATCAGGGAGCATGCTCAGACTTCCCTTTATCCAGCAAGGAGCATGCCCGGACGGTGATGACTCACTGAAATGTGCTCCATTGTTCCCAGTCTTCTTCAAACACACTCTCTCTCCATTCACCCAGGGGAGAATGCAGCTTAGGGAAAGTTACAAGCAAAGTGGCTAAGAGTTACAAAGATTACAAAGTTGCAGCTTACGGTAAATTTGAGAGTTATACAGATTACAAAGTTTGACAAAGATCACAATAAGTTGCAGTTTAAAACCTTAGACCTCACAGTTTGGTGTAGTTTCAGAAAATCCATGTATATAAATCAAGTAAGCTCAGGCGGAAGCTTTTTTTATGCAACATTCAGCAGAAATTTTGCACCGGAGCACGAGTGGGAACTACACGTCGGAGTACTCCATATTCTCTTCTGACAGTGGGGCACTCCCCTAATAGACCTTTTCGCTACACATCAGAATACCAAATGTCAGAAATACTGCTCCAGAGCCAGACTCCGTCTGGGCTCCCTCGGCGATGCATTCCTTCTCAACTAGAGCAGACCTTTCCTCTATGCATTCCCACCTACAGTCCTCATTCCCAAAGTCCTTCAGAAAATAAAAACGGACGGCACCAGCATGGGCTCGTCAACACTGGTTCCCCTTCCTATGGCGCATGTCACCTTGCAGACCGTATCAGTTGCCAGCCCCTCTGAACCTTCTCACGCAGAATCGAGGGACACTACGGCATCCACAAATACACACCTTACAACTCACGGCATGGCTCCTAGTTGGTTGAATCCTGCTGAATCTCTCTGCTCTACTCAGGTTCAAGACCTACTCATCAACAGTAGATGGCAGACAACAAGGAAGACTTACCTCTCGAAATGGTGCAGATTTGCCTCCTGGTGCACCACCCAGCAGCTGTTCCCTTACTCTGCTCCACTTCAGCGAGTCCTTGATTACCTCTTACACCTAAAAGACACAGGCCTAGCATTACTGTCTCTTAGAGTTCATCTAGCGGCGATTTCGGCCTTTAGATAGCCTATTGAGGGGACCTCCATTTTCACACACCCAATTACCAAGAGATTCATGAAAGGGCTATCGAATATAAGCCCCTCTTTCCCCCCCCCCCCCCAACCTGTTCCTCCAGCATGCAACTTGGACATTGTCTTGTGCCTTAACTACACCTCCATTTGAACCATTAGCTACCATACCTTTACGTATGTTAACCATAAAACTCACCACCTTCCTCGCAATTACATCTGCACGCACTAATAGCAATACCACCCTACACCATCTTTAACAAAGACGGAGTAGTCTTAAGACCTTACCCGGCGTTTATACCAAAAGTTTCTCCATCCTTCCATATCAACGAGCCCATCATTTTACCATCTTTTTACCCAAAACCTCACTCTTCACCGCGTGAAATGTCCTTCCACACACACGACATTCGTACAACTCTCTTGCTTGCTATATAGACCATATGAAATGTCTTAGAAAGACTGACCGGTTAATGTCTCTCTAGCTGACAGAACGAAGGGACAACCGTTATCTTCCCAGTGTATTTCTAAATTTATAACCTCATGTATAACGCAGTCTTATGCTTCTAAGGGGCTATCACTCCCATCACATTCCACATGAGCTGTAGCAGTGTCAACAGCCTTTCTTAAAGGCGTTTCTCTAAAAGACATTTGCAGAGCAGCCATGTGGTCGTGTCACGACACCTTTGTCAAACACTCCACTATCCGGCAAAAGTGGCTTTCAGACGCTGCGGTGGCATCAGCAGTGCTCTCATCAGCAGACAAACAGGGACTTCGTATCCCACCTTCCGACTCATGAGGGCACAGCTGCTTAGTCACCTATGGTGGAGCACCCATGGGGACTCCACTCGAAGAAGAAAGCAAAGTTACTCACCTTGGTGCAGTAACTGTCGTTCTTCAAGATGGTCCCCGTGGGTGCTCCACTACCCGCCCTCCTCCCTGCTTCGGAGTCTGTCTTGTCCCTTTTTGTTTCCTATTAACAGATTCCGAGACGGCCTCGAGGAACTGGCGGGGGCCGGGCCGCGCGAGGACAGAAAAGAGCGCAAACGCCGCGGCACGTCACCGCGCATGCGTGGTCTGGCCAAGTACTGCTACGCAAAAGTCTCCATTCTGTGGTGCCAGGGCAAGCCCAGCATCTACGGTGGAGCACCTATGGGGACCATCTCGAAGAACGACAGTTACTGCACCAAAGTGAGTAACTTCGCTTTATAGCATTTATTGCTGCTATTTGTAAGTATTTTGCTGTGTATGTATTTCCTAATGTATCAGTTGTTTCTGTAACAAAACAGGACTATGCAGCACTTTAAAGACTAACAAGATGGTTTATTAGGTGATGAGCTTTCGTGGGCCAGACCACGAAAGCTCATCAGCTAATAAACCGTCTTGTTAGTCTTTAAAGTGCTGTATAGTCCTCTCTCTTGTTTCAGCAAGATCAGACTAACACTGCTACATCTCTGTTGTTGTTTCTGTAAGGAAGACATTCCCTGCTGCTGTTGCAACACAAGCGGATAGAGCAGGATCATTGTGGACATTTACACCCATTGAGACTTAAGGAGCATTTGTTGCATAAATTTTTTCATCAAATATATTGTTGTAAGCTGCTGGTTCTTATCACAAACTTAACTATCGTTGTTTCTGTATGATGGAAATTTTTTTCTTTTTGCTACAGGTGATACAAGAAAGAATCCTGTATGTTGAGCATGGATTCTCCTAAATAAAATAAGTCAATGCAGTTATTTACTATTATCATACTGTTCATTTAGTATTACCCATTGCATTTGCTGACTTCTGTAACAACCACTCTTCAGCAGCTGCTCTGAAAAAAAGTGTGGGGAACCAAGCTAACTCTCCCATAAGACATGTGACCAAAATAGTCCACTACTGATTTCCAATACTACATTATGCTGAGTACCCTGAAGCCTATTTCGGTAGTCTAGTAGTACTTTAAAGGTGAGATTGTAAAAGGAGGATCTGCTTATTTCAGCTATTTTTTTTTATCACGACTGCATCAAAAATGATAGTACCATAGAGTAACACACACATTTTTTGCTCAAACATGAGAATTCAAGAGAAGTCCAGACGGAAGACAGGCAGTTCTTAAGGAAGAAGTATGAAATAAAGTTTACCAACATGAAGATCCTGCACGTTTCAGACATGTTCCTTTCATCTTCAGTGCAGCTTCCTCCTGAGTAGGAGTGCTTCTGGTGATGTTTCATTCAGGCAACCAGGCCTTGCATTTCTTCGTTGCACTGTTGGCAGTTTGCAGGCATGCTTGTTTTATCCACTGGTAGAGGGACTACATTAAAATGTTCCCAAACCTGACCTCTTTTACAGCTTGCTCCCATTATGGGTTTTCCCTTCTAGTGAGGAAAATAGTATGATAGATCTCAACTCAATGAAGGCTACAGTCAGACTTTAAGACTTCTGGAATATGCTGCTCAAACAGTTTCATTTTTTTTCCTATTGCCTGTCCCTCCCTCCCTTATATTTATCTCTAGACTTCTTATCCTTGTCCAGATCTAGTCCACCCCCAACAATCTTCTGTTTTGTCCCTTTAGACTTTTAGAGAGGCAAGGGATTGACTCTGTGTACGCAGATTTACAGAGAGATAGTGGAGTTTAGGTCTGTTGTTCCTTGCCTCTATATATTATTTTTTAAAAAACTTTTGCTGTTAACAAGCATGCTATCTCTGGAGACACAAATCCACAGTTGGATGAACTAAGCATCTCTGATGGTATCTTCTAAACCAGTGGTTCCCAATTTTTTTTTTTTTTTTTTTTTTTTTATACCATGGAATAGCAAACCCATTCACAAACTTTTGGTGGACTGGTAACACTTTATTTGCATATTCATTTTGCAAATAAATATACAAATAAAATGTTACCAGTCCGCAAAGGGGACTCCGTGAACAGCTGGCTTCAGCTCTGGCAGTTGCCCACCATATGGTGACTGCCGGAGCTAAAGCTGGCTGCTGTGTGGTGGCTCATGGGTTCAGGGTGTACCTCAACCTCCCCCAGAGCTGCTGTGAACAGCTGGCTTCAGCTCTGGCAGCCTTTTACCGCATGGTGGCTGCCGGAGCTAAAGTTGGTTGCTATGTGGCGGCTAAGGGCGTTGGGGTGTACTTTAGCCCCGTCACCAGAGCTGCCGCGAACAGCCAGCTTCAGCTCCAGCAGCCGCCGTGGCCTGGAAGCCAGTGGTTCATGGACTGGTGGTTGGGAACCACTGTTGTAGACTGAAATGAAGCCTTATCTAGCAGAGTCTAGGGATGTAAAATCCTGGTTAATCAGTTAACTAGTTAAGTTAACATTTAATCAGTTAACCGACTAAGCAGGATTCACATAGGGGGCGGCTCTAGCCCAACTAGAGCAGCCCTAAGCCCATGGGGCTCTGACACCCAGTCCCTGTCCGTTGTGGGCTGCGGCAGGGAGGAAGCTTCTCCAGTCCCCGTCAGTTAACTGGAACTGGTAAGCTTCAACGTTTAACGGTGAGGTTAACCAGTTAACCTTTCACGTCCCTAGTAGCAGATAGTGAATCATCACTTAATCTGTAAGTGATCTTCACCGGATAGTTTAGCTGCCATTAATGCTATTCCGAGAGTTGTGCTGACCTCAGTGAAGCCTATATGCAAAGAAATTCATAAGCTATGTTGACTTCCAGCTTGGTTAGTAATGGAAAAGGAAATGGCTTTACCTTTCAAAACCTGCTTTACAGCAGAACAAACTTGCTAAATGTAATAAGATGGCATTAGCCAGTTGTGCAGGATTTTGTGGTATATCTGTAGTCAGAGTGAGATTGGGAGTCCAAAGATCTAATAATACTGTAGATGCTATAGATCACGTTCCTTATGTAATGTGTACATAAAGCAATGGTTAAGGTAATTGTACAGTCAATCTCCTCCTACAGTATTGCAGAAGAAAAGGGATATCGCTTAAAGGTTTGAGCGAAAATTCCACCTTCACCCCTCATCCTGTGGTGTAGACTGATTTTAGCTTTAGTAGGGCTTTGGTTTATTTAAAAAGGGAGATTATTCACTACTTACTTTGTGGCAGTACGATATGAAGAAAATTTGAGCAGTTGTGAGTATGAGAAAGTTGGTGGTTTTATCAATGTTACACAGGCAGGGTCGGAATAGTGTTTGCTACCTTTCCACACAGTATTGTTCTCACATTGTGTCCTTTAGGGTAGATCTGATGTGATCTTTGCTATCCTCCTGGTTATTCTCCAGTTAAACTTCACTTCTGAAAACCTGCAATATTTGCTACTGAATCTAGCTGAAGACCACACTTTTGAGAGTGGAAACATTTGCTCCAGGCATGTTCTTCTTGAGCTGATGTGGACTTGGACTCTTGATGGGAAATGTAGAGAATGTTGAAGGAACTCCGTTATGTAACCTTAAGCATGCAGCCAAGGCTGTGCTAAGCCATGAGTGTGTAAAGCTCAGACCCCATTGGCCAAGATGAACCTAACTGTTGCTTACAGTACCAATTTGCCTCTCTGTACTTTGCAGTTTCAGAGTGCAAATGTCTGATGGGGCAGATAATTTGTCCAATGACTCGTGAATGCATGGTTTACGGAGCATAATAAACTAGAGTAGGTGGGAACTAAAGTTTTCCACTGCCTGCAATTTATACACATTCCAAAGAGCAGGTCACAGGCTGTTAATCTCTGCATCTAGAAAAGCAGATTAGGATTTAGACGCAGCAAAGAATGTTCCAAGTCAGCAGCTTCAAACACAGTATATCAAGGCTATATATTGATAACCAATGCTGAGGGGCAATTTTAGTTTAAAGTGCACCCAATCTAACACCGCAGCTCCTGCATTCAGTTCCAGGTAGGTGTTGGTGCTGTATCCCTGTCACAAAAGTCAGTAAGGGACAACCACATGAAAATCTCCACCTCTTCCAGAAAGTTAAAATAAGCCAATGACTACTTTACTGCCATCTAAATTCACAGGCAAGCACTGGTCGGTATTATCAGCTCATACCAGACCTGCCTGCAGACGACAGTTCTTCCTGACTTGGACCACTGCCCATGTGCATTATTGTAATTATCAGCAATTTTAAAAAATAAACCAATAAAGCTAGGATGAGCTGCTAGTCTGTAGATTTACTGCCTGCTGGGTCAGGCATTCATCTTTCTTGGTTCAAACCATAAAACCTGCTAAATTAAAGGCAGGAAGAACAGTTAGGAAAAACAAAGCACAAAACCACAATTTGAAGCACAAATTAAGTTTTGATTACAAGAAGTTATACATCCAGAAATCCCACTACAATGGGTGAACTTCGAGCATTGTGTTCTCAATATCTTCAAGTATAAAATTCCTCTGCTTTCTCCAACTTCCCATTAAAATGTTGGCTTTCTGAATGTTAGCCTGCCCTAAACCATCATTTCACACGCACAATTAAATGCAGTTGCATTTTACAACCATGTGAATGCCTGAAGGCTCTTCTGAACTAGGGATATGAACGGTTAACCGGTTCCCTGGAGCAGCCCTCGTCCGTAGCCTCCTGTGAATGGAGGGCTGGTCCAGCCTCACTGGAGCTGCATGCAGGACCTCTATGCAGCAGCCAGCCACATGCGGCTGGGGCTGGGAGCCGGTGGGCAGCAGGCTCACCCTGCCAGGGATCCTACTTGGTTAACTGAGCGCAATTTTACATCCCTGTTCTGATCCTTACTGTACGTATACATTGTGCTCTGGAAGTGTTCAATCCTACATCATCAATCCAGGAATTCTGCTTTTTTTCCCTAAAAGCTTCAGATTTAAATATCAAATAGGACTGCATCAATTGAAGCTCTACGCAGCAGAGGCATCTGTTCAGTTTTGATTTTAATGTTATCAGAGACCAGCGTCCCGTGGAGAGAATCCAGCCATATGGATGGCAGAAACATGCCACTTGCAACTGTATGCTGAAAACCAGATGAGTCCATGTACAAACAGCTGATGTGTTTGCTACTACCAAGGAAAGGGATAACATATTTGATATAAAAAGACTACTTTCTTAAAAAAAAAAAAAAACAAAAAACACCCACACCCTTCAGTTCTGCCAAGTGAATTTAATCTTGGCTTCAGAGGAGCTGCTGGAATTCCTTAATGCATTGAATGAGTTTGTTTTATGTCCTCCCAATACATGGATATTGCATCACTATAGGAAGGGCTGCAGTTGTGACATCTCCCTTGTTAGACTCTAGACGAGAATAGGAAACGCAGTTTAAAAAAAACTGTAAAGGGAGAATTTGTGGCATACTTAGTTTAGGGTCTGCTGTATTTTGATGAAATATATAGGCCCCAACAGTCAAAGATGTTAACTTAATGCAGTCACTGTCCAACATGACTTTTAAACAAACATCATAGTTTTTAAGTCCAGAATGATAGCACACATGTTTCACAAGAGTCTTTTCAGGCCACCCCGATGTTCCTGGGGATCCCCTTTGTGTTTGGTTCCTTCCCTGTAAGACTCCAAACAATCAAAGATTTTCCTTTAGTATCAGTGCTTACAGATTGTTCAGACTGTTTGAAGAAGAAACTTCACTCACTTGGCCCAGTGGATTTCCATCATTGAACACAGGTGATCCTTGATTTGAAGTTAGCATCTTCTGCATTTTCAAGCCACCAGTTGCGTTTGGGCAATTTTAATTACAACAACCCTTCATTGGTTTTCATGAAGCTTGCATATCACGTATGTTTTCATCTTAATAGTGCGACAGACTTTTGATCTAGGGTTGACTGATTACCGGGAAATACATAATGTAATGGACTAGCAATCAACAGTTTATAGATATGTGAATACATTGCTACTAACATTTCCTGTGAACTAAACTGACACACAAATTAATTGGTCTGATTATGCTACCTGTTGGCAATTCTTTTGATTTCTATTAGTGTATGAGCAAATGAACCTGAAGCCCTGTCCCAAGCTATCACCAGGGTAAACAGCATCACTGGTAAACAGACCTCAGTCTGCTGAGTATCATGGCAAACGCACCATTACAAATTCTAGGACAAACAAAGTGCTTTAACAGCCCTTGTTCCCTTCCCTTTTGGCTGGAGAGAGTTTTTAGGAGGAAAAATTGCCTTGTTTGACATTGTTTTAGATGAGAGAAAAAGTGGAAATAACTGACCTTTCTGGGGGAAGAGAGGTGGGCTGGAAATTTTCTGATTGTTTCATCTCTTAGAAAATAAGACCAGATACCAAGGACAAGCTAGAAGCTACAAGGAAGAGGAAAAATAGTGAAGATAGAAAATGCAGCTTCTCTCTGATGCTGACTTTAACTTGCAACCTCATTGCTTGGAAAATACAGGCCCGACACACTTATTAGTCACTCTGAGATCATGCCAAACTTCTATCAATCTCCTGCTGTCTTAAGGCAGTGCTTCTTGACTTTTTTATAAAGTACCCCACCTTTTAAAAAAGTACCCCCAATACCTAGTTTTCAGACACACAATTTTTTCTACCATTGCAGCACATTTGTTTAAACAACTTAATCATAGCCAGGTGGGCAATGAAGTTTTCAGAGATAAAAATTCCAAAAATAATAAAGCGCTGTAAAACATAAAACACAAATTCAGTTTTCTCCAAATTTCTCTTGTTGTTGTACCCCTCCAAACTTCTCTTAAGTACCCTTAAGAGTACTCGTGCCACTGGTTGAGAAACTGAAAAGAGTAAATAAGCTGCAGAAGGAAAAGAATGCATAGTGACCAAGAAGTCTTGTGTCCAGTTGGTGGCTTGGATTTAGCTGGAGCTGGCAGAGGTGGGTGATGTTCTTTGGCTCCCTCTTTCTTGCCTGGTCTGGTCAGGATACTTTATAGGCTTAGGATGAAGACTGTTCCAGGGGAATGGTGGAGGTGGCAGTCATGAGGCTGAAGCTTGCTTCCATTGTTATCCCAGCCTTTCTATAAAGGAGTGATGGGTGGAATAGCCCTCCCTCATTATTTTATCTTTCTAGTTCCTGATGGCCTTTCATCTGCATTCTTATTTACCAGGCAAGAAATTTCTTCTTAACCTAGTTCTTGTATTTTATCAGTAGTCTTTTTTTCATTTGTACTAATTTTCTCTCTCTCTCTTGCAGTTTTTTCCCAATGACTTACTGGTTATTGTGACACTTAAACTTTTATCTTGTGCGTTCACCTGTCAAATTTTTAGGTGCAATTATTATATCAGGTCTATGCAGAACCTTGGTGGAGAAATCACCACATTGTGCTGCATGTTCTGAGCTATGAGTCAAGCTGTGTTGAGTGTGCAGTCTGATTTTTATCAGCAATATTACTGCTTGGGAGTTATGTTCTAGCTTAATAATTAGAGAAACAGCAATGATGATTCCAATACCCTGGAGCTAAATGATAATGGGTATCAAGCTGAAATTTCAAAACTTTTAATACCTGATGCTGTGATATATTGCCATAAGCAATAATTGGTTCTAGTGCCTTAATGCTGCCATTCCTGCAGGAAACCCAGTATGCCATATAAGCCGATCCAACTATAACAGGATAGGCAGTAATCTTTTACGGGGGCTACTGCTCCAAGTTTTTGGAAAGTGGTCGAGAACCACATTCTTCCATGATATTAATGGAGGAGGTGCAGGGTCTGGGATGGAGGTTGGGTGCAGAAGTGAGCTTGGAGTAAGGGATTGGGGGTGCACGAGGGAGATTGGAGTCTGGGAGGGAGTTTGGGTGAAGGAGGCAGTTGAGACCTAGGGCAGGGAACTGGTGTGCAGGGTTTTAGAACGTTACCTGGGGCAGCAGGGGGTTGTGACCTAGGGCAGGGGCCTGGGGTGCAGGCGTTTGCGTTGTGACCTGGGGTAGGAGGGGATTGTGATCTGGGGCAGTGGATTGGGGTGCCAGATCTGGGCGTGGTTATGGGTGTGTGTGTGGGGGGGGCGGGGAGGGTCAGAGGGCTGGAGAAGTGAGAGGTTGGGGTGCCAGAGGCAGGCTATGGCCAGGAGACTTCCTAGCCAGCAGCCCAACCAGCTTCCCTGCCTGCAGAGCTAAATGCTTGCAGATCTTAAAAAGTTTCTCAATCAGCCTGCCTGCCCTGCACCTGCTCAAGCTGCAGGGCCACGTGTTTGTGTGAATAGCTGGCCTGGGGGAGGGTTGAGGGGTGCTTCATGTGGTGTTCAAACAGGCAGCTACCATTGGCCGGTTTCTGGCCAGAAACCAGCCAATGGGATTGTGCTGGGGCGGGAGCAGTGCCTGAAGCCTTCACCCCCTCCCCTCCAGGATCTACTTTTCTGAGCAGTGTGTGGGGCTGTGGGGCAAGCAGGGGAGCCTGCCTGGGGCTCCCCATGGTATCCGTAGGCCAGATCTGGTGGCTTGGTGGGTGTATTTTGCACAGGCCTAAGCTGTACGCTTCGTTCTGAGGTGCTGACTACTTTAAATACCTACTAGTCTGTATATTGGGAGTGGGCAAGAGAGCCTCCGTGGGCCAAATCCGCCCCACCAAGTGGGTTGATCTGCACCCAGGCAGGGTGTCCACGGGCCAGAAGTGTGCAAACTCTGCTCCTCCACCCTGCAAGGGGTGCATGGTGCTTAAAGCGAACAACCAGCTGAACAGCTCGTGGCTCTCTAAGTGCCATGGAAGTGTCCTGGCCCCGCCCCTTTCAGGGCAGCCTGGGGCCACTTGAGAAACTTGAAGTAGCCCCCCTTCTAAAATTATTGTGCACCTCTGCTGTATATGATTTGTGGCCACTCAATCCCTCATAATTTATGTCCAAGGCTTTCCTTAGTAGCATACAAATGTTAGAGGCTAGAGTTTTTGACTAACTTCCATTTACTCGAAAAATCTTCAGTGGTCTGATCCGATATGGCAGAATCTGTATTCTTAGAATAAGAGAAAAAAGAGGGTATTCAAATAAGTTATCTTGAAACAAATGACTTGTACTTCATTTTTAAGTACAGGAGTAGGAAAAGGGATGGAATAGTGTAGTTCAGCTGTAAGATATGAAGTAAGTTCATCTCTTGCCCTGGGGTGTCTGCTAATCCTCTATACTAGTTTCTCAACCAGTGGTACAAGTACCCTTAGGGGTACTTGAGAGAACTCTGGGAATATATCAACATCATAACTGAAATTTGGAGAAAACTGAATTTTAGCTTTAAGTTTTATAGCGTTTTATTATTTTTGTACTTTTTTACACCCAAACATTTCATCACCCACCTAGCTACAATTAAGTTGCTTAAACAAATGTTGCAGTGGTAGAAATTTTTTTTGTCTGAAAACTGTAGGTACTGGGGGTACTTAATTTTTTTTAAAGGGGTACTTTATTAAAAAAAAAAAAAGTCGAAACACTGCTCTATACTAGCAAGGAGTCTTGCCTTCATGTGTGGAAGTACAAGATCAGTAGTGTGCAGGTGATTCTCCCTGTTGAAATATTCGTTATTGGCCACCTAAAGGATTGGATGGATTAGAGGACAACTCTGGTATACCAAATTGGAGGTTTCTGTTGTGATTAGTTTTTCCCATCATAATACAATTTTCATAAAAACATGTCAGTTTATTCATTTAAATGCTGAACAGTCTCAAAGTATGTTAGCTTCCTGTCACATTATTAAATTTAATTGGCAATTTAAACCATTTTCAGCTTATCAATTCAAGTAATTGTAAAATAAACATTGCCGTAGTGAGCTTATCCATGCAGAGCTTGTCCACTATATAATAGACCTGATAGTCTAATTGGGCCACACTGCAAATACAGAATGTAACACTTGATGTTACTTTGATAAACCTACTAG
Organism: Pelochelys cantorii; assembly: GCA_032595735.1. Lineage (NCBI taxonomy): Eukaryota > Metazoa > Chordata > Testudines > Trionychidae > Pelochelys > Pelochelys cantorii. The sequence continues at coordinate 13,501,752 of CM064352.1, read as the reverse complement.
AATATCTGGACACTGAATTTGAATCCAAGCACTAGTTGAACAGTGTAGTCAAGGGCCATTGATTTTCTATGACTAATGTTCTGGATTACCTCTTTGAAAGTAGTATGATGCATCAATATATCTTAGAATCCTAGGGCTGGAAGAGACCTCAGAAGGTCATCAAGTCCAGCCCCCTGCCCGAAGCAGGATCAATCCCAACTAAATCAACCCAGCCAGGGTTTTGTCTAGCTGGGACTTTAAAAACCTCTAGGGATGGAGATTCTACCACTTCCCTAGGTAACCCATTCCAGTGCTTCACCACCCTCATAAATAGTTTTTCCTAATATCCAACCTAGACCTCTCCCACTGTAACTTGAGACCATTGCTCCTTCTGCTATCTGTCACTACTGAACAGCCCCTCTCCATCCTCTTTGGGACCTCCCTTTAGGAAGTTGGGGCTCATCTAGACGACGCTGAAGTGCCGAAAGAGGATATGCAAATTCCACGGGAGTTTGCATATCTTCTTCCGATCTCACTTTAGAAAGTGGAGCTTTCGAAAGTGAAAGTAGTTTGGACATGGCTTTTTCGGCGACCCCCCGCACCCCACCCCTTTTTCAAAAAGCCGCTTTCCCTCAAAAAATGAGGTTTACGCAGCTTTTCGAAAAAGTGGGGGGTTTGCCGAAAAAGCCGTATCCAAACTACTTTTACTTTCGAAAGCTCTGCTTTCAATAGTGAGATCGGTAGAAGATATGCCAATTCCCGTGGAATTTGCATATCCTATTTCGGCACTTCAGTGTAGTCTAGAAGAGCCTTTGAAGGCTATCAAACCCCCCACCCCCTTCTCTTCTGTAGACTAAATAAACCCAAATCCCTCAGCCTCTCCTACTAGGACATGTGCTCCAGTCCCCAAATCATTTGGTTGCCCTCCACTGGACCCTCTCCAATGCGTCCACATCCTTTCTATAGTGGGAGCCCCAGAACTGGACACAGTACTCCAGATGTGGCCTCACCAGTGCCGAATAAAGGGGAAATAATCACTTCTCTAGATCTGGCAATGCTCCTCCTAATGCACCCTAATATGCCCTTAGCCTTCTTGGCTACAAGGGCACACTGGATATGAGTCAACATCTTCTCATCCACTGTTATCCCCAGGTCCTTTTCTGCTGAACTGCTGCCTAGCCACTCTCTCCCCAGCCTGTAACAATGCTTGGGATTCTTCTGTCCCAAGTTCAGGACTCTGCACTTGTCCTTGTTGAACCTCATCAGATTGCTTTTGGCCCACTCCTCCAATTTGTCTAGGTCACTCTGGACCCTGTCCCTACCCTCCAATGTATCTACCTCTCCCTTATATTAGGTTACGTCTAGACTACATGCCTCTGGTGACAGAGGCATGTAGATTAGGTTACCTGGCATAGGCAAAGAAGCGGGGATTTAAATAATCCCCGCTTCATTAAAATAAACATGGCCGCTGCACTGTGCCGACGATCAGCTGATCCGGCACAGTGCGGTAGTCTAGATGCGGATCAGTCAGCTGGGGAAGAGCCAGAGGCATGTAGTCTAGACGTACTCTTAGTGTCATCCGCAAACTTGCTGAGGGGTGCAATCCATCCCCTCATCCAGGTCATTAATAAAGATGTTGAACAACATCTTAGAACCGATCCGTGGGGCATTCTGCTTGAAATCAACTGCCAACCAGGCATTGAGCCATTGATCACTACCCATTGGGGATCATAATCTAGACAGTTTTCTATCCGCCTTATAGTCCATTTATCCAGTCCATACTACCTTAACTTGCTGGCAAGAATACTGTGGGAGACAATTTCAAAAGGTTTGCCAAAGTCAAGGTATATCACATCCACTGACTTCGGCCCCCCCGCCAACTTAGATAAATGAATTCAAGAGCTCTTGTTAGTCTTTTTTTTCTCTGGTTTTGTGGATTACAGTATGGGACTTGCTGATGTATCTATCAGATGAGGTTGATCGGACAACTGCTTGTACCATTAATATCTGAAAATGGAGTTGAATTTGACTTTCTGCAGAAATCTTGCTGCTAGTAGAATGACTCAGTTCCTATTTCAACCAATAAGGCATAATGACTTTCCTTTCGTAAAGAAGAAACTTAGCTACACTTCTGCCTTAATGAAGAAAAAAATCCCTTGCTCAGATTTGCTTTTGCGCAAAAGCATCCGTGCCAGTGTAGACTCTCTCTTGCGCAAGAAAGCTCCAATGGCCATTTTAGCCATCGAGCTTTCTTGCGGAAGAAATTGATGTTACCTGTCTACACTGGCCTCTTGTGGGACTTATCCCTGAGCGGGAGCGTCAGAGTATTTGCACAAGAAGCACTGATTTTGTACGTTACAACGTCAGTGTTTTTGCGCAAATACTCGCGGCCAGTGTAGACAGGCGACAAGATTTTGCGCTTTGCGCAAAATCTTGCCAATGTAGACACAGCCGAGAGGTTCAATAGGCTTTTGTGGGCTATAACCTAACCACCATTTATAACGTTATTTCTATGGGAAAATGTGTTCAGAGTTCCAAATAATCGACTCCAAAATGAACTTTTGGAACACAAGTTTTTCATAAGTTCGACTTCCTGTAGACATAGTCCACAAATGAAATATTATGCTCTTGTGCTTAGAGTTATGTTAATACCGGAGGTAACATTCCAGATACACACCATCTCAAATTTCTGTTGGCAGTATATCCTGTTAATCTGTTTGTGAATTGTTGGCTCCATTGGCTAATATGGTCATGAAATAAGTTTTAAGTAGGCACCTATGGAAAGCCAGAATAATTCAATTCCTGCAACACAGTAAGTCTTATGCACAAAGGAAAGCATTAGTGCCAGGATGGGAGTAGGTGGGGTCATGTAATGAGCTTATAAACCAGAAGGCAGTGCATATTGTTGCATATTATGGTATCTCAGACATAATCTGTGAGTCTTAACTGTAAGCAGCATCCTATACTTCATTGGTTGCATGTGGTAAACACAATATGACAGACAGGAAGTAGGTTTGCTTGTTTTATTTTAGTTTTTGTACTTTGTCAGAACTGTATGCAGGAGGAACCAATCATGTCTCAAATTGACTAAATAGTATTTTCTCCTAATTGGTTTATCCCACAGTGGTGTTCTGTGGAACTTATGGGATCTGACAGGCTAGCCCTGTGAGCAGATTGATGTTTGCCCAGGCAGGTAGAAGATTCATACCTATGGAATTTTGTATCCAAGCCTGTCCGTACAAATTGATAGTCACAATAGTGCCAAGGAGTGGGAGAGGAGAGATCTGTAGGAACCATCATACTTGTACTCCTGCCACAACTTGCTTGTCAGCCCCCCAAAAGTGTAGAGCCTGTGTCAAACTCTTATTTTTGAATTAATCAGGGACTCTTCATGTTACAGTGTTTGTCCTGGTAGCTGGGAACCTAATTGGTGTATTATAGGATGAAAAAGCTTTTGCAGTCATTGGTTCATCCTGGTGGTATGCCTGAGGGATTTCCTGGGCATTTATTAAGTCATTACAGCTACGTTTTTCAGTTAAATGGTATTTGGGTACCTAACTCCCTTTGTGCTTGCCTGGAAAATCCCAGTCTTCACCTCTAAAACTGAAATCATCTACCTAATAAGTATGATGGGCAGGACGATTAGTTCGTGGCTCTCAGAGTTTTTTGTTTTACCATGTACATTATACAAGTAAAGGAGCCCAGAGGAGAGGCTTAATCTAGGTATGGCAATGGCCTGATTTAGATGGTAAGAAGATGGTTCTGTAGTGAGGAAGTTCCTAGAGTTTGTATAGTGGTAGCAGAAATTCCCATGGTGTTCTGTCTGCCCCTCTTCCACTCATTGTCCTGCTCTGTTCTACCACTACCCACTGCAGCCTCCATTTCCTTCTTTCCACCTCCCTGCTATAGCCTCAAGACCAGAGAAGCTCTGTTCTGCAGGGCCACTATGTGGAGACTGGCTCCATGTCTCGGCCTCAGAGCTGAGAGTGCTCCAGTCCTGGGCTACAGCCAAGACCCAGGTGATGGTGATTGCTGCACCCTGTCCAGTGCTTCTGCTGTGGGGCGGAGTGCCCATTTTCTGGAGCCCTCCAGGCCCACTGGCTAATCAGCCACTGCTACTGCCCCTGTTAGCAAATATGACTGTCCCTGTAGAGTGCTATGCAGGTATTGCCAGGCTCCTGTCCTTCTGGAGGAGGTTGCATCATCTTGGGTGGATACTTAGTACTCTGGAATGTGACACTGGAGTAGAAAAATAGCAATTGAATCTTCTTTCAGCTATTGCTTCCCCTTCCCTCTCTAGGGCTACGTCTACACTGCAGGCTTCTTGCGCAAGAACTGTTTTGCGCAAGAGTTCTTGTGCAAATGGTCTTCCACAAGAGCGTGTCCACACTGCCATGTGCTTTTGCGCAAGAGCATCCATGGCAGTGTGGACACACTCTTGCACAGATCTCTTGCACAAGAAAGATCTGATGGCCATTTTAGCCATAGGGGTTTCTTGCGCAAGAAAATAATGTTGCTTGTCTATACTGCCGTCTTGTGGAAGAGCTCTTGTGCAAGAGGGCTTATTCCTCGTGGGGAGAGGAATAACTCTTCCAGAAGAAGTCCTGTTTTTTTCCAACGCTGTACTGTCAATTTACTTGCGCAAGAATGCACATACAGTGTAGACACCTGGCAAGTTTTTGCGCACGAACAACTGTTCTTGCACAAAGCCTGCAGTGTAGACATAGCCTAAAAATAATCTACACTGCACTAAAGCACTGCAGCTGACCCACGTTAGCTAACTCAAGCTTTAGGGCTTGGGCTTTGCGGCTATGCAATTGTAGTGTAGACATCTGGTCTCAGGGAACTAACATCTGTTCTGTCTACAAAAGAAGAAGAAACAAACCAATAAATTATATAGAGCAGATCTCATTTGCCAGCTGCCATGGCAATTTTATAGTCCTACAGCAGTGGTCTCCAACCTTTTTACACTCAAGATCACTTTTTAAATGACAGAACAAGCCAAGATCTACAGCCCCGCCCCTTCCTTGAAGCCCCACCCTCTCTATTCTCCTCCTCCTCCTCCATCATCACTTGCTATCCCCAACTCTTATACTGCTGCTTTTTTTCCCCAATTCTTCCATAGGAAGAGGTATTTCCAACATTTGGCCTGTCTAGACTGGACCAAATGTCAGAAAAACCCTTTCTTTTGGAAGCACCCTTATTTCTCATGGAAAGGGGAATATAGGCGTGACTGAAAGATCATGTTTGCTCTTCCACTAAAAGAAGCGGAAGAACAAATGCATCCCTGGATGCAGAAGTTTTTCTGGGATATCTCTGGAATCCTGAAAAACTCTTGCAGTCTAGCCGTACCCTTGCTGGGTTGAGACAGGATGTGTAGGCGCTGGGGTGGGAATGAGGGATTTGGGTGTGGGAAGGGGTGAGAGGTGCAAGCTCTGGGAAGAAATCTGGATGCAGGAGGAGATGGAGAAGGGGACGCTGGGTCGGGGAGGAGGCTCCAGGCCGGGCAGTGTTGGGGTCAGATGTAGGGTTAGGGTACTAAGCAAGCCACAGACTTCTGGATGTCAGGAATTTGGGTTGGGGGGTGTGAGGGCTCAGGGCAGTGGGTTCCAGTGTATGATAGGCTCTGATGTAGGGTCTGGGGGAAGGGGGAGTGCAAGAGTGTTATGATGCTGTGGCCAGATGGGGGCTTGTTGGCCAGGCTTCATTTTTAAATAAAATACTATGTCAAACACAAAGTTTCTGCATTGTCTTTATTTCTGAGAAGGGCAGGGAACCTGTTTTGAGTCAGGGGTCACTGACCCAAGAAAAGTCAGTTGGGGCCACACAAGTGAGATGCAAAAAAACCCTCCTCCAACTCCCAAGCTTCACTAATATGGCCCTAACTGTGTTGGTGGGAGCAGGGGGCCATAGTACTGGAGAAGGGTGCTAGTGGGTGCTTTGGCAGGGGACAGGGTGCCAGTGGGGACAGGGTTCTGCAGCTGGAGATAGGAGAGAGGACAGGATTCTGCAGCTGGGGACAGAGTTCTGTGGATGGGGAGGGGGTAGGAAACAGGGGCCGGGGGGGGTGGGGTGCCAGTGGGGGCAGGGAGTCTCCTGCACCCCCCCTAAGATCTGCCCCCCCACCCTCCCCCGAGGGAAGCTGGTGTGCGCCTCGTCTGGGCCTGACCCCCCTCCCTGGTGTGCGCATCTGCCCCCCCATCTGTGGTGCGGGGAAACCCCTGCGTGTGCCTGCCCTGGGGCTGACACCCCCCCCAGCGTGTGCCTGCCCTGGGGCTGATCCTCTCTCCCTCCCTCCATCCTGTGCGCCCTGGGGCCAACCCCCTCCCCCACGGCACGGGGAAGCCACTTCACTCCTCCTCCGGGGCCAGCGCCCCCTCCCGCAGCGCACCTGGCACGCCCACAGACCTGTGGGAGTGGAGCAGCCAGCGCACTTTCAGAACCCCCGGAAATGGCACGAAGCTGCAGGACTTCCGTCCACCCCACGGGAAGCCAGGGGGAAAATGGGGAGGGGGGGCGCGAACGTCTCGCGATCGACTGGTCGAGGCCACGGTCCTACAGCATGATTGTGGAGAGCCTGTGTCACCTGATACAGGCCAGATATGAGTGTTGTTATTGCAGTGCATGCATACCCTAAGTGAACAAGATGGCTGGGGGGGGGGGAAGGCAAATGTAGTGCCCGTCTTCAAAAAAGGCAAGAAGGATGATCCAGGGAACTATAGGCCGGTCGGTCTTACCTCAGTCCCTGGAAAAATCATGGAAGGGATCCTTAAGGAATCCATTTTGAAGCACTTGGAAAAGAGGAAAGTGATCAGGAATAGTCAGCATGGATTCACAAAGGGAAAAGTTGTGCCTGACCAATCTGATTAGCTCCTATGGTGAGGTAACTGGCTCTGTGGACATGGGAAAGTCAGTGGATGTGATATACCTTGACTTTACAAAGCCTTTTGGTATGATCTCCCACAATATTCTTTCCAGCAAGTTAAGGGAAGGTGGATTGGATAAATGGATGGTAAGATGGATAGAAAGATGGCTAGAAGGCCGGGCCCAGTGGGTAGTGATCAACGGCTCGATGTCAGGATGGCGGTCGGTTTCTAGCGGAGTGCCCCAAGGTTCAGTTCTAGCACCAGTTTTTTTCAACATCTTTATTAATGACCTGGATGAGGGGATGGATTGCACCCTCAGCAAGTTTGCAGATGACACAAAGCTAGGGGGAGAGGTAGATACACTCGAGGGCAGAGATAGGGTCCAGAGTGACTTAGACAAATTGGAGGATTGGGCCACAAGAAATCTGATGAGGTTCAACAAGGACAAGTGCAGAGTCCTGCACTTGGGACAGAAGAATCCCAAGCATTGTTACAGGCTGGGGATCAACCAGCTAAGTAGTAGTTCCGCAGAAAAGGACCTGGGGGTTACAGTGGATGAGAAGCTGGATGAGTCAACAGTGCGCCCTTGTAGCCAAGAAGGCTAATGGCATATTAGGTTGCATTAAGAGGAGCATTGCCAGCAGATCCAGAGATATGATTATGCCACTCTGGCGAGGCCACATCTGGAGTATTGTGTCCAGTTCTGGGCCCCCCACTACAAAAAGGATGTGGACGCACTGGAGAGGGTCCAGCGGAGGACAACCAAAATGATTAGGGGACTGGAGCATATGTCGTATGAGGAGAGGCTGAGGGAGTTGGGTCTGTTCAGTCTGCAGAAGAGAAGAGTGAGGGGGGATTTGATAGCAGCCTTCAACTTCCTCAAGGGAGGTTCCAAGGAGGATGGAGAAAAGCTGTTCTCAGTAGTGACAGATGGCAGAACAAGGAGCAATTCTCTCAAGTTGTGGTGGGAGAGGTCCAGGTTGGATATTAGGAAAAACTATTTCCATAAGAGGGTGGTGAAGCACTGGAATGGGTTACCTAGGGAAGTAGTGGAGTCTCCATCCCTAGAGGTATTTAAGTCTCAGCTTGACAAAGCCCTGGCTGGGTTGATTTTGTTGGGATTGGCCCTGCCTAGAGCAGGGGGCTGGACTTGATGACCTTCTGAGGTCTGTTCCTGCTCTATGATTCTATGAACATTGAAACCTTTTGTATTGGACATAAATTAATATTTTACATTATTTAAAATGAAGTTTGATAAACTAACATGAGAGAGTGAACATATTTAATTTGTTTAAGAATTGAAATTCAACCGTTTTCCCCAGCTGCAGCATTAGCAAAATGACTTGGGCATAATTGTGTAGTTAAAGGTGGGTTTCCATTAGCAACTGGCCTTCTGCGGAAAGGTTTACATTGGCCCGTGGACCACTTGACTCAAAAAGCTTGAGAACCACTGGAATAGAGGCACCCCTGGCCTCTCTCTCCAAGAGACCACTGCAGGCTCCCTGATGCTCCACAAGAGAGATCAGGTCTGTTACCACGGTGGTAAATCACCATGTTGCTTCAGTGTGGATGATGGACAGACTCTTTGTGAGTCTTCCTCATCCAAGCAGTCGATTTAAACAGCATGGTAAGATGCCACATGAAAACATTTGGTACATTCACCAACGAGAGGCAGGACGTTTTTGTCTCTCTCCAGAGAGAGTTGTTATGACTTTTGTTTCTGGGTGAACTAGACCCTTTGTGAGCTCTGTGAAGAGGTCAGATGTTTTGACTTCCAGCTTCAAGGGATTTATTCTTCTGTCTTTGGGGTGCCGTTGCTTTGACCTGAATGGAGTTAGCTGTGATGACGCATTTGTGTGTCAGAATAACACAAAGTGGGACCTGTGCTGAAGACCCCACATTCAGTGAGAGAAAGCGCTGCTGTCAGAAAAAATAAATTCAAAGTCTCTCCAATTTTCTTCAAAGATCACCTCTACCAGGCTTTTACTGATTCGCCCTTTATATGTTTGAAGGGTGACTAAATGTTATCTGGATCTTTTTGGGTCATATCAACAGATTGTTTTGGGCTTAATCCTAGATTAAAATTTAAATTGTATTAGGCCCCTTGTAAGCAGGTTGGGAAGTGGTCTCATTTGGCAATTATTGTTCGGTATTATTTACGTAATATACACATATACATTTCTCAGTACCTTTACATATAAAATAGCCCAGCCCCATTGACCTCCATGGGCAGTGTACCTTGTAAGGAGTGATGGGGATACGATGAAGTTGTTTAAACAAATATGTTGCAATTGTAGAAAAAAATTTGTCTGAAAACTGCAGGTACTGGGGGTACTTATAAGTTTTTTGAAAGGGATACTTATATTAAAAAAAAAAAAAAAGTTGAGAAACACTGCTCTAACCCATTCCTTTTGGCCTCCCTGTTTCCTTTCTCTTTTGACAAGTTGGGCAGGTAGCAGTTTTGGTAAAAATATATCAGGTGTGCCTGCTCTACGTCAGCTGGTACTGGATAATCAGAGCCTCCATTCTAAAGGAATTGGCATTACCAAGGTGATCAATCCTCCTACGTTTTGTTGTGGATTTTCCAAAGAAAATTGTTTTCTATAGGTCACCCACATCTCCCAGTCATAGCAGAGACTTGGGATTAAACATGGCTTTCTCAACTAAAAGTCTTATACGTGTTCGGATGTTGTGATTGTGAACACCTGGCAAGGCAGTCTGCCAAAGGCAAGACTGGCCTTGAATCTTGATATCTATGACTTCAGTTGAATGGCTTGTGTGAAATTTGGAAGAGCAGCTCAATGAGACCTCTCGCCTTTACTTAAGGATAGAATCTCACAGCAGCCTGAGGGAAAAAGTCCTTGTGGCAGACTGAAAGCCTCGCTTGCAGTGTATCCTCAGCCTTAGGCTACTTATTGCTTCAAGAAAGCGAGGGCGGTTCTTGTGTTTTAGTTTTATTTAAAAGTTTTTTCGGTGTTATTTTAATAGGTAAGTTAATCTCTTATATTCACTGATGTAGCAAAGGAGGTGTGGGGGGGTAATTGCCCTTCTGCTCCCCCTATCATAACTCTGCTCGCCTGCTCCTCCATTCATCACCACGTGCTGAAGCCTCCTCCCTGCCTCTGCACCCCCAGCCCGACCTTCCTGCCTCTTCAACAGTGGGATAGTGCCCGTCCCAAACTGGAAGGGGTGGGGGAAGATGCGGTACAAGCTCCCCCGCCCTCGTTGGGCTCAGCTGTGCACCAGGTTCTGGGCCCTGTCATGTGGTGGGGGGGGGGGGGCACAAATTTTGCTTTTGCCCCCGGGCACATAACATCCTCGCTATGCCTCTGGTTCTTGACTCCTCCCAGCGGAGGGAGGGGAAACAGCAATGCACAGCTGCATTTGGAGTCTCTGGGCTTTTTGGGACATTTCAGTGCTTCATGGGCCCGCAGGTACAGGAGATTAAAAATCGGGACTGTCCTGGATTTTCCAGGACCAATGGTCAGCGTAGATAAGCATCACCCTTAACAGTCTATCACTGCTGCATGAATTTATTTCTCTCCTACCCCAATGTGTGCATTGCTAGAACTTCCCAAAAGATCGTGTGTTTCTATGGTGCACTGCACTGTGCATCAAAAGAAGCACTCCTGGAACATGCCCACAATGCTGATGCAAGGAGCTAAGTATGTATGTGCACAAGCAGTATACTAACTGTGACAGTTTTATGGTAATATTACTTGTCAATGGTTTACAGCGAGAGATGCCTAGAGATGCTCCAGAGTTCTTTCCCTATGAGTTATGAGGTAATTTATGAGGCCTTTTGGGGTAGGAGAGGATTATAAGAACATCATGTGGGGGGGGGACGGGGACTATTGGCACACGTGCCTTCTTTTTCTGGTTTGCATCCTTGCTGGTAGTGGTCAGGCTCCAGATAATTAAATCAGAGCCCCAGTTTTAACATATATCCGAGCTGTGTAAGCTAGTGTGGGCCTCAAACCTCTCCAAACCAAGTCAGGTTTATTTGTGTGGATGTAGGGGAATAGGTTGTTGGGCTGAAACTCAGATAAAAGCCTGGGTTAACTGTGCACTTAACCCCACTGGGTTAAGTGGTTTGAGTAAATATCGTCCAGTCCCTTCTAGGGATGTGAAGGACTAGTTGACAGGATAGTTGACTAGTTGTCCCCCCCCTTTGCTGTCTCTACCAGATAGAACCAACGAGGGGGAGAAAATGAAGGGGTGCTTCAGAGCAGCAGTGCTGCTGGAAGCCTGGTGCCAGATCCTGGGTTCCATGTGGCACTGCCGCTTTGAAGCGCTGCGTACAACTTGGGTCAGCTGGGGTGTCCCCAGGCTGCACACGGCATTTCAAAGTGGCAGTGCCATGTGGAGCCCGGGATCAGCGAGGAATCCCCAACTGACCTGGGGTTCCATGCGGTGCTTTCGCCTTTGAAGTGTAGCAAAAGGTCTACATCTATTCCTATCTCTATCGACTAATCAAATAGTCGATGCAAAATGTATCAACTATTCGATTAGTTGATACTGAACATCCTTAGTCCCTTCATCGATCTACTTGAGGGTAATTAACTCGAGACAATTTTAGATACTTGTGGGTACCAGGAAAAATGTAAATATTGAGTTGACCTTATCTCCTAAATGCCAGTAGTATGATGGTGCTATTCAATTCCTATCCAAGGTGTGTTGCAATATCTTATCAGTGATTGAGAAAGGAATGTGTGTATGACTAGCTATTACCCAGGCTACTTTCTCTAACTTAATATGCAGCAAGGGTCGCTGCCTGCAGCTTGGTCCAGTTGAATTCTACACCTTATCGTTCAGTTGCCTGCTTCAAATTTACTCTTGTTGACATAGGTTAATAGAGGCCTGTAGGCAGTGGAGCCTGAACAGTACACTGTGTGTGAGTGCTCAGAGGGTTAAACGCAGGAAAGGTTAGTGGTCCAAGTTTGTTAAAGAAAGAGGAGCCCTGAGGCAATAATGTTCCATCTCAGATTGCTGCTAGTCCCCCTTGTCTGAAACACATCTGTGTTCAGTGCTTGAATTGGTTTAGAATTGGGAGTGGATTTTGTGGTTCCTATCTGCTTTAGCTTTAGCCTCAGCCTCATTGCTTTACAAGGACCATTTAAAAAATAAGCAGAATGTTGAATTTTCAAGTATAACTTCAGCCTGATCAGTTTATAAACTTCATTGCATGATGAGTCTATCTCATCCCCTCCTCTTGGGCTGTGAGCAAGATTTCTGAAGAAACTTTCTGCTGTGTCCCCAGGAGATGGGTCTGTACTAATATGCTATAAATTATGTATCCTATGACTTCATTTTCAGTAGGTGGTGGATGGAGTGGACAATAAACTTTGCATCAAGGTTGTACTAATACAAATATCCATAAGAATGCACTAAAGGAGGAATGGGGTGGCAGATTTTGCAGAGTTGAGACTTGTAGCTACTTGGCTCTTCTACCATGTATTCATGGACGCTGACTTTTTTAGTTGAAAACACTGATAAGTCTCAGCAGCTCCACATCTATTCCATTTTTTCAGCAGACCCCATCTTGAGAAACTGAACTAATCAAAACTGAGCAAGCTGAGTTAGTTTAGTTGATGATCTTTGTGTTAGCAACATCATGCCATGTTTCACTGTTGGAAGGGTTTCAAGGGCCCTTGTTGTTGACATCACTTTTCCTGTGTTTTGAAATCTGAGCTCCAAAGTTTGTTCTGGAGTCTGCAAATAATTTACTATAGACCAGTGCGTGTTATCTAATGCTGCAGACTTATAATGGAAGGGTGGCAAGGCTTTAGAGAAGAAAACTATTTCTGCCCCCTTTTAAAGGTAATTAAAACAATTCTAGTTCTCTGAAGCATATGCTTCTGACAGCATGTTTTCATCTTTATCTTCACAGGCACTTGCAGCCAATGCTGGAACAGGATTTGCTGTGGCAGAGCCTCAGATTGCTATGTTCTGTGGGAAGCTAAATATGCATGTGAATATTCAGACTGGGAAATGGGAGCCTGATACTTCTGGGACCAAGAGCTGCTTTGGAAGAAAGGAAGAAATTCTGCAATACTGTGAGGAGGTAAAGAGATTCTACTCTGTAGCAGAGTTTTAACTGCTTTCCACATGATTATGAAAAAATCCTCTAAACTATCACTTACCTAGCATGTTTGGGTAAAGCTTAGATGGAAGACTTATTTTACCACTGTATATTCCCATAATTTGAACTTCAGTGTATAGTTGAAGACCAAACTGTTGCTATTCTTTGCTCAGACTTGCTGGAATAGACCTGTGCTGGGATTTCCAAAGAAGCTGAAGTGAATTAGGTAGCTAAGTCTCAGTAAAATTCACTGGGCTCCTTTGACCATCCTTGCCTTTTAGTAGTTATAATCAAAACCACCATGTACATTTAAATCAAAATAATATATGCAAAGTAGTATAACCAAGACAGTGTTTCATATCTACTCTAGATATTTTAAGTTGCGTCTTGTTTTGTTGGCATTATATGCAGGCTGACACAGAGCTCCTAAATGTTAGGAAAATGTTTATGAAAATGTTCTTGACAGTGTCTGAAAGCATTTTATTTCTTGTTACAAACTGCTGTTCTCTCTCCAACATGCAGTAAGTAGAACAGCGATAGGAGCTAGTGAGTGGCCCTCCAGCTCAGTGGGCTGCAAGACTATTGTAACCAAGATGATCTTCCAAGATAGGGTAGTTTTGCTGACTGCACTTGCATACTTAGTGTGATGGCGCGTCGGGGAGCCCCCTGTCCGCAGCCAGATGTGACTCTCCGCCAGCTAGTAGAGTAAAAATGGGTTTATTGCTTCTCTAAGATACAGCACAGCGTGGGTTTGATGTAGGCATAGGATAGGCCAACAGCCCTAGTTCCCTTGCGGGGGTGGGGAAAGAGGTTCACAGGCCCCTGAATCCCCTATACTGGTTTTTAGTCTCCTTCCTCCATGCTTCCCCATACTCTGACTTCCCAGGCCCTGCCCCCCAGCCAGGTGGCTGTCTCCGCTTCCCTTCCTTTGTCTCTCCCTCTGGGAAGAGCCTTGTAAACAGCTCAGGCTGGGACTAGGTGTCTAAGCCAATACACATGTGGGTGAGTCAGTGGGAATCACGCATCACAGTACAGCCAGGTGGGGACACCGGGTTACAGAACAGACAGCATCCCCACTACGTCACACCTAGAATTCGCAGGTGCACCAACTGAACTGTAGCAGCATTGGAAGCAAAGGGAGCACACAGCTCTCAGCGTTGTATGCAGTCATCATGCACCTCACATCACGTACCCTTGTTTTATGTGTATCAGTTTAGTAATACCACTAGGAAAATGATATGGACAAAATGTGGACAGGAAACTGGTGGAATCTGGTAACCCTGAGTGTAGGTAACAGTAAACAAAATGTCATGCAGGCCACACATAGCACCCCAATGGGCTATAGGTTGTCTACCACTGCTCTAGATACTCAAGCCTTGCAAAATCTATTTATCCGCTCATCTGAGATGAGGAACTCTTTAACAGGCAAATAATGTCACTTAAAAAAAAAAAAAAAAAAAAAAATTTCAAGCATGATGCAGGTAGTAGAACAGACTGTGGCTGTGCTGGCAACCTTTCATGACTCTATTATAAGGCTGATATAACTAGTACTGCATCTTATTTACATAGCACTCACTACATATAAGACAGCATCTAGACTTGTAGAACTGTTCAGCAAGACTTAACTGTTGTATTAATACATTGCACCTTAATTGAGTTAACGTTAACATAAAACTTGTTTTCATTTAGAGAAACAACTTTTTTCATCTGTCCTTCCTTTCCTCCTTTCCATATTCCTTAAGAGCCCTTTAATTACACCCCTTTGTATTTTTGCCAGTGTTCTAGTGGGAATTTATCTTGTTCTGTGTTTTTAGCATGTGGGTTTTTTAACAGATCTATCCAGAGCTTCAGATTACAAATGTGGTAGAAGCCAACCAACCAGTCAGCATTGACAACTGGTGTAAGAAAGGCAAGAAGCAGTGCAAGGGCCACACCCACATTGTTGTGCCCTACAAGTGTCTGGGTAAGTACTTAATGTGCAGCAGGTCTTTAATGAAGGAAACATCACTTATTAAAACATATTCTCCCTTAGGGATCTGAGGATGTACTCTGAGAGGAAACCTACCTTCTAAAGTTTTTTTTTCACTTGTGTCTAGGTTACTCTCTAAATATTTTTAGAAAATGAAATTCTGTTCTATCAAGTTGTTGATTGGGTGACAACTCGTGTTGCTGTAATAATAGTAAGAAAGAAATGATAGAGAACCTCCCCCTTCCTCCTTCTTTCTGCCATGGGCATAAAACCCAAAGAATATTGCCAAGAAATGCTCGGCTTCAGTACTCTGATCCTATTTCTGAGAAGCTTTTGATGTTTTGTTTCCTTGGAGACTCAAATGCTCAGGTGTGTTCCTATTCCCTGCTTTGGTTTTGCAAGATGTGTTGCCATTTTTTACTATTTATATGTAGCTTTTTCAAATGGTTCCTCTTTCTTGTGACTGGAATCTCAAAATGTCTTCTGTTTAATATCAATTGAGTAGTAGACGTGATTACACTATACTTATCAAATCTGTACGAAATCTATCAGGTATCACATCTAGCTTGTTTGTAGTAGAGCCTTTTGCTGGGGCTCCACCTGTGGCACGCAGACCCCCTGACTACTCCCTCATGCGCCTTCTTCACTGGGGCACTGGAACCCTGCACTTTTCACTTCCCTGCTAGTGCATTCAGAGGAGGCACAAATCACCTAGTGCGTGTGTTGCATTCCTGTTCCTCCCCCTTCCTTCCTCCCCATTCCTTATGGAATGCCACAAATCAGCTGTTAGCAGAGTTCCATCTCTGTGGGAGGGGGAGGAGCAGGTAAGTGCAGGGCTCAAGTGCCTTAGTGCATGAAAGGTGCATGGAAGAGGGTGGCCAGACGGGGGGCTCCACAGGTGGAACCCCAGTGTTATGCTGCTGCAGTCCACTGAGGTGGAGGGGTAAGGATGTAAAGCAAAAGCTTTATCAGATAGTTATTTGACTAGTCAACCCCCCACCTCCCTTGCTGCCTCTTTCACTGTGGTCACCAACCAGTCGATTGAGAGGTGTTCGCGGCCCCCCACTCCCAAGGAGAAGCCCCTGCTGATGTTACCTCCAGCGACAATGGAGGTTGCGCTGGCTTCCTGGGTGGTGGAGGGTGGGAAATCCCGCAGCTGCGTGCCACGTCTGGGGTTTCAGGAAGTTGTGCAGGCTGCTCCTCCCTCCCCCAAACAGCTGGCGCATTTCCTGAAACATCAGGTCTGTCGCACCTCAGCGACTTCATTCCCCCTGCTGCCTTCCTGTGTGGAGGGAGGGGGAGTAGGAATCCCGGGACGGCGCCAGCTCCAACTGCTCAGGAAGCGTGTGGCTGCTGTGGGGAGCAGAGGAGCAGGGCGCACACGCTTCCTGAGCATTTGGAGCTGGCGCAGTCCCAGGACTCCTACCACCCCACCCCTGCACAGGAAGGCAGCAGGGGGAAGGAAGTTGCTGGTGCACGACAGACCTGGTTGTTCAGGAAACGTGTTGGCTGTTTGGGGAGGGGGAAGCAGCACACATGCTTCCTGAGACCTGGGCCTGGCGCGCAGCTGCATGATCCCCTGGTACTGGCCCCAGTTGTCCCTGTCCCCACTCCCTGGCCAGGGGGAGATTCTGGGAAGGGCAAGGGGGTGTTTGCGTCCATGAATACATGGTAGAAGAGCCAAGTAGCTACAAGTCTCAACTCTGCAAAATCTGCCACCCCATCCCTCCTTTAATGCATTCCTATGGATATTTGTATTAGTACAACCTTGATGTAAAGTTTATTGTCCACTCCATCCACCACCTATTGAAAATGAAGTCATAGGATACATAATTTATAGCACATTAGTATAGACCCATCTCCATGAGTGTCAGGGCTTTCATACTCTAGAAGCTTCCAGGCAGGATGTGCAGGGGAAGCCTCTAGGGAAGTGTTTCCCGGAGGGACGAAAAAGGGCAGTGCATAAGGAGCCTTTTTAGCTGCTTGTTTCCCACATGTGGAGGGAAGGAAAAGAGCAGTGCACTGAGACAGTTTTTGCTCTGCTGGTTCCTTGCACGCTGAGTCCGGCAGGGAGCCTAGGGGTTTTCTTCTCCCATCCCCCCAGGAAGCCAGCGTTGATGCTTCAACCTTGCAGGGGGCCGTAAGGTTGTAGTACCAGCATGGGCTCCCTGTGCAGGGGGACGGACAAGAGCGGGCTCAGTTGGGGGCTCTGGTTCCTTAGAGAGCCATATGTTGTCACCCCTGAACTAAGGGCTGAGGTTTTTAAGATGCCTATGCTATTGGAAAGTGCCCCACATCTGATCTGTCTTAAATCTGTATAATAGTCTCTCCCCCCCCCCACCCCAATACTCCAGCCAGCATCTTGCACGCTCTGGATTCTGCAGATATTTAGGACCATTTTGGAACAGTACTGACACGCAAGTAAACATCTTACTTTAAAATAGAGCATATAAAGACCACCATGCTTTGGAGGACAGGTAAGTTAATGGTTGTTAATCAAGATAGTCATGCTCTGGGTGTCCCCAAATCTCCCAAGTGCCAGAAGCTGGGACTGGATGACAAATAACTCAAAATTGCCCCCTGAAGAGTCGGACATAGCTCCAGTCAAAAGGCAGGATACTGTGCTAGAAGGACCATTGGTCTCATCTGGTGTGGCCATCCTTATGACAGTGAAGGTCCAACATGTAGGGAAAGGCTTGTTATTTTTGTTTTCTCCTGTTTCAAGTAATGGGTGGTTTCTTCAGCTAAAACACATCTTTATTGGTTGTTAGCATTGATATCTAAAATCAAATGACTTATGCCCAGGGAAGGCTGGTTTGACTTTACTTTAATCAGTGTCGGTTGCTCTCATGTACAGAGTACTTTTATGTTCTATTTGCTGCTTATCTCTTCCATGCTGCACTAATCCACTGTCCATCTTCAGATAGGATCTCACGATCAGATGACATTCAACCTTTTGTGCACTGTAGGTGAGGTTTCTAGTGTTTTTTTTTAAAGCGATTGGAATGGCACTCCTCCTTAGCAGCTTCCCCAGGAGCAGGAGTGAGTTTGGCGAAGTAAGGAAAGACAAACTGCTGACGGTTCTGGTGAAGCAGCGAAATGCCTGATCTGGTGGCTCTGGTCTCTTCGGGTACATCTATATGGCAGTTAAACACCTGTAGCTGGCTCATGCTTGCTGTGTTCAGGCTGTGGAGCTGTGGAATTGCTACATGGACAGCGCAAGCTCAGGCTGGAGCCTGTTCTCTGGAACCCTGTTGGCAGGAGGATCCCAGAGCCTGAGCCCTGATTGCCCAGCAAATTTTAATCCTGTAGCCTGAGGCCCATGAGCTTGAGCAGCTGACCCACGCCATCCATGGCCATGCTGCAGGACTCTTACCCTAATTGGGATGTACCCTGAAAGGGGAAAGGTGTGTGTGTTTGTGTTTTTTTAATAAGCATCTCGGCAAATATTGCCCAACAGACAGTGGATCTGTTCTTAAATCATGTCGATCTTTCAGTAGAAGAGGGGACTTCTACATTGAGAAGTGGTGGCAGGAGATTGACAAACAACTCCCTTGTTGAGAATTCAAATAATGGATATAGCCTTCCTTACTTTGCACCTGTTTTTCAGATAACCTACTTCATAAACTGTGTTTTGACTTGTACACATCTATGTGCAGGAGAGATGTTTTTCTGGGAGTGCCGAATTCTTTGATATATCATAGGTCCTGACTCCTCCTGTCTTGGAGCACCTATTAAAAAATACATGAGTGCCTAGCATCCACCATCAGCCCCCCTTCAGCACCTCCTGCCTGCTGGCAGCCCCCTCCTGATTGCTGTGAGAAGCTGTTCTGTGGTGTGCAGGAGGCATTGGGGAAGTAGAGCAGTGATGAGACGAGGCTGGGCAAGGTTAAGGTGGAGCTGTGAGAACCCCCGGGCGCATGAGAGTTTGTGCAGATGATGAGTAGCTATGAGAGAGGGGATACCATTAACCAGTGGCGGGGCTGGAGCAACCCCTGCCCCTGTTTAAGCAGTTAACTAGTTAAACATAATGTTTAGCCAGTTAACTGATGGGATTTTAAATCCCTAGTATGAGATTGCAAAATAAACAAAAAACCTTTATGCTTGCGTGCGCACAAATTTGTAGCAAAGGACAAATTCAAGGTTACTTGGCCAAATATCTTTATTTTGTGAATCAAGTGAAAGATTTTCACACTCAAAATTAATGTATTTGTGCTCAGTTTTTAAGGTAGTCAGAGCATACCCTTTTGGGTTTTTGGACCACCATGTAAATGTCAGATGTGAGCTAATGCAGCCATTTTTGTTAAATTGCAAGTCTTGAATCTGGGTGTTTATTTCATTTCACATGTGTTTGTTGATCCCAAACACCTGGGTGTTAAGATTTTTATAAGTAGACAAGGAGATTTGGGCAGGTTTTTGGGTAAAATTACTGGAAGGTTCATTAGACTGACTAGAATATCTCCATTTGATTCTAGGTCGTTAGGCAGAAAATTCATCTTGACAAACTTTATGAAAGTGGTTGTTACGCTGGATCTAGTCTAGCATTGGATGATTATGAACTCAGATTATAGTGATTTAGGTTTAACTTGCTTTAATATTCGCTAATGCAGAAATTACCTCCCTCCCCCCCTTTCAAAAAAAACCAAACAGCAAACTGTTCCATGTTGAAAGTCTGTAACTAAGGTTTTGACCAACACCAAAAAATAAATTGAGTTTGTGGTTACATCAGGGGTGGGCAATAATTTTTGAAAGGGGGGGGGGGGCCCACTTCATAAATTTTGGAAGTGGCTCTCTGGCTGACCTGGAAGGGGTGGGGCCTCGGATGGAAGGGGCAGGTTGAGAGCTACCCTACTGGGAGCTTTGCTTGGTCTGGGGTACCCCCCTCCCCCAAACTTCTGGTCAATGGAAGAGACCTGGAGCAGA
Source organism: Pelochelys cantorii (assembly GCA_032595735.1). NCBI lineage: Eukaryota > Metazoa > Chordata > Testudines > Trionychidae > Pelochelys > Pelochelys cantorii. Next base: position 13,481,933 of record CM064352.1, on the reverse strand, counting down.
TGGAAGGGTGCTGGGGGCTAGCCTCCTTCCAGAGTTGTCTGGGCTGGAGGCTTAGAATTCACAGTTCCTGGCCCTACTGTTAACCTGTAGCCTGGCAGCTGCCCGGCAGGCACAAAGCCCTTTGAACAGAAGCAGTTAAAAGGGCTCATGCCTCCTGGGCAGCTCGCAAGCAATGGGCCAGTGGAACTGAGAGCTGTGAGCCCTTTCAGTTATTTCTATTTAAAGGGCTCACGTGTCTCTGGCTTCCTAGCAAGGCACTAGCAGCACCGAAGCTGAGCCCTTTTAACTGTTTCTAATTAAAGGGCTCTCATGTTCCCTATGGCTGCCAGGCAACACAATGCCAAACAGGCGCGGGGAAAGGCACTAGCTATTTAAATAGAAGCAGTTAAAAGGACTCATAGCTTTGGTGCTGCTAGTTCCTTGCCAGGGAGCCAGAGACATGCGAGCCCATTCAACTGCTTCTATTAAAAGGGCTCTCACTTTCCCTGGGGCTGTTAGGCAAAGCATGGGAAAGACGCAAGACCTTTAAATAGAAGCTGTTAAAAAGACTTGCGTGTGTCTGGGTCCCAGGCAACATGCTAGGGGGCAGGACCTGGACCTGCCTTGCAGGCCGGATCAAAGCCCTAGGCAGGCCACATCCAGTCCGCTGAGAGGTTTTTGCCTACCCCTGGGTTAGATGTACATCAGAACACAACATACTCAGTGTGACCCAAGCTTTACCTCGTTTTGTGGGCTTCTGGGCTTTTATTTTCCTATTTTTAAGCACTTTTGCTAAATAGGAAACATTGTCTTAGCTGTGACTGAGTTGCCCTGAATATAGTTTCTGGGTGTACCTTGCATTTGAACGTTTATTTTCATCTAAACTGTGAAACTGCCTTGATAAAGCGGATGCAATGGAGCGAGTTAGCTCTCACCTCTTCTGGCATAAGCAGAAAATGTCTAGGCAACCCCCAATAGTCATGGAAAATGCTCATGGCAGTGAATAGCCAGGCTTCTGAAGTTTTTGGCAACCAAGAATAGCTTGTTTCATGTGATGAGAGCCAGGTTGGGAATTGGTTGATCATAAAATGTTCAAAGAACATCATATTCGTAGTTCTTTCTTCCCAGGTATCTAAGAAACTTGTTTGCTCTGCTCTGCAGATTCCATGTCATTGACATGCTTTTTAAATGTACGTTCATCTTAACCTGTGGGTTTTGGCTAGCATATTTCACTGTTCAGCTTCTCCTATTTTTTGTTCTGAATTCCAAGAATAAAACTAGAGGCTTTGTGTTAGAGCAGGTCTCCTAAGGTGCCTATTAGTCTGAACTGGATCACTAAGATTGGTGTAACAGCATACAGATTCTTAATGGGGTCAGTTATTAAGTGCATTCTTGAAGATTTTAATGCTAGTCAACTCTTGAGTCTGAAGGTCAAATATGTACCTGAATTACTGTTGATAGAAACTTCTTGTTTTCCAGTGGGTGAGTTTGTAAGTGACGTCCTACTGGTTCCAGAGAAATGCAGATTCTTCCACAAGGAACGAATGGATGTATGTGAGAGCCACCAACACTGGCACACTGTGGCCAAAGAGGTAATGAGGTTCATGTGATGGTAACAGTACCCAGATAAAAATGTTCTTAATAGGGGTCTCCTTTATTGTTGCATCTAACCATTATCACAGCATTTCTTGGGAGGTATGAAAGTGGTGTTATCCCCACTTTACAGATCTGGAACCTAGGCACACTGGTTAAATTTCTGGACTCTCCTTGGCTTTCAGTGAGCTATACATTCCCGTGTGAGTCACTTGAAGTTTTTGACCCTGAGTCATTTGCTCTTGTTCATGCTCCTGGTCTTTGGCAGAGCTGAGAAATTAACTCTAGTCACCCAGCTTAACAGTCAAATACTGGACTGTCCTTCCTCCCAGGGACCAGAGTGGTGGTGAGACATTATTTCATAGTTGTAGTACTCCAACTTCCTTAGATGGAAGGTCACATTGCACAAAATGGAGCTTAGAATTTAGTGCCCATTTCCAAGCAATGTGAAAATGCTAGTTTCTGTACATGTGTCCACTTCACAGGCATCTTCCACTCTCCCAGAATGAATGGCGTGCCATCTTTCTGTTCGACTGATTTGATTTGGCAAGAGTGTTGGAAATTCTGTGCACGCTCAGCTGGTGATGAATAGATGGCAATGTAGAATCATAGAGCTAGAAGAGACCTCAGGAGGTCATCAAATCCAGCCCTCTGCCCAAGGCAGGACCAATCCCAACTAAATCTATCCAGCCAGGGCTTTTGTCAAGCCGAGACTTAAACATCTCTAAGGATGGAGATTCCACCACCTCCCTAGGTAACCCATTCCAGTGCTTCACCACCCTCTTATGGAAATAGTTTTTCCTAATATCCAACCTAGACTTCTCCCACTGTAACTTGAGACCATTGCTCCTTTTTCTGCCATCTGTCACTACTGTGAATAGCCTTTCTCCATCCTCTTTGGAACTTCCTTTTAGGAAGTTGAAGGCTGCTATCAAATTCCCTCTCATTCTTCTCTTCTGCAGACTAAACGAACCCAAATCCCTCAGCCTCCCCCCATAGGTCATGCGCTCCAGCCCCCTTATCATTTTGGTCGTCCTCCGCTGGACCCCCTCCATTGCGTCCCCATCCTTTCTGTAGTGGGGGGCTCAGAACTGGACACAGTACTCCAGATTGGCTTCACCAGAGCTGAATAAAGGGGAATAATCACTTCTCTGGATCTGTTGGCAATGCTTCTCCTAATGCACCCTAATATGCCATTAGCCCTCTTGGCTACAAGGGCATACTGTTGACTCATATCCAGCTTCTCATCCACTGTAACCCCCAGGTCCTTTTCTGCAGAACTACTACTTAGCTGGTTGGTCCCCAGCCTGTAACAATGCTTAGGATTCTTCCGTCCCAAGTGCAGGACTCTACAATTGTCCTTGTTGAACATCATCAGATTTCTTTTGGCCCAATCCTCTAATCTGTCCAGATCACTCTGGACCCTATCTCTGCCCTCCAGCATATCTACCTCTCCCCTTAGCTTAGTGTCACTGCAAACTTGCTAAGGGTGCAATCCATCCCCTCATCCAGGTCATTAATAAAGATATTGAACAAAACCAGTCCTAGAACAGATCTTTGGGGCACTCTGCTAGAAACCGACCACCAACCTGACATTGAGCCGTTGATCACTACCCGTTGGGCCCGACAGTTTAGCCAGCTTTCTATCCATCTTACAGTCCATTTATCCAATCCATACTCCCTTAACTCGCTGGCAAGACTATTGTGGGAGATGGTATCAAAAGCTTTGCTAAAGTCAAGGTATATCACATGCACTGACTTTCCCATCTAGGTCTACAATACAGAGCATTTACTCATGAGACTGTAATTTGGTCTTGATCTTAGTGAAGGTATGGCTGAAACGTGTCAGCTTTGGAGCAATAAAGATTATTCTCCTTTGAGTGGTCCCCATGGGTGCTCCACTCTGGGTGCTGGCGTGTCCTCGTGCTGGCAACCGGAGATCTTGCTAGCTGTTCCCACCGCGCACGCGCCAGAGCACCCCCCTGTGTCATAGGAATTTGTTGGGCGCGCGTGCAGCGCGGCTCCTCTGTTCCTTCTTTACCGTCCTCGGCAGCAGACGGAGCTTCTTTCTTTCTCTTCAGCTTCAGTTAAAAATAGATTGAAACCCTGGTTAATTCCCTCAGTTACCTCAGAGTCCAAGTTATTTCATCCTAATACCCACCCCAATCTATAGTTAGAACAAAAAAAAAAAATTTTTTTTTCTCTCGTTGCGGCTTGCCGCTTGTTCCCTGCACCTCATGCCGGGATCCCCCGGCTTTAAAAGGTGTCAGACATGCGGGGATGCTATGCCCGTATCTGATGGACATTCCGAGTGTATTAAGTGTCTCGGCGAATCCCACCAGACTCAGAAGTGCCAGCACTGCTCAAAATTGACCACCAGAGCACGTCGGGACCGAGCTAATAGGCTAAAGACGATCCTTTATGAAAAGTCTCTCTGACCTCCATCAGACGACCCACCAGCGGCTTCAGAAATGGCCTCACTGACCAAGGCTACAGATAAGTCATGTCCCTCTGCCCCGTCTACCCTGGCGGCATCGAGAACGGCTCGTTCCCCAACCTGCTCGCTACCCTCGGCATGCTCAGCCTCACGGGTCAGCACCGCGGAAAAGCCGGGAACATTTGGTACGGTTTCTGCCAAGACACCAGCACCACACAAATGAGCACTTGCGGAGGCGAGACAAAGATCATCGGCACCGCCCGCGCCAGAGGCACCGACCTCCTCTTGGGCACCGGCCGCACCGCTGGGCCATAAGGAGCATACGGCGCTGAAACAGCCACGGCACCGGTCGGTGGCACCAACACCAGTTGCGAAAAAGTCCCGCACCGACATGCCGCCCCCAGACCTGTCGGCACCGAGCAAATCCCACACCTCGGCACCGAGCCAGCATACTGCACGCTACTGCTCCCCAGTACGGAGCTGCTCGCTGCCGGCACCGACCTCTCCAACTTCTTCAGTCCAATCAATACACTCCTGCAGATCGTCTCACATCTCACGGTCTCCTAGTGATGCAGGCACAGAACCCAGGAGCAGATTCTCCTCCCAACACTCTAGTCCTGTGCACAGACCCCCTTCTTGGCAGCCTCCAGTCACACAATATGAATACCCACCTCCGCCATATTCTACTCAATGGCAACCATGTGAACCACGTCCCAAGCGAAGTCGTCATTATCCTCCTTCAACAACTTCCAGACCACCAGCTTCGCCACCGCTTACTGCGTCTGTTACGGAGCCAAATTCCCGAAGTTGCTCTGAGATGCAAGATTCTCTCTCAGAAGGTGAAGACAGGTCCCCTCTACGTACTGCCGCATCAGGTGAGGATGAGGAATTCACACCTGAAGCTCCACCATCCGGTGATGACTCTAGAAAATTTCAAGATCTTTTCAAGAGGGTGGCGTTAACACAGGAATGAGACTTACAGGAGGTACAAGTTAAACAGTACAAGCTCCTACGTACACTAGAACCATCCACTACCTCTCGTCTGGCAATTCCTATGGATGAGGCCATTATGGACCCAGCCGATAACATCTGACAGACTCCCGCGTCTATTCCCCCTACCAACAAGAAGGCTGACCGCAAGTACTTTATTGCGCCAAAGGATGCAGATTTCCTTTTCACCCATCCACCACCTAATTACCTAGTGGTTGATTCTGCTCGTCACCAAGGAAGACAACCCAACCTTAGGATGACGCCACAGGATAGAGACCACAAGAGAATAGACGTCATGGGTCGTAAGGTTTATTTGTCTGCCACCCTGCTCCTTCGAGCAGCAAACTACACGGCAATGCTTGCAGATTACGATCATGCAAATTATTCCAAACTCCAGGACTTGGCACAACATTTACCTGAACATAAACGATCAACACTCTTTAATATAATGCATGAAGGCCACGCAGTCTCGCGTACTGCCTTACAGTCCGCAATGGATGTAGCAGATACTGCAGCCCGTGTCACCGCATCAGCCATCGTATTACGCAGCATATCATGGCTACAGGCTTCTGGAGTCCCCAGGGATTTACAGCAAAAGGTTGAGGACCTACCATTTGATAAAACCAACCTCTTTGCTGCCAAGACAGATGAGGTATTACATTCTGTGAAAGACTCGCGTACGACACTCAGAACATTGGGTATGTACACCTCACCCACAAAAAGAACAAGATTCTCGACTTACCAGAGACCTAGGGAGCCTTTCCGGCAGCAGCCTCAATACGATTTCCAGCAGAGGTCACAACGTCGTAGACCCCAACGACAGCAACAGCAACGTTCTGCGATGACTCACCCACCTGCAGCTAAACAACAGATTTGAAAAATATGTCTGGAGTCGAATACCCACTCTGGATCAAGGATACTGGCTTTCGGCTCTCGATCTCCAAGATGCCAACTTTCACATCACTATCCACCTGGCACACAGATGTTTTCTACGATTCAAGGGTTCAGAAAAGGGCAACTAAAATGATTAGGGGTTTGGAACGGGTCCCATGTGAGGAGAGGTTAAAGCGACTGGGACTTTTCAGTTTAGAAAAGAGGAGACTGAGGGGGGATATGATAGAGGTATATAAAATCATGAGTGGTGTGGAGAGAGCCGATAAAGAGAAGTTATTTATTAGTTCCCTAAATAGAAGAACTAGAGGACACCAAATGGAATTAATGGGTAGCAGGTTTAAAACTAATAAAAGAAAGTTCTTCACACAGCATGTAGTCAGCCTGTGGAACTCCTTGCCAGAGGAGGCTGTGAAGGCTAGGACTATAATAGAGTTTAAAGAGAAGCTAGATAATTTCATGGAGGTTGGGTCCATAAAAGGCTATTAGCCAGGGGATAAAATGGTGTCCTTGGCCTCTGTTTGTCAGAGGCTGGAGAGGGATGGCAGGAGACAAATCGCTTGATCATTGTCTTCGGTCCACCCTCTCTGGGGCACCTGGTGCTGGCCACTGTCGGCAGACAGGATACTGGGCTAGATGGACCTTTGGTCTGACCCAGTACGGCCATTCTTATGTTCTTAATAACACTCGAGCCCGGGCCTCCTCAGTTCAACCACCCGCTCCAGGTTTTTTTCCACCAATGGACTCAAATAACATCGGACAGATGGGTCCTACAACTGATCCAACATGGTTACGTCGTCCCCTTCATCTCTATGCCCCCCACCCATCCCCCTACCCCGTCCCTTTTCAGGGACCCATCTCACGAAATCCTCCTACATCAGGAAGTTTCACACCTATTATAATGGGGGCCGTGGAGCAAGTACCACCGGAATTTCATGGTCGGGGCTTCTATTCAACTTACTTCCTAATGCAGAAGAAGAACGGAGGATGGCGTCCCATATTGGACCTGAGGAGACTCAACAAGTACATTCCTTATCACCGTTTCAAAATGGTTACTTTAGCAACTCTCATCCCTGCTCTGGATCAAGGAGACTGGCTTTCGGCTCTCGATCTCCAAGACGCCTACTTTCACATCACTATCCACCCGGCACACAGACGTTTTCTACGATTCAAGGTGGGCACCCAACATTACCAGTACCGAGTGCTCCCCTTTGGCCTTTCAACCGCCCCCAGAGTCTTTTCCAAAACCCTGGCAGTTGTAATGGCCTCGCCACGTCGTCAAGGAGTCATCATTTTTCCATACCCAGACGACTGTCTGATAAAAGGATCATCCTTTCACGAGACCCAGGAGATGATCGACATTACCATGAGCTCCCTCACCAATCTCGGCTTCCACATAAATCTCTCAAAATCCACGTTACATCCAACACAGAAGTTGGAGTTCATAAGAGCGCTCATCGATACTGTGGCAGCAAAGGTCACTCTACCCGAACACAGATTCAACACCATGCGCGATCTTATCATGAATGCACAACTAGCTCCTACCATGACGGTACGTGAATGTCTCAAGATTCTAGGGCGTATGGCCTCCACGACATATGTGGTCAAGCTCGCCAGACTTCACATGAGGCCTTCAGTCATGGTTAACCACGACTTACAAGCCCTCCAGAGATTCTCTCTCCAAACGAGTGACTATTCCACCTCGCATTCTAAACTCGCTGCAATGATGGACAAAACCTAGGAATATGTTAGAGGGCGTACCATTCCATCGACCTTCTCCCACACTCACTATAGTGACAGATGCGTCACTCGTGGGCTGGGGAGCACACCTAGGCACCATCACAGTTCAAGGCAAATGGTCCTTTATGGAACAAACCTTATATATCAACCTTCTCGAGTTGCGAGTGGTCAGATATGCATGCCAACACTTCCAACCCTACATAACTCACAAATCCATTTCTATAATTACAGACAATACCACCTGCATGTACTATATCAACCGACAGGGAGGGGCACGATCCCACTCCCTTTGCACGGAAGCCATCAGATTATGGAATTGGTGCCTTACCATATTACCCCCATAGCTTCCTACCTACTTGGAGTACTCAGTGTCACAGCAGATGCCTTAAGCCGCACGTTCCACGATCAACACAAATGGGAGATGGACAGGAGCGCGCTTGCACCAATTTTCTGTCAATGGGGACAACCAGACATACACCTTTTTGCCCCAAAAAGAAACAAAGTGTCACACTATTGTTCAAGGGCAGCTCTAGGGAACCACTCCCTTGGCGATGCCTTTTCTATCACATAGGACCGTCCTCTCCTCTATGCCTTCCCGCCCTTTCCCCTCCTTCACAAGGTACTCAAGATCAGAACAGATTGTGCACGAGTCATACTTGTGGCACCAGCGTGGCCCAGACAGACGTGGTATCCTTACCTCTACAAGATGGTGATAGTAGATCCGTATGCCTTCCCACTTCACCATGACCTCCTATCACAGAACTTGGGGAGGGATCTCCATCCGGAACTCCACAAGCTGCATCTTCACGCCTGGCTCCTTCATGGCTCCAAGATGCAGATAATGCCTGTTCAGAACCGGAGAAAGAGATACTGATCAATAGTAGGAGACAGTCCACTAAGAGAACGTATTTCTACAAATGGAACAGATTCGTACACTGGTTCAAAAGTTCCCACATAACATCCCCTGAACACGCCCCCCTCCCCACCCTACTGGACTGCTTGCTACACCTGAAGCAGTCAGGCCTAGCTCTTACTACCATCAAAGTACATGCAGCCGCCATAGCAGCCTTTCATCATACAGGACAAGGGGTCTCCTTTCTCGCTGACCCAATAACTAAAGGATTTTTTAAGGGGCTACAGAATACTTTCCCACCGGTCCGACCACCACTTCCTATCTGGGACCTCAACCACGTCCTCAAGAGCCTGACAAAGCCACCCTTCGAACCACTGGCAACCTGCTCCTGGTCTCATTTATCAATGAAAGTCTCATTCCTTGTGGCAATAACCTCCAGTGGGAGGGTGAGTGAACTCGCCGCACTGATGGCTGATCCCCCTTATACAGTATTCACAAAGGATAGGGTAATACTTCGGCCACACCCTAAGTTCCTCCCCAAAGTCCTTTCCCCTTTTCATGTCAATGAACCTATACACTTACCTGCATTTTTTCCTAAGCCTCATGCTGATCCAGTTCAGGCAGCATGGCGCACACTGGATGTCCGCAGGGCGCTTGCATTTTATCTCGACCGCACCAAGCCCTGGCGACTATCCCTGAGCCTTTTTTTGTCCTACATGGAACGATCCAAGGGACAGGCAGTCTCATTGCAGAGGATTTCTAAATGGATCTCGTCTTGTATTCGAACATGTTATGTACTCGACAACAAAAACTTACCTGAAACGATTACAGCACATTCCATCAGGGCGATGTCCTCCACTACCGCTTTTCTCAGCATTGTTCCTCTACAAGATATCTGTAACGCCGCCACCTGGTCTTCGGACCATACTTTTGCACAACATTATGCTCTCTGTTCCTCAATTGCATCTTCCATGGCGGTGGGACAGGCAGTACTGTCCACAGTGACTAACACGGGGCTCCAAACCCATCTCCTCGGGTCGACAACTGCTGTGTAGTCACCCAGAATGGAGCACCCACGGGGACCACTCGAAGGAGAAGAAAGAGTTCTCACCTTGTGCAGTAACAGTGCTTCTTCGAGATGTGTCCCCGTGGGTGCTCCACTACCCTCTCTCCTTCCCCTGCTCAGAGCCCTATGCTCTAACGGGTAGAGAAGGAATGGAGGAGCCGCACTGTGCGCGCGTCTAACAGATCCCAATGACACGGGGGCGCTCTGGCACGTGTGCGGCGTGGTGGAAACAGCTAGAAAGATCTCCGGTCACCGGCACGAGGACGCACCAGCACCTAGAGTGGAGCACCCACGGGGACACATCTTGAAGAAGCACCGTTACTGCACAAGGTGAGTAACTCTTTCTTTCCATTTTTTCCGAAGCTTTCAGGGAGCAAAGCTATTTTAAGGAATCTTTTGTATTTAACCACCTTTTGCCTACTAAGTGGTGGTTCCCAGCGAGTTAAATCCTTTGCCTTCAACATGCAGTTGACAGGTTCACCCAGATAAGCTAGATTCATTCTCCTATCCATACTTCAGAAAGCAAAGGGAAGTGCAAAAGAGCTCCAATGTCCATGATAAAGCTTTCATTATTTCACTCCTTGGTCAGTCTGTAAAACCATATACATACTCATTTTCAAATAAATGTGCAACTCAAGTGCCTAAATTCTGTTTGTATTTGGCTTTGTACTGAATAGTCCAGTTTCCAGCCACAATATGTTAAAATAAGCTACACCAAGTACATTTTTATGCTTTTACTTTTTTCTAAAGAGAGAGAGCTAATGAGATGATCAGGAAAAAAGAGGGGACCCGATTCTTGCTCTAAAGTGCCATCTCCCTGACAACAAACTATTTCTGCTCTTTGCCCCTAAGGCCAGGTTTACACTGGTGGAGAAATATGATTTAAGATATGCAGTTCCAGCTACGAGAATTGCATAGCTGGAGTCAACGTACCTTAAATTGAAGTTCCGCAGCAGCCCCACTGTAGGAGGTTGACAGGAGAAACTCTCCCGTCGACTTCCCTTACTTCTCATATACTGTGGAGTACAGAGATAGATGGGGGTGACCTTAATGTTTGATTTAGCGGGCCCTTACTCGGGTTGCAAAAGGATAAACCCAATAAGCCCAGGCTTATCAATTAACCACTAACAGTTAAAAACAGGCTTCCAGCCTCGTGCTGCAGATGTGTGTAATCGTGTAACTGCTTAGTTTGTCAGCAGTTACACGGTTACCCAATTACCCACTTTTAACATTCCAGTCCTTACTAGGCCCTGTCCTTACTAAACTGAACCCCAGAAGATAAATCTCAAGAATATCAATCTTTGTGTAAATATAGACAATGCCTAAGGGTCTGTCTACATCACAAAATCCAACAAACCACTCTCCCCCCATACACAGAGCAGGCCCAGGTCAGTTGACGTGGGCTTACACCATGGGGCCAAAACCAGCAGTGTACGTGTCTGTACTCGGTGAGAGAGGTTTGTCTGCGCCTGAGCTCCAGCCTGAGTGCAAAAAGCATATACTCCGCTGTTTCTAGCCCACAGCACAAGCCTCAGTCATTTGACCTGGATTCTGAGACTTGTTGCTGTGATTTGTTTTTTGTGATGTCACTTACCCTCAGTGTAATTATTTAAGAACGGAACACCCTCTGAGTAGGTACAGATGTTCCTTTTGATGGAAATATGGGCTCAGAGTTAAAGGTGTTAACATGGTCTTGTCGCTGTCCAGGATTCAGTAATTTAAAACAAGGTTCAGAGGTTTTGGTATGGAGAACTCAGCTTGCTTAGTCCCATGGCATGTGTGCTATAACATTTGTATAACCTTTTGTTAAAAATAAAGGACAAATAGTTAAGGTTTTTGAGAAGTGAGGTATGACATAAGGCTTTCATTTTCCTTTAGCTGGGGAGTCTTTAGGAGGAAACTCCCTTCTAACAGTCTTAGATGCTATTAAAGACTCTGATAACTGTTTCTCTTTGGGAGAAGAGACATTGTTAGTTGAAATGGTCTGTTGCTGTTCCTATTTGGCCTTTCTTCCTACAGGTTGCACCTCTCAAATCCAAGATTCTCTTGTCCAGCAACATCTGTAGTCCGGCATGACCATGGATGTTCCTGGATGAGGAGGGCTAGCAGCTGGGAGCCTGGTGCAACCCTGTGAGTTTGCTAGCTGTGGGGCTGCAGCAGCCTGGGCAGAGCATGATTGGGACTGTTCCCTGCCCGGCAGTGGGGCTGGGACTGCAGCAGCCCAAGAAGGGGGGGAAGCCTGACCGGGCCACATCCGCCTGGGTAGGCGGCAGGACTGCAGCAGCCCAAGTGGTGGTGGCAGCAGCATTGTGATTGGGGTTTCCTGCCACCTGGCAGCAGGGCCAGAGCTGTGGCCACAGCAGCCCAGGAGGAGAAACCAGCCATAGTAGCCCAGCAAAATCAGTGTGGCCGAGGTTGGGGGCTGTTGAAACCCAATTGAGCAACATGTCATTCTGGCACTGGAGCTGAAGCTGTACAGCCAGCAGCAGAGCTGTTGCTGGGGCTGTCCTACAGACAGCCCATCTGGGCTGAAGGAGCCAGCAGTGCGGAGGGGCAGCGGGCTGAGGGGCTGATATTGAGGGACTTCCCATTGTCTGGCAAATTCCCTCCTCCTGGGACCAGTCAGGTCCTGAGGGTGCTGGATAAAAAAGGTCCAACCTGTACAAGATAAGACACAGATGAAGGGAGAGAACATTAGGCAAAATGCTTCTTCTCTTTTAGTACAAACTTTTACCCTCAACCTTATTGATGGAAGTGAACAGGCATGGGTTGATCTTATAGCCACTCTGAGACGTGGCCAACTTGTACCACCAGCCTCAGGCTGCTTAGGGAACTCCTTTTAGTTGCCTGTCTGGTCAGACAGTAATCTGTAGTATTGGCCAGCTAAACCAGGCTCTTATTATACAGGAAAGACATGGGAAAGAGATTAAATTAAATGGGGAAAGAAAAGGACAAACAATATTGAGCCGTGGAGGGACAGTGTCTGACTTTGCAGATGGTTCTTGGGATTTAGCTTGTGGAGCTGGTGGTTGTTTAAGTTTCTCTCTTTAGCTTGGTCTAGTTGGGATCTCTCTAAGAATCAGGATGAACAAGGTACAATGAAGGTGTCATGTTGGATCTCAGGAGACAGTGGGGGGGTGGCAGCCATGGTCATGAAGTTTTCTCCTTCCTTTTCTCTAAATCAGCAGTGCCACAATAGTCAGTTTCCTGCCACAGCAAGTCTCTGAGGACCTCAAAAGAAGTGACCGGCAGATTAACCTATCCCTTCGTTGTGTTGTCTAGCAATTGCGCCTGACTTCCCACATACTGATTTATGGTTTGATTTCTGAACCCATGCTTCTCCTGTTTACTAGGCACGATCTTAATTATATTAGTAAGGTCTTTGTCTCCCTTTTCATATTTCCCCATCAACATTTATGGAATGACAACACTTCATACATGTTTGTATTTGCTTTTCTCACTGTGGAGCTCACATTTAGGGTATATTTGTAGGCCCAGATATTAAAAGTGCTTTCGTTTATCAACTGCAAGAAATATTATATGGTGCAGTCTGTGCCATGAAATTTCTTATCTATTTTTCTGTGCTATTGCGCAGGTTAGATGAGAAAAGATATACTTCAGGCAGGCCACAGGCATGTTTATCTTGCATCATTGGAATTACCACTGGTGTTAAGGTTCGGGGTTATTTTAGACCCTCGAGCATGAGGACAGGGCAATAAACATGTTGCTTTAAGATGAGATCTGTTAACATGGCTCCTGGCTTCCCTCTTAGGCTTGTTTGTCAGAAGGGATGATCCTGCACAATTACGGAATGCTGCTTCCCTGTGGGGTGGACCAGTTCCATGGCACTGAGTACGTATGCTGTCCTCAGACAAAAATAGTGGATGAAGCTCTTTCCAAAGAGGACGACGACGAAGAGGAGGATGAAGATGAAGATTATGACCTTTATAAAAGGTAAAGCTTCTGATTACTCTTCTGGAGTCTGGGTTAATATATTTGCTTTATGTAGATTGTAAGCCCTGCGGGGAAGGGAGAAATTGTTGTGCTAGGAACTGTACAGACCAAATGGGTTTTGGTTTGGGATTAGGGCCACTAGGTGCTACAGTAATATAACTAATAGTGAGGCCACTGGCTCATTGTTACCAGTAGTGATTCCTCTCCATGGGGGGCGGGATGGGAAAGCAAACTTGCTCTGCTTTTGGATTCAGAGGAAGAGGAGTATCATGGAAGTGGAGAAGTCTTGCAGTTCACAGGAGGAAAAATGACTCGCAACATTCCTCTGAAATTGGAGCGGGGGGAGGGAGCACCTCCATCCATAGTCACTTAAACTGGCTGGCTGCTTTGCCAAATATGTGACTCCAAATGCTGTAGTCTTCAGTGAAATACAGCTGCTTGGGGAGAAGAGAGTTTTTTTTAAAAAGTCTCTTTGAGCTAGAGGCTTAAAGTATGGCTCTGCTACATGTAGCTATAATGAGAACTCCTGTAGCTGCTGCTGTTTACATGATCAGCAGGCACTACATTGTACTCCCAGCTCTGATGCTTATAAAATAGATGAAAAGAGAATCATTGTGCTTGAACGTCAAAGGTTGGCTTCAAAGTGATTAGCATTAACTTGTACCCCTCTAGTGAGTTCCCAACTGAGCCAGATGTAGAAGACTTCACAGGAACAGCTGTGGAGGAAGATGAGGAGGAAGAGGATGAGGAAGAAGAAGTGGTGGAAGATCGTGATTACTATTACGATAACTATAAAGTAGATGATTACAATGAAGAGACCCCTACTGAGTCCAGCAATGACAGGTCTCTTTCTGAAAAGGAAATAATTAGTGATGTGAAAGGTAAGTCCTACTCTACAGTCTTCCTGGCTCCCTTAGGCTGGCTGTCCAGTTGATCTTGTAATTTCTGCATTGGTTATGATGCTTTCAATCCATCCAGCAGATTGCACTGTGGAGGCTTTAATTGCCATATCGGTCATCAAAGAAAAGCTGATGCTTATGTTTCAGTTATTGAACGTGACAATAACACTCTAGAGCTGTGGTGTCCAGCGTGCTAGCCACTACCCACACGTGGCTATTTGGCTGGTTGAGTGTGGCCAGTTCGCTATAGCCACGGTAGCAGCTACTACTTCAGAACTGGTTGGACACTAGAACATGGCCTGCATGTTGTTAGTTAATGATAGTCTTATTGGCAGAGGCTGGTGCACAGAACAAGTATCTCCACCAAAGGGCAGTGTTGTCAGGAAACAGTATTTGCAGAGCCTAATTCTAGGGGAGATCTCTATACCTACTTGGGGCATTTGGCTGACGGAAATGTCTCCCTAGGTTTGAGTGACCAGCTTTGATCTGTCTTTCCTGTAATATGGATTCCTGAAAACTTAAAACTGTTGAACCAGAGTCTCAAGTGCTGTACACTTTGAGCATAATGGAGGTACACTAATTTACACCAGCTCAGAATCTGGCCCCTGAAACAAGAGAATGGTTCCAATAGATGCCTCCTTTTCTGTTCTATTTTAAACAACCCAGCCTCCCCTGAAATCCTTCTCTTCCTTGAAGAAACTGAACCCAGTGCAACCAGCCCCACCTTTTAAATATTTGCTGTAGTGCTTGTCAGGCAGCAGGTGCTATTGCAGGGGAGCATCTGCCAACTGTGGTGTGACTCCAGGCTGTAAATTGTCTTTTATTTTTGATGTCTGTATGCCGAGGGAAGAGGAAGAGTGAAATTCGTTAAGTACAGATGACCGAATAACTGCCAGCCGTTTGTTTTGTAGGTAAAACTCTTCTTGCTGGTGACATGCCAGTGTGTTGCAGATAATTTCTCTGAAACAGTAGATTGATTGTGTATGTGTAGTTATTGTAGTTCTGCTGATGTTAAAATAGACTTAAAACAGGTTGACTTGTGTAGCTTACTAGCTTCTGAAAGGTGTCTGTTCTGGGGATATCCAATTTCCCTCTACAGTGTTTGAAAGAAAGGAGGATGCCTGCTGTAACCATAGTCCAGACCTCTTCAGAATGGTTAAACTGTTACTAACCTAAACAGATGCTGCATCTAAACAGAGCCACTTGTGCTGGCGGCTTACTGCAGAGATGTCTATTTCTGTGTGAAATGCTGTAGCTGTAAAAGTTGTCTTGAATTCTCCTGCTTAGTGCCCAGACTTTTTAAAACTCAAAAACCCAGCTGCGGATCTACTCAGTGACATGTTCCATATGTATATCCTGCATTTTCCACTTGCTTCTGTACCTGTGCACCTCTGAATTCAAGCTTCCACCCAAAGAAACTGCAGAGGAATGTGTCTTCCTTTTCAGATACCTCATGCAGTACTGAAAGTCTTTTTTCACATTGTATCTTAAGCATTTTAAACAGTGGAAGCCCTGTCTTTGGGCATATGGGGTATGGCCCCTTTATCTCTGAAATGTATTTGTACCCCAATTCAGTGTTCTGTCCCACTTCCTGGGTTTAAAGAGAACAGTTCTTGCAGATGATGGGTTCCATGCTGGGCCAACTACACCAGTATCCCAGGCTGCACATTGCTTGTGCTCTAAAGCAGCAGTAGCAGCACATTCCTGGACTGCTCTGGTTGCCTCAGTATGACGCCAAAGGGCACTTTCAGAAGTGCCCTTGAACGTATTGTAGAGTGAAGCAAGGAGCAGTGCTGCAGCAGAATTTCTTACCTAGAGCCACCAGTGACTTTTTAAAAATGGTTTAGCAAAGCCTGTACTCCTCACTAGCTTATGTTCTAACCCGTCTCCACACAGCTGTCTGCTCCCAGGAGGCGATGACAGGTCCCTGCCGGGCTGTGATGCCTCGTTGGTACTTCGACCTATACAAGAGAAAATGCATTCGCTTTATATATGGAGGCTGCGGAGGCAACAGGAACAATTTTGAGTCAGAGGAATATTGTATGGCTGTGTGTAAAAAGATGAGTAAGTCCTGCTTGCCGCTGGCCCTTTTGCAGCAAGCCACTGTCCTGTCTGGCATTTGGTGTTTCCTCCTCCTTGCCTAGCCCAAGTGAGGATACATGTGTAGCCCGTCCTGCTGATTCTGATGTCTGCAGCACTTCTGTCTGTCCTTTTGCAGCAGTCTCCTCTTGTCTCTGTGCTTCTGTAGATGTTTAGGTTTAAGTTCCTTCGTACATCTAGGATAAGCTGGTTTCTCAACATACACAGTCTCTCTCCAACCTAATCCCACACTTGGCCTGCAAACTTAATGAACACAGGCTTAATTATTCTCTTCTAGATTTGTAGCAGGGAGTGGGAAACTTCTTTAATCTCTATTCTTGTTCATTCACCCAGCTGGTAGCGATCTCTTGCCAGTCAGAGTATCATGTGTCTGTTCAACCAATCACTCTGGAAATGTAGACTGTTAGTCTAAAAATTCTTCTGGTTGGAAGTTTCTTATTGGTACATTTTGGAAAATCCTGCATAAAGTCATGCAGCATTGTGGTTCCCACCTTCTGCTCCATTAGAAATACGAAACATGATTTGATCCCTGCATTTGATAGCTTGAGATTGTTGGCATCACTTTCTACTGGCTTTTATGGCAGATGATAAAACTACTGAAAACATTTTAACCTCATTATTAATCTTATTGTTCAACTCTAGCACTTCCACTTCAGCTGCTATGAAAGCCTTTTGAAAAGCTTTTTGTTATCTGGGCCTTGGTAGTCTGTCTGTACAGCCAGAATCCTGATTACAAAATGAGCTTCATGCAAGTACATTGGATTGGGCTGATTTGACTGAAGTCATGAAATAAAAGCAGTGGCTGTCAGAAGCTTTTTGTACAGACATTGTCCTGTCCCAGTGGGATTTGAAGATGGAAACTGAAGTCTCCATTTCCAAACCTGGTTCATAGATGCTATGAGCAGTCCCAGGATACAACACGTGTGCCACTTATACACAGACATAATCCCCGTTTTACAGTCTTCTAATGTTTCACCTAATAACTTTCTCCATTGGCTTGAGAAGAGAGAGATTCATGTGCACACTGGGACTAAACCTCCTATCCAATGTTCACATTATAGATTGCAAGATGAAATGGGGCATATCAGCCCACTTTAAAATAAGGGCTAACCAGTGTTCTAGTCATTAGCCCTCTCCAGGTGCCCATTTCACCTATATAGGCTCCAATATCCAAGGTTCTGTAGGACTGAATATGTGGTAGCTGCCATGCTTGCCATGGTCCATTTGGAAAGGGCTTTGTGGTGTGTGACTTCTTTGGGATCTTTCATGTAACATCTCTTGCCAAATTTGAATGCCTCAAGAAGATGGAAGACTTCCTTGGCTTGAACAAGTTGAAGTCATCTTGCCAAACCTCCACCTGCTGTCCTGTCTCATTCCATTGCCTGTTAAGCCTGGTAGGTGCATCTGATAGGGCAAGTAGGCTTGAAGTGTGAAAGCCTTTGCTCCATGGGAATAGATTGCTGCTGGAGTGTTTCTGTGGGGCATTCTCTGTCATGATCAAGGGAGTTCACTGGTGCTATGTAGAGCTAGTTTGTCAGTGAGCAGCCAGTATAGAAAATGGCCTATCCAAGCAGAGACCAACTGTTGCGGCAAGAAGTTAAGTTCTGTTCTGCATTTGTAGCATAGCTCTGTTACAGGTAACTCTTGCCTCTGAATGTGAAGACTGTACAGATGCTGGTGGTCCCAGTGCATAACTGTGAATTTGGAATGTTGTAACTTCCTGATGATGTGCAGCGAACTGGCAATTTAATTATACCAAAATGAAGTCCTGGTAGGTGGTAGTTCAACATACTGTTTGACAGAGGGAGAACTCCGCAGGTGTGAAGGTGCCTCTTCCTCCCCACTCCTTACAGTCATTATCACAGCAGGCTAACCTAGGATTGTATAAATTGTCTGAGCCATTCACTTTATCTTTCCAGTTCCCCCTACTCCTGTACCCACTGATGATGTGGATGTCTACTTTGAAACCCCAGCTGATGACAATGAGCATGCCCGCTTCCAGAAAGCAAAGGAGCAGCTGGAAGTGCGACACCACAACCGCATGGACCGGGTGAGTGTCTCATGTCACTTCATTTGTCTGAGCTGCATGATTGCTGCCTGTGTACCACTGTACAGAGCAGTGCTAGCCAGACTTGCTTTTACAGTTACCATCTGTGTTGCTTTTGCACACGGCTCTGTGGCTGTGGTTGTATATTCTTTCTTTTTTTTAATTCACTTCCTAGGTTCTGGGACAGAAGTCATCTGGAGTGACAAACTGGCTGCCCATTAGGATTAAATGCTAAGATTAGACACTGGGCGTTAGAAACATTTGTCCGTGATTATGGGTGCTCTAATAGAGATGCCTTTTTAGGCCTCTTAATGCCTAGCAGTGCTGAACTAGAATCAGTCTCCCCTGTCTGCATGTAAAAACAAGTGAGCTCAGAAATACCTACGTGAAATAATAATTTTCAGTACCTTGCTGAACTGTGCTCCCCTTTGCCTGCTTAGGTGAAAAAGGAATGGGAGGAAGCAGAATATGAAGCCAAAAATCTTCCCAAGGCGGAGAGGCAAACTCTCATTCAGGTAAGAGTTGAGATCTAAAAAGGAGAGTTGACTCTATTCCCAGAGATTAGGTTCTCTTGGCATCTGTCCTCTGCCTGTGTAAGCTAACTAGCTTCTCGGTGTTCAGTGCCAAAAGTACAGGGAGTAAAAAGCAGTCCTTCCCTTACTTGGATGAACACCCTGTAGAGAGACTTGACTCAGTCACATCTTTGGGTCTGAAAATGGAAAATGGTGCTGTGTATTGCCAGTTCCCCCCTCTCCCCTCTATTAACAGTGAAGTAGCAGGACCATCAAGTGTGTCAGCAGCCCTGCCAAAAGGGAACTCTAAACCTTTTGCATTTGTTTTGCTTAGCTGTGTTTACAAATGGACCAACAGTCCTATCCAGTCTGGAGCTGACTTTCTCTGTGGACAGATTTCCTATTTGTGCAGATCTAGTGAAAAACCTTGAGGCTGAAAATAAATGGCTTCCTTGCAAATTGTTGAACTCCTGCTTTGTGAGAAGGAAATCTCCATGGAAACCTGGGGTTAAGTCCTGCAAGTTGGGTCTGATGGGTATAAAATCTTCTGACAGTGTGCTATAAAACTCGTACTAGGTTAAGAACAGATGTTAAATTTTCTTACTGTATGCTAAGGCCTCTTTTTCTAGTGTGGCGTCTTCACATGATTTTGTAAAGCTTCTGAAGCCTGTATTTTATTGCTACCAATTTTATTCATAGTTTAAGAAATAGTTTTTCTTGGTTTCTAATGGCAAATACAGAAACTTAATAGTGTTCCTGCTCTGGTCTATCTTGGAGTGATGGTTTTATGCTAGCATTGACAATTGTTTACTATTGCCAGGGAGCTTAGGGTATGTCTACACTAGCCCCCTAGATCGATCTAGGGAGGCTAATGAGGGCAACCAAAATTGCAAATCAAGCCCGGGATTTAAATATCCCGCGCTTGATTTGCATGTTCCTGGCCGGTCGCCATTTTAGAAATTGACTAGCCCGAAGTAACTGCCCACGTCTACACGCGGCAGTGAAATGGGATTCCAATTTAAAGCCCCTAAATCGAATTAGCTGGTAAACCTCATTGCAGGAGGAATACCAGCTAATTCGAGTTAGGGCTTTAAATTGGAATCCCGTTTTACTGCTGCATGTAGATGCGGGCAGTTACTTCGGGCTAGTCAATTTCTAAAATGGAGACCGTCCGGGAACATGCAAATCAAGCGTAGGATATTTAAATCCCGGGCTTGATTTGCAATTTTGGTCGCCCTCATTAGCCTCCCTAGATCGATCTAGGGGGCTAGTGTAGATGTACCCTTTCTCTCTAATATTAAAGGTGGGCAAATGCCCTAGAAGTACCTAGATATGGTGCCTTTGATAAAATAATGCCACCTCCTCCTTCACTTGTAGGTATGGTATTATCCACAAGGAATAGGTAGATTCTTAAATCATCAGATCGGTACTAGAGCTGAAAATAATCCAATTTCAAACCTGGTATTCTAGCTACAAGACCTCCCTCCCTCCCCCCCCCCCCCCCCGGTCTTGTCTATAAACAGTTAAAATTGTTATGAAGTAGCTTTGAAAGGCATATTGAGATGATCATTTGTACAGCATATTAAGTCAAAATCAGTTCTGTCAGCATTCTTCTCTCCTCAGTGTTAAGTGCCTTGGGCAGGGAGAGTGGGATGGGACCTTCAGCACATTCTAAGGAATTAGATCAGCAAGAGTAGACATTCTTGTTTGGTTCATTCCTCTCTGTTGCTACAGTGCTTTAGCCAATTTAGTCAAGTTCTGTTTCTCTCCTTTCCAGCACTTCCAGGCAATGGTCAAATCTCTAGAGAAAGAGGCAGCCAGCGAGAAGCAGCAGCTTGTGGAGACTCACCTGGCTCGAGTGGAAGCTATGTTGAATGATCGCCGTCGGATTGCCTTGGAGAACTACTTGGCTGCCTTGCAAGCTGACCCGCCACGAGTGAGTTGTGTTGGAGCATTTGAATGTGGCATAAACAGTGACCACTCAGTGAGGGGGGGGGGGGGGAAGCTAGGGAAGACTGGAATGAGCCTAGTGTGGGCAGGGGTTAGCACGCTGTGAAAGCAGACTCCATGCAAGCTGTGCCATCATGATAACTGGTACCAAAGACCTATCAGCAGAGCATCTAAATTCCTAAGTGCTCTGGTTACTATGTAGAAAACAGCGCACAGTTCACTCTGCATTTGTACTTCAGGCACAGCTGTTTTACAACAAGTAAACACTGGAGACACAGATTAGCTGACAGATTAGAAGAATGTTCTGCCTATCAGTAAAACAGAGTATAGACCATTTTAGATACTGAATTTCAGTGCAATTGTTGGATAGAATCCTGTTCCTTGTGCCACCAATTAAATTTTAATTCTTCTTAAATGCTGCAGCCCCACCGCATCCTCCAAGCCCTGAAGCGTTACGTCCGCGCTGAGAACAAGGATCGTCTGCACACTGTCCGCCATTATCAGCATGTCCTAGCAGTTGACCCAGAAAAGGCTGCACAGATGAAATCTCAGGTACAAAAGAATGTTTCTGTCAAGGGGCATTGTTATTGCTGGAGTGGTACTTGGAGACTCTCTAGAAAAGCTTTCCACAGAATCTGTCCCAACTCCATGCTAATTGGCTAAGTAGCTGAGTACCTCAGCAGCTTGATACCTTTGTGCACTGAAGAGGAACTCTCATTTCCCAATTTGAACACATGCTCATTGTTGCTAGTGATACTATCCTTACAGCTTTTCTTAGCACCTACCTGAATGTTAACTACTTCCTTTTCAGATAGCATCCTAGAATAGTCTATGGTTTAGCCATGCGTCATCCATAGTACCTGGCCAGTTTAACTATTAGGTAGCTTCAGATATATTCGTCCCTCAGCCTTTAGCAAACTTCTGTGGTTTTACATTCTAAAATTGTTAGAGTAACATTAAAGGCCCAGCCAAGAGCAGAACTGTGTTGCACTAGATGTGGCACATGCATATAGTAAGACTTTCCCTTCCACTTCTCATCCAATCATGTATGGGAAGAAAAATAGGCAGAGATTGGTAAACTGACTTGCCAGAAGTCTGTGATAAAGCTGAAAATGGAATGCAGGCCTTGTGATCCCTAGTCACTGGACCATGCTGCCATTGCTCTATCTAAAAAGGCTGCTTTTCCCATGACCTCTATGAAAGGTCCACACAAATAAAAGGCAGCAGGCTGCATTGGAGAGACAGTGATAGTGACTGTGCAGTGTGCTGTCAAAGGCATAATAAACCAATACCTTTCGTTAAGTCTCTCTAATAGTAATCTGGGGTTTACCTAGTCCTATACTAATGCAAGGCAAAACTTCAGAGAGAGGTGTGGGCTTTGGGACTGAGATTAGGACCAGGATTTACCATTGCAGTGCGCATCACTACTGTTAGTATTCAGAGGTGAATGCAAATAACACATTTCCACTTGCAGGAGTTCTTTGAGATCGGTTTCATTAACTTGATGACAATTTTTGAGGTGCTGGTGATGGACACTGAACTTGTCTTCAGATCTTTCTTCTTCAGACTGCTCCCTGTCTCTTGGTTTACACATACTAGATAGGATTTGATATTAAACACAATACTTGGTGACTGGGGCAGTGAAGAATATCTAGTTGCTCTCTTCAGAGTCAGCTCAGTATATCAAACACACACCTCCTGACTCCTTCATTCTTGTGCTGCCAAAACCGCACAGTGTGGTGAGAACTGCAAGCTTAAGCTAAAAAAAAGCCCATAATTCATTCTGAAGGCTTCAGTGTCAATGAATTGACGTGAGGAATGCGGGTGATTATAGTTCAGTTTGAATTCGCTTTACTTTTCATTGCACTTTAAGTTCTTTAGACAATTTGCTTGATTCACAGGTGGCTACATGTAAAATTAAATTGCTTTCATCCTTGCTTTTAAAGGTCAGATTCACTTCTGACTATAAAAGCAGGTCCATTCAACTCATTACTTTTCTTTAACATTTGGCCATCCATATTAATGGCTTCTCTAGTTCGTTTGATCCCTGATCATGTAGCACCCTCTGTGGATCAAGTCTGGAGTTAAATTTCACAGTAACGAGCTAATGGGTGAGTTGAGGCTATGTACAGTGTGACCCAGTCTTCAAACGAAGTGCTGCATATAGACAGGTGTATTAGAGAAATACATAAAATGGCCAGTTCTGATGCCCCGTATCCCAATTTAGATGCCTTTATTATTTGAAAATTGAACTCATTGAGCTATATGTGCTATATCTGAACTTACACTTACTAATAGGTCTACTATGTGGCTTATGAGGGGAGCCCAGAATTTCACTATGAGTGTAAACTGACAATTTTGTGACTTGTAAAGCAGCAGAGTGGCAAACCCTGTTCTGCCTAGAAGCTGTGTGTAGACTCAGCATTGTCTTGCCAAACCATGCCTTTTGTTTGACTTACTTCTTTCTGTCCTTTAGGTCTGCATTCAGGTGCAGTCCATGGGAACAGAGGCCCTGCCTTGTGCAGCTAGGCCCACTTAGTCTCCACTGCCAGAGAAGCAGTTTTCACTTTACTTACTAAATTGTCCCATCACATGAAACATTTAATATTGAATATGATTAATATAGATGATAAGCATCAATTTGTGTGCTTCTGGGGCAAGACTGATTGCAACAGGAGCCAGGAAGGAATCTCACCTCCTACAGCAGATATCTTGTTTGTTGCTTTGTGGCGCATGATACAAGCTAGTGCTACATTTGGAATATCTTACTTGATGGACAGAGTCTGGTCTCTTACAGCAAAGTGTGTGATCATAAGAACATAAGAATGGCCGTACTGGGTCAGACCAAAGGTCCATCTGGCCCAGTATCCTGTCTGCCGACAGTGGCCAGCACCAGGTGCCCCAGAGAGGGTGGACCGAAGACAATGATCAAGCGATTTGTCTCCTGCCATCCCTCTCCAGCCTCTGACAAACAGAGGCCAAGGACACCATTTTATCCCCTGGCTAATAGCCTTTTATGGACCTAACCTCCATGAAATTATCTAGCTTCTCTTTAAACTCTACTATAGTCCTAGCCTTCACAGCCTCCTCTGGCAAGGAGTTCCACAGGCTGACTACACGCTGTGTGAAGAAGAACTTTCTTTTATTAGTTTTAAACCTGCTACCCATTAATTTCATTTGGTGTCCTATTTCTTTAAGATGTTATCAAAGGTAATGCATCTGTGGTGGCTCTTAAATTGGCCCTTGTGTGTTGGCAGGTGATGACACATCTCCATGTGATTGAGGAAAGGATGAATCAAAGCCTCTCTCTGCTCTACAAGGTACCATATGTGGCCGAAGAAATCCAGGATGAGATTGGTTAGTATCTTTCTAGGCCTGTGCTGATATATTAGGACAGCTGAAATATATACACCAAGCCCACATTTCTTAGTGTGAAGTATGTCCCAGAAAGATAATTGTTTAAGAGATTCTCTAGCTTAACCACAAGTGATTTGACTTGATGCAGGAATTGAAGGGTATAAATTCCTCTGGCTTGTGCTGTGTAGGAGAACAGCTGTTGTAAAGGCCCCTTCTGGCTTTAAACTGTGAAGTTATAAAAGTCTACAAAAATTTCACAATAACTCCCAAGTCTCCTTTCTTCCCTGCCCTTGGGTAAAAAGGAGGTCAATGAATACAAGCAAATCCATGCCCTATATCGGCGCGTCAAACCCCACTATACATCACCTAGCTCAAACATCTCTTGGCTCACGCTGTACCACCTCCTCTAGCCAGTGTTTTTGATAGCCCATGGGGATCCTTCAGAGTTAACACAAATCATAGATGGATGACAGCACATATGAAGATCCAGCATCCCCTGCTGCCCCATAACTACATTTAAAGGATCATGTTCCCCCAGCCAATTCAGTCTATTTGTAGTCTGTCTCTTTTATTCAATGTCTACCACTTTCATAAGCACTTAGCTACAACACTGATAGGTAGAAATATGAGAATCCAGGTAGACCGTGCTTAAGGATTAGAATTCTCCCCCAATGCAAGATGTTGAAACAGACAAACAGGCAAGGTTTAAAGAACAAACCATTAGCTGGCAGAGCTATAATCCTAATTCTGGTGTGTTGTAGCTTCCTTAAGGACCAGCTACACAGCATGTTATCAAAATAGTAGGAGCTTTCTGTAGGGCTAGCAGGAGATTGCTTTTCCATACAGATGACTCAAATTCTTAGAGAAGCTAGGAAGTATTCAATTTGGTTCAACTTAATTTCCCACTACATACATTCTTGTTGCAGACCCTCTGCAAAGCAGAGTCTCTGTCTTTGTTCCTGTAAAGGCTACCAGCTAGCACCACTGCATTCTGCAAGGAGCAGAAATTTTTCTTTAGGGAAGAAATGAGGCATTCTAGCAACTGCGTACAATATAAGAAGTAGTTTCTTCATCCTCTGAGCTCTCTTCCCTGGATGCTTGTTCACCCTTTCAGATGAACTGCTTCAGGAGCAGCGTGCTGACATGGATCAGTTCACATCCTCCATCTCCGAGTCCCAGGTAGATGTCCGAGTCAGCTCTGAGGAAAGTGAAGAAGAGATACCCCTCCAGGAGGGCAAACCTTTCCGTCCATTCCAAGTGAAGACCTTCCCAGCCTTGCCTGGAAACGAAGGTATGTAGAGTCAAAAGTGTGCACTTATTTCAGGGAACCAGGACACATTCAGTTAAACAGACATCAAAGCCCGTGCAATATAGGGTGCTCTATCCACTTGTGGATGTTGAGGTCTGAAGCAGTTGCCACAAATACAGAATTACCCATGAGAGCACTGTCAAAGCTGCCTGTATGATGTAAAACCTAAGCAGGGTCCTAAGCTGTCCATCTCATCAGGAGATGCTCTGCTAGTTTGGGAGAGAGCCAGCGCAGTTAGTAATATGTAATCCCTAATATCCATCTTAGTTTGTCCTTAATTTTGATACTGTTGGCCATTTCCAGAGTTGTATTAATTGCACTTTGCAGAGTGCTTACTTTTCCTCTTCCCACCCATTGTTTCTGGATTTCATTCCCTCTTTCTCTAACTAAAATGTTCCAGTGTAACATTAAACTTCGTTGCTAAAAACTGCTGCAGGGCTTTGGGGGATTTTTTAATCAAAGGGTGCTGACAGCTGGCATTTGTGTGGCTTTTTAAATATTTTTTTAAACTAAGTGAACAGACTAAGCTATAACAAAGCTGTACAATAAAAGCTTTATCCAGGGTTCATCAGAAATCACGCACAAACCTTTTTTTTCCTTTCTCTCTTAATCTCCTTTTTCTGCTATTTTTGTTTTTGTTTTCCCTCCTGCTAGATCCTCAGCCGGATTTGTACCATCCAATGAAAAAAGGTTGGTTCTAAGCTGCTCCCTCAGTGTCTCCCATCACTCTACCTTTTCAGTGTTTGATAGCTTCATTTTTAGTTTCACAATCTCACCTTATTGTCACTTTCCTTCTCTCCATGTAGATGTGCAGGGCTGACTTATCTGTGCTCTATTTTGCTAAAGAAACAGGCTAGTTTGACTGCATCTGTGACCTTTGCCAGCCTTTCAGAGGAATTCTAGGAGTACATAGTTGTTACTTTGCCCCAAAATGTAATTCAGCTTTAGCAATCCCCTTGGGAATTGTATAGCAGTTCACACTGTTTTATTCTGAGAAATGTTTAGTGTTAGTCCAAAGAAATTTAACAGCACAGAATGTAAATCCAAATGCAGAGTCTGTTGTATCTGTTGTTCCTCTTACCTGGTGACCACACTAATCCTGGAGTGAGTGTGGGTTCATTCTGGCACTCCAACAATATGCAGCAAGGCATTTATCTAGTGGGATCTAGTATTGTGGACACGTTCATTCATTCACTTTTGCCTGTATGGTATCCTTTTCATCTTTCCTTTTTTACATCTGATATTTCTTTTGTACTATGCTAGTTCTCACTGTTCATCTATTTCTGCTAATAGGTATATTAGCATTGCTAGCTCTTGCTTAATTCATGTACCAAAAGGACTCTGGCTGAAAGGGGATGGACTGGGCTGTAAGCAAAATGACCTTACACAAAGCAAATTGCTTTAGTTTGTCAAGTGCTTTAAGTGCTATAGAATCAGCTCTGTCTTGTCTAATAGTCTGCGTGTGCTTCCTTTAAGTGCTAAACATTACAAGACTTGCCTTCTATTTGGTGGTGTTTATGTAGCAAGCTGGAAGTGATCCCATTTGCTTCCATCTGTTTTTTATTCTAAATTTGCTTCAAAATTTGCTCCAGTTATGGTCTTCAACATTTGGCAGCTGACTGAATCTGGACATTGTACTTTCAGATTGATTGTAGTAAGCAAAACAAATGTTGTTCCCATTTAAGTACACAGCAAAGCTCCCACTGACTTCAATGACAGAATCAGTTCCTGCGTTCTCCTTCTCTCGGAATATTCTATAAAAAGCTGCTATTTTTTCCAGGGATGCATATAATCTAATAATTTTACTTCTGGCAGCGCTTCCACCTTGTAATGTAGCGAGAATGGGGCTCTTGCTGCATTTCAAAAGCAGAAACGCTTTGGGGAGCCTGGAGCAAGCTGGGGACTCGGTCCCCTGCTGGCCCCGTGCCCCTGTCAGAGGTTTGCTTTTGAAATGTAGCAAAAGCCAGCAGGGCTCTTGGTACATTTTCAAAGGCAGATGTGCCCATAGTGACTAATCGAATAGTCGATGCAAATTACATCGATTATTCGATTTAGCTGAATAATCTAGATTTAACATCCTTAATCTCTCCAGAAACTCTAAACCATTGACTTTCGCAGTAACATAACTCACGTATGCAGCCTTGGGAATTTAGACAGGAAGCTGTGTCTAGAATTTGAATGTCTCCAAAGAAGCTAATGGGGAAGAGGATGCAATAAAACCCCAGACGCTCCTTCCTGGAGGAACTGGAGTGAAACATTAGTTTAGTTGGCATTTTCAAGCAGTAAAAGCTGTCTCAGTGAACGCTTGTCCTGGAGCCAACTCTCCTTTCCTCCTCTTCAGAGAACTTGCAACAATTCCAGTAGCAGCTGAAACAGTGCACTTGCAGTTTTGTGCTTGTAGCTTGGCTGAGAGGTGTTAGTTCAGTTAGAAGTATTATGTGCTGTATGTTGTATTTTCCCCATGTCCCTCTGAAGCTGGAGACTCAGCTGAGTTTTGGTTGTGGTCCCATTGTCCGCTTTATTCTGTCATAGGTGTTGTGAAGGACACCTCTTTTGCACACCCTGATACTTGATGCTCGTCATCTCTCAGGTTTTTAGCTGTAGACCTAAGTTATGTTGTATCAGCCTGTTATAGATTGATCTGTTTATAAAAGTTGAGATCAAACTGTTTATGCAGAACAGCCTCTTGTTAGTAGAGGCTCTCCTTTGCAGCCCACACTAGATTTCTGCCTAGTCACAGATGAGTGGTATTCTGATACAAGGGCTGGCTTATCATTCTCTCCTCTGTTTCTCTGGGATTGATTGCTTTTTTGCCTATGCCAGTGATGGGACAACAGCTCATTACTTTGCTGTGCTGGGTGGTCTTGCAACTCCCGTTACTGGGGCATTTGCTGATGTGCTTGATCTTGACTTGGCTGTTGTGTAAAGGGCTTCCTGTGCACTGATTAGTGAAGAGGAGGGCATGTTCTGCCTTCCTGGAGTCATGCTGATCCAGAGATGTTCCCATATTCCTTTATTTGTTGTTCATAACCGCTCCTGATAGCTGAATAGTTGTGGATTTACACGGCAACACCTTTTTGTGCATCCTCTTTGCTCCTGCCACATCCACCCATTGTCTTCATCAACAAGGAAACCCCCAATCGTTTCACTGGAGCTTAGCATGAGCTCCATTTCTGAAGCAGAATATAGAGGGACTAGTAATTGGCAGCCAGTGCTATGAATTTTGCTAGCAGTGACAGCACTGAAGAGAGTAGGCAATCCTTCATAGTTGCCATTGAGGTCTGATGAGTGGTGTCTACCTATATCTAATGTAATACTTAACCTTTTTGGTGTAGGTTCTGGAATAGCTGATCTAGATGGACTCATCGGAGCTGAAGAGAAAGTGATTAATAGCAAGAACAAAGTGGATGAGAATGTGGTAAGCCCCCTGCCTATTTTCTAAAGCAAAACATGTCTTGGAGACTAACATTAGTGGCTTATTTCCGTGCCTTTTTCCTACTTGCTGAATGTCAGTGTACTCATTATCTATATGGTGCAGGGGAGTTGTGGTTTTCTGACTAACCTAGATTCCTAAGCCTGTTCAGTTTTGGAAGTGTGGGAGGTCAAGGGAAGAGAGATCCAGATCCCCAGATGTAGAATAACTTGTTGAAGTGTCTTGTTGAGAAGTGGCTTCCCTAGATAGAAAGCAGAGCTCTTTGATAGACAATGAAAGGCCCACCTTAGTTAGGCAGCTGCCTTAAGACCACATCGGTGTACTGCGTGCTGTTCTGCTCCACCTCCGTAATAAAACCAAGCTGCTTTTGACAACCTTTTTGAGTGAAGTAATGGGCTTTATTACACATTAAAACTGAAAGCCAGTTACAGTGACTCAGTGGATACCTTATTTGCCATTAGTATTGATTTTTGTCTCAAGTGGAATGAATGAGATGAATTCTAGTTGCAGTCACCTTGCCCTCCTTCATGGTTAAAATTAACACTGCAGGTTTGACTTCTAAATTCATTTTAAAGCCAGGGGGATAGATTGATGTAACACAGCCTTTGAGCCCAAAGCAAATGTCTGCAGCTGAATGAACTAAGGCCCTTGGGGTCGTCTCAGCTTGGCCTCAGTTAACTGTTCCTCAATGTTGTGGCACTAGCACAGTGGCTATAAATGGCTGATGGCTAGCTCCTTCCCGTGAGAGTGCAAGAAGGTGGTGGTGAACTAGCAGAGTTGAGTGTCTGTTGACCCAGCAGAAGCATTCTGCTGTATTGGGCAGTAAAGGTCTTTTCTTCAACCCTGCAATCCTGTACCTATTGTTCCTGGCTCCTTGTATAAAACGCGTTCATGACTGTTTTCAGGTAATTGATGAAACCCTTGATGTGAAGGAAATGATTTTCAATGCAGAGCGAGTCGGTGGACTGGTGGATGAGCCGGTATGTATGTGGCCACTCAAAGGGACTAGCCGTTAATGAATTCTAAAATGAATTTCAATGTTTGGTGTTTGTGTATCCACTTATTTTGAGACCCTGCTGATGCCTTGCAGGGAGTGGCATTGTTCTGACATCTTCCTTAGAACTACAATTCTAAGATGCTACCAATAAAGAGGAATGACACTGATGTTTTTTGTTAAAAAAATATCATGTGGGTCAGCATCTTGTGGGAAACCATTTGAGTTCAATTCCCTTTTTGCCAGGCAGGGAGATGTTAAATATTCAGGCTGCCAAGCATAATCACTCATGTCTCCATATCACAGAGTTACTGGTGGCTACCTCCTCGGGTTCCATTTAAGTATCTTCTTCTCTATTCCCTGCTCTTCCTCTACAGGATAATGAAAATTCCCTTCATGAGGACTTCAGTTTAAGCAGCAGTGCCCTCATTGGTCTCTTGGTGATTGCAGTTGCCATAGCCACAGTCATAGTCATCAGCTTGGTGATGCTGAGGAAGAGGCAGTACGGGACCATCAGCCATGGGATTGTGGAGGTGAGACAGAGCTCCTGCTGTACTAACTGAGTAGGGTAATGATTAGCGTTGCTTTGTGCAATATACTCAGACTTAAGCATCTCAGCACCTACAGGGTTGTGACTAATGGAAAAAACCTTCAGGCTAATACATAAGGGTGGCCTGCTGGGATCTGCCACTTACCAGTTGCATTCACTAATCACAAAAAATGCAATTAGGCATCCTTGTCTATCTGAAGATGGGATTTGGTGTTAAATGAGCTTTCAAGTCTAAATCTTGAGCAACAAAATAAGCAGGTCTGATCTGTAGTAACTCCCCCTCCACATAATGTAGCTACCATTAAGGTGCATGGAGCTGGTAGGCAGGAGTGACTTGATTTTTACCCTAGCTGTAATGCTGACTTAGTATGGCTGCAAGTGAGCTGCTTTAACTCTTCCCCAGCATGTAAAATGCTGACCTGTTTCACATGGATCTGAGGGTCTTTTGTAACAAGCTGTGTAAGGGACTAAAGAAACATCCTTCTCTAGTCTTATGCAGGCAGAAAACTGAGTGTTTCAGCTGCCACACCACTTATCGGGGAACAGTAAGCCCTGACCTATGGTATTGGTTTGCATTTTGCCAGCTATAGTTCTATCCCCTTCCAACAATCATAGTTACAAAGAAGTTAGACCTGCAAATTGACATGAGGACTCCATTGACTCTGGTAATTGGTCTCTCTAAGGTTGACCCAATGCTTACCCCAGAGGAGCGTCATCTGAACAAGATGCAGAACCATGGCTATGAGAACCCAACTTACAAATACCTGGAGCAGATGCAGATTTGAAGGATATGAAAATGCAGTAGCCCTGACCAGCAAAGGGGCAAGGCAGAGAGGGCCAAAATGGTCCAGCGTTTTGGATTGACTACTGACCAACAGTTGCTTCAAGAGGACTTCATCTTACATTCAGAACTCCTGGATCATTAAGACTATAATTACTACTGTAGAGTTGCAATTTCCATTCTTTTAAATGGGTGAAGAAATGGTAATATAACAATATATGATATATGAATCTTCTTAAATGGGAAAAATGAATCTATTGCAGATATTTGACTAAGATGTAGTTTTTCTTTTTAAAAAAATTAATCCGAAAAATCCCAGTTCTGTTGTGTTGTCTGATACAAGCACTATATATATAAATGGGAGATGTTGATTTTTATTTCTGATAGACCACTTGTATATTGAAGGTCATTTGTACCAGCCACATTGTATAAAGGAGACACTTGTGGCTCTTTGGTCATTTTGGCTTTTATATATAAAGCAGTATTCCTTTTTTCTAAAAGAATTTTGCCAGAAGTTGCAAAGACGTTAAATAGGGTTAGGAGCTCTGAGAACATAACTAAGGAAGCAATTTGAGAAGATCGTTAGTGAACAGCTTTATAAAAATCCCCTGCTGCCCATGATCTGTGCACTTCTGCTGCATAGCGGTGTGGTTTCTAGGAATTTAGATTCCCTGAAGGCAAGGAGTTAAAAGGCTTCTCGCATGTTTGTTTATAGCCATTCTAGTGGAATGTTAGAACATGGTTGTACCGGAGTCTGCACATTGCCCTTATCTTCTGAATTCAGTCTTGCTGTACAGTTGGAAGTCTTTGATATTGAATTTAAATCCCTCCTTCTGATTCTCTAACCAGCCTCCTTCAGTGCCCATCTGGCATTAGCAGCTCCCTGTTGCTGCTACTTTGTCATTTTTCTAGCCTGCCCCACCCCCCTACCACATGGTAAGTAGTCTCCAAATGGAGGTTTTGGAGCTCTGCATCTGTCTGCTGATGCTGGGCTCTTCTGGAGTTGTATGCATGCTCAGAGAATGCCTAAGCCTTGCAATAATCAAGCAGCTGGGGAGCTGAAGACCATGGAATTTTATTTCAAGTTGGATGTGCAGGAGATGTAGGAAAGGATACTGCCTATTTTACACAAAACTGGATGCATAAACCCTGAAGAGAACCTCACTATCATGTCTCTAATGCTTGTATAGTTGATGTTAATGCTCATGGCTTTTTTTAAATCTGGAGGTTCTGGTAACCTGTGGTGTATTTTTTCTATTTTCCTGTGACTTTGTTTTCTTCCCCCTTCCATATGTCTTCCCACTATGCACAGATTTAACTTAACCTGCAAACTCCTTAATGTGGTCTGTGGGGAATGTACAAAGTTTAAACACATCAATAAACACTTTAACTTCCAGATCGATTCCTTTCTTTATTCATGGACATTGGGGATCTTTTGTCCTCTCCCTCCTTGCCCTTGTCAAACCCCAGGGGTGTTTTTTCCCCCCTCCTGTTCCTACACACCTACAACTCCAGTTCATAGTTAATCTTTGAAGGAAAGGACTATACAGAACTGCTGCTCACTGCTGTTGAGGGGGGAGTATTCTTCCCCCCCATACACCTGTCTCAGAGTGTTCACAATGTACTCAGCCTCTGCAAATCTTTGTGGAGGGAAGGGGGATAAGAGTGATGGAAGGACTCTTGAGGCTGATGTGTCTCTCTTCAGGCTGCAGCTATTTGAAGCACCTGGTGTGTTAATGTCTGAGCCATGGCTGTGTTCATGTTCAGATTGTTTCCAAAACACATTCCAAGTTAGCAAGTCCTGAAATGCCAAATTCATTCCCTGGGTAGAGTCTGACACTGGCATGCTCCGACCAGAGTGCCAGAACTACACTGCTAAAGCAACCTGGTCAAGTCATTTTGGTTGCTCAGCCCTCCACCCATCACTTGAGCTGGCAGTAACAGTAGACACAATCATGGATTTTTAAAATACAATCTACCGTAGTTCTAATGACCACCCCCAAGAGAGCTTGGTTTTAATGTTTGGTTTAAATACATACCAGCAGGTGGTGGTATATACAAGAATTGTGAAGTCTGTTTTGCAGATGTGAAGGGAGCAGTAGCTTCCACTGTATGCAAATTCATTCTGGGATACAAAGACTGACAAGCCATTAAACCCTCCTGTCTCAGTATCAAGCTTTTTAAATGTCTTCAGAATGCCAAGAGCAAGGGAAAGGAAATAAAATGCCTTTAAATCTTTATAGCTAATGTTTTAACAATGACAGGCATGTTCTTGATGAGTCTTCCCTCCAAAATACACTTAAATGAATAGCCAGCAGGTTTCACAGCTTTCCTTGAGTTTTGTGTGTTGGTGCTCTCCTCCTTCCCTCTCTGAATTGTGACTTCAAGCATGAATGCTGTCTCTTTTGCATCATGCCAAAAGAGCATGTGATTCCAAGATAGGATTTTGAGAGTTAATCTTTCTTAGAATCAGATCTGAACATACAGCCTTAAAGAGGGGCTAGTCACTCAGTAGTGCCATGTTCTGGGTGAATTATTCACAGTCTGTAAGAAAGAACATCTGTTGTCCTAAACTCCTTCTGTTGGCTTGTCACAACTCATTTAAATGGTGAATTTCACTTAAATGAAGTCATAGCTCCTCATGCAAACTTTGACAGCTGGACCTTCACTGGCATGGTCTGAAATGCCCCCAACTGATGGGTGTTGACATCTGGATCCATTTAGGGCTAAGGCATGTCAGACTTGAATCTAGGTCTGTTAAATACCTTTGTGCACACTGTCACATACATAAAATGAATTCCTTATGATTGGTTCCAGTGCTAATATTTTTTTTTCATTATTAAGATCACTGATAAGCCATCCACAACTGATCCAAGCACAAATTATCCTGAGTATGATCTCTGTTAAGGAAATCAGGTCATGGCTTTATCTCCCAAGTATTGAGAGCTCCATCCTGAGAATTTAGACTACCCAAAACATAACAATTTTGCACTCATTGTAGAGTCAGTGCTACAAGGGAAGAGAACTTTGTATCTAACACTGGTCTTAAGTGTTCTATACTCTCTCCTAGCCAACACCATGGGACACAGCAAGGTAGAGGATGGTATCTACCATGACTTTACTTACCCACAAGCCACCTATCATAGCAAGATCAAGGATTTGGTATTTAGATATAACTTTTCCTAAAGACTACACCTAATAGGACAACTGAAGGAGCATCCCTCTTGGAGAGTTTAAAGTACTTTACCTTGGTGCTTATGGTATTGCTCAGCATGGTAACTGAGCACTTGAAATGTGCTGGTGTTCTGCAATGTGTGAATGAAGTTGGAGGTAGGAGGTGGGGTGTCTTTGCTACAGTTGGGCAGGAAATGGCTTTTTCATTCTGTGTGGGGTTTATTGAATCCATTTTCCAGACGCAAATTAGGATGAAAATTGAAACTTTCGTCAGCTGAAAATCCCAAAAAATCAGCTCTTTTTCCTCCTAATTCTATCTTCAATTTCCAAAGTCACTTGGAACCAGAATTTTTTTTATAAATGTCACAGACTTTAAAAACTTGAGTTGAAAAATTAATCTAAATCAACCCTATCCTACCACTTTTTGGTGAAAAGACCATTTTCTGAGCAGCTCTGCTCACTTTTAGTGACTAATAAACTTGGTCTGCTATGTAATCCCCTTAACCCACCTTAATTTACAATGCCCAATTACCTTATTTAAGGTTTGGGAATTTAAAAAAAAAGGTTAACACTGAAATTCCAAAGGGTCACTACAAAGTTTAACACAAACAACCCTGCCTTCTCATAAGTTCATTCCTTTGGGTCACACTTTGGGCCTATTTCTCACAGTCATGGTCAAACTCAATTTAAAACTAGTTATTCGGGGCGGGCCAACGGGATTTACTGCCAAGGTGTCCTCACGGTTCTCTGGCTCCGTTGATGATGATAACCAGAAAGCTGCTTGCGTGTGTGCTCAGTGATGTGTGCCGTGTCGACTTGTGCACTTAGTCTCCACAGCAGACCCCAAGAGAGCCACCAAACACCACAAACCAAATGAGGATCAAAGGTGCCAGGCCAGGTTTATTGCTAAGCGAAGTACGGTAATAGTTGTCAGTAGACTCTACTGAACCACTATGCATATGTACCCCCGTAGCAATGCAATGGAATCAGTGGGAAATTTCTACTGCTCCTTAGGTCATACTAAGACTGTCCCCCTAAGATACCACTTTATATACAGGTTCAAACACATCACACCTCACTGCTGACATTGTCAGGTTACCACCTTCTGACACTACTTAGATACCAAACCGCAAGGTACAGGGTGATTAGATCATCTCTATCCATCATGTTGTCATTTTAGACCCTTTCCTGAATCTGGGTCTGTATCTGTAAAGAGTGGGTACCAAGGTCTTTTTTAATGAGTTAGTGATACCATGTGCTTGTCACCTATGACCAGTACCAATTACTGTTCTGCAGTTGGTACCTAGCACCAATTAGTGTTTTGTGCTCTCAGTGATGTTCATGCCAAGTTCTGTGAGCTGAGGCCTGCCTCTTGCTGACAACTTAGCTTTGCTTTGTTAGCCATGTTTTGTCCATTGTTAGCTAGGCCTCAGACCAGGCCTGTGCTGCATTGGTTTGTTTTAGGCCTTCATCTTACGACAAAAACTAAAGTTCATTCAGGCCAAATATGTTCCTGCAGTACACAGATCCCATTGAAATTTTTTTTGCTGTCAATGGGATTTGGACTCCATAAGTCACATTAGGTGCTATCAAAAATTGCACAGTAAATATGGTCATTCTGCATAACTGCCCCTGCTAGCAGAGCCCCCTTTCAGGTATGAGAAACAATCACATTCCAGGCACATCCCATTATCCTAGCACAACCAAACCCTGACCTTACACTTAAGTTATAAGAGGAAGCTGCATACTGAATTTGGTGGCCCTAGCTATTACCATTTAGGAGGAGTTCTTGAACAGACAGATGGATGGACACACATACTTGTAAACTCCCTCAAATTTATAGTAGATGGGGTAAAATTTTCATCAGCCTCTAAATGACTTGACTTAGCCTAAGTCCCATTTTCAGAAATAACTGAGAAGCAAACTCTGCTCTTATGTCTTCCAGAAGCTTTTGAAAACATTGCTTTTATTTTATGAACACACACAAAATATCAATAGAATTAAAGTATCCAACATATGGTATTTAAGCAAGTCATGCTTGAGGAGTTTGAAGGGATAGCAAGCCATCTT
This sequence comes from Pelochelys cantorii, assembly GCA_032595735.1. Taxonomy (NCBI): domain Eukaryota; kingdom Metazoa; phylum Chordata; order Testudines; family Trionychidae; genus Pelochelys; species Pelochelys cantorii. The sequence continues at coordinate 13,445,254 of CM064352.1, read as the reverse complement.
ATATATAGTAGCCCAATGTCTGTGACTCTGTAACGCTGAAATGCTGGCTGTTGCCTCAGTCACATCCTTCGTCTCCTGCCTCGGCTGACTTCTGCGCCACTCAGCTGGGCCGCCGCAGGGGAGCAAGCAGTGCAAGCGGCCGTTTGGGCGCCGTGGTCCCCATGCAGCACGGGGAGCGTGGTGCCCAAACAGCTATTTGGGCTCCGTAGTCCCCCAAATGAGAGGCAAGAGGGGGAGGAGAAGAGAAAAAGAGAGATGGAGAGAGAGGCAGGAGGCAGAGGAGAGCTGAGAGAGAGGAGGAAGCAGAAGGAGGAGGGGAGAGAGAGAGAGAGATGGACGGGGAGGAGAGACCCAAAAATCCTGTCTTATGACGGGCTATTGGCTAGTCATATATATATAGTAGCCCAATGTCTGAGACTCTGTAACTCTGAAATGCTGGCTGTTCCCTCTGGGCGGCGCTGTTGCCTGAGTCACGTCCTTTGCCTCCCACCATGGCGCTCGGCTGACTTCTGCACCGCTCAGGAGCAAGCGGTGCAAGCGGCCATTTGGGGTCTGTGCTCCCTGTGCTGCTGGAAGCCAGCTCACTGGAAACCTGGATCTAAAAGGCAAGCCAGTCATTTCAATAACTTCATGTATAGTAGCACTGAACAAATAATTTTTTTTTTTTGATTGAAGCTGAACCTAGGAATCCAGGGGAAAAGAAAAATTCAGGGTAATTTGCACCAAAACCAGGGTTGCTTTTTCAAAATATTGTCAAAATAAAAAAAATGCAAACATTTAATTTTGAATCCACGAAAACATTTCAGGTAGATTTGAACAGAATTTTGGAGGGTTTCTGATTATTTCAAGTTGACCCAAATGGTTTGAGATTAATCAAAACAATCTTGAGGGGAAAAATCATTTTGAGTTGCTATATTTGACAAATGCATGCTTTTGACCAAAAAGAAGAAAATTCACCCAGGCCTACTGTTTAGAAGCTTTAATTAATTCCTTGATTTCCGGTGTTTGGTTTCTGACAAACAAAACCTTCAGAACAAAAGGAAGGAAAATGCTAGAATATGATTAATTCTGCCCTTTGAAAACAAATCCTTTAGGAATAGGCAGGACAGCAATATTAGGTTTATAAATATTGTGAAAGCACAATAAAAATAGCATCATCATGTGAGCTCTGTAATTAATGTTCTTCTTTTTGATGTTCCCATGACTCTTACTAGAATCAGCGAAGTGATAAACACTCGGTGGAAACATTCCCATTCCCTGTGGTAGTATAAAGGAGGATGACTCAGGAAGAGTTCTTTCTAAGGCAATCCATCATGTCATTTCAGGTGAGAAAGGGAGCTTCTTTTTGTACAGTGAGGTCCTGGACTGTGACTGAAGCTCTAAGACACTACAGCAATACAAATTATAAACAGCTTGATTCAAGTTGGAGAGATTTAAGAGCAGCTTAGATAAACAGTCAGGGACAATCTAGATGGTGCTTGGTCCCGCTGTGAGTGCAGGGGACTGGACTTGATGATTTCTTGAGGTCTCTTCCAGTTCTAGTGTTCTATGATTCTATGTGATTCTATGATTTTAAGTTAACTCCTCTTTAAGGGGCAGTTCTGGGAGAAGACAGCACTCAAATGATGTCTGATCTTTTAATGTGATTAATATAATTAGCTTTGTTTCCTTCCGTTTATTGCTCTGCTATCATTTTTAACAAGACAGAAAGATGGATTCAAAGTCAGGGCTTGCTGTGGGCAGCAGTAGAATCATAGAACACTAGAACTGGAAGGGACCTCGAGAGGGTCATCGAGTCCTGTCCCCTGCCCTCATGTCAGGACTCAGTACCATCTAGACTGGGTGGGCAATAATTTTTGGCAGGGGGCCACGCCAAGATTTTGATAAGTGGTCAAGGGCCGCACTTTTCTGTGGAGGGGGGTGCAGGGTCCAGTGTGGAGGTTGGGTGCAGAAGGGTGCACGGGGTCTGGGATTGGGGTGCAGGAGATGGTGTGAGGTCTCTGAGGGTGTTTGGGTGGAGGAGGAGGTTGTGACCTGGGTCAGGGGATTGGGGTGTAGGTGCAGGAGAGGATTCTGGCCTGGGGGAGGGGTGTAGGAGGGGGTACAGGATCTGGGAGGGAGTTGTCACCTGGGGGTGCAGAGGGTTTGGATGGTGATCTGGGGGAGGGAGTTGGGGTGCAGGAGGGGTTGTAGTGCTAGAGGCGGGTACTGGCTGGAAGGAGTTTGCCTACCTCCTGGCCGGTAGCCGCAGCCTGCTTGAAAATACAGGCTGCTCCGCCCACGTGACTCAACTTCGGCTGCCCCAGTCTCTCAGGCCAATCTCTCAGCTCCGATTGGCTGGTGCTTGCCAGCTAATAAGAGCTGAGAGATTGGCCGAGATCAGTTCTTATGGGCTGGTTGTTTCTGGCGAACAGGAGATGAGGATTGGGTTGGGGGCGGGGAGATTGCATGAAGCCTCCCACTCCCTGTAGAGCAGAGAAACGTGGGGTCTGTGTTAAACGTAGCAGTTGCATATGCCTGAGAGTCCGGGCAGGGTGGTCTGCAGGCCGGATCTGGCCCCCCCGGGCTGTATTTTGCCCAACCCTGGTCTAGATCATCCCTGGTAGATCTAACCTACTCTTAAATATCTTCACAGATGGAGGGAAGGCAACTTATTCCAGTATTTAACCACCCTGACAGTTAGGAAATTTTTCCTAATGTCCAACCTAAACCTCCCTTGCTGCAGTTTAAGCCCATTGCTTCTTGTCCTGTCTTCAGAGGCCAAGGAGAACAATTTTTCTCCCTTCTCCTTGTGACACCCTTTTAGATACCTGAAAACCGCTATCATGTCCCCTCTCAGACTTCTTTCCAAACTAAACAAGACCAGTTCTTTCAGTCTTCCTTCATAGGTCATATTCTCTAGACCTTTAATCATTCTTGTTGCTCTTCTCTGGACCTTCTCCGATTTCTCCACATATTTCTCAAAATGTGGTGCCCAGAACTGGACACAATACTCCAACTGAGGCCTAATCAGCGCAGAGTAGAGCGGAAGAATGACTTCTCATGTCTTGCTCACAACACACCTGTTAATGCATCCCAGAATCATGTTTGCTTTTTTTGCAACATCATCACGCTGTTGATCACATCATATTTAGCTTGTGGTCCACTATGACCCCTAGATCCCTTTCTGCAGTACTCCTCCCTAGACAGTCACTTCCCATTCTGTATGTGTGAAACTGATTGTTCCTTTCTAAGTGGAGGACTTTGCATTTGTCCTTATTAAACTTCATCCTATTTACCTCAGACTATTTCTCTAGTTTATCCAGATCATTTTGAATTATGACCCTGTCCTCCAAAGCAGTTGCAACCCCTTCCAGCTTTGTATAATCTGCAGACTTCATAAGCGTACTCTCTATGCCAATATCTAACTCGTTGATGAAGATATTGAACAGAACCGGTCCCAAAACAGACCCCTGCGAAATCCACTCATTATGCCTTTCCAGCAGGATTGTGAACCCTTAATAACTACTCTTTGAGAATGGTTATCCAGCCAGTTATGCACCCCCTTATAGTAGCCCCATCTAAGTTGTATTTGCCTAGTTAATTGATAAGAATATCATGCAAGACCGTATCAGATGCCTTACTAAAGTCTAGATATAACACGTTCACCACTTCTCCCTTATTCACAAGACTCGTTATCCTATCAAAGAAAGCTATCAGATTGGTTTGACATGATTTGTTCTTTACAAATCCATACTCCCCTATCACCTTATTATCTTCCAGGTGTTTGCAGATGAATTCCTTAATTACTTGCTCCATTATCTTTCCTGGCACAGAAGTTAAACTGACTGGTCTGTAGTTTCCTAGGTTGTTCTTATTTCCCTTTTTATAGATGGGCACTATATTTGCCCTTTTCCAGTCTTCTGGAACCTCTCCCATCTTCCATTTTTCAAAGGTGATAGCTAAAGGCTCAGATACCTCCTCTGTCCGCTCCTTGATATTCTAGGATGTATTTCATCAGGCCCTGGTGACTTGCAGACATCTAACTTTTCTAAGTAATTTTTAACTTGTTTGTTTTTTTATTTTATCTTCTAAACCTACCCCCTTCCCACTAGCATTCACTATGTTAGGCATTCCTTCATCATCAGACTTCTTGGTGAAGACCGAAACAATGAAATCATTAAGCATGTCTGCCATTTCCAAGTTTCCTGTTACTGTTTCTCTCTCCTCACTGAGCAGTGGGCCTACCCTATCCTTGATCTTCCTCTTGCTTCTAATATCTTTATAGAATATCTTCTTGTTTCCCTTTATTTCTGTAGCTAGTTTGAGCTTGTTTTGTGCCTTTGCCTTTCTAATCTTGCTCCTGCATACCTGTGTTGTTTGCTTATATTCATCCTTTGTAATTTGTCCTAGTTTTCACTTTTTATATGACTTCTTTTTTATTTTTAGATCATGCAAGATTTCCTGGTTAAGCCAAGGTGGTCTTTTGCCATATTTTCTATCTTTCCTATGCAGCGGAATAGCTTGCTATTGGGCCCTTAATAATAGCCCTTTGAAAATCTGCCAACTCTCTTCAGTTGTTTTTCCCCTCAGTCTTGCTTCCCATGGGACCTTACTTACCAGCTCTCTGAGCTTACCAAAATCTGCCTTCCTGAAATCCATTGTCTCTCTTTTGCTATTCTTCCTTTTACCATTCCTTAGAATCATGAACTCTACGATTCTACTTTCACCCAAGCTGCCTTCCACTTTCAAATTCTCAACCAGTTCCTCCCTATTTGTTAAAATCCAATCTAGCACAGCTTCCCCCAGTAGCTTTTTCAACTGTCTGAAATAAAAAGTTGTCTTCAATGCAGTCCAAGAACTTATTGGATAGTCTGTGCCCCACTGTGTTAGTTTCCCAACTTATGTCTGGATAGTTGAAGTCCCCCATCACCACCAAATCCTGCACTTTGGATGATTTTGTTAGTTGTTTAAAAAAAGCCTCATCCACTTCTTCCACCTGGGTAGACCCTTAGCATGGCACCACCCTTGTTTTTTACCCCGTTAGCCTAAACCAGAGACTCTCAACACATCTGTCTCCTACGTCCATCTCCACCTCAGTCCAAGTGTGTACATTTTAAATATATAAGGCAACACCTCCTCCTTTTTTTACCCGCCTATCCTTCCTAAGCTGTACCCTTCTATACCAATATTCCAATCATGTGTATTATCCCACCAAGTCTCTGTGATACCAACAATGTCATAGTTGTGTTTATTTATTAGCACTTCAAGTTCTTCCTGCTTATTATCCATACTTCTTGCATTTGTATATAGGCATCTAAGATACTGTTTTGATCTTGCCTCCCAGTTCTGCCTTGTCCCTCCTTTTTCTGCTATGTGCAGAGAAGGAATTTAAAGACAGGGAAATCTGCATAGGAATCACTGGCCCAATGAAACAGACTTCCCCGTGGATTTCTCCGCCCCCAGGGCCTTAACTCCAGATCCATCCTAACTGCAAACTGCCCTGTCAAACAAACCTGGTTCTTCAGAAAGTCTCCAGCAGGTCCTTCTTAGCTCTTAGTGCCAATTCCCTGACCATTCCTATCCTCTCCCACAGTTTTCTGCACTACTTGAGAATTTAGATCCTCTTTTATAGGGGGAAGACATTTACCAGTGCTGTCTTTGCTACTCTGGCACTTTTTCTCCAAGGTAGAGATCTGAGGGTTGCCTTCCTACTGCTTGACCAGATGTGAGTATCAGCAGCAGAGACAATGAAAGATGTTCTGTCAGATGTGGGTACAAGAAGAAACTGGGAAGTTCTTCATCGAGTGGTGTCCCTGTGGGTGCTTTATTCAGGCCTCGGTGCGTCCTCACACCGCTGATGAGAAATTTTTGGTGACCAATGCCCCTTGCACCGCACCTGAGCACCTAGCGTCTTGCACTCCTGCCATTTCCCGAGTGTGCATGCAGCTCAAGCCCAGTCCGTTCCTTTTCTGCGATCCCTGGCTGAAGATTGAGCTGGAGCAGTGCTCTTCTTTCTGACAGGAAAAACAAAGGAATACCATAGTTAGTTTAGAGTTTCTTCATAGTTTTAGTCAGCTGACAGTTTTCAAGTGAGAGAGAGAGAGACACGCCACGACTTTTCCTTCAGCATGCTGGGTTCCCCCAGCTTTAAAAGATGCGACTCATGTCAGGACTTGATGCCTATTTCTGATGGCCATGCTTCCTGTGTTAAACGCTTGGGGGAGACTCATGCGGCACATAAGTCCCTGCACTGTCTGAACATGACCGCCAGAGCCAGAAAAGATCGCAAAATGCAGCTCAAAAACCTCCAGGAGAAGTCCCTACAACCACCAGGGGACAAACCTGAGGAGACATGGGGATAGCAAAAGCCCATTGACAGGCTGCTTCACCACCCTGCAAAGGCTCACAAGGTTTGCGAGCTTTCCCAGCACGGTCATTATCAGCACTGCCCAGAGCCGCTCGGTCCCCGGTGCCATCAGTCTCCGGTACCATGGCAAAGTGCAAGTCTGCCGCCAGGAGAGCTGAGTCAGAATCTAAGTGCACCGCACTGGTCAGTGCTGCTGAGGCAGCGGCACCTACAAAGCTGCATATGCCACCATCACCAGCTCCCACAGGCCTGAACAAGCCATTCCCAGTCAGACCAAACTCGACCGCGCTCTGGCACCGCATCATAAAGAAGCGCTGCACGAAGATGCAGCATTTACAAAAATCTCCACAGATCAGGAGCTTGCTCACCATGCTCCTCATTGGTGTCTCATGCCCAGGGGCACATTCATATGCCAGAAAGGGCTCCCCACTCTCCTGCACTGCTCTCACCATGAACTGACTATGGCAGCAGGTATAGGAGCAGATTTTCATCATGCCATTCCTCCCCGTCGGGATCATTGGCTTCCTGGCATTGATATCGGGATCATTCCCTGCAACAACATCCCCTGTGGCCCAACCAGCCGTGGATGTATCCTCCACAGCAATTTCAGCCTCAGTGGCTCCCTTGGAAACCATGGCAGGGCTACCAGCCACACTCCTCCCATGCTTACCACTCAAGAGATACAGCTTCTACATTACCACAGCACATGACTATGCACTCCCTCACCATATCCTCCCATTCCTAACCATCTCACCAGCCCTCAGTAATAACACAAGCGGGCTCCAATGACAATGATAAGTTACCTCACTTGGACTTCCTCACTCAATTCCAGATCCACTAGACCAGATGAGGCAATTTTCCAGGTATTGCCTTCTCCACCAGCGGATGATCTAAAAAAATTTCAAGAATTATTTAAACAAGTAGCTCAATCACATTACACTCCAAGAGGTGCAAGACAAGCAATACAAATTACTGATGATACTACAACCCACGGCATCCTCAAAGATAGCCTTACCCGTTAATGAAGCTATCTTTGAGCCATCAGAGGTGCTTTGGCAAACCCCAGTCTCTATCCCCCCAACAAATCGCAGGGCAGACAGAAAATATTTTGTCCCAGCAAAAGACATGGACTTCCTCTTTGCACATCCCCAGCCGAACTCATTGGTCATAGACTCTGTTAATCACAAGTCTAAAAACCCACTATTTAAGTCTACACCCCAAGACAAAGAGCATAAGCAGCTGGATACCTTTGGCTGCAAGGTAGACTCTTCTGCAATCCTCCATTCAGGATATCAAATTATACAGCCCTCCTGGCTAACTATGATCATGGGAACTATGCTAAATTACAGGACCTACTTCAGGACCTTCCTGAGAATAGGAGATCACACTTCCAATCCATCATTAAGGAGGGTCTATCTATAGCACAAACTGCCCTCCAGGCTGCAATGGATGTCGCTGTCCCGGCAGCCAGGGCCACAGCTACAGCAATTGTAATGCATAGGGCCTCGTGGCTTCAGTCATCAGGGGTCCCAAAAGAATTGCAATCTAAGGACCTCCCTTTTGATAGAAACCAGCCGTTTGCCATGAAGACGGATTAAGTCCTACACTCAATGAAGGATTTTTGTACCACACTCCGGGGATGTACACTCCGCCTAACAAGAGACATAAATATGCCCCAGTCCTCCAACACCCAGTCGATTTCACACAAGCAACAAATTTGAACTCTTGGTCGGGGGTCTGAGTGACCACCCCACAGACCCAGTGCATTCCAATGTCACCGTCCATCACGGGTGAGACCCTTCTACCAACAATGGGCCCAAATCACTACAGACAAGTGGGTCCTGGAAATGATCAAATTGGGTTACCCAAACCTCTTCACATTTATGGCCCCTACCCAACCTCCTACCCTATCCCTCTTCAGGGACCCATCTTACGAACCCCTATTACAAACAGAAGTACAAAAGTTACTCACCCTAGGAGCCATAGAACCTGTTCCCACAGAATATCGAGAAGAGGTTTCCACTCCAACTATTTCCTAAAAAAAACCCAGGGGGCTGGAGACCAATCTTGGATTTCAGGAAACTCAAGTTCATCCTCAACACAAAATTCAAAATGGTGACCCTTGAAACTATTATACCCGCACTGGATAAAGCGGGCTGGTTCTCAGCCCTCGTCCTTCAGGACGCTTATTTTCACGTAACCATCCACCCTGCCCACAGATGATTTCTCAGATTCATTGTAGGTCAAGACCATTACCAATACCGGCTCCTCTCCTTTGGTCTTTCTACGGCCCCTCGAGTGTTCTCAAAGACGCTAGCCATAGTCACAGCCTTTCTCAGAAGACAGAACGTCATCCTCTTCCCCTACCTCAATGATTGTCTTATCAAGGGCTCCACTTGGCAACAAACTATAGCGATGACAACCAGGGAATGTTTTTCCTGACTTGGCCTGCTGATCAATATACACAAGTCCACCATACAGCCCACACAGAAGATAGAATTTATTGGAGCATTTCTAGATTCAGTGACAGCACGAGCCTACCTGCCACCACAAAGATTCAAGGTGCTCTGCCACCTTATTTTGGGGATCAAGCATATTCCCTTTTCCACAACCCAGACATGCCTCCAATTATTGGGGCATATGGTGGCCACAACCTTCGTGATCCTATTCGTAAGGTTACACATGTGCTGCCTACAGCATTGGCTTGCAACCACCTACATTCCAACTCGACACAGCCTTGTGAGGCGTCTTACGCTTCCTCTGCTAGTACTACAATCTCTCAACTGGTGGACTTCTCCAACCAACCTACCTGCCGGTATACTCTTCCACCGCCCATTGTGGTGCAAGGGCAATACAGGGCACATGGTCCCAACAGGAGAGAGACCTCCATTTCAACATCCTGGAACTCAGGGCCATTTGCAAGGCTTGTGCCCACTTCCTTCCCCTGATAAAGGGCAGAACCATTTGTGTCCTCATGGACAACACACCCTCTATGTTATACGTCAATCGATGGGGGGAGGGTGGGACCAGATCATGCTCACTATGTGCAGAAGCAATCAGATTCTGAAACTGGTGTGTCAGGAACCACATAACTCCAACCGCCACATATATACTAGGACAGCAGAACGTGAGTGCTGACAAACTGAGCAGTCACTTCTCAGAATAACATAGTGGGAGATCAACACCAATGTTCTCCTCTCCTTCTTTTGCAAGTGGGGTTTCCCAGCTATAGACATTTTTGCAATAGTGCTCAACCGCAAATGCCACAAGTTCTGCTCCCGAGCAGAGCTGGGCAAAAGGTCAGAGGGAGCTGCCTTCACCATCTGCTGGATGACTCCCCTACTCTACACCTTTCCCCCAATCCCTCTACTTGCTAGAGTGATCAAGATTTGCTCCAACCAGACCATGGTGATTCTGATAGCCCCCACCTGGTTGAGACATCCCTGGCTCCCTTATTTACACTACCTCTCAATAGATCAACCCATTTCTCTCCCCAGGGTGCCGAACTTCTTAACGCAGCACCATGGCAGGACATGCCATCTGAGTATTAAAACACTGAAACTCACAGCTTGGCTTCTCCATGGTTCCAGAATGAAGAGCTTACCTGTTTAGACAGGGTCAAACACAGTCGAAGAATTGATGGGCATGAGAAGCACCTACCAGAACAAATGGTCATATTTTCAACAATGGTGCACAAACTCACAACCTTCATCCCAATACCTCCCCTATACCTACCATGCTGGAGTATCTCATGGACCTCAATGACACAGGACTCTCTGTCAGCTTAGTCCATGTTGACTTGGAGGTGGTCACGGCGTTCCACGAATCTGTGGACGACTTCTCTCTCTTTGCACATCCGATGGTGAAGCGATTCCTCACAGGCCTACAGAAAACATGCCCAAACCTGCGCTCCCCAGTACCACCGTGGGACTTGAATTTGGTTCTTCACACGCTCACCAGGCCACCCTTTGAGCCACTAGCCACTACATCACCACAATACCTGTCCATAAAGGTGGTCTTCATAGTGGCAATTTCGTGTAGGTGAAATTGCAGCCCTTATGGCCAACCCACCTTTCACTACCTTTACAAAAGATAAAATTATACTCAGGTCTCACCCGAAGTTCCTCCCAAAGGTCATATCTGGCTTCCACCTAAATGAACCCATTTACTTACCTGCTTATTTTCCTAAGCCTCATATCTCCTCTAAGGAGGCCATCTTGCACACATTAGATGCGAGATGAGCGATTGCATTCTACCTGGATAGAACTAGGGGAATCAGAAAATTGGATAGATTCTTTATCACTTGGTCTGGGCCACATACAGGAACAGCTGTCTTGGCACAACATCTATCCAAATGGATTGCCAGCTGCATATATACAGCTTATGAACTTCGTGGGAAGCTGCCACCACAGATTATCAGGGCCCACTCCATGCATGCGATAGTCACAACAACGGCCTTCCTAAATAATGTGCCACGGGTGGACATTTGTAGAGCAGCTACATGGTCCTCCCATCACACTTTCGCACAACATTACACCCTAAAGAAGGGGTCAATACCCTCCACATCTCTGGCAGATGCGGTCCTTCCTTCCTCTACATAAATGACTCCAATGCCTACCACCATCTGGCGGGTACTGATACTGAATCACCTGAGTGGAGCACCCACAGGGACACCACTCGATGAAAGAAGTTACCCTGTGCAATATTGATGGTTCTTCGAGACGTGTTTCCCTATGGGTGCTCCACTACCCTCATGTTCTCCCCTTTGCTTGCAGTCTTTAAGAGACTTCAGGTAGAAAAGAAACAGAAGGGGCATGTGCCCTGTGTGCACCTGGCAAACGGCAGACATGTGAGACACTGGGTGCGCAGGCATAGTGAGAGGGGCACTGTTCACCAAAAATCTCTGATCAGCAGCACGGGGATGCACTGAGACCTGAGTGGAACACCCGCAGGGACACACATCTCGAAGAACCATCCTTACTGCACAGAGTAACTTCTTCGTCTAATCCTCACACGTAATTCCAAAAAAGTCAGTGGAAAGAATTTGTTTGTTCTGACCTACTTTAGATAGAGAGATTTGGAAGCTTGTTTAGTACAGGTTGAACCTCTCTAGAACCTCTACACCCTTGGGACCGGACCAGTTCCGAACAAGAGAATATTCTGGACCACTGGAGGTCAATATTGTCTAGCAGCATTATACCAACACTTCCACTGCTTACTGGGCTCTTAGAGGACATATAGGGGTAAACTAGAGCTAAAGAACAGAACAGAACACTGAGAGCCAGGACTGGTGGCTGTAAACAAACTTTATGGGACCATGGGAAACTTGGTCACACCAATGAAAAATTGACATCTGGTGAACTAAAGTCATTCCGGATGATGGATGTTTCCGGATGAGTAGAGAGGTTCAACCTGTAATAAAATAAGCTATGCAATTCTGAATAATTAGAAACATGGTGAGGCACAACATAATTCTGCAGCAGGTAGTTTGTGGAACACTTGTTCTTAGAAAAACTTAAAAAACAACAAATAGTCTAGCAGCACCTTAAAGACTAACAAAACATGTATATTTCATGGGTATAATCCACTTCTTCAGATGACTGGAGTATTAAAAGTTCAGATCCAAGAATAAATAAGGGAAGGGGGGGAGATTAAAAAAAAGAGAAAATAAGTAGTGAATTAGATGTTCAAGTTACAAGAGGCTGATAAGAACAATTAACACCTCTGTAAGCACCCATTGTTAGGTTGGTTGGTTAAGTCATTAGGATGTGGAAGGTAGTGTGTGAGCCAGCCGATATCTTTATTCATTACAGAGGTGCTAATTGTTCTTATCAGCCTCTTGTAACTTGAACATCTAATTCACTACTTTTTCTCTCTCTTTTTTTCTTTTCCGCCCCTCCTTTTCCTGCTGCCTTCCTTTATTTATTCTTGGATCTGGACTTTTAATACTCCAGTCATCTGAAGAAGTGGATTATACCCATTAAATCTACATGTTTTGTTAGTCTTTAAGGTGCTGCTAGACTATTCGTTGTTTTTTAAGTTTTTCAAGTTAGACTAACTTGGCTACCCCTCTGAAACTTTTTCTTAGCTTATTCCCATTGGTAAGTGATGATGACAGAGTTCTGATCTTAAAGACAGAACCTGGGGTGGAAAATGTTTTAAGATTCATTGATGCTGTGAGGGAAACCTTAGACAGGAGACTGAGTTAGATTTCTGAATGGAGAATGTACTAAGAAAAACAGAGAAAGGGATGGCGTGCCCCCTAGGTCTTTAGAGGCTAAATTGTCAGACAGATCTATAAGCACAGACAGCTAATGTCTATTGAAAGCCACATGAGTCTTTCCATTGATTTCAGAAGTTGTAAGATCAGATTTATAATGCACTGGGTGATGATGTGAGATGTATTTCAAAAGTAATATTTCTTTGAGATCCTCCGGTGAAGAGCATGCTATAAGTCAGTGGTCTCCAACCCTTTTACACACAAGGTCACTTTTTAAATGTCAGGACAAGCCAAGACCTACCCCATCTCTTCCCTAAGACCCCACCCCTTCTTTGATGCCCCGCCCTCTCTGCTCCCCTCCTCTCCATCACTTACTATACCCAGCCCTTATACACTCTCACTGGATTGAGACAGGAAGTGCAGGCTCTGGGGTGGGAATGAGGGATTTGGGTGTGGGTAGGGGTGAAAGGTGCAAGCTCTGGGAGGGAATTTGGATGCAGGAAGAGGTGGAGAAGGGGATGCTGGCTCGGGGAGGGGGGTCCAGGCTGGGAAGTGTTGGGGTAAGGTGGAGGGTTGGGGTGTTGAGCAAGCCACAGGCTTGTGGATGTGAGGGTGCAGAAGTTTGGGTTGGGATGTGTGAGGGGCTCAGGGCAGGGAATTTGGGAGTATGATGGTCTCAGGACACAGATTTGCAGGATCTGTGGTACAGGAGTGTTGTGGCACAAGACTGAGGATGTGGGGGTGCAGGAGTTTGGGGATGTGAGAGGCTCAGGACAGGGGGGTTCCAGTGTATGATAGGCTCAGGTTTGGAGACTGGTGTCTGGTCAAGGGGCAGGGTGCTGGTGGGAGCTGAGGCAGGGTGCTGGTGGGGGCTGGAGCAGGGGGAAGGGGGCAGGGACAGCTTGGGCTGGTACCTGGGGATCCTGTAGCTGCATGCCAGGTCTAGGAAGTTCTCAGACTGCTCCCTCCTCCCCCAAACAGCCGGTGCAATACCTGAAATGCCAGTCCTTCGCGCGCAAGGGACTTCCAGCTCCAACTGCTCAGGCAGTGTGTGCTGACATGGGGAGCAGAGGAGCAGGGTGTGTGCAACCTGAGCAGTTGGAGCTGGCACAGTCCTGGGACTCCTACCCCTCACACACACACACACCCTGCACAGGAAGGCAGCAGGGGGAAGGAAGACCCCAGTGCGCGACGGACTGGCGTTTCAGGTACCGCACCAGCTGTTTGGGAAAAGGGGAAGAGCAGCCCATGCACTTCCTGGACCTGGCACGCAGCTGCAGAACTCCCCACCCACCCCGCAGGAAGCCCACGCTACCTCCATTGTCACTGGAGGTAGTGTCAGCATGGGGTTCTTCTTGGGGGTGGAGGGAGTGAAGGGGGACCCTGGAAAGCCTCGCGATCGACTGGTCGATCCCCCAGGATTGACCAGTCGATCACGATTGACAGGTTGGTGACCATGGCTGTAAGTGAATGCTTAGAGAAGCTTAGACAAACACCTCTCAGGGGGTATGTCTACACTACAAAGTTAATTCGAACTAACAGCCGTTAGTTCGAATGAACTTTCATAGCATCTATACATACAAACCGCTTAATTCAAACTAGGTAAACCTCATTCTACAAGGACTAACGCCTAGTTCGAATAAATAGTTCGAATTAAGGGCTGTGTAGCCACTTAATTCGAACTAGTTGGAGGCTAGCCCTTCCCAGCTTGCCCTGGTGGCCACTCTGGGCCAAACCAGGGAAACTCTTCTGCACCCCTCCCGGTCCCAGAGCCCTTAAAGGGCCACGGTCTGGCTACGGTGCTTGTGCCAGTTGCAAGCCTGCCAGCACCCAGCCAGCAGACCCTGCACCTGGCACAAGATGAGCCAGCCACCCGCTGCCACCCAGCCCTCCACCTCTTCCCCGGACCAGACTGGAGGCTCACAGGAGCCTGCCCGGGGCTGCAAGAGGTGGGCGCCCACCTGGTCTAGTGCGGAGATCGTGGCCCTCATCGAGGTTTGGGGGGAGGCCTCCAACGTCCATGATCTCCGCACTAGCCACAGGAACGCGGCCGTCTACAGCCGCATGGCTGACAGCCTGGCCACCAGAGGCCACATGCGGACCTGGGAGCAGGTCCGCTGCAAAATTAAGGACCTGTGGCAGGCCTACTCCAGGGCCTCCCAGCCAGGGGCTGACCCGGAGGCATGCCGTCACTTTGAGGCCCTGGACCACATCCTGGGGGCTCACGCAGTCCATGCCCCCCGGGTGGTGATCGACCCCGGGGCAGAGGGACCCGTCCCTGACACGGAGGAGGAGGAGGAGGATGCCGAGAGCCAGGAGCCTGCAGGGAGCCTGCCCAGGACCCAGGACCCCCAAGGCACCCCACAGAGCACATCGGCTGTGTCGTCCGAGGCCGGGGAAGGCTCCACATGTGAGTGCCATCATGCTCCGCTTATGTGTATGGGGGCTGTGGGGGGAGAGGGAGCCCAGGGACCGTGCGCCTGGGCCTTGCCCACCATGGAGCAGCAGCTGGGTGTCAAGCAGGGGCCCTGGCCTGTTCCCCACACGCCGACCTCGCCTTGCAGAGGGGGGCTGGGTTTCACCCACCGTGTCCCCAGGGAGAACTGACCACTGCTCTTGTTTCACCACAGCCGCAGCACCTGGGACTGCAGGGTGCACCACCCCGCCTGCAACAGCCACCTGCACCCGGGCCAGCAGGCGCACCTGCAACCTGGAGGACTATCAGCGGCGGCACCTGCGGCTACTGGAGCACCAGCTCCGCACCCAGGACCACTGGGTCCGGGAGGACCTGCGGCTGCGGCAGCGGAGCTTGGAGGCGCTGGAGGAGCAGGGCCATGCCCTCAGAGGTCACCTCCTGACCCTGGTGGACAGGTTCCTGCCTCCTCCTGCTCCAGCCCCTGCAGCCGCCCCAGCTCTCGCTCCTCCTCCCACTCCTGCTCCCCCTCCCATTTCCTCCGCCCCCCCGTCCCTCCTGCCCCACCCTCCACACCCACTCCCCCCCGACGCCCCTGCACCCGCAGTGCTGTCAGATGGGAGAGCCAGCAGGACCCCCAACCCTGAGCTTTCCCTTCCCTTCCTCCCCTTCCTCCCCCTTCCAGCTCCCTCCTCCCAGGTTTCCCCCTCCCCTCTCCCACCCTCACTCCTCCCTCCCCCACCCCAGTTATGTACAATAAAGAGAGATTTTTGTTGGCAAAACAGGTGTGTTTATTTTACATTAGGAAGGGGGGTTAGGGAGGGGAAAAGGGAAGGAGGGAGGGTGGAAGAAGGCCCCAGTGGGGCATGCAGGGAGAGTTCAGTCCTCTTCCATCTGGAAGCTCTCACGCAGGGCTTCCCGGATCTGGACAGCCCCCCGCTGGGCCTCTCGGACGGCGGTGGTGCAGGGCTGCACGTACTGGCTAGCCATGCGCTCAGCCTCAGCCATCCAGGCTGGCAGGAAAACCTCCCCCTTCCGCTCACATAAATTGTGCAGCACACAACATGCTGCCACCACGGGAGGGATATTGTGCTCAGCGAGGTCGAGGCGGGTGAGGAGGCACCTAAACCGTGCTTTCAGGCATCCGAAGGCCCCCTCGACCATGATGCGGGCCCTGGTGAGCCTGGCATTGAAGGCCTGGCGGGAGGGGTTGAGGTGCCCCGTGGAGGGCTTCATGAGCCAGGGCTGTAGGGTGTAAGCCGCATCCCCCACCAGGCAGACAGGCATGTCCACGTCCCCAACCCTGATGTGGCGGTCGGGGAAGAAGATCCCGGCATGCAGCCTCTGGCACACAGAGGAGTTGCGGAACACCCTGGCATCGTGTGCCTTGCCGGACCAGCCCACGTTAATGTCTGTGAACTGGCCCCGGTGGTCACACACAGCCTGCAGGAGGACGGAGAAGTACCCCTTGTGGTTGATGTACTGGGAGGCCTGGTGTTCCGGGGCACGGATGGGGATGTGCATCCCATCGATGGCCCCCCTACAGCTGGGGAAGCCGAGGGCGCCGAACCCCCAGATGACCGCGTCTGGTTCGGCGAGGCAGACCACCCTGCGGAGCAGCACCTGGTTGATGGCCTTCACCACCTGCAGAGAGAGACAGCAAACCGCGAATCACTGGGGCGCCCGGGTGGCTGGGAGTGTTCGTTCCCTGGCACTGCCCTGCGCCCCACTCCCGGAAGCAACCCCCGTGGGTGGTGTGTAGTACAGCCGGGACAGACTGAACCCTCCCGTGCGGGGCACTTTTGCCCCCCCCCCGTTTTCCCTGGGGTGGCCCATCCCCTCCTTGCAGCCCCTGTTCCCCCCGGCCCAGTGGCTGGTGAGTGCCGTACCTGCATGAGCACTGCTCTGACGGTGGATTTCCCCATGCCAAACTGGTTCCTGACGGATCGGTAGCTGTCCGGCGTGGAGAGTTTCTACAGGGCGATGGCCACACGCTTCTGGAGGGGGATGGCGGGCCTCATGCGAGTGTCCCGTCGCCGCAGAGCAGGGGCGAGCCACTCGCAGAGCTCCAGGAAGGTGTCCTTCTTCATCCTGAAGTTCTGGGTCCACTGTTGGTCTCCCCAGCACTCCAGGACGATGTGGTCCCACTAGTCGCTGCTGGTGTCCAGACGCCAGATGCGGCAGGGCACGCTGGCATCCGGCCGCTGCTGCAGCTCCTCCATGACCCCCAGGGAGGCCAGGGGGAGAGGCATGGGGCTGACGTGCACCAGCCTCCAGCCATTGCTGGCAGGCTTGCAGCAGCAAGTCCAAAAACTGGAGCCACATGCCCAGGGCGAGCTCTGGCTCCATGGTGCCAACTGCGGCGGCGTCCCCAATGGGAACCACTGACACAGGCAGGTGGAAAGAAAAATGCTTTGCATTCCCTCGGCGAGGTAGGCAAGCAAGTGGAAAAGCTGAGACCCGGCTGTCCAGGGGGGTCCCTTTAAGCACAAGCCTCAGATCGCCTCAGACAGCAAAGCAACTATTGACCTGATGCCCTGCCGGAACCGGTTTCAGCTGCCCTTAAATGCGACCCAGCGTCCAATCAGTGTGGACGCGCTAGTTCAAATTAGCAAAACGCTAATTCGAATTAGTTTTTGGGTCTAGATGCGCTAATTCGAATTAGCTTAGTTCAAATTAACTAGTTCGAATTAAGTTAGTTCGAATTAGTGCTGTAGTGTAGACATACCCAGGGATAGTCTAGAATAATACTTCACAGCTAAGGTCATGATCCATTACAACTATCTAGCAGACCCACATACTATGTGGATCATGTACTGAGAGGGATGTGAAATGCACATTGAGCAAGTGGGCTACATGTAGATAATTGTTATAACACATATTCCCTTGATTGAGTTCCAAAAACAAAATTAAAAAAAAGGAGAATTTCTGATAATACGAAATTTGTTAGTCTTTAAAGTGCTACTGGATTCCTTGTTATTTATATTGCTGCTTACATATGATAAACAGTAGATATCCACTAGTCTGTTGTGGGCCTCTTAACTGAATTATTGCTCCCTTTTGCATTTATTGGAAAAAATATGTAGGCTCATCCCTTGCTTCTAATTCACTGTGATGGCGCAATCTGTCTGTTACATGACAACTTCACTGCTAATGGGATTTTTGCAAGCTCTCCCTCGCTTCTTGAGTTATACTCTGACTGGCCATTGTGTTGTGTTAACAATGAAATATTCTCCTGTGCACCTCTCTCTTCCGTTTGCTGGCTTCCATCTCCAATCTCAATAAATATGCATACCATTAAACGCATACCAATATTTGCTTAGTATTAATCACAATTTTCCTATCTGTGTCAATTTTTTTTTTGTAAGAGGGGAGGCATAATCACTGTATAATCTGGAGAGAGGTAGGAACTATTATGAGTTAGATGCAGAACTGTGTGAAATGTTGTGACCTCTCTTGTGTCAGAAACCAGAGTGATCCTTTCTGGTATTAAGCCTTGTGATACACCTCCCCCCGCCCCCCCCCCCCAAAAGAGCAGACTCCTGCCACCCGACGAGTTTTAATGTGGTAGCTTTTTGTTTTTCATCTAATAAAGAACTATCCAAAACATCAAATTTACCATGAAGTGACAAAGATAAAACAAATAATAGAGGACTTGAGGCCCAAGTATCAACTCTGCATTCCACTGGAGAAGATGAAGACTTCCTCAATAGAAGGCAGCATTTAATACTGCAGGCACTGCAGGCTGAAGAACCAGTGAGGGCAGTAAAGAATAAGAAAGAAAACTGACAGCATGTAACCCGCAGGAGAAAAAAGCCAACTCTGGTATCCCCAATTCCAGTAGAGGTAAGTAATTGCTTTCAGGCTCTCTGTACAGCCACTATGGTGGAGAATGCTTTGGCAGAGACCTCTCAGGGAAGGGATCAGAAGAAGACCCCCCCGTCTACTGGAAGGCATGGGATGCATTGTCCTATGGATGGGGGTTCCACAACCATCACCCCCAAGAGAAGAAGACAGGTGGTGGTGGTCAGGGACTCCCTCCTAAGAGGGACAGAGTCATCCCTCTGCTGTCCAGACCTGGAATCTTGAGAAGTGTGCTACTTACCAGGGGCTAGAATTCAGGATGTGACCGAGAGTTGTCCAAAACTGATCAAACCTTCAGATCACTACCCCTTCCTGCTTCTCCATGTAGGAGCTAACGATACGGCCAAGAATGACCTTGAGCAGGTCACTGCAGATTATGTAGCACTGGGAAGAAGGATCAAAGAATTTGAAGCACAAGTGGTGTTCTCGTCCATCCTCCCTGTTGAAGGAAGAGGTCCAGGTAGGGATTATAGTGGATGAAAAGCTGGATATGAGTCAACAGTGTGCCCTGGTAGCCAAGAAGGCTAATGGCATATTAGGGTGCATTAGGAGGAGCACTTCCAGCAGATCTAGAGAAGTGATTATTCCCCTTTATTTGGCACTGGTGAGGCCACATCTGGAGTATTGCGTCCAGTTCTGGGCCCCCCACAATAGAAAGGATGTGGACGCATTGGAAAGGGTCCAGCGGAGGGCAACCAAAATGATTTAGGGGGCTGGAGCACATGACCTATGAGGAGAGGCAGAGGGATTTGGGCTTATTAGTCTGCAGAAGGGAAGAGTGAAGGGGGATTTGATAACAGCCTTCAACTTCCTGAAGGGAGGTTCCAAAGAGGATGGAAAGAGGCTTAGTAGTGACGGATGGCAGAACAAGGTGCAAATGTCTTAAGGTGCAGTAGGGGAGGTCTAGGTTGGATATTAGGAAAAACTATTTCACTAGGAGGGTGGTGAAGCACTGGGATGGGTTCCCAAGGGAGGGGGTGGAATCTCCATCCCTAGAGGTTTTTAAGTCCCAGCTTGACAAAGCCCTGGCTGGGATGATTTAGTTGGGATTGGTCCTGCCTTGGGCAGGGGGGCTGGACTCGATGACCTCCTGAGATCTCTTCCAGCCCTAGGATTCTATGATTCTATAAGAAAAGCTGTTTGTGTGGGCTTCAAATTATTGTTGAATTAGTGTAGCTTTGAATTCGAAAATCCTTGAATGAATCTCTGTGAATGTGACTTGGACTCTCAACATTTTTAAGAGGGATCTAGTTGGATGTTTGGCTCACTGTTGTCAGTGAAAAACCAGCACATGTATTGTGAAATTCGGCTGGTCTGGATACCACACCATCAGTTCCGTCCTTGTTTAAGCATCTTTCATTAAGTCTTCCATCTTTGCATCCTAGTTTCCATGCTTAGTAATTAACAGTAAATCTTGGTGTCCTATAAGCCACATATGAGGTTTTCGTTGTGCTGATATATTCGAAATTGCACTGTCTTTGATTCTGATGTGTCCTTTGTTTTAGTCTTTGATCTTAATGCTTTGTGTGCTCTTTTAACTTAGGACGTCAGCTTCTCTTCTAACATAGCTTTCAACATGTTGTAGATAAAGATAACATTAAGTTCCATTTTTCCAGATCATTAGATTCTAGTTTTAAAATCTCACTGCCTTCTTTTTGGCCTTTGAATATCTATTTAATTTTGTACTTCTGCTTTCTAACCCACTGATTCTGGTTTAAGCTTTCTTTGCATTTGGATTTGTATTAAATCTAATTTGTTATGAGATGATAGAGACAGAAGATTTTATCTCTACAGTATTTTTAATTAATTTCTCTTGATTTTGTCACAAATTCTGGAGCATACTAATTATGTTCTGTGCGTCTTCTCAGCCTCATGCTTCTGGTGAAATGTTCAGGATCAGCTCAGAGACAGGCAGAGGTTACTTTATGAATTATTTTTTTATTAAAGATATTTAATGGAACTGCTTAAATTGGGGATGTTTGCTTTCCCAGATAGTTCATCCACCTTTTGGGTTTGTAAAAGGATGCTCTTTTTGCTCAGAAGCATTTTGAGCAGCATATGTTTAGAGTGAATGCAGGGATGTGCTAATATGTACAGCTCTGCAAATCCATGGATATACACAGTATCCACATCTGTGGCTAATTTTTGTGTATATGGGTGTGGATACCAATTTTGTATCTAGAACCCTGCAAATTTACAGGTATCCGCTTAATATCCACAGATATCCACATCCGCGGCTGTAGATGCAGATATCCACAGGTATACATGCAGGGCTCTATTAATATTTTTCCTTCAGAAATCAATCATAAATATAACTGTAAAATAAACACGAGATATTAATTCAAAAGACTTCTATGCATAAGGGTCCAAATCTTGCCTATCTTACTCAAACTGTGCCATTGAAGAGACTGAAATCGGTCCCAAATACTTTGAATAAATAGCCAAGTATTCAAACAGCAGTTGCTCATGCCAACATAAAATTGTAGTTTTGGGCTATCAGTTCTTTTATTTTAATGACCTTTTATTATGCAACTCACAAATTGACAGAGAACCTCCCTGTAAATAGCATTTACACCAGTTATGCAAACAAATTCTCATCCCTACATACCTGCTAGTGAACAAATAGAGTAAACTCACCTGGGGAGGGTTGCTCAGGTCCCATCTATGGTGGTTATAGCCACCCCAAGGAGCTGATTACAACCTAATTCTTAATTTGTTGGATAGCCAAAAACTTAAACATATTCCCTAGCCTGGGACAGATTCAAATGTAGGCCCTTCTAAGGAGCACAACTAAGAGCCCATCTACTTGGCATTCAAACTGCATTATGACTGGTTTAGTGGACAACTGACTGGTTTAGTGGAATTGACAGCTTGGCACATAATCAATTACAACTCTCAAGTCTGAATGCCCCATCTCTACAAACTGAACTTTGAAATGCCAAGTTATCAGCATATTGTTCCATTTTCTGAATAAAGGAATATTTATCTTCACAGAGTACACACGTCATTCCATTAGGACAAGTGATCTTGAAAAGAAGGTAAGGACATTTGTGTTTTTAGTTTTGAAATCCATCCATCTGCAGAGGGCCTGCAAAAGGTCTTTGCACAGTATAAACTTTCAAAATGGGACTTATGTGGGGCATAGGTCTTCTATTATTAATTATGTTAAAGTAATGCCAACAAGCCCCAACTGAGATTGGGGCTTCATTATGTTAGGGGCTACATATTATATATAGAGAGAATTCCTGCCCCAAAGAGCTGTCAAACAAGTCAAGATAGAAAAATGATGGGAGAAAGGAGGTGTTATCATCATTTATAGCTGCGGAATAGAGAGATTTGCCCAAAGTCATGCAGGAAATCAAAGTCAGGAAATGAACCCACATCTGCTGAATTGCAAGCTAGTGTTTCATCTCCAAGGTCTTCTTCCTCCTATTCATGGTTTAGGGGTTTCTGGACAACCATTGTTTGAAAACGTTTGCAAATCCTGTGTGAACTTTAGAATGAATAATCATATGTCTGAAAAATGCACACTAGAATGTGGACTATTTTCTATTCTCTTGGGGTATGTCTACACTACAGCATTATTTTGAGATAAGCTATTTCAAAATAGTTAATTCGAAATAGCTTATTTCAAAATAACGCGTCTACACACAAAACGCATTTCGAAATAGCATTTTGCTATTTTGAAATAGCGCGTCCACATTGAGTGGATCCTGAATCACATTTAAGGCCGGATGGAACCAGATGTGGCAGGGCATCAGGTCAGGAGTTACTTTGTGTGGCTGCTGCCTGAGGCTATCTGAGGCCTGTGCTTAAAGGGACCCTCCCTGGACAGCTGGTTCTCAGGTTTTCCTGCTTGCTTGTCTACCTCGATGAGGGACAGCAAAGCATTTTGTCTCTGCGTGCTCTGGTTGCCCTCACTCGGGACACCACAGCATTCTGAAACGTGGAGCCAGAGCTGCTCTTGGGCACTCTGGTGCTTCTCTTGGACGTGTTGCTGCAAGCCTGGCTGCACTTTCTGCAGGCTGCCATCTGGGAGGTCCATTGGGGGGGCTGTCAGTATCCAGGAGGCCCTGCAGGAGAGCTTCCACCCTGAGGTGCACTAACAGTCTCCCTGGTGTGCCCCACTGGAGGCTTGTGCCTCATTCCTCCCTCACGTCCTTCCACTTACCCCCCCCCCAACACCTTTCCTGATGTAAAATAAAATACATGTATTTTCATAAACACAAACTGTCTTTATTTAACAAAACTGGGGTGGGGGAATGAAACTCTGGTAAGACTGGGGAAAGGAGGTGGGAGAGGGGAGGAGAGAGGTTGGGAGAGGGGAGGGGGAAACCTGGGAGGAGGGAGCTGGAAGGAGGAAGCAAGGGGAAGAAGAGGGAGGGGAAGCGCAGGGGTGGGGGTCTCGCCGGACCAACTTGATAGTCATGCAAACCTGCTCCTGGGTTCGCATGTGGCCTTTGGTGGCCAGGCTGATAGCTATCCTGCCATAGATGGCTGCGTTCCTCCATCTAGTGTGGAGATCACGGACGTTGGGGGCATCCCCCCCAAATCTGAATAAGGTCCATGATCTCCGCTCTGGACCAGGAAGGCGCCTGCCTTCTCCTGGCCCTGGAAGGCTCCTGGGAGCTGGCAGACTGCTCCTGGGGAGCGGTGGAGGGCTGGCTGCTAGTGGCTTGCTGGCTCATGTTTTGGGGCCACTGGGTTAGAGGCAGTGACTGCTGGCTCTGGGTTGGCAGGCTTGGAGCTGACACAGGCATTGTGGCCAGAGTCAACCCCTTTAAGGGCTCCGGGGAGGTGGGGAGGGAGAGGAGTGTTCTTGGTTGAGGCTGGAGTGGCCACCAGGGCACTTTGGGAAGGCTGGAGGCCCCCTATTTTGAAATAAGTGTCTACACAGCACTTATTTCGAAATTGCTATTTCGAATTTGGCGTTATTCCTTGTAGAATGAGGTTTACCAAATTCGAAATAAGTGCTCTGCTATTTCGAATTTATTTCGAATTTATTTCGAAATAGCAGTTTGGCTGTGTATATGCTAGGAAAGTTATTTTGAAATAAGGGCTGTTATTTCAAAATAACTTTGCTGTGTAGACATACCCTTGTTGTTCTTCTGATTAAAAGCAAACACTTACTGGCAGCATTTTAAAGAAGCCTTATTGAAGGCACAGAAAGAAACCATTCCAATGCGTAGCAAGAGAAGCAAATATGGTAGGAGACTGGATTGGCTAACTGGGGAACTTGGTGAACTTAAGCACAAAGAGGGAGCTTACAAAAAGTGGAAACTTGGACAGATGACTAGGGAGGGGTTTAAATGTATAGCTCGAGAATGCAGGAGAGTTATCAGGAAGGCGAAAGCGCAAATGGAATTGCAACTCGCAAGGGATATGAAGGGTAACAAGAAAGGTTTCTACAGGCATGTTAGCAAGAAGAAGGTGATCAGAGAGGTGTGGGCCCCTACTGGATGAGGGTGGCAACCTAGTGACAGATGATGCGGGGAAAGCTGAAGTACTCAATGCTTTCTTTGCCTCTGTCTTCACGGACAAGGTCAGCTCCCAGACTAATGCGCTACGTGACGCAAGATGGAATGAAGGTGGACAGCCCTTGGTTGGGAAAGAACAGATTAGGAACTATTTAGAAAAACTAAACGTACATAAATCCATGGGTCCGAACTTAATACATTCGAGGGTACTGAGGGAGTTGGCAAATGTCATTGAGGAGGCTTTGGCCATTATCTTTGAAAAGTCATGGAGATCAGGAGGATCAGGAGAGATCCTGGATGACTGGAAAAAGGCAAATGTAGTACCCATCTTTCAGAAAGGGAAGAAGGACAATCCAGGGAACTATAGGCTGGTCAGTCTTACCTCAGTCCCTGGAAAAATCATGGAGGGGATCCTCAAGGAATCAGTTTTGAAGCACTTGGAAGAGGGGAAGGTGATCAAGAATAGTCAGCACGGATTCATGAAGGGCAAGTCGTGCCTGACCAATCTGATTAGCTTCTATGATGAGGTAACTGGCTCTGTGGATATGGGGAAGTCAGTGGATGTGCTATACCTTGACTTTAGCAAAGCTTTTGATATGGTCTCCTACAATATTCTTGCCAGCAAGTTAAGGGAATGTGGATTGGATAAATGGACTGTAAGATGTATAGAAAGCTGGCTGGAAGGTCGGGCACAGCGGGTAGTGATCAACGGCTCACTATCAGGATGGTGGTCGGTTTCTTGCGGAGTGCCCCAAGGTTCGGTTCTAGGACCGGTTTTGTTCAACATCTTTATTAATGACCTGGATGAGGGGATAGACTGCACCCTCAGCAAGTTTGTGGATGACACTAAGCTAGGGGGAGAGGTCGATATGCTGGAGGGCAGGGAAAGAGTCCAGAGTGACTTAGACAAATTGAAGGATTGGGCCACAGGAAATCTGATGAGGTTCAACAAGGACAAGTGTAGAGTCCTGCACTTGGGACGGAAGAATCCCAAGCATTGTTACAGGCTGGTGACCAATCAGCTAAGTAGCAGTTCTGTAGAAAAGGACCTGGGGATTACAGTGGATGAGAAGCTGGATATGAGTCAACAGTGTGCCCTTGTAGCCAAGAAGGCTAATGGCATATTAGGTTGCATTCAGAGGAGCATTGCCAGTCAGTCCAGAGATTTGATTTTTTCTCTTTACTCGACTCTGGTGAGGCCACATCTGGAATATTGTGTCCAGTTCTGGGCCCAATTACAGGAAGGATGTGGGTGCATTGGAGAGGGTCCAGCGGAGGGCAACCAAAATGATTAGGGGGCTGGAGCATATGACCTATGAGGAGAGGCTGAGGGAGTTGGGTCTATTTAGTCTGCAGAAGAGAAGAGTGAGGGGGGATTTGAAAGCAGCCTTCAACTTCCTGAAGGGAGGTTCCGAAGAGGCTGGAGAAAGGCTGTTCACAGTAGTGACGGATGGCAGAAGAAGGAACAATGGTCTCAGGCTGCGGTGGGAGAGGTCCAGGCTGGATATTAGGAAAAACTATTTCACTAGGAAGGTGGTGAAGCACTGGAATGGGTTACCTAGGGAAGTAGTGGAGTCTCCATCCCTAGAAGTGTTTAAAGTCTCGGCTTAACAAAGTCCTGGCTAGGTTGATTTAATTGGGATTGGTCCTGCCTTGGGCAGGGGGCTGGACTTGATGACCTTCTGAGGTCTCTTCCAGCTCTATGATTCTATGATTCTTGCCATAGCACAATGCCAATACATGGAGCTTTAAAAGGGGAAGAGGAACCACTTGATAAACTCTTGAGAGAGTTGGCCATTCTGGAATTGCTGAGCGTGGGGCAAAGAGGTTCAGGGAGACTGGGGGAGACGTTGTCTCTGGTGCAGGCAGAGGGTTGGGGGGAGGGGAGGAGCCAGGTGCTGTGAGGATGAGGTGTGAGGCAAGAGCTATGGGAAACCTGCAAGGCAGAGCGAGGAAGGGAATGTTTGGGCAGAGCAGTGTTCAGAGCCACAGCACTGCTTTCAGAGTTCACTGGGGGACTTTGTTCTTGGGATGAATTTCAAGTGGGAGATGCTACCGTGAGGGCTCTTTGTACAACATGCCAATTGTATAACACATTTGAATAACACCGCAAACAGCTTCCATGGGGAGTGTCTGTGTTTCCATTGTTTAAAGAGGTCTGAAAAAAGTCGGTGGGGGAGAGTCTATCAGAGTGGTCTCCAACCTTTTGAACCACACGATCACTTTTTCAATTTAAGTGCAATGTTAGATCTACTTCCAACCCAAATACCCTTGGCCCCACGTCCTTCCTGCCCCTTCTCTGAGGTCTCACCCTGCTCACTCCATCACCCTTCCTCTCCCATCCTCACTTACTTTCACCAGGCTGGGGTAGGAGGTTGGGGTGCAGGCTCTGGTCTCAGCCCAAGGAGTTTGGAGTGTGGGACAGGCTCTGGGCTTAGCCCAGGGTGGAGGATTGGGGTCCAGGAGGTGTTTCAGGGTGCAAGCTTTGGGAAGGAGTTTGGGTGCAGCGGGACTCACGTCTGGGGCAGTAGGTTGGGTGTAGGATGAGGTTCAGGGCTGGGACAGGGGTTCAGGAAGCAGGCTGTGGCTGGGCACCGTTTAACTGAGACGGCTTCTGGGTGGTGGAGCAGTGGAGTTAAGGCAGGCTTACTCCTGCCCTGGCCCTGCACCACTCCTAAAAGCAGCTGGGATGTACAGCAAAGGCTCCATGTTGCCATGTGTTGCCCCTCATCTACAGGCACCGAGCCTACAGCTTCTCCTGGCCACGGTTCCCCATTACTGACCAATGGGAGCTGCAGGAGTGGTGTCCGCAGGCAAGGGCAGCATGTGGAGACCCCCTTCTCTGCCTCTCTCAGGGGCTGCAGGGACATGCCAGCCACCTCCAGGAGCAGCAGTTACCACAGGCATAATTAATCCAGACATGTCAGGTTATGCATTTTAGAACTCACTACTGAAAGAATTAAATGTAAGCATAAGAGAGAAATGAAAATGATGAAATGCACAGACCAGTCCAAAATAACCCACTTTGCAAGAAGTAAAAGAAGTAACAACAACCCACCACAGATGTGTTGGGTCAGGAAATGAGAGGGAAGGACAGTGCGTGTTTGTGAGAATGACAGAGGCACACACAGTGTGAGAGAGTGACAGAGATTTGCATTGCCAAGCTTCCTCCATCCCCTTCTCTCTGCATGGAGACAGGGAGAGTCAGGGGAGGAGCCACACTGGCATCAGAGCTGTCTATCTTGTCCTTCCCTCCTTTTTTGGGGCATAAGGATCTTGCAGAAAAAGGGGGTTTTGCACAAAAAGAAAATATCCACATTGCTTGTTTTTGCACAAAAACCCCAGCGCAAAAACGGATTGGCAGAAAATATGCAAATGAGATCGTGACACATGCAAATGAGTCCATCATTAGCATATTTTTTGCAGAGAAAACTCATAGTGTAGATGTAGCATTGGTGTATGGGTTACACTTACATTATTTAGATTATTTAGAAAAGGGACATGATATAAAAATAGCATAGACAGCAAAAGTTACATAAACTGAAACCTGTGGATGCATATTGTATAGGTAATGTAAGACACAGTGCTTTCTCTTAAAGTGCAAAGGTATAAATGTGCTATCGTGTAAGG
Source organism: Pelochelys cantorii (assembly GCA_032595735.1). Classification (NCBI taxonomy): domain Eukaryota; kingdom Metazoa; phylum Chordata; order Testudines; family Trionychidae; genus Pelochelys; species Pelochelys cantorii. The sequence goes on along the minus strand of CM064352.1, from coordinate 13,417,301 downwards.
ACATAGATGGACTCTCATATGAGAAATCCACCATGACCTGTCTATATGTCAGGAAAAGGTATTGGTCATTCATTGCTTTTATCGTAATTGTAAACACACAGCTATGATTTTGGTTCATATTAAGGTCTGAATTAATACATTTGGGATCTCACATGTCAGTATGTGGCATTCCTGATCCAGAAACAGGCTGTTAAAAGTTCTGAGATCACAGCTGTTAACCAATATTGTATCATGTTTCCTGGTACTTCCCTTGAAGTCTGTCTCGTTTGCTCTTGTCTTATTTTTGATTGTAAGCTCTTTGGGACAGCTCTTTATGTTCTGTGTTTGTACAGCACCTGCCACAATGGGGGTCTTTTTCCATGACTGAAGCTTCTAGGAACTAAGATCATATAAATAAGTGATGATTAAATAACACGTGTGATGTAATTGCATTGCAATGAGGATCAAAGTCATGGGAGATGTGAAAAAGAAAAAATAGCAACGGCGCCACCTCATCCCCAACATATGACATAAGCACCAAAGCAGGACTAACAAGGAGAAAATAGGTTGAATGAGATTCAGTAATTTGATATTGGAACTAAACACTGATAAGTGCAAGGGGGAAGGGAGAGAAAACAAACGTTCTACACAAGGAAGAATATAAATGATATTCCTGGCATTTTACCAAACCCTCCTTTCATAGGATAATGGAACAATTTAAATGCTCTGGGTAAAAACATTAATAAGCAATGCTCCTACTGGATATGAAGTCAGTGCATTGCACCAGGCACAAGCAGTTGAGGATGCCCATCACACATAGCAGCTAGACAGCCCTGACCAGGCCTCTAACCTCTCAGATGGAGACCAAGAGATAAACGCAAAACTTTTTTTATCAGGAAGGTTGCTCAGGAGACCACTAGAAATTCAGGCTGAATTGGAGGATGGGAGGGAGAGGGAGGGAGGAGGGAGAGCCTGCTTTGTTTGGATAAAGCAATGGAAATATCGGAGGCAGAAGTGTTAAAAATCAAGCATGGACATCTAAATCAATATAGCCTTGAACTCAGAAGGGCTGTGATGAAAAATCTATCAAGCCAGCAGCCTGTGCCTTATCTAAGAGATGGCACAGACTTTGTGGAACTGGCTAAGACCAATTCCTCTTCTTGGGCAAAGAAAGATGACAGAGAAAAAGAAAAGCTAATAGTTGTGGCAGATTTAATGTGGAATACATAGGAAAAATGCAGAGGGGTAAGCAGTGCCTACACATTATCAAGACTGGCACTGAACAAGATTAGGCAAATGATAATGATGGCAGGTTTGGGGGTTATTGTAGTAGACAAAGCATATTATCTGAAGCGGTTTCATTGACCCAAACTTTAAGGCTGCGTCTAGACTGGCAAGTTTTTCCGCAAAAGCAACTGCTTTTGCGGAAAAACTTGCCAGCTGTCTACACTGGCCACTTGAATTTGCGCAGGAACACTGACGATCTAATCTATGATCGTCAGTGTTCTTGCGCAAATACAATGACTCTCCCGTTCGGGAAAAAGCCCTCGGCTGCGTCTAGACTGGCATGATTTTGCGCAAAAAAAGTATTTGCGCAAAAGCACGTCTAGATTGGTCCCGGAGTTATCGTTAGAACGATGCGCTTTTGCGCAAAAGCGCGTCTCGATTGGCAGCGCGCTTTTGCGCAAAAGCAGAAGCCCGGAACCATGTTGAAGAGGGCAAAAGGGCACCAGCCCTTTCCGGGGGCGGGGCTGGAGCTCTGTTCAGACACGTGCTTAAAGGGGTCTCGCCGGACAACTGTTTGTCTCCTGCTCCGTGCGTTAGGACCTCTGGCAGGGACTGACAGCCATAGCAGGTTTGGTGGTTGCCCTCTGCCTTTTGGACACCACCCTTTTGCCCCCTAGTGCTTTTTCCTGGTTTTGGTTTCTTGTGCCTTGCTTTGCCTGCCATGGAACCAGGGGTGGCCATGTGCCTGCTCTGGCCCCTGTCGGCCATTTTCGAGTGCCTGCAACTGGTGCTCCAGGCTGGTGCCCTCCTGTTCCAGGACCAGGAGGTGCAGATCGCCTTGGACTCCCTCACCAGGGAGGCCATGGAGTCCCTGTGGCATCCCCACCCCACCGTGGAGAGGCCACTCTGGAGACTGGACACCAGTACAGACTGGTGGGACCGGCTGGTCCTTGGGCAATGGGACGACCAGCAATGGCTCCGGAATTTCCGCATGCGAAAGCGGATGTTGCTGGAGCTGTGTGCCTGGCTCAGCCCCGCGCTCCAGAGAGCCACCACCCAGTTGCGTGCGCCCATCCCCGTGAAGAAGAGGGTCGCCATCATGCTATGGAAGCTGGCCACCCCAGACAGCTACCGATCGGTGGCACACCAATTCAGGGTGGGAAGATCCACCGTCGGTGTGATCATCATGGAGGTAAGTCCCAGGGGGAGTGGGGAGTGGGGTGGGGGGAGGGTGCTGCACTCCATGCCCAGGGGCAGCCAAGACTCCAGGCTGGGTCACCCAGGGGTTTGGGCCGTCCCTCCCTTGCACAGGCCTGCTGGGTGGGGGGGGGGGCCCTGGTGCGTGTGTGTGTGTGCGCGCGCGTGCGTGAGCACAGAGGGAATCATGGGGGGGAGGGGGCCCAAGGGAGCGCACATTCACCCCTGCCTTATGTGATGTGTTCCCTTGTGTTTCTCTGTGCCCTTCTGCAGGTCGTCCACGCCATCAATGATGTCTTGCTACTGAGAGTGATCCGCCTGTGCGACGTGGACGCTACGCTGGCCGGCTTCGCTGCCCTCGGGTTCCCCAACTGCGGGGGAGCCCTGGATGCAACCCACATCCCCATCCGGGCCCCGGAGCATCGAGCAGCCCATTTCATGAACAGGAAGGGGTACTGCTCTATTGTTCTCCAGGCCCTCGTGGACCACCGGGGCCACTTCCTGGATGTCTACACGGGCTGGTCTGGCAGGGTACACGACGCCCGCATCCTCCGCAACTCCAGACTGTTTCGCAGGCTGGAGGCGGGCACCTACTTCCCCCGGCGGGAGCTGACTGTCGGGGATGTGCCTATGCCCATCTGCGTCGTTGGGGATGCGGCCTACCCCCTGCTGCCCTGGCTAATGCGGCCCTACACAGGGCAGCTGGACCAGAACCGGGCCCGGTTCAACGACTGCCTCAACTGGGCCCAAAATCAGGTGGAGCTCGCCTTTGGCCACTTAAAAGCCCGCTTCCGTTGTTTGCTCACCCGTCTTGAGACGGGTGAGCGGAATGCAATGGAGGTACTGGCCACGTGCTGCGTGCTCCACAACATTGTGGAGCGGAGTGGGGAGGCCTTCCTCCCTGCATGGATGGCAGCCGAGGCACAGACGTTTGAACAGCCCCCACACAGCTGCCATCTGCCAGGCACACCAGGATGGGGTGCGCATCAGAGAGGCCCTGACGGACATGTTCGCACAAGCCCCATAGTAGGGTCGCCTCGGTCTCCCCATACGACTCCCTCCCATCCCCCTCCCCTTCCCCCTCCCTCCCCCCATTGTAAAGCGTCGGTTCCAAGCACATCGGCTGTCATCGTGAATGTTCGTCGGGTGCGTCGGACGTAGCTAGTGTTTTTCTTTTTAGTTTAGGCTAGGGTTTAGGCCACCATTGCCTGTCCGAGCTGTCCAGAAGAACAGGAAGAGGATTTGTGGTTCGTGCGGAAGGCTCGAGTCAGCGTACCCGATTCCAGTCATCTTCGAGGGATCTCCTGGCTGTTCCTCTCCCGAGGCCCGGGAAGACCAAAGGATTGAGGTTGCCAGCAACACTACAATCGTCCCCTGCATCTAGACTATGTACATATTCTTTTGTGTGCGTCTTTTAACCTTTCTTGCTTGTTTGTTATCTATGTTAATATAGTTGTGGTTTAAATTTTACTTAAAAGTGTCGGTATTTATTTATGCGCCACAAACCAATGACCACTTAAAGGAACGACTGGTGATAGATACAGAATTTGGTGTCCGCATTTTGTAATCCTCTTAAATTTAGTTGGCTAATTGGCATCTCAAATCATTTATTACAGTTACCTCGAGTAACACAATAACCAACACAGTTTTTTTTCAACTGAAAAATGTATGTTTTTATTTACAAGGGGGAGGGGGAGGAGACCTTCAACTGGGAGGGGGAGGAGCTACTCCTGGGAGGGGTGGCCCCTGCGAGCGCTCATGCGGAGGCGGACCTGGACATGCGGGGCAGGCCGCATCGGGGCAGGCTGCACGGGGAGGTGAGCAGGAGGGGCTATTGCAGGGGCGGCAGGAGGGGCTATTGCAGGGGCGGCAGGAGGGGGCATTGCAGGGGCAGGAGGGGGCATTGCAGGAAGGGGCATTGCAGGGGCAGGAGGGGGCATGGGCAGTACTAGGGGAGGGATGGCGGGGGCATGGGGTAAGGCCATGCCATAATGGATGGCATGGGCTATGTGGGCAGTGAGGGTGGCGATGGAGTCAGCCATCCACATGCACTGGGCCTGGAGTAAGTTTGTAATAGGAGTAAGTTTGCAAATATCACTAACCAGAAGAGCTCTATGTAAGCTTGAAAGCTTGTCTTGTCCACGAATCCAATGAAACATATTACCTCACTCATCTTGTCTCTCAGATACCAGATAGGTCGATGTGTAGTGTCTTCCTCTTAGCACACTGTGATTGCTTTTGTGTTGTCTGGTGTGTAGGTGTGGTGATTCCCAAGCTACATCAACTAACCTCCCTGACTCAGTTTCCTATTCAGTAAAGGGGGAATAATAATACTTGCCTATCAGCTACCTACCTGTAGATGAGAACAGCTGAAAACTTGCATATTTTAGATAATGAGTGTGGAAAATATCATTCTCTTTATTTTACAAAGGGAGGGAAACATAGGTGATGTAAAAATTCTTGCTTCAAAATCACTGTGGGTTTTTATGCAAAAAAGAGCTGTGTAGATGGCTCCTTTTTGCACAAAAACCCCCTCTTGCGCAAGAGCTGTTCTTCCTGAAAATTGAGGAAGAATGGCTCTTCCACAAGAGGGGGTTTTTGCACAAAAAGGAGCCGTCTACACAGCTCCTTTTTGCTCAAAAGCCTCTTGCACAAAAACGGCCCCTAATTAATTACGCAAATAAAGCACAGCGGTATTTTACTCCGCGCTTAATTTGCATAAGATTTTGCGGAAGAAGGGTGCAGTATAGACGTAGCCATGCTGCGGACAGCAAAGTCCTAGTCAGAACATGTGTCTCTGCATGATTTACATAATAATGGACTCTTGCCACTAATTGTTGGATTTGTGAGTGGCTGCTGTGTGGTGTTGGTAGATAGTAATAAACAGGAGCTCAGACTAAATCAGTGGCACTCAAACTGTGAGTTGGGAGGGACCTCCAAGTGGGTCTCAACCCTTTTTTAATGGGGATCGCCCTAGGCTGGCTTAGATTTGCTAGGGCTTGGAGCTGAAGCCTGAGCACCAGGGGTGCCAACCAACAGTCTCTGTGGGCCCCTGAGTAAGGTCTGGGGGGGCAGGCCTGGCTCCACACTCTCAAAAGAGGTGGGGCTGGGGCAGCCAGTCCCCCACCCCACTGACCCTCAGAGCCACACAGACCATGTCGTACCGCAAGGTGCTCCGGTGGAGATTTAAAGGGCCCAGGGCTCTGGCCACTGTTGCTGTCACTGTAGTAGTGGCAACAGCTGGGAGTTCCAGGCCCCTTTGACTTGCCGGGCCCCAGAACAACTGCCTCCTTTGTCCCCTCCTGCAGGCAGCAGGCCTGCTAAGCCTCCACCATCCAGAGCCAAAGCTTCAGCCTGGGTGTCAGTGCTCAAATTATAGGCCTCTCATCTAGGGCTGAGCTTTGGCCCCCCCACAACCCACCCAGCATGAGTGGTCTCAAGCTTCACCCCCTCCCCTGAAGTTATGCAGAAATTTTTGTTGTCAGAAGAGGGTCACAGTGCAGGGCTTGAGAACCCTTGGACTAGATGATATGGTTGGTCTCTTTTCGCCTTACACTTTATGACAGAACAATTCCTTCAAATTATTCAGTGGGTCTGAGGTAATCCCCAGAGCCGAAAGGGAAAGGATCATTGTCCTTACCCAGCAGAGCACAGAAAACTTTGCCCATGCCTTCTAGGAGCTCCAGTCGCTGGAAGTGTATGTTTGTGCATAGAGAGGGCTTCATCTTCTGACAGGTGTTTGAGCGGCATTTCACAGGCTACCAGAGCCCAAAGAGCAGGAAGAAAGTTCCTGGAAGGACATGTCCTTGGAAAGTTCCCATCACAGAGCACCAGGATCTATGAGGCAAACACCTTTTGTAAGAACCCCAAAAGCATCACGTGGTAATTTATATGTAAGTTTTATCCTGCTGCCCATCACTATAGTTGTCTGAGCTCCTAATCTTATAAAATTTGATGAGGTACCTTGTTAAAATGTTAGCTATGCTTGCCCTTCACACCTCATCCACAAAGTATCCCAGGTGGAAATGATTCACATCCTCCTATGCTTAAAAAAATCTAACAGCTTCTCATCCTCATTAAAATCTCTATGTAATCTATCAAAATCATGGATTAGGCTGCTCAAAAATTATGAGATTTTTCTTAAAAATCATGAGGTTTAGAAAATGGTAAAATTGGGGTTATTTTGATTTGCCTTTTGGTATAAGGTCACATTTTCATGCTTTCCTCTGCAACCATAAGGGCTAGAAACTTATTTTGGCTTTTTTAAAATGAAAGGTGAGATTGTTCCATAGTTATGTACTTCCAAGAGATGGAACCTTAAGAAAACCATGAGATATCACAAAATCTGTGATAAAATTACAAGTCATAGCAAGACTGCTTTCATAAATTCACCCCACTGTAAATATTTAACTGGTACATGTGATCATGGCTTGACTTTAAAAAAAATTACTGTTTAAAAAATGCACCAGCCCAAGGCACAGATGAACTTCAGTTTTAAAAAATTAAATTCAAATGTATCCAGGGTCCCAAATAGGCAAGAGAATTATAACCAATAAATACCTTTGATTAAAAGTAGGACTAGGTGAACTTGTTTAATCTAATGTCACACACCCCTTGAATGGCATGAATTCTAGAGGTTAGCTCAATCTTAAACCCACGCTAGGAGCAAAGGGATGAGTTAAGAGAGAAAGACACAGTGAAGGTGAAAGTGGGAAAAGAGCAGAGTGTGGATCACATTAAAAATGCAAATGACAAATGCATTAAAAATAGAGCAAACAGGCAGAAAAACGATATCTGAAAAAAAGACCTATTTTGAAAAAGATGATGCTGACAACTAACAGCACACACACTGATTTTTCTGAGCGCTCACCAGTCTCCTTAAAGAAAAGTTTAATCTCCTTCTCTTTGCTCCTGTGAGCACTCCAAGGTGGATTGTCCTAGCCCTTTAAATGGGATTTGACATTCCCCTTTCCAGAGGGACATTAATGGCAGGGAAATTTCTCCTGTGATTCCTGTGCCAGCTGCTCACTTCCTAGCCTACCTCTTGCCAAGATCAAGGACAAGGTGCCTCTGTGTCTGTAACAATCCCGATTTGAGCAACAGTAGCAGAGGCACATGCAGGCAACGCTGTGAAAAAACACAGCAAAGAAAGACTCCACACCCCACACAGTCCACTCAGCCCACACAGCTGTTGGTGTCTGTTGCCTGGGGCTTATTTTACTAACCTCTTTCCCAGTTAAAAAAAAAGTAGGCATCTGCTCCCAGTTTGGCAGAGGTCTCCCACTTCCCTTCCACACTGACCTAAACCATACCAATGAGTGGAACTATTTGTTACAATTTTTCCCAAAGTGGGGGGTGTTTCCTCTGGGAGCAGGGGCTGTAAAGGAGTACCTAGAATAGGTACAGACGATGTCTAATGTTTTACGCCCAAACCTTTAATGCCACATGGCATGGGGAGAGAGAGATGCAGTTAGCTTCATTTTTCCAGTGGTACTCAGGTTTCACAAGTTCACAGATAATTGCAAAGAAAATAGTTAAAAGAAAATAAAAGGTCAATGATCCTGCCCATGATTAATCATATGCCTGTGCTGACAAGAAATTGACACTAAAACAATGTGTGTGTGTGGGGGAGGGGGGGGCGTACCTGGAGCAGAAAAGCAGCAATCAGGGCTGTGGAATGCAAGGGAGGGAGTGAGCTGTTATCAATCTAGGCAGGAAGATGGACTTGCTTTTGAAAACTTTTATTTAGGGAAAAGAGACATTGCTTTTTCTTGGGGCTGGTGCCTGAATGGAATTTCATTTCTTATTCAACTGCCCATTCCAAGCCCCTCTCTGCACTTCAGGCTGACAGCCCAGAGCCATGGCAGGCCAATGCCTGGATGAGGGCTGGACTCAGTCATTAGCATTAGCTAGTTCTGTTTTGTCATTCAAATGGGTTTGGGTCATGGCTGATATCGCCACCATCATATAAAATTCTTCCCTGTGGCCTTTTGCCATGCACCCAGCCCTATCTCACTGCCAAGTCCATGTCCTAGGAGAGCGCAGTGTGTGTGTGTGGGGGGGACGTGCAGTGTGATTTTCTACCTTCATGCAGCCAGTGGCCTGCGTTTGCCACTCCCATGCTGGAGTCTCCACATTTACTTATTGACAATGAAATGTGCAGAATTTTAAAATAATTGTGCACAGAATATTAATTTTTTGGTGCCAAATGCCCTCAGGAGTATAGGGTGCTGGGCAGTTTTGGGGGTGCTGGGAAGTATGGAGGGTCTGTGGGTGGGAGGGCACTGGGCACAGGGATTTGTGGTGATCTCTGGATGAGGCGACTGGGAATGGGGGTTACTGGGCATAAGGTGTTGAGTGATACTGGCAGGGAGGCAGTGCGGTAAGCACACTGGCAACTCAGAGATGGGATTGGAGGTGCAGGTGGGAGGGAAGTGCAGAGGTTGGGGTGAAGGATGCAAAATGTTGGGGTTAGGGGCACAGTGTAGGAGTTAGGGGGCAGGAGTTAATGGGAAAGGGGCACAGGATGGGGGTACATGGGTGGGGAAGCCCATGGTGGCCAAGGAAAATGGGAGGCGGTGATGGGTAGGAGTACTGGCCAGCACTCGGTGACTAAAGGGTTAAACTCAGGTAGTTAAAGGTGTTGGCGGGGAGCCAGAAGAACCAATGGGATACAGTGCTGAAATTTAAATTATAAATATATACTGGAGGAAGCAAGATGAAGTAATCAGACAGAATTACCATGTCTGAAAGGAATATTGGGCATGGGAATGGAATGAACCTTGAAGTACGGATCATGAGTAGATGTAGAGAAATGTTGCCATCAGAGTATGTTTAGTCACAATCAGGCCTGGCTGTGTCTACACTGGCGCGATCTTGCGCAAAAAACTTGCTGCCTGTCTACACTGGCCGCGTGTTCTTGCACAAGTAAACTGACGTTCTAATGTATCAAATCAGGGCTTCTTGCGCAAGAACTCTGACGCTCCCACTCAGGAATAAGACCTCTTGCGCAAGAGCTCGTACAGAAGAGGCCAGTGTAGACAGGCAACATGGATTTCTTGCGCAAGAAAGCCCTATGGTTAAAATGGTCATCAGAGCTTGCTTGCGTAAGACAGCGTCTACACTGGCATGGATGCTCTTGTGCAAAAGCACATCTCTTGCGCAAAAGCACATGCCAGTGTAGACGCTCTCTTCTGGAAGAGTTTTTGCAGAAGAACTCTTCCGCAAAAGAGTTTTTGCGTGAGAACGCGCCAATGTAGAAGTAGCCTTCGTATTTTTCTTTCTTTGCTGTTTGGTTAAACTTCTCTGTGTGAAATCCATGAGCCTCCTTCCCGCCATTCACTATACCTAAGGGCTGCGTCTAGATTGGCATGATTTTCCGGCAATGCTTTTAATGGAAAAGTTTTCTTTTCCGTTAAAACAGAGCGGAACAGAGCGTCTAGATTGGCACGGACGCTTTTCCGCAAAAGCACTTTTTGCGGAAAAGCGTCCCTGGCCAATCTAGATGCGCTTTTGCGCATGAAAGCCCCGATCGCCATTTTAGCTATCGGGGCTTTTTTGCACAAAACAATACCACGTTGTCTACATTGGCCCTCTTGCGCAAAAGCATTTGCGCAAGAGGGCTTTTGCCCGAACGGGAGCAGCATAGTATTTGCGCAAGAACACTGACGATCATACATGAGATCGTCAGTGTTCTTGCGGAAATTCAAGCGGCCAGTGTAGACAGCTGGCAAGTTTTTCCGGAAAAGCGGCTGATTTTCCGGAAAAACTGGCCAGTCTAGACACAGCCAAGCTGTGCTATAGATACCATTTTTCTCTGTGTTTTGATCTATTCTTTTCTTAGTTGCTCTGTGGCACCTAGCAACCAAGTATGCTTTATCAAGCATACTTGATAAAGTCTTTTTGTTTTGTTAATAAAATCACCCTTTTTAAGACGATTATTTGATTCTTGTGTCCTGGAAGGTAACAGGAGGTCTCTGTGTGTGTGATATTTAAATCCCGGGCTTCATTTGCAACTCTGGTTGCCCTCATTTGCCTACCTAGCTTGAACTAACGAGCTAGTGTAGACATACCCTAAGGGGTTAACTGTACCTAGCCAGGTATCTGCTCAGCCAATAGAAATGAAGATAGGGATTTCAAATTGAGACAAAGGAATTTTGGGGCTTTTTCCCTCCTTTGTCTCTGAGCAGTTTCTCTCCAGATTCCGAGGGATAGAGAGACAATGTCTCTCTCCAAGAAAAGACTCTTCACCATCTGTAAGTAGGGTAAAGTTTAGATAAATCCATTTTATTGTTTTATGGTATGGGAATGGGAATCTGATGTCTGTGCATTTAAAAATGGGTTTTCCTCTCCTTTGTAACTAAGTTTTTGGCCCATGGGAGTCCCCCAGGAGTATATTACTTGGTGACTTTTCCATCTAGTCATTATGCTTGTAACAGGAGTATTGTGGTGATATAAAAGTTTTTTCTTATTAGTAACCTGGTTTTGGTTAATTTTTGTGTCCTGGTTTTACTTTAGGGCTGAGATTTTCCAAGTGATCTCTTCCCTGGTTTTCTTACCATTACTTGGGTGATGGCAGCGGATTTTTATCCCCAAAATCTAGGTTTTTTAAGATTTTGGGAGGAAGTTTTATACCAAAGCCTGGAAAGATAAGGTTTTGGGGTACTTTTGCAGGCCCCCACTTCTGCATTCATTGTGCCAGAGTGGGGGAAAAGCCTTGACAAAGTGCAATCCAAGATCTACCTCAAACCCAAATACCCTGGCCTCACCTCCTTTGTGCTCCTTGCCCCGCCTCTCTCTGAGGCCCCACCCCTGCTCACTCCATCCTCCCTTCCTCCCCCATCCTCACTCACTTTCACCAGGCTGGGGCAGAGGGTTGGGGTGCAAGTTCTGGTCTTCGGTTAAGGGACTTGGAGTGGGAGAGGGGCTCTGAGCTGAGCTTGGGGCAGGCAGTTGGGTTGCAGGAGGGGATAGGTGCAGGCTCTGAGAGGGTGTTTGGATGCATGGGGGCTCAGGGCAAGGGCAGGAGCTTGAGGTATAGGAGGCGGTTCATGATTGGGTAGGAGTTCAGGATGTGGACCTAAATTGGGCACTGCTTACCTCATCTGGCTCCTGGGTGGTGATGCAGTGGGGTTAAGGCAGGCTCACCCTGCCCCAGTTCTGCACCATTCCCAAAAGCAGCCAGCAAACTTGCTCTATCCCTACTCCTGTTGTGCCCCCACTCTGCTTTGTGGACATAGGATACAAGGTGGGAGAAGGGGGACCCCTTGACTTCAGCTCCCACCTCTCCCTTCCCTGCCCTGCAAAACAAGCAGGAGGTTCCTGGGGGAACAGCTCCAAGGCAAAGGGCTGGAGATGTGCAGCAGTGGGAAGAGGGGCAGCTGAAGTGTTGGCACTTGATAGCCATGGGGCCAAACCAGTCAGGTTCACCTGTCAGAGACTCCAAGATCTACCAGTAGATCCCAATCTACTGGTGGTGACCACTGCTCTAGGGGCACCAGACTGCTCCTGAGGTGGCCTTAGCCCATTCACTTCTATCTCACTGAGCCACACAATGCCCCTCCTCCTTTCCCTTCCCAGCCTCACTCCTGTCGCAGCCGTCCCTAGCCTGGTTCCCCCACCTGCCACACACACTCTGTTCCCTGAAGTCCGGGTGCCTGGCTCTACTCCCTGAGCTTGGCTCCCCCTCTCCCCAGCCTTGTCTAGCCCCCACCTGTTCACTCTCATGCTGCAAACTTGTTTCTGGCAGAGAAGGACGTGGTCACACCTCTAGGCTCCCCAGGAGGGAGGGATTGGGTGGAATTGAGCCCTCTGCTGGCCAGAGGGGAGGGGAAAGAGAAAAGCCAGCCCACAGGCAGAAAAAAGGAGCCAAAGGGGAGGTCCCAGCCCTTTGTGGTGCCCCTGCTGGCTGTGGTGCTCTGGGCCTGTGCCGAGATCACCCAGTCCGAAGGCTGGCCCTGCCAGAAACACATGTTCACTGGATATGGGCACTGTAATGACAACAGAACTTGCCAGATTCTAGATGGTCTGATTGTTACACTTCATAGCAAAGTGATAGGTAAGGTAAATACATAAAACACTCTTGGTAGAAGAAAGTTCCATTGTAACATGATTTTATTTCTTAGATTTTAGAATACACAAAAATCTGAGAGAGAGAGAGAGAGAGAGAGAGACGTTGCTCCTAGGTTTCATGAGACAGACCTACTTTGGCCACTAACTCTCTCAGCAGAACATTTCCTTCATTCAGGACTGCCTGGTGGGAAGAGCAGTTTGTCCCTGACCATCCCTTTTGAGAGGGCCCCAAAACAAGTTGTTGCTGTTGTATAAAGCCTCCGCCCGAGCCATTGCTTGATTTACAGATACATTTTTCTGGAAATGCATTAAACTGTGAGGTCCTGCCAACACATGACTTGCCAAAACCTGCTGCTGACTGCATTGCTGTGAACACTGTTTTGGGGGAGAGGGGGTAGGTGTCTTCTAAGTCACTTTATTACTAATGATTTGTAGATGATTAAGATGGAAATTGTTCTCAGTCAGTTGCTGTGCTTCGGAAGGTATCTTTGTAGCCATTGTGCTTTGAAGCTTTGTACTTGTTTCTTTGTAACTTTCAGCTACTTTGCCTTTTAAATTCTGCAACTCTCAGCCACTTTGCTTTATAAGCTCAGAAACTTACTGTAAGCTTGGTGATTATTGAGCTTTGCAACTTTATAATCTTTGTAACTTTCAGACACTTTGCTTGTAACTTGCTCTAAGTTGTGATAAGAGTGTGAGACAGGAGCGTGTTTGGGGTGAGGGAAACAGCAAAGCCAAACAGTGGAGCCAGGTGGTGACTAACTAAAGCAATCACAGAGACACCACTGCTCTAAGCAAACAAAGGACCCCAAACAAGGGAGGTCTGGCCATGGTCCTTCATGAACGTGGAGGAAGGACCCTGTGTGCTTGACAGGAGCTGCTCAGTTCCAATAAAAGGATAGGGCATGTGGCAGAAGCCCTCTTACGATCAACTCCCCGGCCCACCTAGGATCCATGAGTGCAGGCAGATGCTCCGGACATAATATGCCCTGGCTCAGTCTGCAACCTTTTGCCTGTGTAAGTGTGTGAGTGCCTGAGGCTACATCTACGCTGCAAGGTTTTTGCACATAAACAGCTGTCTTTGTGCAAAAACCTGTGGAGCATCCACACCTCAAATGTGTTTTTGTGCAAGTAAATCAACAATAAAATGACAGAAGAGAGGGCTTTTTCCGGCGTAGGTAAACCTCCTTTTACGAGGCATAACTCCTTTTTGCGCTACAGCTATTGCGCAAAAAGGCAAGTGTGGATGCTTCAGAGGTTTTTCCTATGGGAAAAAGCACAGGTGCCCTGATGGCCATTCTGTGAATGGCCATCAGAGCTTTCTTGCTCAAGAGTGTCCGTGTAGTGTGGACTTGAGGTGTGGACTTGCTCTTGCGCAATACGTTTTTGCGCAAAAACTCTTGCACAAAAGGCTTCTTGCACAAGAAGCATGTAGTGTAGACATAGCCTGTGGGAATCAAAGAATGAATGAGTGTGAGATAGCTGATTCTCCTTGGCTACTTCTACACTGGCATGTTCTCACGCAAAAACTCTTTTGCGGAAGAGTTCTTCTGCAAAAACTCTTCAGCTGTGTCTAGACTGGCAAGTTTTTCCGCAAAAGCGGCCGCTTTTGTGCAAAAACTTGACAGCTGTCTACACTGGCCGCTTGATTTTGCGCAAAAGCACTGACATTCTAATGTAAGAAATCAGTGCTTCTTGCGCAAATACTTTGATGCTCCCGTTCGGGCAAAAGTCCTTTTGCGCAAAAGGGCCAGTGTAGACAGCTCACATTTATTTTGCGCAAAAAAGCCCCGATCGCGAAAATGGCAATCGGGGCTTTCTTGCGCAAAACCGCGTCTAGATTGGCACGGACGCTTTTCTGCAAAAAGTGCTTTTGCAGAAAAGCGTCCGTGCCAATCTAGACGCTCTTTTCTGCAAATGCTTTTAACGGAAAAACTTTTCCGTTAAAACCATTTGCAGAAAATCATGCCAGCCTAGACGCAGCCTTCCAGAAGAGAGCGTCTACACTGGGATGTGCTTTTGTGCAAGAGTATCCATGCCAGTGTAGATGCTCTCTTGCGCAAGAAAGCTCTGACGGCCATTTTAACAATAGGGCTTTCTTGCGCAAGAAATTCATGTTGCCTGTCTACACTGGCCTCTTCTGGAAGAGCTCTTGCGCAAAAGGGCTTCTTCCTGAGCAGGAGCGTCAGAGTTCTCATGCAAGAAGCCCTGATTTTATACATTAGAATGTCAGTTTACTTGTGCAAGAACACGCGGCCAGTGTAGACAGGCAGCAAGCTTTTGCGCAAGAGCGGCTACTTTTGCGTGAGATTGTGCCAGTGTAGACACCTTAGCTGCGTCTAGACAGGCATGATTTTGCACAAAAACAGCCGCTTTTGCGCAAAAACTTGCCAGCTGTCTACACTGGCTGCTTGAATTTGCGCAAGAACACTGACAGATTGTCATGTAAGATTGTCATGTAAGATTGTCAGTGTTCTTGCGGAAATACTTTGACGCTCCTGTTCGGGCAAAAGTCCTTTTGCACAAAAGCTTTTGCGCAAAAGGGCCAGTGTAGACAGCTCAGATTTGTTTTGCGCAAAAAAGCCCCAATCGCGAAAATGGTGATCGGGGCTTTCTTGCGCAAAACCGCATCTAGATTGGCACGGACGCTTTTGCGCAAAAAGTGCTTTTGCGCAAAAGCGTCCGTGCCAATCTAGATGCTCTTTTCCACAAATGCTTTTAACGGAAAAACTTTTCCGTTAAAAGCATTTGTGGAAAATCATGCCAGTCTAGACGCAGCCCTTAAGTTTAACCCAGCTATAGTGGCATTCAATGATAGCTCAATCCCCTTGAGTTTAACCATATAGTGGATTGTTAATTCCTCATTTAATAACTCCATATGAGTGTAACCCTGTGTGGTCTCCAGTGAAATTTGGGTAACAGTTGCCACCTGGTACAAGGTCTCACAGTGACACTCACATTTGGGCTGGCCTCCATTCTGTCTTTGAAGGGACAGCTGGGCCAAATCTGAGTGGTTGTCACAATCCCTAGGTGTTAGGTCACAATGTCAATTAAATTTGGCCAGTATATTTCCATCTACAGAGGGGGTGGATGTTCCAAGCTCGAGTGGTGCTGCATTTTGCTTTAGTTTCTTGAAAAGTTGGGAGATATGGGGAAAGCAGGTTGGCTAAAACAGAGAGGCACAGCTCACCTCACCTTATTTTAAACTGACTGGCTGCAGACTGTCTCTGAGCACATGCTTCTGTACAGAAAGCCAGGAAAATGCTTAAGAATATAAAGTGATAGATCACAATTTTAAACACTTTTAAAAATACACCTTATTGATTTTAGCAAAGTTTTCAACAGTCCCACATGGCATTAGTATAAGCAAACTAGGGAAATATTGTCTAGATTGAAGTTACTAGAAGATGGGTGAACAATTGGTTGAAAGACCATACTCAAAGTTATCAATGGTTTGCCATTTTGACAGCAAACCATTGCTAATTACTCTTTGAATACGGTCATTCAGCCCAGTGTGGGAACCTGCAGGGGACTGTCCTGGGTCTGGTACTGTTCAGTAGTTTAATGCACTGGGATAATGGAGTGGAAAGCTTTTTTTATAAAATTTGTGAACACCACCAAGCTGGGAGATGTTGCAAGCATTTTGGAGGACAGAATTAGAATTCAAGATGATCCTGGCAAATTGGAGAATTGATCTGAAACCAACTAGAAGAAATTCAATAGAGACAAGTAAAACGTACTTCACTTAAGAAGAAAACAATCAAATGTACAACTACAAAATGTAGACTAACTGCCAAGGCGATAGTATTGCTGAAAAGAATCTAGGGATTATAGTGAATCACGAATTGAATGCCAATTGTATGACACAGTTGCAAAAAAAGGCTAATATTCTGTGGTTTATTAACAGGAGTGTCATATATAAGATATGGGAGGTAATTGTCCTGCTTTGTTTAGCAATGATGAAACCTCAGTTCCAGTATTGTGTCCAATTCTGGGTATTACCCTTCAGAAAACATGTGAACAAATTGGAGAGCATCCAGAGGAAAGCAGCAGAAAAGGTAAAAGGTTTAGAAAACCTGACCTATGAGGAAAGGAGCTGGAAATGGATGACAGGAGAGGGATCTCCTGTTGATGATTACCTGTTTCTGTTCACTCCCTCTGGGGCACCTGGCATTGGCCACTGTCAGAAGACAGGATCCTGAGCTAGATGGACCTTTGGTCTGACCCAGTTAGGGTTGCCAGGTGTCTGGTTTTCTCCCGGACAGTCCGGAAATTGCATCTTCTGTCTGGTAAAAAAAATCAGAAAATACTGGACATGTAAAATGTCCGACATTTTCTGTTTTTCCCGGATGGAAGGCCGGTGGAGACATTTATCCTCTGCCACGTCTGGCGGGAGTGGGGGAAGCGGGGGAATTTTATTTAAAGGCGCAGGTTTTTTTTTTTTTTGTTCAACAAGTTTGGTCCCTCCCCCCCCCCCCTTTTTTTTTTTTTTTTTTTTTAAATCTGGTAACCCTAGACCCAGTATGGCTGTTCTGATGTTTTAAAATCTGGCCATGATCACTCTTGAGAAAAGACGACTGAAGGGGGAACCTGACAACAGTCTTCAAATATGTTAATGGGAGTTATAAAGAAAACTGTGATCAATTGGTCTCCTTGCCTGCTGACAGTAGTATAAAAAGTAACCTGCAGTAGGGGAGATTTAAATTAGATATCAGGAAAAACTTTATAAGGATAGTTAAGCTCTAGAAAGGTTTTCCAGGGAAGTTGTTAAGAACAGGTTGTATAAACTGTAGTAATATGAGGGCCTAAAACAAAAAAGCCCATGTAGTACAGGCCAGGTTTGAGGCCTGAGGCCTAGCTAACAATGGAAAAACATGTTTAATATAATGCAAAGCTAAGCTGTGAGTAGGGGCCTGCCTTTGGCTTTTGTTTTTAGGCCCTTATATTACTACATAAACAACTGTCAGGAATAATCTAGGTTCGCTTGACATTGCATCAGCCCAGGATGTTTATCTTGATGAGTTCATCAGGTCTTTCCAGTCCTATATTTCTCTGATTCTAGGAAGACGTTATCAAAATTCTTTTTATAGAACAATGCAGCGGGTAATTATTAGCTAGTGAGGTTCCAATTAGATTGTGTAGACATCTTGAAAGTTTTTAGTATTTACTGAAAGCACCAGAGCACGTGTCTGTTCTTTTGTAATCTCTCCAAGGCATTTCTACTGCCTCCACCATTTTAACATCTAGACACTGACTGCTGAATAGTAGTTTGGCTAGTGTGAGACCCTTTCTCATTTGCAATAGGGCTTTTCCATAAGAGAAGTTACTTGCCCAAGCCACAGAAGAGTTATCATCAGATAACTGGATCTCTTCTATATCTTGTATAGACCATGTGGAGTGCAAGTTGAACAATCTGCTCTGAAGGTAGCTGTGGCAAAACAAACTCACCAGCAGCAACAATCAACGTGGTCACCCACTTACACCTTTTCTCAGCACAAACCACAGAATAAAGCAACCTACAGAGGAGATATAGACCAGCATAGAAAACAGTGCAATCAGCAAACAGTCAGCCCACACAGAACCAAAACAAAAGTCCCAGGCACTATCAGTCAATCAGTGCAAGGCCAGCAGGTCAACAAATCCCTCATCATCCATGGCCCAAGACTCTCACTTACTCTGGTTGCTTGACAAAAACTTGGCTGATGGACATTAAAGCCCAGTGCTTGTTTACTCTGCTTCCTCAAGCTATTTCATACACCACTGAAAAATCCAGTAGCAGTTCTAGTCCTCTCTGGGTTCTAATACAGGAAAGGCTCTAGCACAGTGGTCACCAACCAGTAGTTTGGGATCTATCGGTAAATCTCGGAGCTTCTGACAGGTGATCCTGACTGTTTGGCCAGGAAGCTATCAAGCACTGGCACTTTAATTGCCTCTCCACCTACTGTCATGCTGCTCCTGCCCTCTGCCTTGGAGATGCCCCCCTGGGAGCCGCCTGCTCGCTGTTCAGGGTGTGGGAGGGAGAAGAGGGGGGCGCTGATGTCAGGGTGTCCTTCCTCCCCCTACTCCTGTACCCTATCTCCACACAGAGAAAAGGGGATGGAAGGAGCTTGGCAATGCAAATCTCTGTTATTCTCACAAACACACATTGTCCTTCACTCTCATCTCCTGATCCAACACGTACACGGGGGGTTGTTACTACGTTTACTGCTTGCAAAGAGGGTTATTTTGGGTTTTGACTGGTCTGTGCATTTCATAGTTTTCGTTTCTCTCTTACACTTAAATTTAATTCTTTGAGAAGTGAGTTCTAAAATGCTGAACCTGTTGTGTCTGGAGTCATTATCCCTGTGGTAATTGCTGCTCCTGGAAGTGGCTGGCATGACCCTGCAGTCCCTGAGAAAGGCAGAGCAGGGGGACTCCACATGCTGTCCTTGCCTGCAGACACCGCTCCTGCAGCTCCCATTGATCAACAATAGAGAACTGTGGCCTGTAGAAGCTGTAGGCTCAGGGCCTGTAGATGAGGGGCAGCACATGACACCATGGAGCCTTCGCTGTACATGTCAGCTGCTTTCAGGAGTGGTGCAGGGCCAGAGCAGGAGTAAGCCTGCCTTAACCCCACTGCTTCACGAGCTGGAAGCCGTCTCAGTTAAACAGTACTCAGGCAGAACCTGCTTCCTGAACCCCTGTCCCAGCCCTGAACCTCGTCCTACAACTAACCTCCTGCCCCAGACATGAGTCCCCCTGCACCCAAATTCCTTCCCAAAGCTTGCACCCTGAAACCCCTCGTGCCCCCAATCTCCTCCCCCAGCCTAGTGAAAGTGAGTGAGGATGGCTGAGCGAGGGGGATGGATTGAGCAGGGTGAGGCCTCAGGAAGAGGGGGAGCAGGGGCATGGCCTCAAAGAAGGGGCAGGAAGGAAGCCGGGCAAGGGTATTTGCGTTTGAGGTAGACCTTACATTGCACCTAAATTGAAGAAGTGATCTTACGGTTTGGAGACCACTGCTCCAGCAATACATAGTCCTTTGAGTGCATCCACTTAGCTTGTGAGACCAGGCAACTAGCTGATCTTTAGCCCCCCTGTCACTAAAAGCTGCACCAAAAAGCCAATCAAGATGCTATCTGTCAGGAGGGTGAAGTTTACAAGACTTTAAAAACAATGAGTCATCCCGTGGCACCTTGGGGCATGTCTACATTAGGAAATTATATCAAAATAACTTATTTCATAATGATAACTCCCAAAATAACTATTTCAAAATAAGTGTTATTCCTCATGAAAGCAGGAGTTATTATTTTGAAATAACGGGCTTGGTAGCACGGATGCTCTGCTTGTTATTTCAAAATACTTGGAAGATCTGTGATTTCATTGATGCAGATAGTCTCACCACTGATGAGATCTCAACTTTTCCACATTGTCCTGTTGTGTGTGGTTCTCGTCCACGTCCTTCCATGAATCCTCCATAAAGGATCCACCCAATGTGCTGGAGGCCTTCCTCTTGTTCTTTTTACGTCTCGTGGATACCAATGGAATGTACACGCTGTCCATCTTTTGTCTTTCACTCATGCTACATGGCCAGCCCATCTCCGTTTCTGATCATACATCACTTGGATGATATTGCTGATACTGCTTCTTGAGTGCAGATCATCAATAGTAACGTGCTGTAGCCTACTTACACCCACCATGCATTTTTCCATTGCTCTTTGGGGGGTTTGCTTTAATTCTTCTGTAAGCATCATGTTCCAGGTTTTGCAACCATACAGAATTACTGAAAGGACACTGGTATTAAAGAGATGGGCTTTTGCGGTGGTAGAAAGTTTGGGATCAGCAAAAACATGGTGCAGACTCCCAGAAGCAATCCAATTTCAACCTCCTTCTCTTGCTCAACTCCAGGCCCAACTCATTCTCCATCTGCAATGCTTGTCCAAGATATACATATTGCTCTACCAGCTCGACAGACTGTCCATCCAGCTGCATGACGTACTCTGGGCGATATGCATTTTTCATCCACTTTGTTTTTCCAGTGTGGATGGTCAGGACAATCTCCTTCGCGTTCTTACTGAGGTCATTGAAAAGGGTTTGCAATGTTTCAGATTTTGACACAATTAGGATGATGTCACCTGCAAAAAGGAGTATCTGAAGAACCTCACCATCAATCAGAAATCCATCTTTCACTTCGATCTTCCACAAGACATTTTCCAGGATGCTGGCAAACAATGTTGGTGAACAAACATCTGCCTGCTTTACTCCTCACTTAACTTCGATGATCAAGGGATCATCAAAAAGCATGATTTCCATAGTTGCATCCTTCATGGAATTTTGTATGATTCTAACATACACAGGGGAGACGCCCTGCGAAAGGAGAGCACTTAAAGCTGCATTTTGTTCCACTGAGTCAAAGGCTTTTTTAAAGTCAATGAACAACAATAATAGTGGGATCTTGTACTTTCTATACCTTTCAGTCGTCTGTGTGACCACAAAAATGTGGTCCACGGTGGAGAATCCCCTATGGAAACCTGCTTGTTCCTGTCTCATGTTTTCTCAAGGATACCCCCAATATGGACATAGATCATTCTCATAAAGACCTTATAAAGATGAGAAAACAGGCAGATGGGTCAATAGTTGCGAATGTCTTCTCAATTGCCTTTTTTCAGCAGAAGAACAGTTTGCAATCTCTTTCAATCTTTTGGAATTTTCCCCTCTTTAATGTACCTTGAGAATCTCTCACTAAGGGCTTTTAAGAGTATATCACCTCCTGCATGAAGTTCTACTACATGTGCTTGGTCTAAAACTACTGCTCTTCCCAACTTCATCTTCTGAATGGCCGCTGCCACTCCCTTGCATAGCACATCAGGTTTGGGAGCTCAGGTACAATGGCTCTACTGCTGTTGCTGACAAAAACAGTTCACTATAAAAGCACTGGCATATCTGTTCCATTTCACGTCTGTTTGTTGTTCTTCTACCTTCTTCATCAACAAATGCACTTGGAAGAGTTTGGCTTAGCTGGATTTCATGTTGAGCTCTTTGCACACTTGTTTTCTCTTCAACTGCCATTTGCTGTTTTGCAAGGCGATACTGCTCATAATCTTCTATCATCTTTCCCCTCAACATTTTGCAGATGAGCTTATACTCTAGGCCAGTATCGTCCTTGGCTGCCATGTCTCTCCATTTAGCAAGAAGAACAAGTGTTTCTTGGGAAGAGAGTGTCTGGACTCCTTAGGCTTCTTTACAGTGGCAGCAGTTTTACATTTGTTGAACTTTGCTAAAAAGTGATAGCAGTTGGAATCAATATCTTTGGTCTCATCCATTTCCCATGATTCACAAATACTGTCATAAAAAATTGTGATTCATGTTAAATCTTTTGTGAAAGTATTCACAAATCTCTAAAGTTTCATAAATGTTAACAAGAATGAGTATATATCCAAAAAATGAATCACATTAAATATATTATTTATTGTTCAGCTAATTGTTATTGATTATTTTCTTGTTTAAAAAGTTTCAGTCATCATGTCAGGGAGCAGAAACAGAGCCATGTGATCCAGACAACCAACCACACAGTAGCAAAGAGCCAAAACAAATCATAGCTGGAATTAATATTCACAATTATTCAATGAATAATTATGAAAAATAAATCTGTTTTAAATAATTATGATAGATAATATCAATGTTTATTTTTAGTATTTTTAATTTAAATGATCACAGTTGTGCAAAATTTTGTCTTTAAGCATTTATTTATTTTTAGCAGGTAAATTTTCATAGTTGTGTGAAATATCAGGGTGCCAGACAATGGAGGACAATCACAGTAGATGTTGAGATTCAAAACATTTCAATTTTGTGTTTGTATTTTTTCCATTTAGCAAGAAAACAAAAATCCTTCTATTTTGGTTAAAAACTAAATAGCATTTGTTTTCAGCTCACCAACTGAATTTTAAAAAATCAATTTTTGACTCAGCTATAGTCAGGAGTAAGGAGGTTTTCAAGGACAGAACATTCATTGGTGTGTCTATTGAAAAGAGATGGGAAAAATAAGTTGAGATGCTTGTTAACATCAAAGCTACCTTGCAGCAGAACATGTAGAGCCGAAGGAGCTGAAATAGGGACGTGAGATCTTCTGAGACAGGTTGACCAATCACTAAATACAGAGGACAAGGTGTGACTAAGTGGGGATTGTTTTCTCCTGCTTATGTGGCAAAAATTTCCTACTGTCCTGTAGTATCTCAGTATTCCCTGTCCATGTGCCTCAGTTTCCTCCCCAAGTATACCTGAGCCCAGCAGAGGGTATGACCATGTGACATCTTTTGTCTGGGAAGCAGGATCAAGACTGGAGGAAGAGGCTGGCTGGGGGCTGGGACCAGGAGTTGGGGGTGAATCAGTCTCAGCTGGCTTGTGGGTGCAGGTATAAGTGGTGAGACTCTTGGCCTTCATTGCCCCTGAATGATTATCATACAAAAAATGAGACTTTTACTTAAACCACTTCAGTGAAGAATGGCATCCCCAATAATTATGCTTGTGTCATGCTGCTGAGACCAACCTGTTATGTACCCAAGATTTCATTGATTTGACTGGATGCCTGTGACAGGTTATCGGGCACAAGCACCTGCCCTGACCCGGGCGGAGCCCTGCGAGCCCCCTGTCTATCTGGAGTTTCCCTCTGGACGCGGTCCTATGGGCGCGAGCTCTCGCCCCCCCCCCCCCCCCCGTCCGGGGACGAGGCCCTGCGAGCCCGTCGCGTGTCCAATCTGCAGGACAGCAGCACCTCGAGGGGACCTTAGCTCTCCCTTCTGGGTCCTAGGGGGGTCCCTCCGCCTCTGCCACATTCCCCTGTCTGGGTGCACGCCGGCCGTGCGGTGTGCCGCCGCTTCTGCGGGTTACGGCCACCCACTGGAGGCGTGGTCCTAGTGCCCGCTGGCTGTGCCCCCGCGGGTTTGCCGGCTGCTGCTTTTCTGGCAGCCGGCCACCCCGGCTGTCCCGGGTCTTAGTGTGGGCCTTGGCGAGCCCGTCACACACCTCCTTCCTTCGAGGGCTTAGGCCTCCCCTCTGTTCCTGTTCCCCTACCCTCGAAAAAAAGTCTGCATTTTTATGCTCCGCCCCGGAGCAGTGTTGTATTTCGAATTGATAAGGCTGCAGGGCCAGGTACCATCGCATGACGCGTGGGTTTGTCTCCTTCATGGAGTTCAACCACACTAAGGGAGCGTGATCGGTAACTACCCAGAATTTATTACCCCATAAATAATATCGTAGCGATTCAATCACCCACTTTACTGCCAACGCTTCCTTTTCTATCGTGACATAGTTCAGTTCACGGGGCAGGAGCTTGCGACTTATGTACAGTACAGGGTGCTCCTCTCCCTGTTGCTCCTGGGCCAGGACGGCTCCTAGACCCACGGCAGAGGCATCTGTATATAAAAAGAAAGGTTTTTCAAAGTCTGGTTGGATTAATACTGGGGCTTGCATTAATTTCCCCTTTAAGGTTAGGAAAGCCCTTTTGGCCTGTGGAGTCCACCGTACTTTGGAGGGCTCTGAGTTCTTTGTTAGCTCTGTTAGGGGCGTGGCCACGGACGCAAACTTGGGGACGAACCTTCTATAGTACCTGGCTAAGCCCAAAAACTGCCTTACTTGTTTTTTGGTCTGTGGGTTGGGGTAGTCCTGCAGGGCTTGTACCTTGCTCACGAGCGGACGGAGTTTGCCGCCACCTACCGTGTACCCCAGGTAGGAAACTTCTTTCTTTGCAAAGTGGCACTTCTTAGGGTTCGCCGTCAGCCCCGCTCTCCCCAGGGATGCTAATACCGTGTCAAGGTGTTGGAGGTGCTCGGCCCAGGTGGTCCTATAGATGACGATATTGTCTATGTATGCTGCTGCAGACTCTCGGTGGGGGGCTAACAGGCGGACCATCACCCGCTGGAAGGTGGCAGTGGCTCCGTGGAGTCCAAATGGCCTGGTTATAAATTGGAAGAGCCTGAATGGAGTGGAGAATGCGGTCTTCTCGCGAGCCTCTGCGTCCAAGGGGATTTGCCAATACCCTTTTGTTAGGTCAAGGATAGATACGTACCGGGCTTGCCCTAACCGCTCCAGCAGTTTGTCCACATGGGGCATCGGGTATGCATCGAATTGCGAAATAGCATTGACCTGGCGGAAATCGATGCAAAATCTGACTGATCCATCGGGCCTGGGCACCAGCACTATGGGGCTCCGCCACTCACTATGAGATTCTTCAGTGATACCCCATTGTCGCATCAACTGGACCTCTTCCCAGACTGTGTTCCAGACCTTGCGGGGTAAGGGTCGGAGGGGTGTCTGCACCTTCTTCCCCGCCTCCGTGATGATCCGGTGACATCCTAGAGTTGTATGGCCCAGTTTTGAGGTGAGGACCTGATTGTGTCGCTAAAGCAAATCTCTGAGCTGTTGGCGTTGCATCGCGGTCAAGTCCTCTGCCAGGGTGACTTCTTCCTTCTCCAGACAATCCCCGCCCCAGGGACCCAGCTCGTCTTCCGGGGTTGGGGGTGCTATCATTAGGCTTTCTCGGGCCACCCATTTCTTTAGCAGGTTGACATGGAAAATCTGTGTATCTTTTCTTCGTCCCGATTAATTGTACTTCGTAGTCGACCTCCCCCACTTTCCGCAGCACTTCAAAGAGCCCTTGCCACTGTGCTAGGAGCTTGGATTCTCGCAAGGGTAAGAGGAGTAATACCCAGTCACCGGGTTGGAACTGGTGTACCCTGCCCAACCTATCGTAATAGCGTGCCTGTTTCTCCTGGCTCTCCAAGAGATTCATCTTTGCATATTCCCCTAGCTGTTTCAGCCTCTCCTGCAGAGTCAGGGTGTACTGGGCGGTCCCCCGACAGGATGTGGGTTGCTCCTCCCATTCCTCCTTTAGGATATCTAATATCCCCCTGGGTTGACGACCGTAAAGCAGTTCAAAGGGGGAGAAGCCTGTCGAGGCTTGGGGTACCTCCCTGATAGCGAACAGTAGTGCTGGAAGCATCTGGTCCCACCCCTGGGGGTCATCTAGTACAAACCGGCACAACATTCCCTTCAAGGTTTTGTTGAATCTTTCCACCAGACCATCAGTCTGTGGGTGGTAGACGGAGGTTCGGCAGGCCTTAATCTTTAACAGCCGACATAGTTCCCTCATCAGTCATGATGTAACATTGGTCCCTTGGTCGGTTAAGATTTCTTTAAGGATCCCTACCCATGAGAAGATCTTAACTAATTCGGTCGCTAGGGTCGGGGTTCAGGTGTTCCGGAGGGGCATGGCCTCTGGATAGTGGGTGGCGTAATCAATCACCACCATTATATACTGGTGTCCCCGGTGAGACGGTTCGAGAGGTTCCACCAAATCCAGGGCTATACGGGTAAGGGTATCAGAGGGGCTCATGGCACCCTGGCCGGGGCTGTCCTCTGGCACTCGGGACAGGATTCACAGTAGTCTCGCACGGCCCGGTACACTCTGGGCCAGTAAAACCGCCGTATTAGCTGGGCTAATGTTTTTTTCCTCCTCAGGTGTCCGGACCAAGGGTTGGAGTGTGCGAGTTCTAAAACTGCCCATCTGTACCCCGTGGGTACCACCAACTGCCGCACCTCGCCGCCCCCTTTGGGTCCCTGGACCAGTCTATACAGCCGATTGTCCTGTACCTGGAAACGGGGTCCTTGTGGTTGCTCCCGAGGAGGGGCTCCTGTCGCTGCCTGGTCCCAGGCATTCTGTAGGGACGAGTCTTCCGGCTGGGCTCGAAGGAAGTCGGGGCTCCCCATATCCAACTGCCCTCGGTTCTCGGCTAAGTCTTCTCTCCCCTTGGCCTCCGGGACTGCTAGGCCTTCGTGTATCCCCTGGCTCTTCGCCCTCTCTTGGGGGTGGGGTCACGTCTGTAGCAGTTGACTGAACCCCAGCCAGTCCCTTCCCAGCAATACGGGGTAGGGAAGCGATGGGGCCTTGCCCACCTTCCACATATTGCTCCGCCACCCATCAGCTATGTGGACCCATACCGTCGGGTAAGGCCTCACTTCCCCACGTACACACCTCATCCACATGGGGCTTCCCTCCTCTCGGCCCCTCGGTACCAACTCTTCTCGGACCAGCGTTACGGCTGACCCTGAGTCGACCAGGGCCGTGGTTGGTTTCCCTTCTGCTTTCACCATTGTTATCACCGCTGTTTCTTTCGGGGGGGCCTGCCGCGGCTGGGTTAAATCCTTCGTAGCATCCCATTGTGCAATCCATTAGCGGGCATTCCCTTTTAAAATGGCCCTCTTGCCCGCACTAAAAACAGGGCCCCCGGGGAGGGGGGTCTCCTGTCGGCAGCCATCTCTCCTGTTGGCTCTTTCTCTCCAGCCTCTTCCTGTGCCCTCTCTGACCACACCAGGGCTAAATGTCGGACCCCAGGACGCCCAACTCAGGGGGCCGGGGGGGTCTGTCCTTGCTTCCGACCTTCCCCCTGGGACGATGTTCCCCTACCTTGGCTCCTGGTGTGGATCCGCGGGGCATTCCGGGGTCTTCTCCCTCCGCCGCCAGATGGGCCTCCATCAGGGAGACGGCTTCGTTCAGTGTAGTCGGTTGGTGCTTCCTCACCCATTTCTGTCCCTCTCGTGGCAGGATCTGCACGAATTGGTCCAATACCAAGGCTTCCATTACTTGGGCGGCTGTCTTCTGGTCTGGCTCGATCCAGTGCCAGGCCAGTTCTCGTAACCGCTGAGCAACCGCACGCGGCCTTTCCCCCGGTTTAAACCGCTCCTGTCGGAACCGTTGGCGGCATGTCTCTGGCGTAATCCGTAGCTGGTCTAAAATGGTCTCCTTCACCTTGAAGTAACGTAGTTCGTCCTGCACTGCTAGACTCCGGTAGGCCATTTGTGTGGGACCCGACAGGTACGGTGCGATCAGCGTGGCCCATTGGTCTTCAGGCCACCGTGCGGCTGTGGCCCCCCCCCCCTCGAACGTGGTCAGAAAGGCCTCGGGGGTCATCCCCAGGGCCCATCTTCGTCAGTCTTATCGGTAATAGCGGATTTTCCCCTGCCCCGCCAGTGGCGGTCGCGCCTGCAGGAGGTCCCTGCCCTGCTGCCTGCAACCAGCGGTCCTGTTGAGCAGTCACCTCCTGCACCAGTTGGCGCTGCTGCTCCTGGAACTGGGCCGCTAATTGCTGAATCAACTGAGTCTGCAGCTGCTGTTGTCCTTGGTTTTCTCCCAGCCATTCTAAGAACTTGCTTGGCTCCATCTCAGTGGGGGGGGGGGGGTCTGATCTCTGAACTATCCTAGTAAATACACCAAAGCAGCTTGGGCATATATATTCCTCCCTAACAGGTCATGCCCACATTTTCCACCACGTGTGACAGGTTATCGGGCACAAGCACCTGCCCTGACCCGGGTGGGGCCCTGCGAGCCCCCTGTCTATCTGGAGTTTCCCTCTGGACGCGGCCCTATGGGCGCGAGCTCTCGCCCCCCCTTGTCCGGGGACGAGGCCCTGCGAGCCCGTCGCGTGTCCAATCTGCGGGACAGCAGCACCTCGAGGGGACCTTAGCCCTCCCTTCTGGGTCCTAGGGGGGTCCCTCCGCCTCTGCCACGTTCCCCTGTCTGGGTGCACGCCGGCAGTGCGGTGCGGTGCGCTGCCGCTTCTGCGGGTTACAGCCACCCGCTGGAGGCGTGGTCCTAGCGCCCGCCGGCTGCGCCCCCGCGGGTTTGCCGGCTGCCGCTTTTCCGGAGGCCGGCTACCCCGGCTGTCCCGGGTCTTCGTGAGGGCCTCGGCGAGCCCGTCACAATGCCCTACAGAACAGCAGTTAGGATAGATGCTTTTGGCAGCAGTAAACTTCCATGCTAGTCTCTGCATGCAAGTTTGGTAACTTCTGGTTTGCTTTTTCAGATTGCCCTCAGACATTATTTGGCTGGTAGCTGCTTATTGAAATTCTAAGTCAACATATTTTATTGCCTTGTATCAAGCAAAGATATGGAACTGCAGGGATCTGCTTTCCTGCGCATATGTGCTTTTTAAAGTAGTGATACTGTGGCCAGGTCTACACTAAAAGGGAAGGCTGAGTCAAGATACACCGCTCCAGCTACATTAATTACATAGCTGGAGTACCTTGATTCAAGTTTCTCTGTTGCCCCCATAACAGGAGGCCTACCGGAACAAACGTTCCTATCAGCTTCCCTTACTCCTTGCAGGAGTAGGAGTACCAAGGCGCGGATGGGGCCACCTGCTGTCCCACTCCCGGGGAGCCATCTGCCACCTGGGCTGCTGACTCTTTATCAGAGGCAGCAGCACTAGGTAGCAGCTGGCTCCATGGGAGTCAGTGCACACTGGGTATTGGCTTTTAAGCCAGCTCCTGGCAGATACCAGCTCCCAGCCCTGCTGCTGCCCCATACTGTGGGCTCTGATACAGAGCCAGCACTGTGAGGTGGCAGCTACGTTCCCTGTAAGATGCATGGCTGCACAACCGCACAGCTGTTTTTCTGAGCTCCTCTCAGAAATGTAAAGCGCCTACGAAGGCTCTGCTGACCAGTGGGGAGGGAGGGGTCATCTCAGTAAGCACGTTGCTAAACGGAGCTGCTCCATGCTTGAAACTGAGACGCTCCCAGAGCAGGTAAAGAAAGAGGAAAAGGAGAAAATAAGTGGCTTGGGGGAGGAGGAGGGAGGGAGAAAGTAACTGGCTGAGGAGGAGTCAGAGAGGAGGGAAGTTTGGAGAGTCCCATCTGCATGAGGAAATGCAGAAACTCAGCACTCTCAAGCCTTCTGGGAAGGGGTGATAAGGGGCTGACTGCATGGGATAGGTGAGGGAGAGAGGGTTGGGCAGGTGCTGAGACTGGGGAGAGGTGGAGGGGGGGGGTTGTTTGTGCTGTGAGGTGGGGGAATGTGTGGATAAGTTGTTTGTGCTTTAGCTGGGAGTTAGGACAGGACAGACTACTGGTGCCTGCTAGTTTGAGAAGCAGGATTTTGTCCCAGCTCCCACCTGGGCTGGGTGGAGCAGAATGCATATGGATAGGTGGGAGAAAGGCAGTGAGTGGGTGCTGACATCTGTGCAGTGAGGTGGGGGGAAGGTGGGGAGGGAGTTTATTTGGGGTGTTCCCGATTCACTTGCTGCAGTCCTCTGGCTGGATTGGGTGGAGAAGCAGGTTGAATGGGGTGGGTGTGCGCCAGGACATTTGCATGATTATATTTAAAACAAAGTTTACAGAGGTGTTAATGGATTAAGGTAAGGGGAAAAAAGATTCTTTTCACAGAATTTTTTTGGAGTGTTGCAGATATCTAAAACTCTGATCTTAATGATTTTTTAAAATCCTGTGTTACTAATTAAGACATGGTATAATGTATTGCATTAAGTCCGGATCTATGCTATGTGGCAGAGTGCTAGGGCTTATGGTATGTCTACACTTGCTCCCTATTTCGAACTACGGATGCAAATGTAGCCGACCAAAATTGCTAATGAAGCGGGGATTTAAATATCCCACGCTTCATTAGCATAATCTCACCCGCGTGCTATTCTGCTCGCCAGCTGATTCGAACCAGGAAGTGAGCTCCAGGATGTGGTAGTTTGAATCAAACCCCTTGGTTCGAACTAATGTTACTCCTCAAAAAATACTGTATTACTCGTGCTCCTTGGTAGGCCAGTGCTTAGGTCATGTAGCTAGGCAGGAGAGAGCTGTGGGTTCAGATCTCCCCTGGTCTGTGACTTTGACCTTTCTGTAATAGCTGCCTGCTGCTTTCTTACCTCTTGGGGCTGTTCCCCTTTAGTTAAATGTGCTGTGGGCCAGAGTGATAGCTGCCTTCACTCTCTTGTCCAGTGGTTAGGATACTTGCTTGGGTTGTAGGAGACCCTGGTTTGAACCCCTCAGTTTCTGGGGGTTTGTGCTGGGATTTCCATCCTTGTCCTGACCCCCCTCCCCCTTCTTTCTCAAGAGGCTGTTGACTTCTTGGGGAAGGGATTGGGACCGGGATTGCTCATTAGTGACTCTCCCCAGGAAGTGGTAGCCCCCAGATCACATCCCACAAAAGAGGGGTGCCTGCCACAACCCGGGTGTGTATCCTGATCATGGTGGACTAGAGTGAGAGGGTTTTACTGCTCAGCAGCAAAGCTTTTTTAATAAAAAAGGCAGAGGACCTGGCCTGCAAAAGCCTCTTGACCAGGTGTGACGTAGTGGGGGTGTTGTTCACTTTTTTAGTCCTGTGTTCACTCTGTTGTTAGATGCTGGGTGCATCTAGACTGCCAAGATTTTGCACAAAAGCGACTGCTTTTGCGCAAAAACTTGCCAGCTGTCTACAGTGGCCGCTTGAATTTGCACAAGAACACTGATGATCTAATGTAAGATTGTCAGTGTTCTTGCGCAAATACTATGATGTTCCCGCTCAGGGATAAGCCCTCTTGCGCAAGAATACTTGCACAAGAGGGCCAGTGTAGACAGGAAAGAACTGTTTTGCGCAAAAAAGCCCCGATGGCAAAAATGGCGATCAGGGCTTTCTTGCGCAAAATTGCGGCTAGACTGGCCACGGATGCTTTTGCACAAAAGCACTTTTTGCACAAAGGCACCCGTGCTAATCTAGATGCTCTTTTGCAGAAATGCTTTAACGGAAAAGTTTTTCCGTTAAAAAGCATTTCCACAAAATCATGCCAGTCTAGATGCAGCCTCACTGTTTGCTTTGTTGTGCTGTATGCAATTCCTATTGTCCTATGCTGCTCTGCAGTGACTCTGTGTGTGTGTGTGCCTCAGTTTCCCCGGGCACTGCAACACTATCTGCATGAGGAGGGGGAGGCTGGGCATGACTCACTGTGGAAGTGTGTCAGTCTCTCATGTCCTGAGGACCAGGTGACAGCAAATAACACCTTGGGCCTGGAAGCAGGACAAAGCAGGAGGCAGGGCTGACACCAGGCTGGGGAGTAGGGTCTGGGGGTGAGTCACTCTCGGCTGGGTTAGGATGAGAGAAGGGGCTTAGAGCAGGGAAAGGAGGGAGACGGGCCCAGGACCTCTTCTCCCGGAGAGGAATATTACTGGCTGCTCGTGGTTACTGTGTTAACATCAATCTTATGCTATGTCCCTGTGAACCAATAAATCTTCTGTTTCTACTCACTGGCTGAGAGTCACATTTGGCTGCATATGGAGGTGCAGGGCTGGGGGGACTCCCCAACACACTGTGACACCAGGTACAAGGACTCTGCATGCGCTCTCTCACACACACACACACACACACTGACCCTCCTCTGAGGAGGAGTGGTGATTTGATTCAGGGACATGCACACACACCAATCAAGCACCCTAAACCCCACCCCACAGAGGGCTCTGAAAGCTAACTGTGCCCCAGTTAATATATAGTTAAAGTGGCGCACTAGAGAGGTTAGAGCCACTTGCTTCTCAAGGAGCAGAAAGGGGTTTTGAACCAGCCCTTCCTTGTGTCTGGACCTAATACCCAAACCACTGGGGAAATCACAAAGGGGCTTAAGTGGCTATATTCTCCTTTCATATTTACTGAATGTGGTCCACCTTCAACAGGAGAGGCTCCCCACCCCACCAGCAAGGCCATTCACTTGAGAGATAGAAGATCACCTTTCAAGACCCTTCTCAGGAAGTATGAAGAGGACTTGAACCAGCACCTGCCCTCTTCAAGGGACAAGCACCCTAACCTCTAGACTACAGGGAGCACCATGCAGGCTTTATGGCTCAATAACTATGTAATCAATCATAACTATGTAATCATTTAGTGCCAGTAGGCCATCTTGAATAGAAAACACGGAGCAAGCCAGTACATTGGACTAGCTCCTAGTCCGGCTGTTAGGCCAGTAACTTGAGAGGTAAGAGATCAACAAACAAAGAGCAAGGAGGGGATTTGAACCCCAACTTCCCACAGGATAGGCACATACCCAACAAGTATGGGTATTGACCAGGGTTTTTGGCCCGATGACTATGTAGTGAAAGGGGAGCAGCTTCAGCAGCAAAGACCATGGGAGGCCCTACTTCAGAATAGCACCTAGTGCAACATTTAGGCCATTCACTTGAAAGCGTATGTCTACGCTACAGAGTTTTGTCAGAAAAACGGACATTTTTCTGACAAAACCTGAGTTACGTCCACACTGCAATCGTGTTCTTCTGAAAGTAAATCGAAAGAACAGAGGTGGTTTTCCGGTGTTGGTCATCTTCTTTCTATGAAGAAGAAGCCTTTTTCCAAAAGAGCTCTTTTGGAAAAAGGCATGTGTGGACAGGGAGGAGGGAGTTCTTTCGAAAGAACAGGAAAGAGGAAAAAGCACAGGTGGCCACTCCATCCATAGTAATCATAGTTTAAATGCGAGATAGTATCCATTCAGCGTGGATGCTATCTTTCGAAAAAGCAGATCACTTGTGTGTGGATGCTCTCTTTTGGAAGAAGTTTTTTTGGACCATCTCTTCCAAAAAACGGTTCTTCTGAAAGAAGCCTACAGTCTTGACATAGAAACAGGTTCAAATGCGTTCTCAGCAAGCGTAAAGGGGGAATTCTATTTCTAACCCCAACCTCCTGGGCACACTACACAGGCCTGACCTTCCTGAGTATGGAAAGAAAGTGGAACATCTGCAGCAGAGAAAGACAAAGCAACAACCCCCAGCCACTTCAGGAACAACTGCTGAAGTCCCTTCTCAGCAAACTGAGGAAGGAGTAGAACCTACATTACCAACCCGGCTGGGCAAGCACCCAGCTCACTGGACTATAGGGCTACATCTACACTGCAGCTGTTCTTGCACAAAAGCTTGCGCAGTGTCTACACTGCACGTGTGTTCTTGTGCAAGTAAATTTACAGTAAAGCATCAGAAAAGAGGGCTTCTTGTGCAAGAGTTATTCCTCTCCCCATGAGGAATAAGCCCTCTTGCACAAGAGCGCTTGCGCACGAAGGCAGTGTGGATGGGCAACAGGGGTTTCTTTCGCAAGAAACCCCTATGCCTAAAATGGCCATCAGAGCTTTCTTGCGCAAGAGAGCATCCACACTGCCATGCATGCTCTTGCACGAAAGCACATGGCAGTGTGGACGCACTCTTGCACAAGACCTTTTGCGCAAGAACTCTTGCACAAAACAGTTCTTGCACAAGTAGCCTGCAGTGTAGACGTAGCCTAGGAGATTCAAAGGTTCCCCAGTTGCTACTTAATGACAGTTGCACAGCATCAAGGCACTACAAAGTGCAACCCAGCTCCCTGACAGGGCTCACACTTGAGAGAATGAGGAGCCCTGTTCAAATCTCCTCTCCTCAGGCCGGGAAAAGGAAATTGAACCAGCATCTACCCCTCCCAGGTGCTGACCTCTGCTTGCAATTCCAGGCCAGGAACCCCTCAGGTGCCTAAATCATTTTTCATGAGGTACCTGTGTACAGCTGAGGTGAGAGAGGGATGGAGGCTGAGGCCTACAGTGTAACCTTTAGCCTAGTGGTTAGGGTCCTCCCTTGTGATTGTGGGTAAGGGTGGCCCTGCTCCCATTTCAGCTTGCAAAAGACATGGCAAAGGGGGGGGGGGGGAGATATGCTAGAGCGCTGTATACTGTGTGGAGAAATAAATAAGTTATTCACCCCTTCACATAAAACAAGAATCAGGGTGACCTGAGGCTATGAATAGGCAACAGGTTAAAACTTTCGTGCAAGGCAGTCAGCCTGTGGCATTCCTATCCAATCCCCGTGTTGAAGGTGAACCTGTAAGTGGGCTCAATAAAAACATGCGCAATTGTGTGGAGAATGGCTCCACCAAGGGCTATTAGCCAAGACAGTCAGGGACAGAGTCCTGTGCAGCAGGCATCCCTGAAACTCCCACTTCCAGCTGCTGGGAGTGGGCGACAGAGGACAGAGCACTTGAGAACTGCCCTCTTCTGCCTGCTGCCTTTGAAGCACTTGGCATCGGCCACTGTTGGAAGACAGATGGCTGGACAAGCAGGATTATTGATCTGAACCAGTCTGGCCATTCGTACGGACCAGGGGAGTGCCCTGGAGGCTGCCACAGCCTGGGCATATGTCCTGGTTGTGGTGAACAAGAGTGAGTGGAGGATTTTACTGCCCAGCAGCAAAGCCTCTTTAATTAGAAGCAGGGACACAGGTATGCTAGGTGGGGGAAGGCTTTGCCGTCCCAAACTGCCAGACATGGCCCTGCCCACACTCCACCCCCAGAATGCCTACTGTAGAGGTACCAGGAATAGAGTACTGCTACTCCCAGTGCCTGCCCTTATCATGCTCCGGGGCCGCAGAGGCTGGGGCCATGTGCCCCCCTCCTTCCCCAGTGCTCCAGGGGCAGAGAGCCTGGGGATGCCCACCCTCCCCGGTGCTCTGGGCTGGGGAGGCTGGGGCCACACATTCTCCTCCCACCCCGTGGTGCTAGGGGAGGGGGCTGGCACCGTGCACCACTCTGCCTCCACATGGTGCAGGGGGGGCAGGGCCTAAAAGGCTTGCCTCCCCCAGCCCTACCTTCACCCACTGCCCATGATTAAAAGAGCAAGAAGGGCTACAAATGGCCTTTTGATAGCAATGCTCTTATATGCCAAAGGCTCTCCTGGCTGATAGAACAAGGATTTGATCCAGGGGTGCGCCCACCCCAGGTGAGCACCCAAAGCCCAGGGAAGCTTACTGTGCCCTGGTTAATATATAGTTAAAGTGGAACACTTGCAAGATCACACTGCCACTCATTTCTCAAGAAGCAGAAAGGGGGCTTGCCCCAGTACCTCCTTGACTCTCGGCCAAGTACCCAAAGTACAGGATTGCAGAGGGAGTCATGAGGGTTATGTGGCCCAATTCTCATTTCATATTTACCGAACATGGGCAACAGCAGATGAGGCTGAAGGAGATCCCACCTCCAATCACCTGCAAGGCCCACACTCAGGCCATTCATTTGAGAGGTAAGAGATCAACGTTCATCTCAGGCAGCATAAAGGGGATTTGAACCAGCTCTATTCAACAGTTATGCACCCAAACTGCTGGACTACAGGAAGACTCACAGGCTGTGTCTACACTGGCGCGATCTTGTGCAAAAGTGGCTGTTCTTGCACAAAAACTTGCTGCCTGGCTGCACTGGCCGCATGTTCTTGCGCAAGTAAACTGACATTCTAATGTATGAAATCAGGGCTTCTTGCGCGAGAACTCTGATGGTCCTGCTCAGGAATAAGGCCTCTTGTGCAAGAGCTTTTCCAGAAAAGGCCAGTGTAGACAGGCAACATGAATTTCTTGCTCAAGAAAGCCCTATGGTTAAAATGGCCATCAGAGCTTTCTTGCACAAGAGAGCGTCTACACTGGCATGGATGCTCTTGCGCAAAAGCACATGCCAGTGTAGACGCTCTCTTCTGGAAGAGTTTTTGCAGAAGAACTCTTCCGCAAAAGCCTTTTTGTGCAAGATCACGCCAGTGTAGACATAGCCATAGAGTGCTTGTGGCTTAGTGACTATTTATTCAATGAGAGTGGCCCATCCTCAAAAACAAACTGAGGGATCCAGCACCCTTTTAAAATACTGCCTTTATTTGTAGACACATGTACCTGAATATGATATAATTAAATTATACTGTACACAAGAATAATGATATATATCATATCAATACACACATACACACACAAAATAATGACTTTCCTGTATATCTCTCAGTACTCTAGCTGTAATCCATGGGTTTTGTTCAAACAAGTTTATGAAATACCAGCCTTGGGTTTCCAACTACATTTCAATGCTAAAACTGGATTAGCTGAAGGAAGAACAAATAGTTTAGCCAACCAGATAGATATGAGACTCCAAATGACAACTTGAATGTCTATGCAAAATGCGTACAGGTTGAACCTCTCTTGTCTGGTTGAACCCTCAGGACCTGATCAGTGCCAAGCCATGGGAAGTCAATATTGTTTAGCAGCATTACCGACAGTTCCACTGCTTACTGGGCTGTTAGAAGACATTTAGGGGTAAATTAGAGCTAACTAACAGCACAGAACACTGAACCAAGACTGGTGGCTGTAAACAAACTTTATGGGCCGACCGGAGACTTGGCTACGCCAATGATAAGTGGACATCTGGCTAACTAAAATCATGCTGGACCATGTATGTTGCTGGACCAGAGAGGTTCACCCTCTACGATATTACTTTTAAAAAATCACTTACGGGGAAAAAATTCAGTACTTTTTTCAGCTCTATTGGGTATAAGGGAATCTGCAGTGATGGGAGGGGGAACAAAGTTCTTACATCTTGGTTCTGTCCATATGGCATAATAGGATATTATGGGCACTTTCCTCTCATGATAAATACTTCATTATAAAGTTTCAATCTTATTTAAAATGGCAAATAAAAACTCATCTTAAGAGCTTTAAACAAGGGACAACCCTCTGGAAAAGAAGCAGGAACCACATCCTCACTTTTCATCCAACCCATGCTCTGGGAGAAGGACAGGGTCCGAGCTCTGGTTGGTTTTTCGTAAACAAATCCATAGTCAAGTTCAATATCGATATTTTCAAAGTTTGCCTGACATGCCTTTCTGTACCTGCATTAAAAAAGAAAAAGGTGTACGAGAGCACTGGTTAGTAGCTCACTGGTTAGTTACTAGCTTAGTAACTGATTAGGGAAACAAGACTTTCACCAATTCAAATGGGTCTGGGAACCCAATTACCTTTGTTATTCAAAAGCTATTCAACTCTATGTAGCACTGGATCCTTCACCATCATTTCACCCATAAGAATGTTTAATTTAGGCATATGCTTCTAGTCTGGTTATGTTAGCCTGGTATATTCAACTAGTCAGACTGTTCCCTAAAAGCCCACTGTGTCAACAATGAGATCATCAGTTAACTATTTTCAAGCAAAGCCATAATTAAGTTATTATGGAAACACCCACCATAAAAATGATTGTTATCCATAGTACAGTAGCAGATTTAGGTGCTTATTTATTTTGATTCTCTCCTACATTTAATACATCTAACTTCCATTGATGCCAATGTGAATTCTGTGCACACAGCAAAACATGAACAGGTTGCTTAGCATAGCACAGCAGTGCTATTTAAATAGTTTGTGCAATAATTAGAGCTATCGGACACTGACAAATAACGAATGGTTATTGCAAAATAGACACAAATTGTTCTCCAGTCCTGACCTGTCACTGCCCCACCCCACCACGTACCAGTGAGAGAAAACAGAGTTGGCTGCTGTGACCAGGAGAGCAGCTGCATAGTGCCAGAAGAAGCACATGGTGAGGAACATGAAGTTTCCACGGTCACTCTGGTCCCAGCCTGACCCTCCCCATGGTGGGGACAGCACAAATCCAATCTGGTTAAAATACAAAAAGATGCACCATTTTACAGAGTAAGAAAGGTGTCAGGACATCTAACACACTTCTCCACTATGAATATGGTGGCCTTAGCATTTGGTGATCTGAGAAATGGTCATATCTACCCACTGACTAGAGTAGGGGTTGGCAATAAGTGACCTGCAGGCCAGACATGGTTCACCTGGGTTAGCCCCTGGCAAGCCACCAGATGCTTTATTTACCTGCACGTCTGCAGGCACGGCTGCTTGCAGTTCCTGTTGGCTGTGGTTTACCATTCTTCAGCCAATGGGAACTGCAGGAAGCAGTGCAGGCTGGGCCACCACTTGTCACAGCTCCCTTTTTCCAGGAACAGTGACCAGCAGCCAACAGGAGCTGCAAGCACCCACGCAGGTAAATAAAGTGTCTGGCAGCCTGCCAAGGGCTAACCCTGGTGAACCGTGTCTGGCCCACAGGCTGCTTATTGCCCACCCCTGCACTAGAGGCAGCATGCTCTTGGCTCAGGGCATGTCTATGCTACCTGCTACAAAATAAAGAAAAATACCTTGAACACGACTGGATTCACTTTTCCCTTTTACTTCTAACTTTCTCTTTGTTCAGTCCACTCCCATGCCCTGAATTCTGTGGAAGCATGGTAGTCCTGTCTGGGTTTAAATCATTCTCTGTCTCCAGCAGGGGTTGATTTATCATGCTGAGTATAGTCATGATAAATTTACTGCTGAGCGCTCTCCCGTCGAGTCTGTTACCCCATCAGAACGAGAAGAGTACATGAAGTTGATGGGAGACCATCTACCATTGAGTTATTAACCTAGCTGAAGTTGCATAATGTGGATCAATGGCCCATAGTAGTGTAGACCAGGCCTCACTATAACCACTGCCCTCACCAAGTCCCTCTGTATGCTTGACAAACTTTTTAAACAGGGGATTTGTTAATGCTATATTGGGCTCTATTAACTCTTTGGATGGCAGGAATGAATACGCTCACCTTTACAGTTCTGAACAGGACTGACTTTGGGCAAACCTCAACCTAGCCTGTTGCTTCTGCTCTCACCTCCCTAGCCTCCCCCAAACTCCTCTCTTGAGCACTAGAATTTGGCTAGTCCAAGGTGCTGGACAAAAGGAGATGAGAGAGATTTTATAGACAGGAAATATTATATAGAGTGGTTAAAACAAAGTGTTTAGAATCAGGCAACATGATTCGGTGTCTAACTCGTAAACAAACAACTAAGCCTCACAACACTATTTTAAAAGGCAGGTGAATGCTATGCTCATTTGTCAGAGAAACTGAGGCAATGAGCGAACAAACTGTACCTCCTGTCTGGTAAGCAACTCAGACTCCTGATTCTCAGTCTGGTGGCTTGTCCACTGGAAGAATTAATTTCCAGTAATGCCAGTCTTACAGCTCTTGGGATTTCAATATGGCTGAGGCACTCCGTTGCCAACTTTCACAATTATAATGCAAGTCTCACAATAATTGGTCAGTTTTTTACTCCTGATTTTTGGGAGGCCCAATTCAAGATTTTGTAATGTTTGGCATAGTCAATATTGCATCTCTACTCAAGTCTCATATAGTAGCTGTGGTGCAAGATAAGAGCATGAAAATGTATGACTTCTGTGGTAAAATATTCAGGCCAACACACAGAATCCAGAGATTAAATCCTTTTTGACAATCACTTAAATAATAATGTTTAATGTCTTACCACATTCTCTCCCCATAAAGTGAAAACGGGTGATCAACATACCATTATGCTATAACAGCTGCTGAGCAGCACAAACATAGATGAACTTTCCTTTCCACCAAAGTAGGAGCTAAATGATTTAAAGACCCAATGGGAAAAAGTCATCCATGGCATAAATCCACTGAAGGTAGTCAAGGATTACCAAACTACCTGGAAGAATAAACAGCTGTATAATTATGTGGTATTTACTAAGAAACACCCGACAAGATCACCGATATGTAAAGCAAGGGTGGGAAATAACTTCTGATGGGGGACCACTCCAAAATTTTTGTAAGTGGTCAGGGGGCCGCACTTTTCTATAAAGTCTGGGGGTTTGGGATGGAGGCTGAGTGCAGAAGGGAGCTCGGGGTAGGAGGTTGGGGTGCAAGAAAGGATGTGAGGTCTCAGAGGGAGTTTGGGTGAAGGAGGGGGTTCACAGAGTGCAAAGTTTCCCCTCACCCCGACTTTGCGCAGAGGGGCAGATGGAGCAGTCAGTCACTCTGAACCCTGGGGCTACTCCCTGCCTGTAGGTCCAGTGGGGTGGGCCACAGGATGGACTGAAAGGCTTGGCGGGCCGGATCTGGCCCTGAGGCCATATCATGCCCACCCCTGATGTAAAGAGCACTAAACATTGGTTTATAATGAGTAATGTTGGCTCTCTGGAGCATGCTGTCTTTTTGTGGTGCATTTGTACAGCACTTAGCATAATGGATTGCGCTCTATGAGTGGGGCTCCTACGTGCCATCACAATAAACAAACCATAGCAGTACTGTCTTCTCTCCTGTGCTTGTCCCCACCAAACCTATAAAGCTCAACTAAAAGTAATGGATTAGAACAGCTGACCTGCCAGAGCCAGGATCCTTGGAGAATGAAGAAACTGGTCCTGAAGAATTCCAGGATGGTGTGATCCCGCAGGAACGCTTCCATCAGGGTGCAAAGGGCTCCACCAAATATAGCGATAAGCAGCAAGGAATGGAGGTGCTGACCCAGAGCATTGTTGTTGTAGTCATGGAAACAGAACAGGAAATCTGACACATAATAATTCAGTTGTATCAGAACAGTGAGGCTGCGTCTAGACTGGCAAGTTTTTCCGCAAAAGCAGTCGCTTTTGCGGAAAAACTTGCCAGCTGTCTAGACTGGCCACTTGAATTTGCTCAAGAACACTGACGATCTAATGTATGATCATCAGTGTTCTTGCGCAAATACAATGACTCTCCCGTTCGGGAAAAAGCCCTCTTGCGCAAATGCTTTTGTGCAAGA
This sequence comes from Pelochelys cantorii, assembly GCA_032595735.1. Taxonomy (NCBI): domain Eukaryota; kingdom Metazoa; phylum Chordata; order Testudines; family Trionychidae; genus Pelochelys; species Pelochelys cantorii. The sequence goes on along the minus strand of CM064352.1, from coordinate 13,376,662 downwards.
GGGCCAGTGTAGACAGCTGAGAACCATTTTGCGCAAAAAAGCCCTGATGGCGAAAATGGCGATTGGGGCTTTCTTGCGCAAAACCGCATCTAGAGTGGCACGGACGCTTTTCCGCAAAGAGTGCTTTTGCGCAAAAGCGTCCGTGCCAATCTAGATGCTCTTTTCCGCAAATGCTTTTAACAGAAAAACTTTTCCGTTAAAAGCATTTGCGGAAAATCATGCCAGTCTAGACACAGCCTGAGAGAAAAGGATTCACAGGCAGTGGCCACAGGAAGCATGGGTTGCATTTAATAGCCTCGATCAGTGGTCTCCAAGATCATTTTTTCAATTTAAGTGCAATGTAAGATCTACCTCAAACCCAAATACCCTTGCCTGGTTCCCTTCCCCTGCTTCTTTGAGGCCCCACCCCTGTTCCACCCCTTCTCCGAGGCTTCACCCTGCTCACTCCGTCTCCCTTCCCCCGAATCTCATTCACTTTCACCAGGCTGGGGTAGAGGTTTGGGGTGCAGGCTCTGGTCTTGGGCCAAGGGGTTCGGAGTGTGGGAGGGGATTCCCAAGAGGTGGGGTGGGTTCTGGAGTGGCCTAGAGGCTACGGCATTTGCCTGGGGAGCACAGAGTGGTGGGTTTGAGTTCTACCCTCTCCTCGGTAGCTCAAGTGCTGCCTTCCCCTCTGCCCACCCTGGGAGCAGCAAGACAGCAAACACAGGCTGCCCCAGAGGTGGAGCTGGCTCCCCTGCCCCCGGGAAGAAGGATAAGGGACCTGCTGAAGGTAGGGAGGTGGGCTGGGTTCTGGAGTGGACTAGAGGATGCTAGTGCACTCTTCTGGGGAGCACATGGTGGTGGGTTCAAGTATCACCCACCCTCAGAGGGGCCAGGCTGCCCCAGAATGGAGCTGACTCCCCCATTTGGAAAGCAGGATAAGGGACAGGCTAAGGTGGGCAGGGTTCTGGAGTGGCCTAAGGGATAAGGCATCAGCATCTGGAGCACAGGGTAGTGGACTCAACTTCCACCCACTCAGAAAGCAGCCTGGCAGCCAACACCAGTTGCCCCAGTTGCCCCAGGGATGGACCTGGTGCCTGCATTAGGAAGGCAGGATAAGGGACCCAGTGGAGGTGGGGAGGGTTTTGGAGTGGACTAGGGTAGAGGGCATTCACCAGGGGAACAAAGAGTGGTGGGTTCAAGTCCCACCCACCCTGGGAGCATCTAGGAATGGAGCTGAATGGAGCTGGCTGGTGCATTAAGAAGGCAGCATAAGGGACCTGCACACAGTGGAGTGGGTTGTGGAGTGGCATAGGGTACTTGCCCAGGGAGAGCAGGCATGTGGGTTCCAGTCCCAACCCCCCTCCACCCACCCTGGAAGTGGAGCAGCAGAGTTAAGGCAGGCCTACTTCTGTCCTGGCCTTGCACCACTCCTGAAAGCAACTGGTATGTATAGCAGTGGCTCTATGGTTCCCTGTGCTGTCCCTCATCTACAGGCCCTGACCCCCCAGCGTCTAGCCACAGTTCTTAGTTATTGATCAATGGGAGCTGCAGGAGTGGCATTTGCAAGCAAAGACAGCATGTGGAGACCCTCTGCTCAGCCTCTCTCAGGGGCTGCAGGGACATGCCAGCCACTTCCAGGAGCAGCAATTACCACAGGGATAATTAATCCAGACATGACAGCTACATCTAGACGGGCATGATTTTCCGCAAATGCTTTTAACGGAAAAGTTTTCCGTTAAAAGCATTTGCAGAAAAGAGCATCTAGATTGGCACGGACGCTTTTGCGCAAAAGCACTTCCTCACGGTTTGTTCAATGCTATAAATGACCCAACTCGGAGCCAAAGATTTAAGAAGATTGGCCCTTCACTCAGTGTCTTTCGGAAGAAGCTTTTTTCGGAAGAGATCTTCTGAAAAAACTTCTTCAGAAAGAAAGCATCCACACTGCAAAAAATGCATCAAAAAAGTGATCTGCTTTTTCGAAAGAGAGCATCCAGACTGAATGGACGCTTTCTCACATGTAAACTGTGATTGCTATGGATGGAGTGGCCACCATGGCACCTGTGCTTTTTCCTCTTTCCTCTTCTTCCAGAAGAACTCCCTCTTCCCCACCCACACACGCCTTTTTCCGAAAGAGCTCTTCTGCAAAAAGGCTTCTTCCTCATAGAATGAAGACTACCAATACCGCAAAAACCCCTCTGTTCTTTTGATTTACTGTTGAAAGAATGCACTTGCAGTGTGGATGTAACTCAGGTTGTTTTTCCGACAAAACTCTGTAGTGTAGACATGCCCTCAGTCAAGTTTCCTAAAGCACAGACAGCCAAACTGTTCAGCCCTTTTGTCATTACTCACTACTCACCTTCAGTAGACATAGCCACAGACAGCAAGAGGCGATCCAGTCCCAGAGACAGCTTGAACGGGGAATAGGCAAGAACATCCACAATGCCTGAGAGGCCCCAGAAGAGGTACATGGTCATGTACTGCCAGTTAGTCAGCTCCTCCCAGCTGTGGGTCTCTTCACTGTAGAGACCTATGTAGGGACTGTCAGGGACGAACTGCTCAGCCAGCATCCCTAAAGAGCAAAGGCAAATACAGATCATGGTTTTTCCTTCTAAGTGAGGAAAGGAAGCAGAATATGAGCCAGGCTGGAGAGAATGAGAAGTCCCAATGGAGTTGCTTAGGATTATCCATTGCAGACGCTTCCAAGGATGTAATTCTTCATGTCCAGGGTGGTGTTCTGTTTCCCTGGTTATTTCTGAGGATGTTGTAAGACTGGCTACATAAAATGCTAAAAATGAAGGACACTGAAAACAGAGTAATCAATTTTCCACTACAGGGCAAGTCCACAGTGTCTGAGAGAACAGTTGCTGCGTGACTCTGGTAATGCTTTTCATTGGTCTTTGGGCAGCTGGAAAAAGCAAAAGTGACTAACTTACCTGCTAGCGCAAAGAAAGCTTTGGCTGCCCCTTCAAGGACATCCAGTTTCTGGATCCAGCAGCTTGCCTGATTGTCTGCAGTCAGTGTCCGGCTCAGATATTTCTGTGGATATTTCACAGACCACCCAAGCCCAAAGACCAGGAAGAAAGTGCCTCTGAGGGCATTGCCTTTGAAGCTTGACATAACTGAACCAACTTGCGGGATACCTGGGCCTAAAAGGATAAAAACCAGTGTTCAAGTCACTCTGTCATCAATCCTCCTGACAACAGGATAACTCAGAGGAGCCTTGCCTTTCTAGATGCAGTGTCCTGGAATCTGCAATGCTGTCACAACAAGGTACTTGGCTTCCTGTGAAATCCTAATGCACAGATCTGTAACATATAACAATAGAATGGTTATCAACAGTGACTTGAAAAGAAATACAGAACGAACCATGATACTACTGAGAGTGGCAGCGGGGGGAAGGATTTGTATAATAACTGGCTTGTACATGGCACGGGCTTTTTCATACTATGGGAAAGTTGCTAATATCTCACAGAAGACCATGGTAGCCAGATGCTTTTTAATGGGAAGGTAGTAAAGTTATTGCTGGCAAAAAGCAAGTAGGTAAGATTTTTGGGTACATGACCTCCCTTCCAGCGACGTAATTAACAACGTGAGTCCAGCCAACCAGATTAGATGTGATTTCTTAATAGTTCCAGAGATCTTTGACGTCATTAAAACTTGAATGCTGAACAAGAAGGATAAACAAATGAGATTCCTATATGGCTAAGGTGATCGGACATCCCAGGTACAAAAATGCAAGGATCAATGATCATATATGAAAAATGTAACAACGTATCATATATGGAAAATGTGACAATAACTATATTGGCATGTTCATTCATATTTCATGCATGAATATGGAAAGGATGAGTATAAGCAAACAACACAGGTATGCAGGGGCAAGATTAGAAAGGCAAAGGCACAAAATGAGCTAAATCTAGCTAGAGAGATAAAGGGTAACAAAAAGACATTCTACAAGTATATTAGAAGCAAGCAGAAGACCAATGACAGAGTAGGCCCATTGTTCATTGAAGAGGGAGAAACAATAACTGGAAATTTGGAAATGGCAGAGGTGCTTAATGACTTCTTTGTTTCAGTTTTCACCAAGAAGATTGATGGTGACAGGATGCCTCACACAGTAAACGCTAGTGGAAATGGGGTAGGTTTAGCAGTTAAAAAAAGAACAAGTTAAAAATTACTTAGAAAAGTTAGATATCTGCAAGTCACCAGGGCCTGACAAAATGCATCCTACAATATTCAAGGAGCTGATAGAGGAGGTATCTGAGCCTTTAGCTATCATCTTTGAAAAATCATGGTAGTCATGAGAGACTCCAGAAGACTGGAAAAGGGCAAATATAGTGCCCATCTATAAAAAGGGAAATAAGAATAACCCAGGTAACTATAGACCGGTCAGTTTAACTTCTGTGCCAGGGAAGATAATGGAGCAAATAATTAAGGAATCCATCTGCAAACATCTGGAAGATAATAAGGTGATAGGTAACAGCCAGCATGGATTTATAAAGAACAAATCATGTCAAGCCAATCTCATAGCTTTCTTCAATAGGCTATCAAGCCTTGTGGATAAAAGAGAAGCAGTGGACATCATATACCTAGATTTTAGTAAGGCATTTGACAAAGTCTCGCATGACCTTCTTATCAATAAACTTGGGAAATACATCCTAGATGGGGCTACTATAATGTGGGTGCATAACTGGCTGGATAACTGATCTCAGAGAGTAGTTAACGGTTCACAATCATGTTGGAAGGGCATAACAAGTAGGGTTCTGCAGAGGTCTGTTTTGCGACCGTTTCTGTTCAATATCTTCATCAACAATTTGGATGATGACATAGAGAGTATTATTATTAAGTTTGCAGATGATACCAGCCTGGGAGGGGTTGCAAGTGGAGGATAGGGTCATAATTCAAAATGATCTGGACAAATTAGAGAAATGGTCTGAGGTGAATAGGATGAAATTTAATAAGGACAAATGCAAAGTACTGCACTTAGGAAGTAACAATCAGTTTCTCACACACAGAAGGGGAAGCGACTGTCTAGGAAGGAATACTGCTGAAAGAGATCTAGGGGTTATAGTGGACCACAAGCTAAATAAGAGTCAACAGTGTGACACTGTTGCAAAAAAAGCCAACATGATTCTGGGATGCTTTAACAGGAATGTTGTGAGCAAGACACGAGAGGTGATTCTTCCGCTCTACTCTGTGGTGATTAGGCCTCAGTTGGAGTTGTGTCCAGTTCTGGGCACCACATTTCAAGACAGATGTGGAGAAATTGGAAAAGGTCCAGAGAAGAGCAACACAAATGATTAAAGGTCTAGAAAACATGACCTATGAGGGAAGACTGAAAGAATTGGGCTTGTTTAGTTTAGAAAAGAGAAGACTGAGAGGGGATATGATAGCAGCTTTCAGGTATCTAAAAGGGTGCCACAGGGAGGATGGAGAAAAATTGTTCTCCTTGGCCTCTGATGATAGGACACGAAGCAATGGACTTAAATTGCAACAAGGGAGGTTTCGGTTGAACATTAGGAAACACTTCCTAACTGTCAGGGTGGTTAAACACTGAAATAAATTGCCTACGGAGTTGTGGAATCTCCATCACTGGAGATTTAAGAGCAGATTGGATACACATCTATGAGGGATGATCTAGACCAGTGGTTCTAATACTTTTTGGACCACGGACCACCTGGCTTAATGTAAACCTTTCAGTGAACTACCAGTTGCTAATGGAAACTCACTGTTAATTACATAAGTACGCCTGAGCCATTTTGCTAGTGCAGCTAGGGAGACTGGTTTAATTTAAATTATTAAACAGAGTGGCTGTGTCTAGACTGGCAAGTTTTTCCGGAAAATCAGCTACTTTTCCGGAAAAACTTGCCAGCTGTCTATACTGGCCGCTTGTCAGTGTTCTTGCGGAAATTCAATCTCATGTAAGATTGTCAGTGTTCTTGCGGAAATACTATGCTGCTCCCGTTCGGGCAAAAGTCCTTTTGCGCAAAAGGGCCAGTGTAGACAGCTCAGATTTGTTTTGCGCAAAAAAGCCCCGATGGCTAAAATGGCGATCGGGGCTTTCTTGAGCAAAACCGCGTCTAGATTGGCACGGACGCTTTTCCGCAAAAAGTGTTTTTGCGGAAAAGCATCCGTGCCAATCTAGAGGCTCTTTTCTGCAAATGTTTTTAACGGAAAAACTTTTCCATTAAAAGCATTTGCGGAAAATCACGCCAGTCTAGACGTAGCCAGTAAGCGCTTTAACTTTCTCATCTTTGTTTATCAAACGTCATTTAAAATAGAATAAAGCATTAATTTATGTCCAACACAAAAGGTTTTGATGTTTTCTTTATTTATGGAGGGGTGGGGAACCTTTTTTGTGTCAGGGACCACTGACCCACAGAAAAATCAGTTGAAGACCACACAAGTGAGAAGCAAAAAAACTCCTCCAAAACTCACTGATGTGGCCTCCAACTGAGATACCTCACTCCTCTAATGCTTCAGACCCATGGGGCGAGGGGAAGGGAAGGGAAGGAATAGGGAGGACTGAGGTTCAGGGTTTCCCATAGCCAGATTTACTTTTCTGTGGTTCCAGACTTAGTGGATTTTATGGATCCCCTTAGGCTCTGGGGTGGGGACAAAAATGAGGGGTTCAGTGTGCGGGACAGGGCTGCTAGTGAGTGGGACAGGGATGGAGTGCAGGATCTGGGAGGGAGGTGGGATGCAGAAGGGGGTGAGAGTGCAAGGTGTGGGTGGGAGGTAGGGTGCAGAAGCAGGTGTCTGGCTGGGGGGAGGATGCAGAAGTGGACTGGGGGTTGGGTGTCTGGACAGGGGTAGGGAGATGGGGGCAGAAAGTGCCTGGGGCTAAAGCTGGGGGATAGAGTAGCTGAGGGGGTTCAGGGAGATGGGGGCAGGGTGCTCCTGGGAATAGGGCTGTGGTCAAGGTGACATGGGGGGGATGGTTTCACAGAAATGGAGGGGCAGGGAGGCTGGGCGGGTAGGTGACCCCAGGGTGTCCAGTCCATGGTGCCCTCTGGAGCCAAGCTGCTGCTCGACCCCCCTCCTCTCAGACCGAGTCCCCATGGGTGCAAAGCAGTGATCCCTCTCAGATTTTCCATCCATGAGTGGAGTGAGTTTTGTCTTGTGCACCAATATTGAGGTCCTGTGCACTGGTTCGGATGTGTGCCACTGTGGCACCCAAGTTATAAACCACTCCCTTTCCCCCTCTGCTGCCATGTCTCCTACCCTCCCCTTGCCCCATCTGCTCCCCTGTTGTCTGCTACTGCCCCTCACCCCCCTCTGCTATCATGGCTCCTGCCCTTCTTACTCCCCTTAGCCCTCTTGGGACCTGCCCCCCTTGACTCCTGCACCTACCCTTCCTTTCCCTGCTATGCCCACCCATTCCATAGCCCTCCTCCCCATCCCCTCTCAATACCTCCCTCTACCCACTGCCCTGCCTCTCTCATCTGCTTTCTGGTGCCTGTCCTTCCCCTCCATTCCCTGTGTCTGCCCTTCTGCTTCACACCACAATCCACCTGGCACCTGCACCTTCCTTTACCTCCTGCACCCTCCTGGTGCCTCTCCCTTCCCTCACTGCCCCCGCCTTCCCAACACCTGCCCCCCTTGCTTTCTTCCTCCCTGGAGCCCACCCCCCAGTACCCTCTGCCCCAGTTTTCCTCATGCCCTTCTGCACCCTCACACATGACTTGCTCCATCCTCTTCCTTCCTCTTGCTCACCCCTCCTTTCAACCCCTCTTCTTCTGGCACCCACTCCTCCCCTCACCCCTTCCTTCCTCTTTCCCTCATTGTTCCTGCCCTCTCCTCTCCCAACATCACCCTGTTTCCTCCCCTCCCCCCCGCCCTTTCCCCTCATTGTCTCTTCTTGGCCCCCTGATATTTGTCTCTCCTCCACCCTGCCCCTTGGTGCCTTCCCCTTTCTTCTCCTGCCCTGGTTCCTCTTTTCCCCTCAGCATAAGCCCCTTCCTCTTCTCACCCACATCTTCCCTTTAGTTCTCTCCCTGCCCCTTCCCTCACCTTTTGCCTTCATGACACCTGCACTCCTCAACCCCCTCTAGTCTCCTGGTGCTAGTGCAGAGCTGTGTGGTGTGTGGCTGCCCTATGTGCCTGGGCTGGAACCAGGCCCATGGTGCTATTTTTACTACCCTGGCCCCAGCCCAACAGCAGCTGCACTGCGGCCTGGCTCCAGTCCCAGCACACGGGGCAGCTAAAGGGGTGGACGGGCCTTGGTGTACAAACTTCTGACCGGGGAAACAAAAGTCTGCTCTGGAAGGCCGGGGCTTGCCAGCAGACCGCACTCTGTGTCTGGGATCCATTCCCCTCTCAGAACTAGCTTTGGGTGCCAAGCGGTAGTTCTGTAGTGCAGGGTGCTGAAGATGGGGCTGAAAGACCAAGGCTGCTACCGCTGAGCTGCCAACTCTAGCGAGGGGTTTGAGGGGGATGGCTGGAAGGGGAGGGCAGAAAGCAGGGCGGAGACCAGGAGGGTGGGAAGGATGGAGTGGGAGAAGAGAAGAGAAGGTGGGGATGCAGGGAGGGGCGCAGAGACAGGCAGGGGCTGGGAGACAAGGGAAGGTGGGGAGGAGGGTGGCACCAGTGTGCATGGAGAGGTGGCCCTGGGGTGCAGCGTAGGACTGGCCTTTGCTCCTCCCAGGGAAGAAAGAAATGTGGCTCGGTCGCTCGCTGAAGGCCAAACCCATCTACCAGCATGCCGCTGCCTCCTCCCCGCTTCCCATGGGGCTGGGGGCTGAAGCAGTGGCCCCACCGCTGGGAGCAGCTGTGCTGCTCTCCTGAGGAAAGATGGGTGGGACTGAAATTTCTGGTGCGCACCCATGCAGGCGCACACCTTACAGGGAACCCTGGTGCAAAGCCTGAAGGACCTCAAGCCCCGACTTGCTTCCTGTGCATGCAGGGTCCTCAGTCCTAGAGTTGCCACCTCTCAGCACAGAGGGGCTCTGCACATCCTAACCTGCTGCTGGGAAACGGGGGTCGCTGGCTGCTCATGCACCATGAGAGCCCACCTGAGCCTGCCCAACCTGCTGCTGCGGCCTGCACTGGGGGTGGGGAGGGAGGGCAGAGTTTTTGCTTTCTTCACCTCCCTGCCTGCCAGCTGGAGCTTTTGCTGCAGCTTCGCAGCTGTGCACTGACCACAAGGCTGCTGTGGCAGCATGGGCTCTCCACTGCGTGGGGGAGGAGGGAAGGTGGACTACTGATCAGAGCCACTGATCTAGACAGTGCTTGTGTAACCCATGCACCTAACAGGGAGCTATCTCTTTAAGAGAACGGGGGGGGGGGGGAGGGAGTGGGAGGTGGTAGGAGTGAGCAGTGTCTGGGTCATTGTTGCTGGGCAGATTTAGCACCCCACACAGAGAAGCTTCTGGAACTGGGAATGGTAGTTTGGGGTCTGCTCTAATAGCTTCTGTCTCTGTTGCTGGGGTCAGATTCCACGAGCAAGCAGGCAGGGCTGCTGCTTTGCTAAGGGCCTTGTGCCCTGGGTGAGCTGGGAGAGGCTGAGCCAGGAGCAGAGAGCAGGCTGCTGTCCCCCACTCCGCAGCACTTTGCAGCAGGTAGTGATGGTGTTAACCCTCTACCAGGGCACATGGGCAGTGCTAGTTATAGCAAGGGGAAACTGGGAGGGGAAAATAACTTCTGGTGTGTTGCCGGTCTTTTGAAGTAGGCGGCTGTGCCCAGGAAAGCTCATGATACCATCTACATGTTTTGTTAGTCTTTAAAGTGCTAACAGACTATTTGTTGTTTATGTTTTTCCTGTTACAGACTAACTCGGCTACCCCTCTGAAGCTGTGTTAATTGTATGCTTTGAATGCTGTTTTGATTTTAGCCAAGCTATTTTCGTTCACTTTCTCAGTCAGTGGGATTCTTTAGCTCCTCTTTAAATGTAGCAATGTGGAAAGAGTCGTTTCTATTTTGTTATTCTCAGTTTTTGTATTTTCTTGTAACAGGGTTTTCTTTAAGTCAGTTCACTGGTGAGTTGACTGACTGGTTAATCAGTGAGCTGGCTGCCTAGCAGTGATCCACAGCAGAGGAAGAGTCTGAGGATCCCTACAAGCAAGTGGAGAGATGGTTCAGACTCAGCATGTGATGCAAATTTGATGATGACAGATATAAATGGAGACTTTGGTGAACTAAATCTAAACTCTTGGGCTCTCCCAGTTTCTTCTTACTGTGTTTTGTGTGGACTGAACTGTTCAAATCTTTCTTTTGGATTTCTTTTTATTGATGTTCATTGTGACTGTGAAGACATGTCTGTGGGTTATAAAATGGTTATGTTGTAAAAATTAGATTGTTTTTCATCATAAGATTTTATAAAGTTATTTAATTAAATTCATTTATTTAGTTTCTTTTGGTAAATGTAGGGAGGCTGATACAGCGCAATCCTTGCTGAAATGCCTTAGACTGAACTCTAGGTCTCCAGTTACTTTCTATGGGAGTTGAGGGGTTTTCTTTAGTTTAGACACTGGAGAAGGGCAGTGAAGTCTAGCTCAGGCGAAGGTTACACTTGGTTTTGCTGTGAGGGCAGGTAACTGGACTCAATGACTTTGAGGTCCCTTCCAGTTCTAGGATTCTATGATTCTCATATTGTGAATGCATGATGCATTGGCACCAGGGTTAGATATTGAATCTTCAGAAAGAAGGAGGTAATTAATGTTTGAGGGCATGAAACATTGTTTTCTGTGTTGGAATCAGAAAGCAAGGCCAGGAGTAGAAAGCCACTTGGGGAAAAAAAAAACCCAGAAGAAGTTGAGATACAAGAAGCATTTCTGGCCACACTCTGGGAAATTATACATTTTGAGGAAAATTAACTGGCACTCGGACATAACAAGAGACCCAAGAAGTGAGTGCAGTGAGCACAGAAATGCACAGGGTGCTACCATTCAAATACTTGCTACAAATCAAATAACATGCTGTTCTTTAAACAAATATTCTCGAGACACAATCTCATTCCCTCCTGCTGCCTAAACCTTCCTTTTGCCTTTTTGTACTCTTCTCTTCGTGCATTCTTCTGTATCCCTCTTACACTGGGAAATGTATCCCCTTCTGTGCTACACAAACGTTTGTCTTTCTTCAGATCCTATAACACTCTTTTTTTGGTGGATTATTATTAGTCTTAGTGGCAAGAGAGACTGACACTGTACTCAAACAATATTGAAATTTTCCTGTATATAGCATATGTTAGGGTGCATCTATATTGAACTATTTTTCCAGAATAACGGCCATTATTCCATTAAAACAATACTAGTGTCCACACAGCAATTGTGTTATTTCGAAAGAAAACTGGAATAACGGAGGGCTTTTTCCGACATTGGTAAACCTCATTCCACCAGGAATAATGCCTCTTCCAAAAAAGCTTTTTGGGAAGAAAGTGTGTGTGGATGCTCTACTGCTGCTATGTCGAAATAGCTCCTCACCAGGGCCATTCTAGAGTTATTAGCCAATAGCCCGTCATAAAATGGGATTTTCGGGGGTCTCTCTCTCTCTCCCCCCCCCCCCACCCCCCCATCCTGCCTCTCACCCCCTGGCCGTGTATGTCACCGCTCCGCCCCCCCTTCCCCTTCTGCCATGGCGCTCGGCTGACTTCTGCGCCACTCAGCTGGGCTGCTGCGGGGGAGCAAGTGGCCGTTTGGGGTCCATGCTCCCCATGCAGCACCTTCATGCTGCATGGGGAGCGCGGACCCCAAACAGCCACTTGCACCGCTTGCTCCCCCGCGGCGGCCCGGCTGAGTGGCGCAGAAGTCAGCTGAGCGCCATGGCGGGAGGCAACAGCACCCCCCAGAGGCAAGATGTAACGCTACAGCGTTACAGAGTCACAGACATTGGGCTACTATATATATGATTCCTCCCCAGTGCCTCCTGGGGCTCTAAATCAAGATAGCGTATCCACAGTAGAGGAGCCTGCCTCGGACTAATTTTGAGACTTCCCTGTAGTGTGGACGCTCTATTTCAAAATAAGCTTTTCCGGAAGATATCTTCTGGAAAAGCTTATTTCGAAAGACGTTTGCAGTATAGACATACCCTAAGTATCCAATTTATACCATGAACTTACAGGGGGCAGTGACATTCTAATGGAAAGTTTGTAGAGTCCTGAGGATATGGGTTGTCAGAACCTAGATAAACACCCTCACTGAGGTGGCCCCCAAATGAGAAGGAGAAAGACACTCCAACATTCCCCTCTCAGCACCTAGGGGGCCCTGAGCCTAGTCGATTTTGTACACTGCTGGGGGAGGTGGGATGGACCCTGAGCCTCAGAGGCCAGACCTGGCCCCCGGGCCTGAGGTTCCCCAACCCTGCTTTGTACCACTAGGGCCTACTTTTCATTCTTATTTAGGGCACTTATGTACAATAAGTTATGATGGGTCTCAGCTTAAAGTAACATCTAAAAAGACCCTGTTGGCATGACATGACATGCATTTCTCATCAGGGACAGAGGTTAATAGTAGCGTATCTTGGAAATCAGTATGAGATCTAATTATATTCTGTGGCCTGAGTGGCATAAGAACATAAAAACGGCCGTACTGGGTCAGACCAAAGGTCTATCTAGCCCAGTATCCTGTCTGCCGACAGTGGCCAGCACCAGGTGCCCCAGAGAGGGTGGACCGAAGACAATGATCAAGCGATTTGTCTCCTGCCAGCCCTCTCCAGCCTCTGACAAACAGAGGCCAAGGACACCATTTTATCCCCTGGCTAATAGCCTTTTATGGACCCAACCTCCATGAAATTATCTGGCTTCTCTTTAAACTATTATAGTCCTAGCCTTCACAGCCTCCTCTGGCAAGGAGTTCCCCAGGCTGACTACACGCTGTGTGAAGAAGAACTTTCTTTTATTAGTTTTAAACCTGCTACCCATTAATTTCATTTGGTGTCCTCTAGTTCTTCTATTTAGGGAACTAATAAATAACTTTTCTTTATCGGCCCTCTCCACACCACTCATGATTTTATATACCTCTATCATATCCCCCCTCAGTCTCCTCTTTTCTAAACTGAAAAGTCCCAGTTGCTTTAGCCTCTCCTCCTATGGGACCCGTTCCAAACCCCTAATCATTTTAGTTGCCCTTTTCTGAACCCTTTCCAAGGCCAAAATATCTTTTTTGAGGTGAGGAGACCACATCTGTACACAGTATTCAAGATGTGGGCGTACCATAGCTTTATACAGGGGCAGTAAGATATTCTGGGTCTTATTTTCTATTCCTTTCTTAATTCCTAGCATCCTATTTGCCTTTTTGACAGCCGCTGCACAGTGTGTGGAAGTTTTCAGGGAACTGTCCACGATAACTCCAAGATCTTTCCTGATTTGTCGTAGCCAAATTAGCCCCCATCATACTGTACGTATAGTTGGGGTTATTTTTCCTGATGTGCATTACTTTACACTTATCCACATTAAATTTCATTTGCCATTTTGTTGCCCAATCACTCAGTTTGGCGAGATCTTCTTGGAGTCCCTCACAGTCTGCTTCTGTCTTGACTATCCTAAACAGTTTGGTATCATCTGCAAACTTTACCACCTCACTGCTTACCCCTTTCTCCAGATCATTTATGAATAAGTTGAACAGGATTGGTCCTAGGACCGACCGTTGGGGGACACCACTAGTTACCCCTCTCCATTCTGAAAATTTACCATTTATTCCTACCCTTTGTTTCCTGTCTTTTAACCAGTTCTCAATCCAAGAAAGGACCTTCCCTCTTATCCCATGGCCATGTAATTTACACAAGAGCCTTTGGTGAGGGACCTCGTCAAAGGCTTTCTGAAAATCTAAGTATACTATATCTACTGGATCCCCCTTGTCCGCGTGTTTGCTAACCCCTTCAAAGAACTCTAATAGATTAGTAAGACAGGATTTCCCTTTACAGAAATCATGTTGACTTTTGTCCAACAAATTATGTTCTTCTACATGCTTCACAATTTTATTCTTTACTATTGTTTCGACTAATTTGCCCGGTACTGAAGTTAGACTTATCAGTCTGTAATTGCCCGGATCACCTCTAGAGCCCTTTTTAAATATTGGTGTCACATTGGCTACCTTCCAGTCATTAGGTACGGAAGCCGATTTAAGGGATAGGTTACAAACCACAGATAATAGTTAAGCAATTTCCCATTTGAGTTCTTTTAGAACCCGTTGGATGAATGCCATCCGGTCCCGGAGATTTGTTAACATTAAGTTTTTCTATTTGTTCCAAAACCTCCTCTAATGACACTTCAATCCGGGACAGTTCCTCAGATTCATCACCCACAAAGGACGGTGCAGATTTGGGAATCTCCCCAACGTCCTCAGCCGTGAAGACTGAAGCAAAGAAATAATTTAGTTTCTCCACAATGGCTTTATCGTCCTTGATTGCGCCTTTTATAGTTCGATCGTCTAGGGGACCCACAGGTTTTTTAGCAGGCTTCCTGCTTCTAATGTATTTAAAAAACATTTTGTTATTTCTTTTTGAGTTTTTGGCTAGCTGTTCCTCAAAATCTTTTTTTGCTTTTCTTATTACATTTTTACACTTGATTTGACAGTGTTTATGTTCCTTTCTATTTATCTCACTAGGATTGGACTTCCACTTCTTGAAAGATGCCTTTTTGTCCCTCACTGCTTCTTTTACATGGTGGTTAAGCCACGGTGACACTTTTTTAGGTCTCTTGCTATGTTTTTTTAATTTGGGGTATACATTTAAGTTGGGCCTCTATTATGGTGTCTTTAAAAAGTTTCCATGCAGCTTGCAGGGATTTGGCTCTAGTCACTGTGCCTTTTAATTTCTGTTTAACTAGCCTCCTCATTTTTGTGTAATTCCCCTTTTTGAAATTAAATGCCAGGGTGCTGGACTGCTGAGGTGTTCTACCCACCACAGGAATGTTGAATGTTGTTATATTATGGTCACTATTCCCAAGCGGTCCTGTAACAGTTATTTCCTGGACCTGATCCTGCACTCCACTCAGGACTAAATCGAGAATTGCCTCTCCCCTTGTGGGTTCCTGCACCAGCTGCTCCAAGAAGCAGTCATTTAGGCCATTGAGAAATTTTATCTCTGCTTCTTTTCCTGAGGTGACATGTACCCAGTCAATATGGGGATAATTAAAATCCCCCATTATTATAGAGTTCTTTATTTTGGTAGCCTCTCTAATCTCCCTCAGCATTTCAATGTCAGTATCGCTGTCCTGGTCAGGTGGTCGGTAATATATCCCTACTGCTAATTTCTTATTATTGGAGCATGTAATTACTATCCATAGCGATTCTATTGAACATGTTGATTCACTTAATATTTTTATTTCATTTGATTCTACATTATCTTTCACGTACAGTGCCACTCCACCACCCACCCGGCCTGCTCTATCCTTTTGATATATTTTATATCCCGGTATGATAGTGTCCCACAGATTTTCCTCATTCTACCAGGTTTCAGTGATGCCTATTATGTCAATCTCCTCATTTAATACTAGGTACTCTAGTTCACCCATCTTATTAGTCAGACTCCTAGCATTTGTGTAGAAGCACTTTAAAAATTTGCCACTGCTTATTTGTCTGCCCTTCCCTGGTGCATTGGATTCCTTTGTATGCGGTTGTTTGTCTGCTCTGGCCCATGGTTTGCCCTCTCCCCTCCTCTCTTTCTGACTACAGCTTAGAGAATCTCTATCAATGGATTCTCCTCTAAGAGAAGTCTCCCTCCGATTTACGTGCATCTCCGCACCAATCGGCTTTCCCCCATCTCTTAGTTTAAAAACTGCTCTACAGCCTTTTTAATGTTTAGTGCCAGCAGTCTGGTTCCACCCTGGTTTAGGTGGAGCCCATCCTTCCTGTATAGGCTCCCCCTCTCCCAAAAGTGTCCCCAGTTCCTAATAAATCCAAACCCCTCTTCCCTACACCATCGTCTCATCCACGCATTGAGACTCTGAAGCTCTGCCTGCCTATCTGGCCCTGCGCGTGGAACTGGAAGCATTTCCGAGAATGCCACCATAGAGGTCCTGGATTTCAGTCTCTTTCCTAGCAGCCTAAATTTGGCCTCCAGGACCTCTCTCCTACCCTTCCCTACGTCACTGGTACCTACATGTACCACGACCACCAGCTCCTCCCCAGCACTATGCATAAGTCTATCTAGATGCCTCGAGAGATCCGCAACCTTCGCACCAGGCAGGCAAGTGACCATACGGTTCTCCCGGTCATCACAAACCCAACTATCTATGTTTCTAATGATCGAATCACCCACTGCTAACACCTGCCTCTTCCTAACTGGCATTCCCTCCCCCTCAGAGGTATCCTCAGTGCGAGAGGATACTGCAACATCCTCTGGGAGGAGGGTCCCAACTACGGGATGGTTTCCCCTCTGCTCCCATTGAATGCTCTGTTCGCTTGAGACCTTCATCCTCCTTAAGAGCACTGGGGCTCTCAGACTGGAGGTGGGACAGTACTACAATGTCCCGGAAAGTCTCATCAACATCTCTCTACCTCCCTTAGCTCCTCCAGTTCAGCCACCCTGGCCTCCAAAGCCCGAACCCGGTCTCTGAGGGTCAGGAGCGCCTTGCAATGGGTGCACACATATGCCACCCGCCCACAGGGCAGGTAATCATACATGTTACACTCGACGCAATAAACAGGATAGCCCCCCACTCTGCTGCTGGGCTTCTGTCTGCATTTTTCTAATGAATAAGTTTAAGCAGAAACCGGGATTCTTTTTAAACCTCTTGAATATAGATTATTATAAGAGTTGTTTTTAAGAAGGTCAGAAGTCCCTAGTGCCCTCTAACCTCCCCCTCCAAACTCCCTGTTCGCTGTTCCTGTTCCTGTTCGCAAGCTCCCTGGTCGCTGAGTCACAGGCTTATATAGCTCTGGTAGCCCCTCCCCCTGACTGAGGCTCAGCCAATTAACAGAGGCTTCTAGATTTCAAACCTTTTAGAAGCTCCTTCAAACAAACAAACCAACCAACCAACCACACAAACACAAGCTCAGCACACAGCAAATAACTCCCCCACACACAAACACACACTCCAGACAGCCACTTACCACAAGGGTCCCGCTTTTACTCCTCTTTTACCTGGAGAACTCCCTCTCCAAACTCCCTGTTCGCTGTTCCTGTTCTCAAGCATAAATCTTCATACCTACATTGATCCAAATGAAGCTGTGTTAAGTTCTGCCAACTGATGATCTGGCCTGGTAGACACATTCATCAGTAACCTGGCATATGGAATGGGGAAGTAGCAAAAGCTGCTGTGAAATATTTATGTTGGTGAAGGATTGTGAAGAATAGCAAAGTGAATTTAAAAACCTTAATGGGAACCCAGAATGGCAAAACAAAATAGCAAATGTGAATTAACAGACACTGAGAAGAACATTGTAAGCTGCTCACTTAGGGTATGTCTAGACTACATGGCTCCATCAACGGAGCCATGTAGATTAGTGTACTCGAAAAAGGGAAATGAAGCGGCGATTTAAATAATCGCTGCTTCATTTACATCAAAATGGCTGCCACGCTGTGCCGATCAGCTGTTTGGCAGCACAGCGCGGTAGTCTGAACGCTCCGCGGTCGACAAGGGAAGGCCTTGTCGACCGCCCCGGTAAACCTTATTCCACGAGGCATAACGGGGTGGTCGACAAGGGCTTCCCTTGTCAACCGCGGAGCATCCAGACTACCACGCTGTGCCGCCAAACAGCTGATCGGCACAGCGTGGCAGCCATTTTGATGTAAATGAAGCAGCGATTTAAATAATCATTAATAATTCATTTCCCTTTTTCGAGTACACTAATCTACATGGCTCCGTTGATGGAGCCATGTAGTCTAGACATACCCTTAGAATAGTGGGTCTGAAGTAAATTATCTGACATGCAGAGGATGTTGTTTAACAACTCTGTGCACTGAATAATCTTTGTATTGCCATGAGTCAGGGGTAGGGAACCTCAGGCCCACAACTTGCCTCGATCTGGCCGTTGAGGCTCAGAGTCACACCCTCATGGCATTGGGGAGGCAGGCCTGGCACTCCAGCTCCCCTACTGCCCCACCACAAAGCTGGAGCACATAAAATCTACTAGGCTGGGTCCCCTAAACTCTGGGGTGTGGGGGGAATGTGGGGAGTATCTTTCGCCTTCTCAGTTGGGGGCCAGGTCAGTGAGGGGTCATTTGGATTTTTTTGCTTCTCACTTGTGTGTGGGCCCCCAACTGATTTTTTGTGAGTCAGAGGCCCCCCCGACCAAAAAAAAAAAAAAAAAAAAAAAGATTCCCCATGCCTGCCATAAGTGAACAAAATGTTTTGTAGAGAAATAGAAAAGCAAAGTCTCCATCTTTACATTCCAAATTAGACAGATAATTAAGGACAGTGCATCAGGAGTATGGGAAAAGGCAAACATCGGGGGCCAGGAAGGGAAACGTTCATCAGTGCCAGGGGAAGATTGCAGTTTCCTTTTTGCCGGACATATATGCTGTCGATGTTTGTGTTGCATTTGAGGGTGTCAAGGCTGTTCCAATGAATGCAGAAGTTGGGGGCCTACAAGAACACTTCAAAACCTTGCCTTTACAGGCTCTCGTACAAAAACTTCCCCCCACAAAATCCTAATACCCAGATTTTGAGGGACTTGCTGCCACCACCCAAGTAATTCCAAGAAAAATCAGGGAAGAGATCACTGGAGAAGTCCCTTCCCTAAGGTAAAGCTCTCCCTCCTGCCCCAACCTCCGTTTTGCTTGGAGTGGGGAAAAACAGAGGGAATCCACAGACAACAATGGACTCTGTCCTTGTAACTAGGCACACAACAATCAACCAATACTGGTTAATTAAAAAAAAAAAAAAAGAAACAAACTTTTATTATCGAAACAAAACTACAGTTGCATGCATAGTAAATTGGGTAGATGGAAAGAGCCACCATTGATATTGATACTCAGGGAAAGCCCCTGGGCTGAAGGCTTAATTACAAAAGAGAAAAAACAATTAGCAAGCTAAGACATTATTTCCAAACCCCCAAACAAAGAAAATAATAGTCCGTCAAGGTTTATCTAAACTTTTCCCTACTTACACATTTTTCCATTCTTGGAGAGAGAGGCGCCTCCCATTTCCCTCAATAGCTGGGAGAAACTGCCCTGAGTCTCAAACAGAGAGAAAAACCCCTCTTTTCCAGTTTGAAATTCCTACCTGGATTGTTATTGGCTGACCACCGGATACCTTGGCGAGGAAACATTAGTTAACCCCTTAGTCACTGGGTGCTGGTCAGCACTCCTGATTATGATAGGAGGTTTTGGTATTGTTTTTTCCCCCAAATATAATTAGGGGTGAAAGAGGAAATGCATAGCACCAGAGGGGAGATAAGCAGCAGAATAAAAGACAAAGGGAAGTGGCTTTTAAGAAAGGCTCTGAAAGCAGAGAGCCTATTTAAATACATTGTGTGTCATATGTAAAATTATACTGTATGTTTATTTTGGCACATAACGGGCATGCCAATTAGAAAGATGTTTTCTTCTTTTCTAGTATTGCTGGTTTGCACCGAGGTCGGACATTTTCAAATTACTAACCACAAATGAACCTAGTGTCTTTCAACCAGCCCCATAATATTATCTGCGGAGTCTACTTCATCACATCCCGTGCTTTACCAGCTGTATAATTTAAATATAAATCCATGGGCAACATAATGTACTAATTTCTAAGCAAGTTGTAGTTTAACAACAAATCCAGTTCAGTTGCAATGAATCAAAAACTCAGGTCATATTTTATAGTCAACTAATCTGCATTCTAATAGAATGGGAATATGGTTTGGGTCAGAAGGTACCTGAGTTTCTCTTCTCTCTGTTCTTGTATGTTGCAGTGCTTGTGAGATTTTTGCTGTCACTTGCCTGATAGTCATTTAAGACACCTGCATCATAACCCTAAAGAACATTTCATCATTGCATTGACTGCTGTGTTCAGTCTTGCCTGTCTTCCCATCTTGTGTTTTTTAGCTGTTCACCTCTAATCCCTGCTCTCTTCTACATGCCTTCTCCCCTATTTCAAATACCCCAGGACCTTTTAACCTAACAGAGATAGATTCACCTTAATGTTTAGCTCATAGCAGGGCCCTGCTGCAACTGATTGTGCACAGAAATGTGCTTTGTTGAATTTTAAACTAATCAGAACTTTGCAATCTCTTCCCCTAACAGGGAGATAGGTGTCTGCGGGGGAGGAGAAACAATGGAAGTTGCAATATGAGTATTTCTAGACAGGAGTTTGAATCAATGCCAAAGATACAAGCAGCCCTGAAATACAGAGTGTTTTGGAACCTACCCAGCTGTGTTGATAAATATCAGCCTAAGCCACAAAGCCCTTTAGCTAAGCACTAGAGCTTGACAAAGTGGGCCCATTCAGTCCTGATCATTCACAGGGCACTGCAAATCCCTTTTCCATTTGGCCAGGTTCACATCCCTTTTTTTCCCCTTTTCCAAGAACAGGGTTTCATTTGCATGGGAGGAGGAGACACAGCTGTTATCCCTGCAAATAACCGAATGTCCACGTAACCATGACTATTTGTGCCCAAAGTACCTTCTGTCTGCTTAGAAGGATTCCAGTCAACCAATCAGGAGATGTAGCAATACCATGTAATTTTTGATAACCAATCACAGCATTTGTAATAAAAACCACCATGGTAAATAATTCACAACAATTCATTTAAAAAAAAAATCAAAGCCTGCTTGCAGATAATTTGCCAAGAGGTATAAAAAGCACCTCAGCTATTGGCAATGCACACACACCTGGAAGCATCTGCTTTCTGGCTGTTGGGCTCTTGGATGGAGGGGATCCCTTATGAAGGAGAGACCTTCCAAGCAGAGCCGGTCTTAGGGGTGGGAGAGCTGGGCGGTTGCCCAGGGCCGCCATTTTCAAGGGGCTGCCGACAGAGTTGGTCTTAGGGGTGGGTCACGACCGCATTTCGTCCTGACCTCCCAAATCCACCGCCCAGGTTTCCCTATGGGCAAGCCAAGTGGTTAGGACAGGCCCTGCTTCTAACATCCTCCAGGCACCAATCCCTGGAAAATCCTTCTCACTAAAGATCACTAAGTTTAAAAGTCCAGGCAGTCCTCAAAAGGTGCCTTTATTGTTGTTGAGGGGTAAGGGATTAGCCATGAGAACTTGCAAAGGCCTCCCCAGCATTTCTTCATCCAGGCCCCACACAACAGCATCAAACATATTCCCAGCTTGTTCCCCCTTGCATCTAGATCAGGCCTGGACAAAATACAGCCCATGGGCTGGATACAGCCTGCCAAGCCACCGGATATGGCCTGTGGAGGCAGCGGGGAGCCCCAGGCAGGTTCCCCAGTTTGCCCTGCAGCCTTGTACTCCCTTTCTGTTTTAAACCTGGAGGGGAGGGGGAAGTTTTAGGAGCCACCCCACCCCAGCACGTTCCCATTGGCCGGTTTCTGACAGAAACCAGCCAATGCAAGCTGCTTGTGAGAATAACAGGCATCTAAGAAGAATCATGCCCCCTCTCCTGGGTTCAGTTATTCATTAAGCACATGGCCAGGCAGGCTGGATGGGAAACATTTTAAGCTCTGCAGGTAGGCAGGCTAGTTTGACAGCTGGCAAGTAAGTCTCTTGGCCATAGCCTGCTTCTGGCACCCCAGCCCTTTCCTGCCCCAACTCGACATACCCAAACCCTCTGACCCCCTCTTACTCCCATAACCCTCCCAGATCTGGCATCCCAATCTCCTGCCCCAGATCACAATCCCCTCCTACCCTAGGTCACATCCCAAACCCCTGCACTCCGGTCCCCTGTCCTAGATCACAACCACCTGCTTTATCCCAACTCCCTCCCAGACTCCAGTCTCCAGCCTGCACCCCAATGTCTTACCCCAAGCTCTCTTCTGCACCCAACCTCCATCCTAGACCCCACATCTCCATTAATATCATGGAAGAGTGAGGCCCTCGACCACTTTCCAAAATCATGGAGTGGCCCCCTCATCAAAAATGATTGCCCACCTCTGATCTAGATAATCCTTCCTTCCAGCTCCCTAGATCATAGAAGCCTCAAAGAGCCAGCTTCACACAGACCATTCTGCATCTCCCTGCCGAAGGAGGAGGCATTTACCTGTGCTGTCTGCACCATGTGCTTCCTTCCACAGAAGTGAAGTGCATCTCTTCTCAGTCGCACTCCAGACATGAGCAGCAACAGCAAGGAGGAGGTGTGAGATAGAAGGTAAGGGGAGGAGCAGAGCAGGGAGGTGACTCTTAGGATGCTCCACCCTAAATGTCTTCAAATCAGATCAAAAAAGGTCTGAGTCAACCATTTTTCACAATTATTGACACCTGTTTGCTGCTGAATTTCCTAAGGAAAATTAATGGTTTTCCAGAATTTCACCATGAAATTAAAAACAAACAAACCTCAACACTAGTTTTTATTCTTGTGATAACCAGGCTTGTTCAGATTATGTCACATTCAGATTTTGATGATTGAAGAAGGCCTGGTAAGAATCCTGGCTAGCCAAATTTGTTGCTCTTCAAAGGTCTGGGAGTTACAAGTCAGAACCTCACAAAACCTCTTGGGTGTGAAATTCTCAGTTATGTTAATACCCCATAGCATAGCTTTGATAGTGGGAAGCAGGTGTAACTGCCAGAAGGATGTAAGGGGGTGGAGGTATGGGTTAGTATAACTGAGAATTCAAGCCATGGGTTTCATAAGCTGAAGCAGAGAACTTGTGAAATCTCCTGCTATCATAAACAAAACACTCATTCACTTCTATGAAGATTCAATTAAAAGATCTCAATCTGCTTCTGAGCACTCACTCCTTTCATCTAGCATTCTGCCACTAACCCTCCACTGACCAGCTGCTCAGTATCATCATACTCCTGTTAAATAAATATGACAAGCCAATATAGCTACTGCAGTTCAGGGCATGATGAATTCTCTACACAAGGGAGGCTGACCAGCTCTTTTAGCCTGAACCTGAGAGAAAACCCAGCATGGCAGAGCAAGGCAGGGGAAAACAAGGGGGAAATTAACAGGAAGCTTGAAAGAAAAACCCATCCCTCATCCTTCCCATGGTTTCAGCCAGGCGTAGCCTTTAAGACCCTAAGAGATAGCTTGCATCTCCAGCACAGAGAATGCACAATTTGGAGACTCATGTATGGAGACACTCATGGGGAAAGGAATCCTCTCCCAGCCCTGCTGTTTGGCAAAAGGGGCTTGCTAATTTCTGCTCGGAGTTGCCTCACCCCACCAAGCAAGTCACATAACCCCTCTGTGTCTCAGTTTCCCCTTCTATAAATAGTATGACCTAGCTCTTACACAGCACTTTTTCAACAGAGATCTCAAAACAATTTTACAAAGGGAGGTCACAATGAATGGACTGCTGGGCCAGAAGGGACCACTGTATTCATCTTTGTGACACAGCTCAGAGAACTTCCCCAGAATAATTGCTAACTCCCAAGCAGAATTGCCCTCACTGTTAACAAGGCACACCTTATTTCCTGCCTGAAATTGTCTACCTTCAATTTCCAACCACTGGATTGTGATGCATATTTCTCTGCTAGATTGAAGAGCCAGGGTGACCATCCAGGTTTCTCATGAGTCCCCATCATGTCCCACACTACCACAGTGCCTTCCAGCTGTCTCATGCCCATTTAAAACATATTAAATTAACAAAGTGTCAACTTCCCCTCCCCAGAAATCAGGTGAGCCCTAACACTATTTCACAGGTGGCAAACTTGAGGCTGATCCTCCCCTAGGGAAATGTAAGTGGAAGACCTACCAGCTGGAAGGAAAAGAGATGCAGTAAGCAGCAGCCAGCTAGACATTTTCAGCCTTAAGGGGCTTTTCTCTGCCAAATTTAAAGGGCCACCAATGAGCAACGCATGCTGGGAAAGGTTTCCATAAAAGGGTGATTCTGCAATGGTGTGTTTCAATCAGCTGTAAGGAGAGGAGGTGGTGGTGGAGGGCCTTTGTGGGAAAGGGACCTGACTGAAGGAGTTTTCTTGGATTGGAGCAAGGTGTGTGAAAAGGCTCCATTTTAAAAACAAAAACAAACAAACAAACAAAAAACCAAAAAGGATGTTTCTGTAGTAAAACTAAATTGATGTTTTGACACCAGCTTGGTGCACTAGATAGACAATACTACCTCTATATTGCACCTGGGGGTATTAATGCACATGTCCTTTGTCCTACTGGTCAGTAACAAAATTGCGATTTAAAAAAAACCAGGCTGAATTCACCGCTGGGGACAAGTCCACTAAAATTTTATGCTGAACTCAATTCTCCTTCCTTTGTGAGATGATGATACTTCAAGTTAATGAAAAAAATATATTTGCCTGCTTCACAGGGGAATTGGGAGGTTGAGTTCATTAAAAGTTTTCAAATGGCTTGAGCTCTGAAGATGGAAGGATTCTAGGGAAGTGTGAAATATTACTGTTGCTAACAAAGGCATCACAAACAGGCAATATAATGGGTGAAACAAGTGATTTGAGCATGAGAAGGTCTTGCTCTGCTTCCTACACTTTGATTTTAATCTTGTGTAAAAGGCTGCGGAGGAAGGCGTTGGTGGATCCTATCTTGAGTTGAGGACACAAAATTACTACTGTGTGGCCTTTCTATGGTAATATTAGACTTGTTGCAACATTGTCTTCAGCCGGTGCAACAGCAAGTTTCCAACTTAATTGACTTTTTTTTAGGTTAATACTGTTGAGATTGGGAAAGTGAGTCAGACTTAATGTGACTGATATTATCTTAAGAAAGATCAACAACATCATCAACATCTTCCTGCCCTATATTATCAGATTACTCACGTCCACAACAGGCACCTGTAGTAGCAACAGCCATTGCTCTGGAATGTAATCTTACAGCAACCCCAATGTCAACTTACTCTTGTTCCCCAAGGGTCAGTCCTAGGACCAATCCTATTCAACTTATTCATAAACGATCTAGAGAAAGGAGTAAGCAGTGAGGTGGCAAAGTTTGCGGATAATACTAAACTGTTCAAGATAGTCAAGATCAAAGCAGACTGTGAAGAACTTCAAAAAGACCTCACCAAACTGAGTGACTGGGCAACAAAATGGCAAATGAAATTTAATGTGGATAAGTGTAAAGTAATGCACATTGGAAAAAATAACCCAACTATACATACAATATGACGGGGGCTAATTCAGCTAGAACTAATTAGGAAAGAGATCTTGGAGTTATCGTGGATAGTTCTCTGAAAATGTCCATGCAGTGTGCAGTGGCAGTCAAAAAAGCAAATAGGATGCTTGGAATTATTAAAAAAGGGATAGAAAATAAGACGAAAAATATCTTACTGCCCCTATATAAAACTATAGTATGCCCACATCTTGAATACTGCGTATAGATGTGGTTTCCTCACCTCAAAAAAGATATTTTGGCATTAGAAAACGTTTAGAAAAGGGCAACTAAAATGATTGGGGGTTTGGAATGGGTCCCATATGAGGAGAGGCTAAAGAAACTGGGACTTTTCAGTTTGGAAAAGAGGAGACTGAGGGGGGATATGATAGAGGTATATAAAATCATGAGTGGTGTGGACAGGGTGAATAAAGAAAAGTTATTTACTTGTTCCCATAATATAAGAACTAGAGGACACCAAATGGAATTAATGGGTAGCAGGTTTAAAACTAATAAAAGAAAGTTCTTCTTCACACAGCGCACAGTCAACCTGTGGAACTCCTTGCCAGAGGAGGCTGTGAAGGCTAGGACTATAACAGAGTTTAAAAAAGAGCTAGATAAATTCATGGAGGTTGAGTCCATAAAAGGCTATTAGCCAGGGGGTAAGGAATGGTGCCCCTGTCCTCTGTTTGTCAAAGGCTGGAGATGGAGGGCAGGAGACAAATCTCTTGATCAGCCTCTGGGGCTGGCCACTGTCTGCAGACAGGATACAGGATACTGGGCTAGATGGACCTTTGGTCTGACCCAGTATGGCCATTCTTATGTTCTTATGTTCTTACCTGTGTGGTGTAAACCAGGCCTCAGAAATAAGAAAGCAGACATAAAATGAGGTTAATTTAAATGCTTGAAAGTTTAATTTAAAATGTGGGTTTACATCTTAGTGTATTTTAAATCAATGATAAATAGATAGTTGAGCATAAGATTTCAAAGTAAGTGGCTGATGTTAGCATTTAAACTGTGGAAAGCAGTTCAGTAATTACTTCAGTCCAGTTTTAGGAGTAACAAAAGACAGGACTATGCAGCACTTTAAAGACTAACAAGATGGCTTATAAGGTGATGAGCTTTCGTGGGCTAGACCCACTTCCTAAACCAGGCATAAAGGAGTGGTCGACAAAGGCTTCCCTTGTCAACAGATCCGCGTCTAGACTCCCGTGCTGTGCCGGATCAGCTGATTGTTGGCACAGCGCGGCAGCCATTTTTATTTTAATGAAGCAAGGATTATTTAAATCCCTGCTTCATTGACTATGTCGGGTAAACGAGCTTACATGGCTCTATCGACAGAGCCATGTAGTCTAGACGTACTCTTGGAGAAGACTAAGAAGGTTGTAGTGATATCAGTGTAGTAAGCTGAGGGTCAGTAACATGGCCTAAATAGAGGCCTGAAACATGAAAGCAGCAACAGGCCTGCAATCTAGTGAGCAAGACTTTGGTTCAGTAACACAGGAGCCAAGAAAGAGGCCCTATTGATAATTGTGTGATTGTGTAAGTTAGGTCGAGCATGGAAGGACACAGGGAGGCACTGGGTACAAACTGTAAGCTAAAGGGGAGTAACGGAACATCTTAATAAGAAATGTCTTGGTACAAAGACTCCCCAAAAACTAATGCACATACTGACCTAGGTTCAGGACCAGGTTGGAACTGACAGCATGAAGGATAGTAAGTAAGCCCCCCTTCCATAAGGTGAGGGGTGGTAACTAGGCAACAGAGGGTGGCAACCTGGTACGTAAAGAAATGATGTAAGTTGTTTGTACCTGTCTATAAAAGGACACCGCAAAGGGTGCTCTCCGGCTGACCTTGGAGGGGGGGGGGGCGCACTAGGCACCTGAACAGCAGGTGTCATTGCCTAAACTTATAGAATGCACAGTAGCTTAACTCTGACTAACTGCTGCTAATATCTGTTATATGGCAATAGGCCTGCCCGGTGTTGGTACCTTGTCAACGAGGGCCATAGTGTAACATTGTACTGATCTCTGTTACCAACTGGTAGAGCTTTGCATTTGACAATAAACCTGTTCGACTGATTTCAAACCTTGCCTGCATCTGTCGTTTCCGGGGCCTCTCAGAGATCTCCTGTGTTGACCCAAGTGCACGGGGTCTAACACTCTAGATAAAGGGAGTACTGATTGTTACGCACACAGCCGAAAGTTTATCATCACCGACGGAGTAGAGGTCCTGTCAGGAGTGCGCCAGGATGACCCTGACCAGACGACGCTGACACTGACAGTTCAGACCACCAAAGGTACCGAGGTACAGAACACCGAGGTACGACAATCAGGTCTGTTCATTTGGAGTCTTCAGATTTCCTTGATTCTCTACAGTCCAGAACTGGGCTAAGATGTAGTATGGTCCAAAATTGGACCTATGCTAGTCAGTAGTTGTTTATCTTCAGGTGAGAGACATCAAAACACCTGTGCTGGTTTCTTCATTAGGCGCTTTTCACAAACATGTTTTCAGGGGCAAATGGAGTCCCTGCAAGCTAGGCAAGATGGAGTCCAGTGAGTTGTTTTATTTTTTCCTAATACTTCTCATCAAGAGGAAATTGTTACCCCCCATTTCTGGTTTATACAAAGAGTAAAGAAAATTGTGAGACACGTGGCTTGGGCTTGAATGCTATTGTGATGGCTGCCAACTTGGCCAATACTCTAGGGATTGAACTAGAGGTAAAAACATGATCTGCCACAACTTGAGCTCAAGATCCTCGACTCTCCTTTCCTACAGATTGGGCACAGAGTGGGATCTGTAATGCATGCTTACCAGTGAGGTACTATTTCATTCTTCTGGCTCCAGGTCATTCAATTCATGCAGTGTGGTGTCACTCACCTTTGTCAATAATTGTGTAGAGAATGAAGAAAGTGATCTGGAAGAAAGTGATCTGTTCTGAGGTTTAGTCCTAAAAACACAAAGATGATTTTACTGGGCATGGAAGTAACAGTGAAAAAGAGAGAGAAAGAGAGAGAAAGGGGCTACATCTAGACTGCAGGTTTCTTTCAGAAGAAGCTTTTCTGAAAGAGATCTTCCAAAAAATCTTCTTCCGAAAGAGAGCGTCCACACTGTGAAAGTGCATTGAAAAAGCGATCTGCTTTTTTGAAAGATAGCATCCACACTGAATGGACGCTCTCTCGCATTTAAACTGTGATCGCTATGGACGGAGTGGCCACCAGGGCACCTGTGCTTTTTCCTCTTTCGAAAGAACTCCCTCTTCCCCGTCTACACACACCTTTTTCTGAAAGAGCTCTTTTGGAAAAAGTCTTCTTCCTCATAGAAAGAGGTTTACCAATGTTGTTGATTTTTTTCTGAAAGAACACAATTGCAGTGTGTGTAAGTGAAGTTTTCCGAAAAAAACTCTGCAGTGTAGACATACCCAGAGAGGGAGAGAGAGAGAGAGAGAGAGAGAGAAAAGAAATATTAGCCCCTGTAACTGAGATGGGATAGGGGCAGGGAGCTCAACTTTTTAAAAAGTATTGTTTATATTCTGCATCCAGAGGGGTCTGACTGAAACAGCTGCTTCTGGCTATCCAGAGAAGAGGATTGTGGTGGAGGGAAGGAGAAAGAAGCAGCACCTTTTTTATCACTATTTTGGCTTTTTGTGTTGAACAGAACTTGAAAGGGTCTTTTTAATATACTAGATTATTTCAAAGTGGGCCCATACTTTGAATAAGATTTCCCATTCCCGTAGGAAAGTTACAATTCCCTTTTGAGATGCTAACTGCCAGGAGACGAGATTGCATGTTTTCTTTCTCCCATTGCTAATTCCTCACCTTCTCTCAGTCACTGGATGTGATGATATTTTGGAAGAAATTTGCTTCAAGGAAAGAAAACAAATTAGCAAGCATCATGCTGATGAATCTTAAAACAATTTTAAAATTGAAGAGTCAATGAGGCAGAAGAGTGGGTTATTCCAAATGGTAGGAACAGCAGAGGAAAAAAAGTGTTCTGCTACCATTGTGGCCAGATTGTGATAAGAGATTAACAAAAGATACTGGCTGAGAATAGTAAGTGAAAGGAAAAGCAATTTATTTCATTGACAGCAGCATGTATGGCCCTGAAGAAATGGAGAAAGACCAGTCTCACTTTAAGGAGTTCTCACAAAGAGCAGAGCAAATCCAATGAATGTTTCAAAAACCAAGATCAATTTTGATATTGATCCTATTTTATGAAAATAGATGTCAATCATTTTTTGGGCGAGGTAGGGGGAGGAGAGATGTGAGGTGTCTATAGTCTAAAATCTGAGTCATTTGTTCAGTACTGTATACACCATCACCTTCTCTTCCAACCTCTGCTGCCATCATGTGGTCATTTAATTTTTACATATTTTATACAAGCAGAAATCCTCTGCAGTGACACTTCAGTTCTACTTATTGTTCAATTAAGCTTATTTTGACCTCATTGCAGTTTAGGTAATCCAGCTTGTCTCCATTTGGATATAGGCTCACTTATGATCGGAGAAGAAACATAATTCTGAAAGATGCTCACAGCAAGATTTGTATCATTGTGAGGGGGATGGAATAAGGCACCACATTTAGGTAAAACATTCAAAATACATTACTGGAGGAAAAAATGGTTTCTGCAAAATGCTGAATGTGTAAAATAGTTCAGATCTTTGCAGTTTACAATTAAGATGCTTGTCAACTGGATTAATTGTGATGAGATGCTGTTTCTTGATTATTTATGCATCAGTTCATTCACACTTCTAGTATTCAGGAATGCAGAATAAATCTATTCAGTGGAAGCAAGAAAAATAGGAGAGTAGGAAAGCTAGCATTCAGGTAAAGTGATGCTTTTAGCTTTTGCAACATTGTTAATGAGACACTTTAAACAGCATTAAAGTCTTCTCACCATGCTCACACAAGCTCAATAGGACATTAACATACATTGCAAACCATGCCTTTCCTGGGTACATAAACGTACATCCAAAGACAGATATAATGTGAGTCTACTGGAAAACAAGTAAGTGGTTAGGCCAGGACAAAAATAAAATCAATTCTCATTCTACTCCTACCAGTTAGTAAAACACACTGTAGTCTGGCGGCAGAGCATCATTCGTATCCAAGGATATAAAGATTTGAACTTTGGATTTTGCCATGCAGTTGGCGTCCCAGAATATATATATAAAATTCTCCCTAGCCCCCCCACAACCAGCGTCAGATCATACCTATCTGAACTAGCGAGCAGCATTTCCAGTGTCTCTCTGGATCTAATTATCTGGCAAGGGCAGGTTGAAGAAACAATAGAGCTTGGTCAGCAAGTTCTCTTAATGCCCTTGGCAGACACCTCTCTTTGCTGTGTCAGAAGGGGACCAGACACATGGCAGCTGCTGATGTAGGCAACAGTGGTTCATTACAGTGTCCTATTCACAGGGAAAGTGACTCTGCCCATCCCTATGGTGGCTCAGAAAAGGACTCCTTGTTCTCTCAACACTAGAGAGAGGCACACATGTAGGTGAACAAAAGTCAGATTCTCAAAGAGATAAATGCCCCAATAATAGTGTAACCCTCAGGGCCTGAAGATACAAAGGGATGAAATTCTGTTCCCTCTATAGGGAAGGAGGAAGCTACATTGTTATTTACATTAATTATAATGTTGCTTACCCATCATTCCAGAGGAATTTTGTTCCTGTGGTTGGAACTGATGTTTTGAGTTTATAAGTTAAAACTTATTGCTGATATTCATTACCATACACAAGCATTGTGCAGAACGTGCCTCTGTGGGAGCAGGTATGGCCGACCATATGGCTAGTGGAATGGGTTTTGGCAACAAAACTCAAGTTCAGCAAGGAAGGGGGACAGGGTCCTTTCCCTGGATACTAGGATTGCTATCCCAGCAAGCCGGGAAACTCCATTCAGGGTTCTGTTTTACTGTGGGTTCCCCACCTGGAGATTCTGTGACCTGTAAATTTGCTGAACTGGGTCAGAGCAGACCAGCAACACCTGACCAGACCCACAGGGACCACTCAGCAACCCAGCAGACAGCTGCAGAGATGATTACACAGCCCACCCCTGCTAGGTGTGCATAAACAGCGTGGCTTTTACAGAATAGGATTCGGTAACTCCATATTTGGAGTGGAACCCGGTGCAGCAGCTCTTTTAAGGGATTATATGGCACCTTAAAAAACAAAACTCTGCACAATCAATCATTGCTTGAGATTAGGAATGGGATTTAAGAAGCAGAAGAAGGAGGAATGTGTCCCAAAATCAACCTTCATTGGGCTGAATGAAGCTTAACTCAGCCCATGCAGTACAGGGATGGGGAACACACATTTGTCCTCTCCAATCTTCAGGAGTATAGTTTACATCTGTCAAAAACCAAAAGTTTCATTCATATTGCCTCAGTCTCTGGGATAACCATTAGGGACCTTGATTCCCATGTAAAGTAGATTGGATATCTTTTCTATACTCTGGTGCTAGGCAGCAGTACAAAATCTGAAGCCAGACAAGCCAAAGAGTAGGAAGGTAAGGTTTATTAGTGTCATGCAAAACTCAGATTATAAAATGATGAATTATGGACATTTTGTCAAGCAGGATTTTTATTTTTTTATCATTTTCAGTCTTTATAAAGCTTGCCTCAAAAATATAAAAAGATGTAAATGGACAGCTGTGGTACAAAGTTTCAGTAGTGTCTATTTGAACAATGACATTGCACATTCCTTGGCATACTTTAGAATTCACCTGCATTCTTCCTGCTTCCCTTTTGAATCTGTCAGTCCACAGGGTGTCACTAGAATTACTGAAACTCAGTCTCCAGGTTTCTCCAACTTTGATCATGACAGGTCAGCCCTCAATTCACTCTAAAAATGTGACAGGCTGTAGGCTCTGATCCATCACTATGGAGACAGCACATACCTAAGATCCCATAATTCCTGACATTTGGGGATTTCTGCATTTGATTGTGCCATTAAAGAAATCACTCAAGTAGGAGATTATGCACCCATTTCAGATCCAAAGGGTTTCAGGGAATTTATGGAAGAGAGCGGAGATTACATCTTGAGTCTGTGCATACTGTTCAGTAATAAAATTGCGGGATCTGCCTTCTTGATAATACAATATAAATATTCCTCCAATTAAAAAAATCGATTTTCGTAATTTTTATGAAATAAGAGACATCAGCCAAGTCTTCATTCTTCATCTGATCCATTTAAGAGGGTAGCATGGGAGCTTCTGTCACTTTTCTGCTTCCGAATCCCAAGTCCAATATCTATTTCTCCATTGTTTCTCTTACATCTTTGAATGCAGCTGTAACACACACAATAATAGTCATGGTCACTGAAACCACCACCCACCACTGCTGCTCTGCAGGCCGCTGATATTAGTACATATTACGTACTAATATTAGGATCACATACTACGCTAGGAATTTGCTTGTGCCAGTTGCAGTGGTTTGTGTTATTCTATGATGTTGAATGATTTCTCTATTCTCCCCTGCATCAGATTCTTCACATGCTGTGAGTGACCCACGAGGTAGGGGCTGAGGAGGAATGAAGGCAAAGTCCAGATGAGCTGCAGGTGAGCAGTGATACCTCTTTCCTGAATCAATTGCCCACCAAAAGGGATCCCATCGGCCAGAAGAGACTTTCTAGCATTGAGCCTCTGGATCTCCAGAAAGATCCCAGTCTCCTGTGTGATGCACTATAATATAAGACACATATAATATAAGGGAGATGGGGGGCTGCATCGAGTGTGCCTCCTCTTTATAGGAAGCACCTTACCCTGTACGCTTGAGGAAGACATCCCTTCTCATCTAACTTGGAAAGACCCCTCCACCAAGTACTCAACAGACAAATTTCACCTCTTACCAGCAAGCCCCATGTTTGGTACTCCTGGAGAATGGTCCCAAAATGAAGAAACCCTCATTCACACAGTGCCCTAAGCATTATTTTTTGGGGCAGACTAGATGATCACAATTGTCCCTTCTTGCTTAGAAATCTGTTTCCTAATGCCAACTATCTGGGGGCTGTAGCAGGATTACAGGCATTACGTGGGGCTGGAATAGTAGCCCTGGTAATTCTGAGAGATTTTAGCATATCAGGGATTGGATGCAGTCCTCAGGGGCATTCCCTGCAAGGGGGCTGGCATGTGCCTATTGCTAACCTGTACAGGGAGAGCCACATCTGGATGGCAGTGCTTTGTACTGCCAGAGAGGCTAGTGGTTTCAGTGCGCTGATTCACAGAGGGCAGAGACAAGACTGTCTTGTTCTAAGGGCTAACAATGGCAAGGTGCCACACAGCCCTATATACCCCTGGGGTGCATTATACTCGCATATTCCAAACACTGCATTTAATGTAGTCACTGCAGGGCTAGATGAGCAAGTGCAAGATACTCAGACAAAGCTGGATACGGGTACAGGTACAGATGGGTTATACTGATGTTAGTGTGATACAGTCAAATATTTCTCTGCGTTTATGGTGAGAAGTATGAAGAAAAACATTTCTGTGACTCAGAAACATTCCCATGTTTCTATTACAGAGCTTGGCCACTGATGTCCAGTGTAATAGAGGGCATCTTATTTACAGGGGTAAGTTTTCAAAAAAACGTTCCTCTTCTCCTAGGCACAAGTTGTACTCACAAAGTTTAAAAATCACTTTTTTGCTCTTGGGATTGAACTGTGGGTCCAAATCAGAGTATCTGCACCTCTAAGTGCCTGAGTACAGGCACAAATCTGAGAGTTAGAGGGTCATATTTTAAAGGTATTTAGGACCCTATGGATACTGATAGACATCTCTTTTTCAAAGACACTTATCTAAATCTTTAGGCATCTTTATGAATCTGGCTCCAAATTTGTTTTGTAGGCCTAAATATACAACTGCAAATAGCACTTAAAAAAAGGGAAGCCTTGTCTCAGCTAGGCTGAAAAAAATATATACCCCTTACTCTCTTGTGGCTGTTTGTTTTCCATCTGAGGGTATCCAGGATACCAGTGTTGCCTGCTCTCATGATTTTATCACAGGTCTTGTGATAATTCATGTTTTTTCTGAAGCTCCAGCTGTGGAAGTCTTGTGACTATATTGAGTATCCCATCTTTCATTTGAAAAAAAAAAAGTGTCTAGCCTGTGTCACTTTGGGCAACTCAGGATTCTCTGTGCATCAGTTCCCCATCTGTAAAATGGAGATGAAAGTACTTCCCTCCCTCACCAGCTCATTTTCCAGATAAAGACAGACTGTGCGGCACTCAAGTATTATAGTGCTGCGGCCATACCAACATCTAAGATAGATGGAGAACCCTCTTGGTTACATGGAAAGCTAACCCTGTTGTATCAGGAAAGCTCAGAAACCAGGAAGTCTTCAAAGGAACTCCAATATATTTACTTATTTTTAAAATAATGATTTTTTTAAAGGTAACCTCATGATTTTCTGGAGTCTATGTACTTTTTTTAAATATTTGGGATTGGCAATATTTTGCTCTACCTTCTAAACAAAGGCGTTGTGAATCTAGATTCTTTGCTGTTTTAAAGTGCTTTGAGATCCTTAGAATGTAATAGACATCTCAGTGCCACGTTACATATTTCCAGCAATGCTTTGACTGCTGATGCTTTCATTCATTTTTTTTAAAATTAAATCTTCATTTTCAATGGCCAGCCAGCACCCAGTGCAAAGAAATAAAAATGAGGGTTTGATGGGTTTGGCTGTTCTGCAGTAACACAGGCAACTTTTGCTGGCATGGTTTGAATTGATGCACTTAGCAAGTGAAGAATACACCTCTTGCTTTGAAATTTAAAGCCACTAACGTAGCCATGACTTTGTACTGCAGGTCATGATATAAGCCATTCTGTTTTATACAAATTGTCTCCCTCTCATCCCCATCCTTCCACCATTAACATACCAGTAAGCGAGAGTGTAGTTGGTAATCGTGATGAGAATAGCCACTGCGTAGTGCCAGAAGAAGCACATGGTGACAAACATGATGTTGCTATGGTCATCCTCAGCCCAAGCTTGGCCTCCCCATGGTGGGAACAGAACAAACCCAATCTGGTTAGAATAAAAAGATTTGTTACCTTTGAGAAACGAGTGCATGCCAGACCCTCCCACATCATGCCACTTCACCCTCATTATTACAATGCTTTGTTCACTAATGGCAGGGGTGGAGGGGGCTGACCCCAACTCAGCTGCAAGGCTGGAATTGTGGCTGAAGCATTGGACTGGAACTGAAGACCTGAGTTCAAGTCACATCTGTTCTGTAAACTTGCTATTTGACCTTGGGCAAGTCACTTAAAATCCATGACTCAGTTTCCTTATGCACAAAATGGGATGGTAACACTCCCTGATTTCTGAGGAGCATTGTGAAAATAAGTTAAGGTGACTATAGTGAAGAGCACTGAAGTAAAGATCTAGAACAGAGCTGGGGAACCTTTTTTGGGTGAGGGACCGCTGACCCACAAAAAAAAAAAGCCAACTTGCCTCACACAAGTGAGAAGCGAAAAACCAAAAAACCCTCACTGACGTGGCCCCCAACTGAGGAGAAAGACACTCCCCATGTTCCCCTTGCACACCAGAGTCTAGGGGCCCAGCCTTGTAGATTTTGTGTGCTCCATGGTGGGGGAGCTGGAGTGCCAGTGTGGGCTCCCTAATGCTGGAGAGGGCCTGAGCCTCAGAGGGCTGCATCCAGGCCAGCCGCGGGCCACATCCAGTCCCCGGGCCTGAGGTTCCCCACCCCAGTCTAGAACAATAAATGCCGCGCTGAAAAGGGGAAGGCTCTGGGCTCACCATCCTTATCAATGAACAGTTCCCAAGAACTGCTTGGCAAACTTGTGTTGTACATTTAATTCTATTAGAAAGGAAGCTCCCTATGCTGAGTCACAGTGAAGGGAGAAGTTACACATGAAGAAAGAAAACACGACCAATATTTATCTTGTGTTCCACTTGGTTCTACAGATACATATTTAACCAGGGGTGACCAACCAGTAGATCGGGATCTACCGGTAGATCTTGGGGCCTCTGACAGGTGATCCTGACTGGTTTGGCCAGGAACCTGTCAAGCACTGGCACTTCAGTTTCCCCCCCCCACGCTGTTAGGCTGCTCCTGCCCTCTGCCTTGGAGCTGCCCCCCTTGGAGCCTCGTACTTGCTGTGCAGGGTGTAGGAGGGAGAAGGGGGGGGGTGCTGATGTCAGGGTGTCCCACCTCCCCCCACTTCTGTACCCTGTCTCCACACAGAGAGAAGGGGATGGAAGGAGCTTGGCAATGCCAGTAACAAAGTGGGTTAGTTTTGGTTTTTGACTGGGCTGTGCATTTCATAATTTTCATTTCTCTCTTATGCTTACATTTAATTCTTTGAGTAATGAGTTCTAAAATGCATAACCTGTCCTGGCTGGAGTCATTTTCCCTGTGGTAATTGCTGCTCCTGGAAGCGGCTGGCAAGTCTCTGCAGCCCCTGAAAAAGGCAGAGCAGGGGGTCTCCACATGCTGTCCTTGCCTGCAGACACCGCTCCTGCAATTCCCATTGGTCAACAATAGGGAACCGTGGCCAGTAGAAGCTGTAGGTTCAGTGCCTGTAGATGAGGGGCAGCACATGACACCCTGGAGCCTTTGCTGCACATGCCAGCTACTTTCAGGAGTGGTGCAGGGCCAGGGCAGGAGTAAGCCTGCCTTAACTCCGCTGCTCTACCACCCAGAAGCCGTCTCAAGCTATGTCTATACTGCAGCCTTCTTTCGCAAAAGCTTATGCAAATGAAGCGCGAAGTAGAATATCTCCGTGCTTCATTTGCATAATTAATTAGGGGCCGTTTTTGCGCAAGAGGCTTTTGCGCAAAAAGGAGCTGTGTAGATGGCTCCTTTTTGCGCAAACCCCCCCTCTTGCGCAAGAGACATTCTTCCTGAAAAAAAATGCGGAAGAACAGCTCTTGAGCAAGAGGGGGTTTTTGCGCAAAAGCCTCTTGTGCAGAAACGGAGCCTCATTAATTATGCAAATGAGGCATGGTGATATTCCATGCTTCACTTCATTTGCATATTTTTTGTGCAAAACGGGGGCAGTGTAAACATAGCCAGACAGTCTAGAACTGTATGTGGAGTTCTTCCCACTAAACCACAGGGAATATTGTGGAGCCCCACTATGTGCAATGAACATGGAGGAAGTACATGGCTAGGAGAACATGGCAAAAGTTCTTGATCACAGCAAGTAATTTTGTTTATTAATTTACAAAAGAACAAGTCAGTAAAGAAAATCAGTTATTTCATGGTCAATTGTCATAGTAAAGGATCTGGGCTCAGTAGGTTTTCAGGACAATTATTCATGGATGGGTTTTGAAGCATTTACCAAGTAAACACTAAAAGATTATCCTTTAGTGACAACTGATTTGTATGTACACACACAGGATTCCCCATCCCAATGCTCAGTCCTAGAACAAAGCTGAAAACCTTGAATCAGAACCTACCTGCCAGAACCAGGTTCCCTGCAGGATGGTAAGGCTAGCCCTGAAAAGCTCCAAGACAATGTTATCACGCAGGAAGACTTCCACCAGGATGCTGAAGGCCGCACCAAACAGGGCAATGAGCAGCAGGGAGTGGATGTGCTGATCTAGCATGGGGCGGTGAAGGACGTGATAATAAAAGAGAAAGCCTGTGGAAATTCATACCAAATTCAGAGAGAATAGTAAGGAACATCTAGATTTTGCATTGCAGTTTTCCCACATAAAAAATCTCAGTGTTTTGCAAAAGAGGCTAGCACCATTCCATTATCCCCATTTTACAGATGGGCAAACTGAAGCACATGAAAGCAAAACAATTTGCCCAAAGTCACCCAGGAGAGCAGTAGCAGACTGGAAATAGAACCTGAATCTTCCAAGTCCTCATCCTGTGATAGGATCTGGCTCACACATCACAAGCAAAACTAATAGGTTTCAGCTGCACATCTCCACAGCAAAGCCAGCTGTTCCCCCATTCCCATGGCATTCACAGATGTGCATGTACACATGCAAGTTTATGGCACTGGTGGGCAGAAAGAAATCTTGACATCTACCGTACAGCTTCCTCTTATCATAATTTAAAGCCAGGTTAGGGTTTGGCTGTGCCAGGACAATGGGATGTGCCTGGAATGGGATTGCTTCTCAGAAAATCACACAGAAAAAAGATAGAATCACCAGGCAGGTGAAAGGGTCTGGGTGGAAGTGTGCCTGCCCCAGTCCAGGGTGTCCCACCCTCCCCAGGCAGCCTTTAGGGAGGGTGGGTGGGGGGAGGGCTAAAGCTCTCTAGCTGGGGAGCGCAGGGGGCAGACGAGCTATGCACTTCGCTCTCACTCCCTGACAGGGACGAGAAGAGCAAGCTTCCCTGTTGCAAATCTTGGAGTGAGGGATTTCAGCCCCCCTGCCTTTCTTCCCCAGAGTCCCCTGCTCATCCTCCAACCCTGACTCCTGCACCCTCCACATTCAAAGAGTCCATCCTCAAGGTAAATGTGTTAGTATGAACTAAGCAAAGCTGCCACAGAACCTCATCAGACCAGTTTCCCCAATTATAGCCTATATTTCCAAGCAACAAGAAGTTGGCTCAAAGCTTTTGAACAAAGCATATGGACAGCAGAAGCAAATTAAAAGAGAATGGCACTAAAATCCCTGTTTGAAGATGCTAGGTCAACTCCCAACACCACCGCAGAGCTTCCCTTCACAAGCAAGCTTTTGCTTCCCACTGTACTTCATCAGTTTATCATTCACCACTTCCTCCAGGAGCTTGCAAATGGAGATTAGCCCAGGCAGGATGCTTTTAAATCATAACCCTTTGCAAACTATCACTTCAGTGTCTGAGTCATTCTGTGCCAAAACTCCTTGATATCCAGCCCTTCCCCCATCTCTTTTATGCTTTCTTTAAAGTCATGGGATTAGGAGGAGGAAAAGAATCTTGAGACATTCCTAGACCCAGTGGATTCACTAGCCACAGGAGCTCCATTCAGACATATCATCGTCTTGTCCTATTCAAGTCTGAACAGAAAATGGAATTCAATGATGTGAGGAAGTGAGTGGATAGACCATTTGGATTTAACAGCTGAGAGGAAAGCAGGCAAGACTAGCTGCCCACAGTGGACTTACTTGCTCTCTGAGGTTACCCACAACACAAGGACAAAGCTCTATAGATGTGAGGTAAGAGCAACATCTACCAGCTGTTTACAGTAACAAGGGAATTCAGTCTGCTGTTTCATACCATAAAGCCATTCTCATCTGAGGAATCCTTGCCAGCCTACAGCAAGTATCCTATGTAATCATGGGGCAGTGAAATAATGGCAAGCTCTTTAGCTTCATCTGTGTTGGTTACATTATAGTCTCTTATCTCCACAAACAGAGCTCACCTGCCTGATGTTCATTGCTGGGCATCAGAAAGGCCCTCATTCTAGTGATGGCGCAAGAGTGACTGGCCAGCTCCCTGTTGTGGCACATCCTGATCTCAGCTCTATCGTCATGCCCTGACCAGCACTTCCAGATTCTGGCCACTGAACAGTTTCAGTCTTCAACTCTGTCCACTTCTATTGGATATGAGTTCAGCTAGGAAACCTGAAATCTCTTGTGGTCTTCAAATCTCCTCATAGTCAGAGATGCAAAGGAATCTCTCGCTGCAGATAAAAGTTCTGGTACAGTAAAGCCAGAAGTAGGCCTCCTTTGATATAAGTGTGGTGGCTGCACTTGTATCTCACTGGAGGTGGACCTTAAGTAATATGCCATACTCCAAAGCATCCCAACTTTGATTCAGAATTTGGCAAGACCCAGCACCTGTCTGCAAATCTCCATTAATCCTTGTTTTAGAATATTTCCTGTGTTTTGTATTTATGATATTCCCAAACAGGGGAGCCAATAGCTTTACCAGGCCCCTGGGCAAGTGGGGAGAGGCTGGCTCCACAGTCCCCTCAGTGCCACATGAGGCGTGCCGCACAGCACTCTGGCAATGATTTAAAGGGCCAGAGGCTCCAGGTGCTGCTGCTGCCACAGTAGCAGGTGGCAGTGGTGGCCAGGAGCCCCAAGCCCTTTTGAATTGCCAGGTCCCAGGGCAACTTCCCTCTTTGCCCCCATGCCAACCCCATCAGCAAGCCTGTCCCCAAACTTTCTCCCTGAACCAGGCTGCTTTTAGCAACATTTGCAGATGTTTCCCACCATTTCAGAATCCAATTTACAAGTTTATTCCAGTGATTTTTGTGTGTGTAGTTTCTTTAATCTCTTAACTCTTTCCCCCAGCACATCAGTAGGTTTTACAATCTAGTTATCCTCCTAGTGGTACATTTTCAAAGCTGTCTAGTGCATCTCTATTCCCAACTCCCATTAGGTTCAGTGGGAATCAATCTAAATCCTCTGAGCAGCTTTGGGAATATCCCCCCATCAGGCTACTAACCTTCAACAAACACAGCAATCGACAGCATGAGGCGATCCAGTCCCAAGGGCACCTTGAGTGGGGAGTAAGTGAGCACATCCACCACTCCTGAGAGTCCATAGAACAGGTACATGGTTGTGTGCTGCCAGTTCATCAACTTCACCCAGCTTCGTTCCTTGCCACTGTAGAGATACAAGTGGGGGCCATCGGGGACAAACTGCTCAGCCAACATTCCTGGACAGAGATAAATACAGGGTTACATGGCTTTCCTTTTAAGGGAGGAAATTAAGAAGAGGGAAATCCAAAACCAAGAAAAAGAAATACTTTTTCACACAACGTGTGATTAGACTGTGGAACTAACTGCCATAGGAAATCACTAAGATCAAGACTGTAACAAGATTTGAAAAGAAAATGGATATTTACATGGATATCAAGACTATCTAGTTATCATAATTAGTGACAATACAATTTTGGCAGGTGGATTAAAGTTTGTGCTTTAGATCTTAAACCAATCTCTGTTAGAGACCAAAGTGAGACCTACTATTCCACATCTGCCTACTGCAGAATTCTTACACCATTCTTTGGCACATCTGATTCTAGCTACTGTTCGGCTATGTCTACACTGCTGAGCTTTTCCGGGATACCTAGCTATTCTGCATCCAAGGAACGTGTCTGCTTTTTTGGAACAGTTTCCAAAAAAGCGGACGCATTCTTTCGGCATCCATGTATTCCTCATTGTATGAGGAATAAGGGATGTTCTGAAAGAGGAGGTTTTTCCAACATTTGGCCCCATGTAGACCAGGCAAATTTCAGAAAAGCCTCTTCTGAAAAAAAAGTGGAAAAAGATACACAAATTGCGGTTCACAATTTGCATATCTTTTCCCGATATAACTCTGCAGTCTAGACATAGCCTTAGAGACAGGACACTGAACAAGATGAATCTAGCCTGGCCACGCCTACAGGGGATAGATTTGAAGACAGAACCTTCTCCAGACTGCAGAGAACAAAAAAGGCTTGGTCGTGTTTGCCTCTGTTTTTCAGAAGCTGGAAATTTGTGATAGGGGATGATTACTTATTCCGTGCCTTCCCTCTGGAGCACCTGGCCTTGGTCACTGTTAGAAGACAGGATATTGGGCTAGTTGAACCTTTGGTCTGACCCTGTCTGACTGTTCGTATGCTTCATGTTACCATTGGAAGACACTTGGTGGTGTACAGTTCATTGGACCTTGTTTATATATTAAACTTTACCATTACTTTTGATGAAATTAAGGGGCTATAGGGTGTGTGGAAAGGTCAGCCTTTCTATGGTAAGACAATAATTGGAGCATGGTGAGTTGTCCTGGATGGTTGGGGATGTGCTGTGTTCTAATCTTACCTATTAAGGCAAAGATGATTTTAGTCACTCCTTCAATGACTTCCAGACGTTGGTAACACTGGCTTCTATGAGACTTTTTATTCACCTTCTCACTGAGGTATCTCAGGGGGTATTTCACAGACCACCAGAGGCCAAAGATCAGGAAGAAGCTGCCTGGGAGAGCATGACCTTTGAAATTTGCCATCACCGTCAACCTGCTGGTGCTAAAAGGCAAGGAAATAAAAGGTAATTGAGAGAACTGCTTTTGCATTCTCCCTATCAATGCAAATAACTCTTGCTTATGGTGCGTGACCATGGCTAGCTCAAGAAGAGAGCTCTGTGAAGAGCACCAAAAAAAGTGTTTTTTTCCCCCAGTCTATTTCAAGATAATTTTACAACCCAAATAGTTGCTTTTCACCTTATCTTGTAAAGAGGCAGTGCTATGACAAGTATGTTAAGCACATTCCCTTTGTTCCAGGCGTAGTCACAAACCAGCACCCCCATGCCCTGCCAGTGGTGCCCCAGAAAGAAGCACCTCCCTCTGTGTGAGCTACCAGAACTAGACTGATCTTTATTAAGATAGTAGGCACACTTCAAGACAGACCCAAAAGAGAAAACAACAGAATTCCACTTGTCATTACCTACAGTCCACAACTTAAACCCCTCCAACACATATCCACAATCTACAAACTGTATATCATGGTCAGTGATGCAGCGCCATTTACAGAGGGATTTCAGACCCAGTGATTCTGAAAAGAATTCTTTTTGAAACTGTCCAATATCCCTTCAGAGAAAGCATTAAAAAACAAAACAGAGTTAGAATGAACTTTCTATACTGTAGCATGGACAGAGTATGACACTATCTAGAGGTTCCAGCAAGTATATTGGATCTGTGAGCTCTGAATAATTGTGACTGCTACACACTGTAGTGATCCAGACAAGTTGGTCTGATCTTTGTGGAACACGTGCATCATTGCAAGTGGAGAAAGCATGCAAGAAGTTGAAATAACCATCTTGTGGCTAGCCACAGCCCATCCAAACTGCTTGGCAGACAATGCAATCAATTCCCCACACTGAATTGTGCTTTTACGACAAAAGAAGCATCTCCCCGTTTCATCAGTCTATGTTTAAAACTGATGGAGTTCCTGAAGCCTATTTTGAAGGATGGCTTGGTGGCAAGGACGAAGCTCTAGGGTACTGTGGCATATCTGCAAAGGCTTCAAAGGGGAAGAGTGCATGGGTAAGAATAAGAATGAATTCATTGGCAATAAATCCTTCAGGACAACATAGTCATCCAAATCCATAGCCTCTCATCCAGTTTTGTGGCTTTTGCAAATAACCAGATGAGAACAGAGCAGGCATGATAGTGACATGAACGACCTATTTATTCAGTATAGAAAGGATCAGTTTTGTGGTGCATGTGTAACCCACACACCTACTGGGTATGGTTCATTGTCCCATGTAGTGGCACTTATACCACTTACAGAAAGAAAAGTTTCCTCTACAGCAGTGTCTCTCGAAGTGGGCCGCGGGCCCACTCTGAGAAAGCTGCTAACGGGCTGCTCCGGTTTGTTTACTTA
Organism: Pelochelys cantorii; assembly: GCA_032595735.1. Taxonomy (NCBI): domain Eukaryota; kingdom Metazoa; phylum Chordata; order Testudines; family Trionychidae; genus Pelochelys; species Pelochelys cantorii. The sequence goes on along the minus strand of CM064352.1, from coordinate 13,333,378 downwards.
ATGACTCTGCAACCATAGAGCCTCGTGGCTCCTATTGGCTGTGGTTCACCATTTGAAGCCCCGGGGAGCCACAGGAAGCAGCAGCCCAGGCCACGCCATTTCCCACAAACAGCAAACAGGTGCAAATGGGACCTGCCAGGCTCTGTGGTTGCAGAGCCGTTAAGTAAACAAACTGGAATGGCCCATTATCGGCTTGTTCAGAGTGGGCCCGCAGCCCACTTTGAGAAACACTGCTCTGCAGCCTTAGCTGAGAGCCAGTTGGCTTTATAGCTCAAGCCGTAGCTCACGCACTAAGCTCCAAAGTCCCAGCTTTGGTTACACAAGCTCTTCCCAACACAAGCAAGGAAACAAATCTAAATACAGAAGCCACAGGTTTGCTGTGCAATATGAAAGAGGCTATTGCTAACAGAATTTAAGACCAAACGCTGATGGTTTTCAGGAGGTGTAAAGAGCTATCATCCTTGCAGGCTGTACAGAGATTTCTAATTTAAAGAAAATCTGTTTCCCAAAGCTCAAACCTTCAGCAAGAGAAAATATCTGGGTGCCAGCTGTGATTACTTCCTCCAGGCCATAGTGTATTTTACCTGGCTCTGGATTGGATGTTCCAGCTTCTATGCTCTCATGTGCCACACACTCCCCTGTGGTTCTTTGTATGGCTCCAGGCAATTATTGCTTGACTGTAATGATTCCTCCCTGGCATTCTTTGTTAACCTTTTGGTGGCTCTCAGTAAGCTTCCAGAGACATGATTTCACTATGCTGTCATAGCTATTGTATTCCGACATACACCCTCCTGAGGCATTTGTTTCCTTTAGAGCAACATGATCTGCTTGACCAGCATTACTCTAATCACTAGGGCTATGTCTGTACTACAGCATATGTTGGCATAATTTATGTCATTCAGGGATGTGAATAAATCACATCTCCCCCCTGAGTACGTACGTTACAGTGACATAAGTTCCGGTACTGTGTGAGCCCAAGAGCTTCTTGCATGGACGTGGTTGTATTAGGCTGACAGGAGAACTTTTTTCCACTGGCAGAGAGAGAATTCACCAGACACACTGCAGCAGTAAATAAATAAATAAATAAATAAAATTCCAGTGATGTGAAAAATCCAGACTCCTGAGCGAGGCAGTTAAGCTCATCTGTGTAGAAGGCACTAGGTCGACATAAGAATTTTCCATCCACATAGCTACTGCCATTCAGGGAAGTAAATTATGCCAGCAGGAGAATCCTCCCATCTGTGGAGGTAGAGGATGCCCGTGTCGAATTAGAATAGTGTAAATTAGCAAATATTAAATTTCCCCAGCAAGAGGCAAGGAGGACGATGTGGAACTCAACAAACATATGTTGTACCTTGATAACCTAAATAATACCATCATAAATCATACAGCTACATAGACTGGGAGCATAGTTCAGAGATTAGTGGCAGCAGCATGTGACTCAGGAGAACAGCGTGGCACACCTATTTTGCAAGAGACTTCTGTGACCTTTTGTGAGTTACTTAATTTCTCTCTGCCCCAGCTCTCTACCTGTAAAATGGGGCTAATAAACACCTCCCACTAGCTGATGGGGTGATGTGAAGTTAAGTACATAAACCTGGGGAACACATACACCTTTGTTACTTTATTACATATTTGAAAGCAATTGTTTTTTAAAAAATCCTGTTCCAGCCAGAAATGTTCCTGTCTGCTAGAAAATTGATACAGGATCTGTATCAGGGATCCATCCAGCAAACATTTTATTATGGTTTTAGATGAAAAGTGAACTGAATTGTTGAAATTAAACATAGATAGATTCCGGTTCAGAGCTTGACTGCAGCCAACACACGTATTTCATGAACAGAGCTGAAAAACCAGATACCAGTTACAGAAATGTGGTTGAGCAGAACAAAAGGATTAAGAGAACTGAAATGATTTACTATCTACATTAGAATAACAATTATGAAGAAAGACGGGATGAATGGAAAAAGGTTGAAACAAGTTTTATAATAGTACATATATCACTGTAACTCCTAGCCAATGCTATCTAAATTCACAGTATCTGCATGCCACTTGTATTCGTCATTACTTCTTAATATTTAGGCAAGAAAATAATTTTAGAGTCAGCAGCTCTGTGCATCTTAATTGCGAACTTAATAAATCCCAATTTGTCACCAAATTTCCTTACCTGTGAACTGTTCTAGTTAGACCTTTGGAGCTCTCGGTGGATACAAAATTCTGTATCAGCATCTGTATCTGCAAAAATGAGCCCACAGATACCCATGGATATAAAGCAGATATCCACAAATTTGCAGGGCTCTGTAGATCTGTCTGTATATAGACTACTCCTTGGAGAAGGTAATAAGTATACCAGCAAATACCAGAAAAGAGAGAGTCTTAGTTGATGGAAGGAACTAAGATTCTTTCTGCTGTCCCTATCCATTTGTGAACTCACCTTTACAAAGGAGACCAAAGCCCATTCTTTTAGCCCAGTGTCTCCAACCTTTTTAACCACAAGATCACTTTTTCAATTTAAGTGCAATGTAACATCTACCTCAAATCCAAATACCCTTGCCTGGCTTCCTTCCCCCCCCTTCTTTGAGGCCTCACTCTGCTCCACTCCTTCACTGAGGCCTCATGCTGCTCACTCCGTCTCCCTTCCTCTCCCATCCTCACTCACTTTCACCAGACTGAGGTAGGAGGTTGTGGGGTAAGCTCTAGTCTCAGCCCAAGGAGTTTGGAGTGTGGAAAGGGTTCCAGGCTTAGTCCAGGGTGGCAGATTGGGATCCAGGAAGAGTTTCAGAGTGCAAGCTCTGGGAAGGAATTTGGGTGCAGGGGGACTCACATCTGGGGCAGGAGATTGGGTGCAGGAGGAGGTTTGGGGCTGGAACAAGGGGTTCAGGAAGCAGACTGTGGCTGGGCACCGTTTAACTGAGATGGCTTCCAGGTGGTGGACCAGTGGAGTTAAGGCAGGCTTACTCTTCTCTGTGTGGAGATAGAGTATGGAAGTGGGGGAAGAGGGACACCCTGACATCAGCGCACTCCCTCCCCACCTTCTACTTCCCACACCCTGCAGGAGAATTTGGAAGCTGTTCTGGAAAGTGGGAAAATCCCTTTTATTTGTACTTAGATTCTGTTGTTGCAGCTGATTTGGTTAAATGTATATAACTAAACAGTACTTTGATTTCACAGAGGATGGGACACAGGGATGAAAGCAATTAGGCAACAGTGATGGCCCACTTAGTGTACAGTAGGATTCAGGGTTGCCCCAAATATTAGTGAATCAATGCTTGGTACCTTGCACTTCAGTGCCATGAATGCTGATGAGAAATCTGCTTCTTGCTGAATTCTGACCTGCCTTTGCTAGCCAGTGTTGTGCTCTCCCTGTCCTTTTGGTGCCTTTTATTAGAGCATTTCCTCTTATTTTAGATTCTAAGTCAACAAAAGCTCACTCTGAGCCAAAGTTAATGAATAGTTGGAGGAGGGAGATTATTATATCTGTCACATCATCTTATCTCCCCCTTCACCAAATAAGCATCCTGAACTGCCTTCAAACTTCCCCTTGTCACAGGCCAGTTCCTCAAGCCAAATCCACGGGGAAAGTTTGGAATTACAATACATATGCAAATTCAATTCAATTAATTATGGACTTAATCAAGACATGGGGTGGTGGAACCTTTATCAGTGAAGGTGCTAACTACTTTCTGAATGGTATCCTTCCTGCCTTATCCATCCATTGACTTTGATCTTTATCTACTCAGGTTTAGCACCCTTTCTCCTGATACTTTATGCATAGAGGTAGGGGGGTGGGCAACAGAACATCTTTCTTCCCCCTCCACCCCCCCGCTTCCCTTCTCCTATTTATTTCGAGTTTCCTTATCCTCTAATCATAACTCCGGTCATCTGAAGAAGTGGGCTGTGCCCACGAAAGCTCATGATACCATCTACATGTTTTGTTAGTCTATAAAGTGCTACCAGACCATTTGCTTGCTGTTTTTTTTCCCCTTATTGGTGCAGCTTCAACCCATCTTTCATCTTCCAACCTCTATTCAACTGCAATAGAGGTTCCTCCCCTCTATTTTCTAATCTCAAACAAGATCCCTGTCAAATCTTACATCAGTGCTACTTAATAAGATTTTATGCTGAATGGGAAGTGACTGTCTAGGGAGGAGTACTGCAGAAAGGGATCTAGGGGTCATAGTGGACCACAAGCTAAATATGAGTCAACAGTGTGACGCTGTTGCAAAAAAAGCAAATATGATCGTGGGATGCATTAACAGGAGTGCTGTGAGCAAGACATGAGAAGTCATTCTTTCGTTCTACTGAATTGGAGTATTGTGTCCAGTTCTGGGCACCACATTTCAAGAAAGATGTAGAGAAATTGGAGAAGGTCCAGAGAAGAACAACAAGAATGATGAAAGGTCTAGAAAAAATGACTTATGAAGGAAGACTTTAAGAACTGGGCTTGTTTAGTTTGGAAAGGAGAAGATTGAGAGGGGACATGATAGTGGTCTTCAGGTATCTAAAAGGGAGTCACAAGGAGGAGGGAGAAAAATTGTTCTCCTTGGCCTTTGAGGATAGGACAAGAAGCAATGGGCAGCAAGGGAGGTTTAGGCTGGACATTAGGAAAAACTTCCTAACTGTCATGGCAGTTAAACACTGGAATAAGTTGCCTAGGGAGGTTTTGGAATCTTCATCTCTGGAGATATTTAAGAGCAGGCTAGACAGACATCTATCAGGGATGGTCTAGATGGTACTGGGTCCTGCTGTGAGGGCAGGGGACCAGACTCGATGACCTCTCAAGATCCCTTCCAGTTTTAGTGTTCTATGATTCTATGATTCCTGAAGAAGAGGGGGCCTGAAATCTCTACTGCAATGAACTGATACTTCTACAAGCATCACAACACAGAGATGCTACTGACTAAAAGTCTCAGAGGGATCTGTGTTAGTCTGTAAGGCTATGTCGAGACTGCAGGCTTCTTTCAGAAAAAGCTTTTCCTGAAGAGATCTTCCGAAAAAACTTTTTTCGAAAGAGAGTGTCTACACAGCCAAAGCGCAACAAAAAAGCGATCTGTTTTTTTCAAAAGATAACATCCACATTGATTGGACGCTCTCTTGCATTTAAGTTGTGATTAGTTTGAACTGAATGGCCACCAGGGGACCTGTGTTATTTCCTGAGGGCCTCTTCTTTTGAAAGAACTCCCTCTTCTGCGTCCACACACACCTTTTTCTGAAAAAGCTTTTTTGGAAAAAGTCTTCTTCCTTGTAGAAAGAGGTTTATTGCTGTCAGAAACCCCCCTCCTTTCTTTCGACTTTCTGTTGAAAGAACGCAATAGCATAGATGTAAGTATAGTTTTTCCAGAAAAACGCTGCAGTGAAGACACACCCTAACCAAAAAAAAAAACTATGGTCCTAAAGCATGGACTCTTTAATTGACAGGTTTTTTCTCTTTCTTTCTGTCTTTCTCCTCCCCCTATTTTTCTGCTTTATATTTCAGAAGCTGGGCCCCTTCCTCCATATTTGTCATTTGAAGAAGTGGGTTGTGCCCATGAAAGCTCATGATATTATTTATATATTTTTGTTAGTCTCTAAGGTGCTATAGGACCATTGTTGTTTTTAAAGGTTTTCTTTTTTCTACTGCTGACTAGTTCTAGCAAGAGAAAAAGACTAATATTTTCATGGTTGAACACACCGAACTCAGTTTATTACGAATCATGTGGTCATTTGTTACCTAAGAGTGTTCAAAAAACTGCTGGGTATTCTTGAGAATATTTGTGAATACCAAAAGTTTTTGAATTTCAGCGCTACTTATTGACCCAGGAATTCACAATAGGGTCATTCCACAGCTGAAAATCATCATCCAATCAGAAAGCAAGAACATGACCTAACTGATTGTTTTAAAACAGCAGGTCAGCTGAAAATGGTTTGTCCAAGCTGCCCAGTGAACATCTTGATAATTAATTTTATTCATAAGATATAGTTCAGCTAGTTCAAGATTCTACATCAAGATTCTAACTACACATATATGGCTACGTCTACACTGGTGCGTTCTCACGCAAAAACTCTTTTGCGGAAGAGTTCTTCTGCAAAAACTCTTCCAGAAGAGAGCGTCTACACTGGCATGTGCTTTTGCGCAAGAGCATCCATGCCAGTGTAGATGCTCTCTTGCGCAAGAAAGCTCTGATGGCCATTTTAACCATAGGGCTTTCTTGCACAAGAAATTCAAGTTGCCTGTCTACACTGGCCTCTTCTAGAAGAGCTCTTGCGCAAGAGGGCTTCTTCCTGAGCGGGAGCGTCAGAGTTCTTGCGCAAGAAGCCCTGATTTCATACATTAGAATGTCAGTTTACTTGCGCAAGAACATGTGGCCAGTGTAGACAGGCAGCAAGTTTTTGCACAAGAGCGGCCGCTTTTGCGCAAGATCGCACCAGTGTAGACACAGCCCCCGAAAAGTGTGCAATTCAGAATTCATCTGAAAAAGTAGGTTATAGATTTAGAAGAGAATTAATCTTCAGAGGTCAATTTTCTGTTTGGGTTTGTCAAGGCAAGTTCTGACTAGCTGCAAAACAAAAGACCAACACGTTGTTTAGGAACAGAGGCAAAGTTGTGAATAGGAAGCTGACTGCTCTTGAAGGTAAAGACAAGCCTGAACTTGGTGCATGAATGGAAGATAGCAAAGGGATACAAATAAAATTAATTATCAATATGTTCACTGGGCAGCTTGGACAAACCATTTTCACCTGATGTGCTGTTTTAAAACAATCAGTCAGGTCATGTTCTTGCTTCTGACTGGATGATGATTTTCGGCTGTGGAATGACCCTATTGTGAATTTCTGGGTGAATAAGTAGTGCTGAAATTCAAAAACTTTTGGTATTCACAAATATTCTCAAGAATATCCAATGGAAGATAGCTAAGAGAATGGAAGATAGCGAAGGGATACAGCAATCAGAGCATTGCAGAGGAGGGGGAAAAGGGAGAGGGATGATTTTAACAGCAGCATTTTGGATAGACTTGAGTGGGCACAAGATGGGATGTGGACAGTGCAGAGAAGAGTCAGTTGCAGTAGTCAAAGCAAGAGATGGACAAGAATTGGGGTTATATGAACAGAGGGGGAAAGAGGATTTCAAAAGACAAGATGAAGCACAGTGGGATTCAGGGATTAAAAAAAGAAAGAAGTGTAGAACAGATCCCTTGGTTTATACAGAGTGACAGGGAGATTAACACAGTCACAGATCTTTGGGTGACACTGATGTGTGACCCTGCTGTATGCTGTGTTATATAGCACCACACTTTCAAGATTAAAGAATGAACTTTTCACCTGTGAACACAGAGAACAGCAGGTTGTGAGTCCCAGTGTTTCACTTAGTCACAGAGCACACGCACAGCTAGGTGAGTCAGGGGATTGGTTACCTAGGAGAATTGCAGCAATTAAACACAGTCGGTTCCTGTTTGCCTTTTGCTGGTTTGCTTAACGAGGTGAAGAAGCTGTTCGCTATGTGGTGTAGCCTGTGTCAGGAAGACCATCTGGCATCATTACCAGTCAGTGATGCCAGGATGATTAATTAGGCTTTTTTAATTAATAGCTAAAACTCAGTGCACCCAGATGGTTCTCTTCTGTTTATTAGCCTCTCTCTCACTCTAAAACTGACTTGTATTTAATGGCAAGCAGCAGCCATGTATTTTGCTACTTGGAATTAGTTTATTTAAATAACAGGTGATGAAGAGATGGGGCTGAACTGCAGAGTTCAGAGCTGGCTCTGACATTATGTGACCCACCCACCTTCTGGGTGTGGTGTACTATCCTATATTGTGGCACTGAGACCATTAACAGAGATAATAAGCCTGCTCTGCAATGTTAGCTAATATGTAGTTGGCTTTTAGCTCATGCAGGTAGAAGCTCACACACTTAGCTCCAGAGGTTCCTGGTTCAGTTCTGCCCCCAGACAACAGGGATCTGATGGCAACTTGCCAGTCCTATTCCCTCAGTTCACCAGCTCCACCGGGATTTCACACAATACACCATTAGTATTAGAAGCTGCAGGGGGTAGCCGAGTTAGTCTGTAAGGGATAAACTTAAAAAACAACAAAAGGTCTGGTAGCACTTTATAGACTAACAAAACATGTAGATGGTGTCGTGAGCTTTTGTGGCTACAGCCCACTTCTTCAGATGACTGGAGTTTTGTATGAGGTTGGTGCTCACCAAGGCACTGACTGGAAAGTCCCGAGCAGCCTGGTTCTGCCAGAGATGTGTTGCTATGGAGCTGCACATGGGGGCACAGGAGCTGTGACAAAAGCTTAAAGTGCCAGCAGAGGACACAAGATCCTTACATTTTGGGGCATTTTCCATTCCATTACTCATCAGAGGCAGGGGACATCTTTTTGTTCCATGTCTGTACAGCACTTGGCACTGTGGGGTCCTGGCTGGTGGCAGAGGCTCCTATGTACTACAATAATACAAACACCAACCTACCAACACAGGCCAAAAATCTACAATGTCTGCCTGAAAATTCTGATCCCATGTATGTTTCCCATCCTGGAAAAGATGATCTGGGCCTAAGATTTTAAAATGGCTGCCTCACTGTGAGGCTTTGACTGGCTGAGACTTGTTTAAATGGCAAAGTTGCCCTGGCTTAGTTTAAATTGGTTTTTAAAGTAATTTAGTTAAATCTGTGGTGTTCAGTGCTCAAGGTGGCTCCAGGAGGAAGCTCTGTTATATTCTGTCTGGTTCCAGTGGTCTGTGTATAGAATCATGGAAATGTTGGGCTGGAAGGGACCTCGAGAAATTAGTAAATCATACCCCCTGTGCTGAGCCAGGACCAATTTAACCTACACCATCTTGTTCTTAAAAATTTCCAGCCATGAAGTTTCCACAACCTCCCAGAGCTTTACCAACCCTTATAGCTAGAAAGGTTTTCCTAATATCTAACTTAAATCTCCCTTGAAAAGTCCATTACTTCTTGTCCATTCTACAGTGGACCACCATCTTCTTCTTAATATATTTGAAGACTTATCAGGCCTCCCTCAGTCTCCTTAGGACTAAACATGCCCAGTTTTTTAAACCTTTCCTCATAGGTCAGATTTTTAAATATTTACAATTTTTTTCCTGCTCCTCTCTTCTTACTCTTTCCAGTTTGTTCATACCTTTCCTAAAGTGTGCCACCCAGAACTGGATACAGTATTTCAGCTGAGGTGAATGAGAGCTTTGCACCACCTGATCTAGATTATCTTTCCGGAAGCTCAGTCCTTAAATCCCCATCTCTTAATACCACAAAACCAGTGCAAACCCGTGTGGACACTTTTTTCCAGTTTAATTTACACCTGTTCCCAGTCAACTTCAGGCAGTGGCAGATTAGCCACGGGTCCAGTGGGGCCCATACCCAGGGACTCCAACCAATTGGGGGACCCTAAAAAAATGGGCACCCCTTTATCCCTCTCTGCCCAGAGCTTCTGCAATGGAGAAAGGAAAGCCCCCACACCTGACCCAATTTCCTTTGCAGGAGCATCAGGGTGCGGGAGTGGGCAGGGTAGAGCAGGTAGAAGAGGTGGGGAGGGTCCCACAAATCAGTTATCCAATTTTAAGTAAAATAAGCCACCCTTAAACCAAAATAAGCACATTCCCACAGAGGCACTGGTTTAAATCAACACCTTCAGCTGAACCAGTGCCACTTCCTCGAACAGAAAAGCCTTGGGTTTTGTGATCATTGGTCGCTGCAGCGCTATCTGTCTCTAGCTTTATCACTGTTTATCAGACAGTTACTTCTTCAGCTGAAGACGTAGAGGACTTTGCTTCCATTGCTGGGGCGTAGGGCTCCATTTCTACAAAACCGCCATATAGGAACTACCCATAAAGCCGGGGTAGGGGACCTAAGGCCCGGGGTCCAAATCTGGGCCCTGGTTTTTGCCTGGATCTGGCCCCCAAGACTCAGCCACTCTCCTCAGCATTAGGAACTCATGCTGGCACTCCAGTCCCATGTCCCTCCCCCCCCCCCAGTGCCGGGGCCGGCCCACAACATTTTGGCACCTGAGGTGGGGAGCTCAAATGATGCGCCTATTCCCTCTTTTCTCCTGCCTGCCTGTTATGTCTCTTGTGCCCTCCTTCTTCTAGCACAGCGCTCCCCCATCTCTGTGCATCTAGAGCAGAGAGAATACACATGCACCAGCAGCAGACACAATTCTCTACACTCTGGGTCCTAGTGGTGCCCCCCCACAGTCTGGCACCTGAGGCGACCGCCTCAGTTTGCCTCATGGTAAGGCCAGCCATGCCCAGTGCCAGCCTGGGGCTGGAGCACCAGTGCAGGCTCCCCACTGTGGGGGGAGGAGCCTAGTGGGCCAGAATCAGGCAAGCCAGAATCAGACCCAACAGGCTCTGGTGGGGGGGCAGTGGCTCCGCACACTGCTGCTCCCTCTCCCCTTGACAGGTGCAGTAAAGTGCTGCCTGGAGGCTTTTCCCCCACAAAATCTACTAGTGAGGCAGGTGGGGTTTTTTTGTTTGCTTTGCTTCTCACTTTTGTGCGGCCCCTCTGATTTTCCTGTGAGTCAGCGGTCCCCGACTCCAAAGAAATCCCCACTCCTGGCATAAGGATATATTGCTCTCCCTGCCAATACCTCCTATATGATGATATTTACAGCTAGAGCGGAACTATCCCATGCAATAAAATACTATTTTCTAGTGCATCTGATAGTAACTTTGCGGCCAGCTGTTAGAAGCAGCTAAGACTTTGCTTCATTCTGTGGCTGAAGGGGAGAGATTATAGGCAAATAAGCATATTGGCTCATTAAACACATAATGCAAGAGAGAATCCTTTACCAGCAACACTGATACAATCCAATAGGCTATGTCTACACTGGCAGCTTCTTGCGCAAGAACTCTTTTGCGGAAGAGTTCTTCTGCAAAAATTCTTCCAGAAGAGAGCGTCTACACTGGCATGTGCTTTTGCGCAAGAGCATCCATGCCAGTGTAGACGCTCTCTTGCACAAGAAAGCTCTGATGGCCATTTTAACCATAAGGCTTTCTTGCACAAGAAATTCATGTTGCCTGTCTACACTGGCCTCTTCTGGAAAAGCTCTTGCGCAAGAGGGCTTATTCCTGAGTGGGAGCATCATAGTTCTTGCGCAAGAAGCCCTGATTTTATGCAGTAGAACGTCAGTTTACTTGCGCAAGAACATGTGGCCAGTGTAGACAGGAAGCAAGATTTTGCGCAAGAGCGGCCGCTTTGGCGCAAGATCGCGCCAGTGTAGACACACAATTTTATGCAATAGATTCTTTATTTTCTTGGAGACACACAGACCACCTACCTAAATTGCTATAAAAAAGCCATATGAATAAACTATAGAGCTGGCTGAAAATATAAGATTTCTGGGTAAACAGATAACCATACAATGAGGCTGCATGAGCGCTTTAGCAGCTGAACTATTAAAAAACATTTAATGGCAATTACAAGAGTGCCCCATAAAATGGGTGCTATCAGAATGCACCTCATCCTAATTAACTAATGCACAGATGCATCAAGGCATGGAAAGCTAAGGGCACACCCTTTGCCCCATTAAACAGCCAGCATGCAACCTGTTCCAGAATCAAGACACATTTGTAGGAGATTCAAAAAATTATCTTCAATGTCTTTTTAAGCACACCAAGATAGGCCTAATGTTTTCCCATGTGCCTGACCCACCCTGAGAGAACAATGTGTCTGGACCCATCCTGCACAGCACAGAACTGCTGGCAGTGTTTGTGTGCCAATGTAAATAAAGGCTCAGGTGAGCACAAAAAAGCAGGAGACTGTCTCAAGCATTTCTGTGCAGAGCCTTTATTCTGAAGCAGAGAATAGGGCACAGTAACCTGTCTGGAACATGATTACTGGGAATACAGACTTGTCTGAATGCACTTGTCTCTGCTGTTACCTTGTCCCCTTTCTCTTCATTCACCTTTTGCTTATTATCTAAATCCTAGCGCTCCACAATCTGTGTTACTTGTTTGTAAAGCCCCAAGCACAATGGGGCCCTGATCCTTGTGTGGGGTCCTTGGGCACTACCACACAAGACACAAGTGAAAAGAGCCTAATGACTTCAGCTAAAGTTTGAGGGTATTCAGTTTCTCATGAGAAAGGCAGGTCCAAGGCTTCTCATCTTGGGCACCCAAAAGTGGAGGCTGCTCTTTCTTTCAGAAGATGGTTTGTCCTTACCTGATTTCCTGTTTAATTCCATTAATAAGTTCACCTTTGATCCACAGAACACCTGATTTTCCACTCTAATATCTTCCCTGAATTCATTTTTCTTTTAACCTATCAATACTTCACTTTGAACAATCTCTCTGGTTCCTGGCGGTGTACAGTTGGAAAAATAAAGTCTAAAGTCCAGTGTGTCATTATAACAAACAGTTCAGACATCCACTGTGCACCCTCCCTCACTCAGATTACACAAATCATGCATGTTAGCTCACTGTCTGACCATGTGAGAAGAATTACGCTGGTATCACTCAATGGTACCATGCAGGGTTTGAGAACAGTGCCTCTGGCCCCTATGTGTGTGTGTGTGTGTGTGTGTGTGTTAGAAGGATCATTGTAACCATCATAAGGGTATTGCTGGCCTCTTAATTCAAGTGAATAATAGGGAATCTTCCATGCTCAACATGAATTTAGTTCAAACATACATTTCACTGGAAAAGCAGCAGGACAGTCTCAGACAGGATTTATGTCTATCCTGCCACTGGGTGTAAGTGCATCTCTTGCAGCAAACACCTAGTTTGATTCAAAAAACAGGAGTATGTAGCACTTTAAAGACTAACAAGATGGTTTATTAGGTGATGAGCTTTCGTGAGCCAGACCCACTTCCTCAGATCAAATAGTGGAAGAAAATTGGCACAACCATATATACCAAAGGATACAATCAAAAAAATGAACACATATGAAAAGGACAAATCAAATTTCAGAACAGAAGAGGGATGAGGGGGGGAGGTAAATGTCTGAGAGCTAATGATATTAGAGGTGATAATTGGGGAAGCTATCTTTATAATGGGTAAGATAATTAATGTCTTTGTTTAGACCGAGGCGTAAAGTGTCGAATTTAAGCATGAATGACAGTTCAGAGGATTCTCTTTCAAGTCTGGTGTTAAAAGGTCTTTGAAGCAGGATGCAGGTAATCAAGTCGTTGAGACAATGCCCTTTCTGGTTGAAATGGCAAGAAACGGTTTTTTCTTTGTGATCCTGTCTAATATCTGTTTTGTGGATCACAAAGAAAAAACAGTTTCTTGCCATTTCAACCAGAAAGGGCATTGTCTCAATGACTTGATTATCTGCATCCTGCTTCAAAGACCTTTTAACACCAGACTTGAAAGAGAATCCTCTGAACTGTCATTCATGCTTAAATTCGACACTTTACGCCTCGGTCTAAACAAAGACATTAATTATCTTACCCATTACAAAGATAGCTTCCCCAATTATCACCTCTAATATCATTAGCTCTCAGACATTTACCTCCCCCCCTCAATCCTCTTCTGTTCTGAAATTTGATTTGTCCTTTTCATATGTGTTCATTTTTTTGATTGTATCCTTTGGTATATATGGTTGTGCCAATTTTCTTCCACTATTTGATCTGAGGAAGTGGGTCTGGCCCATGAAAGCTCATCACCTAATAAACCATCTTGTTAGTCTTTAAAGTGCTACATACTCCTGTTTTTTGTTTCAGCTACACCAGACTAACACAGCTGCATCTCTATCACTGGTTTGATTCAGTTTCTAAAGATAACTCCACTTAGGTGTTAATGGACTATTTCTTCTCCTGCTCACTTAAATGTGTATAGCAAGACTGCACTGTTCCAACATACAGTAATACTCATTACTAATGCCAGTGTAGTTGGACAAACAGCCAGTTTACTTACTTGGATCTGAAAGTTTTCTCTATTTATATTTACATCTTGCTCAGTCTTTATGGAAAAATGGCCCCCTTAATCAACACGGTTCCCTGCTGGTTCTAGTTCTGAAATACATTTGGCCTGCTTAACTAGAGAACATTTGATCTACCCAGAGGAATCAGAGCTCAACAAAGCTGCCTATTCTCTCACATTTTCATTCCCCTCAGGCATGTGCTCTACTAGGAAAAGGGGTCTGATTTTCAGGACCTCCCAATTCTTTACCTGCATACTTGTTCAAAGTTGGGCAGGAAAGATGAGAAATAAAAAAGAAAAGATTGAATTTCTGTAGGTGCATGATCGCAGAAGGCAGAGACCTCTATTGCCAGCAATTAATTGCTAAGAACTTAACAGAAAAAGAACAAAATCCCTTTTATATTGGAGCTCCTCACCCTTTTTCTGCCCCAAGCAGTGAGTTTGTTTTCATCGTTTACATACTGGACAAATACAAGTGCAATTGTATGACAGAGTTGCATGTGAGGGTCAGAGGCAGGGCTCAGCAGCCATGGGGGTCACTTGCTGTTTATACCTTATGTTCCTAAGAGCTTCACAGTTTCAACGGGCCACCTGCAGAGGTCAGGAAGAGATTCCCTTCCCCACTGGATTCTGGGATTTTTAAAAATATCCTTCCTCTGAAGCATCAGGAATAGCAAGAACTGGAGATGGGACAATGGACAAGGAGGGCCAGAGGGAGCACCAGGCATTTTCCCCTCTCAGGAGCTTGATTGGTTGGCTCTTTCTAACATGCTTGGAATCTAATTGATTGCATATGTGGTGTTGGGAAGGATTTCATAGAATTATAGAATCATAGAGCTGGAAGAGACCTCAGGAGGTCATCAAGTCCCAAGGCAGGACCAATCCCAACTAAATCAACCCAGCCAGGGCTTTGTCAAGCCGAGACTTAAACACCTCTAAGGATGGAGATTCCACCACCTCCCTAGGTAACCCATTCCAGTGCTTCACCACCCTCCTACGGAAATAGTTTTTCCTAATATCCAACCTAGACCTCCCCCACTGTAACTTGAGACCATTGCTCCTTGTTCTGCCATCCGTCACTACTGTGAACAGCCTTTCTCCATCCTCTTTGGAACCTCCCTTCAGGAAGTTGAAGGCTGCTATCAAATCCCCCCTCACTCTTCTTTTCCGGAGACTAAACAAACACAAATCCCTCAGTCTCTCTTCATAGGTCATACGCTCCAGCCCTCTAATCATTTTGGTCGCCCTCTGCTGGACCCTCTCCAATGCATCCACATCCTTTCTATAGTGGGGGGGCCCAGAACTGGACACAATATTCCAGATGTGGCCTCACCAGAGCTGAATAAAGGGGAATAATCATTTCTCTGGATCTGCTGGCAGTGCTCCTCCTAATGCACCCTAATATGCCATTAGCCTTCTTGGCTACAAGGGCACACTGTTGACTCATATCCAGCTTCTCATCCACTGTAATCCCCAGGTCCTTTTCTGCTGAACTGCTACTTAGCTGGTTGGTCCCCAGCCTGTAACAATGCTTGGGATTCTTCTGTCCCAAGTGCAGGACTCTGCACTTGTCCTTGTTGAACCTCATCAGATTTCTTTTGGCCCAATCCTCTAATCTGTCCAGGTCACTCTGGACTCTATCCCTGCCCTCCAGCATATCTATCTCTCCCCCTAGCTTAGTGTCATCTGCATACTTGCTGAGGGTGCAATCCATCCCCTCATCCAGGTCATTAATAAAGATGTCGAACAAAACCGGTCCAAGAACCAATCCGTGGGGCACTCCGCTAGAAACTGACCACCATCCTGACATCGAGCCGTTGATCGCTACCCATTGGGCCTGACAGTCTAGCTAGCGTTCTATCCATCTTACAGTCCATTTATCCAATCCATACTCCCTTAACTTGCTGGCAAGAATATTGTGGGAGACTGTGTCAAAAGCTTTGCTAAAGTCAAGGTCACATCCACTGACTTTCCAATATCCACAGAGCCAGTTACCTCATCATAGAAGCTAATCAGAGTGGTCAGGTATGACTTGCCCTTTGTGAATCCATGTTTACTATTCCTGATCACTTTCCCCTCTTCCAAGTGCTTCAAAATGGATTCTTTGAGGATCCCCTCCATTTTTCCAGGGACTGAGGTAAGACTGACTGGTCTGTAGTTCCCTGGATCATCCTTCTTCCCTTTTTTAAAGGTGGGCACTACATTTGCCTTTTTCCAATCATCCTGGATCTCTCCCGATCTCCACGAGTTTTTAAAGATAATGGCCAAAGGTTCTCCAATGACATTTGCCAACTCCCTCAGTACCCTTGGATGCATTAAATCTGGGCCCATGGATTTGTGTATGTTTAGCTTTTCTAAATAGTTCCTAACTTGTTCTTTCCCCACCAAGGGCTGTCTACCTCCTTCCCATACTGCGTTGCCTAGTGCATTTGTCTGGGAGCTGACCTTGTCTGTGAAGACAGAGGCAAAGAAAGCATTGAGTACCTCAGCTTTTCGCACATCATCTGTCACTAGGTTTCCTCTTTCATCCAGTAAGGACCCCACACGCTCTCTGATCACCCTTTTATTGCTAACATGCCTGTAGAAACCTTTCTTGTTACCCTTCACATCCCTTGCCAACTGCAATTCTAATTGCGCTTTCGCCTTCCTGATAACTCCCCTGCATTCTCGAGCAATATATTTATACTCCTCCCTAATCATCTGTCCAAGTTTCCACTTCTTGCAAGATTCCTTTTTGTGTTTAAGCTCACTATGGATGTCCCCGGTAAGCCAATCTGGTCGCCTACCATATTTGCTTTTCTTGCTGCGCATCGGGATGGTTTCTTCCTGTGCCTTTAAGAAAGCTTCTTTAAAATACTGCCAGCTCTTCTGGACTCCTTTCTCCTTCATGTAAGCATCCCAGAGAATCTTGCCCATCAGTTCTCTGAGGGAGTCAAAGTCTGCCCTTCTGAAGTCCAGGGTGTGTATTTTGCTACTCTCCTTTCTTCCTTTGGTCAGGATCCTGAAATCTACCATCTCATGATCACTGCTTCCCAGGTTGTCACCCACCTCTACTTCCCCTACTCGTTCCTCCCTGTTTGTGAGCAGCAGGTCAAGCTACACATGGCCCCTGGTCGGTTCCTTCAGCACTTGTACCAAGAAGTTATCCCCAACATTCTCCAAAAACTTCCTGGACTATCTGTATACTGCTGTATTGGACTCCCAACAGATGTCAGGGTGATTAAAGTCCCCCATGAGAACCAGGGCCTGCGATCTGGAAGCTTCTCTCAGTTGTCCAAAGAAAGCTTCGTCTACCTCATCCACCTGATCCGGAGGTCTATAGCAGACACCAACCACAACATCACCCCTGTTGCTTCCACCTCTAAATTTAACCCATAGACTCTCAACAGGCTTTTCTCCCTCTAAGTACTGAAGCTCCAAGCAATCGTACTGCTCTCTTACATACTATGCAACTCCTTCTCCTTTTCTCCCCCGCCTGTTCTTCCTGAACAGTTTATACCCTTCCATGACAGTGCTCCAGTCATACGAGTCATCCCACCAAGTCTCCATTATTCCAATCAAATCATAGTTCTTTAACTGGGCCAGGGCTTCTAATTCTTCCTGTTTGTTTCCCAGGCTTCTTGCACTGTACAAACACCTTAGGGTACATCTACACTAGCTCGTTAGTTCGAGCTAGGTAGGGTAATGAGGGCAACAGACGCGGCACAGACTAGGTAGTTCCATGAGGAGTAACAGTAGTTCGAATTAGGATCTTTAATTTGAACTACCTAGTCCGTGCTGCGTGTAGCTGCGGGCACGGAGTTCAGACTAAGGGGGATTTAAAAATGGCGGCGCCCGGGAACATGCAAATGAAGCCCGGGATATTTAAATACCGGGCTTCATTTGCAACTCCAGTTGCCCTCATTACCCAACCTAGCTCAAACTAACGAGCTAGTGTAGATGTACCCTTAGATAACTAGTTGATCGCCCTGCCTTCTCCATCTGAATCAGGGGTCCTCCTTTGTTGCTCGTTCCTCCTTGTGATTCTTCCCGGTGTCTGACTTCCTCACTTACCTCAGGACTTTGGTCACCGTCCCCCAACAAACCTAGTTTAAAGCCTTCCTCACTGGGTTTGGAAGCCTGCCCACGAAGATGCTCTTTCCTCTCTTGGTTAGATGGATCCCATCTCTTCCTAACAATCCTTGTGCCCGGAACAGAGTGCCATGGTTGAAGAAACCACAGCCCTCTCTCCGACACCACCTGTGTAACCATGCATTTACTTCCTCAATTCAAGGATCCCTACTTGGACCTTTTACTTCAATAGGAAGGATGGAAGAGAAAACGACTTGCACTTCAAATTCCTTGATCCTTCTTCCCAGCGCTACATAATCTGCTGTGACCCACTCAAGGTCATTCTTGGCCGTATCGTTAGTTCCTACATGGAGAAACAGGAAGGGGTAGTGATCTGAAGGCTTAATCACTTTCGGAAGACTCTCGGTCACATCCTGAATGCGAGCTCCCCATAAGCAGCACACTTCTTGAGATTGCAGGTCTGAATGGCAGATGGATAACTCAGTCCCTCTTAGGAGGGAGTCCCCGACCACCACCATCCGTCTTCTTCTTTTGGGGGGGGTGGTCGTGGAACCCCCATCCCTAGGACTACGCATCCCATGCCTTCCAGCTTGCACTTAGTGCAGATGAAAGCCCTTCTTTCTTCTGGGAGTCCCATTTGACTATCTTGGGTGGCCACCCAGGCACCCAACTTACAGGGGACACTGAGGTCACTTGCCAGGATCAGTCATTTCCTTGGCATTGCTGGAAGATTGGGCAGTGATGCCCCTCTGCCCCTCTTACTCTCTGCCCGTGGCCCATAATAGCATAGCCTCCCATGGGCTGTAATACTTTGGTTTAGTTTTAGTGGTTGGATTTAGTGTGCATATCCTGATCTATGATACAGCTGGTCAGACTAGATGAACTGGTAGTCCTTTCAGGCTTGAAACTGAGTCCATAGATATTCTATAGGAATAATGCTCCATAACCTGTGTTGCTGCAAGGTTTTTGTTTTGTTTTGTTTTTTGTTCAAGTGTTTATAAACAAGTCACTGAATGACCAGTGAACTGGGAAAAAGTTGTGTCACTTTCTCCCTGTGATGGACCAGGCCGGGTCTGGGCACCAGTAAGGGCGTCCGCTCAGGGTGAATTGCTCAAACTCGGGGCTCTCTATAGCCCCTGACTGGCAGCCCTTCCCAAATAGGCCACAAACCAGTCCCTCAGAGCACTTCAGCTACCTGCCTGGCCAGCCTGAAGCTTCACGAGCAAACCCCTCTGACACCCCAGCTCTCTCCATGCCCCAAACAGCCCCGGGCCTGCCCACAGGTGAGGGGTTTTAGAACCCAATCTCACCTACCCCAAACAGGTTCTGTCCGGTCCCAACAAACCAGCCACAGGTCCTGATCAATTTACACTCTAGATCTTACCCACAAACCACACTGAGCATCTAAAGGTTTATTACTAAAAGAAAGAAAAGCACGAGAGTAAGGTTGTTAAAGTATCATACATTACATGCATCGAATCTCCCAGTTCTCAATGCAGGCTCGCAGCAGAGATGTTATAACTGCTGGCTTAAAAGTCCTTGGTGTACATCCTATGTCAGGATAGGTCCACAGTTCTTTCCGGCTTGTTGATCCCTGCAATGCTGCATCTGGGATGAAGAGCTGAGCTGAGCACAAAGATGGAGTTGGCCACATGGCATATTTATATCGCCTCCGGCTTCTTCCAAGCTGGAGACAGTCACATGGTCAGTGACCAGGTGTGTCTTTGGCCTTCAGAGGTCCATTGTTCCCAGGAGCTTTGCTCATTAGCATGTCCATGGGCTGAGCATTCCTTGTCTATTGCTCAGCCACAAACAGAGAAGTTTCCAGTATTGACACAGAATACATATTCATAATTCCACACCCAGATACTGTACAAGTATATGGATAGCATATACAGAACCAGTAGAAGGAAAGCTTTCGTTTGACACCTTACATGGCCCCCTTTGTATCAATTTTTGGGGCAAACACCCCCCCTTGGGTGCAGCAGTGATCTGGCTGCTCCCCTCAAAATCCAGTAATGTGACACTCCCACACTCTATCCATAAGCCAAGTTGCACCCCTGGAGCTGTGACTGTGAGATGCCACTCCTCAAAGATCTTGGTAATAGAATTATCCGACTGTTTTTGTAGCTCAAAGCATGCTAAGTGAAGTAGTTAACGTTGGCAAGGACATTTTCATCAGCTCTAATTACGCACTGGGACAGGTGTCAACTTTTCACTCTTCTCAGGGCTGTTGTTCCAGGCTGTCGGCAGGCTCTGGCAGACATTACTGCATTGGTTACTCCAAGGCGGCATTTGAACAGTTGAGTGAAAGCTAAGATTCTTGAGCAAAGATGGCAGCTTCCAGCTAAAGAGCTTAGTTTACAAGCCAGCTAATTTTGGCCTCTGCTTTATATGAGGCTGTTACACATGGCAGGCTTACTTGCCTCATTGATTGCAAGCCCGCACGGGCCAGTGCAGTCCTGTTCCTTACTTACAGCCCACTGAAGGATATTGCTCCTCTTCCTACCATCATCAGGGAGTGGCAACTATAGGCAGCGGAGGCAAAGGAGACCTTCCTTCTCCATCTGGTTTCTATATTCCAGATGTTACTTGAGTGCCTGGTTTCTCTTTGTCCAGGGCCCTTCATATATGGGACAACACATGGGGAGGAGACAGAGAGAAATGGAGAGCCTCTCCCACTGCTTCAAGAGAGGGGAAAAAAAGATAAAAGGAACCAACAAGAGGTGTGTGGAGAAAACTACTCCCACAAATCTAAATTGTTCTTAAATTTGTTTCCTTCCTTGCCCTGTTCACCCACTGCCTGTTTGCAAATTCACCCTGTGCAAATATCAAATTTAGAATGCCAGGATGATGTCCTATTTGTCTGCAAAGTCTCACATACACCTCTCATCACATAAGCATTTCAACCTCTTCCCTTGATAATCTATTTCCTTGTTTGTTAGTGCTCTCGGTCAAGCTAAAATTCCCCATTGCAGAATTTCATGCTATCACTCAGATGTTTTCTTGTCTTCTTTCCTCCAGCTGCATCCAGGAAAAATGACAATGTTTATGAACAGTTTCATTATTACTTATATTTAATTAGGCTGATAAAATCTGCAAGACTGGTGGAGCAACTTTCCTTCATTCTATAGTTGCTTCCGAAAATTTCCAGTCTTAGATTAAAAAAGGACCTAAGAATTTAAAAAAGGTCATGTTTGATACCTGAAAGTCACTTTTGGGGGGGTGGGGGTGGGGGTAGAGCCCATGCATGTAGCCTGCTCATAGATGCTACCCTAGAAATGTAGGCTGTTAGCTACTGGTGTTAAGTCTCTGCAATTTTCTTGCATAAACATTTCAGATCAGTGCATAGTTAGGGTTGGTCTCTGTATCAGACCTTGTACCTTATGCTATAAAAAGAGATTGGTTATCAATTTTAATAGAGGACAAGGATGAATTTTTATCTTTCCTTATTGTTCCTATCAGAATTTTTACGGAAGCAAATCAATCACTACTATCAAGCTCTGATAAAAGCTGTTTCTGGACTGTGATCTTGCTGCTATTCTTTGCCCTAGAAGCATTTGTTTGTTTTTCACTCACTATAAAGAAGAACAACACACATTGCTGGACAGTGTTGCCTGAGGACAAATGCATTTCACACACCAGCAGCTCTGTAACATACCGATGTAGTTTAGATTTTATTCTAGGTGTTGGAAGGGAAGGCTCTGGTTGGTTGGTTTGGTTAAAGACGGAGCAGAAGAATCAGAATTAAAGAAAGAGACTCATACAGCCAGGGACAGAGCAAAATCCTCTGCAAGTTCAAGGGGCCAAGGGCAGTGGGCATCCTTTTACCTCTAATGTCACTGAGGAATGGTATTTTCCTCCCCTGCTTCCAAAGCTTTCAATTGCCACTCGGCTGACAGACCTTAGTGCAGCCGACTAACGAAGAAGTTTCCTCTTGCAGGTTATTGAAGCCCCTCCTGGCTGCCAGGGTCAGTTTGCAGCCACGACATACACTGCGCCCTCACCCTTCCACCTGCCCAGATTAGCAACCCAAACACCCCCGCCCAGGGCCCCCCGGCCCGCTGGGCATCGGTATGGAGAGAAGGAAGGACGCGCAGGTCTCAAGGTGAGAGCAGCCCCACCCCCGACTCTGCCTGCTCTTTTCCTTGCTGCTCTCTGAAACTCAGGACGGGGAGGATCCAAGCGCAGGGCCCCCCAGCTGCCCTGTATAGGGAAAGTGGAGACCGCAGGGTGCCAGGGGAAGGGCACGGCTTCGGTATGAGAGTGACCTGGGCCCCTCTGCGCTGCACACAGCCTCCTGCCGGCGGACCGGCATCCCGGAGCTCCACCTGCCCCAGGCTGCTAGAGGGCGGGGTGGGGGAATAAGGGAGAAGGGTTCAGGTCCCGCTCCTCGGAACATGGGAAAATTCCCAGCCCATGGGCCCCCCTTCTCCATCCTGCAGCCCGATCCGGGGGGTGGCCGCTGGATCCGACGCAGAGCACCTGCAGGTGCCTAGTTCTCCCCGCACATCTCCGCTCACCCGCTCGCCTTCCGCTCCGCCGCAGCCGGACTCCGCCGAGGGCCGCGTTCGGCCCCGCTTGCGGCTGCTCAGGCCCAGCGCACCTGCCCCTCTCTGGACACGGCGAGCGGCTGACGCAGCGCAAGCGGGCACAGGTGAGGGAGGGGACTGTGGCGGCACAGGGCCCCGCCCCCATGTGCCCTCTGGGGAGAAGGAAACCAAACTTGGGATCAGTAGCTGCTGGGGGGAGCCTCCCGGGCTTTCTGGTTCGTCTCCTGCGGCGCTCGGCCCCCACCTTTCCCCGGAGACATGCGGCCATTCTCCCGGGCCAGCCCGGCTTTGTCCTGCCCCGCTGCCCCGCGCAGCTCTCCAAAGTCCCGGGAAAAGCTGCTGCGCGCTGTGGGGAGCGAGCCCGGGAAAGCAAGAAAGCAGCTCGGGGCGGGGAAGGCAGGGATCCGTCTCCTTCAGCTAAGGAGGGGTAGTGCGGTCGGTGCAAGGGGCAGCGGGGGGGGGGGGGCGAGTGTGGTGGGCGTGAGGGCCACCTGGGTTGTGGGGGAGGGCTGGGGATGAGTGGGGGGGCTACGGGGGGAAGGTTTTGGGCCGGAGGAGGGGGCAGGGGATGGGGGCAGTTACCTAGCACAGATGGGGAGGGGAGGGCGCAGGTGGCTCTACTAGCCATGCGCTTGCAGACATCTGCCCCCCACCCCATGCTCCCACTGGCTGCAGTTCCTAGCCACTGGAGGTG
The DNA here is from genome assembly GCA_032595735.1 of Pelochelys cantorii. NCBI lineage: Eukaryota > Metazoa > Chordata > Testudines > Trionychidae > Pelochelys > Pelochelys cantorii. The sequence continues at coordinate 13,310,203 of CM064352.1, read as the reverse complement.
ACTGGGGTGTCGCCTAACACTGAATATAGATCTAGACTAGAGTTAGGGCTTCCCTGCGCTGCATCTGCTGCCTGGCACCCACGGGCCGAATGCAGCCCCGTGGCTAACATGGATCCAGCCCATGAGGCTTAGAGGTGCTCCCCTCCCCGCACAGCAGGGCAAACTGGTGCCACAATGGGGGTGGGGGAGCAGAAGCCTTGGCACTCCACCACCCAATGGCTGGAGCACCAGCACTGGCTCACCCCCCTGAAGGGAGGGAGCCCTCCATCACAGCCTGCAGGCCCTCATACTACAATTAGGCAGCTTCAGTATTCTGGATAGCAATAGAGGACTTTGTACTAGAATTACGCTGACCATATGTCCTGATTTTTCTGGGACTGTCCTGAATTTAAATGCTCTGTCCTGGTGCCCCATCAAGTACGGAAATGTCCCAGAAAACCCTGCTGGACATTTCACTACTTGATGGGGACACCAGCGCCGCACAGCAGCCTCGTCCCCCTCCTTCCCCCCGCCAGCAGGGCGTGTAGGGCAGCCAGGCCGGATTCCGGTGGTGCACGGCCCCTCCCTCTCCCCCTCCTTTACCCCCCCCCCCATGGGACTGCCTCTGCTCCACCGGGTCCTGGTCAAGTGGCCCTGCCTCCTTCTCCTTCAGGCCACCCTGGAGCCCTGGCAGGAGCCCAGCTGGGGTGCTGCGGAGCAGGGCACGCTCGGGCTCAGCAGGTCCGGGACTGGAGCGGAGCCCCCGTGGAGCTATTTTTAGTGCCACAGTCTGGGTTCTCGCAAGCAGCCCGGGCTCCAGTTGGAGTCAAGTGGCAGCTGCGCCAGCCTCACCAGGACAGGCCTTGTGCAGTTGCCGCTTGACTACAGCTGGAGCCAGGGCCACCCACAAGGACCCAGACTGCGGCACTAAAGGTCTGAGGGGAGTGAGAAGGGCAGGAGTCAGGACAGTAGAAGAGGGTGAAGGGTGGGGGGCAGCAGGCACCAGGGGAGCAGATGGGGTGAGGGGAGGGTTGGAGACATGGCAGCAGAGGGAAAAGGGAGAGGTTTATAAGACATTATTAATAACTTGGGTGCCACAGTGGCACACATCCGAACAAGCGCACATGACTTCAATATTGGTGCACAAGACAAAATTCGCTCTGCTCATGGGAGGAAAATCTTAGAGGGAACACTTTCCCCAGCCTCTCCCCCTGAATTAATGCAATGCAAGTTGGGTTCATGCAATTGCAAGATAGTTGCATGAGGGGGGGGTCCTGTGAGGGTCAAATGCACCCCTATTAGTAGAGGACGGTGGGAGGAGTTCTTAGAGGGGTCACACAATACCCTTTACTTCTGGTCATGTGTCTCTCTTGAGTCCAGGAGTACTACCTCCAGAGGTGGGACTTCTTGTGGCAGGGGTATGGCTAGCTGGGGTCAGGGGCATGGCTCATGTGTCCCTAATTTTGGGACAAGCAGCAAAGAAAAGAGCAGGTAGAGCTGGCGGTAGGGCTGCTCTCACCGTGAGCCCGCTGTGTGTCCATGCTGGGAGAATGCCCCCAATGAATGTTGTAATATGTACACTTGCTTCTAACATTCTCCTTTGTATATTTTTTCTGTTCTGTGCATTGATTTGCACTTTGTTTTCTATGTCTGGATACAGCATGTTCAGTCCATAACCACAAGTTTAGAGTGATGGTCTTGTCCTTTCTGTGTTGTGTTCTTTTTAAAACAAAACACAGAACAGAAGGGGAGAAATGAACCCTGGCTTAATTGTGTTGTAAAACACTGTAGCCATCCTGATGTTCAGTGATTCTGAGTCCCAAAATATCCCATTGCAGGGAAAACAGGAAGTCCTGAATCTCCTGAATACAAAGCCATGTATTTTAAAACAGGAATATCTTAGATAGTCTAGTTTTAGATCTAATTTAAAACTGAGTCTGAGGTTTTCTGACACAGGTTCTTTAAATAAAAAAAGGGCATTTTTTGTAAACAAGGGTGAAATCCTGGACCGGTTGAAATCAGTGAGGGTATGTCTACACTAGCCCCCTAGTTCGAACTAGGGAGGCTAATGAGGGCGACCGAAATTGCAAATGAAGCACGGGATTTAAATATCCTGCGCTTCATTAGCATGTTCCCGGGTGGTCACCATTTTTGGAAATTGACTAGCCTGGAGGAACTGCCCGCGTCTACCCGTGGCAGAGAAGGGCGATTCTGAAATAAAACCCTTACTTCGAATTAACAGTTAAACCTCATTCATGGAATGAAGTTTAACTGTTAATTCGAAGTAAGGGGTTTATTTCGGAATCGCCCTTCTCTGCCGCGGGTAGACGCGGGTAGTTCTTCCGGGCCAGTCAATTTCCAAAATGGCGACCACCCGGGAACATGCTAATGAAGCACAGGATATTTAAATCCCGCGCTTCATTTGCAATTTCGGTTGCCCTCATTAGCCTCCCTAGTTCGAACTAGGGGGCTAGTGTAGACATACCCCGAGAGTTTTGTTATTAACTTCCATGGGACCAGATTTCACCTCAAATCACTATTTTCTTTTCTTGTAATTCCAATGATTGAGTTATCAGGTTCTCACCTGGATTACCTTGAGGTCCTTAAGTGTGGGAAATTGATCAGGTTCACCATGTCCTAGTACTTTTCTGTAAAAATCTACATCAGTCGAAAGTGAATGAAAACCACTATCATAGATGCATCCACACTGCACCCTTAGCTCAAAATAAGCTATGCAATTTGAGCTACGCAAATTGTGTAGCTTATTTCAAGTTAATTTTGAAATAGCTTATTTTGAAATTTGGTGCTATGTACACAGCACCAAACTTTGAAATAGAGCACTATTTCGAAATATCTCTTAATCCTCATGGAATGAGGTTTACAGGGACGTCAGAATAGCACTCCTGTTATTTCAAAAGCTATTTTGAAATAACGGATGTGTTGTCAAGATGCGGAAAACACTATTTCGGGATAGCAGAAGTATCCCAAAATAGCACCGCTGTCTAGACGTACATAGTGAGTACAGACCAACAATGATTCCTTGGTCAGACCCCAGCAAACTGATTTTAGTTTGCAATAAACAAGCACAGGTATGACAGGGAGAAGGGGAAGGATAAATGAGAGAATTTGTGAGTAAAAGGACCATGCATGTCAGAGTTGGAAGTTATATTAAAAAGTAATATTAAAAATGGTACCTCACAAGGAAGTGTTAACTACCTAACCTTCCCAAATGAATAAATGCTGGCAGAGGTATCATGCTATTTTCAGATGATTAGGAGGGTTGCCAACTCTTCCAGACTGGGTACCATTGCTGCAAAATGGTGTCCAGTCTATCCCAGGAGAATTGGCAACCTTGGTTAAGAGCTGCAATACTAAGGAGGCAGAAAAGAGAATCAGCAAAATATTACTGGAGACTTCAAACTGGGGAAATGCCTGGGGTTTCAAGTTCTCCATTGCTAAAACCAAAAGACTGATCTTTACTAAAGGGAAAGCTGCAAAGGAATAAAAATGGTATCTGTATGGAGAACAAACAGATATAGTTAAATTATTTAAATTCCTAGGGGGTAATATTTGACACTCAATTACTTTGGAAACACCATTTATACTAGCGATGGGGAATCGGATCCAACCGTTGGCTTAATTTGATCCATCCCATGGCAAGTGTCCACACTGCAAGCCTTGATCCTCAGCGACCTCCCTTCTTGCAGGGCTGGAGTGTGGGTGCCGGCTTACCCCACTGCAGGGAGAAGCCCTGAGCATCATTGTTCCTCTCCACCATAGGGATAGAGCCTGGCATGTGCCCAGTAAAGTGTAAGGATGGGTTTTGGTTTTTAGGGTTTTTTTGCTTCCCATCTTGGGAGCAACCAAGCACTGAGGGTGGCTTTTTTTTGCTTGTGTGTGCCCCCCAACTGATTTTTCTTTGGGTCAGTGGCCCCAACCAGTAAAAAGGTTCCCCACTCCTAATTAAGACTATGTGAAAGATAAATGGCCAGCTACCATCGAAAATGAAGTTTATCCATAATTCTCTGTACTTACAAAGTTTTTCATTGCAGGCTTTCCAAGTGGTTTACAAAGGTTGAATAATTAACCCCCACAACACCCTTGGGAAAGAGGTAAATTATGTCGTCTCTATTTGTAGCAGTGGTACTTGAAAACCCTTGTGCTGCCAGACACAGCTGTAATTCACTTTCACAGAATTGTTTGCAGATACTGCGTTACAGTTAGTAAAACTACCTGCCTCATGGAATTTGTACCAAGCAAGTAGATTTTATCATTAAGATGAAGTAAGGGAATTTAAATATATTTGCCTCATTCCATAAATGAACACTCAGTTCAATATAGGCCTGGCACTTTCCCATCTACATGTGTTTTTCAAGAAGGGAGGAGTTTGTTGAAATGGAATAGCTTCCTTTATTGGTATCTTACACTGCTGACATTGTAAAGTATGAGATACTAGCCCACTGGCTGTGTCCACACTGACACATGGTACCATTCAAACCAACAGAAGAAGCTTTCTGCACGAGTCTCATGCATCAGTGGCTATGTCTCCTTTAGACAGCTGCGCTGATGTTGAGTGATATTGTGGGCAAACCACACTGGCTTATCCAGGTGGGGCAATCCAAATTTTATGTAAATACTAAGCTGCAGGAATATTTTCTCTCTTTATTGTTGCTGACATTCCTGCAGTTTCTCCTGTCAAAAGTGACCTGTAACATCCCCGTGGTCTCCTGATGTCTTCACTCAATTCCTTGGAAGATCAGGGTGAACAATTCAGAACTGGTCATTTGTTAGTTGTACTACAATAATGTTAGGAAGTTATGATCAGGATTAAAGCCCATTTATGTAAGTCTCTATATAAACATATAGTGAGAGACAGTAGAATTTAAAATCTAGGTTGAGGAAAAGATACAAGTGAGTTTAAAACAAATGGTGAGGACATGGGAAAGAAATACAAAACGAAATACCTGGCTAGCACACTACCTTCCACATCCTAATGACTTAACCAACCAAACAATGGGTACTTAAGAACAATTTGCACCTTCTCTATCAGCTTCATGTAACATGAACACCCTAATTCACTATTTTTTTCCTTCTTTCTTCCCCCATCTCATCTCCTATTTATTTTAGAACTGGACTTTTAATACTCTATTCATCTGAAGAAGTGGTTTGTACCCACGAAAGCTCATGATACCACCATCTACATGTTTTGTTAGTCTTTAAGGTACTGCTAGACTATTCATTGTTTTTTAAGTAAAACCAAATAATTTAGTTGAACTTGTTGCCTCTAATTGTAAATTGGGCATGAACAAATCTGGATTCCCCTAAATCCATTGTTCCAAATTATGCATCAAAATGCTTATGTAAGTAACTTGAATTCTGAACTTATTTGCTAACAGTTCACTGCGGGTATATAAATTCATGCTCTTTTGATTGGACATATCAGTCTTCTGGTATGTTTCTGTCATTCATCATCTAGCTCCATCCCTCGGGGCAAACAGCAGTCTGAAATGGCCACTCATCATTGGCATCATTGGACCTGCTGCCATTCCTGCCCTGGATGGCCATCTGCAGCCCTAGTACCTCCCTTCCTGTGCCCCTGTTGCTGGGCCTCAGCCTGGGGCAGGAGTTGGCAACCTACGGCACACGTGCCACTTATGGCACACAAGCTGATTTTCAGCAGCATGTGGGAGGGAGCTCAGCCCCGCCCCTCCTCCCCTGCGCAGCCCCTGGAGAGCGCTCGCTCCTCCCTGCAGCAGGTTAGGCTGTCGTGGGAGGAGACAGCGCTGGGGCTGACGCTTCTCAGCGATGCCTTGGCCAGGACCAGAGGTGCCGCTGCTGCAGCCACACAGTTCAGGGACGGCCCCAACCATGTGGCTGTAGTAGCGGCAGCGGGGCCTCTGGGGCTGGCCCTGGATCGTGCCGGCAGTGGCAGCGGGGCCTCCAGGGTTGACCCCAGACCGCGTGGTAGCAGCAGTGGCAGCGGCAGCGGCAGCAGGGCCTCCAGTCTCCAGGGCGGCCTGGGACAGCATGGCTGCGGCAGTTGCCGCAAGGGGATGTGATGCCAGGTAAGCATCCCCCCTCATGCCCAGACCCCCATGCCCCAACCACCCTCATCCACCTCCTGCCTGCCAAAACCCTGCACCCCCAGCTTGTTCTGACACCCTCCCTTTGTTCCTGCACCCTCCCTCCTGGCCAGACATCTACCCCCACCCTGCTCCTGCATCCACCGTTACTCCTGCACCCTCTCTCCTGGCCACACACTACCCCCTCCCTTGCTCTTGCTCCTGCTCCCTCCACCTGGCCAGACACCCTACTCCCCGCCTGCTTCTGCACCCTCCTCCCATTCAGACCTTACAACCTCTCCCGCTTCTACACCCCATCTTTCTCCCAGATTCTGTACCCCATCCCTAACTTACTCACTGGCAACCCTGTCTTGCACACTGAACCCATCATTTTTGTCCCTACCCCAGAGCCTAAAGGGGTCCATAAAATCCACTAAATCCAGAACGTTAGAAAAGTAAATCTGGCTTAAGGGAAACCCTGAACCTCAGTCCTCCCTGCCCCTTTCCCATGAGGCTGGGGCACCAGAGGAGTGAGGTGTCTGAGTTGGGGGCCACGTCAGTGAGGGTTGGGGGTTTTTGGAGGAGTTTTTTTGCTTCTAACTTGTGTGGTTTCCAACTGATTTTTCTGTGGGTCAGTGACCCCGACCCAAAAAAGGTTCCCCACCCCGCCATAAATAAAGTAAACATAGAAACTTTTTGTGTTGGACATAATATTTTATTTAAAATGAAGTTTGATAAACGAACATGAGAAAGTTAAAATGCTTAATCTGTTTCATAATTTAAATTAAACCATTCTCCCTAGCTGCAGCTGGTCCAGAAAATATGGTCACCGTACCCTGCCTGCCTCTCCCCTCCCCCCACCTTATTCCCTTCGGGCTCACAGATCTGTGAATAAGTTAAATCTTGGCAGCCACTTCTGAAAGGTTGCTGACACTGGCGTGGGATTTACTCAGGCCCAATCTCCCCTGGTTCACCCTGCCTTTCCCCAGCACTGCTCTGTCCAAGGTACCCCTTACTAGCAGGCAGTTAGGTTCATCTCATTCCTTAGCAGGAGCCAGACTGAGTTCTTTACTTGGCTAGCCTTCTTACAGGGCCTAGCCGGGCCCTGATTGGCGGTCTCAAGCCCTCTTGTGATTGGCTCTCAACCCTCTTCCAAGGCTGTGTGGGACTGCCCTTTTGAAAAGTCCTGTAAGCTCTTCATGGAATTTAAGTCATCTATCATCAAACATTGTTGAAAGGTCAACATTCTCTCTCTTATTTACTCTTGAGACAAATCTTCAGTTTACAAGTCAAAGGCTGGCAGCTGCAGGCCATTATAGTAAACTCAGCCTGCCTTATGAAAGTCAGTTCTATTCTGATTCACTTATTGTGTCCATCATCATGGTATGTGATTGCCACAATGAACTAAACAATGTGACTTAACAGCTGTTTTGTGGTGGTTCTCCACAAGAAGACAATTGTGTGTGTGACCAACAGAAATGTATACACTTCTGTGTGCTATGTGTTTTTATCAGTGTGCTTAGCCAAAGAGGTTCCTGTTACCTTTGGAATTGAAGATGGGGAGGCTTGTGGTAGTTTGTTCCTGCAGACATTTGTTCCATAGTCTGGGATTGATTTCCAATGTGGCTCTGTCTCCTGCACAAAATAGACTTATCTTTTCACTAAAGAAGAGCCACAGGAGCTGAGTGCTTGAGCATTTCCAGAGTTTTACTTGGCTTTCCAGGCATTATGAGCCCAGACCATTGAATATCTTGAAGATAGGAAGAAAGATGGTCTCCATCCCAAAGAGCTTACGGTCTAGATGCCTCGTCTGAAGCTTTGTGTTCATCTCATGGGAAAATCACGCAAGCTAAATAGGAAAGGAAAACAATTTTCTATAAAGTCGTGTTGTGGTGCCAGTTCCTACTGTCTTAGTCTGTGTCTCCCAATATGTGGGGCCTTTGTAAAACCCCAGTTCCTGTAGGCAGGTAACTGCAAGAATCTCTCCTGGTTTTATTTGCCTTAACAAAAAGAATTTCTCCAGGTTACAGAGAAAAGCTTTGAAATCGTGCCAGCCTGAAGCCTCCTAACCCCAGCAGGCAAATGAAGAGCGTTCCAAATGTGTATTTCTTTTCAAACCACAAGATTCTTAAGCTGAGCCCATGAACCTCTTGGTGGGGAGCCTGGCCCAGGATGTTTGGGTGCATGGGGAAGGCAATGCTATTTGGACCCGATGGAAACGAGAGGTGAGATTCTGTGCTGGGCCTCTGGCCATATGTCGACATCTGTGATGCAAAACCCACTGCAAAGAGTCTCAGAGCCTGGCTCTGCAGCAGCGGTGGGCAACCTGTAGCCATGGGCTGCATGCAGCCCTTTGTGGTTCTAGGTGCAACCTGTATGCTCCCTCTTCCCGTACCTCTTGTGCACTGGAGGCCACACACTGATTCACAGCATTCAAGCTCTGGGACTGGGGGGAGGAGCCGGGGTACAAATCAGCTGTTTCATGTCACTTCGGAAATGCTGGGAAGGAGGGGAAAGAGAAAGGACGGGGTGGGCTTGGGGGAGGAGGCCAGGAAGAGGCCGGGTGAGAGGTTGAGGGAAGGGATGGAGTGATGATGGGGCCTGCAGCAGACGGGAGGGTTGAGCCCCTGGCAAAGTGACACACATTTAAAGCAAAAGCACGGTGAGGTGCATACTGATTGCACACAACATTGTGAGACCCAGGCACTCCCTCTGCTTCTTTATGTTACTTTTGCCGGCAATTTAATTTGTCGCTAATATTAGGTCACTTTGTGTTTGAAAAGGCTTAATAAAGAAAGAGAATCAAGTACAATGTATTTATTCTTGGGGCCATGAGCCTCAGAGGGACAGCTGTGCTAGTCTATACCTTTAAAAACAATGAGTGGTCCTGTGGCACCTTAGGCTGTGTCTATATCCCTTCAAAAGAGGGATATAAATTAGGCACTTCAAAATTGCAAATGAAGCGGGGATTTAACTAATTTAACTATAATTGCATCATTTCAAAAGTAAAACCGTGGTCATTTTTTGAGGAGTACAGGATCTTTTGAAAAAGCCTACCATTTTTGAAAGAACCGCGTCTAGACCACAGTTTTACTTTCGAAATGGCGCTATTTATTTAATGGGGATATTTAAATCCCCGCTTCATTTGCAATTTTGAAGTGTCTAATTACATCCCTCTGTCGAAAGAGGGATGTAGTCTAGACACAGCCTTAGAGACTAACAAAAATATGTAGAATCATGGGTAAGACCCACTTGTTAGTCTTTAAAGTGCTACATGACTGTGTTTTTTGTTTTACCAAGTTCAGACTAACACAGCTACCTCTCTGTTACTTTGGCGGCCTGATTAATCTTGGGGGTCATGGTTAGTGCATATGCCTGACTTCAGTCTTGTGGCCCACGGAGATGAAGAAGGGCACTCATCTGGCCCACTCACTAGCCTTGGTTGCTCATCAGTGGTCTATAGTGCTCATGCTATAGGCACTATAGCGCTTGGGTGCTGGAGCCGGTGCAGTGAATTTCAGAGTCTGCACCACAGCCCAGCCCCCAATATATACACTGTTGTTTCTAGCACTGTTGCCTGTAAACTTGGGCTCTGAGCTACAGGGCCACAAATTTTAAATGTCAGTGTAGACATATCCTAAGAGGTGATACCCACTACTTCCAGCCCAAAAGGAGCATAAGAAGGCGATAAATCATCTGCGTAGCCTGCTGTGGTGAAAAGTCTTTGGGAGTCAGCCTTATAGATCTCCTGTAGGGTGCCTGGACTGGGAGAATCCTATCCTAGCTGGACACAGGCCTTTAAAGTCCCTTTATGTCACTCTGCCCCTTTTATGTTATGTACAATGGCTGGAAGGGAGGATCACTTGATGATTCCCTGTTCTGTTCATTCCCTCTGGGGCACCTGGCATTGGCCACTGTCAGAAGACAGGATCCTGGGCTAGTTGTACCTTTGGCCTGACCCCAGTGTGGCTGTTTTTATGTTCTTATGTTTATGGAGCAGGATTGAGGATCTCAGCTCAGGACTCTTGGCTGCCAGGGCTGGGCTCACGGCTTGTCCTTCTGGGATCCATACTAGTTTTTCAAAAAGGGAGATGATTGTGTTCCTTCATGATCTGGGCCTTGCATTATCTTTCTGCTAGGAAGAGACGGGGGTGGGACAGAGGAGCTTTCTGACTGAGTAAACATTTAAACATGGAAACACGCAATCATTACTTTTTTTTCAAATTTAGTTAAATGTTTGTTTGTTTTTTATTTTGCTGGTGATTTTTTTCCTTGGCCCAGCTTGAATGACAGTTGTGAGTTTACCTAGTCACTTGCTACGTGCATGTTAATCAAACAGATTCTTCTCTGAGTCTGATGAGGGTGTATTTATATCACTCTAGCATCTAAGTCCCCAGGTTGATAAAGGTCTCCTTGGAAGAAATAATCTTGCAGTGTAGGTATCACGCTACTTGCACAGGAGGGACTATGTTAGCGAGATACTGCTTGGTAAGATTGCAGCACTTTCCAACTGATTAACTCAGCCCCTAAATATTAGTCAAATTTCACAGCCCTGTGGAGGTAGCTAAATACTATCAGCTAGACCAGTGGTCACCAACCAGTAGATCGGGATCTATTGGTAGATCTTGGAGCCTCTGACAGGTGATCCTGACTGCTTTGGCCAAGAGGCTATCAAATCCCAGCACTTCATATGCCCCTCCCCCCACTGCTGCACATCTACTGCCCTTTGCCTTGGAGCTGTCCCCTCAGGGAATACAGATCTCTGTGCAGAAGAGGGAGAGGAGGGTGCTGATGTCAAGGTGCCCCGTCCCCCCCGTATCCTATCTCCACAGAGCAGAGAGGGGGCACAACAGGACTTGGGATGGAGTTTGCTGGCTGCTTTTGGGAGTGGTGCAGAACTGGGGCAGGGTGAGCCTGCCTCAGCCCCACTGCACCACCACCCAGGAGCCACCTGAGGTAAGCAGGGCCCAGCTGGCCCACATCCCAAAACCCTACCCCAGTCATGAACTCCCTCTTGCACCCAAAGCATCCCTGCATCCAAACACCCTTCCAGAGCCTGCACCTAGAACGCCCTCCCCACAATTTTTGGCCCATCCAACTCAGTCCTGAGCATGCCCCAGCCCGGTGAAAGTGAGGGAGGATGGAGTGAGCAGGGGGCGGGGCCTCAGAGGAGGAGCACAATGGAGGCCAGGCAAGGATATTTGGGTGTGAGGTAGATCCTGGATTGCACTTCAATTCAAAAAGTGATCTTGTGCTTAAAAAGCTTGGAGGCCACTGTTCTAGTACATCCTGCTGTCTCTTGATCCAGATGCAGCACCAAACAGCCTCTCCTGGTCTTCTGGGTCTGAGGCTCAATAGAAGTGTGCTACTCCCAAGGCCAGCCAGATAGCCAGTGTTCTACTCTTCAGAGCACGTTACCACACCGATTTGAGCCAACCAAGGGTGTATTTGCAGTCTGTGTTTGGAGGAGAGGCATTTGGAGGAGTTTGGGTGGGATTGAAAGTGAACCTAGCTGTGTTTGTGCCAAGTTAGGAACACTAGATGGTGCTGTGGGGTTACAAAAATACCTTATCCTTCTGTGATAGAGATGCAGCCCTGTTAGTCTGTTCCAGCTGAAACAAAAGACAGGACTATGCAGCACTTTAAAGACTAACAAGATGGTTTATTAGGTGATGAGCTTTCGTGGGCCAGACCCACTTCCTCAGATCAATATGTGGAAGAAAATTGGCACAACCATATATACCAAAGTGATACAATAAAAAAAAAGTGAACACATATAAAATTGACAAATCAGATTTAAGAACGGGGGAGGGGGGGAGGTTAGTGTCTGTGAGGTAATGACATTAGGGGTGATAATTGGGGAAGCTATCTTTGTAATGGGTGAGATAATTAGCATCTTTGTTAAGACCCATACTCAAAGTGTCAAATTTAAGCATGAATGACAGTTCTGAGGCTTCTCTTTGAAGTCTGGAGTTAAAATCTCTTTGAAGCAATATGCATGTTTTAAGGTCATTGATAGAATGGTCAGTCTGGTTAAAATGGCAAGTAACAGTTTTCTCTCTGTGAGAGAGCCTGATGTCTGTTTTATGTGTATTGATTCTTTGGCGAAGTGTCTGAGAAGTTTGTCCAATATACATAGCAGACAGATACTTTAGGCACATGATGGCATGGGCTTGTGCTGGTGATGTGAATACCAGGGCTAAAGCCTGTTTTACCATTGATCTGGAATCAGAGTCTGGCACCATTTGGATAATTTTTCCTACTGAAACTATGGCCCATATGCCTCTCCTTGGGCACTAATTACTTATAGCTGCCTTTCATCCCAGGGAGTTTTAGAAATAGTATTTCCCAGCTCACCATTTCCCCTGGGAAGTGGTCCTTACAGTCACCATTTTACTAAGAGGCAAACTGAGGCACAAGGCAAGGAAGCATCACACAGTGAGTCAGCAGTCAAGCTGGCAGTCATGTCAAGAGTTCTGCTTCCCAGTCTTCTGTCCCAACCCAGCTCCAGATGCGGCCTCTCAGTTTCCCTGACCAGGAGACATGGGCAAAATTCCTCCCCTCGTGTTCTTTCCAAGCTCCATAGAATGGTGGTCCTGGAGGCAGAGAAAAGAGAAGCACCTGTGGTGGGAAGAACACCTCAGCAGACCAGCACCCTGGCATTTAATTTCAAAAAGGGGAATTACACAAAAATGAGGAGGTTAGTTAAACAGAAATTAAAAGGCACAGTGACTAGAGCCAAATCCCTGCAAGCTGCATGGAAACTTCTTAAAGACACCATAATAGAGGCCCAACTTAAATGTATACCCCAAATTAAAAAACATAGCAAGAGACCTAAAAAAGAGTCACCGTGGCTTAACCACCATGTAAAAGAAGCAGTGAGGGACAAAAAGGCATCTTTTAAGAAGTGGAAGTCCAATCCTAGTGAGATAAATAGAAAGGAACATAAACACTGTCAAATCAAGTGTAAAAATGTAATAAGAAAAGCAAAAAAAGATTTTGAGGAACAGCTAGCCAAAAACTCAAAAAGAAATAACAAAATGTTTTTTAAGTACATTAGAAGCAGGAAGCCTGCTAAAAAACCTGTGGGTCCCCTAGACGATCGAACTATAAAAGGCGCAATCAAGGACGATAAAGCCATTGCGGAGAAACTAAATGATTTCTTTGCTTCAGTCTTCACGGCTGAGGACGTTGGGGAGATTCCCAAATCTGCACCGTCCTTTGTGGGTAATGAATCTGAGGAACTGTCCCGGATTGAAGTGTCATTAGAGGAGGTTTTGGAACAAATAGAAAAACTTAATGTTAACAAATCTCCGGGACCGGATGGCATTCATCCAAGGGTTCTAAAAGAACTCAAATGGGAAATTGCTGAACTATTATCTGTGGTTTGTAACCTATCCCTTAAATCCCTTAAATCGGCTTCCGTACCTAATGACTGGAAGGTAGCCAACGTGACACCAATATTTAAAAAGGGCTCTAGAGGCGATCCGGGCAATTACAGACCGGTAAGTCTAACTTCAGTACCGGGCAAATTAGTCGAAACAATAGTAAAGAATAAAATTGTGAAGCATGTAGAAGAACATAATTTGTTGGACAAAAGTCAACATGGGTTTTGTAAAGGGAAATCCTGTCTTACTAATCTATTAGAGTTCTTTGAAGGGGTTAACAAACATGCGGACAAGGGGGATCCAGTAGATATAGTATACTTAGATTTCCAGAAAGCCTTTGACAAGGTCCCTCACCAAAGGCTCTTGGGTAAATTACATGGCCATGGGATAAGAGGGAAGGTCCTTTCTTGGATTGAGAACTGGTTAAAAGACAGGAAACAAAGGGTAGGAATAAATGGTAAATTTTCAGAGTGGAGAGGGGTAACTAGTGGTGTCCCCCAAGGGTCAGTCCTAGGACCAATCCTGTTCAACTTATTCATAAATGATCTGGAGAAAGGGGTAAGCAGTGAGGTGGTAAAGTTTGCGGATGATACCAAACTGTTTAGGATAGTCAAGACAGAAGCAGACTGTAAGGGACTCCAAGAAGATCTCACCAAACTGAGTGATTGGGCAACAAAATGGCAAATTAAATTTAATGTGGATAAGTGTAAAGTAATGCACATTGGGAAAAATAACCCCAACTATACGTACAGTATGATGGGGGCTAATTTGGCTATGACAAATCAGGAAAGAGATCTTGGAGTTATCGTGGACAGTTCTCTGAAAACTTCCACACAGTGTGCAGCGGCGGTCAAAAAGGCAAATAGGATGCTAGGTATTATTAAGAAAGGGATAGAAAATAAGACCCGGAATATCTTACTGCCCCTGTATAAAACTATGGTACGCCCACATCTTGAATACTGTGTACAGATGTGGTCTCCTCACCTCAAAAAAGATATTTTGGCCTTGGAAAGGGTTCAGAAAAGGGCAACTAAATTGATTAGGGGTTTGGAACGGGTCCCATATGAGGAGAGGTTAAAGCGACTGGGACTTTTCAGTTTAGAAAAGAGGAGACTGAGGGGGGATATGATAGAGGTGTATAAAATCATGAGTGGTATGGAGAGGGCCGATAAAGAAAAGTTATTTATTAGTTCCCTAAATAGAAGAACTAGAGGACACCAAATGAAATTAATGGGTAGCAGGTTTAAAACTAATAAAAGAAAGTTCTTCTTCACACAGCGTGTAGTCAGCATGTGGAACTGCTTGCCAGAGGAGGCTGTGAAGGCTAGGACTATAACAGAGTTTAAAGAGAAGCTAGATAATTTCATGGAGGTTAGGTCCATAAAAGGCTATTAGCCAGGGGATAAAATGGTGTCCTTGGCCTCTGTTTGACAGAGGCTGGAGAGGGATGGCAGGAGACAAAGCGCTTGATCATTGTCTTCGGTCCACCCCCTCTGGGGCACCTGGTGCTGGCCACTGTCGGCAGACAGGATACTGGGCTAGATGGACCTTTGGTCTGACCCGGTACGGCCGTTCTTATGTTCTTATGTTCTTATGTTCACCTGGCTGGGACCTTAGGTGACTGAGGGACAAGAAGAGAAGTTAGGATGGGGCTTCTGAGGTTCATTCAAAAGTGAGAATGAATAACATTCCTCATTTACCTTGTAGAAGAGAAACTCACCTCCCCCCCAAATCTGTACAGCTCCCTGCGGTAGAACCTCACTTTACTGCATTCACTATGGGCTTTTCCTGCTCTCTTCGTGTTCTGGGGAAAGACCAGCAGCTATTGAGCTAGGATGGATAAAGACGATTCCACACGTTCTGAACCCCTTTCGTCTGCACATGTTGGATGAGGTTATATTTAGGGTTAGTTGCTGCCCATCACCACTGGAGAGTGTTGCATATAAAATGTGAGGTTACAAAGTGCTGAACAAGTAAATCAAATTGTGCATGTGTGAGAGCTATCCCCATCACTCCAGCTTGGCATAGCAGGCAGTTCTTGAGGGTTTAAAATTTTGTTTTTGTTCCGCGTTGGAATGAAACCAAAACCTTTGGAATGTCGAAAAATGGAATTGGGTCAAAACGTCCGTTTTCAGACTTAAGCCTAGGTGTGGCAGTGTCTGTGTAGCCTGGTGGTTAGGGCAAGAGAAGGGGATGTGAGGGCCCCAGCTGCAAATCTATGCTCTGCTTGATTCAGAGCAGTGTTTTTCATCCCAGATCACTCTGAATCCAGCAAGGCAGGGACTTGCAGCTGGGTTTCCCATATCTCCCAGTGCCAACCAGGCTATGGACTGTGAGAGAATGTCTCTCCACCAGAATCTTCCTGATGAAAAGCCCATCAAAGCCCACGCATCTCTGCAAAACACACCAGCTTCAACAGCAAGTAATTTGGATGAATATGTTCCAACAAGCTCTGCTTCAGACTTATGACTCCTCACTGCAAGGGGCATTCATGTAGTACTTAACCTTCACTGTGCCTACACATAGAATCTGCTCACACTTATGTCCAAGGTTACACCTTGTGCTGCACACTGCACTAGTGCTTCCAGCAAAAGGGTCTTTGGAAATAGTAACAGCTTTTAACATGCTGTAATGCAAGGTCACACATGCTGCATTACTAATGGGATAGAGAGAAGGGTTGCTGTTTGCTGGACATCACATATCTATGTCTAGTCAAGGACTGGCTAGCTGAACAATGACATCTGTCCACAAAATAGGACCATGTCTTCACTTCAGTGCTGCCGCAATTCATCTTCCAGAGTTTGATTTAGTGGGTCTAATCAAACTCAGAAAGTGGCCCTGTCTGGCAGTCAGTATTCCTGCTCCTGAGAGGAGTAAGGGAAGCTGACAGGAGCAGGAGCGTTTGCTCCCATCAGCCTCCTGCTATGGGGATGGCAAGGAAATTCAAATTAAGGCACATAATTAACATAGCTGGAGTTGCTTATCTTAATTTGATCTCTTTAGTGTCGACCTGGTCTAAGATGTACCAAAGTTCTACCCAATTTAGGCCTTTGACTTCTATTAGGGAGCTACATCTTGTATACAACTCCTGACCACCTAATTTTGTGATAACATTAGGGTGTCCCTCTTCTTAAACAAATTCCAAATCACTCCTCACAGCTCTATGGCTTATCATGTATGTTTCATCCTTCCTATTTCTCATATACAATGTCGTTTGTTTAAACAGGCTTCTACATAAGGTTCTTATTCTTGTACATGTCTAAGAACAAAAGTGCCCATGGTATAAATGCACTCAGACACTATGTGCATTTCCTTAAAGGGGTATTCAGGTGTCTGATAGGAATAAGCCAGAACTAAAACATCAGATCCAAATGTTCCTTTAGAGAAATTTATGCTGCAGCCGCATTTAGCAGCATGAGCTCTGTATAGGACTCAACCAGATTGCCCACTGATGGAAATTATGATTCAAATGCAAACTTTTCAGTGTCAGCCTCTGCACAGGTTCCAAAGAACCAGGATGCACCAATTTAACAAAGCCCAGATGCAAGCCACCATCAAGTCAATGGAAGTTTTGCCTGCTGGATTTGGCCCAAAATGTATATGATTTTTTAGTTTTCCAGTCAGTACACTTGTCTCTGGGCGCTGCCGGAGCTTTGCACATGAATTTAAAGTACACTGTGAAATGTGGTTTTTATGTTGCATAAAGAGAGATGCTGAGTGTCAGGGTAGGGAGAAGGTGGTGGGCAAACTGAGCACTGTACCTTTATATTCTTTGGGCTTAGCGGACTCTTTCCACGGCATCCATCATTGCCCCATAAGAAACAGGGGGCTTGCTGATAAGGCTGAAAAACAGTAGTCCATCCTCTTGTCTGCTGCTTCCCATGGCATTGCATTGTCTGAGAGCTCAGGTTACCCAGCGGGTCTATAATCAGTGTTTAAAATAATTGCGCAGTTGTCACCCCTGCAAAGGGGACTATTTTAGAACACCAGCTTAGCCCGAAGGGCTAACAGGATTCAAGCCAAGCCCAGCTGTCCCGACACAACACAAATGGCTGCTTCAGAGTGCCATGCGGGGTGCCTCAGTGCCAGCCTGTCCTGCCAATGAGAGCTGGGAGGAGGGGGCAGTGTGGTGGTGGGGGCAGAGGGAGCCTGTGTGCTAATGGTGTTTTGACGTATTGTTTCAAGAACAATTCCTGGTGCTCGGGAGATTTAGGAAACAGGTGTTGGGAACCCACTGGAAGCTGATGGGGAAAACAGGGGTTGCTGATTAACAAGAGAGCTAATGTCTTATCACATGATAGCTTCCCACCCCTTACATTGTTTAATAGAAGAGCAGATGTGCTGCCGTCAGCAGGGCTGCTTGGAAGGCCAAGGAGGTAGAAATGGATGCCAGGAGTGGAGGTGCCCCCAATGGTGAGTGAAAGGAGCCATGACTCCAGGTAGGCAGGCCAGGGGGAGCAAGCCATGAAGTGATTCAGTGAGCAAGACTCTGTAAGGGGTCCTGGCAGAAAGTGTCACAATCCCCAAAAGCCAAGGAGCCAACAGCTAGCAGCCAGGCTGGGAAGTCAGGGAGATCCCCACAAACAGATGAGCCCACCTGCTTTTTGCTCTAAACCCAGCCAGATTATGGGGCACATCAGTCCTCTTAATTCTGCTCTTATCTCCCTACTGCCACTTCCAGCAGAGGAGTATCTTAACCCCTTCAGGCCCATTGAGCTCTCTCCTCCAGTGAGCAAGGGTGGTCGGATCAAGTGCACTTTCAAACCCATCACACAGATGTCAGATATCACATTTTGGTATGATCCATTTCAGGGCTGAGATCAGAAGAGTCAGGTGGAAGCAGCCGAGTGTGTTGTCTAATGTCTTTCTCCCCAATGGGCCAGTGAAGAGCTGTTCTCTCCAGCACTTCATGTGGTACCTTCACCTTACAGACAACTTCTACCTTAGGCCCTGTAATGGGACAGACCAAGCGCTGAGCCTAGAAAGGTCCATAAAGAAGTCCTCTAGGAGGCTAGAGTGGGGACAGAAGAAACTGGCCAATCAGGGCCAGACAGGCCTTGAAAAGGAACTGCAAAGCTGAGCAGCAGCTCAGAGTCTCTGAAGCCCTGAACCAGTGAAGATCGGCTGGCTGGCTGTGGGAGCAGCTGCACCATGGGAAGCTCCAGGTGGGGAGCTAGTTTGGACTAAGGAGGATTATATGTTGAGAATGAGATAAAGCCCTGAGGTAAGGACAAAGGAGTTATCTCCAGGAGGGGAAGCCCTGGAAACACCACTCTCATCCAGAGTGGGGCAACAGACTGGGAGACACTCTACAGAGGCACTGGGGTGGGCCCCTGTTCAAGGTGTACCCTGGGAGGGGTTTATGACATACAGGGTGAGACTTGGCCAGAGGGCTGAGTTGCCGAAGAGGCTTTTGGCTAACAAATTGAGGCAGTGCAGTAACCTGCACTTGGCCAGATGGGGACACTTGTGTGAAGTGAGTGCTGACCCTATTACAGGTCCACACTTCAAAACCGTTACCACTCACTCTCAGCCCTCAATTGGTAATTTTTTCAGCGCAAATACTACCTTGCTTCAATGACTTTAGAGGCACCTCCCACCCTCTAAAGAACTGTACCCATCATGCTGCTTTGGGGAAAGGAGGATTTGGGAAGCCTGATTGACAGGCCCATCCTGACCCTTGGTGAGTACTCCAGCCGGATTTGAACTTGGGATCTGTGGAGCTTAGTGTAGGAGCCTCTACTCTTTGAGCTAAAAGCCAGCGGGCTCTCAGCCCATGCTGTAGAGGTCTCTTGTGCTTATCTGTTGCTGTGGTCTAAGTGCCGCTGCATGGAACAGTGAACCACACTAGGGCTACGTCTAGACTATGATGCTCTTGCTCAAATGAGAGTGCAACATATGCAAATGAGCGCTCCATTTGCATTTCCTCTTGCAAATGTGGGGAGGTGCTGCTGCAATGTGGAACCTGGCTATTGCAACCTGCGAAGCAGTGGACTGTTGTAGCAGCTCAGGACTGCACCTTGGCCTACATGCAGAAGGATTCAATTCCTTCAAGCACTGAAGGTATCATCTTCCCACCCCCCCACTCCTGCACTAAGCCCAGAGAGTCAGGCATGGTGCATGAGCAGGACTTGATGCATAGTATGTTTTCTCCATCTTCAACTCCAGATTTTGAGTCAGGCCAACACGTCCAGCAACTTGGGAATCTCTCAACTGCTTCCCTGAAATTCACGTGGCTCTGACTGTGGAACCCTGAACAGATCTCTGTTTGCTATGGGTACTGATACATCCTTGGGCCAGGCCCGACTGCTGTTGAAAGGCAAATCCTGTAAGATGACCTGCTTGCAGGAGGTTTGGATGAGAAATGATCATTTTCAGGACCGAAATAGCTTTGGAAACAAGGCAACTCCCAAAACATTTGTGTGGTGACAGACAACAAAGCTGTGGTAATTAACCCTGGGGGCAACACACCACAGTGCACAGGGGAGTAGGAATGTTATCCCCAAGTGTTCACTCAGACAAAATGTCTCTTCATGAGCTGACTATCAGGATCAAGGTTACCTCTTTTACACCCTGGTCCTGTGATGTGCTAAGCACCCACAATTTCTATCAACTCATTGGGAGATGGGGAGTCTGATTTGCATGGTAAAGAAGAGAGAGGTCTTGGCTGGCAGAAATACACAAAGGATTCTTACTGAGATTGCTGGAGGCATGTTTCTCTCTGGCTCCCAGAATGACTGAGACTGGTGTCACCACAAGGGTCACACTAAACCCAGAGCTGGGCCGTCATTCTCTCATAATTTCAACATAATAATATTAGAACAAAGAATAACTCAGTCATCAACTTGCCCCATTTAGCTAGCTGCGAGAAGATGGGTGACAGAGCTAGACCGTCCAGCCCTTCTCTGTAGAGCAGGAGTCCTGGAGAGATGCCATCAGGAGAAGGCGTTCTTCACTCTCCCTGCTTTTGTCAGAGTAGTCTACCTGCCTGAGGGTAAGAAAAGAAAAACAAAGGAAAACAATACAGGAGTCAGAAGCCCCTTTCCCTCCCTGTGGGAATGCAAAACGGTTACTGATGCAGGAAACTGCTGTGGGATCTCTTGCCTGTGGGGCTAGGAACTCTATCTTCCCCATTCTTTCCAATGTCTATTATTTCCCACAGTGGAAATGAGAGGACAGCAGATGTGTGCGGAGCACTGAGAGCTTTAGGACTAAAATAAGGGACCTTTAAGAGGGGGTTTCCTGTTGGCATAAGTAATCAACCTCCCCAAGAGGGGGAGTTAAATCAGCTTAACTGTGTCACTCAGGGGTGTGGATTTTTCACACCGTTCAGAAATGTAGCTATACCAACATGATTCCTAGTGTAGACCTGGCCTGAGAAGCACCATGTCACAGCAAGTTGCCAAATGGCCACTTTAAAGCTGCAGTTACATTTCTCCACCAAATGTAAAGGGCCAGCTCTCAGAAAGGCATGCTGATAAAATGTTTCTATATAAGGACAGTTCTACACAAGAGAGGCCTCATCATAGGGAACAAATGGTGTTATTGGGCAAATGGCTGCAAAGCACCAATGTATCACATACGTTGCAGTGGGTCATGTTGTTCTCAATAGTCTCTTTAAAATGTTACTGTAAGATTTGCCTTAAATAGCCATTATCCAAGCTCTAGTTGGCTGCACTTCACTGGTGCATGAGCAAGCAAGTTTGTACTCTGGTCCTGCAACATATAGCAAGTGGGCAGAGCCTGCACACAGCACTCTGTTTACAGGGTACATCTTATAAAATAGTAACACAGTTGCAAGGTGACTTGGTATCCTTTAAAGATGCAAGGTTCTAGCTACAGGTGCTAAAACAAGCCATACTCTTAATTACATTCAGGCAACCTCATCAGAGACAATGGAATTGTGGAGGTCTAAGGATAGAATTTGACCCCAAGTTATTTGTTAACTTTAGAGCAGATTCTGAACATACACTGAAATTGACTCTTTGCTTTTGTATTTTTATTTTTGTTTACTGAAAACCTAATTTCTGATTTAAAAAAAATGTTGATGGGGGGAGGGGAATCTCAATAAAATTGTTGCTAAAATCAAAGAAGAAAATATGGTGAAAAAGTTATTTTAAAAAATACCGCTCCAAAAATTTCCAACAGCTTAACTTGTTTTTTCCCCTGACATTCCTGTCTCTGTTGGATGTCCAGGAAGGCATGAGATAGCACTGGTCAATTCACATGCTAACCTAAGCATGTGATGTCATCTTATCTGGCCTGTTCAGAGTATGTGGGACCAATTCCCTAATTTAACCCTTTGCGACTACCACATCTTTTACGGTGGCCCTGCTTCCTCTTGTCCCTCATTCTGACCCAACAGTGACTAACACCTGCTGAATGAAAAGAAGTGGGGAAAATAACGCAAAGGCCCGTAGGACATTGGAGATAGCATGAAACCCTGGTCCCATTGAAGTCAATAGAAAAACTCCCACTGATTCACGGCACCCTAGATTTTCCCTCAAGCCAATAAATTCCCTCACTGCAGCAGCAATGTGATGGGGTGTGTTCCACACACTAGCCCTGCAAGAGCAGCACTAGGCCAGGTGGGCCAATCAGCTAATTAGCCTAAGGCCAGAAGGCCACTGATTGGGAACTGGCTCATCCCTGCGGGAGCAGGCCCAGGCTGCAGCTGAGAAAGAGTGCAAGGACGTAAACTGCAGAGCTGCTGTCAGAGTGGAGGCTGGGAGTCGGTGATGTAGGAAGAAGTCCAGGGAGGCAGCATCAAGGGGTAACATGGAAGCTGCTTGTTATTGGGTCCCTGGGCTAGAATGCTGTCTAGAGGGGGGTGACTGGGATTCTGCTACTAGATGCTAGGGAGTGGGAAAGGCAATAGGAGATGCCAACTGGACAGCAGGTCTGCAAAGACTGTGAATTTCCCAGAAAGGGAGGACTTCAGTGACCTGGTCCAAGGATCAAATCAAGAAGAGGAAGCTGCAGATCCCAGGGTGAGTGGGGCAGGAAAGTGAGAGAAGACAGGGAAGAGAGCACAAGGCAGGCAGAGTTAATTCCCAGGGTGACCAGCAGGAGATGCTGCAAGTGAGGAGTGCACCCCATGACAGGCAATAGTCATGTTTCTATCTAGTTTTTACTCAAGCATCTGTGAGTGTTACTCTGTCCTGGGTCAGGTCACTGGAAGCCTGCATGCATCTCCAGAGACAGGCACATTGTGTGCTCACACTCACCTCTGTGCAAAGAGGATGTTGAACATCAGATTGGCAGCACTTCACTTTACTTTGCACAGGTGCTCAAGACAGGGTCAGGCCCTGAGTCTGAACCTTGAGTGGAAGCAGAAGGGAAAAGCTCAGCTGGCTAAGTTCACCCCTAATAATCATGTGTCATGTCTCATTTCTGAGACTTAGTAAACACAGGCTCTGCACAACACTGCCTCTGCTAGAGCTGCTGCCATAGACTGGTATTAGCCATGGAGAAGTGATTTTTAAAAAATGCTTCCATCTTTGTAAAATCTGATCCTTAAATAGCATCAGTGTTTGCTGGACTCTACCGCGGCAGAGAACCCAAGGCCCAATCCAGTCCCGTCTGCCCAGCCTGAGGATCTGGTTTGGGTATTTTGGAGGGGACTCCTTCCACCTTTGGATGAAAATTCACAGCTGGCACTCTGCAGCTTCCTGCTTCTTACTAGCCCTCCCTTGCCCTCCTTAAACAGGAGAACAGTAGCAGTTCCTCTGTATAGGAATCTTCTGCAGCCAGGAAGTGAAAGGCAAGATTTTCCTCCTTATGGATTACAATCTAGTTCTGAGCCCAGTGATGAGATTCCCCAAAAGTTGACACAAGTGAGTTTTCAGGATAGACATCTACTGTCTCTACCTAGGCCTGCTTCCTGGCCGTTAGCTCTAGCTGATTGGTGCATTTGATCTTTCCTCGTAAGATCATCCCTTTGGTGACTGATGGAACACAAATCACTCTGCACAGCAGTGACTGAAAACTCCTACCAGGGTAGAATCTCTATAAAGGAGGCTGTTAATCTTCACCAGCAAAAGCTGACAGCTGCTCCTTGGGCAGCAGACTGGGGGCGGGGGGGGATCCTTAATAGGAGCCATGATGGTGGCTGTAGCTTTTTTAACTTGTTCCTGCATTCTTTTCCTTCCATGTGTTTGTCCTAAAACCCATTTGCCATGTGTGTGGTGTGGGGGAGGACCTTTCAATTGACACCTAATTGTGCCATAACTATGTAGTGGGCAAGCAATAGAAATAAGAGACTGCATGCCAGAACTTTTTTCCCCGACCACACCATCGGGGACCTGGACATGACCGTCTGCATGGTGGGGTACATGGCCTACCCTCTCTTGCCTTGGCTCATGAAGCCCTACACCGGCCACCTCGACCCCTCCCGGGAATGCTACAATGCCAGGTTCAACAGGGCCTGTAGGGTTGTGGAGGGTGCCTTCAGCTGTTTAAAGGCACGTTTCAGATGCCTCCTCACCGGGCTGGACCTTGGGGACCACAACATCCCTCATGTGGTGGCCATGTGTTGTGCGCTCCACAATGTGTGTGAGCAGAAGGAGAACACATTCCTGTCAGGGTTGGGGGCGAGGCTGACTGCATTGACAGGGACTTTGTGCAGCCATGCACAGCTGCCATCAGGGGGCTGTGAGCATCTGGGAGGCCCTGAGGGAGAGTTTCTCCCTGGGGAAGAGTGTCACTGGGCCCCTGGGCCACCCCACTAGGGGCCTCTGCATCACCCCTCACTGCCTTTCCTCCAACAACCCTGCCCTTCCCCCCTTCGCTACTGAGACAATAAACAAATTTTTGTTTTGGAAAAAATAAAATCCCCGTTTCTTTTTATCTGGGGTCAAAGAAACTGGGGAGGGACTGGGGAAAGAACCTGGGAGCGGGGAGCAGAGAGGGAGGTGGAGTGGGGAGGAGGAAGCTGGAGGAGAGGCTCAGGGCTGGGGCTTGGAGCGGCACCTGGCTCTGGTGATCCCACTATCATGGGTGCTGGGGCCATGGCGGCCACAGGGAAGGGGGGTGTTGGAGGGGGAGAGGGAGTGGGAGGAGGAGCTACAGCAAGAGTGGCAATGAGGGATTGCATGGCTGTGCACATGGAGCAGCCCTGCTCGCACAGCTCCCGGCAGGTGTCTCACCACAGTTGGATGTCTTCCTGGAGCCTGTGGTCGATGGTCTGCTCCAGGGACTGGAGTGCTGCGGGGTGCTCCCTCTGGAACTCATCCATGGGTCTCTGGCACCTGCGGGTCCCTCAGATTTGGGAGGCTGTCCTGGGTGGTGTTGACTGCCCCCCTTTTACAGCTGGCCTGGCTGTGGAGAATAAAGAGAGACGGTCAGTCATCCCAGAGGACACTGTGCTTGAAGCCTCGCCCTCATCTGTGAGCCGAGAGCAACAGTTCTCAGCTCAGTCAAAGGAGACGTGCTTGGAGCAAGGCCATGTGCAGTCTAACCAGTGGGCCCATTCCTACAGGGGCCCAGATGTCCCTCGGGGTAGGTGGTGCCCCAGGAGTGTGGGCATGCCTGTGTATGGGACTGCTGAGTGTGTGTGTGTGTGTCCATGTCCCCAGCCCCCTACTAGAGGTGGCTTGTGGAGGGAGGTGTCCCCCCCCCCCCCCGTGGTCATGAGCCTCTCCAAACAGCCTGTGGCCAATAGCACAAAGGTTCTCTGTGGCAGCCTCCTGGAGCTGTGTGGCCAGGAGCCATGTGCCACATGCTCCCATGTGCACAGGCTGCTGCGCAATCCCCATGCTGCAAGGGCTGAGCGAGGAGTGCTCAGCTCCACTCCTGTGTAAAGGGAACGTGATGGCACTCACATGATATTCCTTCCCCAGCGTCAGACAAGGCCTGGGACACGTCCACAGGGAGGGTCACTGGCTCTGGAGTCAGGAGGGTGCTGGTGCTGGCCTTGTCTGGCTTCTCCTTCTCCTTCACCTCCTCCTCCTTGTCTCTCTCCCCCACAAGGACAACGACGGGCCTCTCGAGCCGAGTCCACAATCGGGGGGTGAAGGGACTGCCCAACCCCCCCAGGATGTGGTCCAGGTTTTTGACATTAGGGCAGGTGTGGGGTTCTGCCCCAGAGCAGGAGCTGCCCTCCTTGACCCTGGCATATGCCTGGCGGAGCTCCTTAACCTTCATCTGCACCCGCTCCTGTGTGCGGATGTGCCTCTTGTTGGCCAGACTCATGGCCATCTGGCCATAGATGTCAGCATTCCTGCATCTGGTGCAGCGATCCTGGAGCTTGGTCTCATCACCCCAAACCTCAGTAAGGTCCAGGACCTCTGAACCAGACCAGGAAGGTGTTTGCCTCTTTCGGCCCCTGGGAGATGTCTGACTGCTCCCTGGGAGCAGTGGAGGGCTGGTTGGGATCAGCAGACTTGGGCAAATTCTGAGGCAGTGGCCCCGCAGGGTGGCTCTGGGCTGTCAGGGCCTCCCGTGTACCACTAGCACTTTCTGCTGCAGAATGAGGTTTACAGATGTTGGAATAAGCCGCCCCTTATTTTGAAAGAACGCTATTGCTGCATAGACGCTCACATCGTTATTTCGGAATACCGGCTGTTATTCTGAAATAACAATGTGAGTGTCTACACAGCAATAGCCATTATTCTGAAATAACTTTGCTGTGTGGACGCACCCTCTGGGTGTAGCGAGCTCCTTCTGGGCTTGCCTACCCAATGGCCATCTTTGCGGGAGGGAATTTATTTGCAAACCACTTTGGGTAAAACAAAAGCCAAGCCAAAGCTCTGTAAAATAAACCTCACTCAA
Source organism: Pelochelys cantorii (assembly GCA_032595735.1). Taxonomy (NCBI): domain Eukaryota; kingdom Metazoa; phylum Chordata; order Testudines; family Trionychidae; genus Pelochelys; species Pelochelys cantorii. The sequence goes on along the minus strand of CM064352.1, from coordinate 13,284,003 downwards.
ATGTTTGCTTTCCAAGGGAATTTTTCCTTCTCACACAAACTGACCTTCACTAGGACTTTAAAACCATACTGCTATAGGGCTGTGTCTACACTGGCGTGTTCTTGCGCGAGAATGGCTGCTCTTGCGCAAAAACTTGCTGCCTGTCTACACTGGCCGTGCAGTCTTGCGCAAGTAAATCTACAGTAGAGCATCTGAAATCAGGGCTTCTTGCGTGAGAGCTCTGACGCTCCCGCTCAGGAAGAAGCCTTCTTGCGCAAGAGTTCTTGCACAAGAGGCCAGTGTAGACAGGCAGCCAAGAGTTTTTGCACAAGAACTGGCCAAACAGAAAAACAGTGCAGTGGCCGCTGGGACGCTCCGTACCCGCACTCACAGCACCAGACTTCCTGGTAATCAGAGGCCCCTTAAAGGCACACACAGCCTGCAGAGGCCACGCGACAGCAGCACCTCTGCCACCCAGCTCTCCCGCGCGGCTCTGCCCTGCTGCAACCAAACGGCCCACCACCATGTCTACTCCAGGGGGGCACCAGGAACCAGCATCCTCCTCCCAACAGCCAGCTCAGGGGGCGCAGGAGGCCCCATGGGGCACCAGGAGGTGCACCCCGTCTTGGTCCCCAGTGGAGGTAGAGGCCCTGCTCGACCTGTGGGCCAAAGAGGAGGCCCTGCATGACCCCCATGCCTGTCGGCGGAACGCCGATATCTTCCGCTGCATGGCCCAGGCGCTTTTCAACCAGGGACATCCAGCCCGGACCCTGGAACAAGTCCGGGCAAAGGTCAAGGAGCTGCGCCTGGGCTACGTCTGGGCCACCGAGGGCCGGGGGGCAGGGGCCGACAGCTGCCCGCACTATCAATGCCTGCATGCCATCCTTGGCGAGACGACACTTGAAGGCCCCTCCGTGCCTGTGGACAGCAGCGTCCAGCCACCTGTCACCAGGCCAGTCGAGGAGGAGGAAGAGGCCAAGCTGCCCACGAGGTTGGAGGAGGAGGAAGACGACGACCAGGGCAGCAGCATCACCCTGCACATCCCTGAGACGGTGCCGAGCAGCCAGGACGTCTCCCAGGCTTCGTCAGAGGCCGGGGAAGGATTCTCTGGTGAGTGTTGCGCTTTTCACTCACAAGGGCGCGGGGAGCCGGGTGCCCAGGGGGGAGGGGGAGGGAGCGTCACTCAGGCAGTTCGAGCTGCACACTGTGTACCAGTATGCAGCATGTGTAACCTCGTGCAGCCTGACTGTGTGGCATGTGGACGCGGCAGGCAGCAGCAGGGCACACCTGGGACCGTGCTGCTCACACACGTCCGGACTGGGGGCGAAGGGAGGTGCAGGCTGGAAGCAGCCAAGGCCCCAAAGAGCTCAGGCCAGACCCCACACCTCCTGAAGGGTGCCGCACGCAGCCATGCCTGGCCATGCGACATAGCAGCTGCTCCTGGGAAACCCGCAGCGAGCCAGCCCTGTGAACACGGCCCGCACTGAGCCCCTCGCCTGCTTCCCTGAGGGAAGCCCCTCAGTGCGGCTACACACTTCTGTGGGAGACTTGTCTGAGGGCTAGCGGGAGGGTGGGGGGGGAGCGATCGGCCTGGCCCTAGGGCCACCTGAGTATTGCTGCAAGGACGGTACACTCCCCAGTCACCCCTGGCTCTGTCTCCGAGGACATCACTTGACAGGGGTCCGAGAGCCCAGACCTCATTTCCCATACTTGCTCTCATGGCAATTTGGGGATTTATCTTGCTCCTCTCCAAACTCTGTTGAATAGTCCTAAGCCTTCACAGCCTCCCAGCAAGGAGTTCCACAGGTTAACGCAAAACATACCATGGGGCCAGTACACAGACAAGGGGTTACAATCCATGGAGGATCACTTTACTCCAGGGGGAAGTCCTGTATGCAAACATACACACAGGAGGGGGACCAAGTGGGCCCAAGCCACAGTTGGTGTCACCTGGGCTCAGGGCGGAGGGCACGGGGTGCAGGGACACTGTGGGCAGGGCTGCCTGACCGACCCACCATTTCCTCTGTTCCCTGCAGCTGGACCATCCAGGAGCGGGGGACCCTCCAGCCCTGTGGTGGCGGCAGCACCCCCAACAAGAGTGCAGGCACCAGACCGGCGGGTCAGGCAGCGGGACCAGCTGCTCCAGCACCATGTCCAGGCCGTTGAACGCATCAAGGCAGCCATCACTCGAAAAATCGATGCCGACCTTGAGTGGCACCAGTAGGCATGGGGGCAGTTCCTCGAACGCTGTGACAGCATATGCAATGCCATCACGACGCTGACAATGCACATCGGGCACACCGTCCATTATGGCATGGCATTGCCACATGCCCCTGCCCTCCCTGCCATGCCCATGCCCTTGCCCCCTCCAGCCACCCCTCCTGCCGCTGCCATGCCCTCACCTGCTGCATCCCGTCCACCTCCCCGTGATGCCTACCCCGATGCAGCCTGAAGGCCATCCAGTCCTCCGCCCCCGCAGAGGCACTGGTGGGAGCCACCCCCTCCCACCAGTAGCTCCCCCTCCCAGTTCAGAGCCCCCTCCCACTGCCTAGCCTTCTCCTCCATTGTAAATAAAAATAAAAGTTTTATGGTTGTTTAAAAAAACCTGTTTTGTTTATTGGGAGGTGAGGGGAGTGGGGGAGGGAAGGGTTGGGGATGGGAGGGAGATGTAACTGGGAGTCAGAAGCAACCCTACTGTGGGGCCTGGGAGAACATCTCCTTCAGGGCCCCCTGGATGCGCACTCCATCAAGGTGCGCCTGGCGGATGGCAGCTGTGCGGGGCTGTTCAAATGCCTGGCCCTCTGCTGCCATCCACGCCGGCAGGAAGGCCTCCCCCTTCTGCTCCACGATGTCATGGAGCACACAACATGCGGCCACTACTTCAGGAATGTTCTGCTCACCCATCTCGAGACGGGTGAGCAGACAACAAAACTGTGCCTTCAAATGGCCGAAGGCGCGCTCCACTTGGTTGTGGGCCTGGTTGAGGTGGTCGTTGAACCGTGCCTGGTCGGGGTCTGTCCGTCCTGTGTACGGCCACATCAACCAGGGCATCAGGAGGTAGGTCGCGTCCCCCACAACACAAATGGGCATGGGCACGTCCCCAACATTAAAGTCCCGCTGGGGGAAGAAAATGCCCACCTCCAGCCTGTGAAACAGGCCGGAGTTTCTTAAGATGTGGGTGTCATGTGCCCTGCCGGACCACCCTGCATAAATGTCAGTAAAGCGGCCACGATGGTCCATGAGGGCCTGGAGCATGATGGAGAAGTACCCCTTTTGGTTAATAAACTGGGTCGCTCGGTGTTCCGGGGCACAGACGGGGATGTGGGTCACATCCAGGGCTCCCCTGAAGTTGGGGAACCCCAGGGCAGCGAAGAAAGCCACCATTGCATCCACGTCACGAAGGCGGATGACTCGCTGGAGCAGGATGTCGTTGATCATGTGGACAACCCGCAGAAGGGTGCACAGAAACACAGGGAATGCACCAAATGAGGCAAGGTGAGTTCATGATCCCTTGGGGGGTGCCTGCCTCCCTGTGATGCCCTCTGATGCCCTCTGTCCCCAAACACACCAGGGCCCCCTCACCCCACAGCCCCCCCCCATACCAGCAGGCCTGTGTGAGGGAGGGATGGCACAAACCCCTGGGTGACAGGGTGTCCCCCACTCTCCCCATCCCCCCAGCCATGAGTGTTCCCTTCCCTCGGGCAGGGAGTGTAGCACCCCCCCAGGACTTATCTGCATCACAACGGCACCGACGGTGGACCTGCCCACCCTGAACTGGTGTGCCACTGAGCGGTAGCTGTCTGGGGTGGCCAGCTTCCAGAATGCGATGGTGACCCTCTTGTCCACGGGGATGGGGGCCTGCAGCCGGGTGGTGCGTCTCTGGAGTGCAGGGGCGAGCCAGGCACATAGCTCCAGGAACGTCTGCTTTCGCATTCAAAAGTTCTGGAGCCACTGCTGGTCATCCCATTGCTCCAGGACCAGCCGGTCCCACCAGTCGGTACTGCTGTCCAGTCTCCAAACAGGCCTCTCCAGGGTGAGGTGGGGATGTCCCAGGGACACCACCGCATCCGTGAGGAGGGAGTCCAGAGCGACCTCCATCTTGAGGTCCTGGAGGAGGAGTGCAGCAACATGGAGCAGCAGATGCAGGCACGCCAAGGTGGCTGGAAGGGGCCAGAGCAGGCACAAGGCCACCCCTGGCTCCATGGCACAGCAAGGTGAAGGCAAAATGAACCAAAGGCACTAGGGCTCAAAGCTGTGGTGTCCAATAAGGCAGAGGGCAACCACAACTGGAAACTGCTACAGCTGTCAGTCCCTACAAGAGGTCCTAAAGCTTGCAGCAGGAGAGAAACAGATGTCCAGGGAGAGCCCTTTAAGCACGCGTCTCAAAGGAGCTCCAGCCCCCCGCCCCCGGAAAGTTCTGGTGCCCTTTGCCCTCTGCAAAGTAGTTCCGGGCTCACGCTTTTGCACAAGAGAATCCCGCCAATGTAGACGCTTTCTTGCGCAAGTACTTTAACGCAATAACTCTTGCGCAAAACAATACTTGCGCTAGAACACGCCAGTGTAGATGTAGCCCTAGTGTAGGCTAATCTGGCTACATTCATATCCTGGCTTGAACAAGCACTTACCATAAGTGTGCCCTCTAAAAGTCTGTTTTGGATGCCTATCCAATTCTCTGAGGGTGTGTCTATGCTGCACTGTTTTTCCGGAATAATGGCCGTTATTCCGGAAAAACAATACTAGTGTCCACACAGCAATTGCGTTATTTCGAAAGAAAGTCGAAATAACGGATGGCTTTTTCTGATGTTGGTAAACCTTATTCCATAAGGAATAAGGCCTCATCCAAAAAAGCTTTTTTGGAAGAGGGTGTGTGTGGACGTGGAATAGGGAGTTTTTTCGAAAAAAGAGGCTTCCAGCAAATCCCCCAAGTGACCTGCTGGCCACTTCGTCCGCACTCATCAGGACTCTATACTTCCTGTTCCCCTGAAGCTCTTAAAGCTGCAGACACAGGGTTTGTGGCAGGAAGCCAGTCCACAGAGCCACCAGCCACAGTGCAGCTCACAGTGCATGGCATCTGGCCACCATGGCAGACCCCCCAAGCCTCCCAGCCCATCCCAGGGAGCACTCACAGGGCTCCCAGGAGCCTACCAGGGGCCGCAAGAGACGTGCACCATCCTGGTCTGGAGTGGAGATCCTGGCCCTCCTCGAGGTGTGGGGCGATGAGGAGAACCTGCATGATCTTCGCTCCAGACGGCGCAACGTGGACATCTACGGCCGGATGGCTGATAGCCTGGCCACCAATGGCCATACCCAGACACAGGAGCAGGTCTGGAGTAAAGAAAAAGAGCTCTGCCAGGCATACGCCAGGCCAAGAGAGCATAGCTCATGCTCCAGGGCAGAACCCCACTCCTGCCCCTATTTTGAGGACCTGCACTGCATCCTGGGGAGCTGTGCAGCTCCTTCCTCACCGCTGGTGGTGGATCCAGGGCTGGAAACACCCATTGTCTCCTGCCTCAGGGTCCCAGCCAAGGAGGAGGAGGAGGAAGAGACGCAGCCAGCACCGTGACCTCGCTCACATTGGAGCCGGTACCTCACGGCCTGGATGTGTCCCAGGCATCCTCTGAGGCCAGGGAGGGATCATCAGGTGGGCACTGAGGGGCTGTGGTGCGATGGTCACTCGGCCTTCTTGACTTGGCCATCGCGCTGCAGTCCATGCACATGGATGCACATGTTCACCACACGGCCCCTGTAGGCAACACCGAAGCACCCCTGGGCTCATGCTCACAGGCTCTGGGGATGCTGCCCACACTTCTGACCCCTGAGGTCAGACTGGGGGGGACACCCTCCCACCATGAGCCACCACTAGAAGGAGGCTGAGGACAAGGACACACACACGCACACACAGCCTCTGGAGTGCCGCACATGGCACACGGGCATGCCTGCATGCTTCAGGCAGAACCCGCTCCCGGGGATAGCACTGCAAGGCGCAGGTGTTGCTCACTCCCCCCCCCACCCACACACACACCCCTTCACCCCCTCTTCACCAGTGGTCAGGAATACAAGGTCTCTCCTTTTGGGATGCCACCAATGCCAGAGCCAGCATGTGTGCAGCACCGATGGAAGCACAGGCAGCTTGAGGTCCCCCTCCTGCCTGTGGGATCCCAGTGTGGCCGACCATTTCCCATGCCTGCTTGTCTGTGGGATGTGGGGGGGACGGGATGGGAAGCATGGTCCCTTGAGCACATCTAGGCCCCTGTAAGACAGGGCCCACTGTCCAGTCCACACATGGCCTTGCTCCCAGGACATCAACTTCCTCTGACCTCTGAACTGTTGCTCTTAGCTCACGATGAGGGCGAGGCCTCAGGGACCGTCTCTCCAGGGATGACTGACCATCTCTCTTGTCCCCAGCTGGACCAGAAGTGACCGTGGGGTGATCTAGACAAGCCAAGCCAGCCACCCGACCTCGGGGGGCCGCAGGTGCCGGAGGGCCCAACAGGACCTGAAGAGGGAGCATGTTTCCATCCTGTGGGACATGCAGCAGATGCTGGCCCAGAAGGTCTGGGACAATGCACAGTGGTGGAGAGAGATGTGGACTGAGCTGCTGCAGCAGGGATGCAACATGTGTGCAAACATCCAGGCTTTCCTGACCCACCCAGCCCCAGTCCCAGTCCCAGTCCCTACTCCTGCCCCCTCTCCCACGCCTGACCCTGCTCCAGCCCCATCTACATGTCCCCCAGCCTCTCTGAACCTCCCCACCCCCATAGTTGCTGAGGTCCCTGCACACGAGGCAGAGCAAGCACCCGAGTCATGTGTCACTCCCAGCCCCAGCTCTGAGCCTTTCCTCACCCCTCCAAGTTTCTCAGCCACCCCCCCCACGCCCCTCCAATGTCTCAGCCCCTCCTCCCCAGTTACTTGTACCCCAAATAAATCACAGCACAGTTCTGTTTTTATCAATCAAACAGGTTTTTTTATTGTGTCTGGAGTGAAGAGGGGTGGAGGGGGAAGGGAGGGTTGTTGTGGGAAAGGCAGAGAGGGGCAAGGCACAGGCGCGTACTGGGGAGGCCCTGGGGAGAGTGTCACTGGGTCCTTGAGAGAAACTCTCCCCGATGGCAGCTGTGCAAGGCTGCTCAAAGGCCCTTCCCTGCCGGCCGGCCTCTGCACCCCACCCTGGAAGGAAGACGTCCCCCTTCCTCTCCACAATGTTGTGGAGCACACAACATGCCACCACCACCTCGGGGATGTTGTGCTCCCCCACATCCAGGGGTGTCAGGAGGCCAAAGACGCATTCAGCCTGCATGCGGGCGCTGCCCAGTTCAGTGGAGGGCTTCATTAGCCACGGCATGAGCAGGTAGGCTGCATCCCCCATGATGCGCAATGGTATGTCCACATCCCCGACGCTGATGCTGCGCTTGGGGAAGAAAGTGCCGGCCTCCAGCTTGTGGCACAGGCTGGAGTTGCGGAACAGGCAGGTGTCATGTGCCTTCCCCGACCAGCCTACGAAGATGTCCGTAAACTGGCCACGGTGGTCAACCAGGGCCTGCAGGACCATCGAAACGTATCCCTTCCAATTAATGTACTGCACTGCCTGATGGCCGGGGTTCGGATGGGGATGTGGGTGCCATCAATAGCCCCCCCTTCAGTTGGGGAAGCCCAGGGCAGCAAAGCTGGTGATGATGTGATCCATGTTGCCCAGGTGAATGACCCTGCGCAGCAGGATGGTGTTGATGGCCCTCACCTCCCCCCACATACACCCCACAAACACCCCAGGAGCCACCCCCTGCAGGGCTGTGTGAGGGTGGGATTGCAGAACCCCCCGGGGACGGGCCTTCCACCTGCCACTCCCACCTCACCCCCTCATCCCAACCCCCCCTTCTCTTGGGTCCCCCTTTCCAATTACAGCATCCCTCCCACCCCCCCACCAGGGACTACAGCTCGAGAACACCATACCTGCATGATGTGGGCCCCGATAGTCGACTTTCCCATGCCAAACTTGTTGCCCACGGATCGGTAATTGTCTGGCCTGGCAAGCTTCCAGATGATGATGGTGAGTCGCATCTGCGTTTCCCATCATGTGAGGGCAGGGGCGAGCCAGGCACACAGCTCCAGGAACGTCTCCTTCCTCATACGGAAGTTCTGGAGCCACTGCTGGTTGTCCCATTGCTCCAGGATGATCTGGTCCCACCAGTTGGAGCTGGCGTTCAGCCGCCAGAAGCATCACTCCACAATGGGGTGTGGCTGCAAGCACAGCACTCCTGCACACATGCTGAAGTTCTCCTCGAGCAGCTCAGGGTCATGTTCTTGCAGGGCCAGGAGGGCAGCCTGCGTAAACTGCGCATGGCAGTCTGGGGTCATCGCGTGCCCAGAGGCAACTCCGGCTCCATATCAGGGAGTGCTGTGGTGTCCAAAAGCAGGGCAACCAAAACACAGTGGAAATGTTTGCTGTCCCTCAGAGGTAGGCAAGCAAGCAGAAGAAGCTGAGAAATGGCTGTCCATGGGGGTCCCTTTAAGCACGGATCACTGGGTATGTCTACACTAGCTTGTTAGCTGGAGCTAGGTAGGCAAATCAGGGAACTGGGGTTGCAAATGAAGCCTGGGACTTAGTTCGGATTAACTTTAAACTGCCGCGTGTAGCCGCGGGCAGTTAGTTCGAACTAAGGGGGATTTAAAAATGGCGGCCGGACGGGAACATGCAAATAAAGCCCGGGATATTTAAATCCCGGGCTTCATTTGCAACCCCGGTTCCCTGATTTGCCTACCTAGCTCCAACTAACGAGCTAGTGTAGACATACCCTCAGATAGCCTTAGGCAACAGCACCAGGAAGCAACCGCTGACCTGATGCCCTGCCCGAACTGGTTCTGGGTGGCATCCAATCAGTGTGGATGCTATCTTTCAAAATAGCCAATTGCTATTTTGTTGCACTTTTTGTGTGTAGACGCTCTATTTCGAAATAAGCTTGCAGTGTAGACGTACCCTGAGGTTTGGCCACCAGCTGGGTAGAGAACTCTCCCCCATCTCACTTTTAAGTCCCACATACACTGGTTTACAACTGAAGGCCTTTTTTCTCCTCATCCACTAATCCCTACCAAGTCTGCCTTGCTCAAAGCCACCCTGTGTGCTTTTCATTCATTAGTGCCAATCAACAGCCAGACCTCAGCCAACCAGTTGCAGATTCTGCGGTCATGATGGTAGGTGATGACATGATGGTGAGGAGTGATAGCTTAACTGGGTCATGCTCACAGGAGCACTGTAAATAGCAAAAGAAAGCAACTCATGTTGGGATTAAAAGGCTACACAAGGGCATAGGAAGTGCACAAGAAGAAAGCAGGAACAACTCCCAGTGTCAGGAACTTTCCTTCTTGTAAAGAACTTTTCAAAATCTTAATTAACTGTTAATTAGAATTGGTTGGAAAAAGGAGGGGCAGGGTTTCCCATGTGTCATGTGGTTTGATTTATTTTAGATCCAAGGGAAACCAGGACACTGCAGAGATACTTAACCACTTTCTTATTTATTGCAAGCTTTAAGCAATTAACATAGTTGTTTAAGTTTTACAAGCCTTAAAAACAATGACTATACAATTTAAACCTTAAATACAATAAATTCTAAAATAAGTAATACAACACAAAGCAATACAAAAGCAATTAATAGATCTACTAGAATACAATAATAAATCCTAGTTCACGTACACTTCACCTGTATGCTACCTACAGTACCAGGCAGGAGGTCGTGGTTCCTTTGATTCCCATGCATTGGAATGCCAGGCACTGGGTCACTGGTGTGAAGGGCCTATTTACTTCTAGTTACATGGAGCAGGACCTGTGGGTCAATCCTGCCCATTCCCTCCCACTGATTGTTCTTGCTAAACCCATTTTATAGCAGAGTGAGACTTGGTCATTCTAATAATACTTATCAATTGATTACGTATTGTATAAGATACCTAAAATGCCCAGTGCCCTATTTGGAGTGCATCCTACTCAGGATGTTGCTGCTATGTGCATAGTTGACAGTTGTATGGCTACATCTGTAATTTCTGCTTATATGAAACAGAAGTACCAATACAGGGTTGCTTGTCGTGTGTTCTTGACGTGGTATCGCGTACCATGCTTGATCTGCATTGTTGTGCGAATCATTCCTGCCTCTCAAAGCTTCTCCCTTGACCTTAACAGACTTGAGACAGACCTGAGTTTTTCTTTTTAGAAATCTGCACTGTGGACAAGGCAGACATCACCATTTATTGTCAAGGCATGGTAGTCAATCTAGAACTCAATCTAAGGATATTTCAGCCAAAAAATTAATTTAAGGGAAAATAAGAAATATTTAAACATTCACATTCTCAGCTATGTTAAATGTTGTCTTTTCCACATCTTTATTGCCCTTTCCAATCATAATCCAACACGATTACCTGAGATTGTAGGAATAATACTTAGTAGCAATATTAATTTTTCCACGGTATTTCTGTGGATTTACAGAGCTCCCTCACACTTCCATATGTGTCTGTCATTTGCTAACAGTCACTCAAGCTGTGTAGCTTTTTAGGGTGTGTCTAGACGACATGGCTCCATCGACGGAACCATGTAGATGAGTGTACTCGGCAAAGGGAAATGGAAGAGGTGATTTAAATAAGCCTTCGTGAAACGAGGCTTACAGGATCTGACAACAAAGGGATCTGGGGTCAGCTGATCCCTGTCTAGACTACCACACTGTGCCAACAATCAGCTGATCGGCACAGCGCGGCGGCCATTATGATGTAAATGAAGCGGCGATTATTTAAATGGCCACTTCATTTCCCTTTGCCAAGTACACTCATCTACATGGCTCCGTTGACAAAGCCATGTAGTCTAGACACACCCTTAGAGACTGTCATCTCCATCTTCAAGATGGACTTTAAAAAAAAACTCACGTTCCTTTGCTCTAGTGGATTCATCCAGGCCACAATTGCGGTGAACTTGAATTGTATCCAGCAGCTAAGTGTTGCTACCATGGATCCAAACTCTACAGCCCAGCATCACGAGTGTGAATGTATGTCGAGGAGGGATTCATTGGAAGGGGACAGGACATTAATGGCAAGAGACATCCTTAGGAAAGTCTCATTGAGTTCATGGGGGCCCCCTACAGTACATTCAATTGGACTCTGACTTCCATCTTCTGTCAAGATGCCCCGGACATGTAACAGGAAATAGATAGTGAACCCACAGAGTTTTACTTCAGTAGCTTTCATGGTAAGAGTTTAACCAGATGTGAAACACCAAAGAACCTTTATAAAGTTAGTAGCATATTGCTTCATGGCATCATTCTGCTGCATCAGGACGGGTAGGTTTGCCCGTGAAGCAGATGTGAGAGAGGATGGAAAGCTGACAGCCCAGGATGACACTCAACTTCGGAGAACAGAAGTAAAGTCAGTGGGAAGGAAGGAGCCAATTGTTCTTTGATGAGAGTCCTCTTGCCTGTAGACCCATTTGAAGACCTTCAACTGAAGGAAGTTAAAATGAAGCCGCACACTTCCTTGGTCAAGGCAGAGAAGAGGTCACAGAGGAGATATTAAAGGTTTCCAAACTACAATGTGATGGATCATCTTTGACTGAGTGTCAGTCTTGATGGTAGAAATCAGGAAACCAAGGGGGGAAGCAGATTATTGAGAGTACCAGACAGTGCAGTTAGCCTAGTAGAATGCTGTCGGAGCAATAGAGAACCTTGCACAGAGACTGGTTTGGTAGGGATGCATGGAACTATGCAAGAAGGGCTTGAGCTGTGTGCATTCCCATAGAAGATGGCTGAGAGAAAGCAAGAATTCCATTGCAAAAATGAAGGAAAACAGTGAATGAGTCATTGTGTCCATTAACTTCCCATTCAGAATTGAAAGTGTCACACACAAGTGGAGTTACAACATTGTTTAATTCAGTATGAACCAATTCTGTTCTCAGTGACTGGTTTAAAAGCAACTCCTGATTCCAGATTCATGTGCGTAACTGAGAAATTGGCTGATTTGACATCAGTGGGAATGCAGAGGAGGTAAGAAGCAGGCATTGGCTTTAATGGGACAAATTGATCACTGGAAACTCCACCGACTTCAGTGTCTATAAGGGAGATTGTTTTGATATTCTGTATGAAATTATTTGGAGTGTGTAAACACCAAGGAAGGAGCCAGGGTTTATGAGGAGTAATGAGATGAAGTTATGCATCAGAGCAGGTTTCCTAATGAGATGCATCTGGCAGTGGTATATTTCCCTAAAGGATCTGATGTTATTACATTTATTAGTTGAGTAATAATAATTTCAACTCAGATCAGGGATCCATGGTGCTAGGCATTGTACCTATAGTAATATACAGCCCCTATCCCAATCTTAATAGACAATGAGGAACACAGAAGTGAAATGACCTATCCAAATTCACCCAGCAAAAGAGCTGGCAGTCCTCCTGACTCCCATAATAATGATCCATCCACTTGACAACACTGCCTGCCTGGGAGCCCCTGTTTAAAATAGAGTAGGACAAAGCACTGTACGGAGCCGTCCTGCATTGATCAGGGATCTAATAGGTGGTCTCTGACATCCAAGAATGAATGGAAGTAATGAACTCTGCATGACACATGCTTACCATTTTTGACCAGTTCTACCTAGGACTAGATGACTTTAAATTAAGAGTGGGTGACTTTCTGTAAGATGCTTTAACCAAATACAAGTTACCGGGCTCAGTACAGAGGGGAGATTCTCTGGCTTATGTTATACTGAAGGACAGCATGAAGAAGCAAATGGTGCCTTCTGTCCTTAAAAATCTGACTGAATCTATATCCTCCCTGGATGATCCTAGAAAGAGCAATGAAGGCTACCTCAGGGACACAGAGAGCCAGAAGCTCTGTCTTCCACTCTTGAAAGTACTCATGGTTTAACCCTACCTCGTCCCCAAGCAACCACTGCTAAAGGAATGGCTATGAGAAATGTTTCTCTAGCTAGGTTGGTCATTTTCCTCGATCCTATTGCTATCCATTATCATGTATCAGAGGGGTAGCTGTGTTCTGACGAAGTGGGTCTTTGCCCACGAAAGCTTATGCTCCAATACATCTGTTAGTCTATAAGGTATCACAGGATTCCTTGTCACTTATCCATTATCATGTCACCCTAGGTGTGTGTTTGTTCACCTGCACACAACCACTGACTTTCAATGTGAATTAGATTCAAGTTGCCTCAGTCACTTCTGGAAAATGGGACTTGGTTTCAAATGGCATGAGATGTTAGTGCGTGGCAAGCCAGGGTGTGACTCTACAGTTCAGTGTAATGACCCATGTAGACAAACCTGCACTCACTTTTGAAAACTTTACCAGTCAGTGAGGTTTACTTTGGATTCACACGGACACAACTCAGGGAGGAGAGAGGGCTGAAATGGGGATGAGAATGTGTAGATTGCTGCCTGAAATGGGGGCATCTTTAAAAATAAATTTTAGCAATGGATTTTAATAACAGCGGGCGGAATTCTGCTTTCTGCTACACCTGGTGTGAATCCAGAGCAATACTAGTGAAGTCAGTGGGAAAAATTTTCAAAAGCATTAAAGTCACGTAAGCACCTTTTGAAAATGGTTACCTAGTGGAGTTACACTGTGTGGAAGTGAGATGGGAATGTGAGCCCCCCTCCCCCCCGTCTTTTACAGTTATGTATCTTTCGAAGAATATGGCTCATGCTATAAATAAAAACCCTGCATGTCTGTAGGCTGATATTGTCATACCCTTATAGGCAACGCAGACACCTGATTCCCATTCATTTTAGTGGGCCTCAAAATCCCTTTGGCAGCTCCGATAATCTCAGCTATAATTACTTCAGTCTTTTGCCTAAAAAGAAATGCATTAGTTTTCCTTCCCCTCCCACCCTCTGTTTTCTAAGCTTTTCCTCCCATTTGATGGGTCCTGCATGCAGAACAGAAAGTAAGCAAAGCCCAAGGCAGGGTACATGGCTAGAAGGTGGCCACCAGAAGTGTGTGCATTTGGAGGGGAAAGTGGGGATAGATGCATCTGCTAACGACAAACTGATCTTCCAATCACTTACACACATGAGGTTCTCTTAATATTTTTATGCTTTGCAGAGGTCACGGAGAGTTGAGAGCTCAGTAACTCGGCCTGCCAGGTGGAGCCCTGCAAAGCAAGCCCAGGAGCTATCCCTAGCATGCGACAGAGTGGCGTCAGCTGACTCTGTCTGATCTGATCCCTGCTCCCCCAGCAGCAAATGCCACAAACTTGGCATACATGACTTTTGCTTTATTTTGCATGCACACAGGGAGCAGGATGTGTTGGAAAGTGAGACAGGAACGGAGCTGGTAGGGGGATGCTTCCAATAGGCTACAGTGCTACTGGACTCTGTTGGGGAGTGAAATGGGATCTGCACCTTGGCTGCAGTACCACGTATGGACTTTGTGCACCTGGCTTCACAAGCTTGGTCCAGGGGTACTTTGAAAATGCTTTGTGGAGTCTTGGAATCAGGAATGGCGGGCAGGGTTAAGATGTTGGGGTAGGGGCCTGTTTCCCATTGTCTTGCTGTGGAAAGTAACCTTACCACTTCTGCAGTCCAAAAAAATGCACACACAAGGACAACCCTAACTTGGGTGTGTCATGCAGCGTGACACTCTCTGGGAGATTTCTTTGCACACAAACCAGGGGCAGAGTGCCTCAAAGTTCCAATCCAGATTTGAAACCCTCCCAGACATTTGGGCTGGAGGGGCTGAACCTGGACTTTAGCACATCTTTATGCTCACATAGTTTGAGTAGCCAATACTTTATATTTTCACAGTACATCTGTTGACCTGCTTTCTGAAAATTTCCTTTTTTCAGCTGGTATTTAGAGAAGAGATTAACCAAATCAGACAAATTGAGAATAACCTAAAGATCTTCCAAAATTCAAGGCAAAACCCCGCCACCAGCCACCCTCCTCCACTTTGCACCCTACTTCTGCCCCCCCAATTTGAAAAGATTCGGATAATTTATTTTTCCTCTGCTTGCATTTGTACCAATAACTTCTATTGAGCCTCAGACCCAGAAGACCAGGAGAGGCTGTTTGGTGCTGCATCTGGATCAAGAGACAGCAGGATGTACTAGAACAGTGGTCTCTAAGCTTTTTAAGCACAAGATCACTTTTTGAATTGAAGTGCAATCCAGGATCTACCACACACCCAAATATCCTTGCCTGGCCTCCTTTGTGCTCCTCCTCTGATGCCCCGCCCCCTGCTCACTCCATCCTCCCTCACTTTCACCGGGCTGGGGCATGCTCAGGACTGGGTGGGTCAAAAATTGTGGGGAGGGCGTTCTAGGTGCAGGCTCTGGAAGGGTGTTTGGATGCAGGGATGCTTTGGGTGCAAGAGGGAGTTCATGACTGGGGTAGGGTTTTGGGATGTGGGCCAGCTGGGCCCTGCTTACCTCAGGTGGCTCCTGGGTGGTGGTGCAGTGGGGCTAAGGCAGGCTCACCCTGCCCCAGTTCTGCACCACTCCCAAAAGCAGCCAGCAAACTCCATCCCAAGTCCTGTTGTGCCCCTTCTCTGCTCTGTGGAGATAGGATACGGGGGGGGGAAGGGGCACCTTGACATCAGCACCCTCCTCTCCCTCTCCTGCACGGAGATCTGTATTCCCTGAGGGGACAGCTCCAAGGCAAAGGGCAGGAGAAGTGCAGCAGTGGGGGGAGGGGCATATGAAGTGCTGGGATTTGATAGCCTCTTAGCCAAACCAGTCAGGATCACCTGTCAGAGGCTCCAAGATCTACCAGTAGATCCAGATCTACCAGTAGATCCAGATCTACTGGTTGGTGACCACTGGTCTAGAAGGAAATCTCACGAGGGACCCTGTTCTCTTGACAATGAGGCCAGGCATGAATTATCACCTAGTTTGCAAGGTGACTAAGCACCTTATGGGTGTGCCATTGTATTCTTTAGCTGTCTGTCCATTGTCTCTTGTCTTGGACTGTGATCCTCTAATAAAGGCTTCTTATCTTTTAGCATCCCCTGGTGGTGGGGTAGGGAGCTACACCTGGCTCTGTCCTCTCCTGTGCCATCATACCCAAGTCTGCTTTGCCAAATCCATGGCTGCATCTAGACTGGCATGATTTTGCACAAATACTTTTAACGGAAAAGTTTTTCCGTTAAAAGTATTTGTGCAAGAGAGCGTCTACACTGGCATGTGCTTTTGCGCAAAAGATGTGCTTTTGCACAAAAGCATCTGTGCCAGTGTAGACGCTCTCTTGCGCAAGAAAGCTCCAATGGCCATTTTAGCCATCAGGCTTTCTTGCGCAAGAAATTAACGTTGCTGTCTACACTGGCCTCTTGCACAAGAATACTTGCGCAAGAGGGCTTATCCCTGAGCAGGAGCATCAGAGTATTTGTGCAAGAAGCACTGATTTTGTACATTACCATGTCAGTGTTCTTGCGCAAATACTCACAGCCAGTGTAGACGGCGGCAAGATTTTGCGCAAAAGCAGCTGCTTTTGTGCAAAATCTTGCCAGTCTAGATGCAGCCCATGTTAAGGAGAGACCCCCATCCTTGCCTGGTCCTCAATTGTCCATCTCCTCTAGAGTATTGGGGGAGCTGTAAAGGCTAATCAGTCCTTGTTCTCCAGGGTTAAGGAGAGTCCTTTCTAAGAATCCACTGGCTGAAGTAGGTAGGGGAACTCAGGTCCACCCGTGCCATTGGGTTCCAGCTCAGGACCCTTGTTTGGGGGAGCCAGAACCAGTCCTTCTCCATACCTTTGCTTTCCCCTGATCTCTGTATTCTTCCCAGCCTCTCCTGTTTTTCTACCTTCTTTGAAGGGTTGCTTGGTTTGGCAGCTTTCCACCAGTCTGCTGGAGGGTTCCTCAACCTGCAGTCCCTCAGGCTACACCTACACTGCACAGTTATTTCAGAATAAGCTATTCTGGAATAGTTATTCCGAAATAGCTTATTTCAAAATAGAACATCTACTCTGCAGGGAAGCCTCAAAATTAGTCCGAGGCAGGTTTCCCTAATGTAGACGTGCTACCCCAATTTAGTGCTCTCGGAGGAATAACTTAGAATGGCCCTGGTGAGGGGCTATTTTGAAATAGCGGAAGTGGAGTGTCTACACACGTCTTATTTTGAAATAGATGTTTTGGAATAGGCGTTATTCTTTGTAGAATCAGGTTAATAGAAGTCGGAATAAGTCGTCCGTTATTTTGAAATTATTTCAAAATAACGGAATTGCTGAATAGACGCTCACATAGTTATTTCGGAATAACTTTGCTGTGTAGACACACGCTCAGTCTCTGTGACAGCTGCCCGACTTTCCTACCTTGCACCCCTTTTATCCTCATTGCTACTGTAGAGTTGCCAATGAGCTCTGTTTGAGCATGCAGGCAGCTGCTTTGTTATTCCTTTGGCTGCTGAGCTAGCAACAGGAGTATAGACCCCAGGATAGATCTCTTTGGGGCCTGGGCCATCTTTCGGTTCTGTGTTTGTTCCATTCCCAGCACAATGAGGCTTTGATTCAAGACATGGAGCCCAAAGAGCTACCATGATACAAAATAAATAATGACAAAGAGATCCAAAATGTGGGGTATATTTTCTGGACTCGCTCACTGACATTTACTCATTACAGCAAGGGACATTTAGATTGGATATTAGGAAAATCTTTCCACTATCAGCCCTGGAACACGTTTGCTAGGGAGCCTGTCGAATCCCCATCCTTGGAAGTTTTTAGAAACAGGTAAAAAAACGTGTGTCGGGTATGGTCTCAGTATATGTGGTGCTGTCTCAGAATGGGCTAGATGATCTGTTGGGGGTCCCTTCCAGCACCGCATTTCTGTGATGCCAGTCCTCACCCTTTCTCTCTGTGAGCCACCACTTGACTCCACCGAGGCTGCCGTTCCAGATATTGCATCTGTTTAGCCTCCCTCCTATTGCTGGCGGCATATCCCAGCCTGGCCTTCTACCCACACCCCAAACCCACTGTCTGTACTAACCAGCACAGGAGATGAGCCACTCATCTCTGCGTTTCTGATGCCTTGGAGTAATCCAAAAAACATTAGGAGCTATATTTAACCCTCAACCTTAATAAAATATTCTGCACTGGACAGCCTGACCGGAGCTGGGGATTGTCACCTTTCACAACACCCAGTAATTGTTTACTTCATAGCTATAAATAAACACAGGAGCCTGCTTTTCTTATTTGCTGGTAGCTTTTTAAAGTCATTCCCCAAGATTCCACTTCTCGGCTGCCCTATGTATATAGAAAATGTTACATAATAACCCTCCAGGCCTCCTTGTGAGAATAAGGCTATGGCACCTTGTGCTCTGATTCTGGCTAGCCAGCTAGCTGAATAAGTACATAGGTAAGAGAGCTGCAGTAAATCCTTCTGTGGAGCATAAAGCAACATTGGCATGTCTATATGGGGGTAATCCAGGGCCGTCCTTTGGATTTATGGAGCTCTATGGAGTATGGCAGCCGGGGTGCATGATAATTTTTTAATTATTTAATTTTAATTTTTTAGAGATGTGATTTTATAATCTTCAGCAGTACACCAATGGATAAGATCCTAAGATCCTGTCAACTAACACAGTAAATTCAGAAACTGCCACTATCTGCCTGGGGTTGGCAAATGCTTGTTAAATGGCTTCATTACCGCTTGAATGGATCTTTCACAGGTTCAATGTCTGCTAATAGGTCTGGCAGGCTTTTTTTACTTTTAAGTTAACTAGATCTTCTCCAAAAGAAGCAGAGCCACAGACCATGGATAGGAAAAGGCAGATGGGTGGATATTAAGACCGAGTGGGGCCCCAAATTTTCAGGTGGCCTACACAACTTCTGCATATGGGTAGGGACAGCTCTGGAGTGATCTGTCCGTGCCAAAGACCTGAGACTCATACTGGCAATAATACAAAGAACATACATATGTGATGCAAGGAGCAACTTACTCAGGGTTTCATACAAGGACAGTGCATAATCAAGGACACTCTTACATGTTCTATGTGCTATACTGGCATCTTGATCATCCATGCTTTATTCTTGCACTTGTGCAAAATGGGGGCCTTTGGACATCACAGTGAGTCTTATACAGGGAGAAATGATGGTAGTCCATCAGGGAAACTGTAGCTAGGGAAAGGTCTGAGAAGAACTTTGACACCAGAACCCTTGGAAGATCAACTCAGAGGGCCAGCAATCCCTGGAGCCGGAGCCGGAGCCGGAGCCGGAGCCGGAGCCGGAGCCGGAGCCAGGCAGCATTCATCTTTCAGCAGCTGTAAGCCATTTATTAGTTGGGTTTTAATGTTTCTGCAAAAGCCAAGTTGTTGGGGAAAAGACAAATGTGAAAAAAATTGTGTTAATTACCAGTCCATTTATATGATGGAAAGCTGACCCGGTCTGTCATCTCTTCCCTCTGAGTAGCTGTTTGTTGGGTCTCACATTTTCATAACAGGCTCCCCAGTGGGGCCTGTGTTTCTTTGGATTGCTATGGAGACAGCAGCTGCTGCTGACTACTCCTGTTTGAAGGAACCGCCAGCACTTCAGAAACCATTTTGGAAGCATTTGTCCCAACCGCTTTTACTAATCTCTTTCATTTGTAATTATTTTATCACCCAAGCACTTGGACACCATAACAATTCCCTCTCACCCCAGCCCTCCACCACGAGGAGTGCTAACCTTGTAGAGATTAAAAGACTTGGGTGTGGGAGGGGAGGGGGTCAATCTTGTGAGGAACACAGTGGGCTTCAAACAGGCCTCAGTCTCCTCTAGGCTGCTCTGTGAGGGGCTGGGGCTATTGTAGTAGGCCGAGCTATGACGCTGAGAGCCTTTGAGGGAGGCCGCACCATCTAGGCCAAGAATAATTGAAACAAATAGTTTATCTGGATAACCAACAGCTGTAGAGAACAGGCGATTTCCAGAGGATTAGGGGAGAGCTGTGAAAGGGAACTCTCACGGGAGATTTAAAATCCTCATCTTGAATTCTACTAGCCAAGAACACATGTTGGAGCCTTTGACTTTCTTTTTAAGTAACTTTTTTCCTTTTCTTTTGAAATGGTTTTATTAAACACCAATAAGAATTTTAACTAGTTCAAGAACAAGGCAGAAAAATGGGCTGCATTAAGGGATCTGAATTATTTAGAGATTTCTAAAAGGAGTTTTCTTCTTGGAATAGATCAAATTCAAATAAGTTCATGAAGTATTATTGTGAAAATTGTTGGCAATTCCATTTCTTGGGCTTTGAATTTCTGGGAGGTGGCCTGGTTTAGTAAGGCACTGGCCTATGAGTCCAGAGCCCTGGGTTTTATTTGTGGATCAGCTGTGTAAACTTGGGGAATGGTTTCCCTGTTTGTCAAGCAAGGATCTGGCACAGCATGCAGATGTGATACTTTTGACATTACAGCCACCAAAAACTCTTTCCTTGTCCGCAAAAGAGCATAAACAACCATCGCTAAGATACTTATGACCTTTGATCATTTCCTTGCAGGTTTGCTGTGTGTCTGACTGGGAAATGAGACTCCAGAGATAGAATCAACACACCTAAATTCTGTTGTGTGTGAATAGATTTAATGCTGATGATTAAAGATTGCTGTTATCAATCCCCTAACATAATCCAGTGTCTCTGAAGAACCACCTAATTTTATCTGCTCGTGATTTGCTATGAAGCTTTTACTTAGTCTGAACCCGTGCATCTCTAGTCTTGGCATGCCAGAGCAGACAGAGAACCAAAAGCAGCAGGAGAACCACTGTGGTAAAAATCTACAAGAATTGATGGTCACGGAAAGAGCAAGTGTTACGGTGTATTATGCTGCAATGAAAGACTCACCATAAGAAGGCATTTTAATGACCACTGAGGGAAGCTGCATGATTAAGGAGTCCACCCCTTGGGTGAATCTACCAGCCAAAATCACAATTTAAGAGAGACACAGGCAGGCCTTAGCCTCCACTACTGCCTGGAAACTGCTCCAGCAGCTAATCAGCTACTTTGCAGCTTGGATCTATGGTGGGGGACAATGCCATCCCTCCAGCTCCCACCTAGATCTTGCTCCCAAAGTCCATTAGATCTGACTTTGGGCAGGGGATGAGATTTTTCTAACATAATTTTTCACCAAATTTACAGCTTTGAGCAGTGGGAAGTGGTTCAGAAATGCCATCTTAAACTTCATTTATAACTACACTTCATAGCAAGGAGTTTAAGACAAGGAGTCATAAATTCTCCAGCAACTTACAGTAACTTCTGCCTGCTGGAACTCACATGAAAAACCTTTCAGCCCATCTTTCAAGGTTAAAACATGCACAGAGTAGCAAACCTCCATCTGGCTTAAACTATATCTCCTTGATTCTTTGTGAACAATTGGAATACAAGCATGTATCTGTTTTAAAGAAAACATTCTCTGTATTTTAAGATTTGCAGAAAAGTTCAGGTCTTCTCCTCCCATTTTTATTTCAACCAGATGGGCTTGCCCAGTTCTAACTAGTGTGCTTCTGGCCTTCAGAAACCATTTCTGATTTCTGTCTGTTAGCTAAGAAACTAATGGGCTATGTCTACACTACAAGGTTTTTGTGCAAAAATGGCCATCCACACCTCAAGTACATTTTTGCACAGCGCCAAATTTTGAAATAAACCACTATTCCGAAATGTCCCTTAATCCTCGTGGAATGAAGTTTACAGAGACGTCAGAATAGCGAGTCCGTTATATTTTGAAATAAATGACCTGTTCAAAAGACACGGAATAGCTATTTTGGGATACCAGAAGTATCCTGAAATAGTGCTGCAGTATAGACATACCCTTAGGGTATTATTGGCTATTATCTTTGAAGACTCGTGATGATTGGTGGAGGTGCCAGATGACTGGAAAAAGGCAAATGTAGTGCCCATCTTTAAAAAAGGAAAGAAGGACAATCCAGGGAACTATAGACTGATCAGCCTCACCTCAGTCCCTGGAAAAATCATGGAGGGGATCCTCAAGGAATCCATTCTGGCAATTTGGAAGAGGGGAAAGTGATCAGGAATATTCTACATGGATTCACCAGGGGAAAGTCATGATGCCTGACCAACCTGATTGCCTTCTATGGCAAGGTAACTGGATCTGTAGATATGGGGAAGGCAGTGGACGTGATATACCTTGACTTCAGCAAGGCTTTTGATACGGTCTCCTGCAGTATTCTTGCCAGCAAGTTAAGGAAGTATGGATTGGAGAAATGGACTATAAGATGGATAGAAAGCTGGCTAGATTGTCTGGTTCAACTGGTAGTGATCAACAGCTCGATGTCTGGCTGGCAGTCGATATCAAGCAGAGTGCCCCAAGGGCCAGTACTGAGGCTGGCTTTGTTCAACATCTTTATTAACGACCTGGATGAGGGGATGGATTGCACCCTCAGCAAGTTTGCAGATGACACTAAACTGATGGGAGAGGTAGATATGCTGGAGGGTAGGGATAGGGTCCAGCGTTACCTAGACAAATTGGAGGTTTGGGCCAAAATAAATCTGATGAATTTCAACAAGGACAAGTGCAGAATCTGGCACTTGGGACAGAAGAATCCCAAGCATTGCTACAGGCTGGGGACTGACTGGCTAAGCAGCAGTTCAGCAGAAAAGGACCTGGGGATAACAGTGGATGAGAAGCTGGATATGAGTCAACAGTGTGCCCTTGTAGCCAAGAAGGCTAATGGCATATTCCCCTTTATTCGGCTCTGGTGAGGCCACATCTGGAGTATTGCGTCCAGTTCTGGTCCCCTCACTATAAAAAGGATGTGGATGCATTGGAAAAGGTCCAGCAGAGGGCAACCAAAATTATTAGGGGGCTGGAGCACATGACCTATGAGGAGAGGCTGAGGGATTTGGGTTTGTTTAGTCTACAGAAGAGAAGAGTGAGGGGGGATTTGATAGCAGTCTTCAACTTCCTGAAGGGGGCTCCAAAGAGGATGGAGAAAGGCTGTTCTCAGTAGTGATGGATGGCAGAACAAGGAACAATGGTCTCAAGTTACAGTAGGGGAGGTCTAAGTTGGATGTTAGAAAAACTATTTCCGTAGGAGGGTGGTGAAGCACTGGAATGTGTTACCTAATGAGGTGGTGGAGTCTCCATCCCTAGAGGTGTTTAAGTCTCGGCTTGACAAGGCCCTGGCTGGGATGATTTAGTTGGGGTTGGTCCTGCTTTGGCAGGGGGTTGGACATAATGAGGTCTCTTCCAATCCTAGGATTCTATGATACTTATAGACAAACTAGTCCTCTGCATAGGCACAGATTTGGGTATCTGTACGATAGCATTACCAAAGCTGAGCACATCTGGCACTGACTCAGTCATTCCCAGATTCCTTCTTGAGAAATCTTTAACCCCTACCCTGGCAAGTCTAGGATTGAGCCCTATTGTCTGGGCTAGTTTTAAATGTGCCATAAGATGGGGCTGCCTCCACACCTCTTCCTAGTATCTCTCATTATAGGAAGCTCACAGAGATACTTAAACTAAATTGTCCTTTTCTTAATTGAATGTTCTGGGGTCCAGTCCATATGAGAGTTCTGCTTTATCCAAATATCTAAATATAAGGGACCAATCCTGTAAAGTTGCTGATTGCCTCCTAGTTTGGGAGCTGTGGGCAGTCAGCACTTTGCAGGAGCCATTTAGTCCTAGATCCCCAAAGGTAGCTGTCTAACGCCATTGAAATTAGTCAAAATCAGTCAGCTTAATACCTCTGAGCATCTGGGCCTCAGTACCTAATAGGTCTGAGCCCACATCCACCAGGCTCAACTCCTCATCTGAGCCGTAATCCGTGATCCAGATTCTACCTGCATCTGCACTTGCTGTTATCTGGAGGGAGGAAGCACAGATAAGCAAGGAGGGGGTTCTGCCGGGAAGAGGCAGGCAGGCAACAGGAAAGCAGGGACTGGGGGTAAGAGACAGCAGGGACCTGGTGCCGAGGCTCCACAGTTCACGGCTCACCAGGCAGGGGCAAGGGAGGCCAACACTCTGCCCCTCCTGCAGGGAGATTTAGGATGCAGCTTCTTCAATCCTTTCCCTGGCAATGTGAGCGGCTCCCCTCCTTCCCCCTGCCCTGGCCTGGCAGCCAGGGGAAGGGGAAGGGAGAGTCCTGTGTGGCTCTTCACTATCCCCTCTACTATCCGCAGATGCAGATATCCATGGATATGAAGCAGATATCTATGGATATGCGGGGATTTTGCTATTTCCAATGAGAACCAGGAATTAGAGGTTAAACCTGTTGGCTCTTTTAGACTTGTGGCTATGGGAAGGAACTAGTGGTTAAAGGCAAAATAAAAGAAAGTTTCAAATTATGAACAGACAGGACCTTAGCAAAAAGATCTTAATTCACTGGTGTTTAATATATCATTCAGTTATTCCTCTCGTTGGCGGGACCTAAAATCAAATCTCAGCACTAGAAAATGCATTACTTGCTGTTGAACTGATGTCACTGGCAAAGAATTTTCTCCCTGCTTAAGCTGTCTGCTGCAACATGCCAATGGCACAGTGGAGACATTTACATATTTGTAAAGTAAAATTCCTTTTATCTGCCCTACACTTGTCTCCCTAACCCCAGTTTTCATTTATTCAGCATTAGGCACACAATGAAACATTACAGTTGAATGCAGAAGAGCACAGCCATTTGCTTGAGCATTTCTGCAGGCAGCGTGTGGAATGCACACACAAAGATACCCCAGCACAAAGGACTCTGAGCAGGGAACGGACTTTAAGAAAATAGAAATCACCTCCCAACCTTCATGATATGGTGCTGCGACAGAGCCAGGACCAGATGAATAGGTGGCTCTCGGTAGAGTTTTATGAAGGACTTCTTTGTTTCAGTTTTCACCAAGAAGACTGATGGTGATGGGATGCTAGTGCAAATAAGGTAGGTTTAGAAGTTAAAAAAGAACAAGTTAAAATTATTTAGAAAAGTGAGATGTCTTCAAGTCACCAGGACCTGATGAAATGCATCCTAGAATACTTGAGGAGCTAATAGAGGAGGTATCTGAGCCTTTAGCTATCATCTTTGAAAAATCATGGAAGACAGGAGAGATTCCAGAAGACTGGAAAAAGGCAAATATAGTGCCCATCTATAAAAAGGGAAATAAGAATAACCCAGGTAACTATAGACCGGTCAGTTTAACTTCTGTGCCAGGGAAGATAATGGAGCAAATAATTAAGGAATCCATCTGCAAACATCTGGAACATAATAAGGTAGAGGTAACAGCCAGCATGGATTTGGAAAGAAAAAATCATGTCAGACCAATCTGATAGCTTTCTTTGATAGGATAATGAGTCTTGTGAATACCTAGACTTTAGTAAAGCATTTGACACAGTTTCGCATGACCTTTTTATCAATAAACTACGGAAATACAGCTTAGATGGGGCTACTGTAAGGTGTGTGCATAACTGGCTGGATAACCATTCTCAGAATGTGATGATGGTGATCACTTGTTGCTGAGTATGATCATCTTCCATGGGAGTTGTGGACCCTTTTGTCGACAAAAGGACAAGTTCAGAACATCTTGGAGACAAACATGTTCAAAGCACTGGCATCTTCTCAACTATGTCATAGTTCATGCTCGAGATTGCAGTGACGTACTTCTCACAAGAGCAATGCCAAGTGCTGATGACTGCTGGACTGATCATCACCTCATGCGATCCACAATGAAAATTAGGATTGGCTCCAAATGGAGGCTGGAAAAGAAGCAGGTCAGGCGCAAGATGAAGGTTCAAGATCTGAAGGACTCCATTAAGCATGACCACTTCCAAGCAGTCTTAGAAAAAAAGCTTCCATCTGAATTTCTGGAAGAAATTGAGGAACATTGGAGCCAGCTGAAAGTGGCAATCATCAATACCTGTGAGGAAACCATTGGCTACCACACCAGACAGCATCAGGACTGGTTTGATGAGAATGATGTTGAAATCGAGCAACTCATCAATGAGAAGAGAATGGCATTTAGTGCTTGGCAGAATGATAAATTTCAGTACAAAGAGAGAAGCCCATCCTGAGGTGAAGGCAGAAGTCCAACATAAAACCAGAGACCTCAAGAACAAATGGTAGAGTGAGAAAACGCAAGAACTCCAACATTTTGTGGACACCCATAATACACATGGTTTCTTTAGCTTGACGTGGCATGAACCCCTTTTACTCTAAGGATGGAACCACACTTCTGAAGGACAACAAAGCCATTAATTTTCACTGGAAAGAACATTTTGAAGATCTTCTTAATCATAACACCATGTTGTAGATAAAGTTCTTGAGCAAATCTCAAAGAGTAGTTACTAATGGTTCACAGTCATGCTGGAAGGGCATAACAAATAGGGTTCCACACGGGGGTCTGTTTTGGGACTGGTTCTCTTCAATATCTTCATCAATGGTTTAGTTTGCGGATGATACCAAGCTGGGAGGGGTTAAGTGCTTTGGAGGATAGGGTCATAATTCAAAATGATCTGGACAAACTGGAGGAATAGTCTGAGGTAAATAGGATGAAATTTAAAAAGAACAAATGCAAAGTACTCAACTTAGGAAGGAATAATCAGTTTCACACATTCAGAAAGGGAAGTGACTGTCTAGAAAGGAGTACTGCAGAAAGGGATCTAGGGGTCATAGTGGACCACAAGCTCAGTTTGAATCAGTAATGTGACACTGTTGCAAAAAAAAGCAAACATGATTCTGGGATGCATTAACAGGAATGTTGTGAGCAAGACACGAGAGGTGATTTTTCCACTCTACTCTGCGCTGATTAGGCCTCAGTTGGAGTATTGTGTCCAGTTCTGGGCACCACATTTCAAGAAAGATGTGGAGAAATTGGAGAAGTTCCAGAGAAGAGCAACAAAAATGATTAAAGGTCTAGAAAACATGAGCTATGAGGGAAGACTCAGAGCCGGCCCAAGCTATGGGCTGACTGGGCTACCGCCCGGGGTGCCACACTGTAGGGTATGCCGTGCGGGGGCGGGGCCACGCATGCACCGCGCACCTGGGGCTGGGCTGTGCATGCGCCGGGCACCCGGGGGTGGGGCCATACACGCGTCGCACTCCCGGGGGCGGCGCTACGCTCCTGGGGCCCAGGGCGCACGAATGGCTTGGGCTGGCCCTGGGAAGACTGAAAGA
The DNA here is from genome assembly GCA_032595735.1 of Pelochelys cantorii. Classification (NCBI taxonomy): domain Eukaryota; kingdom Metazoa; phylum Chordata; order Testudines; family Trionychidae; genus Pelochelys; species Pelochelys cantorii. The sequence continues at coordinate 13,257,001 of CM064352.1, read as the reverse complement.
ATTGGTCTTGCTTAGTTTAGAAAAGAGAAGACTGAGAGGGGACATGATAGCAGTTTTCAGGTATCTAAAAGGGTGTTACAAGGCAGAGGGAGAAAAATAGTTCTCCTTGTTCTCTGATGAGAGTACAAGAAGCAGTGGGCTTAAATTGCAGCAAGGGACATTTAGGTTGGACATTAGAAAAAACTTCCTAACTTTCAGGGTGTTTAACCACTGGAATGAATTTCCTAGGGAGGTTGTGGAATCTCCATCACTGGAGATATTTAAGAGCAGGTTAGACAGACATCTATCAGGGATGATCTAGATGTGTTTAGTGCTGCCGTGAGGGCAGAGGACTGGACTTGATGATCTCTCTTGATGAGGTCCCTTCCAGTTCTAGTGTTCTATGATTCTATAATAAGGTCATGGTTAAAATCAGAGGTGAAAGTTAGCAGATGCGTCCAAGTGCACAGCTCAGGCAAAAGCTGGCTGAACTGCAGCAAAAGCCAGCAGGGAGCTATTTAAAGAACTGGCAGAGACCTGGGTTGCAATAGGACAGTACTGCTGGTTAAAAAGCAAGCTCTTTGCATTAGGGATTTGATCTGAACTGACTTCAAAGTTTGGAAGTGTTTGTCTCCAAGGAGTTGGTTCAAGCCCATCTGTGACAAATGAAAAAGTTATTAAATCATAAAATGCATCGCTTCCACTAGCACTAAGTGTCTCTCACCTTGCTGGCTCGTTCAGTCAAGAGTCTAAGAATTGAATTGGCCACAAAGATTGATTGCCATTCTCCCCCATAAAAGTGGTTGATCCAGGTCATCGTTAAGGTATGATGGTATACAGTGTAATATGTCTGTCTGCAGTATATTAGCCAGTCATTAGATATCTCTGCGTTCTGTACAGCATTCCAGACAGGATGTGGTCCTTGATAAACAAAGGAGACAAAGACCAAACTCAAGTTATGTGGAAGCCTGCTGGCTGTCCAGATCTATCATTATTTTCTGTTTAAGGAGGGCTGTGATCCCATATATCATGACATGTCCTATTCTTCCCCTACTGTATCTTTATATAGAGGAATGCAATATACAGGACTGGCAAATTCGCACTTTTTACCCATAACTTTCACTTAGCTTCAGTCAGAGTTGAGCATGCTACATTATGTTTGTTTTGCATTTTTTGCTGCCTTTTCTCTCCTGGTTCTGAGACCTAAGACTTAGCTATGTTTACTGCTTTCCCCAGTACCCTTTATCTGCTTTCCAAAAGCAGATGGGAATGGAGCCAGGCCATAGTTTTTGGTTTTTACCATCATGAGACTTTGGGTACATTTACACTGCATGCTAATTTTGAAATAAGCTATTCCGGAATTTATTTTCCAGAATAGCTTATTTCAAAATAGCACGTCTACACAAAGGGTACGTCTATATTGCAAGCTTCTTTCAGAATAATCTTTTCCAGAAGATACCTTCCGGAAAAGCTTATTTTGAAATAGAGCATCTACACCAAAAAAGCACAACGAAATAGTGATTTGCTATTTTGAAAGATAGCATCCACACTGATTGGACACTATTTTGCATTTAAGGCCACCCGGAACCAGTTCAGGTAGGGCATTAGGTCAGCAGTTGCTTTCTGGAGCTGCTGCCTAAGGCTTTCTGAGATGCGTGCTTAAAGGGACCCCCCTGGACAGCCATTTCTCAGGTTCTTCTACTTGCTTGCCTACCTCTCCGAGGGACAGCAAAGCATTTGCAGTGCGTGTTCTGGTTGATCTGCTTCAGGACACCACAGCACTCCTTGCCATGGAGTCAGAGCTGCCTCTGGGCACGTGATGACCCCACACTGCCATGCTGCAGTTTCTGCAGGCTGCCTTCATGGCCCTGCATGAGCTCGACCCTAAGCTCATTGTTGAGAACCTCTACCTGTGTGCGGGAGCGATGCCCTTGCAACCGCACCCCATGGGGGAGCAACGCTTCTGGCGGCTGGACACTAGTTCCAACAAGTGGGACTGGCTGGTGATGGAGCAGTGGGAGGACCAGCAGTGGCTCCAAAACTTCTGCAAGAGGAAGGAGACTTTCCTGGAGCTGCGTGCCTAGCTCACCTCAGACGACAGGACACCGAGATGTGACCCGCCATCCCCCTGGTGAAGCAGGTCACCATTGCTGTCTCCATGCCAGACAGTTCCCGGTCTGTGGGCCGCCAGTTTGACGTGGGGACATTGACCATTGGGGCCCTCATCATGCAGGTGTGGTGCTCTCAGGCTGCAGTCCCTGGAGCGGGGAGAGTACTGGAAAGGGGGACCCTATGGAAAGCGGGGGTTGGGAGTGTGGGGTAGTGGGGTGGTGGTGGTGGAGGGAAGTCTGGTTCCTGGGGGGTTCTGCAGTCCTGCCTTCACAACCCTATGGAGGGGTGGTGGGGGGTGTGCTTCATAGGGGTGGCTCCTGGGGTGTTTGTGGGGGGGGAGAGCTCTGGGACCTCCTAAGGGCTCAGGCACCTCCGGTGATTCTCTGTTTTGTTTCTTTGTTTGTCTCCTTCTGCAGGTGGTGAGGGCCATTAACACCATCCTACTGCACAGGGTCATTCACCTGGGCAACCTGGACCCCATCTTTCCTGGATTTGCCGCCCTGGGCTTCCCCAACTGCGAGGAGACTATTGATGAAACACACATCCCCATATGGGCTCCTGACCATCGGGCAGCACAATACATCAACAGGAAGGGATACTTCTCAATGATCCTGCAGGCCCTGGTCAACCACCACGGGCAGTTTACCAACATCTTCATCACACAACACCCGCATCTTCCACAACTCCAGCCTCTACCAGAAGCTGGAGGCCAGCACTTCCTTCCCTGAGCACAGCATTAGGGTCGGGGATGTGGACATACCACTGTGCATTGTGGGGGACGCGGCCTACCCGCTCATGGCGTGGCTGATGAAGCCATACACTGGACCCCAGCAAGGACCAGTTCAATGGCCGCCTGGGCAGGGCCCCCATGCAGGCCGAATGCACCTTTGGCCACTTGAAGACGCAGTTAAGGTGCCTCCTGATGTGCCTGGATGTGGGGGAGCAGAACATCCCCCAGGTGGTGTCAGCATATTGTGTGCTCCACAACATCATGCAGAGGAAGGGGGAGGCCTTCCTACCTGCGTGGGGGGCAGAGGCCGACCAGGAGGGAAGGGCCTTTGAGCAGCTGTGCACAGCTGCCATCCAGCAGGCCCATCAGGCGGGGGTGCGCATCCGGGGGGCCTTGAGGGAGAGTTTCTCACAAGGACCCCAGTGACACTCTCCTTGGGGCCTCTCCACTAGGGGCCTGTGCCTTGCCCCTCTCTACCTTTCCTCCAACAACCCCTCCCTTCCCCCCTCCACCCCTCTTCGCTGCAGAGACAATAAAACAAACTTTTTGTTTTTGAAAAAAAAAGAACTCTGGTTATTTATTTGGGGTAGAAGTAACTGGGGAGGGACCAGGGAAAGAACTTGGAAGAGGGGAAGGGAAGGAGGGGGGATGAGAACCTTGGAGGAGGGAGCTGAAAGGGGAAGGGGGGTTGAGGAGAGGCTCATGGCTGGGCTTGGGAGTGGCACATTGGTCAGATGGTTCCTCCGCCTCATGTGCAGGGACCTCAGGGACCACAGGGGGTGGGGGGAAGCTGGGGGAGAAACAAGATGGGTGGCTGGAGCAGGGTCAGGCATGGAAGGAGGGGCAGGAGTTGGCATGGGAGGAGGGGCGGAACCAGGAGCTGAGACTGGGGCAGGAGTGGCAGCAGGAGCAGGAGCTGGCTCCAGGCGGGTGAGGAGAGCTGCATGGTCACGCACATGTTGCAGCCCTGCTGCAGAAACTCCATCCAGGTTTCTCTCCACCACTGCGTGTCCTCCCCAAGCCTCTGGTTCGTGTCTTGTGCAGGGCCCGGAGTACAGAGATGTGCTCCTGCAGTTCTTCCTGCATTTACCGGCCCCTGAGGCTCTCCCGGTGTTGGGCAGCTGCCTCAGGTGGTGTTGTCTGCCCCCCTCTTGCAGCTGGTCCGGCTGGGGAGAATAAAGAGAAACTAAAGAGGGAATAAAGTCATCCCCGGAGACACTGTTTCAGAAGCCTTGCCCTCATCTGTGAGCTGAGACCGACAGTTCTTGGGTCAGATAAAGGTAATGTCATGGGACCAAGGCCATTGGACAGCGGCCCTTTCTTACAGAGGCCCAGATGTCCCCAGGGGAGCATGCTCCCCCCCCGCATGTCCAGGGGACAAGCAGGCATGGGAAGTTTCCGGCCACACCGGGATCCTATGGGCCGGAGAGGGGCCTCGGGATGCCTGGGCTTGCCTCAGTGCCACACACACGCTGGGTCCAGCAGTGGTGGCATCCCAAGAGGAGAGAACTCGTATTCCTGGCCACTGGGGGAGAAGGGGTGAGGGTGTAGGGAGGAAGAGGGGCGTGAGCAGCAGACACACCTACACCTGGCAGTGCTGTCCCCAGGAGCGGTTGCTGCCTCGAGTGTGCAGACATGCCCGTGTGCTGTGTGTGGCACTCGCGAGTGTGTGTGTGTCCTTGTCCCCAGCTTCCTTCGAGTGGTGGCTTGTGGTGGGAGGGTGTCCCACCTGGGTGTCTGAAGTGTGGGTGGCCTCCCCAGACCCTGTGAGCGGGAGCCTAGGGGTACTCTGATGCAGCCTCCAGGGGCTGTGTGGCCCAGACTACTGCTGCACATGCATCCATGTGCATGGACGGCAGCACGATTCCCCAGTCTGAGAAGGCCGAGTGAGGAATGCACCCCAGCCCCTTGCCACCCACCACCTCCACCCTGTCTATGTCATGTGCCTGAGATCACTCACCTGATGATCCTTCCCCGGCCTCAGAGAATGCCTGAGACACATCCAGGCCAGGGGGTACTGGCTCCAGGGTCACCGAGGTCATGGTGCTGGCTGCATCAGGGTCCTCCTCCACCTCCTCCACATCACTGGCTCTGGGCCCGGATGGGCGACAACAGGGGTCTCCAGGACCAAGTCAACCACCATGGGTGGGGAAGGGGCTGTACTGTCCCCCAGGGTGCGGTGTAGGTCTTGGTAATAGGGGCAGGAGTGTGGTTCTGCTCCTGAGCGGGAGCTGTGCTCCCTCGCCCTGGCGTAGCCCTGGTGGAGCTCTTTAACTTTCCTCCGGATCTGCTCCTGAGTCGGGATGTAGTCCTTGGTTGCCAGGCTCTTGGACATGCAGCCATAGATATAGGCATTGCACTGTCTGGAGCAGAGATCCTGGAGGTTTTCCTCCTCCACCCACACCTCAATGAGGGCCAGGATCTTTGCCCCAGACCAGGGTGGCGTATGCCTCTCTCACCACCTGGCAGGCTCCTGGGAGCCATCAGACTGCCCCCTGGGAGTGGGGGAAGACTCTTGGGGGGGCTTGAGGGTCAGCCATGGTGGCCAAATGACATGCCTGTGGTAGCTGCAGTGTGGCTGGAGGCTGTCAGGGACAGCTTGCTACCACAAGCCTTTTCCCCCGTGACTGCAGCTTTAAGGGATGAGGAACTATAGAGTCCTGAGGAGTATGGATGGAGTGGCCAGCAGGGCACCTGTGAGATTTCCTGGAGGCCCCTTATTTCGAAACAACTCCCTCTGCCACATCCACACATGCCCTATTTCGAAATAGCTATTTCGGAAGAGGTGTTATTCCTCGTAGGATGAGGTTTACAGAACTCGGAATAAGCTGTCCGCTATTTCAAAATTGCTGTGTAGACGCTCACGTGGTTATTTTGAAATAATGCTAGTTATCTGGAAATAAATGTTGCAGTGTAGTCACACTGTGAGAATAAGATTTGCTTATCCACTCTTGCCCAACTGGCAGTGCCCTTTAATCTTGGTTCACTTCCCTGCCGCTGTGCCGTGATTGCTTTGCTCACCTTTTATGTGCAAAGAAAGACCCTGCCTTTCATTGCCTTGATCTAACAGTATCTGTAGCCTTTCTGCTAGTGGTTTCAATTATCCAGCTCATTGCAGCACCACCCATCATAATTCAGCAGCCCCATGTAGACAGAGCAGCACTAGCTGGGCTTAAGACAGCACATTAAAATTAGCAGTGTGGACCGTGCAGCTGACAGTGGAAGTTCAGGATCTCAAGCCTAGGGGGTTGGGCAAGCTTGACAGCCTGAGCTTCAGCCTAAATCACAACATCAATGCACTTCCCAAGCTGGGGGCTTGCACCCAGCTGCAGTGTAGACATGCCCTTAGGGAACAAGGCTGAGCTGGCTCATTAAGGTCTAGATGTCTAACAGGCATTGCTCAGCTCTCATGTCCATGAGTCAGCTTGTTGTGGGAACGGTCCAGGTGTGGAATGTTACTCCCCAAGGACAGAAGGATGGTTCAGCCCTTTACTTTCCGCCCTTGGGGATCTCTCAAATCCTGGGGACAAAAAGCACCAAATGGAGGCTCCAGAGCTGTGTATACACAAGAGCTGGAGGGGGATAGAACTACCTGAAAAGCAGTGTTGAACTGCTGCCATATACTAATGATCTCTCTTAGGGTTCCTGGTGCTCTGTCTTCTTGTGCCAGTAGTGAAATTCCATGTTGTCTCAAGTGTCCCAGACCTGGGTCAGGACCTTCTGAGCATTGACTTAGAGCCACATGACAGCCTGTTTCTCATTCCTGCAATGCATCAACGTGGGTGTGAATACCCTGGATTGGAAACATTGCAATTCTAATGACTGTCTCTCTGACCTGCACACCTCATGGCTCAATGTCTCTTGGATATTTTTGTCTCCAGGCCTTCTAGTCTCTTCTTGCTGTGCTGGGGCGGGGAACACGGAGGAAACAATGGGCTGAGAAGGGGCTGGAGAAATGTGCTTCACTTCCAACAGAAAGGTAGCCAGGCTTCCTTCCCACTGTTTTATCCTGTAGATGCTTTTGAACTACGCTCATCAGCACAGTATCTGAGCACCTGCCAGTTGTGCATGGGCAGTGTGACTACGTCTCGTACACCTCATTTTACAAGGAATAAGGGGGCTTCCAAAAGAGGGTTTTTTCCGACCTTTGGCCCCATGTAGATGGGCCAAATATCGGAAAATCCTCTTCCGGAAGAAAAATGGGAAGAAGATATGCAAATGCGAGCACAATTTGCATACCTTCTTTGAAAAATCCCCCACAGTGTAGCCTTACCCTAAGGGAGGATATGACAGAGGCCTATAAAATCATGACAGATATGGAGAAAGTGAATAAGGAAAAGTTATTTACTTGTTCCCATAACATAAGAACTAGGGGTCACCAAATGAAATTAATAGGTAGTAGGTTTAAAACAAATACAAGGAAGTTTTTCTTTACGCAGCTCACAGTCAGGTGGTGGAACTCCTGGCCAGAGGATGGTGTGAAGACCAGGACGTTAACAGGGTTCAAAAAAGAACTAGCTAAATTCATGGAGGTTAGGTCCATCAATGGCTATTAGCCAGAATGGGCAGGAATGGTGTCCCTAGCCTCTGTTTGTTGGGGCTGGAAATGGATGACAGGAGAGGGATCACTTGATGATTACCTGTTCTGTTCACTCCCTCTGGGGCATCTGGCATTGGCCACTGTTGGAAGACGGGATACTGGGCTAGATGGATTTTTGGTCTGACCCAGTATGGCCATTCTTACGTTCTTATGTATGCTCTTATCTCCTGGGTCCAAACCAGAGAGCTCTCAGAAGATAAGGACTGAGAGCTGACTGTTCTGATCCCACTTTATCTCCTGCGATGAATGGCAGTGAGATGTATGTCAGTACACAAATACTGCTCTGGGATCTTTACCCTACCACTACACTAGGATCTGTATGACTGCAACAGCTTGACACCAGTTCATGTATACTGTAGCTGTGCCACTAGGCTGCACTGCTGTCATAATTTTGGAGTCTGTGGTGCTGTTATGCAATTAGACTTGCAATTAGATTTGTCCCACTTGAGCCTGCTCTAGTGTACTGTGTGCAGTTCCATGTTGCTAGTGTATATACGGTGGCAGTCCATGTTGCTGTACTGAGATCTGTCCTGGACTTGAAATCCTATGCAGTGCAGGGTTAGCTCTTGCAGCATGTGCAGGCTGGATTCTATTTAAATAGAATTACACCAGAGACAACTTTGACCTATTATGTGAGATGCTTGTTTTCGTAGAGCCCACCTGCACAAATCGGTCATCTACATTTTTGGGACCCACTTTTCCTCTCCCTGAGGTCAGTGGAATTGCATCTAATTAACCCTGAAGTAAGGGAAAGGCGAACCAGTCCCTTGAAATGGAATGTCCTAATAAGTGACATGGCAAATGCATTTCTGCTAATCTCCTAGGTCCTTCGGACTTGATTTTCAATGCTTTGCTCTAGCACTTTGATCAAAAATAGAGCTGCAGGGAGAGGAAGGTAGCCTGACACCATCTTTTTGTTCCTTCTATTCGGTGGGATTCATAGCAGCTCCATGCTCATCGTCTGGGTGGGTGTTCACTATGTCCAGGGTGACACAAGCTGGTTGTGAACACCAAGACCTAGTGGCTGCTATTGAAAAGTTTGCCCTCTCGGTTTCCCTTCCTCTTCAGGAGAGCATCCCTCAGAGTAAAATCCAAATACCTCCAAAGACATGGAAGGGATCCCACAAGCCCTGAAGGGATTATATGAGAGGAAAAATGCTGAACAAGGAGCCAGGTTCTTTTCAGATGGAAATTGTAGCCCATAGCATGTGAATTCCAGGCTCAGAAAGACCCACTTGATTCCCCCAGCCAAGATGACGGACTTTTGTCTCACTCCTTAATGGAAACAGCTGGATGATGTGAGAAAAACCATGTAAAGCAGCAGGGAGCGATGCTTTGAAATATTTCCCTGGTAATATGCTTTGTCAGGCTAAACCCTGGCTTGGGTAAGTGCCCCAGACAGAGTTTCGTCTGTTTCATTAATGAGCCCGAAAGCGTCAAAGCATTTGAAACTTGCAGCCAAAATGGGCTCCCAGGCCTCAAGAGGAGGGATTCTTAAATTGCCAGGGTCAGAGTGGGCAATTTGTCTTGCCAACACTTCCTGGAAAACACCCTGACCAGGGGGAGAGGGAGAAGTTCTCCAGTGCAGATGGGTAAGATCAAAGGATCTTGAGGGAAGGAGACTTGGGCACGACTCCAAACAGTGGCTCTGGCCCACTGCACACACCCTCCTGAGAATTGCCTTGGCAGGACAGAAACCCCCAGAAGGGAAAGACAAGCACATTCAGACACCTCCCTTCAGTCCCTAAATCAGGCTGTGTGTGACGGCTGGCTTGAGCTCAGCTACGCAAACTCCACATGGGCCTTGTGACAGCTGTGGAAGTGCCAGGGGTTCGGACTGTCCTAACTACACCTCCTTCCATGTCCTAGCATGCCCTCGGGGAAGTCCCACCCCACGGGCTCTTGCTGAGGTGCAGAGCTGGTGCTGCATCTACAGGGAAGGCCTTCTTCTGCTAGGGCTGGGAACATGACTCTACCACACAATCCCTGTATAGTAGTTAGATGGAAGTAGTACAGTTAGTGGTTAAAGGCATTGGCCTAGCACTCAGAAGAGCTGGGTCCTGTTTGCTGGATGACTTTGGGCAAATGACTTCCCGCCAAGTGTCTCAGTTTTCCCATCTGTAAAATGGAAATATTCATGCTAACCTATTCCTTTATAAGAGCTCAATGCTGTTGTTATATGGCTCCTCAATCACGTTAACGTCTATTGCATTTATCCTCGTCATATTCCTGTGAGACAGAGCAGTGTTCTTATCCCTGTTGCACCAATGGGGAACTGAGGCACAGAAGAAAGAAATGGCTTGCCTGAGGAACTAGGCAGGACTGGGAAAACAATAGCCTCTAGCCACCAGGCAATTCTGGAATACACCGGTGCAAATGTGCCCTAGGTCATTTACAAATTAGGCCCAAAATGCTGCTTGTTGGCCCTTAATTCATCCCTTCTGTAAGTCCATTGACTCCAGTGAAATTACATCAGAAACTAATTTGGTCCCTTTCACTTAGTGGAACTGCCTCACACCCGCTTTGTTTGTTGTGCTTGATTCATTCCCATGAAAGACCAATCCAAATCCTGGCATCTGCTTCTCCAGGCAGAAGCACTCCTCCCATTCCCCTTCAGAAGAGCCTATGATACCCAATCTGAGGCTGCACAGCGTGGGCCGAGAGGAAAGAACAAAGGAAACAGCTGATATCTAATAAGAGTTCTAACATTCTTGGATTATTTTGATACCTGGCCAGGCTGATATAATAGGAGACAAGGAGTTTGCTTGTAATTCAGTCTGTTTTTTATAACCCCCTTTGACCTTTAAATGGACTTAGCAGATCTGTCTTCACCCAGGTCAGTTTCCAAGTATTCTGAGCTCTGAGTCCCAGTGGCTCATGGTCATTAGATGGACTCAGCCTGGAATTGCATTTGAGAGTATCAGTGGACTTTCAGACTCTGGGATTTTCAGGGCAACACTTGAGCTCAATGGGGCTTAAGCACATGCTTAAAGTTAAGGATATGCTCTGCTGAACAGGGACAATTTGCTGAATCAGGGCCATTTATCAGCATGGGTCTGACTCGTGAGTAGGATAGCAGTCATTTGTGACTGCCTGGGTCTTCTGAAACATTTCTCAGCTTTAAAAATGACAAATGCTGGCTGGTCTTGCTTTGCCAGCCCCAGTGATGCTTGGAACTAGAGGTGCTGAGGGAACTACCACACCCCCTGGTTTTAAGTAACAATAACAAACACTACATACATGGTTTCCATCATCAGCATATTTCCCTGATCCACCTCCCCTCCCCCTCACCATGTAAAAATTATTCTAGCACCCCTGGCCAAACCTCTCACTCCCATCTCTAATTTCACAACCTCTAAGTGGCTCTCTCTTTTACCTCCTTCGCTGCACGTACAAATGCTCCTCTCTTCCTCCCAGATGCACACCTGCGGGAAAAGTTGGCATGCTCTCCCTCAAGCTGTCAATGACTCAAATAGTTTACGAGTCTTTAGATGACAGATAAATTAATTGTGGGGAATACGAATGACTTAATATTTTGTGTGTTCATTTTTTTCAAATTCTGTGTCATCATATAATTCATATTCCAGGTTATTTAATTAGCAGTCAGAGCCCAAAGCTTTCCCCTACTTCCTGTATTCTGGTCTCTACCAGTTAAGGTGGTCTTGCTTCCCCTTTTCACCATGTTTCTTAGGAACTACTGGTTTCTAATGTTAAAGCATAGAGCCAGTCCCTTAGGAGAAGTCCTATAGAATTTAATAGCAGTGAAACCAACAGAGTTTGTGGTTATAACTAGGATTTTCATAGGCTTCTAATCATGCCTAAATCCCCCAGAAAGTCAGTGGGCATTGGATGTCTAACTTAGGTCCATTTGAAAATCCCTGCCTAAAATACTGAACAGGAACCAGGGAGATTTGTGTTCAATTCTTAGCGTGGCTACTGACTTCTGATGATATGACTTATGATCATCAGCACACCCCCTGGAACGACATTTTCAAAAGAGCCTAAGTGATTTAAGAGTGTTCTGTTTTCAAGTGTAATTTAGGGACTTAAGAGCATAATTTTCTTGTAAAGTCAAAAGGACTTGGGGCAAGATTTTCAAAGCCTTTAGGTGACTCACTGCCATCGATTCACAATCAAAGGGTGCTAGGCAACTAAATAACTTCAAGGATCTGGGCCTAGCTGCCTAAAGATGCAAATGAGCAACTAGTGGCATTTTCAAAGTGCCTAAATGTAATAGGAGCCTAATTCCCATTGAAATCAATAGTGGGAATTGTTAAAAACAGTCATTTAAACTGGCTGGACTATGGTAAAATGAATCTACCAATGGCTTCAAAGTGCACGACAGGGCTGTTAAAACAGTGACCATTCTCCTGACTCTTCCTTTTTCAGTTTCATTTTGTGCAACTTTGTGTCCACAAAATATTGTGAATCGTTTTCATTTTGCATGATATTGCCTATTTTGATCAGAAAAATGATCATTATAACGAAAACTCTTTTGCACTTCTCAAACAACTTACAGGGATGTCTACACTTGAAGCTCAGGGTCTGATTCCCAACTTGCATAGGTGCACTCATGTGCTAGCTCTCATTGAACTAGTGTGCTAAAAATACTAGTGTTTCTGGGCAGTGGTGAGTGAAGGCATGGGCTAGACAGGTCGAGCACAAACCTACCCAGATCTCGAGGGTGTGTACTTAGAGTGGCTACTCAATCCTGCTGCTCACCGCTTCCTACGTTAACCCCACGACTATATTTAGAATGATAGTTTGTTGAGTGATAGCACAAAAATTTCTAGACAAGCTGAGAATCACACCCTTAGCTCCCTGTGTAGCCATAGTGTATGTTTTGTTTACCTAAAATTCTCTGGCACTTTTAATTGGGTAAGAGTTGACAGTCTCTGTGTAATTCTTTTATGTATTACTCAAAGATTTACCCGGTGTTGCTCAGGTCCTTAACTCTAATAAATTTTGGTTTTCTTCATTTAAATCATTGCTCTGGGGTGGGGCTGCAGTTGAGGGGTTCAGGGTGCAGGCTGCCCCAAGAAGAGAGGACAACCCCAGCCCTCTCTCACCACAGCGACTTGGGGCCTGGTGAGACACGCCTGTCCATGGCTGCTGCAGCAGCAGCAGGCACAGCTGGCAAGGGTGCCTTTTTGTGTCCAATATCATGCAAAAAGGTGCATGTTCCCTGGCTCGGGGACAGGCAGATACACAGAGAAACAGAGATAACTGTCCCATTCCCTGCCTCTGCCCTCTGCTGGCTCAATGGAGTTATAGCTGTCCGGTCCCCATTTCTGTCCCCTTGCTGCCCCTCTGTGGTTATTCTACAGTATAACTTGCCCTCATACCAGACCCTTCCCTTTCCATTTGATGAGAAACAACTGAATTCCAGGTATAGCTCATTGTCCTGGCACAACTAAACCCTCATCTTGCATTAAGATATGATAAGAGGAAGCTGCATACCAAATTTGGGGGTCCTCACTGTTCAGGAGGAGTTCTTGATCAGAAACACAGAGAGAAAGAGGCACAAACTCTCTTAAATACATATTAGATAATGCTGTACACTGTTGGGCTGTTGATGACTTTCACCCCAGAGATGGCTAATCTTCAGTGATGGGTGAAGTGATTCCTGGGCATCTAGTTTGCCAAGGGCTTTAGAGGGGATCTCATATAAATGTAAGATCATTCCCATCCAGAGCTTTTATGCAGGATTTGGTAATGCAATGCTCTTCTGAATCCTGCATCTGAACTTTGATAGAGAGCACTTCCATGCTCCTCAAGCACTGGCTCATCTGAGCCTTCTTATTATCATGAGCTTTGTAAGTTATTTACTTAGACTGGCTAAATCAGAATCAACATCCTGAAAGTCAGTAAAGCCATCTTGTCTGGACTTGGAAAATCAATGGTGTCTTCTTTGTGTAGGGTTGCCAGCCCTCCCAGACTGGCCACGTATCTCCTGGAATTGGCCTCAGTCTCCAGGTTCTTATGGAAAGCAATCCAGGAGATTTTAATAGGCTAAAAGTGTAGTTGGTGGGGGCAGTGCAGCAGGACTTAGGAAGGCTCTCTACCTGCCCTGACTCCATGCAGCTCCCGAGAGTGGTGGCATGTCTCTGTCGCTCCTAGGCACAGGCGGAGTCAACCAGGGGATCTCTGTATACTGCCTCCACCCCAAGTGCCAATTCCATAGCTCCCATTGGCTGGAAACCATGGCCAATGGGAGCTGCAGGGGCAGTGCTTGCAGGCAGGAGCAGTGCTTGCAAACAGGGGCAGTGCTCAGAGCTACCTGGTCACCCCTGCCTGCACCTAGAAGCCACAGGGACATGTCACTACTTTTGGGAGCTGCCCAAGGTAAGCAACACTTGGTCACACACCCCATCACAACCTCTTGTTCCTGTCCTGAGCCCCCTCCTACACCCAAACTCCCTCCAAAGCACGCATCTCCTTCTGCACCAACTCCCTGCTCCAGCCTGTGACAGTGAGTGAGGGCAGGGAAAGCAAGTGACAGGAAGGGGGGGATGGAGTGAGGAGTGGTGGAGCAGGGTGATGGCCTCAGGGCAAGGGGCTGGGCATGGAGTGGAGCAAGGGTTTTTTGGGTTTGTGCACTCAGCGCCTTGATGGTGGAGACACCTTATAAAAGGGAGCAGTCAGAACCTTTGTAAAACACACACACTTGGGATTAACTGTCCAGCAGCTTCCTGTTCTTCTGGTTCTTCAGTTCAGCTGGGACAGGGAGGGCTTAACATCTGATTGGCAGAACTGGATCCAAGGAAGCTCAAATACCTGAAAATAGCTCTTGCAAATGCCTGCTCCCCCCGCCCACATACACACACACTTTCACATGCAGTTTCTCAGTAAATCACATCTCTGGAGCGATTTCCTTTAGCTAATGTCTACAGGGCTCTCCATTTCAGTTACCATTTGTCAATGGACTCTGTATGTGCAACACTGAGCGTAGCCCACTAGTCAGTGTGTACCTATACAAACCATAAGGATGCGAGTATATTACAGTCTCCTGCTACAGAAATTGGGTCTTTACCTCAGGTTGTAAGGACTTGTGTGTTTACTTTTTGGCTTATTTCCCAGTGTTGGGCAAGATGGGGAACATACAACTTCAGCAGAAATGATAATGAGCAAAAATTACATGTGCAAATGATCTGCATGTGAAATATTGTGGTGCCAGAATGAAATCTGTTCACCAGTAATAATTGAGATACACTCCCTCCCCCTATTGATGACTGACATCTTGGTTATAAGATATGTATGTATGCTTAATGGGTGAGATGCTCCTATGAGACAGATCCAATTAGCAATAATTTAAATGAGAGGAATTTGTTAATTGAGGACACTTAGGCTAGGTCCACACTAAAGGGGAAGGTAGAATTAAGATACGCAGCTCCAGCTACATCAATTAAATAGCTGGAGCTGACATACCTTGATTCAAGTTTCTGCATCGTCTCCACAGCAGGAGGCTGATTAGGAGCAGACCTTACTCTTCATGAGGAGCAGGAGTATCGGTGCTGAGGCAGGCACCCTCAGGAAGATCGATCATGGCAGCATCAATCTTCTACTTAGTGAAGATGTGGCCTTGGTATTACTCCCTCAATGGAAGTAGATGCAGTCACTAAGCAGAGAATGCTGCACAGCTTAAACTGTGTGCTATTTTCCTTGGGGCAGATTGCAGAGAATTCTAATGAAAATGTTTCAAGATCATTTCCACATTTCCTTTGATTCTTCACTTCTGTCAATAACGCTAGTACTCGCAGTTTTACATATCTGTTTTCTTCCTCAATAAGACAATCTAAGGTTCCAATTCAGCAAAACTCGTAAGCACAGTAAGTCCCATTGACTTCTCTGAGGGTTAAGCATGTGCCTGAAGGCTTGTCTACAGTTAGAATTCTTCTCGAATAGCTTTTCCAAACATATGTTCTGAACAGCTCCATGAGTGGGTATATTAATTCTGGAATACGTGTATCTATCCAGCGAGTTATTTCAGAATAATTGTCATTTACTTAAGTCAGACCTTCTCATTATCCAAATTAGCTTTCAAGTGTATTTGCTAAGTCAGGTCCTAAATGAGGGATACTGTCTCACTGATGTCAGGGTAGTTGCATCCTTGACTTCAATGGCAGTAAATTCAAGCTCCTGATGGATAAACCTCTCCTTCCCATACAGTAATCTTTAATGGAGGATCACTTGATAGTTTGAGAATTTCCAGGATCATTTTAGGAATGCTGCATGCCTAGTAGCTAGAGCAGAGATTCAGAGCTGGGAACCTGAGTTCTGTCTTTCCTTATTCTGCTGGTAACCCTTGATTTCAATTTGGACAAAGATTTGAAATCTAATGACACAAAGCAAATGAGTTTCATGTGAAGTTTCATCTAATTGTTATTTACATAGTGCCAGTTCTGTGGAAGACACTTGGCAAACAGTGAGATGATGATATCTGTGGCCTAAACAGCCCCCCAGACAGAGCTAAGATTATTGTATCTATGTTCATACCAAGTCACATGCTCTTTTGGTCTGTGCAGTGTTGTTCAAAGGTTAGAGCAGCATACAGAACACTATTTGATTCCATTCCTGACTTCATCTCTCGCTCTTATTTTACAGATGGGGAAAATGAGGCACAAATTCTACTTCCCAAGAATGTTAGTTGTTGGGCTAAATAGTGCTCCTCCTTTTTCCAGTGTGAAATGTGGAGTCCGTCTTTTGAAGTCAACAGCATTGCTCTAGATTTGCATGGACATAATGGAGAGCAGCATGTCACCTCTTATGACTAATGTACTATGTAGGTTCCCAGAATGTATTGTTAGTTACAAACAGACATTTTACAGCCATTACTGTTTATTGGGCACTTGCTTTTAAAGCAATGTAATTATTTATGTAACCCTTCTATCTGGTAGAACCAGTAGCAGCCAGGACCAGGTTCAATATCAAGGGGTTTCTCCCCATACCTCTAATACAGAACTGGCTCGAACTCCCACCAAATAACCTGGAAAATTCACACACCACCCCGGGGTGCCTCTGAGAGGCAATGCTCCCCCTTCACAAGCACAGAGTCTGAGCATAGAAAAGAAACTTTTAATAAAAAGTGGGAAGTAACTTGGCATTAATTTGGAAAAATACCACAAACAGAACTGATAGACAAGAACCATGAATAAAAGTCCCATCCCAAATAGGTTGGGCAATGTCCTTTTCCTCTCAAGTTCTTAAGTCCAGCAACGTAAACGTCCCCTTCACATGCCCAACCCTTCTCTGCAACTCACTGTTGCTGCCCTTGGCCAGAGCAGATCCAGAATTCAAAGGTGCATCCACAGAGGTCACCTCCCATCCTGGGTGGGAGGAGTAAACGAGGCATCTTACTCACTTCACTGGTCGCTCGCCATCCGCTTGCTCACTGCTCTCTGCTGCCGCCCTGCTGCTTGCTTATTACATCTTTCTGCCACCGCCCTGCTTGCTGCTTGTCAAGCCGCTGCCACTCATGGCATCTCTCTACCACCCTCCCCCCCAACGGCTTGTGCTGGATTTGGCTTTAGGCAAAAACCCAGTGATTTCATCTCCTGACAAGTCCAGCCACAAGAAATTTCAGCATCTGCTGGAGTAAATAATAAAAAAGACTCCTTATTCAGCCTATTTTAGCTCTGTCGTTAAGACAGTGGGGAGAAACAGTCGGAATCAGTCTTATAGCTCACACCTGGAGGGCATGTCACCTGCTAATTGAAAGTCCTGCCCTCCCCTCTTACCTTTATAGAACTCTAGCAGTGGAGTCCTTGTCCATCCAACGAAGGTGCTTTAATCTGACTGTGTCTCCCTCCTTAGAAATGGGTTAAACACAGTCTGCTTTTTCTGGGTTCCAACAATAATTGCAATCCTTGGTGATCATGTTTCACCATTCCTGCATTTAGTATTAACTTAATTTGGGACCCCACAATAACCAAATTGATTACAATGGGTGAAACACCACTGTATCGGTTGAATATCTAGCACATCTAGGCAAACAGGAGTCCACTGTATTTATATGCACAAACCCAGAGTCTCATTCTTTAAACTGAGAGGGTATGTCTACACTACCACCCTAGTTCGAACTAGGGTGGTAGTGTAGACATACCCAGAGTGTTTTCCTCTTTCGAGCCATATTAAGCCCAGCCTTTCTTTTTTGTAGTCCTACAATAATTACAGACAGTATAATTAGTATTAACACAATTTGTGACCCAGCACCACTCAAGTTGATTACAATGAGCAAAATGCCACTCCATTAGCTGAATATTTAACCATCCTAAGCAAAGTGGAAGCTAACTGTATTTACATACTTCAAAGTATTAGCCAAGTTAGTCTGTTAGGGTATGTCTACACTACAGAGTTTTGTCAGAAAAATGGCTGTTTTTCCAAAAAAAACTTCAAATACATTCACACTGAATTGCATTCTTTCGAAAGAAAATCAAAAGAACAGAGGGGTGTTTCCAACATTGGTAAACCTCTTTCTACGAGGAAGAAGCCTTTTTCCAAATAAGTTCTTTCAGAAAAAGGGTGTGTGGACAGAGAAGAGGGAGTTCTTCGGAAGAAGTGGAAAGAGGAAAAAGCACAGGTGCCCTGGTGGCCACTCTGTCCACAGTAATAACGCGAGAGAGCGTCCATTCAGTGTGGACACTATCTTTCAAAAAAGCAGATGGCTTTTTCAATGTGCTTTGGCAGTGTGGATGCTTTCTTTTGGAAGAAGTTTTTTCAGAAGATCTCTTCCAGAAAAGCTTCTTCTGAAAGAAGTTTGCAGTCTAGCTATAACAAACTGAAAAAACTTAAACTGGAAAGATTTATTTGTATTTACGTAGACACACCCCAGGGTCTCTCCCCACTTCCAGCTAGCTGTAAGGGGCACATTCCTTCAGATCCTTCTCACATTTAAATAAGAGTAAAAAAGTTCATCCCACTTTCTGTTTTGCTTGAATAGTATCAACAAAAAACATGTCAGAAATGACAGAGATGACATTGAAGCCAAATCCAATACAAATCAAACAAACACAGGCTCAGTTCTCCTCTCCTTTAGAGCTGTTTGCACTGTGGCGTAGAGTCTAGGAGCACTTCTAGGGGGAGGCAAGCAGGGTGGTTGCTTCTGGCATCATCTACCCAGGGGCTGGGGTTTTTTGTGGGGGTGGGGTTGCTCTATTGGGGATGGGGAAGGACAAAAATGTTTTCTGCCCCAGTCAGCAAAGTGCAAGAACTGCTCCTGGGAACCTCACTGATTTCAATGGAGTTACTCCTGTTTTGCCCTGAAGTGAGTAAAAATGTGTCTCTGGGCCTTCATGTTTAGAACTGATCCACCTTAATGGAAAATAAATAAATAAAAAGAAAGCGCCACTATACAAAGAGGAGCTGAGCCAACTGATGTGAATCTGGGAATTGTGCTGTTTGCCTTCTCTGCAGACATTCTCTCCATAAAAGTGACTTCTGATAATTGCTAGAAAAGAGCCGGGGCAAATTTGAGAGAGAGGGAAAAAAATCCATGACATAATGTCATTTGGCACTCATCCACCATCCTGGCTGCCCTTTGGCTGTATCATTTTGTGTGTGCTATTCCAAAGGGTGTTTCACAATCCATTTGGTTTTGAATAAAAGGCAGATTTTGCTAGTGTGCTGGGGTTTCTTTCCATGGATGCCTCTGTTTGTGTGAAAAACACATGGCATCTCTCAAATCCATTCATCATCTTCAATGACTGCATAGAGTCCAGAGTCCTCATTAGCACAGAGCAAGGGAAAAGGAGTGGGAAGTCCATTAGTGGAATTTTAATTAAATGGATGCTCTTCAATAAGAATAACTGAAGAACAAACCACAAAGTCCAAAGCAAAGTCTAATGAGTAATACAATGTTTACAATTGCCCTCTGTCACTCCCACTGTATATTAATTTGCATTAAACAACTACCAGTATGCCACTGTGAAGTTTGCATTGAAATGAGGTTCTGATAGCCAGTGGCATAATGTTATGGGGCCTTAATCTGGGTAATATTAGCATGCAGAGTCAATAACAATACAGGATTGAGTTTTTAGCACCTTAATATCCAAAGGTTGTATGATGAAGCTAGACATATTCAGTCTAGAAATCAGGTGCACATTTTCAGCAGAGAAGGTGATTAACCATTGCAACACCTTACGGAGGGACGTGGTGTATATTGTAACCCTTCTGCCGGGTAGGCCTGGCAGCAACCAGGGCCGGGTTCAATATCTTGGGGTCCATCTCACACAGAACCGGCTCGAGCCCCCACCCAGTAACCTGGGAAATTCACACACCCCTGGGTGCCTCTGAGAGGTAATGCTTCCCCACTCGCAAGCACAGCGTCTGAGTGTAGGAAAGAAACATTTAATGAAACAGAGAGAGAAGTCATATGGCATTAACTTGGGAAAATACCACAAACAGAGTTCATAACCCAAACATGAGCTAAGCCCCCCCGCCCCCAGCCAAGAATCACCCGAAGTCCCAAAATCCGACACCCCAAAAGTCTCTGTCCCTGGTCAGTGCCACCCAGAGTCCAAAAGGTCACCCGCAGGGTTTCACCTCCCAACCTGGTAGAAATGGGAGTGGGGGGATAGATAGGGGGCACCTTATGAGCCACTCTGCCACGCTCCACCAGCTGTCTCGTTCCACGCCACCGGACGCTCCGCTGGTCGCCTGCCGCCGCTCCTACCAGCTGCGCTGCACCGCTCCTCGCCTGCCGCCGCTCTGCACCTGCCGCCGCTCCGCACCACGCCACTGGTCACCGCTCCTCGCCTGCCACCGCTCTGTGCCACGCCGCTGGTCGGCACTCCTCACCTGCCGTCACTTCGCTGGCTGCAATGGGTCTGGCTCCCAGCCAAACCGGTGATTTCAGTTCTTAGTGATTTCAACTCTTTAGCCACCACCTGGACTTGCAAAGGATTCCAGCTTCCACTGGACTAGCAAAAAGACTCCTCATGGAGTCTGCTTTAGGTCTGTCCTTAAAACAAAGGGGCTACATCTACATTGGCATGATCTTGCGCAAATACTCTTTAATGCAAGAGTTCTTGCGTTAAAGTATTTGTGCAAGAGAGCGTCTACACTGGCATGTGCCTTTGCGCAAGAGCATCCGTGCCAGTGTAGATGCTCTTTTGCGCAAGAAAGCTCCGACGGCCATTTTAACCATCGGGCTTTCTTGCGCAAGAAGTTCATGTTGCCTGTCTACACTGGCCTCTTGTGCAAGAACAGTTGCACAAGAGGGCTCTCTTGTGCAAGAACAGTTACACAAGAGGGCTTATTCCTGAGCGGGAGCATCATAGTTCTTGCACAAGAAGCACTGATTTCACACATTAGAATGTCAGTGTTCTTGCATAACAACTCCCTGCCGGTGTAGACAGGCAGCATATAGACACAGCCAGGGGAAAAGGGGCAGGTTGGGCCAGTCTTACAGCTCACACCTGGCAGGTGTGAAGCAGGCTGACTCAAACCCTTTAACCCTTCCCACCAGCTCAATCCACTCAACTCTGGAAGGGGGGAGGCTTGTTCCTTGGAGACATCTTACAATGATGGTGGTGTCTCTCCTGCAAGCACTGGTGACATGTTTTACAGTTCCCACATTTAGGGGTAGCATGATTTATGACCCCCCACAACAGCCCCAAATTATTTACAATACACCACATTCCATTCCAACACTGATCCTCCATCAGCCCTGGCTGAACTGGATTTACATAGCCACACCGTGTATTCCCTCCCCATCGTGGCATGAGCTGTATTTACATATCAACAGTTAACAGTTAATTATCTTGCACAGCTAAACAATTGTAGTGGGCACACCCACCCCAGGGCAGCTCTCTCCTTTTAGCTGGCTGATAGCAAGCAGCAGTTCAGCCCCTGCTTACATATTAATCATTGCAACACCTTACAGAGGGATGTGGTGCACATTCCTTCACTTGAAGCCAAATTGAGCATCTCTTTCTATAAGGTATGCTCTTATTCAAGCAGAGTATAATGCAGAAATCACAGGGTAAAATTCTCTGGCCAGTGTTCTGGAGGTCAGACTAGATCATTGAAACAATCTCTTCTGGCCTTACACTCTGTGAACATATCATATATACAGTAGCCCAATGTCTGTGAGTCTGTAATGCTGTAGGTTACAGACTCGCCTCTGGAGGGCGCTCTTGCATCCCGCCGTGGCACTTGGCTGAGTTCTGCGCTGCTCAGCTGGGCTGCGGCGGGGGAGCAAGCGCATCAAGCAGCTGTTTGGGGTCTGCGCTCCCCATGCAGCACCTCCTGCATGGGGAGTGCAGACCCCAAATGGCTGCTTGACCCCACTTGCTCCCCCGCCGTGGCCCAGCTGAGAGGTGCAGAACTCAGCTGAGAGCCATGGTGGGAGGGAAAGGGGGGCGGGGCAGTGACATACACAGCCAGGGGGCGGGGCCATGGACGTCATGCCCCGCCCCCCTTCCCTTCCCACCGTGGTGCTCGGCTGAGTGCTACGCCACTGAGCCGGGCCGCTGCGGGGGAGCAAGCGGCGCAATCGGCTGTTTGGGCTCCCCCGCGGCGGCCCCGCTGAGCGCACAGCACTCAGCCGAGCGCCACGGCGGGAGGGGAAGGGGTCGGGGCGGTGACGTACATGGCCCCTCCCCCTGGCCGTGTACATCACCGCACTGCCTCCCTCCCCCACGGCGGCCTGGCTGAGCGGTGCAGCACTCAGCTGAGTGCCATGGCGGGAGGGGAAGGGGGTAGGGGAGAGATGGAGCGGAGAGAGAGGCAGGAGGAGGAGGAGGAGGAGAAGAGAAGGGGAGAGGGAGAGTGAGAGTGAGAGGCAGGAGGGGGAGAAGAGAAAGAAAGAGACGTAGAGAGAGGCAGAAGGCGAGAGAGGCAGAAGGCAGAGGAGAGCTGAGAGAGAGCGGGGGAGGCAGTAGGAGGAGGAGAGAGAGAGAGAGAGATGGAGCCGGAGCCAGAGCCAGAGCCAGAGCCAGAGCCAGAGCCCAGAGGCTCAGGAGAGAAGACCAACGTGGAGGAGAGATCTGAAAATCCCATCTTATGATGGGCTAATTGGCTAGTGAATGTATATTAGTCTATTAATAAACCCCGAATTTGGTTTACATTAACATTCATGGGTTTTGTTGTCCTCTTTTAGGTCTATGTTTGATAGTTTTCAAATCTGTAAACATAAATGATCTTTGCTACCCAATAAGGCCCTGCCAGAACTCTTACGTCACTTTCAACTCTCCAATCCTCTCTTCATATCACATGGTTC
Organism: Pelochelys cantorii; assembly: GCA_032595735.1. Classification (NCBI taxonomy): domain Eukaryota; kingdom Metazoa; phylum Chordata; order Testudines; family Trionychidae; genus Pelochelys; species Pelochelys cantorii. The sequence continues at coordinate 13,234,360 of CM064352.1, read as the reverse complement.
TTGTCTGAGTTTGGACTGATTAGCAATGTCAGATGCTGTCTGGTCCATGCAACCACAGAAATTTAGTAGAGACCTCAAGAGGTCATCAAATCCAGCCTCCTACACTGCGGCAGGCTGAATTAAACCCAGACCATGTTGTTACCCAGCAAGCAGTACCTGAGACATTCACAGACAAAAGCAGAGTGAGCAGAAAAGGGGATGGCACAGCCTGGGAAAGGGTGTTGCTAATCATCCATTCAATATGTATGAAGGGTGACGGGGAGCCAGGTGATAGCTGGAGGAAGCTGGATTGGTCCTGGCATGCATGCCAAGTGAGATAGAGCTCTGGAAAATCCAGGGGTGGGTTAGGTTCCTGAGGCAGGACCATTGCATTCATGTCAGAGGCAGAGACATCTTAAACATCCATTAGAGCAGATTAGTGCTGTATCCTGAGGAAGAACTTTTGCCTGAGTCCAGGTCTACACTATATGCCAGAAATTCAACTTAAGATAAGCAACTCCAGCTAAGAGAATTACTTAGCTGGAGTCAACATACCGTAAATCAAATTTAGGGGGTGGCCCCACTGCAGGAGGTCAACGGGAGAAACTCTTCCATCAACTTCCCTTACTGCTCGCAACAGCAAGATGTACTGGGGTTGACGTGGGCGCCATCAGCGCTTGATTTAGCAGGTCCTTACTAGACCTGATAAACCAAATCCCAGAAGATCAATTGCCGGAGTGTTGATCTCCACATAAGTATAGCCACAGCCATAGGGAAGCACTGAGTATGCTCATGTTCAGATACCACAGTGTGAACACCTAGAAGATGCTCCCTGGCAGGGGAACAGTGGGAGAATGCAGTGGGAGGAGAGATTGTCAGTTAGGAGAAAATGTTACTTTTTAGAGACGTGACCCTGTTTCCATCAGTGTCAATGTGAGTTTATCCCTGACGTGTGCATAGGATGATTTCGTATATGATACTTTTCACCCTAACTTTCCAGCCTCTTCCATCACAGTCCTTTGACTCAGCTGTTAGCGGGGCCATGTGAACGGGTTCATTTTCTATCTGAATGTATAGCTTGTAGGGCTGTTTGTAGAAGAATGCCTGGTAGAGGGATGGTAGCAGATTACAAATCAAAGGAAAGGAATTTGTTCCAGAAGTTTGATCTGCAAGGATGGCTCATGCTGAAGCCTTCATTAGCAGTAATTAAACAAAGTACAAATACTTGTACTTGCTGCCTACCATAGGCTGATCTCATCTGGTTCACAACTCTCCCTTGGTTAACATGTACATGAATGAACAGCTATTGACTCAACTACAGGCAGCAATGCAAGCTGCTGTCAACAACATGCCCAGCATGTTTCATTGGTAGCAAGCTCTCCCTCCAAGCTTCCTGTGACGCGTTAGATCCTCCTTGTGTTGTCCCCCAGTGTGTTTATTATGCCATTCACACCTGTCTTCCTGCTCTCTGGGGCTTGCCTCCACCCTGTCCTGCTGGGCCAGATCCTCTGGTCTCCCCCAATGAAGGCACGGAGTTGGGGTTACCACCCACCTCCAGAGCAACACAGATACTGAACCAATTCAGCTGCAGAACAGTTCAGTTATAAGTGATCAGCAGGGAAAGTGATCGGTGGGAAATCAACCCACAAAAGGGACCAAACTCCCAAAAAAATCCATCTTACTCTGTGTAAATGTTTTACCCAAAGAAACCTTATGTTTGCCCTCTGTATCAATAAAAGCTGTTGCTCCTCCTCCCCCCAATAATAATGATTTACATTGGGCTTGATAATAATTGTTTTTTATTAAACACAAAAAGTGGGATTTGAATGGTTGCAAGTGAACAGTCAGATCAAAGTAAATTACTAAATGTAAATAAACAAAACCCACCAGTTAATCCTAACCCACTAAGAAACTTGTTTCATGCAAATTCTTACCCTAAGCGGTTGTTCTAAAAATCTCTTTCAAAAGATTAGCAGCATCCTAGCTTGGACCCATACTTCCCACTGTTCAGTCTTAGATGTTTCCAGCTGGCATCTTAGGTGGCAAGAGTGGTGAGAGGTTCTCGTGGCATCTGGCAACTGCCTCTGTTGGTTGTTTTCCTCCCTCTTCTATCCCTTTTGGCTGAGGCAGGAATTTGTTCAGTTCAAACTTTTCTCACAGAATGCAAAACGGGTTTCAGCATCAGGTGGCCTGGCCACATCTATTTTTAGGATCAACCACAGCAGGGACAGCCTCAGGACTTCTGGAGCCAGACGCAGCCCAGACACCTGAATCCCCACCTCCTGCAGAGGAGTGGGGCAGCAAATCTGCAGAAGGGGGCGAAGCAGGAATAGGGCAGGGAGGATGGTGGGAGAATAGGCAGAAGGGGAAGCAGTGCAGCCCGCCAGAACTGTGAGCTGGGAGATTGAACAGCAGGTTCAGGATTGGGACCATCAGAAATGGAGGTGGTCAGAGCAGAGGGTGAGGAGCTGTGGATTTGACCACTGGGGCTGGGAGGCAGAGCAGGGGAATGAGGGATTCACCCGGCGGGGCTGGCAGGCAGAGCAGGGGAGTGAGGGATTCACCCAATGGGCCTGGGAGGCAGAGCACGGGAGTGTGGGATTCACCCGACTGACCTGGGAGGCAGAGCAGGGGAGCGTGGGATTCACCCGTCGGGGTTGGGAGGCAGAGGAGGGGACTGTGGGATTAATCCGGCAGGGGTGGGAGGCAGAGCAGGGGAGTGTGGGATTCACCCGGCAGAGCTGGGAGGCAGAGGAGGGGAGTGTGGGATTCACCCGTCGGGGCTGGGAGGTAGAGGAGGGGAGTGAGAGATTCACCCGTCGGGGCTGGGAGGCAGAGCAGAGAAGTGTGGGATTCACCGAGCGGGGTTGGGAGGCAGAGGAGGGGAGTGTGGGATTCACCCGTCGGGGCTGGGAGGCAGAGGAGGGGAGTGAGAGATTCACCCGTCGGGGCTGGGAGGCAGAGCAGGGGAGTGTGGGATTCACGGGGCGGGGTTGGGAGGAAGAGGAGGGGAGTGTGGGATTCACCCGGCGGACCTGGGAGGCAGAGGAGGGCAGTGCGGGATTCACACAGCAGGTATGGGAGGCAGAGCAGGGGACTGTGGGATTCACCCGGTGGGGCTGGGAGGCAGAGCAGGGGAGTGTGGGATTCACCCGGCAGGGCTGGGAGGTAGAGGAGGGGAGTGTGGGATTCACCCGCCAGGGCTGGGAGGCAGAGCAGGGGAGTATGGGATTCACCCGGTGGACCTGGGAGGCAGAGGAGGGCAGTGCGGGATTCACACAGCAGGTCTCGGAGGCAGAGCAGGGCAGTGTGGGATTCACCGGGCGGGGTTGGGAGGCAGAGGAGGGGAGTGTGGGATTCACCCGGGGGACCTGGGAGGCAGAGGAGGGCAGTGCGGGATTCACACAGCAGGTATGGGAGGAAGAACAGGGGAGTATGGGATTCACCCGGCGGGGCTGGGAGGCAGAGCAGGGGAGTGTGGGATTCACCTGGTGGGGCTGGGAGGCAGAGCAGGGGAGTGTGGGATTCACCCGGCAGGGCTGGGAGGCAGAGCAGGGGAGTGTGGGATTCACCCGGTGGGGCTGGGAGGCAGAAGAGGGGAGTGTGGCATTAACACGGCAGGGGTCGGAGGCAGAGGAGGGGAGTGTGGGAATTACCAGGCAGGGCTGGGAGGCAGAGCAGGGAAGCGTGGGATTCACCCGTCGGGGATCAGAAGGAGAGGAGGGGAGAGAGAGATTAACCCAGCAGGGCTGGGAGGCAGAGCAGAGGAGTATGGGATTCACCTGGCGGGGCTGGGAGGCAGAGGAGGGGAGTATGAGATTCACACAGAGGGGCTGG